>CAKJTW010000052.1:2500000-5000000 GCA_917880005.1 Nanger dama
AAATCCAAATTTTCCTTAAAAATAAAGAATAGGACTTATTTATTTTTCCAGACACTAATAAATTTTAAACAACCTTTGATTCACAAAACTTCCATGCGTCATTTTGGGTGTCTGCAGAAATCAATGTGCAACTGTATCTTTCTTCACAATTATCACTTAATTTTTTCATCTTAGACTATGTTTCCAAATTTGCATTGATGTTCCATTGCACTCTGTTGGCACCAGATCCTTTTAAGGGCTTCTCTGGTGGCGCAGTCTGTAAAGAATCCACCTGAAAGGTAGGAAACTGCCTGCAGCGCAGGAGACACTGTTTGGCCCTTGGGTCTAGATGATCCCCTGGATAAGGAAATGGCAACCGCTCCAGTATTCTTGCCTGGGAAGCCTCATGGACAGTGGAGCCTGGCAGGCTACAATCCATGGGTTCACAGAGTCGGACATGACTTACTGACTAAACCACAGATCACACCAGTGTAATTTAAGATATATTGATTGATAGAGTACCACCTCAAAGGGAGATGAGAGGAGGGCACAGGAATGAAAGGGAAAAGAGAAAAATTTTATGGCCTGGGATTTTTGTAACATACTTGATACATTGTCCCTAAATGTATTATATGCCAAATTTCTTTCAAGAAATTTGCCAATATTTGGGAGTTTATTTCAAACTACGAGAAGCAGAGGCTATCATCAGCTTGGAGTAGTATTGGAGTAGCACCCTTTTAAACACCATTTTGGAATATATTTTTCAATGCCATACATCTACACTCAACTGTTGTGTGTAACTATAAACTTAATAATTCTCATGGATCCATGGGTTCTTGACCTGAAAAAGACTTTAAAAGCATGAAGAGCTCCTGTCTTTAGGCAAAGAAGGTGATAATTATATCCGTATTAAAGATGACACACTCAGGAATCATATACGTAAGTGGGCCCCAGAATAACTCTACCGCCATCTGTGACATGGTTTATATAGGTGTTCATGTCAATAAACTATGCTTTCAGTAGCAGTCTATAGAAGTGTATATCTTCAGCATGAAGCGGGTATCTGATTTCACTCTCTCGATTTGTGGGATTGACTTTTATATGTTAAATACCATGGCCAAAATTACTCAGAATAAGAAGTAAAGTTAAGGTCTCCTGATTTCCACCGGGAGCTTTTTCCCTTACTTCACATATGAATTTGAAATGGGATTTATACACAGGAGAAAACAATAATGTGGTTCGGGGAGGATGGGTTTAATGTTTTTGAGTTCTGTCTCTGCATATAGTTGTTTCTGATTTCTCCAGCATATATTGTCTATTCCATTCCTGAACCACCTTTATTTTTCCTTAGTTATCTTTTCACGGCTTTTATGACATTGTCTTGTCTTTCAATGTGAGTTTTTGGTCTGAGCACAAGGTATTAAATCAACTTGAATTACACCTAATAACTGATGCAATGCTTTCTGCATAAAAATACTTAAAATGGATTTTATTGATTAGGAACTTGATAAAATGTCATTATATACAATACTGAACTTAGAATAAAATATTCAGTTCTCAAAATATTTAGATTGAGAACCCTTTAAAAATATTATTGTGACAATAAAGAATTAAACAAAAATCAAAAGTGATTTTGATTAACAAAGTCATTTGTAAAAAAATGTCTCCTGTGTCTGAAACTATTTCCCATATAATTGTAAGAATTTTGATTAGCATTTATGTTCACAAAAGGAAACAATGGATTACATGGGGAAATAAATGGAATAGAGTAGAATGGGCTTCCTCAATGGTTCAGCAGGTAAAGAATCTACATGTAACACAGAAGATGCAGGTTCAATCACTGGTCTAGGAAGATCTCCTTCAGAATAGCAAGCCACTCCAGCATCGACAGAGGAGCCTTGGTGGGCTACAGTCCATGGGGTCACAAAGAGCTGGCACCACTGAAGTGACTGAGCACAGCACACAGCACGTGAAGTAAAATACTGGCTAACCTAAACTCTCAGAGAATAACCTTTCGGCATAATAGCTTTCCCAAATAATAGTCTGCCCCTTTTAAGCAACATTTAAGAAAATGGTTTTGATTAAAATATTTTAAAATACATCAAGCGTTTCTTAATTTCTAAAAGGGAAGACTTCTAAATGGAATTTAACTTTCTCACTAAAAGGCCCAGAAGACTTAATTCTTAGTGCCTACTTCTGATGTTTATGACTATTTCCTTTCCTTGAACTAAGATAAGCACTGATGGCTTAGTTTAGTAAAGATGACCAGTACCTGGGCTGCTGAGTTGTTGGCATTATTGCCAACAGTCAACACCCATGAGAATACACACCTACACTTGAGAAGGAATCAATTCAGTTCAGTCTCTCAGCTGTGTCTGACTCTTTGTGACCCCATGGGCTGCAGCATGCCAGTCCTCCCTGTCCATCACCAACTCCCGGAGCTTGCTCAAACTCATGTCCATCAAGTCTATAATGCCATCCAATCATCTTATCCTCTGTCATCCCCTTCTCCTCCTGCCCTCAGTCTTTTCCAGCATCAGGGTATTTTCCAATGAGTCAGCTCTTTGCATCAGGTGGCCAGCGTATTGGAGCCACAGCCTCAATCCTTCCAATGAATATTCAAGGTTGATCTTAGGACTGACTGGTTTGATCTCCTTAATAGAGACTTCTAATATTGATCCTTACTCCTTTTCAACCTAGACAGCATATTAAAAAGCAGAGACATGACTTTGCTGATGAAAGTCCATATAGTCAAAGCTATGGTTTTTCCCACAGTCATGTATGGATGAGAGAGTTGGACCATAAAGCAAGCTGAGCACCAAAGAATTGATGCTTTTGAACTGTGGTGTTGGAGAACACTCTTGAGAGTCCCTTGGACTCCAAGAGATCCAACCAGTCAATCCTAAAGGAAATCAGTACTGAATATTCATTGGAAGCACTGATGCTGAAGCTCAAGCTCCAGTGCTTTGGTCACCTGAGCAAAGAACTGACTCATTGGAAAAGACTCTGATACTGAGAAAGATTGAAGGCAGGAGGAGAAGGGGACAACAAGAGATGAAATGGTTGGATGTCATCACTGACTCGATGGATATGAGTTTGAGCAAACTCCAGGAGTTGGCGATAGACAGGCAGGCCTGGCGTGATGCAGCCCATGGGGTTGCAAAGAGTCAGACACAACTGAGAGACTGAACTGAACTGACTCCTGCTCAAGTGTAGGGTGCATATTCTCATGGGTCTTGGCTGATGGCAAGTAATGCCAACAACTCAGCAGCCCAGGTACACACCACATTTACTAAACTGCCCCACTAGTGCTGATCAATTTCTAACCATATGCTTTTCCTCACCTCTCCCAAACTCTCCCACTTCTCAATTTTCATCATCCAATAAGCCCTCCCTCCTTATTTTGCTACAAGTTGGTAGGAATGCTACCGTCAGTTTAAACATTTCCTCTTCTCTGCTCTTATAGGGTAAGTCAAGGAGGGCTGATAGAATGGGTTGTTTGTTTCTGTGGAGGAATTATAGATTCATAATCACGTTAGATATGGTGTAAGGGTGAAAGGTATGTATCAAAATTTACTATTTATTTGCACATGAATATCCAAGCTAAAGGCAAAGGAGAAAAGGAAAGATATACCCATTTGAATGTAGAGTTCCAAAGAGTAGCAAGGAGAGATAAGAAAGCCTTCTTCAGTGATCAGTGCAAAGAAATAGAGGAAAATAATAGAATGAGAAAGACTAGAGATCTCTTCAAAAAAAATTACAGATATCAAGGGACCATTTCATGCAAAAATGGGCACAATAAAGGACGGAAATGGTATGGACCTAATAGAAGCAGAAGACTATACAAAAAGATCTTCATGACCCAGATGACCATGATGGTATGATCACTAACCTAGAGCCAGACATTCTGGAATGTGAAGTCAAGTGGCCCTTAGAAGCATCACTGTGAACAAAGCTAGTGGAGGTGGTGAAATTCTAGTTGAGCTATTTCAAATCCTAAAAGATGATGCTGTGAAAGTGCTTCAATCAATATGCCAGCAAATTTGGAAAACGCAGCAGTGGCAACAGGACTGGAAAAAGTCAATTTTAATTCCAATGACAAGAAAGGCAATGCCAAAGAATGCTCAAACTACCGCGCAATTGCACTCATCTCACACGCTAGTAAAGTAATGCTCAAAATTCTCCAAGCCAGGCTTCAGCAATACATGAACCGTGAGCTCCTGATGTTCAAGCTGGTTTTAGAAAAGCAGAGGAACCAGAGATCAAATTGCCAACATCCACTGGATCAGGGAAAAAGCAAGAGAGTTCCAGAAAAAAACATCTATTTCTGCTTTATTGACTATGCCACAGCCTTTGACCATGTGGATCACAATAAAGTTTGGAAAACTCTGAAAGAGATGGGAATACCAGACCACCTAACCTGCCTCTTGAGAAATCTGTATGCAGGTCAGGAAGCAACAGTTAGAACTGGACATGGAACGACAGACTGGTTCCAAATAGGAAAAGGAATGTGTCAAGGCTGTATATTGTCACCTTGCTTATTTAACTTCTATGCAGAGTACATCATGAGAAATGCTGGACTGGAAGAAACACAAGCTGGAATCAAGATTGCCTGGAGAAGTATCAATAACCTCAGATATGCAGATGACACCACCCTTATGGCAGAAAGTGAAGAGGAACTAAAAAGCCTCTTGATGAAGGTGAAAGAAGAGAGTGAACAAGTTGGCTTAAAGCTCAACATTCAGAAAATGAAGATTATGGCATCCGGTCCCCTCACTTCATGGGAAATAAATGGAAAAACAGTGTCAGACTTTTATTTCTTTGGGTTCCAAAATAGGGGAAAGGAGTACATCAAGGCTGTATATTGTCACCCTGCTTATTTAGCTTACATGCAGAGTACATCATGAGAAATGCTGGGCTGGAAGAAGCACAAGCTGGAATCAAGATTGCCGGGAGAAATATCAATAACCTCAGATTTGCAGATGACACCACCGTTATGGCAGAAAGTGAAGAGGAACTACAAAGCCTCTTGATGAAAGTGAAAAAGGAGAGTGAACAAGTTGGCTTAAAGCTCAACATTCAGAAAAGTAAAATCATGACATCTGGTCCTGTCACTCATGGAACATAGATGGGGAAACGATGGAAACAGTGAAAGACTTTATTTTGGGGGACTCCAAAATCACTGCAGATGGTGACTGCAGCCATGAAATTAAAAGACATTTGCTCCCTGGAAGAAAAGTTATGACCAACTTAGACAGCATATTAAAAAGCAGAGATACTACTTTGTCAACAAAGGTCCATCTAATCAAGGGTATGGTTTTTCCAGTGGTTATGTATGGATGTGAGAATTGGGCTATAAAGAGAGCTGAGCACCAAAGAATTGATGCTTTTGAACTATGGTGTTGGGAAAGACTCTTAAGAGTCCCTTGGGCTGCAATGAAATCCAACCAGTGCATGCTAAAGGAGATCAGTCCTGGGTGTTCATTGGAAGGACTGATGCTAAAGCTGAAACTCCACTACTTTGGCCATCTGATGTAAAAAAAAAAAAAAAAAAAAAAAAGACTCATTTGAAAAGACTCTGCTGTTGGTATAGATTTAAGATGGGAGGAGAAGGGGACAACAGATGACGAGATGATTGGATGGCATCACCAACTGAATGGACATGAGTTTGAGTAAGCTCCAGAAATTGGTAATGTACAGGGAAGCCTGGCATGCTGCAGTCCATGGGGTCACAAAGAGTCAGATATGACTGAGCAACAGAACTTAACTGAACTGATCCAATTTTTCCAGTACCTTTGTTGGAAAATAATTCTTTCTTCACTGAACTGACCTTACATTGTTGTCAAAAATTCCTATATGGAAGAATTTATTTCCTGGCCATCTGCTCTATTCCATGATCTAGGTCTGTCAAAATATGAGAATGGTGGTTTCAGATTTTAATGAATATGACAAAGTCCCTCAAGCTCAAAGCTGTGATTCTCTTCCCACACAGGTAGTATCAACAAACCTGTTTTGAAGTTCTGCCTTTAATTATTTTCCCCCAGGTCTGGATTTTCTTGAAGTTGTTTATATATTAAGTGTTCAATACTGTTGACACTCGGGGCTCCCCTCAGAAAGCATCCTAAACCTCTTTTCTATTAAATTCTTTAGAAGCAAGTATGGAAATATATGCTGAGAGAAGGAAATGTAAAAATTCTAGCTTCAGGTAAATGCTTCTGGGTTTCTTTAAAATTCCCTCAAAGTTCAGCAGGAGATAGAGATGGATATTCAAATGAAATTAAGGAGCTGGACAGAAATTTGAGATAACATCTTTTATCATATAATAGATCATGGCTAAATGTTAGGATCTCAAATGTTTAAAGATGTGTTGAATTTGGAATATCATTTGCAATGAAACGCTGAACACCATATTTTCTAAAGAAAAGCCAACTAGAATCCATACATAATATTTTGTGAATATTATTATGTGTGTATATTAAAGTTAATTCAGCATGTATTAGCATATATACTTAATTCATTTCAGTTCAGTTCAGTCGCTCAGTTGTGTCCGACTCTTTGCGACCCCATGAACCGCAGCATGCCAGGCCTCTCTGTCCATCACCAACTCCTGGAGTTCACTCAAACTCATGTCCATCGAGCCGGTTATGCCATCCAGCCATCTCATCCTCTGTCGTCCCCTTCTCCTCCTTTCCCCAATCCCTCCCAGCCTCTTTTCCAATGAGTCAACTCTTCACATGAGGCGGCCAACGTGCTGGAGTTTCAGCTTCAGCATCAGTCCTTCCAAAGAAATCCCAAGGCTGATCTCCTTCAGAATAGATTGGTTGGATCTCCTTGCATTCCAAGGGACTCTCAAGAGTCTTCTCCAACACCACAGTTCAAAAGCATCAATTCTTCAGTGCTCAGCCTTCTTCACAGTCCAATTCTCACATCCATACATGACCACTGGAAAAACCATAGCCTTGACTAGACGAACCTTTGTTGGCAAAATAATGTCTCTGCTTTTCAATATGCTATCTAGGTTGGTCATAACTTTTCTCCCAAGGAGTAAGCATCTTTTAATTTCATGGCTGCAGTCACCATCTGCAGTGATTTTGGAGCCCAAAAAGATAAAGTCTGACACTGTTTCCACTGTTTCCTCATCTATTTCCCATGAAGTGATGGGACCAGACGCCATGATCTTCGTTTTCTGAATGTTGAGCTTTAAGCCAACTTTTTCACTCTCCTCTTTCACTCTCATCAAGAGGCTTTTAGTTCCTCTTCACTTTCTACCATAAGGGTAGTGTCATCTGCATATCTGAAGTTATTGATATTTCTCCCAGCATTTCTCTCAAATTTGGTTAATTCAGGAATTATTAAATACAAGCAAAAATAGAAAAATTACATTGTTTAATATAAATTCAAATTTTATGTAATAAATAATAAGCCAAAAATACATAGTTCTCTTCTCCCCAAATTATAGTTCTTGTCTTCTAGTTCTATTAAACTATATTCCATTAAACTCTTCTGTTCCATTTCTGTAAACAATTTCTATGAAAACTTTTAGGTGTCTTGGGGAAAGCGCTGTACCTTGAAAAGACCAAAAAAATAAACATACAATATCAGATCATACAATATTAGTTACATAAAGGTATGGGATAATTGGAGAAGGAAATGGCAACCCACTTCAGTATTCTTGCCTGGAGAATCCCGTGGACAGAGAAGTCTGGTGAGCTGCCATCTGTGGGGTCGCACAGAGTCGGACGTGACTGAAGCTACTTAGTAGCAGCAGCAGCATGGGATAATACTCTTTACAATGAAGGCACTAGGGACCAGGATCATCGATGACTTGCTGAAAGATATATTTTGCTAATGAATTGCTGAGATGAGTAATTACTCTTCCACCCCACTTTCCCTGTTCTTCCAAATGAAGACAATGAGTAATGGTTTAAAACCAATGTGTAAAAAGACCTCTACTTACCACTTAGAACTGCAAAGATTGGAAGAATCTATCTCCACCCGCAAGAAGTTTAGCAGGAGCTGAAAAGTGATGTATTCATAAACACAGAGCATTCATGCTTGCTCGCTCAGTCATGTCTGACTCTTTGAAACCCTGTGGACTGCAGCCCACCAGGCTCCTCTGTCCATGGGGATTCTCCAGGCCAGAATACTGGTGCAGGTGGCCCTTTCCTTCTCCAGGGGATCTTTCCAACCCAGGGTTTGAACCCAGGTCTCCCAAATTGCAAGAGGATTCTTTACCATCTGAGCCACCAGGGAAGCCCAATAACACTGGAGTGGGTAGCCTACCCCCTTCTCCAGGGGATCTTCCTGACCCAGGAATCAAACTGGGGTCTCCTGCAGTGCAAGTGGATTCTTTAGCAGCAGAGCTACTAGGGAAGCCCAAATATAGAGCATATATGTTTGCTATTTATAGTCTGGGAAAAGGTCCAAGGTGAACTGAGTTCAAGTCCTGATAGAAGAATGAAAAGAAGAAGGACAAGAGAGGATGGGGAAGTAACAGAAGCAAATTCTCCTCAGGTTGAGTTGATCAGTAGAGGCCCTCAAGGTGGTCCTTGCAAGAGGGAATTTAAAAACTGAAGGTAGAGAAGGAAAGGAACAGGAAAAGCTTGTAAAGATGAGGACGCAAGAAAGTCAGATGGGAAGACATCCATTCCTCTTTGCCACAGCCCTCCATGCATAGACCTGCACTTCCCTGGAATGCTCTGCCTTTGTGAAGACTCTCTCTGCTCCCATCGTGTGACTGCAGCTAGTACATGGCAGCAAGCATTTCCTCAAGCTGGTGTGTACCTTAAGAGGGGGCCATCCTTGTGTGCACCGTTCCACTGCAATCCACATGGGACAAGATGGCAAAAATCTTGATTGCTTTGTGATTAGCGTGCATGAGAAACAAGCTTTGTGTCCCATTCCAACACTTTGATACTTTTCTTTAAAGGTGGAGAAGGCTTTCAATTAAAGTAATCCACACCCCAAGCCTCATAACTTTCACGTTATGGCCTGGCTACTTTCCAACTCCTCCATGACAGGAAAAAGCACCCTTCAATTTAATAACTAAATTAATTTTTTCCTCCCACAACAGCATGTGCAATTATTAAAGTCGGAAAGATCTTGGCAGCCTCTTGCACCGGTAAATAGAATGTTGCATTCTCATCATATGATTAATTAATATTCCTGATTCAAGGAGATATGGAATCGCTTTTACGTTCCTTGTGTTATTGAGTAACCCCATGTGCATTATTACCCAGGCACTATTTTACATCCATGTAATTAAATCCTGAGTAATCGGCCACAAAAGCTTAAGTTTCTTTGGAAGCTCTGTGTGAGTGACGAAAAACAGACGCTGAAGGTGTGGCTGCATGTGAGAGAAAAGAAAGGAAAAGAAGGAAAGTCTGTATTAGCCAGTCGATCATGTCAGAGAATCCATTTTATTCCTTTCTTGTCCGTGGTTTGCAGTCTTATTTAGTGTTTTCTTACTAATGATATTTCCTTATTCACACATCAGAAATGCTTTATATATATATATATATATATATACCAGCAGACAGTCAAGAAACATGCCTATGTGATCTTTGAAAGTTATAACTGATTGGCCACTTTATCAACGGTTTCAAACCATAAAAGCTATTCTCAGGGTCAAGGGAGTATAAACAGAATGTTTTAGGAATCCAACAAGGAGATGTTATGGAACCAACTGTATTCATCTCTCATTCCTTCATATTTGGGATCCAATTAGAAAGAGACACATAGCATCTTCTAGCAAGCTGTCCCAAATACTGCAAAACACAAACCAAAGGACAAACTTATGCCATACCTGCTACTTGGCTTTTCTTCTTAAGGGAGCCAGTGTCTTTCTCACAGTTAATTGATGTAATGAGCTATTCAGGAGGAAATGATTGCATCTTTTGAGAAATGTCTGCGTCATTAACAAGTCAGGATTTTATCCCTTCAAACTACCTTTGGGATTTCTAGGGCATCAGAACACTCCAGAGAAGGCTGGGTCCCAGTGAAGAGCTCATCAAACACAGGAAATAACTTTGTCATGTTGAACGATTTCCCCCAGTGAAAGGATAGTGGAGAAAGTAAAGGAGAAAAAAAAAAATTGTGCCACAAACATAAACTGAAAAAAAATAAAAGACCAGAAAATTGTTGGGAAGTAGTAACCAACATATTTAATGTTAGAAAAAGAAGATATATTTATCTATTTAAAAATACTTTCCCAGTCTTCCTTCAAGAAAATACACATCATAGAATCACTCTGTTTGCTTTTCTACACTGAATTGAGATGCTTTCAAAAGGAAGAAAATACCCGTATACAGGTGATAGGGAAAAAATATATACTGACATTCTTGAATAATTCAGGAATCTGCTGAAAAGATTTTGAGAATTCTACTTTCACAAAAACCCAACATTTAGATTCTTAATATTGCTTTCCAGTTAAACTCTTGGAGTACTGATGAGGATTATTGAATTGAGCTAAGGTAATTGGTAACAGTCATGGAAGGAAAAATGATTCTGGGTAAAAGAAAATGGCAGTCTCAGTGTTTCTCCTTCATTTCTTAGTTTAAATTATGCCTAGCAAAAGCACAGACTCTTACAACCACATGGGCTTTACTGAAATATTATGTTTCTCAGTCCTCAAATATACTTTGCCTTTTATTTCTATTTTCTTCTAATCCCTACATATTTTGTTTGCCTTTCTCTCTAGAGCTTATTATATTTCTGAACCTTCTGAAATCACTAATGCATTTATCACTCAGTAAATTTTAATTAAGCATGGAAGTAAAAATAAAATCCACAAATTAGTATTTATTTTCTACTATTTTTTAAAACGTGCATGGCTTTTCAAGTGTCAGTCAAAACCAAAAATTCTAGGGAATACAGATTCTCTAAATTTGAACCCAGAATCGCTGTGTGGTTGGACAGGACTTAAACTGTTCTGGACTCACATTCTCCCTATTAAAGAAAGTCATTCTTCACAGGAAAGTCAGAAAAGTAACATTATACTAGAAAACGTTTGTTTTTTAAATAAAGTGTTTTCAGAATCCAAAGTATTGTGCTCCTGAAAGCTATTATGAGAACAGAAGATATTATGTTTACATTTTTCTTAGATTTTCCCCAAAAAAGGCATTTAAACTACGGTTATAGCTTGTCAGATAATTATTATTTTTAAAAAGACAAAAACAAGAAAATAAAAGAATTAAGACCAAAAAAGCAGGACATAAACAGTAAGTTAAATACATATTTGTAATACCACTCCTTATTTTTATTCTCTAGAAAATGCCTTCAATTTTAAATATACAGTATCAGTATTAGCAAAGTACTTTAGATTATTGTGTAGCTTATTATGGATCCAAAGTGGTTCTGAAAACTAAGTTTCATTAAACAGAATCAATCATACCTATTGTATGAAAATTTGGGTTTGGATATAGCTCCCAGTTCACCAAAAAGTTTGGTGTTCACTGAGAAAATAATAAAAATAACCCCATACAGGGGAAAATTCTGTTCCCTTTAGTATGCAGAGAGCACATAGGCTGGAAGTAGCTTCACCTGCCAGTTGTGATTAATTTGCTATTTCTTACAACGTCTCACTTTGATTATTAATGATAATGATTTGATTTATGAGTTCTGTTCACTGAATATTCTCAGTTTCCAAAGATGTTCTCTTTTGGGGGAAAAAAAAAGGAGGGGGAAGAAAAAGCTATTGGGGAGATAGTGACTCAGGTAATGCAACGTGGCATCATTTACCTCTCGACGCTGTTCAGTCCATCTCGCCGCATTTTCCTGAGGCGTACAGGGGAATCTAAAGGCCAGGGCGAGATACTGTATATAATGAATGAGCGAGGAATATCGTGATCCACCTCTGTTCTGAGGTTTTGTCTCCTCGTGTGTTATGAGAATAGAGAACATTTGGGACCAGGGCTTCTGTATTTTAAGGCTTTTTTTCGGTGCAGAATTATCACATGTAAACCCTGTGACATGAATTGCATATTAACATTTTCTCATTCATGCATATATTAAGAAGCTGAGATGTTTAAGGCTGTATAAAAGATGCTGTTTCTCAGAATAGAATTATAGAGAATTAAGGCAATTAGAACTCTGAGGGGCTGTACACAGCACTAGTTGAGAATATCATGGCTTCTACCGGCTGACCTCTTCGTTGATCACAGAAAAGAAAATTCAGTAGAAATTAATTTGGAGCTTTTCATATATGCAGAATAACTCAGAAATAATTGATTTTTAAAGGTTGAAAATACAAAGGCTCTCATCTGCCTTGAGAAATATCTTCTAGGAAAATAACTGTAAGACAGAAAAATAATGTAATCATCTTTGCCCAGATCACACCCTCCACTGGGGATCTGAGGACCTGAAAAGATTTCAGAGTCCTCAGCACTGCCTCAGTGAAGTACTCACTGAAAGTTGATGAGTCTCTGGCCTCACTAAGTTTCCACAGGAAAAAAAAGCATTGATAATAGCTTATTTTATTATTAGTAGAGCTTTCCAGAGGCTAGAGACTTAGATACATAATCTCATTTAGTCCTCACAAAAAGACAATAAAACAATCATGGTTACCCTTTTTACGGATGTGTAAAGGAAGGCTCAGAGAGATTGACTGTCCCAGGTCATACAGGACTTGGTGCTGACTGAGGCAGTGTGATCCCATCACACCATCATGGCACCCTCCTTCTTCTTTATCTTTCCGTTTGTTGTTGTTCAGTCACGTCTGACACTTTGTAACCCCGTGGACTGCAGCCTGCCCAGCTTCCCTGCCCTTCACTAATCTCCCAGAGCTTGCTCAAACTCATGTCCATTGAGCTGATGATGCCATCCAGCGATCTCATCCTCTGTTGCCCTCTTCTCCTCCTGCCTTTAATCAAGGTATTGGAGCTTCAGCTTTAGCATCAATCCTCCCAATGTATGTTCAGGGTTCATTTCCTTTAGTTTTGACTGGTTTTATCTCCCCTGAGTTAGGCTGAAATGAAGCAGAGACCCTAGAAGATTATGTGGGACATCCCCTAAACCTCTCCGGCCAGTTCGCTTTACTTCTTTCAGTCTAACTTGTAAAGGTTCCAAAGCTCCATTATTCTGTACTTTAAAAAAAATCATCTCTTCATCCTCTTAGTCTCAACTGTCCATGGATACACTGGTGATTTCCAAGTTTATCTTTCCACTATAGACCCCTGGCCCAGTTTCAGACTCATATGCAATTGCTAAATGGTCAACTTCTCTCGGGAAACCAAGTGAATACCCAACTTCACTTGGATATCACTGTACTCTCATGACCATGTTTTCAAAATCCACACTGTTCTTCCTAAAACTCTTCTTACTCCTATACTGTACTTTACTACACCTTGATAACCCCTTCCCATCTAGATATCTGAATATCTTACTGTCTTTTCCCTTGCCACCTACAGCAAATTAGTCACATTATGCTAGTATGAGAGAGATACCCCATGTCCAAGGTGAGAGAAAACCAAGTAAGATGGTAGGCACTGAGAGAGGGCATCAGAGGGCAGACAGACAGAAACCACAATCACAGACAACAGGCCAGTCTGATCACACAGACCACAGCCTTTGCTAACTCAGTGAAACTAAGCCACACTGTGTGGGGTCACCCAAGATGGACAGGAAATGGTGGAGAGGTCTGACAGACTGTGGTCCACTGGAGAAGGGACTGGCAAACCACTTCAGTATTCTTGCCTTGAGAACCCCATGAACAGTATGAAAAGGCAAAAGATAGGATACTGAAAGAGGAACTCCCTAGGTCAGTAGGTGCCCAATATGCCTGGAGATCAGTGGAGAAGTAATTCCAGAAAGAATTAAGGGATGGAGCCAAAGCAAAACCAACACCCAGTTGTGGATGTGACTGGTTATAGAAGCAAGGTTTGATGCTATAAAGAGCAATATTGCATAGGAACTAGGAATGTCAGGTCCGTGAATCAAGGTAAATTGGAAGTGGTCAAACAGGGAGATGGCAAGTGTGAACATCGACATTCTAGGAATCAGTGAACTAAGATGGACTAGAATGGGTGATTTTAACTCAGATGACCATTATATCTACTACTGTGGGCAGGAATCCCTTGGAAGAAATGGAGTAGCCATCATGGTCAACAAAAGAGTCTGAAATGCAGTACTTGAATGCTATCTCAAAAACAACAGAATGATCTCTGTTCATTTCCAAGGCAAACCATTCAATATCACATGGTAATTCAGTCTATGCCCCAGCCAGTAACACTGAAGAAGCTGAAGTTGAACAGTTCTATGAAGACCTTCAAGGTCTTCTAGAATTAACACCCCCAAATGATGTCCTTTTCATCATAGGGGACTGGAATGCAAAAGTAGGAATTCAAGAAACACCTGGACTAACAGGCAAATTTGGCCTTGCAGTACAGAATGAAGCAGGGAAAAGGCTACTAGAGTTCTGCCAAGAGAACACATTGGTCATAGCAAAAACCCTCTTCCAACAACACAAGAGAGGACTCTACACATGGACATCACCAGATGGTCGACATCAAAATCAGATTGATTATATTCTTTGCAGCCAAAGATGGAGAAGTTCTATACAGTCAGCAAAAATAAGACCAGGAGCTGACTGTGGCTCAGATCATGAACTCCTTATTGCCATATTCAGACTGAAATTGAAGACAGTGGAGACAGCCACTAGATCATTCAGGTATGACCTAAATCAAATCCCTATGACTATATAGTGGAAGTGAGAAATATATTTAAGGGACTAGATCTGATAGCCAGAGTGTCTGAGGAACTATGAATGGAGGTTCATGACATTGTACAAGAGACAGGATTCAAGACAATCCCCAAGAAAAAGAAATGAAAAAAACCAAAATGATTGTCTGAGGAGGGCTTACAAATAGCTGTGAAAAGAAGGGAAGCAAAAAGCAAAGGGGAAAAGGAAAGATATATCGTTTGAATGCAGAGTTCCAAAGAATAGCAAGGAGAGATAAGAAAACCTTCCTCAGCTATCACTGCAAAGAAACAGAGGAAAACAGTAGAATGGGAAAGACTAGAGATCTCTTCAAGAAAGTTAGAGATACCAAGGGAATATTTTATGCAAAGATGGACTCAATAAAGGACAGAAATGGTAGGGACCTAACAGAAGCAGAAGATATTAAGAAGAGGTGGCGGGAATACACAGAAGAACTGTACAAAAAGATCTTCATGACTCAGATAATCATGGTGGTGTGATCACTCACCTAGAGCCAGACATCCTGGAATGTGAAGTCAAGTGGGCCTTAGAAAGCATCACTATGAACAAAGGTAGTGGAGGTGATGGAATTCCAGTGGAGCTATTTCAAATCCTGACAGATGATACTGTGAAAGTGCTGCACTCAATATGCCAGCAAATTTGGAAAACTCAGAAGTGGCCACAGGACTGGAAAAGGTCAGTTTTCATTCCAACCCCAAAGAAAGATAATGCCAAAGAATACTCAAACTACCACACAATTGCATTCATCTCACACACTAGTAAAGTAATGCTTAAAATTCTCCAAGCCAGGCTTCGGCAATACATGAACCGTGAAATTCCAGATGTTCAAGCTGGTTTTAGAAAAGGCAGAGGAACCAGAGATCAAATTGCCAACATCTGCTGGATCATCAAAAAGCAAAAGAGTTCCAGAAAAATATCTATTTCTGCTTTATTGACTATGCCAAAGACTTTGACTATGTGAATCACAATAAACTGTGGAAAATTCTTAGAGAGATGGGAATACCTGACCTGCCTCCTGAGAAATCTGTATGCAGGTCAGGAAGCAACAGTTAGAACTGGACATGGAACAACAGACTGGTTCCAAATAGGAACCACTTAGAGCCAGTAGATTATCACCCCACTTATTTAACTTATATGTGAGTACATCGTGAGAATTGCTGGGCTGGAAGAAGCACAAGCTAGACTCAAGATTGCCAGGAGAAATATCAGTAACCTCAGATATGCAGATGACACTGCACTATGGCACAAAGTAAAGCAGAAATAAAGAACATCATTGACAGTGAAAGAGGAGAGTGAAAAAGTTGGCTTAGAGCTCAACATTCTGAAGATCATGGCATCTGGTCCCATCACTTCATGGCAAATAGATAGGGAAACAATGGAAACAGTGGCTGACTTTATTTTTCTGGGCTCCAAAATCACTGTGTATGGTGATTGCAGTCATGAAATTAAAAGACGTTTACTCCTTGGAAGGAAAGTTATGACCAACCTAGACAGCATATTGAAGAGCAGAGATAATACTTTGCAAACAAAGGTCCGTCTAGTCAAGGCTTGGTTTTTCCAGTGGTCATGTATGGATGTGAGAGTTGGACTATGAAGAAAGCTGAGCGCTGAAGAATTGATGCTTTTGAACTGTGGTGTTGGAGAAGACTCTTGAGAGTCCCTTGGACTGCAAGGAGATCCAACCAATCCATCCTAAAAGAGATCAGTCCTGGGTGTTCATGGGATGGACTGATGTTGAAGCTGAAGCTCCAATACTCTGGCCACCTGTTGCGAAGGGCTTACTCATTGGAATAGACCCTGATGCTGGGAAAGATTGAAGGGGATGACAGAGGATGAGCGATTGGATGGCATCACCTACTCGATGGGCATGGGTTTGGGTGGACTCCAGTTGTTGTTAATTGACAGGGAGCCTGGTGTGCTGCGATTCACGGGGTGGCAAAGAGACAGACACGACTGAGCGACTGAACTGAGCTGAACTGATGCCAATGTTTGGGCTTCCCAGGTGGCTCAGTGGTAAAGAATCCACCTGCTAAGGCAGGAGACATGTGTTCAAACCCTGGATTAGTACAATCCCCTGAAGGAGGATGTGGCAACCCACTCCAGTATTCTTGCAAGAATAATCCCATGGACAGAGGGTTGTAGGAGAGTCATGAGTCACTGTGGAGAAGTCATATGTTCAAACAAAACAAATAAAATAATCTCTAATATATTCATATACTATTCATAAAAATATACATTTATTTATTTAAAGTAACTTAAAACCAAAAATAGACTTAACTCTGTTCTTAACATCAAAGGCAAGAGTAAATAGTCAAGCACTGGTGTTTCTTCTGCAGTCTTTGGTGCATGAGAGTTCCTGATGCATTGCTCTTTTTACTCCTGGCAGCATTGTGAATGGTTAGAACAGAGACCTCCAGAGAGTACTGTGAAGGACTCCAGGGACACTTTGATTTAGGTGTGCTCTCTGAATCTACAGCAGAGACACACTTAGGCAGATTACCCTGGGTTGTCAGATGTCCTTCAGATCCTGCAGTCCTGACGGCCTTAGGAGAGTCAGGAGGCCAGGAAATGCCGGAGGCCTACAGAAAAATTTCATCAGCCAGGCTCCCTGGAGATCTGGAATGACAATCAGGACACAGCAGTGGTTTCCAGCCATCTGACTTCATGGCTCCATCCTTCCTTACACCTTCTCTTTACCTGCTTCAGAAACCTAACTACCCCCTGTCATATAGGGAGAACATGATTTAATCAGAGTTCTCATGCCAGGCACCTCAGGACTGATGGCCAGATTAAGGAAGACAACTTTGGGGGCCAGAGGCTAACCCCTGGATAGACGGGGCTCCACGTCACCTGATCACATCCAGTCATTCCAGTCACTTTGTTTTATTCTTAAGAGGGCCATGTGGGTGATAATTGCTGAGAGCTTCCAAGGCTCTTCTCCAGTTGGAATTAGTTTTGGTTACATAGCACAGGAAACCCAGGAAAAAATGCCTTAAAGCCCTGAATTTCCCACTTTAGACTCCTTTGGTTCCTGACAGTACAATCAAGGAAAGAGTGTTCTTCAAACACATAATCTTTGGGAGACTGTTCTTAGTGTTCTTCAAACACACACTCCCTATCCCTCTTTTAGGGAGGCATTTCTGGGTGCCCTGCATGCTTCTGCTTATGTCTTATTAGTGGCATGTAGTCCTCATGTTGCAAGGGGAGGCTGAGAAACAGGCTTTTACCAGGACAGACTCAGGATCTGCTGACAAAGAATCACAGATACTTCTGCAGAGAACTGGCCAACTCTCATAGGCCAGTATAGCCCCTACAGCCTCGTCGCTCCAATTCAGTTACAGCCAGCTATTCAATACTCATGTCATTCAGAGTAGAATATGGAAGAAAACAACTTTAAAAACTCAAAACATTGCCTTTCAGAGGTAATGAGCTAAGTGAAATCCAAGCCCAAGAACCTTAACTAAATTTATTATATCTGATTAACTGGTTATTCCATTCACTATCTTCTGAAAAAATCAGCCACAAGATAGATTAAAATGTAAAGGACCTCCAACTGTTGACTTTCAAGTGGAGATTCAGACAACAGGTTGACAACAGGTTGACAACATCAGGGTGTCCAATGCAAGCAGCCCACAATTGATCCCTGAACCCTAAGATAAGGATCATCATGTCAGTAACATTGTTTCTTTGTGTGTGTGAAGATCAAAGTTGACAATACCCAACATAATGGTGAGCACAAAACACATTCTTATATCTGAAACAATTTTAGGACCAACTCTAGACAAAAGTGTGGATGAAGCCAATTTCATCACCAGGATCCTAATCTCTCACACAGCAGCCTCTAGATAGTTCTCTTCCTTTATCTCTTTTTCAGGTGACAAATTACAATGCCTCTGGCCAACGAGAAGTCCCTCCTAGACCTGCTCTGCCAAGGCAACCCCATAACTCTGGGCTCCAAAGCTTCCATTTCCTCTTTAGTACTATCAGCTTTTGATCTCACGGCTTTAAGACACTGTCAAAATACAGAAGAAGGGGTGGATAAATTCCCTTATGTCAAAATTGTTATTGCATATAAGAATTTTTTCCTATAGCATTTATATTTACATTTTAACTTAAAACAAGTCCTTTGAGCCAAAAAAAAAAGGTATATTGGAAGGTATATTTTAAACATCAACATAGATGGGGAATATTTTCAATCTGGAACCTTTCTAGCACGCTTTAAGTTTTCCCACATAGGTATAAATTATTCTTTCAATTTTACTAAAGTATAGTTAATATACAAAGTTGCTTGATAAGTTTGGACATTTACATGCACATGATACCAACACCACAGACAATTAACATATTCATCACCTGCAAAAGGTCTCTTGTGTCCCCTTGCTTTTAAAAAACATTTAAATATTACTGTTTGATGTCATTTTCTTGAGCTTTCAACTGACCAGTTATTCTTTCCTCAAGGGAAACATTAGCTTTCAAATAAAAGAAAAACATAAATTTGATGAGCAAGAATATCAAGGGAAGGAAAAGACAAAGACTTTGGCTCCTTTTCCTTGTTAAGGATGTACCTAACAGTTTTTATGTTTCCAGATACATGTAGCAATTTTGGCAAATTTCCAAACCACGCCAATCAAAGAAGACTACTATGCTTTGCAATTAAAATATTGCCTATATTCAAAGTTCCAGGACCTCAGTTATATCATACCCCTAATCCTGAGGTCACTTAGTTTTATTTAAGAACTCAAGCAGGTAAAATTAAAACTCCTAAATTCTCAGAGAGGTAGGATGTTGTAGGGGTACAGCTCAACATAAGAGAACAAAGGAAGGGTGCTCCCCTACTTTCTCTCCTTTGGATAAAATCTATCCTGGATTTCATTACTATCAGTGATGTTTCCCACAGCCGTTTTAAGATGATAGCTCAGCTGGTAAAGAATCTGCCTGCAACTCGGGAGACCTGGGTTTGATCCCTGGGTTGGAAAGATCCCCTGGAGAAGGAAAAGGCTACCCACTCCAGCATTCTGGCCTGGAGAATTCCAGGGACTGTATAGTCTATGGGGCTGCAAAGAGTTGGACAGGACTGAGCGACTTTCACTTTCACTTTACAAAATTAGATGAAAATATGCATACTAGAAAAATATAGTATTTAGGTTTGTTGCAAAAATGCTAAGAATGAGGCTGACAGGAGAGTGTTCCAGTCTAAATGAACATAGAACTTTGGTAGAAAACCAGCAATTCCCTTGATGTTCTCATCCCCGTTCCATCACTGCATGCCGTTAACTCCCATAAGGGGAATTAACACAACCTAGTCATGTGGCAGGACGCCCTGAGAATCCAAGAGCCTCCTTCATAAGTTGCCAAAAAGAAGCATTTGTCACTTTTTTGTTTAATTCATGGAATATCTATGTACATTACTGGGCTTTACTGTACTGGAACACAAATTTGGGAGAAAATATTATGGTATAAGGACAAAATAATTCACTAATACTAGTTACCTTATGGGACATGGACTTTATTCCTTGTCCAATCATAAACTGAAGACTAAAACACAAAACAGAGATGTTTTTCCATCTGTTGAAGTGAAATCAAAGGGAATTTTTGAAAGGCAAGCTCTCATTGCTGTGTACTGGGAATCAAGCCCTTGTTACAGTTAATGGATGCTCCATGCCAAGTTCCCCAACCCCTGGGGGTGAAAATTTCCCCTAAAAAGACCTGGAAGGAATTCAAGGCTGCTAAAGGCTTGAATAAAACTTTACTTAATGTGTATTGTACATTTTTATTACCCTGAGATGCTATGTTATAATTACATTCTTAAATCACGTGAGAAAAACTTAAAACTCGTTATTAACAAATGATAATATTCCCAAACCAAACCAGTTTGGTGCCAGTCTCTCTAGAGAAAAGGACAGTAGATAGCAAGCAGGCGAACAAAGTGGTAAATGTCAGGAGCAGGAGCAAATACGAGGCATCCTAGTTCTATCAAAGGCACAAGGCTTAAGAGGAACAAATGGGCCTCTGCTGGAACTGGATGGTAAAAAGATGGATATCCTTTTGAACCATGCTGTAAATTGTAACACGTGCTTTTTGGTGTTCCCTAAGTATTTAGCCAAAACAGAAATATATGTTTCCCAGAATAAAGTGAAATAGAGAAAAATCTCTTGGGAAACGTACTTACTTTAGCTTCTTAGAAAATAAATTGGACCTTTAACATAGTTGAAATGGGTAGAATCAATTTCTGAAGGTGACTGGAAATAAAAGAAATGAAAGTTCAGTTGAATCTTTTTCTTTGCGCTGCCTGAGTTCATCCAAACTTAAATATTGGAAGCCACACCAAGAAGGACCTGCCTTAAGAACTCTTACATTCAAATACATATTATGAATCTTTTAAGTGAAGCTACATTTGAAAATCATAGAGCAGGTAATAAAGCTAGTAGCCAAATTATGCTGCTGCTGTTGTCTGGATAGCTCTGAACTTCTTCTGGAAAGGAGGTCCCCTGCCGCCTTTCCTGGCATTCTCCAGGCTGGAGGGACCAGGGTGCACAAGCAGGCTGAGGCAAGTTCTCCTCAGAAGCCTCCACGGGGAGTCTGGAAAGGGCTGGCGTCCACCTGGAGTGAGGAACTGTAGGTGGAGGCTGGCTCCCCCATTGCTTGGTTGAAGATCAAAACAGATTTCTTTCTGGCAAATGTCTTTTAAAAATCAAAACCTCAGAGCATTTAAAAATTATCCTTTAGCAATGTATTAAGGGAGGTGGACTGAAAGTCATTTTACAAGAACTTGCAACGTTAAATGTTGGCAGAAAGCAACTGACAAGGCTGATAATGCCAGTTGGTTACCCAGCAACCTCAAGTGTAAGGGGATATGCTAAAAGGTGTAGGAGAGGAAACACTTTTGCATTTCTGCCCTCCTGAAGGCTACATTGGCTCTGTATCTGTGTATGTGTACTCAGTCATGTCCTACTCTGTGACCCCATGGACTGTAGTCCACAAGGCTATCCTGTTCATGGAATTTTCCAGGTGAGAATACTGGAGTGGGTTGCCATTTCCTCCTCCAAGTCGTCTTCCCGACCCAGGGATCAAACCTGCATCTCTTGAGCCTCCTGCATTGGCAGGCGGATTCTTTACTGCTAAGCTACCTGGGAAGCCCTTGACTCTGTCTACACAAATCCAATGTTATGCAAATATTAGAAATATTAACCAAATATCCCAGCTATTTCCACTTGCTTTGAGCACCCTGTTCCTCCCAGACTTATAAAATCCTGTGTACTCAATGGAGTACTACTCAGCCCTTAAAAAGAATAAATCTGACTCAGTTCTAATGAAATGGATGAAATTGGAACCGATTATACAGAGTGAAGTAAGCCAGAAAGAAAAACACCAATACAGTATACTGACACATATATATGGAATTTAGAAGATAGTAATGATGACCCTATATGTGAGACAACAAAAGAGACACAGAGGTATAGAGTGGACTTTTGGACTCTGAGGGAGAGGGAAAGGGTGGGATGGTTTGGGAGAATGGCATTGAAACATGTATATTTTCTTGTAAGAAACGAAGCACCAATCTATGTCCAATGCAGGATGCAGGATGCATGGGGCTGGAGCACAGGATGATTCAGGTAGAGGATGTGGGATGGGAGGTGGGTGGGGGCTTCGGCATGGGGAGATTGTGTTCACCTGTGGCTGATTCATGTCAATGTATGGCAAAACAAATGCAGTATTATAATTAAAAAAATAAATAAATTTAAAAAAAAAAATCCTGTGTACTGAAAGGGACACTGGACCCATGAACAATGACTATTAACTGATGATACCATAGCCCACAATAGTAAGCATACTTTTTACTGGGAGTATAATGTAAATATTGCAAGTTTCACAGTAGTTCACACTATAAAGAGAGGTTGATATTCAATTTATGAATCCCTTGAAAAACGTATACATGCAAAAATTCTCTTCATAAATATTCCTGCACTATTTTAGGAGGTAATAGTAAATATTCCCTTTTTCTAATCTTTTCTTTATTCCTTGAAACTTGTGATCAATTCAGGTTGGTCAGAACTGGCCCCTAAGGTCATCAAAAGAGATAGTATCTGATGCATATCTATGCAGTAAAAGTCAGTACTTTAATCTCTCAGAAATAGGCAATAAAATATGGTACTATCAAAAACTCACATCTAAACTGTCAATAATTCAAAGGCTTGAGCAATCATCTGGACAGCCCAGAAAGTCAATTTAGACAATTCTACAACCACATTTTGTACTGAATTTATTAGATAACTCTGCTTTGCCAGTGTAGACATGATCTAAGTTTATCTGAAAACTCTTGAGGAAGAATTAAAATACCTAAAACCAGCCTCAAACTGTGACCATTAGGAACTTGCATAAATTCACTGAAAGCAGATTTTACCAATCTCATTTTTAGATGACATTACTAGAACGGTTTATCAGGGGAATTCCCTGACCTTTTCAAACTTCAGTTTAGCAAAATTTTGGTCAGTGTCTTTCAAAGTCGTGAGGCAACAGGATAGAGTAGAAGTAGAGATAAATGAGCAGGGTTCTAGTTTGACTTATCAGATGAGCGTGTAACTTGAAAAGTTATGTCAGTAGTTCCTGGGCTTCCCTAGTGGCTCAGTTGTTAAAAGAATCCACCTGCCAAGCAGGAGACTGCTTGCAGACTTGGGTTCAATCCCTGGGTCAATAAGATCCCCTGAAGAAGGAAATGGCAACGCACTCTGTATTCTTGTCTGGGAAATCCTAAAGACAGAGGAGCCAAGCAAGCCCCGAGTCCATGAGGTCGCAAAGAGTCAGACACAACTGAGCATGCATACACACACACACACACACACACACACACACACACACACACATACACACCAGTTATTAAACAAAGTGATAAATCAAGCTCATGTATAATGCTTCCCTCTTTCCAAACACATGCACTGTGGGACCCTAAATGGGAAACCTCGGGGAAAAAAAGGGGGTAGCTCTGTGGTTGGAAACTAAGATGGCGCCTGGCGGAAGTGATAGGGGTGGGGGTCTATGTTGTTTGTCAAATTTTTTGATTGGCTCTCTTGATTTCCGTGCACGTGGATAATGGTGATCACCATAGAAGGCACATGATGATTTGACCTTTAACGTGATTGGTGCAACTATGGAAAGTCCCTCCTAAACCTCCCCCCCTTTTGCCTATATAAGCTGGGAGTTTGCAGCAATAAAGTGGAACTGCTTCGAAGGAACCCTTGTCGCGCCTGATTGTTTCTTGCTCGCCGCTGAGGGCTGGGTTGGTGGACAGCAGGCTCACCTCTCCTCGGGACCCCTCGGCTTTGCTGAGGGAAGTTCCACTGCCTCTCTCTTTCTGCCAAGCGTCCCCCGCAATGCACAAGACAGTTTTATGAAAATGTGTTAAAACAAATATGAATATATACATATACATTTTAAAACTAATTTGGTTTGAAAGCAAGAAAGGAAATTTCCAGTAGTCAGAACTGAAAAGGAAATATCTCAGTAAACGGGAGCTCAAGGTTTATGTCCTATAGTGTTGCTGAGATAATGGGGCAGCCTTTGGAACTGTAGCCATCAGTTCTAAGTGAGAGGATATGGAATTCCACTCATAAGTGTAGGGCCCAAGAGCTCACCGTTGTTTGTTGTTGTGTTGTTCAGTTGCTAAGTCCTGTCCAACTCTTTGCAACCCCATAGACTTGAGCACACCAGGCTCCTCTGTCCTTCACTATCACCTGGAGTTTGCTCAGATACATGCCCATTGAGTCAGTGGTGCTATCATCCTCTGCAGCTCCCTTCTCCTTTTGCCTTCATTCTTTCCCAACATCAGGGTCTTTTACGATGAGTGGGCTCTTTGCCTCAAGGTCCCAAAGTATTAGAGCTTCAGCTTTCAGTATCAGTCCTTCCAATGAATAGTCAGAGTCGATTTCCTTTAGGACTGACTGGTTTAATCTCCTTGAAGTCCAAGGGTCTCTCAAGAGTCTCCTCACCACAGTTTGAAAGCATCAAATCTTTGGCGCTCAGCCTTCTTTATGGTCCAGTTCTCACATCCATATATGACTACTGGCAAAACCACAGCTTGATCATATGGCTCTTTGTCAGCAAGACGATGGCTCTGCTTTTTAATATATGGTCTAGATTTGTCATAGCTTCCCATTCAAGGAGAAAGTGTCTTTTAATTTCCTGGCTCAGTCTGTATGTTTTGTTTTTCATAGGTGGGAATTCAGAATATCCCAAGCAAGTTACCTAGATCACAGCTAAAGCAAAAGGCCTGCTGCGGACCACAAGGAGAAATAGTGCCTCAGACCACAACACAGCTGAGAATATGTGCCCTTACATGGTGAGAGATTGGGGAAACATCCATTCTAGTCAATCTATCAAATTCTACTGGTTATAGTGTAATAACTTTTTGTTGAAATATGACATTAAAACCTAGTTCGAGGGCTGTGAATTTTGCTTATCATTAACAGAGATAACACAACTCCTATGCATAAATGTGATATGCTTTTCTGTACTATGCTACATTTCTTATTTAAATTTTAAAAATATGTTATTCAAGTAAGATGGTCAAAATACCAAACTACTTAAACAAAGCAAGCTGGGATATTTCCACAATCCCAAATGATTGGACAGCTTCAAAGGATGACAAGTCACACAAAATCAGGTTACTCCACATACTTCAACTTCATTCTTACATCTTGAGTTATGCCACCTTAGTTTTGTTTAAATATCATCCGATTTCTTTTTAGTGACCAGAAGTATTGTTAATGCACTCATATGAAATATGGAAAGTTTCAGTTTGGTGACTAAAATCAAGAACATGAGTACATGTTCTTCCTTTGGATTTAATGGCATGTAATACAAAGAAAAATTCAATTTGGGAAAATAAAGCAATTAATATTTATAGCTTATATGTTGAAATCAACCTATAGTTATAGATGGAATTAGGTAATTACAGGTTAGAAAGACAGGTGCAAAGATGTTTTAAATCTGTCATAATTCATGAATACTTATAGTAATTGACTGCTTGGTATAATAATTATGTTTATGTCTAGGTAATGAAAATGCCATAAAAACTTTAATTAGCAAAAATGCAATGGATAAGAAGATAATTGAAACAAACTTTGGGAGAATATAATCAGGTCTTCTGGACATATACTTAAGACACCATCAAGAGTAGTAATTAAGCTAAGCAAAATCAGAGAACATTGTTATAGGAATATAGTCATATAATAATTTCTTTTAAATTATTTTTAAACATTATATCTAAGGATCTTAATGCATTTTCTATTGCCAATTAGCTCTGTAATAAAGGGAATATTTCCTTTTGTTTCTATTATGATTTTACATAACGGAGTCAAAGAGGAGACAATTGTCTACCTATCACAGAGTAGAGTAGTGGTTAAACCAGGACAACTTCTGTGACCATACTAGACCAGTGGCATGACGTGCACACTCAGAGAGCTTCAGTGAGTCCCTGACGCACCAAAAGTGGTAAAGCATTAGGAACAGAAGGCTGTATTCAGATGCTGATGCCGAACATCTCTCACTGCAAATTTAATTAAGTATCTGAGTGACTCACTCTTGCATTATCACAGAACTAGCACTTTCCACTTCAGAACTGTGCAAAATTATAGATCGCAACACGCCACACTCACTCATCAAAAATTAACACTTAATAATTTCAGATACCAAGAATTTACTGCATTTTTCTCAGTTACAAATTTTGAGTTTGAAACTGTTTCCAAGCTAGTCCAGCTGTGTTGCTGCTTCCGAATGCCCCTCAGGAGTGCATGTTGTTTCAAAGTCAATTATGAATCCTTATTGAGTGTTGACTATAGTCAGGAACTTTACTTAGGGCCTCGTGTGTGTTACCTTTGTTTAACCTGCAACATAAATCAGTAGGAGGGGTATCCTCTCTGTTATCAGAAGGTTACAATTCTTAGTAACTATCCAAGTTTATATGGTGGTAAGTGGTAGATGAGAAAGCCAGTGGCTCAAGATTTTTTTAAGACATTTTTGTTGGTGCTCCTTTCTCCATTTGTTCCACTCTCTCCCTCCCCACATTGTGTCTAGAAGTCCATTCTCCATATATGCATCAAATCCTTTCCTACAAATAGATTCTTCAATACCACTTGTCTAGATTCCATATATGTGCTTTAATTTACTATATTTGTTTTTCTCTTTCTGACTTACTTCCACTGTGTATAACAGGCTCTAGGTTCATCCACCCCACCAGAACTGACTCGAACTCATTCCTTTTCATGACTGAGTAACATTCACATTGTATATACGCACCACATCTTTATCCATTCATCTGTCAATGGGTATCTAAGTTGTTTCCATGTCCTGGGTATCAAAAATATTGCTGCTGTGAACACTGGAGTACATATATACACTATCAGGTGTAAGACAGGTAGCTGATGAGAAGCTGTGTGTAGCACACGGAGCCCAGTCTGACACTCTGTGATGACTGGAGGGGTGGGATGAGGGAGGAGTGGGAGGCTTAGGCGGGAGTGGAAGTATGTATAATTATGGCTGATTGGCACTGTTGTATAGCAGAAACCAACACAACACTGCAAAAATTTTAAAGCAAAAATGTTTTTTAATTTTTTAAAAAGGATATTTTTGAATTCCAAAAGCTTACTTTATCATTTGAAGTGTGAAATTCTGGCAGACTCTGTTTACAATAAACCAAAACGTAAAGGAAATACATGATGAAGTCATGTATTTCTTCTCCTACACAGAGAGGACATAAGAATGTCTGGATTGTGAGAAGGAGAAGAGAAATCTCCAGCTGGAGAAGAGAGAGTTAAAAGCTAGAATAGGAAAACTTTCTTTTCTGCTTCAAGGAGACATCTGAAACTTCCCTGTGCATGTCCAAGCAGAGACCAAGAGCATCATCCAATAGAAAGAGGCCTCAAGATTACAACAGAGGATTCAAAATAGCCTCCACAGCACAGTTCACACAGCGTGGAGAACTTATTGCGACTGGAGCCATCCAGAGGTGGGTGTGCCATGAGTTTGTAAGACCAGATGTGTCCAATCCCTGTTTAATTCAGACATCAGACAGAGCCATCACCCAAACCCTCATGCCAGGAAAATAACTTCCTCTCTTCCCTTCCAGAAACAACAAAGAAGAGCCAGAAATTAGGAGAGATGGGAGGGGAAGAATTCTCATTTGACTCACAACTCCTGGGGATAAATATGTAAATAAGAGGTGACTGGATTACTACAATGGGGATTGCATTTTTTCTTAATGGAAATGAAGTTCTATATTAGAGAGCATCTGTGGGCTAAAACCATGTTACTGACATTAAAAAAAAAAAAACACTCTAAATTTTTCTCCTTCTTATCAAAATGCTTACTGTTTTTCTCTCATGTTTTCCTTTGTGTAATTGTATTTGCAACAACAGATCTTCTGACTAATTAATTAACTATTTAATAACTTAATTTTAAATTAATTTTTAAAGTCTCCTGTTTAAAAAAGAAAGTCAGAAAATGCCAGATACTATTTATGGAACAGATATGGTATCTATAAAAGCAGTGATCTCTGAAACCATAGACAGTGATCACTATAAATAGTAGTTTCTGTCTTTTCATGTTGAGAATAGGGTCTGGTATCAAACCAAGCTTAATAAAAGAGTCTAATGCTTAGGACTCACATAGATACTGCAACTGATCATCTCTAGGTGGGCACAGGATTGAGTGGTATTAAACCACACAAATTCTGCCTTACTTTATTAGGATGATTTAAACCAAAAACACTAAAAAAACAAACAAAGAAAAGATGAAACCCAGACACTATCAAAGTTATCAAGTGTGTTGTAGAAAAGATGAGCCACGTGAGAGAAATAAACTAGTAATCCAAAGGAGAAATGCCTGGAAGGGAAAAGAGAAATAACACCTGGTCCAAAGCCTCAGAACTCTGGATACTGATACAAAGACGATGGATATAAAAGTAGATGTGACTTTTACCCCGTGAGCCACATAGAACAGACGTCATGGCGTTACACAGTAGCACCGTTAGCAGGAGGCCAATGGGGAGGACGATGGCAGAAAGGCAGTAAAAGTGATGGAAAGGTCATAAAAAGAACCAGACATGGATCCCAGGCTGAACACACTTTGGGAAGAGAGAGGAGAATTCAGGAAGGTCACCTGTGAGCTTCAGAAGAGAAGAAGAATAAAAATACCAAGTGAACAGTCTAAAGAATGAAGCTGAAAGCAGGTAGGACAGGATCCCAGACCAGATATACAGCAAGAAGAAGCCAACAATACCTAACGCCAGTCTCCACTTACTATTTATCCCCCAAACTTGTAGACTTCATTTTCCAAATGTAAAACTGAGGTCATCAACACTTGGAAATATAATGAAGTTTTTAGGAAGGAGATGCTATGAAAAATTGAAACGGATAACAAGAAATCAAAAGTTTCAAAATATTACCTGATAATTTTACTTGATAATCCTAAATCTAACTTTTAGAAAATACCTTAATTCCATAATGAGATATAAAAATGCAAATTTAAATCTATATGGATGAGATGATATTACTTTATGCATATTTCTAGCTTTAACTAACTGACTTTATAACTATCGTCCCATTTTTACTGAAAATCCACAAATTAAATGCTGTGCTGTGCTGGGTGTGCTCAGTTGTGTCTGACTCCTTGCAACCCCCTGAACTGTAGCCCACCAGCCTCCACTGTTCATGGAATTTTCCAGGCAAGGATACTGCAGCAGGTTGCCATTTCCCACTCCTGGGGATCTACCCTACCCAGGGATGGAACCCGTGTCTTTTGTGTCTCCTGCATTGGCAGGAGTGTTCTTTACCACTCTGCCATTAAGATGATATTCATCACTATTTCAGAATGTTTAGATTTCAAGCTATTTACATAACTATCCCAATACGACACAGCTAGTAGTTGACAGAGCTGAGACCAAACACCTATGCCACATACTGTAAATCCAGCACTTTTGTACTACATCTCACTGACTTTCTGGAAGGAGATACATCTTTTGAAGGCAGAGAGGTATCTAGGCAGACTTTGTACTTCAGAAGAGAGAAACCTTTTGAAGGTAAACTCAAGGAATTCAGTGGATGACACCAATGCCCATGTTGATCCAACTGTGGATCTAAAGATCTCCTTGAACTTTGGGATTACTATTTACAGAAAATACAGATTAACATCTGCAGAACGTAAGTCTAAGGAGACTTCAGGGATGGAGACAAAGCTCTAACCTACGTGCATTTCTCACTTGAAAATTGAAGGGTCTACTTTGAGAGGGTCAGGCTTCCCAGATGGTGCTAATGGTAAAGAACCTACCTGTCAGTGCAGGAGGCATAAAAGATGTGGGTTCAATCCCTGGGTCAGGAAGATCCCCTGGAGAAGGAAATGGCAACCCACTCCAGTATTCTTGCCCGGAGAATCCCGTGGACAGAGGGGGCCTGGTGGGCTACAGTCCATAGTGTTGCAAAGAGTTGGACATGACTGAAGCGACTTAACACACTGCCAGGTACTAGATCTTGTAGATTTAGACTGACTTCAGAAAAAGTGAATAAATAAATAGTGTTACTTTCTTTTGGCCAAAGCCACTAGCTTGTTTTGGAGCTATCCAAGGTGCTCATCTCAGGCCATAGCTGTCAGTTACTATGACTATGTAGCAAGTTTCCTGGTCCTACCTGTTATACTGAAGCAAATGGCTTTTGATTTTTGAGGGGTGGGGACAGAATAACAACATTTTATTTCACACTTGACTGAATTATTAAAGGTCCAACTTTCATAATGAATATAGTATCACTGATTTCAGAATCAGTCAGTGGAAGCATTAATAGAATCACTTAGAGACACTTAAACGAATATTAGTCAGTGATTGACTGTGGTTTATACAAGCTGAATATTTAAAAGCTTCAAGAGTCATATTTCAACCAGAATGTTGTTTTGTATTTCTGTATTTTTAAGACCTGATATTGCCAAGAGTAGTGAACCTGAGAAGGTTCTCTGTAGTTTTCTTTTTAACAACCACTTATAGTAAATGAAACACACACATAACTAGAGCAAAAATTAATGTTATAATATTTTTTTATTCTGCTTAACTTTGCTGGAAAGAACAATTTCTGATAATAACCCACTAAATTGCTTTCCTGTCAATTCAGGATCCACTAGTGGATCTTGATCCACAGTATGGAAAAGAAGGAAACAATGGACTATTGATGACCGAGCTCATAGGATAATCTCCATCACATGTTTTACTCACCGTACCTGCTTCCTTCATCCTACCCTGGACATGTGTTCAGTTCTGCCTCTCTTACCACATCTTTTAAAAATTATGTCACTGCCAAGTCCCCTTTTGAAACCACACTCGATTTGATTTGACCTCGAATAAACATCCTCCACTAACCCCAGGCACCTTCCTCTTATCCAAAGACAGACACGGATATTACAGACAGTACAGGCTGGGGAGCTGAATGAGGGGTACCTCTCTAAAGAGAAAACCTGGTAAGGACGAAAGCCACCAAACACAGCTAACCACTTGCATCTTTTCTCTCTCTTTCCCCTCCATGTTTGCCGCTTTCATCTCCTTTAGCAACATAACAGCAAACTTCTATTGTTGCCTGTATCTACCTTCTGTCGAGTGAGAATTTTATAAATGCCCCTACTGAAATTAAGCTTCACAGTAACTTTCAGGTCTGTGTTATTAACTTCTTTTTTATAGATGTGGAAATTTGGGTTCCAGGAGAATAAATAACTCTCTGGTGACGAAATAGACAGGATGTCACAGAGGCTGTTAATGTAGGATTTTAATGGACATATAGAAATTATTTAGAAGTCTGTAAATAATGCACTGCTCAAGAACAAGAACAGTCTAGATAGAACATTATAAACTAGCATGTATTCAGAAAGTTAACCGTAATGATGCATCCATCATTACCTAGAAAAGCTATTAGATACTTAATCCGTGTGCTATTGCACAATTTAATCACTGAGTGACATTATTTTAACAACTCTGCATACAAGATAAACAATCTTAAATAATCTCCTAATGAGAAACTATGCGTTAACTATAGAACAACCATCATTTATTCTGAGCATAGCAGGGATCAACTTAAACTTAACTTTAGCCATTGTTAATAAGAGGAACTGAAGAGGGGAAAATGGCCCAGCTTTATTCCTCCCTTTTGTTCTTCCTATGAACTTTTAGGAGTACTGATGGAGAGTTAAATCATTGAAAACGCAGACAATGAAAACATTAAGAGCTAGAAATGACTCCTCTGAGGTGAGTTAAGAACTATTCAGGAATTTAAGGGATATTAAAGCAAGAGCAGAGGGTTCTAAATGTTTCTGACTCTGTAAATGAGAGAATTGTTTTTTAAATAGTCAAGTCATGAAATATAGAAGTAAACAACAATTATGAGAGTTGCTGTGCCGAGATAATGCATTCAGCCCTTTTTCATGGGGGAAGCAGTTTCTTGATGTAGTGAAATTTGAGAAGATCTAAAGGGTCACTGAAGTGAAAAATGAAGGGTTAGAAATAGGGACGATGAGGAGAGGGTAATAGTTAGAGCTATTCTGGCAAATGAAAAGAAAGCAAGTGACTGAGAAAATCTTCAAATCAATTCATGTGCATTGTAAGGAGGAGGCAGGCAGCTTTTGATCCCTTCTTTTAGAAATGCCTTAATTGCCTTAAAATCATCTACATTGGACACACGTAAAGACCACTGTGTGTTAGCACTAACAGACAAGAGAAGATTCTTCATCCCCCAGCTTCTCAATTAGGATACAAACGTAAGTTGAACAGAAGGAAAATAGGTGATTCAACCTATCCAAGGTGAAGGTTTATTCTGCTGACAAGGGGAAAAACTGAAAATTCCTTTACTTTCTAGCACGTGAGTTGTCTAGAATTATTTTTCTACATAATTGAAATTTCCCTTGTCAAATAGATTGTATTTTTAGCAAGAATATATTTCATACCTGATAGCGATATAAGATGAATAAAAACATCCTCAAGAAAATAAAAGTTCATCTGCACTTCAGAAACATATTGTTTTAAGGGCCCCAAACTACTGAAGGCTATGCCTTGATGCTTTTCCCATAGCAAAACTCTATTACCTATTTTGGTATATATGTTTTACTAAAAATACTCTGAAATCAATCCAAAGCAGTATATGGGGCTGAAGAAAGAAAATATGTTGAGATTATAAATAAACGTACCAACTGAAGTAAAGATAAAAGAAATTATATAAATGATTCACTTTTCAAGCTAACGTTATTTCCCCCAAAAGAAGATAATACCAAATTACTTGTATGATTCATGTCATCTAGTAAGCTTGCTAGCTCAGGTTTCGTATAACTCTGCTTTAAAGGAATATGTGTGTATTAACAATTGAACTGAGACAATCTGCCAAAAGTGACAGCACCTCCCAATTATTGTTTAAAAAATAATCGATACAATTTTCAAACTTTCAGATGTTTTTTCTCAAAAGTTTTCTTTCCGCCTTTGGGAATTCACATACACTAGACACTTACACAAGCTATGCGTTTAGTTATGTTAAATTAATCGTGTCACTGTTTCATTCTTCTCTCTGAAATGCAGCAGGTCTAGATGAGAAGGATCTACGGGAAATGCAGAGCAGGCATTGGAACCCAGGCACTCACTCCCTTCCTAGCATTTTGCCTTTTGAGTCTACATGGCTTAGTAAAAATGTTAAGATACTAAAAGAAAATATATCATAAAATTTCTGAAATTCTTGATGAAAAGATCACATAGATCAAAGCAAAAGTTAGGTTAAACAAAACTTCCGTTTTACCATCCTAAATGCTGAAAATCTCAGGTTGCAGTTCCTTTTTAAGATTTTGAAGTCATCTCCACACAATTAATATGAAAAGAAATGAGTGAAGCAATGAACAAAGATTTACCCAAATAAAGGTATTCATTTCAGTCCTTATTTCTATTATGTTTAGTAAGAGGTGAATATTAAGACAAAAACTGGAGGCTCATGCAGTAAGGGAAATCAGGACACCCAGGCATTCATAATAAACTCATCTCTACAGATGAATAATTCTCAAGTAGTGATTATTTATCTATCTATTTTCTACCTCATCTTTTAATGTACAACTTCATCTTCTGGAGTTCCTTAGCCAATCATTTCCAGTCACTCTCATACAAAAACAAAAATTTACAAATCACCCTATTTAGGGTACAATATAAGAGAGCTTGTGGGAAACCTGTGGTCATCCAGGCTCCAGATGTCCTAATCTAAGTGCAGAAGAAGCTGAGCAGATCAGTATTACGGCACACCTGCAGGTTAGTCCTGACACATTTTTGGAAAGCCCACCTCAACTCCCTTAGTCTATGCCAAAGAATAAAGTCATTCTTTTATTGATACTATTAATTGCTGCCAATAATTGTGTTTATTACCTGTCAGGTACCTTACGTGTATGATCTCAATTCATCCTTATACCAAATTTATGAGATTAGTAGTGTTAAACCAATTGTTTAGCAAGTGAAATTATAGTAGTACAATTCAATCACAGATCTCTTAACTATGTAGCTTCTAAAACACTATTTTCTACTACATCTTTTTTAACAGAAATCTAAATGAATATTTTAAAATGATATAAACCACGCAATAAGCAATCTGATAAACCAACATTTAAATCCTGGGAAATAGATCAATTAAAATCCACAGGTTAAAAGTTTTTTAAGTCCAGGGGAAATCTGATTACTTTTTCAGGGGAGTAAAGCATTTCTCATCTCAAATTCTCTGATATTCAAGTCTTTATTTAAATATCTTTCTGGAAAAAATCTTTTACATGGCAGACATTTTTTATCAGTACAGGTATCTGATTAGTTTTCTAAGAATGTCAATCTAAATAGAATGGAATATGTGCACCTTAGCCCTTAACAAAACCAAAAAACATTAAATTAAACTAAATGCATATAAATATACATACATATTTTTTAAAGCCTGGCTTACATATGATTTTAATAAGAAACTCTATGTCATCAGCGTTTCTAAATGTATTACCAAATAAGTAAGAGATTTTAGATAATTTTCAGTTCACAGTACAATTCTTTGAAATTAACCCACAAATTGGTTTTGCCTCATATTTATATTTTATCAAACCCATCTTTCTGACGTAGGCATTTCTTTTCTTGGGATTCTTACAAAGATAGTTATCATGCAGAGTACACTCTAGCCTTTGGTGGTTTTAATCTCACTTTAACATCTTTGTGTTTGTAAGTACATTTCTTTTCTTTCATCTGATCATGTACATGTTAAGATGTCAAAGCTGCAGTCTTCTGACATATCCATCACAGGTTCTAGCAATGTTTCTAATCTTTCAAAGTTTAAAATTCAGTTTAAACAAGAAAAAATTTAAGTTATCATAATACAATAGAATGTTGAATCTTAATAGATGAAAGTTGTAGTTGGATCTACAATAAAATGTATATTTAAAAAATTATAGTTGGAATTGAATGTATCATCTACCCAGGGGCAGGAAATAGACAGTCATTTTATCACAGATTGTCTTGTCATTTCACACTGCAGTTCCTACCTCGACTTTCCTGCAGTTCAAGTACAGTATTTCTTGATCATTGAGCTTTCTAAAGAAGGATTTTGGACTGATATATCTATCAGCAATGAAATTTACTTAGAACAGCTTTCTAGAAAACAGTCTGGTTCCTGTGTTTGCGAATGAAGCTAATTCTTGTATTATGTTTGTTCTCTGCACAATGCATTTGCCCTGAGGAACTAGCAAAATTTTTCCATATTGATGTGAGGTTGAAATTTCACTTAACTGAACAATAAGAAAGGCAGTAACTGCATTTACAGTCAGTTAAACTTCAGAAGAGTATAAAAGACAGAAACTAAGGAATTCACCTCTTTGAAGAGACTCATAACAGATCTCCAGACCTTCTTAACAGACAGCTCATTACTACAGACTGTCTATGCAAATGGGGCACTGACTATGGGCCCTCAGGGGAGGGTTTTTTGTTTTGTTTTCTCTCTCTGGTACTAACCTAGTATAATTTGCCATATAACTGCCCTCTTGCCAGTAATGTTAATGATGGTGATTATTAGTAATAACTCTGAGTAATGAGATTTTCTTCCTTGTACTCAAAATAATTGCCCCACGTAAATCCACAGCGATTTTTATGGTGCACTAAAGATTAGTAACATTAAAAACTTGGCAAATCTTACTTCTAGAGGCATTTTACCTAATGATCTAATCCATCAGCTCCCAGGCTCAACAGTCTTGAGGCTCACTTAGTTCTTGAAGGATCTCCCCTCTTCATAGCAGCAAGAAACATCTTAGTCAGTAAACTATATATTTAAGAGCTTTATTCAAAGGGCCTTGAAAGTATAATCTCTACTTTAAGCCAGGAAGCCTCTGAGTGCAGAAATATATAAAATTTACTGGATGGACATTAGTCCCATGGACTGAGCAAGACCTTAATTAATCACTAATTAAACATTATTTACTTTCAGAAAGAAGTTTAATATTTTGAATTTTAAAGCAGTTCAAGATTAATTTCCAATCATGTGACACTTCTAATTTATTAATTATGTGGGCTAAAGTATGAGAGTGTCAACAGGAATTAAGAGATATTAGCTATACCTTTGGTTTTCTCCATCTCATTACTGCTTAATGCCCCAGAATCCCCCATGGATAGAGACAGAACAAAGTAGGAACCCACTGCTGTTGGTCTTTCTACTAGTTTTTCTCACTTGACAGGCAGTGCATTCTTAGAAATATGCAGGACCACTGATATCAGTAAAGAGGAAAAAAGAGTAAGGTTATGTATTTTGACTCATTTGCCTTACCTTGACATTGTCCTGCTTACAAACAGAACTAGAAGAAATTCTGCATATTTGAATATGGATTTTCCCACATATACTTAGATTTATTTCTGTTCCTGTTCCAACATTATCTCATTTTATTCATTACAGTGTTAAAACAAATCTTGATATTCAGAAGGATAAGTTATACTTATTTTTTTTCTTTTCCTTTCAGGATGTCTTAACCATTCACCATTTGAATATCAGACACCTTATTAAATGTCATGAAACCTACTGTTAGTATTTCTATTAGAATTGCAGATTAATTTGAAATATCCATCTTTGTGATTTTGTTTTCTCATTGTGAACATAATATACACTCATTTCCTCCCAATATATATTTAATTCAAAAAATCAATTTTATTTGCTTGATGCACTCTGATATTACTTTGTTTTCTACTTCCTTCCAGTCTACTCTTATTTTTTATTCCTTATAGTCTATGTATATTATATTCAACTTGGTGAATTTTTCTAGCTGGACACATTTACTTTCAGTTTTTAAAATCTGTTAAAGTTGTATATTTATCTCTAAGGATAACTTCAACTACATCTAAGAAGTTTTGTTAAGTAGTACTTTCTTAGTCATTTAGTAAAATCATTTTTATAAACCCCACTGAGATATCCTTTAAATGCAGAGGTGGCATAGTTATGTACTATTTAGCTCCCTAATATATGGGAATTTTTTCTCTTTTCATTGTTATTTTCAAATTTATTTTCATTATAATCAAATAATTAGGTTTGGTTTCTTGTTGGAGAAATACATTTGTGCTAGTCTATCTTCCTTGACCTATAACCCATGTTATCTACATATGCCACCAGCAGCAATATTTTTCAGCTTCCTTTAAGTGAGTGACAGCCTTCAACATCAAACTTTAAACCCAGAAGCTAGTTCCTGCCCTCTTTCTCTAACTGAGCTCTCTTAATTCTCACCATCGTATGAGAGTGGTACGTAAAAGTAGTACAGCACACCAGAATAGTGAAAACCAATTTGGTATGCCTTGACTTCAGCCCCACTCATTACTTTGTATTTCAGTTCCACTTCTAGTCCAGGGAAATACTTACCATTTCAATCACCTCATTGTGACATTTATTATTTCTTTTAAAAATGTTTTATATCTGCTTCTCCATTCCTTCCCTGCAAATAGGTTCATCAATATCATTTCTCTAGAGTCCAGATATGTGCATTAATATACATTTGGTTTTCTCTTTCTCACTTTCTTCACTCTGTATGACAGATTCCAGGCTCATCCACTTCACTAGAATTGATTCAAATTTGTTCTTTTTATGGCTGAGTAATATTCCACTGCACATATATATCTCAACTTCTTCATCCATTCATCAATCAGTGGGCTGATTTTCATTGTTGTATGGCAGAAACCAACACATTGCTAAAAAGTTTTTAATTTAAATAAAAGAGGAAAAAAAAAAAATATTTTAACTACAATCACTAGGTATTTAGAATATAAACAGGCACATCAACTTATGAATTTCCTGTCACTTGGTGACTAGAAATCCTAGATAATATTGCTAATTTCTACATCAAGCGTCTGAGTTCAATGTTATTCCATTTAACAGATGGAGAAACAGTTCTATGAAAGTTAGGAAACCTGTGGTCAGACTCAATTAAGCCCTTAAAAATAAGATGCAGTCTCTCAAAAAAATTTTTTTATACCATATTTCAAAGAAAACTTAAAATTTTGACAATTTTAAAAAATTCTCCTTTAAAAAATTACTTCTCAAAATGCTGAAACTCTAACTTGGCACAGCCAGTAAAATCCCAAGATTAAAAGTCTGTTTCTATCCTCCCAAACCTTTTCCTTGGCTTGATTAAACATATACTGTTGTTTAGTCGCCAAAGCATGTCTAGTTCTTTTACGACTCCATAGACTATAGCCCACCAGGCTCCTCTGTCCATGGGATATTTTTAGGCAAGAATACTGGAGTGGGTTGCCATTTCATCCTCTGGGAGATCTTCTCAATGCAGGGATCCAACCCTTCTCTCCCACATCTCCTGCACTGGCAGATGGATTCCTTACCACTGTGCCACCCGGGAAGCTAAGTAAACATATTCACACATACATATCTAGAGTTTATTTTTTTTAATGTGTCATGATTCATGTAGTGTATCACAACTCTTTTTCTCAATTCATTATGAATATTATGTAATGCACATTGACCTAACACTTCTTTGTCATAGCTTCAATGGGAGTCCATAGAATGAATGTATAAAATTTTGTTATTTATTTTATTCATGGATATGTAGGATTTTAGAAGGTTTGCAAAAATTATATTTAGTATCATAAAATTCTCCCAGTAAAATCTAAATAGCTGACTCATCACCTATAACTTTACTCTCAATTGCTTCCTCTTTAGATTTCATGCCGTTTCTACTCTTCCTTAGAGCGTATATCTCACCTCATATATCTGCACTTGAGTTAGCTGCATTCCTATGTGAAAGTGTAGGAATGAAAGTCGCTTGTGGGGACTTATGCTCCATGAAAGTCCCCATAGTGACTGGGGGAAAGAGAATGAAACAGCACACCTGAAAACAAATTAGAAATTTGCCTCAAAATATTTCTATTATAACTGAAGAAGCTCTCTGAATTCTAGTTTCTGAAAGAATCATTTCTCATTTGTATTATGAATTATGGTTTAAGACAAGGGAGTTCTAGGAATGACTGTTTTTCATGGCTTGTCAAATTTGACTGTCCTAAATTCATAGGAAAATGCTGTGGGGGCTCTTTGGATCATCATGCAGTTCAACTTTCCCAATTCATTTCACAAAGTCTAGCAATATACACGCTAGAGGCAGGGTCAGGAGAAGATTTCAACTACTGATCTAAAGAAAGGAGACATGCTCTTAATTGAGCAGACAATAAAGACATCCTTCAGAAGGCTAAATGTCATTAAACACTGATTAAGGGGAAAAAAACAGTGCTTTAAATATGAGTTCCTTGAGCCCTTGACCTTCATGATTTTGCATTACTATTTTCTTGAGTCCTTTTGGAGGATTCACCTAAAGTATACCTTCCAGAAGCATCCTCAAAGAATGATCTCAAATTTTTTAATAATCTTTATTCAGCAATATTTCATAAATGGTTGCCCTAGGTTTTATGTTAGTTAACAAACACAGTGTGAGCCAGGAAACAGGAGGGTGTCAGAATGAGACAATAAATGCTAAGTACCTAACTTCACCTATGCAAGCAGTAAGATACATCATTAATACTGAAGTGAAAAAGCAGTGGTGTAAAATCAGACAGGGTATCAATATTCCTTAATTTCACTGAGCTATAATTATGTAATGAGAACATTGGCTCTTTTGAAACAATTTGAAAACGGTGCTGGGCTCTCTGTCACTTGGACCAATGGATCTATTCATCCCAAGACTTGATTTCCTGTTCAGGTTAGCATACCATTAGCTGAAGGTAATTGTTGAGAGAAGACTGTTACAAAAGCTACAGAACTCTCAATCATTTCAGGGAATGGTAAGTGCCCTGGACGAAGGATCCTATTTCCAGGGTGTCCTTCATTATGTTTGTCCCTTCACACAATTGTGTGATTGTATACTGCTAAATAGTTATTTGGTGGTAATGGTGCATTTCAAATTGGTGACTCAAATAACAAGAATGGAGAAAAAAGGAGAACCAGTATGAGTTCTGCCCAGCTATACACTTACATGTTTCAACTGAGTCAATCTGGGAATGGAATTCCCTGGTAATTAACTTCAAGACCTTTTGCAATGACTGAGAGAAACTGTACTGTGAAGAAAATATTTGAAAAATATTTAGATATTACAAGACTTAAACTCCATTTACCTAGACTTTGCAGGTGCTGTCTTTCTAGACATGCAACTTTCTTCTCACTCCTTCTCTACACATTCAGGTCTTTGAATTGTGGAAACAAGCAAGGGCCTCATCAACCTTTTTCTTTTTAATCAATATGAAAATGTGGTATTCTGGATTGGCATCTCTTTAAATTGTGTCTTCCAGTTTAAAGAAAAAAGAAGGGACATTTTCCCACAATCCTGTTCAATAAACACAGAAATATGGCCCCATTCAGGGCATCGGCTTCAATACATAGTAGAGATACCGCGGTAGGAAGTGTGTGTGTCTCATGCTTGCTCGTCTTTCTAAATGACCTTGCACTTCATTATGTAGAGTGATTGATAATTAGCTGACATCATGCAATCTTGGTAAACTGCATGAATTAAATATTACCTCAAACAGGTGAGCCTTGAGTACTGAAATAATTTTCATACTCTTTGGTGAAATTTTATCTACATATGAATTAATGGCTATGATGGAAGCAACTAAAGTTAAAAGTACTAAGCACATGTACTTTACATTCTACGGATTTGTCTAGCAAACTAAATGGAGGATAGAGCATGTTTCATTTAGCCCCCCAGTGTTTTAAAAATACTGATAAATGAGCCTTCCTGGTGGTCCAGTGGTTGGGACTTTGCCTTTCAATGCAGGGGATGTGGGTTTGATCACTGATTGGGGAGCTAGGATCCCACATGCCTCTCAGCTAAAAAAACAAACCAGAAACGGAAACAATATTGTAACAAATGAAATAAAGACCTGAACAAAATAAAATACTGATAGGACTATGCCGCCCCTCCCCCTAAAACTTCAAAAGTTTCAGGCTAAGTCTACAAAACAACATGAATAAACATCCCTGTGTAAGAATTAAAGGATAACCACAAAGAAATCACTCCTTCATTTGCACAAGAAGCAAAATGTGGTTGTGATTCCATCACACAGAGCGGATAGGATTCATTATCTTTAATCACATCATGATAAATGTATCTGTCAGTTAAATCTTAAGCCTTCTAAGCCTCAGTTTATGCTCTAGTCACTTCAACTTAACAGCACTTACCTGTCTGACAGGCCAGTAGCTTTGGCTTCACCAGCTTAAAATGTTAGGAACTACTTTGTAAAGTATCAAAGAGTCTATACCCACTAATATGTGAACATGGCACTCCAATTATTCATTTGATTTCACCTATTCCCATTTAAATCGAAATTTGAAATGCCTTTCTGTGTATTAACAAGTTGTTCTGCAAGAAAAGAATTACCAAAATGCAGAGTTTTTATTTCCTCTGCTCGGTCTGTCTGCAAAGATACGGCAGTGAGTCATGCATGGGAAGCTTATTTACACTCATGTTATACAGAGTTTCCCAAAATGTACTCATCTGCAAATGTTTTCCCAGCTTTTCAAACAATTCCTTGGCCAGAACAATGGTGCATCTGTGTTCTAAAGTTTAGTCACCTGAAGAAGCAATAATGTTATAAATTGCCCCATGATGAATTTATTGACTGAAAATTAAGAAACTTAATCAAAAATATCATTGTGCTTCGAGAGAAGCTGGAAAAGAGAAAATTTATATAAAATCCAGGCAGAAGTCAGATTTTTCTACTCGAATGTACTTTTCCCCCAACAAACTTAATAATGCTAATAGTAAAGGGCTAGAGAAGATTATCCAAAATACAGCAGAGCACTGGCCTGCCATTCCTAAAGTCAGCTATTTTACATCCTAATTTTTCAGGGCTCTGTGAGCCTCTGTTTAATTAAAGTAATTGAAGAATAAAGGGCAAAGGATCTACTTTCTTATGACATATGCTGTGTTGATTTTTAATACAACAAAGCCATAGAATTTTTACATAGAAGAATCAGCAGACCAGTAGCACACCCAGAAGCTGGAAATGGGTTGCCAGGAGTAATAGGCCTCTGCATCAGCTCTATTTTTAAGTTCTCAGGTCATGCTGGGGAAACTCTGGGGTCTTTCTCAATAAAATTAAGGTATTAAGACATGGATGGACCTAGAGAGGGGACTTCCTCGGTGACAAGGGCATGGCAACCCACTTCTTGTCTGGAAAATCCCATGGACAAAGGAGCCTGGAGGACTATAGTCCACGGGGTCACAAAAAGTTGGAAATGCCTGAAGTAACTGAGCATTCACACCTTCACAGACCTAGAGAAGGTCGTACTGAGTGAAGTAAGTCAGACAGAGGAGAAATATTGCATAGCATTGCTTATATGTGGAATCTAAAAAGAAGCAATACAAATGAACTTACTTACAAAACAAAAAAAGACACAAGACTTCGAGACTGAGCTTATGGTTGCCAAAGGGAAGGATGGGAAGTGCTAGTTAGAGAGTTTGGGATAAATGTGTACACACTGCTATATTAAAATGGATAACCAACAAGGGCCTACTGTATCGCACGTGGAACTCGGCTCAATGTTATGTAGCAGCCTGGATGGGAGGGGTGTTTGGAGGAGAAGGGATACATATATGGGGCTTCCAAGGTATCTCAGTGGGTAAAGAATCTGCCTACAGTACAGGAGATGCAGGCAGATGCAAGTTCAGTCCCCAGGTTGAGAAGATCCCCTGGAGGAAGGCATGGTAACCCACTCCAGTATTCCTGCCTGCAGAATTCCATGGGTGGAGGAGCCTGGCTGGCTACAGTCCATAGAGCCTCAAAGAGTCAGACATGACTGAAGCAACTGAACACAGCACAGAACATGCATGCATACATGTGGCTGAATCTCTTTGCTGCTCACCTCGAGCTTTCACAACATCGTTTGGTAAATCAGCTACACCCCAGTACTAAATAAAAAGTTTTCTTTTTTTTTTTTTTAAATTAAGGCATTAGGCTAAATGTTCTCTAATTCCATTAAATCATTAAGATGCTCACTCTGTGTATTACTGGAGCAGGATAATAATACTAAATTCTATGAAGACTAAACTTACCTTTTAAATATTGCAGAATAAAATAAATTATTGTTTATTAAATATTTTTGTTCATCTTTTACAAAGAATGCAGTTCTATTCTCTCTTTTAAAAAAACTGCTAATAATCTGATCTATTTTAAACTTGGTCTTAATTTTATTTACAACTTTTAGTCTTTAAAATGAGAAAGAAAGAAAGAGAGAGAGGGACAGAGACAAGGATAAAGAAACAGAGACGAAGAGACAAACACAAAGAGCTTTAGGGGAGTGAAATCCAAGGCATTGACCCTCCTTAAGTATTACTATTTTATATAATTCTGGATGAATTTATGACATAGACTATGAGAAACACATACAAAGACTTACCTCTTTAGAAAAGTCAATTTTTATGACCCATCTTCCTTAAAGCATTTTGTTTAACTTCAAGTACTAGCTAAGACCATAGGGTTAAAAAGAGTAAAAATGACTCCAATGCAATTTTTCAGATTGCTTAAAGGAGATAGCAGTATTTCTTCATTTGAAAGCAATATTTTTTTTTGCTGAATTAGGTGATGACAGAAATATATTTTTGCTGTAAAAATGCTACATGCTATTTATATTCTTGGAAAATGTACAGGGTCTCCATTAATCAGCATTATGAGTCAGGTCCTAGTGAAAGAGCTTCTTAGGTGGTCTATGTGCTTCTACCAACAGGTAAACTAACCCAGGAGCCCATTTTAAAGGGAATGTTTAGACAAAAGGGTCTTAAGGTAATTGTTTTTAAATAGAAGTCAAATTCATTCCTGAGAACATGGTATATCTTTGTCATAATTCGAGGGAAAGCCAACTGTGGGCCAGGTATGAAATGCAGGATTAGAGAACCTGTCATTTAATTCTCTGATTTGATAGTTCCTAGATCCTAGGTCTGACTTTTTCATTCCTGTTTCTACAGTTGTTCAAGGAGACCTGAACTTGCACACAAACATCATCCCTGCCTCCACCCAATCTGCCATGACAAGATCATTAATGGAGTTCACTTAAAGTGACAAAAGGCCTTTTCCACCCTAAGCAGACATCACTAAATGAGATCCAGCCCCCAACCAGCAATGCAACCTATATGTACAAAAGAACATGATATATTTGGTCACTAACCAAAGTAATCATTTTACCCATTTTTAATGGATCATTTAGAATTAATCCAAACAAACCCTGGAAAAGTTATGGAAAAATAAAAATTGCGTGTCTGATATTTCTGAAATCTTAAAGTTCAAGAAGACCTTCATATTTAAGAATATGATGCACATACCCTAGAATAACAAACCAGTATTTTTTTCTCCCAAACTCTAGGCAGAAACTAAATTGCAATTTTGAATACCTTTATTGAAAACAAATGGTAGCAACCAGTACCTTTCAGAAATGTTTACAATTGACTTTCGTTTTGGACTCTTCAGTGATGGATTTGAGATTCAGCCATAGGTAAACACTGTGCTATTAGCTGCCTGGTCTGCATTCAGACATACACCAGCCTCTGCACAGCTCACGGGGCATAGCATCTTTAAAAGTTAACTGGGCACTTCATAAGATGAAAAAATAGCTAACTCAAAAGCATTTGGTGTTAAGAGCCAGGGTCCACAAATTAGGGTCTTCCAAAGATATGCATGAACAGGCTTGATAAACAAGAGGAAGAATTGCAGTTCCTTGAGACTCCCACACACTTGTAATAAGTTGGCAGTCAACAAGTTGTTAAATACTAAAGTCCATACCAGAAAAGAATACATACAGAAATTGTTTTCCAGTAGAACATTATGATCATAAAGAACATAAGATGAATTAAGTCTCTGCAATTTGACTTACACTAATTGGAATGCACTCTCCCGCCTCCCCCGCAACTTCAATCCTGCTGCAAAATACCATCATCATAGTCATCTTCTGGAGAAGGGCATGGCAACCCACTCCAGAATTCATGCCTGGGAAATCCCATGGACAGAGGAGCCTGGCAGGCTACAGTCCACGGGGTCACAAATAGTGGGACATGACTGAGCATACACAGATACACACACAGGGTCATTTTCATAGTAATACATACACATACCACATTCCTGTAGCATTTTGGAGTTTTCTTTAATCCTCATAATGCTGCTGGGAGAACAAGCCAGGTATAGTGGAAAAGAAACAAGGTCGTGTTAAAATCTGTAAGAACTAGGTTTGAAGCCATGTATCATCTTTGTAAACTTGTAGAAACTAACCTCTGTAAGTGGCCATATGTTAATATTAAAACTGTGAATAATAGTCACCTTGTAGAGTTGCTGTGGACATTGGTACCAGGAAATAAAAATGTAACTGTTCACATTTAATGGACAAAGAAGTTTAAATATGGAAAGTTGCGATCTGTATAAAATCACACAAGTAAATGCAAGACAAAGACAAGCAGGCAGGAATTCATGAATCTGAGAATTCCATACTTTACGTTGACTTCAGTTCTCATGATAGCTCTCAGATACAAGCTCAAAGAACACCTCTGCTCTGAAAATTGTGAGAATAACTGTTATTCTTCCAGCCCATGATGCTCATTTTTTCTTAATTCTTATAAACTATTTATGTACATTTTAAGTGACCTGTTACAACATTTATTAGAAGTGATGGCAGAACTGATATGTAGGCAGATAGGTAGACAAATGAATAAATAAACAGACAACAGCAAAGAGATTTTCTCTACTTAAATGCCCCAACACTATAGGTCAAAGAATCATATTTGTGTTCATCATGCATATGCTTGATATGTGTATGATGCTTTGCCAAAGTTTTTATACCAAATTAATTTAAAATTGGATTTTGACATACCTTTTAAAAAAAATTTAAGGTGAGAATGATATAGTCAACAAATGGTATAAAATGCCTGTTAAATATTGTCAAAGAAATAACAATTATAGTGAATTTCACCATAAATTGTAGTGACTCAGACTCTCCAATATTGAGTTTTCCCTCAATGGCTGATGAGTCTTTCCATAATAATCCATACCACACAGGATGAATAATTGCCTCTGAAAAGAAAAACACTCACACTCATGAGGAACCTTTTACTGTCATGTCCTTGGAAGAATGATTTAAGTTCTTGAAGGCCAGAAACTGTTCTTAACCCATGTTCAGGGTGCGTAGCCTATTAAATTCTTCTTAACATTTTGGGTTGGATTACAACAAGGGCAATAGCTCCTGATTCCCATGCAGTTCAATACCCTGCCTTGACCTAAGTTACTTTTTTTACATTAATGAGTATTGAAAAGAGATGACTAAGCAGTTGGTCCATATGTAAATCATTCCATGGCAACTTTTGAGATGATTTCTGTGATGTCTTCTCATGGTTGTTCTTTTTTTTTGTTTGTTTGTTTTCTTTTTTTATAGTGATGCAAATTTTTTTTAATTACAATACTGTATTTGTTTTGCCATACATTGACATGAATCAGCCACAGGTGTCCACGATCTCCCAGTGCCAAAGCCCCCTCCCACCTCCCACCCCACATCCTCTCCCTGAATCATCCTGTGCACCCGCCCCATGCATCCTGCATCCTGTATTGAACATAGACTGGCGCTTCATTCTTACAAGATAGTATACATGTTTCAGTGCCGTTCTCCCAAATCATCCCACCCTCTCCCTCTCCCTCAGAGTCCAAAAGTCCGTTCTATACCTCTGAGTCTCTTTTGTTGTCTCACATATAGGGTCATCATTACTATCTTTCTAAATTCCATATATATGTGTCAGTATACTGTATTGGTGTTTTTCTTTCTGGCTTACTTCACTCTCGTTCTGCTTTATCACTGAAGCCAAGTAGTTGTACCTTGGGCCTCACCAAGATTAGGTTTCATTTTGTATTCATCCCATTCTAAGTTCTGCCTGAATATCCAAAACAACTAATTAACCTTCCCCCATAATAATTATTTTTAAAAAGATAATTATTAAAATAACCTTAAGGGAGTGTGTTTTTGACAAGTCAAATGCTGTTTTGCATCCAATATACATAATTTTTGCCAATTTTTTATTGAGTTGCAACAAATCTGCCACAATATGTTCATATACCTTGTAATCATTTCTGAGCCAAAAGAACTTTCTTAAAGCTAAACTGTGCCAGATTCCATATATGGACCCAGGTTAGCTCAGAAGGAACAGAATTCTTCCTGTTTACCAGTTTTTTCTTCTTGTGTTTGTCTTGCTATAAATTCTACCTTCTTAGTATACTAATCAAATTTCCATTCTGAAAAAAAAAAACAAAAAACCCTCCATTTCTAATGACTCTCTTTTCCAGAGATAAATGGGATATATGTTATCACAGAAACACAAATGTTTTTCATTTATTCCTCCACATCTACTAGAACGGAAAATACCTAATACTTACATCAAAGTGCACTTATGTGATGTGTGTAGGAAAGGTTCATCTGCAATTAAAATACCGTTTACTTCACAAGGAACTTTTCAAACGACAGGAGAAGAGCAGCCCACCCTCAACTGTGCTTCGCTGTTTTAATTCCAACCCAAACCAAAGCATTTAACTAGTTTATCAGAATTCAGCTAAACTATGTGTATCCTCAGTGTCCAGCACAATGATTACAAGCGAATAGATAGCTGGCAAAAGAGTGAGTGGAGGGATAGATGGATTGGGGATCAATAGGCCAAATACACAGGAAGTTGTGTGATTAGTATTTTACACTAAGGACCTTAGCATTGAAGAGATTAGCCGTAAATGGGAAACACAAATCCAGATCTCACTCTTATTCGGGCAAAGCAAAAGGTGTGACAAGTTGTGGTGATATTAAACAGTCTGAAGTTTAATGCTATTTTTCAGTCTTTTATTTCTTTAATAAAATTTCAAAACCAACTTACAAAATTCACAACCTTTAGATAAAACCGAACATTTCTTCAAGTACCCAGTTTTTAACTTATCATATGATTAGTAATGCCAGGATAAATCTACCCTATATGTGAAAGGATCTTAGTTTAAAAAAAAAAAAATATATATATATATATATATATGTTTATTTACTCCATTTTCTTCTCTTTTGTTCTGTCACTTGCAAAGTAAGTGAATTTGTGTCACTTGCTAAGTAACTCTCTTTTTCACCAAGTATGCAGTTTTTTGCCTTGTACTTAATTCACAGTTCATTTATGCCAATATTTAGGTCAGATTCAGGGGTCTCATTATTATTCCCACAATATGATTTGCCTGTGTCTTTGCTCCTGTCGAGTTTCTTAGTACAGAGTACCTTCTCCTATTCACAAGGGTCCAGTGTAACTGCCCTCCATCATCCCTCACCACACCGTATGCTTTATCATTCTGTTCTTTCACTGGCTTTGTGATGGTCTCCTGCGTTTTCCTATCTATCCAACTATATCATGCGAATTTGAAAATAAGCACCCTGCATTTTTCTTCCTCTATATCACTCAAATGGTCTACTGCAAGCTAAATATATAATATATGCCAAATAAACAGAGCATTTATTGCCTTAGGGAGGAATTCCACAAGAACAATAGCATGTTTATTACTTAATTTTAAGGGTAGCAAGCACAACATCCTGTTTTACTTAGAAACAATGCTAAAGAAAACCATGTAAATCCAAAATATGCCTGATTTTGTATCTTGTGTTTTAAATTACATTTGGAAAAAGAGGGAAGACAAACCAGAGCTTACTTATTGGAAAAATGAAAAAGCGGCAACAGCATTTGCTTAAAATTTTCCAGACTACTTGCTTCTGCTGAAGGCCATTTCTACCTAGCTTTTTAAAACAAGGCAGTTTATTTCTGTTAGTGGCAAGTCTAAACACAACAAGTAGGAGAAAAAAATACTGTGTAATTCATATTAATGAATCAATTAATATGTGCATGATGGATGCAGGCCCCACTTAACAAGCAGCTGCTTGTCCCCTTCAGAAGCCTCTCAATCTATAACCATCCATCATAAGTCAACAGGAAAAACAGCCGAAGGGATGTTCCAGACTGTAAGTCAATTCCGACTGCAGTGACTACGTGTGGTTTACTGATTTTATGTTAGTTCATGCCCATGTACTTTTTATGACTATGTTATATTAGAGATGGTCTTGCTGAAAGAGAAGTGCACCAACGTCCCAGCAAAGCTCAGCCGAGAACATGTGGCTTGGTCTGATGCAAAGCCAAGGCTGACGGTGGTGCCTAACCTCAGTAAACAATTAGTAGGTGAACTGATTTACTCACCATCCTTCGTATTTGTTGAACGTTTATTCTGTTTTTCAATGAACGTGCATGGATATGTGAGGCATAATTTCCCAGTGGCAGTGATAGTGATCTAGGATGTAACAAAGTATATCAAGAGTCTCCTTCATTTTTTAAGTCTTTAAAGATTTGTTTTTAATGTGGACTATTATTCTTAAGTCTTTATTGAATTTGTTACAATATCGCTTCTGTTTTATGTCTTGGTTTTTCAGCCACAAAGCTCTTGGGACATTAGCTCCTTGACCAGAGATCAAACCCACACCCCCTTTGCACTGGATGAAGTCTTAACCATTGGACTACCAGGGAATCGCCCCTCCATCATTTTTGACAGACTTTCTAACCACAAGGAGAAGGCTTACATGAAAAAGATGACTACATTTTGAAGATCTTTCAAAGCTCTTGTGAAGTCCTGCAACAAATATCCTTTATGTCACAGCTGAATCATCCTCTTCTCTCACTCTTCCTTCAAATGACCTCCTGTCTTACCCCAACACAATCACCTTTCAGGTCTCCCAAATACAATGACCTTTCTCTTTGTGGAACATTTCCTCCTATGAGTGCCAAAATCTAGACACGTTTATAAAAATTCCAAAAGCTCAATAGCTGTGACCTTTCCTCTGAATCCTGCAAATGCTCTGGGATAATTAAAAGTCTGAGTTTCACCCTCTCTTCCCCATGTCATAATTGCTCCAGCCAGTGTGTACACAGGGCAGATTTCTTAATGTGGTAAAGCTGAGTCTCCTGCCCAGCCTTACTGAACTCAAAAGGTAGTGTCCGTGTCTCTGTGTGACCCAGGCTCTCTCATCCCCACTATCCTGACAGCGTTCACTCTCCTCCAGCTCACCCTACCTTGGGTACTTTTGGAGAGCAACATGTCTACAGAAGGCACTAGTATATTTATTATAATGAGAACGAATACTTCAGACTATAAAACACAGTGTTGCCAGCACATGTTATCCAGAAGAAAGCAGGATAAAATGAATGTGAAAGGAAAAGAAGTCTCTCAACAACAGTATACAGCCTGAACGCAGGAAAGGGTGTTCTTTTACCACCATTTGATTCATTTGATTTGCACATGATGGGAAAAAAATGTTAATAGCACTCAGAATAGTGCCTGCCACAAGTGTGCAGTAGGCACTTTTAGACCAGAGGAACAGTCTGGCATGATGCATGTAGTGCTGATGCCTGCCTGGGACTGGCATGTGTTTTGCTGGGAGCCAGCATGGGGTAAAGGGGTTAGACGCAGTTTAGAGTTTAGACCACATGAGTCTGAGCTCTTTTGATTGATAAATCTGAGTTCTTGGCAAATTTATTTATTGATGCTGTTCAAATTGAGTTTCCTCAACTACAAAATGGGAATAAAAGAATGTTTCTATCACACAGTTTATGTGAGGATCAGATGAGTTGATAAATACAAAAATTACCTTGCACGATGCCCAATTAGATATTGCTTTGCTTCCTTCTCTACTTTCTCTTCTTATGAGTGCCCTCCAAAGAAGTGGTCCTGTTCTGGATAATGGACTTTCAGACGAGTCTAACCTGCCTGCCTTCCTGGGTATATCAGTAATCTCTTACCATGAAACCTTATTTTTGTTGGTACCATCTTTCAGTCAATCTAAGTCCATTGTTGCTAGTTTAGTCACTAAGTCATGTCCAACTCTTGTGACCCCATGGACTGTAGGCTGCCAGACTCCTTTGCCCAGGGGATTCTCCAGGCAAGAATACTGGAGTGGGTTGCCATTTCCTTCTCCAGGGGATCGTCCCAACCCAGGAATCGAACACAGGTCTCCTGCATTGCAGACAGATTCTTTACTGACTGATTTATGAGGGAAGAATAAAACTGGATGTGATTACTAGCAAGTTAGATACTATTGAAGGAATTAGTCAGCTTGTAGACATAGCAAAATACATTACACAAAATGTACCATAGGAACAAATGACTGAAAAATAAAGTCTGAAAAAGAACCCACCTGTGAATGTAACAACTGTTAGAAACTCCTCTATTGCAAACCTCTGATAGGATGTGTATCTTCAGTGTGCATTTAATCCAATGCATTAACTTTGAAGAATGTATTTTCCATCTCCACTGTAACTATGCAGTACTTTTCAGAAAAATCGAGAATTTCAGCCAAAATTTGAGGGAGCTAGTATTGAGAGTGGAATACAAGAGTGGAATAGACAAAGGGAAAGAGTTGAAAAACAGAAAAAAGTCCACTAAAAACTCTGAAAATCCCACCCATTTTATCCGGAATAATCAAATCAAAAGAACAATGAGTCAGTGCTCAACACTGTGACATGAGTACTGCTATAACTCTTTTTTTTTTTCCAGAAGATCATCACAGTTCCCCAGCTAACTGAAGGATCTGATCAACTCTGAAGGACAAAAATATACATGTGTATTTACTCATTTTACACATTTTACTTGTGTTTTTACTCCTTTACACATTTGCAGTTATTCATAATTTAACATTCAACTCAGACAAGGTACTTTCAAGAACATGTCAAAATGATGGTGTGAAAACTCTGTATCTTGAAAAAGCTGTCGTTAAAAAAAATCACCAGGAAGAGGGTAATTATTGTTCATAAGTTGCTTTAAAATTTGATCTAATATTTTTATCTCTATCTCACTTACATGAAGTAACTAAGCTATAAATGAAAATATAGGGGAATGTCATCCAGATGACTGTGTCCATCTGTGAATGACAGCAACAGCAACCAAGTCAGAGGCAAAGGCGCCTTGCGCCTTGGAGGAGTCATCAGGTTCCTCCGAATTCTGGAGGACTGAAAAGAGACCCAGCAAAATCATCTGACAAACATACCTAGAATAGTAGATTTCATCAGTCAAATTCTGTGAACTGGAAAGGTATTTTACCCCTCAGAAATTCTGAGGAGGGGATTTGGAGGGAACAATAATAACTGTCCAGTTTCCCCACTACCCAACCCAGGAAAATGAAAATCTGGTGCTTTGCATACTTCAGCCTGAAAGTGCAAATTCCTGAGAGAAACACGGCCCTCAAGTAAGACAACCTGAAGGAGCTCATCATCCGACAGATGAGTGAGCCGTAACCACGGATTTCTCACTACGAGAACCTATTTGTCCAACATGTGCTCTGCATCCCATTGCTTCCACGTGAAGGTTATGGGGTGCAGGTAGCAGAATCATTCATTTCAATAGCTCGGTGCAAATTATTTTTAAAACCACTCCATGAGAATGAAAACCTGAGCCTTCTCAGACATGAAGCAAATGTAATTGTATGCCAATTGCCATTATTTTAATCTAGCCAAGCCTTCCCCAGTGCTCATCTTGGGAAAAGTTAAGGGTACTTGGTATGATTTAAAAGCAATCAAATAACACCAACCACTCTTAACAAATTCTTAACAAGCTATTCATATCATTTCCTACAATGTACCTATAGCAAAACCATGTTCATTACCTAGGAATATGATGTGTATTTTAAGAGTGAAGTATTTACTGAAAGTGCTAAGGCCTGGAGAATGATTCAGGGCTCACCACAAATCAGGTTAATTAATTCAGAGATCTATCCATTTCCCTCAATTCTTCAACAACGAAGCCCTGTTGATCCCCTTCTTGAACTTTTTATTTTGCTCCATTCCCATTGCAAATGCTCTAGTGTAGGGCTTCGTCATTTCTCATCTGAATCAGTACAACAGTTTCTTAAGTTCTTACTTTGTCCCCAGCATGAGCTTCCCTGGTGGCTCAGAGGTTAAAGCGTCTGCTTGCAATGCAGGAGACCAGGGTTCACTCCCTGAATTGGGAAGATTCCCTTGGAGAAGGAAATGGCAACTCACTCCAGTATTCTTTCCTGGAGAATCCCATGGACGGAGGAGCCTGGTGGGCTACAGTCCACAGGGTCACAAAGAGTCGGACATGACTGAGCGACCTCACTTTCACTTTACTTTGTCCCCAGTCTTGTTTAGTCCTGGTAAAGTATTTTCACATGATGTTTCTCTGCTTAAAATCTTTTAATGACTGTTTAATAGAAAAAGTTGGCTTTAAACTCAACATTCAGAAAACTAAGATCATGGTATCCAGTCCCATTACTTCATGGCAAATAGATGGAGAAACAGTGGAAACAGTGATAGACTCTTTTTTTTGGTGGTGGGGGGCTCCAGAATCACTGCAGATGGTGACTGCAGCCATTAAAAAAAAAAAAAAAAAGACACTTACTCCTTGGAAGAAAAGTTATGAACCTAGAGAGCATATTAAAAGAAAAACCATTACTTTGCTAACAAAGGTCCTTCTAGTCAAGGCTATGGTTTTTCCAGTAGTCATGTATGGATGTAAGAGTTGGACTATTAATAAAGCTGAGCACTGAAGAACTGATGCTTTTGAACTGTGGTATTGGAGAAGACTCTTGAGAGTCCCTTGAACTGTAAGGAGATCCAACCAGTCCATAAAGGAAACAAGTCCTGAATGTTCACTGGAAGGATTGATGCTGAAGCTGAAACTCCAATATTTTGGCCAGCTGATGCAAAGAGTTGACTCATTTGAAAAGACCCTGATGCTGGGAAAGATTGAAGGCAAGAGTAGAAGGGGACAAAAGAGGATGACATGGTTGGATGGCATCACTGACTCAATGGACATGAGTTTGAGTGAACTCTGGGAGTTGGTGATGGACAGACACGCCTGGCATGCTGCAGTCCATGGGGTCGCAAAGAGTTGGACACAACTGAGCCGCTGAACTGAACTGAATAGAAACAGATAAAGTGCAGATATTTAATCAAGACTATAAGGTTCTTAATAATCAGGCGACTAGCTTTCCTTTTTAAAAATATGTTTATTTTATTTTGACTGCATTGGGTCTTAGTTGTGGCAGGCAGGATCTTCATTGCATCGTATGCGATACTTTGTCACAGGGCATGGACTCTCTAGTTGTGGTGCACGGGCTCTGTAGGGTGATTACTTCTCTTAATCCATGTCCCACAACTGTGGCCAAATACTCGAGCCAAAACCCAACTGACGAGAATCTCCAGAACAGCTTGTCATTTCCCCTCTTCTCTTCCGCACATGCTGTTTTCTCAGCAAAGATTTCTCTGTCTGGCTCCACTCCCAGCTCCTGGCACTCTGGCCGTGTATTCCTTTAACAAAGTGGTTTACTCTTACTTATCATTCAGGACTTCACCATTGAGCTCACCTCTTTGAACCCTTCCTGATAATGCCCACAGCACCCTTGAGGCTCTGGGTTTTTTCTTCCTCTGTATCCGAAGCCTTGGCACATCATGTCTCACAAGACCCTTGAGTAGTGGAAGCCACTGGAGGGTAGGACTTTAACTTTCCCAGTGATTTACATTGCACTTGATTAATTTTGGGAGTGGATGAATGACACCATTGGGAAAAGTTATTTTGAAAATAACAATACCAAACCCTTTGAGAGGCCGCAAGTAATCTGGCAGATTATATTTGTTTTATCCTTACCACAAACTTTTCTACAGATTCAGTCATTAATTTTTTTACTCATTGCGCATTCATGCAATAGTTGGTGAGAATCTTTAGTGTAGCAGGGTTTTGCTGCGGGTTCATCAAAGCCTGGCAGGAAGCAAGAGGAAAACTTAAATTGTGTCATTTGGGGAGAACTTAATATACACGGTCACTTACCAAGGTGTAAGGACAGTGAAGGCACATGGGAGATGCAGTGCTCATAAACTGCAAATAATCTTATTAACAGATCCTCCTTGAATCACCCAGCTTTGAGAGCACCATCTCTTGGCCACTGAGACTCTAACTGGAGCAAACATACATCCAGCATTCAGTTATTTCACCTTCTTCAAGACTGACCTTCCTCGTCCAAAACACTATCATCCCTCACTCACCTGTGAATGCTCTCCAATCTCCCTGCTTCCTGCCAACCACAATCAGTTTTCCGCAGAGCCACAGAGAAGGTTTTTTATATGCTGATCAGATCATTCACTTTTTCAGGTTAAAGCTGTCTGATGGATGGCCATCACATTCAGAATAAATATCAAACTCCTCTCCTCACTCCATCCTATCCTCACCTTCTCGATATTGATTTTAAAATACCCAGCTCCTTGCCACTCCCAGGCTCTTCATGGAATTATGTCCCCAGATCTTGACACAGCTTATCACCTCTATGCTTTTGAGTCTCCACTCTGGTGTCACCTCTTCTGAGAAGCTTTTCCCCAAATACTCTCTCAAGATTAGCTGCTCTGACCATCATTCACTTTTTTCTTTTCCTGTTCTGTTACTTATTTTATTAGTTATTATCATTTGTAATACTTAAAACTCCCTTTGGTATGCATTACTTATTTGGTTTGTATTGCTTATTTTAATCTATCTGGTCAGAATTCAATCTGTATATGTATGGCTTAGTCTCTTTGCTGCTCAGCTGAAACTGCCACCAGATTGTTAATTGGCTATACCCCATTACAAAATAAAAATTTGAAGTTTGAAAAAAAAATTCTTCAAAAAGGAATACAATCTGTAACCAAATTAACACTGTTGTGATCAAAATAGAACAGATCTTGACATAGACTAGGCACCCTGTTTGAGATACTCTTAGAGATGAGCATAATGTGAATATTATTAATAAAGTGTATAGAATGCCAAGGATAGTGCTTGGCATACAGACGCTTTACCGTCTGAGCCACCAGGGAAGTCCTTCTATAAATGATAACTGTCATTATTGTCTATAAAACTATAAAAGCAAAATAATATCTTAGAATAGCCTTGTAGTTTAGTTCTCACTATTTTATGAGTAGAAGTTAATGCTACTCTCAAATTCTTATTTTTAATTCATGCCTAAGATTGCAAATAAATTTAAGTATAAATGAAATTCAACAGCATTTTCATTGATATGTGTGTATGACTATGTACACACACAGACACACGCACAGACATACATATAAATGCACATGCATGTATATGTATTCTTGAAGCATTTGCAATTTAATAGGTGCTCAATAAACGGTTCTTATTACTATAATTTCTTTAAATGAACTTAGGGAATATTAGCAGTAAATATAAATATTACCACTGCAAAGTTTATAGGTTAATGAATAGTGCTACTGTTAACTGAGTATTTACCACTTTTTTATTCCCAGGGACAATGAGATTTTAATCTTTTTAATCTGCTGATGATAGTAGACTTACTTGTTTGTCATTTTTAGGACAAAGAATAACGGTTTGTCATTTCTATCTAATTCTTATGGATTCAATAAGAGTTTTAAGTTTTAAACCACATATTTGAATTTTTTAACAGGTCCCTTTTGCTAAATCTTGAGTACTTTAACCTGTTTGTGATAAACATAGTATCTTATTTATAGGAACAAAATACATGGGTTGTGCTTAAAAACTGTAGTTGTCTGTAAATACTATTAAATTTTAAAAATATCTAATCACAAATTTAAATAAGTCCACATTTTAAAATCTCTGTACAGCAATACCCATGACTTTCTTGTTTTACCATTCTGTGTGTGCAATCTTTCCTGACTTGGATTTTTTTTTATTTAATTTTATCTTGTAAAAATGTTTTCTCTCAAGTGGTCAAATTAAATACAACCATTCATTCATTCACTTATAACCACAAAGACATCCAGTGATAAATTTATTCCCCTTCCTTTTTATTTTTACCATTTTCTTGCCTACAATTTTGAAATATAAAACATCAACTTTTTCTTTGTTTCCAGGCAATTTAAGCAAGGCAATAAATTAAGAATTCAATATAAGTCAAGTTGTAGCATATGCCTTTAGAAGAGTCAGGTAGGAATATAAATCAAGTAAATTTAAGTCAGTTAAATTCAATATTATTAAAAGGGTAATACAAATATAGCCGCTATACCCCTCTGCTAAAGAAATCTCTCTAAGTACAGTGGATACTTTTATAGCCAATAAAAATCCATTTTACCAAATAAAGAAGGGGGTCCTTCCATCACAGTGTAAACTCTTAAAATCTCACATCTATATTTTCCTCAATGATCATTTAATTTTATACTGTTGTTATTGAGAAATCATGTAAGGTACACTGAAAATTCTACCATCTGCTTTTAGAAATTCACCAGAATATCTTTCAAAGATTTATAAATTATTCATTTCCTGAGGCTGTGTATCAGAACTTTGCAGTTCATAAATAGTATACAATAAACTATGCAGGGTATGCCTTACAAACATGGGCTTATAAGGAGACCCTGCACGTGCTATATTCCTTGTACAGGAAAAGTGGTTTCATTTATGGGTATGTTTTGACATCCTTCCAGGTGGTAATAAAACTACATAATCTAGCAATTTAATTTGCATCCAAATAGATAGGCTTTTGATTGGACCAAATTTAGTTATATCAGAAAACTGTGTTCCTGCAGCATCTCATCTTCATTTTGGAAAAGACTCACATATAGAAATCCTTTCACTTTGTATTCTTTCCTGATCAAGCCTAGACTTCATCACATATTTATATATTGAATGGCAGGAGTTTACCCTTAGCATTTCATTTTTCTCATGTAAATTGAAATTCTTTTTTCTGATATTAAATGAGGGGTTATAGTTTAGATTTTTTTACTAAATCAGTATCATGATTCTTTTAGAACATTTAGACAAAACTGAGCTATTTGAGATCCAAAAGCTAGAAAGGTTTTTCCAGTTAGAGACTCCTTGATATTTGGTGGAGCGTAACTTTCAACAGTGAAAGTATATAATAATAGCAGTGGAGATTTCAACTCCCAGATATAAAATTTAGGCATGTGAAAAAGCTATCTTCCAGTAGCATTTAATTTTGCTTTATGACAGAGTACTCAGTAACTTCAGAAAAGCAACCAGTTTTTAGAACTGCATGAGAAACACTGGTATATGATGGTGAGCACAACGTCATGCTCCTCAGCCTGGCACAAGCAGAAAGTACAAACTCAGAAATCAGCCATAAAGTAAAACCTGATCTTTGCTTTATAGCCTGTGTTTGAGTCTATGCAAGGTGTATCTTTTATTGTTTGGGCACGGTATATGAATATATTCGCCAAAAGACAGGTACAAGAATGTTTGGTGCTCAGATGGTAAAGAAACCACCTGCAATGCAAGAGACCCAGGTTCAACCCCTGGATCAGGAAGATACCATGGAAAAGGGAATGGCTACCTACACCAATATTCTTGCCTGGAGAATTCCATGGACAGGGGAACCTGGCAGACTACAGTCCAGGTCCCAAAGAGTAGAACACGACTGAGTGACTAACACTATTGGCAATAACCAATAATTAGAAACAAACCATGGATGCTCCAGTCCCTTATATAAAATGGCACAGTATTTGAATTTATTCTCTGCACATCCTCCCATATACTTCAGGTCATGTCTAGGTTACTTATCACAACTGATACAATGTTAATGCTATGTACACAGTAGTGAATGCAACATAAATGTTATGTAATTTGTTGCTGGTTTGTAGTGAATTCAAATCTTTTAGAACTTTCTGGAATTTTTGCTTTCAAATATTTTTTGATCTGTGTTTGGTTGAATCTGCACACATGAAGGTTACAGGTACTGAGGGCTGACTGTAAGGCCATGTGATAGAATATTACATGGCAGTGAGGATGAACACAACAATAAAGATTAATCACACCAAAAATACATACTACATAGCTAATTTAAATTAAGTTCAAACACTAATATACAGTATCAAAATTACATAATGATGATTTCCATTGATGGGAATAGTTACTCAGAAGGAACAGGAGGAGCATTGGTGCCTTCCTTCCAGAATTCTTATGTTCTATTTCTCCATCTCGGTAAAGTCACAGAGGCACTTTCACTCTCTGAAAATTAATTGAGCTATACCTTTATAATTTGCTCACTTTTCTGTGTGCCTGTCACATTCCAATAACAATTTTTAGAAACAAAACATTTTTAAAAAGTTCCAAGAGCAAGCAAATTATATCAGCTAGAAAAATGAATGTTTCCCCATATTACCAGCTCACTTTCAATTCAGGAACTAAAACTCAATGAATTACCAGGAAAAAAAAAAAAGCATGCCTACTTTTTATGTCATCAGTTTGAAATTGCCCTAAAAGACTGATTTTATCAGAGGTTTCAGAATTCTGATTGAGCTCTATCGTTTCCTACACTGCTTTGAAAATAGGCTTCAAACTCTGACTAACTGTACAGAGCATCACTTAGAGATGGACCAAGATCAGGTGGGGGAAAACTTTACTTTTATCTGCTACGGCTGTTGTTACTGTCATGTGCGAGGCAAATGAAACGTAGACTCATCATCTCATAAGTTTTGCTGCATGAGTGTTGGATCCCCTAGAATGGTTTTGAAGCAGCAGATTCAGGGATGTCTCCTTCTGATTAAATTGGCAGCCCAATAGAAGTCTGATTCTTTAATTTTCCTTCTACTACTATCCAGACACACACATGAGGATTTCAATTTAGAGGTGATCAGGAAAGCAACATCTATTTTAAAGGAATAATTGTTTCTTTTGACGTGATCTGTTCTACATAAAAATGAATGAAGATGCACATTTAAGGAGAAGTTCTTGCCATTTGAAAGCATTTTTATAGTAAGTTAGCAATTTGTCTCCCGAATTTCTATGTAAGAAAAATTAGTCTTCCTCTACCAATACCTCCTCTTCTTTTGGTATGCTGCTAAGTCGCTTCAGTCGTGTCCGACTCTGTGCGACCCCATACACGGCAGCCCACCAGGCTCCACCGTCCCTGGGATTCTCCAGGCAAGAACACTGGAGTGGGTTGCCGTTTCCTTCTCCAATGCATGAAAGTGAAAAGTGAAAGCGAAGTCGCTCAGTCATGTCTGACTTTTAGCGACCCCATGGACTGCAGCCTACCAGGCTCCTCCGTCCATGGGATTTTCCAGGCAAAAGTACTGGAGTGGGGTCCCATTGCCTTCTCCCAAAGACCCTAAATCCAAATAATGTAGACAAAACTTGACCAGCAAGTGGCTGACAGAGTTAAGTCTAGGACCAGGGGCTATTTTTCCTGAGTTCTTCAAATTGAAGACATTTTTGTCTTTTGATCTTACTTAAAAAGACAACAGAAACAACACAGTTTGATAATATATGAAACTTCATTTTTGCATCCTTCTCTCTGTTTCCTTCAACATATTGTCTATTTGTATAAATCTGTAACATTTTCATTGCAATTATTGTGGGCACAATAGAAGATTTTATATAACATTTAGTACATCTTGGTGCATCAGGCTGTATATGCTGAAAAATCTTACCAACAGAAACATGTTTATCATCTTTTCAGCTCTCATGCCACTCTCCAATACCAAAGAAATTAGAGAAAGGAAAAAGCTTAGTGTATCAGATAGAAAAATGTATTAAATATTTAAAGTGTTCAGCTTTAAATGCTATACTTTATCAAATGCAAAATCTACAGATTGCAAATAGAGTAAGATCTATTTTGAAAGTTTGTTGCATTTAATAAGCAACCTTGATCTTCTCATGTTGATATTTCTCATTTCATTCATTATCCTTGGACTTTTTTTTACAAGATATTAAAGTTGAGTTCTTGAGAGTCCCTTGGACTGCAAGGAGATCCAACCAGTCCATCCTAAAGGAGACCAGTCCTTGGTGTTCTTTGGAAGGAATGATGCTAAAGCTGAAACTCCAGTACTTTGGCCACCTCATGTGAAGAGCTGACTCATTGGAAAAGACTCTGATGCTGGGAGGGACTGGGGGCAGGAGGAGAAGGGGACGACAGAGGATGAGACGGCTGGATGGCATCACCGACTCTGTGGATGTGAGTCTGAGTGAACTCTGGGAGATGGACAGGGAGGCCTGGCATGCTGCGATTCATGGGGTTGCAAAGAGTTGGACACGACTGAGTGACTGAACTGAACTGAAAGTTGAGTTCATCAACAGTGATTTTTTATTAATCAAGGCAAGAAATGTAGTAATAAACATGGTAGACACTCCCAGTTAGCTCAAAACTTGAAAACATATGATAGCAATTGGAGAAAGAAGGACTGCTTACAACTTTTTAGCACTTTGCTATTAGAGTCGTAATTGGTGTTGAAAATAATATACAAGGAGAAAATCTCCAAGTCATGTCTCCTATTTCTACAGCTAGGTTATGCCTTTTATTTCAGATCTATCTTCCAGTCCTTGAAGGTTAGAACTTAAAAACTTTAAAAATAAAATTGAAAATGGCAAGATGCACAGAAGTAAAAATTAATGACATGTCACACAAGCAGAAAATATGAATTGAGAGAGTAGGCCTTTCTACTTACATCCCTTAAATACTGGATATTTTTCTACTAATTTAAATAATTTTATAATCAGATAACTAATTTATCCATTTGGGAAGATATCTGCTGTGTCTTGGTAAGCATGCTCCTCAGAATGCTCAAGTCAAAAGACACTTCTTAATAAATAATTTCTGTGTTCAAGTAAAAGTAGTAAAAGTGCTTAAGGTTAGTCTTAAGACCACTCCCCTCCTCTCTGTCAGTTCAATCAACACAATATTTCTGTCCCATGAGGCAAGCCTTGAATACAGCAGCTTTGCAGGTGGATGGGGGCTGACTTAATTGGGAGTAGAATGTGGAAAAATCCAATGTCTTTGTTATTGATGGGCCCAGTAACAATCTTAGTGGCAAATGAATGAGGAAGGTTGATGTCTCAGCAACTCCAAAACTGAGATCTTGGGGAAAAATCAGATTGACAAGAGATCCAGGAAGTTAACAGTAAAACCTGAATAATCAAACAGCTATAAAGGGCCTTGGTCAGCCCCTGAATCTTCCTGGTGATCTGGAGCCCATAAACACGCATAAGGATGCACATCCACTCAGGAGGGACCGGAGAGGAACCCAGAGAGCCACACAAAGTAGAGAGAAGGAAACAGTGAAGATTAAAGTGAAAATGGGTGAAAAGGGGAAAAAACAACTGAGAAAATCAATGAAACTAAAGTTGATTTTATTTGACAAAATTGATAAAGGTTCACCCAGGTTGAACAGGAACAAAAGGGAGAAGACTCAAATGACCAAAATCAGGCACAAAAGAAAAGGCATCATGAAGTCATTACAGAAATTTAAATGTCTATAATATAATGCTATGAAAAACTGTTTTCCAAAAAAGATATTAAGTGAAATGAATGAATCCTTGAAAGTCAAAAATGAATAAAACTGACTCAAGAAGAAATAGATTATCTGAGTAGACCTGTAAGAAGTAAAAGAATTAAATTAGAAATTAAAAACTTATCCACAGGGCTTCCCTGGTGGCTTGGTGGTAAAGAAGCTGCCTGCCAATGCAGGAGATAGGAGTTTGAGCCTTGATCCAGGAAGATCGCACATGCCACAGAGCAACTAAGTTCATGTGCTGTGACTACTTAGCCTGTGCTCTAGAGCTGGGAGCTGCAGCTATGGAACCCACATGCCACGGCTACTGAAGGCTGGTTGCCCCCAGAGCCCATGCTCTGCAACAGGAGAAGCCTACACTCTGCATCTAGAGAAAAGCCCACTCAGCAATGAAGAAAGAGCAAGCACAGTCAAAAATAAATAAAATAAACCTACCCACAAAGAAAATCTCAGGTCTAGATGACTTTATCAGTGAATTCTACCCATTTAAAGAATACCAAAACTTCAGAAGCTCAGAAAAATAGAATATGATGGAACAGTTCCCAACTCATTTTATATGGCAAGTGCTACCCTGATAACCAAAGACAAAGTCAATATCTATAAAAAGAAAACTACAGAACAATAATCCTTCATAATTATAGATAAAATGTTGTTACTGTTCAGTCACCTAGTTGTGTCCAACTTTCCAACTCCATGGACTGCAACATGCCAGACCTCCCTGTTGCTCACTATTTCCTGAAATTTGCCCGAGTTCATGTGCACTACATCGGTGAGGCCATCCAAGCATCTCATCCTCTGACTCCCCTCTTCTCCTTCTGCCCTCAATCTTTCCCAGCATCAGAGACTTTTCCAGTGAGTTGGCTTTTCCCTTCAGGTGGTCAAAGTATTGGAGCTTCAGCTTCAGCATCAGTCCTTCCAATGAGTATTTAGGGTTGATTTCCTTTAATATTGACTGGATTGATCTCTGTGCTGTCCAAGGGACTCAAGAGTTTTCTCCAGCACCACAGTTCAAAGGCATCAGTATCAAAGAACTGAGGCCATCTCTTGAATGGTGGTGTTGGAGAAGACTCTTAAGAGTCCCTTGGACTGCAAGGAGATCCAACCAGTCTATTCTGAAGGAGATCAGCCTTGGGATTTCTTTGGAAGGAATGATGCTAAAGCTGAAACTCCAGTACTTTGGCCACTTCATGCAAAGGGTTGACTCATTGGAAAAGAATCTGAAGCTGGGAGGGATTGGGGGCAGGAAGAGTGGGGACGACTGAGGATGAGATGGCTGGATGGCATCACTGATTCGATGGACGTAAGTCTGAGTGAACTCCAGGAGATGGTGATGAACAGGGAGGCCTGGCGTGCTGCGATTCATGGGGTCGCAAAGAGTCGGACACGACTGAGCGACTGAACTGAACTGAACTGATGGCCATCTCTAACCTGCCACTCAGGCAGTCACTCTTGAATGAAGAAGAGTAGCCTTTACTGAAAGAATAGTTAAACCTAATTTTACAGTAGCATATCTAGAGCACAAGCTGTTCAGTGAGGCTTTCAGACTTTCAGATAATAATCCGATCCACGGCCAGAGTGGTCAACCATGGTTAATATCCATTCATATATATATTCATCCCTTCTTTTCTTCAAACAGCAACCCTCTTGTATCTTTAAATACCCTTATCAAGCTTTCTTAACCATGATGAACTGTTTGGAGAAGTACTAGGATGAGTAGATGATCAGGAGAAACCAAAGTAAAAGGGAAAAGCATCTAAATTATCTTCTCAAAATTGGTGGTGCACAAGATTCAATTAAATATGTGGGTTTCTCAAGAGGAAAGCCCTTCAGTTTGAGCAATGAGCATATTTCATAATGGAAAATTTCCATGTGGGAAAGAAAGGTGTGGTATTGCAAGGGTGTAAGGGTGTGGGCAGGCTTTGTGGGAGTGAGACTGGGCCTCAAAAGTGTTGAGCTTCAAAGCTATACAGCTGCTGCTGATTCACACCCTACCTGATCATAAAACATTCCTTCAGATGCTGGGAGGAACTAAAGCAATCATTAAGGGGTTCCTAAATACTGTTTTCAACATTAACTGATGTTTCACAGTCTTGGTTTAGATGGAAATTATTCTTGTGCTCAATGGAGCTCATCACATGACCATATAGTGTTTCTCTATGGCTTACTGTTGAATATCTTATGAAGGAGAAAGGACAGAGAAAAAGAAGTCATTCTGTAATGGAGCAGGTACCTCCATTAAAATGGGCTCATAATGACACATTTACATGAAAAGATGAATGAAAAGCTAATGATTATCTGATACTTTATATGTACCAGGCATCTTGCTATTTGCTACCTACATTAAGCTCTTGAATGTTTGCAGAAGCTCTAGTAGGTAAATATTTTACCATTCCCAATTTATGGATGGATTAGTAGAGACCCAAGAAAATCAAATTGTGAAGCCAGATATCATGTATATAGGAAAACTGAGATCTGAATACAGTATGTTGCATTTTAGAATATAACTCTTCACTGGAAAGTTATACTGTTATTCCATCATGGTTGAGAATTCTCAAAAGTCCCTACATTGTTTTCTTTCCCTACCCATCTGTTTCCTCATTCCTTTCCCATAATCCCTGAAAGACTTGATAAAAATGAGACCTAGACTCTAAAAGTGAGTAGAAAGGAATCACTGATGTGTAAGAGTAGCTTCCTTGAGGCACACTGGCTGTCTTCAAGCTCTATGTATGTTTAAGGACAAAGATCATCTGCAGTGGAACTTTTTAAGGTACTGAGGTTACAGTGATCATCCTCTTCTTCTCTGATTACTTTTATACTAGATTCCATTTTATTAAGCCTCCTATAACAGTCCCTTTGGCATCTTCAACTGTATAAATTGAATAAGGAACATTATCTCACAAAGTCAGAAATCCATATAACCTGTGTACCTCCCCAGACTAGCCTTAAACTCAATGTGATTTTTCAAAGAACTTGTCTCCCTATCCCCTGTATACCAGTGATTGTCATTGTTTAGTTGCTAAGTCATGTTCTACCCTTTTGTGACCCCATGGACTATACCCTACCAGGTTCCTCTGTCCATGGCACTTCCCAGGCAAGAACACTGGAGTGGGTTGCCATTTTCTTCTCCAGGAAATCAGCCCAACCCAGGAATGGAACCAATGCCTCCTGCATTATATGCAGATTCTTTACCCGCTGAGCCACCAAGGAGGCCCATGAACCAATGCAGTATTGATTAAATCAATATGAGTCTAATTACAATACAGAACTTCAACCACATAAGGCCAAGTACCTCTTCTCTAGAAGACAAATTGACAGGGGTTGCATTTTAAGACAGGTTTGTCTTCTCAGGACACCTAAGCTTCAAGCAATGGTGTGTAAAGTGGGCTTTTCCCTGGAAAAATGAAGGTCAAACAGCTTCTGCTTTTTCATCTGGCATATAGGTGTGCCATAATGTTGTCCACACCACTCTGCAGCATTCTTTGTGGGTGTCATCATTCCAGCAAAGGAACTGTGTTTAACTCACTCCCGAGCTCATATACTGCTGAAGATTTACTGTCAACTTGATTTATGAACTGCCTTCTCTACACTCTGATATCACTGGAATGCATGACCCTATTTTCTCTCTATTCAGAGTTTTCCTGAACATAAAAATAAGCTGTGTCAGATAAAAATGGATGTGATATTCTCTTGGAGTTGGAAGATGGGTCAACAGTGTAGGGGAGAGAAGGTCATCCAATGAAAAACATGGCAGTGCTGACAGCAAATGGATTCCTATTCTGAACCACATCAGTAGTTAGTTGTGCTAACCTTGGATAAGTCTTCTAACTATGGCGTCCTCAGGTTCCTAATGGTAACTTAAGGAAAAATATTTTCTGCCTATCTTTAAGTACAGTTAAAGTGTAAATTAAAAAAATTATACAAAAACAAGCAGCTCATACAGCTCAATGCCAGAGAAATAAACAACCCAATCAAAAAATGGGAAAAATACTTAAACAGACATTTCTCCAAAGAAGACTTACAGATGGCTAACAAATGCATGAAAAGATGCTCAACATTGCTCATTATCAGAGAAATGCAAATCAAAATTACAATGAGATAATCTCCTCACACAGGTCAGAATGGCCATCATCAAAAAGTCTACAAACAATAAATGCTGGAGAGGGTGTGGAGAAAAGGGAATGTCCTTGCACTGTTGGTGGGAAGGTAAATTGATACAGTCGCTATGGAAGATGGTATGGAGATTTCTTAAAAAACTAGGACTAAAACCACCGTAAAACCCAGCAATCCCAATCCTAAGCATATACCCTGAGGAAATGAAAATTGAAAAAGAGACGTGTATCCTATTGTTAATTGCAGCAGTATTTACAATAGCTAGGACATGGAAACAACCTAGATGTCCATCGATAGATGAATGGATAAATAAGTTGTGATACATATACACAATGGAATATTCAGTTCAATTCACTCACTCAGTTGTGTCTGACTCTTTGCATCCCCATGAATCACAACACACCAGGCCACCCTGTCCATCACCAACTCCCAGAGTTCACTCAAACTCATGTCCATCGAGTCGGTGATGCCATCCAGCCATCTCATCCTCTGTCATCCCCTTCTCCTCCTGCCCCCAATCCCTCCCAAAATCAGGGTCTTTTCCAATGAGTCAACTCTTCGCATGAGGTGGCGAATGTACTGGAGTTTCACCTTCAGCATCAGTCCTTTCAAATGAACACCCAGGACTGATCTCCTTTAGGATGGACTGGTTGGAGCCCCTGGCAGTCCAAGGAACTCTCAAGAGTCTTCTCCAACACCACAGTTCAAAAGCATCAATTGTTTGGTGCTCAGCTTTCTTCACAGCCCAACTCTCGCATCAATACATAACCAATGGAAAAACCATAGCCTTCACCAGACAGACCTTAGACAGCAAAATACCTCTGCTTTTCAATATGCTATCTAGGTTGGTCATAACTTTCTTTCCAAGGAGTAAGTGTCTTTTAATTTCATGGCAGCAATCACTATCTGCAGTGATTTTGGAGCCCCCAGAATAGAGTCTGAAACTGTTTCCACTGTTTCCCCATCTATTTCCCATGAAGTGATGGGACCAGATGCCGTGACCTTCGTTCTCTGAATGTTGAGCTTTAAGCCAACTTTTTCACTCTCCTCTTTCACTTTCATCAAAAGGCTCTTTAGTTCCTCTTCACTTTCTGCCATAAGGGTGATGTCATCTGCATATCTGAGGTTACTGATATTTCTCCTGGCAATCTTGATTCCAGCTTGTGCTTCTTCCAGCCCAGCGTTTCTCATGATGTACTCTGCATATAAGTTAAATAAGCAGGGTGACAATATATAGCCTTGATGCACTCCTTTTCCTATTTGGAACCGGTCTGTTGTTCCATGTCCAGTTCGCACTGTTGCTTCCTGACCTGCATATAGGTTCCTCAAGAGGCAGGTCAAGTGATCTGGTATTCCCATCTCTTTCAGAATTTTCCACAGTTTATTGTGATCCACAGAGTCAAAGGCTTATATTACTTAGCCATAAAAAAGAGTCACCTTTGGGTCAGTTCTGATGAGGTGGATGAAACTAGAACTATTATACAGAGTGAAATGACTCAGAAAGATAAAGATAAATATCATATTCTAACATATATATATATACGGAATCTGGAAAAATGGTGCTGAAGAATTTATTTACAGGGTAGCATGGAGAAACCCATAGAGAATAGACTTACGGACGTGGGGAGAAGGGAGGAGAGGGTAAGATGTATGGAAAGAGTAACATGGAAACTTATATTACTGTATGTAAAATAGATGTGTGTGTGTGTGTGTGTGTGTGTGTTAGTTGCTTAGCTGTGTCCAGCTCTTTGCAGCCCGAAAGACTGTAGCCCACTGGGCCCCTCTGTCCATGAGATTCTCCAGGCAAGAACACTGGAGTGGGCTGCTAGTTCCTTCTGCAAAAGGAACTATAGAAAGAAAAGAAAGTGAAGTCGCTCAGTCATGTCCAACTCTTTGTGACCCCATGGACTGTAGCCTACTAGGCTCCTCCATCCATAGACTTTTCCAAGCAGAAGTACTGGAGTGGGTTGCCATTTCCTTCTCTAAAATAGATAGCCAACAGGAATTTGCTCTATGGCTCAGGAAACTCAAACAGGACTTTGTATCAATCTATAAGGGTGAGATGGGGAGGGAGATGGGAGGGAAGTTCAATAGGGAGGGGATATATGTATACCTATGGCTGAGTCACGTCAAGGTTTAACAGAAAACAATAAAATTCTGTAAAGCAATTATCCTCTGATTAAAAAATAAATTAAAAAAAGAAAAAGAAAAATATATACAAAAATATAGTAAGATTTGGAGTATGTATTTTTACTTCTTTTTCTGGAATATCTCCTACATCCTATAAACACTACTTCCCATCTCTTCATTTATCTATTTTCTCTCAATACTTCTGCCTCTGAGCTTATAGCCACTCCAGTTTAAAGATCACTGACATCAAAACAAAAATTTTGTGTAAACTGAGAGTGTAATTTGAGGTCTCTGAGATGGGTTTTCAAAGAATGACCCATTATTATAAAGTTGGTGTGTATTCTTTTATACATTTAATTCATATCTATCTATAAGCATTATGTAGAACTGTTTATATATTTTAAAAATCACTTAACTGATATCACATTCTCCATATTATGAAATGTTTGACTACTTAAGTTTTATGTCCCCAGGTTTATCTATATTAAGGTATTACCTCAGCTTAATAAATTTAACTATGAAACACAGTTGTATGACTGTCAATTTTAAAAATAATTTCCTTTCTAATTGGCATTTTAGTTTTATAAACCATGCTGCAATAAACACCATTACACATGTCTTCTTTTGCACTAGAGTGATTTTCTGCTGAATTTTAGAATCAATGTCAATTCACAGGGTCAACTGTACTAAATATTGGCAAATTGCTCTGAAATGTGATGATCCTTACTCCCACTCTGACCAGAACTTCCCATGTCCACCCCAAACATGGTAGTTTCATACTTACTTTTATTGTTCTCCTTTATGATATATACAATCAGATATGTAAAACATATATTTTTAAAATAACTTTTAATTTGTGGATAAGTGACATGCAACTGGAAAGAATAATATAGTGATTCTGTGATTCTAATACCCTTTACCCAGTCCCCCTCCATGATAACATCTTGCAACACTGTAATACAATATTACAACCAAAATATTGACATGGACGTGATAAAGATGCAACACATTTCTGTCACCACAAAAATATCCCATGTTGTGATTTTATAGATACCGTATGGCTCTCCTGTCCTCCTTCTCCTCCTACCCATGGTTATCCTCTGACAACTACTAATCTGTTTTCCATTTCTAGTTTTATCATGTCAATAATGTTATATAAATGAAACCATATACTATGTAAGCTTTGGGGACTGGCAGTTTTTAGAGTAACATAATTCTTTTGAAATCCACCCAAATAGTTGTGTATGTCAATAGATTGTTCCTTGGTGGTGTGGACGTGTATTCCATAATATGAATATACCGCACTGTGTTTAACCATTCAGCCATTTAAGAACATCTGGGTTCCCTCCTCCTAGTTTATAATACATAAAAGCTACTATGAACATTTGTGTGACTAAAATAAAATACTAGTGAAAACCAAATGCAGCAAAGAATATGGAAAAGCTGGATTGATCATACATTGCTGGTGAAATTTTAAAACAATATAGCTATTCTGGAAAACTGTTTATTAGTTTCTTTAAAACTAAGCATCAACTATCATACAGTACAGCAATTATACTCCTGGGCATTTACCCTAAAGAAATGAACTCTTGAGTTCACACAAAAACCCCAAATAAATGAACTCTAGATTTCTATATGCAATTTAGAGTAATAATGATATGAGATTAATATTAACATGCCTACAACACAGTTCATTTCAGTTCAGTTCGGTCGCTCAGTTGTGTCTGACTCTGCGACCCCATGAATCGCAGCATGCCAGGGCTCCCTGTCCATCACCAACTCCCGGAGTTCACTCAGATTCATGTCCATCAAGTCAGTGATGCCATCCAGCCATCTCACCCTCAGTTGTCCCCTTCTCCTCCTGCCCCCAATCCCTCCCAGCATCAGATTCTTTTCCAATGAGTCAACTCTTCGCATGAGGTGGCCTAAGTACTGGAGTTTCAGCTTTAGCATCATTCCTTCCAAAGAACACCCAGGGCTGAGCTCCTTCAGAATGGACTGGTTGGAGCTCCTTGCAGCCCAAGGGACTCTCAAGAGTCTTCTCCAACACCACAGTTCAAAAGCATCAATTCTTCAGCCCTTAGCTTTTATCACAGTCCAACTCTCACATCCATATATGACCACTGGAAAAACCATGGCCTTAACTAGATGGACCTTTGTCGGCAAAGTACTGTCTCTGCTTTTGAATATGCTATCTAGGTTGGTCATAACTTTCCTTCCAAGGAGCAAGTGTCTTTTAATTTCATGTCTGCAATCACTATCTTCAATGATTTTGGAGCCCCTAAAATAAAGTCTGACACTGTTTCCACTGTTTCCCCACCTATTTCTCATGAAGTGATGGGACCAGATGCCATGATCTTTGTTTTCTGAATGTTGAGCTTTAAGCCAACTTTTTCACTCTCCTCTTTCACTTTCATCAAGAGGCTTTTTAGTTCCTCCTCACTTTCTGCCATAAGGGTGGTGTCATCTGCATATCTGAGGTTACTAATATTTCTCCCGGCAATCTTGATTCCAGCTTGTGCTTCTTCCAGCCCAGCGTTTCTCATGCAATTTAGAGTAATAATGATATGAGATTAACATTAACATGCCTACAACACAAAGTAAGGAATACAGACTTAACTCTCTCTGTCTCTTTCTCAGTCTCTCTCTTCTGCACCTCTTGCATTCTTCCAAATTTGATTTAGTCATTTCTCTTGCATTATTTATAGTTTTAGCATTTTTATAAACAAACAATATATTGTTTAATTAGGTTGTTTCTGAACTGTGTGTAAGTGACAGATAACAGTATGAATCCTTTAATATCTGTCTTCTTTTGCTCAACACTGTATTTTAAATGTATTCATGTTGTCAAGTATAGCTTTAGCATAGTTACTTTTACTGCTCTATGGTATTTCACTTATAGAATATAAACAGTACTTAGCCACTCTACTGTTAAAACTGGTGTTTGATTCAGGTCTAGTTTGTAAATATATTTTGGGGCTCTTCTTTTTCTTGTGTCATTTATCAATGTCATAATGATCCCGAAGAGTTCTTTGTATTGTGGATGATAGCCTCTGAAGATGGCCACAACAAATGCATCCTTATCTGGTTTCAAATATTGCTAAAGTCATCAAGAGATGGCTATTTTCCCTTTGTTAGTATCTGGACTGGCCTTGTGATGAGTTTTGGTCAACAGCATCCAGTGGAAATGAGACTGTGCCTGTCCCATGTCTAGGTTTCAAGATGTCTGACTGTGTCTATGTTCCCTCTCACCTTTATTTTGCTATTATTCTTGAAAGATAGTTTAGCTGGGTATAGAAATCTAAGCTAAATTTATTTTCTTTCAGGACTTTGAGGATACAATTCCACTATCTTCTGGCTTTATCACTGCTTTGAGAAGTAAGCTACCTTCAACTGTCATTCTTTGAAGGTATTCCCTTCCCCTACCCCCTCTCCTGGACACAGTTTCACGATGCTGTGACTTGGTGAGAATTTCTTTTATATACTTAGTGTAATGTTTTTAACATGTATGTATTTTTATTTATGTAATTATTCATGCAGTGTGTGCATATAGGTATGCATGTGTGTACTGGAATTTGTTTGAGTTCTTTAAACTGTGACTTGTTCCTTTCATTTTTTGCAGAAAATTGTTAGCTATCATCTAAGAAAACAAATATTCTTCCTTGATCGCTTAGAGATTCCAGCTTAATATGTCAAGAACCTCTTACTTGTTCTCGGTTTTAACTTATTCATTCATCATCTATAAGTTTTATATGAAATGAAGTTCATCTTCTCCAAGATGATCAAATAATTTAAGAAGTGAGGTTGCTTGAGTGCTCTGTTTATCTCCTTAGATTACTCTAATATTTTCACCTGATAATTTACTACTACATGGATTTTAATATTTTAAGAATCTTTTTATCTGACATTTGAAATTATTTTCAGTGATACAGTTTGTCCAAACAACCTAGTCTGCTGTGTTGTAGAAAACAGAAGGGCACTCATCCATTTTAAAATTTTTATTTACTATATTTTTTATGTCCATATGTTCAATTTCACACTTTTCAAATGTGTTTGGAAAAAATATTTAGGTCTCATTTATGATGTTTTCTTTTCAAATCATTCTTCTGTTTCTTTAATAAACTAAACAAAATATTTACATGCATGTTATCATATCAGTATATGAAATACTTACAAATCTGATAGCTAGGATTGTTCCTATGGGCACTCATAAATCTTATTCTCATAATTTTTCAGTGGGAGCTAATTTCCTGGGAACCTTATCAGTAGAAGTAATTGGAAGCCTAGTTTAAGATAGATTTCATTGGAAAGCCTTTGTGTTTACTTCTCCAAGGTCTTTTGGGATGTTTTCAACCCAGCATGACTAAATTAAATTTTTCCCCTGCTATTTTGTGAGTCATGCAAATATTATGAATTCCATACACAGCTATAAATAAAAGCTTCTACTTAGCACATTTTAAGGAGGATATTTTTCTTCTCATGTTAGGACAGTAATTGACATGTGTAGCTCTTCTCTAACAGGTACATTTTCTCCAGAAAAATGAGTTTCTCTTCCTAAGAGCTAATCACATGTTGCAGCTTCTTTCTTAATAGAGGGTCTCTGATTTGAACTCTCATGTTGCTGGGGCACAAGCTTTCTCTCCTTTCTCTACACACATGACCCATCAAAACTCAGCCTCAAGCCCAAGAGAAATGGGCATTTTTGAAAGCCAAACCCAACCTCCATACTCCCTTACCTCTGCAGAATTTCTTTCTCTTCTTATCTCTTATCATTCCTCTTTCTTGCCCTTTCTTCAACATGTTATGAAAAGAGACGTTTCATGTATTTTATCTTCACTTTTACATCTGCTATGCTGGAAGGTATTTCTCTACACATCAGTGAGACATATTTTGGAAAATGAAACTCCTCCTTAAAAAAAAACCCTCCCTACTTACCTTCCTTCACATTGCCTGACCTTTCTCAATACTTGTCTTTATATTACATTCATCATACTTACATAGACTCTAATCTCAGTGAATGTTTGGTGAAGTAAATTACTGCTGAAAGGTAAAAGTGTCAATTCTTTTTCCAAATGGGTAATGTTTTATCAGCAAAAGATTATTACATAAAAATTCTCCTTTGACCAGTTTTTAAGTTTTAACTTTATATCTATATACATATAAAGGTATGTTACTCATTTGCAAAACTAACAAGTAAATCATTTTATGAGTTGTACATCTTCTATTATTTAGTCTGTGTTAACATGAAGCCATATATAACTTTAATTTACAAAAATATAAATATACATTTAGCTTCCTTCATTGATTATCATCTTAGTACTCTTCTCCTTATCAGCATAGTTATTAGATTGCATTATGGATTTAAGCAAGAGCTGCTTCCAAAATCTACATGGGTTTTGAGAAGAATGAACAGTTGAAAACTCAGTGTGATCCACTGACTTTACATTGTTAATCTCAGGTCAAAACCAACATTTGCTAACTGAAGAAGCTTCAGATATAAATAAACTTGTGATTTATGCTCAGTCAAGTCCACACATGGCCAGTTTTATTCTGCTAAGACCTAAATGCGTGTGGAGATTTTCCAATAAGATGTCTTCCCAGTTACATCAGACAAAATTGTGAGTGGGCAGTGGGTTTCTGAAATGTAAGAGTAGATGTTTAATGACATATCTTTTTCACTCAGACACATAAAGAAGCTGAGCCTGCCTCTACTCCCAGGAGTCAGTGAGCAGCAATAGAATGTCCCTCTTAGAAAGTTGTGTAAGCTGTGTAACACAGAAAACATTGAGTCTTCACAGAGGTTATTGAGGACATTAGTCCCAGAAAATGATGAGGATCCTAAGAAGAGACTTGGGGATTACTGCCATATATGCGCTTTCCATGGTTATCAAAGTGCCCAGTTTCAACTTATTTTAATTCAGTATTTACAGTCCATGATTTAACTCAAACTAGAGTACATTTTTTGGAGTAATTAGAATTTAAGAATCAAATGTCTCAATATATTCATATGAAAAGGAAGACTTAGGTGGAATTATCCTATAATAGAAGTTTTCAAATGAGAGTTCGATGAGCCAGGGTGACTTCGGCTGATTATTACATTTTCCCACTCATAGCTGGGAGGTAGGTGCTTGGCTAGCCATTTTCTAAAATAAGAAACACATGACTCTTCTCAGGTCCAAGCAGTCATATGAGTATGAATTCAGTGCTGAACAGAATATTTCAAATTCTTACAATTTGCATTAGCAGGGACACTTTTTGATGACAATCTAATGAGAATTAGTTCAAAATCTGGTTTCTTGTTTCACTAAATCTAAGTCTTTCAGACAGATGTGTTTGCCTCTCTTTAATACAAAAAAAAAAAAAAAGCTTCTCTACACCAACATCTCTCCTTCAGAAGCAAAAAAAAAAAAAAAAAGCAGGCTTATAAAAACAAGGGTATTTTAAGACAGCCGTACTTGACTTTTCCTGTCTAAGTGAGAATTTCCTGTCGAGAGAGTTGACAAAGTGGGTTTGAGACAGCTTTCCTGTAATTAATTTTCTTTGTGTGTGAATTTAATACTGATGCAAAGGTGTTACTTATTTGACAACCCCGAGGTTTAGTGTCTAACCATCCAACAGGAAAGGAAGAACATGACTTCCCAGAATTCCTCATTAATTAGCTTCCGTCCCCACTCCATGGTACTCATCCACTCATCGAAAACTGCTAATTGTTATCAATTGAATGATTTTCAGAATGCAACCAATACCTAGGAATAATATAACTCATTTGACATTGCTTGTTGAACATCTAAGTGACAAGAAATATTCATATTTATGACTCCAGGCCAGATCTGAACTTGTTATTAAACAGGAAGGTAGTATTAGGTTGGTGCAAAGAGCACTGAACTTGAAATAACAATGACTGGATTCTTATTTTACCTGATTGTGGATAAATTAAATTACCTGAGGGCTCTATGTCAGAATTTCTTCAATGGCAAAATGCAGATGAAGTCAAAGTCTTTTCTAATGCTAAAAAAAAAAAGGAAAAGAAATTATGGATTCCAAGGCACTAACCAGATGCTATGGTTTTGTGTGATAGAATGAAATTGAAAGCTATGTATTTTGGAGGATCAAGACTATTGTGTTAAATATTTATCCACGTTCATCTTTAAGAATTGAGGGGGAAATATAAGCATTAAACTATCAACATCTTTTTTTTATTTTCTCCTTCTACTCAGTGCTTAGCTTTTATGGTAAAACTGAGATAATTGATAATATGAAGGGTTTTGAGGGAATGAGCATTAAGTGACTGAAACTCTCAGAAAAAAAGCACTCAAAGGTGTACCATCATGTTATATAAATATATGTTGGATTATACCACCCTATTCACAGTACTGGTGCCACAATATTATTAAGTGAAATTCTGTCTAAAAATTAGGAAAGCATCCTAAGTTTCTTTGTCTGCTCCTCTGTTCTTCCTCAAAGACCTTCAGTGAAAATCTGGCTACTGTAGACAAACGTGTCTAGTGTTGACGGCCCTCACCAGACCAAGAACCTTGTCATTTCAGCCAACTTCATCCAAACAGCCACTCTAGCTTCAAAATGATTCCAGGAAAATATCAGAATTACATCAATTTTTCTAGATGCTTATCCCTTTGAACCATGGAAATTTATTCTTCCTTCATTTTCCACCTTCTTTTTTAAAGAAGGAAGACAGTAGGTAAAAGGAGAGGGGCATAGTTACATCTCTTTCTAACTTCTGAAGTCCACAGGACTGTTTCTATGTAGCTTATTATAGTTGTCATGAAAATGCATTTACTTATCTTTTATGCATGCCTTCCCTGCCCCACCAACTAAAATAAAGTTTGTATTTATTTTTCTGGAAATAGGCAAAGTGGCCCTAGCTAAGCTTCAAATCTATTTTTCTATATGCTGTGGCTTTAAATTTCGCCGTCTGTACTTGGCGAAAGGAGATAACTGGAGTGAGCGCAACAATAACTGAACTTGAAAAAAATGCAAGGGCAACTGACTTCCTAAAAGTCATATTATGATTTTCATTCGATGAATTGTAAAACCCTTTGATGATGCTAGTAAGGCTTCTTGGACTTATATTGCTTGTATTTTGAAATAATTGCTATGAATTATTTGTTTTACTCAGCGTTTAAACAAACAAAAAAAAAAGTGCATTACTTTCCTGTTTGCATGCTGCTGTATATGGCACAGAATTTAATTCACCTTTTCATTATAAATATTTCTGAAAAATTATTGTTTCACATTTATGTCAATGACAAAACAGTCCTTGGGTGAAGAAGTAGACAAGGACTCTGTCACCTTTGTTTCAGTGAAATGATTTGATATAAATATTCACAATTAAATTTATCTGCCCAGAAAAGGCCCTGAAAAGTCATCTTCTCCATCTGTCACCTTTACCATGCTTAACATCTTTAATCATTTAAAGTAACTCAGGAAAACATTTTAAAACCATCTTTTCTTTAAAGAATTCAACCAATTCTCTAAGCAGTTGTCCAGTTTCTCCTCAAATAATCTTCTTATGTCTAACTTGAATTCTTCCTGGCATTTTTGGACTCATTTCTTTTTATGTAAAAGAGAGTAATCCAAGTTTTAAATCTATTCTTATGCTCTTGAAAATATATACACATATATCTGTCTTCACTCTTTTCAAGAGTTCCAATTATTTAAAAAGCATGTCTACGTATCTCAAAAAGAATTGTTTAGAAATAACAAACAATGATGTGTAATCACAATATTTGACCTTTGTTTTCAGCACGACCTTACATCAGGAGTGTTACTTAGGCAGGTTGCCCCATCCCTCTGGTCCTCAGTTCATTTCTCTGCAGCATAAAGAGCTTATTTCTCTGTGTGCTTGTCTACTGTCACAAGAGAACACACCTTGTTCGGCTTATTCACTGCTACAGCCACCTTGTCTAGAAGAGAACCAGGCAGTAAGTAGGGCTGTGGGGGTTATCTAATAAGAACCACACTTTTTATTTTGAGATCTGATAGTTTCGTTACATTATTTTTTTCGGGATCCAGCAAATATATACCATGAGTTTGCGATTGATCATATTTTGCAGCTGAATTTTTGTGAGGAAGTTAACATAATTTGTCTTTAGGCAATAATGGTAGACTCTCAAAAGGAAATAAACATTCTTCAGGAAATTTAGCAATATCCCCTACAATGGAAATTTGCTGTACATTCCATTCTGTAACTTTATAAACACAGTCACCCCCTCCCCCCGCCTCCCAAGTATTTGTGGGGAATTGGTTCCTGGAACCCCCAAGGTAAAAGTGAAAGTGTTAGTTGCTCAGTCGTGTCCAACTCTTTATGACCTCATGGACTGTAGCCCACCAAGCTCCTCTGTCCATGGGATTTTCCAGATAAGAATAATGAAGTAGGTTTCTATTCCCTTCTCCAGAGGATCTTCCTGACTCAGGGACCAAACCCAGGTCTCCTGCATTGCAGGCAGATTCCTTACCCTCTGAGCTACCAGGGAAGCCCCTGGTGCCCCAAAGTGTACCAAAATCCATGGGACTTTAAGTCCCATAGTCAGTCCACTGCATCTGTATTTGTACATCTGAGAATTCACTCAAATGTGGAAGGAAATTCCCACAGTTGACTGAATGCTCAGATCCCTAATGTGTGAATATGGAAGACCAACTGTATACTTATTAAAAAAAAATCCATGTATAAGTGGACCCTCTCAGTTCCAACTTGTGTTGTTCAAGGGTCAAATGTGTAGCTTTATACGTTGGGGTTTTTTTTTCATGTAAAATAAAATAAAGTTATGTCTTACTTTCCTGGAAAGGACTACACATTTCTAAATTGCCCAGGCTTCTGATCTTTATTTGTTTATTATCTAATGGTAGTGGAAGATGGACAAATGAATAAAGGCAAATCCAGGGTTTATGTGGTAAATTGTAGAAGGAGTCATCAAGTTAATGCATTGGAGGTTATGAGAGTTGAGACTGAACATTCAGTTGACTCTGCCAAGTCACGTCTCAGGAGAGATGATGGAAAGTAGCCATGGGAATGGCATGAAGTTACTCAGAAAGTCACTGTGGTGAAGCTTATATCTGGGCAAAGATCAAGAAGGGACTATGAAAACAAGAACATTGTTTGGGGTGGGGGAGAAAATAATTTGTGTATTGGAGTCATGAAAGAATAATAATTTATGTTTCCTCTGTGTGTGTGTGTGTGTGTGTGTGTGTGTGTGTGTGTGTGTGTGTTCAGTCATTCGGTCCTATCCAACTCTTTGCAACCCCATGGACTGTAGCCCACCAGGCTCCTCCATCCATGGAATTCTTCGGGCAAGAATACTGGAGCGGGTTGCCATTTCCTTCTCCAGGGGATCTTCCCAACCCAGGGATCAAACCTCCAACTCCTGCATTGGCAGGCGGATTCTTTGCTGCTAGCACCATATTTCTTCTGTACTTTTCCTCTATTGCTAAATGTGTACAATAAATCAACAGAGAGAGAAATCTTTTTAATTTACTTAAAGATTTTTTTCTGATGACACAAAAGTTTGCTTATTATTTCTTCTTTTTACTCTTAAAATTTTGAGCTATTTTTAGCCCTATTTAATAAATACAGAAATTAAATCTGAAGGAAATTTTCAGAAGCACATAGGCGTGAATATATAAAAGGTTGCCCCACGCTATAGGGCAGCTTGCTATTTATTTCTCTCAGGCTTCACAGGTATAAAACACTGTTTGAGAAATAAACTTTCTAAAATTAAAACATTCATTTTATTTTTAACCAACTGTACTGTAATACTGTTTCAATTCTTCAACACTAGTCCTGTAACATTGTTTTTTAACTATTTAATTCATTAAGATGCTATTTCCAGCCTTGCAGCTCCCTTCTTATTGCCACTGTGACAAGGTTTGAGACTTTAGAGAAATTGTTAAATAGAAAAAAAAAAGAAATTAATGGTTTGCAGCAGTGAGAAAGCACTAACAAATTGCTTCAGCTCTAGCAGAAGTGATCGGCGTGTGTGAAAAGCCATGTAGAGGTCTGAGTTAGTCGCCAGGCTGATAAAGGAAAGGCCTCCAATCATCGACAGCATTGCCAAGCTAGGTGCTGACTCCAGTGGAGCCCCCTCAGTCTTCCTTGGAAGAACCAAACTTAAACGCTGGCAGGGACTCTGGCTTGAACACCGTCAGAAAGTCTACTTACATATGCCTCTGTGACAGGCATCGGAGCAAACTGACTAAGCTGATCAGCCTTCCTCAGTCTGAAGGAAGAGGGGCCTGAAAGTCTGGTATTTAAAGCATGTGTCTTGAAACGCAAAAAGCAGAGTTAGCATGCCACTCCAAATGTACCTGTGACGTCCTCTACTCCAAAATGAACTTTTGGTTTGAGAGGAGAGCCAAACAGCTGTGTTGTCATATAAGGACAGGGACCCACCCCAGATTGGTGTTATAGTGTCGGGCAGGGTTCCCTGTGTATAATGCAGGGTGTTCATGATCGTTATGACAAAGAGACTCAGACAAAAGTCCTGGACAGTCTCACCAGCATCACTACCCTCAAAATGTCATCCTTGTCAATATTTTCATTCGAGGTATATGCCAACCCAAATAAGCTGAAAAAGTTGCTTGTTGTCCTGATCTGTATTGCCTTACTCTGCAGACAGGTCTATTCGTAAACAGGAGTAGATCCACACTGACCTCTTCCCCATCCCCACTTAAAATTGGACTGGATTTCTGATATCTCTGCAATGTGTGCCCTGCCTCAGTTTATCATTGCATTTGACCCATGCTTACTGTGGAGGTTGTCTGCTGGCAGCTGAACCTGATTTCAGAAGTCAAACTCAACATTTTCTACTGTATCCCACTTCCAATCTCACTTGATGCCTGGATCCACCTTCCCACAACTCTCTTGATGATTGACTGCTTCGTTATTAACAGGCTTCTTTGGAATGCTTGTGGACCGACTGTGGTTTCCAGTGTAGCCTGTTTGCACCTTTGCACTGGAAACCATTGACTGACTTGTACTTTCCTTCGCTACCAAAAACATCGCATAGTAAAAATTTAGGGTGCTTATCTCTGCTATTCTCAGTCTTTGGTTCTCAAAGTCTAAGGAGAGTTTCATAGACGAGGATTTTTTGGAAAACCCACAGACTAGAGAGAAAGTTCAACTATAAGTTTGACGCCGGTCTGAGGATGAAAATCTAAAGGCACCTTCGTTATTTGTTTGCAGGAAGAAGAGTTTTAATCCAGCCAGTGTGAAGCAACTAGTGTTCTGGAAAATGAACCTGGGAAACTTCTTGGCATCGCTAGCTGAGCTAACCTGATATGCTGTGGGAAAGGAGAGCATATTACTCTGGGTAAATGAGAACCACACAGAAAAGAAAATTTTTAGGTTTTGCTTGGAATTGAAAATTGTTGAAGGTTGAAGACTTTAATGTAGGGAGTTTATCAACAGCAGCAGAATCAGTGGTTTTATCAGACTAGCAGTAAGGTCTGCAAAAGGCACTTCCTGCTGATGAAATTATATAGCGAGAGATTTGGGTCCAGATTTCATACTCAGGAAGCCCTTGAAAACTTATTTGCTGCTGTCATGCTAGGGGGAATTAATAGATTACAAAGTAGCCACTAAAATTTTTTGAGGTATCCCCCAAAAATACAGCATTTACCAACAGAACAAAGAGTCCCTCCATTTCCTAATAAAATATGAAACACTTCATTTCAGAGGAAGATCGTTTGCAGCAGCTTCTGAAGCAATGTTTTATGTGGAGGAGCTACCTCATAAATGAGTGGACTCTGCCTTTAAATTAAACCTGAATCATTACCAGTAAAAGAGAAAGAGAATGAGTGGCAATAGGCAAAACAGATTGCATGCAATTACTTCTGTTACATATTTTGGGGTTTTGTTAATGAAATATAAAATCATGTAGGCTTCCATACTGATACACTATTCAAATTATTTTGCTCATGTTAAAAATGTTTTAAAAGGAACAAACAAATAATTTAGAGATTTAAATTATATACCTTTCGGGGGTTAATTTGATTTCTGTACTCTTGTCTATTCCTACAAAAAACCTTTATTACCCAGTCATCAGATATTATTGAGCAAATACTATATATTTAAGTTGAGGGAAAACGGGAAGAGATTGGTAAAGGGGTACAAACTTTTGATCATAAGGTCAATAAGGTCTGAAGACTTAAAATAAGACATGGTGACTGTAGTTAGTAATGCAGAAAAAAGAGAAATAAAATTTTATAAGGCAGGCAAAAAGTAAAATGATCAGAATTGCTTTAAAGGATGCATTAAATTCAGCAAAGTCCATTTTAAAGCTATTGAATATATATATATAAAAAACGAAACTATGAAGTCAGACATGTTTTTCAAAAGTCAATTAATATGACAACAGAGCCCCAGCCCTCAAAAATATCAGAATATTCTAGAGGAGGCACAGAAGCTAAATAATAATCTTAATATTGTATAATATATTTCTGCTATAAATAAGTTCCAAATAGTAAAGGAATTCAGAGGAAGTATTCCAAAAAAAAAAAAAAAAAAAACACTTAACTCAGATGAAGAACTTCCAAAAGGAGATGACTTTTGAAATAGTGAACACAGCAAACGTGGCATTCAAAACTATAAATAAGATTGGACTAGATCATCTGTAATAATATCATGAGATATCTGATTAGAAAAGTGGGCTGACACTAGAATATTAAGGACTCTTCATAAGTTAAAACTTTTTGCAAAAATCAGTTAGGAACAAATAAATAATTGAAAGAAAAGGTGCATAAAAGAAAGTTTGGCTGAAAAACAGTGTGGAGAATTAATTGAAGGGAAGCTACATTGGGGCAAGGAGATGAAATATTGATAGAATGAGAAGAATTGTACAACTTGTAGCCATTTATTTTTAATGGTGTGTAGCACTGAACTAGAGTTTCCCTAGAGACTGATAGAGGGTTTTTAGAAAATCCTCAGTGGTGAAGAATTTGCCTGCCATTGCAGGAGACACAAGAGACATGGGTTCCATCCCTGGGTCAGGAAGCTCCCCTGGAGGAAGCAATAGCAACCCACTCCACTATTCTTGCCTCAAGAATCTCATAGGCCGAGGAGCCTGGCAGGCTACACAGTCCATGGGATCACAAAAAGTCGAACACAGCTGAGCTCACACACAGTTCCCCAACCAGTTCCAGGGTTTACTTAAGCTATTTACTAGCTTAAGTCATGTGCTGGCTTGAGTAAATTGATATGAATTGACTATGCCTGCAACGATCCCAGAGACCTGACTATCCTCAAGTCTCTCCTATGAACTGCAAATTATACAGTTGATCTTGAACAAAGCAAGGGTTGGGGCATCAAGCCCCCACCCCACACCCCCACAGTTGAAAATCCACATATAACTTTATAGCCATCCCTCTGTATACCCACTTCCTCTGTATGCACAGTTCTGTATCAGCAGATTCTGCAGATGCTGTAGTACAGCTGACCCTTGAACACAATAGATTTAAATTGTACAGATTCTCTTCTACAAGAATTTTTTCAGCAGTAAATATTACAGTTCTACTTGGATATGGAGGAACCGCATATACAGAGGGCCAACTATAAGTTATATGCGGATTCCAGTCTGTGCAGAGGGCTGAGGCTAATGATACTGTTCAATTTACGGTTGAAAAAACAACATATTAATATAAATGAACAGTTCAAACCCATGTTGCTCAAAGGCCAACCATATTCATTTCAAATACATCTTGGGAAATTTCAATAATCATGCTTATTTCTAATAACTGGAAGATGTTCAATAAAATATTCATTTTGGCCAGACTAGTTTGCACATTTTTCTTCCTTTCAAAGGGATATCCATTTACAAACATCAAATTTTTTTATTTCAAAAGTATTTCTATGATTACTTAAGGTAGAGTGGTCCTTTATAGAACTGTAGGGACATCTCCAATGTCTCTACCCTGAACTGTTCATTTAACTTTTTACTGGAGAGTCAGACAAACAGGTTAACATCTTTTTCTATCTGTGCAATTTTAGGCAAATGGGCATTCCAGGTGACTCAGTGGTAAAGAATCTGCCTGTCAATGCATGAGTTGTAGGAGACACAGGTTCGATCCCTGGGTTGGGACAATCCCTTGGAAGAGGAAATGGCAACCCACTCCAGTATACTTGCTTGGGAAATCCCATGAGCCGAGGAGCCTGGTGGGCTACAGTTCATGGGGTAGCAAAGAGTCAGACACAATTGAGCAAACAACTTTGAGCAATGATTTAAACTTTTAATACCTTAGTTTTCTCATCACTAAAATAAATATAACAAATGCCTGGTTGAGTTTTGTAAGAAATCAATGAGATGGCCTATGTAAGTTTGCTTAGAATAGTAGCTGTTACCCAGTAAGGACCCCATAAGTAAATCTGAGGTTTTCTTGGCTTTAGAGGATAAAACTTTTCTTGGAAAAAAGATTTTTAAAAGTTGGGGTGGGGAGCTGTATTCCTACAGCAAGGAGAGAAACAAGCATTAGTACCCATTGAAAAATATTGGCTTAGAGAAAAATTAAAAATCTTACTTGACTAGCTTCACATGTTTTACAAGAAGAAATTATATCATTGTAGAAAGAAAAAAAAACAATCAAACTAGAAAGATATAGTTATTGGGTTCATGCTATTCCTGAAATATAAGATCAAAACTTTTAATCAAGAAATACAAACATCTTCAAATATATAATAAGTAGTAAGAATAATGCAATTCAGTCTAAGAAAGACAAAAATAAACAAAAGGAAATAATTCTCCAGTTTTAAGGTCATCAACCATTTAAAAATTTAAATCTGCTCTCAATTATTTTCCTAAACATTGGTACATATTAAATCTACATCTTGATTGCTTACTTAATATTTAATGAAAAAATATATAAACCTTGATTTCGTAACACAGTTATACAAAGTAGCTTTCCCTTATATTTACACCATTTAAATATGAGGAATTTCTTTAAACATTTGCAACTCATGCAGAAATAGATTTGCTTTCTTTTCTTTTAATTGGAGAACAATTGCTGTACAATATTGTGTTGGCTTCTGCCACACTTTTATTTACTTTCTGTTCAATTATAAACTTTCTTAGACAAAGACTATAGAATAAATCTAATAAGCGTAACTTCTTTATAGGAAAAAAAGATTAACAGCGTTTTAGTTTTCTTGTTTTTGACTTCTAAATTATAATTATAGCATCACATATAGTACATAGAATTGATTTTCACATCTGTGATGTTTTTCACAAGCAAGATATGCAAATACATGAGTTGCCATCTCAGAAGCAGAGGGCAGCAGGTATTACAAAGTTGCAGAGTTAAAAGAAAAACTTCCCAACATGAAATTTAATATATAGGAGTTTTACATTAATAAACATGTAGAGAAGTTGTCTGTGTACTTGTGTAGGATTGCTTATTTATAATCGTTTACAGCATGTTTGCCAAAACCTACATCATAGTAATGCAATTCTACTTCAGACTTACATACCAGTTTTCAAAGATATTCAAAGAGGGTTATTATCTATAGTCCGCATACACACTAAATGATTCCTGCACACAAACGTGAACAAAACTTACTTTCCCTGGGCTGCTTACTTCACCAGGCGACCCAGAGGACACAGAAATGCTAGCTGCTCTTTTGCCCAATAGTGAGAACACAGATAGAGGAAAACCTGTGTCTAAAACCATCTAGGAATCAAACTAATATGATTTTTTTATAGGCAGAGATTCAAAATAATTCAAAAGTTGCCATTCTCCACTTTTTCACCCTCAGCCTCAATTTCAGGGGCTGTCATATGGCTTTGTTGACTAAATACTGAGGCTGTCTTTTGTCATCTCTAAGCTGTTTGCTTGTTGCAGAAAGCACGTCATCTCAGAAATAAAAATTCACTTGAGCAAAGAAGTTCTCCACAATCTCTTCTGACAGGAGTGAGGTGGAGCGTAGGAACCTGCTACCCAGTGACTGCAGAGGCATAAACGGGCCTGGAATAGTTTTCAGGCCTTAATACCTGGGAAATTAGCCTGCTTCCATTACTCAGAGCGACTGACATTTTGAGGCTAGCTGAAGGGTTAGGAACATTATTTCCACTTCAAGACATAGCAATCAACTCCTCGTTTAGTTATTGCTAATAAAGAAGGAGACTTTCATATTAATGATTTGTTTAGTCTTCACGATATGTTGGTGAAGATAGGTTACTCAGAAATTTGTAACAGCTTCAACAGTGCAGCCCCAGACTGATTAGTTTGCAAAAGCATAAAAATCCTTCTCTGGCTTCATTAGCTAAAAATTTAGCAAGACAGAATTTAATTTTTATTTTACCTTAAAATTTAAGGTAAAGCAAATTCCATAAGCAAGCAAGTAATGCTACATTTCTGATGTCGGATATTCAATTAACATTTTGAAGAGAATTTCTGCTAAGCAATTATTTTAGAAGGCGAGCGACTGGGGAACATTTCTAGTTACGGAAAAATCCGCGGTGCTTTTTGTTCCTGTTGCCACTCCTTCTGTCTTGTCTGTTTGCACATCATAGGTTTCTGTTCCCTCTTATTCATTCACTGTAATGCGACCAACTGGCAGATAATGCATATATGCAAAAATCACAAATTCGCTTTCTTTGAACAGATAGAGTCTATTTTTACTCAGATTATGAGAAGTTCTGAATATGTTAAGACTGACATAAAGAATTTCATAGATAGAAGATGACCTACTTTCCGTGGTATGCACCTTTTCGTTGCAACATAAAAACTGGGAAAGGTGAAGACAATTCTTACTCATAAAATTAATCATTATGTTTTCCTGTGACTTATACTTTCTTGTGAAATAGACATGTTACTAACTACAGAATTCTCATAGCCCTTTTCAGGCTTCTGATTTTCAAAAAGTACAAACAAGATATATAAGAAAAGAAATTACTATGCAAACTGAAGTGGTTTGTTTTTTTTTTTCTCCTGGCTGTCCAGTGTCCCCTACTGGAGTTGATGAGGGCACCATCACCTTCACTGTAAAGGAAACTAAATTCCTTCAATGGGTTTGTTGCTCTGGGTGTTATTTAACCGAGCCAGAAGAACATTAAATTTGATTCCTTACAGATAAGCAAAAGAGAGGGAACTTTGTAAATACTCTGACTTTGAAGCACATTTATTTACAGATACATACTGTCAGTTATTTAGGGTCAAAATATATGCTTATTTATTTAGCACATTTGGTATAAGAAGGATAATTACTGTGTACACTTTGCAGTTAAACCAAATTGTACCCTCTTTATGTGATACATTTGTCATTTTACAAGATCTAATTTCTTGCTTCTGATAAAGAAGAGATTTATTTTACCACTCTTGGATTAAGCTCTGAACATAGAGTTGAGCCTCTCTAATAAAATAAAAACAACATTTTTTCTAAAAATACATATGTTTCTTTCAACTAAAAAAAAAAAACAAAACACCTAATGAATTTGTGGCCACTGGAAACAACAGCATTGAAAATGTGGCTCTATTTGAAATAACTGAATTACATGTTTTGTGTGTAACAATTTTGCAGCAAAGTACACCTAGGTTAGAAGAGAATACCATTTAGTACTTGTCCGCGACATAATTTCGTTGTGATTTATGAGAAATTATTTCAATTCTGAAACTGTGAGACTGTACTCATTTGCAAAGTTAAAGAAGTTTTAAGAATATGAACATCAGCTGTTGCATTATATGTGCAAGATATTGAGGAAATCAGGTCAAAATACTCTTTAATAAAAATGCTATGAAAATAGACCTATATAAGGAAAAAAGCATTTCCAGAATTGTGACCTTCACAGCCAGCCCTTCCTGTGCCTCTCTGTTGTATCATCCACAATCATTAGACATCAGACAAGACTGCAGCAGTATTCACTGTTGAATAATGAGACATGGTTAGATGCTAGGCACCATGCTAATGGCTTTAAAATTTAAAGTTTAAGTTATCTTCTGGTTCAAAGTTAAAGCACTGCCTCACACACACATAATGTAGTCTAAAAGTTTTAGGAGTTAACGAGAAACAGCCACAAGGTTATCCAAGCTTATTCACATCACTGAGAAAAATCTACCTTGGAATGTGTGGAAAAGTAAAACGCTAGTTGATAGTAGCATTTGGCTGGTAATATTTTTACTATAATAGCTCTGTGGGTGTGTTGATGTCCAGTTTCTTAGAGATTTGTCTTCAATTCAAGGCCCCCGATGTACATGTTGATATATGGGCTCTTGTAAATCAACTTTATGCTGACATGCTTCCTTATGGGTTGACTTTTTGTTTGTCTGTTTTTGAGTCAATCTATGTGACAACATAAAAGATGACAGGCACACCCAGAACAAGTTCCATTTGACATTTGCATACTGCATTCTCTACCTGAGTTTGGCAACACGCATTCTGGAAACCATGAATTTTTAATTTAATTATGAAATTGTGAATAATTCATACTGTGACCTGTGCAAGTGTGTGAATGACAGAGTCAGTCTACAATATGGTCTTCTTCCTCTTATGCTAGACATGCACATTTGAATGTGTAGATTACAGATTGTTTCATGACTTATTAGAGCTTTGGATCAATTACAGCAAAATCTCACCTGTGGTCTTAATCCTGGAGATTTGCTTACAGGCAAACTGAGGTAAGGAAGCCAATCTTTCAGGTTCATAAAGTTTCATCAAAGTGACTGTTCTAAGTCATTTCTTGCCAGGTGATCACAGCTTTATATTTTAACCTCTGTAGAACGTTAACAGTTGTGAAATTTCTTTTAGAAATAAAGAATTTGATTGATTTTTTAAAAAGCAAAACAGTGATCCCAATTAAATGATTTATATTAATGTGTATATAGAGAGTACATTTCATAACATAAAATTATATATAAGCACTGTTTCGTTAAGACTTCAGATTTTAGCTCAATCCTTGAGGCATGGCCTGTGTAAGATCTAATAATTCCAGTAACATAAGGTGTGACTTTCAGTGAAATAACTTAAAATCAGTAGATGCTTTAATACATACTTTACATTTGTTTCTGAGCTTCTAAAAGTACATGCAATTTTTGTGCTGAAAGTAGTAGATTAATTCAGAGTTCCTAAATGTTGGTTTATATGAGAAAATAGCCTCATTCTCTCTAAAACCACTCTGGAAACATTTTGCATTTTAATAATTGATTATGACTTTTATTTAAATGAGTAACAGGTTTATATTTATGACTATATTTGAAAATGAGGAAACGAAGAATACATCTCTATCCCTCACACCCAATCCCACTAGACCTTCAAGACCACTTTACCCATTAACTCAATGCATTCTACCTAATTTCTTTTAAATTTTAGCTAATTAGAGGGTCCAATTAGAGGGTCCGTCTCCTCCAGCATCCATAGGGCATTACAAGAATTAATGAACATGCAGTGAGTGCGTGTGAAAAGAGACCTCAGTACCTTACCCTGTCTTACAAAGGTCAGTTATGAGCAGGAAGACACGTCTGAGGTTAGCACTCAGTAACAGTATGATCTTGGACTTGATTTTCTCCTCTGGCCCAAATTTCCCCACATTATGAATGATCGGGTTGATGGGACTCCCAAGTGTCAGCTTGGTGGCTGGTGGGCTGAACTAGCCAACAAAGATGCTCTGTTTGGTTGAATTGGAAGAGTCTGCACTGCATCTGAATTCCCAGAGAACTTCCTGAGGCCTTATCTCTAGTCACCCCACACACATACAGATGCCTAAGCCAGCATTGGGGTTTACCACCTGTGTACCAGATGATGTTTAAGAACCTCACCAATCTTAATACTCACTCTGCTAATTTCCAAGCTAGAATCTTATCCTGAGTAAGTAGGTCAGAAAAAGTTTCCATATAGACTGAGACTGTGTACTCAGGAGACTTTAAAACTTCATTCCCAATATTAGGAAAGCAAAGAACTCTATACCCAATTTGAATTAAAGAAATTATATAAACGAGGAAATTGTTGCTAACACATCATTGCTGAAAAGTTAGACTTTCTGTGGGTGGCGAATCTGTTCATTAATCTGAGAAATAAAAAGCATTCACAAAGTTCTACAGTTACATCTGATTTTAAAGGAAAACCAATGTGCACAGTAAGCTTAGTCCAAAAAGGAATGCTGCCAATGACAGGAAAAATCATACTGATGACTGATTTCAACCTCTAAAGGGGAGATAAACTAGTTATTCTATCGTAATTTACAATACATTGAATCTCATTTTAGAATAACTGCCTTTCAATGAGTAATATTATGAAGAGAAATTTGAATGAGACAATTATATAATGGAAAAAAGCAAAATAAAGTTATTCATATTAATTTTATAACAAATGAGGAAGGTGAGTAGTAGGATGTCCTCATTTTAAAAGCAATATAATTCATCTTCAATGAATGTTGACAAAATAGCTTCAAAACTGCATCAAACAAAGGCATGTTGTGCAGGCATTTAGCTAGGAATTTCCTGACTTTGGCCCCTACATGACCTCACAGTTAAATGGTTAAAACAAACTAAAAGGAACTTAAATCTTGCATGTTTATGGTGCCATTCTGCTTTATTTTTTTTTTTCTCTAGCTTGGATTAATAAAAACCAGCTATTGTATTCAGGGGCAGTTGCAATACTTTGAAATATTACACTGGAAAAAAAATCAGATACTCTTTTCAGTTTTCATCTTTTTTGATGCTATTTTTGTCAATTAAAACTGTAACAGCATTAACTTATGAAGATAGAGCCACAGTTTAAAAGAATATCATAAAGTGACTTATTTCCTGAATTCAAATGAAAGTTGACAGTTTAACCTCATACCATAAGAGAATTCTTCATTCTTTTCTATGTTAAAGAATTATTCTATGTTAAAGAATCTATTTTAAGATTAAAAATTAATAAAAACAGAAAATAGACATGTTATTCATTTGCTTTTTAATAATGATCATGATCATGCAATTCTTAACCATCTACACTTTGTCAGAGCAAGGCTAACACAAAAGTGAGCGCTATTTGATGTATTTGGTATACAGAGAAGGATAAAATGCCTGCTGTATAATAATATCTGTTGCATCTGGAGGTTCATAAATTTCTTAGCAACATGCTCACACATTTAGACTGACAGTACAAACAATATTAGAATTCAACAGAAAAAAATTCAACATTCTATTTACTAATCCTTAATGAAATATTCATTGAATCTCACATTTTAAAAAAATAATAATATGATTTTTCAACAACTTCATCTGAAACCATTTGAAAATCAAAGTTCCCATCTGAGAGGCAATTTTCTTTAAGGAATATTTATATAGTTTTAAATTCCCTTGGGCCTTATTTTAAGAAAAGATCAGATTCATCTTACCTAAAGAAGAGCTATTCCAAGACTTAGGAAAGTAAGTTTCTTACCATTTCAACCAGTAACATTGCCTTAATCTTTTTTATTTGCATTTCAAAACTTAGTCTCAAATGGGAAAAAAGGCAAAAGTATCTTGTTTATACCTTCCTGCTGTTTTCAATTTCAGTGTATCTAGTTGCCAAAAAAAGTCATCATTTTTAGCATTAACATGTATAGTGAAGGACCCAAGGCCATCTGTGATCATTCGTTGACATTCCGAAAGCCCAGAGTCAGTGTTTAATACCTGAACAGTCACATCGGAACCAGGTCTAAAGTACTAAACAGATGAAGCCCAAGATACCAGTTGCCCTAGTTTCAGAGCAGCCACATTTAGTTTATACATCATTTTCAGAGGAGCCTGCTAGTTTCCACCAGCTAAAGAGAGACCCCAGGCATGTCATGATACTGCAGATAGTGCCGCAGCTGAAACAAAAAGAGCTCAACTCAAACCTGGGCTACTGTCACAGCAAAATATACTTAGCTCTCTGCTTTCCTCTTCAGTTGGTGCTCTGTATTGAAAAGAGGAGTTCATAAGTGTTAAAGATTTTACAACTCTAACCTTTCACTTTTAATATATAGTCAAGAAGAGACTCAGCACTGCCTTCCTTAAGAGTTTCTAGAGGGGATGAAATGAGGTTTGCACAAAATCTATCCTACTGCATATTCTCTGGCACAGTAACTTACAAATGGCTCTCAGATGTGTGTGTGTATATATATATAGCACCTCATGTAATTTTCTAGGTCTTCCCTGCTGGCTCAGATGGTAAAGAATCTGTCTGCAATGCAGAAGACCCAGATTTCATCCCTGGGATGGGAAGATCCCCTGGAGAAGGGAATGGCTACCCACTCCATTGCCTGGAGAATTCCATGGACAGAGGAGCCTGACAGGCTAAACTGTTCTCAAACCTTATGTAAATATTCATTTCTCCCGAGGTTTCACTTCCCCTCTGTCTGTGTTTTAAGAGTGGGTACCATAGGACTCTACATGTTTTTCAAAGCTACTTAAGGAACCACAACTATGTAAGATCAGGTGTGGGGAACTGACCAGGAGAGATTTTGGATACTTTAAGTTTCATATATTGAGGTTTATATAATCTAAATCATTTTATAAGAGGATTTCATGAGAAGGAAGGGAGGGAAGGAGGGAGGAAGGAAAGAAATCTAATAGACACTATTCTAGACAATGAGGGTGTGAATGTTAACAAGAAATTTGAATTTGGAATCGCGAAGCACCAGTATTGAGGTCTTCATGATAAGAAGTATAAAAATAAGGTAGAACTTATTGCCAGGAAGAGGGATGGGGGAAGGGATAGTTAGGGAGTTTGGGATAGACACGTGCACATTGCTATATTTATGATGGATAACCAACAAGGACCTACTGTATAGTATATGAAACTCTCCTCAACATTATGTGGCAACCTGGATGAGAGGATAATTTGGGGGACAATGGATACAAATATATGTATGGCTGAGTCCCTTTGCTGTTTGCCTGAAACTGTCATAACACTGTTAATCAGCCATACCTCAACTCAAAATAACTTACAAAAAAAAGTAGGGTAAAGTTCATAGTACTAAATCTTGTTCCATTCAGTTTTGGTGACCTGTCTTGCATCTTAGGAATACAGATACAGAGCTCCAAATGTCTTGGGCTTCCCTGGTGGCTCAGATGGTAAACAATCTGCCTATAATCCTGGAGACCCAGGTTCGATCTCTGGGTCAGGAAGATCTCCTGGAGAAGGGAATGGCTACCCACTCCAGTATTCCTGCCTGGAAAATTCCGTGAACAGAGTAGCAAAGAGTTGGACATGACTGAGCAACTAACACTTTCACTTTTTTTTTTTTTCTGAATGTCTCAAAGGAAAGACACCAAAGGAGCTTTTCCTCTCAGACAACAGGCTTTTCTTTACCAAAGGTGAAGTCTATGCAGTACTGCAAAGACTATCCAGTTGTTTAGACGCCTCCAGGGCCTGCTGCTGCTGCTGCTGCTGCTGCTGCTGCTGCTGCGTTGCTTCAGTAGAGTCCGACTCTGTGCGACCCCATAGACGGCAGCCCACCAGGCTCCCCCGTCCCTGGGATTCTCCAGGCAAGAACACTGGAGTGGGTTGCCATTTCTTTCTCCAGTGCATGAAATGAAAAGTGAAAGTGAAGTCATAACACGTGTAGGTAGGCCAAAAATAAGGGAACCTGCAAAAGTTACATCTTTGCTCATATAGGTATCTCTCACATCTTTGTTTCTGGCATCAAATGTGCTTATAAAAGCTCTAAAAACTGTTCTTTTTTCCTATAATATTCCACCAGGAGTTAGTAGTGAGAGGTGTCACCCAGAACAGTGGTTCTCAGTCGTGGACAATTCTGCTTCTCTCACCTGCCAAGGGACATTTAACAATGTTGGGAGACTAATATTTTGGGAAGAGATTAATATCTAAAGCATTTAGAAAAACTGTCAAATATACTTTCTGCTTGTTTTTGGTGCACAGAAATGCAATTGACTTTCGTATATTGATTTTGTATCTATGTCACCATGAAGGCTTTTATAAATTGGAGTGGTCTATCCACTAATTTTTTTACACTTTGGAAACAATGCAATTTCTATTTCATCCTTTTTAGACTTTGTGTCAGTTAATCCCTTTTCTTTTGTTACTGTGCTCTCTAGGTTAATGTTATCATGAAGTATGATGATTTTTTTTTTTTTTACCAGTTTTAGGTGGGACTAAGGGAGAGGGTATATATACCATTTATAAAAGTAAGAAAATGACTCACCTTTTTTGTTTCATTTTATCATATTGTATGTTGAACTTTGTGAAATTTTGTCTATGCATTTGATTTTTTTTCCCTTTAATCTGCAAATGTGATAAATTGTACTATTGTTGCTGTTTAGTGGCTAGGTCCTATCCTACTCTTTGGGGCTATAACTCTGCCAGGCTCCCCTGTCCATGGGACTTCCGAGGCAAGAATATTAGAGTGGGTTGCCATTTCCTTCTCCAGGGGATCTTCCTAATCCAGAGATCAAACTTGTGTCTCCTGAGTTGGCAGGCAGATTCTTTACCTCTGAGCCACCAAGGCAGCCCAAATTGTACAGTATTAATTTCTAATTAGCCAAACATATAATAGTTCAAACAAAATAGAAGTTCCACTCAGTGCTAGTAATTAGGTTATAAGACCCTCTTCGTATAGTGACCCTTTAACCTTCAGTATATGGCTTCTGAGGTCATTCTGGTGCCAGGAATCTTGACTGCAAACCACAGGAAGACAGAAGGAACTTGGAGAAGTATATGTGGGGCTGGACAGGAGAGTATAGGCCAGACTTGGAATTTGCACTTAGCAGCTCCTCTCACATTCTCTCAGATAAAACTCAACTATGTAGGATATAATCTTCAGTTTAGTATTCAAAGATATAAGCCTAAGTTCAGTGAGAAATCACCCAGCTATGTAAGCTAGATCATTGATTTTCTAATATTCAACCAGTCTTTCATTGATAAATGAATTCAACTAGATGTATTGTTTTAAATTCTAAACTTGATCCAATTAGCTAATAATTTTGTAGAATTTTTGCCCTTTTTACAAGACAGAGATTCATCAAAAATTTCCTGAACTCAAGACTTTATAATCATAGTTTTGTGCAGTCAATATTCAGTTTTCTTTCTTCATATATTTACTCTGATCCTCCTCAGTTTTCATGTTTCAGTTTGGAATCTTTCTTCTCTGAAGAAATTGAGTTAGAAATATAATGCAGGCTTACTGGAAATGATGTTTTTGATTACCTTTCTTCATTTTTGCAAAAATATTTACGCTGGTGTAGAACCCTAGGCTAGTGTGAAGTATTCATTCCATTTTCTTTTACCTTCAGTCACTTCAGTTGAAATGTCAGCTATCAGTATGCATATCCTCCCCTCTGAAGGTAATGTTTTTTTTTCCCTTTTTATGCTTTTAAGATGTTTCCCTTTGTGTTTGGTTTTCAGCATGCATTTTGAAACTCAGTTATCAAAAATATACATACTTAGGATTATTATGTCTTCTTGACTCATGAAAAGGTATATTACTGAGCATAAAGATGAGTATTTCATAGTAAATACTACATTGTCTTCTATTAAATAGTGATTTCAGATTTTCTTTGATTTCTTTTTGAGTACTATATCTTTCTTCCATCCTTTTAGTCTTTTTTTAGTAGTTTTATTGAGATGTAATTGACACAAAATAAAAGGTCTTATTGTATTATTACCTTTTATTTAAAGTTTGTTTCCTACAACCTTTACACAATTAATTCTTGCTTTTTTAAAAATCCAGTCTAATGCTCTCTGTTCTTTATTTTACTCTGATAGAGTAAATCCCACTGACACACACAGAGGAGGCCCACGTGGCTTTTGAGGCTGTATATCAGTAGACACACCGTCAGTATGCACTGGAAGAGAGCGAAGACAAAATTTTAAAAAGACCATCAGATTCCTAACTTCTACATGCAAGAAACAGGTTTATGAAATGCCTCAGCTTAAAGCATGTCCTACCTTTCATGAGAAAGGAAGGAGGACTCCAAGTGAGAGGCTGGGGGCCCAGAAGACAGAACCTCAGACCTCAGAATATTATTCCCAAGCCTTGAAATCTAATGTGATTTGGATCTAATATGGCTTTCCCTTTTGGATTTCAAAATTGCTTTTGACTAGTGACCTTTTTTCCTTTAATTTTCTCCCTTTTTGAATGGGGATAGCTATAGAAAGATTGAAGAAAGAAACTAGAATTTGATGATTATTTGCCATGCTATGTATTTCTTTGTATATCTGTATGTTTAGTTTTTTTGTTGTGTATAACTTTTTGTGACCCCATGGGCTGTAGCCCACCAGGCTCCCTGACTCTCTTCTCCAGGAGATCTTCCCCACCCAGGAATTGAACCCATGTCTCCTGGATTTCAGGTAGATTCTTTACTGTTGGGCTACGGGAGAAGCCCCATTTCTTTGTTTACCTCCATGTTATTACCTATTTTTCTTTAGCCTGAAGAACTTACTTAATATTTCTTAAAGCTATTTAGCATCTATTAAAGTTAAAGGTGCTAGGGTCAAAGCCTCTCAACTGAATTTTTCTGAAAATGTTTTCATTGCATCTATAAATACTATTAATTAAATATGAATTCATTATAATTATTTTTAAATGATTTTATAAATAATTCTTGGCTGACTGTTTCTTTCATGTCAGCATTTCAGGAGTTATTCTACCGCTTTTTTGCTAATGGATTTCAGACAAGAAAGCTGTAGTCATATATACCTGTATCCCTCTGTTCATAATGTGTCCAAGTAGAAATTTAAACTACACTTCTTTCCAAGATATTGAATACCCACACTCTTTCCAGTTTCCCATGTTCGTTGTGCATATGGTAGAGCTATTGTATATGTCAGTGCTGTGTTATGCCTTATTTTTATTCCTTATGTCATTAGCATTGTTTTACGAAGTCAGTATTATTTTCTAGATTTACCTGTATGTTTCTCAATTTATTTGCTACTGGCTGTCTTACCTTGCAACATCCTATGAATCGAGGGAACATGGGAAAGAATGAAGGCGATGCATCACCATTCTGGCCTCAATTCACACGATGTTGCAAGGCAAGACAGCAAAGAGCTAAGCAAGTGTGTCTGCTCATCTACTCAGGACACCTCAGACTGGAGAGAGGGGAAAGTTGCCTCAGAGCAGTACCTTGGAGGGGAAGAAGCATAACTGTACACATTGCTCCTGTTTCTGGTATCCAGTTGGTAAAGTTTGCCCTACTTACAATATAAATCACTCACCCCCTTTGACAAGAAGCTCAAAAAGCCAGATTACCAATCCTGCTGCAGTGTAGTAGTTCATACAGGTCAAAAGCTGCAGTTCACTTCAGTCGCTCAGTGGTGTCTAATTCTTTGCAACCTCATGGACAGCAGCACGCCAGGCTTTTCTGTCCATCACCAACTCCTGGAGTCTAGTCAAACTCGTATCCATAACATTGATGATGCCATCCAACCATCTCATCCTCTGTCTTCCACTTCTCCTCCTGCCTTCAGTCTTTCCCAGCATCAGGGTCTTTTCCAATGAGTTGGTTCTTTGCAGCAGATGGAATATTGAAGTTTCAGAATCAGTCCTTCCAATGAACACCCAGGACTGATTGCCTTTAGCATGGACTGACTGGATCTCCTTGCTGTCCAAGGGACTCTCAAGAGTCTTCTCCAACACCACAGTTCAAAAGCATCAATTCTTCTGCGCTCAGCTTTCTTTATAGTCCAACTCTCACATCCATACATTACTACTGGAAAAACCAAAGCTTTGCCTGGACACACTTTTGTTGGTAAAGTATTGTTGCTGCTTTTTAATAAGCTGTCTAGGTTGGTCATAACTTTTCTTCTAAGGAACAAGCGTCTTTTAATTTCATAGCTGCAATCACCATTTGCAGTGACTTTGGAGCTCAAAAATAGTCTGTCACTGTTTCCACTGTTTCCCCATCTATTTTGCTATGAAATGATTGGACCAGATGCCATGTTCTTAGCTTTCTGAATGTTGAGCTTTAAGCTAACTTTTTCACCCTCCTCTTTCACTTTCATCAAGAGGCTTTTTAGTTCCTCTTCACTTTCTGCCATAAGGGTGGTATCATCTACATATCTGAGGTTATTGATATTTCTCCTGGCAATCTTGATTCCAGCTTGTGCTTCATCCAGTCCAGCATTTCTCATGATGTATTCTGCATATAAGTTAAATAAGCAGGGTGACAATATACAGCCTTGACATACTCCTTTCCTAATTTGGAACCAGTCTGTTTTCCCATCTTCAGTTCTAACTGTTGTTTCTAAGAGGCAGGTCAGGTGATCTGGTATTCCCATCACTTGATTTTTCCACAGTTTGTTGTGATCCACACAGACAAAGGCTTTGGCATAGTCAATAAAGTAATATTAGATGTTTTTCTGGAATTCCCTTGCTTTTTGATGATCCAACAGATGTTGGCAATTTGATCTATGGTTCCTCTGCCATTTCTAAATCCAAATTGAACATCTGGAAGTTTGCAGTTCTTTGGGATAGGAATGGAAACTGACATTTTCCAGTCCGTGGCTACTGCTGAGTTTTCCAGATTTTCTGGCATATTGAGTGCAGCACTTTCACAGCATCATCTTTTAGGATTTGTAATAGCTCAACTGGAATTCCATTACCTCCATTAGCTTTGTTCATAGCGATTCTTCCTAAGGCCCACTTGACTTCGCATTCCAGGATGTCTGTCTCTAGGTGAGTGATCACACCATCATGGTTATCTGAGTCATGAAGATCTTTTTGCATAGCTCTTCTGTGTATTCTTGCCACCTCTTCTTAAAATCTTCTGCTTCTGTTAGGTCCATACCATTTCTGTCCTTTATTGTGCTCATCTTTGCATGAAATGGTCCCTTGGTATCTTTAATTTTCTTGAAGAGATCTCTGGTCTTTCCCATTTTATTATTTTCCACTATTCTTTGCATTGATCCCTGAGGAAGACTTTCTTATCTCTCCTTGCTATTCTTTGGAACTCTGCTTTCAAATGGGTATATCTTTCCTTTGCTTATTTGCCTTTAGCTTCTCGTCTTTTCTCAGCTATTTGTAAGGTCTCTTCTGACAACTGTTTTGCCTTTTTGCATTTCTTTTTCTTGGGGATGATCTTGATCACTACCTCCTGAACAATGTCATGAACCTTCACCCATAGTTCTTCAGGTACTCTATCTATCAGATCTAATACCTTGAATCTATTAGTCACTTCCATTATATAATCGTAAGGGATTTGATTTAGGTCATACCTGAATGGTCTAGTGGTTTTGCCTACTTTCTTCAATTTAAGTCTGAATTTAGCAATAAGGAGTTCATGATCTAAGCCACAGTCAGCTCACGGTCTTGTTTTTGCCGACTATAGAGCTTCTCCATCTTTGGCTGCAAAGAATATAATCACTCTGATTTTGGTGTTGACCATCTGGTGACGTCCATGTGTAGAGTCGTCTCTTGTGTTGTTGGAAGAGGGTGTTTGCCAGTGCGTTCTCTTGGCAAAACTCTGTTAGTCTTTGACCTGCTTCATTTTGTACTCCAAGGCCAAACTTGCCTGTTACTCCAGGTAGCTCTTGACTTCCTCTTTTGCATTCCAGTCCCTTATCATGAAGAGGATATCTTTTTGGGTGTTAGTTCTAGAAGGTCCTGTTGGTCTTCATGGAACTGTTCAACTTCAGCTTCTTCAGCATTACTGGTCTGGCCATAGACTTGGATTACCATGATGTTGAATGGTTTGCCTTGGAAATGAACAGAGATCATTCTGTCATTTTTGAGACTGAATCCAAGTACTGCATTTTTACTCTTTTGTTGACTATGATGACTATTCCATTTCTTCTAAGGGATTCTTGCCCACAGTGTAGTAGTTCATACACATCAAAAGCTGCAGAGACAGCCAGAAGTTTCAAGATTGCTCTGGCTGTGCAGTATCAGCCAAAAGAGAGCAGCTAGTAATTCCAACAAGTAACTTTCTGTCCAGACAACAGACCTACTTCAGTCCATCCAGTGTCTGTTAGCTGTGCCAGTGGTTGAAGTAGAGCCAGGGGCTAGGCATCAAGGAGACAGACAAGGCTGAGAGGGTCCAGGGAAATACATCAAGATGTTCATGACACACTGGGGTTCTTTGATACGTGGTACAATTCTGGAAAATTCTCAACCATTACTACTTCAAATGTTCCGTCTGCCAAGTTTTCTTGTTCTCTTGCTCTCTTTCTCTCTCGTGCCCTTCTAGGATGCCAACTGAATCTGTATTAGCATATCTCTCTCAGATTTTCCACCTTTTCTCAGTGTTGCCTTCTACGTAATTTCCTCAACTCTAACTCCCTCTCTTTGGCAAAATCATTTTCTGTCAAATATTTTTATTCAGTTTTTTATATTAAATATTGTATTTTTAGTCCTTGAAGTTCTATTTAGATCTCCATAAAATCTGCTTCATCATTTTTCATATACCTAAATCTTTACTATTGCTAATTGGCACCAAGAGTATGAATCCTTTTTGAATTCTTGAATTACATTACATATGTTTAGTATATAAGACCACAATGCTGGGAAAGATTGAAAGTGAAAGAGGAAAGGGGCAACAGAGGATAAGGTGTTTAGATAGCATCACCAACTCAATGGACATAAATTTGAGCAAACTCCAGGAGATAGGAAGGACAGGGAAAGATGACGTGCTGCAGTCCATGGGGTCGCAAAGAGCTGGATGGGACTTAGCCACTGAACAACAGCAATAACAAAATATTTAGTTTATATTATGGAAGTATGAACTCATTATTACAATTTCTGGCATATTTATGTATGTAATTTTTCTCATTGTTTTGCTGTTGTTTCTCACAGTTCCTTGTTTTGGGGGTTTTAACATTTTTAAATAATTTTTATAAATACAGCTCATGTTTCTTGGAATTGATCTGTGAAATTCTTTGAGGACTGACATGAAGTTGTGTTCTTCTAAAAAGAAGATTTGTGCTTATTTATTCAAGGAACCTGGGACATTGTAAGCCCAGGACCATTTAAGATGTGTTTTGTTTTGTTGAACCAGCTGGCTGGTTTGAGTTTCTGTTGCACACTGTGGTCTGAGTCGTGGCTGTAGAGATGAATTCTGAAGCAAGTTTTTTGTTGTTGTTCCTAGTCCAAGATTGGACACATCACTTTTCATTTCAGACCCATGGTGGGAGGAGTGTTAAATTTAGGTATAATTCGTTAAACTGAGAGTATGTACTTTGAGTGCCAATTTTAGGAGCGCTCATTTTAAGTTTTCTCCATTGACAGGGACCTGGGTTTTGTCTGATGTCCCTCAAACCCATAAACAACTGCAAAAACTAAAGTTTAAGTTCACTTATGCCCTCAAAGCATGTGCCATCTTCCACATTCGTCTTTTGCCTGCAGAGTCCTATACTTCCTTGACAAATTATTGAGACACTTAAGAACCTTCTTTTAACATTTCTTCAGCATGTTTAGTTGTTTTCAGTCAGAAAGCAAGCAAGTCAGGGCTCCTAAGATGCTTCATCCCAGAAATTGGAAATTGACGTAACTTTTACAGTATATTCATGCAACAAACTAATCAATAAATGCTATGCTACCATCTATGTTTTGGTGAGTTTATTCCATTTTAAGTGTTGGAATAAGGATATCTTTCACATTTTACAAGAAACATTTCTAGTCCAATGTTTCTACCACTTAGGTCATTCTGATACTTAAATTTTTCTTTTTCTTAACTCAAGATATAACAACTGAGTTTGAAAAGGGAAAGTTATGTTTTTAAGGTGAATAAAAAGAGCATATCGGAAAAAAAAAGTAGTAAAATGGAAAAGTCCAGTCAACCTCCAGACACTCATATCCACCCAATGAGAAACAATTGTTCACTTGCAAATAACATCATCTCAACTTGCATAATGAGTTCTCATGAATGAACTACCACAACCTAATTTTGCAATGGCACAGTTGATTCCTGCATTGCGTCCAGGTGAGTCATCTCTCACAAGGCAGGAAAAAGGTTTGAAGTTAAAGCACCATGGCCAACAACAGCTCAGAAGGGATTTAACGGCAAGAATCTATTTATCCTAGAGATCCTGCCTCAATGTCTTTAAAGGAAATGAAGGATTACTTTCTGTCACTGTTTCCATACCTCTGAAAGTGAACAACTTATGTGAGCTGGCACTCCATAACCAGTGTTTAACAAGATGATATTGCTGTATTAGCCAATTATAACCTATGAAGTCCTAATGAGCTCTCCTTTTTGTGTGTAACACCTTTATGAAAATGTGAATCCTCTAAAAGATAATATGTAAAACATCATTTTACTAATTTTACTGTCATGTCTTTTCTAATGTAACTGAAGTATAAAATTCACTGCACATCATTGAGTAGTCTTGTTTCTCAGATTCATCAGGTTGTTTGTTATCATGTACACACCTTTAGAAAGAAATTTCATGGACACAATAAAAATCATCTCACCAACATAAGAATCAAGTACTTCCCATGAAACATTAATGCTAGTATCTTGGTTGTTGCTGACTAGAGTGTAAATTCTACACCAAGTTCATTTTGCCTGCATAATTTGTACCTCAGGGAAAACCATCGCAAACCCTTCAGAATATTGCCTCACGTTTGTCACGTATGTGACTGAACGTTTTTATTGGGTGCTCACAGAATACTAGATATTTGGATCTGATTTTTAAATTTCAGATGGCAACACAGAAATACTGCCAAGCTGACAACCTGAATTAAAATGGAGCACAGATCTTATAACATTTAAGAGACGTAAAGGTCAGTTAATTCCTGTCCCTCATTTTACAGCTAAATAAATAAAAGTCAGAGTGTGCAATGTTAGTAATGGCTCAGTTAGAACCTAAGATGTGTACTTGTCACTATTGAAGGTAAAAGGAGAAGAGGGCTTCAGATGATCAGATGGTTGGATGGCATCACCGGCTCAATGGACATGAGTTTGAGCAAGCTCCAGGAGACAGCAGAGGACAGGGAAGCCTGGCGTGCTGCAGCCCATGGGGTTGCAGAGAGTCAAACATGACGTAGGGACTGAACAACAGCGACAACACTGTGTCATAACCTATTCAAAATTACATCATTTAAAATCCACTAAGAGTCAGTCTCACCTGTGCTTCTGATTGAAGACTTGCCCACAGAGACAAAAAGGAAATAGAAGCCTAAAAGTGAGGCATGAAAATCAGAACTTTCTTACGTTAAACTTACCAAGAATTCTGTATCAACTGAGGAACTTCAGCATTCACTTTAATGTCTACTCTATATTTGTGCCGAAACAAAGCACTTCAGGCTTTGTGACTTTACAGGTAGCAAGTGGCATGAGGGGAAATTGAACTCAGTCTACCTTCATTGATTTGAATGGGCCTAGAAACCTCCTGGTGGCTCAGAGGTTAAAGCACCTGCCTTCATGCAGGAGACCCGGGTTTGATCCCTGGGTCGGGAAGATCCCCTGGAGAAGGAAATGGCAATCCCCTCCAGTATTCTTGCCTGGAGAATACCATGGACAGAGAAGCCTAGTAGGTTACAGTTCACGGGGTTGCAAAGAGTCGGACAAAACTGAGCAACTTCACCTCACCTCAGAAACCTCCTTGGCTGCCTTTTTACATAAATTAAATCGAAAGAGTGCACTGACTCCTATCCAGAAAACATCCTTGTAAAATTACTTATTTTTGTGAAAATTTATAGAAATTTTCCTAAATTTCCACATTGAAAGAACCGTGAAATAATCTTATGAATCTACTCGATTTATAAGTGAGAAGACAAAAGAGCAGAGTGAGTTGCCTGGGAAGACAGGTGCTTCAGACCACAGTTGCTAGACTGCAAAAAGCAGCAGAGAAAAAGAGGCAGTGTTGCCAGCGCGGGCGGTTAAATGTCTCATAAAATGATCCCCTAAGTTTGAAATGGGAAAAACCCAAACAGGACACTAGAACATGCTCCACTTTTTACTCGGGCAGTGCTCCCCGATTCCACATTTGAAAGACTTAAAATACAAAATATGCCATCCCTACATCACATGATATATCTTGAGTATCCATGCCACCTAATAGTTGGTTAAACAGACAAGCTCACTATCCCCACTATTTAGATCGCAAGACGACTTTTTGTTTGTTAAATCGCTATGCCGTACCTGACTCTGAAATCCCAGGGACAATAGCCCGCCAGGCTCCTCTGTCCATGGGATTTCCTGAGCGAGACTGTTGGAGTGGGTTGCCATTTCCTTCCCCAGACTTTCTGGTTATGTTTTCATTTTTCTCTTTCAGAGCTTTTAGATTGGATCTATTTTTGTTTTTGCTTTCCTAAATATGTTAGCAGAATGACTAAACAAAGTCATTTGCTTTCAACTACATGTGCAGATCCACAGATTTATATTCACACAGAGAATATCCTTCTCTGGAATTCCCAACTAAGACCAGAAACAGAAGCCTGGACCCAGAAAATGATCAGAAACCACTGGCCAGTGCTATAGTCTGGACACTGGTTTGGGATACCCTCTAAGCCTGTATTCACCTTTCATTCCTGAACAAGCATCAGAAAACAAGGGAACATGAGACAAAGGCAATGAGCTGGATGATGTTCTCCTGGTTGAAAACTGTAAGTTAAAAGAGAGAAAAGTGATATTACAGAGTTATTTATCTCTACTGATATTCATGAAACCTCTGGTGTTGTTTTTGTGTGTGTGTGTGTGTGTGTGTGTGTGTGTGTGTGTCTGGTGTGTATGTGTGGGAAGAGAGAGCGAGAGAATGTCCTGGCTTCAGAGTGACTCTATTAGGGGTGGGTAGAAAGATGTCGATAAATATCACCCTGTCTAGGCCTCTCTTAGAGACTTTCTTAGTACAAAGTGACAACAGTGGCAGGAGGTGGGGGACACAGAGCATCGAGATGCATGAGAAATTAAGCTATAAAGTATAATATTGTCTAATAGGAAACACATGTCCACAACTCTCTTGAAGTCGGGGGATAATAACAATAACCAGAAAATAGCGCTATTCTTCCACGAAGAGACTGCAATTTGATAAAGAGAGCTTTCCCAAACTTATGGAAGAGACTGAACCTGTTCAGAAGACAAATTTGTTTGTGTACGATCAATGCATACTACTTTCTTGGGTTTCCCTGGTGGCTCAGAGGTTAAAGCGTCTGTCCACAATGAAGGAGACCTGAGTTTGATCCCTATGTTGGGAAGATCCCCTGGAGAAGGAAATGGCAACCCACTCCACTGGAAAATGGACAGAGGAGCCTGATGGGGGTCACAAAGAGTCGGACATGACTGATTTCTACTGATATTCTAATTTATTACTAAGTAAGAAAATAATTTGCATTCAAATACAATATGCAAACCCATACAATACATTTTTTTAAGGTACCAGAATCATTCTACCTCTATTTGGTATTCTTGTTAAATTCACCTTGAAAATAAAAAATAAAAAACAAGCTCACTGAGACGAAATATATTCTTGCAGCTTTATGTTCAAAGTTAGTGATCAGCAATTGCTTTTGTTTTTACTTAAGACCAAACAGCCAGTTGATGACAGAACTAGGAATGAGCTTAGAAATATCAATATTCTTCAGGATTTTACAGCTCTTTTCATCTTCAAAGTGCTTTACAAAATTTTTAATTAGGCTCACATGTCCTAACTCCTAGTTGTGCTTGGTAATCTTAAGACGGCATACCTGTTCTTCCTTCCTCGGCTCTAAGCAACATGCCATTCGTAATCATTCCTAAATTAAAGAAAAAAGTGTTTGTAATAATGTAAACTTAATTAATGACAAATCTGGACATTACTTTAAATACAGGTCCAATTGCCTGGGCCCTAATCTATATTAGAAAGTTTGGTCATTATTTATTCAGAGCAGAGATAATTTTTAATTGTAAAATTATCTGTAATTAAATGCAGTGGTTAGAGCAGTTCTACTTCTGACCAGCTTAAAATATTATTCAAAAGGTTTTTATTTTATTTCCTGGAAAAATATTTTAGCTTTACAGGTCCTTACTACTTTAAAAACCATTTTTTAATGAGCTGTGCTTTTTAATAGTAAATTTACATGTGAGGTTGATTAGACTTTAAAATGAGAACAAAACATGAAGCTAAAGGAAATCTGAATTTTATTTGGATTTCTGTCACTCACTAGATTAATGACTTCAGACAGGTCAGTTATCATTTCTGGATCTCAATTTCCTCCTTCATGAATCAAAAGGGTTATTTTTTTTTCCAGCTCTGTTACCTTAATAGTAGCATGCATCTCAGCACATCCTGCACACATGGGCAGTTGACTGTCTGAAGGTTCTCTAGTACCTTCTATCACCATCAGGTGTTAAGAGGTTGAGTATCGGAAGTACCAACCTGGTCACCAGGCACTTCATCCCTCGGCCATGATATGGCCAATTAAATAGCAATAGATCAGGTCAAAAATAGGAGCATCTAGATGTCGGTCTCCACTCAGGCATCATTCTCGTGTAACCCAGTGCTGTATAGACAGTGATTACAGACTCTCCTACCATTCTTCCTGACCCTGAACCTCTAACAGACCTTCTTCTGAATTAGTTTTTTCCCTTGTTAGACCTGTTAAGGAAATATGTGAACATACACTGCCATTTTAAGCTTTACCAAGTCACACCACTGAGTGAAAGGGCTGTCATATCTTTTTCTGAAAGCATGTTTTGAGTTGGGGGGAAGGTGAAGCTTCGGTTTAAGTGAGGGTGGGTGTCAAGGGAAGAAATATGATCTTTATCACACCAAAGAAAGAAGAAGAATGTGAACAGAAGAGTGAAGTTTGCAGAAAAACAGATTTTACATGTCATTATCTAGAAAGGGGGAATCCACATCTGCCCACATGATACCCACAGAGAAAATGGATTGTAAGGCCTTGTGCATGTAAATAAAATTCCCTCCATCTGCAACCTCTTTGTAAAACAATTTTTTAATTAATTTATTTTTGACTGTGCTGAGTTTTATTTTTGACTGAGCTGGGTTATCACTGCCAGCCGGGCCTTTCTCTAACTGCAGAGACCAGGATTCACTCTCCAGTTGAGGCCCATGGGCTTCTCACTGCAGTGACCTCTCTTGTTGCAAAGCCTGAACTCTAAGGCAAGGCTGCAGTAGCTGAGGCCTGAGGGCTTTGCTGCTCTGAGCCATGCGGGATCTTCCCGGACCAGGAATGCACACCTGTCTCCTGCATAGGCAGGTGGACTCATCCACGGTACCACCCGGGAAGTCCAATTGCCACCTTTTGGAGGCATATTCCTTTTAGGTGTAGTGTATATCAAAAATAAATAAATAACTGTATCCCTGCAAGTCAAATTTCCCAGCCCTAAGTGTATGTGTGGGGGTGTGGCTGTGGATGTGGGGGTGTGTGCTAGTGAGGAGAGCCAAGGAAGAGAAAGCAGAATACAAACTCCTAGAACGATCTTATTTTAAAACAACATGCTACTGAGTAGAAAGGCAGGTGAACAGAAGAATGAACCTTCCTCTTGATAAATGATGGTGGCTTGAGCTGTAGCACAACGTAGCATCTGCATATATTGTTGTGTTTGCTGTTATTGGTGCTGTGAATTCCCCCTTTGATAGAGTCTGTTTCCTTGGTGTTTCATAGGCCAACCATGGTCTAAACAAACCCTGGTAATAATTTCAGAAATAAAGCAGCAAATATTTCAATTCAGTGTTTCTTTTGAAAAGGAAAATCACCAGGAGGGTCCCTCTACTAGTGAGATGATTAAAGTGTTGCACTTTTCTTTCAGGAAAGTATTCAGTTAGATATTGGTACTGGTGCTTTGGCCAAACGCTTCACAACAGATCTGTATTCATGAAACCCAGTCTGTGAGCAATGACAACTTTAAAATAACCATATTTAGCAAATAAAGATATAAAGATGCTTATTTGAATTTAAAGTAAAGAATAAATATATATTTTATTATAAGTGTGTCCCACGAAATATATGGGGCATACTTACCCAAAGTAATTATTTTATTTATCTGAAATTCAAATTTAATTTAATCTGACAACCATCAGTGGTTTTCAGTAGAAACCATTCCGCTGAAATCATGAACCATTTTATCTTATTCTCAGTGATGACTTGGATTGCAGTGTAGAGAGAAACTCTGCTTCTAGGATAACTTTTCACATTGTCTTGTTTCCCAAAAGAACAGGTGGCTGATACGTCCCCATAGATTTCCAGTGAAAGTACTGAGAATGTGACCATGTGTGGACATGACCTCTGTCCAAATTCATCCTTTTAAATAATTATTTCCAAACAAGGGGATGGTGTTTGAAAATTATAGAAAAGCTGCACAATTCCTATAATACAATGTTTAAATTTAAGTTTAAATGAGTGGCATTGAATGATCTACTGATGCTTTATTAATCACTGGAATCTTAGAATTGTATATTCTTTCCATCTCTTTTTTCCACTCTGTCCATCTCTAGGAGACACTGTACATTGTGTTTTCTGTGTGACGTGATCCCTGTTGCGAGGGATCACAGTCCAGCAAGAGCTGCTCCCAGAGGCCCCAGGACCCAACGCCAAATCCTGAAAGCGGCCAGGAGCTCCTGATATGAACAACTTCATTCTGGGTTTACACCATTGGGAGAGCCTTTGAAAATATTAAATTGACTCATTAAATCTCATTTCAGCAGCTTCAAACTTCTACCTCCTAAGAAAAATCTATCAATAAGAAAAAAAAAAAACACCTCAATTAGGAAATTTAAAATGCATGAATCTTCCCTAACATGTCTTTCCCAGTCTCCCAAGGCCCCCAACTCCCCTCCCCTGACCTTAGACTCAGTAGATAAGCTGACTTTCAGCGACAAAGATTCTTTATGTGGGAATCACCCTCCACCTCACTCTCCATCCATCTCCTATGGCTCTTGGACAGATGATAGAGTAAATGTTTGTATACAAAGACTTACATTCATTATAACCTTTCACATTTTGTCTTTTTTTTTTTTTGGTTTAAATTCATAAATGGCCAGTCCAGTGTAGTAAAGATGCAGTGACAGACCCAATCATTTACTTTATAAAACAACCAAGTAGCCATCATAGAAACAGAATTTATTGACTGTTTACTAGGTGCGAAGTTCTCGGTTTGACAGTTTTCGCAAATTATCACATTGAATCCCAATAGTAACTCTCTGAGGTAGGTGATATTATTTTTCAGTCTTTTATAGATGAGGAAATGGGATTTAGCAAGTTTAAGGAACTTTCCTGAGGTCACACAGCTTGTAAGCAAAATGCAAACTCGCTTCAGTTATACCAGGGTCTGAGCAGAGTCAGAGGAACAATGGTGTTATCACTAAGAGAACCTGCGATTCCTGAGGCCATATCAGCATTAGTGTTGTTAAACAACGCTGGTTTATCTCAAGCTTTTTCTCACATTTTCAGTTCTGTTCAACACCTGTTTTGGCCATCTGCTCTTTGCAGGGCCTGGTACCAGGGCAACTGTGAGCAGGAGTTAGTTACTCAGAGAAGTGAACTGAGTGGCCATTGCCAAGGCCCTTCTTAGCTCATGACTAAAAGCTAGAGAAGGAAGACGGTTACGGTGGGCTCTCCGTCACAGAGCTGGTTACCTTTATGGCAGGAGAGGTCATCTAAAGCGGCCCTGTTCTTTAGACTCCATGTGCATGTAACCCATAGATACCTTGGCTGAATGCTGCCTGATGTCATTACAGAAGGAAGAGCCGAATAAAGCTTGTGGCCAGATCCAAATGCAATAGTACTCCATTTCAAAAGGAAGTTCTCCAACTGATTCACCAATCAATCAAAAGCATTGTGTTTGGTGTTTTGGTTTTTTTTAATAATAAGGCTTGGTCTATATATATTTAATATATTCAGCTTTGGGCACTAGGAAAATTTCAACTAAATTTAGCTTTCAGTTGTAATAATAATTTCAACCTTACATTCCTCAACAGTTTCACCCTCATTATTTAGATGGTGGCCAAACTCCATTTTTAACTAATTAAAATCTGCCTTTTTTTTCCATATCCTTTCATGTTGAACAGCCCCACCAACTCATGTTTCAGTTCAGTTCAGTAGCTCAGTCATGTCCAACTCTTTGTGACCCATGGACCACAGCATGCCAGGCCTCCCTGTCCATCACCAACTCCCAGAGTCCACCCAAACCCATGTCCATCGAGTCAGTGATGCCATCCAACCATCTCATCCTCTGTTGTCCCCTTCTCCTCCTGCCCTCAATCTTTCCCAGCATCAGGGTCTTTTCAAGTGAGTCACCTCTTCGTATCAGGTGGCCAATGTACTGGACTTTCAGCTTCAACATTAGTCCTTCCAATGAACACCTAAGACTAATCTCCTTTAGGATGGACTGGTTGGAGCTCCTTGCAGTCCAAGGGACTCTCAAGAGTCTTCTCTAACACCACAGTTCAAAAGCATCAATTCTTCTGCATTCAGCTTTCTTCACAGTCCAACTCTCACATCCATATATGACCACTGGTAAAACCATAGCCTTGACTAGATGGACGTTTGTTGGCAAAGTAATGTCTCTGCTTTTTAATAGGCAGTCTAGGTTGGTCATAACTTTCCTTCCAAGGAGTAAGCGTCTTTTAATTTCATGGCTGCAGTCACCACCTGCAGTGATTTTGAAGCCCAGAAAAATAAACTCATCCACTGTTTCCACTGTTTCCTCATCTATTTACCATGAAGTGATGGGACTGGATGCCATGACCTTCGTTTTCTGAATATTGAGCTTTAAGCCAATTTTTCACTCTCCTCTTTCACTTTCATCAAGAGGTTCTTTAGTTCTTCTTCACTTTCTGCCATAAGAGTGGTATCATCTGCATATCTGAGGTTACTGATATTTCTCCCAGCAATCTTGATTCCAGCTTGTGCTTCATGCAGCCCAGCATTTCTCATGATGTACTCTGCATAGAAGTTAAATAAGCAGGGTGACAATATACAGCCTTGACGTACTCCTTTTTCTATTTGGAACCAGTCGTTGTTCCATGGCCAGTTCTAACTGTTGCTTCCTGACCTGCATACAGGTTTATCAAGAGGCAGGTCAAGTGGTCTGATATTCCCATCTCTTTCAGAATTTTCCACAGTTTATTGTAATCCACACAGTCAAAGGCTTTGGCATAATCAATAAAGCAGAAATAGATGTTTTTCTGGTACTCTCTTGCTTTTTCAATGATCCAGCAGATGTTGGCAATTTAATCTCTGGTTCATCTGCCTTTTCTAAAACCAGCTTGAACATCTGGAAGTTCACAGTTCAGGTATTGCTGTAGTCTGGCTTGGAGAATTTTAAGCATCACTTTACTAGCATGTGAGATGAGTTAGTCACACACAATTTCTAGATGAACAAGCATGGAACACCATCAGCAGACAATATGTACTTCTCTATAAAGTGTTTCTTTTCATCATTTAAAAATCATACTTTTCTTTAAAAAAGAAAAGAATGCCACATGTACACATTCAACAATCAGCAATCACATAGTGTCTCTCTCCTCATCACCTCTTTTCCAGTCTTTGTTCAAAACGCAGCTCCTGCACTGAACCACCTCAATCTCATCCCACATGGCCCTCTCCCTCTCCCTCTCCCAGTCCTATATCAAGTCACTTCCCTACTAAAAGTATTTCTGGAATTTTTCAAATAAAATTCTGAGTCTTTGACTTAATACACAAAGCCCTACAAGATCCAGTCTTCTTGCCCCAAAATCTCTCTTTCTATCCTCATGCCCCTAAATCTCTCTTTCTACGCTCATGGTCCATAACGGCTATGTATCAATGTTTCATTTGTTATACTATTTTCACAAAGTATTTCAAAGACTGTGCAAGTCTTAGTAAGAGTTTTCCAAAGGTTATTCTTGTTGTTATATATAGAAATGGTTTTTAAATTATCTCATATCTATCCATTATCATTCTTCTCTTCAGTTAAAATTTATAGTTACTTTGTTTTATAAACAGACACCCCAAATTCTTTCTGGATCAAAGTAAAGAGAGTCATTCATTTATACAAATGTTTAAATGCATATAATAACACTGTTAGAAGAGATGGGTAGAATACTGGAGTGGGTAGCCATTCCCTTCTCCAGGGAATCTTCCTGACCCAGGCCTTCTATATTGCAGGCAGAATTTTTGCCATTTGAGCCACCAGGGAAGCGCGTATAATAACATTCTTAAAAGAGATGGTAGAATACTCGATAAAGACCAAAGATAAAACCATTTTGGGGTGTGTGTGTGTGTGTGTGTGTTTCCTTCAAATTTGAGACTGGAAAAGAATCACAGAGAAACGTGAAAGTGAGACTGGAAAAGAGACCCCAACAAGGTTAGTTTGACTGATCTTTCATTTTGAAGCAATTGTACATATTATATTTTATATGTATGATTAACTGCCTATATATTCTTTAGAAAGTCCCTTACTTTCTACAGAGTCTCATGCGATAGAAATGCAAGCTTATTTCAATTAGAATTAATCTTTCAGGGTATCCACCAATGTTTTGCCATTTAAGTTCTTAAAGCTAACAAAAAATGCATAAATGTATTAAGAAGTGTTTTCAGTTATACAATACAAATTGTGTATGTCCTTGTGTCAAATCGTTTTTACTACTGACTAATACTTTAACTTTTAAGGCATGGATGTCACTGGTTAAATGTCTTATAATAAAACATCTCTGTGAAATCAAACTAGATTTGCAATTAAAGCAAAATTTTCAAGTTTGTTAGATGCTGGTGATTGTATCTGTGTCAAAGACTTGTGTTGCTGCAGTGAAAGGACTCAGTGTTCAACTAGATTTTAAAAATCAGTGTAAATGAGTTACTTATTTTTCAGTGATAATAACCTAAAAACTAAGTCATTAGCAATGGAGCCCCATGAACAGGAAAATATGTCTGCAGGTACTTATCTCAGGATCCCAGGTCCTGGTTCTCCTTCTTTTAGTTGAGAGGTTATTTACCTGTGGCTCATGGACCTCTCAAAGTTCATAGAAGTTCATAGAAGAGGCAACAAACTCCAGTATTCTTGCCTCAAAAATCCCATAGACAGATGAGTGTGAGCTATGATCCATGGGGTCCAAAAGCATTGGACATGACATGGCGACTAAACAATATCATGGACTTGTCAAAGTTCATATAAGAGCCTTTGGAGGTCAGACCAGGAAGCTCCACAATGAAGTAATACTTGGTATGTATTTGTTTTTATTTTCTTTCTCTTTTAGGAGGAGGACCTATCATTTTCACTATATTGTGACACAGGTGTGCCTAAGCTAAGAAGTCACAATACTTAAAACAACAACAAAAAAAAAAAGAAAGAAAGAAAGGTCTGATTTCACTGATCCTTGGAATTACCCAAAGTTGTCCATCTGGTCCCCGAACTTAAGTCAGCAGTATCCAAAAAAATTTTTAATGACTTTTTTCTACAGACATGTGAAGTCACAGCCCTGGGAAGCAGAAAGAAGGGAAGGAATGAGCGTGTGTGTTCACGTGTGCAAAGTGTGGTGTGCTTGTTTGTGATGTATATGTGGGGTGTGTTGTATGTGATGTATATGTGGGGTATGTTGTGCTGGGTGTGTGTGTATGTGAGGTTTACATGTATGGTGTGTGACACGTGTCCCTTGGTGAGAGGCACACGTATGGTGCATGCAGCATGCACGAGTGTGAAGTGCATGCTTCACACTCTGATGGGCTCTAGTTTGTCTCAACATTCACCCTAGAAGTGAATGTGGACTTGAACTTGATGACTGTGGACAGCCCCACCCAAGACAGTGGGCATTTAGGGGCTGCATCTAAGTCTCACGGGAGAAACTAAGAAGAGCCAGGGTTGGCTCAGCCTTTATCCTGGGCCACAGGTGGTGCTTTCTGCAGGGCCAGCAGGATGGTGGGATTCGTCCATTGTCATAACCACCTTGTCAAGATTTCTACACAAAGTACTTTTTTTTTTACTTTTTATTTGATTTTAGAGAATAGTCAATAAACACTGTTGTGATAGTTTCGGGTCCACAGCAGAGGGACTCAGCCATACATATACATGTATCCATTCTCCCCCTAACTCCCCTCCATCTAGGCTGCCATGTAACACTGAGCGCAGTTCCCTGTGCTATACACTAGGTCCTTGTTGGTTATCCACTTTAAACACAGCAGTGTGTACATGTCGATCCCAAATTCCCTAACTATCCCTTCCCTCCATCCTTCCCTTGCTGCTCTAAGTCTATGAATCTGTTCCTCATTCATACAAATGAATACGTTCATTTGTATCATTTCTTTTCAGATTACCCATATAAGGAATGTCATAGTCTATTTCTCCTCTGTCTGACTTGGTTCACTCAGTATGACACTCTAGGTCCATCTGTTCACTACAAATGGCATTATCTCATTCTTTTTAATGCCTGAGTAGTATTGCATTGTATACATGTACCACATCATCTTTATCCATTCCTCAGTCAATGGACATTTAGGTTGCCTCCGTGTCTTGGCTGGGCTTTCCTGGTAGCTCAGCTAGTAAAGGATCCACCTTCAGTGTAGGAGACCTTGATCTGATTTCTGGGCTGGGATGATCCCCTGGTGAACAGACAGAGTACCCTCTCCAGTATTCCTAGGCTTCCCTGGTGGCTGAGTTAGTAAAGAATCTGCCTGCAATGCAGGAGACCTGGATTCGATCCCTGGGTTGGGAAGATCTCCTGGAGGAGGGCATGGCAACCCACTCCAGTATTCTTGCCTGGAGAATCCCCATGGACAGAGGAGCCTGGTGGGCTACAGTCCATTGGGTCACAAAGAATCGGACATGACTGAGCGACTAAGCACAGCACAGCACCTACATTTTAATCCATTGCACAAACCGTGTTATAATTCATATAATTCACTCATAAACTTTGAGAGGAAAATAACAACTATAATTTGGGTAATTTATTTAATAAGGTTAGCCTATGAGTCAGTTATAAATTGGACCATTATTCGAATACTTATGTCAAAGGGCACAATGGCAGCCAGAGTTTAATCAAGCTGCTGCATGAGCCTGGCTTTGCTCCATCCACAGCATCAACAGCATCTGCAGCCCAGCTGTGTGTGTACGGAGCCCAGCTCACAGCTGAAGCCACAAGAGGCCTCACACTTAATACTCGTGACAGCAGATAGTGACAACAGACACAAGTATGTCTAAAACTAAGATTCTATCTACTTTTTCCTCCAATAGTTTGGAAGTGGTGGAGGTGTCAAAATAAAAAGGGTGTCAGTAGAGGGAAAAATGTTGGTGAGAAAGAGCAGGAACAAGCTATTTTGGAAGTATTTCACACATTACAAGGGGTTTGTGGGAATTGATTTGTAGAATTAATTTCTTCTAAAATAAACACATTTTGTACTTAGTTAGTCAGTCATGTCTGACTCTTTGTGATCCACCAACTATAGCCTGACAGAGTCCTTGGTCTGTGGAATTTTCCAGGCAAGAATACTGGAATGGGTTGCCACGCCCTCCTGCAGGGGCTCTTCCAGGCCCAGGAATTGAACCTGCATCCCTTGCTTCTCCTGCATTGGCAGGCACATTCTTTGTCACTGCGCACAACAATTTTTCCTTTACAGATTCATTTATAAATTAAAGATGAGCCTTATAAGATCCTTTGGGGAAGAAAATATTAATGATTCAGAGAAAACAATACCCTTTTCTTTATCCTCTAAAAAGTAAATTTTGTGAATTCTAACTTAAATTGATTGCATGCCCTGTGGTTTTCTTTTTCTTTTTGAGGTGAGGAGTGGCAAAGAGGGCAAAAACACTTATACAGCGACTTTTCCTTTGTATTGTCAGTTGAGAAACATGATTTCTCTGCATTTTTGCTTCACTGATCGGAAAGGCTAGTAGTTAATGGCCTCTTATTACAAACTTCCTTTTGTACGTACCCCAGCAATTAGGCGTGAGCATGCTCCGTGACCCTCGCTGCCTCACCACCCGCTTTGATCAGAATTTTGCTCAGTGACACAGATCTAATGACCAGGAGTGGCACGAACTAAACCATCAAGACCCTGATTTATTCCTCAACCCACATCCTCGGCCAAGTAGGGGTGTAATTAGCTATTATGCCAACTGCCAGTATAATCTGGCCTTGTGTTCAGGTTGGAGCAAAAATGAAACAAAACAAAAAAACAAGAAAGGCATGCCTCTGTACAAACAAAAGCATGAAGACAGCGTACCAGGAACTCAGCCTCCGGCTCTAGCCAGCTCAGTAGCCTGGAAGCAAACATATTCTGCAGTCAGTTATGTTGCTTTGTTTCACTTAACTTTTTTACTTAGTACAATAGCACTAGGAAGAGAAAAGAAGTATAGGAAAGAAGACTTTAGATGACAAGCAAGATTCTCTAACATTCCAAGCTGTAGAATCCAGTATTATGAACATGTGATTGGGAAGAACTCTTAACGCAGAGTTGAGAAATGATCACCCACATTTGAAAAAAAAAAAGCTTCACTAATGGATAGTAAAAAATGAAATGGCCCTGACTCACGGTGCCTGCTCCAAGTATGCAGCCCCAAGGGCAACATAAATAAAGCACGCCAACTAAAATTTCTATAACCCAAAGTTCTACATTAGGGGCCTCAGACTCACGAATTACCTAGGGATCTTGTTAAAATGCAAATTCGAATATAAGTCTAAGGTGGGACCAGAGTTCTAGCATGTCTAACGGGGTCCCAGGTGAAGTCAATGATGCTGGTCCCTGAACCACACTTTGACTAGATGCTCAGAAAGTAACCATTTTGGGCCTGGTTAATCCTTAGCGTGGTGTCAATTTGTCACTTCATTTTGCATTTAAAGATACTCTGGAATTTCCAGATTAGAAGTATCATGAATCATTCGGAATGAGTTCTGAAGAAAATAAGTACTCTTCCACCGAGAATTTAAGAATAAGACTTTATAAGATAATTTATAAAGAATTGTTTTTCTTATTATCATGGAGAATTTGGCATATATTAAAATGGTAATTAGGGAAACAAAACCTCCCATAATACCATCTTTCGGAAATGGACTTTTAATACATTGGTGTATATTTCTCATTAGAATCCCAAGATACTTGCACATTTAGGACCTAATTCTTTTTATTTAATGTCTTATTAGTTTGATTATATACACAATTTAAAGTGGCTATAAATGCCATCATCAAAGGATTCTCAAAATGTTTGTGTGCTTGAAAAATCTCCTTTATAAATCAGCTTAGGTAGTGAACTTTTTGTAAATAAGTCATCTAGATTTTAGTTGCATTTTTTTTTCAAAATCAGTTGGAAATCTAAACAGTGGAGTAGTAATACATGTCCTGGATATTTTAGCATACTACCATCATCCTTAACAGTGTTGGTAAACAGGAGGGGATGACTGAGCACTGAGAACTAAACTGTGTGCACGACTTGCCCTTGACGTTTTACGGGTGTGCTACGTGATGCCTCTTACATAAACAGCTTAAAGGATATGGCCACAGGCCTTCCTGGCAGTCCCGTGCTTAAGACTCTGTGCTTCCAAAGCATGGGACCTGAGTTTAATCCCTGGTTGGGAAACTAAGATCCCACATGCCATGGAGTTTGGTCAAAAAAGTTAAAAGGATATGTCTTCAGATGATTTCCTTTTGTAGTGAATAAAGAACAGAGCAGAATGAAACTGAGAAGGGGCAGAATTCTGTGGCATCTAGTTCATGTGAGTTGTCCAAAAGAATCATAAGTAGGGACAACTTGAATGATGAGTTTTGACTGATAAAAATATGATTCTCTTTTATGTGTGTGGTGTTTGTGTGTGTTAGAGAAATGGAGAGAAAGAGAAGGAAACCTTTATTTCTCCAAAGAAATACAAACTGTATTAACCATGGCTGCTCCTAGGTAATGGGACAGAGGAGTCTGAAAGGTAGGGAACATAATTTTTATTTTCCAGTTTACTATTTTTAATAGTTATCTTTAATATACATTGATTTTATAAGAGTAACATTATGTGTGACTCTAAAGACATAGATAAACAAAATATTTTGAAAATACTTTTCTACCACCCTTCATGGGTATTCGAGAGAAGTTTAGAAAGCTTTAGAAATCCAGGTTAATCATTTTAATGGTGGGAACTTTTCAAACTGTGTGCCTAGACAGAGAAAGAGATGTTTAGACATCAGTCCAGGTTTCAGGTATTGTCGAGGTGACCATTCAAGTTAAAAAAGACAAACCCATCTTTGGGGCTGGGATTCTTGTTGATAATTTGTTTCCATGTCAGACACAGTAGGCCTTCCTGGGTGGTAAAGAATCCATTCGCCTGCCAATGCAGGAGACTCAAGAGACATGGGTTTGATCCCTGAGTAGGGAAGATTCCTGGAGTATGAAATGGCAATCCACTCCAATATTCTTGCCTGGAGAACCCCATAGACAGAGGAGCCTGGTGGGCTACAGTCCATGGGGTCTCAAAGAGTCAGACACAAGTGAGTAAGCCACACACAATCACAAAATCCAAGTTGTTTTCAGTAGAAAAGGAAAAAACCATGTTAATCTTGGAAGAAGGTAACTCAGTATTTTAAGGCTGGAGAATTAATATATATTACCTTCATATATTTCACTCCCAGTGTAATCTCAAGGAAGGAATGAGCAGGTTAGCTCCATTTGTTGAACTTACCTTGGCAGCAAAGAGCGTTTTCTCTGTCAGTGATCATGTACTTAACTGATAAAGAGAAAAATATGCTTGGGAGACCACATGTGAGCATTAGAAACCATTATTTTCCTCTAGATCTTCTTGGCCCCAAAGAAACTGCTAGTTGCCATCCAAACTGCAACTCATCCAAACTGCTTTGTCTATAAGATCTTTCACATTTGTAGGTAGATGCAGACAGAGATGTGGATGTAGATTAAGGTATCTCGCAATTATTTAGGCATTTGATGCTAGGTAAACTAAATATTCAACAAACAATTTATTTTTTTCCCCCACACCATATGGTTTTGCATTGTGACACAACCATCAAGTTTTTCAGGATACAAACAGCTTTGTATCCACAGAGACATAACTCTAGATAAAGTGTTAGGTCTCAGAAGAAATTTAAAGTTAATCTCGTCTATCCATACACTCAATTCTAAGAGAATGTATTGTTTTCTCAGCTTTAAGAGGTATCAGGTCTCTTCGTGACACCATCCCAAACCATTTTAGTCAGAAACAGGTGGAATGGAGAATGTTACAGAATAACCATACTGGATGAATTTCATGAGCCATCGACAACCATGACACAATCCAAAACTATCTTACAAAATATTTACATTTCTCAGGAATTGGTTTCATGAGTTCAGAGGGTTTCTACGGGGAAACTTGCTGAGATTCGGTCATGAACTTTGAATAATGTCAAGAGTTTGACCTCTGAATGTGGTGACCAGGTTGACCTTCTGCCAGCGATCTCATTTGCCTAGTCACTGTGCAACTGAAAATGAGCAAATACAGGTAAAATGTCATGACAGTGTAGCTCAAGGCAGTCATCCATGTGAAGTAAAACAAGATCATAAGCAAAATTCTTTTATCCTGCCGTGCACCTGGACTCCAGCAAGCTACAGTCTCTTTTTCCCTTTTAAAGGCTTGGTCAGGCAGTTAGCTTAACATGGCTTCTCTTTTCTCAGGACAGGTGTCCCCAGCTGCAGGACACACTTCCTCCATTCTTCTCCCAAATGCCCTCTAGAATAAAGGATGTCCATGATCAAGAAAAGAATCACCTCACAACTGCAGTGTCCTTCAAGGAGGAGTGTTCTCATACAGCTGCTTCTGAGGAGCCATGGACGGGGTAGGATGTTGAGGGCAGGGAGGTAAAGGACGGAATTAAAATGTCCCCAGAAAGCATGGGACTTGGGAGTGGGGGAGGTGGGGTGAGCAGAATTCTGAAAGAATCATCAAAAATTCTACTGCTGGTAATCAAGCCCTGTAACATCTCCTCCCCTGAAGTATGGGAAAAAGTGATGGCATGAACAATAATTTGGGAATATTTTATATTTTTTAAAATCCTGATTTTTCTTTTAGGATGAAAGCTAAAGTTTATGCCATAAATAATAGATATGGGAAATGTATTTGATGATAGAAGAATCCACTTTTCTGCCCCAGCCCCATCATCATTATCCCATGATCTGATTCAGTCATCAAGCAGCACGCTGGTGAAGTCCTCAAGAAAATTCCTTGATCTCTTCCCCCTCCTCCAACAAGGTCTCGAGGCCAGAGGAGCAGACAAGGAGCTTCCTCAGGGGGTTGAGAACAACCTGAAATACAGCTGTGGCGTCATTTCCCATGTGGATCTTTGGGAGGAAGAGGAAATGTCTCACAGAGACCCTCCCCATTGACATAGCATGGCAGCATTGAACAGAAGCAAGTGGAGTCTGAGAAGCTACAGAAGACCTGAGAAGGCCTAGCCATCTCCTGGAGCTCCAAGAGGGTAGTGGAGAACTTCTAGAATTCCTCATACACAGAAAGACAGGGAATGATTGCATTAAGAAGACTTAGAGATCCTTTGTCACTGGGCAATCCCCCAGGCTTCTTCCAAGTCTGACAGTCCAGGTCTGTGTAACAGGCACCCTCAGCCAGGCTCAGGAGGGAAACTGAAGTCAGTCAAGTGACCAAGCAAAGATGAGCTCATCCTCCTCAATGCCACCATATATGTAACCTGCTGCTGCCTTTAGCTGTTCTTTCTCTGTCCTAAAAACACGGTGGAAATTTGAGGCAGTATAGATTTCTTTCTCCAAAATGCCTTGTCATCCAATATATAATCACACTCCTCAGTTGCCAGTTTGGGGCCTTAGCTTCTTTCTTTCCACACCTAGATTCTTCTAGGAAATCCACCAGTTCATCATCCGTTTGGCAATGCAGTGAGCCACAGAAAGATGACTTAGTGCCTGCCCATTTTGCTATAATTGACTAGAGCGCATATTTTTTCAGTGGTGGAGTGGAATTAGCACTCCATGGCAGGGCTCTAGGAATGCAGATCAACTCAAACTTGTTAAAACAGTGGCCCAAGTCCTAAAAGAGACAATTGGCCTTTTGTGAAGCAATTTGCAAGTACTGAGTTCCACCCTTACAACTGACTTTGCCCTGTTATTATGTGATTAGTAGAGTCAACAGCAGCCATATTTTCACCTAGTTCACATTCTTTTATAACGTCACAAATCAGGCTTTGCATGTGGTTCTGAAATACAACAGTTCCTCAAGGTCTATCAGTTATTAACCCTCCCAGAGGGGCAGTGCCAGGGTGCCCTGACACAGAGTGTCACTGTGGGTGGTTTATACAATGTAAGTTGATATTATAAGTAACAAATGTGACCTACATCTTACAGTAAAGGCATATAATAAAAATGTGCAAAGTTAGGTATCTCCCCAGCTCTTATTTTCAAATGCAGAACAGAATATTCTGCAGTTTTGGACTACACTCAGGCAATGAGTGTTTAAAAAGCTTGAGCAAAACCTTAGAGAGATGCTTTGCCAGATTTGCGCAATGCAGTGAGGATGTAGGAAAGAGCATATGTATATTCGTGATACCCTTTGTGCCTTCTGTTAAGAATATCTTCAAAGTGTACATTATCAAACATTTATTTCCATGTATACCAATCACCACCCCTTTCCTTTGTGTTGAATATATACAGATTTTATGGCCCTTAGAAATTCTGTATAATAGTAGAGATGTTTCCTCTAAGTGACTTGAAGCAACTTGAGGGCAATGACAAACTGAGCATGATCTATTGAAAGTACTGCTATGTGGTATCCAGAAAAATTCAGTGCACGTATTTCTTGCTTAGGAAATATTTTTGAACGAATGAGTGAATCAGTGAGTGAAGGAATGAATGAATAAACTTAAATGTAAAGCAAAGTGAGCCAGTGAGCTCTACTCTCACTGGAACTAGTCTTCACTCAGTGTGTCTGTGATCAGCTCCTGTACCCTGAGGGCAAATGCACCAAGGAAGCTGGATTCCCTAGATGACTATCCAGCAGGGTGGAAACAGGCTAGGTCCACTCTGCCTTGTTCTGCATTTTCTTTGTCACCTTTCAGTGTGGAAGAATTACTACATTGCAAGGTAAAGAAGAATCAAAGCCTTTGAATTGTTGTGCTAGAGAAGACTCTTTAGAGTCCCTTGGACATTGAGGAGATCAAACCAGTTAACCCTGAGGAAATCAATCCTGAATATTCATTAGAAGGATTGATCCTGAAGTTGGAAGCTCCAATACTTTGGCCACTTAATGGGAAGAGCCAACTCATTGGAAAAGATCCTGATACTGGGAAAAACTCAAGGCAGGAGTAGAGGGTGTCAGAAGATGAGATGGCTAGATGGTGTCGCCAAGTCAAGGGACATGTATTTCGACAAACTCCGGGAGATAGTGAGGGAAAGGGAGGCCTGGCGTGCTGCAGTCTGTGGGGTCACAAAGAGTCAGACAAGACTCAGCAACTGAGCAACAACAACAAACATCAATGGGCCTCATAAAACAAACCTGGTGTGTGGTTAAGTCTTAGCAGAAGCAAGTGGCTATCAGTAAACTTAATTCAAAAGCAGAAACTGAGTGGCAATTCCTGATGCCCTCACCCAGGGAACTCTTGCAACTTTGCTCATTTCCCACAGGACACTGTGAATGTGAGGCCAAGTCCCATTCATTCTGTTCCAATTTGAGGTTGCTTCTTCCTAATTTTCCTCTTTAATATTTGGTTTAAACTCCATGTCTACAGAAAGAGTCAAGATCACACATGATGCCTTTTGTTCTTGTTTTATGTGTGTATTAATGCCCTTGGTCAAGAAACACCTTTCGAGTGCCTTTCTATGTGACACACATGTGTTGGATGCTGAGAAACAGTGAACAAGAGACAGAAAGTCCTCTCATTGTTTCCCTGTAGAGGCACACAGGGTCAAGTACCCTGAAAATCTCCAAGGTTCATCAAGGAACCAAGATTCAAAGCTTTTCTTTCAAAATGGAAATTCCTATTTCAGACCCAAGAGATGAATGACAACATCTTCATTCCAATAAAGGATCTAAAGCTTTTGAGTAGAATCTGGCAATAAGGAAGACTCCATTCTTCAGTGCCACTGTTTGATGCTGATAGTGGAAATACTGCTTGTAAATTTGGTTTCACTTCTCAAAATTAATTAAGTATACATATAGCAAAAAAAAAAAAATTCAGGAGATGTGAGATCCTCAGATAAGTAAAAGAACTGAATATGAATATATTTTTTCTTCTGAATGTACTATATCACATTAGGACATAAAACGAGTACTATCTTTAAACATGGCAATTGAAAAACCCTTTTATCTATCTTTTCATCTATCAATTAACAGGAAGCATTTCTCAAGCTGTGACTCAGAAGCAAATTTCACAAGAACTTTTGGTACAGAATATTTTTGAATGAGTTATGTTTGTCTTGATGGACCTTTTAGGAACTTGTCATTGTGTTTCTTCCCCTTGTTTTTATTCTATTTTTTTCCCTTTGTCTTCAGTCTGAAATCATTAACAATCCTTTCCACAGCTCAGCAACAGAATCTCCAGATCTTATCAAGAAGGAAAACTCATGGAAAGTGTATGGGTCTCACCCAGAAGAAACACAGACCATTCCTCTAAAATCTGACTGTCTAGAACTTAGTCACATGACCTCACCTGAAGCAAAGGATTCTGGGAAGCATATTCTATCCTGCAGGACACTTGTATTTTCCATGGAAGAAGGTAAGATGGATTTTAGTAGATAATCGTCCTGGTGGTAGTCCCCACCACAGCTACATACTTACAGTGTCTTATGATACTTATGGTATCTCCCTTTGAGGGGCAGATAGTATGATGAAAACAGACAGAAAATATTTTTTCAAATGATACCTAATAAGATAGATTTTACATGACAAATCTATTTCATTAACTTGCTGGAAATTGCAATCCTGTGTGGAATTAGGATGAGACACAGCCTCTAAAAAATATGTAAGAATTAACACCATCCATTTTCATTTATTCCCTTAGACCTGAGTTACAAAAAACCCCGAATGTTTCTTCCAAACCAATTGCTATGTAATTTAAAAGGCAAAAGGGAAAAAAAAGTAAACTTCTAAAGTCCGTGTTGTCTATTCTTCAACCCAGATTTTTACTTTTCACAAGTAATACCATTAATACATCACTGAATTCTATAATCTTGAAAAAGGAACCAACTTCCCTTAATTGCTACAGCTTCCTCCTCTAGGCCACCTCCATCAAATAAACAAAGCGTTAACTTTCCCAGAGAAAGAATGCTGTCATTTTCATGGCACTGTACATAAGGTAATGGCACCCCACTCCAGTACTTTTGCCTGGAAAAATCCCATGGATGGAGGAGCCTGGTTGGCTGCAGTCCATGGGGTCTCGCTAGAGTTGGGCACCACTGAGAGTCTTCACTTTGACTTTTCATTTTCATGCACTGGAGAAGGAAATGGCAACCCACTCCAGTGTTCTTGCCTGGAGAATCCCAGGGATGGGGGAGCCTCATGGGCTTCCGTCTATGGGGTCGCACAGAGTCAGACATGGCTGAAGCAACTTAGCAGCAGCAATACATAAGTTCTGTTTTCCAGATAGGCGCTATATGAACTTAATGTAAAAGAGCAGGTTTTTTTCAGTGACAATGCATGACAGATGCCGAAAGGTTTTAAAGCAAACACACAAATGTGTCATCTAATAGTCCATCAACCAGCCCTTGTCACACTGATAAACCTTTTATCTCGCTTTCCCAGATTTTAATCAGTAGCTTGGTTTGCATGTTTCTTGTGTCACTGCAGCAACTGCCCTATTGGGGATTCTTTATGCCCTGAGAAATCAACTCATTTGGGCCTAAATGAAACATTTCACTGTCTTGTTTTATCTCCCTCTCTATTCACATTAACATAATAGCTTTTAATTGGATTGTATTTGTGATTAGAGTCAGCAAAGGTGGCGATCTCTCAAAGGAAATTGACTGCAAGGCAAACTGCTGAGACTCCACCTGGGGAACATCTTTTCAGCTCTTTCCACAGGGAATGATGGCCTCAGAAATTCAGCCTCAGGGTTCCCCTGATAACTCATTTCTCCTAACAGTAGAGTCCACTATATTTATGATCAAGGCTCACACACCCACATACCTGAAACATTTTGTTAGCATTCAAGTGCATGTTCTCAAAAGGAGAGTTTTTACAAAAGGATATGAAAAAAATCAGTGAATTCTTATACAATTTTAGAAGTGGAGGAGGTCTTCCTAGGTCTGAAGCCCAAAGCAGAATCTAAAGATCAAGTGACTGCCATATATAGTTACAAGGACATGTGATACATTTACATGCAGAAGAGTGTAAATGGAATTACAGCAAACTAGAAAACATATGCAATTTATATTACCACCAAAGAGCTATTATTCTTAATCTATATCTTCTTACAAATTAATACAATAATACAAATGGCATATGTGAATAAATGATACAAAAAACTTTCTAAGGAAGTACAAGCAAGCATCCAATAAATACATGACAAAAAATACTATTCTTCAGGACTGGAAGATGTTTAAATTAAGATGCTATTTCCTACCGTTCAAATATATAAGTAAATAACAAGGAGCTGAAGCTTTGTAGCAATTAGATAAGAAAATAAAATTAAGGGATGCAGATTAGTAAGGAAGAAGCAAAACTGTCTATTCACAAACCTATGTACTTATTTATATACATTTGTTGTTGTTCGGTCATGTCCAACTCTTTGCAACCCCACGGACTGTGACACACCAAGCTTCTGTGTCCATCATCATCTTCCAGAGCTTGCTCAAACTCATGTCCATTGAGTCGGTGATGCCATCCAACCATCTCATCCTCTGTTGTCCCCTTCTCCTCTTGCCTTTAATCTTTCCCAGCATCAGGGTTTTTTTCTGAGTCAGCTCTTCCCATCAAGTGGCCAAAGTGTTGGAGCTACAGCTTCATCATCAGTCCTTCCAATGGATATTCAGGACTGCTTTCCTTTAGGATTGACTGCTTTGATCTCTTTGCAATACAAGGGATTCTCATGAGTCTTCTCCAACACCAAAGTTCAAACACCATATTTATATACATAGAAAATTCTAAGGAATCTACCAACAACTATTAAAACTAATAAAGGAATCCAGCAAGATTGCAGAATGCCAGGTCAATATATAAAACTCATTTATATTTCTACACTCTGGCCAAAAGAAATCTCAAAAGTGAAACCAAGAAAACAATTCAATTTATAATAGTGTCACAAAGAATGAAATACCTAGAATAAATTTAACAAAAGAAGTGCAAGATTTGCATATTGAAGACTGAAAAATAGTGATGAGAGAAATTAAAGGAGACTCAAAGAGGTAGGGTAGGACTTCTCTGATGGCTCAGCAGGTAAAGAATCCACCCGAAGTGCAGGAGACGTGAGACATGCCTTCAATTCCTGGGCCAAAAAGAACCCCTGGAGGAGGAAATGGCAACCCACTCCAGGATTCTCACCTGAAAAACCCTGAGGACAGAAAACCCTGGTGGGCTACAGTCCATGGGATCACAAAGAGTTGGACAGGATTAAGCACATAAGGCATAAAGAAGTAAAAAGACATCCCATGTTCATGGATTTGAAGACATAATATGGTTGACAAGGCAGTACTGCCCCAAACTGATCAGTCAGTGGGATCCATGTCAAAATTCTCACTGCCTCTTCTGTACCAATTGATGAGTTGATTCTAAAATTCATATGGAAATTCAAAGAAGCCAGAGCCAAAGAGCCCAAAACAATAACAATAATAATAATTTTAAGAGAACATACTGAAGAACTCACACTTCCTTATTTCAAATTTATAACAAAGTTAAAAGTATCAAGATGGTGTGGTCCTAACATAAAGATAGGTCTGTAGATGAATGGAGTAGATAGCAAAGGGACTCAGCTATACATGTTCTCATTTTCTCTCAAATCCACTTACCAACCAGGCTGCCAAATAACATTCTCTGACCAGTGAATGCACAAGGGACCAGGTAGTATCATATCCCATTTAAAAAGTAATGAAGACCCTCTATGTGAGACAACAAAAGAGACTCAGAGGTATAGGACTTTTGGACTCTGAGGGAGAGGGAGAGGGTGGGATGATTTGGGAGAACGGCATTGAAACATGTATACTATCTTGTAAGAATGAAGCGCCAGTCTATGTTCGATGCAGGATGCAGGACGCATGGGGCTGGTGCACGGGATGATTCAGGGAGAGGATGTGGGGTGGGAGGTGGGAGGGGCTTTGGCATTGGGAGATCGTGGACACCTGTGGCTGATTCATGTCAATGTATGGCAAAACAAATACAGTATTGTAATGTAGAATAAACTATTAAAAAATAAAAATTTTTTTTTAAATATTGTTTTTATGTTCTGATCAAATGCCAGTGCAAAAAATTATCCTCCCTTTTATCCAAATAACAACAGGAGTCTATTACAAAAATCAGCTCAAGTGTATAGATAAATATTGACCCACCTCCTCCAGCATTGCTTCAGATGCACAGAATAACCCATATAGAGAACTGTCAGGAAAGGAACACTGAAGAATATCTTATTCACTTTGCTATTGAAAGATGAAAAGCCAAAACGCAACAAAATTTAGAAGTCCAAATGGTTTCCAACAGTAATTATAACAATTAAATTAATTCAATATTTTTTTCCTTTTTGTTGAATGCATTCACTTATTTATTTCAGCTAAATGCATTTTCTGGACCTACTATGTGTCATATGCTAAGCTAAACACTAGAACTAGAAGAAGGATCACTATTCAAGTTCCATCTCCAAAAGGCTCCCAACTTAGCTACAGCCAGATAATTCATTCACTGCTGCTGCTGCTGCTAAGTCGCTTCAGTCGTATCTGACTCTGTGCGACCCCATAGACAGGAGCCCGCCAGGCTCTCCCCATCCCTGGAATTCTCCAGGCAAGAACACTGGAGTGGGCTGTCATTTCCTTCTCCAATGCGTGAAAGTGAAGTCACTCAGTCGTATCTGACTCTTAGCGACCCCATGGACTGCAGCCTACCAAGCTCATTCACTAAGCATCTGCTAATTTCAACCTAGATCAACAACCAAATGTTGTGCTTGTTTCTAAGGGTGTGAAAACATTTATGGCACAGACATTCCTTTAAAAAACAGTTGGTCCTCTGTAAACTGAATGGATGGATAGTAAGTATATAGAAATAGATATGTTCTAATAAGTATAATAAAAGTTTATAGATGTCGTATAAGCATCATTGCAGGGTTTGGTATTGTTACAAAGGAGATATTGTTAATTCTATGGAACAGAGAGAAGGTTCAAGGAACCTAATCCCATAGCCAGTGGTGAGTTTCTGATCCAGAAAGAACAAATTCTTGCTCCTCTGGCCTATGGTCCAGAGAAATTAAACACCATTGACTTGATGTCACTACAAGTGCAAGCGACATTATTTCTACCCTGTAAAAAGTAATAGCAGCCATTAGAAAGATTTTCCCCAAGCTTTATTAGCAGTTGTAAACTAAACAGATACTTACAGAAAAAGGCCACTGAAAATGTTAACTCTATGAATGTGAAAAAGGATTAACAAGCCTAAATGGATGGTGATAGAGAAATAATGGTAAAATAATTCAGTGTCCTATGAAGTATGAACAAGTCCTAAGTATTTACAAAATAATAATATTTGTGCTTATTACATTTTATAAAAGAAATTGAAAAGTTAGGAACTTTATTACCAAAAAGTGAGAGCCAGACTGTTAGTCAATATCTCTAATTGAGCCAAAGCCAAATGGAAATTATCTTGTGTCCCTTGGACTGAAGGTCCACTCTGTTTCTCATCAAAGGCCGGGCAGGTTTCCTTTTGACAACTGCATGAGAAAACATCACTGATATTTCAAAAGAACACCATTTTGAGTTTACTTTTAGCAGAATCTAGCCTCTCTATGCATTACTAGCAAATTGGCATACTCATCAATCAGTAATAATTTGTGATTTCCAATCAGGCATACTTAACTTACAGTCATTCTTTGGATAAACATTATGCAGCCAGGTTCAATAGGCATAGAAGTAACTTCAGTATTATCATACACGAGCCATCCATTCTGTGAGGATGTCACAACAAGCTAAGGACAACACAGAGTTTCACCTCCTGTGCGAGCAAATTCTTCCTGTTCAAACTGTAGAAAAATGGTGGCAAATTCTGTCATGATAGCATTTTCTTAATATTCTAAAAATGAAATTTCATTTTCTTAAAACTTAATGATATAATTAAGGGAATAAGATTATGTTTTCTGAGACACATGACCCCAGGATCTATTCATATTAAAGAAAGGCTATTGTCAGGGAGATAGTTATAATTGCCAGCATCTTTTTTTTTCTTGCTCTTTTACTTTTTAAATTATGAAAGTATGATAACACATTTACAGGAGACTTAGAAAATGCAGAACAAAGTTACCTATAGTTCCACTATTTATTACAATTTTTAAAATAGTTAAACGAAGATTTTTAGTTGGAGTTTCAATGTAAAATTCTCAAAAATTAATAGAGTGAATAGACAGAAAAGTAGACTACAGTAAACCTGACAAGCCTATGAACCAATTCAACATAATTAAGATTTATATAATTTTCACACAACAGCAGGACACAAATTCTATTCAAGTTTCCATAGGCTATAAACGTGGAGACATGTCCAGGGACATAAAAGAAGGTGAAAAAGTTCATGGCCTAAAGATATTGAAATCATACAGAGTCTGTTCTCTTATTGCTGTAAAATTATGTTAGAAATCAATATCAAAAGATATTTGAAAATAACCCACATATTTTCAAGTGCAGTGTAACAACTATCAAGAGGGATCTTTGACTTAGCCATTGAAAGCCTCAGTAAAGTGACAAGACTGAAAAACACAGAGGGTGATTGCAGAGAAGAAAAAATGTCACTGAGAAATTAATACCAAAATGAGAAATTAATATCAAAAATACTTTTAAAATCTCATGTATTCAGAAATCAAATGCCCACTTTTAAATGAGGGTTATATCCAAGCAGCTATAACAAGGAAAGTAAGAAACTATTTGTGACAGAATGAAAATGAAAAGAGACTTTACCAGAATTTGTTTCTTGCTGCTGAAGCTGCTCAATGCAACTAAATACAATGTGGGATCTTGCATAAAGTAGGGGGACAAATAATGGACACGAGCATAACATTTCGTGTGTCTTTTTGAACGTCCATTGTATGCTTGGCACGATGTCAAGCGCTTTCTGTGATCTCAAGAATATTTCATATGACACAAAATAACTCTGTAAGGGAAATATTACTGCCTTCATTTAACAGAAAAGAGAGCAGGCGTGGAGCTTGTAGCATTAAGTGACTTAACAAAGGTTGCACAAACAAGTGGCAGAAAAGAGATTCAAACCAAAACCCATCAAACTTCTAAGCAGATTTTCAGAGAGTTCACATTAACTCCACATCACTGACAAGAGTCGAGTTTTGGTGTCAGTCTTTTGCCTCTCTTGTTTTGTTTTTCTGATTCTTGGCCTGAGTCTTATCACCTGGTAGACAGGTGAAGGGTGAGCATTGCTACACCGACACTCTCAATCAGCACCGAACGGCGGGCAGAGTCACTGTATCGGGCTTCCCAGGGGGCGCTAGTGGCGAAGAACCCACCTGCCAATGCAGAAGACAGAAGAGTCGTGGGTTCGATCCCTGGGTTGGAGCGATCCCCTGGAGGAGAGCATGGCAACCCATCTAGTATTCTTGCCTGGAGAATCCCACAGACAAGAGGAGCCTGGCGGGCTATAGTCCATGGGGTTGCGAAGAGCAGACACGACTGAAGAGACTTAGCATGCACAGCACAATCACATATAATTGCTAAGTGGTGATAACACAGTAATTGTCACTGCTTCTGTTAGCATTTAGCCATTGAGAAGTTTAAACTCAGTCATAAACTGCAAGACAGAAGCTGCGTCTATGCATGCAAGGTTTAATAAGACCTTACAATACACTCTATTGGAGAAGGAAATGGCAACCCACTCCAGTATTCTTGCCTGGAGAATCCCAGGGATGGTGGAGCCCAATGAGCTGCCGTCTGTGGGGTCACACAGAGTCAGACACGATTGAAGCGACTTAGCAGCAGCAGCAGCAATACACTCTATCCAATTTTATCTGCTTGTTTATGAGATGGCATACAGAGTGAAGGACAGTGACACGATGCCTAGTTCCATTGCTGTTTCAGGCTCTAGATAGCCAAGTCCATAAACATAAAAAGGTCTCTGGTCAATTGAAAATATGTGTCTTTCCAAGTTTTTCTCCCCAATGGTCTTTTTTTTTTAAATTTATTGTTAATTGGAGGATAATTGCTTTACAGTGTTGTGTTGGTTTCTGCTGGTCTTAGTTCTACTTTCTAACAGAATTCCATATGTAGCAAAACTTTCAAGAATGATTTAACTGTAAAATCTGAGACAGGGATCAAGACCATCCCCATGGAAAAGAAATGCAAAAAAGCAAAATGGCTGTCTGGGGAGGGCTTACGAATAGCTGTGAAAAGAAGAGAGGCGAAAAGCAAAGGGGAAAAGGAAAGATGTAAGCATCTGAATGCAGAGTTCCAAAGAATAGCAAGAAGAGATAAGAAAGTCTTCTTCAGCGATCAATGCAAAGAAATAGAGGAAAAGAACAGAATGGGAAAGACTAGAGATCGCTTCAAGAAAATCAGAGATACCAAAGGAACATTTCTTGCAAAGATGGCCTCGATAAAGGACAGAAATGGTCCGGACCTAACAGAAGCAGAAGATATTAAGAAGAGGTGGCAAGAATACACAGAAGAACTATACAAAAAGATCTTCACAACCCAGATAATCATGATGATGTGATCACTAATCTAGAGCCAGACATCTTGGAATGTGAAGTCAAGTACGCCTTAGAAAGCATCACTACGAACAAAGCTAGTGGAGGTGATGGAATTCCAGTGGAGCTGTTTCAAATCCTGAAAGATGATGCTGTGAAAATGCTGCACTCAATATGCCAACAAATTTGGAAAACTCAGCAGTGGCCACAAGACTGGAAAAGGTCAGTTTACATTCCAGTTCCAAAGAAAGGCAATGCCAAAGAATGCTCAAACTACTGCACAACTGCACTCATCTGACATGCTAGTAAATTAATGCTCAAAATTCTCCAAGCCAGGCTTCAGCAATATGTGAACCGTGAACTCCCTGATGTTCAAGCTGGTTTTAGAAAAGGCAGAGGAACCAGAGATCAAATTGCCAACATCCGCTGGATCATGGAAAAAGCAAGAGAGTTCCAGAAAAACATCTACTTCTGCTTTATTGACTATGCCAAAGCCTTGACTGTGTGGATCACAAGAAACTGTGGAAAATTCTGAAAGAGATGGGAATACCAGACCACCTAACCTGCCTTTTGAGAAATCTGTATGCAGGTCAGGAAGCACCAGTTAGAACTGGACATGGAACAACAGACTGGTTCCAAATAGGAAAAGGCATACGACAAGGCTGTATATTGTCACCCTGCTTATTTAACTTCTATGCAGAATACATCATGAGAAATGCTGGACTAGAAGAACACAAGCTGGAATCAAGATTGCCGGGAGAAATATCAGTAACCTCAGATACGCAGATGGTACCACCCTTATGGCAGAAAGAGAAGAAGAACTAAAGAGCCTCTTGATAAAAGTGAAAGAGGAAAGCAAAAAGTTGGTTTAAAGCTCAACATTCAGAAAACAAAGATCATAGCATCCCGTCCCATCACTTCATGGGAAATAGATGGGGAAACAGGGGAAACAGTGTCAGACTTTACTTTTTGGGCTCCAGAATCACTGCAGATGGTGACTGCTGCCATGAAATTAAAAGACGCTTACTGCCTGGAAGAAAAGTTATGACCAACCTAGATAGTATATTCAAAAGCAGAGACATTACTTTGCCGACTAAGGTCCATCTAGTCAAGGCTATGGTTTTTCCTGTGATCATGTATGGATGTGAGAGTTGGACTATGAAGAAGGCTGAGTGCCAAAGAATTGATGCTTTTGAACTGTGGTGTTGGAGAAGACTCTTGAGAGTCCCTTGGACTGCAAGGAGATCCAACCAGTCCATTCTAAAGGAGATCAGCCCTGGGTGTTCTTTGGAAGGAATGATGCTAAAGCTGAAACTCCAGTACTTTGGCCACCTCATGCGAACAGTTGACTCATTGGAAAAGAATCTGATGCTGGGAGGGATTGGGGGCAGGAGGAAAAGGGGACGACAGAGGATGAGATGGCTGGATGGCATCACTGACTTGATGAACGTGAGTCTGAGTGAACTCCGGGAGATGGTGGTGGACAGGGAGGCCTGGCATGCTGCAATTCATGGGGTCGCAAAGAGTTGGACACGACTGAGCAACTGAACTGAACTGAACTGATGCTAAAAAGATTTCTCCTTCAGGAAAATAGCCTTTTGCCAATAATAATCAGTATCCATCTTTTAAAGAAATAGCAAGCTTAAAGTTTCCCTGCCATTCTGTATTCCTTTCTCTTAGATGAAAATCACCCCCCAACATAGACTGTTCTGTGTCTAACGAAATTGTGCTTGCCTTTCGATCCTACTTTTTTACACACAGATAAAGAAAGAAAAGGTAGAATGAGAAACATACGGACATTGCTAGAAGCAAGAAGTCGCTTATGATGCTGCATCTCAAAGACCCATTTGTGTTTTCACAGGAGATGTTCTGCAGCCCTGGAACCTCTCAGCCTCTAGGTCCTAGATGTTTGAGCCACTGGTCCATCAGATGGAAACTGGATATATACATACTTCTGTCCATTCACAAATTATCCACTGGAGAACATCTACTTGAAATAAATGGGAAAATGGCCAGTTGGAAACTTTTTCTAGTGCAAGTTTTTTGCTCTTGCTGTGAGTTCAGTTCAGTTCAGGTGCTCAGTCATGTCCAACTATTTGTGACCCAATGAACTGCAGCATGCCAGGCCTCCCTGTCCATCGCCAACTCCCAGAGCTTACGCAAACTCATGCCCAATGAGTCAGTGATGCCATCCAACCATCTCATCGTCTGTCATCCCCTTTTCCTTTCACCCTCAGTCTTTCCCAGCATCAGGGTCTTTTCCAATGAGTCAGTTCCTTGCATCAGGTAGCCAAAATACTGGGATTTCAGTTTCAACATCAGTCCTTCCAATGAATATTCAAGACTGATTTCCTTCAGGATGGACTGGTTGGATCTCTTTGCAGTCCAAAGGACTCTCAAGAGTCTTCTCCAGCACCACAGTTCAAAAGCATCAATTCTTTGGCACTCAGCTTTCTTTATAGTCCAACTGTCACATCCATATATGACCACTGGAAAAACCATAGCCTTGACTAGATGGACCTTTGTTGGCAAAGTAATGTCTCTGCTTTTTAATATGCTGTCTGGATTGGTCATAACTTTTCTTCTAAGGAGCAAGTGTTTTTAAATTTCATGGCTACAGTCACTATCTGCAGTGATTTTGGAGCCCAGAAAAATAAAGTCTCTCACTATTTCCACTGTTTCCCCATTTATTTTCCATGAAGTGATGGGACCAGATGCCATGTTCTTAGCTTTCTGAATGTTGAGTTTTGAGCTAACTTTTTTTTCACCCTCTTTTTCACTTTCATCAAGAGGCTCTTTAGTTCTTCTTCACTTTCTGCCATAAGGGTAGTGTCATCTGCATATCTGAGGTTATTGATATTTCTGCCGGCAATCTTGATTTCAGCTTGTGCTTCCTCCAGCCAGTGTTTCTCATGATGCACTCTGCATATAACTTAAATAAGCAGGTTGACAATATACAGCCTTACTGTACTCTCCCTATTTAGAACCAGTCTGTTGTTCCATGTCCAGTTCTAACTGTTGCTTCCTGACCTGCATACAGATTTCTCAAGAAGCGAGTCAGGTGGTCTGGTATTCCCATCTCTTTAAGAATTTTCCACAGTTTGTGGTGACCCACACAGTCAAAGTCTTTGGCGTAGTCAATAATATCTTTACAGCAATATATTTTGCTGTAAAGCAAGATATAAAAATGGAAAGCCCAAGGTTTGAGCTCTAAATCTTGATTATCACATGGATCCTAATTTTTAAATCTTACCTTTAGATCATCTTCTCATTTTCCTACCTCTGTCCGACCTCTACTTCTATCATTTTTGGTGCCAAAGCTTTTATTAGTCCTTTCTGGAAATTATTTTTTATGTGTTTAAAATAGAGTGTAGGGTTTCCCTGGTGGCTCAGTAGTCAAAAATCTGCCTGCCAATGCAGGAGACACAAATCTGATCCCTGATCTGGGAAGATCTCACATGCCTTGGAGCAACTAAGCCCACGTGCCACGACTACTGAGCACGAGCTTAGTTGCTCAGCAGTTGCCACAACCTGTGCTCTAGAGGCTGGGAGCTGCAGCTACTGAAACCCACATGCTCTAGGGCCTGTGCTCCTCAACATGAGAAGCCACCGCAGTAAGAAGCCCTCACACTCCAGTGAAGAGTAGCCCCCACTTGCTGCAACTAGAGAAAAGCCCACGCAGCAAATAAGACCCAGCAAAAAAAAATAAACATAACATACCGTGTTGGGTTGTCAAGTTACCACATGTCTTATTTTGTCAAAAAATCTCTTCCACCTAGCTCAGTCACTGTTAAATCTTTGCAACCAGCAGCTGTAGCTCTTCCCCTGTAAGACTAAGTGACTTTCCAGATTATACTCTGGGCTCTGTCATCAGGGCGGGAGTACCAGACTGAGAGGCATCCATGCTAAGTGAGCTTTTAAAGTGGACCTGGTTCTTGAATGGTACTTTGATAGCAGGTGCAAAGAGTGGAAAACAGGATTTTCATGCCTAATAAATCTCTCCCAAATATTTCATCAAAGGGATCTCAGTAAACAGGTTTAAAGCATAAATATCACCAGATTACAAAGTGAATAAATGCAGTATTACCAATGGTAAAAAGAAAAAAAAAAGGTGCCAGAAGAAATGCCAACAAGATGTTTTCCTTGAAAGACCGATCTCAACCTTGTATCCAAGTTTGTTCCTATAGGTGCTCTGGTTGGAGGTGTGCCTTCAGAGACGCTTTGAGAACTTAATTGAAAGTGTATCCTCCCTCCCCATTTTTCTGATTACAGATTACTGCAGAGGCCCTTAAAGAAATCATAGATTAGTGGGTCCATGGTGGTAGAGCCCATTGTAGGGTAGGAATGTGAGTGCCAGGAAGCTCTACATCATCCTATCCCCCTCATTTGTTCCTGACCAGGACAGTGGATACTGATTCCATGGGTCATATTTCCAGCTTACTGTGTAGACTATCTCCAAAGTGATGTCTGTGTAATTCCAGACAAGCACAAGATTAAAACAGAACCAAAATTCATCGAGCAACTGGGCTTCCCTTGTAGCTCAGTCAGTAAAGATTCTGACTGCAATGCAGGAGACCTGGGTTTGATCCCTGGGTTGGGATGATCCCCTGGAAAAGGAAATGGTAACTCACTCCAGTGTTCTTGCCTGGGAAATCCCACGGACAGAGAAGCCCAGTGGGCTACAGTCCACGGGGTTGCAAAGAGTTGGCCATAATTGAAATGACTTAGCATAGCATAATATATGTGGGGCTCTGTGATAAATACTTTACCTCATTTTCTCATTTAATCCTTAGAATATTCAAGAGCGGGGGTGTTATTAATCCTAGTGACAGAGGAAAAGACTGAGAGAGTTAAGTCACTTGTGCAGGTCATGGAGCCATTAAGAACTAGAGCCATATCACTTGTGGGCTTCCCAGGTGGTGCAATGCTAAAGAATCCACCTGCAATGCAGAGGTACAGTCTGCATCGTACCTGTACCTGGTACAGGCTGCATCGCTGGGTTGGAGAGATCCCCTGGAAAAGGAAAGGGCAACCCACTCTAGGATTCTTTGCCTGGAGAATCCCATGGACAGAGGAGCCTGCTGGGCTACAATCCCTGTCACCACAGAGGTCTGTCTTCTGTGAGTCTGCAGTCCAGTTAAAGAAATAAGACATCACTATATGAAATGCTGGCCACACACACACACACAACACACACAGGAAAACAGTATAACTAAATAACTTGTTGAGAGGAAAGTATAGAGTTACTGTTAAGAATTTTGAGGTACAGCCAAAACTAACACAACATTGCAAGTAAACCTCCAATAAGTATTAAATATTAAAAATTAAATTAAAAATTCATCTTTTCCCTGCACCCAAAAAAAAAAAAAAAAGAATGCTGAAGAATTCAAGACCAGAAAATTTTTTAAAGTTACTGAAGTACATCTTAAAAAGTGAGATGAAATCGAGTCCGTGTTAGGCTGGTAGGTAGAATAAGAAGGTGAGAAGGGCGTTCATTGTTGCACTGAGGATTTGTAGGCTGTGTTTATATTATAAACTGTCAATCCTATTATTTAATCAGCAGCTTCAGTGAGAATAAGTCACACTTTCCAGGGTGCTATTACAAGTGGGGAAAGCAGTTTCCTGTACAGAGACTTATTAAAGTTTGTTGACTTCTATTCCATTTCTAGAAATCTTTCCCAAGGAGATAAGAAGAGATTCAGGAAAAGATATTAATTAATACAAAACACTTTTATTGAACACTTGTCTTTTGCTGATCAGCATGTGTGACCCATACCCTGGATGTAAACTTGAACCGTATCAGAAAGTTCCTCTCAGAGTTTCCAAGGATGTTCAACAAAAAACTGTTTTCAATTTAAATGTCCAACAATCAGAGGATGTTTAAATAAACTGTATTATGTTCATAGGGCTAAACACTGAGAAGCTATAAAAAATCATGTTTTCAAGCATATGTAAAAGCACTGGGAGATGTTCAGAGTCATGTATAGCAAAAAAATTTCCCCCTGTGACTATGCGGCTTTCCAGGTCAAAATTCAAGCTTCTCTAATTGCAGTGAAAATAAAAATCTGAGAAAGAATCAAAGAAAGTTTTTAAGTGTTCCTGCTTACATTATGACCCCAATTTTCAAAATAAATATGATAGTATTTCAAACATGTATTTATATATACACCCAAACCAAGTGAGTGTGGTTATTTCCTGGTGGCAGCATATATTATACTTAATTTTTATTTTCTTATTTATATGTCTTTATGTGTTTTGAAACATGCATGCTTTACTTTTAACACCTGAAAAAAATTTTTGAAATAAGAACAAAATAATTGGCTGCCCTTCTTTTAAGTGTTATGAGGATAAAAAATCATGATCAAACCAGTCAATCCTAAGGGAAATCAACCGGATACTCATTGAAAGGACTGATGCTGGGAAACTTTGTTGGCAAAAGGAGAAGAGGGCGGCAGAAACTGAGATGGTTGGATAGCATCACTGATTCAATGGGCATGAACTTGGGCAAACCCCAGGAGATGGTGAGGGGCAAGGAAGCCTGGAGTGCTCCAGTCCACGGGGTTGCAAAGAGTCGGACACGACTTAGCGAATGAACAAGTCCTTAACACTGAAGATCTCTCCCAAGCATCTTCAGATTTTCAGTTCCTGTTTGTGGAAATAAAGCCCCTACTAATGAAATACAGCACAGTGATTTTGGATGATGTGGTGGTGGTTCAGTCGCTCAGTCATGTCTGACTCTCTGTGACCCTGTGGACTGTAGCCCGCCGGGCTCCTCTGTCCATGGGAGTCTCCAGGCAAGAATACTGGAGTGGGCTGCCATTTCCATCTCAAGATGCAGTTAATTCCACTTCTCGCTGAGTTGGTCCCACATCCAGAATTGAAAGCACTTGTTCTGTCTTCAGAATCACCTGCCAACCAGGCTTTATGATTTCCTGTCCATCATGTCGGGCAGCTCCAGCTCAGAGACAAGCAACTCCAGCAAATTTACAAGGTGGATTGTTAGAACCTCGCAAAGTTCAGGAATTCACAAGTCACATAAGACACAGGACCGGGAAAATAGTGCAGAATTTCTAAACCCTCTTCTTCAAGACAAAGTGACTAATAGGTAAAATATATCTATAAGCACATATGTTATAGTAGGCATTTAAGAAACACTGCTTTCTATTTTCCTTATTTATTTTAACCAGACCTTAAAACAACATGTCTTCATAAACTTTTACAACTGATCCAAATTGTCAGAAAACTGGAAGGAATGCTTGCATCACAGATATGATAATATTGTTGGGGAAAGTCTAGGCTACAAAAGATTGTAATTATTTCATTTTTAATAACCTAATAGTCAACACAGTAGAAATACATTAAATGGGACTATATGGGGAAAAAGTTATCACTGGTAAGACTCAGTATTTACAGTTGACAAGTAATTTTTTTCAATTAAAAAAAAGAAAATCTAAGCTGAAAATGCATCTAGGGGGAGAAAGGGGAGTATATGATTAAATTAAGCTACTTCTTTAAAACCAAGTCTTGCTTCAAAAGGAATTGCAATATGCCTTGCTCTCATTCTCATATTCAAACATTGGAGCCAGGACTGAAATCCTGGATTTTTCGGGCGCCTGCATTTTAAAAGATTTTGTTTATTTTAAGGATTAGGTCACTTTAATAGGTATGTTTTAAGGAAAACATTACCTTTGGGTGACCTCTGGGATTTGAAGGTGAAAATTCAGTCAGTGGGAAAAAAAAAAGAGGTTGTCTTAGTTGTCATGGATGAAGTCTCTAACCTTAGAGACAATTCTGTGTCATCCTGTGTCTTCCTCCAGCAATAAAAAACAGTTGAAGCCCAGCTGGCACAAAGTAGGTCCTGATGGATCATGATTCTTCACTAGAAAAACACAGGCCAGTTAAAAATAAACATGTTAATGGAAAATAAATAAACTAGTGGAATTTTATTGAAGCAGCATAACATTTTCAGTGATCTTTCAGGAAGCACGTTCCAAACCTTTCCCTCCAATTCTTAAATTGTTATTATAAGCTAAGCATTTTACCTCTAGAGAGAAGGATAAAATTGTGCTGGTTATCATATATCAGAATTACACAGGACATCATCTGTTAATGATCATTTATTCCTAGTTACTTGAAGAATAATACTCAGTAATTATAGCAAATGTAAGTCAAATAGTAATAGCATCCTCTACACAGTATAGTAATTATAAGTTATGTCCGTGCACCTGGGACAATGGTCTTTTATGCTTGGTATTAAATCTGTGCTGCAATTTATTAATAATGCCATCCCTGGGACTGAAGAAAGGATGCTTGGGTATAGAAAGGAAACTTGTCCTCCTTTCACATTCCCAATAAGTCATTTGAAGAAAACTGCTCTTTGCATGCCTTGCTAAACCCAATTACCACCAAGACATCATAAACAAATATTCATTGCATTTACAGCTGGTTCTTTATTGCACAATGCAAAATGTATTGTTAAAATTTAAACCATTTAAACTGTCCAGATTTCTGCATCCATTTAAAATTTAATTGAAAAAAACCTCAAGCATGTGTTGCAATATTTTCTTATCTTGCGACTGCTGCTAAATGAACAATCATATAACACTCTCAAGACTAGCAAAAGCCAAACAAAAATGTAGACAGGCATCTCTGGTTTTGATATTTGTTAACACCGGAATCTACCAGTTTGCTTAAGTGGAAAGACACTAAATAAAAGTTCTGTAAAATTTTAAGATGAAGTGGAACCATTAAAAAGACCTTGATGGACCCCACAGTTAGTAGAATTGGCCACCGTCAATCTTCTGGAGGTTCAACACAAGCTTAGAAGGAAGTACTGAATGCCACTGATGCTGTCCTTACTGAGTTAATAGGTCCATTAATTATGCATGTACATTATTCTAGTCTATAGGAGAAAAAACTAAGTAATAACTCAAGGGAAAATAACTCTCACTGAAAGGGAAAATAAGATTCTTCAAGGCTCCTCTGGGTCTGGTCCTACCCTCAGGCCTGTCCAAGAACACTCAGAGGTAGCTCCAGCCTGACTGCAAGAGTCTCCTTCCAGGCTTTCTGTCCTGCAAGGAGGTAACTCCTCTGAAACAGACACCTCTCCTCTGGTTCTTCACCTGGTATGCAGGAACCCACCGGCCAGGTTTTATCTTAAACATCTCCTCCAGGAAGCCTCCCGTGCTCCCTCCCCAATTGCGGAAAGTTACTCGCCATGAATTTACTCCACGAATAGCCTTGGCTTTTCCCTGATTTCCATCTGCTTGTTTATTTCCCTAGTGCTCTCTTCTCATTTGGGGTAGGCAGGGGACTCTACCAGCTCAGCATCAGATGCCTAATACCTACCATCGTGGCTGGCACAGAGCATGAGCACAGTCGACGTGTGTGTATGTTAGTGGATGACCCTAGGCCTGGCTTGTCACCTTGGTGTCCAGGGATAGCACGGGGTGAGAGGGCAACTCTGCAGGAAGGAGCTGAATAATACCAGGAGGTGTGCTAGGAAAAAGTTCACCTTGGTGCAATAAAGTCTGATCATTTAATCCTTCAGCAGGTTTCTCTCTTTTATCCTGTTTCATTTCTCTATGTTTAATTATATGCATTGGACCTTCTCAGAGTCTTTTAATATATGCCAGTCTTTACTATTAAATTCTGTGAAGGGCATTTTCCAATTTTATTTGCTTGTGGGAATTTTTGTTCGAAAGCAGTCACCAAGATATGAGGTATATTGTTCTCAGGGAACAAAACTTGGAGAAGGTCCGTCCTGGATAAACTTTTCTGTAATGCTATATAATTTTTTATCAATGCATCTATAAAACAGGAATAATAATTATCTGCAATAATATAATTTGAATATTCAGGGTTGATTTCCTTTGGGATTGACTGATTTATCGCCTTGCTTTCCAAAGGACTCTCAAGAGTCTTCTCCAGCACCAGTTTGAAAGCACCTATTCTTTAGCGGTGAACCTTCTTTGAGACCCAACTTTCCCATCCATACATGACTATTGGAAAAACCATAACTTTAACTATTATATCATATAATTCTTCCACAGCAAAATAAAATAAATGACCTTAAAGATAAATTCCCAAGGTGCATATCTGTTCTGTTTTCAATAGCTTAATATCTATTCACTCTCTTCTCAACAATCTGCTAAAGTGTATCCACACTGCAATAAACACATGCTGCAAAGGTGAAAACTAGAATTATAAAACACTGCTTAATTTTCTCACATTTCCAACCATGTCATATACAAATTGTAAGATTAAAATTCAGAAACTTTTTACAGTCCTTTTACTGATAATTAGACATGTAATACTGTGAAATAAAAGTGTTAGTCACTCAGCTGTGTCTGACTCTTTGTGACCCCATGGCTATAGCCCACCAGGCTCCTCTGTCCAAGGGATTCTCCAGGCAAGAATACTGGACTGGGTAGCTATTCCCTTCTTCAGAGGATCTTCCTGACCCAGGGATCAAACTCAGTTCTCCTGCATATCAGGCAGATTCTTTACCATCTGAGCCAGGGAAAGTTAGTAAATAGGAGTATAGGAACATTAATCACATATTGGATGAAAATAGGAACCCACCAGTTAGAAACCAGTCAAAACATCTTCCTATATTTGAAAATAGTTCCATCATCTTGACCTTTTAATGATTGCTAGTTAATAATATTTATCTTTAGAAATATGAAGCAATTGAAGTCTTTATCCTAAACTTAATATTTTCAGTATCCATATTGAACACTTGAAAACCACTAAACCGAATTTCACTGAGCTTCTCATGATAACAGGAAATCCTGCCACCACAGTATGTTCAAAATTAGGAAAGCATGTGATCATTTGATAAAGAAGTACAAGCTGTTTAGACCTGTGACTCAAACTTTAAAAAACGACATAAAACAAGGATAATGAAGAATTTCCAGAAGAGCTGCTTTTGTTTGTTTGGGATGTTCAAGCAGGAAAGTCAATTGCCAAATAAGACCAGAAGCATAAATTAGTTCAAGAGACAGCTCAGACATCTTTATGGAAGGAGAAAATTGATGGGCCCAGCCTTGGAGCACAGAGGTGGAGTTAAAGGGCATGAGCTTGTCTTCTATCAAGCAATCCTTGAAGGCAATGTGCAGTAATGTCTCTAAAAAATGTCACTTTTCAGGATATCCCTCTTTATATGGATTGGCCAAGCAAGGGTGAAGTGGGAAGAACCCTTTATTGGAGCAACCAGTCTGTCAGCTAACACTAGACTTCCTGGAACCAGAATCTCAAATATTAGTAAGATTGCCCCAACTCCTAAGATTTCCAAGTTGACATTGTCCTGTAGTTAACACTAGAAGGTTTTTTAATGTGTTCTTAATAAACAAACCATGTTCTGAATATGGTTGAATCCTTATTCATTAAGCATATTCTAAACATCTGTATGACACACAGAAACATAAATCCTTAGATTATAGGCTTAACAGGCAGTTTTAAAAAATAGTACTCTAGGGAAAAAGAAAACAATCCCCTGATTTGTGTCTTGTGAAAAACACGGTCTTTGTGGACTGCACAGAGGAGATAGAGTCACACAGAGATCTTTACGAACTTTTGGTTAATAACAGCTTTAATCTCTCAAACGCCAGTCCTCCAAATTGCATGAACTTGATTATAGTCACCTTCTAAAATAAGAATAAACAGTGCTCAGCTGTGTCCTGAGTAAAATACTTAATACAGTGATGATGCTGGTGGGTGCTTCCAGCATCTAACCACCATCTAAGGAGACAACAAAGAGCAGTAGTGAAATTTTGCAATACAATTACAGAGGCCTGGGTAGGGATCTGAATTATTTAGGGTTGGCAAATAAACCCTTAACAAAAAAAAAAAGCAAACCTGAAACAAACCTGTAAAGTGAACCTAAAAATAGTACCTACCAGCTATAGGCATGATCTGAAGTAATGTGCATAAAGTGCCTACCACATCGGAAAACTCAGTAAGACTAAGTTATAATTACTGTTCTGTACCAGATATTCAGTTCAGTTTAGTTGCTCAGTCGTGTCCAACTCTTTGCAGCCACATGGACTGCAGCACGCCAGGCTTCCCTGTCCATCACCAACTCCCAGAGTTTACTCAAACTCATGTCCATAGAGTCGGTGATGCCATCCAACCATGTCATCCTCTGTTGTCCCCTTCCCATTCTGCCTTCAATCTTTCCCAGCATTAGGGTCTTTTCAAATGAGTCTGTTCTTCACATCAGGTGGCCAAAGTATTGGAGTTTCAGCTGCAGCATCAGTCCTTCAAATATTCAGGACTGATCTCCTGTAGGATTAATAAGTTGAATCTCCTTGCAGTCCAAGGGACCCTGAAGAGTCTTCTCCAACACAGTTCAAAAGCATTAATTCTTCAGTGCTCAGCTTTCTTAATAGTCCAACTCTCACATCCACACATGGCTATTGAAAAAACCATAGCTTTGACTAGATGGACCTTTGTTGACAAAGTAATGTCTCTGAACCAGGTATTATTTTACTATAAAGTGTTTTTGTCTCATTTAGTCCTGAGAAGAGCCCATTCCTTTCACAGATGACGAAGGCAGACCCAGCAATGATCAGTAACTTGCATGAGGCTTGTGGCTGGCAAGTGACAGAAGCAAAATTTAAATTCAATCTGTCTGCCTGCAGAGCCTGTTGTCTGCCACTCAGCGAGGTGGGAGAAGGGCCGGAGTTTTCTTGTTTCCCTGAATGCCAAAGAGCATGGTATTACGAAGAAAAGGAGGAAAGGAATCCTACATTCTGTAATTCTTCCCATAGACCTGTTAAAATAAGTCTGACATCTGGATCTATCAAAAAATGCTAACCAGTGAAATCACCGCCTTTCTAGTCTTTTATTTATTTAGTTTAGTTTAGTTTTGGCTGTGCTGGGTCTTTGTTGCTGCGAGTGGGCTTTCTCTAGCTGTGGTGAGCGAGGGCTACTCTAGCTGCAATGCATGGGGTTCTCATTGTTGCGGAACACAGGCTCTAAGCACACGGGGTTTCCGTAGGTGCAGCACACGGGCTCGGTAGTTATGGCACACAGGATTAGTTGTTCTGTGGCACGTGGGATCTTCCTGGCTCAGGGTTGGAACTCCCATCTCCTGCATTGGCAGGCAGATTTTTTACCACTGAGCAACCAGGGAAACCCCTTTCTAGTCTTTAAAAGACTATTTTTCTTTTTCTAGGAGGATTCATTATGCATTTTTTTCATTCATTTGTTCAACAATCCTAAACTATCTCTTATGCACTCATCATTGGGTTGGGCTCCACGTAAATGCAATGAAATGGACAATGCTGACCTCAGTATAAGGCCATAAATTCCATTTGGTGTGAGAAGCAGAGAAGCTTCAAAAGAAATGCAATTAAATAAAGTTAGGAAGCAGAGTAGCAGTTCAATTTAGAGATGGGTGCCATCTGACACATTTTTTGGACCGGTTATGTTGTGGATGAAAAATCAAGACCCATGAGGGAAATCGTGTTAGAAGTCCAAACAAGATTTCTCAACAACCAGGATGTGTTTGGACATTAGAAATGCAAAAAGAAAGGGAAAAAAAAAAAAAAACAGTGATGGGCTATTTGAAGAAACATCTCCTTGAAGTCATATGCAACATTTTCTTTTAATTTGGGAGGTATAGTTGCTTTACAATGCTGTGTTAGTCTCTGCTGTACAACAAAGTGGATTGGCTATACCCCTCCTTCTTGGACCTTCCTCTCGCCTGTCCTGTCCCATCCCAGTCCTCTAGATCGTCACAGAGCACCAAGCCAAGCTCCCTGAGCTTTACAGCAGGTTCCCACTAGCTATTTATTTTACACATGATAGTGTATAGATGTCAATCCTCATCCCCCAGTTTGTTCCACCTTCCTTCACCCTTCCCTGTGTCTATACATCTAGTCTCTGTGTTTGCATATCTATTCCTGCCCTGCAAATACAGATTCACCTACCATTTTCCTAGATTCCACATATCCATTAATACACAGTACTTGTTTTTCTCTTTCTGATTTATTTCACTCTGTATGACAGTCTCCAGGTCCACCCACATCTCTACAAATGACCCAACTTTGTTCCATTTTATGGCAGAGTAATATTCCATTATATATATATATATAATATAATATATATTCCAATATAATATATTATATATAATATATATTCCATTATATATATATATATATATATATCACATCTTTTTATCCATTCATATGTTGATAGACATTGGGTTTCCTTTCACATCCTGGCTATTATAAATAGTGCTTCAGTGAACATTGGGGTGCATATGTCTTTTTGATATATGTTTCTCTCAGGGTTTGTGCCCAGTACATTGGTTTTTAGTTAATGAATTTGCAAAACTATTCTCTAAGAATCTGTACATCAAAATGGATGTTTCCAGGTTGCTCTACCAGGAGTCCAAGGGTTATTTACATTTACAGAATCAGAAACCTGTGCCTAAAATCTTAAATGTGTATTTATACATCCCTCATATTTGAGAGGAGGGGATTGCATTTCTCTCAGCACATGAAGTCCTAGGTATGCTAGCTATTGGGCAGTCATCAATACAGCAAGTGTATTGAATGATACTGATCTATCATGGTAGCTCTATTTTGGTGTAGCCCCTTTTCCCAAAATATGTTGCATTGTGACTATTTGTAAAAGTCATCTACTAGTTGCAATAACAAACTGTAAGCTTGTGCACAAAACTCTGGCCTCTCCTCTACCTTTTCAGTTCCCAGGATCTGTTGCTGAGTTGCTCCAAGCTCTGAACTCTGGCTGCTCAAACCAGAACATCTTTGCAGGGTTCCCATTGAGTTTTAACAGCTAAGCGTGATGTAGACCCAGACTGCCAACAGTCTCACAGCTGTGTGTGTTTTTTTTTTTTAAAGGCAACTCATACGAAGCAGTTTCCTTTCCCTAGGGTCAACTTGCCTCTGCCTTGGGCTTTCTTCCAGTGCCCTCACACAGTTAGTTTTCATGCTTTATCCAGGGTATGCAGTTATCTTCAAGAGAGTTAATCCAGGCAGAACCTGCTCAGCTGTAAACAAGAGCAGAGCTCTAGACTTGAAGGTGGTGTGTGCCTGCTCACTTGCGCAGTCGCATCTGGCTCTTTTGTGGCGCGTGGACTGTAGCACGCCAGGCTTCTCTGTCCATGGAATTTTTCAGGCAAGAATACTGGAGTTAGTTGTCGTTTCCTCCTCCAGAGATATATCACTATTTAAAAAGTGCTTTAACATCACTTTTTAAAATGTGCTTCAAGACTACCAAAATGAAGACCTTTTGATCTGTTTTCTCTCTTTTTTTTTTAACCAAAATGAAAAATATTTGTCTCTCACAGACAGTTCCCATACAGCACTCATAGGTCTTCAAAAACTAGAGAATCATTTTGTAATTTCAGATGGATTTTTTTTCAACCACCCAATCACTACTAACTTTGGGTGGTAATCAAAGAGCTAATTTAGGCAATTGTGAAGGAGTCTTAGGCCACTTCTTTACAAATAACTTGTGAAGTTAAGAGAATTCATGGATTTCCAGCTGTCTCGTTTGCCTAATAATCTTACCAGTAAAGGTTAAGAAGTTGGCCACACAGAAATAATCATCAATAAAAGGAGGTCCTAAAATAATGAAACATGCTGATACTCATGTACAACTTAGAATTTGTAATCTAAAATTGACGTGTTTGAGCTTGAGATTCAGAATTGAAAAATATATACTGAGAAGTCAATGAAAGAGGAAGAACCAATTAAAAATATTTGCCAGGCTTATTTTGTTGCTAGTTTAAGAGATCTCAACTAGTCTCAACTTAGTACAGGATAATATAGCATCTAAAAATTTGCCACTTACTTTGTTAGGAATATGACCTAGTATATAAAATTGTATTTCTTTTTTTGACACAAACCTACCTTTAAATTCCTCTTCATCATTCTTTACCATCCATAAAGTGCTAGCATCAGTATACCTTATTTATGCAATTCTACTCAATTATTTTTTATCACTACATATAGATCTTTGGCCAAAACAAAGACAGTTCAAAGATGCACTGGTATTGTTTGCTTGTAGGGGAAACATTGAAACTTATTTCTACTGCTTAATTAGTTGGAAATGGCATTTGAGAAATAAAGTTTAAAATTTAATGAATCCAACCAAAAATATGCAGAGTCAGCTTGAAAAGATAAAATGAATTCCAGGCAAGATTAGATAGCAAATGGATTGTACATATTTATATGTCCATAGCAAGGTGTAGACAGAAAGGGGCTTCTTATCTCTTAAATAAAGGAAATGGAATCACAAAAGCAAAACTTAGCAATGTCCATTCAAACAGGGCAAGATTTTAAGCAAAGGAAAAAATAGAATTTAATTTCAATGAAAGTTACATTAAAAAAAAAAATGCCATAGGCAGCCCAAAGCCATAACCAGTAAGACCATCCTGGTGTCAGATTTAACTGTACTATAAAGATGGATATATCAGAAAATATTGTTCATTCATCCATCCATTCATTTATTTAACAATCTTCTACTGATGCCAACAAAATGTTGATATGAAGGGCAAGAGGCTGATCATATGATAATGAACAAATAGAACCCACATTCACTAAGCTTTCACTCTAGTAGGAGTGATAAGCAATAACTGAGCTTTCACAGCTAGAATATAATTACAGATGGTGATAAATTCTACATAGGAAATATTTAGGAGGTGGCAGAAATGTTAAGAAATCGGCATAAGGAAGCTTGGTAATATACACCAAAAACACAGTATTCTAAAGCAAGAATGGGATACGTGAACACTAGCATTCTGTTTCCAGAACCCACCTTCTGGATATATATAAATTGCATATATGTCAGCAAGGCATACATACAGAGAATGGAATTTTAATGTATTTCTATTAATAGATGCATCTTTTATTTTCAAATTAATTCTTACTATCAGGCAACTCTTACAGAGTTGCCTCATCTCTGGTCCTTTATCTGCATCATGCATTTAAATTTCCTTTATCACAAACAGATCTTGAAAGCCAGGGTCAGATTCTCCTGTGACGATCATGCTGTTTCAAGCCCCAGCCTTGACACTACGGTACAGAAAATCCATATTGAAGGGATCCCATTCACGGATCCCTCTGTACTGATATCAACATTATAAAAGGAGGGGTGTTGGGGGGTGGGGCATAGGACATGGAAAATAAGTAGAACTGTATATTCCAAAAACTGCACCAAAAAAAAAAAAAACCCATTGGTTTTCATTCCCCATGTGGAATTTTGATACTAAAATAATTCTTTGAAAAACTCAAAAGAACGCACCCCATACATTTCTAAAACAGGGACACTCTTGTTAGATTCACTAGAGTCTGATGTATCACAAGCTTCACTTCAAATATACTTTAAAAACATGATGTAACTCTGACAAGTCGGACTTTGTAACTTGGCAGAGGCAAAGTTTTTGCAGTGTATTTCTGTGTGTATTGGGTGTAAACTGTTATTGTACTGGAAAACTTCTTGAAAGGGATTTTTATAAGTCTCATCTTGTCTTTCTCAAGTGGCTGTTAAAAATAGAGTTTATTGGCAACTATTTTTCCTTGTGTTAGAGAAGGATTAGCTTAATCCTGGTGAAATATCTTAACACTTCACTATATTCAACTTCATACAACTAAATTTTTATTAAACACAATACTAAAATAACTGCAGATATCCTAAATGATCCGAAAGTTACACATTTGTCAGGTTTGTTTTTACAGACTTAAGAAATTTAAACCCTCTTCTCCAAATGAGATATTTTTTTGCTTTCCTGCCTATATTTAAATTATTTAAATTCTGGGTTAATTTTTATATCTTTTTTTCTGTAAAATGTTAAAAGATTCCTCTAGGTATTTGCACAGCATGGTAAAATTAGTCAAGGAGACATTCCAGTTTTCATTATGGTATGCAATTTATAGAATGTTTGAGATCCTTTTTAAAATAACCTTATTCAGATTTGGAACATTATGTCTACTATGGCTGTTCTCCTTTCCAATGATAAAAACTCCAGTTATGACTTTTGGTCCATCACCCCCATATCCTGAGCCAATCCAAAGGCAAGTGAAACGGGCAAATGTGTTCTAATACAGGACCAACCCTGTAGGCGTCTTCTTTTTTCTTCTGTGTGGTTTCCTGTATTCATTTGCCTTCTCATTTCAAAATAGCCACTGCCCTTCCAGGAACAAAACACATCTGCCTTTCTTCCTAATAGAACAATGTAAATTTGTTGTTGTTCAGTCACTCCGTCATGTCTGACCCTTTGTGACCCCATGGATTGCAGCACACCAGGCTTCCTTGTCCTTCACTATCTCCCAGAGTTTACTCAAACTCATGTCCATTGAGTCTGTGATGCCATCCAATCATCTCATCCTCTGTTGTCCCCTTCTCCTCCTGCCTGAAGTCTTTCCCAACATCAGGGTCTTTTCAAATGAGTCCATTCTTTGCATGAGGTGGGCAAAGTATTGGAGTTACAGCTTCAGCATCAGTCCTTCCAATGAAGAGGCTGGATACTGCTTATTGTTACAATGCTTAAGGAAAACTTCACTTTGCACTTTGCACTTGACAAATACCTTTCACTGATTATGAGAAACATAACATTAAAAATAATAAAAATCTTATTTCTCCTTTGTCCCAATGGCTTCATCTGCACAGGCACAACTGAAGATGGCAAATGCTTGCTTATTCTGATTTCTCTTCTGGAGTTTTAAACGGCTCCCACAGTGGGGACTGACATTTCCAGGTCACAGTCTAAAGGCACAGCCAGGGCTTTTGGTTGTGGCTAATTCTACACTGCACATGTGCTACCTTTTCTCAGAGCTTAATTTTGTTTTAGAAATGAACTGCATTCAAGCCACCTCACAAGCACTGATTTAAATCCTTCCCCACCAGCCCTCCTCAGGGGATGTGGTTACATCTCTGAATTTTCTAAATGAAACCTCGACTTGATGCCAGTGAGTTTTAAAGGAATACAAGCCCTTGAAAGTTTGCCCTCCTTCTTCAATCACTTAAAAACGTGATTGACAGCAAAGGTTTCAGAACATTTCCAAATCAGCCTGTATCTGATTTGGGGCCCCACCCCTACATAAATGTTGGCAGGGCCATGACTAGGCCAAGGGTCAGGGAAATTCCATGGGGCGCATAATTTAAGAGGTGCCCAAAATAGTGAGTATCAAGATTAGAAGTATTTTAATGCATGTATTAAAAAATTAACACAAAAAAATCCATGAGGAACAAATAATCAAATTTGGGAATAAAGACACATAGTTTGGCAAGCAAATATTATGGGAAAAGAACAGTCATTTCCCATCAGCCCTGGGCTCAAGGTCAAAGAGGTTACAGCATTCCTAGTGGTGGGATTATAGAAAGTGACAAACCACTAGCAGAGAGACAAGGCACCACAGGACTTTCTAGTCTTTTTTATTTTTATATTTTGGTAGAGCTTGTATTACTCTTTGTTTCTACTTGATTCAGAATGTGAGCCAGGATTTTGATGAATGCAAGGGCTGCTCCTTTTTCCTTTCTCCCCACTCCAGTAATGCCCGGTCATCTCTGAATCCTTTGCTCCTAGCCTCCTTGGTCAGGAGGTGCTGGTGTGTATACAGCCCACTCCCACCTTCTTGTTTTCAAGCTTCAAGACTGCCTAGACCCTCCTTCCCATCTAATCTCCAGTTCCTTGCAATCAAGGTACAGAGGATTCTAGGCTTGGATGCAAAACCCTTGGCAAGGGAACTCAAAAGAACCTAGAAATTGGGATCAGAGATATTCACAGCTGAAGCCATGTCAGAATTGGTAATTTTAGAGAAACTCAGAGTTCCTGAATTTCCATTTCTATTTCAGCACCTCACATGCTACTCTGCCTATGCCACACAAAAGAGCTGCCTTCCCTTTACCGCCCTGCATCTCTGGGAGACTGCATTCTTAGTCCTACACCCACTGACTTACACATGAACTTGAAGGGCACAACTCTGTCCCTCGAAATGTTCATAGTAAATGGAGCCCTTATTTCACACTTTCAGTTGGGTTTCGATGGATAAAAGTGAACTGTTTTGTCTTAACGCACATCGCCAGAGGTTGATTCAATAGTTGCTTAACCAGGACAACTCCCTACTAAGAAAAACTATTTGATGCTAACACAATCTAGAAAAATGCAGATAAACATCTGGTTGACTAAATACAAAATTTTAAAAAATACTTTGATTCTTGTATGTTGATCAGCTGTTTGGATATTTCCATAACCCACAATTTCTTTAACAGAATGTGTACAGTGTATGTTGTTTAAGATTGCTGTGGAGTGGTTGTATCTGAATGTTTTTCCCAGTATGTTTGTATTTTTAACTCATAAAATTCTCCCAGTTCATTCTCTTTCGTAACGTTCTGTTGTCAGTTCTCATAAGTAAACTTTTTTTTTAAATTTCTGAAAGGGGTCTTTCTTGTTCACCCAACGTTCTCAAGAGTACTTCCCACTTCACTTAGTGCTTATTGATCAAAATAAAGAAGGATGCAGTTCAATATATTTCTACTACTCTATGAAGCCCCTGATAAAGAGAAATGTTCATAGTAAGTGGAGCCCCTGTTTCACACTTTCAGTTGGGTTTTGATGGATAAAAGTGAACTTTTTTGTTTTTACGCACATCACCAGAGGTTGGTTCAATAGTTGCTTAAACAGAACAACTCCCTTTCCCTGAGCATAGCCTTTCCTCCACCAGGAGGCTTTAAAATACTGGAGATTCAGAGTAATTGACCTGAGTCTATATATCACGTCTAAATAGACACGGGATAAATTGCATAGCATTTGGTAAAACAAGCTCCTTGCTGTTCCTCTTTCAACCCATGACTGTAATTCAATTGAGGCTTATTGCCTGTGGTTTAATATGATCCTACTGTAAAACTGTTCCTTTTGCAAAACCAAGTTTAGAGTTAAAGAGCCTGCTTTTCTTCAATACAAGAGAATGTTCATTCTCTTGTATTGAAAAGGGATTTCATTATATTTAAAAAAGAAAAACTTTTTCCATTGTTTACTTTATCACTGAGGTCAGATAAAGGAGCCAGAGTCAAAATTAGTCTTTGCTCTGGGATGCGGGAAGTGAGGAGAGAGAAACCCCAGTGGAAATCAGTGGTGGATTTATTTGTATTTCCATAGTGCAGAAATCACAAGGACATTAGCAATGTTGGAAGAAAAAGCATGAGGAAGGAGAGTGCCCATATTTTCATTATTATTAATATTATTCTTAAAATATACTTCATATAATCTTTGGATATTTTGGTACCAATCATTGAAAATGGCTTATGAATCATAAATATTTTCAATCAATCTCAAAAATTTTCACTGTTTAAACAAACTTCCCAGGCTGAGTCTCCCAGAGAAAATTATGAATAGTTTCCCTTATCTAGCCATGAAAAATGCTTAGATATAGAGATGAGTTTCAGATTTAAAGTATTTTTACAGGTTCAAGGGATTTTTAGGCAGCTTTAAAAATACCAAATCTGAGTAGACATGATTCAGAGGATGGGCTTAAGTTGCTAATATCATCTCTGAGATGAGTTGCTGCTATTCTCTGTCTTTTGTGTTGAAGAGGATTTTTGTGAGGCATAACGAGTTTGTAAATATAAAGTAGTCAGAAGGGTCCCTGGTACATGCAAGTACCAAACACAAAATATCTGCTTCAATCTCATGATGACTTATTATTATTGTATGGAATAACTCTGAACATTTGTTTGTCCTACAAACTGTATCTTAATTCATACCTCCATAGAACTCATGAAGATGTTGGATACTTTTCAATAAATTTAGTAACAACCTTACACAATATAGGGCTTCCCTGGTGGCTCAGAGGTTAAAGCGTCTGCCTCCAATGCCGGAGCCCCGGGTTCGATCCCTGGGTCGGGAAGATCCCCTGGAGAAGGAAATGGCAATCCACTCTGGTATTCTTGCCTGGAGAATCCCATGGATGGAGAAGCCTAGTAGGTTACAGTCCACAGGTCGCAAAGAGTTGGACATGATTGAGCGACTTCACTTCACCTCACCTTTACACAATTTAACACATGACTCGACAGCAAAATTCTGATTATGAACATGCTATACATATAAATAGACTGCTGCTTCTTCCACCAACCAAATATCCAGATGTCGAAGCTCTTAGGAGGCTTCTTGCACTTCCCTAAAAATGTGTGTGTTTAGTCGTTCAATTATGTTTGATTCTTTGTGATCCCATGAACTGTAGACTGCCAGGCTCCTCTGTCCATGGGATTCTCCAGGCATAAATACAGGAGTGGGTTGCTATGCCCTCCTCCAGGGGATCGTTCCAACCCAGGGGTTGAACCCAGGTCTCCTGCATTGCAGGCAAATTCTTAACCATCTGAGCCACCAGGGAAGCCCTCTCTAAATTAAATGTACACTCTTTTGGACATACATACACACAAAGACACACACATATGTGTGGCCCTGGCTAATTTACATAATCAGGGCAAACAAGGATGATGACTTGTCCAGTGCCTGACCTCCACTAGAAGCTTCCAGTTCAGTTCAGTCGTTCAGTTGTGTCTGACTCTTTGCACCCCATGGACTCCCTGTCCATCACCAACTCCCAGAGTTTACTCAAACTATGTCCGTTGAATTGGTGATGCCATCCAACCATCTCATCCTCTGTTGTCCCCTTCTCCTCCAGCCTTCAACCTTTCCCAGCATCAGGGTCTTTTCCAGTGAGTCAGTTCTTCACATCAGGTGGCCAAAGTATTGGAGTTTCAGCTTCAGCATCAGTCTTTCTAATGAATATTCAGGACTGATTCTCTTTAGGACTGTTTTAAGTTTTGATTCAACAACATTGGTCCTCTAACATAACAACAACTCTTCCATTCATCTCACTGAGGAATCTAGACATTTAGACAGAAGACACAAATTTACACAAAATATTTAGACTCTTAAAGGATATATGTTATAAGCAATTGTTTTTCTTCGTAAATTGCTTGGAAAATGTCCAGATGTCACCCACATCATTGTTATTCCTGAGTAATGGAAGCTGAAACTTGTCTTTTTGTTCAGATATCCTGATATGCATATTATTTGGATTTCTCAGTTGACTTGGCTCAAGGTCACTTATTCTGAAATCACCATGAAGTCACAGGGAATGGGATATTGCAGTGAATCAGAGAGTCTAGTTTTAACTTTCCCTTGACATCTGTACTTTGTATATGAGCATCTTTTAATTTTATCATCATGGCCCAAATCAGTCAACTTCACATTGTCAAGTTTCTTAGCTGTCAGACGTCTTATTAAGGTGATAAATTCAATTAGTTTGTTGAATTTATATACTGTCAATCAATTTGACGTGTTTCTTTTTCTTTCACCACAGTAAATAAACCAACCAATTTTCTTTTCTACCCCCACCCCTCTGCTCCCCACCAATCGATAGAGCCAGGCATAGGTGTCAGCTTTGGAGAGACTTGGGTTTAGCTTATTTATTTACCACACAGTAATTCTGTTCCTTGAACATATCTCCCAGGACCTACAGATTGGTTACTGAATATTAAGTGAGACCCAGAACATCGAGCCCAGAGCAATGACCAGCACACTATAGGACCAAGAGACCAAAAAAAAAAAAAAAAAAGATGCTTTCATACTTCAAGGTCACAAGCATGAAAAAAGAAGCTAAGTAAGTTATAGGATGGTGTGGGGGAAGGGGGTGGTCATTGTGAAGTTCAGGGGCAGAAATCAATGTTGTGATGGGTGTAGGGAGGAAGGTAAGTGCAGAAAATAATGTAGAGAAATTCAGAAAATATTTTATGAAAAGATGGTAGGGCACAAATTAAAGAGTTAAGAAAATGTGAAAATCAGGAAGTTTAATATGAGCAAGAAACTCTAAGTGTAAGTGAGTCCTGGATGCATCACTGCTTCATAGGGATAACCTGGCCAGGCCCACTTGTGACTCTGCTTAGCTAATGGAACACAATTCTCCCAAGCAGTGTTTTTGATGTTTCCTGCTCCTAATGGCAGAAAAAGGCAAACAAAAAAACAAACAAAAAGTATGAGCTTCTATTCACAGATACAAAAGTCTTTCAGCCACCTGAAGCCAAGCTATATCTTGGAAGTATCAGATTTTATTTCAAAAATGCATGTATAATTTACATTGGCACTCTATAAAATATCTTTGTTCATCTTAAAGATGTTTTAGGCAAAACTTGGAGGAAATTGAAAGTTCTGGGATCTCTGGCACATTTGTCCCTGAATTCCTACACACCCCTTGGCATGCTGCCCTCTACTTCCTGGGGAGTAGGATCCCCATCTTGGAGCCCAAGGTAGAAGAGATACTTTCAGTATTGCTGCAAAGTAGATGAGGAAAATACTCAGAGAAGAAGAAGCCTTTATCTCAGGTCATCTGCAAGTTCCTTCAAAGTGTGTGATTTTTAAAGGGTGGGCTTCCCTGGTAGCTCAGCTGGTAAAGAATTTGCCTATAATACAGGTGACTCCGGATTGATTCCTGGGTCAGGAAGATCCCATGGAGAAGGGATAGATTACCCACTCCGGTATTCTTGGGCTTTCCTGGTGGCTCAGGGAGTAAAGAATCTGCCTATAATGCGGGAGACATAGGTCCAATCCCTGGGTTGGGAAGTTCCCCTGGAGAAGGGTATGGCAATCACTCCAGTATTCTTGCCTGGAGAATTCCCATGGACAGAGGGGCCTTTGGGTTACAGTCCATGGGGTCACAAAGAGTCCAACATGACTGAGCAACTAGCATAGCATAGAGTTCTCAGGCTTCAGGTGGCTCAGTGGTAAAATTCCACCTGCAATACAGGACATGTAGGAGACAGGTTCAGTCCCTGAGTCAGGAAGATCCCCTGGAGAAGGAAATGGCAATCCATTCCAGTATTCTTGCCTGGAGAATCCCATGAACAGAGAAGCCTGGAAGACTTCCGTTCATGGGGTCACAAAAATCAGACAGGACTGAAGTGACTTAGCACACACACACACACACACATGGAGTTCTCAATCTGTCCTGGACAATTTGGATGTGTTCTCGAGTGTCCAAGGATTTTATATACAGTAGTGTGACTAGAATAGATAACTAATAAGGACCTACCAGATAGCACAGGGAACTCCACCCAGTGCACTGTCGTGACCTAGATGTATGTATAGGATATATGTATACATAGAGCTAACTCGTTTTGCTGCAAAGCAGAAACTGTCAGAACATGGTAAATCAACTCTACTCCATTTAACTTTTTTTTTAAAAAGGGAAGTGTCCAAAGATTGGGCAGACGTTAAGGAAGGGGTTTATTCACTCACACAAAAGCGCTCAAGTGTGTTAACTATTGACGATTATGCATTATAAGCAGCTGCAGTTCAATGCTTTTCTCTTTCATTTGGACCAGTGAGGAACTAGCCCTGCCCGACACCCAGACTGGGTTAGGTTGGCACACCTCCTGGCTGTGCTTAGGCTCACACACTTCCAAGAGAATTATGTGGTTCTTTAGTTAACCAATGAAAAAGTCTTCTTTTTATGACAGTTGACAGAATTCCATACCCCAAATACCAGTCAGAACGCACGCCTAATTATTTTATAAGTTATGTTGTGCTGTCATTGACACCTCCTCGGAGTCAAACTCTTGTGCGAGTCTTCACATCTCCCCTGCCTGGGGCTGAGGGAAACTCACCAGCTGCCACGAGTCTTGTCTTGCTCACCCCTCTTTGCTCCTGTGGGGGTCCTGTTTATCTTCCCATCGGTGGGTGGTCCCCTTCAGTGTGCCGCAGATCAGTAAAATGGGACACCCTGCTTACCTCCCATGGTACTGAGAGTAGTTCTTGAAATGCCCTCTTCCCGGAAAGGTGTTCGTCTTCTGTGGGCTTTTTCTTCTGCGATCCATCTGCCTAAATAACAGGGAATGTTATTTTCCTAACAACTGCAATTATTTTCTTATTTTCAATATGAAACATGGCAAGTACTTTTGTGCACTGGGAGTATGGGCTTCTGCTCAAGCCCCTGGATATAGAGATTATCTCTGAAAATTCTTAGAGCAGAGTATCACCTCCAGGACTGTCTGATGAGCCCACGACAAGCCCCACTCCCTGCATCCCCACTCACACAGACACATACAATCATGACACTGTCATCGTCCCTACTCTGTTCTGATGCTTCAGATTCCCATCTCAGGGCACATGTATTTTATTTACAAATAGAGGATATAAAGTACAGATGCTCTTCGAAGAGGTAGTAATGGCCCGAAAACCACACTAGAGACTAAACGACCTAATAGATCCTTCCTCTGATCACACGCACTGCGGCACTCTCGGCTCTCCTGTCCTTCAGTGTCTCATAGAATTTGCTCAGATTCTTGTCCATTGAGTCAGTAGTGCTACCAAACCATTGCATTCTCTGTCGTCCCCTTCTCCTTTTGCCTTCAATCTTTCCCAGCATCAGAGTCTTTTCCAATGAGTCAGCTCTTCACATCAGGTGCTAAAGTGTCACAGTTTCAGCTTCATCATCAGTCCTTCCAATGAATATTCACGGTTGATTTCCTTTAGAATTGACAGGTTTGATTTCCCTTCAGTCCAAGGGACTCTCAAGAGTCTTTTACAGCATCACAGTTCAAAAGCATCAATTTTTGGTGCTCAGCCTTCTTCTAGTCCAATTTGGGTACAATCTCCAAAAGGACAGAATGATCTCAGTTTGTTTCCTAGGCAAACACTGTGAATACTTAAACTATTAGCAACATTCTAACCAATAGAATCTGTTACTATTTCTCTGATTAAGATCAAGAATTAGGATATTTTAGTTCAAATAAGATTCAGATTAGTACCATTGCCTCAAACTCTATTCTTGGTTGCCATTGTTTAAATAATTAATGTACTATGAAATAAACATGTCTACTGTAAAGATATTTTCTGCATACTATTTCTTAAAGCAAATCATCTCATAAGATATGCATATTCATGGAATGCTGTGTAATACTTCATTTCATATTGACATTGAATTTTACTTTCAGACATATTCTTTTAATTGCATGGATAAGTATTCCTTTATATGTATAAATGCTGCTGATGCTTCAGAACCAAGTGAAAATGCAGAAATTATATAGGTTATTTTTATAAAGTTACATAAACTTGAACCTTAATAACTATTACACGGAAAAATTCTTTAAAAGAATCTTTTTATCTCAGATCCTTTCAAGAACTGTTTTATATGATGGGCAGATCCAGACTTGAGCAGAGCATGACAGTACAAAGGTTTGTGCATCTCTTTAAATGTCGACACTTCATCAGAAGCTCTCTACATTCGGCAGCTGGAGGAATAGGAGAGTGAAAGGGGAAGCAGGAGGCAATTCATGAAACAATTCGAAGTTGCACACAAATCATCTTCTGTTGACTCTTTCTTTTAAAAGCTAAAAAATAATATCCCTGACTAAACTATATGGACAATGCTGATAATTATTATTTTTTTCTTTTCTCGTTAAAATTTTTTAGTAGAAGAATAGTTGCTTTATAGTGTTGTGTTAGTTTCTGCTGTGGGACGTGAATCAGCTATGCGTGTATATATATTCCCTCCGTCCTGAGCCTCCTTCCCACTCCCTGCATCCCGCCCCTCTAGGTCTCGCAGAGTACCTGGCTGAGCTCCCTGTGTTACACAGCAGCTTCTCACTAGCTATCTACTCTACACATGGTAATGGATACATGTCAATGCCACTCTCTCAATTCGTCCCACCCTCTCATTCCTGCACTGTGTCAACAAACCCGTTCTCTGGGACAATTCTTCATTCTCTTGCGATAATTCTTAATCCTATTTTTAACATAAACAGACACAAGTTATTGCATGACAAGAGTCTTCCAGCCAGAGGACCCCAACCAATTGCTTCCTTTTAACATTCTATTTTAAGGATAAACTTTGGAGTTTTTGAGACACTTAAATATTGGAAAATCCTACCAACATACTCAAGCAATTGCCCACTCATTCATATAAAATAACTAACTGAAGAAGTGTCTTCTAGTGGATATATTTCCTGCAACAGCTAGTAAAACAGAAAAGAAAGAAATATAAAAATTTGATCCTCGAATGCAAGCTTTTTTCCTGTGACTTTCAAGACACTCCACTACACCAGATTAGTTTACAAACTACATTAGTAGTTTCTAAAACAAGTTTTATCTCTTACAAATCTTCTTTTATTTCTGTCATACAACATATTTAACATTCATAATAAATTATCCTTCTTAAACAACCATTCCCTATTCAAACTGTGCAGTCACCACTGAATTTAGACATCTATCACTTTCCTCCATAAATGCTTGCCTTTGACCACCTAAAAATAGAAATACAATGCAGGCCATTCAGGTAATTTTAAATTTCTAGTAGCCACATTTTTCTAAAGTTAAAAAAACAAAGCATTAAATGTCTATAAAAGCTTTATTGAGATATAATTTGCAAATCATATTAATAAAATTCACCCTTGTATAGTGCACAATTCAATCACTTTTAGCACATATACAAAGGTTCACAGCCATCACTGGTATCTTTTGATTTTTTTGACTCTGCTGAGTCTTCACCGCTCCACGTGGACTTCCTCTAGTTGTGGTCAGCGGGGCTCTTCTTCGCTGTGGTGCACGGCCTTCTCATTTCAGTGGCTTCTCATTGCAGAGCATGGGCTTTAGAGGGTGCAGGCTCAGTAGTTGTAGCTCATGGGCTTAGTTGCCCCAGGGCATGTGGAATCTTTCTAGACCAGGGATCAAACCCATGTGCCCTGCGTTGTCAGGTGGATTCTTAACCACTGGATCTCCAGGAAGTCCCCCACCACCACTATCTAATTATAAAACCACTATCGGATTAGAAAACATTTCATCACCCAAAAGAAACCCTGTATTCATTACTTCATTCTCCAGTCCCTCCTCCTTCCAAACTCTGGGAACAACTAAAATCTACTTTCTATCTCAATGGATTTGTCTATTCCAGGATATTTCACATAAATAGAATCCAGTTCATTTATTTGTGTAATTATTGCTTGTGTTTTTGGTGTCACACCTAAGAAACCGTTGGGTAAAATTAATTTTAATAACTATTTTGTTTAGTTCAATTTAATCAAAACATTATCATTCAGAGTAAAATAAACAAATGCAAAATAAATATTAATAGGATAATTTTCTTTCTTTCTTTTTGTTTCAAAGTGTTTAAAATCTGCTGTGTGTTTTACACTTATAACACAACTCTATTTGAAAAAGTAGAAGCTAGTGTTATGTGGAAGCAGAAAAGTTAATGAAAATGCCATCAATAGTTAACTCAGAAGACAGGAAAGCAACTCAAAACTTGCATATTTGGCTAAGGAGATTTCAGAAAAGAATGTCAACAGTGCCAGTTCTCTTCTTTCAGCTGTGTATAAGGTACTTCTTATATACTTCTTTTAACTATGTGTCAGAGAGAAATAGAAACTGTTTGGTTCTTAAGCAAAATTTAATGAAATATAGAGGGCCCAGGGGAGTGTCTCCAGTCAGCAAAAGAGCCTCATAGTGGAAAATATTTTTAAGGAAAAAAGCAATTACAAGACTGCCAATAGAACTTGGCCTCAGAGTCAAGTTAATTCAAGAATTCCTTCAGGGTCAAGGAAGTTTTTGGTAAAGACCTCAGAATGACAGAAGTCAGTGACTCATATTTTTGCTATCTGAACAAAAGGGCTTCCAAGAATTTTGCAGGGCACTTCTTCACTCCACCCTACTCACAGTCCAAAGTAGAGAAAGACTTGTCTGGAAGAGGTCTCTGAGAATGGCTTTTCTTTAATGTATTTGAGCATTATCTGCCACATAGGAAATCCACAGTAATCTAAAGGAGATTTTAGCTGACGAATTACATAATTCTAAGGTTCAATTAGAAAAGAATATGAGAATTAAAATTTTCATGTAAACCTTTTAACTTACCAAACTATTATAAAAGATAAAATCACATAGCCAAATGTGGAAGCATATTACAAATATATTTTTCTTTTGCTTAATTTTCGTAAAGTGTCTTCTGGCTCCTTTAAGGAATTAAATTTACTGTGGGCAGTCTATGCGTTTTTAACAGCTCTATGCACATATCTATATGTATTTATATGTATGCATATGTGTACATGTATATATGTAATAGCCAAACTAGCCTGATTTTGTCTTCATGAAGTGGCCCGTGCTTTGCATGATGGCAAGGAAAGTACTGAATTAGTATTCTAACTTACTTAATTTATCCAAAGATTTAATTATCCAAAGATTTAATTTATCTGAAGCAGCTGCTTTAGTGATCCCATACCAACAAGTTAACTCCATTGTCCTGTTTTTTCTCTCTGACTGCCATAACTTGTTCCATGAGAGACAAAGTATCATTTAGAAGAGTACATATTTACACCAAGTAAACAGAAAGTAAGAAGTTGATATAAAGGTCAGTCATTATGAACATTATCTGTTGAGCCATTTGTGGTTTATACTTGACATTGTCAAAACATATCTGGAATGTTATGCCAGAACATGATCCTTTATCTGTCATCTATTTCACATAGGCCCACTGATTTAAAATAATATCTTCAGCTTTACTAAAGCATAAATAAAGCAAAAATTTCAATGACTGTGTCTAATTTTTTTAATGACATTTTTGTTTTATTTGACAGTTCCTCTTAATCTCATCACTGCAGCTACAAGAAGTGTTCAAAATTTCCAGGATACAGACATACCTCTTTCACTTTGCTTGCTTACATGCTCACACCCACATTAAATGACCTTAGAAAGTTATTTCCTTTCAATTATCATTATCCATATGTATACATATTACATGGATGTGTTGGGTTTTCTATTGGATTCAGTAACTGGAGTTTCATTTTTAGTGACATCTTTAGGCATCCTTCCAAAAATATCAGCAGTGTTCGGCCTCTACAGATGTATGGCTGTTTGTGTATTGTGACTGGGGACAATGCATGTGTAAGTGTCAAACGCACACAATTGTTTAAAGAGAAAAGTGTTCAAGGGAATGAGGAAGAGATATTTTCTACTGGATGGTCATTACACTTCATTGATTTTTAAGCTATCCCACACCACATTGGAACTAAATCAGCCCCAACTTTGGAAGTTCATCTTCAACCCTCATCTCCATAGGGCACATTAAATTGCCCAGATTTATTAAATTCCTTTCTGTACAAAGCCACCGCTGTTCCTTATTAGAATCTCTTTCTTGTCAGAAACAGTCATCTGATTGGAACACCCTCTTCTTCTAAATCAACTAAAAATTCTCAGCTTATGTTTCAATCCCACTCCTGGACAAGCCTCCACTAGCCCCTGGTTTCCTCCTCTTCTAGGAACACATGATTTTTTCTTTCTGAAGCATGTGGCTGCCATTACAGCTTGCCCTGCAGGGAGGATAATTTGCTCATTGTGGATTAGTTGCCTACAGCAGGTAAGTCTCACCTGGGTCACATCCTTTCGGAGTACATCCATGGACAGGACCGTCTGAAAACTTTTGCTGGAATGTGCAAACTTCTGCCCTGTCTTGTCTTGCTCTCTGTTGCACTTCGCAGGGCTAATTTTTCTCTCAAAAGCTAACACCATGATATTTGAATTAGCTTTTTTCCTGCATTTTATTCCATCCTTTTTTGGTTTTCCATGCTGCACGTCAGACAAGGTGTAACTGATGGCGTGCCAACTGGCATTTCTGATGCAGTTATTACACGAAACCTCTGGAAGAAGTTGGCCTTAATCTGTTCAGCCCAATTTCTACACAAGTTGAATGAGCTAGATAATTAGTAAATATATATGCATGATGGGATAGGAGGAGCACTCTTGATGTCATATACAGTGTATGCACCTAAAATAAGAAATTTGGACTGTCTGGCCAACAAACTTTGGTATTCCATAATCTACTTAATTTATTATCATGTATTTCATGTAGGGGCTAAGTTTTGAAAAGAATCTTGTATTTTTACACATTTTGGCATTGAAAAAAACCTCTTTCAACCAACTGTAGCATAAAGAAATAGGTGTTACCATAAATGACCCTCCTTGTACTCAGTAATTTTATACCTTTAGTCAGTAGTATGAAGCTCAGTTTACTCTACTTATGGCTTCAAGTGATCCACAAATTGCATGAATTCCACACATGTGCATTTGGGGAGAAGAGTGCTCATAGCATTTATGGTATTCTCAAAAGAGACTTACTCCCCCCCAAAAATTATAGCAATTGACATTCTAGGTTAACTAATATTGGAAACTATTGAAAATACAGATGTGACATGGTAGTTTAAATGATTAAAGGTCATAGTGGTTTTTTAAATTATCTCTACATGATTGTCGATGGCTTTCCCTCCATATTAATTTCCCATACTCATTCATCATTCCATTAGTCCTCATCGCACAGAATCCATATTCAGTGGTATCTTATGTGCTGTGCTTTTCAAAGCACACTAAAATTATGGCTGTTAGCTGCTGGACTGAATCATTTGAAAAGGAGTATGGAAGTGAATATATTGGGCTTTCCCTAGTGGCTCAATTGATAAAGAATCTGCCTGCAATGCAGGAGATCTGGGCTCGATCCCCAGGTCAGGAAGACCCCTGGAGGAAGGAAATGGCAACCCACTCCAGTACTCTTGCCTGGAGAAGTCCTTGGACAGAGGAACCAGGCAGGCTACAGTACATTGGATGACAAAGAGTAGGTCACAACTGTGCAACTCTTTTTCACTTTTTCATGGAAGTGAAAAATAATGTGCAACTACAGACTTCCTGCTGCTTGAATTGGGAATAATTTGTAAATGATGGCAGAACACAAATTAGTTCCTATTTTCCAAGGAAAGTGTTTTCCAATAAATTAAAACTAAGGAGGATATGAAAGAAGCAAACTTTTAAAACGCACAGAGCAATAAATTAGAAGTAACCAATATGTGTGTGCAAATGAGCCAGATTAACTAAACTAATTTCTAGAACTCCCTAATACTTTTCTTGAAAGTTTTATTTCATAATGTGCTTATAACTCCTAACATCACACGTGTTTCTTGTGCCAAGCGTATCATTATGTTTCTTGGATAATTATGAAAATCCCATTATAAATTATGGAAAAAATGCTGCACATACACTTACAAAGTTTTTTTTTCCCTAAACAGAAGACAAATCCATTTCAACTGTAATCTTGAGATTGTTGTCTCCTGGGATGAATGTTCACAACTTCTTTAAAAATGGTCAAGAAGAAAACATTTTTTCCAAGACTTGGTATGATAGCCATATTCCAGTGTGTCTTCCAATGGTCTCCTAGGATGCAGACACTTGCAGAAGGGATTCAAGGTGGGAGAAGAATGTCCCTTCTGCTAACTGTTCCACAAGTCCTTTCTCTGTCTGTGTCTATAATCCTGCCCAATAAAACAGGCTCATCAGTAACATTTTTCTGGATTCTACATATATGCATTGATGTATATTTATTTTTCACTTTCTGATTTACTTTATTCTGTATGACAGGCTCTCGGTCCATTCACCTCTCTACAAATGACCTAATTCCATTGCTTTTATGGTTAAATAATATTCCTTTACATATATCTACCACATCTTCTTTATCCGTTCATCTGTTGTGGACATTTAGGTTGATTCTGTGCTCCAGCTATTATAAATAGTGCTGCAATGAACATTGGTGTGTATGTGTGTTTATGAATTATGTTTCTCTCAGGGTATCTTCCCAGGAGTGGGATTGTTGAGTTATAGGGTAGTTCTATTTGTAGTTGTTTTTAAGGAACCTACATACTACTTTCCACAGTGGCTGTACCAATTTACATACACACCAACAGTGCAAGAGGGTTCCCTTTTATCTACCCCCTCTCCAGTAGTCATTGTTTGTAAATTTTTTGATGACAGCCATTCTTCTCAGGGTGAGGTGATAACCTCATTGTAGTTTTGATCTGCATATCTCTAATAATAATATTGAGCATCTTTTTATGTGCCTGTAGGCCAGCTGTATGCCTTCTTTAGAGAAATGTCTATTTGGCTCTTCAATCCATTTTTTGATTGGATTGTTTGGTTTTTTGATATCAAGCTGGGTGAGCTGTTTGTATATTTTGGAGATTTATCCCTTGTCAGTTGCTTCATTTGTGAGTATTTTCTCCCATTCTGAGGACTGTCTTTTCGACTCATTTATGGTTTCGTTTGCTGTGCTGGTTAATGATTCTTTATATTAAACTTTCCCTCTTCAAGTTGCCTAGTAGTTCTTCTCTCCTGACTGGACTCAGACACAGTGACTTGTGGATTTGTTTATAAATGCCACAGGAGATGCTATCTCATCACATATTCTCTGCCCACGTGCTCTGGGGAAGCTAGCTGCTGTGACCTGGTCCGCAATGGGCAAGGTCAGTGCAGTTTGCACCAAGGCTGCTGGCCAGAAGCCACGTGGGGAGCTTGGTCCCGGGTCCTCCCAGGCCTGTCAGGCCTTCAGACGAGGCTGTAACCCTGGCTGATGTCTTCACTGCAGCCATTTGAGAAACCAGACCCAGAGCCCCTGGCTAAACTGCTCACTGAATCCTGGCCTCAGAAACTAACTGAGATAAAAAATGTTCGTGGATTCAGGCCACTAAGTTTTGAGAAAAAGTGTTATGTAGCAATCAACAATGAATGCATTTGGCTTAAAGATTACTTTAAATTTTGAATTATTTTTATACAAAATCTTTACAAGGAAGCCACTTGGTAATCAATCATTTTGATCAGGTAACAGAAAATTCTTATTCCACAGGATGCTAAAACCAATACAGGAATCTAATGTAACAGAGCGTGAAGGTCACAGGTTCTGCTGTGTGCTGCCAAAGTGTGACCAGAGGGAACTATTTTACCTGTTGAGCATCAGTCTCTCAGAATATTACTAATTCCATCTGCCTCAGCCATTGATGTCAACTAAATGGGTGAATGAATGCAAAGTCTTAATAAGGCGCTTGGCAAAGAGAAGACTCTATTATAATTAATACAATAAAACTTAAATCCACATAGAGAATTAGGACAAGTCATAGAAAAGTTTGCTTAAAAATAATTTAATTGGAAGCATGTATCTTTATGAATTCACCTTCTAAGCACACTATTCCAGAAGCTTACAACGATACTGTACTAACTGCTAGTTTATTTCACTACAATTTCCACTAGACTATACACTTCAGAAAGACAGATCTTATTATGCTCCTCTTTTCATGATTATAGCCTCTCTACCCCTAGCATAATATCTAACATTATAGTCAAATAATATTATATCAATAGTATATGTAAAATAAAGAAGGGTTCTATGTCATACAAAAAGATTTCTAAAGAAATTTAGTCACAGTATCTTTGGTAGTATTGAACTGAATTTAAATTATCATAGCTTTTTAAGTATTTGTAATAACACCAGGATACTTTATTTAAAGCATATGCCGCTACAAGCATGCTTTATAATCTTCATGAAAATAAAATTCAAAAATATGACATCTTTTAACAATATTTCAGACTTCTTCCTGCAATAATCAGTAATTTATGAAACCTCCTGCAGTATAATGCTTATGTTTTATAATTCTTTAGCCCTTAATAACAAGATCAAAATTTTTACCAATAATTTTCATTGTAATAATTACCAATATTCTAGAACAACATTCTTTTTACCCCTGGTTGACAGTTTCTCTCCTCATTACCTGCCAATGAGTTCACCTCTTTCATGACATAAAATTCAGTGTTTTCCAAGTCAAGGACAGCATGTTTCATATTTAAATGAAATTATGATTTCCTAATCAAAAAGCAAATCCTTCATTTGAAAAATTTGAATGATTCTTAAAATAGAATGCCAGATGCCTAAATTTAGGTGCTAAAGAAGTCTAATTCAGGAACACTTTCTGGCACCAGTCCCAAACATTTTCATTTGATTATGGATTGAATATGTTTTCATTCATTTTAAACTCTTGCGTCTCTGTATGTTGTTCTGAGATAGGAGAATGCATGTTGGTAGACAAATTGGCCTCAAAAAAATATGCCACTCTGCTTTAAGGACCTATTTCTGTTGACATGTTGGAAAGATGGCCTTATGCTTGGGGACAGGTTTTCAGGTATCCAAGTCACACAGGTCCATAGTCAAATGTGCATTCTGCCTCATAATGAATAGATATCATTGAATTACAGCAGCTAAACTACAATACAGAGACTGCAAAAGCTGGCAAATACAGATCACATAGAACTTTCCACTATACCCTGATGGGTCCCACTGTTCTTATCTTTACTTTTATTTCATTTAGTTTGCCACGTGTGTCTTACTTCTGTTCATCTTTCTTGTGCAGATTCATCCTAGCTTTAAGTTGAAAAGAATTGTTGAAATTATATATTTTTACTGTGCTGTGCTTAGTGTTCAGTCTTAACTCTTTGCGACCCCAGGGACTGTAACCTACCAGGCACCTCTGTCCATGGGGATTCTCCAAGCAAGAATACTGGAGTCAGTTGACATGACCTCCTCAAGGATCTTCCCAACCCAGGGTCGAATACAGGTCTCCCCACGTTGCAGGCAGATTCTTTACCATCTGGGCCAACAGGGAAGCCTTTTAACTAGTCATTATCATAAGTTCATGAATTATTTCAGGTTATAGACTTTTAAAAAAAAATGTATTTCTTCCCATTTCCGTATGAATCTGAGTGCCTTCTATCATTCTGCGGGCAGCGCTCTTCCTATTGAGGCCAAAGCACTGTGATATTACCCTTGCTATAACTTAGCTATATAGCAAACTAGAGAAAGTCATGACTTAGCAGCAGCAGCAGAGAAAGTCAAGTCCATCTGTGTGAGACTCAAAGGCAGCTCTTTCGTGATAGCTTTTCTGAGCTGCACTTCGCATATCTGTAAAATTGTGTAGTAACAAGCACCCTAGCTCTGTCATTGTGTCATGGTGAGAACTGTCTGAGATAAGCTTGTGAAAATGTTTCCTAAGCGGCAGGGTCTTCCAAAGCTATGAAGTGTAACCTACTTACATTTGTCCTCTTTCCTGGAATTGCGTCTTTGGGCATAAGGATCCTGTCCCCAGCTTGTTGCAATTGATTCACCTTTAAAAATCAACTCAGATTCAACTTGCTCCCTATGACCTTCTCTCACCCTTCATTTGAGTCTCCCAACTCTGAGCTTCTATAAACTATCCATGATATTCATCAATATCAAATTTGTCATTAGGTTCTACATTGTAGGATGTTTTTAGTCACTGGGATTCCACTCATTTCTAGTTCACCTCTCACAGGTCTCCTGCACACACCTGAATGAGGTCCATTACCTGTTGTATTTCATCACATGGACTCTTCCTTTACATGGCCACTCATGGCTCATAATCCTTTCTTCTCTCCCCCTCTCCAAGCCTCTTGGCCAGAGATACTTCCACAAAAATATTGCAAAATGACTTCAGTAATTTGAAATGTTTAAGTTATATTGAAATATTTCCATTAAATTTTTCACTTTTGATTTTTAAGTTATAATTTGATTTTTATTTCTCTTTACCCATAGCTTCACAAAATTAATACCTCCCTTTGGCAGACTACAGTCCATGGGGCCGCAAGAGTTGGATACGACTTGGTGACTAAACCACCACCAATCACCACCACCAATGAGGTTTGCTCCCTTCCTCATCAGTTTATTCTAGCCAAAGAACAGAAAAGAATAAAATTTACCATACAACTGATTGACTGAATTATGTCTTGAAAAAATGCCATTCAATATGAACAGCAAACCCCAACCCAAAGTTGGATGTAGATTCTGCTTAAAACAGTTTTTTGTTGTTCATTTGCTAGGTCATGTCTGACTCTATAAAACAATGTTTGTCAACAAAGGCTGTTAATTTCCCCCAGTACTTGGAAATATTTTTCAGGCCAAATATTCTGATTTAGAGAGAAAGGATGTCTGACTTACTCTGTCCTGTCTTTAGCGTCATCTAGAGCTCCATTGAGGGAGCTTCCCTGGAGGCTCAGCAGTCAAGAATCCACTTGCAATGCCAAAGATGTGGGTTTGATCCCTGGGTCAGAAAGATCCCCTGGAGGAGGGTGTGGCAACCCACTCCAGTATTCTTGCCTGGAGAATCCCATGGATGGAAGAGCCTGGTGGGCTACAATCCATAAGGTTGCAGAGTTGGACACGACTGAAGCAACTGAACACACACAGAGAGCTCCACTGAGACGAGAAGTGTAGACTGAGAAATCTGACAATGTTTTCCTAGGATTCATATTAACTTACAGTGTTAGCTTTTTAAAAATTGACTGAGAATGAGTCTAGGCACATAATATCATAAAAATTCAAGAACCTAGTAACTATTCATTATCTTCCAAGAAACTATTTTGTAACCAAAGAAAAAAAGTTACAGTATTTTCTATTTCCTTTGTAAACAAATTATGAACAAATATGTTGATTTTGACATTAAAGAACTGAATAGACATCCTTGTACCCACATTCCCATAATAAGACTTTTGCTAAGCAAAATACAATGCTAGTAGTTTTCTCATGGTAATTTATCCATTTGCTCTTCAAGTTACATGTTCTCAAAATATTCCATTAAATGAAATTTTTTTATAAGTGCCTTGTCTAAGTTTGTACATTCCCAGAAAAGTTCACAAAACACTTTGCAAACTTTGTTTAATTAAACACAATACCACACCTTTGCTTTAAATGTAATGATCATAATTTCTTACAAACAATTTTTAATGAGTTTGCACTTTGCTATACCCCCTCATATATTTTCTTCACCTCCACAGGTGATGAAATTGTGATCAACATTATGAAATTGGATCACAATTATTTCTTTAATCAAAACAAACCAAGCCTTATGCCATAGGTGTGGAAATCCATATTGCTAGGCTGTCCAATTGCAGTCATATTTTGTAATCAGCACTTTTGGCCAAACACATGGTGTAAATTATATGGAAAATGAGAAGGCATGTTCTGTCTCATTCCGTTGCCAGGTATGTTTCATATTTAGATATAAACAATGAAAGAAATTCAAATTTCACAACAGTTGAGTCATTTCTGCCGCTGTGAGTGCTTGCAGTTTATTAATAGCAAAGCTATTTTCTTGTTTGAGAATTTGTCTTTGCTCTTAAATAATTATATTCCCACCATGCTACCTATACTTATTTCATCCATTGCTAAGCAATAATTCAATAAAAGCTTCTCTCAGAGAGAAACTGAAACCTCAAATACTTATCAAATGACCTTTATGCCCAAAGCAAGGCTGAGGGGAAAAAAAAAAAAAAACATTCTATAAGACATGATTATGGGGTTCCTAATAGCTCTTTTACTTCACCCCAAAAATCTAGATTACTATGACCTAATATCCATGAAGTATACTTTGAAAAGTGAAAGTGTTAGTTGCTCAGTCTGTCCAACTCCTTGGGACCCCACGGACTGTAGCTCTCCAGACGCCTCTGTCCATGGGATTCTCCAGGCAATAATACATAGCCAGTCCCTTCTCCAGGAGAAGGCAATGGCATCCCACTCCAGTACTTTTGCCTGGAAAATCCCATGGATGAAAGAGCCTGGTAGGCTGCAGTCCATGGAGTCGGGAAGAGTCGGACATGACTGAGTGACTTTCACTTTTCACTTTCATGCATTGGAAAAAGAAATGGCAACCCACTCCAGTGTTCTTGCCTGGAGAATCCCAGGGACAGGGGAGCCTGGTGGGCTGCCATCCATGGGGTTGCACAGAGTTGGACACGACTGAAGCAACTTAGCAGCAGCAGCAGCAGTCCCTTCTCCAGGAGATCCCCCTGATTCAGGGATTGAACCTAGGTCTCCTTCATTGCAGGTGAATTTTTTGGCATCTGAGCTACCAGGGAAGCCCCCAACAGAAACATAGTTTACAGCTTTTTGGCAGAGGTGTCTACAAAAAATCAGAAGGAAGCCAAATTGTTGCTCTTTCCCTTACAGTTACATCAAGGGGTTGAGATCTTTAAGATAACCTCAGGATGACATCTAGCTGAGTGGAGGAATTACCTTACAGTCCAATAGAATTTTCTGATCCCCAAACTAAAGTACTAGAATGTGGTGGAGAAAAGTCTCCCCTTGTATATAATGAGAACAATGCAGAGAAAACATTTTCAGAATATATTCACCTTGGCCGTTCCCATTTTCTAGCCTTTGTCTCAAAACACTAATTTATTGCTCTCCAAATTTTTGAGAAAGACAAGTTCTACTAGATGAGAAGAATGAATGCTCATAAGATAATGATCAGCAGTTTTATTCAGCATTTGCAATGGAAATTTCAGTATGAATAAACATATATTCTGGACACTATTATACCATCAATCAATCAGGAGTGCTCATATAAAAGATGGACATTTTTATGACTACTTCTCCTGCTTTTTTATTTAGCTCTTTTCTAGTCTAGAAAATATATCTGTTACTGTACAATCTTTCAAATTATATTCTGATTTTAATAATAATCACAAATTAATGATATGTAGTCACGTGTCCATTTTCTTGGGGGAAAATAGCCATATGCTTCAATAGCTAAAACTTCCATTTTCAGAAACTAATTAAAAGGCCTTGTGGTACAGTAATCAGAAAAACAGGTGTTTCATTTAGTTTCTCTCCCTTCGAGGTTGACTAGTTGCAATTCAAACTTCCCTGCGATGCCTTCAAAGTCAAGAGGAGTCACATAGATCCACATCGCCTGTCACACAACAATATCCTTCTGTCCCACCTCAGGATTTTGACAGAATACAAATCAAAGAAAGAAAACTGTTTTTATTATATAGTACAGTATGTTAAATTATGAGTGGGATTTTTCACAATAGACTTTGAAGATTTTAACTCAGCAAAGGAGAAAAAGGCTCAAATCCTGTTTACTTTTCCCTTTGATAGATTGAGTACATACACATATTTTTTCATCTTTGAAGAGATGAGACCCCGCTATAGGAGAGATGTTCCATTCTTCTTTCCCTAAATGCAATCATCTTATCAAAACCACATCTCTAGGACATGTTCTTGTGAGTACAGACTGCATTACATACGATTTTATAATACACACGGTAACTTTGGAAAGCTTCGGCCATACTCCTGCTGTTAATTATTTAGACTCTGACATATTGCAATAAAACATTTCATCAAGCACTCCAGTCCAGGGAACGATAGGTATCAACAGTGTATTGGTAATGCAAAATAAATGGATCGGGGTTGAAAATAATGAGTTTGGTGGATTACATCTGTCACTGTGAGTTATTATTGTAGAATATAATAGGGCAAAGCACTACAAAAATAAAGCTTGTCTTCTCTAGTTAAAGGTGAGACAACTACCTCTAATGAGATACAGAAATTCAAGCGTGAGTTATTAATTATATACACAGAAGGTGTATCTGCTTGCCCAATCTTACATATCTGTATGTATATAGCTATAGAACAGAAAGTCTCCATTGCCAAAGCTGGTGACAGCTCACAGTGGCTCTTGCCAGAAAGTAGAGAAGACTTTCCATTCAGCCACATTTGACCATGCAAGACAAGAAAACAAAACAAAACTGGACACTTGACTGGGTCACAGCAGATCCAGACCCTGGCACCGATTCTAATTTGCTCTGTGCAACACGGTGACTTACCTCTGGGACTGAGATCTGTCATCTGTAAAAGTAGGGCCTTAAATGAAACTGTCTTTAAGTTCAGTTCTAGTTTCAAAACATTACTTGATTCTATATTCATAAAATGGAATTTTTAAAGTTAAGTGAACCAGGTAGCTTTTTTTACGTTTAGAGGCATACAGCCTGGCAGAGAATTTACTGGGAGAATAATCCAGGTTGCCTCTCTTGGAAGGCAAACATGAGAGACGTAGATGTCCATTATTCAAGAGAAAGAGTGTGAAAGAATATTTTATTTCACTAAGCATTGGTGCCCAGCCTGAGCAGGAGGAGAGAGAAGTTGGGATAGGATGGGCTTCCAGACGGTAAAGAATCTGCCCTCAATGCACGAGACCCAGATTCAATCCCTGGATCAGGAAGATCCCCTGGAGAAGGGAATGCTTACGTACTCCAGTATATCTTGCCTAGAGAATCCCATGGACAGAGGAGCATGATGGGGTACAGTTTATGGGGTCACAAAGAGTCAGACACGTCTGAATGACTAACACGTTCATTTTCAATGATGCAGATTTTGAAATTAGTTCACGCTGGTTGAACAGCCCTTGAGGATACCCTCTTCTTAGTCCCCCTGGCAGAAATGGACACCATGGTCCCTGGAGGGGGATAGGGGAGCCTGGGTTGCTGATCAGGGCTCAACATGCATAGGTCTAGCACTGTCCAACTGTCCTGACAGGTGGTGGAGACCATGCCTCCATGACCTCTCCAGCAGGACTGCCTGCTGTGCGTCCCTGAACAGTAACCACCAGAAGGGTGTGAACCACAAGGGCAATTTCTGTCCTACTGGGAGAAGCAGAGGCTGGCAGACCTCATCTGGGTGGTTGTACAGCATCTCCCTGAAGGTGCTGGGCAAGTCTGGACAGCTGGGCTCAAAACTGGCCCCAATGGACCAGCCAGAACTCTCAGTTCTATCCTCTGCCAGACATTTGAAAGAGGGCCAGGCTCTTTGAACCCAGCTGGGGTTTTAGAAGAGGTTGAGATAATGAACTTCCTATTAGTAAGGTCAAGCAGCATTTCAAAAGATCAACTGAAAAAAACTTTTAATGTGAAAAATTTGTAACCAAAGTTAGTGAACCAAGTCAATCGGTTTCATTTTTTATTAATTGTTTAAGAAACATAAAGTAATCTATTTTCAGTGCACAAAATTTCAAGACCCTAGGTAAATTAAATAAAAAAAAAAACTCAACAGTAATAACTCCATTCAGAAATAATGACTACTAGTTATAGAAAACAAACTTGGGATTTCTAAAAGGGAGAAGAAAGAAAAGAGGGACAAATTAGGAGTATGGGCTTAACAGATATGAATTACTCTATATAAAATAGATAAGCGACTAGGATTTACTATACATAATATCTTATAATAACCTAAAATGGAATATAATCTGAAGATACTGAAACACTTTGCTGTATATCTGAAACTAACACATTTTAAAGTTGTTTTTTTTTTGTCAGAGCTTATATCTCTCATGATGACTAAAATTTTGAGTTTAGTTTGTATCCATGCTAGATATAGTTATATATTTACAAAAATGAAATCAAATGACTGTTTCCTTAGCACAATATTGTAAACATTATGCAACACATTTAATGCTTCTGCAATATGACTTTAATAAATATATACTATTCCATAACACAAGTCTCCATCATTTGTGAGCTCTTTTTATTGGTGGAAATTCAAATGAGGTCCAGTTTTCAAACTAATTCTAAAATGAGTATCTTTGAACAGGCCTCTTTTGCCATATCTCTGATTATCTCATTAGTTTAGAACTGTTGAATTAAAACATAATATCGTATCATTTTTGACACTAAGAGCTACAATAGTATCACTCTAATAAAACCCGGTGGCATAATGAATTTGTATTTTGAAACTTCTCAAAGGGACACTAAAGAAGTATAACAGCATTTGAAAAAGAATATGTCCTATTTGAAAGAAACCAGGTTGAGAAGCTATGGAAAGCAGAGAATGGTTGAAGAGTTTATACATGAACCCTAAATAATATCAAGGAACCATTAGCATGGTAGAAGAAAATTTTTACCCCACTCACACCTATGGACAGATCAACTAAACAGAAAATTAACAAAAAAACACAAACTTTAAATGATACAATAGAGCAGTTAGACCTAATTGATATCTATAGGACATTTCACCCCAAAACAATGAATTTCACCTTTTTCTCAAGTGCTCACAGAACCTTCTCCAGGATAGATCACATCCTGGGCCATAAATCTAACCTTGATAAATTCAAAAAAATTGAAATCATTCCAAGCATCTTTTCTGACCATAATGCATTAAGATTAGATCTCAATTATGGGAGAAAAACTATTAAAAAGTCCAACATATGGAGGCTGAACAACATGCTTCTGAATAACCAACAAATCACAGAAGAAATCAAAAAGAAATCAAAATATGCATAGAAATGAATGAAAATGATAACACAACAACTCAAAACCTGTGGGACACTATAAAAGCAGTGCTAAGGGGAAAGTTCATAGCAATACAGGCACACCTCAAGAAACAAGAAAAAAGCCAAATAAATGACCTAACTCTACACTAAAGCAACTAGAAAAGGAAGAAATGGAGAACCCCAGAGTTAGTAGAAGGAAAGAAATCTTAAAAATTAGGGCAGAAATAAATGCAAAAGAAACAAAAGAGACCATAGCAAAAATCAACAAAGCCAAAAGCTGGTTCTTTGAAAGGATAAATAAAATTGACAAACCATTAGCTAGACTCATCAAGAAACAAAGAGAGAAAAATCAAATCAATAAAATTAGAAATAAAATGGAACGATCACAACAGACAACACAGAAATACAAAAGATCGTAAGAAACTACTATCAGCAATTATCTGTCAATAAAATGGACAACGTGGAAGAAATGAACAGATTCTTAGAAAAGTACAACTTTCCAAAACTGAACCAGGAAGAAATAGAAAATCCTAACAGACCCATCACAAGCACAGAAATTGAAACTGTAATCAGAAATCTTCCAGCAAACAAAAGCCCAGGTCCAGACAGCTTCACAGCTGAATTCTAACAAAAATTTAGAGAAGAGCTAACACCTATCCTACTCAAACTCTTCCAGAAAATTGCAGAGGAAGGTAAACTTCCAAACTCATTCTATGAGGCCACCATCACCCTAATACCAAAACCTGACAAAGATGCCATAAATAAATAAAACTACAGGCCAATATCACTGATGAACATAGATGCAAAAATCCTTAACAAAATTCTAGCAATCAGAATCCAACAACACATTAAAAGATCATACACCATTACCAAGTGGGCTTTATCCCAAAGATGCAAGGATTCTTCAATATCCGCAAATCAATCAATGTAATTCACCACATTAACAAATTGAAAAATAAAAGCCATATGATTATCTCAAAAGATGCAGAGAAAGCCTTTGACAAAATTCAACATCCATTTATGATTAAAAACTCTCCAGAAAGCAGGAATAGAAGGAACATACCTCAACATATCATGTCAATGTATGGCAAAACAAATACAGTATTGTAATTTAAAAAATAAATAAATTTTTTAAAAAAAAGCTATATATGACAAACCCACAGCTAACATTATCCTCAATGGTGAAAAATTGAAAGCATTTCCCTTAAAGTCAGGAACAAGACAAGGGTGCCCACTTTCACTGCTACTATTCAACATAGTTCTGGAAGTTTTGGCTACAGCCATCAGAGCAGGAAAAGAAATAAAAGGAATCCAGTTTGGAAAAGAAGATGTAAAACTCTCACTGTTTGCAGATGGCATGATCCTCTACATAGAAAACCCTAAAGACTCCACCAGAAAATTACTAGAGCTAATCAATGAATATAGTAAAGTTGCAGGATATAAAATCAACACAAAGAAATCCCTTGCATTCCTATACACTAATAATGAGAAAGTAGAAAAAGAAATTAAGGAAACAATTCCATTCAACATTCCATTGCAACGAAAAGAATAAAATATTTAAGAATATATCTACCTAAAGAAACTAAAGACCTATATATGGAAAACTATAAAACACTGATGAAAGAAATCAAACAGGACACTAATAGATGGAGAAATATACCATGTTCATGTATCGGAAGAATCAATATAGTGAAAATGAGTACACTACCCAAAGCAATCTACAGATTCAATGCAATCCCTATCAAGCTACCAGCAGTATTTTTCACAGAACTAGAACAAATAATTTCAAGATTTTTATGGAAATACAAAAAAAAAAAAAAAAAAAAAACCTCGAACAGCCAAAGCAATCTAGAGAAAGAAGAATGGAACTGGAGGAATCAACTTGCCTGACTTCAGGCTCTACTACAAAGCCACAGTCATCAAGACAGTATGGTACTGGCACAAAGACAAAAATATAGATCAATGGAACAAAATAGAAAGCCCAGAGATAAATCCACACACCTATGGACACCTTATCTTCAACAAAGGAGGCAAGAATATAAAATGGAGTAAAGACAATCTCTTTAACAAGTGGGAAAACTGGTCAACCACTTGTAAAAGAATGAAACTAGATCACTTTCTAACACCACACACAAAAATAAACTCAAAATGGATTAAAGACCTAAACATAAGACCAGAAACTATAAAACTCCTAGAGGAGAACATAGGCAAAACACTCTCCGACATAAATCACAGCAGGATCCTCTATGATCCACCTCCCAGAGTACTGGAAATAAAAGCAAAAGTAAACAAATGGGATCTAATTAAAATTAAAAGCTTCTGCACAACAAAGGAAACTATAAGCAAGGTGAAAAGACAGCCTTCTGAATGGGAGAAAATAATAGAAAATGAAGCAACTGACAAACAACTAATCTCAAAAATATACAAGCAACTTATGCAGCTCAATTCCAGAAAAATAAATGACCCAATCAAAAAAATGGGCCAAAGAACTAAAAAGACATTTCTCCAAAGAAGACATATGGATGGCTAACAAACACATGAAAAGATGCTCAATATCACACATTATCAGAGAAATGCAAATCAAGACCACAATGAGGTACCATTTCACACCAGTCAGAATGGCTGCGATCCTAAAGTCTACAAGCAATAAATGCTGGAGAGGATGTGGAGAAAAGAGAAACCTCTTATACTGTTGGTGGGAATGCAAACTAGTACAGCCGCTATGGAGAACAGTGTGGAGATTCCTTAAAAACTGGAAATAGAACTGCCTTATGACCCAGCAATCCCACTGCTGGGCATACACACCAAGGAAACCAGACTTGAAAGAGACACATATACCCCAATGTTCATTGCAGCACTGTTTATAATAGCCAAGACCTGGAAATAACCTAGATGTCCATCAGCAGATGAATGGATAAGAAAGCTGTGGTACATATACACAATGGAGTATTACTACTCAGCCATTAAAAAGAATACATTTGAATCAGTTCTAATGAGATGGATGAAACTGGAGCCGATTATACAGAGTGAAGTAAGCCAAAAGAAAAACACCAATACAGCACACTAACACATATATATGGAATTTAGAAAGATGGTAATGATAACCCTGTATGCAAGACAGCAAAAGAGACACAGATGTATAGAATGGACTTTTGGACTCTGAGGGAGAGGGAGAGGGTGGGGTGATGTGGGAGAATGGCATTGAAACATGTATACTATCATGTAAGAAATGAATCGCCAATCTATGTTCGATACAGGATATAGGATGCTTGGGGCTAGTGCATGGGGATGATCCAGAGAGATGATATGTGGTGGGAGGTGGGAGGGGGTTCAGGAGAGGTGGGAGGGGGTTCAGGATTGGGAACTCATGTACACCCGTGGTGGATTCATGTCAATGTATGGCAAAACCAATACAGTATTGTAAAGTAAAATAAAGTAAAAATAAAAATTTTTTAATTAAAAAAAATTTTTTTAATAAATAAGCAAGGAAGAAAATGCAGAATGCAGTGATAGGTAGAAAAATAGAAATAACCATAACTTATGAAGACTTACATTGTTTGCATATAATCTAAGGATGTAATATTTCTCTTTCTTCTTATTCTCACAGAAGTAAAAACATAAAAGAGAACAAAGGTCAATGTAATCATTAAAAAGAGATAAAACCTCACAAATCAAGTCTGGTAAGAGATTGCTGGTAACTGATATGAAGGGAAATTATTGATATGTGACAAAAGCTTTGGGGGAGAGTTTTCAATGCTGAGGCTTTCTGAAGCAGTGAGGTCTTGTATGGCCTTATCCACCTCCCAATACGGGCTTCCTAGGTGGCTCAGTGGTAAAGAATCTGCCTGCAAGTGCAGGAGAAGCAGGTTCAGTCCCTGGGTTGGAAAGAGCCCCTGGAGAAGGAAATGGGAACCCACTCCAATATTCTTGCCTGGGATATCCCATGGACAGAGGAGCCAGGAAGGCCACAGTCCATGGGGTCTCAAAGTGGGACATGACTGAACACACCCACATGCACACATACTTCCCAACATGGTGTGATGATCAGGTAACCTGTGGGATAATTTTTCTCAAATCAAGAAAGAACCTGAACTCTGTTAAGAATTAGTGGACAGATATAAAGTAGCATAGGAGATAAAAAGCAGTCAATCTTAACGGAAATCAAACTTGAATATTCATTGGAGGGTCTGATGCTGAAGCTGAAGTGCCAGTAATTTGGTTACCTGATGTGGACCGCTGACTCATTGGAAAAGTCCCTGATGCTGGGAAAGATTGAGGGCAGGAGTAGAGGGTATCAGAAGATGAGATGGCTGGATGGCATCACCAATGCAATGGACATGAATTTGGGCAAACTCTGGGAGATGGTGAGGGACAGGATGGCCTGGCATGCTGCAGTCAAGGGTGTGGCCAAGATTCAGACATGACCAGGCAACTGAACAATGGCAACAACATTAAGTAAAGAGCAAACAGTGTAACTGTATAAATGTGCCTACATGGATTTATGTCTTCAAATGTATTCTAAATTGCAACCTTAAATAAATATAGCATTTACATTAACACTGCTCATATTAAGTGGTTTAAAATGACATTGTCTTTTATAAATGGAAAATTATGCTATAATAAGTCTCATAAATAGACATAAGTAACTGAAGACTTGCTCCTGGGCCCATGATACCATACCACATGGTTGCACCATAGAGATGCATGTGGGATAAACTGCAGCAATAGCAATGCATTTTCAAAATTAAAGAAAAACACTGTATTTATAGTTATAACTTAACCTTTTTAGCAAGAGAAAATTTCTTATTGTGACAGAGGAAATAGGAAAATATGAGGTGGAAATATTATTCTAGGGCTGAAATGTAATAGATTCCCCAGAAAAAATAAGCCCCTCCATGCTGCTCAATATCATGACTAATAGTCCTGATTTAGAACTAATTTCAATATTCATTCTTGTTTTCAATTCCACAGATCACAGAAGAATTAATAACCTTGAATTCATTTAAGAAAAAGAAATTTCCAGAACTCTGCCATTGCTCTGAATTCGTAGATAACCATTAAAGACAGGATAGTATTCCTCATCTATGTAGCTCAGCAGGTAAAGAATCTGCCTGCAATGCAGGAGACCCCAGTTCAATTCCTCGATCAGGAAGATCCCCTAGAGAAGGGATAGGTTACCCACTCCATTATTCTTGGGCTTCCCTGGTGGCCCAGACAGTAAGGAATTCACCTGCAATGCAGGAGACCTGGGTTTGATCCCTCAATTGGGAAGATCCCCTGGAGGAGAGCATGGCAACCCGCTCCAATATTCTTGCCTGGAGAATCCCCATTGATAGAGACACCTGGCGGACTATGGTTCATGAGGTCACAAAGAGTAGCATAGCACAATAAATCTACAAAAGCATTTTTTCAATATACACATCTCCCCTAACTCTTCCCACACCTAAATACACAATGTCAGCCATTACTTACCATCATCTCATGTATCCTGCAAAAAATGTGAGGAAAAAAGCAAATCACTGCAAGAGGGATATGTTAGAAGGAACAGGGAAGTGGGAAAAATATCCCATTCCTTTCCTGCAACTGTTAGCACGTAAGACAATGTTTCAGCACTTAGGTACCCTGGGGGAAGTGTGAGGGCAAGACAGGTTATGGAGCCAGATTATCTTTAAAATTTAATGATAGGGGTTCCCCTGGTGGTCCAATGGCTAAGACTCTGTATGCCAAGTGCAGGGGCTCTGATTGAATCCTTGGTCAGGGATCTAAGATCCCATATACAGTGTGACATGGCCAAAAAAAATTTTTTTAATTAAAAAATAAAACAAATTGGCTTTTTGAATATCTTTATCAAAATCTATTAAAGCAAAATTTAAAACAGTATTTTTTAAAAGCATGTATATAATGATCCTAGTGGCATAACTATTACTGGCTATCTGTTGGTATTCTTATCCTTTGCAAATCTTATGATACGTATATTCTGTTCTACAACCCTCATTCCGCCTGGTTGCAGAGAGGTGTCTGAAGTAATACTCATTAAAAGTCAATGCTGCTTAGTTAAGAAGGCAAGATTTGTGGTGATTTGTAGTCCTTTTTTCCATTGCTTGATTTAAAAAAATAACAAATATATATTTTATTTATAAAAGGAGAAAAATAATCTTCCATTTTAAGAGTAATGCTAGATTAACATCTCAGTAAGAAGTTCTAAAAACTTCATTAGATGAGCTCTTCTTATTCTGCATTATAATCCACTTCCATATGCATTGTAATATAGGTGAGCAGAGATAAACGTAAGGAGCTATTCTGAAACCGAGAAAACAGCCAATCCAGCCTTGAGATGCAGCAGATATTGAAGGTGGGTTCTTAAGACTGAAGAGGAGTTTTCAGACTGGAGCCTGATGGTGGGGGGGATGTGTAAGGATGGTCAGGCTGGTCCAGTGAACTGTTTGTGCAAAGAGCAAGAAGTAAGATGGCACGGACTCTTCATGGAACTGCATGTAGCTCAGTATCAGTGAAGTGAAGAAGGCAGCTATGACTCGGATGGGTAAGAAATGGGAGAAAAGCCGTGTCCCCTGAAGTCACCAGGTTTCTGGTCTAGCATGCGATACAAGTCAACAGACAAGTTCATGTATTGTGATAAGCACTCTCATAGGGAAAGGGCAGGGTGACTGTGGGGTTCAACAAAAGGTCCACGAATCAAAGTTGGAGTTGAGAGAGTCTTCCTTAAGCTAACCTTGAGAGGCAGTAGGAATTAGTAAGAGGAGAAAGCCAGAAACAGATTCTGAATGAAAAGAACAGGACATGAAAAACAGAAGAGACCAAGCTACAGTGGAGATAAGCACGATGTGACTGAGGCATCAAATGCAGGGGGCAGGGGAGAAAGCATGCATTTAATGGGTGTGCTAGAGATAAACGGGACTTCTCTCGTGACTCAGCGGTAAAGAACCCGCCTGCAAGGCAGGAGACGCAGGAGACATGGGTTTGTTCCCTGGGTCAGGAAGATCCCCCTGGAGGAAGAAATGGCAACCTACTCCAGTATTCTTACCTGGAAAATCCCATGGACAGAGGAGGCTGTCCGGCTACAGTCCATGGGGTTGCAAAGAACCAGACATGACTAAGCAGCTATGCACACTAGCACTGGAGGTAAATACAAACTAATTAGCTGAATTCAGATTCTGAAGGTCTATCAGCCATGGAAAAGAATTGAGGCTATTTTCTGGGAGCAGTGGGGACCGCTGAGGATTGTAAGATTCATTTTCAATTGTAGAAATGTCACTTTCTACATTCGCTTTTGATTGTAGACTGCCCCTCATGTGATCGTCGTGGGCAGGGAAGAAGAAGTCAGCTAAAAGAAGTGGTCAACTTTCTTCCACCTGCTCACCTCTGAAACTCATGCTTCTCTTCTCTGTCCTTGAAGATGATCTAGTCCACTGCCCTTTAAGAGCTCTGGCTTAAGAATATAAAAGTTTGGATGGAGTCTAGTAACTCTTACCTTTGGAACCTACAAACAATCCCAGAGACTCAAGATGACACATAGTCTTAAAAGGGGAAGAAGGGAGAATGGATCAAAAAACACAAATCAAGTCGTAAGACAATCTGCACAATCATACAGTTACAGAATGACAGAAGACTAGCTTATAATACATCTTTTTATGGACTGAATGTGTCCTTTCAAGGGCCATATATTGAAATTTACTCTCAGTGTGATAGTCTCTGGAGGTGGGATAGGTAACGAGGTCCACCTTCAAGAATAGGACTAGTGTCCTCATTTAAAAGTCTAGGGCTTTCCTCGTGGCTCAGTGGTGAAGAATCCACCTGCCAATGTAGGAGGCATGAGTTCTATCCCTGGGTCAGAAATATCCCCTGGAGAAGGAAATGCAACTCAGTCCAGGATTCTTGCCTGGGAAATTCTATGGACAGAGGCACCTGGCCAGCAGAGTCCATGGGCTTGTAAATGAGTCAGACATGACTTAGCAACTAAATAACAGACAACAAAACTAATTTTAACTCTTACCACATTTTTTTTTTTATCTTATGTCTCCCTCTCTCCCAACAAAGTTATAAGTTACTTGAGGAAAGGAAAAAGCCGTTTTCTTCTTCATAGAATCTATGCCCCTATGGATTCTAAGTAAATGTTTGTTACTTGACATTCAAGACTAAGGCGAAAAAAGATACAATATGTCTGCTTCTGCTAGAAGGAATTTATATAAATTTAGATGTTAATACTTACAGGGACTAACCTTATTTATTTCAACTATTTCAAAACATAAATAATATTTCTTTGTGGTAAATATTCTTAAATGTTAATGAAATCAAGAGGTAAATAACAGTCAAGGCTTTTTATCAGATCCATTTTTCTCTTGAATAATATACATTTTGCTGAAGCTATTTAAACAGAGTTATATGGACTCTTATGAGGCCAAGATGAGCGTTTTTGTTTTACCCAATGATAGCAGGCAGCGTCATCTATGCCCTGATAGAGCATACACAGTATCATTTCACTTTGTATCTAGAGAAAATATTATTTATTGCCAAGAATAGATGCAATGTAAGGTATTTCTCATCCATAAGGGAAAGGTTAGAGAATTCTCTAGAACTCTACCATCTAAAGTGGCATGTCTTATTTCAATACTAATTTAATACTTAGCTCTCCCAACTTTAGTTCTTGTAAAGTCCCTTTCTTGATTTAGGCCAACAATTACGTTGTTTCAAAGACAGTCAACTTCAGTGCAGTTCACTTCAGTCACTCAGTCATGTCCGACTCTTTGTGACCCCACGGACTCCAGCACGCCAGGCCTCCCTGTCCATCACCAACTCCCAGAGTTTACTGAAACTCATGTCCATTGAATCAGTAATGCCATCCAACCATCTCATCCTCTGTCATCCCCTTCTCCTCCCGCCTGGCATCAGGGTCTTTTCACCTGATGCTCTTCCCATCAGGTGGCCAAAGTACTGGAGTTTCAACTTCAACATCAGTCCTTCCAATGAACACTCAAGACTGATCTCCTTTAGGATGGACTGGTTGGATCTCCTTGCAGTCCAAGGGACTCTCAAGAGTCTTCTCTAACACCACAGTTCAAAAGCATCAATTCTTCAGCACTCAGCTTTCTTTATAGTCTGACTCTCACATCCATACATGACCACTGGAAAAATCATAGCCTTGACAAGACGGACCTTTGTTGGCAAATTACTGTCTCTGCTTTTGAATATGCTATCTAGGTTGGTCATAACTTTCCTTCCAAGGACTAAGCATCTTTTAATTTCATGGCTGCAGTCACCATCTCCAGTGATTTTGGAGCCCCTAAAAATAGTCAGCCACTGTTTCCCCATCTATTTGCCATGAAGTGATGGGACCAGATGCCATGATCTTAGTTTTCTGAATGTTGAGCTTTAAGCCAACTTCTTCACTCACCTCTTCCTTTCATCAAGAGGCTCTTTAGTTCTTCCCTTTCTGCCATGAGGGTGGTATCATCTGTATATCTGAGGTTATTGATATTTCTCCCAGCAATCTTGATTCCAGTTTGTGCTTCATCCAGCCCAGCATTTCTCATGATGTACTCTGCATATACGATAAATAAACAGGGTGACAATATACAGCCTTGAGTAATCTTTTCCTTTTGGAACCAATCTGTTTGTACTCTGCATATACGATAAATAAACAGGGTGACAATATACAGCCTTGAGTAATCTTTTTCCTTTTGGAACCAATCTGTTTGTACTCTGCATATACGATAAATAAACAGGGTGACAATATACAGCCTTGAGTAATCTTTTTCCTTTTCGAACCAATCTGTTGTCAATTTAGTGTACAACTAAAGAAGAGAGAAAGAAAGAAGCCAACACTTGTCTAGATAGATTTAGCACACAAACAAATTCAACTTGGGAGTTTGACATTAGGAACATTCTGTATTTTCTAATGGGAAGGTTACAGTCATTGGGAAGGTCATGCATTTATTTAGAACTGCATACTTACTAAAGGGTTTTCCATTAATTCGTGGAAAGACCAAATGGAATTCTAATCCTTGGGCTATGTGCATCTCAGGTCCATTATGTTTTGCACACTCACAAAACAGCTTTCATGAGCCTGAAAAAGGAAGAGAACTGGCAGGTGAAAAACACAAAATTAACCTCATGACACTTTCTCCCTAAAGACATCATTTTCCTCAATCATCCCAAAAGATACCACAAATAGAGCATGAGCCCCAATAATTCCCTTCAAATAAAGAGACAGATTATTGATTAATAAATGTATTTTTTTCTCTTAACTACAAAGTGTTTGAAATAGAGAATCTGTGAAGCAATTCCACTTGGACTTCCAACTCCACCAAAGAGCTCAACATTTAGATTTTAAAAACAAAATTTTATTAGGTTGTTTTTCTGTAGTAGACATGCATGCATGTATGCTAAGTCAGACTTCAGTCGTGTCTGACTCTTTGCAACCTTATGGACTATAGCTGGCCAGGCTCCTCTGTCCATGGGATTCTCCAGGCAAGAATACTGGAATGGGTTACCATGACCTTTTCCAGAGGATCTTCCCAACCCAGGGATCGAATCACATCTCTTAAATTTTTTCCTGCATATATAGGCAGATTTTTTATTCGCTAGCACCTCCTGGGAAGCCCCATAGTAGACACAGTACTTTAAGTACTTCACAAAGACTATTCCCGTCTTCAAGGAGCTCAGCTGCCATGCTTCTCAGAATAAATTTCTTTATTTCCTACGTATCTAATCATCTGTTTTTAAAAGCTATGGAACCACTTTTGTGTGTTTAACCTGTTAAATTTTAGGACTTTGGGAGGAGAAGTTTCTGGATGACAAGATCTTTTTCAGAAAGTGCTTAGTTAATTGCACTCCATCTTGAATGGAAAGTACCATCGAGAGAAATACTACAAATAACGTTCAGGCCAATTATTTATGCTATGAAGGTACACTGTTTGGCATACTACATATTGACAGAGAGTTCTTCACGGGTGATGTAAAGGTGGGATTGCAAAATCGACCCCCAGATGTTAGGCTCAGGTCTGATGGAGGGAGAACATGATAAGTCAAATCCTTGTCCTGAGCACCGTCATGAAGCCACAGACATGGGGTACCACTGAGGTATTCTTTAAAAACAAAATAAAGAACTCTGAACACCAAGCCCCATGGCACCTGGACAGTCTTCAGGCACTCCACGCCCCTCCCTGGGTGTGCACCTTTGGCTTCGTGCCTCCTCCGGAGCTATCTCTTCATCTCCACCTCAGCTTTCATCAGTGCCTGTCAGTAGAATATCACAATTCCAGGTTGGGAAAACAATTCTGACGGGGTTAGGGAAATGAAAAAGTTTCTGGCAATGGAAATCCCCTCCACTTTAAAGCAATATTTTATTCATGTTTGGGAAACACCACTTTGTTACCGTCTCTGTTTAAATCTTCTTTAGCATTTCCTGTTTGAGTTCAGAAACTAACTGTGTGACACACCAGGAGGGCCTTGGGCCAATTCCAGATCAATAAAACCAGAGAGGAACAGCCACCTCCCCAAAGTCGCTGTCTTTGCCATGTTCTATGAAAAATATTTAAAAGTGGATATGTTGAACTCAAATATGACTGGTAGAAATGTCAACCAAAAACAATCAAGTCCTTTCTGGAATGGTCAGCCACATGTAAATGCAATCTCAGGGAGATACATGACTGAAGCATAGAAAAACATCTCAATTGTGTCACTTAAAAAAATGAATTGCCTTTTTGACTTACACATCTGATTTTTCTTTTCTTGTTTCTTTCCCTTGTCTTGATTGTCAGCATTTAATTAGTATGCCCACAGATTCATCCTATCCTCCAGATTCAGTATCTCAGAGGATTTTAGAGAGAGAAGGAAACTGAATCCAGTATTCATTTATTTGCACTTATTCTGCATGAGACACTAGGACAACCCCATCTTACATATTAGGCTTCCCTGGTGGATCAGTGGTAAAGAATCCATCTGCTGGAGATGCAAAAGATGTGAGTTTGATCCCTGTCCTGGGAAGATCCCCTGGAGTGGGAAATGGCAACCCACTCTAGCTTCCCTGGTGGCTCAGAGAGTAAAGCATTTGCCTGCAATGCGGGAGACCGGGTTTGATCCCTGGGTCGGGAAGATCCCCTGGAGAAAGAAATGGCAACATACGCCAGTATTCTTGCCTGGAGAACCCCAGGGACAGAGGAGCCTGGTAGGCTACAGTCCACGGGGTCGCAAAGAGTCAGATATGACTGACTGAGTGACTTCACTTTTCTTTATAGTATTTATGCCTGGAAAATTCCATGGACAGAGGAGCCTGGCAGATTATAGCCCACAGGGTAACAAAGAATTGGATATGACTAAGCACACACACACACACACACACACACACACACACACACACACACTTACATACACTTGACTTCATCATGTAGATTTAGTGACTGTCTGAACAAAGGTCACTCAATCAGTTAGAATCATAATCCAGCTTCCAAGGATATAGGACTCTTGAAATCTTTCCCCCAGACCCATGCTGATTATCCCCACACTTCCCGAGCCATATTGCACCCACAGATGATGTACCAACAAGACTACATATGGTCTGCACTCAATATGCCACCTGATAATCATTTCAGGAAAGTTTGTAAAAAAAAAAAAAAAAAGAAGAACAAATAGCCTAATTGCTAACCCAGGCTAGAGACTGAATAAAATCTTAGAAAGTTATGAACCATCAGTAATAAAAATGTTTTTAAATGAAAAGGAAGCATGACCTCTTGAACTGTTAATAAAAAGAAATCATCAAATCAAATGACAAGATCTTTGTCTGCAAGCCACGATGGGGAAAAGGCTGGAAGAGAAACTCTGATAAGTTTGCGGTCTTAAGGCAATAGATAAGTAGGCCCTCAAAGGATGAGAATTTTCAAAAGTTCTTTAAAGGAAGTAAAATGCCCTTTCATAGCCTTCTTCAACCCTAACCCTGAATTTTGCTATTAAACATCTTAAGCATCTCTTATATTTCTATTTACAATCACTTGCCCAAATAACATATCATATTTCCCTTACTATTTTTTCAAAATTCAGCATTGCCATCCAATTTTTTTCTCATTTTCATCAGCTAAAATTAAGAAAAGTTCATCAGTGGCAGAAATTCTGCAATTTATAGCAACCCACAGAGCAGTCTGCTGAAACAAACTGCCTCTCTTTAATATCCTGGTGTGCACGGCAAGAAAAATAGAGCCAACGTCTATTTCTCTCAATGGCTTAAATAACTTGTGAATTACCTGAAAGCTACTTTGTAACCCTAACCATATCTTCTAACATGCCTATTTTCCTTCTATCAGTTATATCTGTTCAGAAATGCAAGATCAGCATGGAACTCTGCTCAGTTATGTGCCAGCCTCAGGGGAGAATGGATCCGTGTATATGTACAGCTGAGTCCCTTCACTGTTCACCTGAAACTACCACAGCATTATGGATCGGCTACACCCCAATACAAAATAAAAAGGTTAAAGTTTGGGGAAAAAAAAACAGCTAGAAATGCAAGCTCATATTGATATGTGTCCAATTAGGAAAGGTGAATAAGTTACTAAAATTATCATAATGCATTTAAAATCTAAGCAGAATGTTTTTCTTCTTAATTATCCACAAAGATATCCCATCAATAGCATGGCTGCTGAAGCAATTACTGAAGCAGCAGCATCCTCAGAACAAACTCATGGAATGTATCACAGATTACAGCAGTTTGCCAAGACATGGAGGATGGCAGCCAGATTTTTGCCAGTTTTCTTCATCTAGAACCCGACAGCAATGCAGGAGACCTGGCTTCAATCCCTGGGTTGGGAAGATTCCCTGGAGAAGGGAACGGCTACCCACTCCAGTATTCTAGCCTGGAGAATTTTAGCAAAGAGCTGGACATGACTGAGCAGCTTTCACTTTTTCCTCTAGATCTCAAGACATGGCAAGTTTCTAACAGTAGCTTGAGATATAGAAATAGGCAAAGAGAAAATAATAGTAATTAAATTTATTCATAGAGCTGCTTTCTGTATGTCTTTGTCTTCAAACCACTGAATTTAGGACTAGACCATCCATTCTGGACACCAGGAACACTGCTGTTTTTGATCCATACAACTGCATGTTGAATTATGCCAACTAGCCGACCAGTGGCATCATAACCCATTAGGCATAATAAAAATGCTATTCTACCTTTAAGTCAATTTAATTAACTCGTTTTAATAATAATGCCTTGGCAAACCCAGATGAAAACTCTTATATTGATGTAATCAACTACTTTTCTCCAGATAATTGCCACTTGGGCTGAGAAATTGAGAGGCCGCCAACCTAAAATGCTTTTAAAGACTTCAATCAACATTCTCTCCAAAAATGAAGAAATAAAAAGCCAGAGGGCAGAACCATGGATCTCACTCGCCATTCTTAACATTGCCCAGCAACACATATTTATATTACCGGGACTTGTCCTCCAAAGTTGACCTGAGGTTGGCCTCTAAATTTGTACAGCAAAAGGAAAAGACAGGGGTTGCATAGTCCAGGAAACTAGAAACAAACTGTCTTATTAAATTACCCATATTTGCAACCAAGCTTAAAATAACACAAATCTGCTCACCTTCAGGCCTAAGTTCTGCTATAGTTTTTGCCCCATTCATTTTATTTCTTTGACTCTTTATGAACTGCTAGGCAAATGTATAAAAGGTTTTAGTTCATCTCTTAATTTGTTATAAAATCTTGTTTTAAAGCAAATGGAGACTACCCAGATAACAAAGGGTAGAGATTGTTATTTTTGAAGGGGTATTTAAACAGATTCTATTAACTCACAGAAAAAAAATTTTTAGTTATTGAAAAAAAAACACTAAGCATGGGTTTATTTTCAAGAATGAACTTTGAGGAAATTTTGAGTCATTTGGGTTATAAAATACAAAGGAAGTTGGCAAGCTGAAGCTATTTGATGTGAGAGGTAAAGTTTCTCCATTTTCACCATAAAGAGCCTTAGTCTGTTGTAACATCTCTCAAGACCTGGGAATATGAGTAGTCTCACTGAATCGGATGATTCAATAAAACAACATATCAAGATGCGGGTTCAATCCCTGGGTGGAGAAGATCCCTTGAAGGAGGAAATGGCAACCCACTCCAGTATTTTTTTGCCTGGAGAATCCCCTGGACAGAGGAGCCTGGAAGGCTGCAGTCCATGGGGTCACAAAGTGTTACACGTGACTGAGCAACTGAGCACAGAAAATATACAGAGCTTGACCAGTGTGGTCATCCCATATAAATATATTTTTAATCTAATTATTTCTTTGAACCCATTGCATTGATCTGGTTAATATCTCTTATTACAGGAGCGTGAGATCAAAGCTACATAATACTGGAGCCTTTGCATTACATGGTCCGGGATGCTTGTGAGGGACACCTTGGATAGCAAATAGTACATTTAATGACATCATTTCTATTTTACTTGAGAATTAAATCCCATTGGATGAAGTTCAAGGGAGATGAACCTCAAGATAATTTCCATCATAAAAGTATAATAACAAGTATATTAGAAAAAATCAGGGTTAAAAATGTTATGAGTAGATACTATATAATAACTTTTTAACTAAATCACTTTATAATCACACATTATCATAATTACCTTGTAATAATTGAATACTTCATAGAACTAAATGTGATTATGCTATTTGGCTCATAGATAGTAAATTAGGCTTGACTTAAAAAAATATATATCATTCCCAAACAATGTTATAGTAAAATTTATGAAGAATTGTTTGGGTTGTAAAACCTGTGCTCTCTTCATAAGAAGCCTGTGAGGGGAGGATTTTTTTTTTTTACAAACCCTGCTTTTAAGTAAACTTCTCTACCAAATAGATGGGGAAACAGTGACTGACTTAATTTTTCTGGGCTCCAAAATCACTGTAGATGGTGATTGCACCCATGAAGTTAAAGACGCTTCCTCCTTGGAAGAAAAGTTATGACCAACCTAGACAGCATATTTAAAAGCAGAGACATTACTTTGCCAACAAAGGTCCATTTAGTCAAGGCTATAGTTTTTCCAGTGGTCATGTATGGATGTGAGAGTTGGACTATAAAGAAAGCTGAGTGCTGAAGAATTGATGCTTTTGAACTGTGGTGTTGGAGAAGACTCTTGAGAGTCCCTTGGACTGCAAGGAGATCCAATCAGTCCATCCTAAAGGAGATCAGCTCTGACTGTTCATTGGAAGGACTGATGTTGAAGCTGAAACTCCAGTACTTTGGCCACCTGATGGGAAGAGCATCAGGTGAAAAAATTCTGATGCTGGGAACAATTGAGGGCAGAAGGAGAAGGGGATGACAGAGGATTAGATGGATGGACTGCATCACCAACTCGATGGACATAGGTTTGGGTGGACTCCCAGAGTTGGTGATGGACAGGGAGGCCTGGAGTGCTGTGGTTCATGGGGTCACAAAGAGTCAGACACAACTGAGCGACTGAACTGAACTGAACTGAACTTTAAGTCACACAGCTAAGAAACTCTTCCCCAAGTTGTAGATATATCTCTTTATTTTTGAGGTCTGCTCCCATGATTAATTTTAAGCTTGGGGGTAAATTTAGATAAATAGATAGGTAGATAGATACTAGATAAATAAAAGTGAAAGTTAATCACACAGTCGTGTCTGACTCTTTGCAGTCTCATGGACTGTACGCTGCCTAGCTCCTCTGTCCATGGAATTCTCCAGACAAGTGGGTTGCCTTTTTCTTCTCCAAGGGATCTTCCTGACCGAGGGATGGAACCCGGGTCTCCAGAATTTCAGGCAGACTCTTTACCAGCTGAGCTGCAGATAGATAGATACCTAGATAGGTGTTCATCCTGTCAGTTTTTAAAATTTATTTTATTTTTTTATTTTTGGTTGCACTGGATCTTCATTGTCACGTGTGGGCTTTATCTAGTTGCGACAAGCAGAGGCCCCTCTCTAGTTACGGTACAATGGCTTCTCGCTGCGGTGGCTTCTCTTGCCATGGAACACAGGCTCCAGAGCATGGGCTCAGGAGTTGTGCCACATGGGCTTAGATGCCTCTCTGTATGTGGAATCTTCGTACACCAGAGCCTGAACCCATGTTCCCACATTGTCAGGTGCATGCTTAACCACTGGACAATCCAGGAAGTCCAGGGGCAACTTTTTATGATTCTAAATTATTTTCATTTCCATCTTTACACATGTAAACACTTTGGTGATAGACATTCATCAAAGGGATCCACCCCACCCCCCTAGCCACTGACAGCTCCCCAGCTTCTTTACTTATGGAACTTACCTACATTATCTGTGTTTCCAGATTCCTCCTCTATAAACTGAGGATAATAATAAAACCTACTTTCTGGGGTCGATGTGAAAATTAAGTGGTATAACATACATCAAGAACATAGGAAATTAATAAAGATGTTCTCCATTAGCAAGGGAATAAATAGTCACCTTTAAATTCTTCCAGGCTCATTGGAAAAGACCCAGATGCTGGAAAAGATTGAGGGCAAGAGGAAAAGAGGGCAACAGAGGATGAGATGGTTGGATGACATCATCGACTCAATGGACACGAGTTTGAGCAAACTCCAGGAAATAGTGAAAGACAGAGAAGCCTGGTGTGCTGCAGTTAATGGGATTGCAAAGAGTCATACATGACTTAGAGACTGAACAAGTTCCACCAATTTATTCCTGAGCTAAGAAAGCCCTTCCTTAACAAATTCTGCTTTACTTTCCATACCTGCTAAGAAGAGTTACAAAATGTTGACCCTGAGCCAGAGAAGGCCATCAGTTGAGTTCTGCCCAGCTGGGGTCTTTGGGGAAATTGCTTCATTCAGCTGAGACGCAGTCTCTGCTTCCATTCTTGCATCCCTTGCCCTCGTTCAGGCTGTTCATTGCCCACCCTACTGATTTCCATGCCTCCTGCCTAACTCCCCAAATCCACCATGCATGTGGTCTCCAGGCTGGGATTTTCCGCTAAAATAGAAAAAGAAAACCAGTTAAATTTGAATATCAGATAAATAACAATTCATGTTTTAGTATAGTTATATTGCCAAAACATTATTCTTTAATACCTGAAATTCAGGATTAACTGGGCTTCTTGTTCTTATTCTTTTTGTTCGTTTCTTTGTTTTAAAGCCTGGCAACTGTACACCAAAGTTACCAACCAAAACCATAAATCCCACCATGGAAACCCATCTTTAAGAGGACAAGTGGTATCCTAAAGGAAAGTAGCATTTGGTCACAATGTTAATCATTTTAAAATGTTTTCACAAATCTTTTCATGACTTGACTCCTTTTGATCTCTCATACATGAGCTACCACTTTTCACTGGGCATCCTCTTCTTTTATTTTCCCCTAAATCTGGCAATCACCTACCAAAGTTACTTACCACAAAATACAATCACATACACATATATGTATCTAATGATGATAGAAATTTTCCAGAAAATATTTTAGCAACATTTAGCAAATGGTTGCCCTATGCTCACACAAAAAGTCCTTCTGCGTTTAGAAATCTCTTTGTTTTATTCATTCATTCATTCATTCAAGAATCAGTTAGTCAATGGCTAGTAAAATAAAGCATTGTAAAATGTTTGGGAGACAGAATATGAATGGGTAGCAGAGAAGAAGTCATTATCATGTTCATCTGGGCAACAGTCAAGAGTACCTAGAACTTCCCTCCTTCTCTACGCAATTCTTTTTTATTCCCCCAACACATGAGGTACTTTGGAGGAACTGCCTCTTAAAATTCCACAGCAGCACACTGGTGGGCACTGAATTAAATTGTATGATACTGACTACTATTCATCATTTGAGAGTTATCAAAAAGGAGCATCAGGAAGAAAATATTTGTTGACGCGGGACTCATACTCAATGGGAAGAGCTGGTAGAGAAGTATCAATAAAGGGTTCCTCAAGCTCTAAAACATACAAGGAACTGAGCCCAAGATAACAGATGTATAGGAACTTACACCAAAAAGAGTGTGCACAGCAACAGTTAATAGAGAACTCAGGGTTCAGACTCGAGGAAGATTCCTGCAGATCCAAAGCTGATAGGATCAGAGCTAAGGTCACATGATTCCCCATCCTTTGATAAAAGATCTGCTCCAGGAACATCCACCTCCCAGACCCGTGTCACCAGCATTGGTTTTCAGAAAAGAAAAGCAATATGTGATAACAAAGCACCCCCCTTGTGAGTCCCATTCTGAAGTACTCTTCCGTAGAGTGGTATATTATGCAATGTCCTTACTCCTAGACAGTGGTAGGTAGAGTTTCCTCATCCACAGAGATTTGCATGATGACCAGGACACTTTGGACAAGTCAAGAGAGCTTGTGTTACAATATAAACATGTCCCCGTGTTTGTATTTCTCGGTGACTGTGCAGTCCCTACCCAATATGCTTTCAGTAGCCAGCCACCCTCCCACGCCCTTGGATTTATTTATGACGTGCCTGTAAGTTCACTGAAAGTCCTTCATCCCGTGTGACTTCATTTTTGCTGCTCCGTCTTTCACTGCTGCTGCCCATTTCTGTTGTCATCTGCAGACACTCCTGTCACTAGGCCAATTACCAGCATCTATAGAGCTCTTCCTCCTGGTCCAATGGACTCCTTGTTCTCCACCAGTGACAGTCTTAGAAGGCAACAGCCAAAGTGGCTGTTAGCTTCTGACCTCTCTGCAGTCCATCTTATTATGGTAATTGCCAGGCGGGAAGGAGCAGACACCAGCCCAATTACACCTGTCCCTGTCCCGGTTCAGCCTGGGTTTAAATTACTCAGTGGGGTAGGGAGCATGATTTGGCTCTGCTGAACAACAACTTTTTCTCTATTCTTATGAAATCTAGAGACAGACATTCCTAATTATGCTTGTCAGTAGGACATAATGACCTAGTATTTCTTTAAATGGCATCATTCTTTATCAGGGAAGCTGATGCACTCCATTAATAGATAACTTTACTGAGGTATTTTCAAGCAAACAAATCTTTAAAATGTGACTCTTTGAAATACTACCAAGCATAAACTGAAAACCACGCAGCCAGCCCTTAGATGTTGTTTTAATATTAATGCTATACATAGATGTATGTGTGTGTTTAATATTAATTAGTCTTTGTAAATATTATATTTGTATAGCCTTAAATCTGTAAAACTATACCTAGTTAATTCTATAAATGGATAGCTGTGTGGCATGTATACATAATTATGTTGGAATATATATGTAGGCATTATGGCTGCATGAATTAGTTTTTTAACTGCATTATATAAAACATTAAGAGGAGGAAGCTTTTACATTCATTTGAAAATTAAATGTTGTTCTTGTTGAGCATTCTAGAACACCAGTGTATAATAACATGCCCCTATTAATCTAAATTGAAATTAACTACACAGATTCTTTTTTATTTTAGTTAATTCTTAATAGAATGCCCTATTTACTTCCAAGTCTTTTATTTCCAGAAGTGTTTACCCACTCATAAGAAGTTATTTGTGAAAAATAATTGAGAAGCAAAAATACCAGAGCTCTCAATTGGTTTGGTAATTGTGAGTCCTTATAGAGGCCTTTGAGGATCCACCTTCTCTGAAGCAAGTTCCTCCAGACCCAGACCTAGGAATCCTTGAGACTCTGAACTGAAAGTTTCTCCATCTTCCACCTCAGAGTCATTGTAGGCTCTTTTTTTTTTTTTTTTTTTAATTGGAAGTAGCCCACTTAGGAGAGAGTAGGTCTGAGCTCTATAAACCACCTGCTGCCTGGAATGGAAGATTTTATTCTGCATTTATGAGACATTAAAGTCAGGGTCCTTCTCTGGACTCCAGAAACCTAACCAGGAGAATTGAAGGTCTCCCTGGCTCATACCATAAATTGTCTTCACTCAGTTTGTCATTTCCCCTCCAATGAATCCAGCACTATCTATGTCTTCTGGGGGTCTACTTTCCCCAACAAGCCATCATCAACGTTATAAGCTGCAGGGTTCTGCTCCAGAAACCCCGTTGCTGTTAATGAAATTGCTTCCGCTTTCCCTCTGCCTGTTTCCTTCAATGGGGTGATAATCACCACCCCAATAGGGTTACTGTGAGATTTACAGTTCTCAGCTCGAGGCTTCACAGGTACTGGGGACTTCAGCCTTGTTAGTCTTCTACGGATGTGTGGTCAGCTACCGTGCTTACAAGCTGCAGAAACCTTGAGCCAGTCACTGACGTTCTCAGGTGTGAGGTTCCGTGAGATAGTGCACACTGACGTGTCAGCACTCTCTTGACTTGCCCCCAAGATCTCACAGGTCCTTGAACTTTTCCATCTTCCCCACTCCCTTTCACTCTCTCCTGGGATAACCAAGTCATAAGTCTGTACACTGAATAAGAACCACACATGAAGAAGAACTGCACTTCCATTTTTCTGAAGGAGTTTTGTGTTCTTCCTAATCTCCTGATAGGACTTCCCTCTTTGCTCAGGAGTAAAGAATCTGCCCACAGTGCAGGAGACATGGGTTCAATCTCTGGGTTAGGCAGATTCCCTGGAGGAGGGCCTGGCAACCTCCTCCAGTATTCTGGCTGGAGAATCCCCTGGGCAGAGGAGCCTGGTGGGCCATAGTCCATGAGATCACAGAGTCAGACACGACTTAGAGACTAAACAGCAAACAGCTATTCTCCTGATTAGTCTTGCTCGTGTGCTGCCCCGGTCATCTCTTCTTTTTCGAGGCTGAGACCTCCAGTTTTGCAATTCCTGGCAACAGGGACTGGCAGGCAATCCTCTCCTCCCTCTGAGATTATTTCCACTCGCAGTGTCATCACTGATGGATCATATCATCAGTCACTGGGGCTGATGCACTTGCCAGGGTTACTGAATGGGGTCCCTGTGGGAACCCACAGACACCGCAGGAAATAGCTGAGGTCCTGCCCTTGAGCTTTCCTTCAGATTCCTCAACAGTAAACTGGAACCCACCCACGGAACCAGTCCCTCCAGAAACCCCCTTTGTCTCTCTTTCTCCAAGACCTAAGTTCTCTTATCTTGAAATTACAGACATCTTTCCAACCCCAATAACACAAGAGTCAGCAGAGTCTCTGCTTTGAGGTTTTTACACCAGTTGGCCCCATTTTGATGGCTGAGCATAGAAAGCAGAGGCTCTTTAGGGCTTGTGCAACCGTTACCAGCACGACTTGTTGAAAGTCCAGGCTGCCAGGTCCCCTTGGAAACGCTGATTCTGTAGGTCTGGGATAGGGCTGGAGGATTTGCATTGTTATCAAGTTCCCTGGTGATGCTGGTCCAGGAAACCCTCTTTGAGGATGATTGATATAAAACATGGGCTTCCCAGATGGCGCTAGTGGTAAGGAACCCGCCTGCCAATGCAGGAGACACAAGAGACACAGGTTCGATCCCTGGGTCAGGAAGATCCCCTGGAGGAGGGCATGGCAACCTGCTCCAGTATTCTTGCCTGGAGAAGCCCATGGGCAGAGGAGCCTGGTGGGCTGCAGTCCATGGGCTCACAAAGAGTCAGACACCCTGAAAGCAACTAGGGTGTTTGTTAAACCCTCTTCCTCACAACATTTCTCAGCTGACTTCCCCACCACCTTGGAGACTCAGAACACACGGAAGGGCTTGAAGCTCGTTGCTTCTAAAAAGGCTACACTTTGGAGACAAATGATCTTGACTTAAATGGCATTGGGTGATGCCTGCGCCCTGGGGATGTGTTAAGGCAAGGAGGGAGAGGACAAGAAAAATGATAAAGTGTGTCTCTAATCTCATCTCTGAGACCTTGTTGATGGCAGTATTTACCCAAACCAAAGCCATTTTCCTAAACCCGGACTGAAATAAGCACAAAGAATATACAGAGAGGGGAAACGTCTTTTTTTTTTCTTTAACCTAATAAAACACACTATCTTTTCCTCTCTCTGTTAGACGAACAATATGGGGTTGCCTGGCCTGAGCACATCATCTCTGCTTATCTCATCTGGTGTCTCTAATTAGATTGCAGGCCCCTTTGGGCAGTGGCTGTGCAGTTGTAATCCGATTTCGTACAGTGCCTGGCACAGTCTCTTAACCATAAAGAGGGTGCTCAATAAATATTTATTGACGATGGTTATCTCTAACTCCTCAGGAAGCCTAGGCAATTCTAGGTTACTCCACTTAGTCGAATGATAATGGAACTGATAAACTATTGTGAGGAGAAACACACATGTGGTGGGTTTTTCAAAATCAACCCACCATCAAATATTTAAAACGACGATGTAGCCTTTTGCACCCTGTGGGCGTTGAAGGTCACTTTGTGCCGGACTCATAAGCATGATCTGAGCACCAGAAGAGACAGCATTATAAAACCAGGAAGTTTCTGGAGCTTTGCTTAGGTGATGCCAAAGTCTGTAATGTCAGGGCTTTTCTTCCACCCACCACATTTTCTAACAGGTTACATAAACTGGTCTATAAAGTCAGTATTATTTTATTATTGGCAAGTGTATTCATCAACCCCTAGATGGCTTCTCTTTGCTGAAAATCATGCAACTGACATCATGAGAAACATGATACATGTTTGGCTGAGATTAGTCTCTTCCATCCACAAAATGTTTCTAACCTTGATGGATAAAGCCTGACATGAGAAGTGAAGTAATTGGGGATTTTTCTTCCCCACATTTGAAAAAATGATGCTTAACTACTCCTGAAATGTGTCCAAAACAATGTCTAATGAAAAGCATACTTAGAATCAGCCAAAGAACAGGTGCTATGTCATTTATAGGAGAGGAGACAAGAAATTTCGGACACAGGAGAATCTGTGTGTGCTTAGTTACTCCACTCATGTCTGACTCTTTGCAACCCCATGGACTATGGCCCCCAGGCTCCTCTGTCCATGGGAGTCTCTGGACTGGGTTGCTTACCCATCTCCAGGGTATCTTCTGGACCCAGAGATTGATCGCACATCTCCTGTGTCTCCTGCACTGCAGTTGATTCTTTAATGCTGAATCGTGGAGGAAGCCCCATTTCTAGGTGTGTGTGCCTGTGTGCACGCTAATTCACTTCAGTTGTGTCTGACTCTATGCAACCCCATGGACAGTAGCCCACCAGGCTCCTCTGTCCATGGGGATTCTCCAGGCAAGAATACTGGAGCGGGTTGCCATTTGCTCCTCCAGGGCATCTTGCCAACCCAAGGATCGAACCCATGTCTCTATTGTCTCTTACATAGGCAGGCAGATTCTTTACCGCTAGTGATTTCTAGGTATGGTTAGGTACAAAAAGAAGGCTATGCCCTTGAGGAAGCACATGGGAGTCTAATACTGCATTGGGTGAACACCCTCAATGGGCTGCCTATTTCTAACTATTAGCAAGAATGTGGGGAACCATAGAGATTGTGGGCCTTTCCCCTACACTTCCATGCAAGTATGAAATTAAAGCCATGTACTGTGTAAGAGCTAAAAGGGTGAGCAGCAGAGACAAGAAACAGAGTTCAGGGAGATTGCCCGACCTGAGTTTTTCCATTGGGAACACTGTTTGCAAAAGACATAATCTATTGTTTCTTTCAGATGACTTCTTTGGAATTCTTTTCTTGGCTTTGAGATTTGTTCACCTTGTGACCTTAAATATTTCCGTGACTGCCTGGTTGCTTTGCCTTTGTGTCTCATTTCTGTCTTCTGTTAGGGAGCTTCTGTTGATTGAAAAATGGATAGAAAATAGATGTACCCTGCAGCCATGCAGAGAAGGAAGACACTTCACCCAAATCTCTCATCAGAGCTAAGGTTAAAGTGTCTGTCACCTTTCAACTGACACTGATGCTGAGAAAGATTGAGGGCAGGAGGAGAAGAGGGCAGCAGAGGATGAGATGGTTAGATGGCATCACTGACTCAATGGACATGAGTTTGAGCAAACTCTATGAGATGTGAAGGACAGGAAAGCGTGGTGTGCTATAGTCCATGGGGGCACGAACAGTTGACTGAGCCACTGAACAACAACACCACCTCTCATCTATTCAGTGCTAAGAAAAGTAGCTCGCCATAGTTAGGGACATGATTTCCAGGCTGTTCTCTCTTGTTTTCAGTCTACTCCTGCACATAAGCCACACAGTAATATTTGGAACTGGAGAGCCCAAAGTCCGTTTCATGACTTAACGTGGGATTTGAATTTTGGTTTGCAGATGGTGCCTTCACTTTCTTGGAACTGGAGTGTCACTTCCTAGAGGGCAGAACTGCATTTTTCCTGGTATTTCCTATCTTATGAAACAAATGTAAATGAATCTGAGAATTTGTGTGTAGTGTTACTGAATATGACCAGAAAAAATGAGGTAGGAAAAGAGGGGTTTAAGGACTAGTGGGAAATACACCCCTTCAAAGAAACTGCCCAGCTCAATGGTATGAATTACTTCGGTGCTGCTAAAGAGAATACCAGGGTGATGATCACGGTCATTAACCTATTTTGTTCCTGTCTACTCTTCTCTGATTCTCAGTTGTCCATTCTATGAAATAAGCAATTTAGGGAAAGATGACTACTAAGATCCCTTTTAGACCTGCTAGTTCAGAAAAGCAGTCCATATTCATCAAGGTGCCCAAGAGGAAAGATTCTGGTCAAAAGCTGTGTTTTAACCCTAGCACTCCTGCTCACTAGCTGTGTAAACTTGGTCTTGAGCAAGTATGTCACCTCTCTAAGCCCGTTTCCTCATCTTACAAATGGGGATAAGGACCTTATGGGCACCTCTGTCAGTTTATGATTAACTTCCTTATCTGAACCTTTCTTCCTTTTCTTCTTTAACCTTTATTCTTCTCAAGATTAAGCAGTATCAAAGAAAAGGGGGAATTGTAACCAACCAAGCAAGGCAAACATGGCTGCCAGTTCAGGAGATGAAGAGACGCTGGTTTGATCCCTGAATCAGGAAAGATCCCCTGGAGGAGGGCATGGCAACCCACGAGAATTCTCACCTGGAGAATCCCATCGACAGAGGACCCCGACGGGCTCCACCCCATAGGGTTGCAAAGATTTGGACACAGCTGAGCAACTTAGCACAGGACCACAGGGGCCTTCCCAGAAAGAGACCGTCCCCCATGTCCTCTGCTTTAGCTCCTCTGTGAAGTACCTATTGAATAAATAATGGTGTTTGTACACATTTTCCAAATTTTACAAATGTGAAACCACCCCCCCGCCCCACTATCACCACCAAATGGAAGATGTTAACTGCTTGATGATCCTGAGCACATAGTGCCAGGCCTCCTGAGCCTAAAGCATAAAGTTAACCTTTGTGACACCACCTTGTTCCTTCACCATCAGCCAGTCAGAGAACTGTGCATGAGATGATCATGCACCCTGCAGCCCCCTCCTTCTCACCTTTTTGGAATATAGTTGCTTTACAATAATGTTAGTTTCTACTGTACAGCAAAGTGAATCGGCTATACATATACATACATCCCTTTTTTTTTTTTTTTTTGGATTTCTTTTCCATTTAGGTCACCAGGGAGCATTGAGTAGAGTTCCCTGTGCTATACAGTAGGTTCTCATTAGTTATCTATTTTATACATATTATCAGCACTGTATATGTGCCAGTCCCAATCTCCCAATTTATCTCACCCAACCTCTTTATCCCTTAGTATCCATATGTTTGTTCTCTATGTCTGCATCTCCATTTCTTCTTTAGAAATAAGATCATTATTACCAGTTCTTTACCTGGCTTTTAAAAATGCTTTGTGGAAACCCTTCAGAGAGCTCAGGAATTTTTAGGGTATGAGCCCCCATCTCCTTGCACGGCCCAGCAACAAAACTTTCTCTGCTGCAGACTGATGTTTCTCTTTGTTTGGCCTCACTGTACATCAAGCTCAGGAACATGCATGCACTAACAGTATGAATGCGTTAAGTAGTAAGTCGTGTCCGACTCTTTGCGACCCCATGAACTGTAGCCTACCAGGCTCCTCCCTCCATGGGATTCTCTAAGTAAGAGTACTGCAGTGGGTTGCCATTTCCTTCACCAGTGGATCTTCCCAACCCAGGGATCGAACCCAGGTCTCCTGCAGTCCGGGCAGATGCTTTAACCTCTGAGCCTACTAAGGGATTAACGGAGATGCAGCTCATTATACACTCTCTTAGGCATACTCCTACTGTTGTCATCCCCACCAAGTTTGCTCTAGGATCCCAGAAGCACGTTATCAGAAAGCACTGTTAGCAGCAGGGGATGGAGAGCACAGGGTGTGGCCAGACTGCCCGGCTGGGTCTTGACTTGGTCACTGTAATTAGCACACAATGCCTGGCCTTTAGCTCACAATTTCCGTTATCTGGTCTCTTATCTCAGTAAAGGTTCTGTTGCCCTTGGGGGTGCAGTTGAGGGCTTGAGTTTTTTTTTTTTCACCTTCTTGCTTTTCTGTGTGTTCCAAATTTTCTACAATGAGTAGTAATTACTTTTAAAACAAAGAAACAAACAAACAAAAGGGCCCTTTTCTTGTGTGTTTTAAATATATTAATATCGGCATAGAGAATTAAGAGATACAAACTACCATGCATATCTATACAGATATTGAATCATTACTATGTATACCTGAAACTAAGTAATGTCGTAAATCAACTATGCTTTCATTTAAAAACAAAGAGAGAGATAATATATTTAAAGTATTTAGCACAGTTCCTGGTATCTAATAAGCAATAAATGTTGGCTATTAATATTCTTAGATATATACATATATATGTGTATGTATGTATGTATGTTATCAACCAGATCATAGACTAACCATTCACAAATGCGCCAACTGCTGTCTTATGGATGTGAATCATGTCTTTGTTCAGAGTAAGTTTTCCTCATCTTTATTCAAACCTTTGTAATGGGGAGCAAGTTTGCCTTTATGAATCAGCCTGGCAGGCACCGTGGAAATATTATGAGCACTTCAGATTTCAGACTGTGATTTCTTCCAGCAACCTAAAATTTCTCCCCAGAGTTTGAGTGCTATAGGGTAAGACCTTGTGACCCTAACAAAGACAAACAAATTTCTGGTTGAGTCCATAGGGTGGGGGTTGCGGGGTTGAGTTGGGGGACAGAAAGCTAAAATTGTGAGTTCAGCTGAAGACACAGACAGGAAAGGAGTAGTGGCTGCAGAGACTGCCTTCAGCCTTCTGCCTAGGGTGACCACTGATCCTATGTGTTACAAGAAGCAAACTCCTCTTCCTGTTAAAACAGGAAAAAAGTCCTCAAATAATGCTTTTCACCACTCTATATTATTAACTACAATGAAGGTACCGTAGAAAAGAAGAAAAAATAAATAAACAAGGAAGAAAATCAGAAAGAAAGCAATTTTCAAAGGGGAATGGTGTGTCAGAAATATATAACAAAGAAAAAGGGAAGAAAAAGCAATTTCTTATGATACAAATAAAGAAGACATTCATATGAATTTTTATATGTATGACATAGCCGTTTATTAAAAATGTTACGTGTGTCAACGCTTATCAAAGTTTCCCACTAACGTGTGACTAAGGACAAAGACAAGTGACCACCTGTGACCCTGTGTATGTCTGGGGGCATACAGGAAGAGGAGGAACTTGCATAGCCTGTACTAGGCTGGACATTTTTTTTCAAGACCTGGGATTTTGTCTTAAAATGATATTGATTTCCCATTGTTCTGAGATAAAAATACAAGACCAAACACTAGTTGTCTGATTCTTGGTCCCATGATCTTAGTAATGTACAGCACTGCCTCTTCCTTCTTGCTAGCTGTGCCACTCTGAAGAGTTTTCATTCTGTGTCCCACTGAACACTTGATTCCGGAGGTGTCAGCAAGTATGAAAAAGGATGCCAGCGTCCCAGGGGAAAAAGTGAAACTGTAGGTGGTAACACCCTCCTGAATGAAGAGGGGGGAAAATATGGAAAGTTCTGATGAAGGGAAATGGGAGTTGTGCCATTTTCCCGGTACACGTATGCAAGCTGGGACTGCAGACCCGCCAGGAATAATCAGACGGTGATCACTCCCCACTTCTGCTGACTCACAAGGAAAAATGTGCAGTCATTTAAGATCCACACTGGACCTCTGTGGGACTTTGAAGTTCAGGTCAGGAAACAGAGACCTGAGGGCAGAGGTAGGACCTTTATTGTTTTTCGTCACAGAGTCTGACTTCAGAAGAGAAGCTAGTTTTTAACAATGACTGAAATCGATGAACAGCAATAATCAACATTTCTAATTTAAGCCCTTCTAACTCAGCGTGCTAAAATAAATATCCCAATATACAGAATCAGAGGGTCCTTTTCTGTATTAAAGTTATGGTTTGATGATAGTGTTAGGTAGGTAGAATAGGAAAACGGAGTCCAGAATGGCGGTGGCTAAAAGACAAGGAAGTTTTAAAAGCCGGCGAAAATAGAACAAAAGAAGGTCCGAGGACAGGAGCGAGGACCTCAGGTGAAACAAACAACACTCCTGGCTGGCCCAATTTACATAGGACAGGCCCAGGGAGAGATAAACATATAAATAGAGTAGCCAAAACTAGCTCGCTCGCTCTCCCACATGCTGGGGCACTCTGTCTTTGGATTGATGTGCCCTCATGCCTCTAAGATGGATTTTCCTGCTATCTTCTAAATAAAATAGAGCTGTAACACTGAGCTATAACACTGATTTGTCTAAGAGCTATAACATGATCCATTTGAGACCTGAGAGCTATAACACGGTCTATCCAAGACCTGAGAGCTGTGACACACCAAGGGGGCTTTAATGTCCATCATTCCAAATCTTTGTTGTGATGGGACAAAGAACCGAGGAACATACACTTGGGTGAAAATAGCATCCTGACTGGCAGGGGGTAGTTTATTTTACAAAGAACAGGTAGGAAACGCTTTGCTAGTGACTCAGGGATGTCAGCCCCAAACACACTTAAATTGAATTTGAGTAGACAGTAAGAAATCTAGAGAAAAGAAAAAGTGTTTTATGGATAATATGACTGATCTGGATTAAAAAAATAGGGGAGATACTTCTAAAAAGATAATTTTATCATAGAAAACTAGTCAGGAACAACAAACACATATTATATATAGAATATTTTCTGAAAACAAAGTAAATATGGTGGTTTTTTAAAATGGAAACTGAATGTCATTATTTATTAAAAAAAAAAAGTCACTACAAGAAAGGAAAGCGTGGTGAGTTTATACATGATGTGGGTGTATACTTGTGTGGGAATTTACCATCTAGGACATAGAGAATAATAGAGGCGACTCAGGTCAATCAGTGCCATGCATCATGCTTTCCTTAATTTTATTTATTAGATCCTTGAAACATAGGTAAATATACAAAAGAAAGAAATCCTTTTAAACTATCACCCAAAAAAAAAATACTAACACTTCATCATGTTTACCTCAACTTTCATTCATTCGTTTTTTCTTTTTACTTTTCTTTTTTATATTAAAAATTTACTAATAATAGCAAAAGCCCTAAAGACTATATACGATTCTCAGTTCAGTTCAGTTCAGTCGCTCAGTTGTGTCTGACCCTTTGTGACCCCATGAATCGCAGTACACCAGGCCTCCCTGTCCATCACCAACTCCTGGAGTTTGCTCAAATTCATGTTCATCAAATCAGTGATGCCATCCAACCATCTCATCCTCTGTCGGCCCCTTCTCCTCCTGCCTTCAGTCTTTCCCAGCATCGCAGTCTTTTCAAATGAGTCAGTTCTTCTCATCAGGTGGTCAACCCAAGGGTCGATTCACAAACAGCACACTACATGTTTTACTAGTTTAAAACTTATCTGAAATCATCCTATCATATATATTCATTTACAAAACTGGCTATACTTCACTTGATGTCATGTATTTGACAGTTATCCCTATTAATTCATTAGATCTAGTATCTTTATTTTAACTCTGTGTAGTAGCGAGAAACAAAACTTCCACCACTGATGGACAACTGGTGTTTCCATATTTTTTTTTTCTATTGCTTATAATTCTGTAACTTACAATGAAAGATTTTACATATCTTTTCTGCGCGTTTCTAGAATTTTTCTTTGGGACAAAACTAAAAGTGGAATTTGAGATAAAAAATATGTAAATCTTCCATTTAACTAGGTAACACAGAATTGTTCTCCAAAGTGGTTTCACTAAAGTACATTATGCAAACATGCAAATCTTTTCACCATACTCAGTAACACTTACGGTCCCCAGATGTCTACAATGTTGCCAGTGTGTTGTGCTTGTGTTTGTGAGAGAGCATATTGTCACTTTAGTTTCATATGTCTTACTTGAGAAATTGTTCCCTCACAAAATATCATAAACATTTCCTAAGTTTTAAGAAAGCTTTGTTTTTCATATTTAAGCCTTTATGTGAGAAGTGGATTTTTTCATCAATTTAAAGAGTTGATTATCCTAGAACTATTTATTAAATAATGTATCTGTTGGTCAATAATTTTAATGGCTTTTGGGTTATATATATATACATATACATGTGTATATATATGGACCTCCCTGGTGGCTCACTGGTAAAGAATCTGCCTGCAATGCAGGAAACCCAAGTTCAGTCCCTGGGTCAGGAAGGTCCCTTGGAGAATGGATAGGCTACCCACTCCAGTATTCTTGGGCTTTCCTATCTGCAATGCTGGAGATACCACTTTGATTCCTGGGTTGGGAAGATCTCCTGGAGAAGGGATAGGCTACCCACTCAAGTATTCTTGGACTTCCCTGATGGCTCAGATGGTAAAGAATCTGCCTGCAATGCAGGAGCCCCTGGTTCGATCCCTGGGTCAGGAAGATCCCTTGGAGGAGTGCATGGCAACCCTTTCCAGTATTCTTGCCTGGAGAATCCCGATGGACAGAGGAACCTGGCAGGTGGTTGAAAGCCTCATGCAGAGTCGGACATGACTGAAGCAACTAAGCAGCAGCAGCAGCATAGGTTGTTATAGGTTACTATAGCTTTCATTTGTATGCTTTATACAGATACATATTTGTATATATATATACGTATGTGTGTATACATACACTGGTTCTAGCTTCTCTTCTTTTTACACTGGTTATTAGTCTTTTTCTTATTTTTAACCTTTCAGTATCTGAAATCAATCATTATTCTTGTTATTGTTGTTGCTGTGTGTTATTATGGCTATTATTATTATGGCTATCATTAGTATCATTACTGGCTCTAGAGTCAATGCTTATTTAAATTTAAACATCTGCGCACCAATTTTTTTGACCAAGATCACTAACTGCACACCTGCCCACAATTATTTTCTCAGTTAAATTTCCTCCTGAAATCATTCTTCACAGGCTTTCCAGGTGGGCTTCACAGAGTTCCTCATCCTGAGAAACTCATTTTTTCCCCTTACTCTTGAACAACAGCTCAATATAGAATTTTCAACTGATAGTAATGTTCCCTCTACCTAATAAAGAGTTCATTCTTGTTGTTTCTGGACTGGTGGGTTAAAAGAGTTTTGCCAAGAGAACGCACTGGTCACAGAAGACACCCTCTTCCAACAACACAAGAGAAGACTCTACACATGGACATCACCAGATGGTCAACACCAAAATCAGATAATTATATTCTTTGCAGCCAAAGATGGAGAAGCTCTATACAGTTAGCAAAAACAAGACCAGGAGCTGACTCTGGCTCAGATCGTGAACTCCTTATTGCCAAATTCAGACTTAAATTGAAGAAAGTACGGAAAACCACTAGACCATTTGATTTAGGTATGACCTAAATCAAATCCCTTATGATTATACAGTGGAAGTGACAAATAGATTCAAGGGATTCAATCTGATAGACAGAGTACCTGAAGAACTATGGACAGTGTTTGTGACATTGTACAAGAGGCCGGATCAAGACCATCCCCAAGAAAAAGAAATGCAAAAAGGCAAAATGGTTATCTGAGGAGGCCTTACAAATGGCTGAGAAAAGAAGAGAAGCTACAGGCAAAGGAGAAAAGGAAAGATATACCCATTTGAATGCAGAGTTCCAAAGAAAGTAAGGAGAGATAAGAAAGCCTTCTTCAGTGATCAGTGCAAAGAAATAGAGGAAAACAATAGAATGGGAGAGACTAAAGATCTCGTCAAGAAAATTAGAGATACCAAGGGATCACTTCATGCAAACATGGGCTTGATAAAAGACAGAAATGGTAAGGACCTAACAGAAGCAGAAGATATTAAGAAGAGATGGCAAGAAGGCACAGAAGAACTATACAAAAAGATCGTCATGACCTAGGAACCACAATGGAGTGACTGCTCACCTAGACCCAGACATCCTGGAATGTGAAGTCAAGTGGGCCTTAGAAAGCATCACTACAAACAAAGCTAGTGGAGATGATAGAATACCAGCTGAGCTATTTCAAATCCTAAAAGATGATGCTGTGAAAGTGCTATACTCAATATGCCAGCAAATCTGGAAAACTCAGCAGTGGCCACAGGACTGGAAAGGTCAGTTTTCATTCCAATCCCAAAGAAAGGCAATGCCAAAGAATTCTCAAGATGTAAGCTCCAGCTGCCACACAACTGCACTTATCTCACACTCTAGCAAAGTAATGCTCAAAATTCTCCAAGCCAGCCTTCAACAGTTATGTGAACCATGAAATTCCAGATGTTCAAGCTGGATTTAGAAAAGGCAGAGGAACCAGAGATCAAATTGCCAACATCAGTTGGACCATCAGAAAAGGGAGAGAGTCCCAGAAAAACATTTACTTCTTCTTTATTGACTATGCCAAAGCCTTTGACTGTGTGAATCACAACAAACTGTAAAAAATACCAGACCATCTGACCTGCCTCCTGAAAAATCTGTATGCAGGTCAAGAAGCAACAGTTAGAACTGGACATGGAAAAACAGACTGATTCCAAATTGGGAAAGGAGTACATCAGGGCTGTATTTTGTCACCTTACTTATTTGACTTATATGCAGAGTACATCATGCAAGATCCTGGGCTGGATGAAGCACAAGCTGGAATCAAGATTGCCGGCAGAAGTATCAGTAACCTCAGATACACAGATGACACCACCCTTATGGCAGAAAGCGAAGAACTAAAGAGCCTCATGATGAAAGTGAAAAAGAGAGTGAAAAATCTGGCTTATAACTCAGCATTCAAACAATTAAGGTCATGGCATCCGGTCCCATCACTTCATGGCAAATAGATGGGGAAACAATGGGAAAAGTAAGTGACATTATTTTGGGGGCTCTAACTTGGACTACAAGGAGATCCAACCAGTCCACTCTGAAGGAGATCAGCCCTGGGATTTCTTTGGAGGGAAAGATGCTGAAGCTGAAACTCCAGTACTTTGGCCACCTCATGTGAAGAGTTGACTCATTGGAAAAGACTCTGATGCTGGGAGGCATTGGGGGCAGGAGAAGAAGGGGACGACAGAGGATGAAATGGGTGGATAGCATCACTGACTCGATGGACTTGAGTCTGAGTGAACTCCGGGAGTTGGTGATGGACAGGGAGGCCTGGTGTGCTGTGATTCATGGGGTTGCAAAGAGTCGGACATGACTGAGCAACTGAACTGAACTGAACTGAAAATCACTGCAGATGGTGACTGCAGCCGTTAAATTAAAAGGCGCTTGCTCCTTGGAAGAAAAGCTATGACCACCCTAGACGGCACATTAAAAAGCAGAGACATTACTTTGCTAACAAAGGTCCATCTAGTCAAGGTTATGAGTTTTCCAATAATCATGTATGGATGTGAGAGTTGGACTATAAAGAAAGCTGTGCCCTGAAGAATTGACACTTTTGAACTGTGGTGTTGGAGAAGACTCTTGAGAGTCCCTTGGGTGGCAAGGAGATCCAACCAGTCCATCCTAAAGGAAATCAGTCCTCAGTATTCATTGGAAGGCTTGATGCTGAAGCTGAAACTTCAATACTTTGGCCACCTGATGAGAATAACTGATTCATTTGAAAAGACCCTGATGCTGGGAAGGACTTAAGGCAGGAGAAGGGGACAACAGAAGATGAGATGGTTGGATGGCATCACTGACTCAATGGACATGAGTTTAAGTAAGCTCCAGGAGTTGGTGATGGACAGGGAAGGCTGGCATGCTGCAGTCAATGGGTCAGACACAAAGAGTCAGACATGACTGAGCAACTGAGTTGATTTTGAGATGTCTGCAGTCAGTACAGTTGTCCCTTTTTTTTTATAAAAGTCTTTTCCTTCAAACTGTTTTCAAAACCCATTTTTGGAGAGTGGGGGAAGTGTTCTGCAGCCTAAGCTGTAGATGGCTATAGGGACGTTTTACATGTCCTTCTGGGACTTGATGTGTTTCCTTATTCTGACAATTTGTACCACTCATCACTTTTGAAAAATCACTGGACAATATCTGCTTTAATGTTCCTCTTCCCATAATGTTCTTTCCTTTTGAACTCTTTTCCTGTAGACGTACATGAATTTTTTTCTATTCTTATGTCTCAACTTCTTAAGATTTTCTCTCTCTTTATGCTACCTTCTGGGTAAATTATTTATAATTTATTCTCTTCCTGTTGACTTCTTTCTTCACTGCATCTAAGTCACTAGTTATTGTGCTATTGATCATTCATTTCCATGATGATATATATTTTTCATTGCAACATTTCTTTCAGTTCTGCTTCAAATCTGCTTTTCTTAAGTGACTTGCCTTTCCTTGTGCTTTCTTGTCTTTTTCATCTCCGCCCCCCTTCTCACTTTATGTATTTCTTTCTTTTTTTTTTTGTCTAATTTGGACTCTTGGGCTCAGAGAATCAAATTAACCATATGTCTCGGATAATGCTAATAGCAGCTGTTGTGTGCTGGGCTTCAGGAAGCAGACCTCAGGCGGAGATTAGATGGTATGGGTTGATCTTGGGCTCTGCGGGTGTGGAAGGGAAGAGGAAGAAGTGGGATGGGGCAGGGAGAGGCGGTGAGGCCGGGCCACCTCCCGGGGGAGGCAGGGTGAAGCAGCTCCTTCACAGGCAACTTCACAGCAGGGACAGAAGTCAGGCCTTTGCCATCTGGGATTCTGGGTACTTGCCATCCCTGGAATGGACTGTGCCCTTGGATGAGGGGGCTGTCTTCAGATGAGGCATTTCCCCAAAGCACTGACCTTGGAGGGCTTCCTGTCTGCAGGACTCCCAGCAGCTGGACAGTGAGTCCTTCAACTTTTTCACAGAAGGACGGTGTGGCTGGCCCAGCACAGCGGCCACTGGGACAGTGCCAGTCACGAGGCGAGCACCGTGGGATTGCTCCACGCTCTGTGAGGCGGGCTTGTGGTGAACAGCCACTAAGGAACGACAAGACTGAGACGCAGAGTGATGAAGGAAGCTGCCTTCAAAGTGACCTGGTCAGTTAGGATGCAAATGAGGCCACTGGGCTCCCGAGCCCCAGTGCTTCCTACTGGGCTCCGGTGCCTGCGGTCAGGGCCCGTTGCTATCTTCCCTCCACTAACCAACCTGTTCCTATTTATTACCATTGTTATTTTGGCCATACTGCACAGCATGTGGGATCTTAGTTCCACAGTCAAGGACTGGACCCATGCCCCTGGCATTAGAAACTTGAGTCTTAACCGCTGGACCACCAGGGAAGTCCCTATTTTATTAATTTTTTTCTATCTTAAGTCTCATTCCTATTCTCTCTATACATAAGTGGTGTGCTAGCAAGATCACATTCACCTTATACTTTTTCTAAAATTCAGCACTCTTTCAGGACCTATCAAGGGTAGTAAAAATGCCTCTGCTTGGTGTCTTCGGCCTGCCTAATGACTCATCTCTTTAAAAATGTGTAAAATTTTAGAATCTCTTTCAGATTTCACTTCACTATGTAGAATTCTGGGGATAAACGGGTAATCGTCTTGGTTGTTGACTGTGTAGACACCTGATTTCTGGTGGATTTTGTTTTGCACCAAGTCCCAAGTGCCTGGTAGGGATGGTTCTTCTGGTGGTATGTTGGGCTTGATTCTTTCAGATGTTCCAGGAACTGTTCCACTGACTTTGGACCAATTTTATTTTAATTGCTCCACTGGAAATGCAAACTCCAACCCTACTTCAGGGGAAAAAACTGGCATTCTGATTTCTGATAAGAGAACTTGACTCTGCTTAGGAACCAACAAGAAATAAGATCTTTTGTCTCTTAAGTTGGTGAGCAGATTTTTTTCCAGTCCCCTTCTGCTCTGGGTAACACTTCATAAATCTGGCTTTAAAACTGGAGTTTTGTTACACTTCCCTTTTCACGAGGTCTTATCTGCCACTTCGGCATTGGTAGTAAAACCCAGCCCTGGGCTGTTTCTGGAACCAACCTCCCATCTCTCAAGTTGCTCAAAGAGCTCTTACAGTGCCAACATCTCGCCCCCAGGGAAGCCCTTCCTTTCCTATAAGCTCAGTTGACATATTTAAAATAATCTGTTACATTTCATTTAGCATTTCTAGTTATTGTAACTGGAATGTTGATCTATTAACCTAGATTGTCTCATTGCCAAAAGCAGAAGCTCTGCCCGAGTCACATGTTCTTTCTGCTGGGGCTTCAAACTGGCTCCCTCTGTTAAACATCATTTTCAGAGTATGATTGCTTATCACCGAATTCAGTCACAACATTTGAAGTGAGCAGGGCAGACTTCTATGATTCTGATTTTACCAATGATTCAACTTAGTCTAATAATGATCTCTTGGTGAAGAGGTCTGCTCAAGTTGTTATTACCAGTGCAAAGGGGAGCAGCCTGAACTCGCATCCAGGTATCTTGATTCTAGGACACTTAACGCTCCTCAAGCCTCTTTCCTGGGTACTAAGTATCTCAGTAACTGAGCTGTTTCAACCCAGAATCTCATTATAGCCCTTTTTACTTCATGCATGCATGCTTAGTCGTGTCTAACTCTTTGCAACCCCACGGACTATGTCCACCAGGCTCCCTTATCCATAGGATTTTCCAGGCAAGAATACTGAGGGGATTGCCATTTTCTTCTCAAGGGAATCTTCCTGACCCAGGGATTCAACCTGCTTCTCTTACGTATCCTGCATTGGCAGGGAGGTTCTTTACCAGCTGAGCCACCAGAGAAACCCCTTACTTCACGTCCTGGGTCTTTCCAATGCTATTCCCACTCCCTCTGCTTATAACACTCTCTCCATTTCCTTGATTATTACATTAGTTGACTTTCCACCCAGGTTTTTATTATATTCAGCCTTGTGCTCTTTAACAGTCTTCTGCCAGGACTCTTCATCTAGATGAGGACTTCCCATAACTTTTGCACAGTGCCAAGGAGGAATTTAACTATTACTGCTTGTTTGATTGATAGATTCTTCTCCTTTTAGCCTTTATCTATATGAGTTCCCTATAAATTGTCTTATGTCAGGATAATTTTTACAATTTCTGTTCTTGCTATATTACAATATACTAGTACCTTATATTGGAGAAGGCGATGGCATCCCACTCCAGTACTCTTTCCTGAAAAATCCCATGGATGGAGGAGCCTGGTAGGCTGCAGTCCATGGGGTCACTAAGAGTTGGACACGACTGAGCAACTTCACTTTCACTTTTACCTTTCATGCATTGGAGAAGGCAATGGCAACCCACTCCAGTGTTCTTGCCTGGAGAATCCCAGGGGCGGGGAGCCTGGTGGGCTGCTGTCTATGGGGTCGCACAGAGTCAGACACGACTGAAGAGACTTAGCAGCAGCATCCCTAGTGCCTTATATTGTTGGATGTATCAGGAGCTGGGGACTTGAAACTTATGATTTATAATTATGATACATATATTTACATCTGGAAGTGAAGAACTATATATTGGTCCTCAATCCTTGTAACTTGGAGGCAAGGATAAGCTCAGTTGACATATTTAAAATAATCTGTTACATTTCATTTAGCATTTCTAGTTATTGTAACTGGAATGTTGATCTATTAACCTAGATTGTCTCATTGCCAAAAGCAGAAGCTCTGCCCGAGTCACATGTTCTTTCTGCTGGGGCTTCAAACTGGCTCCCTCTGTTAAACATCATTTTCAGAGTATGATTGCTTATCACCGAATTCAGTCACAACATTTGAAGTGAGCAGGGCAGATCACAGTTCCAATTAAGGTAGATTTATCTACTCTGAGTTCACTCACAGTTTTTGCGACTCCTAGAACAGACAGTTCTTGACTTTCGTTAATAAACTTCTCTGCCTGGTGTCCTCTGACAGTATCTCCCATATCCCTGGAGTGCACATCATAGGCGACAACGTTTCATTTCATCAGTCACTGCTTTGCTATTATTGATTTATATAAGGCTTTGATGGGCTTCCCTGGGGGCTCAGATGGTAAAGTGTCTGCCTGCAATGCGAGAGACCTGGGTTTGATTCCTGGGTCAGGAAGATCCCCTAGAGAAGAAAATGGCAACCCACTCCAGTACTCTTGCTTGGAAAATTCCATGGATGGAGGAGCCTGGTAGGCTACCATCCATGGGATTGCAAGGAAGGCTTTTATTTGTATAAAATGCTTGAACCCTTTGGGGGTTTATTAGCTCTCTTTCACAGAAGTTCCATGAACTAGATAACAAAGTTTATCAGCATATTAAAATAAGACAAAAAGTAAAATTTTCATCTACCAGCAAACTTCAATTAGAACTTACATCTCCCAAAGCCTGTCCATGCTCAGTTATACTTTTATCCTATATGTGCTTTCTCCTTTTTGATTATCTTTTTGTTATCTGTGTGTTGTTTAAGGTTTTAATCTCCTCCCAAGCAGTAATTAAAATGTATATTCAAGAAATGTGGCAATTTACTTTTAAAAGTCATTATTAAATCTCTAAAACAGGTACAAGTTAAAAGTAATATTGGAATGTTGATTATTTCAGGAAATTGATGTCCTGAAATTCTATGGAATATAATTGAACTGCATCAGAATTTACTCACAGGCATTTCAAATGATGCAGAACAGAAAGTCTGAACTAGTTTATTCTCTGCTTTGGAACATGCGTAAAATCTTGAACAGTGATGTCTGTAATCACCTGAAATTGCCATTAGCCCTGATTCACTCTTGCTCCTGGTATGAGCCAAATACCATCTGATGTACTGACATACCAAATACAGGGACTATGTCATAATTGCATGAATATTAAATGGACGTTTCTAGTTAGCTGCTCAACTTCAGTTGAATAGAGACGATCACATTAATTTAAAAATTATTTTAAGATAATGCAAACTTTGTAGGCAGCTATCTAAGTTACCTGATTATTGATTCTTAACTTTTGGATGAGTCCTTAGTTATCCCATTTTGTATCACTTTTAAAAATTTCTTTCACCGCCAAGACTTAATGGAAAAATCTCATGATGTTTTATCTGTGGAAGATTTACAAGAAATGTTCAGAAACACCTGTGTTCCCACACACACACACAGACTCATGCGCACACACACACATACACACACCCTCCATTCATCATTGTCTAATGATTGCCTCCAAGCAATTCTCTTACCCATGAACTAATAGCACCGTATGTCAGGAAAAACTCATATCTTCACAAAGCAGCTATGTTGCCTCCAGAATTTTAATTTAAAAAGTATTTTTGTGATTATGTGCATATTCAACAGGTGACACTGGAAAATGTGAAGCGCTTTCACCAAGGAAGTCCTTTGCAGTAAGTCACTTTGGATTTTTCCAGCTGCAAAAATACAAGTATTGTTCTGACTTGTCTCCATGTTGAGAAGTGTCTTTGGGTACTTGGCTTCAGCATGGATTTTAACTTGCATTGAGCTGCTAAATCAAACGACTTGGTCTAGAACAGCACAGTTCCATAGAAGTGGAACACAAGTTCAAATGTGAGGAGTTAAAAACTAAAACATTTTAGTGGTGGTGGTTTAGTTGCTAAGTCATGTCCGACTCTTGCAACCCCACGTATTCTATCATGGGATTTCCTGGGTAAGAATACTGTAGTGGGTTGCCAGTCCCTTCTCCAGGGGATCTTCCTGACCCAGGGACTGAACCTAAGTCTTCCGCATTGCAGTCGGATTCCTGCATTGCAAGTATATTCTTTATCAACTGAGCCACCAGGGAAGCCACATTTAAAAAGAAATATGACATTTAGTTTCAATAATAAAAAAGTGTAGTCGCTCAGTTATGTCTGACTCTTTGCAACCCCATGGACTACAGCCCTTCAGGATCCTCTGTCCATGGAATTCTCCAGGCAAGAATACTGGAGTGGGTACCCATTCCCTTCTCCAAGGGATCTTCCTGACCCAGGGATCCAAACCCAGTCTCTCACATTGCAGACAGATTCTTTCCTGCCTGAACCATCAGGGATGCCCATCCATTTTATTTAATATGATAAAGTCAAAATATTATCATTTCAACAGGCAATAAACATAAAAATGATTGAAATATCTTCCATACTCAGCCTATAAAAATCGTGTGTGCAACAGAAACTTAAAACACAGGTCAGTTCAGAACAGCTACATTTCATTCCAATGCCACCTTACAGTACTGGATATCTCCGATCTAGAGCTTCTCTTAGCATCCTATAAATCACTTCAGTTCAGTTGTGTCCAGCTCTTTGCAACCCCATGGACTACAGCATGCTAGGCCTCCCCTGTCTATCACCAACTCCCAGAGTTTACTCAAACATCCATTGAGTTACCACATCCATTGAGTCGGTGATGCCATCCAACCATTTCATCCTCTGTCCTCCCCTTCTCCTCCTACCTTCAATCTTTCCCAGCATCAGGGTCTTTTCCAATCAATGACTCAGTTCTTTGCATCAGATGGCCAAAGTATTTGAGTTTCAGCTTCAACATCAGTCCTTCCAATGAACAGTCAGGACTGATTTCCTTTAGGATGGACTGGTTGGATCTCCTTGCAGTCCAAGGGGCTCTCGAGTCTTCTCCAACATCACAGTTTCAAAGTGTCAGTTCTTCAGCACTCAGCTTTATTTATAGTCCAACTCTCACATCCATACATGACTACTGGAAAAACCATAGCCTTGACTAGATGGATCTTTGTTGGTAAAGTAATGTCTCTGCTTTTTAATATGCTATTTAGGTTGGACATAACTTTCCTTCCAAGGAGCAAACACCTTTTAATTTAATGCCTGCAATCACCATCTGCAGTGATTTTGGAGCCCAAAAAAATAAAGTCTCTCACTGTTTCCACTGTTTTCCCATCTATTTGTCATGAAGTGATGGGACCAGATGCCATGATCTTCATTTTCTGAATGTTGAGCTGTAAGCCAACTTTTTCACTCTCCTCTTTCACTTTCATCATGAGGCTCTTTAGTTCTTCTTCACTTTCTGTAAATAGAAGCCACCAAAAGACACTCTTGTATTAAACTGGTTTTGTATTCAATTTGCCAACAACATCTCATTACAAAAAAAAAAAAAAGTCCAGCTGTGAATCAACCTCAATACCAACCCAGAAGGTAAAAAAATAAAAATCAGAAAAAAGAAAAAAATTCTAGAATCTCAGTTTGGTTTCCATAGTCAGGCTTACTCTTCTAAGCTAGCAAAAATACTTGGCTTAAAGGATAGTCATCAAATCGGTAATTCCATCCTTTCCTTCCCTCTCAAGTAAGCAAACAACAACAGTAAAACCTAAGTTGTCTCGTAACCATGGCCTGGGTAATTTCCATGTTGTCATAGAGACATGTGTTAACATCTTAAATGATAGCCACATCGGAGAAATGGTAAAGAGTTGGGTGTGACTTATCTGTGTCAGTGCCCTAAGGACAGAGACTGGGATTCCACGCTATGAGTTGAGGCAGAAATAACTGGACGGTGGATGGAATTTCCCGCAGTCTGTGCGTTCCACTTTCCATCTTCTCCTCCTGCGTGGAAACCCCAGATACACGTCCCAGTCTCCCAGTGCAACACAATATTCTGTGCAGGGAAAAATACTTCCTGATTTCATGCTCCACAGCATTAAGATTGATAGGTCTGTAATTTTACCCAAAGTGCAGCAACCACAAATGTTCTTCTTTTTCACACATAAATATTTAATCCCGGTTAGAAACATGCTATGCTACGTGCCAGTGTAATACCTTAGCATCGTGGATTTCACAGATTAATTGCAAATTGGCAGCACCGTGAGATAGACCAGCTCATTAGGTCGTGGCTATAAGATGTTACCAAGAAAACCTGTTTTCTATACTCCCGAGAAAGGAGAAAATTAAAAACTGGGGAATAGCAGCATTTGGGAGGTGGTGACTAGACACAAATTTGGAGTGTGGTCTAGTTTTCACATAAGTGGATAGCTTTATCTGATTTGACTTAAAGTCTTAGACAAGTAATTTATCTTCACTCATCTCATCTCTCTAACCACATAGGAAAGACAAGAGAAAGAGGCATCAGGGAAATAAATTGAAAGAGAAATTTTTGAGTTAAAGAAATCAGTCATACCCAATTTGAGATCTAATAAAATGACACAGTGGAATTTGGTTTGTTCCTATTGCTTTTTGCACTTGAATTGCTTTAGAAAAAAAAAAAAGCTCATTAAATACTGTGTTGATGTCAGCTTCTTTGAGTGGCAACATATCTGTTTGTTGCCCATTCTGATGAAAAGGAGTATGTGTTAGTTTCTCAGTCATGTCTGACTCTTTGAGATCCCCTGGGCTGTTCTGTCCATGGAATTCTCCCAGCAAGAATACTAGAGTGGGTTGCCATTTCCTTCCCCAGAGGATCTTCCCAACCCAGGGATCGAACTCAGCTCTCTCACATTGCAGGCAGATTCTTTACCATCTGTGCCACCAATCTCAGATATTTTTGTAATATTTTTAAATGACCATAAAGGCTCATACTTACTTGAATAATTTAATAGTGCAATGCATAATGTTTAGGTGAAACTTTAGGTGATTTTAATTATATCTAAACCTTTGATCCTTTTCATCTGAGTACAAAAGATGAAGAGAAAACAAAATCAATTCTCATAGAGAAAGATGTCTTGATAAGTCTGAACTCAGAGTTGAGATACTTGGTTTGACAAAGGATTAGTCTCTGATTAGAAATGTATTTTGTGAAAACAGGCCGGAAATTAGGATTGTTCTAGAAATAAGAGCAAACATTTATGTAAGCACACACATCAGGTACTGATTATTCTAAGTGCTTTGCATTATATTAGCTTTGATTTTTACAACAACCATCTGATCTAGGTACTCTTTCTTTTTCCTATAGCAATGAGAAAATATAGGCACAGGGAGGTTAAGTAACTTGTTCAAGATCACTCAGCTTGTAGGTTGGAGCTGGGATATATAGCTCAGGCAGACTTGAACCAGAGGCTGACCCCAACTGTCTCTGTGATGTGTGGTCTGCCCATGAGTGGACAGAATCATGTTTCCACAAACTCCTTGGGCTTAACATCCTATTGGTCTTTAAATAACTGCCTAATGCACCCCAGATTTCTACCAAGAGTCCCCCATCCCAATAAACATAATTTTTCAAGAGGCCCTAATTAAGTGCAGATATTATCAGAAAGACATAAAACCTATCATAGCTTACAAAGTAGCAAAAAATGTTTAGCAGTTTTTATGACAAACAACTTTTCTAAAATCCCTTAGCTATAAGGAATATAATGGTGAAGAAACTGAATGCAAAACAAATAAGGATTCTAGAAAAATATGAAGTTAACATGAGGATATCAGAGAAGAAAAGAATAAAGAAGAAATACAGCAAGATAGGATCTGTCATCTATATATCTAGCCAAATCCAGCAAGACATTAAAAACTCAAACCCAGTGAACATTAAACAAAAAAATGAAAAATACCTGCTAATCTAAGTATCTCATTTTTGTATTTCTCAATTTTTTATTCAGCAGATACTGTCATATAAATATAGCAAACATGCTTTGAACATACTTAAACAAAGTTCTATTCTAAACATCATGCTTGGATTATTTTATTGAGTCCTCACATAAATCCTGTGCAAAAAGAGTATCATTATACTCATTTTAGGGATGAGGAAACTGAAGCACTTGATTTTATCACACTCCAGATTCTCTAGGGCATGCAAAATAACTTTCTTATGGTAAAACTTAGTAGATTAGTAAATAATAACAGAAAAAGTTACCATCATTCAGATCACCCACTTGTCTCCAGTCATCTGAAATTTGTTGCCTTTACCCAAGAACCATTATTCTGCCTTTGGAGTATAGCATGATTTTTAAAATATGGAATCTTTGTATCAGAAAATTTTATATGATTGGAGCAGGGAGAAATTTTTGTGTTTTGTCTTTTCTCTTACCCCATCTTAAAAACTGACCGGAAGTCAGAAAGCACTTAAAAAGTTATACTTTAAAACAGAGCACAAGAGTTAATTACCATTAAACACCCTGCCATTGGTTCGTGTGGGTGATCACAGACCACTTCACAGAATCTAATTCAGAGATAGAGGCCCCCTTAGGCTTAGTGGCGGGGATCACCTTGCAGTTCCTGCTCAAATAAGAGTTCTGAGGAAGAAGAACATTCCCTTTTAAGTTTAGCTTCCTATGGAAATTAACTCCAAGTTTCTTGGAAAATACTGCAACTCAGGATTACTATCTTATAGGCCAACGTGTTGGGACATATCATCAAGGACTCTTAATTTTTTGGAGGCATACACTCCACAGGAGAAGCTTATGGAATTTAAGAAAAATTGTTTCCCCCAAAAGGTACATATACACATATACAAATTTTATAAGTTTCGTAAATGAAGGCTATCTGTGTAATGCCCTCTGTAAAATATCTATACACAGATCAAGGCCAATTGAGTTAAACCAAAGGCTAGGCCAGGAGGTACTCAGTGTAAGGGGATAAGGTGGTATCTTTGAAACATCTAAATTCGTGAAACAAAAGTGTTTCTTGCTCCTAGCTGGATGTGGGATCCTATCATGAGAAACATTGATTTTTAAAAACCTCCCAGAACAATGGAGAAGAATTCTCTTTCAAGTACCTCACAACCAGCCAACTCTTCATTTTGCAATGAAGTGTCCTTTTTCAATGTGTCTCTCTCTTAGGAATATAGACAAGAAAATGAATCATGTTCACCTGTAATAGAAGGGGAAAGGGATGTTGCTAATTAAGAGCAGGGTGAGTCAAACTTCTTAGCCCTGGGGAGGAATACCCAGGTGTGCTGAGACAGATATGCTCGGAAAAAGAAAAAGAGATGCTCTATAGGAAACGCACAGCACTGGGCCTTCTTTCGTGAACTGATTTTCCCACTGGTGACATCTTGGCAATTTCTGTTTCCCAACCAACGATAGAACTAAGTAGATGAAGCTGAAAGCTAGGTCAGATAAAAAAGAATGTTTCATGTAACAAAAGCACCTCAGTATTTGCCATGAAGGGAAGCTGATTTAACAGGCAGTAGCAGATTAAATAGGAAGCTGAAACAGGGGAGAAAAATCATATTAAACCATTAAAAACTGAAGATAGTAGAATGTCACACTGCCAATTATTTGGAGAAAAAGCACAACACTACTATAAAACTTTCAACAATAAGATCAATTATATTTGCTTTCGATGTACAAAAATAGGTCTTTTGTTCTCTGTATATGTTTTAAATTAAATGCCATTGTTTAATTAATAGACTACAACTTCCTGCATTAAAGAAAATCATGTAAGATCATATGAGTATTTTAGACCTCTGAATCTGAAAAACCAGGACAGCCAACGTGTTTCAAAGTTCAAAACATAAACCCATACTTGAGTACCTGGGGTATTCTATTTTTATAGGAGTATAGTTGCTTTATAATACTGTGTTAGTTTCTGCTGTACAGCAAAGTCAGTCATAAGTATAAATATATATATATATTCCTTCCTTTTTGGATTGCCTTCTCATTTAGGTCACCACAGAGAATTGAGTAGAGTTCCCTGTGCTATACAGTATGTTCTAGTTAGTTATCTATTTTATACATAGTATCAATAGTGTATAGATGTCAATCCCAATCTCCCAATGCCTCCCACCCCAACTTCTTTCGCCCTTGGTGACCATACATTTGTTCTCTAGCCTGCGTCTCTATTTCTGCTTTGCAAATAAAAGTATCTGTACCATTTGTGGGTATTTTTTTTTAAAATTCAGATTCTTAGGCCCCACTGAACCTGTTGAATCAGAAACATAAGGATGAACCTTGGGAATCTGCATTTGAACAACCTCCTAGTGATAAACCTACCAAAATATGAGAGCTATTCATTCATACTCTTCCTTGGAACACTCTAGAAAATGTCATCTTAAGAACGTGGCTCGCTGTGGAGAGGGCCCTTCCTCCCCATGGTTATAGAACAGGACATTTCTCCTTCTTCACTCTCCTGCCTCCTCACAACTGACTCCTTCACTGCGGGGAGCCCCTCCCCACCCCCCACACCCCCACCACCCTACTCTTCACCCCTCCTGAGAGACCAGAGTGGCCTCTGTAGCTAAGAGGACAGGTGAGGGTGCGGCGCTGGGGAGGGGTGGGGAGAGCACTTCACCGCGAATCTCACTACAGCTACTTGTGCATAACAAGATGCCCGCTGGGAACGCTCAGTTAAAGACTCGGAAACAGAAGGAATGTTTTATGTTCAAGGCCCACCCATCTCCCTTCCACAAAGGAAGGCAAATGCCTACCACACGGATGTGGAAGAAAGAAAAGGTAAGGGGCAGCCTTGTAGAAATAGTAATAAATCTTTTAAAATCCCTTTGTTTCACCATTACTGAGGCTGCCCCATGGCTCAGCGGTAAGGAGTCTGCCTGCCAAAGCAAGGGATCTGGTTTTGATCCCTGGGTCGAGAAAGACGCTCTTTCGGAGAAAATGGCAACCTGCTCCAGTGTTCTTGCCTGGAGAATCCCCGTGGACAGAGGCGCCTGGAGGGCAACAGTCCATGGGGTGGCAAAGAGTCAGACACGACTTAGCGACAGACTTTTGCCGTTATTAAGGTTATAGTCAAATGCCTAAGGGAAGGGAAATGACCAACCAGAGGCAACAGGACTTAAACAAAAACGAGAAAGCTGTGTCTGTCCACTCAGAATAAAGAAAGAAGTGGTGAGAGAAGGCAAATCTGACTAAGGAAAGCCGTCAGGGCTCCCACTGAGAAGAGGTTCCCACCCTCCGACGCCCCCGACTCCTTGCTCCACAGCCCCGTCCCCCAGTTCCTGCTAATCACATTGCACCATCACCGCACTCCACGCTTCAGCTGGCAAGGTGACTTGGAAGAATTTGGAGGCTGTCCAGCTCATTGCTCAGCAGGGAGTGGCACTTAAGAGTGGGCAGAAGCCCTGGAGCAGCATGGAAAAGTCCTGCTGTCACAAGAGGAGCTCTGCGCCTTTTCCTGTAGAACCTCCCCAGACCCCAGTCAAGATTCTAGATTTCCATTAGCAAAGTCACAGATCAGATGCAACGCGCAGGTTCAGGTCTTTGGTTAGCCTGAAACAGAGCCATCATGGACTCATTCGCCCATTTAAGTTATCTTTGTGAAATAAGTTATCAGTTTTCTGAAAAATCAAGCTGCTTCATCCATACCAATTGGTATGCATTCAGCTGCCTCTAAAGTCAGCGGTTGATGGGGGTGTTGTGCAAACCAACGAGGCTTGGGATGTGGAGAAATCTGAGTTTCAATCAGAGTCTTGCCAAGTACTAACTGCATGATTTAGAACAAGTTATTTAACCTCACCACACTTGAGTTTTTCACATCCATAAAAGGAGGATGATAAAATCTATTAATATCTGGCCTGGGTTCTTGTGGGCATTCAATTAACAAACATTTATTGAACTCTTCTGCTTAGACTGTGCCATGAAGGGGAGGCGAGGAAGACCCACGGGCCAACAAGTAGTTCTATTATCATGTGCCCAGGGCCCTGATGGAGGCGGCGGGTGAATGCAGAGTTACAGGAGATGGTGAGGAAAGTGGGGAAGGGCATGGGTGAAGGTGGTCAAAAGGCAACAAACTTCCCGTTATAAGATAAATAAGTCCTGGGGATGTATGTACAGCATGGTGACTGTAGTTAACAATACTGTATTGTATGTTTGACATCTGCTAAGAGAGGAGAGCTTAACGTTCTCATCCCAAGAAAAAAACTGAACCGATATGTGGTGATGGATGTTCACTAAACTCACTCCAGGAATTATTTTACAACATATATAAATATCCAACAGTTACGCTATACACCTGAAACCAGTTCAATGGTACATGTCAGTGTTAGTAGCTCAGTGATGACTGACTCTTTGAGACCCCATGGACAGTAGTGCTCCAGGCTCCTCTGACCATGGAATTCTTCAGGCAAGAACACTGGAGCGGAGCCATACCCTTCTCCAAGGGATCTTCCCAATGCAGAGATGGAACCCATGCCTCCTGCATTCCAGGCAGATTCTTTACCGTTTGAGCCACCAGGGAAGTCCTACATATTAACTGTATCTCAAAGGAAAAGAACGACAGAAATGTCTGGAAGGAAAACTTCAATTGTTCTTGGAAAGAAGGAATGCACAGAGAAGACTCTGCAGAGGTGAGAGGGTATGTAAGAGAAGAATGAGTCAGAGAAGAGGAGGGTTCCAGAGAAGAGCTCGTGGACACAGAGAGGAAACGGGAGAAAGGCGGGGAGGCGAGTCTGAACAGGACACAGGGATGGCAGCAAGGGGTCAGCAAACAGAAGGAGAGAGGTGAGGGGTAAGTGAGGAGTCGGCAAACAGAGGAGACAGAGCTCCAGACGCTGGAGAAGCAGTCAGGTCCGGGGGTGTTTCCCACCAGGCTGAGTTAGGTTCACGTCCTGAAGAAAGCTAGAAGCCATGGAAGGGGGCCACCACCAGACTCTCCATTTAGGAAGGTCCCTTCAAAGTGACCATTAGCTGCTCATAAAGTATCTGGCCAGGAGCAGCTTCCCACAAATGATGGTACTATTTAAGAAAGCGACTGGCCTCATACCGATTAGAATGACCTATGTGTTATGTTTAAGGGGCGTTTGTCATGAGAGTTCCTTCCCACTGAGGTGTAGCGTGTGTTGTGTGTGTTGTTTAACGCGTCACCAGTTATGTTACTGACATCCTACTCATTGAGGGGAACAGTGGAAGCAATTCTGCATCAGGCAACAATTTAATGTGGGAAAGACAGCTCTGCGGCTATTGATGTTGTTCAAACACACCCAGGAGTGAATGCACAGAGGTTTCTGGTTCTTCTAAGGCTACCATTATGAGAACCCCCTCCCCCACAATTCAGATTGGTATTTTAAATACTGGACTGTTTTCAGGAACAGCCAGGAGAGGTGATTGATCACCCTCATTACTCATTATTGTAACCTAAACTCGTCCCTCCCTTCTGCCATCTACAGATGGAGTAAAACCTCAGGCATAAGCCTGAAGCAGAAGGAGCCCACAGGCACCCAACACAAGGTGGAAACTGAAGGTTGAGAAATTCCAAAGCTATTTTCTTGTCTTCTTGCGGTGCTGAGCAGTTTTGCTTTTGAGTCAATAAGACAGAATCACTTGGGGCTCTAACCTTTTTTCAAATGTTGAAGCTGAAATTGAATTCCATCCACAGGGTACTACCACTCATAGTTCACGTAGGAAAGGAAGTATGCTGATATCATTTATGTTCTCCAGTGAGGTTCTTAAGAGATGAGTTTGCATCATTGAGCATCTTGATTCTTGGGAAAATGTTTGAGAATCACTTATTAGCTTGGAAATATTAGTCACGAACAAGAATCACCCCGAGAGAGACATATGTGAGTCACTGACCATCACCAACAGATAAGACAGAAAACCAATGAGTCCTACTGTTTCCTGCTGAATCACTCCCAGGGAAGTCATGCTAGTTTAAAAAGACCAAACCATTCAAGAACCACCCCTGCCCCCTTTCCAAACCTGTTGTTTTTAAGTGAATTTGGACAGGTCTGCTTGAATTTTTCAGTCCATCCCAGTGTGCCAATACCAACCACAATGTTATACTGAAAGTTCCCTTTTCAGCTTTCCTTTTTCTCTGTTTTTATTTTGCCTCTTAGTTTGGTTCGTCTTTGAGTGGCCACATTATTCGTATACATTTTGCAAGTACATCACAAATGCTTTTTAAAGATTTAGCAATGCATTAAGTAACATAGATATAATTAAATCGTTGTAAATATTTTTTAATAAAATGAGGAGACCTATGCACACAGAAAGGGTCTAAAGAGATCCGAGAAGATTTGTAGGTTGTTTTGTTTGCTCTCTTATTACATAGCTTTCTATATTTATTTTTTTTTTTGGCTAATTAGAGTACTGCTAATGCTGCTGCTGATGCTATTTATGAGGTGCTTTCAATGTCTCATGAATGCTTCACATTTGCTATGATGTGTCATCTTCTCAATAAACCTGAGAAGTGATCAGTATTGTTAGCTACAGTTTACAGACAAGGAAACTATGATGTTGAAAAGCAAAATCACTTGTTCATACAGTTCACATAGTCAAAGAGTGTTCAAGCCACTGACTTCCTGACTCCAGGTTCCGTTCTCTTAGCCTCCACGCTATGCCACAGAAAGTGCAAAATTGAATAACATACATAAGCCTGACACAAGAAGAGAAAATTATAGCTGCAGAGAAAACCAATTATACATCAAATATTGGATAATGGCATGAAAAATATGAGAGCCACCAGAAAGTAGATGCCCATTGAATAGCAGAGTCAATAAAAATTTAAAGGGGAGACAGGATTTCAGCAAACTGGAGAGGCCTGGGAATGTTTACGACTTTGGAGATCTTGAGTTGGCTGGACAAGGATGAAAAGTGTCTTCAAGGAAGAAGGCTCAGTGGGGAAATGAATGTGAGGAGAGAAGGGAGAATAAGATGAGAAAAAGATTAGCTGGGGTCAGGTTATAACAGGCATCCAACGTCAGAGCGTGTGTCTCATCCAATGGGGAGTCTAAGGGGACACCGGAAGAGGAATTCTGGTGTCACCAAAGACCACAGGCTTCAGAGTCCAAAGGTCATCAATCTGAAAGCCACCCTATGACTTTGGGCAAGTCACTTCATCTTTCTACTCCTCAGTTTCTGTACAAATGGAAACCAAAATTAAAATATTCACCTTGTGCGGCATTTTCTGGATTAGAGACCATTTGCATGCAGCATAGAACAGTGCGCTAGGCTCACAGTAGTTCTTCGATAAGCAGCAGCTATCGTTATCCTGGTTTTAAGAAATTTGCTGCAATGACAATTCCATGGCCTAAAATAGTTTTGATCTTCTTGCTTATAATTTCCCTCAGGCAGAGATTTGTATTAATTGCCAAGGAAAACGCTTCATTATTTTTTTCTAAATGTGAATTGATTTTTTTCCCTAATAAATGTATAACAACTTTTTCATAGTCTGATGGCTCTAATATTAACATTTTGGTGGGTTTTCTTGGTGTGATATTAACATTTTGGTGGGTTTCCTAGGTGTGATATTCTTTTATTTACCATTATGGTGTGTGTGTGCATATATATATGTGTGTGTGTGTATATATATATATCTCCATAGGATTTCCCAGGCAGGAATACTGAAATGCATTGCCATTTCTTTCTCCAGGGAATCTACCTGACCTAGGGATTGAATCCACATCTCCTGCACTGGTAGGTGGGGTTCTTTACTGCTGAGCCATCAAGAAAGCCCCATATAAATACATACGTATGTGTGTGTGTGGCAATTATTTTTAAATTTATGTGTTACTTTTGCTAAATAGTATCACAGATCTATAATTTATTTTGCCAGACTTGATTCCAATAGTTTTCAGCTGTTTTCTGAAAGTCGTTTCACTCACAAATTAAATACTTTTCCATATTAATGTGAAAAGCACATTAAAAAATACTCTATCCAAGTCCAAGTCATTGTTCTATTCCTGAAAGGAAGTTTCTAGACTAACAAGGTACAAATTCCTGCCCTCACCATCTCAGAGTTTCCTAGGGCAGAAAATATAAGGTTACAAATGATGCAACATAGCATCTGAATGCAATTTCAGTGGGCTTTCAAAGCTATTTTTGCCCCCACGTTGCTCATTTTTTTATATCTTGCAGGCAGCATCCCCTGGGTTTTCTTAACTGAGGGCACCCACTCAATTGGATAAATAAATCCAAGTGAATATGTTACTAGTGTTGCCTTACTTTAGAGTCTTTCTTCGCCTGGGAGAAAATGTGAGCATTTCCCACTCATCCACTTTGCCTGTCACTTGTGGCCGTTCAGTGAACATCCTGTAACCTGTGAAAGAAAGCAAGGCTTTGAAAAAGAACAGAGTTCTTTTGGGGGCGATATACAACGTTGACAGAAATACACTCCAGAGGAATCGAATGCAGCTTTCTTTGGTTCCTGGCACAGCTTCTGTAGTGCATCAGTAAGTGAAAAATGAGCAGGGAAACTCCTGACAGTACAACAGGGGCAAGAAGAGCCTTCGCCTCCAAGCCAGTGATTAGATTCTACTGTACAAACAGGGAACCGTCTGTGAACTCCTCACCTTTGAAAGGTAAACACTGAGAAGGAAATACTCCTCCCACGTGCTTTGAAGCATTCACCTTGTAAAAGGAAAAAGGACCTCTTTAAAGAGTTCTTCATGCAGAGAGAAGAGGAAGTCCTTTGAAGTCCAGGATAATTTTGGGTCACCACGAAACCAACCGTGCTTCTATCTACAAGCCATCCTGACCTTTGGGACCCACGGCAACAGAACCACAGCCGGGTTATTTCTTTGTCAATGTGAGGGAAACCAGAAAATTAACATCTCCAGGAAAGATACAAAATCTATAACCACCCAAGAGGCAGTGCACTATCCCTTCTCCCAGCTCTCTCTTATTCCTTACCTAAAAAATAAACTATCCTCCATGGAAAGAGTAATCAATACATCAAGATTTTTCTCATATCAAAAATATCATTATGTGATAGAAAATATATCCCTTTGTAGGTTTAAGGGATGAAGACAATGTAACATGTCTTTGCTCTTGATTAATTTAGTCCTGAAGGCCAGGATCCAAGAGTTAAATACCCTTCTGATTTAAATTTAAATGGTAAATTAAATAACTGATTGAAAGATCTCTAGGAAGAGTTTCAGAAAGACAGCTGGGAAATCCCCAAGAGGATGGACCACTTGGGCAATCTCCTATTGATTCTTGTATTTGTCCAAATGGTTCTCAGGACTAGAGCGCAAAAGCCTATGCAGCTAATTCAATCCTTGATATTATCTCTCCTTCAGATATGCTAAGCTACAGTGTATGTTCACCTTTCCTTTGCCCACTCATAGCAAGGAGAAGAGCATGTTCAAGCAGTTAAAGATCAATGTATGGGTTTAGAGATGCTGTGCACCAGAAATTGTGAGACAGAAATTTCAGAGAAATGGAAAAGCTAAATGTTAGTATTTTATATCAGGTATTTACTCAGCTATTGCTCTTGTGAAAGGGTAAGTTTCATTTTGACAGACAAAATAGACACATGTTGCCCCTGGTCCTCTGCTGTTTCTGAGTATCTGTGGCACTGCCTGTGACTTGGTGGGCACCAAGATAAGGAGGAACAGGTCATGGAATTATTCAACCCATGAGTCAGGTAGCCGTGACTCATGCAAGCTGACTCTCAACACAGTGCACCGCCTCATCCTGACCAGGAGGCTCCCAGTGTCCCTGAGATGGTAATCAAAATGGGCAAGTCAAACCAAATTTGACACGATTTTTTTTTACAATTCCATAGGGGCTTATTGTTGTTGCTTTTCAGTTGCTAAGTCGTGTCTAACTTTTTTCTGGACTGCAGCATACCAGATTTCCCTGTCCTTCGTTATCTCCTAGAGTTTGCTCAAATCCATATCTATTAAGTCAACGAAGCTGTCTAACCATCTTATCCGCCACTACCTCCTTTCCCCTTTTGCCTTCAATCTTTCCCAGCATCAGGGTCTTTTCCATGAGTCAGCTCTTCACATCAGGTGGCCAAAGTATTGGAGCTTTCAGCCTAAGCATCAGTCCTTCCAATGAATATTCAGAGTTGATTTCCTTTAGGATTAACTGGTTGGATATCCTTGCAGTCCAAGGGACTCTCAAGAGTCTTCTCCAGCATCACAGCTCAAAAGCATCAATTCTCCAGTGCTCAGCATTCTTAATGGTCCAACTCTCACATCCATACATGAGTACTGGAAAAACCATAGCTTCAGCTGTATGAACCTTTGTTGGCAAAGTGATGACTCTGCTTTTTAATATGCTGTCTAGGTTTTTCATAGCTTTCCTTTCAAGGAGCAAGCATCTTTTAATTTCATGGCTTCACTCGCCGTCCACAATGATTTTGGAGCCCAAGGGCTTTATAAAGTCTGTGATCATTAAATAGTATCATCTCTATTTTTTAAAATATCAAATAATGTGTGCAAATAAGTCAATAGATACATGTAGCCTCATGCTTGAGGACTCCAAAGAAAAATTCTCAAAACCTTCCTTAATGTTCAGTATGGCTCCAAATGATGTGAAGCCATTCCTATATCCTAATGCTAGGAAAAACATCCTAAATCCACATAAGGTGGTCAAAGGACAAATAAAAGTATACACTTAGAGGTTAGCAGCTACGGCTTAGACAGATCATTCCATTCCAAGAAGTAGTTCAGGAGGCAAATACGAAGAGACTCAAGAAGAGTTGTTAACAAATTCAACAAATATTTGGGATATATTACATGCCAGGCAGGCACTATCTTTTCCCTCATGGAAATGACATATTAGGAATTTAGTTAAAAATATGGAGGATCAATTCACAAAGGTTTACACACGTTAAGTGAGAAATGCTCCATGGATATGTTCTGAGCCTTTGAGAATGATACAAGGATTTATTAAGAGGCTATTGCTCAAAATATTGGCAGTGTGAGAGATGGAATACCAGATAATGAAATGATGGTTTAGTCCTATCTGATGGTGGCTCAGCTGTAAAAGAATCTGCCTGCAATGCAATTGATGCAGGTTCAATCCCTGAGTTAGGACGACCACCTGGATGAGGGCATGGCAACGCACTCCAGTATTCTTGCCTGGGAAGTTCCTTGAACAGAGGAGCCTGGCTGTCTACAGTTCATGGGGCTGCAAAGAGTTGTGCAACTGAGCATGCATGCATGACACCTATTACTCACTTTTGTCTCTTAAATCCAATTTTATTCCTACTCTAGTAAATTTAAAGCTTTTTTTTTTCACCTTTATATGTTTTATCTCAGTTGAGCCCCCATGACATTTGGGGGAATAGCTATTTCTGTCCACATTTTACAAATGAGAGAAATGAGTCTCATAAATGTGTACTGAGAAATACTTTTTCTCACAGTAAAAAGTAGCTAGTAATGAATAGAAATAAAATTTTAGTCCAATTCATTCAAATTCAAATCCTATCAGTTCTCACTTACATGCATTTCCCCAAATGACAACTAGATCACATTCCAGTACTTTGTTTTGGAATTTAAAATCTGAATTTAATCTCTAAGAAACAATATTGCAAATGACAACTAAGTTCCTGTCTGGTTCAGGAAAGACAATTTATCCCATAAAATGAAAATGAATCTTTGTAGATTTGTTAGACAGAATTCTGGAATGGGGAAATAAGAGACTTTTGACAACAATCCTTCAGAGTACTAGAGGTATTTGTATTTTCACAGAAAATATTTAGTATGCTAGAATACAGCTGTAATTGGTGACATTACAGGTAACAGTGCAGAAGGAAGTGGAGAGAAAACAGATGGTTTAGGGAGAAGACAACTGAGGGCTTAGAAATCTAGCCCTAAGGTCACTTCCACCTAAGATACTCCTGACTTCTGTAGCTTTTCTTCCACCCCTTAAAAAAAGTTAATTGCAAAGCATAACATATATATATAGAAAAACACACAAAATGTAAATATTGAACTCAATGAATTGCTATAAAATGATAGATCATAAACTCTTTTCTAACTTGTTGCTAAATTCTGTAAGGTCTCATCTAAATTCCACTTTGGCTGTATCCCACAGAGTTTTGTGTTTTGTGTTTTCATTTTAATTCAATTCAAAACATCTATTTTCTTTTTGATTATTCTTTCGACTTGGAGAACATCCTGCTGTTTTACTGATGATGTATTATCTCTACCTTTGTCTGAAAATATGTTTTACTCCTAAAAGATATTTTCAAAGGATATAGATGTCTGGGTTACGAGTTTGTTTTTTTTTTTTTAAGCACTTCAAGTATATCATTCTATTGTCTTCTAATTTTTTTCCCCCACCTAGAATTCAGTTGTCAATCTAACCGTTATTCTTTTAAAGGCAACCTGTCTCATTTTTGCTCCCTCTGGTTGTGGCTGGCTGTAAGATTCTTATAGTAGAACTAGGTGTGGTTTTCTTTTTAATTATCTTGCTTGGAGTTCATAGGGCTTCTTGAACCTGCATCAAGATTCTTTGTGTCTTTTTTCAGTGGTTTCTTGACACTGTGTATGTATGTTAAGCCACTTCAATCGTGTCCGACTCTTTGCAACCCCATGGACTGTAGCCTACGAGGCTCCTCTGTCCATGGGATCCTCCAGGCAAGAATACTGGAATGTATTGCCATGCCCTCTTCCAGGGGATCTTCCCTGGACACAATTTAACCTAAATACAATTTATTATTAAAACCATATAAGATCATTTTCAGATTCTTTAGTTCAATTCTAGAATTTTTATTTGAATTCTTGCTACATTTTTCAAGTTCTCTATCAAGTTTCCCAATTATCTCTTTGAGCAAAGAAGGGAGAGCTTTGCTAGGGTCTGTGTTTGAACACTCCAGTATCTGCAGCACCCATGGTTCTACTTCTGTTATCTGATATATCTATCAGTTTTCCTTCTTGTTGTCTTACATCTTCCTGTTCAAATTGTTCTAGAAAAAGTTTAAGACCAAGATTGACATCGTCTTCCTCTAAAAGGATCTTTTTGTCTGAGTCTCAAATGTGCCTGAAAATACTAATACTCCAGGAATCTCTTAATCTGATATTGTGTATTGTGCGTGCTAAGTCATGTCGACTCTTTGTGACTCCATGAACTGTAGCCCACAAGACTCCTCTGTCCGTGGAATTTTGCAGGCAAGAATACTATAGTGGGTCACCATTTTCTACTTCAAGGGGTTGTCCCAATCCAGGGATTGATCAGGCCTCTCCTGCACTCCTGCACTGGCAGGCGATGCTTCACCACCAGTGCCACTGGGAAGCACACTGTGGACTGAGCTGGTCCAAAGCTGAGCTCATCTGGCTGTCAAAGCTACTGTGGGTTCATCCATATTCTCAGGATTCAGCCCTCAGGGTCTTCACTAGAGTAAGAGTTGTTCACAAGTGTTTGTAGCTTGAGTAAGTCCTGCTCATCAATATGTGTTTCTTAGCCTCACAACACTGTCAAAAGTACTACTTGCTCTCTTGATATCTGGGAGAGAAAGAAGGAAAATCAGTAGGGTTTAAAAAAAAAAAAACACCTAATATTGAGATTCTTACCCTGTTTTCATCTTCTCTTAAATCCTAGATCAGTCATTCATCTCCTATTCCTCTCTCCACTGCATTCAAGCAGACTTTTAAAACTTTTTCCCAGCTAGCACAGGGGTTGGTTGGAACTCTTTTTCATTATCAAAATAAAAAGTAACCCTTTTTGCATTTTCCTTTGTCTTTTTTTTTTTTTTTTAAGTTGTTACTATGGCAGTGGGGACAAAGAATACTGGGAAACCAAGCCTGCAGCTGGGAATGAATAATCTAGGAACACAGGGATCATTTATACTTTGAACGTGTGCTGTTTGGAAACTTGCCAAATAATTGAAGTCAGAGATACTCCTTACTTTATCTTAATTTAAATAAAATAGGTCAATCCTAACTCAAGACTGCTTATTCAGTAGTCCCTATAACTCTTCTCTGAGAGACCTATTGAGCCCTTCCCTAAATGATTTACATTGTATTTTAATTATTTTGTGTCTAAAAGTCCTCACTCTGTGAGTAGTTTGCCAGGTGAGATTATACCCTAACATTTTTTTTCTGTCTCCTTCTGGTACTTTAAAGCCATTATATTATTAAAATAACAGACACTCATTTAAAAATTAGCTGAATGAGGCATGAATACCCTCCACTGTGCTCAGGAAGACTCCCGTGCTGACTTTGTTGCCTTTCAAAATCTTTAGGTCAGCCAGTACCACACTCTTCAGCTCCATCACCAACCTGCCTCCCCAGGACCTAGAAGCAGAGGGTCTATGCGCCCATCCCTCTGAACTCTCAACCATGACTCCCCAAACTCACCACATCCTCACAGCCTTATCTGTTGTTTTAATTGAATTTTGTCCTTTTTTTTTAAAGATAGTTTGATGTGGACAATTTTTAAAGTCTTTACTGAATTTGCTACAGTACTGCTTCTGTTTTATCTTTTTGTTTTTCAACCTTGAGGCTCACTGGATATTAGCTCCCCAACCAAGGACTGAACCTGTGCCTCCTGCATTGGAAGTCTTAACACTGAACCACCAGGGAAGTCCTTCATAGCTTTATTTTTCATAAACTGGATGCCCTCTGCCTAGAATCTCTTTCTCTCTGTCCTACACTTTCTCCTCCCATCACTTGCCCTAACATCTATGAACTCCTGCTCAGCCATGAGAACTCAGTTTAGATATCACCTCCTCTGGGAAGACTCCTGATTTATCATAGGCATTCAGTCTTACTCACCCTTATTACAATGCTTCCAGCACTGTATTATAATCATCTCTTTATCCATATGTCTCCTGCACTTGATTGTAAATTTCTCATAGAGGCTTATGAATTCATTGTTGACATATTTATTGCTTTCTCAGGTCCTAACTTTGCAATAGACATTGAGTAAGTGACTCAGTAGAGTGATAGATGGAATGAATTAACATGGACTGAATTAATAGTTAATTGGTAAAAAAAAATAACACAAATGACAGATTGTAACAATGTACGAACTCATTATTTAGAATATGTAGTCAGACCTCAACCAGACATGACTTTTTTTTTTAATGTATACATGTCAAAGGAAAGACTTAAAGAAGAGAAAAAGGTAAGTGCAATGTCCATCTTTAAAAAGAAAGAAAAAGAAATATCAGTCAGCCTAAAACACAGTGCCAAAGAAGTTACTAAGATAAATCATCAAAATGATCAATTTGCAATCACCTAGGAGAACGTAACGGACTGGGTAGCAACCACCATGGCTTTTAGAGGAACAAATCATGCCAAACCAATTTAATTTCCTTCTATGATAGAGTGACAGGCCTTGTAGATAAAAAGGATGCAATAGATGTAATCTCTCTAGACTTCTGTAAGCCTTTGATTCTGTCCTACCTGACATTCTCATCAACAGACTGGGGAGATCTAATCTCAGCCACACAGCTATTCAGTGGGCGCACAGCTGACTGGACAGAGGCATCTAGAAAGCATTCGCCAGTGGCTTAACATTAACCCAAGACAACAAACAGTATTGGCAACCAGCCTTGTCATGGGCTTGGGATTGTTTGAAATTCTTTAGTAAAATGAAAAGTAAAATTATAAATTTAGGCGTATATGTAATAAAGAATATGTTTACACAGGAACTGCTGCAAATATATTTGGAGGGAAAAGAATGTTTCTGCATAGAATCACTTGGCATTAAACACATGGATCAGCAAACAAATACTTTGTGAGTGACCTGTCTCCAAACTAAACTGAATTCTTTGCATGTGAGTTACAGTTCCAAATGCAGCATAGTAACCACAGGGGTTATAACCTGACCCCCATCACCACTTCTGCCTAAATTGCTTTTCCGCGTGAAATCTCTGCGAATTGGTACCCTGATGTCTGCTTCTATTACCCGTTTGTTCTGTGTCCCCATGGACTGCTGGTTCCATCTTCTATTCATTTTCTCCGATTCCTCAGCTGTTGAAATGATCATTTCATCCCAACCATCCGTCTCCTTGTTCTGTCTCGTGATATCTGACCACCTGTTCTCATCCATGTTTTCATCCCTTACTTGATATCTGGAAGGTACAGGTAAATGAGATACAGGGAGTAGAAACTCATGGTAATAAATAAGTTTGGGAACAGCATTTAGAGATAAGATTATATTTTTTTAAAGAGCAGTTTCAAATAGGTTTGGGAGTATGTCCTGTAAAGTGATCGGTGAGAGAACAGGCTTGATAGAGTAGGAAAATTGAAAAGGATGAACAGAAAATAGAATAGTTAGGAATGGAATGTGTGGATTCAGAAAAGAATTAGCCAGCCACCATCATCAGGGGCTCCAAAGTCACTGCAATTGGTGACTGTAGCCATGAAATTCAAAGACGCTTGCTCCTTGGAAGAAAAGCTATGATCAACCTAGAGAGCATATTAAAAAGCAGAGGTATAGTTTTGCTGACAAAGTTCTTCCAGTAGTCATGTATGGATATGAGAGTTGGACTATAAAGAAAGTTGAGCACCGAAGAATTGGGGCTTTTGAACTGTGGTGTTGGAGAAGACTCTTGAGAGTCTCTTGAACAGCAAGGAGATCCAACCAGTCAATCCTAAAGGAAATCAGTCCTAAATATTCATTGGAAGGACTGATGCTGAAACCAAAGCTCCAGTACTTTGGCCACCTGATGTGAAGAACTGACTCATTGGAAAAGACCCTGATGCTGGGAAAGATTGAAGGCAGGGGAAGGGGACAACAGGATGCGAAGGTTGGATGGCATCACCCACTCTATCAACATGAGTTTGAGCAAGCTCTGGGAGTTGGTGATGGACAGGGAAGCCTGGCATGCTGCAGTCCATGGGGTCACAAAGAGCCAGCCATGACTGAGTAACTGAACTGAACATCAAAAAATCAAGCAAAAACAAATATTGGTGTGGAAATGGAGAAAGGGGAACCCTCATACATTGTTGGTGGAGATGTAAATTGATGCAGTCACAATGAGAAACAGTATAGTGGTTCCTCAAAAAAATTAAAAGTAAAACTACCCTATGATCCAGCAATTCCACTTCTGGTAATATGTCCAAAGAATACAGAAAAGCTAACTTGAAAAGATATCTGCACTTTTGTGTTCACAGCAGCACTATTTACAATAACCAAGATAAGGAAACTGTCTAAGTGTCCATCTATGGTTGACAGGATAAAAAAACTGCGATTATATATATGTATACGTATATATACATAAACTCCAGTACTTTGGCCACCTCATGTGAAGAGTAGACTCTGGAAAAGACTCTGATGCTGGGAAGGATTGGGGTCAGGAGGAGAAGGGGACGACCAAGGATGAGATGGTTGGATGGCATCACAGACTCGATAAACGAGAGTCTGGGTGAACTCCGGGAGATGGTGATGGACAGGGAGGCCTGGCGTGCTGCGGTTCATGAGGTCACAAAGAGTCAGACACGACTGAGCGACTGAACTGAACTGAACTGATATATATATATATGTATATATAAATATATATATGCACACACATTGGACTGTTATTCAGCCATAAGTTTAGAGAACAGATGACCTTCACACCTTGTCTCCAAATTCCTGTTCAGTGCATATAACTTGAAATTATCTTCTTTTAGTGAATATTGTTCCCTGTGCTATTTATTGAATTTGGTGAGTCTTGCTCTTTATTCTTCCCTATCACCACCTATTTTAAAAAGATTACTTTGCTTAAAAATAAAATTAAAAGGATTTGACGCATTCTCAGAGTTGACATAAGTATCCACTTGCTTCCAATATCCCTCACAAGAATAAGCTTCTAAAAGTCTTTAAAAACCTAAGAAGGAAGACAATTAAGATCTTCCTTGCCTTGGTACAAGTTTCTCTGAGAGTGAAGTTCCCAAAATCTTGAACATGAACTGATATCCTGAGTAGTCCCACTTCCTATCTTCTGGTGGTCTTTCTGTCTGAATGAGATGCTATGGGAGCTCAAAAGTCCTCCCAACAGCTGCTCCACTATTTTTATGCAAACTCATGGTCTAGAGATAAGGAGAGGTCTGCTCTCTGCTCTGGGTAAAAAATCTTAACTCTAAAATGGCCAGTTAGATTAAACATCCCTTCTGGAACGAACTAATAACTAAATGGAATTTGTATTATGTAAAGAAGAACAAGTTAGATTTTGTTTAAGATAACTTCGGAATCCATTTATAGGCTTCTTTCTTCCTTGAAACAGTTGTGCAAGACTCCGGAAGTAAATATTTCAGGTACTGATAGAACACATAAGACACGAAAGAGAGAACTGAGGTTTTATTGAGAAAGTACACGCTGGAAATATTTTTAAAGCTAGATATCTGATCAATATCTCTGAGAGCAGACTGGCAGGAAAAAAAAGGAGGGGTTGGTGGGTGTAAATTCAACCAAATCTTCAATATGCTTTGTATACAGAGACTGCAGCCTTCCCTTGTGGCTGAGCTGTAAAGACACTGCCTGCCAGTGCAGGAGACTTCGGTTTGATTCCTGGGTTAGGAAGATCCCTTGGAGTAGGAAATGGGAACCCGCTCCAGTATTCTTGATTGGGAAATCCCATGGACAGAGGAGCCTGGTGGGCTACAATCCTTAGGGTCACAAGAGTCAGACATGACTAAACAAAAACTCCGTTAACAATATAGAGGTTACAAGTAGTTGATCCTAATAGTACTCTGATACGCTTACTTGTTGGTCAGTTGCAACATTTCCTCCACATATAATACTTAACATTAATGAGCTGTTACACTAGCTCTATAAAGATACTAGAAGTAATGTTATCCTTCCCATTTCACTGGTGAGGAGACTAGGATCCATCACCAACACAAAGGTCACCTAACTGAATATTGGTTAAACTGTATGTAAACCCAGACCTTTGCTTCCTAAGAGAGAACTCTACTATAACATAACATTTTTCATAACTACTGATATATATTGAATATCAAGGTTGTAACTATCTCTCTCATGAGGCTGCTTGTAAATTTCAAACATGCATTTGTAATGACTTTGATCTTTACATACTCTTAATATAAATCTGAAGGTGGGGACAAAAAAATGTCTCCCTGTCACTCAGTTAGATGACTCGACAAAGCCGTGGCTGGTAAAGTCTGAGCAAGCGAGTCTTTGAGATGGTGGAGAGCTCAGACAGGGCCTGAGGAGTTATGTAAATCAAGCTAGTGATCTGGAATTATTGGCTAAACTCTAATTCATTAGAGGAGAATAAGCAATATCTATAAACATGTGAGGTTTCCTAGGATAATTCAATTGAGATTTGAGCACCAGAGAGTTTGAATGTTCAGGAAAATATATACAGTATAGTGGGGAATGAAATTAAAAAGAGTGATTGGCCAGAAGTAAACTGAACCAAAAGTTGCCTGGGACAGTACCTGTGGTTGGAAATCTGGCCCAGGAATATCAGTTTATGCAAGCATGTTGATTTTCAGAAAACGAAAGCAGTGGAGCATATTCCTAGATGCTCCCTCTCCACCATTCCCCAGAGTCCTCATCTTGTCCTCTGAGTTCTCAGAAAAGAAAGATAGGAGACTCTCATTCTCACCCTGGTGTTACCAGCAAGGAAATACAAGCCATCAGTGCAGAAAACCAAGAGGACGAACAGGAAGATCAAACCTCTGAGTGCACACCCAGCTGGTCTCCTGTCCAAGTCCATCTTAATAAATGTGGGGCAATGATTATCCTTCTTTTTGAATTGTCAGCTTATATTCCTGGTTTAGATGTTTGCAAGATAAAGGGTGGTTGATCTCTCAGCCTAAAGAGTCAAAGAGCAGAGAATTCATAGCTGATCTTTTGACCTTGCTTTTTGTCCAAGATGGAATTGTATGATAGCAAGGCTAGGACTGTGAGCTTGCAAACCTGTGTCATCACCCCAGACCTCATGCTCAGAAGGACCCTCTGCTTGATTACAGACTCTGCTGTCATCATCTCAAAAATTTCATATTAATAATTGTTTCTTGGAAAGGGTGTTTTGTAAGTGGTATCCAGTGAGATAGTGGATAGTATGTATGAACAGAGGAGACACCCACAGTAAGTATCCTCTAACATTTGTTACCTCATCCATGTATCAGTTTTGTGACCTGTGATGTATGGAATTCAGAGATTCTCAAAGAGAGTACAAGGTAAGCAAGTTGCTTGAATGTGCATGAATCAAGAAGTAAAATAGAAACAGTTGAGTTAGTTTTGTGCAGCACTTCTACTGTTCTGGGAGGAATGAGCTGTATATGCATCTATAAACAATGAAATACTCGTTACATAATTTGTGCATACTAGTCAAATTCATTCTTATTTGTTGTTGTTCAGTCACTAAGTCATATCTGATTCTTAGCAACCCTGTGGACTGCAGCACACCAGATTCCCCTGTCCCTCACTATCTCCCCGATTTTGCTCAAACTCATGTCCACTGAGTTGGTGATCCTATCTAACTATCTCATCCTCTGCCACCCCTTTCTCCTTTTGCCTTCAATCTTCCCCAGTATCAGGGTCTTTTCTAGTGAGTCAGTTCTTTGCATCACGTGGCCAAAATATAAGGACTTTAGCATCAGTCCTTACAATGGATTCAAGGATTGATTTCCTTGAGGATTGACTGATTTGATCTCCTTGATGTTCAAGAGACTCTCAAAAGTCTTCTCCAGCACCAGTTTGAAAGCATAAATTCCTCGACACTCAGCCTTCTTTATGGTCCAACTCTCAATGCCATACATGACTACTGGAAAAACTATAGGTTTGACTATATGGACTTTTGTTAGCAAAATAAAAAAATAAAATTTAAAAAGTTATAAAATTCTCATATTTGCATTGAAAACTGGCATCACACAGTATAAAGATGAATGGTAAAAATCTATGCTAATTGTTTATGTTTTTACGTATTCTTTACCTGGAGTGACATTAAATAACAACAAAGTAATCGGTTGAGACACTGAGTCTGTAGAAGAAAGAAAATGGCTTTATATCTTGGTGTCATTCATGGCACTTTTCTCCTGCTTTTTGAACAGGAGGCCCTTCATTTTTATTTTGCACTGGGTCTGCTCAGTAGCTGGCCCTAGTTGACAGTGTCCACGTGTCTGAAAGCAAGTGGGTTTCTGAGGCAACCCTTCCTTATTGGGGTTCATCCCCACATGTCTTGAGTCACACTGAGATCTGGGAACTCTTGGGGTGTTTGGAAAAATGAGACTGATGATCCTCCTCCTGCTTTGAAGCAACTGGACCCATCACACCTGTTCCTTCATTCCCTAAGCCTCCCTCCTTTTGGCTGTGTTAGATTACTTTCCTTGTGTTCTCGGAGTCCTCAGTGGGCTTCACTACATCATTTCTTACTCCATGCTGACTCTGTTCCTGCATTTTCCCTTCCTCACTGGACCATTGAATAGCTCTTGGATGATGAACTTGTGTCACTCATCCTGTCCCATCCAGACCCTGAACATGGTGTCCTGTGGATGGCAGCCAATCACCAACATCGTTAATTACAACTTGTTCTCCCAATACACACCTCCTCACCCACCTGCATGCATCTCCTGCACATATATAGTAAAATCCATCCTCCCCTCATCCCTGATTGCAGAGGAGAGTATTGTTTAATAGTCTTTTCCTTATCCTGTTGGACTAAATGCAGGGCAAATAATCTGATCCTACCTAAGAAATAGGTAGCCGATTCATAATGTTGTGATAGTTTCCAGTGGACGGCACAGGGACTTGGCCATACATATACGTCTATCCATTCTCCCCCAAACTCTCCTCCCATTCAGGCTAACACATAACACTGAGCAGAATTCCCTATGTTATCTAGTAAGTTCTTGTTGGTTATCCATTTTAAATACAGCTGTGCATACATGTCCATCCCAAACTTCCTAACTATCCCTTCCTCAGTCCTTCCCCGCTTCTTTAATTTATTTATTGCAATTTTTTATTCTGTCTTCCCTCAGGCAAAGAGCTGCTTGCTTAATTACACTAAGGAGCAGTAAGCATCACTGTCCAGGAGCACATCTGAGCCCCTGATGGCCAGATGTTCCTGGTCTCTTGAAATTCTACTTTTCAGAGGAAAGCATTTTGGGGAGAGATTCTTTATCCGTCAATGTTTATTCAGCACCTACTCTGAGGATAGAAGGATAAGTCCATGTCCTGCCCTTAAGAAAACTCAACCTTTCACAGAATATCAGCCCAAGGTACCAACTTATTTCAGCAAGGGGAGGATGGGCTTCTTCCATGCAACATTTGGATTCATACTGCAAATTGTGTGAAACTAATATTTCAAGCTCTGTGTGTGCACGCACACACATTCCTGAGAGCTGACAAACAGAGATTGGAAAGAGATAAGGCAACAGTGACCACTAATGAGCCAATGACTGGCGGTGACAGTAACTTCCAGAACTGGACACAGAAGCAGATGCTCATTTTAGGCTCCACCTTGTTTTGTTGCAGCCTCTTTGCAGAAGAGCATCTACTTGAATCATGGGCCTTCTTTTCGGGCTTTTGTTTTCCTTATCTGTAAGTCATCTCTGGAACAAAAATATTTAAGACCCATCTCAAAAATGTTTTCCAAGATGCCACTTCTCCACGATTGTTCTGCTTCTGACAAACACAAAGAAGCTCCCTATTTTTATTAGTCACTTATTCGGTTGCTTAGTCCTCTCCAGGAAAGTTCTGAGAAGGACAGGGTACTCCTGAGGGCCCTTTTTGGCCGTATGAAGAGAAACTTCTCGGCAGAGTCTGTTCTGTGTACACTCACCATTCCTGTAATGGAATGCCAGCTATGTTGCCTGAAGCAACCTGACACTTGCAACAATATGTGTATTCATTGGCGTATGAAACAGGGAAACAGCCCAGGCTTTGTGATCTCTTGATCCCAAGCACTTCATCCCTCTCCACGCATCACCCTCTGCCCCCTGAAAATGCGTTTTATGGCACATTTTGTGGCAAGATTTATGGCAATTATCACCCAAATCCATAATTAGCAAGTGGTAACAGATAGGCAGATACATCCACTTACAGTGACATCTCTGACAGATTGACACCCGCTCCCCGCCCCCCTTGCAAAATACCTGCAAGGCCTCTCCTTTCCAATGTGACCGTGTTCAAACACAGGGCCGGCAAGTCTGCTCTCGTGCTCACGGAGGGGGAGGGGGTTATAAAAGCGACATGTTCCCACAAGCATGGCAGAGCCCACGCATAAGCCATTTGGCTTTGCAATTAAAAACAGGTTTGGCTTCCCTCTACATCAGTAAGACAACGTGAAAGCAACATTCATCCTGAAAAGGTTCGCTTGTGAATTCAAATGAACTGTGAGTCTTGGGTTTCTCTCTGTTTGCATGTGCATGCCTGGAGAGTAAATTTTCAGAAAGGTTCAGTGTGTTTCTGTCCAGGGCGATGCGTGGATGCCTCTGCCTTGAATCACTGCTACCGGATTGGTCTCGGTGACACTTTCCACTCTGTGTCCCTGACTGTGACGTGCTTCACGTTTCAGATTCATTCCATCAGGCTTTTGACTACAGGTTAATTACCTCTACAAGCCCGACCCTTTTGCCTTGGGAACTGATCATTCACTCCAAAGACCTGCCTGAGAAACTGACTCTCACAGATTGGACCTGAGTTTCCAAGATACTGCAAAACATAAATAGGTTTACTGTGGGCAAGTATAGTAAAGTCGACTACAACAATGCCTAATTGAATCTTTATCATTGTCTTTCTCATAGGACACATTAAACTGTCAGATCCCATGATAACTGGGAGAAATCTCTGCTTTACAGCTAAAATCCTTCACCCCTCTATGCAATGAAGAGCTTAGACATATCCTATGAAAGCCAAGCCCAGATGCAGTTGAAATCACCCATTTCCTACAAGGTAGTTTACTTCAGCATTCCTTTCTCTTACTCAGCTGGACAGAAAGAAACAGTGTCCTTATTTGAATGTTCACTGTTGAAAGTTCCAGAGTTATGCCAGAGACGAAACTGAAAAATAGTCAGACCTAAACCAAGAGTCATGTGTCGAAAACCTGTCGGAACCCAGGCCACTCTGACATGAAGTGGTCTTAGCACTAGACCCTGAGGGTCACTGGCCCTCAGGCACATCCCCTGAAGTACACGGAAAGTTCTGTAAGAAGACGTGTCTTAAGAATCTCTCTTTTGCAATAATGATGGTAATGATCAGAATTAATTTAAAGAGAGGTAGACAACAAAGACCAGTTCATTTCAGTGCATCATCCTGGATCTAAAACTCATCATAGAAAGACTCCATCCCTATTTAATTTTGGAAAGCCTCACCAAACTCCACTTAAGAAATTTTAGTTTATTCATGCTTCTTTGGACATAATGACCTTATCTCATGCTCTTACTCCCAAAAGTGTTTGAAAGTGAATAATTATTAAAAGTAGACTTTTCATTGCATCATTTGAAATCCATAATTTTAGACAAATATAAAAGATTTTTATAATGTGTAAAGTGAAAATGTTATCATTGTAGAGTAAATAAGCATATACTAATATCCCTGACATTATGTGTGGTTGCATTGAAAAATTCAAAAACTTGTTAACTGATTTTGTCATATAGTTTACCTTTATATAAAAATACAGATGCCTGCATGCAATTTTATACTTCTCAAAAAATAGATGTTTTCTTGCTTTTGATCCATGCACTCAGGAAAAGTACATTTTTCTTAATAGGAATTTTTATTCTTGCTTTGATAAAAAATGAATTCCCCCAATTCACGAGTTATTAAGCATAAATAAATATTTTCCATTTTTATTCATTCCATATATTAGAGATTTTTCACTGACTTGGGCCCCCATTGGCGCACTCTGTATTTTATAACCTTACACATAAAAGGTGAAGCAGAAGGAAAGGCTTTAAATTCAGTCCAAGTCTTATTCCTGTCTTATTCCCTAAGATAGGAATAAAGTCAACACTAAATGTCACAAAATAACACTACAATTTTATTTTTAAAAATCATACACATAAAAATAAAGTAAAAATACATATGCATGATAATAAAAATAATTTAGCAAATCTTTATGAAACTTGAGTCTTCCCCTCTCCTTGTCAAAATATGGCTTCTTCTTGAAAACATTGTTTAATGAGCAAAGAACTGGTATCAATTAATTTAATATTGATTGGAGCAGGGAGAAAGTCTATGACTTTTATATGCTTATAAATTTTAGTAGAGAAGCTACTTCATATGAGTCTATTCTTTATTAATTTGGTGTTAATAGCTCCATTTCCTTATGGTTATGTATCTGAAGTGCTGTAAAAACGAGTAAGGAATAAAGGGAGTTATTAGGGCTTTAAACTTAAGTTTTCAAATGCCCAATAAATGATGTGATTAAGTGATTAGAGGACATTACTGAGTTAGAGAAGGGTTAAATAATGACATATTTGAAACTCATTTGGAATTGCAATAATTAATTTTTGTGAGTGTTTTGGCAGGCCGAAGGTAAGGAAGTGCTTTTAGAAGTGGGTTGAAGAATCAGAAAGTTACCAATGAAAAGTCTTAGATCGTAATCATGAGTTTACAGTATGTCAGTAAATGAAAGGCCCTCCACGTGAAGGAAAGATGTACACAAATCATTATATCATCAGTGTCATTTGTCATGTGCCCACAGAGAAAAATCCCAATACTGAATTTATACTCAGCAACTATCACTCCATAGTCATTTCTAAAAGTTGTCTAAAGTTTGTTCTTGTTTCACTTTGTTTTTCGAAGCCACACAATCATTCTTATAACTTGAAGAATTTATTTTCCCAGACTGACTGCACACCGTGCTTCTGAGGAGGCTTTCTTTATGGGAGCGAAAGGAAAGCACCTGCGTATTGGAACCACAACTCTTCAACAGCTTATGTAACCCCAAACATGAAGAAACAGGCAAGGCCTCCCATTTTCTCCCTGTGGTTTGAAGCCAGGAGGAGAGTGAAACTCTGTCTCTCCCCTTTGTGCTCTTGGTTATACGCCTCCTGCAAAAACATGGCTAAGAGCACAGACTTAACACACGGGTGTGTTTTGGAAGTCGCTAGTAAAAATGATTTTAAAACATGTAGAAACTGCCAAGCTCTGAGAATATGCTTATTAAAGACTCATAAAATTGTGAAAATTGAGAAGAAAACAGCCAGTCAACTTTTTCTGTGTGCTTTAAAGAAGTTGGTTTAGTCTTCTCTCCACCTGAGCTTGGCTGTGGTGAACTCAGGCAAGAAAAACAAGCTTGGCCGTGATTTCACAACAGAGCGTTAAGGAGGGAGAAACAGCAGTTCAATATTCATGAAGTCACCCAACAAGGCAGAGCCATGTCTATCTTGCACTGTAGTAACTCTAGATTTTCATGAGGGACTAAAAATTCTGCAAACACACTTCCCAGACAGCATCCATGGTCTCACTGATAAGCTAAGCATCAGCACTACCAAATGAAATTTTAAATGGCCATTGGGTCTGTTTCTGCCCATATGTCTGGTGAAGTGAAGTCAGTTGTGTCCAGCTCTTTGCTACCCCATGGACTCTACAGTCCATGGAATTCTCCAGGCCAGAATACTGGAGTGGGCAGCCTTTCCCTTCTCCAGGGTATCAAACCCAGGTCTCGCACATTGCAGGGGGATTCTTTACCAGCTGAGCCACAAAGAAAGCCCAAGAATACTGGAGTGGGTGGCCTATCCCTTCTGCAGCTGATCTTCCTGACCCAGAAATCAAACCAGGGTCTCCTGCATTGCAGGCAGATTCTTTACCAACTGAGCTATCATCTGGACCAGGAGGCAGAAGACTGAGTGAAATTGGTCATTGTAGCATGCAGTCTGGGACTATTTCATCCATAATAACTGCACTGTGTGTGTGATCAGTTGCTCAGTCATATCTGACTCATTGCGATTGCATGGACTATATAGCCTGCCAGGCCCCTCTGTCTGTGGGATTCTCCAGGCAAGAATACTGGAGTGAATTGCCATTCCCTACCCTTTTCTCCTCCAGGGACCAAACCTGCGTCTCTTGCATCTCCCATATTGGCAGGCAGAATCTTGATCACTGCTACCAAGCTGTAGGGAAAATCAAATTTGCATGTTGTAGAGTTCCTGATGCTGTCAACTGATATCCTTCTAAGAAGTGGAAGTCCCTGATAGCTCAGTTGGTAGAGAATCCACCTGCAGTGCAGGAGACAGTGGTTCAATTCCTGGGTCAGGAAGATCCCCTGGAGAAGGGATAGGCTCCAGTATTCTAGGCTTCCTTCGTAGCACAGCTGGTAAAGAATCCTCCTGCAATGAGGGAGACCTGAGTTCAGTCCCTGAGTTGGGAAGATCTCCTGGAGAGGAGAAAGGTTACCACACCAATATTCTGGCCTAGAAATTTCCAGGTACTATAGTCCATGGAGTCTCAAAGAGTCAGACATGACTGACTTTCACTTTAAGACTTTATGGTTTTGCAGTGACCATGAGGAAATAATTTTTTTTCCCAATTTTAAAATGCATGTGTAGAACGTTTAATTTTTTATTTAAAATTATTTACAGTTCAGATCAGTTCAGTCGCTCAGTCGTGTCCAACTCTTTGCGACCCCATGAATCTCAGGACACCAGGCCTCCCTGTTCATCACCATCTCCCAGAGTTCACTCAGACTCATGTCCATCAAGTCAGTGATGCCATCCAGCCATCTCATCCTCGGTCGTCCCCTTCTCCTCCTGCCCCCAATCCCTCCCAGCAACAGAGTCTTTTCCAGTGAGTCAACTCTTCGCCTGAGGTGGCCAAAGGATTGGAGTTTCAGCTTTAGCATCATTCCTTCCAAAGAACTCCCAGGGTTGATCTCCTTTAGGATGGACTGGTTGGATCTCCTTGCAGTCCAAGGGACTCTCAAGAGTCTTCTCCAGCACCACAGTTCAAAAGCATCAATTCTTCAGCTCTCAGCCTTCTTCACAGTCCAACTCTCACATCCATACATGACCACAGGAAAAACCATAGCCTTGACTAGACGGACCTTAGTCAGCAAAGTAATGTCTCTGCTTTTGATTATGCTATCGAGGTTCATAATAGCTTTTCTTCCAAGGAGTAAGCATCTTTTAATTTCATGGCTGCAATCACCATCTGCAGTGATTCTGGAGCCCAAGAAAATAAAGTCTGACACTGTTTCCACTGTTTCCCCATCTATTTCCCATGAAGTGATGGGACCAGATGCCATGATCTTCGTTTTCTGAATGTTGAGCTTTAAGCCAACTTTTTCACTCTCCTCTTTCACTTTCATCAAGAGGCTTTTAGTTCCCCTTCACTTTCTGCCATAAGGGTGGTGTCATCTGCATATCTGAGGTTATTGATATTTCTCCTAGCAATCTTGACTTCAGCTTGTGTTTCTTCCAGTCCAGCGTTTCTCATGATGTACTCTGCATAGAAGTTAAATAAGCAGGGTGACAATATACAGCCTTGACGTACTCCTTTTCCTATTTGAAACCAGTCTGTTGTTCCATGTCCAGTTCTAACTGTTGCTTCTTGACCTGCATACAGATTTCTCAAGAGGCAGGTCAGGTGGTCTGGTATTCCCATCTCTTTCAGAATTTTCCACAGTTTATTGTGATCCACACAGTCAAAGGCTTTGGCATAGTCAAGAAAGCAGAAATAGATGTTTTTCTGGAACTCTCTTGCTTTTTCCATGATCCAGTGGATGTTGGCAATTTGATCTCTGGTTCGTCAATTAATCAACTAAATTCTGCATGACTCTCTCATTTCTGAGAATGTAGGAACCCTGATCTTTACTCAGTAGCATTGTTTTCAAACCTGCTTAAGCTTAAGAACCTCTTCCTGCTGCTGCTGCTGCTACTGCTAAGTCACTTCAGTTGTGTCCGACTCTGAGTGACCCCATAGACAGCAGCCCACCAGGCTCCCCCATCCCTGGGATTCTCCAGGCAAGAACACTGGAGTGGGTTGCCATTTCCTTCTCCAATGCATGAAAGTGAAAAGTTAAACTGAAGTCGCTCAGTCATGTCCAGCTCCTAGCAACCCCATGGACCTCAGCCTACCAAACTCTTCTGTCCATGGGATTTACCAGGCAAGAGTACTGGAGTGAGTTGCCATTGCCTTCTCTGAAGAACCTCCTAGGACACTCATTAAATATACATGTCCCTGAGCATAACCCTGGACCTATGAAATCAAACTTTCTAAAGAGAACTCCTAAATATGGTCATTTTTAAAAGTTTCCCAAGTGGTGCTTATGCCAGGAAAGTTTGGGAAACCCAGCTTAACCTGCCTAGATTACATATTAACAAACTAAATGCCCAAGAGGAATAGAAAGAGCAATCTGTACCATAAAGCTCCCAAAACATGGTGATGTCTTTCCTCAGAAACTTTCTGAGGTCTGGTATATAAGTTTAGATAACCAGTAGCTGGTGTCCAATTTGAATAAGCACAAACACACACACCCAAACATTTTTTATTAACATTCTCCAAAGCATTAGGGAAGTAGATAAGGCCAAAACTGTGAAACATAGCAGTCGAAAAATTGTTCCATAATGTGAAATGAAAGAGAAAAGTTATCCAATCACCCAAAGATGGCTAATTATCCAGGAGCTCCTCGGCATTTTACGAGTCTAGCCCACTGCAGTGAATTTAACAATTCATAAAGATGTGAACCAAAGGAAAGTGTGTCTTCATGCAGACATTCAGGTAGGCATCTGTGTAGACGTTCAGGAGCACAACTTCTGAAGATAAAAGCTCCTAACTCGCTTTAAGACAGATTCATGCAGTCACAAAAACATAGTGCTTTCTCTTTTTACTTCTGTATTGACAATAATATTCATTTTGAAGTCAGGAAATGTCAGTACGTAGAGCAACATGAAAATTATTTTTGTTACACCTTTTGATTAAGAAAACTGCTCCCAACTTCCCTACACACCTCAATGATTAATAGCTGATCTTTTATTGAGACTATGAAGTCATCCAGGCTGCCTGGGTACTAGTTTAAAAAACAAGGAAGTAAAGGGGAGGAAAAAAAGCATTAGTTCAGTTGGGCCAGTTTGTTCAAATTCTGTGTGATATAAGCTCCTCAAATGTAATATTTCTTATAGGTCAAATGTCCTTTCCCATCCCTTGTCTCCACCAAGCTACAGTTAAAGCAGTGGAGTGAAGATGAGTAAGCTTTTATTGCATCATACAATTACTATTTTAGATATTTTTCCCAGGATATTCTTAATAAGTTTCTACTACCTCTAACCATGGTAAAACTCTGTACCAAGAAGATAATCATATTTAATAAATCAGTGGCTTCATATCGCCTTATTACAAAGAAATTGAGGCACAGTTGGCTGACTTGCACATGCCCACAGGTGCTGGACAAAGTTGTAGGATCAGTGAGGCTGGTGAATAATCAAGAAAGACCCAGTAGCCATCAGAGAGAGAAGAGTAATGACTATAATTGTGAGTTTTATCTGTATATCCAAATAGATAATTGTCATTTTTGTAAAACTGCACAAGGGAAAAACCATGATGAATAATTGAACATGAAAATAACAAAATGTAATTTCCACCTCCAGAAATTTCAGTGACTTTGACTTCAGTGGCAATCATACTGCAGATCTTTGCTTGCCCTTTCACTCAGCTTAAATGCCTCTAGAGGATCCTAATAGCTAGATGATATGTTTGCTTTGGAATCAGATACCTGGAATGGTTAGCAGGTGACCTGAATGCTCAGTGATAAATTCAATCCTGTCTGTTTGCATATTTGTTACCTCTGTGTTTGATTTCATATTCCCATTCAAAGACTAGCTTTAAAGTGAAAAGCTAGAGCCTGGAAAATTGTCCAGATGATGTTTATAGGTTAAAGTCAATGGCATCATCTTAATTCTGTTTCCAAAGGGAGATAAAAGGAGATGTAGCTGCCTCTCCGCTTATTTTCTTTCCTCTAGACAGAGAGAACACTTGGAGACCTCCAGAGGGCCTCGTTGCGAAAATAAGGTTTAACCCTCCAGCTACGTCTGCCTCTGTTTCATCTACCCTGGATTTGGCTGCAGGAGAGTGGGAAGACAGAGGCCAAGGAGCTTAGTCTTCATCAGCTCACGCCTCCCTATCCCCACCCTAACCAGGCTACCAGTGTGAGCCAGGTGGAGTCGTAAAACCCAGTGAGAATTTACAGGAGAGCGTAATTTCTCCTGGACTCCCAAGTAAAACAAACTAGGAATGGCTTCAACTGTAAACACTGCTGTGTATGGAGACATCACCTCACTAGGACAAGAGAAGGCTGAGTCAGACCCCGTGCCTCACACCACCAGGGCAGGGGAAGTTTGAATCAAACCCCAGCCTCTCGTCCTCTTTTTGTGGAGAGCAAGAAAGTCCAGAAAGTGGCAACCAGCAGCCCCTGGAAAAGAGAAATCCATCCTGAGTATAAGCCCACATGAAAAAGCCGGTCTAAGTGTTCCATCACTCAAGCAGCAGACACCATTGAGGACTGATCGATGAAAGCACAGGACTGCTGGGAGGATGAAGATCAGTGTAAGTTACCAGCCTCGAGGAGCTTATAATCTCCATGCGCAGATGAGATTTAAACAAGAGAGAGTCTTCCCCAAAACAAAAGTGACACACTTTTTAAGTGTACAACTTAAGTTGTGTACTCAAAGTACAACTTAAAGGTGTACAACTGAAGTATAACTAATAGCCGTAAATACCTCCGGCAGGATTCTGAGAAAAGTGAGATCACAGTTTCCTGAGATGGCTGCGAAAAACAAACCATAGCTCATCAGCAGTTGAAGATCTGAGGGATTTTAGAGGTGGGACAGTATTTCTGAATAAGTGAAGAATTCACCCAACATCTCACTGTTCCTAACTCTCCTTAATTCACCTAAAATACTCTCTAACCAATGAAAAGCTTGGCAGATGAGGTCATCATCGTAGAGGAAGTGGCAACAGAAACAAATATTAAAAGGTGTTTTCTTCTTTCTTTTGTTGAGTTTTTAGTTTGTTTAGTTTGATCTCTGCCTTCCCTGTAGAAATGTTTGGGGCTGAATTTGCTGACTTCTATCTGAAGAATGAAGCATGGGGTATTTAAGAAATCTCTGAGCACACTGAATAATTATGCTCTCTTTTTCTTTGTGTACCATTCCCTTATTACAATAGTGGTAGTTCTAACAAGTCAGCACAGCTTTGCAAAAACAAAGTTAATGAAGAAGTGAAGGCTACGTTCGACTTGCCATTAAAAAAAAAAAAAAAACTTCCTTTGTTATGTCTAGCCATTTTAGCCCAAACTCTCTGCACAATTTGACTCCTGTTACTAACACTGATTTAATGTGTTCCGACAATTTATCCAGCATACGTTTTTCACATTCAACGCTGACAGGAATGTCTCTTTAATGCTCTGGCAGATAGAAACCTACAGTTTGGGAGCTGCCTACAATGCAGGGGTCACCAAGGTCACTTCAGTGGCCATCACCACTCCATTACATAGGAGTGCTGGCTTCCCATGATAAAGAAAAATAACAAGAGAAAGGAGGGACAAAGCAGTGGAGGGTGGGGAGAGAAAAAGAGAGAGGGAGAGAGGGAAGGAAGGAAGGAAGGAAGGAGGAAAGAAGAAGAGAAAGTAAGAGAGAGAAAAGAACGGTAAGTATGTTTTGTTCTAGAACTCTGTCTTGGCTTGCCACAGTGCTCTTTCCCTTGACTGAAATAATAGCGCAATAAAGTTAGAACATCAGTGACCTCAACAACAAGCCTCCCACCCACACAACCTTGCCACTCAAATGTCTTGCTCGTTTTTCTTGTTGCATGATGATGATCAGTCTGTTAGTCAAGTCTCAGTTTGACTAACATTTTGCCATCAGCTACTAGTTGGTCAACCTCTGTCCCACTAAACGGGAGCAATGAAATCGCCCTGAACACTCTGGTAACTTCTGCTGCTCTCTCAGGTTCAACCGGACAAGCCAGTCGATCAGTTGTCTGAGATCGAGGGTCCTTCTAGGACCATAGACTCTTTTTCTGTGTCCTTCCTTTTACAATGAAAGTGCTGCTTGGAATAAGTTCTCTATTTAGCATTCCATCCATTAAGACATGCGTGAAAATATATGTTTGTGTTTTTCCTTTTTACATGTGAAGCAGGACATTTCAGTAACTTGTAAAGAAATGAGAAGCCAAAACTGGGACTTGAAATAGAAATGCTGTGATTCAAGGGATCGCAAAGAGTCAGACACGACTGAGCGACTGAACTGAACTGAACTGAATAGTAATAGTACTTTGCTTACTTTATGCCAAGCACAGTTCTGAAAATCTCGCCCAGATGGACTTGTCATAAATCTGTAAGATGGGTGCTATAATCACTCCCATTTTATAAACCAGTTCATTAAGACACAGAAGAGTTTATTGTTTTGCCCAAGGTCAAGTAGCAGGTAAGTGGCAAAGTCAGAACTGAGATTCAGGCAACTGTATTCCAGATCTGTATTCTCAATTCTGCTGTTCCCCTGAAAACGAAACAGGAGTATTGCTTAGTAAAGTCCTGTTCAGTCAGCATACTTGTACAGTCTGATCCAAGTAAAAGTGTAAATACAAGGAGTCAGGGAAAAGTGACAGCTGGAGTTGAGAAGTGCTTTTTCCAAACTCCGTCATTAAATGCTGTGAATCTAAATTCATGGATCAAATTTTCTACATCTGAAGCCACATGTGAATAAATATGCTAAATATCCAAGAAAGACAGAGCCCGGTTTCCTCATCCACGTCAGGGAACTAGCTGCCTGCTTCGTAAGGCTGTTGTGAGGATTAAGATAATGTGTGCAAAGCTCCCATCACAGAGGCCAATCCAGGATAGATGACTGAGAAGGGAAAGGTGCTATTTATATCTGTTATCAAGTATTTTCCCTGCTTTCCTCACTATCAGATCCATCTTGCACTTCGGTGTCTGCTCTCACTTCAGAAAGCAAATCCAAGTTCCCACTCATCCATCAAGAGAAACCACGAGGCTGGGAAGTGACACCTTGAACAGAACTCCAGTTGGGAAATAGCAAGTACATAAACAGTACTCCCGGGACATAATCATCAGCTTTCAAAGGAAGCATTTACAGCTGATGGTGAAAGTTGTTTTAGAAAGATCTGTTAGAGCAGATACAAAGATGGAAACTCGGATAGGCACGCTCATTGAAAGAAGAAAGTTACAGTCATGTAACTATAATTAGATAAGATCCATCCAAATACATTTATGATTCAGTAACATAACTCCATGTGTTCTGAGAACCATGAGAGCACATTTCACTGCATATTCTTCTCTGCAGCATCCCCCTCCCATCAGAGAAGGAGAGCAGGCGCTCAAAGCCTGTGAAGGAGTGTGGTTCCCAGACGCAACAGCAGAAAGAAGCTGGATTCAGGGCAACCACTCACACTGGATTCAGGGCAACCACTCACAACTCCCGGTGTTTGTCCCACCAGCTGTGGTCCTAGTTCCTCTCTTCTACTTTTGAAACGAAGTTGGAGTCCTGCTGTCCACGGTCACTAGGTTCCAGGAGCAATACAAGAGGCTGTTTTCTCAAATCATGTTATGGAAGATGCAAAAGGTAAAGAGTTATCACGCCTGATCTAATTCTTGCATCCTGATTTCTGGCCACTGTGACCATTTCCAACACTGAGAGGAGTTTCACTGAATAGTTGAGACCAGCACAGAAATCGTTGGCAGGGCATATGCATGTGTATCTTTGTCTTTATTCGTGTATTTGTGAGTCTGAATCTGTATGTGTCTATATATGGCATGTATGCCCAGTCGTGTCTGACTCTTTGTGAGCCCATGGACTGTAACCCACCAGGCTCCTCTGTCCATGGAATTTTTCAGGCAAGAATACTGGAGTGGGTTGCCATTTTCTCGTCCAGGGGATCTTCCTGACCCAGAGATCAAACCTGAGTCTCTTGTGTCTCTTGCACTGGCAGGTGGGTTCTTTACCAGGACGCCCATGGAGCTGCATCTGCATGTGTCCAAATACATGTGTATCCGTCTGTATGTATGTCTATGTCTGTCTGAGGATGTGTCCATCTCTACCTACACCCATGGGTCTGTGTATCTCTTCATAAGTTGTGTGTATGTGTTCATGTATATCATACAATGTGATTCTATACGTGTCTGTATGTTTGTGTGTTTGCATGCTTGTGCATATCTGTGTATGTGTCTGTATGAGCATGCATGTCTATGGGCCATGCCTAGATTTTATAAAGAAATGAACACAAATATGTGCTGGGAGGCAATGTTTCATTTTGAAGGACCTGCCCCCAATGCACATTTGAACTGTGTTTTGGGTACAAATGTCACCTGAGCAAGGCAGACAATAAGGGAAGAAGAGATGCGTCATAAATGGAACAGCCAAGGACCCGCTCTCTGATGCTTTCAAGGCTGTGCCTGACCCATGCTACTACTTGCCACACTGAACTGACCACTTTCCTGCACTTTCTATTTACCTTATCTTTGGCTGCACTGGGTCTTCGTAGCCATGAGCAGGCTTCTGTAGTGGTGGCTTCTCTAGTTACAGAGCATGGCTCAAGGCCTCAAGGGCTTGAGGGCTCAGTAGTTGTGATACATAGGTTTAGTTGCCTTGTGACATGTAGGATCTTCCTGGATCCGGGATCGAACTTATGTCCCTTGCATGGGTAGGCCGATTCTTAACCACTGGACCACCAGGGAAGCCTGTACTTGCACAGTTTTAAAGTGACCTCCCAAAGAGAGCTTATCACTAGGGCCACAGGAGTTCTCATTTAAGAAAGGCAATACTCCAGGAGGATGGAAGAAAATCTTCCCATCTCCTTTTCATAGCATATAATATATGACAGGCCCTAAGCCCGAGAATTTTGGGAGGCTCCAAAATCACTGCAGATGGTAACTGCAGCCATGAAATTAAAAGACGCTTACTCCTTGGAAGGAAAGTTATGACCACCCTAGATAGCATATTAAAAAGCAGAGACATTACTTTGCCAACACAGGTCTGTCTAGTCAAGGCTATGTTTTTTCCAGTGGTCATGTATGGATGTGAGAGTTGGACCATTAAGAAAGCTGAATGCAGAACTGATGCTTTTGAACTGTGGTGTTGGAGAAGACTCTTGAGAGTCTCTTAGACTGCAAGGAGCTCCAACCAGTCCATCCTAAAGGAGATCAGTCCTGGGTGTTCTTTGGAAGGAATGATGCTGAAGCTAAAACTGCAATCCTTTGGCCACCTCATGCGAAGAGTTGACTCATTGGGAAAGACCTTGATGCTCAGAGGGATTGGGGGCAGGAGGAGAAGGGGACAACCGAGGATGAGATGGCTGGATGGCATCACCAACTCGATGGACATGAGTTTGAGTGAATTCCGGGAGTTGGTGATGGACAGGGAGGCCTGGCATGCTGCAATTCATGGGGTTGCAAAGAGTCGGACACGACTGAGTGATTGAACTGAACTGAACTGAAGCCCAAGAAAATAAGTATATTCACTAACTCACTAGGTGACTTCAGTAGAGGTTTCACTGACCTTTTAACCCCCAAAACTGGCATTATTTCCTTAATCAAGCAAACATTTTCTAATATAAACATTACTTGAGATCTGAAATACCAAACATGTGAGTCCAGCATACATCCTAAAGTTGGCCAAAGAAATATTCTACCGGAAACACTGACAAAATTTTAACACTGCTAAATGAAGAGTCAATGAATTTACATGACGCAAATGCAAAGCCAGCATGACCAAGTGTGTGTGTGTGTGTGTATGTGTGTGTGTGTGTGTGTGTGCATGTAGTTACACTGGACTGAGATATCAGGGCACCATTTACACACACTGCCCTAATATAGGGAGACCTTAATTCTAGCCTCTTCCCGTTTGCTGGTTTCCTGACTGAGCTCAGGCAAGTCACTTCAAGTGGCCCCGTCCACTCCAGGGCTCCTCTTGGCCAAGTTGTGCTGGTTTGAATCCTTTCTCAACCACTTAATAGCTGTGAAACTTCGGTCAAGTTACTTATCATTCATACCTTTGTATTCTTATCTATAAAAGAAAGATAATCATAGTGTCTGGTTCACAGGACTGTGATGAAAAATAAGAATGTAAAATACTGTTTGGAATATTGTAGTGAAGTGAAGTCGTTCAGTCGTGTCTGACTCTTGGTGACCCCATGGAGTGCAGCCTACCAGGCTCCTCTGTCCATGGGATTTTCCAGGCAAGTGTACTGGAGTGGATGCCATTGCCTTCTCCGGGGTTGGAATATTGTGAGTCCTCAATATTAGCCATTATTATTAGCGCTGACTCACAGTGTCCTCATGTAGAATAGGAGAGGGTCAGAGGAGGTGTCCAAATTATTTTTTTAATTTTTATTTATTTGTTTATTTATTTTTGGCTGCCCTGGGTCTGCGTTGCTGTGCATGGGCTTTGTCCAGTTGCAGCGAGTGGGGGCTACTCTCTATCTGCAGTGTGTTTGACTTCTCATCGCAGTGGCCTCTGTTGCTGTGGAGCATCAGCTCTAGGGTGCTTGGGCTCAGTAGTTGTGGCTCTAGAACTTAACTGACCCATGGCATGTAGAATCCTCCCAGACTAGGGATCGAACCCACATCCCCTGCATTGGTCGGCAGTTTCTTAACCTCTGGACAACAGGAAAGTCCTTATCGAATGATCTCTTTCAGTCCATCTTTAGGAGAACCATTATTTGGGATACAGTTAATAACACAACCTCCCCAAGCCTCTGTAGCCACAGAGAGCTCCTATGAGATCTTATTTTCATTGGCCATGCTTCCAGTCAATCACTCAGGTCTTACTGATTCCTGTTTTACATGCAATCCTAACAGCCATATTTATCTGATTTCTCAGAGTACGGCAAGTTGGAAGCCCAAATTAGGAAGGAGAAAGAATATTGGTAGAAAAAAAACACCTTGTAGGCAAGGGTGATTGCCCACAGTCTGACATCAAGAGTAAACCATGATGACCACAGAATGAAGCAGGTGAACACCCCCATTACAAGTCATGTAAAATGGCTGAATTCCATTTAATACACTGGTCATAACAGCTACCAATTTTAGAAATATTTCTATGCAAAGGATTAACATTTTCTTGGCTTAGGGATGATTAGTTTTCTTCTAATCACTGTCTTCATGGGCAGAATGTCACTGGGTATTGCTGAGGCCTTGCCCCAGAGTTGCTGGCCCTGCGGCGTCCCTTCTGGTTCAGCAAGTCCAGAACCAGGGTGGAGGTAGGGCTGTCCAGAACTGCCTTTGTCTCTCAAGGGGGAACTGATCAGAGGGTGAGAACCTCTGGGTCAGGTGGTCAGCACTCTCCTATGTAATCCTGACTTCAAACTTCTGCCACACTCACTTTCACACATTTTCATCTAGTGATTTGATCGAGTAGCAATTTCGTCCCTGGGCTCTCATATCCTCAGGTTCTTTTTCTGACCTTGGAAGTAATGGGTTCAGAATTAGGACCCAAGGAGACTTCAGTGAGGTTTCAATCCTGCTTCTGACACCTGCCAGCTCTGCAACTTTGGACAAAACTCTTTCCCTTCTCTGCACATCATCCTTGAAGCTCTAAAATGTGAAGAATAGTGCATTCCTCCCTGGAGCTATTAAAGAAAGTGAGTGAGTCAGAGCTCAGGACCTGGAATAGCTCGAGATGTATCAGCCACTCTCGATACCCATTTCAGTTGCATCTAGGGCTTTAACGGCTCTTCCTCAATCATAATTTATTGCATCCTATCAAAGCATAATGGGTGAGACTGTGGGCAATCATTTCTACATGTGAATGCCAGAGAGACCTGGACTGGAACCCCCTTCTATCCTTCGCCGTCTGTGTGACCATGGGCGCAATAGGAAGGTTTTCCTAGGTCAGCTCCCCTAGCTGTATCTTGGGAATACCACCACTTAACCCACAAGATTTTTTAATGAGGTTAGCCAACGTATTTAGTTATCTTATTTTCATAGTGGCTCCAAGTCACAGGAGTAGAGATGCTGGCAATTTGGATGTGCCAAAGAGAAGCTGTAAAGTGCTTCCTTCGAGTGAAAAGATGAAAGTTCTCAGCTTAATAAGGGGAAAAAAATATCATCTTCCATCCTTGAAACTGTGAAGAAGGAAAGAGAAATATGTGTTAGTTTTGCCATCCGAACTCCAAACCTCCAAAGTTATGACCACAGGCCATGATAAGCATTTATTTAGTAAATAGGAAAAAAGCATTGAATTTGTACAAAAGGTATTTTGAGAGAGACAGACCACATTCAAATAATTTTATTACAGTGTATTTTTATCATTGCTCTATTTTATTATGTTGTTGTTAATCTCTTAATATGCCTCATTTGTATATTTAACTTTATCATAGGTATATAGGTGGGAAAGAAACAGAGTTTGTATAGGATTTGGTACTACCCTTGGACTCAGGCACCCTCTGGGTCTTGGAACTTAAGCCTCATTCCATGAAGAAGTGGGGGGCACTGTACATGAAAATATGCTTAGAACTTATCTCCACAGCCAATAAAGATCCATCCTACCAAGAAATAAATATCTTTCTTCAGAATTACTGCTTGCTAGCTACAGTCATAAGACTGTTTATATAACTCAAGTCAAAAATCTTTTTTTTACTCTGTATTATATGACCCAGATTTGTTTAAAAAAAAAAAAAAAGTATAGTTTTAAAAGAACTATTTCTCAAACTGGCTATTCTCAGATTTTAGTCCCACTTCATGTTGGAGTTGAAAGAAGTCCTTCTTACGGGTCCACAAGTGTTCCAGGAGTGGAAATTACCTCTACCGTGGAATCCAAGGATAGGACATTTCTACATGCGGATGCCTCTTTGACTTTATTTGCTTGCAAAAGAGCACCTAACTTAGTCTCATCAAGTGATAAGGAACCCTTTGTCTGGCTGGGAAGTGTTCTCCTTTCAGAGAAGTGCTGCCAGCCCCAAGAGAGCCTGTGGACCCACGAACTGTGTTTCCCGGAGCACGACTCAGGACCCAGCACAGATGATGCATTTTCCTTTTCACTGCTCAGAATATTCATCAGGATAAGGAGGTTTTGGCACGTCGTGAACATTGTATAATCATGTGTCAGTACAGAAGCTTTTAGCTTCTTGTCACTGTTCATGCTAAGCCATCCTTAATGTTGTAATATCATTGATATCACCAGGAGATAACACAGAGCTGTCTACTGGCTATATAATTTGTCAGACATTAATAGACTGGAGTGATCGGTAAACACAGAGCACTTTTGTGTCATCTTTTCCTGATAGTGGTTTTGATAAGATTAAAAAAGTAACTGTAGGTTTAGATTCCTTAAATACTGGTATTTGTTTATTGTTTGTTTGTTCGTTTGTTTTTAAAAGGTGACTTAAGCTGTCAGACGAGCTGTGTATGTGTGTGTATACATAGTCATGTCCAAGTCTGCAACCCCGTGGACTGTAGCCAGCCAGGCTCCTCTGTCCATGGAATTTTCCAGGCAAGAATACTGGAGTAGTTTGCCATATCCTTCTCCAGGGGATCTTCCTGACCCAGGGATTGAACCCAGGTCTCCTGAGTCTCCATCTGCCTCTGCAGGCAGGTTCTTTACCACTGTGCCACCTGGCAAGTCACATGTGTTAACTGTCTGTGTGCTTAGTCACTTCAGCTGTGTCCAACTCTTCAAGACTCCATGGAGCGTACCCCGCCAGGATCCTCTGTGCGTGGGATTCTCCAGGCAAGAATACTGGAGAGGGTTGCCGTACCCTTCTCCAGGGGATCTTCCCACTAGCTGCCAAAGACTCATACTTTGTGACTTTATGATCCAGTGTTTGACATTAGCTTTCTCTTGATGGAAAAGTTGCTGATTTCAATACACTACTCCTTGATCCCAGAGATTGTAATGAGAGCTAGCCCCATGGAAATTCTCAGGAAAGACTCAAGAAACGTCTGAAAGCTGTGTCTTCATTAGCAGACAAAATACTTTTCAAACATCTTCAGTGAACTTCTTCTCAAACACCTTAGTGATGATAGAAAATAGCACAACTATTTGATATTAAGCTTTTATTGGTACTTAAGAGTAGTTGATCTCACTCAGAGCTTAAAGCTTTTCCTGAACTATGGTTAGGAAAGTGAATCCAAGTGACCAATTTGATCAAATTAATCAATTAGTGCAATGGCATTTCAGACATCTTTCACTGAATTAAGCAGCAATTTTTTAAAGTAGGCTGATAAAATAATTCATGGGGAAAAAAACTATACTGACTATCTTAGGTTGACATTTCAAAAGCTTCTGCCATCTGGCCCACTTGACCTCTATAAGATTTTCAACATAGCATCATTGCATAAACCATCTGTTCCCACCAACCTGGTCTACCGACTGCCAAGATCTCCCCCCTCCTCACCTCTTTGCCTTTGTTTCCTTTTGCCTACACTGTGTCCCGGCACCACGTGCTTTCTCTGTTGTCTCTGCTCACCTCCTAAGCTAGCTTTCAGTCATGCTTCCTCCATGACATTTTTTTTTTTTTTTTTGCAAGTGGCTTTCTCTCTGAATCCCGCTAGAGTCCTGATCATTCACTGCACACGTTGTAAATTCTCTTGGATTATAGCAATTATTTTGTATCTCTATTACTACTAAATTAAGCATTTATATGCCATTTTATATGCCTCAAGTAGATTTCTTGTTCCCAGAGATGTCAGCTATGTCTTTAAGTCTGTCCAATGGTTTACACGATGCCTTGCATGTGGTTGATGTTGATTATACTAAATAATCTGAATAGTTTCACTGATCTACTGAAATCATTTAATCCAGATATAAAGATATAGCCAAGGACTGTTAACGAGTAGTTGTAAAGATTATAATCATATTTGTGGCCCAGACACCTGCAATTGATCTCTGAATCTGCCACGTACCAGATAGTGACTTATCTTGGACAAGTCACTTCACCTACCTTAGCTTCAGTTTTCTCATGTGTAAAACCGAAAGAATAATAAAGACTTTTTTACCTACGTCACTAGATTGACTGTAAGAATCAAATGATGTAATGTCTTTCAAAGTGTTTTACAAAGGTAACTACCTTACAGATACGAGGTCCATTGTTAAGCAAATGAAACTCGACTTTTGAAGATCCCATATCATATCTAGACAAGTCCTAAAATGATCAAGACTGCTGTGGTTTTAAGGTAGATATAATCCATGTATGTTAAACAATGCTGCAGATCAGATGGTTATTTTCACTTTATAGATGAAAGTTTAAAGTTAGCTAGAAGCAAATGATTAAAGTAAAACTAACGAAGCATCAAAATGAAACACCTTTACTGTTCTAGTTATTAATAGTAGCTTTGAGCCTGATATTTGAGTCTCCTATTTTTTTCTAAATTTTTTATTAACCACCATTAATCTTCTGATTCTTACGGATTCATATAAAACAACACACTGAAAATATCCATCCCTCTCTTCTCTGTAGTTCCTTCGTAAGTATAAATAATATCTTGAATCCATAATTTGGCTCCATATCTTTTCCAGGCCTTCCCATATTCCTTCTTATAGTCCCCAAAGTCATGCCCCTTGTTTCTTAAATCCAGATCTTTACCACGTGTCCATTGCTTTTATTTTGAGACAGTTCCATCTGGATGCCCTCCAAGAATCTCAAATTTCAGAAAACCAAACTAAACTTGTCATCTCGTCCTCACTCACACCTCCCATCCTGAAACCTACAGCTCTTCCCCTGTTGTCTGTCTCAGGACTTCCAGAACCACCCACCTGGTTGCCAAAACCCAAAACCTGAACATCATCCTTGACCCCTCCCCTCTCCCTCAAGATGAACTAATTCTTGCTAATTCTCTCTCCTTTCCATCTCGTTGAATCTCCATGCCCAAGACCTCAAGGTCACCCACCCGTGGCTCAGATGACGGCCACAGTCTTTCAACCATGCTGCCGATATTCAGTGTGTGTCACCCAGCTCATGATCTATTTTATAACCAGAGTGATTTCTCTGAGATTCACACTGAATCCTATCCATCCTTGGTTTACAATCTTTCATCGACTGCCCACTTCCATCTGCAAGGAAGATGTACAAACATCCTTCTCACGTCAGCCAGGACCTCCCTCAACCACATCATCCCCTTCACTGCCTTCAAACCTCAACTTGGATGTCAGTGTTCCCTGGGAGAATTCCCTATTTACCTTCTGAAAAGTGGCGAGTGCCTTACGCTTAACCTGACTGTACATTCTCCAACTCTTGTATTTACATTCTGCTTGCCTATACACTCCTGTGGCTTGAAATCTCCTTCAGGAAAGGGCCAGTGTTTCATCACTGTGTCTCAGTTACTCCTGCTGCCAAGAACCATCTGTGATATCTGGCATATAATATGCTCTCCATAAATTTTAAAACAAAAACAATAACAACTAACTCTCCCTTCCTCTGTGCATACTTTGCTTCATCCTGAATTATCCTGCCTCTTCTGCTGTTTTGAACATTATGAATCATGTTTATTTCAGGAAATCTTCCCTCAGTGAATCTGTTCTGGGCAATCGTTACTCTACCTCCCTTCTCAATGTAATTATTAAATGAATCTGCAATGTTTTCACTTTTTGGAATGTTGTAGATAAACATTGTGATACTGTGAGGTTAAAGCATGAGTATATACTGTCTCCCAGCTTCAACTTTGTACTCCTTGGGTAGACACTGCTCTTCTTAAATCTTCGATTATCCCTAACTTTGTACATTTTCTCACAGTCAGATGATGCTCAAAAAGGCTAGATAGGATGTACCACCATTCCACCAGTGTTCACATCCCAGTCTCCTGTGAATTATGGTTCATTGTACATCTTTCTCCCTTCACTTTCACATAACAGGTACAGACTGTCATTATATTTACCTCTAACAAGAAGCTCGAGCGTTTATTGACAGGAGGCAGAGTGGAATATGCCCTATCAAGAACCAATCAGGATTTTAAGTTCAAAGGATGTTCTGGTTCCTTCATCTGGAGTTCCTTCTTTTAAACGGGACAAGTCATTTTCAACACTTTAGTCCTTTCATCTCTTAAGAGAAGGACTTGAAAGATTCCTGCAGCTCTGTACAATGGTATACAACAAAAGTAATAATCATCAAACCAAATGACTGAACTGACAGTCAAAACTGAGAGTCAAAATTGACTGTACCAAAATAGACAAAAATCTCTCTAATAAATTTGAAACATATTTTGAAAGAAGAGGATAAAAGGAGAGAACTATAGCATCACATATTTTGGGTTTTACTTTCATACAGCATGTGGTTCTTAGCGTGAATTTTCTTAGGTAATGTTATTCCAATGCTTGCTATGCAGAAGGAATTCGAATGGTGTTCACCAAATGAGCACAGTTTTCCACAAAGGAGGAAGGACCTAGAATCACATGGAAAAGGAATATTCAAGCAAGCATGGAAACTTTCAAAGAAAATGTCTGACACTGTTCTATTTGTTTATTTTTTGATTAAAATCCATATTCAGTTAGTTTGTTTAAACTGTTATACACAGAATGTCTGGTCATTGAGGTAAACAGATGCCTGAGGAAAGAGGCAGTAAGCAGATGAGGATGCCGACCTGAAAAGTCGAAAACGTTAAGGCTATTTTTATTTGACTTTATACAGAGAGTCACTTCCTTTATTTACCACAACATCAGATGATGTGGTTTGTGTTCCAAATGTTCTTTTGTTCCAACAGTTATCTCCATGAACATCAGAATTATCACTGCCACATAGAGATCATTTATCTTACTTTCGTAATAATGTAGCTGGTAAAAATGTGTGTGTGTATCTATGAAGATAAGTATAATTGGGGAAAATAACTTTTCAAGACATATTTCTTTAATTACAAGCTGAAGAATTTACTAATTTTAAAATTACTAGAACCTTACCAATCCTAAATCACTTTGACTTCCCTTATTTTCACGTATTTGTAACAACGGTTCTATTATCTTCATTTTTAACCTACATAGTATTCACTTATTCTATAATACTGAAGTTAATTTGCAAGTTTCCTAATTTGAAGGTGTTTGGATAGCCTGAAATATGAGGGTCTTATATGTAGTGTTGTTAAGAATATCTTTACTTAAATTTCTCTTTTGTGTTCATGGCTAACACTTGAATGACTGGCTCTAGGTCTAGAAAAATGTACATGTCATATAACATCTTTTCAGTTTGTGGCCAGCAAGATTAAAGCAATTTATAAATGCCACCAATATTCCCAGCCTTTACTGATTTTTAAAAATTATGTTCCTTTGTTTGACTGGGTTAATTGGAATATGAAGATTTCTAAAATTTAGATAATATTTATGTATTTTTCTGTCAATGAGACTGTATATTGTTCATCAAGATCCTTTGCTGCATCATCCGTGCCACAGAAGTCATAGACCGCAGCTGTGTGCCAAGTGCTGTGTCAAGACTGAAGATCAGAGACTCCCTTGGCGGTCCAGTGACTAAGACTTAGCCTTGCAATGCAGGGGAGATGGGTTCGATTCCTGGTTGGTGAGCTAAGATCCCACATGCCTCATGGCCAAAACACCAAAACCTGAAACATAGCAGTGCTCTAAAAATTCAGTAAAGACTTAAAAAAAATAGAAAAAAAATATTTTTAATTAAGTTATCCTAAAAATTAATAGCAGGGTATGTCTCCCAAGTTCAGGGCACTAAACATGCAAGAACAGTGATTCTAAACCCCCCACTGTGGGCCCCCGGATGCCTGCGGAACCCATTATTTTCACAGAAAGACGAGCTCATTATTGCCATCACTTGCTTTCCATTGTTCAGGCTGGACGATTTTCTAACAAAGGCTTGTTTCCGCTCATTGGGTCCATTTTTGTACCTTCTGATCTGTTTTGCCCCACGGAATGCAGTTTAGCTCCTGGTTATTTTTATATTCCTTTTTTTTTAAACTCTTAATAGGGTAATCAACTAATACTTGTGCCTTTTGGGATCCTAAATCAGCAATCCAGTTGTGGTGAGCCATTCCCTTTGGCTTTGCAATCTTTGAATCATCCTTTTGCAAGATGGCAGTCGCTGCTTCTAAACAGTAATCAAGTCTTGGAGTGGTTACACCCTGAACAAAATATCCCGTCTCCTTGGCCAAATTTTTATCAGGAGGCGTTGCAGAAACTCATTAAGTCACCTGAGTCAAAGATCCAGGTGAATCATTCTGCACCTCCACCCAGTTCAACTTTTTCCTCTGGTAGCAATTAAGTATATTCTTCTCTTTTCTCACTCCCACCTCTAGCAACATCCAATCACGTGTTCCGCTCGGCCACACACACTCACTCAGACTTTACAAGCTCTTCGAAGGTTCACTAGCTTGGCACTCAGAGAACACAGATAAGAAGTAAAATGTCTATAGCTTTGCTACTGAGTGCCTGGAAGTAGGAAAAAGTAAAATAAAGCTAAAAATGTCATCATTAAAGTCATGGAGTTTAATCCCAAACAGTATTTGCTCTTTGACTTTACATTTTACTTTTTTTTCTAATTTTTCTTTTCAGGTCATGCCCTGAAGCGTGCAGGATCTTAGTTCCCCAACCAGGGAATCGAACCTGTGTCCCCTGAATTGAGAGCACAGTCTCAACCATGGGACCACCAGGGAAATCCCACACAGTGTTCTTCTTTAATAAAAAGGATATAAAGCAAGCACTTTACATGACAATATTCAAGAGACAGTGTGTGACCTTGTTATTTATTCAGGTAATTAATACAACTTGCATTATGAGACCCAGTTTGAGTATAGAGTCAAGGAATCTTTGGACAGCAAGCGTATGAACAGAAAGTGCCTGGGCTCTACAGATCCTCAGACTGGGTTTGAAAGCCAACTCTCTCACCAGCTGTTTGGCTTTAAACAAGTTACTCAGCATCACAGAACAGTGATTTCACCTACTGGGCTAAGACCTATCTCAGAGGGCTGCTGTCTGGATTCACTGGGATAATATATTCAATGCTAAGTGGAATGACTATTCACACGAGGTAATAATGCAATAATAACAGCCTGGGAACACTCACCATGCTAGGCATTCCACCTAAATCAGTTCACTCAATCTTCTCAACAACTTCAAAGTGAGATGCTACTATCATGCCTATTTTACAAACAGGAAAACTAAGGCACAGAAAGGAGAATTTCTTTATTCAAGATCATGACGGTAAGAACTGGTTATAAATTGAATTTTAGCCCAGAATCCATGTGTTGATGCAATTCTTTTATCTACTTAGAGATTAAGGAGAGGGTTAACTGGCAATCTCAAAAATTCAGAGCCATCTTGGAGCTTAGTAACCGAGTCACAAGCTAAGGACCTGTAAACCTGTCTCCCAGTTACATTCTAGTGTAATTTCTCTAAGAAATGAAACACAGAATAAGCCACTGGACAAAGATAGATGGTGGGTTTTGAGGAAGAAACTAGAATGGTTCCCTACTGCTTTATGATAATATGGAATCAAGTAATATTGACTAATTACTCGGTAATGACCTGTTTTGAAATCATCATGTCAGGTACTTACCTGCCTAAGAGTTAGATCCATAAATGCTCTAGAAAGATCCTCTCCTGGGAGCTCTAAGGAGAGAATCAGCTGGGCTGCTAACACTCGGGTCCACACTCTCTTCACATTCCACTGCACTCTTTCTTCCTGGTGGCCCCTCCTGCTTCACCCCCACCCCCTCATACACACCCCCTGTTGCTGATGTAGTGAATCCGTGAAAGGAGAGTGATGGTCCATAAAGTTGATATGGCCTAGCTGGTGATGGAGACCCTAAAGCACCTCCTGGAAACACCAGCCCACTCCCCCTACCCACAAGCCAGCACACTACCTTCAGTATAATTTGCAGACCCGAGCAAAGCCTTCTAAACCTTCCAGCCTCTTGGAGTCACTAACAGGCATCCCAAATCATGTTTCAGTCTCCAAATCCACAGGGCGTTTCTCACACCCACCCGAACAGCTACCCTGGTCATGGAGCCCAAAGCCAAGGGCACTGGGGCTGGAGCCAGCAGTAATTGAAATGATGGGAGGTGTAGATTTGTTATCTGTGTCTCACCAGTTCCTGACCTGAGGCAGGAGGAGCCCAGCAACCCACTCCAGCTCTGCTAAGGGAGGCAGCAATGCAGGCCAAGGAGATGTGGTAAAAAGACTCCTTAATTGAACTATCAGTGATGGGTCTACTAGATGTCAGAAGATCTATTAATATATATCATTGGGAGAATGTATTAGTGTGATAAGGATAATAATAAGCATTTCTTTGAGCACTTATGATGCGCCAGACATTCTTCTAAACTCCTTCATGGAGTATCTCATTTAAGAGCTCAGTCAGAGGCTTCCCTTGTGGCTCAGCTGACAAAGAATCCACCTGCAATGCGAGAGACCTGGGTTTGATAACCTGGGTTGGGAAGATCCCCTGGAGAAGGGAAAGGCTACCCACTCCAGTATTCTGGCCTGGAGAATTCCATGACTATACAGTCCATGGGGTCGCAAAGAGTCAGACACAACTGAGCAACTTTACTTTCCTTTAGGGTTGTTACTATCATACTCATTTTACACATAAGGAAACTGAGGAGGAGACATGTCAAACCATCTTTCCTCCACTTGCACACTAAGTAAGGGATACATACCCCGCAGCCTGAAGTCAAAGCCCTTGCTGTAAACTGCTTTATCGCAAATAATCAAAAAGCAGGCTTGGCAATCTTGTCTGTGAAGAGTTAGATAGTAACTGTTTTAGCTTTGCAGGCCTATAGTTTCTGTCACAACTCAGCTCTGCTCTTCTAACCCCAAAGTAGCTGTAGACGATACCTAAACCAAGGGGGCTTTGCTGTGTTCCAGCCAAACTGTATTTATGGACACTGGAATTTGCATTTCATACTATTTTCATGTGTCGTGAAATATTCTTTAGATTTCCCACCCCATCCCCAGCTTAAAAATGTACAAATCATTCTTATCTCTCAGGCCATGTGAAGACAGGCAGTAGATTTGGCCCATCAGTGCTCTGCTAACACTTAATCCAAAAGGTGGAAAAAAATGAAAATGAAATCATTTGGAAAGAAATGTGAATCATGGTGGTTTTCCAACCATTTTCACATTGTGTTTATTTCAATCTGAGAAGAAGTGTCCGCTGTTTGTATTTATATCGGTTGAACGAGATGTAGTTCAGCAGCTCTCCATACTGAGCAAGCTGTGCGGCCCTGGGCAGTTCACTCAACCCTAAGCCACAGCTTCCTCATCGTCCTAACAGTAGTCATCTCATGGGGTGGGTGCTGTAGGCATTCCATCACATAATGCTCGCTAAGCAATTACCCCAGCTGCCAGCACGTTGTAAACTTCCAATAAACGTTTGCTCTTATGACTACTGGCATTATTGTTATTATTAGCATTGCTATTATCAACATCATCAGCACCCCAGGTAAAGACATGAAAGTAGCACATCTCCTAAAGTTCACCTCTGGCACTGTATCAACTGAGTCTCTAGCTTAGAGGTGAATTGAAAGACCTTTAAAGACCTTATCCACCCTCCTCTCTATACTGTGATGCTATGGATCCTAAGCACAGGTCCCAGTAAAAAAAAATTCCACCTTACTCCATATTTTTACCATTCCAGAAAACACAATCTCATACACACAGCACCTAACAGAATTCTTCCTGCCTGTCAGCAGAACACTCTATTACAGTACCCAACTACATGCTAATCTGCAGTCAGTACCAATATGTCCCTTGCCATCTTTCGCTTTCTGGGTGCTTGCTTGCAATGCTCGTGGGTCACAAGAGGAACAGGAAAATAGACAGGTCTTCGTAATAAATTTCTGTGAATTAAAACAACCATATTTTCATCTTATTTAAACAGGCCATACGTGTGTGGAGTGCCACTTTGGTTTCCTGCTTTATTTATTTATTTTTAATATATTGTATTAAAATACAGTTGACTTGCAATGTTGGGTTAGTTTCTAATGTACAGCAAAGTGATTCAACAAATGTGTTCATATACATTCCATTGTGGTTTATTACAGGATAGTGAATATAGTTCCCTACGCTGTACAGTAGGACCTCATTGTCTATCCATCCTGTATATAGTTTGCATCTGTTAATCCCAAACTTTCCAAGATTCCCTGCCTCCCCCTCCTCCCCCTTGGCAACCATAAGTCTGTTCTCTATGACTGTGGGTCTGTTTTGTAGATATGTTCATTTGAGTCACCTTTTAGTGGAAAGACTCTTTGAGGTGGCAGGTAAGGCAACAGATCTACTGAAGTATGTTACTTAAACTGCTGAGAAGAATCCTCATCACCATTGTGAGCGTCATTGTGATTTTTAAAGTGTGTTGATAGGAAATCAAATAATCATAGCCCAGGTCATTTTAACACTAAAGTGTCTCAGTTGGAAAAGGTTACAGCCAGCGTTGGGTCCACTATGAACAAACAGTGTCATTAGGAGGACCTGTCATCTCAAATGTCTTCCTTACACTTTGTCTCAAGGTTGGTTAGGGTGTATAACGGCAGCAAGTAAGAATCTTTGTTCAGAAACACCCTTCTCTCTTACATCATTAACAAGAACAGTACCTGAAGAACGGCCAAGACACAGTAGACACTCAAAATATTGCCCCCAAATTTCTTACATATTCCAACATGTTGTCTTATATTTATGCTCTTTCTTCCGAAGAACAGTTCTTTCTTTATTTCACCCTATGTCACTCAGTCTTGTCTGACTCTTTGCCACCCTATGGTCTATACCCCACCAGGCTCCTCTTTCCATGAATTTCTCCAGGCAAGAAATAGTGCAGTGGGTAGCTGTTTTATTCTCCAGGGGATCTTCTGGATCCAGGGATCAAACCCAGGTCTCCTGCATTGCAGGCAGATTCTTTACCTGCAACATCAGAGCCAGAGTTTAAAGGCTGTGTTATATGATTTTATTTATTTGATACTCTTGCCAAGATGAAACTCTAGGTACAGCATTGCCTTTGGCTGAGGGCAGGGGGCCGGGGGCGGCATGGAATTTGTGGCTGTGATGGTCTTTTGTGTCTTGATGGTGGTGGCGGTTATTCAGTTGTCTCCATTTGTGAAAGCTCACATGAAAGTGTGCACTAAACAGGGTGAAATATACTGTATGTAATGTACACCTTAATTTTTTTTTAATTGAAGGAAAACTATACCACTTCTTGCAGTTCAGTGAGGTAGATAGGTATTTTACTGGTATTCAGTATTTGGTCCTGCCAAAATGCACTTTTTTTTTTTGAAGTTTAAATTTGGAACCAGTCAAGGCAGCATCTGCTTTGGGAGAGGAGTGCAGTGGAGATCACTGTTGAAGGGGATCCTGTTTGGGGGCATTCTTTTTTTTTTTTTTTTTTTACTGACCTGACTTTATTTTATTAAGCTTTGTATTTTATATTGGCGCAGTTTCAGGTGGATAGCAAAGGGACTCAGCCATACATACACATGTTTCCATTCTCTTGAAGGCATTATTGTTGAGGGGCTTAAGGGCCTAGTTTGCAAGGACTTCGAGATTCTCTAATCTTCTACCACATGATTGTACTTTTACCTGGCAAGAGTGTCACAGGATGAATGAGTCGATGCAGGGAAAGAACTCTGAAGACACAAAGCACCAGGTGAGTTTTAGAGTCCCTCAGTCAGTGCTCAAACTGGACTGAAGAGAAAAGCTTTTTAAAGTCAGTACCTGGGCAGGTTTTTCTATCACTGTGTCAATTTTTCAACTGGCTCCTACTGGCGATTACACAGCTCTATATCTTTGTACTGAAGCATGGACCACTTGAAAGAAGAAAGGCTCTGAGCAGATGTTACAAAAACAATGGTGAAGTGGCAGCCTGGCTCACTGGACATTTCAAAGCCAAGAATTTCAAATCCAAGGACAAAGGTGTGAGAGTAAATATCTTAGAAGTAGATGGAGCAAAACATGTCGTTGATGACGGACCATCTCACACTGTGGAACAAATGTGTGTTCCAAAGCACATTTCATGCAGAGAATTTTTCTAATGAGAATTTATTTTGGAAAAATAAAGAATCTCTATACATTAAGGAATCACATCTAAAAGAATGTGACAGTCAAGTTATGCAGGGATTAAGTCCAGACTAAGTGATGGTTAAGAATTGTATAGATTATATTTTCCTACAGAAGGTCAAGGTCTTCACCAATGAGGTCTGTAGATAAAGACTGACTCAGTCAGACTTTGAAATTAAAAAACAAAAACAAAAAACTGTATGTCTGCATAAAGATGCAATATATGTATATACATATATGTATATATCTACATCACACACACGCATGCACACAATGGAACACTCGTCAGCCATAAGAGAGAATAAAATTTTGGCACTTGCAGCAATGTGGATGGACTTGGAGGGCATTGCGCTAAGTGAAATAACTCAAACAGAGAAAGACAAATACTGTATGATATCACACGTGGAATCTAAAAAATGCAACAAACTAATGAATAAAACAAAAAGGAAGGAGACTTGTAGATATGGAGAACAAGCTAGTGGTTACCAATGGACAAAGGGAAGTGGGGAGGGGGAAGATGGTGAGAGGGAGGGTTATTGTGGGATGCTATGAAATCAAATGTATGAAACCTTTGAACACTGTAAGGCATTATAGCATTTAATCTTTCAGTCAATACAAAGAAGAAAAGGAGGGAAAGAAATAACAAATAAATAAAAATAAATTAAAGCTATATATCAATATTTTCTATTTCCTCCCTCTCTAACTCAAAACTCGCATGCATGTTTATGTCCTTGGGTGTTTTGCCCTATTTCAGACATGACTTAATTCTTAAGAACTGTGGAAATAACCTTGGCTCTTTCAACCGCTCAATTCAGCCTGAAAGGATGAATCAATTCACACTGTCTTCTCTCTTCCTATTTCTACTTCTGTTCAGCTCATGAGTCTCTGAGTTATAGTTCCTACGCTCACCTTCTAAGGCTTTTCAGTTCAAAGGACTATTCTAAGGGAGGAGAGCGGTTCCCACCAGTCCTAACACAAATAACTCCCGCTGCAGCGCCCTTTACAAGCAGGAAATGCAAAGTACAGGGTCTCCTTCTCCACATGGAGGGTGGTGTGTTCATGTCGCCGGCACCATTGGCCACGCTCCAGCGATCCTCTATTTAAATGTGTTAACTGTGGCGATATGTTAGCAACATACATAAAAGTCGCATCCCCCAAAAGCTCTTTCAGTGAAATCCCTCAGGAGCATCTTCCTGTAGAAAAGCATCCAGGACTGTTTCTTTAAGGAAATACAGGTATTGTGCACTCTGCTTTTTCAATATGCAGAATGAAGCCCCTCCAAAGGACTTGCCCCACTGAAGTTTATAACCTCAGCCTCCGCAAGTCCAGTGCAGAGAGATCTACAGCCCACAGGCAGAGCAAGGAAGCTTTTTAAAGATGAATCATTTTCATAAATGAGTGCAGAGGGAGGTCAGGCCAGGGGACAGAGAAGGTTACATGTGTGCCTGAGATAAGGCCCCATCCATCCTCCTCTTCCTGTCGGGTCTTGATGGGTGAACATTGCCTTGAGCTTCCATAAAACATGTTGTTTGCAGAAAACTTGCAGGTGGTTCATAAAAAGTCCAAACTGTTACCATGAAATTTATCTCCTGCTGCGGGATCTGTTTATAATAGAAACGAAGGATCTCAAATAGAAATTAAGTATCTCAGACTGACTTATATTGGCTGGGAGGATTGAAAAATTCAACCTGCTTCCCCATCATGGCACTAAAAATGTCCAGGTATTTGTATTGATGGCATCTTGACAAGATACAAGTACGTTCAAAAGAAAAATAATGTCCATAGTGTGCACAGCCCTTTCTCCCTGGGGGAAGAATAGGCTAGGTGAGATTTTATGGGGGGAATTTAATCAGACGACTGAACTCTTCATCACATTTTATTTCTGAAGAGTGTCAAGCATCCATTATTTATGACTTTCCCATCTGTATGGTCAAAGTGAAAAGGGCATCTCAATTTTTTAAATTGTTAGGAAGTGTTTATTATCTTGAAGCTTAAAAGAGATTGGGGGCAATGGTAATGCTGGCCATAATCGGAGTTACCTCCACGTAGAAATGGAAGAGAAATGCTGAGACAATTCACATAGATGATTCAGACCCTAAAACACTTGAAATAAAGAGGCAAAGTGAGGAAGACATGCTGAATTCTGTTTGGGTTTGTTTTTCCAGTGTGGTACTGGTGACTGGCTGCTTCTCACATCACATGCACATATAACCTAGATGATGTTTTTTGCTGATGTTCGGTCATTCAGCCGTGTCTGGCTCTGTGACCCCATGGACTGCAATATGTCAGGCTTCCCTGTCCTTCACCATCTCCCAGAGTTTGCTCAAGCTCATGTCCATTGAGTTGATGATACCATCCAACCATCTCATCCTCTGTCACCCCCTTCTCCTCTTTCCCTCAATCTTTCCTAGCATCAGACTCTTTCACATGAGTCAGTGCTTTGCATCAGGTGGCCAAAGTATTGGAGTTTCAGCTTTAGCAATAGTCATTCCAATGAATGTTCAGGGTTGATCCCCTTTAGGATGGACTGGTTTGATCTCCGTTCAGTCCAGGGAAGCATCAGTTCTTCAGCACTCTGCCTTCTTTATGGTCCAACTCTCACATCCATACATGACTACTAGAAAAACCATAGCTTTGATCATATGGATCTTTTCAGCAAAGAGATGTCTCTGCTTTTTAATGTACTGTCTAAGTTTTAAGTTGCTGCTCGTGCTCATACATTTCAAACAGATGAACTTAGCATACCTATGGCGAAGAATATTGTGCCGAGTTTACAGAATCTAAGTATGTTATAGCTGGAGGGGATCTTGGGTCATATGGAGACCAGGGTTCCTGCCCTGAGCACAGACATAGAAGGACAAGCCTCTATGGAAATTGGCACAGCAGTAAAGAACTTGCCTGCGAGTGCAGGAGCGTGAGAGATGCATGTTTGATCCCTGAGCTGGGAAGATCCCTTGGAGTAACAAATGGCAACTTATTCCAATATTCCTGCCTGGCAAATTCCCAGGATAGAGGAGCCTGGACAGCTATAGTCCATGTGATCACAAAGAGTCACAGCTGGATGATTGAGCATGCATGAATGCATGCATGTTCTTTCCACCTTGACAGTAACAATGGTCCAGGTCTTCACCCCACCCATATGTACACTGAAACCTCTTCTCCATCCTTTCAGCCAGGATGACTGGAGGTGTAGGATCAGAGCATAAGGTGGGCTGAGAAGCACAGTACCTAATCCAACACCTTTACTCAATTCTAAGAGTCCTAAGACTTGGCTTTCAGCTACAGTGAGAAACCAGAGATGTTTTACTTCAATATCTTCTCGGTCCTCTTGTGTTTACTTTCATCTGCTTTTAACCTCTGCATTCTGGCCATCCAAGCCACACTGAATCACTGTGGCTTCCCCTCCTAACAGGTCCTGTGTGCTCTACCCAAACAGTCTCCTACTCCTCCCAATTTCATGGAAAAGTAATATCTCCTCCACACCCTGTTATCCTCTCTCCCTGCTAGGAAAATGCAGCTAAGGTCCTAACAGTTCTAGGAATTAAGTTTCCTTCTCTGCAATAACAGCAAGTTGAAAGGGGAGTGATAATTCTGATCAAATATGTTGCCCCAAAAGAATGGGTGTATAACTGGTAGGTTTCAGGCTCATAAAAACCAGAAGAGGAGTGTATGTGAAATGAAACACATAGAGAAAAGAAACCCCAAAAAGTGCATCCCTGAGCTGTGAGAACATTTCACACAGCCAAATACATGTGTAAATGGCATCTCCAAAGGAGAGGAGGAAGGGAGAAAATTATGTGAAGATGTAATTGTTGAAAGCATTCAAAACTTGATGAAAACTGTAAACCCATAGCTCCAGGAAGTTCTACAAATCCCATCACTAGAAATATGAAGAAAATAACACGGGGCACATACTAACCACATTCTGCAAAACTAGTGATAGAAAGAAAATCTTAAAGACAGAGGGGGGAGGGTGGAAATAAGCTGCATATCTTAATACATTAAAAAGGATCAAAGATGAAGAAACAAAGATAAAAACGGCAGCAGATTTCTACTCGGAAACAACTCAATGAGGAGACAGAAGAGGACATTTCGAAAGAAAAACAGACAAATCTCTATAAATACAATCATGGACTGTTAACATTTATTTCAAAATAAAACACTAAACTATTTAAATACAGCAAATTGTGTTGGATGCTAAGGAGACCAAAAAACCTTAGACCCCCTCAATTGCATTGTAAAAGGTTTATATAAATAGTCACTGCTTATTCTTCCAACTCGGAGAAGGCAGTGGCACCCTACTCCAGTACTCTTTCCTAGAAAATTCCATAAATGGAGGAGCCTGGTGGGCTACAGTCCATGGGGTCACTAAGAGTCAGACATGACTGAGCGACTTCATTTTCACTTTTCACTTTTCACTTTCATGCATTGGAGAAGGAAATGGCAACCCACTCCAGTGTTCTTGCCTGGAGAATCCCAGGGTCAGGGGAGCCTGGTGGGCTGCTGTCTCTGGGGTCACACAGAGTCGGACATGACTGATGCAACTTAGCAGCATTCTTCCAACTCTAGCTTTTATGTTTCTTTTCAAACTGGTCCACAAATCCACATTAAAATAATAATAATAGCTTCTATAATTTGGCATGAACTAGGTGCCCAGAATACAAAATTAAAGCACCAGATTTCTGGGCTTCAGAACAACCTTAAATCTTTCTGTAGGGCTGGGGGAATCTGGGTGCCTGTAAGTAAATGACAATGAACAGAACAAAGCCATGTGGTGAGTACTGAAACAGAGGCACATTTTGCCTGGGGAGATAAACTACACTGAGGAGGTGATTCTTGACCATTGAGGACTAGGAGATTCCTCCACACTGAAAAGGATACAGGCGGGGATGAAGCATGGTCTGTGCCAGGGTGCAGGTACCAGCGTTCGAATCATTATGGTGAATGCAAGCAGCTACCCTCAGGGCCTCCCTGACAGCACAGTGGCTGTGATTCCACACTTCCACTGCAGGGGGCACAGTTCAGTCCCTGGCTGGGGAGCTGAGGTCCAATGTATGTGCCCTGTGGTATGGCAAAAATAATAATAATAAAGAAAAAAACTTTTTTAAAAAAGAGGGCATCTTAGAAATTGGTATCCAAGGAAATTGGACTTCCCACCATGTCATGGGTTCAGTTACAAAGGAATTTCCATGTTGTGATAAAGAGACTGATTTCCAAACTGTTGGAAGCAAGGAACAAAAAAGGATTTGCTTTTGGTATCAAAAGAATTTGCATTTTTATTTAAAAATATTAAAGATAATGCAAGAGCATCCCCTCACTCATCTACTCAAATTCTTTCCTCTTATGACCTGATTTTAAGTAAAGGAGTTATAATGATCATATTAGTGTTTTGAACATCTCACTAAGATCACAATGTATGCAGATGGTTGGAAGATGGAAGACAAGGAATATCATTTGCAATACTGCAGAAAAGAGAGCATCCCCTAGAGGGATGGGCAAAGAAGACGTGTTGCATATATGCAACGGAATATTACTCAGTCATGAAGAATGAGATAATGCCATTTGCAGCCACATGAATCGACCTTGAGATTGTTATGCGACGTCAAGTAAGTCAGACAGAGAAGGGGAAATATCTATGACCCCTTTTATATGCAGAATCTAAAACGAAACTATACAAATGAACTTATTTAAAAAACAGAAACAGATTCATAGAACAACACAATGAACTTACGGCTGCTAGAGGGAAGAATGTGGGAAGGGATAGTTGGGGAGTTTGGGATGGAAAATGGATAACAAATAGGAAAGTCAGGGGGAGAACGGATGTATGCATATGTGTGGCTGAGTCCCTTTGCTCTCCATCTGCAACTGTCACAACATTGTTAATTGGCTATGCTCCAATACAAAATAAAAAGTTTTCTAAAAAAGAGTAATCATCCTCTAAACTAAAGCAATGACAGTGGGGATCAGCAGGGGATCCAAGCCAGAGACGTTTAGAATTGTAAAGTTAAAAGAGGAATTCCCTGGCAGTCCAGTGGTTAGGGCTCTGTGCTTCCACTGCAGGGGTCACAGTTTCGATACCTAGGTGGGAAACTAAGATATCCCACATTCTGTGTGGTGTGGCCATAAATTAGTAAATAAAACAGAAAGAAACCCTGAATGCAACAGAATTACAATCAATTAGAGGATATGCGGCCTAGCTGAGGTAAATTCTTTAGGAGGAAATCAAAGATTTTTTTTTAATATCGGAATGTCATTCAAATGAGCTCAAATGCTGGAATAGGGGAAAAGAGTGTTTTAGTTGGAAGGACTCCCATAAGAAATGGTACAGATCCAAGAAGGGGCTGGCTAACATCTCACAAATAGCAAGCACCCTAATGGGACTTAAATAAAGGGTCCTCACCAGGGAGGAAAAGAAGGAGAAAGATGCTGGAAAGGTAAACAGAAGGATGTCCATGAAGGGCTTAGAACTACCAGCCAAGTTTTGGGAAAGCATTGGCTGTGTCTGAACAGGAGAGAGGCTGTGTGGTTTAGGATGGATGAGAAGAAGGTGCAAGGAGCTTGGTTATTACGCTGTTATAATGGCCCACTTGATGGTTAATGAAGAATGGAGCTGGCATGGTAGCAGCTGGAGCAGACAGATGTGAGAGACATCACAGGAGCAACATGTTATACGGGGGAAAAAAATTGCTGTAGGATTTCTGGAAAGCCAGAAAGCCTAAGGCTCTAAACTATTAGGTCCTCTTCGAGTTTCCTCTTGTTATCCATGAACTCCAGACTGGAGTTAGTAATCTGAGCCTATTCATGCCAGCATGTCCCATAAAGATATAAAAGGAGATACACAAGTTCACAAGTAGACATATACACAGATATAAAGATACACAGATAGACTGATACCAAGCTCCATCAACGGATCCAGGTACAAGGTATAATTGGAAAGATAGCTGTTTGTTATTTCAGGACTCAAACGTGCCTTACAAGGAGGGAGAAAGTGTTCCGAAATTTGGCTACAGATATGTCAAAAAAAAAAAACCAAAACTGGGTGATAGAGTGTGAGTGGGATAAATATGGGCTCCAACTCTTCCAAACCAGTTCTTCTCTCTCTCCACAGCACAGCGTTACCAGTATAATAGGCTCACCTCTTGCTGGAACAGGGAGACACACGTGCTCCTTCCCAAATGCCCCTGAGTCCATTTATGTGCACACAGAAATCCAGTCTTAAGCTCGCTTGCTAAACATGCACAAGCAGTCCTGGGAGCAACTTTCCACCATGTAGTCAACCATGCTAGGGTTTCAGTCCCCTGGAGATTGTAAGTGTTTCCAAGCGTTGGACTCAGGACTACCTGCTAAGGCTTTCCTGAGAGTTGTTGCTTGTTGTTGTTTAGTCGATAGGTCATGGCCAACTCTTTTGTGACCCCATGGATCCCATGGACCCGTCAGTTTCCTCTGTCCATGTGATTTCCCAGGCAAGAATACTGGGGTGGGTTGCCATTTCCTTCTCCAGGGGATCTTCCCAACCCAGGGATCAAACACTGGTCTCTTGCATTAGCAGGCAGATTCTTGACTACTGAGCCACCAGGGAAGCCCTGTGGGACCTATAATCCCCTGCCAGAGGCAAGCAGAATGTGGTCCACTGGAGAAGGGAATGGCAAACCACTTCAGTATTCTTGCCTTGAGAACCCCATGAACAGTATGAAAAGGCAAAATGATAGGATATCAAAAGAGGAACTCCCCAGGTCAGTAGGTGCCCAATCTACTACTGGAGATAAGTGGAGAAATAACTCCAGAAAGAATGAAGGGATGGAGTCAATGCAAAAACAATACCCAGCTGTGGATATGACTGGTGATAGAAGCAAGGTCCGATGCTGTAAAGAGCAATATTGCATAGGAACCTGAAATGTCAGGTCCATAAATTAAGGCAAATTGGAAGTGGTCAAACAGGAGATGGCAAGAGTGAACATTGACATTCTAGGAATCAGCTAACTAAAATGGACTGGAATGGGTGAATTTAACTCAGATGACCATTATATCTACTACTGTGGGCAGAAATTCTTCAGAAGAAATGGAGCAGCCATCATGGTCAACAAAAGAGTCTGCAATGCAGTACTTGGATGCAATCTCAAAAATGACAGAACGATCTCTGTTCATTTCCAAGGCAAACCATTCAATACCACAGTAATCCAAGCCTATGCCCCAACCAGTAATGCTGAAGAAGCTGAAATTGAATGGTTCTATGAAGACCCACAAGACCTTTTAGAATGAACACTCAAAAAAGATGTCCTTTTCATTATAGGGAACTGGAATACGAAAGTAGGATGTCAAGAAACACCTGGAGTAACAGGCAAATTTGGCCTTGGAGTACAGGATGAAGCAGGGCAAAGGCTAATAGAGTTTTGCCAAGAGAGTGCACTGGTCATAGCAAATACCCTCTTCCAACAACACAAGGGAAGACTCTACACATGGACATCACCAGATGGTCAACTCTGAAATAAGAGTGATTATATTCTTTACAGCCAAAAATGGAGAAGCTCTATACAGTCAGCAAAAGACAAGACTGGGGAGCTGACTGTGGCTCAGATCATGAATTCTTTATTGCCAAATTCAGACTTAAATTGAAGAAAGTAGGGAAAACCAATAGACCATTCAGGTATGACCTAAATCAAATACCTTATGATTATACAGTGGAAGTGAGAAATAGATTTAAGGGACTAGATCTGATAGACAGACTGCTTGATGAACTATGGACAGAGGTTCGTGACATTGTACAGGAGAAAGGGATCAAGACCATCTCCATGGAAAAGAAATGCAAAAGGCAAAATGGCTGTCTGAGGAGGCCTTACAAACAGCTGTGAAAAGAAGAGAAGCGAAAAGCAAAGGAGAAAGATATAAGCATCTGAATGCAGAGTTCCAAAGAATAGCAAGGATAGATAAGAAAGCCTTCCTCAGAGATCAATGCAAAGAAATAGAGCAAAACAACAGAATGGGAAAGACTAGAGATCTCTTCAAGAATATTAGAGATACCAAGGGAACATTTCAGGCAAAGATGGGCTTGATAAAGAACAGAAACTGTATGGACCTAACAGAAGCAGAAGATATTAAGAAGAGGTGGCAAGAAAACACAGAAAACTGTAGAAATCTTCACGATGAAGATAATCACGATGGTGTGATCACTCACCTACAGCCAGACTTCCTGGAATGTGAAGTCAAGTGGGCCTTAGAAAGCATCACTATGAACAAAGCTAGTGGAGGTGATGGATTTCCAGAGGAGCTACTTCAAATCCCGAAAGATGATGCTGTGAAAGTGATGCACTCAATATGCCAGCAAATTTGGAAAACTCAGCAGGCCACAGGACTGGAAAGGGTCAGTTTTCATTCCAATCCTAAAGAAAGGCAATGCCAAAGGATGTTCAAACTACCACACAATTGCACTCATCTCACATGCTAGTAAAGTAATGCTCAAAATTCTCCAAGCCAGGCTTCAGCAGTACATGAACCATGAACTTCTAGATGTTCAAGTTGGTTTTAGAAAAGGCAGAGGAACCAGAGATCAAATTGCCAACATCCACTGGATCATGGAAAAAGCAAGAGAGTTCCAGAAAAACATCTATTTCTGCTTTATTGACTATGCCAAAGCCTTTGACTGTGTGGATCACAATAAACTGTGGAAAATTCTGAAAGAGATGGGAATACCAGACCACCTGACCTACCTCTTGAAAACCCATATGCAGGTCAGGAAGCACCAGTTAGAACTGGACATGGAACAGCAGACTGGTTCCAAATAGGAAAAGGAGTATGTCAAGGCTGTATACTGTCACCCTGTTTATTTAACTTCTATGCAGAGTACACCATGAGAAACACTGGACTGGAAGAAGCATAAGCTGGAATCAAGATTGCCAGGAGAAATATCAATAGCCTCAGATATGCAGATGACACCACCCTTATGGCAGAAAGTGAAGAGGAGCTAAAAAGCCTCTTGATGAAAGTGAAATAGGAGAGTGAAAAAAGTTGGCTTAAAGCTCAACATTCAGAAAACTAAGATCTGGTCCCATCACTTCATGGGAAATAGATGGGGAAACAGTGGAAACAGTGTCAGACTTTTTATTTTGGGGGGCTCCAAAATCACTGCAGATGGTGATTGCAGCCATGAAATTAAAAGATGCTTACTCCTTGGAAGGAAAGTTATGACCAACCTAGATAGCATATTAAAAAGCAGAGACATTACTTTGCTAACAAAGGTCCATCTAGTCAAGGCTATGGTTTTTCCAGTGGTCATGTGTGGATGTGAGAGTTGGACTGTGAAGAAAGCTGAGCACCAAAGAATTGAGGCTTTTGAACTGTGGTGTTGTAGAAGACTCTTGAGAGACCATTGAACTGCAAGGAGATCCAACCAGTCCATTCTGAAGGAGATCAGCCCTGGGATTTCTTTGGAAGGAATGATGCTAAAGCTGAAACTCCAATACTTTGGCCACCTCATGCAAAGAGTTGAGTCATTGGAAAAGACCCTGATGCTGGGAAAGACTGAAGGCAGGAGGAGGAGACGACAGAGGGTGAGATGGCTGGATGGCATCACCAATTCTATGGACATGAGTCTGAGTAAACTCTGGGAGTTGGTGATGGACAGGGAGGCCTGGTGTGCTGCAGTCCATGGGGTCACAAAGATCAGACATGACTGAGGGCTGCACTGAAATGAACTGAGAGGCAAGCAACAAGAATCTGATGGTGAAGGCAGTTTGCATTTTTCATCAATGCTGATCACACACCCAGGTACCTGGCTCTTTGTTATGCAAGGACTCTCATGTTACTGAATAGCTAAATTGGGTTTACCAGGTAATGCTGTACAATAACATAGTAATAGCGATTAATTCTATCACATTCAAAAGGAAGTAGTGCAAGGATCCTACGCTGTGGTTTAGAAGACAGAGGTAATTATAGCTCTTCCCAATAACTGTATGGTGTGTCCATCTCTGTAAGCATATCACTATGTAATGCCACACAGCTTCCCTGGGTAAACTGAGAGTCATGGGAAACTTTGAGGGGATTTACCCATAAAAACCTGAACCTTTTGCTGGAAACACAGTGTGAAGATTTCATCCATGGTGATTTTAACTAGAAGGGCAGAAAGGAAGATGATTATCATGACAGGTAATGGTAACTCATATGGAAGAAAATTCTTTGTTCTTCTGAACTGATTTTGAGTTGAGTGAACAGCATCTTATTTTCCCTGTGGGGAGGTGGTCACTGGTCCACTGGATCTGGCTCTCTGCAGAAATCACCCCGCTTTCCCGTTCTGCTATCTTCACCCAATAAGGAAACAGCTTGACTAATAGAATCACAATCTGGGTTTGAATTTTGCCTACTTGCTGGCTAATGATTTTAGTTAAACTACTTGCCCCATCAATTTCAGTTTGCTCATCTCTAAATTTGGAACAAATAAGTAACTTTGATCATTACTGAGATAGCATGTAAAAATGCTATGCAAATTCTAAATACTGAAAGAAAGATCATTCCACCATATACTTCTTACTTGATGCACTACAATAGGAATGCAAGATATTTTATCAGAAACACTAAAATGTTTTTAATAAAAATCAGTATGTATTGCTTTCTTATCATTGTTGTTCAGTTGATAAGTTAGGTCTGATTCTTTGCAACCCAATGGACTTCAGCATGCCAGGCTCCTCTGTCCTTCATTATCTCTCTGAGTTTGCTCAAATTCATGTCCATTAAGTCAATGATGCTATCTAACCATCTCGTTCTCTGCTGCCGCCTTCATCTTTTGCCTCAGTCTTTCCTAGCATTAGGGTCTTTTCCAGTGAGTCAGCCCTTCGTATCAAGCAGCCAAAGTACTGGAGCTTTAGCTTCAGCATCAGTCCTTCCAATGAATATTCAGGGTTGATTTCCTTTAGGATTGATTGGTTTGATCTTCTTGTACTTCAAGGGACTCTCAAGAATCTTTTCCAATGCCACAGTTTCTGAACCATCATATTTTAAAATTTTGCTCTCCCCCTTTCCTAGGAGCTCCATTTCACCTGGATATTAATGCAGATGCTATGCAGGAAGGCCATATGAAAAAATAGTTGCATAGCTAAGTACAATAATATTATGTTGTCAACCATGGTTACAGCCTGCATGATGAAACAAAATACGTCTGAACTGAAATATAAACACCTCTAGCATTGTGATCTACAATAACCTTTCATGTCTCAGGAGAGGAGGTTAAATGGGATTCGCTCACTAGTCTTAAAATATTTGTCTATCAGATTGACATATTTGTAATAACATGTGGAACACTAATGTCATTTCCTGTTATAAAGAAACAGAACTAGCTAGGTCTTGATGTCCATTTTCCCCAAGTATCTGACTACCCCCAAAAGATGTTTTAAGTTTATGAAAGGGGACATGGGGTGAGAATGGGCCAGAAAGAAAATAATAAGTGATGTCTGGGTTTAAGACTCTTTAGAAATTTTCTTAGGGCTTTGGAATCAGACCTGTGCTCAAACCTGACACCAAACTTAACCTTCTCCACTCCCCAGCCAGTTTGGATGACAAACCCCTTCACTTTAGGCTTAGCTATATAAGAACCTGTATTGTCATTCCCAGACCTTTTAATAGATCAAGTCAGGATGGCACCCTCATAATTTAGTGTTGTGAACAGTGCAAATAAAGCCTTCAGTTGCATCTAATCAGAACATTTTCTTTTCTCTTCCCCAAAACCATTATTCCAGAGAGGTGCAGAGTTCCCTGGTCTGTCAGTCATTACAACTTCAAGCTGCCCAAAAGCATCTGAAAGCCTTCAAGTAGCTAATTTGCCAAGATGGATTCAAAAGACACAAGACAGCTTACCCTTGTGGTCTCTCTGACCCCTCCCGCACAAAGCAGCCTTCTGAAGCCCACAGGGGATTTCTTTTGCTGAAGGTGAGCTGTTGTTTAAACATCGATTCCCTCCTTTTTCTGTCATTCACTTTTTTCTCTTCCCTGAACTCCACTAGTCACAGACTTCATTCATAGCCCACAGGTTGAAAGTTCCATGATCAACAGATGGACACTATTTACAGGTCAGAGCTAGGGGAGAAAAAAAAAAAGGCACACTCATGGATATTAACAAAGCCTAGAGTGAATTTTTCTTATGGACTCAAAAGACTTACATGCTTCATATACCAATGAACTTTGGCATATACACTTGAAAATGAGGCAATTCATTTGAAAGTAATTTCATAATGCAAAAGAAAAGACTTACAAATGTAAGGTATTTAAGAAGTATATGGTATATTTCATTAGGGTATTATAAAGAAATGAAATATACTGGACCATTTGCCCCAGCTTACTTTGCAGGGAGCAAGTACATGATGATTGAGGGTCCAGGCAAGGACCACAGATTCTAGAATCAGACTTATGTGTGTGAGACTTGAGTTGGTCCCTTACTGATAATTGTGGACAACTTACTTAATTTACCTGGGCCTTAATTTTCTATCCAAACAAAGGAGGGTAACATTACCTACCTCTTGGGATAGTTGGGAGTGATATGAACTAATTTACATAAAATATTCTACAAACTCTGGTATATCATGAAATATCAAGAAATAGTAACTATTATTGCTATTTTTTATTGTTACTGTGGGAGAAGGAAATGGCAACCCACTCCAGTATTCTTGCCTGGAGAATCCCATGGACAGAGGAGCCTGGTGGGCTGCTGGCCATAGAGTCTCAAAGAGTTGGGCACGACTGAAGCAACTTAGCATGCATGCATGCATTGGAGAAGGAAATGGCAACCCACTCCAGGGTTGTTGCCTGGAGAATCCCAGGGACGGAGGAACCTGATGGGCTGCCGTCTATGGGGTCGCACAGAGTCGGACACGACTGAAGCGACTTAGCAGCAGCAGCAGCATTGTTAATGTTTCTTTCCATTCTATGCAGTAGAAGCTGTTTTTCGCATAGAAAGTAACACAGAAGAGTAACAATAATAATAAATCCACAACTGTGATATTAACTATGTGCCATGGGCTTGCCACATGACTCAGGCAAAGAATTCACCTGCAGTGCAGGAGACACAGGTTTGATCCCTGAGTCAGGAAGATTCCCCAGCGAAGGAAATGACAACCACTCCGGTATTCTTGCCTGGGAAATCCTATGGACAGAGGAGTCTGGTGGGCTACAAAAAAGCCTGATGGGCATCACAAAACAGTCAGACATGACTTAGTGACTTAACAACATGCTTAGTTAATGCCTCATTCTGTAATGAAGTTCAGGCGTAGAGAGGCATAGCCCTCTGGGGCTGCCATAACAAAGTGCCCCAGACCGAGGGGCTTCCATACAATTTATTTTCTTGCTGTTATGGAAGCTGGGTGTCCCAGATCAAGGTGTGGATGGAGTTGTCTCTCCTGAGGCCTCTATCCTTGTCTTGTAGATGCCGTCTTCTCCCTGTCCTCACAAAGTTGCCCCTGGGTCTGAGTCCTAGCCCCTCTTCTTATAAGGACAGGTGACTTATTAGATAAGGGTCTACCTTAATGACCTCATTCTAACTTAATTGTCTCTTTGAAGACCCTGTCTCCAAACGCAGCCACATTCTGAAGGACTAGGATATAAGACATCAGTATATGAATTTGGGGGAAGACACAATTCAGCCCCAAATCACAGCGCTAGCTGCTTCCTACACTTCCCATCAGTGCGAACCTTCAATTGTCTTGTCTTTTTTAGAAAAAAAAAAAAATTATAATACTTGGTTAAGACTCTTTTATACTAATGCTCTGTTTTCATTCCATTATGTGGTTTCTGTCTCTTGAAGGGGTCCTGGTAGATAAAGAATGTCACATGGTGGGGGCAAAAGAGGACGGGAAGTGCTGAGGTGAGGATGAGTTTCACCTCAGAGGAGGGTTAGGAAAGACTCCTATGGAAGATAACCTTTGGACAAAAACCTGAAGGAGGTGAAAGAACAAGCCGTGAGGCTTTCTTGGGAGGGAGGCATCTTCTGGCAGAAGAGGTACGTGGTAATGAGAGGCACTGGAGTTCTTACTTCAGTAAAAGCATTGTGCAATGCTCGCCGAGATAAGCCGCGGCAGAGCAAAGAGCTCTTCATAATCCTTGCTCTGGTGAGTTGCTTCTGTTGCCTGCATGCTAGTAATTGCCAGTGGGCAGCTGGGGAGTACAAAAAAATCCTCATGTTAATATTACAGCAATCTAGAGTTTTAGGGCAGGGGATTTCCTTGGTGTTCCAGTGGTTAAGACTCTGTGCTTCCCCTGCAGGGGGCATGGGTTTGATCCTTAGTCAGGGAACTAAAGTCTGCAAGCCTTGCAGTGCAGCCAATAAGTAGATAATTTAAAAAGATTTTACGATATGATCAATAAGTACATAATATTTTTCAATTATTATTTAAAACATTTTAAAAAGAATTTTAGGGTAAGCAAGATCTTGTTCAAATAATCCACATTTCATATTTTGTAGGCCTAAACCCAGAGAGTTGAATTCACTTGACTCAGGGCCATACAGATGACAGATTGTGGAATCTGAACTCTATCTCCTGATTCTTACAATTCAGGAGTTTCTCCACGACACCATGGTGTGCTTTCCATACTAATTATAGCAACAAGTACTTATTAAGTTGACCAAGGCAGATAACCAGGGTAGATAACTACTTTTACCAAGAATCCCCAGTTCTCAGGTGAGAATATAAAACTGTACTGGCTCAACTATATCTTTAGAAGATGGGCACAATCTACCAAATCTTTGATACATACAGCTAAAGGCATGGGCAGTAATCTTTAGCCTTAAGAAAGAAGCAACAGTAATACCAGTGAATACTCTTTATCATGGTTTTTGGACTTTCCAGGTGGGCTCAGAGGTAAAGAATCCACCTTCCAATGCAGGAGATGAAGGAGACATGGATTCAATTCATGGGTCAGGAAGATCTCCTCCTGACCCCTGACTCTTCCTCCTCCTTGAGGAGGAAGTGGCAACTCACTCCAGTATTGCTTGAAAAATCCCTTGGATAGAAGGGCCTGGCGGGTGGTAGTCCGTGAGGTCACAAAGAGTTGGACATGGCTGAGTGAGCCCACAGGCATGGTTTTTAGGTTTTCTTGGCCTATATTACAGGCTTGTGCCTTTGGATTCATCCTGGTGGAGACCCAACCTCAGCTGCTTCTCTGTCCTCACCAAACGTGCCTGAGAATGGTCCTGCGGAGGTGGCATCCCACCCCACCTTCCAAGTTGCTTCATCCTCATTAGGACATGAGAAAGCTCGAGGCAGTGTTACCAGCTTGTAGAAACCAAAATCCTGGCAACTGATAGAGCACAGATGACTGAGATAGTGGCGGGAGGCAAAGTCACAGCATAAGCCACCTTGTTAGGAGTGCACAGACCCTCATCCTGCAAGGCTTTAGGTAGGATCAGTATGTTTACATGCCATGAAGACAAAAGCTTTTGTTTTCACCTTAGAGGAAAACTGTAATATCATTGCCATGCTCCTTGGTTCTGCTTTGGGTCCTGGAGCCCCATGTACCTGTTGTATGTTGACTCCTGGCTGTGACCTGAGAATTAAGACAACTGCCTTGAGGAACACAAGCAATGCATCCAAAGATTTGCTACAAGCTGCTTGCTCTCCTCAGCAGTGAGTTTCCACCATGTGTTTGACTTAAGTGTTCTTTTTGTTCAGTTTTTCGCTTGATTTAGACAATATCCTCATCATCAAGTGGACACTTTGGAAGATAATACAGGAAAGACAAGCTGTGGTGAGCTGGGGCAACTGGGAATTCCTCAGGAAGGATAGAGAAGGCTGAGCACCAAAGAACTGTTGCTTTTGAGCTGTGGTGTTGGAGAAGACTCTTGAGGGTCCCTTGGACTGCAAGGAGATCAAAGCAGTCAATTCTAAAGGAGATCAGTCCTGAGTGTTCATTGGAAGAACTGATGAAGAAGCTGAAGCTTCAGTACTTTGGCCACCTGATGCAAAGAGCTGACTCAATGGAAAAGACCCTGAAGCTGGGAAAGATTGAAGGCAGGAGGATAAGGGGATGACGGAGGAAGAGATGGTGGGATGGCACCACCGACATGAGTTTAAGCAAACTCCAGGAGATGGTGAAGGACAGGGGGTCCATGCTGTAATCCATGGGGCCACAAAGAGTCGGACGTGACTGAGTGACTGAACAACAAAAATGCGGCTTAAGCCGAGATACAGTTTTTGAATACACCTTTCTTTCATTGCCCGTGAAAAGTAGAGTTAGTGAAAATTCAGCATCCTACTCCCTTTCCTCCCCACCAAAAATGTCTTTTTCTTTTGACTCAACTGCTACAGTCGCTTCAGTCAAATGCATGTGTGTGCACTCAGTCGATCAGTCCTGTCCAAATCTTTGCAACCCCATGGACTGCAGCCCGCCAGGCTTCTCTGTCCATGGGATTCTCCAGGCAAGATTGCTGGAGTGGGTCACTTTTCCTCCTCCAAAGGATCTTCCCCATCCAGGGATCAAACCTGTGTCTCCTTTGTCTTTTGCATTGGCAGGTAGAATATTACCACTGAGCTATCTGGGAAGCCTTGAAATCAGATAGCTACATTATTAAGCATAGACTATTGCTCATATTATTGCTTTATTATCTTAGTTCCCTAAATATTAAATGTTGCACAGTAAATGTAGTTACATACACTGGACTTTATCAACACAGAAAATTCAAACCTTTTGTGTAAGTACGGTGTTGCACAGCAATGGGAACACGTCCAGAACAAGCTGTCAACACCTCACTCAGTTCAATTCACCTTGGTAACTTTTTCTCTGATCTGATGCCCCTCTGGAACCACAGATGTGTCTTCAGTGCACAAAAAGAGTCAACTTAGCAATCATTCATGCTTTACATCTCAATAAGCCAAAATTATCACAGGGGGTAAAGTGTTAGTCATTCAGTCATATCTGACTCCAGGTTCCTCGGACCATGGGATTCTCCAGGCTAGAATACTGGAGTGGGTTGCCATTCCCTTCTCCAAGAGATCATCTTGACCCAGGGATCGAACCTGGGTCTGCCGCACTACAGGCAGATTATTTACCGTCTGGGCCACCAGGGAAGGGCATCACAGCTGGTGGCAGAGATACAGATTAAATAGGTGGAGCAGAGGGTTGCTGTCCACAGCTTATAAAATCCCAGTATTGTTGCTTCTCCTTCTGTTCACGCACTGGCTCTCCTCCATGTGGCCCCTCCCCACCATCCAGGAAATCTCTCAGGTGGGAAAATTTCTCCCTACTTTCCCAGTTTCCATCTGGGGGAGCTCAGAGCTCACCTGAGGCTTTATCTGCCCACTGTTTCATATGGGATCTCACCTCCCCTCGTCCCCTGCGCTCATCACTTACCATTACCGCAATTCTTCTCGCCTCTTTCTGGAAGCACAATACCAAGTCCTGATTTCTCATTTGCACCTGCAAGGCTGAAGCTGCAGGTGTTTATCTGTTCAGAAGTCACCAGAAGTCAGTGCAAATCAGGACGGTTCCCCCAAGCAACAAAAATTAATATGTAAGAGAGTTCCAGGCTCAAGTAGTGTTTCTTTGCAATTATATTTACTCATTTTCATGAGGTGTTGCTTAATTCCCAAGCTTTCCTGATAAACGGTACCAATCCCATTGCTTTTTCCAATGCAATTTGTGATTTCGTTATGTGAAAAGACACTATATTAAATAAAAATTAGTCTTAATATTAAGTCCCTCTGTTCTCGAGGCAGGAAGCTCATTGCAAAGCAATTCTCATTTAGAGCCATATGTCTTAGCTTTGAAAACTGTGATAGCAGAAAAGTGCACAGAGAAGAAGGAAACTGCTTCAAAATGTCAAACAACATCTGTTTCCCATTTCTGAGAATTACCGAGCTTTCTCCAGCCCTTTAACCCTTTAGCCCACGTTGTATCTGTCCCTTCATAGTTTATGAGCTTTATCTTCAGAAGCCTTTCAGTAAATGAAACCTGATACAGAAAGTGAATCTCTGCTCAAGGTTCTCTCCAAGGATTAGGGACGAGATTTATTAGAACAACACCACTGGTGCTGTGACACTTTGAGGTTGTGTCAACATTTCAATTATAAAACCGTGCTTCCAAGGGGAGGACACAGTCCATTTAAAAAGTAATAATAATCCTTCAGCTTCCAGTTGGGAAAGTGGGGTAATCATTGAAGGATCCGTGTTCGGTTGATTCAAGCTTTGAAAAGATGCCAGGGACTGACCTTTTCGAAGGGTAAAGAATTATATCCCGAGACTCTGCAACTTCAGACTTCAAGACTGTAGTACACCATCAAAGCAAAAGTGGGATGCTGAGATGACCAGTTAAATAATTAGACCAAAAGAATCTAAATATGATCATTCTGGAAAGCTGCAAGTGAAGCTGTATTGTAACATTTATTTTGAGGGCAAGGCAGGAGGTATTTCGTCACTGCAGTCATAGGTCGGTCACACTGTCCTTCTAACCATAACTTTAGGGAAGACAGCAGTGTGGTTTCTTCTCGGTGATCTGCAGCAAGCCTCTGTGTCACCTAGATGCACAACGGCTGAGAGGTCTGACAGGCCGAAGGAAATCAAGGCCAACCCAAACAGGGCAGCGATTGTATGCGTTTATCTGTAGTGCCGCTCTCTTGGTGCCCCACAGCCTCCGTCTTCCCCTCCTTGCGTCTGTCATCCTGAAGCACAGATGTTAAGGCTTCCTCTTTTCGCCTTGCTTGCCACCTGCTGCCATCCTTTGGTCAAAACTCACCTGCTACCCAGTTGATCAGTTGAGAGTCCCCTATACGGTTAGAAAGAACCCACAAAGTTTCTACCGATTCACTGGCAGCCACTAAGTCTTAAATGGTTGTCTGCCTCAAAGATGTGTGTGTCTTATAAGGAGCCAAGTTGGAAGAATTTGGGACATCTCTACAGGGGCAGCGGAGAGGGCTTTTTTTTTAATGGGGTATAGTTGCTTTACAAAGTTGTATTGGCTTCCTCTGTACAATGAAGTGAATCAGCTGTATGTATACATATATCCCCTCCCTCTTGGACCTCCTTCCCGCCTCACCCCCCATCCCACATCCCACGCCTCTTCATCACGGAGCACCAGGCTGAGCTCTGTGCTAGACAGCACTTCCCCACCAGCTATCTATTTTACACATAGCAGTGGACATATGTCAGTGCTGGTCTCTCAATTTGACTCCCTTTCTCCTTCCCCATCCTGGACCCACAAGTCCGTTCTCTTTATGTCTGCATCTCCATTCCTGCCCTGCATCTATACCATGTTTCTGCGTTAATATGCATTATACACATTTTTCTCTAACTTCACTCTGTATGACAGACTCTAGGTCCATCCATGTCTCTGCAAATGATCCAATATTATTCTTTTTAGTTTAAAAGCGTTCTTCAACTTACATGCATAGGCAATAGTATGCTTCTCCTATAATTAAAAGATTTCATTTATATTTCCATTGTCCTATACCATAGAGAATTGATCACAAAATATAAGTTCTGTGGAGAGTAGAGCTTTGCTGTTTTGTTCCCTAAAATCACCTGGTACCTATGACCTAAAATATTGTAGAGAGTCAGTAACTATCTGATGAATGAAGGAATAAAAAGTTATGGAACATATCAATACCTTTTACTAGTTCTGAAAGCCTTATTAATAAGGCTTATTAATTAAACCTTATTAATTGCAAACACATTCCCTCAATGCAGAAAAAAACCTATTACTGTAAAGAACTGATTATCGTATATTGGCATCTAGGGTGGAGTGATGCAGAAAAGAATCACACACAAAATAAGTGAGTAGCTCAGAGAAGTATCTAAGATCAGTGCTTGCCCTTTTTTCTTTTTCCCTGAACTCTTAAATATCACCCAAACTTTTACAATGGAGAATTTGAAACTGAAAGAGAGATGAACTTTTCTGCCCCACCTCCATATCTCCTGTGTCTCAAACGTGAAAAATACGTTGGTATTTTTAAAATACACACTGTTCTAACAATGGAGTCAACCAGATTATAAGTGCCTTGAAGGTAGGCAGGTACAATGCTTTATCAAGCATTTTTTTTTTTATGCCCACAAGCATTCTGAATGGTGGGCTGCACATAGCATGTGTTTCATAGAAATGTGTTACATTAGGTTGCTTCTATCGAGCTCTCTCAACTTCACCTTTGCAGCAGACACTTTAAACTGCTCAGGAGCATCAGTGTCTGCTTTCAATTTCATCTGCTCTCTTCCTCTGCAAGCCTCTGATAGTGTGACAAGGAGAGATGAAAGCAGATGAGACAAAAAGAGAAAGAGTCTAACGGTAAGATCTTCTAGGGATTTCGATGCTATGAGTGTTTGAGGAATCTTCATGTGTTGCTTGTCTATATTTATCACTTTTCCTCAACAGAAATATTCCCTTTTTAAAAGACAATGATGTTTTCCTTTGTGAATAAAGTCTCATCCCAATATTAGCCAAGAAACTCCACTAGGCCACTTAGCCGCTCTTGGTTGGTTCTTTTCCTGTTACCTTCTGACAATCATGCCAGATGGTCTCACAATTATTTCCAGAACTGATATTTTGTGCTGCTACAAACGTCTTCTGTTATTTCTACGTGACCTTTCTGGAGAACTAAAAACACACTCATGTTCTCCAGAAAGCCTTTCATTCTATCTCAGTTGTCCTAAAGAGTTCTGGTCCTTTCTGTCTAGAAGGGTGCCAATCTCTTGGAAGCTACAATCTTCTGGTCTGTTGGAAACAGGGACACCCTCCATAAAATCCACAATAAATAAATTTAAAAATGTATTGTGACCCTAACTGTTTATGTCCTTAGTCTTAAGAGCAATTTCTTCAGTAGATTAAGAAAAAAACTCTCCACGCACTGGCACAACCGTAGTCTGACTTCATTCCAGCAAATCACAACAACAACAAAAGCAGGGCTTTTTTGTTTGTTTGCTTAATTAAATTCTTTCAAGCCCATGTGGAGCAATACTGCTGGGTAGATCTTGTTAGAAGAGATAATTAAAACACAAACAAACTAGTTCTTTCATTTGGAATAGTAACCACGCACACACTCAGGACAGCGCCCTCACCAAATCCCTAAGCATCCTTAGTATGCAAACTGAGTTGCCTTTAGAAATAGATTCCGGGCTTTGTTAGAGAGCTGGGAACCCCTTCACATGGGAAATCAGGCAGGAGACTCTGGAAAGTCAGACTTCTTCCTAGACGTTGTGAGTGGAGCCAGGAAGATGCAATGATGCCTTTGCAATGCGCTCTCAACAAGACTTAAGGGTCTCAGGAAAAGGGCTTTCTCAAGTCTTGGCTTGAGGTGAGGCCATCAGGAGCTTTCGAAAGAGGATAAAAGTGGAAAAAGAAGAGCAGTAAAGAATTCCCCTGTCAATACAGGAGACTCAGATTCGATCCCTGGGTCGGGAAGATCCCCTGGAGAAGGAAATGACAACCCATCCAGTATTCTTGCCTGGGAAATCCCATGGACATAGATGCCTGGCAGTCTATGAGGTCCCAAAACAGTTAGACAGGAGTTAACCACTAAAACAGCAACAACAATGTTTCCTAAAATGCCAATACAGTCTGTCTCCAGATGCATTCTATCATATGCTCTTCTCTATGGTGAAACACCAGTCCTAATACTGTTCATGCTGTTTCTAGGGAACGATCAGTATACTTGGCAACCTTATAAAAGACAGCAAGGTATGGTGACCTGCACAGATTGTCCGTGAGGGCTCTGAAACATCATGAGTGGAATAAACCTATATTGGAATCACGTTTTCCTACGTGGTATGCGACATTTTTCTCTTTCTGACATAGTTCACTCTGTATGCAGACTCTAGGTCCATCTACATCTCTGCAACCCCCAGCAGACGTTCCTCTCCCCTCTACTCCATTTCTACAGCACAAACAGAGTGTTTATTTTCTTACCTCTCTCCTCCACTGTCTTGGAGAGCAGAGTCATTTTAAATTTGTATCTTTATCTCTAAATTTTGTCTTGAATGCTAGATATACACTAGGTAGTCAGTCAATGATATTTGCATAAAATCCAAAGTTACACTTATGTCACACAGGGCTGTCTGATCAAATGCTGAATTTAAGAACAAGATAAGTCTTGCCATCCCTTTATTATTATTATTATTGAGGGTTTTTTCACATTTCCACCACAAAAAGTGTGAGTGAGGAGAAGGAAAAAGTACACTTAAGTTAACATGATGCTAACTCTCATAAAAGGCTTCCAGAAGTCTCTTTTTCCATGGGCAAATGCATCCTGACAAACCTTGAAAAATCTGAGCTGAGACACATCTAACTTCCACTAGAAAGAATGTTTCCTTTTAAAAAAAATTGATTCTCACTGAAGTATAGTTGCTTTACAATGTTCTGCTGTAAAGTGAATCAGCCATATGTACAAATATATCCCCTCTTTTCTTGGATTTCCTTCACATCTAGGCCACGTGAGAGCACTGACTAGAATCCCCTGAGCTACTTTATACATAGTGTCAACGTCTTCTTTTAACAGATACATGGGTCTCAAACTGATATTTGTGGACTGCTTCAAAAAATTGTTACTGGGCTTTAAAGACACAACCTGTTAGTAGCTTCAATTCACTGGAAAGATACATTTGCAAATCATTAGAAAAAGTTAATCATGATGTCTATTTTCTGAATGCCTAGTTGCAAAACATAATCTGACAGTGGACTTTTGTTTACTGGGCATAGTTTTGTAAGTCTTGGCAATCTCATTAACTTGATTGCGAATTTTTAACTTAGAATTTTTCTGAACTTTGAGACTTTAGGAGGAAAAATGAGAATGAACATTGAAAGTAAAATCTGACCTCGAAGAGAATGGTTCTATAGTCACTACAAGTGTAAACCACTAGTTGTAAACTATAAACCACTATAATGCTTTGAGCCATCATAAATTTTGTAAATACTCTATTTTCACTGAAGTTTGACTTAGCAAATAAGTCTGGCATGGTTTTGGGGACAGCCAGCTGCTCCAACTGCCAAAACCTACCTCTCAGTTCATTTGTCAATGGCTGAGATTATACCATTAAAATACCACTGCTTTGGCTTAAAGCTTGGTTCTCTGTAAAAATGTAAATATCTCCAGGTAGGACTGCACTTAAAACAGTGACAACCATTAACCCCAAACTTATGTCCCAGCGTTTAAATACGGATAGAAAGAGAGAAAGGGAGAACGCAGTATTAGGCCCATGCGGAGGAAAAGAGCACAGAAAATAAAATCAGGGGACTTCCTGGCAGTCCAGTAGCTGAGATTTTGCCTTTCAGTGCAGGAGGTGCAGGTTCAATCTCTGGTTCAATCCCTGGTCGAGGAACTGAGATGCCACTTGTCTAAACCAAAGCATAAAACAGTACAATAGCAATATTGTAACAAATGCAATAAAGACTTGAAAAGACAATCTGGAGGTTCTAAGTCAACAGAAGGGCACCCTTGCCTAAAATTCTGTCCTGGAAAAAAAGTATTTTTGATATTTTGGAACCTTGGGAATTGAGCTGTGCAAAGCAGTCTTACTAGATCTGCATGTAGCGAAGAAAAAATCCACAAGAAAATCTTCCTGGAGATATTTCTTCAAGTTTCTCTCACTGCTTTCCTGACTATAATAAACAGCTGATAATCTCAAAGTAAACTGCCTCTGATGTCTTGTCACTTAATACTGAGCCGCTATATTTAGCATTCCTAGATAAATACATTCATTCCTGGTCAACCCTGGAATTAAAGAACCCAAAAGAGCTTTAGGAAAATTCCCTAGGTAATTGATACTTTTAACTGAGTCAGTCTTGGTTTAAATACCTGAAATGAAATGTGATGATGAGAGGTAACACCTAGGAGACAACCACCCGTGGCCAAAAAAGAATCATCTGTATGGCTTATTGCCTCAGAAAACCAATGTATCAAATATCCTATTCAAAATGCATCTTGAGGCATGGGGAAGAAAGCTGAGTATAAACTCACTAAGATGATTTGGAAAGGAGTTACCTCGAAGTCTTTAGAGAACTTGACCTTGATTCCATTTCCTCCTCTGCCTGTCAAGTGGGAATATAGTCTTCCTGTTCTTTCCATGAATATGCTTTCTTCCTTCCTTATAGAACAGCGACAGGATGAGCAACAAACACTGGGCTGGGCAGGTTTCTTTATTATCCTTTCTTCTCCAGCTGGGCCCACACCTCCGAGTCCTGAGCTTCCTTGCAGGTGGTGTTTCTGACACTGTTAAACATTGACAGTTACATGGAAAGTAGACATTCCACACAGATCGGAAATGTGCAGCACACTCACTTCGTAGTCACTTCTACACGGTCAGCCTCTGTCCATTATTAAATGCTTATGCGATGATACCCCACAAAAAACAATAAAGTCTAAGTGTTCTGGTCTCAAGATAACTGGATGATCTGTGCAAAAGATCCAGGCTTTGATAAAGCTGTGTTCTTGAAAATCTGTTCTGTACAAATGTAAGGAATCAGGCTCAAAAATCTTGTTTCTGTATACTAAAAACCTTGACCAGGGGTTACTTCTTGTTTACTTAATACAATAGCATGGTCATGAGAAGAGAAAAGCTAACATATATATGAATATTACTGACCACAGAGATTTGAGACTAAGCTTTCACAACTGTGGATGAATTTGGTACGATCAAGATGATTCAATCTGCCCTATTGCACTGAATGTTTGTATTGCTGCACACTATATGTTGAGATCCTAAACCCCAGTGTGACGGCTGGTAGGTGTGATGATTAGGAGGTAATGAAGTCATAAGGGTGGAGACTCCATGAATGAGATTAGTGTCCTTATAAAAGAGACCCCAGGGAACCTTTTACCACCTGAGGACACAGCGAGAACACAGCCTCTATGAATCAGGAAGTGGTCCTAACCAGGCACAGAAACTGCCAGTGTCTTGACCCTGGACCTCTCAGCCTCCAAAACTGTGAGAAATAACTGCTTGTGGTTTAAGCCACTCAGCATCAGGTATTTTTCTTATAACAACCCAAACAGACTAAGACACAGCCTTGATGCCGCTCTTAAGCTCCTACTTTGAACACTGATTTAAGCTAGTCTCAAATTAGATCATTTAGTTTTTCAGACAAGGTTGATTTGCTGTTGTCTGTTTATAGCCTAAGTCGTGTCTGACTCTTTTGTGACCGCGTGGACTGTAGCCCACCAGGCTCCTCTGCCCAGAGAATTTCTCAGGCAAGAATAATGGAGTGGGGTGGGTTGCCATTTTCTACTTCAGGCAACTTCTTGACCAAGGGGTCAAACCCATGTCTCCTGCATTGACAGGTGTATTCTTTACTACTGAGCTACCTAGGAAGTCCAAAGTTTGATCTGACAACAGTTGAATGGAAATAATTCCTTATTTACCAAAGTCACCCTTTCTAATACAATCCACAATTTCATTTTTCCTCTATACTTCATTAAGCAAACTGAAGCAACAACCCACTTAGAAATGACATCATAAAGCTCCTTTACATGATAAGACTACTCTATCTTAACACTATAAAACTAGTTCTCCTCCAGGTCTCAAGATGAGGTCTTTTCCTTAAGCCTTTTAACCCAAACATGTCCTGCTTTCCAACACACAAGCCATCTGCTTCCTACTGTCCCACTCTTGCCCCTAATTCATCCTCTGATGTCTTCATATTCCTTCAACCCTTTCCATTCAGAAGGAAAGGAAGCATTTAACAATCCAAGGATATTTCAGACCAAGATGTAGGTATCTGTGCCTTTATATATTACTTCCTCTAGAATTTCTGGAGTTTAAAGCATCCTGGAACCTGCTGACCACCTCTTGGTAGAGAGTGGAGAAGATACACAGACACAAACACCGCACTGTGTGACAGGCACTCAAAGCACTGTTTTCACAGGGATTGTTTGATCTAATCCTCATGCTAACATCTTTCTGTAAATCTAAATGTCCCTTTTTAGAGGTTAAATAAATCCCCTAAGATCACAAAGCTAATAAATGCTTTTCAGGGTTCCAGTGCAAGACTGCCTGACTCAACTCTGCAGCTTATGGGCTTTTCATTCTGCCAAACCCAACCCAAATGACTCTGACTCTCTCTCGTGGGGCATCTTAGCTCTGGGAGGGGCTTTACCACTGGTCCATGAAGGTGAGTGATATTGTAGATCCACAAATCTCCTCCAGTCTCAGGAAGTAGCCACATACTCTGTCTGCTTGAGATTTTCTTTCCCTACCTATGTTTTTCTTTACCACATTCTAACCTCAATGCCTTTCCATTCCAAGCTAGCCTTGCATTAAAAAAAAAAAAAAATCAATCATTATTCATTCAGCCTTTAGACCGGAAATCCTCTGAGGACTTCTAGGTACTGTATAGAAAAATACTGCATAATAAATGATAAACATTTTGGTTACCAGGAGGATACAGCTGAGAACTCTGCACCTTCCTTTCTTCTAGTTCTGGGGAAAGTGGAAAGTTTTTATCAAATTGAAAAGGGTTCTTTACCCCAGCCCTCCCACTGGTCTCACTGTTGCTGAGAATAAAGACTTGATTAGAGAAGGTTTTCTCATTTGATCCTCAAAGCAGTACTCCCAAAATGTGGATACATTCACCAACATCCAGCAAATAAGCCACTCCCCACCAGGGATAAAGATGGTTAGAAGATGGTGGGGGTGGGGTGCCCCATGTTGTTACTGTTCAGCTGCTAAGTTGTGTCAGACTCTTTGCAACCCAATGGACTGGAGCGCACGAGGCTCCTCTGTCCTCCATTATCTCTGGAAGTTTGCTCAAGTTCATGTCCATTGAATCAGTGATGCTATCTAACCATCTCATCCTCTGTTGCCCCCTTCTCCTTCTGTCCTCAATCTTTCCCAGCACTGGGGTCTTTTCCAGTGGGTCTGCTCTTCACACCAAGTAGCCAAAGTATTGGAGCTCCAGCTTCAGCATTATCCTTCCAATGAATATATTCAGGGTTGATTTCCTTTAGGACTGACTGGTTTGATCTCCTCGCAGGGATCACAGCCTTGTCGTGGTGAAGGGGCTTACATAACTCAATGAAACTATGAGCCATGCTGTGCAAGGTCACCCAAGTTGGACGGGTTATAGTGAAGAGTTCTGGCAAAATGTGGTCCACTGGAGAAGGGAATGGTAAACCACCCTAGTATTCTTGCCTTGAGAATCCCATGAACAGTATGAAAAGGCAAAAGAGAGGACACCAGAAGATTAGCACCCCCCCACCCTCCCCACCCCACCCCCACCCCCCGGCCACCACCATGTCAGAAAGTGTCTGATATGCTACTGGGAAAAAGTGGAGGGAAATTATTAATAGCTTCAGAAAGACTTCCCTGCTGGCTCAGTGGTAAAGAATCTGCCTGCCAATGAAGGAGCTGCAAGTTCAGTCCCTGGGTTAGGAAGATCCCCTGGAGAAGGAAATGGCAACCCACTCCAGTATTCTTGTCTGGGAAATCCCATAGACATTGAGCTGGCAAGCTACAGTCCGTGGGGTAGCAAAAGAGCCAGACATGACTTAGCAAAGAATGAAGCAGATGGGCCAAAGTGGAAAAAGTGCTCAGCTATGAATGTGTCTGTTGGTGAAAGTAAAATTCAAAGCTGTAAAGAACAATATTGCATTGGTGCCCCATGAAAATGTAGTAAATCCTACTTGAATCGTTTATCTCCCAGCTCTGTGTAAATCAGGGAGCTGGCTTCAGGAAAATACATCTGTAAAATTGCTGAGTGAAAGTTTAAAGTTTGGGGGAAGCCAGGCAGAAGAAAAAACTTTGAAATCCCAGAACAGGAAAGTTAAGAAAATCCTATAGAAATAAAAGTAAGGGACTCCCCATAGACAGAAGTTTCACCAAGTTCACCAACTTTGTGTAAAATTCTGTTGTCCATTGGCTCCATTCTTGCAAGAGCTGGTGAGCTGAAATTTCCAATTACAACAAATTTCCTGCCAACATTTTCTATGTATTTAGAACATCCTGCCGATAGAAGAAAAGAAACTAACACTTGCTCTAAGCTATTTAATGCAATCTGTTAGGTTATGTTTTTGCCTCAGATGTAACAAATCACTTGGCTATTACTTGATTAATATCAAAATAAACTGACAACTCCAGTGTCTCTTTCTTTTCCCAGGTGTCTCCTTGGCCTGTGATTCTCATAATTCTTATCCCAGGTTTTGATGTGCTAATTGGCTCATCGGCCCACACCAGCCTTGCTCAGTTTAATTAATAAATATTTAGTTTTGACAAAGGCAGGGTAAACAGAAGTGTGATTCATGAATCTGATCATTGTTTATCCCCCCACGGTGACCCTCACTTGAAATTGGTCTTGAGTCTTATCAGCCTGCTCCTTTGTATGCCTTTTCATGTCATTTGCATATCAAATATATCATTTTAAACAGGCTCCTCACAGCCATCGCTTGCAGGCAGTTATAGAACCAGTTGCCCACTGGAGCTGCAGAGAAACATCTGTAAACCCACTGTGATTATGGTGGAAGAATGGGGGACAGGGGATTATCCTCGTCTCCTATTCAGATTCGCTCCTCCAGAAATCAAGATCATTCGTGTGTCCTGTTTTCATGGGTTTCATTGACTGATTGGTTCAGTTTTTAATGTGTTTCTCTCCTAAAATTAGAACGATAGCATAGGATCCTCCAACACTGAATCTTTGAGTTTCCCGTATCACCAAAACCTCATCTGACCATGCAGGGTGCCTCAGCAGACTCTAAAGTGACTCCACTGAAATGCTTTGTCATCATGGAGAATTAGGGCATGCAGAAAACTGGCTTCAATGTACCTTCTCTCCCTTGAAACAATTTCTCCCCAAATTAAGGACAGGCAGGTGGTATCTGGGTGGTAGATGGCTAGTGGTTCTTAGACGGCTCAGTGCTAGAGAATCTGCCTGCCAATGCAGGAGATGTGGGTTCAATCCTTGGATCAGGAAGATCCCTTTGGAGAAGAAAATGGCCAGATCCAATATTCTGGCCTGGGAAATCCCATGGACAGAAGCACCTGGCAGGCTACAGTCCATGGGGTCACAAAGAGTCAGACACGACTTAGCAACTAAACAACAGATAATGGCTCCTGCTTCAAATCAAGTTCCACTGTTCTTTAACATTCAGAAATTTGGTTTTACAGTATGATAAGAACTACCAACATTCTATTCACACCATTGTATATCTGATGCCACATTTATCAATCCACTCCCTACTCAGAATTCCCCTTTTCTCATTAAAAAAACAACAGCACCTTGTGTTTGTTAGATTAGCCCAGTGTCAAATCTCTAGTCAGGTTAAAATTATCTTGGAGATTTCAGAGTCTTGTTTCAAAGCTGTTTCATTCATATAACCCACTTCTCTGAAGAGTGCTTTGAAGACATGATCTCCAGGCACTTGAGAGCAAGGTAACCAACCAAGTTCCAGCCCCTAGGCTGACGTGGGGTTTTTCTGAGCTCCACACAGAGCTTCAGAAGCAGGAATGGGAAGAGAGACATGCCGTCATAGACTTCTGTGCTTGGGCACATGTAAGCAACACTGCCTGGTTTAAAGAGAAGAAAGCCATGGTGCATGTACACGATGGAGTACTACTCAGCCAGCGAAAAGAATACATCTGAATCAGTTCTAAGGAGGTGGATGAAACTGGAGCCTATTATACAGAGTGAAGTAAGCCAGAAAAAAAAAAAAACACCAATACAGTAATACTAACGCATATATATGGAATTTAGAAAGATGGTAACGATAACCCTGTATGAGAGACCACAAAAGAGACACAGATGTATAGAACAGTCTTTTGGACTCTATGGGAGAGGGAGAGAGTGGGATGATTTGGGAGAATGGCATTGAAACATGTATAATATCATATATGAAACGAATTGCCAGTCCAGGTTCGATGCATGATACTGGATGCTTGGGGCTGGTGCAGTGGGACAACCCAGAGGGATGGTATGGGGAGGGAGGTGGAAAGGGGTTTCAGGATGGGGAACACATGTACACTCGTGGCGGATTCATGTTGACGTATGGCAAACCAATACAATATTGTAAAGTAATTAACCTCCAATTAAAATAAATAAATTTATATTTAAAAAAGAAAAATCAAAATGATATGATATAAAGCTACATGTCAGTTCAAGTCCATATACCAAATAAATGAGGCAGGAATATTAGAAAATATTACTAATACTGTAGTCCTTATTCTAGGGCACTATTTCATGGTGTACTGTGGCCAGAGTGCTGGATTTGAATGCAAAGTCCTGAGTCTTATTACAACTCTGTTTGCAATATGAACAACTTTCATCCTATCTGTGACCATTCATGTACCCATCTGGAAAAGGAGACAAGTTGTATTATATTCACATGGATTAAACTGTGCACCTCAGAAGTGTTACTCAGTGTTTCTTGAAAAGATTCATGTGGTAAAATAATTTGGGTATATCACTGAATTTCACACACACACACACACACACACACACACACACACAGAGGACACTTTTGGAGATTTGCCATATGCATTCGTATATCAACTTGATAGCTTATGGTGAATGATGCTGGATACGCAATCTCTGAAGAAGATTTAGCTTCGGGACCAGGCTTGATCACTCAAGAGCTTTTGTGTAGCAGAGTTTTATTAAAGTGAAAAAGAGACAGAGAAAGTTTCTGACACAGACATCAGAAGGGGGACGGAGAGTGCCCCCCACCCCCAGTCTTAGCAATGGAGCTATATACTTTTTCAATTGCTTATTACAGTAAATCAAAAGAAAGTCTCAAGATTGTAAAGGTCTTACCAGACCCACTCCCACAATATACATCTGAAAATAACAAGATTAGTCAGAAGCTTCTCAAGAAGGAGAAACATGTCCTCAAGCAGGATACATTGTTGCTATATAATCTTTAGTACAGAGTTTAGGCTGAGTTGTTTCGTTGTGTTATCATCAGCTCTGGGTTTAAAGGGGAAAAAAGTTTGTCCTTTTCTCCTCCCTAAGAACTCCAGACCCCTATCTTCTCCTCAAGAGCCCCAGATCCCTTGCTCCTCCTCAGGGACCCTGGACTTCTTATCAACCTGCCTAGGAATTAACTCTCTCAAAATGCCTCTTTGAGACATTCTTAAAAAGCTTTACAAGAAATAAACTGATCTAATAGTGTTTCCCAAATATATTTCCCCAAGAATCCTATGTGTGTTTGAAATAATTTTGGTAGCACTGGAGCAGAATTTTCAAAGGCCTTCCATCTCTCATTAGGCCCACCCAGATCAGGCAAGCCAGGCTCATTACTAGGGTCCTATTCAAAGGTCTTCCTTCTCTCACTAGGACCGCCCACGTCAGGTAAGCAAGCTTGTAACTGGTGTCCTATAGGAGAGTGGCTGAACTCAGGGCCTCAGAAGCAGGTGACCTGGGCTCCTGTTTCTTGGGGGTATTGTGAAGGTTGAATGAGTTAAAAATATATATCAAATGCTTAGCCAATTACCTAAACCCTAATAAGTAACAAAGACGTGTTAGCTGTGTTGCTCAGTATCATAAACCTTTGTCAGATGCAACAATCTTTTTTTTTTAATAAAGTTTTTTTAATTTAAATATTTGGCTGTGCTCGATCTGAGTTGCAACATGCAGGATCTTTAGTTGCAGCTTGCAAACTCTTAGTTGTGGCATGTGGGATCTGGTTCCCTGACCAGGGATGAACCCAGGGCCCCTGCAGTGGGAACACAGAGTGCCAGCCACTAGAACAACAGGGAAATCCCAGATGCACCAATCTAAAGGAAGGAAGAGTAGGTAAAAGAAATTGACATTTACTGAGCATCAACTTTATGCCTGTGAAGTACAAACATAGTCTCATTAAACCCTCACAATAAAACTGAGATCAACATATAATTGTTTCATTTTACAATGAGTAAAATAAAACTCTGAGATGTTAAAGAATTAGGATATTAAGATGGAAAAATAAACACCAAATTCAGGTATCCCTGACTTCAAAACTCAAGTTATTTCTAGCACATTGCTTGTGTGCTCAGTCATGTCCAGCTCTTTAGGAGACACTAGACAGTAGCCTGTCTGGCTCCTCTGTTGGTGGAATTTTCCAGGCAAAAATACTGGAGCAGGTTGTCATTTCCTACTCCAGGGGACCTTCTCGAGTCAGGGATTGAACCTGTATCTCCTAATAGACAAGTGGATTGTTTACAACTGTGCCATCTGGGAAGTCCTTACTTCAAAACTTGAGTTCTTTCTGGCACATTACACTGCTTTAAAAGGTGAAAAGTAATAAACTTTCCATCGTTTGATAGATGAAGAAATGAGGCAGACAAAGTAAAATCTTTCTCTGTGATCCTAGGTTCACAAGAAAAGATTCAAATCGGAAAGCAATCCATATTCTGGTGACCAGCTCTATAATGTATTCATTACTGGACCCTAGAAGCAGAAGGAAATATGAAAAGGAAAGAAGGCATTATCTCTCATTTTGATCTGGTTACAATTTTTAAAATTAGAATATTTTGTTTCTTAATTAAGCACCTACTGTATGTCTATTATGCCCCATTTTAGAGGAGACTTGGCTGTCTCCTACCTTGCTTAGATTATGGCTTTAGAGAAGCATAGGTCTGAAGGTCAAATTAATTCTACTGCCTCCAGAAAGGATTGGATCAAAATAATTCTCCAACGATAATCCCTTACCCTTTTCTACTTTTAAATATTCAGAGAGGAAGATTCTGTGACTTAGGTAAAAAATAAATAAACTATTAGAATATATTTAAATTTTCATAATATGAAGGACCTTTGAAGCATTTGTGAAAATAAAAACACATTCATCAAAAAAAAAAGACGAGAGAGAAATAGAATAAGAATATGAATTGATTTTCCATGATGGAGTACAGTATTGTGCATTAAGAACTGAAATTCAGGCTGAAGGACTTGGGGATGTAATTTATTGGATATTAATCTTCTCTTTCAGCAGGCAAGGCACAACTTTACTTAGATATGTCTTTTGCATCTGAAGTTTTAAAATATGGGGTCAAGAATATAGCCCTGCCACACATGCCAGACTGCCATTCTCCTTGGTTCATCTTATCACTAAAATTATTAAAAAAAAAAAAAAAAGGCAAAGATGATAGAGTTTAGAAAGACTTTCACTTTGCAAGCAAAAAAAAAAAAAAAAAAAAAAGACAGACAGGTGGGGCTCAGCCTCCCATGTACTTAGATGGAGTGGCCAGCTACTGCTACTGACTTCCTGTTATCGGAGCCTGTCCTGGGACCGCAGGGCATCTGAAGGAACTGACAATATGGTGGGGGGCTGGGGGAGGGGAAGCGAGGGAGGGGTATATCTCAGCCTCCTCGGAAATTCTCCAGTTAGTCTCAGTGAATGAGAGAAGAAATGAGGATAGGTACTCTGATTTGGAGGAGAAAAAAAAAAAATGTCTATCTTGGGTAGTTGATGAAATGATGTTGAGAAATCCACACAGTGGTTGACCTAGGACTTACCTTAACTTTTGCAGTAGACTGACCAGTTATCTGTCTGTACAACATAACTGGTACTTCTTTCCAAGAGTCTGAATTTGCAGGCGGAGTACAGATTCATGAAGCTCTTCTTCACCAGTCCTCTTTGATCCCTTTTCTCTGCTTTCAGGTATCAGTTCATTAAGATGAGTGAATTTTCCCTTGGAATTGCAGAATGTCCCTCTGACCTCATTAACAATAAAGAGTTTTGTTCAAATGTGTACTCTGGATGCTGGTTCCTCATGCTCAGAGAAACAGTACTGGGTGTTGAGACTTTTTCCTTCAGGACTAAAAGAAATCAGCAATGATATTTGTCCCTGTGCAGGTGGCAGAAGCTACCTATCCAGAATGCAAAAAAAAAAAAAAAAAAAGGAAAATTCCTGAGATCTTAAGATTTTTGTGATGCAAATGCAAAAGAATTCTTAGCCCTGACAATTCCTGCCCTTCTACCTAAGGTTATAATTAAAGGCAATGGAAAGCAAAGTGGTGGTTGCTGTTGGGAGGACGATTTACTGGGACATCCTGCAATCTTGTTTACTTTATAAAACATCAGTATCATTCCACAAGCTGACCTGCAAAGGTGCAGTTGACTGACAGCAAAGGGAACTGGAGCTCTGCTTAAATTTCCCCTTGAGCTTATTTCTTACCTACCTCATCTATGGTGTAAAATGGCCCAAATCTATCATTGGAGAGAAATACTCTCTATTTGTCTGAGTGAGGAATATCTCCTATCTACAAATCACCAAACAGAAATGACCATTATGAATCTCTCACACGCGGTGAAAAAGAGGATGAGACAATGGTATTTACTTCCTAGGCTCTATTCTTAAAGAAAAGTGTTTCTTCTTTAGTTTGTTGTCATAGTCTGAGGTCCCAAAACATTCATGCCCTTAAGATTGTCCACTTCATCTTTTTCAGCTTTGAACCTTCTATTGAGATGCCTAAGCATCAACCCTTCGACTCTTAGGGTACCACTTCCATGTAAGGGGAATTCGTGACTCTTTTACGAAAATGGAATTTTATGCAGAAGTCATTTGAAGAGTGAAGGTCTTCAAGGAAGCTTGATGTGTTCATATAATCTTCTATTTTTGTATACAAGAACCAGACTTTCGAGAATCTTGTCAGTTAAATTGTGCCATTTCAGAGACTAGGGGAAAAAAATCCATTCTCCTAAATAATTTACCAGTTTTCCAAGTACTTATGAAATGGAGAAGCTTCTAGAAGCTCCCTTTAACAAATAAATACTTTTTCACCCTTGAGGGGTTACGCATTAGCCCAGAATAGTTCATCAGATTAGCAGAGCATAGCCCTAAGGAAATGAAGCACAGGACAGGTAAGTGTAACAGGGCCACTTTCCCCAGGAATGGGGATCAATGTGTCACTCAGTCGTGGCTGACTCTTTGCGATCCCATGGACTATCATCTGCCAGGTTCCTCTGTCCGTGAGATCTCCCAGGCCAGAATATTGGAGCAGGTAGCTATTCCCTTCTCCAGGGGATCTTCCCACCCCAGGGATGGAATCCAGATCTCTTGCATTGCAGGCAAATTCTTGACCATCTGAGCCACTAGAGAAGCCCCTAAGATTCCTTCCCCAGGAATGGGGAAGGCAGACCAAAGGCATTCTTCTAGGCTCACGAATCTGTCTAGAAATCCAAGTCACCACAGAATCGTATGTTGGTCAGGCGCTCGTTTCCAGCTGCTAGCCCGAGACTCACTGTGAATCTGAGAACTTGAGTCCAGTGTCCGAAGCCACGCTCTATGGATAAACTTTGGTTCTACCATTTCCTAAATTAGCTGCTCTGTACCTCAGTGCCCCCACCCACGAAATGAGGATAGCAAGAGTACATACTGCATAAGACTATTGAACTAATATCGTTTAATTAAATAAATTATCCTTTGTGAAGCACTTAGCAAAGTGTACGACAGATATTGCTATCTGTTAACAGCATCAAGAATCAATTACGAGGCCCCATGTTTTCACTGGGGCATAGTTGCTTCACAGTGTTCTGTTCTTTTCTGCTGTATAATGAAATGAATCAGTCATATGTATACATATACCTCCTCCCTCTGAGACCTCCCTCCCACCCCCCCACCTTCCCACCCTCCTAGGTCATCACAGAGCACGAAGCTGAGCTCCCTGTGCTACACAGCAGCTTCCCACTAGCTCCCTATTTTACACATGGTAGTGTATATACGTCAGTATTACACTCTTAATTCATCCCACCCTTCCCTTCACCTCCCCCTTGTCCACATGTCCATTTCCTACATTGGGCATCTCTATCCCTGCCTTGCAAATAAGTTCATCTATACCATTTTTCTAGATTCCACATATATGCATTAATCTACAAATATACATACCCATAATCTACAGAAAACGGGTGGAAAAATATGCAGTGACTGTGAATGGCTCAATGGAAATTATGACTGGTTCTTTTAATTTGTTTCCCTTTATGTATTTTCTAAATTCCTTACAATAAACATGATTAGCTTGGACTATAAAAATGTAGAAAAGACTAATTAATGTTTTATGTAAAAGGATGACCATTTGTATTTTATTTACAATAAAAAAATTGGAAAGAGAAAACAGGGTCCATAAATAGGAATTTGTTCAATAAAGTATAGTTCATCCATATATTACAATTATGTACCCACAATTTTAAAGTGTAATGTTGAAGAATGTTTATTGGCATAAGAAAATATTCATGACAAAGTGCATGAAAATTAAGTAATGACACTAAATAAAAATTAATTCCACATTTATTAAAACTAAAGTAAATATAGTTCTATTTGACTATAAATTACAAAATGTATATATTCCCAAGATTCTAACAAGATGGCAGGGACTCAATTTCCTCTGTATAGTTTTATAAAGTTTCCAAACCATCAATAACAAACACAATGCTTTCAAAACAGGAGAAAACAGTAATTGTTACTGTTCATCTATACCATTTTTTCTAGATTTAGAAGTAAGTCAAGATTAATTATCCAAATTCTAGTACAAAAATAAGGAAGTTGAGATTTAAGCAAGGAATTGTTAGTAGGGGAAAAAAAATGCTGGCTGACCTTGTTACTCTTTTTCTGCTGGTAGCTGACCCTGATCAATTCCCAGCTTGAATATGTAAGGATTAAGGAAATGTTATAAGAATGAAAACTTTGGAAAGAGAATTTGAGATGCTGGACAAGAAGTCAGTTCCAGAAAAGAACATTCCCACAAAAGGACCCTAAATGTGGAAAAAATTGAAAGGAGGAGGAGAAGGGGGCAGCAGAGGATGAGATGGTTAGATAGCATCACCAACTCAATGGACATGAATCTGAGCAATCTCCAGGAGATAGTGAAGGACGGGGAGCCTGGTGTGCTTCAGTTCATGGGGTCACAAAGAGTCAGAAATGACTTAGCGACTAAACAACAATATTGTCTAGCATGAGGGTGGAAGAGCCAAGACAAACTCTGTCCACTACCAAATTTTCTACCAAGAGCCAACCCAATGCACACTCTCAAACTCAAAATACCTAATGACTCTTCCCGGTCTGGGAATGTCTGGGGAAGAGTGAAATGAGAGAAAAATGAATATGTTAACCTCATTTAGTAGGTAAGGAAAGGAAGACCTGGTCATAGTAAAGACAGTAAGTCGCTGGAATCATGAATGAAATTCAGCAGAGATTATCTTGTTGACTTTGGGGAGATGGAGTAAGATCAAACTTCCTCCTTTTGGCTCTCTTTCCTCATCCTAATAATTGTGAATGGATTAAAGTAATTGGAACAGAATGTGTTACTTAACCAAGACAATTGTGTTTTTAAAATAGTGCTGAGTGTACAGGAGCACATTAATGCCATGAAACAAATCGTTAATAGCAACATCTCATAGATCAATGATGAAAAAGGTCTGAAGGAACTTTGCCGAAACTCCTCCAATCAGACAATAGGTGGGTCATTTCAGGTGTGTCCTAGCACCTTGATGGGCTTCCCTGGTGGCTCAGTGGTAAAGAACCTACCTGTCAATACAGGAGACCTGGGTTCAATCCCTGGGTGGCGAAGATTCCCTGGAGAAGGAAATGGCAACCCACTCCAGTACCTTACCTGGAAAATCCCCATGGACTTAGAGGACCCTGGCATACTACAATCCATGGGGTCACAAAAATTGGACACGATTTAGTGACTAAACAACAACTACTCTATTTAATCCAAGAACCCAAATAGGCATCATTTTTTAATTAAACTGATGGTCCCCAAATTGAATACTCCTTGTCATAACTTAAAATAGATGCCTCATGTTGATCACTTTATGGGCCCAGGTTTAAAAAGCTTTCCTTTGGATAAATGGTTTTCATCAGTAAGTAGCAATTGTTTTCATTCAAATTTTCCTACATATGTGTCTTAAGTGTAAATATCCCCCATTCACCCTGCAAATCCAAGCACTCCATCTTGACACTTCTGTCACCCTCAGAAAATACAAAAGTATTTCTCCAAGTAACAGAACTTCACAGCTTTACAAACTTCCTGTTTCATAGCCCTGAGAGAGAGAGGGGAAAAAAAAGTACACTGAGTTCCGTTGAAGCCCCCTCCTGACATTTCCAGACTTATTAGCCAGTTTTCACACTGACTTCAATCAACCTCTTTAATCCTCCAAGGAAAGAGCATTTTTAATTCACCGATTGGCTGATAAGCTTGAAGCCAAAAAATGATTTACACGTAGATGAATTGTGCTTACAAGATGGAACTCGGAGCATTAGAAGCGGATCTGAATTTCCTATCTGTCATTTTATTTGCCACATTCATTTTTTCTCTGCCATTACCCTTGCTGATTGTGATCTTTCAGCGCTATTGGGCCCCTGCTTCCACAGTTTTTAATCTGCCTTTAATCCCATAGATTTTAAATATTCCCGGCACCGAGAGACTGGAGGCAATTAACTGCCCTTCTGATGCTCTTCTTATCAGTTTCCTCCTTGTATCTCCCAGAAGCAGCCTCAAGACACTTCGAGGCTGACAAATACTACCCAGCATTTCAGATGAAGCGTCGGCTGCAGATGGGGGCTGTGGAGTCCAGCTGTGCTCGGTGACGCTGAGCAATCATAGTCGTTTTTGGAGGAGAAAACGGGAAAGAGAGGCTGGGGGCAGCCGAGCCCCAGTGCCCGTGCTCTGAAACAATGCCCGCGTAATGTGTTTTCGGACTTGAAATGTGCGTGTGTCGTCCAATCTGTTTAATCTGATTGTGGTGTTTAACTAGAAAGCCATTTCCAGCTCTGTGGCTGTAATGAGGGATTCAGATGAGATGTCAAAAGGAAACGTCAGGTTGAACAGCTCCTTGAATCTGGCTGGTCTCTTGCCTGGGTCTTATTTCATTTTGTCCCCGTTTTTCATGTGTGCTAAGTCGTTTCAGTTGTGTCTGACTCTTTGTGACCCCATGGACTGTAGCCCACCAGGCTCCTCTGTCCGTGGGATTCTCCCGGCAAGAATACCGGAGTGGGTTGCTACCACCTCCTCCAGGGGAACTTCCCCACCCAGGGACTGAACCGGCATCTCCTGTTACAGTCAAAATCTGCCCAATGTATTTCCCCACCACTAGTTAATAAATGTGCAATGCATTCAATTTGTGTCCATTCCAATTTGAACAGATTCAGATTTTTCTAACATGTAGACATCACCCTGCTCCATCAAAGACTCATGAGCTGAGTACACCTGAGGAGTCAAATCAAGGTGACAAAACTCAGCTGCTGTGAAAAAAGAGAGGATGTAATTCATTCATTAAAACCCATGTGCTTGTCCACTTACATGGGTGCATTTAAATATCCTCTGAAAAATGACAGCTCTCTAGTGAAGAAAGTCCACTGTGTCCTCTGTACAGCAAGAAAAGCTATGTTTGACCTCTCCTTGAGGATGAGCCAGTAGGTCTCTATGATTGATCCCTGATGAACAGTTTGAACCATTCACTTTTTTTGTTGTTTAAGGTTCAATGCAACAGTCTAAATTCTGACTGTAATTCAGAAGATGGAGAGAACTACTTTTCCATGGTATACAGCACCTGCAGGACATCCATAGACATAGAGCAATTCTCTTCCTCAGACCCAGAGTCTTCCAAACACGGATAATATTTGACAGCAATTTGGCTTACAACTAACCAAGCTAGTTCAGCTTTTCATAAGAAAGGTGGGTCTATTGTGTTGTCTGTGCACACAGACACCTACAAAATTCTCGTAAATAGTCACAATTAGGTCAGATTGTCCTCAGTTCACATAAAGTTGGTGACCTTTGTGGAATAAATTTTTCCACCATAAACCAGCCACATGACTGCAGTTTATGCTGACATCCTAGTAGGTAAGCCATGGGTTTTTCCATAAAGGAGAGAATGTAACCTTCCTTTGGCGGGGAAAAATGATATACAATTCTGACTTTACTCAATCTAAGGATTGGTTTTCCCGTCAAGCAATAGTCTCTTAAGGTGAAAAATAGGTATTAAATAAGCAGGCCCTTGTGAAACCAACAGGGGTTCCATTTCTTTCAGAAGCTTCTGTTTTTCTCAAGCCCAGAAATTACAGAAGGTGATGTCAAACGGGCAGAAAAGCTACAGTAGGGGAGGCAAACAACGCATTAAGTGTATGTGGTTAATTGATTGGCTCCACTTTCTGTCCCAAAAGAAAAGCCCAAACTCAATCAACCTCCACGGCAAACCCAGAACATGGTAAGCGGATGGATTTGACGGCGAAAAACCCTGCTCCGAAGGGTCGTTGATAAACAGCGCCGGGCAACCTAAACAAGAGGAGCATCGAGAAGAGCCAGTGATGAGGAAGAGGCCAAAACTCGGTTATATAACAGCAGAAGCACCGGGGAGCAGCTCTTCCTGTGTTGTTTTGCTGTGACTTGCAGCTTTGCTTAAGCATTTTAAAGATTCTTGCAGGTCTTTTTCAAGCTGCCAGCTCTAGCCTACGAATTATGGTAATGTGCCACTTCTGAGCCCTCGGCAGGATTTGCAACAGAGAAATCACATCAGCCTATGCTGATTAACAATTCCATTCCATCCAGAGATTTATATAAAAAAACTATCTTACATTTTGCTTTTTAATAAGAATGATCGCTATCTCAAATTGAGTCCCAGCAAATTTTAATAAAGGCCCAAGGTTGAGTGGCATTTTGCATGCTGATTTAGCTATGATTGCTTGCTTTTGATGAGCACTAGCCTGGCATGTATAGCTCTCCTCAGAGCAGGTTTAAAGACCAGGAGTAAGGAAAAGGATAAAAATAAAACTTCCAACTAAAATCCAAGGCCTTTTCTTTCTATGATTGATGACTGAATAAATACCAACACATACCTTTGGATTCAGCCTAGAGAATGCAATTCCCTACAGCCAAACAGCTGTTTGTTAATGGCTTTTAATATACTAACCTGTCAAATTTGCTAACTTTGATGACGGCAATTATGATCTTAAAAGACATTATCAATCTATTTATCTATCTTCTGCCCTGATAGTTCTTCTTGAATCAAATGGGAACATCACAAACAAGTAGCATTTTTGTTTCCTGATAGATAAATTGTTAATAAATAAATATCTCTTGGGGTTGGGGGAGCATTCTCCTTTGTTAAAATAGAAGGCACATTAATTATTTTGAACAAATAAAACTAGAGGTAAACCTAAATTTTGCAGCCTATGCCAAAGACTCCGAGAGCATAGGTTATAGGTATAGAACATAGGGATGTTTGGGAGGGGGACGTTAATATATTTTTTAAAACTAACATGACATGTTTTATAGTTACATGGGATGATGTTAAAGATTTCTGTTAGATGTTTATCTCCGTTGTCATTTATTTCATTATCATGTAGATTTGTGTATATAATTCCATGATGGCATGAAAGCCACCCCACCCAGTGAAAGGGACATTCTATTCAGATTTGCCTGTCTCATCAAGAAAATCAAAACTGACCCAGAAAGCAGAATTTTTTTAAAAAAAGCCAAAATAGTCAAATATGATTCAGCTCATTGGCTGAAGATCACCAAATATCAACAACTAGATAGGACATGAGTTTCCAAATCAGAGATCCTGACCCAGAAAATTGTTGCCACTAAATTAAAAAAAAAAAAAAAAAAAAAAAACACTAAATCCTAAAACATCCAGAACAATTTTCAGTAGAGTTTCAGCAATAAGGTTTCTTTCCAACATCCAAGCACTTCTTGGCTATAATATTTTGCCCCACATTTGAGTTCCTGTGTTTTAGGGAGACAATGAAGGAATGAGGCAGATACCATCTGTTACAAAAGACAGTAAAATCACATGATTTACTATATTAAACTTATTGTATTTATTATTATAACCTATTGTATTTATTATAGCATGATCTATTGAATTATAACTTAACTAGCCAATACTGTCGAAGTTTAATTCTATCCTTCTATATTAACCACTCGCATGAGAAACATTACTTGTATTTTTACACTTTCTTAAAAAATCCTGTACAAGTTAACTAGTTTTGTTCTAGTTGCTTATAATGAACAATTTTGTGATGTTCATTAAATATTATATTTATAAGTAAGAAATCATGATAATATAAATATGTAAACATTATCAGTTCAGTTCAGTCATTCAGTCATCTCCGACTCTTTGTGACCCCATGGACTGCAGCACGCCAGGCTTTTCTGTCCATCACCAACTTCCAAAGCCTGCTCAAACTCATGTCCATCGAGTTGGTGATGCCATCCAACCGTCTCATCCTCTGTCATCCCCTTCTCCTCCTGCCCTCAGTCTTTCCCAGCATCAGGGCCTTTTCCAGGGAGTCAGCTCTTCGCATCAGGAGGCCAGAGGATTAGAGCTCCAGCTTCAGTGTTAGTCCTTTCAGTGAATATTCAGGCCTGATTTACTTTATGATTGACTGGTTTGATCTCCTTGAAGTTTAAGAGACTCTCAAGAATCTTCTCCATTATAAACATTATAATAATGACAAATTATAATTTCCTTTTTCAGTAAGCATGCACTGAGCTTCTGTGATGCGCCAAACACATTGCCAAGTCCTGAGGATATGACGATAAGCATGACATAAAGCCTCACCTCAGGTGGCTTGCCGTCTACCACAGAACCCACGATGAAATAGACATTACAAAATAAAGTGATTGATGCCGTGACAAGGCAGTATAGCAGTTGCTATGGAAACACACTGATAAGAAGAGAATCAGGAAAAGATTTCTGGTGTCACAGCCTCAAACCTGAGTCCTAAAGGATCAGTAACAACTGAGTCAAATGAGAGCAGAGATCCCAGAGTTAAAGGAAGCAGAAATGTAAATAAACCATAGTAGCTGGAAGTAGGGAACGTGCAGGATTTTCAAAACGTAACATTTACGGGTATCTCCTGTATGTGGCTCGGACAGTACCCGCGATGCAGGAGACCCTGGTTCAATCCCTAGGTTGAGAAGATCCCCTGGAGAAGGGAATGGCTACCCACTCCAGTATTCTTGCCTGGGACATCCCATGGATGAAGGAACCTGGCAAGCTACAGTCCACAGGGTTGTGAAGAGTCGGACACAACTAAGCAAGTAACACTCACTTTAACCTGTGTGCCGGCCACCCTTCCACACCTTCCATGCTGGTATAGAGTTATCCAACAAGAGAGCTGGACTCAGCTCTCATTGCCTTCAGATTTCAGTCAAGAGAGACCCAGATTGTATTTATTAAAAAGCCAGTGAGTCAACAATACCATGTAAAGTGAAGAAAATATGAAAAAAATTAACTGAGGAGATGGGATTGAGTGAATAGAGCGCCATCTTAGACAAGATGAACGACTTAAAGGAATTTAATCCTAAGGGTGTGCATGCATGCATGTGAGTCTATGGACCAGAGCCTACGAGGCTCCTCTGTCCATGGTATTCTCAGGCAAGAACACTGCAGTGGATTGCCATGCTCTTCTGCAGGGCATTTTCCCAACACAGCGATTAAACCCACATCTCTTATGTCTCCTGCATCGGCAGGCGGATTCTTTACTCCTAGTGCCGCCTGGGAAACCCCATCTTAAGGGTAACTGGTACCAACAGCTAGAGAACTTTTAATAGCGATCAAGGTTTCATTTTAGAAATTCACCACAGCTGCCCTGAGAAGCATAGCCTGGAAAAGAACACAGAAAGCTGGGAGATCCCATAGGAAACTGTTGCCTTAGTCTGGGTGAGAGGAAAATAATCTCTGTTAAGGTAATGGACAGAGGTAGGGTCATTATGGAGAAAACTGGACACAGAGGCACCATCAAGGAACTGGGATTGACAGGAGCTTGTAACATATTAATGTGGCTGGACTGAGAAACAGTCAGACCAAGAACAGCACTGGGGCTTTGGTCTTCAGCAATAGCTGGAGAGCCCTGGGAACACCAGAGGAGAGGGCTGTGGGGCTCTCAGTCTTCCGCAAGTTGAGTGAGAATGAGTGTAAGACTGAATATGAGTGTTAATATAAGTATGACATGGGACCTCCAAGTGGATACAGCAGAGGCGAGTAGAAGCTCACTAGAAAGATCCTGAAATATCTTTCCCTCTGCTAAAGAACCGTGTATCTCTTTCTTGTCTACTTATCTCTCTTTCCTCAATATCAGCCATTACCTGTAAATAATTAAACCTATTTATATTCCTCCATATGTCTTATATATTCCAACATGTTGCCTTATATTTATGCTTTCTTCCAAAGAACAGTTCTTTCTTTACTTCACCCCATTTACCTATCAAAATTCTTACCCCTCAACTAAAGAGTTAAATTTAAGAGACAAAAATATGAAACAATGAGAATAAAATAGAGGCTTAATAGGCCTCTATAAGCTATAGAAATACAGGCTTTCTCTGAAGGAGGTAGAGAGAGAAAACTTACCAATTATGAAACAAAGGGAAAAGTTGAAGATATGAATATATAAGTTAGAAAAAAACTTTTAAGTGGTCAATGAACATGTGAAAGAATGATTAACCTCACTAAAAATGAAAGAAAAGTCAAAAAAAAAACCAATGCTTAGAAGCTATTTCAGCCATTAGACTCCCCTAAAATTAAAGGAATATTTTTTAAATCTCCTAAATTGGTAAAGATGAATAAGAGTAGGTATCTTCATATACTGCTTGTAGGAATTAGAATTTATAGCATTTCTGGAAGGGAAATTGGCAAATGTACCTAGTCAACCTTAATAAATTTATACTTTTTACCTAGTAAGATCATTCTGAGAACTTGTCCTAAGGAGAGAATCAGTAATGTACATAAATCATTATACACAGAGATATTCAGTGCAACTTTATTTATATTGGGGGAAAAAGACTAAGTGTTCAATTAATGGACAATTTATTAAATAAATCATGATAAATATTTAAGATAGGATCACATAATGCATAAATATCACTTAAAAGTATTTAGTTACCCAAGGAATGCTTGGGGTGTATTTTTACTTTTAACACAGTAGTGCTGGTTAATTATTTTAAAATGAAAATTGATAAAATTAGCAAAAATATATATATCTCACAGATAACCTTTTTAATGTAATATTTTGTAACCTGCTCTTTTTTTTCCACATAATGTTCTACTCTTAATAGATGCCAGAAAGGCATTGGTTAAAATTAATATCCATTTCTGATTTTATATGATAGAAGAAAATGTATTGAACATAATTAATAGCGAAATATTGGATAAAATCTCATTGAATTGATTGCTGTTTAATATTTTTCTGTATGTTTCAGACAAGCAAATAGGACAAAAAAATCTAAAGAAACATACACGTATTGAAGAAAAGATAAAATTATTATTTAGAGAGGAATGCTTCTCTACTCAAAATTAACTCAAAAGCTAGTAGACAGAATGAAACATTTAGCAATGTAAGTGTTTAAAAATATGGACTACAAGGCAAAATTTCAAGAACAATTAAAAGATCTGTGGTTGCCAGGGGACGAGAGGCTGAATAGTCAGAGCACAGAGGATTTTTAGGGCAGTGAAAATAGTCTTGATATTTTAATGATGAATATATCTCATGGCACATTTTCTGAAACCCATGTGGGTTTCCCTGGTGGCTTAGATGGTAAAGAAACTGCCTGCAAAGCAGGAGACCTGGGTTCAATACCTGGGTCTGGAAGATCCCCCAAAGAGAATGGCAACCCCTTCTAGTATTCTTGCCTGGAGAATCCCATGGACAGAGCTGGGGGCTACAGTCCATGGGGTGGCAAAGAGTCGGACATGTCTGAGTGACTAACACTATCACTTTCTTTTTCATAGAATGTACACACCATGAGGAAACCCTAAGGTTAACTATGGATTTTGAGGGATCATCAAGTTTTAATGACGTTTCATTCCTGGTTAAAAAAAAAAAAAAAAGCCAATCCATCGAGTGATGGTGATAATGGTATGCATGTGTTGGGGCAAAGGGTACACAGGAAATCTCCGTCCTTCCTCTCAGCTTTGTTGTAAAACTGCACCAAAAAAGACTAGTATTCCAATGGTAAATGGGCAGAGAGCGTGAGCAGGCAATTTATAAAAGAAGAAACATAAAGAATTTCAAATAGAATATATAAAGAATCTCAAACAGCACTAATAAAGATATTTAAAATCATCAAAATTACATAAATAGTATTCTTCTATCCAATTAAAATGTTACTGAAAAATCACAAAAGTGTGATAGTTGCCAATGTTGAAAGAATAAGAGAAATTAGCAATTCCATATGTAGGTGAGGGGGTATGAAATAATATAATCAGTTTAAAAGTACTTTAAAAATATTTATTTATTTGTTTGGCTGTGCTAGATCTTAGTTGCAGCACGCAGGATGTTTTAATTCCAGTATGCAGGATCTAGCTCCCTGACCAAGGATCAAACCTAGGGCCGCCTACATTGCGAGCACAGAGTCTCATCCACTGGACCACCAAGGAGGTCCCTAAAAAGCACTTTTGACGTTTTTTCAAGTATGCATTCTTTGCAGTAAATGGGTGTTAACATTTTTAAATCAGAAATCAACAAATAATAAATAGCTTACCTGTCTTTAGTGATACTTACCAAAGAATAAATGTTCTTCAGTTCTTGAACTCCCAGGTTCAACATAGACACTTAGTCTAGTTTCAAAGTCTTTTGCATCTCATTGTTCTGCTAGAAAAGTGCTTTGCTCATCTTGCTATGCTTAGCCTCTAGAAGGTAATTTGCACATTTTAGGCACATATTAAACATTCCTAAAATTGAATTTCAAATGATAGAAAATTTCTGTTCAGAAACAATTTGATATTTACAATCAAGAAACCAAAGTACACTATAAGTGAACTAAGATTGGGACAAATAGCAGGTTTTTCAAACAAATATATACTCAAGATTAATTATTCTATCAAATATATATGTTAAATAGATTTTGGCAACTAAAAAATACATAATGTGACCCCAATCACAGCACAAACCACACAAAATTCTTGTTACAAAATATATGTATATCAGTCAGTTCAGTCACTCAGTCGAGTCTGACTCCTTGCAACTCCTGCACACCAGGCCTCTCTGTCCATCACCAACTCCCAGAGTTTACTCAAACTCATGTCCATCGAGTTGGTGATGCCATCCAGTCATTTCATCCTCTGTCGTCGTCTCCTTTTCCTCCTGCCCCCAATCCCTCCCAGCATCAGGGCCTTTTCCAATGAGTCAACTCTTTGCATGAGGTGGCCAAAGGATTGGAGTTTCAGCTTCATCATCAGTCCTTCCAATGAACACCCAGGACTGATCTCCTTTAGGATGGACTGGTTGGAGCTCCTTGCAGTCCAAGGGACTCTCAAGAGTCTTCTCCAACACCACAGTTCAAAAGCATCAATTCTTCAGCACTCAGCTTTCTTCACAGTCCAACTCTCACATCCATACATGAACCACTGGAAAAGCCATAGCCTTGACTAGATGGACATTTTTTGGCAAAGTAATGTCTCTGCTTTTCAATATGAGATCTAGGTTGGTCATAACTTTCCTTCCAAGGAGTAAGCATCTTTTAACTTTATGGCTGCAATCACCATCTGCAGTGATTTTGGAGCCCAAAAAATAAAGTCTGACACTGTTTCCACTGTTTCTCCATCTATTTCCAATGAAATGATGGGACCAGATGCCGTGATCTTAGTTTTCTGAATGTTGAGCTTTAAGCCAACTTTTTCACTCTCCTCTTTCACTTTCATCAAGAGGTTCTTTAGGTCCTCTTCACTTTCTGCCATAAGGGTGGTGTCATCTGCATATCTGAGGCTATTGATATTTCTCCTGGCAATCTTGATTCCAGCTTGTGCTTCTTCCAGCCCAGCATTTCTCATGATGTACTCTGCATGTGAGTTAAATAAGCAGGGTGACAATATACAGCCTTGACGTACTCCTTTTCCTTTTTGGAACCAGTCTGTAGTTCCATGTCCAGTTCTAACTGGTGCTTCCTGGCCTGCATATAGGTTTCTCAAGAGGCAGGTCAGGTGGTCTGGTATTCCCATCTCTTTCAGAATTTTCCATAGTTTATTGTGATCCACACAGTCAAAGGCATAGTCAAGAGAGCAGAAATAGATGTTTTTCTGGAACTCTCTTGCTTTTTCCATGATCCAGTGGATGTTGGCAATTTGATCTCTGATTCCTCTGCCTTTTCTAAAACCAGCTTGAACATCTGGAAGTTCACAGTTCATGTATTGCTGAAGCCTGGCTTGGAGAATTTTGAGCATTACTTTACTAGCATGTGAGATGAGTGCAATTGTGCGAGAGTCTGAGCTTTCTTTGGCATTGTCTTTCTTTGGGTTTGGAATGAAAACTGACCTTTTCCAGTCCTGTGGCCACTGCTGAGTTTTCCAAATTTGCTGGCATATTGAGTGCAGCACTTTCACAGCATCATCTTTCAGGATTTGAAATAGCTCCACTGGAATTCCATCATCTCCACTAGCTTTGTTTATAGTGATGCTTTCTAAGGCCCACTTGACTTCACATTCCAGGATGTCTGGCTCTAGGTGAGTGATCACACCATTGTGATTATCTGGGTCGTGAAGATCTTTTTGTACAGTTCTTCTGTGTATTCTTGCCACCTTTTCTTAATATCTTCTGCTTCTGTTAGGTCCAGACCATTTCTGTCCTTTATCAAGCCCATCTTTGTATGACATGTTCCCTTGGTATCTCTAATATTCTTGAAGAGATCTCTAGTCTTTCGCATTCTGTTGTTCTCCTCTATTTCTTTGCATTGATTGCTGAGGAAATCTTTCTTATCTCTCCTTGCTATTCTTTGGAACTCTGTATGCAAATGCTTGTATCTTTCCTTTTCTCCTTTGCTTTTCGCTTCTCTTCTTTTCACAGATACTTGTAAGGCCTCCTCAGACAGCTATTTTGCCTTTTTGCATTTCTTTTCCATGAGGATGGTCTTGATCTTTTTCTCCTGTACAATGTCACGAACCTCCATCCATAGTTCATCAGGCACTCTATCAGATCTAGTCCCTTAAATCTCTTTATCACTGCCACTGTGTAATCATAAGGAATTTGATTTAGGTCATACCTGAATGGTCTAGTGGATTTCCCTACTTTCTTCAATTTAAGTCTGAATTTGGCAATAAGGAGTTCATGATGTGAGCCACAGTCAGCTCCCAGTCTTGTTTTTGCTGACTGTATAGAGTTTCTCCATCATTGGCTGCAAAGAATATAATCAATCTGATTTCAGTGTTGACCATCTGGTGATGTCCATGTGTAGAGTCTTCCCTTGTGTTGTTGGAAGAGGGTGTTTGCTATGCCCAGTGTGTTCTCTTGGCAAAACTTTATTAGTCTTTGCCCTGCTTCATTCCACATTCCACATTTCCTGTTACTCCAGATGTTTCTTGACTTCCTACTTTTACATTCAAGTCCCCTATAATGAAAAGGACATCTTTTTGGGTGTTAATTCTAAAAGGTCTTGTAGGTTTTCTTAGAACCATTCAGATTCTTCAGCATTACTGGTTAGGGCATAGACTTGGATTACCGTGATATTGAATGGTTTGCCTTGGAAACAAACAGAGTATTCTGGTTTTTTTGATATGTGATGCGTATGTGTATATATGTATCCATAAATATCCACATTGGAACTGTAATTATAGTAAGCCCCACAGATGACATTATGTAGAAATGATATATTTTTCAAGTGATAACTTAACAATTAATAAGTAGTCCTTGTCATTAAATATATTCACCTACTCACTACAGTTGTTGCATCAGACGTTTGATGGGATGGGCTTTCAAAGATCACATTGCTTAAAGTCTTCCCTTTAAGCAAATAAAGTATTGTTGGGCTCCATTGATAGATAATAAAACTGAGATCCAGAAAAGACATGACTTCCCTAAGGTTACTCAATTAATTAATAAGAGAGTTGGGACTGAAATGAATCTTTCCTAGCTCCAAACCAAATGTTCTTCCTATTAAACTATGAGGAATTTGATGCACTCACCTGCCAAAAACAGAAAATAAAAATATACGTTCCCCTAGTTTCCTTATCCAAGTTGTGTCATTCAATAAAATATGGATATGTCTTTATATGTATGTGTGAGTGAGAAATACCAGAGACACTAATAAGGGAAAGGAGAGTATCCGAAACTAGAATAAAGGGGAAATGGCAAAGATGACCTCCAAGTTTCATATTTGGGATAATTTCAGAATGATTCAACCTCAATATCCAGAAAATGACTTTAGGAACTGGAAGGGTGACATGAGAGGTCAGATATAAAGAATTGTGCAGGAAGAGAGAAGAAACAAGAATAAGAGAATCCCAAAGATCGGCTCTCAAGCAATCCCATAAACAGGGTAACAGAAAGTGAAAGCCACTCAGTTGTGTCCATCTCTTTGCCACCCTGTGGACTGTACAGTCCATGGCATTCTTCAGGCCAGAATACTGGAGTGGATAGCATTTCCCTTCTTCAGGGGATCTTCCTGACCCAGGAATTGAATCCAGGTCTCCCAGATTACAGGCAGATTCTTTACCATCTGAGCCACCAAAGAAGCCCAAAACTGGGTAAGAGGGGAATTTAAAAGTCAATAGGAAACTAAGGGCTCACACTCTGACTAGGTTCTCCCCTCATCAGCTCATTTAAAGAGGAAGCAAAGAAAAGGGTGAGTGTTTTCGACCAGATTATCTTTCTCAAGAGCATGAATTGGGACACAGATTGAGAATTATTCAGTCGATGGTGGGAACTGAAGCTAATAATCAGATCAGAGAGAGGGAAAATGAACTTTCAGTGTGGAAGATTATATTCATCTTTATACCAAAGCAGTCATAAAATATGTTTTTAGTGAAGGAAGGGCCCCACACTGGCAAAAGCACCTGGGGCCACTGACATCAGGAGGTTTGTGCTCTCGGTGAAGCAAATGACTAAGTCAAAGGTGGAGGTCATTAGAGGATAAAGATAGTATTAAAAAAAAAAAAAAAGGAGTCTAGAATTTTATTGAGTGGCCAGTGGTTTAGATTTTTGGATTCTACTCAAGAGAGAAGAATTGAAGGGGGACAAGATTAGAAAGCAAAAAGAAAGCAAGTGGATACTGAAGAGTAGAAGAGATGTCCAGTAAAGAGCAGGTGTTTGAGGATGGGTTTATCAAATGTGAACTCTTGAAAGAGAGCCTGAATATCAAGGCTAGGTATGAAGACAGAAGTTTGCAAAGCAGGGTACTGAGGTTTGGTTATTAAAAAAAAAAAAAAAGTCACTCTGTAGCACAGAAATAAACATCAGATAAACCAGGAATCCAGAAAGTATCAGAATCTGGGGGCACCAACTCAACTATTGCCCAGTGACCCTCTCTTGCACTGATATTACAGAATTAGGTCCTGTATAGGATGGGACAAACACTGAGCTCAGATGAATGAGATGACTTGGTTCCAGGTATGTTTTACCACTAATCCGGTGTAAGTTGGACAAATAAACTCCCTGGTATATGTCACATCTAGAAATGGTTCTATTAATACTACATCAGCCTGAAAGCGGTAGGCTGGCCTTTTTTGATTTCTTGGTGTATCTCCAACCTCTAATTTTTTTAGGCCACAATTCTATAATGATTGCCCTTTGGTAGTTGTTTGCATTGTAGTTAAGAGTTCAAAGAGTTAAGAGCTTGGTCAAAGACAAAGCTTATACTTGGATATAAACACACAGGTACAAGAGGAATGGATATTTCTTCTATTTCTTCTATTGTTCAAGAGAAGAAACCTTTTTGTTATCATTATATCACTTCCCTCTTCTCAGTAATAGACCATGAAAGACTATGCCTCCACTTTTCTATTTCTTGCCTTTTGAAGTTAATTTGCAGTCCTAACTGTAAATCAGAAATGGTGCAATCTTTTGATAAGTTACAGAGCAATGAAAATTTAATTTATATAATATCTTCCCTTTTTAAGTGCCTTGTTCAATCGAAGCAGAAGCAGCTGTGAATGATGGCTAAGTTAAGGATAAAAAGTAACATCAAAGTAACGTCTGTCATTATGATTTCAAACAGCTTGTGCGACTTGGAAAGGTTTGGCTAAAATATATATTTTTAAAAAGGATGCAGTTGACTAAAATAGACTGTAGGAGTGTATAAAGTAAGATATTCTGTAAATTTTTGAATTACTCTGTTCAAATACAATCTAAAAGGCAATTTTGAAAATTATCAACTGCATTAGACAAAGTTTTGCAAAACTGTGTGTGTGTGTGTGTATGTGTGTGTGTGTTATACTTGGGGATACTGCTTTTGCTTAGTCACTTCAGTCGTGTCCAGCTCTGCATGACCCTATGGGCTGCAGCACACCAGGCTTCTCTGTCCGTGAAGTTCTCTAGGCAAGAGTACTGGAGTGGGTTGCCATGCCCTCCTCCAGAGGATCTTCCCAATCCAGGAATCGAACCCAGGTCTCCTGCATTGCAGGCAGATTCTTTACCATCTGAGCCACCAGGGAAGCCCATACATGGGGCATCACTGTTCAGTTATGAACAGTGATAAGTGTTCAGAGATAAGTGCTTTTTTTCACAATTACGGGAAGCACCAAGCTCAGGAAGCATTTTTGCCTCCATGGCCTCCAAGGTGCTAATAATGGTATTTGAGGTGAGCATGAGGGCAGGCCACAGAAAAAGAAGAAAAGCCAATGTTTAGCTAGGAACGGGCATGTCACCCTTCATAGGCCAGGTCTTCATTCCCCAAAACAGCATCTTGAACCAAAATTAACACACTGACAGTAAAAATCTTAAGCTTGATGTTAATTTGGGGAATAAGGCAAGTCACTTGTTGGAAGCAATATTTCTATGGGAAGAGTAGGCTTTTACTGGGAAGTGAAACTGAGCTGTTTGGACGACGGCCCTCAATGCCAATAGGCTCTATGCGTGCATATTAATAGATTTCCATGGAGAAGACAGGTCTCCTCTATGGCCAGCAGAGTGATTTAATGTCAGAGGCCTCCTAGAGTAAACACAGTGAGATTCCTAACAACACTGGCTTAAGTGGTGAACTGAGCCCAGGCCTATTTTGTTTCAGTGAACCCTGAACGCCTCAAAAGGACAGCCACCCTTACCTCGGAGAGGAGGGAGGGAAGTCAGACCCACCAGTAAACACAGTCTGATATCTGTGACAACCAAGGACCCTTTGTCAAATTAACCAGCAAGAGAACCAGCCCCAGCCATGGGTGTTCCTTGACACTGCTGCTCAGAGCCTGGATAAGGCGCTATCAGCCGGACCCTCTAAGTATTGTAAGCACTTTAAGTAGATCACTGGGACAATTACCATAAACAGTGACAGATGTGGGCTTTTATTGATGGGAAATTAATATTGACCACAAGGCTATTGATTTTTCTCTGCATCTTATTTCTGATGGTAAATTTGTTTTACAGCCACCGGAGGCTGGTTGGTTGGTTTGTCATTGTATTGGAGAGCGAGTGAGTAATATTAAGATACAATAATTTCAATTTGGAATCCTACTTTTAATGAGTGTGTGATTTGGGGCGTATGCTTTACTTATTGATGTGCTAGGAAATCATGTGAGTACAAGTGCTTACAGTTGAAAGTGCCTCATTGAATCCAGACTCTGTACTAAAGATTAATGATATAGGATAATTTAACTCTTGCAAAATTAGGTACAAGACAATGATGCTACTCTCAAACTCTAGATAAGAAAAGTGATGTTCAAGAAGATTAAGAAACCTGCCCAGGTTCACCCACAGAGTAAGCAGTGAAGCAGGGATTGGAACCCAGTAGATATTCGTGTGTGTGTGTGTGTGTGTGTGTGTGTGTGTGTGTGGTGTGTGTGTATGCTTGATCAGTCATGCCTAACTCCTGTGACCCCATGGACTGCAGCATGCAGGCTCCTCTGTCCTCTACTGTCTCCCAGAGTTTGCCCAAATTCACATCCATCAAGTCAGTGATGCCATCCAACCATCTATCTCATCTTCTGTCATCCCTTTTTCCTCCTGCTCTCAATCTTTCCCAGCATCAGGGTCTTTTCCAAAGAGTCAGCACTTTACATCAGATGGGCAAAGTATTGGAGCTTCAGTTTCAGCATCAGTCTTTCCAATGAGTATTCAGGACTGATTTCCTTCAGGACTGACAGATTTGATCTCCTTGCAGTCCAAGGGACTCCTCAAGAGTCTTTTCCAGCACCACACTTCGAAAACATCAATTCTTTGGCATTCAGCCTTCTTTATGGTCCAACTCTCGCATCCACACATGACTACTAGAAAAACCACAGCTTTGCCTATAGGACCCTTAATTGGCAAAATGATGTCTCTGCTTTTTAATACACTGTCTAGCTTTGTCATACCTTTACTTCCAAGCAGCAAGTATCTTTTAATTTAATGGTTGCAGTCACCATCCACAGTGATTTTGGAGTCCAAGAAAATAAAATCTGTCACTGCTATAGTTCTATACAATTCGAGAAGTAATTGTTTGTCTATTCTACTCATTCTTCAATAATTATTGCAAAGATAATGGAGACTTAGAAGTCAAGCTATTCAAAGGTTAATTGTACATGAAGACTGTTAAAAATAAATAAAAGGACAGAATGATGACTCTAAAGTGTTTAGCCTGGAGGATAATGGCTTTAACTGAGAGTCAAAAAAGAATAAAAGGGGATGGGAGTATAGCAGAAGGTAGGAAATGAATGAGAAGTTCAATTTGGGACAGTTTTTTTCATTTTTATTTTTTTAATACATTTTTAGATTATTAAACTAACATAATCACCAGGCTCTTCTGTCCATGGGATTACTGCAAGAATATTGCAGTGGGTAGCCATTCCCTTCTCCAGGGGACCTTCCTGATACAGGGATCAAATCCTGGTCTCCTGCGTTGCAGGAAGATTCTTTATCTTCTGAGCCACCAGTAAGTGATAAAGTAACGTAATAAAGTAACGTGATTGTAGAGTCACACGGGATGTATATGTTAACTTTTTAAATCAACTGTCTGTCTGTTTTCCAGAGTAACAACACCATTCTGCATTCTAGTTCCTCCACATTTTTCATCATTTTGTATCATCAGTAATTTTTATTTATTTGTTCTAATAGGTGCATAATGATATCACAATGTGGTTTTAATTTATGGGACTTTAATGACTACTGATCTTTTCATTTGCCTCTCTTCCCACCCTTTGTCTTCTTGGAGGTGAAGTCTCGTTCAAAGCTTTTGCTCATTTTTCAATTGTGTTGTTTATGCACTTCCTGTTGAGTTTCAAGATTTCTTTTTCTGAATGTAAGATCTTGGTTAATATGTGATTTGCAAATGTTTTCTCTCAATCTGTCACTTGTCTTTTCAACCTCTTAACTATGTTCTTCAAAGGGCAAATTTTTTGATGAACTTCTATTTATCAGATTTTCCTTTACGGATATTATTTGCCAAACACATGGGAGGGTTTATTTATAAAGGGTCAGAAAGCGGGAATTCTTTGAAGGTGTTGAGGCTATTCTGTATCTTGTTTGCAGTGTTTATTACAAGAACCTATGTGCATGTTAAAATTCACAGAAACATACACACAAAAAAAGTGAACACAAATTTTTTAAAAATCTCTTTCGTATTGAATATATCTGAAGGAAAATGAATACAAATGGCAAGAATCAGATCTTTCCAATGCAGCCTACCTTCTTAAAGAAGCTACAAAACAGAATTTAATAAAGCAGGCTTTAAGCCTGTAAGTGTGAACGTGGCATAAGTTTATAGTCTGATACTCCTCCACTGTTTAACATAATTTAAATGCTAATTCTATGTTCATTTCAACAGTTGACCAATAGCAAAAGATTCAGTTCTTTCAGGAATGTTGCCCAGTAGAAGGCTTCCCAGGTGGCACTAGTGGTAAAGAATCTGCCTGCCAATCAGGAGACACAGGAGATGCAAGTTCAGTCACTGGGTCGGGAAGATCCCCTGGAGGAGGGCATGGCAACCCACGCCACTGTTCTTGCTTAGAGAATCCCATGGACAGAGGAGACTGGTGGGCTACAGTCCATAGTATCACAAAGATTTGGACACGACTGAAATGACTTAGCTTGCACACTCGCCCAGTAGAAAAGATTACGGAAGCCTATGTTACGTTTCTAAGTCTGAAGGTACACAGGAAAAATGACTTGAGGAGACTGATCTCATTGCAGCTTGTCTAACAACAAAGGAACAAGGACCAGGGTCTATGGGGACCCATGACATTTAGGACCTTTCAAAGCTATTCAGATTATTGACTCGACCTGCTGACAAAAAAAGATCGAACAGTTGAAGTCTTTCTCTCTGCCTTTATAACTAATTGAAACCTGAAGTTCTCAAAAGTACCTTCTAATTGGTTTCATTGTTTTGTTTATTATGCTTATCACAATGCAGTTAACATTTGCATTTCTAATCAACCATCCAGGCAGTTCAGTTGGTTTTAATTGACCCTTCACAGTTTTCTATGTGTCAGCACAACCAGGAATTTACTCTGAGGGAGCAACTTCTACTTATAAGACAGCTACATTTTAGCCTTATAGCCTAGGAAGGGAAAACGTTGAAGGATATTCACTGGAAAATATTAGAAGCTAAGAAGGCCTGTATTCATTCTCATCAAGCAGAAGTGACGCTGGAGTGGACTGCTTGCTTTTTCCTACTTATGCCCTGCATTTTCTCACTTCTATGCCTTTTCTTCCTTGAATCTCTCCTTTAGAACAGCTTTTCCCATCAGCTTCCATGCCCGATGGAGCCATCCTCAATTTCCCAAGCTGGAGCAATTTCCCTTCCCGTATCTTAGCATGAATTGCATCCTTCTCCATGTATAGTCTATTACCTATTGATCTCTATCTCCACTTGACTGCAGTTTCTTATAGAAAAAGATCATGCCCTATTCAATTTCCTCTTGCTCAAAGCGCCTTGAACATTTGTCAGATGGGTGATTTGCAAGTGTTTTCTTCCAGTCTGTGGCTTGGTTTTCCACTCCTCACTGTGCTCTGCAAGGAACAAGCTTTTTAACTTAGATGAAGTTAATGTATTAATTTTTTTCTTTGGTGTTAGTGTTTCTGGTGTCAGATGAATCAAAGAACTCTGCCAAATCCAGAGATGCAATGGGGGGTGGGGGGAAAAATCTACCCACAAAGGGTCCGCATGATGGAAGATTTGGGACAAGTTGGAATCCTTCTGTATCCTGTTTGTGATGGTAGTTACAATAATCTGTGTGTGTGTGTTAAAACTCATGGACCTGTACACCAAAACATTTACTTAGCACTAGTGCTAAGAGGATATTTGCTTGATTAAATCATCTGGTTAAGGGAATCATTTTTCCTACCTTGAGACCGTACCTTCTCTAACTGCAAGGCATATTCTCATGCCCCCAGCAAGTGAAGAGAAACACTGTCTTTCAGTCTGTAAGTTAGACTAAGCATTAATTCATGCTTTTTCCCCTTTCTCTTTCAGATGACCTCAAATGGCAACAGGGCATATCCTCCAGTGACCTGTAAACACAATGGATTCAAGTAAAAACATTGTCCAGCTTGGGGATTTTTCCTCCTACTTAGGAGTGATAGGGAAAGTGTCCCACCTCTACTGTCTCTCTATGTATTACGTTCTGTGATTAGTGAGTCATGTCTGACTCTTTGCAGCCCCATGGATTGTAACCAGCCAGGCTCCTCTGTCTTTGGGATTCTCCAGGCGAGAATACTGGAGTGGGTTACCATTTTCTTCTCCAGGGGATCTTCCTGACCCAGAGATGGAACATTGTGCCTCCTGCAAGGACAGGTGGATTCTTTACCACTGCACCACCTGGGAAACCCATATATATTACATTATTGGAAGTAAAAGAACGATGTGGACACAGGAGCAGGGCCCCAAAAGAGGAGCAGTAACTTCCCAAATATCTTCCCGCTCTCTCCTCAAAGCCTGTCTCAGAGGAAAGCTGAGATAGGTCTTCTCCGAGGGGACAAAGGAGTGAGCATCAGCTCTGAGCCGCCTGCCATGGGTCTCATGAGCTGGGGACTTGGTTCGGCCCACCTTGCAGAGACCTGATTACTCCTGGTCCCTGTATAGTTTTGCCAGATTCCATCTGCAACATCTCACCGGAGATGAACATTGGCGTCCCCAGAACAGGAAGCACTGAAGGACTCTCAGACCTCACACATGAAAAGAAACTTTATTGCTCCCAAACCCCAAGCTGGACGGTTTTCCACAAGAAAGCCCTGTTTCCATTTTCTTGGCTCTGTGCCAACGAGGAAGTAGGATGAAATTTATGAACGTTGCCCAATGCTTGGCACAGCACAGTTAAAACGTTTTTGAAACAGATGAAAAGCAGAAGAAATGATCTTGGGTGTGCACAGATGTGCCCTGTGATTCAATCACCTTCTCTTTCCTGGTAAGGAATAAAGGGATCTTTTCTGGGAGGGAATAAAGATGACACCGTCTCTCTCTCTCTTTTTTTTTTTTTTGAGACAACAGCCAGGTGGCTTGCCATCATGGGAAGACAAGCAGCTCAAATACTGTGTTGACTTACGTGCATCACTGCTTTATGACACGCACATTACTTTCAGGTCTCTGGGCTCCTGCACAAAATTTAAACTTGTGACAATTAAGCTAAATCCATTAATTAGTAAGATGAATTAGGGCTTCAATCCTCAAGTAATCTGGGAGAGAACTGAGAGGTCTGAGCAGTTGGCGCTCCGACCTTACCCTAGTAAATTACACACAGTCCTTGGTGTGCTCCACCCTTTCCTGAGTGGCCTCCAGTTGTGATAATATAAAGCCAATTAGCCGGAGACACCAGTGCAGCAGAATGCCAACTGCAAACTCCTTATAGCTCAGCGAACACTCCCTGAAAGCATATAGGAACTCAGGAGAGATTACAGTCTGTGCTCAGCAACCAGTTAACATCTCAGAGACCATCAACCAATTTCCTTCTCTTCCTCTATCATGATTTTACATGACTGAGAACTGGCAGGGGGAAAAAAATGCTATGAGCTGCCAAACTGTTTCTAAGGCCAGATAGCTTCCATGGAAAGTAAAATTAAAACTGAACGTCTCGGGATAAAGCTACATTATGTGGAGTTTAAAAACAAAGTCAGATGGAATAAGCTTAACTTCCTTTTACAGCAAAATCATGTTTGCTGTTTTTGTTTTTCTTAAGAGCATCAGAAATCATAAAGTTAATATCATTTCCTTTACCAATCACTAGAGAAAGAACGCTGAGTCACAGTCTAATGAGATGTATAGCTTTTTCAGAGCTTCTATCACGTAAAAAAATTGAGACATTCAGAGTAAACAATTGAACTCAGTTAGGCACCCCACTCCAGTACTCTTGCCTGGAAAATCCCTTGGACGGAGGAGCCTGGTGGGCTGCAGTCCATGGGGTCGCTAAGAGTCGGACATGACTGAGCAACTTCACTTTCACTTTTCACTTTCATGCATTGGAGAAGGAAATGGCAACCCACTCTAATGTTCTTGCCTTGAGAATCCCAGGGAAGGGGGAACCTGGTGGGCTGCCATCTATGGGGTCGCACAGAGTTGGACACAACTGAAGCAATTTAGCAGCAGCAGCAGCATTCCATCTTAAAAGATTCATTGTGTAAAGAAAGCTAAAGTACAAGGAGAAAGTATTTACAAAGTCAGATAACATGAAAGGCAGAAAATCTTCATTGTATCTAAATATCCCTTTATTTGATAACAATAGAGGAAGTGTTTTTGTGTTTTTTTAAGAAGGACATTTTCAAAGCATTGAGATACAATCATGAATGGACATAAAAGTTCCTGCTTTCATGGAACTTACATTCTCATGAATAAGACAATAACTCAGATTAATGTACCAAAAAGTCAAGTATAATGTCAAGTAATGAAAAGTGTGACATAGAAGAAAACAGAGCAAAAGAATGAAAATCATAATTAGGGGAATTCAGACAGACAGAATGTACCTCTTAGAAAGGAGACTTCTGAGCAGAATGAAGCTGGGAGGGGGTTACACAAATATAAAACATTTACATTTACAAAAAGATTATTCAACAAATTACTGTGGGAAGAATGCCTGAATTAGTGGGGAGAAAATAGATCTTTATATTACATTTTAAAGCAAAGTTTATTCCAGATAGCATAAATTAGTTAAATGTAAAGTAGACAATTTGTTTAAAAACAAAGAAATATAGATAAATATTTATATAATCTTGGATTAGGGAAGGATGAACTAAAAATCTAAACAAAACAGAAACTCTTAAAAAAAAAAAAAAAAGCTGAATTATACAAAAATGCAGGGAATGGCTAGCCACTCCAGTATTCTTGTCTGGAAAACCCCATGGGCAGAGGAACCTGGTAGACTACAGTCTATGGGGTCTCAAAGAGTCTGACACACTTTCACACAAAAAATGTAAAATTCTTATGTGCTTGAATTTTATAATATAAATAAAACAAGTGGAGAAATGACCAGATGATAAAATATCTGAAGATATTGATTTAAGTTGTCAACATAAAAGAATTTTCAAACTGAAAAATATGTTCAGATAATACTTGCTATTTCAATAATATTAAGAAGCAATTCACAAAAGATTACATAAAAACTACCAATGAAGAAGAAAAGGACAAACTTAGGTCCAACCTGTGTCAAAGAAATTAAAACTGTTTTTACATTGTGCTATAATATTTCTCTTATCAACCTAATAAAGAGTGTAGTAGACACATGATACATATTTAATCAAGCTACAGGGATTTAAAAAAAATTTATAACACAAGAAAAATATTACCATAGTTTTGACTATTTATATCTCTAAACTAAATAGTGAACATGATTAGAATCACATTGTTTATTTTACCCATGAGAGTAGAAGGCAAAAGCAAATTATCGCACTAATACAGGAGTAACAGAACTAAAAGACTATGTTTTTAAATCCTAAATTATTTGCATTCTTTTAATCAAGGATGTCTGCCATCTATGAATCCATAAACTTTTTGTGAAGAAAAATCCTTTTTATTTCACTGAACAGTTGATTGGATGAAAATAGTAACCGGCTTGCTTTTTTTCCTTTTAATACCAGGAAAGACGGAAGGGAAATGTTCTAACGGTAAATTCCAGAATGCAGAGGACCCAGGATTGCTGCCAATTGTGTTAGCATTCCCATTGGGAATCTTAGCAAACTGAAAAGGAATCCTTTAAGAAACGAAGCATGGAGGTATTGTGTCCAGTGAGTTTCTTCTGGGCCACCACTTGTGGGGCACTGGGTTCAAGACAATTTCTACATCATGGGCTTTACGGGCAAAGAAAACCTGTGAGACTGGATCTGTAAGAGAAGAGAAGGTGTGAGTCAACTGCCATCATCCCACAGAGAGGAACGCCTGGTCCAGAGAGCTTCTGCTCTTGGTATGTGGGTCTGTGTTCCACTAGAGGACTATTGCTTCCCGTCACTTAAGCCTTTCATAGGGCAAGTGAGAAGGCAGCCTTGTCTGGGACGATGTACAGGCAACTTGAAATGCGGTCCGAGCTGTTCGGTGGTTTTGCTAGCTGCCCGGTACCTGAAGTCCAGATGGCAAACAGGATTTGGGGTATGCGTACTTTGGGAGATACCTCAACTCTGTTAGGAAGCTGAGTGAGTTTGGGAGCAGTCCCTGCCATGAGGAGTGGGGACATCTCCTGGTCTTAGGCAACTATCTAGTTAATTCAGAACAAACAACCAGAGACATTTTCAGGCAATTTTGTTCAATGCATCACAGATATAAAGGGAGCTTGAAGTTCCTGGCTCAAAGATGTACCAAGTCAGGTTAAAAGATTTGTTTCTAAGTAAATTCTAGTCTAAAGGGAATCCCTAAATTTTAAAAATAAAACTAGCTAGGCTTTATTAATCTACAGCATTTCAAATGTTAATAATACATTAACTGCTTTTCTTGTTTTTTAGTCGCTAAGTCATGTTCAACTCTTTATGACCCCATGGATGGTAGCCTGCCAGGTTCCTCTGTCAGTGGGATTTCCCAGGCAGGAATACTGGAGGGGGTTGCCATCTCCTTCTCCAGGGGATCTTCCTGACCCAGGGATCGAACCCAAGTCTCCTGCATTGGCAGACAGATTCTTTACCATTAAGCTATCAGGGAAGCCCTGACTCCTTACAGCTATTATTTTTATTTGATCCTCCTAATAACAACATGGCAGAGAGATTTTATTTTCCATTTAACAGATAAAAGCACAGGGAAACAAAACAAATTTCTCCAATTCCACAGATCTAATGCGTAGCAACATGGAGATTTGAATTTAGACTACAGTGAGGCTTCAGTCACTTTTCTTAACCGATAGTCTGCTCTAGCCATCTTAAGCTATGGACTGTGCTTTGTGTGCTCAGTCACTCAGTTATGTACAGCTCTCTGCGACCCCATGGACTAAAGCACGCCAGGATCCCCTGCCCATGGAACGTTCCATGCAAGAATACTGCAGGGGGTTGCCATTTCCTACTCCAGGGGATCTTCCTGACCCAGGGATCAAACCTGCATCTCCGGCATTGGCAGGTAGATTCTTTACCACTGAGCTGCTTGGAAAGCCAATGGATTATCACATGAAACTGTTTATAATCAAAAGGTGTTATATGATTTTTTTTCATATTGAGTACATATCCTGGTATGACGTCTTAAGTATATGTTTATCAAGTAAATAAATAATTGACAAAAGGCTTAATAAAGAAAAAGGTGGATATTTTAAACTTTACTGAATACACTCTGTGCTTGAATGTCTCTGCTTTGATTTTGGTACATGTTGAAAAACTACTTTACAGGTTGGACTTAAAAGCAATTCAGAGAAAACAGAGTTTGTGTCTAGTCAGCTGTTCTAAAGTAAATTTTACCCAGTGAGATGCACTAAGGCTGTGGATCAAGTTTTTCCCTTTATGCTTACTGCAACATACAAAGACATAAGGGCCTCCCAAGTTGTGCTAGTTGTAGGAATCCTCCTGCCAACATAGGAGATTCAGGAGATGCAGGTTTCCATCTCTGGGTCAGGAAGATCCCCTGGAGAAGGGCATGGGAACCCACTCTAGTGTTCTTGCCTGGAGAATCCCATGCAGAGGAGCCTGGCAGGCTGCAGTCCATAGGGTTGCAAAGAGTCAGACGACTGAAGCAACTGAGCATTCAGGCAGGCATGCATAAGAACAAAAATAAAGACAGAAGGAGTGAGGATGAGTATTTTAAGATCTCTAATGAGACTTATTGGAGGAGAATACATCTAAAACACAACATAAAGCAGTCTGGAGTAAACTTGTCTTATGATCATGAATTTGGGAAAAATATCGAGCAATTTAGAGAGTGATCCAATTCCTTTTACCTTCAAAAGAGAGAAGTAAGATGTCTATTTCCTCCATAAAGCTAGGAGAACATATGCAAAACCCGCTGAAGACTCCCATAATGTGGAGGATCATCCATGCAAGCAACATAAAGGAAAGTCTTCCCTCCTAGAGTGTTCTGTTTCTCTTGATAAGAACTGACCAGGTGTGAACTTTGGTCAGTGGCCCTAAGGCCGATAGAAGCAGAGAGTGTAGATGGAATAAGGTGCTTGAGAAGCAGAGAGTGTAGATGGAATAAGGTGCTTGAGGACTTCCTCAAAAACACTGTATTCCAGTCTCTACAGCCAGGCAAAATTTCTCCTGAGTCACTCAAGGAAGTGGAACAGTTGATGTTAGGGATTCATGACTCGAGTCTCCTCTGCATTCTTGGTCAATCCTGTGAGTAATCCTAATAGGGTAATGACCCTTTTCTACTTCACAAAGATGTTTTGCAGATTAACTAATTAATGATTATGAAGTGTTACATCTTATTAAGTTTATTATGATCATTAAGTTCTCATGATGAAGAGATAAATGTTGAAGAACTTCAGTAGGGGGCGTAATTCCCTCTGTATCTATCAAGAATCCCAGCTATGCTCTACGGAACATCTCTGACATCTTCTTTGCTCTCAGTGGTTAAAACAACACTGTCCACTAGCACTTTCTCCAGGCACAAGGAAGAGTTAAGGAGGAGATAGCTATATTTGATGATAATACTCAAGTTGTCATCTTTTCATCCTCACAGGCTTTGACACTAGTTCCCTAAATAATGTCATTGATATATGTTTTCTAGCATATTTTTAATATAAATATGATATTAATATATACACAGAAGCAAATATATAAAATGCATATTATTATATAAAATTAAAAATATAAATAAAATATTTTATACACATATAGATATAAATGTATTTATATAAACATATAAGTATGGGCTTCCCAGGTTACTCGGTGGCAAAGAATCCACCTGCAATGCAGGAGATGTGGGTTTGATCCCTGGGTAGGAAAGATCCCCTAGAGAAGGAAATGGCAACACACTCTAGTATTCTTGCCTGGGGAACCCTATGAACAGAGGAGCCTGGCAGGGTACAGTCCATGGGGTCACAAGAGTCTGACACAACTTAGCAACTAAACAACAGCATAAACATGACAAATATAATAACAGCCAGCATTCACAGAGCATTTAGTTAGGTACTATTTAATTGCATTGTATTATTTCATGAGATCTATTCAACAATTCCCTTTTCTTTAACTGATAGAAAATTAACTCATTTAGCACTTTTTTTCTATTCTGTATCATCAGGTAGGTTAATTTCAACTATCCTTTTACCTACTTTGAACCAGCAGAGACTCAAAACTGCACTGTGCTCTGCTGTGCCACGCTGTGCTTAGCTGCTCAGTCGTGTCTGACTCTTTGTAACCCCACGGACTGTAGCCCACAAGGCTCCTGTGTCTATGGGGATTCTCCAGGCAAGAATACTGGAGTGGGTTGCCATGCCCTCCTCCAGGGGATCTACCCAACCCAGAAATCCAATCTTGTGCTACCAGATCCCATAATTTCTGTATTGCACTTTTCTCTTCATCACAATCATCTGAAAAGTTCTGTTGAAACAACTAATCTAAAGTTGCATCTTTTTCATCTTTTCACTCCTCTTCATTAAATTTTCTCGTCAATTTATCCTAATTTTTTGCATTAAGATACTATATATAGGGTCTCTGTATCTGCAATGAATTGTTTTGGCTTAGGCACATCTCTAACTGTAGGACTTTATTCTTACCTGTGAGAAAACCAAGGAGCAGAGACATTAATTTGCCCAAGGTCACAGAGTGTATAAACTATGGAGCTATATATACAAACCCAGGTAGTCTGAATCCAAACTTCTGCCTCTGGACTGCTAAGCCTTCCTCTGTCCCATCTACCTTCACATATGTGGTCACCATTAGAAAATGCTTATGATAATTTTATTCTGCATGTGGAAATAAAACTCACATTTCTTCAATGAAAAAAACCTGGAAATTTTTTATTGCATGTAGGCAGAAATTTACTATAATGGTGTTATTTTGGAATTTCTTTCTTTTTATTAGTTGTGTAAATTTACTTTATTTTGACTGAGCTGGGTCCTCATTGATGCGCACAGGCTTTCTCTAGTGACAGCAAGTGGGACTATTCTCTAGCTGTGTGCAAGGGATTCTCATTGCGGTGGCTTCTCTTGTTGCGGACCACAGGCTCTAGGTTCTTGGGCTTAGTTGCAGCTCCCAGACTCTACAGCACAGGCTCGATCGCTGTGGTGCATGGGCTTGGTTGCTCCACAGCACATGGGATCTTCCTGGACCAGGGATCAAACCCGCGTCTCCTGCACTGGTAGGCAGATTCTTTACCTCTAGCCACCAAGGAAGCCCAGAATTACTTTAAAAAAACAAACAAACAAATTCCAGTCAACATTGTTTGTGTAATAAACTTTTGTTTGTTTACCCACAAAAGTCTCTCTTATGCTGTTGCTAAACTTCTGAATGATACTATTGTCTTTCCTTATTAATTCAGGGAGTGTCTGTGCGTGAACATTTGGGGGTGGGAGGATCAGTAAGGGATGAATTATTAGCTTTAGAACCTCTGGATGGAGTTTTCTGAAGATACTGACGGTATGAAACTTTTGTACTTTTCCTCTCCAGGTGTCGAATTTGGCCTCAGGACATTGTTTAGGTGATGGAACTTACTGGCAAAGGAACAGAGGAAAATGAGCAAAGATAACTTCAGAATGCTGAACACCTCCATTGTACTATCACCACAAGGATTTTAACCCTTGACATCACTAATGATCCATTAACATACCAAGACTATCATGTGTGTATATATGCATACATATGAGTTATTTTGTTACCTCTTTTAGAAAGACTAGAACATAAATATTGATTTAGATTTGGGGTTTTTTTCCAATGTAGCATATGATCAGTAACTAAAAAAAAAAAAAAAAATCCAAAATATATGGGTCTGACCTGTTATTAAAAATTGAGATAAAATCCAAAATATATGAGTCTGACCTGTCATTAAAAATTACTGGAACCAAATTGTTTTCTAATTAGCTAGGCAAAAGGCAAAAAGAAAAAAAAAAAAGTCCATATAGAAAACAAACTTATGGTTACCAAAGAGGATAGAATGATAGGGAAGAGATATATTAGGAGCTTAGGATCTGGGGTTGACATATACACACTGCTATATATAAAATAGGTAAACAACTGAATAGGACCTACTGTATAGCACAGGGAATTATACTCAATATCTTATAATAACTTATAAGGGGGAAAAATCCAAAAAAATATAGATATATATCTACAATGAAATCACTGCTGTATACATGAAGCTAACACAACATTATGAACTAACCATACCTCAATTTTTTTTTAAGTAAAGTTTTTCTTTTTTTTTTTTTGGTGGGGGGGTCTGTTTATGTTTTCCTTTTATGGCCATGCCATATGGCATGTAAGATCTTAGTTTCCCAATCAAGGATTGAACCTGAGCCCCAGCATTGGAAGCACAGAGTCTTAACCCCTGGACCACCAGGGAAGTCCCTAAAAGTGTTTTATAAAAGAAAAACAAAAATTTATAAAGTGCTAGACTTCATAAAACATGCATCAGAAAAAAAAAAAAACTTCTAGAATTTGTAAAATTTCAATATAGACAACTGGAAGAAAACTAGAAGAGTAGCCCCGCCCCTATTTTTAAAAAAAGAGGGAGTGTTTGCTGCGGTGGCTCTTTGTTCTGCTCCTGTCATTTCAGGGACAAGGACTGGAACACTCGTTTTCTGTAACTGAAGACTCAAGTGCCTGAAGTCAAGCTTGTTCAGCAGCCTGGAGGCGAGCCTCAAGCCCCGTATCTTTCCTCTTCTCGTTGCCTTTTGCTGGCTGGCTGCGTGGCCCCAGTATGCTGCTACGGATTTCCTATTCACCCCAACTGGAAAGAGACTTGCTTTTATTTTAGAAATAAATAGGGCTTTAATCAATAGGTATAAAAGATAAGGAAGAAAAGTATAACTGAAATGCATTAAAAAAACACAAATTATATAGATAAGCAAAACGAGTTGCTTTTCATAAAATATCCCCAGAAACCCTAGGGTCCTTGGGCTTCCTTGGTGTCTCAGATGGTAAAAATCTGCCTGCAATGCAGGAGACCTGGGTTCGATCCCCAGGTAGGGAAGATCCCCTGGGGAAGGGAATGGCTACCCACTCCAGTATTCTTACCTGGGAAATCCCATGGACAGAGGAGCCAGATGGCAACAGTTCATGGGGTCACAAAGAGTCAGACACACTGTGGGACTAACACTTTCACTCTCACCCTCAGGTCCAGCTACAAATCACAGGGCTGTAATGGGTGATTCAGGAAAAATCAGAGATGTGCGGAGTCGCTGCTGAGTCTGTGGAGTTGACTTTGCAAGCACAACATTTCAGGAAAGATCTCACTGGTGGCTATAATCTCCCTCAGCAATTCTTACCATACCTTGACTGACGTCAAGGTCTCTGGATAAGCTCCTTGTGGGGAGGAAAAAAAATTGTGTCTGGGCTTCTTCCTCATCTTTTACACCTATAGGCCCAGCATTATTTTTGAAAGTGCATAGTAAATGAACTGTAACAATTAACTCTTACAGGTGTCACAGGTCAAATAAATCATAATGTTGTATACCTTTTACTTCTTTTTTAAAACAAACATTTGTTTGTCTGTGCCAGGTTTTTATTGCCTTTATGCAAGATGTAGTTTTATGACCAGTGATTGAACCCAGACCCCCACACTGGGAGCAGAGTTTTAGCCAATGGACCACCAGGGAAGTCCCTAACATTATATATCTTTCAACGTTGTTTTCCTGAATGATCTAGATGATATAACACTACAGTCTTATAACTAAATTTTCTCAAACTTAGGCAAATTTACCAATGGCTGTCTTCTCATATCAATTTGATAAAGCATCCTAAATAGATTGCATAGAGATAATCTTTTAACAGTCAAACTCTTGAAAGGTGGTTTTTTGCATTAAAATGATAGAATTTCATGACAAGACTTACATGGTTTCATATATATATTTATCATATACAAAAATCACTTGTCTTTAAATCACTTATATAATACAATACGTTATATGGATTGACTCGGGAAAAGCATCATGGAATCTCAGTCATCTCCTCTATAGAGTGGTGCTGATAATATAGTCATCTTGTCTGTAGAGTGGAGGCTCTAGGGAAATTCCCTGGTGGCCAGTGGTTATGACTTTATCTTCCAATACAGGGGGTGCAGATTCAATCCCTGGTTGGGAAGCTAAGATCCCACATGCCTTGCAGCCAAAAAGTCAAAACATAAAACAGGCAGTATTGTAACAAATTCAATAAAGACTTTAAAAAAGATCCAGTACAAAAAATATTTTTAAAAAATAAATAATAGCAGCTCTGCTTAAGTTATTATGATTCAGTTCAGTTCAGTCACTCAGTAATGTCCGACTCTTTGCAACCCCATGAATTGGAGCATGCCAGTCCTCCTTGTTCATCACCAACTCCCGGAGTTCACTCAAACTCATGTCCATCGAGTCGGTGATGCCATTCAGTCATCTCATCCTCTGTCATTCCCTTCTCCTCCTGCCTCCAATCCCTCCCAGCATCAGGGCCTTTTCCAGTGAGTCAGCTGAGGTGGCCAAAGTATTGGAGCTTCAGCTTCAGCTTCAGCATCAGGCTTTCCAATGAACACCCAGGACTGATCTCCTTTAAGATGGAATTTTGGATCTCCTTGCAGTCCAAGAGACTCTCAAGAGTCTTCTCCAGCACCACAGTTCAAAAGCATCAATTCTTCAGTGATCAGCTTTCTTCAGAGTCCAACTCTCACATCCATACCTGACCACTGGAAAAAACCATAGCCTTGACTAGATGGACCTTAGTTGGCAAAGTAATGTCTCTGCTTTTCAGTATGTTGTCTAGGGTGTTCATAACTTTCCATCCAAGGAGTAAGCATCTTTTAATTTCATGGCTGCAATCACCATCTGCAGTGATTTTAGAGCCTCCCAAAATAAAGTCTGACACCGTTTCACTGTTTCCCCATCTATTTCCCATGATGTGATGGGACCGGATGCCATGATCTTAGTTTTCTGAATGTTGAGCTCTAAGCCAACTTTTTCATTCTCCTCTTTCATCGAGAGGCTCTTTAGTTCCTCTTCACTTTCTCCCATAAGGGTGGTGTCATCTGCATATCTGAGGTTATTGATATTTCTCTCGGCAATCCTGATTCCAGCTTGTGCTTCCTCCAGCCCAGTGTTTCTCATGATGTCCTCTGCATAGAAGTTAAATAAGCAGGGTGACACTGCTGCTAAGTCGCTTCAGTCATGGCCGACTCTGTGCGACCCCATAGACGGCAGCCCACCAGGCTCCTCCGTCCCTGGGATTCTCCAGGCAAGAACGCTGGAGTGGGTTGCCATTTCCTTCTCCAGTGCATCAAAGTGAAAAGTGAAAGTAAAGTCGCTCAGTCATATCCGACTCTTAGCGACCCCATCGACTGCAGCCTACCAGGCTCCTCCATCCATGGGACTTTCCAGGCAAGAGTACTGGAGTAGGGTGCCATTGACGTACCGCTTTTCCTATTTGGAACCAGTCTGTTGTTCCATGTCTAGTTCTAACTGTTGCTTCCTGACCTGCATACAGATTTCTCAGGAGGCAGGTCAGGTGGTCTGGTATTCCCATCTCTTTCAGAATTTTCCACAGTTTATTGTGATGCACACAAAGGCTTTGGCATAGTCAGTAAAGCAGAAATAGATGTTTTTCTGGAACTCTCTGCTTTTTTGATGATCCAGCAGATGTTGGCAATTTGATCTCTGGTTCATCTGCCTTTTCTAAAACCAGTTTGAACATCTGGTTACGGTTCACGTATTGCTGAAACCTGGATTGGAGAATTTTGAGCATTACTTTAGTAGCGTGTGAGATGAGTGCAATAGTGCAGTAGTTTGAGCATTCTTTGGCATTCGTTGCAACCCTTATTGGGATTTGTGAAAGTGAAAGTAAAGTCACTCAGTCGTCTCCGACTCTTTGTGACTCCACAGATTATAGCCTACCAGTCTTCTCCGTCCATGGGATTTTCCAGGCAAGAGTACTGGAGTGGGTGGCCATTTTCTTCTCCAGGGGATCTTCCCAACCCAGGGATCGAACTTGGGTCTATCTGAGCCAGGGAAGTCCGTTATTGGGATTCAGTTCAGTTCAGTCGCTCAGTCATGTCTGACTCTTTGCGACCCCATGAATCGCAGCACGCCAGGCCTCCCTGTCCATCACCAACTCCCGGAGTTCACTCAGACTCACGTCCATTGAGTCAGTGATGCCATCCAGCCATCTCATCCTCGGTCATCCCCTTCTCCTCTTACCCCCAATCCCTCCCAGCATCAGAATTTTTTCCAATGAGTCCACTCTTCACATGAGGTAACCAAAGTACTGGAGTTTCAGCTTTAGCATCATTCCTTCCAAAGAAATCCCAGGGCTGGGATTGGGAGATTGTATTCACCTATCGCTGATTCGTGTCAATGTATGGCAAAACAAATACAGTATTGTAATTAAAAAAATAAATAAATTTAATAATAATTTTTAAAAAAGAAATCCCAGGGCTGATCTCCTTCAGAATGGACTGGTTGGATCTCCTTGCAGTCCAAGGGACTCTCAAGAGTCTTCTCCAACACCACAATTCAGAAGCATCAATTCTTCAGCGCTCAGCCTTCTTCACAGTCCAACTCTCACATCCATACATGACCACTGGAAAAACCATAGCCTCGACTAGATGGACGTTAGTCGGCAAAGTAATATCTCTGCTTTTGAATATACTATCTAGGTTGGTCATAACTTTTCTTCCAAGGAGTAAGCGTCTTCTAATTTCATGGCTGCAATCACCATCTGCAGTGATTTTGGAGCCCAGAAAAATAAGTCTGACATTTTATTTGGAAATTAACACAGAAAAGAAAAATCTGTTCAAACAGTCCTGATTCAAGTTCATCTTTTTGAATTTGATGAGGCTGTCATTCTCAAGCTAGGTCATGGTTTCTGGAGGATTACACCTGGTTTTGAGGGAGAAGGCAGTGAAATGCCTAGAACTGGGCTGACTCTACAAGGGACAGAGGTATAATAAATCAGAGTGGCCAAATACACTCTGGCCACTAACACTGAAGTCAGCTTGCTCTCCTTCTTCCCATCACTATCACTATCACTATCATCACTTTGAAAAGCTTCACAGTATCACGCACACACAACGATGCTTTGGGGGGAATGTCCCTGTTCTCAGAAATTAAAGTTTAGCTTACAGAACCAGGATGTTTTACGCACCATCCATGGCAGATGGTTCCCCTTCTCTCTAAGAGCAGGCAATAGTCTGACATTCTCTCATTAATCTCAAACCTTTTGTTTATTGGGCTAAGTGCATTCCTACCTCAGGACCTTTGCACTTGCTGCCCCTTAATCCAGATGGCTGTTCCCAGATCTCTGCACAGCTTATACCATCTCATCCCTTCTCAGATGAAATTACCATTAAATCCGGCCCTGACTGCTCATTTCAAGGTCCAGACTCCACTTTCCCATCCCTGGCCAGCACCTCTCACCCCATCTTCCCTGCCCTGTGGAGACAGAAAAACCTAACTCCCTCAGTTGCTGTCAGTTTGTTTAACAGTTAGTAATCTCTCATACGACACTCAAAGTACCCAAGTTGCTAAGCAATGTGTGTATAATACATCTCTAAATCCTCACCAAGCTCTCTGAGATCTGTTTCATCACCTCCATGTTACAGATTAGGAAATTAACCCTAGAAAGGATAGGCAACCTGCTCCAAATCACAGGGCAAAACCAGGTAATCCATCACCCACAAACACTTAGAAAACTGAGCATCTTCTATGTGGGAGGCATTTCGCTGGCTGAGGATGCATACGTTGATACGTTGACCATACCTCACCTCGCTCGCAAAGAACTTCCAATCCAGAAGAAAAGTCAGAACAAGGAGGAAGAAGTCACTGTAAAACAGGAGCAGGAAGGTTTCACAGATGTTATGCATCTAATGAATATGTCCCCACCTCCAAATTCATGTGTTGGCATTCTAAGCTCCTGTGTGATAGAATGAGGACTTTGGGAGGTAATCAGGTTTAGATAAAGTCATAAAGCTGGAGTTCTCAGGATAGAATCAGTGCCCTTATAAGAGGAGAACAGGGCTGCCCTGGTGACTCAGTGATAACGAGTCCACCTGACAATGCGGGGACGCGGGTTTGATCCCTGGTGCAGGAGGATCCCTCATGCCACGGAGCAACTAAGTCCATGGGCTACAACTACTGAAACCTCTCACCACAGCTACTAAAGCCTGCATGCCCCAAAGCCTGTGCTCCCCAACAAGAGAAGCCACCACAATGAAAAACCACAGCCAGAGAGCAGCCTCCACTGTCTGCAACTGGAAAAAATCCACACAGCAATGAAGACCCAGCACAGTCATAAATAAATTTTATATATATATATATATATATATATTTTTTTTTTTTAAGAAACCAGAGGGCTTGCACTCTCTCCCCATCTATCCACCATGTGAAGACATAGTGAGAAGGTGACCACCTGCAAGCCAAGAAAAAGCCCTCACCAGGAACTGAATCAGCCAGCACCTTGATCACGGACTCACCAGTCTCCAGAATGGAGAGAAATAAATAAATAAACATCTATCGTTAAGCTGCCCAGTGCCTGGTATTCTGTTTCAGCAGCCTGAGCTAAGATGACAGAAGAGCTGCGATTTGACCAAACCAAGGGGATGCAGCATTTTACTTAACAAAGAGGTATTCCAGGCAAGGGGGAGAAATCCCTTTCGGTGACACAGCAATTCACAGATTGATAACATATTAAATAAGCTCCAGGTAATGCTAGATAGAGGGACTTCCCTGGTGGCTCAGATGGTAAAGAATTTGCCTGCAATGCTGGAAACTCAGGTTGGAATCCTGGGTCAGGAAGAACCCTGGAGAAGGGAAGGGCTACCAACTCCAGTATTCTTGCCTGGAGAATCCCATGGACAGAGAAGCCTGGTGAGCCACAGTCCATCAGGTCTCAAAGAATTGGACACGACTGAGTGACTCACCCTTTTACTCTCAAAGGTAGATTTAAGAAAAAAAAATAACTTGAAAAACATATCTGTGTTACTTTTTAAAGATATTCAGAATAAATCTAGAACACATATACATTCAGGGAGGTAGAAATAATGTATCTGTGTAAGCTAGAAAAATTTAAAACATGAGTAGCCCTCTTCCTATAAGATTGGAGGAGAATCTGGTAAACCCCACATTTTTCTGTGGTAAGCTGGAGTCCTTGACTATGATTTGCAGATGTGTACATTTCATTATGTCACAGAGTTCTAGAAAGAAGTTTTCTTTTTGCCCCCAGAGAAGCACCTGTAAGTGACATTTATTGTCTCTGTGATTTCAGTTCAAAATCAATTCAAGTTACAACATGCATTTGCCAGCTGCCAACAGTGCAAAGTCAACCTGGGATCTGAAAATGCGAGTGGAGTTTTTCTGCCTCTGACATCATTACTACCAGCAAGAAAGACTGCAGTCAAAAGTTAGCTGACAATTGAGTTCGTTATGCCTACGGCAAAATATCCAGCGCATTCTCCCACTGCTGCACCCTCCTGGACAGGTATGAAAGCTTGTTTGAGAGAGTGAAGCCAGTAAAGGATAGCGCTTCTGAGTTCTGGCTGTGCCACATCACCTGGGATCACCTGGAAACCTTTGAAAACTTCTGATGCTCAGGGCCTCTGGGAGTACAGTGCAAAACATCCATGTATTGTTGAAAGCTCCCAAGGTGATGCCGATGTGCAGTTAAGGTTCAGAATCACTGCATCCACTTGTCTGGTCAGTTTCAGCCCTACTTACACACTAGAGTTACCTGGGGCACTTTCAGAAAACAATGACATCCAAACACCACCCTCAGAGACATTGCTTCCACGAGTCAGCCATCAGGGACGCTTAAGAACTCCCCCAGAGTTTTCTAGTAAGTACTGGGGGATGAGAACTATTGTTGGTACTGATCCCACCTCCGTCACTGTGCCCATGGAGCTCTTCATCAGGAAAATGTTGATTGATAAGTTATAGGCAAGCCCTTCTGTAAGACAAAGCTCCAAACCCAAAGGGCTAAAACTGCTCCCAGGATTGCCAAGAAGAGGAGTTTGCCCCTGGCTCCCTGAGTCAAATGTGTCTTAGACCAATTAGGCAAATTTTGTTACAATAATTAAGAGTGAGCAGTAATCAGATATTCATGGAGAGAATTTGATAAGGGTCAGTTGCTCATTACTTGGAACTTAATAGGTTCAGAAATACCATGTCTTCCTTGGAATCTCAGACTAGAGAGAGAACAGGATTTTTGATCCTTCTTATCTGTGTCACTTCCTCTTCTCTCTGTGGATGACTTCAGATAAATAACCTAGTGATGCTGACATTCTGAGGATCTATCAGTTGCTCACCTTCAGCCTGTCCAAAGCTGAATTGTCCTCTGGTGGTAGTGACTAATTGCTAAATCATGTCTGACTCTTGCAACCCCATGGACTATGTCCTGCCAGGCTCCTCTGTCCATGGGGTTCTGCAGGCAAGAATCGTGGAGGAGACTGCCATTTCCTTCTCCAGGGTATCTTCCCCAACCCAAGGATCAAACCCAGGTCTCTTGCATTGCAGGCAGATTATTTACCAACTGAGCTACAAGGGAAGCCCATTTAAAAAGCATCTCATTGCACATGTGCAAGCCATATCTTTTTAATTTTTGACATCATTGATGGTGGATTGGATTGTCCTCTGCCCACACCAAATCCCTTCAACCTTCTAACATCACCGTCTCCAGGCAAGACTCAGCAGTTTCTTTCTCTGCCCAAACTCAAAGCTCGAGGTCCCTCTAGGTCGCTTTCCTTTCCTGGATCAAGTGAGAAGTCACACAATGTGAATTCTCCTCTCCCCCTCACAAGTCTACAGTCATCCTTTCTTCCCCATCTACACTAGACCCTCATTTCCTTCCAAACACGAATTCCTGAATATGTTCACCCTTCCCCCTCACTTCCCCTCTTTTATGTCACCAACACAGGAGCTTACTGAGTACATTTTATCTTGTTACTTCTTACTCATAAACCTCCCATGACTCTCTATTTTCTCCCACTCCTAAACTAAACCTTCTTCTTTTCAAGATACAGCGTCCATTGGTTAAACACTACTTTTCAAAGCTTAAATTCCCAGCTACTCCCATCAGCATTTCTCCTTTTATTTCTTCACTGATGTCTTAAATTGCTCCACTGCGCCCCTCTACTTCCCCAAATTCTACAGACCCATAAATGCCCAATAAAAAAAATATAAAGCCACTGTCACCAAGCGCCCTTGTCTTAAAGTTCAGCATGGGATTTAAAACAGGCTGAAGTTAATGTTTAGATGACTCACTCTGTCAAGGAAATTATATGCTATGTTTTCATGCTTGAGACAGAATGAAGAATACTCATGGAGGTGAAGGAAAGTTGACACCCATTTTCCCTGGAACCACCTTTGCACACCCGATTCTGCTGACCCAGCTGTGGTGACTCTTGTTAACTTCAAAGGCTGCTCATGCCAAGGAAATACAGAAGAACAGGAAACAGGGGAGAATGATGCTCTGGGAGAACTGAGCCCAGGGAAGGTGATGAATGCTGAAAACACGGTTTTTAAAAATGACCAAAATTTTTCTAATTTTTATTAAAAAAAAAAAAATTAACCAAAGTGCTCCTCCCTTGCCTGAGTGGCCCCTCATCTCAGGGAAAAACAGCCAAGATCCATGAAACGTGTACAAATAATATCATGAAGCTCACCACTTGAGCACTTTGTGATCTGAACATTTCTCAGGAAAACAGAAGTGATGAGCTGTTGGGAATTCATTTTACAGATCACTACCATCCCACAGATTCCCTCTGGACTGCTCCTCCTAGGAGGAAGAAGTTTCCAGAATGGCAGTTCTCACTGAGTTTCTGCAGAAAGAAAACTCCTCCGCTAGGGATGGTACACTGCATGGCATGTGATGCCTAGCAACATGAAATTACACCGCAGCCCAGCGCCTTAGGAAAAGGGGCACGGATCGCTCCCCGGGCTTGACTGACTGTATTCTCATTTTCAGTCTGAGGCCTGCCAGGGTGTGCAGCGCAGGCAAATGATGAACTCCTTGTCATGTTGGATCTTTGTAGAATGTTTGTTCCCTTTTGATATCAAATCATCCAGGGTTGTACGCAGCTGTTTCTATTAATAAAACGTGTTCTGCTGAGTTTGGGGATATATTTCTTTTCATTATTTTCAAAAGGAATATTGAATTGCTTTTCTGGAGCACGGTTTTCCATTCCCCCTGTGTTCTTCTCATGTGCACACTATTGTCATTGAGGTTACAGAGCTGGGGAGAAAAAAAGCTAATTTCAAGAATAGAAGTGAGAGTCATGCTATGAACAAATATATACAGTGATTTTTTTTTTTTTTTTACCTCCAGAAAGCAGCTTTTCTGTGTCTTGCCACATTTTAGAGCCCAGCCTCTCGGCTGCTTTGCCACCTTCTCCAGCCCGGTCGTAGCTTCTGTTATGCTGTATTGCCAGGTCTGACCGGGTTGGTCTCTCTCCCACCAGATGGGCATCTCCTTTAAGACATGCACTGTGTTCCTCGTCTCTGTGTTTTCATTGCCTAGGACAGTGCTCCATAAATCTGTGGAATGAACCAGAGATGCAATTATGTGCTTTTACACATAAAGAAATTGGAAGACATGTTTACATAAGGACTGAAGAAAATATGGAACTATGGTAAAATGGAAAGAAGACCCTGGAAATAGTTATAGGAAATTTAGAGAATTTTTTAACGTCTCAGAAGCTCGGAAGGGTCTATGCAAGAAAAACTGATATGAGGACTTCTCTGGTGGTCTAGTGGTTAAGCATCCACCTGCCAATATAGGGGACATGGGTTTGATCCCTGGTCAGGGAAGATTTCACATGCCTCAGCAACGAAGCTCGTGCACCAGAATTGCTGAAGTGCTTGCACCCTAGAGCCCATGTTCACAACAAGAGAAGCCACCACAATGAGGAGCCCAAGCATGGCAACTAAAGCGTAACCCCCAACCTACTACAGCTAGAGAAAGCCCATGCACAGCCACAAAGACCCAGCGTAGCCGAAAATAAATAAAAATTTAAAAAGTAGTCTATGTAAAAAAGAAATGAAAGACTGACAGCCTGTGGGACAGGCTCAGACCTGAGGCATGCTTAGTGACCTTTCTCTGGTGGCACTTTGGGGACAAATGTAAAAAAGGCCTGAGTGTCTCCAAGCATGGGAGGCAATTATTTTAAGGAGTGAACTAGTGAAAACAACTGAAAAAGAAAAATGGAAAGATTATGATTCTTATCAGAATATAATGTGCATGTTAAAGTTTTTCTATGGGGAAATTTGGGGTTTAACTGAGATGAAATAAAATAGACTAAATCTAATGAACTTTTGGCACCAGAAATGAATACTGTGGTGGCATTTGAAAATAGGTATGGCTGAACAGAGTCAAATGGAGAGATGTTCTTTGCAAGAGCTCCTTTGGAATGCCCCTTCAGAATACTGGTTTGGAAGTACCTAGATTAGCTTTGCATCATTTTTGAGGGTTACAAACTCTGGAGTCAGACAACTTACCTTCTGTGCCAGATCTGTGCCTTACTCACTGTGAGACTTTGTGACTTTCTTAACATTTCTGTACCCAGTTAATTCAAATGATATGTGTAGTTTTATCTCATTTATGAGATTTGGGTAAGGATTCCACAAGATGACACATAGCAAGCAGTCAATAGATATTGGTTCTTTTCTTAAGATTTGTGTGTGTGTGGACCATTTTAAAGTCTTCATTAAAATTTATTACAATATTGCTTCTGATGTTTCTGTTGGCTGTGAAGCATCTGGGATCTCAGCGCCCCTATCAGGGATTGAACCTGCACGCCCTGCATTGGAAGGTGAAGTCTCAACCACTGGACCACCTGGAAAGTCCCGATATTGGTTCTCATTGTAACACTCTTCCTATTTATTGCTGTTGCAATTTGCATTCTACAGAAAACCACGAGATACTATTTGATAGATCCACGACGAGACTATTGATGAAGGAGAAAATCTTGTCATCCATGGCCCTTTAAGACTGACACTGGCATAAGAGTGTCAGGTCTTCCCAAAGACATCTTTGGATGTTTGAAAGTAAGAGGTTTGACGGAGCATAAATCTGATTAATCTGATAATGAACTGGTTTCCTTAACTACTCATATCATGTTTATGCAAAATATAAAATTTCAGAACAATAAAGGGAAGTAAAGAATTAGAATGTAATAAACCAAATTAACTAATGTCATCTCTGGATAGAGAAATGATATGTGATTTTGCTTTATTCTTTATGCTTTTGAAATATTTGCCAATTTTTGTCAAAATGTGATCGTGATAAGAAAATGAGCTAACTTCAGACTATCTAGCTTATTTAATAGAAGTTGGATTATTCCTCTTCATTGACTATGCTTTTTCCCCCATTACTTACTTAGAGGGTAAAGCATCTGCCTGTGATGCAGGAGACCCAGGTTCAATCCCTGGGTTGGGAAGATCCCCTACAGAAGGAAATGGCAACCCACTCCAGTATTGTTGCCTGGAAAATCCCATGGATGGAGGAGCCTGGTGGGCTACAGTCCATGGAGCCACAAAGAGTCGGACACAACTAAGCGACTTCACTTACTAGATTTTAAAGCTGTTATTTTTATAAGAACAAATCCTCATACTTTATGTGTTAGACATCAAAATTCACCAACAATAAAATTGCTAACTTCATAAAGAAGACCTACTTAGAATACACCCTAAAGTGTTCACTTATCTACTTGGAAAAATCATTGAGTTTCTCTATACAGCCTTGGAAGAGGTTGTGATATTCTTTGTGGTATCTGGACGTGATCACATTTATATCTGGCTGGTACTTTGCAGGAAGAAACCTATCTGAGATAGTCAATTAAAAGGAGAGAAATTCAGATTGCACATTTGAGGCTCAAAAATGTCTTGAGAACTTTTAAAGACCTGGTAAAAACCTATTAAGTCTTTTTATAAAGTTCTATGTCAGGTTAGGAATACTTGTTGGTAGAATAATCTTAGGTTCCCATGCTCTGGATATTAAAAACCACTTTCATAGTTCTGTTACCCAAGTAATTTTGTCCGTACAAGTCACAGCTCTCTTATTGGATGTCCTTGCCGGTGCTCCAATGGTCCTTAGTTTTCTCTTTCACATGATTCACATTTGTAAAATGTGTCTCTATCATTTTACTGATGTGCATCAATAACATACTTTTACACAATAAAAATTTAGGCATAGTTAATTTCTAACAACACCATTTATTCTATTTATTCTATTTATTTGAGGAGCATTCCCCCACCGCCACTCCCCCTGCCCCCACACACACACCCCAGTGGAAAATACAAATGCATGTTTGTGAGTCCAAGATGAACTATGGGCACAAAAGGAAAACACATGAGGACTGCTGACATACAGAGAAACCCAAATGAAAAAGTTCATTTTTCTGCAGTGGTGTGGCTCAGTGGCAGCCCACTCCAGTACTCTTGCCTGGAAAATCCCATGGATGGAGGAGCCTGGTAGGCTGCAGTCCATGGGATCATTAGGAGTCGAACTCGACTGAGCGACTTCACTTTCACTTTTCACTTTCATGCATTGGAGAAGGAAATGGCAACCCACTCCAGTGTTCTTGCCTGGAGAATCCCAAGGATGGGGGAGCCTGGTGGGCTGCAGTCCATGGGGTCGCTAAGAGTCGGATACGACTGAGCGACTTCACTTTCACACGTTGGAGAAGGCAATGGCAACCCACTCCAGTGTTTCTGCCTGGAGAATCCCAGGGACTGGGGAGCCTGGTGGACCGCCGTCTATGGGGTCGCACAGAGTCGGACACGACTGAAGCGACTCAGCAGCAGCAGCAGCAGTGGCTCAAAGAACAACCGAACAGGAACTTTCGTATTTGAACTAACAAGTTCTCTCCAAGAAGGGTGGCAATTTTTCTAGCACCAGAAGCAGCCAGGACCAAGAATTAGACACACCACCTGGGGTGGGGCAGCCACTGGGGAAAAGCAGAGCCAAAATCAGGTGCTGGAAAAAGTCTGATCCAACACGCACAACATGAGGCATGGCGAGAGCCAGAATTAACCACAGAAGGGAATTCAGATGGTCTTTCTTGGGGATCTAGAAGTAGGGAGAGTGGTGGCATATTAAGAGGGAGGGCAGGGACAAAAGAATAACAGGAAGTGGAGGAACAGGCATGCAGATGGAGAACATCAGCAAGGAAAAGACATACTTGGAGGCACCAATTCTGGCATTTACTGGAGTTGGGAGCAAGCAGCAAAAGCCATTCGCTTCACAGCTACATGTACCATTTAAAGAATTACAGTAAGAGCACAATTTTCTTGCAACATATATCAGGCATAAGTGAACCCTGTGCATTAGCTCACAGACCCCTTGCAATAAGTTAATGAGTAGCTACTATTATTACCATTTTGCAGGCTGGAAAACGTGAGTTTCAGAGGGATTATTAGGTGATATGCCCTAGGTGAGCAACAGAGCCAGGCTTCAAAACCCAGCATCTTGGCTTCTGAGTCCTGTTCTTGGCCACTTTGCTGCATTAGCTGGCTGGGGCTTGAGTACTGCCTGCCTATTTATGGAATATTTTCAAGAGAAATATTTTTCCTGAGAACTGATGGCTCTCCTGCAACCCTGCTCCCAGCTCAGCAGGAAACAATCAGGTAGGTTTTCCCTTTCTAAGCTGCATTGTAAGGCACATCGCAGTTCCAGAATTGCATTTTGTTTCCACTATTTCAAGCATTTAGAAGAAAGATAGCACAGGAAAGGAAGAAATGGGAAGAAACATCATCTTGCTTTCAATATTTCCTCTATGAATAAGATATTTTGACTGAATAAAAGGAGAAAAACTGAAAGAGAACAGAAACAACCCAACGTGGTGTGGAAATGCCAGTTTTCCTAAGCAAAGCTAAAATGAAAATAAAGAAGCCAAGTTAATCTAAGGAGAGAAGTAGGAAAGAGTCCTAAAAACACAGCCACCCACAAAAGTAACAGAGAGCTTTAACCTCTGAAGAAACTTTCCTTTTGCTAGTAGAGAAAAAGGCCAAACTCGGAAGTGAGAGAAAAGAGGAAAAACAAAAGCAAAACAATTTCTGGTTAAAAAAAGAAACTAGTGTTGGAGAAGGTGAACTAAGGCCAGGTTCAAGTAAGACACTGCTGCTTGACTCCAAAGAAAACTGGAACAATATAATGATGCTGAACTGGCTGCATGAATGTTTAATCTGGGAGTTCCCAGGTGGCACTAGTGGTAATGAACCCACCTACCAAAGCAGGAAAACATAAGAGACACGAGTTCAGTCCCTGGGTCAGGAAGATCCCCTTGAGGAAGACAGGACAACCTCCTCCAGTACAAGCCATGGGTCACAAAGTCTCAGACACGACTGACACAGAACATTATATATTTTATTGCATACATATGTATATAAATCCAGAGGTTTGCAACAACACCTGAATTTTTTAAAAGGACCAGGACCATGTTTAAGCTGGACCAGCACTTTGAGCCATTTCAGATATCTGTATGGATCACCACAGTTCGATTCTACAAAGGCAATCAGCATCAAGAAAAGCGACTGCATCAGTTCCACAGTAACCTGCTATGGAATAAATATATTGACGGGATACTGCCTGAATAATTAATTTATTGGATCAGTTATAATTTAGAAATATGGAGCAGGATGATAAACAGAAACCTCACAAGAATATACAAAGTACCATACTGAATCAGCCCAAGGATTCACCGAAGCCAGACACAGCATTATCCCACCTCCTGAAACATGTCCGGGGAAGGGGATGTGCTCTCCTTCCAAACCCCGTAACTAACTCAGCGGTCCATGCTCCTATCTGGAGGCTCCATAAATCAGGCTGAGGAGTGTCTCCACCTTACAGCAGCAACGTTGCACAGCATTGAACTTGGCATACTGAGCACGGAGACTTGTACTTAATCATGCTAAACAGATACTTTGCTCATAAACATGTGAGTGAAGGAAACTTTTAGGATCTCTTATGGATTCTCATTTACTAGGAGACAAGTTCTTCAGCCTTGTCAGGAAAATAGCCAGTTCTTATTTCTCATAATAACAATATTTTTTAATCTTTTTGCATTTTGAGACCAGGAAGAGCATCAAGGCCAGCTTCAAACAAAGAACCATTTCCCACAGCCTCTGATCATCTTCCAGCCCAATTTGCAGAAAGACAACCTGAGAGCTCACAGAGGTCATACAAACCCAGAGGTCACCAACCTGAGATCCTCTCTGAAGCTCTTCAGATATAATCAATGATATGCTGACCATCAATTTACATTTGAACCAAGAACAAAGAAGATCAGCATATATAGCACAGGGAGCTCAGTTGGGTGACCTGTGATGACCTAGAGGGGTGGAATGGAGAGGTAAGGGAAGAGGGAGGCTCAAAAGGAGGGGATATATATACACACATATAACTGATTCACTTTGTTGTACAGCAGAAACTAATACAACATTATAAAGCAATTATACTCCAATTTAAAAAAATATTTTTTTAATTTAGGAAGGTCGGTATATAAAATATAATTCATTGCTATAATTAGACCTCCCTAGAGAGGAATAATACTTTCCCCCAACTTTGCTATACACAGACTATATTTACTTATTTACTCTGCCTCATTACACAAATATTTTGACGAAGTTTATCGTTTGACAGTTTCCACAGATAGAACAAACAAACAAACAAAAAAAAAGAAAAACAAATAGTAAAATCTTACAAGCCCCAGAAATCCTCCCTAGGGTTCTGATGCCATGGATATTTGTCCAGCTTGCCCTATTCATCCCAAATGACCCTGTTTACAATGACAGAAATCCCCCTTACCTTTTTTTCTGGAGAAGTAAAGTTTCCATCCGTGTTGTCCTCAAACAGGTGAAGAAAGAGAGGGTGGCGGGAATTTCCATGGAAATACCTTGAGACATAATCAAAACCAGATGCCAAACTTTCTGAATCAAGTGGGCTCATATGCCATAAAAATGAGTGATTTATTTATGATAGGTCTCTAATTAATAAAATATGGTTGTAACATACGACCAACAGAGCATATTTCACTGCATCCCTGTAAAACACAGCTGGCAAATTGGAAGCAACATAATAGCTAAATCGCTGCAGTTGTCACCACATGAAGAAGACCCAGCTTGCGCTTTGCACGACATCCACCTCACATCAACCATCCAAGGAACTAAGTCCAACATTTATTCAACATTTAGTGCCTAAGTCACTGAATAAAAAGTTCAAGTCTATACTATAGGCAAAACTAACACAGAATCACTGGAAATAAAAACTAGACTCTACCCATAGAACAGATTTCAGCACATGGGATCTAATTCCCCAACCAGGGATCAAACCTGTGCCCTCTGAATTGGAAATATAGAGTCTTAATGACCGGACAGCCAGGAATTCCCAGACATGCTTTTATATCTTAATGACTTCATTTACAATTTTGTCAAATGACCGTTTTGTAAATTAACGTACTAGAATGACGGTTTGGTTTCAGAAGACAGACAGGATCACCTGGGGCCACATGGTTCCTAACTGTCCCTTTAGAGAGTCTGACTAATTATAACAAAGCAGAGCTGCTTACATGCGGCTTCTATGCTCGTCATTCCCTTCTTAACACTGTCGTCATCATGTTATCACTTAGGGATGCTAAAACTGATTATGACGAGCATTGTAAATGCTACAGTCCTCATCTTCTGACTTCACTGATAACTGATTGATAGCTGAGCTTTTTAGTTTTTTCATGACTGGCAAGTGTATTTTCATAAAACCCAGATCTAAAGAGAGAGGAAGGTCTTAACTGGGCACCGTGGTCCACAATCTCTCTACGCAGCATCAGAAGGGTAGCCCTGGGACCCGGCAGTGTCATCTCCTTCTCTGTGTCTTGGGGGCAGGGGGTAGCAGCTGCACCACCCACAAGCATAGTGAGAAACAGCTGCCTGCCTCTGCCGACCAAGCTGAACTGTGTGCTGACAGAGAATGAGCGATCCTTGCCATTCAGCACAAGGGCTGCTGCGCAGAGGGCTCCCAGCACTGGAAAGGCCTGCAGCCTCAGGAAGATCGAGGCTGATGAATAGGTCAAATAAAATCGTGTTTCTGGGGTCACTCTTGGTTTTGAACCAGAAAATGTCCTGATTGCATCAAATTAACCATGTGCAGGCCTGCTGCATTTTCTCTGCTATGAAAATGCAAGTGTGACTACACCAAGAAGTTGGCTGCATGAGGAGGCTACTCTCAAAGTCCTGTTTCTGGTACTAAGGCCCCACATATTTGCAGCCCCACACCCCTAGCATTGCCTCTCACCGTTTCTCAAGGCCCTCGTGGTGTGTGGAGTGGAATAAACAAGGCTTGATTGGGAAGAAACCAAGTTCTCCTTGTGCACATTCACTCCTAGAGACGGGTGAACATCTCTCCTGAGATCAGGACTGACAATGCCTTTTATCACTCAACATGCCTGAAAGCAGAGCATGGCCTCTAGAAAGAGTTTCCTGGTGCTAAAGGCAACAAGAGTAAGAATTCTCTTAATCTGCGAAAATGTACTCATTCAAATGGGAGCTGCAGAAGGCTAAAAAACCCATCAGGCTGTGCTAATACCAAAGTCTAACCAACAGTAGGATGTGAACGCTAAGTACCTATCAGTACTCAGATATGGACTTCCTGGTGCTCCGTGGCTAATACTCAGTGCTCCTGATGCTAAGGGCTGGAGTTCCATCCCTGGGTCAGGAAACGAACCTGCAAGCCACAACTAGAATCCCACATGCTGCAAACGGCTTCCCAGATGGCACACGTGGTAAAGAACTTGCCTGCTAGTGCAGGAGACGTAAGAGATGCAGGTTTGATCCCTGGATCGGGACGATCCCCCGGAGGAGGCATGGGAAACCATTCCAGTGTTCTGGCCTATAGAATCCCATAGACAGAGAAGAATGGTGGGCAACAGTCCAAAGGGTAGCACAGAATCAGACATGACTAAAGCAACTTAGCATGCGCGCGTAGTGCAACTAAGAGCTGGAGCAGCCAAATAAATAAGTATTTTTTTTTAATACTCCAACAATCAATTAGTATCAACTGATCGATATTTATTAAGAGCCTATTCTGTGCCCAGAATATTATTTGGTGCTGGAAAGGGGTGAAAGATGAATGTAGACATATCCCTACACATTCTATAGTCAAAGAGTACAAAACTCACTTCCTGAAAACTGAGGTATATACTGTAGGCAAAACTAGCATATACAGGATCACTGGAAATAAAAGCTGGACTCTATCTGCAGATCAAACTTTAGACATGCTTTTAAATCATCCTTTAAATCTCCAAACAAATGTAATCTCTTTTTCTTTTTTCCATATGAGACACATTCAAATATTTAAAGATAAAATGAGTATGTCTTATTTCTTCAGGCTAAAATTTTTTAACCACTCCTCACAGGACAAGATTTTAAAAATTATTTCCCATCTTAATTGCTTCTTTCTAAATACTCTCCCTTGTTAAGCATCTCGGCACATACACTCGATTACAAAAGTTCGTCTTCTTATCTGCAAAATGGCAGAGCCAGGCTAGGTTAATACGATTGTGTCCTCCCACCATTAAAGGAGCTGACTTGAACTTCCTCTCCCACAGCTCTGTTCATCTAGGGGGCCTGCAGGGAATAGCCACAGAAAGGACAGCCATCAGATCAAACATGTAGAAAAGGGGCCAGGATAGTGTGGCAACCATGGCAAAGGATGTGCTTTCCAGGAGATCTGTCGAGGACCGAGGTCTCGGGTCGTGGACTGTGACCTGGAGACTGACTCAGCTACAAGGCCACCGAGGGTATGAACTTCGGAGCCTCTTAGAGCTTCATCTTTTCACGGAGTAGGAAGCCGAGTCTAGGGAGGGAGGGACGTGCTGAGGAGCTACTGGGTGTGGCAGACTGCATTTTCCAAAAATGTTAGCAGAGCATTTCTGACCCCAGCTGGTCATTCAAGACCTAGTCACATCTCCCTTAAGGAATGGGACCTATTTCCTGTCTCCTAGTGATGGCTTTGAGGTTGAGAATGCGCAAATGCTTCTGTACATTTCTCTGTGTGTGTGTGTCTCTATCCATCTACCCTCATGTATCTATCTTATCTACCTATCTATTATCTATCTAATATCTGTCTATTTATCCAGCCATCACATCTATCAATCTGTCTAACATCTGTTTGTCTATCTATCTATCTAGCAGGAGAAGAAGGGGACGACAGAGGATGAAATGGTTGAATGGCATCACCAACTCAATGGACATGAGTTTGAGCAAGCTCTGGGAGCTGGTGATGGACAGGGAAGCCTGATGTGCTGCAATCTATGGGGCTGCAAAGAGTTGGACACTGAGCGACTGAACTGAACTGATCTATCTATCTCTATCTCCATCTCTCCAAACATCTTCGGAGGCCTGAACTACCACATAATAATTTTAGTTTTCCCAAGCCAACACAGTGGAGAGACCAGAGAAAGACATCTGAGAATCTCCGCTGTCCAGCCTCACAGTTGTCTGTTTTGCCCCAGCTCAGAGTCAAACACAGAAGTGACAGAGCTTTCCCATGAGATTCTCCCAAGGGAGAGCCACCTAGCGGAGCCCGGAATCATCAGAGATGATCCTAACGTAGCTATTTTATGCCATTAGGTTTGGAGCCAGTCTGTTACCCAGCGACAGGTAACTGGGACACTGTGTCCTTCAAGAAGGCAAGGAGACCCTGTCTTCCATCTGTGGATAGCCCATTTCTTTTCCCTAGAGTTACCTCGATGTGTGATGATAACAGAGCCCCAAAAGGCAGAGACGCCAAAGGAGAAACTCGCTTTGCAAAGTGATGAGATCAAATCCCTAATCCAGGTCCTTCACCCCCTGTGGCTTCCCCCTTTCCTGACCACTTGTACATGGAGTCCTGTTTCAGCAGACCTTAGGAAGAGGTGGTACATGTCACCGTAAAGAAAGGTACATGTCACCAGGCACAACTGGGCAGAGGTGAGGATGACTACTGCGAACAGTGCACTCTTGAGCTCAGCAGAGAGATGCAGGGGCCAGTGAACCTGGAATCCTTCCAGATGGGCCGTCTCGGGTGATTGTGTAAATCTTTCAGTCTCAGTCTTTTCACCTATAGATGGGAATCATGCTTCCCACTCAGTGTGTGTAAAAATGAGTGTGACTAATAGACGTAAAACCTGTCACCACCTAGAGCTTCAACAAGCATCCTTATCAACATTTACACTATAACCAGTTTGTGTAATTGTGTAAATTCATTCATTCCCAATAATGAGTGTTACAAAAATGAAATCGAACATAATCCCCACACACTGAATTCATAATTTCAGTAGGAAAGGCAGGCAGAGTAATCATTAAGTGCTTATGCAAAAAAAAGTGATGCTCTGAAGAAACTGTCCTAGGTAATAATAGATAGTCCTTCAAAATGAAATTAGCTTTCTGGGGTTTCTGCGAAAACTTACTCAAGAGAAATTTTACAGATTTGATAAAATAATCTTGTCACCCTATTATTGACTCAAACCTAGCTAAAATCAGTACTTCCCTGGTAGCTCAGACAGTTAAGAATCCGCCTGCAATGCAGGAGACTCAGGTTTGATTCCTGGGTCAGGAAGATCCCCTGGAGAAGGGAATGGCTATCCACTCCAGTATTCTTGCCTGGAGAATCCCATGCACAGAGGCGCCTGGAGGACTAAAGGCCACAGGGTCACAAAGACATGGCTGAAGGACTAACACCTTAACTTTTACTTTTTCAGGTAAAATCAAGCAAAATATCTGAAGGAGCTTGAGCAAAAATAAGGAGTTTTTGTTTTCTTTTCACATTTATAGATTTCCTGGGAATGTTGGTTAATGGGGAAATTGAGAGACAGTATTGATTACTGATGGAATATTCTTAGCAGCCCCAGTGGGTAATGATAGCTGTACACAGTTGTCTGAGAACAGAGGAAAGGGGTAGAAAAGGAGAAGACAGTATTCAGAGCAAATGATTATGGTCCTAACCATCCTTGGTGGATAAATGTCTGGGGAGAAAGGGTAAAAAGTAATTCTGGGGAAATAGGAGCCTGATAATGGAGCTTATTAAAAGTTCATTGTTAACTGATTGCCAATAATTCTACACCAAAAGTTGTGGGAGACAATTTCTCTTTAATAAGATGACTAGGCCTCCTTGCCCCCTAAAATCTGGCACTAAGAAGATAATATTCTGGTGAATAGAGGTGTTTCCGGGACTGCAAAAGACAGTCCTTCATAAGAAACCCTGGTCTTGAGACACCAGGCCTCGTGGTCCCTCTATTGAAAGATGACTTGCAGTATTTACATATCTGGGAAGGGACATGAGCCGCAGGGACTTACCGGGGAACTTATTCTCTGGCTGCCAGACATACCAGTCTTCTGTTTCTCATGGAGAAACAGACTGAGGTTATGAAAAAAAAAAAAAAAGTCAGGAGATCTAGTTCTTGTCTGTGACTGAACAAAACCAGCTATGTGACTCTGGGCTAAACCTTCTGAATTCTTCATCTGAAAATGTCCTCACTGGGCTCAGACTCTCCAATTGTATCTGAAGCCTTCCATGACATGAACTCAAGATTTTCGTATCCTTTTAGCTTTAGTTTTCCTCCGATGTAAAACGTACTTTGTTGTTGTCGTTTTGTTGCTGAGTCATGTCTGACTCTGGTGACCCCAGGGACTATAGCCTGCCAGGCTCCTCTGTCCATGGGGTTTTCCAGGCAAAAATACTGGAGCGGGTTGTCATTCCCTTCTCCAGGGGATCTTCCCCACCCGGGGATCAAACCCCTGTCTCCTGCTTTGGCAGGCACATTCTTTACCACTGAGCCACCTAGGAAACCTAAAATTTACTTGGAAGCCCCCAGATCGCTCCAAGGAATATCCCTTTTAAATCCAAAAGGAGTGTCTGCTGGCTGCTGCTTTTCTGAGAACTTTCTCCCCTTTAGCACTCCGGGTCCTTCTCCACATGTGATCCGCGAGCACCCTGGGTTGCTCCCTGCACTGCTCGTGACCCTGAAAGGTGCCGCAGTCTTGACCAAATTGGCTGCCTTGTGTACACCTAAGTCCGTCCATACCGCGGCTGGCCGAGCAGAGTAGTAGGCAAGAGTCTGACTTGAGACTGGAATTCCGTCTGGGGCTGGGGAGTTAATCAGCCCGGGAAGGGGTGACTTTCCCCAGCATGAGGCTGCACCCAAGCCCTGGAGTTGTCACACCACCAAGCTCCAGGAGGAGGAGCGCTGGAGGCTGGAGAGAGAAAGAGAGAGAGAGAGAGAGAGAGAGAGAGTCAGGGGCTTTGCAGTGATGAGAGGAAGGATTACGAGAGTATTTTTTAGAAGGAGGCAAAGAAGATTTGAGTGTGGTGAGGAGTGCATGGGAAGGAGGCTATCAGAAACGGCAAAGTCAGAAAGTGATAATGAGGCAGAAAATTAAGAGATTAAAGACTTGACCCTGATCGAGAAAGTGAAACTAAAATAGAAAAGGGAAAATGGAGCTGATGGGGGAGAGAGGGGGAGGAAGTGGGCAGGGAAAGAAAAACAAGAGAAAGAGACAGATACAGTCTATCGTCAAAGGAAGGATGAACATGATGGAGAAAGAGAGAGACAGAGAAGAAGAGAGGAGGGAAAGGGAGACAGACAGAGAAAGAGGGACTTCCTGGGGGTCCAGTGGTTAAGATTGTGCACTGCCACTGCAGAGAGCTACAAGTTCAATCCCTGGTTGGGGAACTAAGATCCCCACACAGCACATAGTGCGTCCTTAAAAAAGAAAGAAAGAAAGCATCGTTTAAAACAAAAAGTTAGAGACAAAGAGATACTGTCCAGGCTGGTGTTTGGCCAAACAACAGTCAGACAGTGAAAGTGTTAGTCTCTCAATTGGGCCCAACACTTTGCCACCCCACGGACTGTAGTCCGCCAGGCTCCTCTGTCCATGAAACTCTCCAGGCAGGAATACTGGAGTTGAAACTCTCCAGGCAGGAATACTGGAGTTGAAGGCCATTCCCTTCTTCAAGGGATCTTCCCAACCCAGGGATCAAACCCAGGTCTCCTGCATTACAGGCAGATTCTTTACCATCTGAGGCACCAGGGAAGCCCAGAGTCTATACAATTGATACATAAAATTAACCATCAAATGTGCTGTATGTAAAGATGCCTTAAACAGAGCAGGGACCACACAGAGCTCTCACTCTCTCTGGCTCTTCATCTTCTCTCTCTCTCTCTCCTCTCTCTCTCTCTCTTTCCTTTTAGATGTAATTAACACATTAATAAGTCATAGAGTTTGAGTAAAGTAGATTATCCTCCCAAATGTAGGTGAGCCAATTAGTAAAAAGTCTTAACAGCAAAGACCAAGGTGGCCCTGGGAAGAAGGAATCCTGCCTCCTGCTGGCAACCTGGAAACCCTGCCCAGGGTTCCATTCCAGCTTCCAGTCCTACCAGCTTCAGACTTGCCAGCCTCCATCTTCACATGAGCTAATGTCTTAAAATAAATGTCTCTACATGTGGGACTCCCTGTGGCTCAGATGGTAAAGAATCTGCCTGTGATGCAGGAGACCCCAGTTTCATTCCTGAGTCAGGAAGATCCCCTGGAGAAGGGAATGGATACCCACCCCAGTATTCTTGCCTAGAGAATCCCACGGACAGAGGATCCAGGAAGTCTGTAGTCTATGGGGTCGCAAAGAGCAAACAGCACCACTGAGCAACTGACACTTTCACTTTTCAATTCACGTGTACCACCTATCTGTGTCTCTGTGTCTCTGGAGAATCCTGACTAATCTGGTACCCAAAGTACTGTTCACAACTGACCATTAAGAAAGGCATCTTGGACTCCATCTGACAGATAAGAAAGCTTCAGCGACTCTGGCATCCCCAGGGACACCCCGGGGACTACTTACCTCTATAACTTCCCCCAAGGACTTTCATCTAGAAAGGAATGGACACTTAATTAAATCTAGGTCATCTTTACCTCCAGATCCACTGAGTCCTAAGCCTGGCTGAGGCTTTTAGAAGCCATTTCATCTCCTCTGAAGCATCTGAAGTTTTGTAGGAATGTCATTTGGCAACAACTGACCAGAGGGACCGGCAGAATTCCTTTCTACAATTCTATGACTCTGGCGATTAAGTGGCCCTGTTTCTAAGGTGGCTTGGCCTGTGGGGTTCAGAAAGAAGTCTTGGCATGCAGGATCTTAATCACAAATGCCAAGACCTAGAAAAACTGCCTTTCTAACGATGGCTTAGCCATACTCAGGCCATGCTGTAGCTAAAAGTCCATTTTCTCCTCCTCGTCTCCTGCTCCAACTGGCATGAGTGCTTTTGTTTGGTCCATCCTCAATACCTCATCCTCAGGGGCAAGCCAATTCATATGCGGAGATGGATGCTGAATTCACACGAGGATCCAAAGCCACCCCACCGTGAGCGTTGTTCTTTTCTCACCTTACTGGCATATCCCAGAGTCTGTGCACCAAGCACAGAATTAGTGAACTTGAGCACATTCGCCACCCAAGGTATCAGCAGGTGTGTCACAGGAACCAGGAGAAGGGCAAGGGGTTAACCACCAACGGAAGCTGGAGCTCAGCCTTTATTAACCCCACAAGTGAGTCTAACCACCACCTTCAGGATGCAGCAAGGGACCTGGTTTCCTTCGCCTCTCAAGTACCACAGGGCTGATATTTAGGGGAAAACTGTTAGGACACCTGTAGGTGTCTCATGTGGCTTTTGCTACCTACCAGTGTAATCAAAGTAATCACTTTTTCTCTTGATTTTTTTTTTTCTGCCAGAAGTAAGTGATTTTCTCTGCTCAGAGCTATTTCTTAGATTTTCAAGAGTCTATATTCAATCTTTTAACCATCAAGTTAACAACGAGCCTTTTTTTTTTCAGACCTCCAGGATGAGAAGTATAAAAATTTGATGAGGTAAACCAGGCTGGTACCCCAAAAAGATGGTGGATGGGCCTGGAAAACAGGAGATGCAGATAAGAAGCCAGTCATTGAGCCTCTTTAAGTTCCATTCAGCTTGGTCAGTATTTATGAGTTTGGTCGATGCAGGTCGACTCTTTTGCACGCATTGGGCACTATGCTGAGCGCTAGAGATGGAAGGACAAATAAGCTACTGTCTTGCCTCCAGAGACCTAAGTTCCAGGCAGGAGACGGCTATGTACATTGCAATCCAGGGTGAGCCATACCTCAGCAGAGAGACGGACGGTGCATTAGCAGAATGGAATGACTCAGGCAGGGTAAGTTTAGGGATCATTTCTCAAGGAACAGGACACCACAGCAGAAGCTCAGGTCAGTTTCCACGTATCTCCCAGACTTCTCGCAGCTCTGAAATTCAGTAATTTCATGAATAAATCCAAGAAATCCTGAAAGCCAGGAACATCCATGAGCAGGAGGCTTGTGAGGGGACTGGGGTTCGCAGGACTGGGGAGCTCCACAAGCCGATGCCGCTGAGAGCTGAGCTGCACAGCAGAGCCCCAAGATGGGGAGCTGTCCCCTCAAACCCTGGCTTTCCCCAAAGACAAGAGTCCACATCCACCTCTGACCAGGGTACAGAGACCTCCCCTGAAGACTATGTGCAGGAGGAGAAAGAGGGTAAATTCTCTCTGTAACTGAGGAGCCCATAGCCTGACGGAGGAGAAAGGGCAAAGAGAAAGATGGAGAAGCTCTGACCAGAATCCCAGACACAAAATAGGGGGCAGCAAGAGGGGCGGACAAGGCATTAATGAAAGGGAGGAAAATGTTTGTTTCCAGAAGAATCAGAAAAAGACTTCATGACATACAAACTTCCATCATAAAACACTATCAAAGGGCAGAGAGAGAAAGGGCATTCTACACAGAACATACTACATGAGAAAATGTGGGGGAAAGGCATTTCAGGAAATGATAAGCTGAATCAGACTGGAGCAAGGAAATTTAATAATACTTGTTATCATATTATTATAAATATTACTTGTTGAGTGCCTAGTGTGCCAAGAATTCAAATATCCTAGTACAGCAGTCCCCAGCCCTTTTGGCACCAGGGACTAGTTTTGTGGAAGACAATTTTTCCATGGACCCAGGGTAGGGGTGATGTTTTGGGGATGATTCAGCACATTACATTTATTGTGCACTTTATTTCTATTACTATCACACCATTCTACCTCAGATCATTAGGCATTAGACCCCAGAGTTTGGGGACCCCTGTCCTAGTCTACCCTTTACTGCCAGCAGAGGTATGAGAATCATCCCCATGTTTCAGATGAGAAAACTGAGGCTTAACTGGCCAAGCTGGGATTTTTAACACTGGTCATTTCAGATTCCTCAGTCCATACTCTTAACAACTTTGCTTATTTGGGATGTGACATTTAACACCTTGTTTGGAAACAGATGCTTCATCTAAGAGGTAAGAGAAATGGTGTCACTTCTAAGGAGAGGACAAATAGAAACAGCAGGTAAGTGTGACTGCCATGTGGAAAGTGATCAGGAGCAAGGAGAGACTGGAAAAAAGGAGATCTTTGACCTGAATGCCATTGGAATGATATTTATGCAAGAGTCACAAAGTGTTCTGGAGTGAAGCAATAGCGGGTTGAAAAAGAAAGAAAAGAAAGATACATAAGAAACACATGATGAAGATAGAATCGCCAGGACCCAGCTAGTAGTTAGAAAGAGATGATAAAGAGAGGGCAGAATAAGGAGCTTGGAGAGTGTTTGATCCCTGGGGACCACTCCTAGGTCAGAGTTCATCCAGCTTCCCAGATCCACAAGAAAGGGAAGGTGAGTTTTTTGATATATAGACAACAGTCAATTACTTTTTCTGTAAAGTCCCAGACATTTTGCATAAGAAATTTTATTATCTGAAGTGTGGATAAGCAAAATTTTCCTTTATAGAAAGTCTGTCCCGATCACCTGTTTCTGGAGAATGTTGCATATAACAGGTACTTATATTTTTAAAAGTGAAAGTTTTAGTTGCTCAGTTGTGTCTGACTTTTTGCAACCCCAAGGACTGTAGCCCACCAGATTCCTCTGTTCATGGAATTCTCCAGGCAGGAATACTGGAGTGGGTAGCCATTCCTTTCTCCAGGGGATCTTCCCGACCCAGGGATCAAACCTGGGTCTCCACATGGCAGGCAGATTCTTTACCATCTGAGCCACCAGGGAAGCCCATGTTTTAAATAAATAAGTAAATAAACCAGAAGGACTTTCAACTTCTTTCTCCTTGTGAGGATTTTCCCTATACTCTTCTTTTACATCAGAACTCTAGAATCAACATTTAAGAAAAGCAATAAAAGGACCCGTGGTAGTCCAGGGGTTTAAGACTTCACCTTCCTATATAGGAGGCTTCCCCGATAAGCTCAGTTTGTAAAGAATCCGCCTGCAATGCAGGAGACCCCAGTTCAACTCCTGGGTCGGGAAGATCCATTGGAGAAGGGAAAGGCTGCCCACTCCAGTATTCTGGCCTGGAAAATTCCACGAACTGTATAGTCCATGGGGTCACAGAGTCGGACATGATTGAGCAACTTTCACTTTCTCTTTCCTGTGCCAGGGAGGGTGCAGGTTCAATCCCTGGTCGGCAAGCTAAGATTCCACATGCATTTAGGACAAAAAAAAAAATGTGAAACAGAAGCAATATTATAACAAATTCAATAAAGACTTTAAAAATGGTTCACATTAAAAAAAAGAAAGAAAATCAATAAGGGACCTGAGGACACAGGAAGGGGGTAATGCAGGATGTGAGGTCAGTGATCTGGAAGAAGGGTCTGTCTTCTGATACTTGCAGTGCCTCCTGACTCGTGGTAAGACTTCCATAAGCCTTTGTTGAATGAGTAGATGAATGAATGAATCAGATCATCTAAACTGAAAGATCTTCGTAGCACATTTTTGAATGGGGGAGTTTGTGCAGCCACCAGTCCCATTAACCTTAGCTGCCGATGTGATTAATGTAACTTTTTCCAGAAGTCTTTGGCCTGAAAAACTCAACGCTGAACACTTGAAGAAAAAAAAAAAAGCCCATTGGCAAAGCTTTCTTTTCACAGTGGGAGACTCCCAGTCACCTTGCCAATATCCCGGGCCCAATACCTTTCTGACTTTGCAGTAACTCCGGAGCCAAACAAATTGCCAAAGAGTTATAAGCTTCTTATTAGTTGGATGGGTTCCTGCAGTTGTTCTGCTGGAACAACTTTCCCTGCACACATGTTGGTGAGCTGCGTGGGTAATTCGTGTGCCTGCAAGTCTGCTCTGCGACGGAGGAGCCCTGGCATTTCTGGGTGAGCATCTGCTCTGTGATCTATGATCTACAATCTCCACTCCCTCCTGCCTTTGCTTTGAACTGAAGTGCTGTGTGAAGCAACCCCACTACCCACCACCGAGCAAGCCGAGACCTGAGCCTCGATGAGTGTTACAACACTTGCATGTTATCCCAGGCCAGCCAGTCACACCAGTATTCAAACTGTGGTGTGATGACAATCACCGTGAACTGAATGAGATGACCGTGGTGGCCAGGGTTGGGCTAGACATTGGAAATCACAGAGATTTTGAAGAGGATAGGCCCTGGGGAACCCCATGAAAACCTAAAATAGAGAATTAACATTTGCTCGTGGCCCTGAACTTATATAGCAGACACTAAATTAGAGAGCTGGCAGAGAAACAGTACTTGTCACCCAGGTCAAGATCAATATGATCCTTTAGGGTAATTCATTTATGACTACTGTATACCACATAGTAGCCAAAACCTTACTGATTTTATGGACAGGATCTCTATGAGGGTAAAAGCCCACTCTAGAAATGAAACTCTTTCTCAGTTAACAGCCTTAATTCACAAGTTCATACCCAATCCTCTGTCTCATTTTGTTGTTGTTGTTCAGTCATCAAGTCATGTCCGGCTCTTTGCAGCCCCCTAGTCTGCAGCACGCCAGGCTTCCCCGTCTTTCACTACCGCTCAGAGTTTGCTCAAACTCATGTCCATCTAGTTGGTGATGCTATCTCATTTTGAGTTGAGCAAAAGTTTGCTAGCGTACCAACTTCTGTTTTTGTATGGATTTCTATAGGATATGAGACGGGTGTGATAATTTCATGATACAATGTGAAATGAGAATGTTCTGTCAAAATTTATTCAATGAAAGCTCCTTGAAAGGAATGGCAAGTTGAGATTTCTGTTTTGTTTTCCTCTGAGAAGCCTGCTCTACAGAGCACTGGTTCTGCTCTTCTCCTGGATGAGACAGTTTGTGACGAGGGACCACAAGGTTGATTTCCATAAACTATTCCTATTGATTTAAGCCTCCTCTCCAGGATTAGAAGAGACAATTATTTTATTAACTATAGTCAGGCAGTTATGGGGGCTTTCCTGGTGGCTCAGATGGTAAAGCATCTGCCTGCAATGCAGGAGAACCAGGTTTGATCCCTGGGTCAGGAAAGATCCCCCAGAGAAGAAAATGGCAACCCACTCCAGTACTCTTGCCTGGAAAATTCCATGGACAGAGGAGCCTGGTAGGCTACAGTCCATGGGGTCACAAAGAGTCAGACACAACTGAGCGACTTCACTTTCACTATTTTCAAGCAGTTATGGAGAAAATCTGAGGCAACTAGATATCCATAATTCCATCTTTCCTCCCTAGCGGCGTTCTCTTATTTCACCTAGAGTTCTTCACTTAGACATACAAACAAGGTCTTTCAGAGGCAAGTGCTGAGGAGTGGAAAGGTGGAAGAAGAGGAAAGAAAGGGGAGGGACAATGCATCTGCACAAAGTATGAACAAGCTGGCAAATCCCACCCCCAGGGGGACACACAGGACCTGGATCTGAGACAGAGAAGGACCTCATGGTGAAATGCAGCATGCTCACGACTCAAGTGCTTCCTGAGAACTTTTCTCTCCTTGTCCTAAGACAAGGCGTTAGTGGTAAAGAACCCGCCTGCCAATGCAGGAAATGTTAAGAGAAGCGGGTTCAGTCCCTGGGTTGGGAAGATCCCCTGGAGGAGGGCATGGCAACCCACTCCAGTATTCTTGCCTGGAGAATCCCATGGACAGAGGAGCTTGGCAGTCTGTAGTCTATGGGGTCACAGAGAGTCGGACATGACTGACTAACACTCACACACACTGAAAAAAAAATCACTGAAGAGTTTTCAGAAAGTAGACATGACTTAATCCATCAGTGTGATTCTAGACGGCTTCCCAGTGGCTCAGTGGTAAAGTATCCCCCTGCTCATGCAGGAGACCCAAGAGATGTGGGTTCAATCCCTGGGTCGGGAAGATCCTCTGGAGAAGGAAATGGCAACCCACTTCAGTATTCCTACCTGGGAAATTCCATGGACAGGGGACCCTGGCGGGCTACAGTCCTGGGGTCACAAAAGAGTCAGACATGACTGAGTGACTGAACAGCAATAAAAGCAGAGAGGCAGATAAGGTTTGGTCTAATTCCTACTTGCTCTTCTTTAAGAAAATCATCTCCTTGGTATACACCAGTTTGCCCATATGAGAATAAACTTGAATACAGAATTTTACTTCTTAAAATGATGCAGAGAAAACTCCAGTTGGAAATGATTAACCAACTGATGTAATACTAAGTATCTTATTTATTCTCGACATTACTGTGATCAGAAAGCAAGTCTGTGGTTTCCTTTGGCGTGGAAAGGGAAATGAACTCTGAAAATGGGGTAAAAGTTCCAAAGTCATGTAATATATGCTGATACCAGAGGAAACTGGGTGAAGGTTAGACCAGAGCCCAGCATTATCTGCTCACCTTTTCCCTAAACCTAAACCATTTTCACAATAATGATGCATTGAAAAGGAACGGGGTGAATCGGGGAGAGGAGAAGACTAAACTCAGAGCTGCAGATGCATCAGAGAGCTTGTTCATAAATTCTGGTCTTAAATGGCTAACAAAAACCAGAGGAAGCCCCACCTGAGATGTGCAGAGGACCCATCCTTCTGGTAACATAGATCACCCATCTCTAGATTGTCCTGATCTCCAGAGAACAGAATCCTCACCACCTTTGCTAGGCAGAGAAGATTACAGTCATCTTGCATCTAGCAGCCAATCTCCAGCCTCTGCAAGGTATCATTTTATTCAGATATTTTCCTGAACTTTTTCTTTTCATGTATACACAGTGCTTTGACAAATCATTTCTTCCTTCAACAAACACAGCTTGGGTGTGGAATCAAGTCCCAGAAGTTACAGTGAGCAAAGATACACAATATTTATTAATCTCCTGAGTGTATGTGCATGTATTTTAACCTGCTATTTAAACTGTAAGGCTTTCTGGGGAGATGAAAAAAAAAAAAAAAAACTAAAAGAGGGAAAGGCAGTGATATCAGTTCTATGCAAACAAAGTTAATGTGGTTAGAGCACGCCAAGATTAAATGTGATCAAGTGCTTCTGTACAAGGGGAAAAGCCCAGACAGAAAAATAGAAAACTGCCTCCATCCTTCTTTGCCAGCTTTCTTAAAATAACTACCATTGTGTTGGATTAAAAGGCATTTGCTGAAGATTTGGTGAAGAATTAAGTGTATTTGTTATTCTTTCAAAACAGAAACAAGAATAAAAGGAAAGCTGTTAGCCAACATTTCTCTTAGAAGATAAAGCTTTCAAGATAGCAGAGTATCTGGGTCAGTGGGGAACCTCTGCAAATGTTCTCTTGATTGGCAGCTCTTCAGACTTTCAGCTGCACACCTGACACTTCCTCCTCGACCCCCAGTCCAGAGGCTCGGCAGCCTTGATTACTGAGAAGTGGTCTGTTCAAGTGTCCTATGGATGAGTGGTGTCAACCCTGCCCAATGGTTAAACCCTCATCTCGCCAGTATAGGACTTGGGGACCAGAGAGAAAAAAAGTCACATTTGCCAAGCAGAGAGAAAGGAACTCCAGAATGCCATAAGCACTCTTAATAGCTTTGTTGCTATTTCTGATGCCTCTGTGACAAAAGAAAATAAAATTGCAGGATATTTTCCTAGAGATGAGCCCCAGTCCAGACACCCAACCTAAGTACGGAAAAAGCAGCCTGTTCTGGAACAAGCCAGAGGTTCTGCAATCAGGGGAGTCTGGGAAAGCAGCTTCGACAACACCTAGAACATGTGGGTTTGGTCTGGAGCTCTCGATAGCACCCCCTTGAGATGAAAGAAGGAAAGAGGGCAGCTACACTTTGGGGGTTCATTCTGCCCCACGACTGGGATTCATGAAGACTGGGAGCACTTTCCTCAAATATCAGCAACACAGTGTGGCACCAAGGATCTCTGTGCTTTCAACTGACCCTTTGTATCAAAGACAATCCCAGTGTGGACGTCACTCTTGAACAGTGGTTCTCCAGTGAGGTGACTCCCTCGCACCCCCACTCCCCCACACCCCAGAGGACATGTGCCAATGTCAACAAACACTTCTGGTTGTCACATCTGCCACTGGCATCTCACAGATAAATTCCTATGGCGCACAGACCACCCTCCACAATCAGGAATGATCTGGACCGAAGGGCAATTTTTCCGAGGTTGAGAAACTCTGCCCTAGAGGATGGAATGAAAATTAGTTTCAACTTTTTTTTCCCCCATAAAAGAATGTTTTTGGTAAGTTTTTAAAACTCCACAAGAGAGCGTCCCAGGGTTTACACTTTCCTATTTCTGTTATCCTACCATATACTCCAAGATTTTCACAAGCTGCTCAAACAAAACGACTAGGAAACAATCTCTGGTGGCAGGAAAAAGATACTCTTAATATACAGCACAACTTGTTTCTCTGCATATGGTTATCAGTGGACCCAGCAAACATATTGGATGCCTATTACATTCAAGCCATTGCTGGCTACAATAGGCACACATACACACTTAGTCACGTCCGACTCTGTAACCCCATGGACTGTAGTCTGCCAGGTTCCTCTGTCCATGGGATTTCCCATTCAAGAATACTGAAATGGGTTACCATTTCTTTCTCCAGGGGATCTTCCTGACTCAGGGATTGAACCCACGTCTCCCTCATCAGCAGACAGATTCTTCACCACTGAGCCACCTGGGAAGCTCTTTCAATATGTATGACAGGTAAAGAGGTGTCAGAGCAATTAGAATCAAAATAGAGAGAGGACCTTGTGGAAGATTAAACTACAATATAGAAAGCATTAATAAGAAAACCTAATAAAGCATACATCTAGCTAAGTATTAAAATTAGAAGTTAATACTGATGTTCTATGTAACTATGTTAAGGAAATTAAAACTTTAATGACAAGTAACAAGTTTAATACCTGCTGACTAATTTGCTTTGGGGGCGGATTATTAAGCCAGTGAATACCTATCAGTATTATTTTTAACTTTCAAATTCTATAAATGAGATTCTTTTTTCAACACCACTAGAAAGCTACTATGAGATTGAATTGGCCCCGTATTAGTTTAAAACAAAGTGCTTATTCCAGGGCAAGACTAGGAAAAAAAACTGACCCAGCTTAGGCTAAATTGGCATACATCATTCTTCATGAAATCAAAGATTGGTAATTACACAAGAAAGAAGTATAAAATGAGGCAACAAAAGGGAAGTCTTTCAAAGTAAACACACAAAACCCTTTTTTAGCTTCATTTTGCTCAAAAATGAAAAAGGAAACTTTGAATCATCTGAATTTAAAATAGTGAGAGAAGTCAGAAATAAAAATAAGAGGAGAAAATCCATTTGAGTGAAAAGGAATTTCCCATGGCCTAAGAAACACACTGAACACACTAAACAACACTCAGCTAGAATAGCACTTAGCAATTTACACCTGACTCTTTTCTTCTGGTGTTATTAAATCTAGAACTATAGTGACTCTGGGCTTCCAAGGTGGTTCAGCAGGTAAAAATCAGCCTTCCACACAGGAGATCTGGGTTTGATCCCTGGGCTGGGAAGACCCCCTGGAGGAGGGCATGGCAACCCACTCCAGTATTCTTGCCTGGAGAATCCCAAGGATTACAGTCCATAGCGTCACAAAAAGTGGGACACAACTGAAATGATACGCAAGCACATAAGAACTATGCGATCAGAAGTAAGAACTTCACAGCAGATAGCGCCTCCAGTCCGGTGGAATGGAGCTGCTCCCTCCCTTAGGAAAACCTCTGAGCCAGCACAGACAAGCCCAGCTGCCCCACAGAGGCTCCGCTTCAGATGCGACCTTGGAGGACAGAATCGGGGAGTCGGTTTGTGACTCCCCATTTGTCCCAACACTCAGCAGTTGAGTGAAAGAGATACATCACATCCAAGTTCTAGGAGCTACACAACCATGTTGGAACAACGAAAGGGATTTTGGGGGTCCATCATCCATGTTTCCCCATCCATCACGCAGAAGAAGAATAAAATCTTGACAGCTCTGGGAGGAGTAAGTCCTGAGTCTGAAGTTAGCACCCCTTCTTTTGCTTCTTAAATTGTCTACTGTTGGTTCAAGTTGGGAGGCTCCTTATACCACATCTCCACCAAATTGGCATCTCACAGCATCTCACTGCTGCCTGGAACAGCGTTCCTTCTTGTTTGCACGTTTATACTTAGCTTGAAATCTAGAATGTCATGACCTGGCATGACAACAGTGAGTGGCTGCACTGTTTACATTCCTGTCTGGTCAATTTTGATACCCACCGCTGCCTGCTCCCACAAAATCTTTTATCAGTTGCAAGGGATACAAGTCATGGCCTTAATAAAAATACTTTTAACTACTTAATGTTCCACTTACCAAAATTTTACATCTTTCAGATCAGTTCATCGGCACAGAGAAGAGGAAAAAAAATGCTTTGACCCACATAGAGAATCAGATATACAAGTCCTGATCTCCTAAACTTGAACCTGTCACCCTCAAAACCAACCAGCTAGAAACTTCAGACAACTATTACCCCCTCGTTAAGACAGATGCATGCCCTCATATTCCTTGGACCATGTGGAATGTGTTGACTGGACAGCACACTGCATTTTTGCCTTTGAAGGATGCCTAACGGCCCTACTGTCAATTCTGTGATGACCATGTAGACACTTCCATCTGCTTAGAAGCATTGGACCTTAGAAAGGAAGCCTTTTACAAAGCTGCTGAATGTCACCCTCCATGGAATATGTAAATTCTCATCGCAACACCCCAAAGTATTGACCTGAGAATCTGCTGGAGTACCTGCAGGTGATGAGGACTTCAAAGACTTAAACTGGCACCTAATCCGTATGTGGACATGGCTAGTATTTACTCAGTTATTTCTAGCTAAAATAGGTTTTCCTAATAGTTCTTCCTATTATAGTTTTAGCCCCTGGATGTTCTCAAAGGTTCTGGGCTCCAGTGAAAGTTCTCGCAATTCCATCTCCAGAGGATGCCACTTCTGTTATCAAGACGTGGCCACTGGGAACAAGGAATATTTTTGGATCCCAGTTCTGAAAAAAGTGAAAGTGTTTGTCGCTCAATCCTACCTGGAGCAAACTCTTGTTGAGACCTGCAAAGAATGACTCTTCAAAGCAAACCCAGAGTCCCTAACAACGTATAAGCCATAGTTTGTTTAGCGATAAGAACAAAGTTGAGTGATGAGCCACAGCATTTTTAAAAGAGCAAGAAAAAAAAGAGAGAGACTGATTACATATAATCACATATGTTGAACTCTTTCTAGCTTAGATATAATCTGAATATAATGAGTATTGTTACAAGAGATCAAGATAACAATAATAACAATAATTTTATTTATAAACCATTTTCCAGCCAACGTGCTTCAGGCATTGCATGATCATTCACAATGATTAAAACGCTATTAAAAACACAAGCGAATAAAACACAAGCTCTTCTTCAGATGCAAAATCAAGTGATGTTAAGAGAATAAGAGGGTAATCCTAGAAGTACAGAAAAATGACACCAGGTCATGGGAAATATCACAGAATGATCTTTACTTTGTGTTTTTCCACTATACTTACTTAAGGAAAAACAAATCTTTTAAATCCTTTTCACCAGGTCTTCTAATGTGTTTATTTTCTAAGTACCACCTTCCGCTTAGTTCCTATTCTTTATATTAAAATATCTCTTTCCTCAGGTCAAGATCTAGTTTCTACACCCATTCAATCAAATTTACGTAACTAATGGGTTTATTTTTTAAAAAATAAATAAATAAAAACAAAAATATTAGAGTGATTTAGCCATTTTTAAAAAATATTGGCCTTTTTGTGTGTCCATCATGTATTTTGGCCAGATGACCAATGTCATTTAAAAATTAAACATGGCCAGTTGCTGAGAGCAAAGCCCACATGACTGTAATTTCCAACATTTTAGCCATCATGACACTCCTTCATTCTGAGTTTTGCAATAAACACTAACTCCCTCCTCCCTTCAAAAAAGATGAGGATGGTGTGAAAACACTGTTGGTGACCTACACCACAATCGTTTCCTCCCTCTCCCCACTTTCTTCCTTGCCAAAAGAACAGCATTTTTGTCCAAGTATCAGGGGGTCATATGGAAAGTGGAGGAAATGTGGGCTCTGAGAGCTCAGTGACCTCTTTGCCAGCAGCAAGCTTGGCGTCAACTGTGCCCACGCAGCTCTGGTCAGAAGGACACAACAGAAAGCCTGATGGGAGCCCCCCAAGAGAGGCTGCCCTGCCTGCTGCCCCAGACTCTGTATAGGTGTGATCTTACAGCCAGAGCAACTGCTGCGGGACCACAGGATGCAGAACCAAAGGGCCAGGATAGTACAGTTGAGGGGAGAGACGGAAAGACACTCGTCCCTGAGGAATTTATGAAACCAAAGCTGCAACCACCCGACACTGCACTTTCTCTTATATAAGATAATCTTTCCTCTTTGTGTCTGTGTGTGTGTGTGTGTATGCTAAATCACTTCAGTTGTGTCCGACTCTTTGCACCCCTAGAGACTTGTTTAAATCCATTTAATGGAGCATTCTCCCACTTGCAGCTCAACAGTTTTAACCAACTCAAAAGGCATCATTTTTTTAATATAATTGAAGTAAATTAAATACTACAGGGATTCATAATTTTAGGAGACACTATCACACAACTGAAAGCACCTGGAATCTTTTAAAACAATTTGAATATCACACAGGCAACATACGCATATTGTTATCTACCAAGCATATTAACATACCTTGCATTTTTAATTCTTATAATTCCATGTGATATAGGTATCATTTCTTTTTACAGATAAGGAGAAACAGAGAGGGCAAATAATTTGCTGAAGATCACACAATTTGGAAGTGTTAGAGCTGGAATTCAGAGTCAGATTTTCTGAGTTAAAGCCTAAATTGCTTTCCATGACATTTTCTGCTACATTGACTGGATTCTTATGTTCTTAGACTGACTCTGGACAATGATCTCAACCAACTTTAAGTTACCGTTGACTGACTGTCAAGTCATATCAGAACCTTGGTTGAAATACTCTACTTATGTGAAGTGGGTTTATTTGTTTGTTTGTTTGATCTTTGATGAACTTCAGGCTCCTATAAGAATTTGGGTTCAACTTTTACTGACAAAAGCTAAAAACACATTGCCCACAGTTGATACACTTTTCACTAACCAATAAAATTTAAAAGGCAACTAAAGGAGATGCCGAAGGTCAAGACATATAGATCTACACTCTTGTGAACCTTATATAATTCTAAGGTGAGTGGACAGCAAACAAGAAAATAGGTAAATAAAAAATGGTTTTGATTAAAAAAACAAAACAGGAGAAACAACATTGTAAGTCAACTATACTTCAATTTAAAAAGAGAGAGAGAGAGAAGGAAGAAAAGGAGAAAAAAAAAAGAAAACAGGAGAAAGGAGGACCAACCTTAGATAAGGTGATTGGGAAAGACCTCTTACTTCAAAAGCTGACGTCTGAACTGTTAGATTCATGAAACAGGTGACTTTGAAGATATGGGAGAAAATATTTGGCTCAGAGGGAACAAGAAGGGCAAAAGATCCAAAGTATCAATGAGATGCTCATTTTCTAGGATGAGCGTTGACGTCACTAATCCAACCTGCTCTATCCAGTTGCTCCTCAGCCTCTCCACTAGATGTCTAAAATATATTTTTTAACTCATTAGATTTTTTTAACTCATTTTATTTAGTTATTTATTGGGCTGGGTGAGATCTTAGTTACAGCACACAGGATACTTGCTGCATCCTAAGGAATCTTTCCTTGTGGCACACAGACTCTCTAGTTGCAGCAAATGGGTTTAGTTGACTCCATGGCATGCGAGACTTTTAGTTCCCCAAATAGGGATCAAACCCACATCCCCTGAACTCCAAGGCGGAGTCTTAACCACTGGACCACCAGGGAAGTCCCTGTCTAAGGTATTTCAAATGTCACATGTCAAAACCTGAACTCCTCCCCTCCACCCCGGACCCTGATATCTTCTCCTCTGCAGTCATCTCTCTCCCAGATCTCTGCAACTCGTGCTTGCCCAGGTCAAAGCCTTGAAAGTCATCTTTGATGCCTCTTTCTCCCACTCACCTCCTGTGATCAGTCCAGATCTGTTCTCACCACCTCCAGGGCTACTACCCAGTGCAGACAACTGCTTTATCTGTAACCCAGATTATTACAAAGGGCTGGGAGAAGGATACAGCCAGTTCTGCATGTAGGGTACAAAATTTAAGGAAGTACTTAGTCTCAGGTTCATTTGCCTGTTAATGGACTCAGTAAGAGAGAAAAGCAGATGTTGAGGAGATTAGTATCTTAGTCCAGGTAATATGTGATATACTTGGATTTTGTCCCAAGTTGCTTAAGTCGTGTCTGACTCTCTGCTCTACGGACAGTAGCTTGCCAAGCTCCTCTGTCCAAAGGGATTCTCCGGGCAAGAATACTCGAGTGGGTTGCCAGGCCCTCCTCCAGGGGATCTTTCTGATTCAGGAATCAAACCTGCATCTCTTAACATTTCCTACACTGGCAGGCCGGTTCTTTACCACTAGCGCCACCTGGGAAATCCATGCTTGGATTTTTAAATAGATGGATATTTTAAAAGTTGAGCCAACAGAATTTCTGGTGAATTACAGGTAGAAATTGCCTCAAAGGGAGAAAGGCTGATGTGGTAGGAAATGGTAGAAGGTTTGTGGAAGACTGGGTTAAACAAGTTTTCAATGCAGATGGAACAAAAAGATCTATTTTTGTAAATGTTAAGATGTTTATTTGAATATTCACTGGAATGACTGAAACTGAAGCCCCAATATTTTGATCATCTGATGCACACAGACAACTCATTGGAAAAGTCCCTGATGCTGGGAAAGATTAAGGGCAGGAGAAGAGGGCGTCAGAGGATGAGATGGCTGGACGGCATCACTGAGGCAAAGAACATGAACTTGGGCAAACTTCAGGAGATGGTGAGGGATAGGAGGTCTGACATGCTGCAGTCCTTGGGGTCGCAAAGGGTTGGACACGACTGACTGACTGAAACACCAACAAGATGTTTATTAGATATCCAAGTGGAAATATAAGAGAATAGTTCAAGAAGCATGGAGTACAGGAAAGAGACCACACTGGAGGCAAAAGGTCATGAGTCCTCAGCGTAAAGAAGCCATGAGCCCACCTGAGAAAACTAGACATGGCGAAGAGAAATGCCGATACCCAGCAGTGAAGGGGCAAAACATGAACAGCCAATCGGGAGACTTCCTCACAGAGAAGATTTCCCACTCTCTGAAACCTTCGGGTTCCACCTACTTCCAGGAATCTACATTTCTCTGGCCCCTTTCTATATATTTGCAGTCATTTTTAATTCCTTTCCTTGACGATTGTTTCCTCCAGTACATTCACTAATCCGCAGCCTTGGCTTTCTAGACCTAAAACCATTCTCAAAAGTCTTTAAACTGAGACAATTTGTCAGTAACTTCATTGTGACATATACATGAAAATAATTATGTAAATTGAAAGAGGATTTATTTGCTGAACTCAAAATTATTTTTTATCTCCTTTTCTTTCTGACTGAAGACAATGGTACTTGTGCCAGTGAGAGACAAGGAAAATCACCACCAGTTTACCCTTTTAAGATTATTCTGGGTGCTTGATGATTCACTGGCACATGCAGGCTATCTTTTTAATTGAAGTATAGTTGATTTACAATGTTATAAATTTCAAGTGTACAGCTAAGTGATTCAATTATATATATAATATATATAATTATATATAATATATATAATTATATATATTATATATTCTTTTTCAGATTCTTTTTATTATAGATTATTACAAGGTATTGAATAGAGTTCCCCATGCTCTAGAGTAGGACTTTGCTATTAATCTATTTTATATATAATAGTGTGTACTATTAATCCCAAACTCCTAATTTAGCCCTCCTCTCCCATCACCTTTTGGTAACCATAAGATTATTTTGCAAATAAGTTCATTTGTATCATTTTTTGAGTTTTCACGAATAAGTGATATTATATGATATTTATCTTTGCGTTTTAACCTCATATCACAGAAGTGGCCCCAAATCCTATTCCTAGAACAGCCAAGCAGTGTTTTGGTGACCTCTGAGTAGTTTGTTTCTACAAAACAGAAACAGACTCACAGCCATAGGGAACACAACGGTGGTTACCCAGGGGGAGGCGAGGAGGGGGGAGGGTTGGATTGGGAGACTGGGATTACCAGATGCAAACTACTGTATCAATACATAGGATGGATAAACAACAAGTTCTCACCATATGGCACAGGAAACTATACTCAACAGCGTGTGATTGAAAAGAATGTGAAAAAGAATGTATATATGTATAACTGCATCACTTTGCTGTATAGCAGAAGTTAACATCACATTGTAAATCAATTATATTTCAATAAAAAATTTTAAAAAGGAAAACAAAAGAAGATGGAGGAGGAGATGAAGATGAGTGACTCCAAAGGGAAGGGGGACTTGTTAACTCAATTTATTTATCCATTAACTGTATCTCACACAACCTACATGTGCCCAGAGGAAGCCTAGAACTCTGCTCCAAAGTTCTAACCCCTGAGCCAGAAGCTGTCTCTTCCCAAATTGTCACAAGCCCTCAGGGTCATCCACAGACCCCTCTCCGGTGGCGTGGCTCCTCCAGCCAACGGCAGGTCATCCGCTCCTAAAGGGTCTTTCCACTGTTTGTTTTCTCTCGCCCTTATCACAGAGGTGGATGGTATTAGATATGTTTCTTTTTAGCAAGTATGAGGTAAGCAGAGGTCAACTCAGTGTCAAACAGAGATGTAGAAAAGCAGATATCCTTACAGTGCAAACCCGCCAGCCCGAAGTACAAACAAAAGAATTCTTTCAGCAACACTTCAAAACCAATTGAAACCATAGTGAGGCTCTGGGGGCCACTTTCTAGACAGAAGTCAAGCCAAAACCTTCAAGCTCAAGGGCTCTTCTGTCCTGAGCTGATACAGGGAGGCAGACACGTCCCTTCATTTTCTCCAGCTCAGACCCAGTGATGGGGGTCACTCTGGTGCCTGTTTTAGCAGACAATTCAAAGTGACAGAGACTGCAAACAAAACCCAGAAAACCCCATGCTGTACAGCCTGTAATCCTCAAGTGCCCAGTCTATGCCAACCCCTAAGGTGGGAGAAAGACAGCCCCCTTCCTCACAGCTGTCATCAACTCAAGCCAAGAGGAGAACTCGAGAACATAGGATGTTACTCTGCACTGATCACCTCACCTCTGAGCTCCAAGATAGCAATTACCTTTCCTTTCTTTTCTTCAACATTCAAACTTTCAGGGTTTTGCACAGAGTAAGAACTCAGTAGCTCCTTGGGGATCAAATTCCCTGTTTTTTAAATCTCAGGGTCTAAAGTCTTTGTATTTCCTTCCTCACCTCTTTTTTTTTTTTTTTTTTTAAGATTTTTCTTTTGATGTGGACCATTTTTAAAGTCTTTACTGAATTTGTTAGAATGCTGTTTCTATTTTACGTCTTGGATTTTTGACTGTGAGGCACATAGGATCTTAAGCTCCCTGACCAGGGACCAAACCCACACCCACTGCATTGGAAGGTGAAGTCTTAGCTTCTGGACCAGCAGGGAAGTTCCTGCATTTCCAAGTTACAGTTAAGGATGCCCCTAGATCCAAAAGAATCTCTGGCTCTATTCTCATTTACTTTCCATCCATTTAATTTTGGTTAAGCCCAATCTTACTAGTTCGTCTCCCTTTCTGTTTTCTATTTTTTCACAAGCCCTGAGTCTTTTTAAGGATCCTTTTCCCCCAGATCAAGCCCGAAACATGCTCTTTTCTCCCTCCTGCACACCCACGCCTTTTTCGCTGGCGATTCCTCCTCCTCTGTCATATATTTTATTTTGTTATCACCCCCACCAGTTGTTGTCAGGCTCAAGCTTCTCTACCTCTGCAAGGTGACCCGTGAGGAAATCAAATCATCCATCAGTCTTCGAGTCATAACATGATAAAAGGTGCTATATGAGCTACTCTGAGAAATAATATAATCCAACCATCGCTCAGGGGCTGTTTCCAGTCTGTCGCAAGTTTTTACTGGTTTACAACACTCTACCACCAAAAGCACTCATGCCCTATACTCTAAGAATTTAATAAATTCAATGTTGGCAGACTGAACTACAGCCTCAGAGTGAACAATACAATTTGTTCTTCATTTCACTGTTATAATAAATGGATGAGAACATGTAACCAAAATTATTATTATTTCATAAACACACTTTATAAAGCTTAAATACACTGTAGAAATTTTAGGTACTTTACTGTTAAGAGTTAAGTAGTACTAGTTCCGTGATAAAGTATTAACTAGCTCTGCAACTTTGGGCTCATTGTTTAATGTCCTGGGTTTAGGTTTGTCTTCAGTCACTCAATCATGCTCGCCTCTGTGACCACATGGTTGTAACCCACCAGGATCCCCTGTCCCTGGGATTTTCTAGGCAAGAATACTGGAGTGGGTTGCCATTTCCTCCTTCAAGGGATTTTCCCCACCCAGGGATAGAACCTGAGTCTTCTGCATCTCCTACATTGGCAGGCAGATTCTTTACCACTGAGCCACGTGGGAAGCCCTGGATCTTAGTAAATGCAAAAAAAAAAAAAAAAAACACAACTTCAGGATAACAATATTTTCACATGAGACTCCTACCTACCTATCTTTCTGATTTGGTCTTAAGTGAAACCACTTCCAAGATAAAAGCATCAATCTGATAAGCCGACAGCAAACCCAGCCCATTACAGGGCCCATGAATGTTAATTATTAATAGATTAAGTGAAACCCACCATCTCTCATTATTTTCGTGAAGGTTCAACACACTAAGAAATGTAAAAGCACTTTGAAAAATTATAAAGCAATATGCAAATGTAATGGATTATTTTTTTAAAGATTTTTTTGACGTCACCAGTTTTTTTAAGTCTTTATTGAATTTGTTACCATATGGCTTCTGTTCTATGTTTTGATTTTTGGCCCAGAGGCATGCAGCATCTTAGCTCCCTGACCAGGGACTGAACCCACATCCCCTGCTTTGGAAGTCTAAGTTTAAACCACTGGGCCGTCAGAGAAGTTCCTCAAATGTAATGGATTATTATTACAGAATACGAGGAACTCTTTCAATGTGCTGGCTAATTACATAAAGAACTAAGTAAGGTTCAAACAAAAAGTGCTATAGAATTTCAGCAGAGACCAACATGGATCAAAATTGAGGGGAGAACATGGATTCATTTGTGTAAAGATCTACTGTGTTGTAACAAAGTTTTGCAGATTATAGTATCTGCTATACCTCCATCAGATTCAACAACATTTGTACTCAGGAGCCAATTTTTACATAACTATAATAAAAGCCTTAGTTACTGTGGGGGGAAAAAAATCAGTAATGCAGGGGTTTAAGTAACAGAGAGGTTGATGTCTCTCTCATGTTATAACCCAGAGCAGCAGGAAGAACAGGTCTACTGTACCTGGTCATTCACGGACTCAACTTTCTTCTAGAAGATGTCTTTGTAATCTTAAGAGGAGATTGGTGTCATCTCTAGGATCAAAGCTGGTGATCAGCTTATCAGTGCTCTAGCTCAAAGGAAAACAGCATGAAAAGCATGTGTACATGATTTTCTGGCTTAAGCCGGAGGTGGTACACATCACTAGGAATTATATTCCACCAGCCAGAACTTACTTCCATGACTCAGCAGATTTTGACGGAGTATCAGCCATCGAACTAGAAGACTTTGTAAAGAATATGGAACTTGAGACAAGCATTGAAAGATATTTATGGTAACAGCAGAAAGTCTAGAAAGACCTATAATTATAAATGGTAATTTCCTAGGTCCCTTCTTTGCTGCTATCCAAGATCCTATTTCTTACCTTAGCCCATGAAATTTTTTCAAACAAATTCTGGAGAAAGAATACGGGAGCACTGTTCTCCCCTACCCCACCACCAGTATATATATATATATATATATATATATGGTGTGTGTGTGTGTATGTATATATATATATATTATACACGTTAGCAGGCACAGTGGTAAAGAATCTGTCTGCCAATGCAGAGAGCATTGGAAACTCGGGTTTGATCCCTAGGTTTGGAAGATCCCCTGGAGGAGGAAATGGCAACCCACTCCAATATTTTTGCTTGCATGGACAGCAGAGCCTAGAGGGCTATAGTCCAGGGGGTTGCAAACAGTTGGAAACAACTGAACCCGCACATATGTAATGTAATACACACACATATAAGTAGACCTCTGAAACAATGTTTAAGACCTTTATAATAATGTTTAAAACAATAATGTGCACAGCACAACAATTTCCCCTCAGAATAATCAAGCATATAAGAATGTGCCTATGAACAAAATTTACCAATATTACAAGTGTTTATAGAGATAAAGATTAATTTATAGAAAAAAAAATGAGCAGTGGTTTTTCACTGTAACAATTTCTAAACAAGGCTCTCTAAACGGTATATATAATTCAGGTGACAAAATCAACACCAATTTAAAAAAATCAAGAAAGTGAATTTTCAAAATTTTAAAAATGACAGGCGGAGTTGGAAGGGGTACAGTAATGAGTCTAAATATTCTGTAATTAGAGAAGATATCACAGAGGTTGTAATGAGCTAGCTCGGAAGGATGCTTGGAGCTCTCCAGATGGGTAAGAGTAGAAAAGTTTACTTTCCATTTTCTCTTAAAGTTGGGTAAATCCTCAAGCAAATGTTCATTCGCCTCAGGCTCACCTTAGATTCTCATCCCGTTTAGAACCGTTTCTCAGAGGAGAAAGACTCTTTGGACCCAGGTTCTCCACCCAGGGAAGTAGAATATTTAACTCAATTATTGCTGTGAAAGCTGAAGATGAGAAATCTCCCTTCTGGCATTAGGAGATGAATACCTGTCAGCTCTCACCTCTGGGGCCAAAGTGATCTTCAGATGGAATTTACCCACAGCCACCCATAAGGGCTCACTCAGTCTGAAGGCTTGTAAATGTAGCCTCCCTTGAAGGAACACAGTCTTCATTTACATGAGCCTGGGCCTGGGAAGCCCTTATTTATGGTGCTGCAGGACAAAGTAAACATCACACAGCAAAAAGAAAAATAATAATAATAAAGTTCCCAATAGTATCTCCCAAGATTTGGTCCTTTTCTGACAAAGGACGTGTCCTTGTTTCTACAAGTTTTGTTCTAACACCAGGACTGGGCTGAAATCTTGGATTTAGATGAAAGATCAAAACTGATAGCATTTGGCTTGTCTGCCTCCAGGGCAGCTTAGAAAAGAGACCTGGTGGGTTGTTGAGTTGTTGACATTTTCAATACTAACTGTGCTATTGACTAAACAAGAGGTAATTACTCCAGCTACTTGGAGCATACATTGTTAAAAATCACCCAGCTTGGTGGCAGTTTTCAGAGTCAGGGGGTGGGGCTTTGAAATCCAGAGGAACACATGCCATTCTGGAAATTAAAAATCTTACCCCAGAGAAATAGTGAGCACTTCTCAGAGAGTAATAGCAACAATTTCTAATGACAGAGTAGCCATCAAATGCTTTGTCTCAAGTCATTCAGCACCAAAAGCTTTGTTCTAGAACCTCAAAATGATGTAGGCTTCGTGTTATAAAGAAGCAAAATATAACCCAGAGAAGTAAATGCCACAGAAATAAAACATAGCTTGGAAACGATTTTTTGACTGTTCCTCGGGGGTTGTAAGTGACCGTGGGCTTAATTTAAGATCAAGATGTGCTTCTGACATAGTCAAGAGTTCTGCATAGAGCTGCTGGAACACAATATTTAGGATTGGGATGGTCCCAGTAATCCTACGTCACCAAAACTCGACCTTATGCTTTGCTATAAAAACTTGGAACCAAGCCCGGGACACAGTGCCCTTCCAGAAGCTTTTCCTCTGGGACACACACGGTTGTGTTCCACACCCAATCCCTCTTTTGGAAGCAACCCCTGATCCTCGTCTAGCCCCTCAGCTTCATACTTTTCCCAAATCTAATTTTGGTTCAGAGCTTGCTTTGGCCGCAAAACCTTTGTCTTAACCCTTCTGAATGAAGAAGTCTCCTAGGCTAGCTCTTCCCTTATTTTTGTGCTGGTTTTGTTCTTAAGCCCATTGCCTAAAATAACCGGCAGGAAGGCACCGCTGAGCTTCTGCGTGTGAACACATTTGCCACCACTAGAACCCTTGACCCATAGGAAACAATGATTCCTTTATTACAATAACTATAATGCTTGGAAACCCCCTGAAAGAGGTCTATGTATTTAGTTACCTTCACTGGCCATCTAAAGACCTCTGCCTCTTCCATGAAGGACACCTTATTTCTTTGTGTGTGTGTGTGTGTGTGTGTGTGTGTGTGTGTGTAATAAAGTTTTATTAAAGTATAAAGGAGATAGAGAAAGCTTCTGACATAGGCATCAGAAGGGGGCAGAAAGAGTACCCCAGGACACCTTATTTCTATCGTTTAACTTTTATATCTCTAGGCTGAGTGATAAGTTAGACTGATGTGCAAAAACTGGGAAAGAATTAGATTCTTACTTTAGGTATGTTTGGTTTGTAATAAACCAATAATTCTACAAGAAGGAAGGAAGGGGAAATGTGAAAACACATCACATTACCAGGTGGTCTTATAGCATGGTCCCTTGTGTTTCTCAAGCTGACAAAATTTTTGTATAAATTGCAGGATTTATATATTCGGAGAAGGCAATGGCACCCCACTCCAGTACTCTTGCCTGGAAAATCCCATGGACGGAGTAGCCTGGAAGGCTGCAGTCCATGGGGTCGCTGAGGGTCGGACACGACTGAGTACATAGCTATATAATCAGACTTCCTTGGTGGCTCAGCAGTAAAGAATCCGCTTGCTAATGTAGGAGGCTCAGGTTCAATCCCTGGGTCGGGAAGTTCCCCTAGAGAAAGAAATAACAACCCCTCCAGTATTCTTGCCTGGGAAATCCTATGGACAGAGGAACCTGGCAGGCTACAGTCTACGGAGTCGCAAAGAGTTGGCCATGATTAAGAGACTAAACAACAATAGCCTATGTAATTAACTCTACTGAAGGTTAGTACAAACTTCTGTAATTACTGGAGGAGAAGGGTTAAAAATCACACGGTTCATCATTTTCCCAAGTGTGCTACAAGGAACATTAATGAAGCGAAAAGATGGTTTCCAGGGACAAATAATTGGGGTAAGTAATGGATCAAAGAAATACATAGATTTCTTAAGTATTCTTCTCAGAGCCTTATGTGAATATTGTTATAATATCCACCAAGAGGTGGACCAACACCCACAGTCTTCCCACCTTAGCTGCCCATGACTTTCTTTTTCAGTGACTATCTATCTCACGGGACTAATGCTCTTCAGATTAATAATAATAATAAACACTGCTGACCGCATTTGCATGCTCTGTCTGTACCAGGCATTGTGCTAAGCTCATCATATCCCATCTCATGTAACTTTGCAGGGACTCTCAATCATAGGTCACATTAAATTCTCATTTTACAGAAGACATGAGTTCAGAGAGTCAAGCAGCAAGTCTAAACTCACACAGCTGGTGAACTGCAAAACCAGAACTCATGTCATTCTGACTCCAGAACGTATCCCCTTGATGCTCTATTGTGAATCTGTCCTCCTGCGTCAAATGAGGGCAATAGCTCCCTCCCTTGCTAGTTCCTGCTGAACTCAGATGTGCATATCTGCTTTGGGGGAAGAGGGGAAGAGAGAAAAGGAAAGAAGTTGGGGGAGGGGGCATGATTTGGTTTAGATTAAAATAAAGTGATCAGATAAGTCATTGCTATTATTTCAAGGGTTTTGAGGGAGTAGAGACTCGGACAGGAAAGACCATTCATTCTTTATTGACAGGATGGGCAAGAGAATGGGTTTCTGGTTTTGACAGGTATATACTAAATTCATCTTTTTTCAACAAGGTGCAAAGGAAAGCAAGAGGCTTGTTTTATTTTTCACAAATATTTCACATTGCCAAGGTGACCGGAGTTAACATCCCAGCCACAAAACTAGTACAAACCACAGGCAGCCAAGGGAAACCAACGCAGCTCTAAAGGTAGATTCCAAAACGAAACTAAAATTTGAAAATTAAACAGGGCGGGGGAGGGGGGTGGGGAGCCTGCATCACAGATTTAAAAAGAATGTCATTTTCTTTAAAAAGGTTTAACTGCAAATGAAACGCAAGGCTTTTGCCAGTACCCATGTGCATATAGGGCCAGTTCTTCCACAGTAAGCCCACAAATTTAAAAAATGGGCAGGTGGGGAAAAACTGCCTGGTACAATTCAATTGAGTTTCCTGGAGGGACAAGCTGAAACCAACCAAATTTTCCAGACTCTGGGAAGGAATTTGAATCTCACATGCCCAGTGGGAGCAAATCTTCATCCACATTTTGATCCCTGGGGTTTTTCAAAAGCTTTGGAAGTTTCTTGGGGAGGCCAGGAGCATTCAGAAACTTAAAAATAGGGAGTGCATCCCTGGTCAGATTTTTTTTTTTTTTCATCTGATTTAAATTCATTCTATGGCTCACCCAAAGTTCAGAATCCCTGGCCCAGAAAATAGAGTTACAATGTCCTTTAAAAGTCAGGGATGGACAAGGAAAGGAGAAACCACCCAAGGCAAAAGCCCCAATGATTCCCTGAGACCAGAACCTCTCCCCCAACCCCCACCTTCTCCATCCCACCTCCACCCACCCTTCTTGGCCCAGCTGCCCCCTGGGCAGCCAGAAAAGGCCCAACTACTCCAGGCTCCGAATAACCAGGCAGAGGGTCATTTGTGAGGTGAGCACAGTTTCTCAAAGGGATCTTCTGCCTGCTGATTTTGTGGTCAGAAGTCCATCTGATTCTCATCACTGCAAGTCCTGCTTTACCAAGACCAGACAAAGGCCAGATTTCTTAGCCATTAACAGTCAGGCTTCCCTGGTGGCTCAGATGGTAAAGAATCTGCCTACAGTGCAGGAGACCCGCCTTCGATCCCTGGATTGGGAAGAGAATGACCACCCACTCCAGTTATTCCTGCCTAGAGAATTCCACAAACAGAGGAGCCCGGCGGGCTACAGTCCATAGGATCACAGAGAGTCAGACACCTGAGTGACTAGCACAACGACAGTCAGGAAAACCAAGGAAAGCTCACCCTAAGGGACTTCCTGGTGGCCCAGCAGTTAAGACTTTGCGCTTCCATGGCAAAGGGTGTGGGTTCAATCCCTGGTTGGTGAAGTAAGGTCCCACAGGGCTGCTCAGTTGTGTCCAACTCTTCTGCAACCCCATGGACCATAGTCTGCCAGGCTCCTCAGTCCATGGAATTTTCCAGGCAAGAATATTGGAGTGGGTAGCCATTTCCTTCTCCAACTAACTGTCACTGAATGCCTATCTTGGAAAAGATGTTGTGTTGGGTCCTAGGAGATAGAAAACTAAAAACCCCACAATTTCTTTCACCCTCTGGAACGGGAGCTCATGATGCAGTCAAGGAGGCAGAGGATGGTAGTGTTGAAAAGAAAAGGCCTTCAGTAGAAACGTAGAACCTGGATGCAGAAAAATCACAAAAATCTTGCTCAGAAATACTGGGTGTTACAGACCATTTTCTGAAGGTTAGAGAATTTTCCGTGCAAACATTCAAGTATAAAGTAAGCTCAATGCTGAAACCCTAAGGAGATTATATCTGTCAAAAATGTATCTATTCTCTCTCTTTTTGGTGTTTCAGACATCTGATCAAAGAGACATGAAGAGATGAGAGAGGGTTCAGTATGAAGACTCTAGAAATGGACTCAAAAACCTTTGGTGACCTTTTCGAATCATAATCATGATCAGTTTCTGAGAAGTCTCTTGGTCCCATTTCTGAATCCATAGTGATAATAAATTATCCTTGGCACCACCTCCCTCTCTAGGATGTTGAAAGAATTAATAAGATGGCATCTATAAGATGCTTTGAGTTCACTGAAAGATGTCAAGGAAGCAAAATAAGAAATACTGTTTCATTGCAGCTCTTCTAATCCAGTGAGCTTCAGTGGAGTTTAGAAATATCTCCATTCTCTCTTCATAGCTTTCTCTCCCGAACATTTAAAGGTTGGCATGACTGAATCACGGAACATGACTGAGAGCAACCAACAAAATGGAAAAGAAAAGCTACATGCAAATCCTGTGTTTCTGCACTGGAGGTCAAGCGGAGCAAAGAATACAGCCTACTTCCTGTCCCCCAATAGCTCCGGGCTGCCTCTGGCTATGTGGCTGTAACTTATCCACACTCAGAAAAAAAATTATTCACTTTCCACTCTGAGTCAGAACCTTTTGGTCTCCAAACATACTGACAAAAATGCATCCACTTGAGTCATTTTATGTTTGGGGTGTTTTTCCCCTAAGCACACATTTTTATCTCCTCTGCTCGGCCTCCCTTCAGAAATTATGGACTTCATTTGCATCTCATTGATTTGTATATATTTGTATACTAATCCATTAGAAACGTGAACTTTTTCCCCCTTTGCAGACAAGGTATACTGGATCCTCATTAATTTCAAGCTCCTTGATCCTTTCACTTGATCCTGATTTTTGGTTTGTTACCTGTATTTGTCTGTTTTGCTATATTCTTTGACCAGTCTCTCTGTCTGGGGAGATGGAGAATACTGAGACCTTTTGGAGATGCTCCTGATAAGATGACTTTGGGCACCTGGAAGAGGCGGGTTTGCCCTTTGCATTACCTCTGTCCATGTCGCAAATTCACACATTTGACATGGGAGGTGAAGACTGCTCCAAGACGGTTTCACAAGTTAAGAATGTGGAAAATACCCACATCCTACTGCAAACACTGACCAAATGAACTCTTCAACTGAAGCAGCCATTCAATAACAACAGCAGCAAAGAAAAAAAAAATAGCAGGAAGTCAAACAAAAGGAAATATGCTTAAAGATTTTTGTAAAAAGTGTCACTCACTCAATGGACATGAATTTGAGCAAACTTCGGGAGATGGTGGAAGATGACTGAGCAACTGAACAGCAACAATTTTAGTAAAACACTTGAAAGGAATGAATGCAACATCCTTTGAGGCAAAGACCTTGCCATTCTCACCCTCAGAGGAGCAGTGACTTCTAGGCTCCCTAACAATAGCCATGACCTCCAACAGCCTTCCAACCAAACCTAGAATTATACCAGCTCCAAATAGTAAACAAGATGGCAATGGTAGTTGATCTCATCCCACGGTAGACCTTCAACAGAAAGAAAAAATAATTACAATTTTCCTGAGCCAAATGATACTTACTATTCGGGGTGTTTATTTATTTATTTTGTAATCCCTATCCCTCCAGCACAAACTCTCTCAAGCTCAGACTGGTCTGTTCTCAGTTTGCCCATCATTTCTCAGCCCCAGAAAACATGCCTTTTAACCTTTTCCTTCTGCCAGAACTAGGTCAGATATTCTGGGAAGCCTTGTCTGTCCAATCACCACACAGGGATTGCTTCCTTTTTCTGGAGCATCTTTAGAAGGCATCTCTCCCTGGCACCGAGCATAGACGGTTCTCGTACTGTGTCTGCCAATCACTTTATACTGAATTGCTTAGCAGGTGTGGGAACACAAAGCTAAGAAAGCACATACCCTGGCTTGAGTGGTCCCGAGTCTGTCGTGTTAAACAGTTTGGCTTCTCAGAGTCTGTACACTCCTAAGGCAGAGGTCTTTGTGATTCTATTTTCTTTGGGGCTGCCGTCTATGGGGTCGCACAGTGTCGGACACGACTGAAGTGACTTAGCAGCCGCAGCAGCTCCCTGACTCAGGTAAGAAACACTAAGTGAATAAGGGTTGATTCAGTTAAGACTGAAGAAGATTCTCTCAAAGACTGATGCTTGAAAATGCTTCCTTTTTAACTCAAAATTTCTAACACACCAAAATTTAGCCCTCTAAACAAGAGCAATATTGCTCCATTCCTTTAGGTATTTTCTAACTACAATTTACTGGCTAATTTAGGAATTCTGGAGGGGACTGGAAAGGACAGTGGCAGGGCAGGGGTCGGTGAAGGAGTGGGGGTGAGGTGATGATGCATTTGCATAACAAAATATATTTCTAGTAAGAGATTCCAGTCCCTCGAAATTAAAAAGAAACCCAAACAAATTTGCAAGGATTAGGGGCAGTTCTTCACTTGCCTCTCACCTCCAGCAAACAGCTCAGTCATTCAGAAAGTCTTTAGAAGGTCCCTCCCCACGCCCCCTGCTCCCGCAAGCGACTTTAGCTAAGCACAATTATTTACTTCTAACCAAAAGGCACAAAACGGAGTACGTAGACCACTGCCCCGAGAGTGTGGAGCAAAAGGCATACATTTTTCGGGGGAGATGGCAGGACTCCGCCGCCCTGTCATTCCTTCTGGGGCACTGGAATTCATCTTCAAGACAGTCCCAGACCAAGCAGAGGCTGCCAAGTGACCCCACCCTGCCTCCTCTGCACGCAAGCCCCGCCCCACCCTCTTGTTGCGGCCCCTCCCAGCCCTTCCTGTACCTGCCCCGCCTCACGCTCAGAGCAGCAAAGCACGGAGAGCCAAGGCTATGTATTCTGACCCGTGTCCTTTCCCTCCACAGCAAATTTCCATTGGACAGTCTCGTCAAGTTAAAAAGAATCAGAAAATAAGAGGAGTTGGAGAAAAGGGAAGAGAGGGGATGGGTACGATCATTTCATTTTATTATTATTTTTAACTTCTTGTTTTAGCCCGTTATCCCAACATCATTTGTTGCGATCACTTCAGGTGGACAGCAAAGGGGCTCAGCCTTACATATACATGCACCCATTCCTCCCCCCGCCAAACTCCTCTCCCATCCAAAGATTATTTTCATTATGAATTGATAGCGTAAAATTCTATGCAGTCTCAACATTTGTTCATCAGGTTTGATTTAAGGCCACATTTTAAATGCATGGTCTCTGTTCTAGAGTTTACTGACAGGAGTGAGTAGGTCTCAGCTGGATTCAGCTTCCTGGTATGAAACCCATGACTTATTTTGTGACAGCACATGCTTCTGGTCATGGGTTTCATTACTTACTTCCAGGTAAATGGGCAAAAAGAAGAAGGAGAAGAAAATAGCAACTGTAATGTAATTATTTTCAAGAGGGATATTTATAAACAGCTTCATGTAAAAGCTCAGACATATTAGGAAGGCTTGTTTAGAGTTTCAGAAAGACCTGAATTTCAATCCAGCTCTGCATCTCACTAGCTGGGTGACCAAGCAAACTTTTTCAGTACTCTAAACCTGAAAAATGGGAGGGTCAGACATGTGTAACCAATATGATTAGACAGTACAGTATAAAGGACAGAATAGAATGCCTGGCATTTAATAAGCCCAAATGGTTTCCCAGATGGCAAAGCAGTAAAGAATCCACTGCCAATGTAGAAGATGCAGAAGAGACATTTTGATCCCTGGGTGGGGAAGATCCCCTGGAGAAGGGCATGGCAACTCACTCCAGTATTATTGCCTGGAGAATCCCACGGACAGAGGAGCCTGGCGGGCTACAGTTCATGGGGTCGCAAAGAGTCAGACATGACTGAGCAGGAGCAAAAAGAGCTTTTTATGCCAAAGCTAGGGCTGCAAGTAGGAGACGTACTGAAAGCACAGTCAAGAGAAGGATCAGAATGAGAGCTCAAGATGCTTCCCAGGGCAAGGCAGGAGAATTTGCATTTCAAAGATAAGACCAAAGAGGTAGGCAAGGCCAGGACAGCTCATGAAGGACCCTCAAGGAGTCTGGATTCTTTCCTGAAAACTAGAAACCTTTAAGCAGGGGAGCAACAGAATCAAGCGTCACTTGATTCTGATGACAGAATCACACACTCTGATCACAGTGTGAAGAGATTAAAGGTGGGAAGTGGGAGGTGAAGGGTAACATAATATTGAAGTGCAGTCATGATCGTTGACTCAAAATCCAATCATGTGCACCACGATTTCATCCCCTAAATGAGAATAATACAGGTCAACGCCTTTAGGGGTTTCTCGAGTGCACTTTATCTGCTTCCTAATTGGAGGATTTTTAAGCAGATGACAATTAGCAAAAGTGCTAACTGAAATAACGAAGATGTTAGGAGAGACTACAGATTCCTGCTTGGGAAATGGATAGAACACGATGCCTTTCACCAAGGAAGGAAAAGAGGAGAGGAAGACAGGGAAGGAATGGAAGGGGGATGAGTTCAGCTTGACCTTCCGGATTTGGGTTCCCAAAGTGCCCAGATGCACAGATGCCCACCCAGTGGACAATTATGCATCTTTCATCTGGAACTCAGGAGAGGAATCTGCGCTAGAAACAGTCGAAATGCATCTGCTCCCGGGAAAGACTCACCTGGGAAATGTGTGCAGTGACAAGACCAAGATTAGAATCTGGGCACCATCATCATCATATTCATCTTATATTTTTCATCTGTTTCAAGGTTTATTTGATACAAGAAATGAGTTGGTGATTTAGTCGCTAAGTCATGTCAGACCCCATGGATTATAGCCTACCAGTTTCCTCTGTCCATACTTTACTATTCTATACAGTGATTGAATCTTCTTGGATTTTCTTACTTATAGTAATTATAATGCTTGCATGATTTACACTAGAATTGCTTTTCCTCATTTCAAGTTTCACAAAGAACAAAGAAAAAATGCTTCTTTTCTATTAATATGAGCATGGTCCAAGAGAGTCATCACCCCTATTTTTTGTCTAAAACCAGTTTTATCAGAGAAACAAAGCAACAATTTCTGCATCTGCAAGACAAGAGTTTGGCTTGAGCCAGTAAGTACAGATAGATGTGTGTGTGTGGAGGGGGGTGGGTGGGGGGGTGGATGTGTATGCAAACAGGAGCCCATTCCTATTGTCCAGGGTAACACTTGGAGACACCTACACAATTCAGTATAGAAAAGAAAATCTTCCCACTAGGTCAGAAAGTTATCAGGATACATTAAAAGCTTGTATTATTTCAGGAATCGGTTTCTGAATATTATTTTGCTTCTCACTTTCAAACAAAAAATGCTCAAAGCCTTGAAATACAAATTAAAAATATGAATATACTTTAAGGATGATCAGTGGAAGGACAGTCTAGAGAGGAGACCCAGGAGGAGCAGCCAGAGAGGAGAAAGGTAAATAGTGCCGAATACAGGAGGAAACGTCAAGGAGGTAATGGAAAATGCCCAGGGGACTTAGTAACTCAGATGACCTCCAGGAAGTTAGTTCAGAGGCTTGGTGTGGGCGGACAGCATTCTCCTTCTATTTAGCTGTGACATTTGACTCACCAGTACTTCAACTTACAACTTTTCTGTTGGTGTAAAAGGCAGATGAGGAGCTGCTTGGGGCCGAATGCAAAGTGTCTTGACTCAGCAGAGATAAAAGTCAACTACCAGCTGCTCAGAAGGTCAGCGGTGGTAACCAGGAGACTCATGTGGAGGCGTTATGCTGGGTGGGCTAGACAACCTTCAGAAAAACTTCTTTCTGGTGTGGTCATGTGCTGTATTACCCCAGTATAAAGAGTTTAGCAAGGAAATAAAAAAGTTCATTTTAGTTACAATGGCTTTGAGTTGCAAAGTACCATCCAATAGTTGAATTTTAATTGTCTTTCTCTGCTTGCACATCCTCCAAACCCAAGTAAGGATCTGTGCACTTTTCCTTTGTCTCAGTGGGGTCTTTCAGAAGAATTCAGCGCTTCAGACCTGAAACTCCAGTACATCGCTGTCTTGAATACTGGTGGGTACCACGCAGGCATCCTGCCTGGGGCCACCCTGGGTAGGGAGCCCCAGGGGCAAGATGATGACCCTTGTGAGATCTCTGGCTCCTCCGTGAGGTCCCAGGCAGCGCCTCATGTGCAAGTACATAAAAGGCCACAAGGAGGTGCTCGCCAAGGTCAACGCCATCCCAGTGCAGGTGGATGGGGACCCAAGGCAGCTGGCAGCCTCGGGCTCTCACACCTTCCTGTGCAAGCGGCCCACCATGGTACAGAAGACCTAGCAGAAGGCGGGCCGCTGCTGGAGAGCGACAGCAGTGGGTGCCTGAGCAGCTGTGGGTGGATCCAGGTTAGCAGGCAGCACGCACAACCACGACGCCCAGTTTAAGAAGGTGCAGCTTACAGAGGCCTCTGTGCAGCTGGGCGGGGTGCTGGTTCTGGGAGACAGTGACCTACAGCCTCTGCTGAGCCACATCCAGAAGCTCCAGCAGGAGCTCAACGGTCAGGAAGTCACATCCTTGATCAAGGCCCTGAACTGGCCCCCCAGGTGGTACTTCCTGGATGCAACCACTGCCAGCCACTTCTACAGGATGACCTAAACCAGGAACCCCTCAGCTGCGTGACTGAGATGGCACCTGAGGAGGCTTGTATCCTGGACCAAGAGCCCTGGGAGGCATGGCCCAGCCTGACCTCACACTTTCCCTCTCCCCACCTCACCTTGCCCTCCTATGTCCCTGGCACGGCCAGGGGTGGGTGCCCGCACTCCTAAGAATGATAAACTGCTTGAGGCTGCCAAGAGGAACAACTTCTGAAAGAGACAAACGCTGCATTGAGCTGTGGGAGGTGCCAGTTCTTGCTCCCCGTGGTCAGTACCAGCAGCAAGGAAGGGATCTGCTATGTGCTGGACGGCCCTCAACCCACTCCCCACCCCCACCCCCGCCCCCCACCACACCCCACACCTGTCCCCCAAGCCTTGATGCTGGGGAGGAAGGAGACCAGGCTGCACCAGGCGGCAGCCTGGGCCAGTGCGCCAGCTGCCTTTAATCGTGGAGAGCGGGGGAGCCTCCGTCATGAAGACAGAGCAGCAGGGGGACCCAACGAGGCTGAGAAGGCTCAGCACACCAAGCTGCCGCCTGCCTGGGTATCAGCAGCATGACCCTCGGAAGTACCTGGAGGACTAGGAGATGCCTGTGGAGCAGTGAAGCCAGTACAGGGCAGTGGGGGACAGAGTCAGCCAGACACGACCCATCCCCCTTTTGGTCTAGCCTTACTGCCATGTGCCAGCTGGACAGCCACCAGGGGACCCACGCCCCAGGGAAGGAGCAGGCTGTGCGCCCCAAGGAGCCGCCGTGACCGAGGGATGGACTCCGAGAAGCCAGAGGGTCTCACCTGCTCCCCCGAGGCCCCAACTTGATTCAGAGGCTCACAGGGGAAGAGGAAACTGAAGGGGGATTAACTTCTGAACACAGATACTGTGTGAAAAAAGCAAACTTGTATATGGGATTTCTTGAGATTTCTTGACGAATAATTAACTGGATGGATTACTTATTGCCAACGTAGTGATAAATTAGATATGGGAACTAAGGTATGTGTCAGCTTCATTTTTTTTTTTCATGGACAAAGTAATTTGTTATATATCAAATATAAAGGTCACAAAATAAATGTACTCAATTCTAGTCAGTATCTGGAACGCACAGAATTAATTAGAGAAAAAAAAAAACCTTTCCCACAGTAAAAGACACAGAACTCATTTGTCACTTCTCCAGCATCCCCCATTCCAGCCATAATCATTAAAACAGTGGTGAGCTTGTAATCCTTCCATTTTGCTTTTTGACATTGTGATCTCACGATCTCTTTTCCTCTGGGTTGTTTCAGCAATGTTGGCACGAGAGATTCTGTACATAATGAAGACACAATCATCTTCTCTCAGTTTTCTTGACACAGAGTGTTGGACCAGATTGACCATCTCACATGGATTCAAAGTATTTGCAGGTGTGGCTAGTGTGATCTGTGGTTATATAGTTTTGTTGGCTTGTACATAAACACAAGGAGAAGGCAACGAACACATTCTAAGAGCCAGTTCTAATCCCAGGAAAGAAACATTTCTGGGTCCGATAGAATATCACTGTCCAATGGAAACACAATGTGAAATTTAGACGCCATTTAAAATTTTCTAATTTGGGAATAATAACACCTCTCTTAGCTATGTCATTAGAAAAACCCGTAATACTGGGAAAGACCAAAGGCAACAGAAGGATGCAGCTGAGGACAAGATGGTTAGATAGTCTCCCAGACTCAATGGCCATGAATTTGAGGAAACTTTGGAAGAGAGTGGAGGGCAGAGGAGCCTGGAGTGCTGTAGTCCTGGGGTCACAGAGCGCTGGACACGACTTAACGACTGAACAACAAAATCCAATTGTTCATTATATAGAGTACCTATTAGTATTACCAATTTGACTTAAGTCTCAAATGACATTTGTTGAGTATATAGTGTGTTGCAAACAGCTTCAGTTCAGTTCAGTTTAGTCCCTCAGTCACGTCTGACTCTTTGCAACCCCATGGACTGCAGCACGCCAGGCCTCCCTGTCCATCACCAACTCCCAGACTTTACTCAAACTCATGATCATAGAGTCACTGATGCCATTCAACCATCTCATCCTCTGTTGTCCCCTTCTGCTCCTGCTTTCAATCTTTCCCAGCATCAGGGTCTTTTCCAATGAGTCAGTTCTTCACTTCAGGTGGCCAAAGTATTGGAGTTTCAGCCTAAGCATCAATCCTTCTAATGAATTCAGGACTGATTTCCTTTAGGATGGACGGGATCTCCCTGCAGTCCAAGGGACTCTCAAGAGTCTTCTCCAACACCACAGTTCAAAAGCATCAATTCTTCAGTGCTCAGCTTTCTTTATAGTCCAACTCTCACATCCATATATGACTATTGGAAAAACCATAGCTTTAACTAGATGGACCTTTGTTGGCAAAGTAATGTCTCTGCTTTTTAATATGCTGTCTAGGGTGGTCATAACTTTTCTTCCAAGGAGCAAGCATCTCTTAATATCATGGCTGCAGTCACCATCTGCAGTGATTTTGGAGCCCAAAATATAAAGTGTGTCACTGTTTTCGCTGTTTCCCCACCTATTTGCCATGAAGTGATGGGACCAGATGCCATTATCTTAGTTTTGAAAATGTTGAGTTTTAAGCCAACTTTTCACTCTCCTCTTTCACTTTCACCAACAGGCTTTTAGTTCTTCTTCACTTTCTGCCATAGGGTGGTGTCATCTGCGTATCTGAGGTTATTGATATTTCTCCCAGCAATCTTTATCCCAGCTTGTGCTTCATCCAGCCCCAGCGTTTCTCATGATGTACTCTGCATATAAGTTAAATAAGCAGAGTGACAATATACAGCCTTGACGTACTCCTTTCCCAATTTGGAACCAGTCTGTTCTATGTCCAATTCTAACTGTTGCTTCTTAACCTGTGTACAGATTTCTCTGAAGGCATGTAAGGTGGTCTGGTATTCCTATCTATTGAAGAATTTTCCACAGTTTGTTTTGATGTACACAGTCAAAGTCTTTGGCATAGTCAACAGAGCAGAAGTAGATGTTTTCCTAGAACTCTCTTGCTTTTTCAATGATCCACTGGATGTTGGCAATTTGATCTCTGGTTCCTCTGCCTTTTCTAAAGCCAGCTTGAACATCTGAAAGTTCTCTATTCACGTACTATGGAAGCCTGGCTTGGACAGTTTTGAGCATTGCTTTGCTAACATGTGAGATGAGTGAAACTGTGCAATAGTTTGAACATTCTTTGGCATTGCCTTTCTTTGGGATTAGAATGAAAACTGACCTTTTCAAGTGCTGTGGCCACTGCTGAGTTTTCCAAATTTGCTGGCATACTGAGTGCAGCACTTTCACAGCATCATCTTTTAGGACTTGAAATAACTCAACTGGAATTCCATCACCTTCACTAGGTTTGTTTGTAGTGACGCTTCCACTTGACTTTGCATTCTAGGATGTCTGGCTGTAGGTGGGTGATCACACCATCATGATTATCTGGGTCATGAAGATTTTTTTGTGTATAGTTCTGTGTATTCTTGCCACCTCTTCTTAATATCTTCTGCTTCTGTTAGGTCCATACCATTTCAGTCCCTTATTGTGCTCATCTTTGCATGAAATATTCCCTTGATATCTCTAATTTTCATGAAGAGATCTCTAGTCTTTCCCATTTTTTTAATTTTCCTCTGTTTCTTTGCATTGATCACTGAGGAAGGCTTTCCTATCTTTCCTTGCTATTCTTTGGAACTCTGCATTCAAATAGGTATATCTCTCCTTTTCTCCTTTGCCTTTCGCATCTCTTATTATCTCAGCTATTTTTATGGCCTCCTCAGACAACCATTTTGCCTTTTTGCATTTATTTTTCTTGGAGATGGTCTTGATCACTGCTTCCTGTACGATGTCACAAACCTCTGTCCATAGTGCCTCAGGCACTGTATCTATCAGATCTAATATCTTGAATCTATTTGTTACCTCCACTGTATAATCATAAGGGATTTGATTTATGTCATACCTGAATGGTCTAGTGGTTTTCCCTACTTTCTTCAATTTAAGTCTGAATTTGCCAATAATGAGTTCATGATCTGAGCCACAGTCAGCTCCCAGTCTTGTTTTTGCTGACTTCATAGAGCTTCTCCTTCTTTGGCTGCAAAGAATAGAATTCATCTGATTTCAGTATTGACCATCTGGTGATGCCCATGTGTAGATTCTTCTCTTGTGTTGGAAGAAGGCGTTTGCTATCACCAGTGCATTCTCTTGGCCAAACTCTGTTAGCCTTTGCCCTGCTTCATTTTGTACTCCAAGGCCAAATTCACCTGTTAGTCCAGTTATCTCTTGGCTTCCTGCTTTTTCATTCCAGTCCCCTATAATGAAAAGGACATCTTTTTGGGTGTTAGTTCTAGAAGGCCTTCGAGGTCTTCATAGAACTGTTCAACTTCAGCTTCTTCAGTGTTACTGATGATGGCATAGACTTGGAACACTGTGATACTGAATGGTTTGCCTTGGAAATGAACAGAGATCATTCTGTTGTTTTTGAGATTGCATTCAAGTACTGCGTTTTGAACTCTTTTGTTGACTATGATGGCTACTCCATTTCTTCTAAGGGATTCCTGCCCACAGTAGTAGATATAATGGTCATCTGAGTTAAATTCACCCATTCCAGTTCATTTTAGTTTGCTGATTCCTAAAATGTCAATGTTCACTCTTGCCATCTCCTGTTTGACCACTTTCCATTTGCCTTGATTCATGGACCTAACATTCCAGGTTCTGATGCAATATTGCTCTTTACAGCATCAGACTTTACTTCCATCACTAGTCACATCCACAAATGGGTGTTGTTTTTGCTTAGGCTCCATCTCTTCATTCTTTCTGGAGTTATTTCTCCACTGATCTCCAGCAGCGTATTGGGCACCTACCAACCTGAGGAACTCATCTTTCAGTGTCCTGTCTTTTCACCTTTTCATACTGTTCATGGGCTTCTCAAGGCAAGAATACTGGTTTGCCATTCCCTTCTTCAGTGGACCATTCTGTCAGACCTCTCCACTGTGACCTGCCCATCTTGGGTGGCCCTATATGGCATGGCTCATAGTTTCACTGAGTTAGACAAGGCTGTGGTCCATGTGATCAGATTGGTTAGTTTTCTGTGGTTGTGGTTTTTAGTCTATCTGCCCTCTGATGGAGAAGGATAAGAGGCTTATGGAAGCTTCCTGATGGGAGAGACTGACTGAGAGGGAAACTGGGTCTTGTTCTGATGGGCAATTTTCTGATGGGATCCAATTTTCTGTTGATGGGTGGAGCTGTGTTCCCTCTCTGTTGTTTGACCTGAGGCCAAACTATGGTGGAGGTAATGAAGATAATGGAGACCTCCCCATGGACACACTGCTGCACTCAGTGCCCCGACCCTGCAGCAGGCGACCACGCCTCCACAGAGACTCCTGGACACTCACAGGCAAGTCTGGTTCAGTCTCTTATGGGGTCACTGCTCCTTTCTCCCAGGTCCTGGTGCACACAAGGTTTTGTTCCTGCCCTCCAAGAGTCTGTTTCCCCAGTCCTGTGTAAGTTCTGGTGGCTCTATGGTGGCGTTAATGTTGACCTCCTCCAAGAGGGCTTCTGCCATACCCAGGTCTACTGCACCCAGAGCCCCTGCTCCTGCAGCAGTCCACTGCTGACCTGTTCCTCTGCAGGAGACCCTCAAACACTGTTCTGTCTCAGTCTCTGTGGGGTCTCTGAGTCCTGGTGCACACAAGGTTTGTTTGAGCCCTCTGAGGTATGGGATTTGGTTCTAAACATGATTTCGTCCCTTCTACCATCTTGCTGGGGCTTCTCCTTTGCCCTTGGACGTCGGATATATTTTTTTGGTGGGATCCTACATTTTCCTGTCAACAGTTGTTCAGCAGTGAGTTGTAATTTTGGAGTTCTCTCAAGAGAAGGTAAGTGCACCTGCTTCTACTCCACCATCTTGGAGAAAAGATCTTAAAAGCTTGTATACCCATCACTCTCCCCTGTATCCCTAACTGACCCCCAATCCAGCCTGATAGTTCATCTCCCATAAACTCATTCACATCAGCCTTGTGTCTTCTTCACTATCCCAAGAACTCCTGACCTTCACCAATGATTTCCAAATGCCACCACGTTGGCGAGTGCCAGACTATGAAAAAGTTTTCACGGGTCCAGGTCAAAATAATAATAGTGATAATAATAGTCACAGCAATGTAGATTTCCTTCATAAAGACAAAATGATTAAATTTAAGCAATTTCCCTTATTCTAAGGTTATCCTTTTTTTTTTTTTTTTTTCGCTAAAGTGTCTCCTTTTTTAAAATCAAAGGCTGATGGTGCCTGTGGTGGAGGTGATAGTGGTGATGATGACACACTGTTTTGTTGTTGTTTTTGTTAATGTCCTTTTGGGGGCAAAAGCTTTTAAATGACAATATTGTATTTATCCCCACTATTTTGGATTAGGTCCTTGAAGTCCACAGTCTATGCCTCCACTCCCTTCTGATGTCAGTAATTTGAGGAGGAGGTCTTACCTCACTATTGTTTAGCCATATTTTCTGCTGAAGAATCAGCTTCTCATTGTTGTTGGGTTAATATCAGTAAAGAACCCTCTTGCAATGCAGGAGACCCAGGTTCCATCCCCAGGCCAGGAAGATCCCATGGAGAAGGGAATGGCTGTTAACTCCAGTATTCTTGCCTGGATAATCCCATAGACAGAGGAGCCTGGCAGGCTACAGTCCATGGGGTTGCAAAGAATGTAACGTGACTAATTGACTAACTAATATGAAAATTCTGAAAATACTCATACGAGCAACCTTTGACCTGGTTTCTGTCTCCATTGCCTGCTTCAGCCTTACTGCTCTCCAGCCCTACCCCAGGTTCCCACCCAAGGTCTAAGTATGAAGACCTTGCCTTTTCCCATCACAGCTCTTCTCTTCAGAGCCATTGCATACATGCCTTTGTTCCCAGAGCACACACTCCTTGCCCATTCCCCTTCTCTCCCCACTTCCCATGGCCAACACTCAGCCATCCTTCAGGGCTGGCTGAAGCAGCACATCTCCACCTCCCAAGAACCCACTGAGGTCCTCCCAAGAGATCTTTTTCCTGCTTCAGGAGGGGAAGTGTTGCCCCGACAGAGTGAGGGTAAATGGATTCCCAGAGATAGTGCCTGAGCCAGGTCCAAAACCCAGGCTTCCTGGTGACAGAACAGAGAGGTCTTGACAAAACATCTGTGCCCTAACAAGGTCTTGGTGCTGGTAGAATGGGGATGGGAGGATAAAATGTGGGAAAACAAGGGCGAAGGGACTGAAATGGAAGAACCCAAGACAGAACTAGCAGCTTCCACCTCTGCCATACTCAAAGCCCAGTCCCATAAGGAGACAAGGTCATTAGAAATCCTGTGTTACCCTGGGTGGATGAGACGTAAACTGGTAAATCCCTTGCACCCTTAAGAACAAACAAAGGAAATGCCTTTCTGAAAGTGACACGTCTTCTCTTTACACATATCACAATGCCTTTAAAATGTCCATTTTCTCATTCCCTTCCACCTCCACTTCCTATAGAAGCACCTCCCTTGCAGAGCATCCAGGCAAGCACCAGGCTCTGGTCACCTCCATGCCAGCTTCCCTGGGCCAACTCACCTTTGTGTGACACTAGCGATGCCATCTCAGGGAGCTCCTCAACCATTCTGTCAGCAAGGCCTTTGTTCAAACCTGCTGCCTCTCAGGAAGCAAGGTGCACAGGGAGCTGCGACACCCAGGGGCCCCGAGCACACTCTGAGGATGCCACTGCCCTCCCTGCTGATGACAGCACTCACCTAAGGAGGCTAAAAGCTGTTTCTCACAATGGATGTTTTGTGAGGACTATCCCCTTTTCCCACAGTGTAAACTGTGTTGTTTGGAGTCCCGAACAACATGGGGATTCAGATCAGCACTTCTGAGCTGTTTGCCAGCAAAAAAGCCAAAAAAAGACCCATGAAGCCTTTTCCTTCACACTCCTCTGTAAGAAATGATACAAACAAAACCCAACCTATAGATCAAAACCGCAAATAGAACTCCTGCCCCAGCTGCTGTTCAGATCTCTGATGGGGCTGGTCCTGGAATGACCCTCAGGAGGGAAGTCGCTCAAGCACGTGACATGACTCATTGGTTTATGAAAGTGGGACAAACAAGAGGAAGCTAGTGCCTGGAGAAACAATGGGAAGTGGGAATGATTTGTCTTCTGGAGAGCATGAGAACGGGGAATACTGCTGGATGGCACGACGTGATTTCCCTGACCAGATCCTCTGCAAGCACCCGGCATGACATCACAGCCCCTTCTGTCCTGGTGTCCTGCTGGGGGAGCCCCTGAATTTCTTGACCTCTCCAGTGAATCGACAGGATGGAAACTGTGAGACTGGGGGGAGGGCCAGACAAGGAGATCCCATGCTGACTCTATTCCACCTCAGTTGTCCAGGGTTAAGACAGAGAGAAATCCAATGCTGACATGGCATCAATAGGGTCCCCCGTTCCTGTACTCATGTCATGACCATAAATGGCAACCAAGTGGAGCAAAGATGAGGGTTCATGGTTACCCTAGTGAACAGGAGAAAAATGGAGGTGAGGGCTGTGAAAAGAGGCCACTGATTGAGTAATTGCAACTTTTTTCTGTTGGTGAAAATTGGAAATGTTGGCAGGGGATGAAACAGCTGAGCTGGAACTTAGAGCTGACTCTCCTTTGCCTGCCTAGAAGAAGAGCGGCATGGGGTGATGAACTCCTTGAACTGTGTCTAAGTAGCAGTGCTGTTTACTTGAGGAAGGAAGCTGTCAGTTTTGTTTCTTCACAATGAGCCAACCACAATGTGCCTGATGGATCCAGGATGAGTGAAAGAGGGACCCGTCAAGTGTAGGAAACAAGATTTATCTCGGGATTAGATTTAGGAAGACAAAAGTCACCAGGAGACGGCCGGACAGGTATTGTTTGCTGTGAAACATCAAGCATGGAGTTGTTTTTCTTCAGGGTTCCCTCCACATCCTGGGTGGGGGCAGGAGGCAAAGACCTAAAATACTCATTCTATCATTCACCATTTTAAAAAACATAGATTTTGCCCCACTCCAATATTTTTTATTATTGATTTTTATTGGTGTATGGGGCTAGTGGTAAAGAATCCACCTGCCAGTGCAGGAGACATAAGAGATGCAGGTTCGATTCTTGGATCAGGAAAAACCCCTGGGGAGGGCATAGCAACCCACTCCAATATTCTTGCCTGGAGAATTCCATGGACAGAGGAGCCTGACTGGCTACAGTCCATAAGAGTCGCAAAGAGTTGGGCTCAGCTGAAGCGACTTAACACGCTCCCCCAGGCACACACACACCACGCACGCCATACATGCACACATAGCTGCTTTATGATGCTGTATTAGTTTCTAAGGTACAGCAAAGTGAACCAGCCATACACATACATATATGCCCTCTTTTTTGGATTTCTTTCCCAGTTAGGTCACCACGGAGCACTGAGCAGAGTTTCCTGTGCAATGCAGTAGGCTGTCATTAGTTGTCTATTTCACACACAGTATCACTAGCGCATATGTGTCAATCCCAATCTCCCACTCCAGTATTTTAGATGATATATTCTTTCTCCTTGCACATGTGTGCTCAGTTGTTTCTGACTCTTTGTGACCCCATGGACTGTAGACCACCAGACTCTCTGTCCAAGGAATTTTCCAGGTAAAAATACTGGGTTGCAATTTCCTCCTTCAGGGGATCTTCCCAAAGAACCTGCATCTCCTGTGTCTCCTGCATTGGCAGGCTGATTCTTTACCACTGAGCCATCTAGGAAGTCCTTTTTCTTTCCCCTTGCCAGAATACTATTCCATCTTAACTGAGAGTAACACCAAAACTTTATGATCAGAGGGTTATTAATAATCAGTGTGGGAAGAGTTCTTTTCCACCAAGGCATTCCACTTGAAATACTTTGAATGTTGGTAACTACTGAGGCGGGAAGCAGATTTTGAAAGTCTATCTTTTCTGTTTCTGAAAACAAACGTAAAGTTAAGTCTATAGGCCCAAGCATAAAACAGAGAAAGCTCTCATGGGCCAAGTCGCAATGTATGTGAGCTTGAGATCTAGGAAAGTTCTTTCCAGAGCATTCCATGACACAAGCATGCACAATTTGAAAAATGAAGTTTCACCTAAGGTTGAACACACGTGAATCACTGCAAAGAACTGCACACCCTCCCCCAAAAAAATCAGAACTCAAAGAAGCCAAAACATTCTTTATTTGAAAAACACTTCTGCTGTGCAACTCTCACCATCATCCTCTTCTGAATTTTTCATCTTCCTAAACTGAAACTGTGTCCCAATTAAACACTAACTCCCCATTCCATTCTATTGTTTTCTATTGAGGAAAACAACAGAATGGGAAAGACTAGAGATCTCTTCAGGAAAATTAGAGATATCAAAGGAATATTTCATGTAACGATGGGCACAATAAGGGACAGAATGGTATGGACCTAACAGAAGCAGAAAATATTAAGTGGCAAGAATACACGGAAGAACTATTCAAAAAGATCTTCATGACCCAGATAATCACGAGGGTGTGATCACTCACTTAGAGCCAGACATCCTGGAATGTGAAGTCAAGTGGGCCTTAGGAAGCATTACTACGAACAAAGCTAGTGGAGGTGATGGAATTCCAGTTGAGTTATTTCAAGTCCTAAAAGATGATGCTGTTGAAGTGCTCCACTCAATGCCAGCAAATTTGGAAAACTCAGCAGTGGCCACAGCACTTGAAAAGCTCAGTTTTCATTCTAATCCCAAAGAAAGGCAATGCCAAAGAATGTTCAAACTATTGCACAATTTCACTCATCTCACATGCTAGCAGAGAATTGCTCAAAACTGTCCACGCCAGGCTTCCACAGTACGTAAACAGAGAACTTTCAGATGTTCAAGCTGGCTTTAGAAAAGGCAGAGGAACCAGAGATCAAATTGCCAAATCCACTGGATCATTGAAAAAGCAAGAGAGTTCCAGGAAAACATCTACTTCTGCTCTATTGACTATGCCAAAGCCTTTGACTATATGGATCACAATAAACTGGAAAATTCTTAAAGAGGAATACCAGACCAGCCTACATGCCTCCTGAGAAATCTGTATGCAGGTCAAGAAGCAACAGTTAGAACCAGACATGGAACAACAGACTGGTTCCAAATTGGGAAAGGAGTACGTCAAGGCTGTACTGTATATTGGGACTCTGCTAATTTAACTTGTATGCAGAGTACATCATGAGAAATACTGGGACTGGATGAAGGACAAGCTGGAATAAAGATTGCTGGGAGAAATATCAGTAACCTCAGATAAACAGATAACACCACCCTATGGCAGAAAGTGAAGAAGAACTAAAAAGCCTGTTGGTGAAAGTGAAAGAGGAGAGTGAAAAAGTTGGCCTAAAACTCAACATTCAAAAAACTAAGATAATGGCATCTGGTCCCATCACTTCATGACAAATAGATGGGGAAACAGCAGAAACGGTGACACTTTATTCTGGGGGCTCCAAAATCACTGCAGATGGTGATTGCAGCCATGAAATTAAGAAACGCTTGCTCCTTGGAAGGAAAGTTATGAGCACCCTATAAAGCATATTAAAAAGCAGAGATATTACTTTACTGACAAAGGTCCATCTAGTCAAAGCTATGGTTTTTCCAGTAGTTATGTATGGATGTGAGAGCTGGACCTTAAAGAAAGCTGAGCACTGAAGAATTGATGCTTTTGAACTATGGTGTTGGAGAAGACTCTTGAGAGTCCCTTGGACTGCAAGGACATCAAACGAGTGAATCCTAAAGGAAGTCAGTCCTGAATATTCATCGGAAGGACAGATGCTGAAGTTGAAGCTTCAGTACTTTGGCCATCTGATGTGAAGAACTGACTCGTTGGAAAAGACCCTGATGCTGAGAAAGATTTAAGGCAGGAGGAGAAGGGGACAACAGAGGATAAAATGGTTGGATGGCATCACTGACTCAATGTACATGAGTTTGAACAAGCTCTGGGCATTGGTGATGGACAGGGAAGCTTGGCATGCTACAGTCCGTGGGGTTGCAATGAGTCAGACATGACTGCACTCAGACATGAGACAGAACTGACTTAACTGACCCCATCCCTCTCCCCAACCCTGGCCCCCTGGCATCTACCAATGCGCTTTATTACTCTGTGAATTTGTCTATTCTAGGCTCCTCATATAAATGGAACAACATGGGAAATATAGCTAATATTTTATAGTGGCTATAAAAGAAGTGTAACCTTTACAATTTATGAATCACTATATTGTACACCTGTAACGTATAATAGTGTACACCAACTATACTTCAATAAATTTTTTTAAAAAAAGAAGAAAAACACTTTTTCCAACCAGCCTAAGAAGTAAATCTTATGCTCTTGAAAGAATTCAGTGTCTTCAAAGTTGCTCACAAACTGACTGAGTATGCCAGTTGTAATGATTTGCTCTACTCTCAGAAAATGTTCAGGCTTTGATATTGCTATTTTTCTGGAGACTGCAAACTGACCTGCTGCCACTTCCTCTTGCTAGTAAGCAAGACAGACTACCCCTCTTTTTTTTTTTTTTTTTTAGAAGACTTAAATATTCTGTTGGGAAACTTTGTTATGCCTTAGATCCATTTTGCTTAGCTTTTTTTTTTTTTCCTAAACTCTCTCCCTCTTCCTATAAAGATGAAAATCTCATACCTTTCTGTTAAAATTCCAGTAATCCCCTCTGTTAAGATTATGTCGTCAAGATGGGAACCAGTTCTTCAAATCCTCATAGCAAATTTTGTAAAGGTTTTTCATGTTCTTTGCACTATGAAAACAATATTTGTCCTGTTCGTCTCAAATAAGAGATTACGTGTGAAGAATAAAGGCTTTTCCAAACCATCTGCAAATAGAATATCCCTATATGATACCATTACATATCCCACAACCCAATTCAAGTTGGGAAATCTTTCTTGGATTGTTACTTTTCCAAAGGCACCGACACTTGGTAGGATAATCTTTTGGACTCTAACCCTATTTTTTGTGTGTGCGTGCCCAGTCATGCCTGACTCTTTGCAACCCCAATGGACTATAGCCTACCAGGCTCCTCTGTTCATGGCATTCTCCAAGCAAGAATACTGGAATAGATTTCCATTCCCTTCTCCAAGGGATCTCTCCTACCCAAGGATCAAGCCAACATCATCTCCTGTATCTCCTGCACTGGCAGGCAGATTTTTACCACCGAAACACCTGGGAAGCCCAACCATACTTTTTAACTATTCAGATTCATGATGGGCCACAGGAAGCACAAATGATTGATTTTGGTGACAAACTGAAAGAGCAAAAGAACTGTAGTTCCCGCCCCCACTGCGCACCCCTGTGTGGGCATCTATTTGTTTTAATTACACCACAGAGATACCCTAACTGGGTTCTTTGAATCCCAAAAATTTTAATGGAAACTTGATAACTCTTCAACAGTTCAAAGAACCTCTTAGAAATAGTGGGGTTGTTTCTGAAGTGGACACACGATGTAACACAAGCCATCCACCATGTTATTAAAAAAATCACTTTGCTATTCTTGTCATTTGCTGTTTGCTCTCATTATACCGCTCTTTTTTTTTTTTTTTTTTTGCTGTAAATAATAAAAATGAGGAAATGAATCTAACTTCCTGAAAAAGAATTTTAAAAGCTTAAATGAATTTTCAGCCACTTCAAGATCCTTGAACCAAGAATGGTCCTCTGGTCTCTGGGAAGCTGGTTCTGCAGCACCAAGCTTTAGAGGTCACACCATTGATGAGGTAAGAGAGGAAGATAGTTTCCCCAAGCCCTACCCTTAACCCAGGCTGTCAGCTCAGATCACTCAGCTCTGGAGTTGCATGGGGCAAAATGTGATGCTTATTTAATTGGACAGACAAAATTCTTTCAAAAATAGGAGGTAAGTGAGACGTCATTCAAAGAGTGCTTCTAGGGACTTGCTTGGTGGGCCGGTGGTTAACATTTCACCTTCCAATGCAGGGAGTGCAGGTTGGGGAGCTGGTGGGGGAGCTAAGATCTCACATGCCTCATGACCAAAAAGCCAAAACATGAAACAGAAGCAATTTGTAATAGATTCAATAAATATTTTTTAAATGGTCCACGCAGGAAAAATATTTTTTCAAAAAAGAAGAATGCTTCTGATGCAAAGGTGGATCTTCCCAGATGGCTCAGGCGTTAAGAACATACCTGCCAGTGCAGGAGACACAGGAGATAAGGGTTCAGCCCCTGGGGTGGGAAGCTCCCCTGGAGGAGGGCATGGCAACCCACTCCAGTGTTCTTGCCTGGAGAATCCCTTGGACAGAGGAGCCTGGGAATCTACAGTCCACGGAGTTGCAGAGTCTGGCACAACTTAGCGACTAAACACACACACACTACACATACACACTACACACACGGTGCAAAGGTGGGAAAACATATTCTGGGTCATGTAAGATGCTCTGAAGGAACAGGACTCAGACTAGCTCACCTTCTTCAGCTTAATGCATCTCCCACCCAACTGTACCTGCGAACCTGATGTGTGCTCAAAGCTGGGGGAAGCAATAATTGACCTACAGGCTGATGGATGCACAGAGGATGGAGAAACAAGCATTCGTCTAAAAACTGAAAGTAAAAGCATCCCATGCAGGCCAGTGTCAGCAGGGAGCCGAGTGAGTGCCCCTGAACTGGGACAGGATGCGCTGCCTGCAGACTCCAGGTTTCCATCTGAAGAAACCACCGGGAGTCGGCAGGAGACCTTGGAATCCTCCATGTGCCTAGCAACTGTCCCTGGGAAGGCGGAGGAAGGACCTTGGGGAAATTTTGCTCCGAGTCTGGGAGTTTAAGTCTGAGGACAATTCTCCTCATCTCGGTAGCTTCTGTCTTTGGGGCTCAAACAAAAGACAAAAAGAGTACAGCTTCCTGAGTCTCCTCTCCATTCAAGACATGTTAACAAGAGAAAAAAAAGACAGAAAAAGGCCAAGAGTTGAGGGCTTTGTGTGTCTGGACATACAGGAAGGCAAGTGAGGTACGCATCTGGACAGAACTCAGAGACAGTCTGTCTGGCCCACTCAGCCCACTTACCAGGCATGTTCTAAGGGAAGAGTCAAGGGGTGCCATCCAGGGCTTCTGGCAGATTTTAAAGCATTTAAGGCTATATTTTATTCTTATAAACTTCCATAAATTTTTCCTGTTGGGCCATTGCTTCTCTTTCTGGGTCTGTCTCTCTCTGTGTATTTTTGAGAAACACACACAAAGAGTACAGTATGGCTAAAACTATGTCCACTGGCTTGATTTAGGATGTATGTTTTGACAAAACATATGAACGCTGGTTCATCTCTTTGGGGGTCTAGTCCATAATTTTTCTCCTGAGGGAGATGGTAGCTTACACCCACAAAAACTATACTCTGTTCTATGGACGGATCATTTCTTTCCTATCACTTTTGGATACAGGCGTCCCCCTGGTTCTGAACTTGGAATTCTGACTCGGGGAAGTTGTAGAATTTAATCCAAAAACCATGATAACATTTACGCTTTAGTGGCTTGTATGTATAAAGCTGTAGAAGTATGATAAAGCAGAGAAAAACAAATCTCTGGATGTTAGACCCCTTGGATTTGAATCTCAACTCCGATAGCATGAATATTGCGTGACCTTGGGTGGCTTCCTTCTCCCCAGCCTGACAGCGGGGGAGCTAAACCTGTCTGTGGCTTAGAGACAGTGGAGAGAGGACGTGTGTCAGACACAGAGAGCACTTGGAAAAGGGCCTGCTGTTGGCTATTCTTTTTTCTGTGTATTTTATGATAATTTCCATGTTTTTAAAATAACAATGACCCACTCTAAAGACTTCAGTTTAACTTTCTAATCTCTTTAAATACCAATTATCTCCAAATATAGGCCTGCCCAGGTGGCACAGTGGTAAAGAATCCACCTGCCATTGCAAGAGACCCAGGAGACTCGAGTTTGATCCCTGGGTTGGGAAGACCCCCTAGAGAAGGAAATGGCAACCCACTCCAGTATGCTTGCCTCGTGAATCCCATGGACAGAGGCGCTACAGTCCAGGGGTTGCAAAGGGTCGGATACAACTGGACAACTGAGCATAAGCACAGTCTCCAAATATGGGCACATCCGGAGGTTCTAGGGGTGAAGACTTGAGCACATGAGTGGCAGGGAGTGGGGGGACGGTGATACAGTTCAGCCCATAACAATGACAAATGTTGCATTGTAGAAAATGTCTTTCATTTTGCATTAAAGCTGATTGAATTGTTAAGAGCATTTTCTAAAGCATGTTCAGTTGGGCGTTAAGATACCAAGATACTTCTGATTAGCCTTGTTCCTTTTTTAACATTGAAAATATTTTATTTGCTTGCCCTGGTTCAGAGTTTGCCATTCATATTTAATCTACTAATGATGTCAAGTTGCCAGGGAGTTAACTATCTCGAAGCCGAGTGATTCCATGATTCTTTCAACCATCTTCTGCATAAATATATGTATGTACACAAACACACACATGTATCCATGTACATATATGTGTGTGCATGCATGCACATACACAGCTTTTTCCAAGTTTCTGACAGCTTTAGAATACATCATCTAAAAGTATGGGTAAACTGCTTAATCACAATAATCTAATTGCATCCAGGAATATCTATAGTAATTCCATAATTATTCCATCTGAGCCAGTAGGAAGCTTAATTTTATAATATAATCTATTAAAATATCTAATCCATATCTAAATGTTCCCAATTACACCAATAATTTTAAAAAATAATTTTACTTATTTTTATTTATTTTTCATTGCTGCATGGACTTTTCTCTAGCTGCAGAGAATGGGGGATACTTTTTAACTGTCGTGCTTCTCATTGTGGTGGCTTCTCTTGTTGCAGGGTTTCTCTGGTGGCTTAGATGGTAAAGAGTCTGCCTGCAATGCAGGAGACCCAGGTTCGATCCCTGGGTCAGGAAGATCCCTTGGAGAAGGGAATGGCTGCCCACTCCACTATTCTTGCCTGGAGAATTCCATGGACAGAGGAGCCTGGCAGACTACAATCCACGGGATCATAAAGAGTCGGACACGACTGAGTGACTAACACTTTCACACTTTCTCTTGCTGTGGATTTGGGCCCTATGGTGCACAGGCTTCAGTAGTCATGACACATGGGTTCATTATTTGTGATTCCTGGACTCGAGAGAATAGGCTCAATAGCTGTGAAGCGTGGGGGCTTAGTTGCTCCTCGGCATGTGGGATCTTCCTGGATCAGGGATCGAACCCATGTCTTCTGCATTGGCAGGCGGATTCTTGATCACTGAGCCACCAGGAAGCCCCTGCACCAAGAATATTTTTGATAGCTGTTATTTTCCAAATAAGATTCAAAGTCCAAGCATTGCATTTGGTTCTGATAACTGCTAAAGCCCCAGCCCCCATACCTTTCCAAACAGAATTCCTTCACCAGAGAAATTCGGGAACCCCTTCTCAGAGCCCTTTCTGTGGACTTCAGCCACTCCTCACACAGCTCGGACAGACCTCTGCTGTGGTTTACAGTTCTTGTATTTCCATTAAGTGGAACCTCCACTGAGGACAGTAACCTCTGAAGACCAGTCACCGCCAGTCTCTGTGCTGAAGTTTCTGGAAGTTTTATATCCCTTTGTGTTATCAGTATACCTGCTTTCTTTGAAAGTGAAGTGAAGTGAAAGTGGCTCAGTTGTGTCCGACTCTCTGTGACCCTATGGACTACACAATCCATGGAATTCTCCTGGCCAGAATACTGGAGTGGGTAGCCTTTCCCTTCTCCAGGGGATCTTCCCACCCCAGGGATCGAACCTAGGCCTTCCGCATTGCAGGCGGATTCTTTTACCGGCTAAGTCCCAACGGAACCCCAAGAATATCCTTTCTCCAGTGGATCTTCCCGACCCAGGAATCGCATCAGGGTCTCCTACATCACAGGGGGATACTTTACCAACTGAGCTATGAGGGAAGCCCCCTTTCTTTGTTTAACTGTTCGTTTAGACATCTTTGTCCTCTCTTCCTTTTCTCTGCCCTTCTTCCCATCAGGTCTGGCACCTGACATTTCACAGGTAAGACCTGAACTCCTGTTACATTGGCTTCTGCCTGCTGCTGCCACACTGGCTGCCAACCTTCCAACAGAGCCAACAAGGCAGGAGGCGAGGCAGAGTTCAGCCACCCCAGCTTCTGGTAAGCTGCCTGATGGCTTGATCCTCTTCTCGGTCATTTGGCCTGTATCCCCTTTTTCCCCATTTTATTGAAGTAGAGTTGGTTTACAATGGTGTGTTTATCTCTTCTGTACAGCAGCATGACTCAGTTACACATATATCTACATTCTTTTCTTAATTTTTTTAAATTGTGGCAAAAGTGGCATAATATCAAACATTTTATCCATATTTAACTGTACAGTTCAGTGACACTAAGTACATTTTTTTCACATTGCATCATCCATCTCCCAGATTTTTCCCCTTGCTATACTGAAACTCTGTCCTCATTGAACTATCACGCGTCCCCATCTCCTATTCCCCAGGCCCTGGTATCTACCAATGTACTTTCCCACTCCATGAATTTGACTGTTCTAGGTACCTCGTACAAATGAAATCAAACAGTATTTTAAATGCATTTTTAAAGTTAACTTAATATATGTCCTACAAATTTTGAGTTGTGTGTTCTCAAAACTCTTCTGAGCCATTTTGAAAGCGAAGCTGACATTTCCTCCTCTGACTGAAAATCTCCAGGAGCAACTGGCTGAGGCTTCCCAGAGGAAAGGGTTTGATTTGCCCCTTCCCAGAGGGTCACTGAGCTATCTATTGACACATTCCAAAGCCTCATAAAAGCTGTTGGAGACTGCCTGAGAGTAACACCCACTAAGCAATACGGGCCCTGATTTTTACAGCTTCTAATAACTTTTACCTTTGAGTTTGCCCAGAACTCCACACATAATTAAAACAAATAAACAAACCGACCTTATTTCTGCCTTGCCTTCAAGTTTGCTGTGTGACCTCAGGAAAGTCACTTAACCTTTCTGGTCTGTATTTTCTTCTTCTGTCAGAACAAAAAATAATTAGCATGAATAGAGAACTCACTAAAGAATAAAGCTCCATCATAATCACTGAGTCAATTTTTTTTTTTAATCTCTAATTCATTACTTCAAAAATATATCTAATATCAGAGACAACTTATAGTTACTTCTAAAAGAGTAAGTTTTAAAAGATTGAATTTCTAAAACTTATTCATCTAAACATATAAAACTTTCCTTAAAGGTCAAAGGTTACATGAAACAAAATAGGAGTAATTTGAAAGATAAATAAATTTCTTTCAAATGTACTGGACTCATCATTGTGTGGTCAAAGTAAGTGTCTGCATGTGAATCTTAGTGCCTTAAGTATATCAATAACACTTAAGCTCTGATACAAAAGTTTCCCTTGTTCCCCGAAAGGGACCTCATTTTCTCAGGATAAATTTATATATTAATAGCTTTTGTCCAATAGAAATATCATCAGCTAAAATGTTTTCCTCCCGAGCTTCTAACATTGGAAAGGTCTGTCTCAGCTGAGTACCCATTTATCCCTCATTTTTCATAGCTTTTTGGCAAATGCTTCCCTACTGCTTTTTGGTTTTAGCAAAATACAGAATGCTTCACCTTAGCTTACAGAGTTCAGCCACCTCTCCTTCTGTGCTCTTGAAGTTGCCATGAGATTCACAGTGTTCTGAATTTTTCTGAGGGTGTCACTGTTCTGTGATTATTTTCTGGTCTTACATCATCCCTATGGGCCTTTTCTTTCCCACTTCCCAACAGTAGTCTTTATTTCTACTGTTTGGGAAAAGCTCAGAGAATCTAAACAGACTCTCTGAGTCCAAAAGTTTAAAAATATGCACAGGACGTATTTTCTAAATAGAGAACTTGAAACCCTGAATTCTAAATGCCTAGCTTACTTCCAGCTATTTCCCAAAGCAAAGAACAATATTTTATCTTGAAATTAAAGTTAACATAAATAACAATGTTTGGAGAAAACTTTCTGCAAACCTCTGAAGCCAAAGGGACAGGCTGGGTCCTTGCTGGGGCCTGAAAGAGAATTAGGGGAAAGTCAGTGATTTCCTGTCTTTGTAATGAGTTTACTAATTAAATCTTAATTGTAAACCAAGCTGAGCAAAATTTAAATGAACCTCTGCTGCCAGAAGCCAGGTTATGATGGGGAATTGTTTATAAGGACAGGAAAGTGACTTTCTAAACATCAGATTCCTGTGTGTTAGCCAAGACCCGTAGAAAGTCCCCATGAGGGGAAACCCAGAAAGAGGTGGGATAAGTGACTTGGGCCTTAAGATAATTAAATGATGCGGAGATGCCCAACTCCCCTGAATTCAGTCATTGCCGGGGGCCAGCATCTTTCTGTATGGATGGGCGGGAAGCAACTTCATCAGCAATAACTAATGCATTCCCCCTCAACCCATTTTATAGTCATTTCAGCAGCAACCTAATAGTAATGGAAATGAAAATTCCTTTACTCTGTAAACCTTGACTGTTCTGTTGAAAAATAAGCCTCACAAATACACAGAAGTCCAAGCACCCGAGAGAAACAAAGCTGCCATACTAAGAGAGTGAAAAAGAAAGTTGGTTTTATTTCATCCTGGTATAACGGGAGAGAGACAAAAGGCAGGCAGTAACGTAAATAAAAATAAGAATCTCATGACTATGTATATGGCTTAACATAATTATTATTGAAAGATTAAAAAGCAAATTATCCAAATGTTTCTGATGCTGGAAAAGATTGAAGGCAAAAGGAGAAGGCAGAGGATGAAGTGGTTAGGTAGCATTATAGACTCAGTGGACATGAATCTGAGCAAACACCAGAGACAGTGAAGGACAGGGAAGCCTGGCATGCTGCAGTCCATGGCATCACAGAGAATCAGACATGGCTTAGCAACTTGACAACAACAACAATAGCAACAAGTACTCCTTCTGTTTCAAGTGTCATAATCTACATTCTTGGATCCTCACAGTAAATATAGGTGACTTGGAGGAAGTCGTAATTCCAACAGGAATCATATTGAACATGAATGCTGCAAGTCTTCACTCTTCACAAGGCTATTAAAAGGTTAAGAGAAGGCACTGGGAGTGTATAATTTATCATTAGTTCTATTGTCATTTGACCTTTTAATCCAGAAAGAAAGAACTTCCCCTGGAAAGCTGTATTAAAAAAAAAAAACTCTTCCATCTCTATTTCTTGGAGTCACTTTCTCAACAATCTCCAAAGAGAATCTTAAACTACTATCTACTTACTCAGTAAACTTAAATTGTTTTTATGGCTCTTTTCCAAAATCCCCAATTGTTTTGTTTATTTTTAATAGGAGCCAGAACCTGCATAGACATTTACATAATAAAATCTCATTTTATCCTCGAAATCTTTGGAGGCTATTTTGAACTCTGGTGCAGCCCATATTTCAGAAACATGACTTATTCTTAGTGTTTGCCATCTTCCAATCATCAAAAGATAGAAATTGGTGCTGTGACCTTGGATGCCTCCAACAGAGTAGTCTGACTTGCTTCCATTGGTTCATTGAGTATTATTCAAGAAAGAGGCTAAGCCATTTCAGGTTTAGTTATGGAGTTAGAATTTTGGGGAGGACATGAACCTGAACTGTGAATAAATACTGAAAGCTAAGTTAAAAATAACTTTTCAGGCTTTGCTTTACAGAGATATCATAAACTATCCACAATTAAAATTATAGTGGTAAAGGACATCTAATATTAAATCAGATAAACCAATATTTTGTTTGGAAGTTGCTGGTGTACTTTTATATTTGCTCGGCAAAGTCTTTTCTCACTTCCTCCATCGTTACCAATGTTACACCAAGAACAGAGCTGGTCTCCAGAAGACTTTCTAGGGACTCAGCCAATTCCAGGAACCCTTAGAACCATTTGTTGTGGTTGTTCAGTCACCAAGTCATGTCTGACTCTTTGCAACCCTGTGGATGGCAGCACGCCAGGCTTCCCTGTCCTTCACAGTCTCCCAGAGCTTGCTCAAACTCATGTCCATTGAGTCAGTGATGCCATCCAACCATCTCATCCTCTGTCGCCCTTCTCCTCCTGCCCTCAATCTTTCCCAGAACCAGGGTCTTTTCCAATGAGCTGGCTCTCTTCACATCAGGTGACCAAAGTATCAGAGCTTCAGCAACAGTCCTTCCAAAGAATATTCAAGGTTGATTTCCTTTAGGATTGACTGGTTTGATTTTCTTGCACTCCAAGGGACTCTCAAGAGTCTTCTCAGCACCACAGTTCAAAAGCATCAATTCTTTGGTGCTCAGCCTTCTTCTTTATGCTCATATCCGTACATGACTACTGGAAAAACCATAGTTCTGACTATACAGACCTTAGGACCATGGTAGTAAGTTGTTACTGCTGGGAGGGACCTTAGTTTCCATCATTTTTAAAAAGATGGAAGAAGGATTTGACTGGCAGACGGTTCAGCTGTACCCAGACTGCACAGTGCCATCCAGAATCCAAACCTTGACCTCATTCCACCAAAGGCCCAGACCTTAGGCTTCCGCTAATTGTCTAGCTTTTGCTGACTAAAGAGAACTTCACAGAACTTAGTGCTGCTAGGACAGAAGTCACAGAGTCTGCTTTGTTACAAATATATTTAGCATAGGGGGAAAAATGTCCAATTTCTTATAGCATGTACTTAAGTGCCTACAGATATAAGGATAAACAGCTTCCTTCACATTTTGGTTAATTCAGAACTTAGTATTAAAACAGCTTAAATGTTATTTAGTTTAGAGCTTTAATTTTTCAGGTAAAAAATAAGAGCGAGAAGCCAGATAAACAGGTAGTCTATGGCAGAGACATTTTGGCACTGCCTCCATAATTCCTTAGGGCTTCTTCACTGGCTCAATGGTTTAAAAAAAAAAAAAAATCTGCCTGCAGTTCAGGCACAGGTTTGATCTCTGGGTTGGGAAGATCCCCTGGGAGAAGGGCACGCCCACCCACTCCAGTATTCTTGCCTGGGAAATCTCATGGACAGAGGCAGCCAGCAGGCTACAGTCCATGGGGTCACAAAGAATTGCACACGACTGAGCGTGTATGCATGTATATACATATTTTACTTGCCATGGTAGCAAGTGAATGGGGATGGCATCACAAAGCTGCCAAAAAGCTTTGGAGGAACTTTTTGAAAGTATAGTTGATTTACAATACTGTGTTAGTTTCAAGTATACAGTTGTCTATATACATACATCTATTCTTTTCCAGATTCTGGAAAAACAGCAGGCTGATTTGACCTCCAGGTCATAGTTTGCTGACTCTTGGCTCAGAGGCTTTAGCCAAGCTGCTTAATTTGATAGGTGGGGAAAACTAAAGTCCAGAAAAGCCCAATGACTTGACCCAAGATCACCCAGCTAGTCTGAGACAAAACCAGGTCAAGGACCCAGCAGGAACAGGATGCAGTCATTACCGCCCCACAGTCTTCCAGCCTGACATTCCAGGCAGCTCAAAGCCACACGCGGGCAGAGAGGAGTGAGGAGGCGCCTGGGTGATTTGGACTCTGCTGCGCTGTGGAAGCAGAGCAGAGAAGGCAAATGGTCCAGGAGGACCGAGGCTGACTGCACATCCTGATGTGCTCTCAGACCAGGCCTCCTGAAGAGGAGGCGTTTGACTTGTGACTTGAGGATAAGAGGGACTTCCTGCATCTCACCCCTTCTCCACCTATGGATTTATCACCATCTGCAATCATCCTCTTCACATTTCTTCCTGCAGCCCTGCAGTTCTCCTGCAACACCAGCCCAGAGCTCCTTCCTCTGCTCCAGAGCCTACACAGATATTTACAAAATAAAACCTCATTTCATCCTCGAATTCTTTGGTCCCCTGTTCAGGGATCCCTCTCCTTCAGTGATCAGTCTATCGGTCCATCCATTCATACATCCATCCAGCTGCCACATCTCTTACTTTTGGAAGGTTTCAACTTCACAAACACAAGTGTTCAGCAGATCTTCCATCTTAAAACATACTTTCTCCATCTAAGGCTCCCTCACTTTCTCTAAGAACAGGCTAAATACAAGTCTCAACCAATGACAGTCTGGCTCTTGCCCCCAGCATTCCACTAAAACCATCCTCCCCGGGGGTTTGCTAAAGCTCATGGCAGTTCTGGGTTCTCATCCCACCACTTCCTCTCTCTGTTTGGCATTTAACCCTGTGAGCTACTCTCTTTCTTTACATCCCTCCTCCTTTCACTTCTGTGGTCCCACTGGCCACTTGTGGTCTTTCTTTCTCACTGGTCCCCATTCCCCAAGCTCCTCTGTCTCCAGCCCTGGCATCTGAGCTCCATGAGATTAGGGACTTTTCTATCATATTCAACACCATACAACCAGAATTCATAGCAGTTCCCAGATGCTTTAATACAACTCAATCATGAGTTACCCTGTTCCTAGGTGAGAAACCTCAAGATTCTGTCCATGGCTCTGGTTCTTGCATTCTATACAATTTTATAAACAACCATGTTCTCTCTCAGGGTTTTCATTTCTTCTCAGAAGCTCATCTCTATTCTCGGAGAAGGCAATGGCACTCCACTCCAGTACTCTTGCCTGGAAAATCCCATGGACAGAGGAGCCTGGTAGGCTGCAGTCCATGGGTTTGCTGAGGGTCGGACACAACTGAGTGACTTCATTTCCACTTTGCACTTTCATGCATTGGAGAAGGAAATGGAAACCCACTCCAGTGTTCTTGCTAGAGAATCCCAGGGACAGGGGAGCCTGGTGGGCTGCCATCTGTGGGGTCGCACAGAGTCAGACACGAGTGAAGCGACTTAGCAGCCACTTAGCAGCAGAATCTCTATCCTAGAACGTCTCTTGATTTCCATATGCCCCACTATTTGTGTGTCCAGTTAACATACATCTATTAAATACAATCAGCCCCTCCTATTGCCTTCAGGATGAATCATCCTATAATGGTTTGAATTTGTTCCCCCAAAGATACGCTTAGGTCCTAATCTCTGGTTCCTATGAATGTGACTCTACTTGGAAATGGTGTTTGCAGATAAAATCAAGTGAAGATGAAGTCACTAGGGTGAGCCCTAATCCAGTATGATTGATGTTCTTATAAGAGGGAAAACTGGATACAGACACACAGGAAAAAAATGCAGTGTAAGGAAAGAGACACAGAAAGATAATGACCATGTGAAGATGCAGACACTGAAGTGATACAGCCACAAGCCAAGGACACTGGGCCCACCAAGAGCTGGAAGAGTCCAGAACAGGTCCTCCCTTAAAAGCTTCTGAAGGAACCAACTTGCCAACACCTTGATGTTGCACTTTCAAGCACCATGACTGTGAGACAACAAATTTTGCTCGCTTTAAACCACCCATTTTGTGGTTATTTGTTATGGCAACCTTAGCAAAATAATATACCCTCATTCTGGAAGTCTAAGCCCGTCTAGTCAAAGCTATAGTTTTTCCAGTAGTCATGTAGGCATGTGAGAGTTGAACTATAAAGAAAGCTGAGCACCAAAGAATTGATGCTTTTGAACTGTGCTGTTGGAGAAGACTCTTGAGAGTCCCTTGGACTGCAGGGAGATCAAACCAGTCCATCCAAAAGGAAATCAACCCTGAATGTTCATTGGAAAGATTGGCGCTAAAGCTGAAGCTCCAATACTTTGGCCACTTGATGTGAAGAACTGACTCATTTGAAAAGACCCTGATGCTGGGAAAAACTGAAGGCAGGAGGAGAAGGGGATGACAGAGGATGAGATGTTTGGTTGGCAGCACTGACTCAATGGACATGAGTTTGAGCAAGCTCCAGGTTGGTGATGGACAGGGAAACCTAGCATGCTGCAGTCCTTGAGGTTGCAAAGAGTTGAATATGACTGAGCAGCTGAGCTGAACTGATTCTGAAAGTCAAATGGAAAGAAAGAAAAGCAAGAGAGAGCGAGAGAGAGGAAGGAAGGAAGGGAGAGAGGGAAGGAAAAGGAAAGTTTAGGGAATTTCCTGGCAGTGCAGTGGTTAGGACTCCACACTTTCATGCTAGGGACCACAAGTTCAGTTTCTGATGAGGAACTAAAATTCTACATGTCATGTGATGCAGTCAATTTTTTAAAAAGAAGGACAAGTCTGTTTATCCAAACTTAATTTCTCACTATTTCCATCTTCACTCCAATCCCATAAAAATGTCAAAACCCCATATGTATGCCAATCTTCATTTGCTCTTGCATTTTTATGCATATTTAGTTGGCTCAGTCAAAACTCATTTAGAATCCTGCTTCCAATAACACCCTTATTAATGTGTTGAGCATTTATAGAACATCCCCTCTGACATCCAGTTTCTCTCCGTGAAGCCAGGACTCCAGTTCCTCGGAGCTCTGACTTCTTTCTGTGTCCACCTCCCAAGGACTCTAATCTCCTTAAAGACAGAATATGACTGAGTCCTACTTTCTTTTGCATCTTCTGTGCTGATGTTAGACATATACTGAGCCTGGGATACAACACCTGGGGATTAGAGATTTGGAAGTAGCAGTGGCTGGGTCTGATTTTCCCCTTAGAGTCACCATTTATGGAGCACTCACTGTGTACCAGGCATGCTAAATGTATTTTTTAGTTAATCCTTACAATTTCTTGGCAGGTGGGTCAATTATCTTTACCTCTATTTTATAGATGAAGATAATTCATCTTCATCTAGTTTGGGGGCTGTCTCCAAACTCTGTGCCGTAATCACATGCTGCTTTCTGATCCAGTGGAGGAAAGCAGAAGAACAGTTTTCCTTTGCCCCTCCTCCTCCCCCTTTAGAGGACACAAGCTGATCATTGCTGAGGCAGTGAGATCACTACTAATGTGATGTTTGGCTCATGCTGAAATTTAGTCTCTGAGTTACTGTTGAAAAGTGTTCTACAGAGAGTGGACTCAGTTTAGTGCTCAAGCAGAAGCTTCTGTGACTGTGGAAGGCTCCTGGGAACCCAAAGGAGGGAACTGATGGTCGGGGTCACTTCACTGGACACCCCGCCCCATGCATACCAGGCTTACTTGATAACTGTGGATCCTTGCAGAGATCACCAAGCACAAGACCCCACAGCCTGCTACCAACCCTAGCTCTGCCTTTCACCCTCCATGGGGACCTTCCTTTTAATAGACTCATAATGATTAATATGAAGTATGCTGCCTCTGGCCACAGTGTTTTATGTTTAGGCTAAAAGACCAGTTATGAAGGACAATATAGAAAGTATTCTAGTATCCTCAAGGTGCTTCCCAGGTAGCACAGTGGTAAAGAATTCACCTGCTAACGTGAGACTGGCTCAATCCCTGGATCAGGAAGATCTCTGGAGAAGGGAATGGCTACCCACTCCAGTATTCTTCCCTGGAAAATTTCATGGACAGAGAAGCCTGGCAGCCTACCATCCATGGGGTTGCAAATAGTCAGACACAACTGAGCACACACGCACACTGGGATCCTCAAAACCAGAAATTCTGTCGTTGCAATTACGAATGCACATGCAATGGAAAAGGAAAAAAAAAAGCTAAATGCCCCCGTGGAATTGTTCCAGTTTTCTAGTATGTGCCTTGGGATAGCTCTTGAGTTAGAGACTTTAGTTCATTTTGTATTTTTGTCCGGGTTTGGGACAATGTTATGCTCATCAATTTAAACACATCTGTTAGTAGAAAGATGGTCGCCAGGAGTGGGGAGGAGGGAAATGGGAAGATGTCGGTCAAAGGTACGGAGTTGCAATTCTATTGGATGACTGTCTGGTCGTTACAGCACTGTGACTAGAGTCAGTCACGTTATACTGAATACCAGAAGTCTGCTAAGAGAACATTTCAGATGCTCCGTTCAAAAATAAAAATAATAAAACTATATGAGGAGATACGTTAATTAACTTTACTGTAGTCATCATTTCACTATGTAAGTATCAGAGATAAATTAGAAATATGGGATTAACAGATGCACACCACTGTATATGAAATAGATTAACAACAAAGATTTATTGTAGAGCACTGGGAACTCTATTCAGTATCTTGTCATAGCCTATAATGGAAAATAATCTGAAATATGTATATATATCTTAATCACTTTTCTATAAACCTGAAACTGACACAACATTGTAAATCTATACTTCAGTAAAAATATGCTTCCCAAAACAAACAAACAAAAAACTATATGAAGAGATGGTATATTAAGAAACTTGACTATAATCATTATTTCACTGTCTAAGTGTATATCTAATGCCTTCACCTTAAATATATACAATAAAAAATAACACACATTTTTATTAGCAATTTCCATGTTCTATATTCTGTAACTTGCTTTTTAAGAGGATAATCAAATTAAAGAAGCTTTCAAATAGCAAAATATGTATTATGTGTTCAGAGATTGTTGGTTCTTTTCCATCCTTGTTGAAAATTAAGTGAGAAATGATTGAAAAATCAAGTTTTCAACATAAAGAGTTCTCTCTAGTGACGTTCATTAACACACCAGGATGATGTTTGATGGTAGAAACTAAAGGTCTCGTTCCAAATATCAGCTGCTCATCAAAATCCATAAGATGCTGACTCCATCAAATTTACCCAGAACCCTCTCAAAGCTGATGCTTCAGCCATCTGAAGCATCTGCAACTTTCTATTTTCTCAGAGAACCTCGAAAGCAGAATCTCTGATTCTCTGGTAGGACAGTTCTAGGCATCCTGGAAGGACCAGTCTCAAATGTCACCTCCTCCAGGAAATCTTCTGTCATTCCCCACCCTTAGGCCCCTAACAAGCACACTTCCCTCTCACACCAATAGCACTTTGCTTATATCACAATGTCAACATGAAATTATTGGCCTTGGATTTCTGGTGATAAATGGTTTTCTTTGTTGTGCCAAGATGTGAACCACTTGTGAGCACTGCACACTAACCCTTGGTATCTTCAGCACCAACCACATCAGTGACCCACAACAGATATTCCATATTTTCCAAGTGAAACAAATCCATTCCAGGCTCATCCCCAGCCCTTAGCTCCACAGCGTCAACTTCTCCACGAATGTGGGCAGATTGAAGGAAAGGTATTTTTCCACATGAGAAGAGAGATAAGGCTTGATTTTCTCTCTGAGGATTAAGGGGAAAGGTCTGACCAGTTTAAACCGGGGCGAAGAGTATTCAAGGGTCGAGCAGTAAGGCAGGTGAAGTATCCCGGAGGGACCTCACCCTCCGTTTTTCCAAACCACTTCAGAACAGGTTCCAAGCCCCTGGCAAAATGGCTGGGCCAGGTGGGGTCTGGCCCCAGGAGCTAAGTGCAGGATGCACGCACCACCGCCAGAGCCTGGCCCGAGGAAAATACCAAATCTGAGTGTGAATCATGACTCCTCCGTTGCTATGGGCTCTGTCCTCTCACCCAGCTTTTAAAGACTTCTCATGAAACCCAGGTCTCTGATAAGGTGCAAAAATACTAGTGCAGTTGTGACCACAAACAAGAAACTGCCAGGGAAAAGATGAAAAATGGGACAGAGCTTGGAAAGTGGGCCTTGTAAGTGTTGTGGCCAGAACTTAACCACATGTTAAACTGTTTCTAGGGCAGTGGAGCCTGGATTTTATAAAACTGTAGACAACTGTTGCTACAAGCAGACATGCTGACAAGCAGACTAGCGTTTCTAAAACTTTGTTCTGAATCTATCCTACGTGATAGTCCGTTTTAAAGTGAAAAATGGATCTATTTTCAGATTGCAATGGATCAACTCGTAATTTTTGTTTCTAAAGTAGTAGATACCAGGACTTCCCTGGCATTCCAGTGGTTAAGATTCTGCCTGCGAACACAGGGGGTGAGGGTTCCATCCCTGGTAGGGGAGCTGAGACCCCTCATGCCTCTTGGCCAAAAGACCAAAACATGAAACAGAAGCAATATTGTAACACATTCAATAAAGACTTTAAAAATGGTCCATATCAAAAAAACACTTTTAAAAAACTTTAAAAAATAAATTAGTAGATACCAAAGGATCATCAATGAGATGAGCCTGGACCATGAACAAATATTACAAGCTAAGTTTAAAATAAGTTCTCAAGTTTTGCTTTACAAAGATAAATTATCCACAATTAAAATTACAGCAGTAAGTATGTCTAGCATTAAGTCAAATAAACCAATGTTTTTAAAGCTTCAACAGTTTATTAAGTAAATGTTTTTGGTCGACAGATTAGCTGTTCTAGGGATGTTCAAGTGGGAGGGGACACGGGTAAACCTATGGCTGTTTCACAGTGGTGTTTGGTAGAAACCAACACAATAGTGCAAAGCAATTATCCTGCATTTAAAAATAAATAAATTTTTTTAGAAAGATTTTTTTGATGTGGGCCAAGTTTAAAGTCTTTGCTGATTTTGTTACAACTTTGCTTTTTGTTTTATGGTTTGGGTTTTTAGGCAGCAGCAGCACATGGGATCTTAGTTCCTCAACCAGGGATTACACCTGCAACCCCTGCATTGGAAGGGGAAGTTCCAACCACTGGACTGCCAGGGAGTTCCCTCTACTATTTGAAAACTTAAGCACTGAAATCACAACTTCCTGGAACTAAATTTATTTATTTTTCTTTCCCAATGGGAAAAAAAATTGAGGGTAGAAGGGAAAGAAATATTGCCTCCCCTTGCTTATGAGACTAATTTTGATTTTGCCTTAATAAATAGTTTACTTAAATAAATTCATTCCAATAGGCACAATTTAATGATCTTTCTTTTCTTCTGTGCCCCTGATAGTCCTCAGACAAAAACTATTTGGGGATTCAATTTTAGGTTCCCTAGAAATGCTCCCACTTCACAAGTTTATCACCGGTTAGCTGGAGATTTTGAGAGAACGTTTTTGATTGGTCGTATCTATCAGAGTAGTTTCCATAGTTTCCAGAAGAAAGGCAGGGAACGCGGACTAAAACTAGCCTGCATCTACAAAAACAACTTTTTTTCTGTTTTAAAATCTCATGACTTATTAAAACTGAACAGTTACAATTAACCAATTAACATGCCTTGTGACTCCAGAAAGCAGAAGTAAAAACAATAGATGGGGACAAATTTGGCTTTTCTGTCACTAAGGATTTTCTATAGCCTGGTACCCAAAGGTTAGGGAACAACCAGTTTCTACTCGGACTTGGGGTGCTGAAGACAGAGTTCCCAGACTGACTAGGGAAAGAGGGCAGGAGCCAGGTGAGCTCTACAGGATTTCCTTCCGATGCTAATTTTGTTGTTGTTCAGTTGCTAAACTGTGTCTGACTCTGTGACCCCGTGGACGGGAGCATGCCAGGCTTCCCTATCCTTCACTATCTCCTGGAGTTTGCACAAACTCATGCCCATTGTGTCAGTGATGCTATGTAAGCATCTCATCCTCTGCTGCCCACCTCTCCTTTTGCCTTCAGTCTTTCCCTGCATCAGCGCTAATAGCCCTCATAATTTCAAGGACAGTGACCATTTGCTCACCTGAGTGTCTCTTCTTTCCCCCAGAGCCCAGCTTTAGGAAAGGGCAGTGAAGACCCCCACCGGTTCATACCTGCACCTCATCCCCCACCCCACAGCAGCCTGGCATCCACTCCCCCCTCCACTGCTGCATGGAAACTACTGTCCCTCAGGTCCCGAATGACCTCCTAACTACCAGAGCTGATGGACACTTTGACACACGACCACATCCTCCTCTCTGAAACTCTGCCTCCTGTTGGCCTCTCCCTCTAGCCACTATTTCCCCCACTGTCCCTCTCATCCATTTGGAAAGCACGCTACTAGGCCTTTACCATGTGCAGGAAATGGTGCCAGATGTTGAGATGCAAAGATGAGTAAGACATACTCTCCATCCCGAAGGGAACTATAGAGTGGGTGACCATTACTGATGGAGAACTCGCTAGACTTCGGCACAGTTCTGGGTATTCTGAACCAGAATCTGTATATGCTTTCCTGTGTTATGTCTTTTCCTCGGGATTTCCATCACATTATTTTTCTTCTCTCTTACTCTTCTTTGATTAATTCATTAACACCAAGTATTTACACCTGGGTTAAGCTAGATAGAATTAAACGTAAGACTTAAATCAGCAAAACTATTTAAAAGACTTATTTTATGTAAAGTGTATATATATATATATATATTTATATGTACACTGAAAAAGGAACAAGATCCCAGCAGTTAAACCAGCATGTTAAGCCCAATATCTAGTTTCTTTTTCCGCCCAAAGACAACAGGAAAAATGCTGTACAGTTTATGTCTGTGTCCCAAGAATAGTATTTTGTATAGCTGAATATCAGAGTTGAAGGCAAACGAATATAAATGAGGTGGTACCTTTCATCACTCTAATGGCAGAAAGTGAAGAGAAATTTCAGCCTCTTGAGGGCGAGAGGAGAGTGGAAAAGCTGGCTTAAAATTCAACATTCAAAAAGCTAAGATCATAGTATCTGGTCCCATCACTTCATGGCAAATAGGTGGGGGGAAAGTGGAAGCAATGACAGATTTTAGTTTATTGGCAGCCATCAGATTCAAAGACACTCGCTCTTTGGAAGGAAAACCATGACAAATCTAGACAATGTATCATAAAGCAGAGGTATCACTTTGAAGACAAAGGGCCTTATGGTCAAAGCTATAGTTTTTCCAATAGTCATGTGTGGATGGGAGAGTTGGACCATAAAGAAAGCTGAGTGCTGAAGAAATGATGCTTTTGAAATGTGGTGTTGGAGAAGACTCTTGAGAGTCCCTTGGGCTGCAAGGAGATCCAATCAGTCCATCCTAAAGGAAATCAGTTCTGAATATTCATTGGAAGGACTGATGTTGAAGCTGAAACTCCAATACTTTGGCCACCTGATGTAAAGAACTGACTCATTTGAAAAGACCCTGATGCTAGCAAAGATTGAAGGCAGGAGGAAAAGGGGACAACGGGGCATGAGATGGTCAGATGGGATCACCGACTCAATGGACATGAGTTTGAATAAGCTTCAGGAGTTGGTGATGGACAGGGAAGCCTGATGTGCTGCAGTCCACAGGGATGCAAAGAGTCAGACACTACTGAGCAACTGAACTGAACGGAACTGAACTGTATGGATATGACAGCTAAACCGTAAAGAAGGCTGAACGCCAAAGAACTGATGCTTTCCAATCGTGGTGCTGGCTAGAGAAGATGCTTGACAGTCCCTTGGACTGCAAGGAAATCAAACTTGTTGATCCTAAAGGAAATTAACCCTGAAGGACTGATGCTAAAGCTGAAGCTCCAATACTTTAGCCACCTGCCAGGAAGAGTGGACTCACTGGAAAAGATCTTGATGCTGGGAAGGACTGAAGGCAAAGGAGAAGGGGCAACAGAGGACGAGACAGATAGTATTGCTGACTCCGTGGAAATGAATTTGAGTAAACTCTAGGACATAGTGAAGGACAAGGGAGCCTGGTGTGCTACAGTCCATAGGGTTGCGAAGAGAGGGACATAACTTAGTGACTAAAAAACAACAACACCTCCATCACCATTTTTGTCAAATTTTGAGTAAGACCAATGAGCAGCTAAACCAAGGGCACAATTAAACAGCGCTCCTCCAGCACAAAGAACAAGACATACATCTGCTTGCAGGCTCAGAAAAATGCCAAGGGACCAAGAATTCTCCAGGTAGAACCAGACTGTTCCCAGCAAGACTTCCTGCTTCAGGCAAGATCTTAACGCTCTTTCAGGCTCCTTCCTGAACTCTGGTCCTTGCACAATATTTTTTTCTGCTGGTAGGGAGAAATTCATTCCTGACTCCTGCTTGAGTGATCAACTCAAGCCCCAAAGACTAAGATTACCTGTAATTATCCTTCATCTTTATCTCAGTTTACCAAGACAGACTTGTTGTCGGTGATGATCCAACAATTTTTTCCTGCTCTTGAAATATTACAAACCCTGGTTAACCACATAGCAGAATATTTTTCTTGAGACCTAATTTCTATTAAGATACTCTGTACTCTATGGTGAGGGAAGCTCATGGATTGTCTCAGGAGAAATACATTTGCTGTAAGAGAATGATTGAAAAAGAAAATATCAATAAACAAGCACCATAAATTTCATAAAGCAAACTTATGATTACCAGAGAGGAAAGGGAAGAGATAAATTAGAAGTTTGGGATTAACAGATACATGCAACTATTTATAAAATAGATAAATAACAAGGACCTACTGTGTACAATGGGCTTCCCTGGTGGCTCAGAGGTAAAGAATTCACCTGCCAGTGCAGGAGATGTGAGTTTGATCTCTGGGTGGGAAAGATCCCCTGGAGAAGGAAATGGTAATCCACTCAAGCAATTCTTGCCTGAGAAATCCCATGGACAGAAGGGTCTGGCGGGCTACCATCCAGGGGGTCGCAAAGAGTTGGACACAACTTAGCGACTGCTGCTGCTGCTACTAAGTCGCTTCAGTTGTGTCCGACTCTGTGCGACCCCATAGATGGCAGCCCACCAGGCTCCGCCATCCCTGGAAGTCTCCAGGCAAGAACACTGGAGTGGGTTGCCATTTCCTTCTCTAAACTTAGTGACTAAACAACAACAACAACAAAAACCTGTGTAGCACAGGAAACTATATTCAGTATCTTGGAACAATCTATAATGGAAAGGAAACTGGAAAAGAATATATATATATGAATCACTTTGCTGTACATCTGAAACTAACACAGCATCGTAAATAATCTATACTTCAATTTTTTAAAAAGAAAATATCAGTAATTAAAGTTATGTGGAAAATTATATCTTGAGCTTTGCAGATGGTTTCTTAATGACAAAAATTTCAGCCAGACTAAAATGTGAAGTTGTCCTGTCCCTGAAATCTCTTGTGCCAGTGCATAAGGTATTTATTTGTGGTATATATGTGGTTGTATGTGTGTGTCTATAAACCTGTTTGTGAGCTGTGTGGGGAACTCAGGAAGAGGGAATTCATTATGCAAATTAGCACTTGTCAAAGTCTAAAAAGAGGTCTAGGTTAACCTCAAAGTGGGCCTGCAAGTTATGGCCTAAATTAAAATAAACAAATTCAACTTGCTTTTTCAACACTACTTTAACTCTTGAAAAAAGTCATAGAGAGACTGATGCCCATAAATATGTAGTATATTAATCTCCTTCCCCTAATTCTTGGTGGGATGAAGTAGTTCAGACAAGGAATTTATCTAAATCATCTGAAGAGTGCAGTGAAATTATTTAAAACTGGTTTAGGATAGAAATCCTTCCACAGTGCCTCTTAAACACAGTACACTCCAGAGTGCCAGAAAAAATTACTAGAATATTATAAGAAAATACACTCTGTGCAGTGGCTTTTCTGCCTTTCTTCTCTTCCACCCAGATGATAGGTTCTGCGGGACCTCACTTTACGTTGGAGATTGTTAATGACTCTTGAGCCATAGCTGTGAGCTGTCTAACTTTACAAATAAAGTTTTGTTAGAACACAGCCACACTGTTTCACTCACAGACCTATTATCAACAGCTGCTTCCCGCTACAATGGCAGAGAGGTATATTTGCGAGGGCCCCTATGGACTGCACAGCTGAAAATATTTTCTATTTGACCCTTTACAGAGAAAGTTTGCAGAGTCTGTTTGGTTCTTACTTCCTGTTGTGGGGGCCTTTTCAACAGCTCTCTCCTCGTTGAAAACCAAGAACCACAGTTGTTGTTGTTGTTTTTATCCTGAATGTCTTTTTTTTTTTTTAATTGGGGTATGGTTGCTTTACAGTGCTGTGTGAGCTTCTGCTGCACAGCAAAGTGAATCAGCTGATGTGTACGTACATCCCCTTCTTCCTGGACCTTCCTCTCACCCTTCTACATATATACAAAGGAATATTATTCAACCAGAAAAAGAACAATATTGGGTCATTTTTAGAGACATAAATGGACCTAGAGTCAGTCACACATAGCAAAGTAAGTCAGAAAGAGAAAAATAAATATTGTATATTAACATATACATATTGAATAACATACAACATAACGTTAATATATTGACATATGTTAGTAACATAACATATATATTGAATCTAGAAAAATGGTACAGAAGAATCACACTTTTTAAGCTTAATTAGAGTAGATAGGGAGTAAGAACTACAGTGATTTTTTTTTAAGGTGTCCTGTAGAGTTTCCTGCAATCTCCCAGGTGCCTTAGAGAATTTTTAGGCAAGGCTTTCTCCCATTAGTAGCTCAAGGAGACAAACAATGAGAACTCAGATAGGGGAAGTGAAGTCAAGTGAAGTGAAGTCGCTCAGTTGTGTCCGACTCTTTGCGACCTGTGGACTGTAGCCCACCAACCTCCTCCGTCCATGGGATTCTCCAGGCAAGAATACTGGAGTGGGTTGCCATTTCCTTCTCCAGGGTATCTTCCCGACCCAGGGATCGAACCCAGCTCTCCCACATTGCAGGCAGACGCTTTAACCTCTACGCCACCAGCTAGGGGAGGCTTAGTTGTATTTGTATGTGCCGATGATTAGATGGTGATGTGAAAAAGTGGTCAGAGGTTTGGCTAGTCTAGAATGACAGAGGCTAGTGAAGGTTTAAATGTAAGGGTGGGGGTGGGTCCTACCTGAGTAAGGGGAAAGCACAGATGATAAGCTTAAATCCCTCTGCAAGACTGATTTTGTGCCATAGAAGTAATTACCAGGAAAAGGGAAACTACCCTCATTTAAACTACCCTGCAAGAATCCGAGTGAATTTATTTGTGGAGAATTTGTCCAACACGTTCACACATATACCATCCTCCACACATAAAGAACCCTCATCTCCTAAAGGTAGAAAGCAAGAATAACACCTCTCTGCTCTCCTAAAAGTTCTTATACAAACACAAACTCATTTGTGGTTCACTGAGTGTGAAACAACTACTCCTACTAACAGAGCAACAGAAAGCAAAAATAGACTCCTGTGTAGTTTTCAGCTTGTGGTCTCCTCTGCATTTAAATACAAAGAGAGAGTTAACAAAATGAATGACTACATTACACCTGAAGAAGATGGGGAAGCAGATAATCTTGAGTGTTTCTCTTTGACAGCCATTACGACACATGTACCTCGAAATATAATTCAGTCTATTTTCAGGACACTTGTGTTGTCGTTTCAATGAGAACCATTAGCTTCGGGGCCCTGGAGGAAGTCAGCTCCTGCCCCGGAGGAGTGAGGATGGTCTCCCCGTGTACGGAGTTTCATCTCTGAGGCTCCCCAGTGGATAAATCTTGAGAATAACTTGACTTTGAACACTCTCAGATCACCAAAGAGCTGCTATTACAACACGTTGGAGCAGACTGCTTTTATGCTTATTGCTGCTTAAAACTTTGTAGTGTGGGATGCCGAAGAAGAAGAAAAGGAGCTTATCTATTCAGCTATTCTGGATTCTAGAGTAATTTGCCATTCTTATTGCTGTGTATCAAGAAAGTGGCAAATTCAAAGGCTGTCATTTATTTCACTAATGGAATTAAAAATGAGTGTGGTCCAGAGCAGTAATCAATGCCTTGCTCGTTGTGATGGATTATGGTTCAGCTAAATAGTATGACCTTTAATTACCTGAAAAATGCAATTTTCCAATGTCTTTGCTGTTTTCTCTGTGATTTCCCACACAAATATGACCTGTCATGTGCTATTTTTATTTAGCTTAAATAAATTTAGTGCTTATAAAGGTGCCGGATTAACAGCCCCAGAGTAAAATTCTTTATCCCTTAGTCCTTTATGATTAAACACTTTTAGAGCACTTTGTTCTTTCCCCCCCCTGAGCTCCACGCAGTCAATTCATTGGGTTGTTTTTATTAATATTCTTTTATAGTGGGTAAGATCGTTATTCTTATTTTTAAAAAGTATCCTAAAACTTCAAGGATGGGACCTGGGTTGCAAAAAGAGTTCATGATTAGTTTGTTTTAGCTCCTAAATTTGCATGTCGTCCCCTGTCACATGCTGTTGTTGCCCCTTGGGTAGGGTAGCTGATGAGTGTTTGTACAGAACTTAAATAGTAATATTCAGGTACAGATTCCCAAATAAAATCAGTCAGCTTATATCCAGTGAAGAGGTAAGGGAGGCACTTCCTGGCGGTCCAGTGGTTAAGACTTCACGTTTCCAGCTGCAGGGGGCGTGAGTTTGATTCCTGGTCAGAGAACTAAGATTCTGCTTGCTGCAGACAGTAGTTAAAAATAAATAAATAAGAGAAGCTAATGCTCAACATTTGGTGAAAACCAAAAGGACAAATGTGAATCATCCAAAAATGTCTACCGGAGACTAATAATGGAAAGAAAGAATGCAATAATGAATTTTTTTAAATGGAGATTTGGCTGTTTTGGGAGGGAAAAAGTTGACTTTAAAATATATACATATAAAGGGGGAAAAGTTAGACTCCTGCATCCAAGTGTACTTATTCTACAATAAAGGAGAAACAAACATTTTTCTTCTGGAGCTATCTCTAGCTCAACAACATCTCCTGTCACAAAAATGAGGTTTCGAAATTTTTATCTAGATAATTTGCAGATTCAGTGTCACTAGGATGCTGTTGACTGTTGACTTTTCAACACAAGGTAAAATTTTCAAGATTTCATCTACAAAAATTCCACCGGTTAGAAGAACTGAGTATGTTTCCTGAATCACTGACAGATGAAAAAACAAGTGGAGGCAGGATAGAAAAACTCTTTCTTTAATTTTCATTTCTTCTTAAAGTCTTCACGAAGTGAAAAAGTCTTCATAGTTGTTAGCTATTTTCATAATTTCAAAATGTGTTATAATTCATCCATTATCTCTAAAGATATTACTGTTCTCCAAATCAATGTATACATGGAATATTATATATTAGGACTTTCTGTATTTGACTGGGGTTTGCCTGGTGGCTTAGATGATAAAAGAATAGGCTTGCAATGCAGAAGACCCAGATTCAATCCCTGAGACGGGAGAATCCCCCATGGAAAAGGGGATGGCCACCCACTCCAGTATTGTCTGGAGAATCCCATGGACAGAGGAGACTAGCAGGTTTCAGTGTAGTCCATGGGGTCACAAAGAGTCAGACATGACTGAGTGACAAACACACATATTTGACTATGGCATTGATTATAAATATCTTTACAGCTTGTTCTTCAGACTCTAATTTTGTTTATCTAAAAAGACTATGATCATTAGAATCTTAATTATTTCAATGTCATGCAGTCAGAAATATCTTTTCCAAAGTGAATGTCCCCATAACGTTTAAGGGTGGAAAGCTCTCTCCTATTTCAGATTTCCATAATTAGCCACAGCAACTTCTTGGATTTTTGAGAAAAGATTCATGGAAAGCTCTAAAAGTAAATCCTAGATCTGTAGTTAGACCTAACACAGACTTCACGCTTTCAGTGTCTAGGTGAAACAGAAAAAAATACTTTCATTTATTATTTATGTTTAATAATTAAAAGTATTACTCTTGAAATTAATATAATGTTTTATATATGCATATATATATATATCAATTATACATCAATTTAAAAAAATACTTCTCAGACACAACACACACACAGTATAGCTTAAAGGAGCTCGAGAAGAAAAGTGCACTGGTGTCTCATCACTAGGCTGCACAATTTTGCTTTTCCGCTCACCTCTGGAAGATTACCTTGGGGAAAGGTGCTCTACTTGATATAGGAGAATTCTCCCAAATGGCTTTCTAAATTTAAATTCAGGAGCCCTCAAGTCAAACTGAATCCCATGAAATTGATCCTCTAACCTACAATTTTCAAATAGGAGTCTCCCCAGGGGAGGGATCACGAAACCTTTCCAACCCTATACTCTGACTCAGGAACGTCTTGGGTGACCTTCTACCTTCATTCTCCTTGCCCTGAAGGAATCTGAGGGCTTCAACTCCCTCTCTTATTTGGCCTCCAAAGTCATTATTTTGATCCTGACTCATCCCCCAGTTATGCTGTCAAAGGTACCTCACTTGCCGAATTACTTCATGTTCCCAAGGAACCATGAGAAGACACCTCAACACATCTCTTCCAAAATAACTCCTCCTTGGTCTATGACCTTACCAGATGCCCAAAGAAAAGCAGAAGCAAGGCCCATCAGAACTTCGCCGGAGGTCCTCCAAGAAAAGTGAAGAATGAAGAAGATGGAAGATTCACGAAGAAAGGTTTCTTCCCCTTGGAGAAACTCAACACAAAACAACATATGAACAGGGTTGAATATGGGGGTGTTTGATAAATTCCTTATCGAATTTCCAAATGTGAGAAATATCTTGCCCTTCCCACCTGGGCAAATACCAGCCAAGTCAGAGCATCATTTTCCTCTGAACTGAAATGTGCTATTTGCTAGTGGAAGCTGAGAGGAACATTTTACATAGATCTGAAGATCTAGCTATTAGAGGCACTAAAAGCAGAATCAAGAGGGTTGTTCACCCATGGAGGGGATGGAGGGAGTTCATCAAAATAGCATCTGACCCATGGAGGACTTACAGTTTGAATAAAACAGTGTTGGACAGGAAGAGAGACAGAATTACCAAGAAAGAAAAGAGAGGGAGAGGAAGTGAAGGGAGAATGGCAAAGAGCATGAGAAGGAGGGGGAAAGAGGTGTGGGAGAGAAGGATGGAGGGAAGGAAAGAAGGGACAAACGAATGAACAGAGGAAAGGATGAGAAGAGAATATTCTGCAAGCAATTTTTTTCCAGCTGAGTAGAAACTGACCCTAGATTCATAAATCTGATTTTCCTCCTTTAAAGGAATACCTAGGCGGAGAACCTACATATTTTATTTCTGAGGTCCTTTATTTTTTATCAATAAATCCCCCACAAATGACAAAACCCAAATCTATGGCTTACATTTGTTAGCTATATGATAAAAAAAAATCAATTGGTTTCTATTAACCCCTCAATGTTCTCTCCTTTCAATAATCATAATAGAAACAAATACAGTCCCACCGTCCCTGCAAGCCAATGGTCTGTGCTTCTTTTATGATCTTCCACTTAAATTAAATATTAGGTACCTGGGCACTGGAGTGCTGGTAAGGAGAGCATCTCGCTCTGAGACTGGCTCTGCTGATGCCATTTCTCAGTAACTACATCAGGAAGGGCCTTAGTGAAGACAGCACATCAAATACCTTGCCAAGAAAAGTTTTCTTCTTCATTCATTTATTTCTAGCAGTGCAGCTGGGAAATCAAATGACTTAGTAAGTAGACTGTAAGGCAGAAGCAAAATAAATAAATAAAAGCACTGGAGTGGCTGTTTTATTAAGATACCATGGTATTACATAAGGAAACAGTTAGAATGTGGGCCGTTTCTGGTCTTCTGGGACTGGGTATAGTTTTGCCCTTAGACATGCCATTTGGGGACTTCCCTGGTGGCTGAGTGGTGAAGAACCCACCTACCAATGCAGAAAACACAGATTCAATCCCTAGGTTGTCAAAGATGCCCTGGAGAAGGAAATGGCAACCCACTCCAGTATTCTTGCCTGCAAAATCCCATGAACAGAAGAGCCTGGTGGGCTACAGTCCGTAGGGTTGCAAAAGCATTGGACATGACTTGGTGACAAAAAGAACAAAGCATACCATTTACTACTATTTTCAAGATGCGGAACAAAGTCCCAACAATGTTCTTTCAATCTTCACACATAAAGCTGTTTTGAATCTCAGCAGACAGTACTCTAGTTCTTGGATTGAACAAAACTCCATTTTATTTCGCCACTTAATAGAGGAGAGTGGAAGCAGGTTAATTACCTTGGCATCCTATTTGACAGTGGAAGCTCAGTACAGGGTATGGTTCAAGGTGTAATATCTCAAGAGCCACCTGAACAAAGCAGTTTGTGAGCTTTTGAAGTCAAATGAACACTCCTAAGAAATCCACCCTAACAAAACCAAAAAAGCACTCCAGTAGTTTTGACTCCAAATAAAAGAAGTTTATTTTGATAAATGAATAAAATAAATTGGAAGCTTGTAGCAGAGGAAGAAAGAGAATGAATGCCAGATTCTGAGAACTGGCTATTTGTCTCTTCATATTATTGAGTATTGATTTTAACTTTTAAACCTTCCCTTATATGGTGGAAGAGGCGTTGTTTACATTAAAGTTCCCCTTTTCCCTTACTTTCTGGCTAGTTAACTAGATAAAAGAATTATTAGAAATAATTAAACTTGAAAATTTATAAAGATATAGACAGAGGGTTTGTCTGTGAATTAATGGTAGGCTGGCATTTAGAAATGGCATGGATATGAAACTTTTAGCTTAAATGTTTAACAGTTTGTGTTAGGCAAATGTCTTCTGGTAGTTCAATTTTTTTAGCATAAGCATACTTAAGCAAATGTATCTTTAAATTATCTTTTAAAAATTCAAGAAACATTGAGTACCATCATGTATTCAAATCATTAACCATCTAGATACATCCTAAATCTATCTAGAATGTTTCTAAATTTTTCAAGCATATAGTGCTTATTAGGAATGAAATTTAAATCATCTATACATGCAGTTCGCTTTCTAATTTTACAGATCCAAAAATAAAAAATGATGGGGTCAAGGGACTGGCTCAAGGTCAAAGGTGAGTCTGTGGAAAAGGGGTCAAAGAGTTTATCCAGAGATCCAGACTCAGAGCATTGCGTCAGTTCTTATTGAGTCTTCGTGGCTCACAAACTTTAAAAGATTATTTTCTTATATAATAATAGTCATTCTGAAGTGAGAAGACAGAATTAGAAGTCCTACCTCATATTATTATTATGAACTAATTAAGTTGTTAATTGGGCTAAGTGATATTGTGGGGAATAGGGTAATTTTCTTCAGTGCGACCTAGCTCATTATAAACGGATGGTTCCAGAACATACACTCATTATTGTGAAAATGGTCTTGATGATTTAAAACAACTGGCCTGGCTCCCCCATCCACCCCACCGGCTTCTCAGATTAGCCACCAGGTTCTCAAGTGAAGGAGATGCCAGCTGCTGCGCCCAATGAAAAGGCAGAGGCCACAGCCAACCCCATGTGGGAGCCCCCCTTGGGTTCTCTGCCTTGCACATCATTAAGCAAATTGTCAGCTACGTTTTAATTACAGCACTTTTATGACTGCTGGTGATGTAAGAAACACAGTGGCACACCTTGTTTTTCTCCAAGCTTGGCTGTGTTTGTAGGGCTGGCAGTTGGGGCCAAAGCATTTTTCATCTTGCACAAACCGAGCTAATTTATGTGGGAACCCAGACCCTCTCAATGTTGTTTGTACTGTGTCAATTTGCAGTGTCTAATGAGCTCTTTTTAAATGATGGAAAAACCCTCCTTGGGTGCATGACTGAATACGCTTTTAAACCCCGCCACAGAAAACAAAGATGCTCAACCAGAAAAGGAACCAGACTTACCTTACCCTCATTTATTTACTACCTCACCCAAAAGAGCAACGCTCAGACTTCACCATAGTGCAAACAAGCTCCAGATGGACAATGGCTTCTGGCTTGTCCTGTCTTTGCTGGAGAGGATCCCATTAGCTAATCCAGTTGAAAGTGGTAGAGGTCTGAAGGAATCTGTTGTTTTCTTGTTAAAAAGATGCCATGTACCAGTGGATTATGTAAGCCAACATTCTGGAAATACTGTGAGTGGCTCTTGTTGATACACATAACCAATTAAGATACCTTTGATGACTTGATGAACTTTGGCTGCAAGATGCAAAAGCCAAACTCTCTAGTCAGTGTTGCCCTAATGTCTTACAAGGCAGGAATCCGCTGTCTCTAAGGACAGAGAGAGGCCAGCATGGCCTAGCCCAGGAAAATCTCTAGAAACAAAATGGGGCTCAGGTTACTGGAAATCAAGCAGTAGTATGGTGGGAATAAGTAGATAAAGCTTTAGCAATAATAATATTATGTGCTAGACCCTATGATAAGGGATTAAAACCTGCTTGGGATTTTTTTTTTTTATAGCTTTTTATTGAAATTCAAGACACAAATCCCACATGTTGCTTTCTTTTTGGAGTCATTATTAGAATAGGTATATTATAATATTCTGAATTTAAAATCTGTGTTTATCTAAGAATTTCCTCCAAACTTTTTATTTGACTTTATCTTCTTGATTGTGCATTTATTTTATTTTTTATTTTAACTTTCTATCGGTGTGTAATTGATGAACAATGTTGGTTAGTTTCAAGTGTACAGCAAAGTGATTCAGCTATAAATATACATGTATCTATTCTTTTCTACCGAGGTCAAAATTACACATGGGTTCTAAGTTCATGCCAACATTTTCATTTCAGTGGTCAACTATTACTTTTTAAAATTATATCAGTATTGACATGTCTCTCAAAAAGCTTTTCAAATGTGGCTTGAAATAAAGGCAATGTGAAGCTTCCCAGAGTGAAAACTCAGTAAAGGAATATGATAACCTGGCTTGTGTGATTGGCTCTTGAAATAATTGTGTTACTCCAGAAAATGTGGTGTTACCTGATTTATCACATCAATGGGTTGATGATCTTTTGTTCCTCTACTCCTTCCCCGCTACCCTTGTTACTCATACAATGTAAGCACACGGAAGCTATTCAAAGTATACTTGTGAAAATGAATCAAACATATCCAGCTTCATCCTTTTACATGAGAAGAGAAATTAACACATTTGGATGCTCAAAAATTTGCCTCACAAGATGTGGGGCTGAGACACTTCTCCAACTCAGGAAGACTGGAATTCAATGGAGGCTAAAACTTCCCAGAAATAATGGCAACATTCCTAAGTTGATCTTCTTTTAATTTTAACTTCCTTTATACTAGGACCTCAAGATGCAGTATTTTCACTACAAGACCATGAGTGGCATGCAGAGGATCAAGCAATGCATGGCCCCTAGTGATTCAAGGCTGCATACAGTCCCCAAAGTCTTGATTTCATGCAGGAAGTAAAAATCACCAAACTGCAGCCATTGGCAAAGGACATTTTTCTGTCAGTTTTCCAGGTATCCAAGAAACTGAAGTTCTTCCTCTTCACAAAATCTTTTTATGACACAAAAGACAAGAAAAGGACAAAGAAGGTTATTTAGAGGAATGTAAAACTAGGAAAACCACCACCAATAATGCAATGGCTTCCTAAGCTAAACACAAAACACGTGGTGTTTAAAGTGTTTTAATTATTTTTTTAAAGTACACAACTTGCTGGCTTGCCCCAGCATACTGAAAAGGTTTACACATTAATGCTTTTTCTAGGAAAAGAAAAAAGACTTATTTTCAAATATGATTCATCTGAGTCATCTTGAGCAATTCCCCCCACCCCCAATCTGATGTCAGGGAAAACTACTAGAAAATTCTGTAGCAATAAACCCTTTAAACAAGAGTCAAGGAGAAGGAGATAGGCAAAATATTTCTTAGCATTCTAAGAAGGTAGCATTTCTCATGCAATTTAGGATGTTTAACTGTTCTCAGCATCTTGTGAAAATTTTATTTGGCTCAATTTGATGGAGATGACTTTTATCTTTTTCGTGTTATATTTTTGCGTCATCAATAGGTCAAGGATGAAACATAGAAATGCTGACAGGGAGACACAGAATTACTAACGCGAGTATCAGATAGGTCTTGAGCATTTTCCAGTCTGGACTTGCTCAACTCAAGGGGTAAACTTCAGATAAGCATCTCAGCTCTCGGGTGTTTAACTGAATCCAACCTTCCAACCTTTTTGAGGTTTGCCGGTGACTGGTAATTATATTGTCATTTAACAAAAGTATCTGCATTAAACCAGTGATGTTACGTTAATGGTTAAGTTCACATTCATTAAAAAATGCACATCTATGGCATTCATTGGGGTCTCTAAGATGTGTGGACAGGGATGGAAACTTACGTAGGATTGTAGCCATAAATCAATGTCTAAATACTACCTGTCAGGTTTTAAAGCTATGCTAATAACAAAAGTTCTATTTCTCTCCAGTGTATAGAGGTCAGAGGAAGAGGGACAGATAGGTAACTTACATGGAAACACTGAGGAAAACCCCAAAGAGTAAGGTATCAACACACGAATCTTGAAGAAAGTGATTATATCTAAGTCGGAACTTTAATCATCCTTCTTTAAGGTAAACACTGAATTCTTGGGTTTCCAGAGGCAGCAACAGAAAAGCTGAGGATTCATCTGTAGAATCTAGAACGCTTTCTTCAAAGTGTCTTTCATTTTTGACTAAAGCATTTGTAGGGGTAGAAAGTAATTTGTCAATTTTCTCACTCACAAGCTTCAGAAGTGAATAAATAGCCCCTAACTGCTGGACAGCAGAGAGTCTCTTGGACAGCAAGGAGATCAAACTAGTCAATCCTAAAGGAAATCAACCCTGAATATTCACTGGAAGGACTCATGTTGAAGCTCCAATACCTTTACCACCTAACGTGAAGAGCCAACTCCTGATGCTGGGAAAGACAGAGGGCAGTAGGAGAAAGGTGACAAAGGATGAGATGGATGAGTGGGATCACTGAATCAGTGGACATGAGTTTGAGCAAACTCTGGGAGATAGTGAAGGACAGGAAGCCTGGCGTGCTGCAGTCCATGGGGTTGCAAAGAGTCATATAAGACCAAGGAAGTGAGCACCTGTTGCGTAAAATGGGACCTGAGATAAAGACCTTGTGATCCAAAGTGAGCAAAGGCTTTCAGGACCCAAAATAGGAGAGTCTGCGCCTGAAGAGAAAAAAACACACAGTCAAGCCAAGATCAGAATTCAAGCCAAGGTCAAAAATAAAAAGCCACACTAAGAAAGGTCATGTAGAGATAGAGGCAACAGGGGAGTCTGCTTCTCTGATCTTTCTAAGAAGAGCTGACAATAGCCTCAGTAGATGCCCTCCTCCACGATTAAAGACCAGATCTCACTCGAGGAAGGATCCTCTTACCCAGGGTCCAGCATCTACCACTGACATCCAGGTCTCATCAACCCAACCCTGACTTTGTCTCTACAGTCCAAGGCTAAAAAGAGTCTCTAATGGTATTTGAAAGCTTGGAGTTTGTCTTTACAAAAGCTAGCAAGTCTGTATAACAAAACCTCTGTGATCCTAGTCTTCCTAAAGCCAAGTTCTAGCCATCTCTCTGGCTCATCAAAGCTTTTCAGGGTCTCCCGCCACCTACCAAACCCAGTCCCCATTACCTGTGAGCTAAGTACCATCTCTGACTTCTGCCAGACATGAATTCTGCTTTCTAGCTAAACCCAAATGCTTGCTCTACTCACTATGCAGCAGCTCCGTGATGTCTGAATCGCGAGCCATTGCCTCAACTTTGAATGTCCTTGCCCCCTTCTTTCACAGCCCTGTGTCTTCATCTTACAAATCCTACCTGTGTCCCAAGACTTCCTCAGATAGTACATCTCAGATAAAGCCTTCCTAGATTCTGTATCTCATCTAAACTCCATTCCATAGGCCATATTTAGTTTTACAAACACCATCTGCTGATTTGCTCCAGCCAACTGAAGAGTGTTTGAAAACTCTAGGGAAACTCTTGCTTTCAAATAAGATTGATTTGAATCACCTTCCTTGTTCTCCCAGATAGCCTCCTCTGTTCGACCCAATTTTTTTCGTCTTTATCCTTTTCCTCTTTATATCCTTCATTGACTTATTGATAGCTAACTGGTTGCCAGCTCAGTTTCAAAGAGTGGCTGACTTTGGTTCTATTTTATTTTTACTTGGGGATGCCAAAACTGTGACAAGGAGCTGCTGCATAGACCTTCAAAGAATCCCACCAAGAGTGACATTTAACCAATGACCTGTTGTTGTTCCTTGTTCGTTCACTAGGTTGTGTCCGACTCTTTGTGACCTCATGTATTGCAGCATTCCAGGCTTCCCTGTCCTCCACTAACTGCTGGAGTTTGCTCAAATTCATGTCCACTGAGTCGGTGATGCCATCCAAACATTGTATACTCTGCTATCCCCTACTCCTTTTACCTTCAATCTTCCCCGGCATTAAGGTATTTTCCAAAGAGTAGGCTCTTCCCAGCAGGTGGCCAAAGCATTGGAGCTTCAACTTTAGCATCAGTCCTTCCAATGGATATTCAGGACTGATTTCCTTTAGTATTGACTGGTTTGTTTTCTTGCTGTCCAGGGGACTCTCAAGAGTCTTCTCCAGCACCACAGTTCAAAAGCATCAATTCTTCGGTGCTCAGCTTTCTTTATGTTCCAACTCTCATCTCCATACATTACTACTGGAAAAGTCATAGCTTTGACTAGACAGACCTTTGTAGGCAAATGACCTGCCTGATACCATATATATGGTACCTGCCTCACAGATATCTACAGATCTGGGGCAGGCACTGTGGAAGTCAGGATAGATTCTAGGAGAACACCCATGTCTTCAGAAACAGATCCCCAGAGGCTCAATTTCCAGCATGAGTAGCCTGACATCCCAGCACACTTTTGACAATGAAAACCATTGTGATGCCAGTCAGCCTGGCATGGAGGAAATTTGAAAATCTGTCTAGAAATGCAAGAAGCAATGAAAGTAATGTAACCAAAGCACAAACGCTCCAGTTTTTGTTTTTTTTTTTTTTTTTAATATATGAACAGTTGGGTTGATTCCAATAATATTACATTCAACTGATATACAGGGCAGAAAACAAGATCTGATTCTGTTCCACAGATCATCTTGTACCTAGATAACAAATAAAACAATGTATACTTGAATTTAACAAGTACATCAAGAACAGACATTGTGATGAGGAGGAGAGTTTGAAAGTTAAGTTGCAAACTTCCTCATGATTTTTTTCTTTCTGAATCTAAATATATTTTTTTGACAAATTAGTCCTCATAGTTGGTTCAAGTGAGATTTGCTGTTGCTATTTTTATTGTTGCTGTAGTTTTCTAAGCTAAGTTTCATATTTACAAAGGAAAATGTTAGCACATAAGCCAGAATTTGATAGAATATGCTTATTTTGTTTCTTTAAAGAGATACATGTTAATGGATATTGAAATCACTGACTTTCTTTCAACTGGATTTATCAGCCCAAATTAAAAATATCTATTCCACTAGTGAAGAAAAAAACAGAGAATAGAATCCTTCAAGAGTACACTCAGGAACTTCCTGATGGTCCAGTGGTTAAGAATCTGCCTTGCAATGCAGGGGACACAGGTCCCTGCATTCAATCCCCCAGTCAGGGAACTAAGATCCCACATACCAGGAAGCATCTAAGCCTGTGCATAGCACCTACTGAGCCGCACTAATAGAGACGCCATGCCTCGAAGCAGAAGATCACACACACTGCAGCTGAGATCTGATACGGCCAAATTAATTAATTTTAAAATGAATGCACTAGAAAAGAACCCTTAACTATTAACTGGCCTAATCAATTAGACACTTAGTATAGGAAAGCATGGCCAGCTTAGGGTTGGGGTAATTTCCAGTTCTTTTCTAGGCTTGAAATTAGAAAACAATGGTCAAGAAAAACTTGCCCTTCAGCAACCTAAAAGACTTTCTTAACTTACAGGAAATGTGGAAATACTCAAGAATATACAGAAAAGAATGACCAAAATGGCTCATGAGGTTGGCAAACAATATCTCTAACAATAAGTAAATGGAGTATATCTTTATTCCAAAGAAGAGAAAGCTGAGGCATGTATTAGGTTGAGAGGTGATTATCATGAAAAAAGGAAATATAACATAGACAGCGATGAAGAAAAGGACAGGAAATGAACATATAGTTTAAATATATAATTCAGGAAGAAACCAAGTGAAGTAAAGGAAGTCGTTACAGAAGAATTATTAGGTTTTAAAATAGCTTACTGGAGAAACTTGTGAACATACTTTTCTAGGAGTCTTCTGGAGCAATATTTCCTAGTCTTGTGGTATTCAGAGACTTGATGAACTTGGGGGCTTGTTCTTCATCCCTCAAAATCATGATTTAGTTTACAGGAAAACTAAAGTGAAAAAGACTAGAAACTTCAACACAGGTTATATTTTTTCCTAATCAACAAAACAGAAGTCAAATCTAGGCTTTCGCCCTGGTTCTAACTCTAACCATTTATGTGAATTGGAAAGACTCTAAATATCTTGGGTAATAACATCTATTTTTATAAAATGTCTGCCTGTAACAGAGATGTTGTGACACGAATTGATGCCATACAAATAGGATAAGATTGCTACTGCTGTTTCTAACAGAACAATTATTATCAACATCACCAAAACATAGCTGTCAAACTTCTGCTTCTAACAGTATGGGAGACCACATTTTTGGAAAGTTCCTCCTAATCCATTGTAACTAAATCCCGGGTAAATTCTAAGAAACATATTTTGAAAAGTATTGCTGGGCTTAAAGACAAGAGAACTCTCCGAACAAACAAAATTATAATGGGGCTTCCCTGGTGGCTCAGTGGTAAAGAATTCGCCTGCCAATGCAAAAGACGAGTTTGATCCCTGGTCTGGGAAGATTCTACATGCCTTTAACCAACTAAACCCGTGCCCCGCAAGTACTGAGCTCTAAGAGCCTGGGAGCCGCAGCTCCTGAAGCCTGTGTGCCCTAAGCCCGTGCCCCACAGTAAGAGAAGCCACTGCAGCTGGAAGCCCGAGTACTGCAGCCGGAGAGCAGCCCCAGCTCCCCACACTTGGAGAAGACCCAACACAGCCAAAAATAAAGAAATAAGATCATTAGAAAATAACAATGAGCTGAAACCAAAAGCAAGATAGAAAGCTAGATTGCTCTGAGAACAAATCCTCATGCGGTTCTAGGAACTGAATAATCGTTTTGGCCCTTTACAGAGTGGGAGAGCTTGAGCCAAAACTCCATATTTCTATGAGGATGCAAATAAAACAAAAACAGTCCAGTTTCCCACAGTCTCCCAACAAAAGTGAATGTAAACTCTCTATGAAGGAAAGCATCCCCAATTTATGCAGCTGGGATGAGCAAGCAAATATGAGCTCAAAATCATTAATTGCCAAGCACACAAAAACAAGCCACCATCAGTGATCATCAACAGAAACAATAAAATCAGGTTTAGGTTTAGATTCAGAATCAGACGGTGAGTCATCAGATATTGGAATTATGAGACAAGATATGGAAAATCTATGAATGAAATATTTAAACAAACAGAAGATTTTAAAAATTGGCAACAGACTGTTAAAACAAAATGGTCAAATGTACAAATGGATCAAATGGAATTTTATAAATGAAAAGCATAGTGGTTTTAAATTAAAATCAATGATTGAGTTGAACAGTGTATTAGACACAAAGAGTGAATTAGTAAATGGGGTGATATATTGAAGAAATTATCTAAAATGCAGAAATCTTAAAAGAGAAGTTATGAAGAACAGAGGAAAGGTGGGAAAATCTAATATAAATCTAAATAGAGGAGCAAAAGGAAAGACAAAATGGAGAAGAGGAAAAACCCAAAGCAAGAATGATTAAGAATATTTCAAATGACAAAAGACATGAATCCCCAAGCTCAACATAAAACAGCAAAATAAATAAAACATAAATATATGCATCAGAGTGAAACTGCAAAACAGCAAAGATAAAGAAAAGGTCTTAAAAGCAGTGACAGTAAACATCACAACAACAAGGAAAGCCAGAACACAAAGCAAGAACTTCAAACTGCTAAGAGAAACCGACTAACCTCCTGGAATTTGGCCGCAGAATTATCAAAAACAAAAGCAAAATGAAGGTACTTTTAAATCAACAAAAACTGAAATGGTTCACTACCAAAAACTTTCCCTAAAGCGACATCTTCCAAACATCTTAGACTGCAAAAAGAAAAAAAAGAAAGAAAAACCTGCTTGTCAATCACTGAAACAAAAATGTTCACAATAATACATAATCTTATGTAATTATTGTGCATTCTAAGTTTTATATTCTATTTATTTCCATTTTAAAAACAATGAATAAGGAAAATGGGCAATTCATGTGTGTGTACCTTTTTAAGAGATTTTATACAGGCATAGATTCTACTTTTTGGGGGCCATGCAGTTTGCAGGGCTCTAGCTCCCTGACCAGGGAGTGAACCCAGGCCACAGTGGCGATAAAGCCAAGCCTTAACCAGTGGGCCACTAGGGAACTTGGAAAACAAAGAATTCAAATGGTGATAAATAAGAGCAGATAAAAAGAACAGGAAAGAGAGACAAATGGACAACACAAAATGGTAGAAATATAATTTTCCAAGAGTGACTCGAGAAGAAATAGAAGGCAGAATTGTCAGTTGAGGAAAGATGAGTCAGTCATTTGAGAGTCCCATAAGACAAAACAAAGCAAACCCCACCAGGGTTAGACAGATGATAGGTGAGTGCTAACAGATTTTCCAGGAGTGGATTGCCGGACACAGAAACTCTTCAGAGAACAGAAAATGAGTGAGCCGTCACTGCTAGCAGTTCAATAAGGCCAGTACCTCTTTCAGAAATAAAAGCAAGATGAGAAGAATGTTATGAAGGAAATTACATAGTAATCAATACTGAAAATCCAAGCCGGCACATGATGCCAGAAAAAGAACTGGAAGGCAAGAACTGCAGAGCATAAAGCAAAATTGTCAGGCTTCCCTAGTGGCTCAGGGGTAGAGTTTGCCTCCAGTGCAAGAGGCATGGTGGGAGCGATTCCTTAATCGGGAAGATCCCACACGCTGCAGAGCAACTAAGCGGGTGGACCGCAACTTCCGAGCCTGGCCTCCAGAGTCCGAGAGCCTCGCCTGCTGACGCCCAGGTCTGGAGCCAGAAGCCACCGCACTGAGACGCCTGCGCACCGCAGCCAGAGAGCAGCTCCCACTCTCTGCAGCCAGAGGAAAACCCATACAGGAACAAGACCCGGCACGGCCAAAAATGAATGAATGAATGAATAATTTTAAAAAAAAATTGTTCTCATTGGATCATGACTGTCTATATGGAAAACAAAACAAAAATATATATGATTAAGATGGGACAGAATTAGTAAAAGAATTCAACAAAGCGGCAGAATATATATTCGATATCTAAAATCCATTGCATTTCTGCTGCTGCTGCTAAGTCGCTTCAGTCGTGTCCGACTCTGTGCGACCCCAAAGCCAGCAGCCCACCAGGCTCCTCTGTCCACAGGATTCTCCAGGCAAGAACACTGGAGTGGGTTGCCGTTTCCTTCTCCAATGCATGAAAGTGAAGTTGTTGAGTCGTGTACGACTCTTAGCAACCCCATGGACTACAGCCCACCAGACTCCTTCGTCCATGGGATTTTCCAGGCAAAAGTACTGGAGTGGCATGCCACTGGCTTCTCCTGAGAATACCCTAGACACTGTTAAAGACTGAAGAAGGAGAGGGGGAGCTCTTTTTATATCTAATACCAAAATATATTATCAAATAGTAGCAATTAAGACACTGATGCTGTTGTGAAGATAGGCAAACCGATCAATGAAACAGAATAGAAAGCTCAAAAGCAGGTAAGTGCACACACAAAAACGTTAAATGGACCAGATGTCCCTGTTGTTCACTAGAGAAAAGGTTATTTAAAAAAGCATAATTCAGTCAATGATGCTTACCTAATTATGTGTGAATACATAAAAATGAAATGTATCCCCCACCTTCCATTAACCACTAAGACAAATTCCTGTTAGATTACAAACTTAACTGAAAAAGGCAAATTTTAATTGTATTAGAAGAACAGATAGAAAAAAAATCTTTATGATTCAGAATTGGGAACATTTCTTAAATATGATGCCCCAATTTTTTAAACAATCAGTAACCACAAAAAGAAATAAAGATTACATTTTAAAAGTTACAAAGATAAGCTACAAACTTGAAAAATGTTTTGCAAAGAAAAAGTAGAATCAACAGGTTTTGTTTTTTTTTTAATTCAGAACTCCAAACCACAGAAGGAAAAGATGAACAATCCAGTAATGAAATGACCAAAAGATATAATAGATATAAAAGAAGAAAGGTCAATAAATAACCACATTAGTAAACAGGGCAATAGAAAATTAGGCCACAACGAGATGTTATTTTACATCTATCAGATGTAAAATTTTAAAAATAATATAATAAATTAAGAATTTATTTTTCTTAAGAAAATAATAAAATTTTTTGTAATTTAAAATTAAGAAATATTGTATATTAAGAAAATCATATAATAGAAATTACTTCTGCAGTATTGCTATGTACTCAGATACTGTTCTAAGTGCTATATATATATTCATTCATTTAATTCTCATAGAACCCTTAGACTATCATATCCATTTTGCAGAGAAAGCAGCAGAGGTAAAAAGTTAAAGACTTTGTCCAAAATCAAATGGCTCGTCAACGACAGAGCAGAATTGTGGACCTGGACTTTGGTTCCAGAGTCCACTCAAGAACTCTCATGGCACCAGGCATTGGCAGGCCTGGGGAGCAACAGGAACTCTTGTATCTTGCTTATGGAAATTGAATTGGTACCACTATTTTGGAAAACAACTTTCATTTTCCTGTAAAGTTAGACATCTGCGTACCCATCAACTCAGCAGTTCTACTTCAAGATATAAATAGATATCAAAAAGAAACTTTCATGAATATGTTTCTGGAAGCCTATAAAAGCTGTTCAGAGCACCACGATCTGTTACCGAAACAGAAGTGGAAAAAATGTCAAGTGACAAGAAAATGGGGTATTACTCAACCATAAAAAAGAATGAAGTAATGCCCTTTGCAGCAACATGGATGGACCTCGAGATTGTTACACTAAAGCGAAGTAAGCCAGACAAAGATAAATACCCTGATGTCACTTAAATGTAGAATCTAAAAAAAAGATACAAATGAACTTAATTCCAAAACAGAAAGACTCAATAGACATAGAAAACAAACGTATAGTAACCAAAGAGAAAGGGGGAGAGGGAGGGAGAAATTAGGAGACTGCAATTAACAGATGTACTACATATATAAAATAGATAACCAACAAGGATCTAGTGTATAGTATAGGGAACTATACGCAATATTTTGTAATAACCTGTAAGGGAAGAGAACCTGAAAAAGAATAGATAGATATATATATTAAATTTTAGATATACAACTGAATAGCTGTGCTGTACACCTGAAGCTAACATGATATTGTAAATTAACTGTATTTCAATAGAAATTTTTGAGAAATGTAAGAAAAAAAATGGATAAATTGTGTTTTACTCATACAGGATACTATACAGGGGTGAGAATGAATTAAATGTGCAAAAGAACTGGTGAATCTTAGATACATGAAGCTGAATGTTTTTAAATTCTGTAGAAGACTAAATTTAGTATATTATTTTTCCTATACTCAAGAAAAATTATTAATTGGGTAAATACTAACAAAGAAACGATCAGTGTTAAGAGTCATGTCTACTTTGGGGAGAAGGGAAAGAGATCAGGGTGGGATTGGGAAGAAGCCTGAATTTCTAATATTCTGGTCCTAAAGTGAGAGAACAGTTAGAGGATATTTGTTTTCATTTTTGTGCTTTATACTTACATTTAGCTTATTATACTTATGAATAACACACAGTCAACATGTTTAAATTTCTACATGTTTATTTCATGGTATTAAACATTCTGTTAAGAAAAAAAACACTAATGTATACATAATCCCAAAATTTCAGTCTCTATCTTAATTGGATATCATGAACTAGTAATACAATAATGAAACAAAAAGACAGAAAATGATGATCACAAGTGTACAAAGAGTTTCACTACTTATCAACTCCAAAAATCTGGTAGGCTGATATGTTTAGGCATACGGCATTTTAAATGCGGGACTTTAAATATAGATCCTTTCTGGGCATCTGCAATGACACATATTGAGGAACCTTTCTGCTCTAGAGTTAGGCACTCATTTGTTCTAGGTTACCAAACCACGTTTAGTAGTTTTGATCTATAAATCCAATCACCTTACCATTTACTCTGCTTAATTGTTCAAAGTTGCCATATGTTTGTGTTTACAAATTGGTTTTCCTTTGGGATGGAGGAGTTGACTATTCCACTCATGTTTGCACTAGTCAATCAGGGCTGCTTGGTAAGTACCAGATAGGTTTCTGAACAGAATGGAGAATTTCAGGAGATAGAGAAATCATGATTTGGATGAAAAACCACTGACTCAAGATAATTAACTCAAACTATGCAAGAATAAAGATATCACATCCCTAGTACAGATCTCATAAAGCTGCTCCTATGCTGCAGGCTTAGTTAAATTGTCCCTGTATACAGGATATTTAGTTTAAAACATGTAAGATAAATTTAATTACCACCTGGAGCTTCTTGGAATGTAGAGGTACAGTCAGCCCACTGCATTTGTGGGCTTCGTATCTGTGAATTAGACCGAATGGATCAGAAATACTACACACACACACACACACACACACACACACAAAATACAGAAAATTCCAAAATGCAAAATTTGAATTTGCCACACCAGCAGCTATTTACATAGTACTTGCATTGAGTGTGTCAGCATTTATACTGTATTAGGTATTAGAAGTGATCTGGAGAAGGAAATGGCAACCCACTCCAGTGTTCTTGCCTGGAGAATCCCAGGGACGGGGGGAGTCTGGTGGGCTGCATAGTCCAGTCTATGGGGTCGCATAGAGTCGGACACGACTGAAGCGACTTAGCAGCAGCAGAGATGATTTAAAGTCAATGGGAAGATGTGTGTGGATTATATGCAAATACTACACCATTTTACATAAGTGATTGGGGCATCCAGGAATTTTGGAATGCTGGGGGTAGAGGGGTTAGGTCCTAGAACCAGATCACTGCAGATACCCAGGGATGACTATATTGCACAACTTCCAATCAATTAGAAGGCTATCTCTTGATAGTTTTCCCATCTTTCTCCATCACACAAAAGCAGAAAGTGCATACAGAAAACTTGCTGGTCACTCATTCTAATCTTCCCATGTTCTCTCTCATTTTTAGTGATTTGAACATTTTATCCCCTCTGCCTGGTGTGCTCTCCACTAGCCATTCCTGCTCCCTTCTTTTTCAAGGTGACAATTACCGCTCAACACTGAGATATAAACTTAGACCTAATTGCCTCCCAAGGACTGTCATGGAACCATCCCATGGTGGCCTCTGTGTGCACCCCTGGATGGCCCCTCAAGACCGAAGAACATTTCCCCAGCTAAGAGAAATGCCATCAACCTTCTCTTCAGGGACAGTACTCAGCTAAAGAGAACCCCTTGCAAGAAGAGGTCACATCCCCTGTCTCACCTCTAAAGGGCCACCTAAGGTTCAGAGTTCTCTTGTATCCTTGGTTGAAGCCATTGTTGTGAAAACGCCCAGCTTCTCCCTCTGCCTATTCCTGCTTCCTTCCCCTCTCCTCAGATGTTGCTCCTGAAAACACTCCACAATATATTTCCAGCACATGAATATCCACCTCAGAGGACTTGAACTCAGCACGTGCCTCTCCCACGCCAGGGGTAAGAAACCCTCCTACACGGGTTAGTAGGTATCCTTGTATTTTCCACCACTGTGTTCATATTTTAATTGCCAATTGATTCCCCTATCTCCCTATCAAAATATCAAAATTATAAACTTCTTGACAGCAGGAATCACATCTTATTCACCTTTGTGTCCCCATTACCAAGAACACATGAGGTGATCAAGAACTAGTAGTGAAAAGAATGCATCAATTAATGGAAAGCTATAGAAGGTGATGGCACCCCCACTCCAGTACTCTTGCCTGAAAATCCCATGGACAGAGGAGCCTGATAGGCTGTAGTCCATGGGTCGCTAAGAGTCAGACATGACTGAGCAACTTCACTTTCACTTTTCACTTTCATGCATTGGAGAAGGAAATGGCAACCCACTCCAGTGTTCTTGCCTGGAGAATCCCAGGGACGGGGGAGCCTGGTGGGCTGCCATCTCTGGGGTCGCACAGAGTCGGACACGACTGAAGTGACTTAGCAGCAGCAGTATAATATTTATGCTTAAAAAAATATACTAGTTAAGGGCATGCTGGTTGCTCAATAATTAAACCCCAAATTACAATTACTTAATGCAAGGGACCAGATATTAGCAAACTTTTTTGACAAAAGACCAAATTATAAACGTCTTAATCACTGAAGGTGATACAGTCTCTATTACAACCACTCTGCTCTTGCAATGCAAGCAAGCGATAGGCAATAGGTAAACAAGTGGACAAAGCTGTGTTGCAATAAAACTTTAGTTACAAAAAGAAGTGGAGGGCCAGAATAGCATCCCCCACCATCATGATAGTTGATGGATTCTTGCTCATGTAATGATGGATACAGATGTCATTGGTTACTGGCATCCTTCTCCCCTGTAATACTGAGGTTTATGTTGCTTTTATCCTGCAGGTCCACCATTCCCTAGGCTCTCAGACTCCTGTCTTTTCACTTGGGAGCAGGGAAAAAAGATAGAACCGTTTCTTGGAAATTAAACTCATAACTTCCACTCATGTCTCATTGCAAGAGCTAATCACATGACCACAGCTGAATGAAAAGTAAGAAATGTAACATCTTGCAAAGCAACAGCCCCTCTGAGCAATCACTCTGTATCAGCAAAGGGTGACGTGAACTTGTGGCAGACAACAAAACGTCTCTACTGCAAAAGGACAATTCTACCCCATTTTAGTGAAATCCTAAGTGGATGTTTGTGTTCTCTTTCTTCTGTCTTTGTCCTTAAGATGCGTGCAGTTTTCGTGATCAATATTATTCAGACATTTATGTATCCTTTTATGGGGATTCAGCGATGAGCCAAAGATACTTAAATCCACCTCAGAGCATCATGTCTGTCTAAAGACATCCAATCATCACCAAAGTGTGAAACCACCCCAGTGATAAAGTCAGTGATAACCAACTTTAGTCTGGTGAGTCCAGAAAGGCTCAGCAAAGTCTTATTTGAAGTGATATCTGAAAAGAATCAACTGACAGAAGCAAGAAGGGAAAGGGCATCTAAAGCAAAGGCAATAGATTCCTTTATCCTAAGAGCAATGAGAAGCCATTATGTCTTAAGCAAGAGGTTATCATGATGAAACATGTATTCCAGAAACATCACTTTGGCTCCACTGCTGAGAATAGAGGGGATACTTCATGGAGACTAGATGGGGGGACACGTGAAAATCTAGGATGGAGATGATGGGACAATAAGAAGCATACAGCAATGGGGAAAAGTGGATGGATCCAAGATATATAGAGAAGGTTAAACTAAAAGGAACATGATAATGTATTTTCAACAAGAGAAAAATAAGAGACACTGGAGCCATACAGTAAGAACAAGTAAGGAAGAAAAGCAGGTTTTGGGGGAGAAGGTCTGGAGTTCAATTTTGGGTGTGCTAAGTTATAAGGGTCTTTGAGATACTCAAGTGGAATGACAGAAAAGTCACCACTGGCTTTAACTTTATGAGGGTCACTGGCAACTATAAGGAATGCTGACTCATGGAAGTAATGAGGTTTGTTTGAGGAGTCAGTAGGTGAATATGAAGTATAAAGAATAGAGTATAAAGAGGTGGAAGGGTGGACAAGATGGGGAGTTTCACGGGAAAGATTTTGAGCTATGAAGTGAGTGTAATTCAACACCTACAAAAAGATTCTGGTACAGAGGAAGATGCTGGCTTTGGAGAAAAAGAAAGTGTTAGTCACTTAGTCTTGTCCAATTCTTTGTGAACCCACAAACCGTAGCCTGCCAGGGTCCTCTGTTCATGGGATTTCCCAGGCAAGAATACTGGAGTGGGTTGTCATTCCTGTCTCCAGGGAATCTTCCTGACCCAGGGATCGAACTCGGCTCTCCTGCATTGCAGGCGGATTCTTTACTGTCTGAAACACCAGAGAGAAGAGAGATCAGACATAATATGTTTCCCAAGAAGGTAGAACAGGGTGGCATGAAGAGCAAAGATGGGAGATTTGTTAGAGCTGGAAGACAGGCTATTGAACTAGAGGGATGGAAAAAATGAACAGGTTTAGGCAGACGTTTTCATGTTTGTACACCAGGAAAATGGAGAAGTTGGCATGTGATAGCTTCCATTTTGTCTGTGATACAAGAGTCAGGGTCACTGATTGAAACAGAAGAAACAGCATGAGATGGGGCAGGTGAGGAAGGAAGATAAGAGGGTTTTGAGGGTGGAGAACATTTGAAATAGTCAGTATGCAAAGTAAAACAAGGTGACCCAGGAAACACCTGAGGAAGGCAGAGCTCTAACACCCCACTTGAGGTTCATGGCATTAATTTCTAGCGGTACCAACATGATCTATGATTTATCCTTCTCCTGCAAGCCTGGAGAGCAGAGTCTCAAGCAAACTGATTAGCAAAGACAAATTCAGAATATTGAATTGCTAGATTTCTGGTCCACAGATTTTACCTATGCTTCTTTCCCTATGAAAGGAGAATAACACTCTTTGAGCTGTTACAAATATTAATGCTTTAATTCTCACAGCAGTTCTCTTATGTGATAAATACGATATTCACCCTACAAAGAGAAGTTTGATCATCGTTGCTTCAGTTTAGAGCCAGAGACCACACTTTTCCCACTCTGCCATGTTGCTTTCCATTTCAAAACAAAGTTAAACTCTGTGTGGATTTAATCACACCTCCAATCCCAAAGAAATGTCAAACCAACTACATGCAGAAATTATCTAAGCTTTCACTTAAGGTCTGCTAGCAGACTTAGCAGCAGCAGCAGCAGCAGCAGTCATGCTGTGCTCAAGACCAAGGAATTAATCAAACTTCATTGTATCCCTTGATAAGATCTACTTTTAGACAGACTTGTCTACAAATCAAATTCTGCCCAATAATTTCCCAAATACTAAAGTGACTCTCCAGGACACAAAACTTTCCTTTCACTTTCACTGAGTAATATAGAATTCATTGAAATGATATTTGAATAAGTTAATACTTAACAAGGACAATGAATTATTATCCTCCACTTCCCCCTCTATCTGCCTCCTTTCTCTTCAAATAAAAGTAAACTATAGCCTTTCAATGAGGTTTTAAGGAAAACAGATGAGTCTATGTTGATTCAAGTCAAAAATTATTAACGATCACTTCAATTTCCATTCTGACCACTCAAGAGATGGCCCCTCTAGGGCTGGAGAAGAAGTAATCCATCTCCAGGTGGATACTGATGATGTGGCATACCTGTGAGCACCTTCTCAACTCAGCAGAGGCGTTTTAAACGCTCTCTAACACTTCTGACGGATTTCCCCGTCCACCCATTTTGATTTAAATGCCTCCAGAGTTGACTATGATTGCTACTTTTCTAAAATGACTGGAAACATAAGATGCAGACGACCTCCTCCAAGTGAGGGTGACAAAAACGCCATCTAACACATGAAGAGTTGACTGAACTCTTCTCTCCAGAAACCCATCCACCGTGTCCTCTTTCCAAGTGTTTCTTTGGAGAACTTACCATGCATTCCAGTTGCTGAAATAAAGATCTTGTGAAGCTGTGTCCTTGGTGCTAGGTTCACATCCCCAGCTCTAATGAACACCTGGTCCCACAGCATGACAACAATTTTCAGACTTCAAAGGGATGTCTAAGTCTAGACATCGCCTTTCTAGCCCAACACCCAGAGAGTTCAGAGATGAGAAAACAGTGACCCAGGAAGATGGAGTCACTTGTCCAAAGCCACACAGCTAGTGAGCAGCAGAGGTGGAAAAGAACCCAGACCAGAGACAGCTGTGCACTAGGGAGAAGATGCATGTTCTAAACAGAGGGTGGTGGATGAACAGGAAAGGGTCGCAGAGTAATTTATGACTCTGAAAATGACTCTAAGGAAATTAAAGAGAAAACTTACAAATGGAAAGCACCAGTAAAAGTTAACTCTCTCTTCCTGAAACAATACCCACAAGAAGCAGAGATGTGAAAGGGATGAATGTTAAAAAAAAAAAAAAAAAAGAATGTGATTGTGGCAACACAGGTGTTTAGGGGAAGGTGCATAATCCATTTTTAACTGTGGGAAGTGGTCTGAGAGGGGAAACCAAAATGCCTTTTCTCTTTACTCTCACAAATGGGACTCATACCTTCGTCTCTTCAAAAGAAGAGAAGGCAGGGAGTATGCTTTTTTTTTAAACAATTTTTTTCAAGCTGAGAGAGGAATATAGCACATTCCATGGGGAGATCAAGCTGGGGGTCATTCACTCATAATAACAAACCCATAGTGAATGACTTTTCACATATATGGATATAAACTCAAATGACATCCCTTATAAACCCGCAGAAGGCCAGTTGAGATCATCCCTGAATGGCACAGAAAACATAAAGTCAGAACGTTTGATATCCAGTTCATTTGTCCTGCATGAGGACCCATGCCACAACCACTGTTCCTTCATTCCGAACTCTCTAATTTGGAGTTTTAACATCTTCTTGATGAAACAATACTTACACTTTCCATTAAGAGAAATCCCTCATAAAATTATTTTAAAGGCATTTGACTGCTTATAGTCTGAGCCATGAAACTACCTAACCCCTGCAAATGGACCTGTCAGAGGTCATTCCAAATCCATGGAATGAGAATGTGCTGTTTTCAGAGGGCTAACAATAAATATGTTAAACTACTTGTACCCAGAAGTGGGATTACTGGGCCAGAGGGTGGTTCCAATTTTAATTTCCTGAGGGACCTCCATACCGTTTTCCACAAAGAATCCAACATCACCAAACCCCACAAAGCAGAGAATAGAACCGTGATTCCTAGGGTCTGAAGGGTAGAGGAAGTGGGCCGATGTTATTCTATGGGTATAAAGTTTCAGTTATGCAAGACAAAGAACTGCTAGAGGCCTGCTGTACAATATTGTGGTCATAATAAAAATACTGCACACCTAAAATTTTATTAAGAGGGCAGTTCCTGTTATGTGCTTCTTAACCACAAAATCAAGTGAATTACGTGTACTGGTGATGAGTGTAGTAAGCAAAACAATGAAACCTGTTGAAGGGGCCTGTGGGACATGCACGTTTTGAGAACTTGGCTCAGGTTAGCTAATTCGAAGAACCCAGAAGGAACTCCAAAGTCACACCCACTCAGGAAGGGGTTTGTTTAGTGTTGTTTGCTTAATGTCAAAGGCCAGAGCTCTTATTGCCCTGAAGTGTTCTAGAGGGTTCTCTAAGAGGTATGCTTTTCTGCTGTGAGATCACAGGTGGAACTATTTCTACACACTCACTGTCACTAAAAGCCAACAGTGGGGCCACTCAATAGAAACCAGAGGAGGCAGACCTAGTCAGTCAGGGACAAAGGCAGATTCTCCCCACTGAGCCCCCAAGTTCCGTCTGCGGGCTCCACATCGTCTCTGGGGCACCGGAACCCACGATGAATGATCCATGTGCTTCCACCTTCCCTTTCCAAGCAAGAGGCAGTGACTTCCTTTGACTATTTTTCATACATAGCTAGGTATGAATAGTTCAGTGACTAAAAAAAAATGCTCAAATATTTCACTGATGTGTTCTTATGAAAAAAATCATAATACACTTCCCTCCTTCCCATGAGACCCAATAAAGCTCCTTTTAAAATGTGAATGAGCAAAATAGTACCATCAAAGTTTTTTTTTTTTTTTTTTCTGAAATGGTCCTTGGTGGGGGTTGTTATTGGTCATTGCTTAGTGGCTCAGTCGTATCCAGCTCTTTGCGGCCCCATGCACTGTAGCCTGCCAGGCTCCTCTGTCCATGGAATTTCCTAGCCAAGAGTGCTAGAGTGGGTTGCCATTTTCTCCTCCAGGGGATCTTCCTGACCCAGAGATCAAACTTGCAACTCCTGCATCTGTAGGCAGGGTCTTTCCCACTGAGCCACCAGGGGAGCCCTTGGTGAGGGTTAAGGGGAATAACTGGAAGGAAGGAGGGGGAAAAAGAAAGGTTCTTCACAGCTCGTTTGTACAGAAGCTAATAATTATGCTGCCAGGAAGTCAATAGTTGTCTACACTTTGGCAGGAGAATGTTATAACAAAGAATCGAGCCTCATAATTTTGCTACCACATTTTTCCCACAAATGTGTTTAATGCAGAAAAGCACAAGCAAATTCACATCGACTCTGCTTTCTCAAACTCTGCAGTTCAGAGCAAGAAAGAACAAAAAGTACTAGAGTCAGAGGTTACCTGAAAATGCTTCACTTTGTTGATATTCCCAAGTTCCTAGTACACAACAAGGAATCTTCCTGCATCTCCAGTGGGAAGCATTCTTTAAAACTATTTGAAAAGGAATAAGAAAGAATGCTGGGAATTGTGTTATAAACTGGCATACAGATGGCAACGCACTGGCCTCACTGCCTGCTTCCATCCTGGTTGGGAACACTCTGTCTTCATACAGGAAGAGCCGATTTATTTCTCTGTGAATGAACAGACCTTCTGTTACTACCAGGAAAGGCCTTTCCAGGCTCAGAGACAGAAAGCCTGGGCATGGCTCCCACTTTACTGGGTGACCGAGCAGAGGCAATGCCACCTACTTCAACAGTGCTGAAGCCCAAAGACAGTCCACAAACCTGCTTTGTCAACGCTAATGATGCAACTGAGAGCTAGTCTAGCTATTTCATGAAAGAGGCGGACTGCAGGGCAGGTTTCTAAGAAGACCATCTTCCACACAGATCTTTTTTTTAAGGCACATGTACGTGCGTGTTAAGTAACTTCGTCATGTTCAACTCTTTGGGACCCTATGGACTATAGTCGGCCCGGCTCCTCTGTCCATGAAATTTCCCAAGCAAGAATACTGGAGTGGGTTGCCATGTCATCCTTCAGGGGATCTTCCAAACCCAGGGGCTGAACCAGCATCTCTTACATTTCCTGCATTGGCAGGTGGGTTCTTTACCTCTAGGGTCACCTGGGAAGCCTCTTTGAGGCACATGCATGTGTGCATGCTAAGTTGCTATGTATGAATCTTAGCAACCCAATGGACTGTAGCCCACCAGGCTCCTCTGTCTCCAGGCAAGAATACAGGAATGGGTTGCTATGCCCTCCTAATGCACGTGCTGCTCCTGCTGTTGCTGCTAAGTCGGTTCAGTCGTGTCCGACTCTGTGCGACCCCCTTGGGATTCTCCAGGCAAGAACACTGGAGTGGGTTGCCATTTCCTTCTCCAATGCATAAAAGTAAAAGTGAAAGTGAAGTCACTCAGTCATGTCCAACTCCTAGCGACCCCATGGACTGCAGCCTACCAGGCTCCTCCGCCCATGGGATTTTCCAGGCAAGAGAACTGCAGTGGGCTGACATTGCCTTCTGCATAAGGCACATGAGGTGGTGTCAAATGACATGAAGAGCTTTGGAGGCAGTGTCAAGAAGCCTGTGTGAGATCACGGCTATCAGGATGAATAAATGCATAACTCTACACACGCATGTGTGAACACACAGAGGTAATATTGCTTCATCCACTAAGAGGTCGACTGTCAACATTTGAATCCAGGCTTTGCCACTTCCTTCCTGGGCCTCCTGATTTCTAAAGCGTGGATAACACCATCACACACCATTCAGCGCTGTTCACAGGTTAAACAAGTCTGTACCTGTGAAGTACTCAGAACAGAGTCTGGCATTGACAAGCCTGATGAGGTCAGGGATTTATGCCTGTTTTTCCTGCTCTGGGGACAGTAGACATAAAACAATGGATCCATAGTAAGTGTTCAATAAACACTTACTGCCTGCCTGAATGAATGAATGAATGCCGTTTCCCTGCAGCGGGAATGGATTTAATTGTTCTTTGGCTGTGTGGCTTTTCTGTGTTTAAGGATTATTTGTCATCATCCCATGAAGGAGATTAGATGAGAGGGTCACTAAGGTCCTCTCAAGTTTCACGGGTCTAAGTAGTTTTAACTATCAAAAAATCTCTATGAAAACACCCCTTGGAAGTGGTGGCAGTGGGTGCCCAGGGAGAAAGGGTACCCCCGCCTGGGTCAGTGGCACTGGATTGGCTGTCACCTCAACTTGCTGGCTTTATATGTGCTGGTCTCTCTCTGGTGACACTTGTGCTCTTCCCTCCCCGTGGGGTTTTCCTCAAGTTGTTGACTCGTGCGGTTTGCAGAGTTCTTAGTGTGATGCTACTTCTTTTTTGTCTCTAGGTTATTTCTCCAGGGGAAAAGGCAATAACTTCCTAAAATTCATATGAATGTGAAAAAAAGCAATGTTTATAGTCGTTGTGTTGTTTTCATAGTGCAAAATAAAAATAGTAAAAGGAAAACAAAATCTTTACGCCAAAATTCAAATTCTTACACCATCAAGTTTTGCAGTCTCCTTCCCTTTTTCAAAAAAAGGTGGGGAGGGAAGAAGTTAAAAACGCCTTATTTTAATTGTCCCAAGGTGGAGATATACACTCTTTTGTGGAAGCTTCTGGGTCTGTCTGATGGACGGAGAGCAAGACTGGGGCAGGGAGGAGCATCGGGGAAGGAGCGATTGGCTTCGGAATGAGGCTCCAGCCTCTCTGGAAGCAGCCCCCTCTTCTGAGGCCGCCGAATCCGGAGTGGGGATGACTAGATGCAGTAGGGACAGCGGGGCCAAGCTGCAGAAACGCCCGGAGTCTGCAGCTTCCCGCCGAGTCCAGGGGCGCGGCTCCGGAGTGCAGAGCTCAGCGTGTTTCTGCGACTGTTTTGACGATGCTTTTGCGTGTTCCCATCACTACCGAGATACTGCGCTCTCCTCACGACCACAGTCTATTAGCTCCAGTAGCTTCTGAGCCGCTGAGCCTCGCCGCAGCTTCCTGCCTAACCTGCGCACTGGGTCGCTGCCAGCGCCCGCGGGGACCACACGGTTGGTGGGCGATGCCACCGGCACCCCACCTCCACCTGCACCGCCAAGGGGCCTTACTTTCTCCCCTCGTCAGAGGTTTGCGTTTGAATAAAAGATCCTCAAAAGCTCTGGTCAACAATTTCTAACAGGGCATTCTAAGCCCTTCCTTGCAGACCCCCTTAAGAAAAGACCTCTTTTTAACTTGTGATGCTAATAAGGGCTTTAAAATCCAGTTACCTGGATCCACGGAGACTAGAAGGCCTGTGAATGTCAGCAAAGGCTGACTACATCCTCTTCTGCAATTAGCTCTTGTTTATAAGGCATGATTCTGCCTTCTTACTAGTTAGGTTTTGTTTGTGGTTATTTGGGGAAGAGTTGCAATTCAGTATGTGTGTGTGTGTGTGTGTGTGTGTGTGTGTGTGTGTGTGTGTGCCTGTGTGTGTGTCTTGCACACAAGCTGGAGGGGGAAAAGATCTCCTGAAAGATAAATGTTTTTAGGTAGTACTTTGATATTCATTCGGATGAATCTGAAAGAGACAGCTCTTGCAAAGAAGAAGGGAATACAAACAATTTGCTCTATTCCTGCCTCTCGCATGGCTAGACGTGCCTTCTGGACCAGACGGAAGACTAAAGGGTTCAGGGGCTGCCTCTCTGATTGTTTCACCTGTTTCGGGGGAGGGGTGGTCGAGAAGTGGGGACAACCCAAGTCATCACTTTTGTGTGTGTCAGTTGAAACTACAAAGGCAACCAAAAGGAGGTCTTATCCGTTTTGTGTTAGCGTCAGTTGGGAAACAGCAGGTAGAAGCTGCATTTTGGTTTTACTTTTTTCACCGCCAAGCACTATAAATAGATGAGCGCATGTGGCTTTGTGCTCAGTTACCTACACTGGCCTCGAACCTAGCAATCCAGGCGACTCTGACTCCCACATGAATCGCTGCAGGTCACGGCCCCCACACATACATTTTCCACAACATGTGAGTGACGAGAAGAGCTGGGTGTGTGTGTGTGTTGTTGTTATTTTTATTTGAGCTTTGAGTTCTGGAGGTATTCCACCCACACTGTCAACTCTGGAAGCAAGGCCTCCTCTTAAATGCCTTGAAGAGACGCTCAGCATTTGGTGAAGAAAGGAAGAAAACATCATTCTTTGGTGTGTTTACATGCGTCTAAAAATACACCAGCTGCTCTGTTTTAAAGCTCTTCCTCTATAGTCTATACACTGATTTTGTAGGATATTGATCTACGAGACTGCATTGTCTACAAACCACCTTAATTCACCCCATTTGGTAAAGAACTTTGTTTTCACTTTTAGGAGGTGATAGTCTGGATGTCAAGAGTCAGAAAAGTGGATATCCATTTCTGGCCAAGTCGCTAACCCCTGTGGGCATGAATGGGCCACCTGAAAGCAGGCTACAGTGATCACCTCGATCCAGTGCTCAGGCTTTGGGCATGAATCATTATGAGTCGTGTGAGGTCGCTGGTTATTTTTCACATTAGAAGGAAGACAGATTTCTGGTCCAGACTTTCCTCCCATTTACCCAAAGGTGGACAAAATAAATAAGCAACACACAGGCAGACACACATGCACAAACACACACACTCACACACACACTTTCTTTCTTTTCTCTTGGTTCCACCAAACCTGTCTACAAGTAAAAAACAATTGCTCTGGCAGATTCCATTATTCTCCATTCCCCTCCCTCCTCCAAAATGTCTCCAGTTTGAGGAATATTTACTTGCTCAAAACTAAAATACTGGGACTTTCCTGGCGGTCCAGTGGTCAAGACTCCAAACTTATATTGCAGAGGTCTTGGCTTCAGTTCCTGGTGAGAAAACTTAAGATCCCACATCCCACACAGTATGGCCAAATATATATGTGTGTGTGTGTGTGTGTGTGTGTGTGTGTGTACATACATTCCAACCCATGCTACCTTGTAAGAATGAAATTCTGGAATTTTCAGAGCTCACTGACATTCACTTATGTTGAACTTAATTCTTGCTTTTATGTTTCCCGTGTTTGTTATCAGTGAGTGCAATGTCTCAGAAAGTGACACTAAAGTGGTCAGAATGGTTCACAGGCTTTAATCTCTAGAGCCAGTCCATGCCTCTCAAGTCCAAGACCACAGGTCACGACCCACGGCTACAGTCTTAGAGTTTTAGACATTGTTGCCAAAGAAATATATAAAAGAGCCATCAGGGGCCAGAAACCATCATCTCCCCTCACGGGGTTGCGTAAGTGAAGTTGCTGGAGTAAATTAAGTGTTCAAGAAGTGGCATCTTTCCTACTGTTGCAGCTTCTTCAATTCTTCCAAAGTTTGCCAGCTTGGCCAGAGGCAATCAGACACCCCAAAAAAATGATTTCATCTTTTCCTTTGCATTAATATTGATTGAATATGTCCCTAAAGCTATGGTCAAATGAAGCTCACATTTATAGGGAAAAGCATCTCCCAAGATCGTTCCACTTTCCCTAGCTTCAAAGACAGTCATTGAACTTATAGCCTCTTACACAGAATCCTATAGAAGGAAATGAAGCTAGAAATAGCTCTTCTGACACCTCAGTGTTTTTTAGAGCCATCAAATTTAAGAACTTTTCCTGACAACTGCCCTAGAAACGCGAAGATGTTGAAAAATTAGCAATTATTCCACAATCACCCCATTTCTCTTTTGCCTGGCATGACCTATCACTTGACATTCCTTTTACGCATCCCATATGCCGACGTCTTGACAATTAATTAACTAACCTTCACAAAACTCCTCCAAGGGAGATGGATGAAAAGCCTTGCGGCCTTATCTCCACTTTTCAGGAAACTAAAAACAGAAAGGTTATGACTTACCCAAAAGTCACACAGCAAGCTTTCAGACAGGCCGGGATTGGTAAACGAATAACCTGTGTCGAGCCAAACCACTGTAACTCTCATCCTGAGAGAACATTCCTGACTCACCACAAAATTCAGCACAGCTGCCTAGACCGAGTTCAGTTCTCTGATACTTCCTAGAGGGTGTAGCCCTAGGCCAGGCTGGCCAGGAAAAAATGAAATAAAATTGAATTCAACTTAATAGGCAGAGAAAAGGATAAGGAAGATGGTCAATAAAGAATAGTTCATGCAGCCAAGCTGTCAAGCTGTCAACCTAACCTGGCATTGCGGGGACAATGAATACAGAAATATACCTAACTAGGAAAATGTTAGGTTCCTGGTACTGTCAAGGGGAAACAAAGACTTCTATAAACAAAGGCCAGGGTGTCTGGGGGCCATTCAAGACAAGTTCACAGTCAAGTTTCAAAGTTCCAGCTCTTGCAGTATTTTTGGCTCCAGCTCACAGCCCTGGAGAAGGCCTTGCTAAGGCCACCAAGTCATAACGTTACTTTGTGGGATGATGTACGGCTTCCTGTCCTTCTGTATTTTGAATTCCATTCTCAGTCTCTTTCCATGTTATTCCCAAATTGTGCTAACTCCTGCACTCCTGACATGAGGCGGAAGGATAGAACTCTTCAAAATGCCTTTTACTGCAAGATCGTCGTCGTGGGAAGTAACTGCCTGGGAACACAGTAAAGGAATGGATTATTGCTTAATACCATCTGGAAAGATACCTGTATGGTTCAATTGCACGTGTTCGGGAACACGCTTAGCCATAAGAAGGCAATGTCACTTGTAGGCATGAAACTAATTTTCTGACATAGAAATGTCCTCCCAGATAGAAAGCCAAATATAAAAACACAATCGCCCACTGCAACACAAACACAATGCGAAACTGCCCCTTGCTGATGGCACGTTACTAACCTGCCTGTTGTTTGAAACTGTGCTTCAGGGAAATGTGTGCTTCTTCTTTAAAAACATGCAAGTGAGGTCTTAATTTTTTCTAACATCATTTACCACTTGCACAGGCCCCTGAATTCACACTACAGTATGTGTCACTTCAGTGCCAGAGGATAACGATGATTTTTTCTTTTAATGTAAGGACTGCCTGGATCCAGCAGCGGTAAACAAAGAAACTTAAAGCCCAAATGGGCAGATAAAGACTGCGTCAATCTACATATTGAAAAGCGGACTCATACCAACTTTCAACTGTAGCCACAAATCCCACACAGCTATGTGTAGCTTCATCGAAGTTGGAAGCATGTTTCTACTTTTAATTTTCTTTTAAATGTTGGCTATGTCACACAGCATGTGGGATCTTAGTTCCCCAACCAACGATGAAACCCTTGCCCCCTGCACTGAAGTGTGCAGTACCAATAATTGTACCATCAGGGAATTCTGAAAGCATCTTAAAATTAAAATCTTAAGTGCTGAGAAATGAAGTTGTCCCACAAGGTCCAATCAAAGACAAAATTTTTAAAGAATGTAGGTGTGTATATGAATCACTTTGCTGTAGAGAAGTCATTAACACAACATAGTAAATTAACTGTACTTCAATTTTAAAAAATAAGAAAAAAATTTTAAATTCAATTTTTCTCTAAATTACCATTTATTGTTAAACCTGGAATTTTCAAAAGTCTTGGAATATCCACAGGATGAGTGTGCTTTTATATGACACAGCATCCAAGGGACATCCTTTGATGATATTGCTCTTAATCATTTCCTGTTTAGCTTATTTATTACGTAATCTTCTGATGAAGTGAGTGATTACGTTTCCTATTATTTTTTCTGGCCTCCATTATATTTTTATTTAACACGGTTACAACCTCTAATTGTAGCTCTGTGCCACTCACTCCAACCGGCTGGCCAATTTACATTCCCTGTATCTGTGCAAACAACTTTAAAGGTGGGAAAGTGCCATTGTAAATTGATTTGTTTGATTGCTTTTTTAAATTATACCTAAGAACAAAGGAGCTGTCATGGAAGAGGGATTGTTGCGTGTGTGTGTGTGTGTGTGTGTGTGTGTGTGCGTGCGTGTGTGTGTTTCCTTGATCACAATGCCACCTCTTTTCAGCTCTGCACCACAGCCTCCCTCCTGAATATGGAAAAATGGAAGACATCTGAGCGGTGTCTGTTTCATCTGGCTCCTCTCCGCCCCGCTCTCCCTCATCTCTCCTCACTAAGGCATTGGGTTCTCATCTAGCAGTTTCTGATTCTCGTCTTTCAAGATTGGCACCAATAGAGAAAGAGCTTATGAACTCTAGGCTAGATTCTTATCCTATGCGGGTTTCCTCTGAGGTGGGGAGGTAGGGGGAGTGGCCTAGGGAGGACAAAGGGAAGCATAAAAGAGACAGAGAGGAGGATGCATTTGGGAAGGGACACACAGGTGCGGCCCTGAGCCACTGTTTGACCTGAAGGCACATTTAAGACCTGGGATATTAAAGCAATTAATATTCCAAAAGCAATTAAAGCAGACTTATAGGAACGTAGGCTAGTGCACAACGTTGTTGTGCCTGGGAAGGAGGACCACACTTGCTCCAGAGGCGACCCGTGCCTCCCTTCGGCAGCCTGTTTGATAACTGTCTACACAGGGGGAACCATTCATGCGTCCCTTGAAGCCTCAGTTTTGCAAGACCAATTCCAGCCACAAGCCATTCTGCCTATCTGAGTGACCGTGGAAAACTGACCCCCAGGCACCACTGACGGAGCACACCGTCCCTCTGACTGCTCCTAGGACCTGCACTGCTCTCTGCTCCTCCCCACACCCACCCACAACCCCTGGGGGTCTCCACCCTCCATAGTACAGATTCAGGTGGGTGAAGCCAGGCTTCTATTCCTAGTCTAGAACCATTAATGTCAACTGGAAAATGGAGGAGGGCCAAGATGTGGTCAGGAAGAGACAATTGGTTCACTGGTAAAACCTAAAAAAATTAAAAGATATATTTTTAAAACATATAGAAACCATACCATTGTAACTTTTGTGTCCAGATAGAAATAGACCACTATTTTTCTGAGGTTGCAAAAAGGTCAGCGTTTTTTAGCAGAAGCTTCTCTGCTTCCTTTACTGATTACATCAAAAAGGTGTTATAGGGACTTCCCTGAGGGCCCAGTGGTTAAGACTCTGTGCTTCCAGTGCAAGCAAAAGCTCCCTGGTTAGGGAACTAAGATCTCCTATGCCTTGCAGCATGGCCAAAAAATAACAAAAACGGCCACTGATCAGATTTAACCAGTCAAGCTGTTCTGGCTCAGAACTTCTCAGAAAGAGTAAATAAGAAATGATGTATTTATTTATTTTAAAAAGGGTATTATAATTCATGGAAGAACTATATCCAGCAACATTTATGTAGCTATATATTTGTTAATATTGATATGGTTACCATTTTTGCAAGACATATGCTATTAGAAGTTTTTCCAATCTAAGCTTGCAAGTGTTTGAAATGTCACCAAGCACATTTCAGGTGTTTTCTCAGAGAGTATATGAATTTTTTTGACCTATTTTGTCTCTTTTTAATCAATTGGATCATTCTTTCCAAAAGTCATAAAATATGGTCAAAATGATGCACTCACCTCAACTACGCTAAAGTTTCAGGGTTGCTTCGGAGAGAAGAATATACAAGATTTTTAAAGAGGGAGTGAAGTTAGTGGTTACATTTGAGGACACCCAATTTCTTAGTTTCTGTCATTCAAGACTATCTTACAATTTTTATCAGTGTTCATAAATTGAAGAAATCAAATGCAAGCTATAAACACGTGGTGCATGTGTGAAAAGGAAGGTATTTTTGAGGGCATATATGAAAGAAAGCTAATTTAAATGAAAGATCCGAGAGTCTTACTCATTTTGAAAATAATTCAATGTCTTTCCTCAGAAGAGCTGAATCTGACTTTTGTCTAAGAGTGATCAGGGCCCTGACTCACTCATTTTTCCCATTCCAAGTATCAAACCAAAGGCAGTGAAAAAAAAAGCAGAGTTCTTTTATGTGGATGGAAACGATGATAGAAAGTGAGCAAATCAAATAGATTTCTCTTTGCAGGTGATACGGTAGAGCCAATAGATTTTTCTGGGCTCTACCAACAAATTGATGCTTTTTATGTTTTTTTTAGTGTCTATAAATCAGTATCCTATGTGTACACACACACGTACACATAATACAGGTTCTAATTGCTTATCTGTCATCTGCTATCTTTAGATCAGAACTTTATGTACATATGTAGCACAAAACGTTGATATAAACCAATCCCACGGAGCCTTTGAACATGTAAAACATTCAGTTGCTTAAGTTTTAATTAGGAGTCAAAGTCTGTCAATGACATCAGTGATTTTTAAGACAACCTGTTACAAAACAATATGCAAGGTGTTCTTATTTCTGATTTTGTGATGCGTGAAAGACCTGCTCACCCAATCAAGCCTCTGGAGATTATAAGCAAAGAATTCATGATTCATTTCCAGAAATGGCTGCTACAAGATAGACATCTAAAGGGCAGTTTCTTGTATTTTTTTCCTACGTCTTAAGAGGTTAATATTTTTCAATTGAATAAGGATTCAAGAGAAGTTTTACCCATGTTTTATTTTTGCATACATTGCAAATCTTAATGAGGGATATTATTATCACCCAGTTATTCAGCAGACATTATGCACTCCAAAACTGTGTGTTTCAATGAATATAAAGGCAGTATTAGCATACAATGCCTATTTTCAGATGGTTCATTTAATTACAGGTCAGAAAAATAACAGGCTCTTGTATACTCCCATATTAGCTCACCCTGTAAAGCCATAAAACCTGTGTTGAAACAAACTGAAGCCAAATTAGCCCCTCGGTGTGTCACGCAAAACCATCGTAGGGGAGGAGAGTGGGAAAATTAAAAACCTATAAAAATTAGGATTGACGTTCCTTGAACATCATTGACCTTTGCTATGTTGATAAGATTATAATTGCTTATCACTGAATGCTGGAAAATATCAAATTTCCAACAGCTACTGAAAAGTCTTCCTACACGGGCTCATTCTAGTCTGTCATCAAGTCCAAGCAGCAGACGCCTTCGACTTGCTTTGGATCGGTTAGCCTTTATCTGCATGTCTGTGGGCTTTTAGGTTACATGACTTCTCTTGTGCTTTTATCTTAAACCTCTTGTTTACTGGCTTTCATTGACCATCGCCAAAACGTAAATATATCCCTATCAGAACTGGTACCAAGAGCCCAAAGAAAATTTTTACAGGCTCCAAAATATTTTCTTTTTCCTATTTAATGAATTAAGCAGAGAAACAATCACTTGTCACCATTCTTCCATCTTTGGGTCCCTAGCATACACAGTGTTCCAGAAAACTTTCCCATCCAGAGGTCTCCTTGGCAGACACTGTAAATCATACCTTGCCTCCCTCCCGGCTAGACGGACTCATTGACTCCATGGATGGTTTATGGCTTTACAACTGGAGCAGGACCTGCAAAATAGCACTTTGCAGACTTATCACCGGGGACGGCTGGCCACCCGAGCTCGTACACCACCAAAATGGGAATCTGTCTGTTTTTCTTTCTCTGGGGGCATTTCAAGTTATTAGGCAATACAGCCTATTTCCTTCCTTCCACCCAAGAGGTATTGTGAGCAAACAATGAAAATCCAGCTCCCTATTCATGTTTGAATTTTGCCATTGTGTGTCCTTCTGTCTATGTGTCTGCCTGGCACCACCGAAGAGCAAGATCTAATGTGTTTCTGGACACAGTTCAGCTCTGGTTACCTGAGGACACAAAAACACAGTGGATAGAGAAGGGGTGCATTTGTAAGTCTATTGAAGGACATTTTGCTCTTCGTAGTTTAGCAATTCTTCTTTATGTGGCAAAGCTAATCTCTCTCTCTATTCACATCCCTAATTGTTCACTTGGAAAGCATTTTGCCTCTCTCCTTGCACTCAGGTGCAGCCTTCAGCTTTGTGCCCTCAGCATCCTTCAAGTGCGTCCTATGCAACTAATGTATGATGCCCTTCACTGCAGAAAACCCATCAGGGGAAAAAATATATATGTATTTATTGTAACTTTTAGACATACAGAAAGGAGTTCAATAAATGGATTTAATGCTTACTCAAAATTTCAGAATCCATTAGGAAGTTCAGTTTTACTATGTCAGAGCGATACATTTCAGACCGTAATCATACCCTTTCCAAATCCCATTTAAAGTAAACCATTTATTTTTTCTACTTTTCCCACAAGTGCCTTAATGCAGAATTTGGATACTTTTCAGAAGAGACCTGTGAGGTAATGCATTTGAGAGACATAACAATATTTATAAAGTTTGGAAAATCTTTTGCTCAAATGAGTAGGGGAAATCTTCTTCAGCTTTGGCAGGATGGATAATAATATTGATATGGAATTGGGTTGTTTTTTAAGACTTTCATAACAAATGTGGAGAGTGAGTTTTCCTTATTTTTATTCTGCAGTGGTTTATAAGGCAAGACTGGAATTTTAAGGGTTCAGGGCACATTGTTATAGTGCTAAAAAAAGTCATATTGTTCTCATTTTCCACCCTACCCCCCCACCCCATTGTGTTTTTCCTTTGGTACCATAGCATCCATGTTAATTAAATCGACAAATGGGAAATGCCTAACGTTTGTCCTTGTTTTACAAATAATTTTTACCCTCATGGGAAGAAAAAGAGAGGGAGAGAGCTTGATTAGATATTCACCATCTCATTCTCTGCTTATCTATTGAAAAGTTGAAGGCAAGAGCCAGAAGTTTGCTTGTATCACTAATGAGCGTCCAATCTCAAAGAATAGGGAAGGTGGTTTTGGTCTGTCTGACTCATTCGGTCCCACGGCTGCTGTCAGTGAAGGTGGAAACTGCAAAATGAACACCTGTCCATGAGGAACTAGACTTGAGATAACCAGCTCATTTCACACAGACCATTGTCCAGCCATCAGATGGTAATTACTTCTCGTCCCGATCAGCCTCTCCTGGATCCCAGCCAATGGGCTGTGGGTGAAAGGGTGTGTATCACATTTCCATTCATCTGAGCCTTCCAGTCTCTTTTTGCTTGTTTTCAATTACATTGACATGGTGGCTTTGGCACATAGTAAGTAAATAGCAACGTATTCAAAAAGAGAGGTCTGAAAGCCAATATCTGAAAGATACTCTTGAGATTTAATGAACACAATGAAACTGGCACTGAAATTCTGGCATTCGGAACCAAAGTCATAAAATACAATTAATTAAGTTAATTGTGGTGAATTTGTAGAATATTTCATGAAAGCCAAATGTGGCAGATGAAAGTCTAGTAAGCAGTGGAAAGCTTACTGGATGTCCTACAAAGTAAATAATTCGTAAATTAACTAAAATATTGATGAGATCAGAAAAAGAGGTGATTGGAAGTGTTGTTAGAAGATTTACTTTCATTATTACTTTTTAAATACCCATCTAGAAGGAAGTAAATACCTGGATCATCTTGATATTCTAAAGCCTTCCAGAATTCACTGTGGGATGATTTTGCTTAGCATCCTTCTCTGGCTTCCCTGGTGGCTCAGATGGCAAAGAATCTGCCTGCAGTGTGGAGACCCAGGTTTGATTCCTGGGATGGGAAGATTCCCTGGAGAAGGGAATGGCTACCCACACCGGTATTCTTGACTGGAGAATTCCAGGGACAGAGGAGCCTAACAGGGTACAGTCCATGGGGCTGAAAAGTGTTGGACACAACTGAACCCACTAACACTTCCCTGGCCCATCCTTTCTTTGACCCACATTTTCCCCATCCCTACCCTCTTCCCAGTCCATGCCCAGTCCATGCCAAGGACTAATGGCTGACAGCTTGCATCCTCTGGTTATAGAGTATAAAGGATCAAAATTAAAATAAAGCACCTACTTTGCTATGACATGACCTTTGTGTTAAGTTCATCATAACTGCCCAATCAGATCATCTCTCCTCCTTGTCCTTATCTCTCTGTTCCCCCTTGAACTCATCCCTTTTGAGCTTTTCATCCCCTGCTAGTTAATCTTCACCAAAGTCCCATCTCTTTTCATCTTCTCCTCTTGCAACCCACCACAAATTTAAAATACCAAATACACAGTAATGTTACTTTTTTCCTTGCTTTTGTTTGGCTTTATCTCCCCTCCAAGTATTTTTTCTGGGATGTAAAGAATTGTTTTCTGGCCTTGTAAAATCTTTTGAGAAAGTTAATTAAATTTTGGGCAAACATTTATTAAGAGCTAATGGACAGGTACTCTTGCCTGGAAAATTCCATGGACAGAGGAGCCTGGTAGGATATAGTCCATGGGGTCTCGAAGAGTTGGACACAACTGAGCGACTTCACTAATGGACAGGTACTCTGCTGGGCACCCACGAAAGGCATTTACAGCATCATTTGTGCTTTCAAGGAGCTTGAAGCCCAAGAAACTAAGAGAGACACCAAGAGTAAATAAATAAAGTATCCTTAAGTATCACAGGGGCTTTAATGGAATTCTAAACAGGATAGAGCAGAGGCATAGAGGAGGGAGTGGTAATTCTCATAAGAGTTTTAGAAAACTATTTCAAAATGGTGACACTTGAAATGGATTATGAGGGTTCCCAAGCAGTGGAAGGGTAGGTGACATACCAGAGACACAAAATCGAATAGTGGGTCTTGATGGTAGTTTGGTATAAAAGAGGCTGTGGCAAATGTAAGACGAGACAGATTTGGGAAGGGCCAGCCAGGCGTGCTCCATTCAGAAGTCTTGACTTCTTTCAGTTGTCAATAGGAAACCGTAAAATGATTTAAAGTTGGTGCACAAATGTGATCCAATAGCTGTTAGTAAATGATTCTCCGGCACTGGGTGGAGGATCTGCTTCACTTTGATGTTCCAGATAATAAATGGTAAGAGTCTGAGATAAAGTGATAGCCATGGAGCTGGGAAGGGCTGCACAGGAAGAGCAGTAAAGAGCTAGAATTTTGGACATGGTCACTGATTAGATACTTAAAGCAGAGTATCTAATCAGTGACCACAAAGAGGGCTGAGCGCTGAAGAACTGACGCTTTCAAACTGTGGTACTGGAGAAGACTCTTGAGAGTTCCTTGGACTGCAAGGAGATCAACAGTCAATCCTAAAGAAACTCAGCCCTGAGTGTTCATTGGAAGGACTCATACTGAAGCTGATGCTCCAATACTTTGGCCACTTGATACAACGAGTCAACCCATTGGAAAGACGCTGATGCTGGGAAAGACTGAGAGCCGGAGGAGAAGGGGGCAATAGAAGATGAGATGGTGGGATGGCATCACTGACTCAATGGACATGAGTTTGAGCAAGCTCTGAGAGACAGTGAAGAACAGGGAAGCCTGGTGTGCTGCAGTCCATGGGGTCACAAAGAGTTGGACACTACTTAGCGACTGAACAGCAGCTGATTAGATACTATCAAAAAATTGTATGTATAAAGATAAATTATGTGGGGTTTTTACTGTTCTATTCATATAAAACTGAAATGGAAATGCCACAAGTAGTGAGTGTTTCCCTGTGTGAGGAACTTGGAGTCCAAGAGCTTGAGCATGAATCCCATCTCCTCCATTTTCTAGCTTAGCTAGTTTGGATGAACCTCAGAGACTCTTTGAGCCTCAGCTTCCTCATCTGCAGAATGAGGAAGCAATGAAAGAGATTTTACAGAATTTCCTGGCACGTCGTAGTCACTCACTAGATGTTATTCAGAGTAAATATATTTTAAAAGAGGGCACAAGGACACTGTTTCACAACTGCAAGCCATATGGCTGAGCTGTAGAATGCTAGGGAACAGGAGAAGCAACTGGCTGGCCAAGTTAAGAAGCGGCAGTTGAAGATGAAGTGCTACTGAGAGCTCATGCATCAGGCCATGCATAAGATAAACACCTCAGTTTCTATATGTTCTTTGGTCATAACCACAAACCAAGGGCACGTCCTCACATGGGCATAGGGTGAAAACAACAGCAGGGAACTACACAGGGCTTTTCAGTCTCAGCTGCAGAAAAGCCTCACGCCCAATGATAACCTCAAACACGAGCACTTACAGTCAGTAAAGACACTCTGTGTACATTGTTAGAAATTCTAACTTAATCAACTTTTGACTGATTTTAGTGACATTTTTACTTTTTTAAAAATAAAGGCCTTATTTTAATCCAGAATGATCATTGTGCATTCATGGTATATGAAAACATAAGAGTGATTTAGAGAAGATATTGCTTGCAAATGTCTACTTACCAACTGATACATAAGCAGCCTTCATAGTATATGTCAGCCAAACAAATGTAAATTGCACAACCCATTAAGGTGAAATATGAAAGCATTAGTACTTATGAAGGTACTTGTGTTGATGTTATACTCAGTCACTCAGTCATGTTTGACTCTGCGACCCCAGGGACTGTAGCTCACCAGGCTCCTCTTTTCATGGCATTTTCCAAGCAAGAATACTGGAGTGGGTTGCCATTTCCTTCTCAGGGGATCTTACTGGACTAGGGATCAACCATGCCTCCTGCATTGGTAGGCAGATTCTTTATCACTGAGCCACCTGGGAAGATCATGAATGTATTTACTAGGGATCAATCAAATGATTGATTCTTATAAGACTACAGCTTATTCTCCAATCTAGCAATTAACCAATCAACAAATATTTATTGAATTCACTGAAAGCAAAATGCTGTCATTGAGGAGAGAATGATGTACAAGATATAATTACAGCCCACACGGAACGTTTGATCTAAAATGTAAGACAGACACCTAGGAAGTAATGAATTATTATTTGAGCCAAAGATAGTATATGTCAAGTACTAGCACACACTAGTCTGCTATTCAGTTCAGTTCAGTCGCTCAGTCATGTCCGACTCTGCGACCCCATGAATCACAGCACGCCAGGCCTCCCTGTCCATCACCAACTCCCGGAGTTCACTCAGACTCACGTCCATCGAGTCAGTGATGCCATCCAGTCATCTCATCCTCGGCCGTCCCCTTCTCCTCCTGCCCCCAATTCCCTCCCAGCATCAAAGTCTTTTCCAATGAGTCAACTCTTCGCACAAGGTGGCCAAAGTCTGCTATTACTAGTGTGAAAAGTGAAAATGAAGTCGCTCAGTCGTGTCCAACTCTTTGGGACCCGTGGACTATAGCCCACCAAGCCTCTCTATCCATGGGATTCTCCAGGCAAGAATACTAGAGTGGGTTGCCATTTCCTTCTCCAGAGGATCTTCTCGACCCAGGGATCAAACCCAGGTCTCCCACATTGCAGGCAGACACTTTAACCTTGGCTCCACCAGGGAGGGAAGCCTTTAAATACAAGAATACAGTCTCAGAAAACCTCCTATAGAGACACAGACTAGTTAGCCAAACTGCTGTAGAAATTCAAAGCATAGGTCTTTCACCTCCTTGGTTAAATTAACTCCTAGCTATTTAATTCTTTGCTTTCTTATTTTCTTTTTTGGATAGTTTACTAATAGTGTATAGAAAAGCAACAAATTTCTGGATATTAATCTTGTGTCCTGCAACTTTGCTAAGTTCATCTGTCAGTTTTAACAGTTTTTTGGTGGCGACTTCAGGATTTCCTCACTATAGTGTCATGTTGTCTGCTAATAGCGAGAGTTTTTCTTCCAATTTGGATACTTTTGCTCCTTTTCCTGTCTAATTGCTATGGCTAGGACTTCCAATACTTTGTTAAATAGAAGTGAGAGTGGGAATCCTTGTCTTCTTCCTGATCTTAAAGGAAACACTTTCAGCTTTTCACCATTGAATATGATATCAGCTGTTAAGTTGGTCATAAATGACCTTTAGTACGTTGAGACACGCTCCCTCTATACCAAGTTTTTTGAAAAATTTTATCATGACTGGCTATTGAATTTTGTCAAATGCTTTTTCTGCACCTATTGAGATGATCATGTGAATTGTTCTCCTTTGTTTTGTTAATGTGGTGTATCACACTGATTTATTTGTAGATATTGAACCATCCCTGCATCTCTGGGTTAAATCCCATTTGATCATGGTGTATGATCCTTTTTATGCATCTCTGAATTTGGTTTGCAAATATTTGTTGAAGATTTTTAAGAGAGAAAGAGAAAGCTAGGGATCGGGATGATCAGAGAGCTTTGAAGAGTATTTAAAATGAACCTTGAGCAAGAATGAGCAGCTTTTATATATTTGAGAAGAAGAAAGAAAAGACAATACTTTTGTGGCAAATATTATCATCCCACTCTATTCTAAGACAATTATTTATACAAAAAAGCTTCAGATAAGAAATTAGAAATGTTAGAAAAACATCATAGAGAGATGCATTTATTTCTTCATCAAAAATAATAGCTGGTTGAGAACTGGGTTTTCAACCTTCATGTTTCCCAATACCCAGATGAGCGTTGAGCACATGATAAATAACAGATGATATTTATCAATTGATTGTTAGTTGGAACTAACAATCATAACATGTATATGTTTGTGTATAACATAAGCAGGGTTTCAATTAGACCCTGCTGAATGTGGTTCACACACTTAAGGTTATTCTTTCTACACCAATTAAGAACATTTTTGCACCTGTCAAAAAGATGTGATGATATGATATGGTATGATGGTTAAAAAATATAAATTTTAGTCCAAATAGTCTTATTTAATCAAAGAACCCCTTATGATGGCAAAGAGTACACCGCTTATTTGAGTCCTGGTGTGTTGCTGCTATATTGTTATTGGTGGAGATGGTGCTGCTGTATTTAGCAATGAAATTATGAATATTATTTCAGAACAAAAAAGTTGATAAAACTGCAATAATAAATAGACAACTCCCAATCATTTTAAGAGAATTTAACAAGTATTTCTCATTAAGTGAAAGAATAAGCAGGAATGTTCAATCACTAAAAATATAGACGATTGAATAACATAATCTACAAATTGATCCAACGGACCAACAGAGGATTCTTCATCTGATAAGCACAAAAGACATCAACTTTAACAGCACATACAGAACTTTTACAAGAGCCTACTGTATGCCAAACTATAAAGCAAATCTCAGTGAATTTCATTAGATTGAAATTATATATTTTCTGTCCGTCACATAATTAGGCCAGAAATCAATAACCAAAAACATTTTTTAAATCCTTATACTTTATTTTCAAATATATATTAATGGAAAATTCAGAAATATACTTCTAAATAACCTATGGTTAAAAAAGAAATCATGGTGGGAGTTAGAAAATACTGTATATCAGGATGAAGCCAGAGATGGTGTTTATAGAAAAATTTATAAATTTAAATAAATATATTAAAAAAGAATAAAAGGCTAAAAATTCAGTGACTAACCATCAATCTCAAGAGGTTAAAAGAAGGAAAACAAGTAAGATTCAAAAACATAAAATAAAATAATAAATTTAACAAAAGAGAACAATGAAGTGGAAACAAGTACATCATAAAAAGAATTAGCAAAGCCAAAACTTAGTCCTCTGAAAATATTAATAAATTTGATAAAATCTGGCAAAAGTGGTCCAGAAAAAGAGAGATGTCTTAAAAACAGGGCATGAACTTAAAAACGGGTGGTGAGGAGGCAGATTACAGATCCTGCATAACTTAGGAAGAATAGTAAGAAGATATTATGAAGAATTCCATGCCTAAACTTGCAAATATACTAAAACTACATTCCTAGAGAAATACAACTTTTCAAAACTGATCCCCCAAAACCAGAAAATGTAAATGATCCTATTACAGAAAGAGAACCCATAGTTTAAAACACTAGGCCCAGATAGCAACACTAGAAAGCGAGAGATAATGCCAATCTACTTAAATTCTGCACAAAAACATAAAGAACACTCACAGCTTCATTCTGTGAACACATCATAACATGGATACCAAAGTCCTGCAAAGACACTACAAGAAGGAAAATTCAAAGCCCACTGACCCATGCACAGGATATAAAAATCCCAACCAGAATATTAGCAAAGAAATTTGGAGATATTTTGAGAAAATAACATATCACAACCAGGTAACTTTATTCCAAGAATGCAAAATTGCTTTCACATTCAAAAAGTCAACCACAGTTAATGCTCCATATTTAGTTTTTAAAAAGGAGAAAATGTTTCATAAAAGCCAATATAATATTTTAAAACTGTTAGTAAAACAGGAAAGGGGGAAACTTTCTCAATCTGATAAATCATTTCCACAAAAAAATAGAAAGAGAAAAGGGAAAACTAAAATCTTTCTCTTTGAGATTACACACAAGATAACAGGGCCCACTATTTACCTCTCTTCATACATCTTGTACAGGATATTTTAACCAATGTCATAAAGCAAGGAAAGTAAATAAATAGATGGTGATTAGAAAGAAATTAAAATTGTCCTTTGTTGTTGTTTAGTCACTAAGTCGTGTTCTATTCTTTTGCAGCCCCGTGGGCTGTATCTTGCCAGGATCCTCTGTCCATGGGATTTTCCAGGCAAGAATACTAGAGTGGGTTGTCATTTCCTTCTCCTGGGGATCTTTCTGACCCAGGGATCAAACTTTCATCTCCTGCATAGCCAGATACAAGATCAATACACAAAATCAATTTTATGCCTTTATGCCGAAAACAATCAGGAAATTAAATTTGCCTAAAGATTGCATATGGGGAGGGGCAGAATTAGGAACTGGGATTAACACATACATACTATTATATGTAAAATAGATAACCAACAAAAGATCTATTGTATAGCACGACGAACTATACTCAATATTTTGTAATAACCTATGAGGGAAAATAATCTGAAAAAGAATATGTATATGAATAACTTTTCTGTATACCTGAAACTAACATAATATTGTAAATCAATTATACTTCAATACAAAAAGAAAAGGCAAAGTGTTCTAAAAAATAGAGATACAATTTATAACATCACAAAAATATAAAATACCTAGGAATAAGTCTAAATATATAAGATACATTACAAACCATATATCTCTGGAGAAGGAAATGGCAACCCACTCCAGTATTCTTGCCTGGGGAGTCCCACGGATAGAGGAACCGGGCAGGCTACAGTCCATGGGGATGCAAAGAGTCAGACACGACTGAAGCAGCTGAGCACACACTCACAATATATATCATGATGTACACCCAAGACTATCACATATATATATACATATATATGCAAGACTACCTTTGAAAAGACTTTTAAATAAATGGATGAAGGCAACACATACCCTGGTGGCTCAGAGAGTAAGGCGTCTGCCTGCAGTGCGGGAGACTTGGCTTCAACCCCTGGGTTGGGAAGATCTCCCGGAGAAGGCAATGGCACCCCACTCCAGTACTCTTGCCTGGAAAATTCCATGGACGGAGGAGCCTGGTAGGCTACAGTCCACGGGGTCACAAAGAGTCGGACACAACTGAGTGATTTCACTTTCAACACATACAAGAGTTGGAAGAATTATCAGTATTTTAACACTTGGTATTGTCACAATGTCATTTCTCCTCATTTTAATGAAAAAATAAATAATAGCCATAAAAATCCCTACAAGATGTTTTGTGGCCTTGATGACATGATTTTTAAATTTACATGAAAGAGCTGAAAAGATGAGCGTGTTAGACCATCCTTCGGTTTTGTGTTCCTATTTCCCCCATTCATTGCTTTTTCTTTCACTTTAAAAACTTACCTGGCTACCACGTTAAAAAAAATTTTTAAAGAGACTCTGAGGACTTCATTTGTAGTGCAGTGGTCAAGACTCCACACTTCCAATGCAGGGGGCGTAGGTTCAATTCCTGGTCAGGCAACTAAGATTCCACATGCTGCACAGCATAGACAAAAATATTTTTCAAATTAAATAAAAGTTAACATTTTTTAAAAAGAAAGAGTCTCTGCTCAACACCCAGTTGGTAACCTAAGCTTAAATGCTGGGGACCCAGAAGAAAAAATGGGCTTCTCAGATGGCTCAGCTGTGAAAGAATCTGCCAGCAATGTGGGAAATCTGGACTCAGACCCTGGGTTGGGAAGATCCTCTGGAGGAGGAAATGGCAACCACTGCAGTATTCTTGCCTGGAGAATTCCATGGAGAGAGGAGCCCGGCAGACTACAGTCCCATGGAGTTGCAAAGAGTCAGACACAACTGAGTGACTAATGCTTTCACATTCAGAAGGAAAATAAAGTCCCAAAACATTGAACTTCTGACCTATAATTTCCAAATGAAATGGCATTCCCGTGGAGGGCTCCCATAGGTGCTTTCTTACTGTGGCACTTGGGATGTGATTTAGAGCTTGCAAAGCCACTGCCCTCCAAAACTTGGTCTCCACTTAGCTATTAATAGCTCTTCCTGAATCTTCCTATTCTGGAAGTGTCCAGGCAGAGCCAAGCTAAGGTACGCGCTGCTGTAGACACTAAGGAGATGGTATTCCCACTCTAAAGACAAAAGCATGCAAAAGGTAAAGTCTACGAAAGCAAATGGGACGTGAGCCCCACCAGAGGCCTGAGCTACAGCCTGCTTCTGCCACCCACACAAGAGAAAGGACCGGGCTGGCTGCTTCACGCCTCAGCAGTTGTTTCTGATAACTGTGAGATGAGCTATCTCTGAACAAAACCCAACCTGACAGGAGACATGACTTTCCCCTAGGCTATTCATATCACAACCCTTTGTTATGCCTAGACGTGGCCCTTCTAATTATTTTGTTTCTGGTTTGTTCATTTGAGGCTTTCAGTCAATTAATAATCCTGCCACCCTCACTCCACAGGACAACAGGGTCAAAAGAGTTGACCCCAAACCCTGTCTGTTCTCACCCCTCACCACACTGGCACTTGTACATAACCCAAATCAGCTAGTAAGAACCTGGTAGAAAACATTCTTCAAAACAAGTACATGGGCGGAGAGGAATTTGGGTGAAGATTTCGTGGCGATTTGGGGCTGGGTATGGGGACTCGTCTTTGGCTGTACTCAAATGCTTTTGCCTCTGCTTGGAGGAGGGGCTGTGAAATTCTGGTAAAGGGAAAAGATTGAACTGGCAGTTACTGGCAAAGGTGATAGACATATTGGGAAACTCCGGTTCAGTATTATTTTGAATTTCTAAATATCTCATGGAGTGCCACACCTCAACTATCCCCCAAACCAATGCTTTGCTCCAATGCTATGAAACCAGCATCTGAAGGGTGTATGGTTGAAAGCATGCACTATTCTTAAAGCTCTTTGAAGGAGTCACATGGCACAATTTGAAAGGCTCCATAACAGTCACTCAAATATTTCCCTAGTGACAATAAAAGGATTTCAAAGTTAAGTAAAGCTGCGTGCTCCATAATTATGCCTAAGAAAGAGAGCTGCTTTTTCCTTCATTCACAACTATACAGATGAATTTTGCAATTATGATTCCTGCTTGTATCATATTATCATTTGTTCCAAAAATGAAAATATTTTCCTTTAAAGAATGTTATATTGTCATGCCTCTCATGGCCCAAAGTGAAAACTAGTTAACAAGATCCCTTTTAGTTTTATACAGACAGGCACCCAAAAGTTTCTTGTGGCATCCTAACTCTTGATTTTATCATCCTCACTGGTTAATTTATGTGGCTAATGACCAAATCTAATTGGAGCCATGTAGTTCATTTTAATCTTAATAAGGGGGAAATGAAGTATACATGACTTGAAACAAACAAAAAAAAAAGTGTTTGAGGCTTGAGTGGTTAGCAACCACAGGTCACAATATTTCTTAATCTTCACAGGTTTACAATTAATATTCTCTGACAAAAGAAGGCAATTGGGAGTATGTTTTCATAAAATGATATGGTATTTATGAAGCAAGGTTGTTGTCAAGGATCTTGAACAAATCATTTCTTTCCCCACCAAACTGCCAGACACTTCTTGGGTAGGTGGTTGTCAAACACATGTTCAAGAAGTAAGGAAATTGCCTACTCTTCTTGTTAAGGGGGGAACTAACTTTCCATGCTACATAATTGGGGAGCTGGTTGGATGAGCATGTCATGTTACGAAATTTCATAATATATTTAAGAAAAAGCCAAGGTGGAATCCCAGCCTGGGAAAACCTAAGTAGAGTCCCAAGAAACTGGACTTGACATCTCAAGCCAAAGCAGAAAGGACCTTCGCTTTAAAGAACTGTTCTAAAAGTCTCCTAAATTGCCCGAAACTCCATTTTTTCTGCCTCAGAAGATTAAGTGTTGTGTCAGTTCCTATCAGAAAGTGGAATCTCTGCTTCCAAGAAGTCAGGTTATTTCAAGCCTGCTGCCATTGCCTTGTCATTTGTCTAACCCTGAAAGCAAACTTTTCTTCAGGAATTATCTTATAAAGACAGTTGGACCTGGTTATTCTTTGCAGACTATTTCACTAACTCACTGAAGTCCTTTACCCCACTGACAAGCCCAGTATAGGCCCCAGAGCTCCATGAGGAAACTGCTATCTATACCCCTCAATGGATAATAGCTGTACAATTTCTCCTTTAAATTGAGTTATTGGCTCAAATAAAAGTTCAAATCCCTCTTTTGCTCAATTTTTTTTTTTGCTCAAAACAAAAATTCTAAGTTTTTGTATACAAAACAGAGTAAAACTAACTACAATTATCCAAGGACTATTTGTCAGTTTCTGGATGAACCTGATTCTGAGTCTTTTGGTTTGGTGTTGCTTGCTTTAAAAGAAAGAAAGAGAGAAAAAGTCTTCATTTGGATGATTTTATGGGGAATGACTCCCTATCCCAGTATTCTTGCCTGGAGAATTCCATGGACAGAGGAGTCTGGCAGGCTACGTCCATGGAGTCACAAAGACTCGAACAACAGCTGAGTGACTAACACACATGAATCCTTTAGAAATGGACCCCAGTTCTAACTTGGAAGTATCTGATTTTCATCCAGATTAGCTATTTCAAGGGCGTCCTGAAAAAGCAATGCCTGGAATTCAGGCATTAATAGGATTGCCCTACAATGGCCAAATTCCACTGTGCTTCTCAGAGAAAAACTACCATATTGACAGGTTGTCTGAACTCCTTCCACGTGAAAAAAACAACTGTGGCTTCCACCACCGAGGCTTTAACGCCTGATTCATCTCAACACTTGACACACGGCAGGGCCTTACAGTACCCTAAGGATACATTTTATGGTTCTGGAGGCTCAGCTAAAAGTAGGTTTCTAATAATGGTGAGGGACTGCACAGATAAAAGCACCACACTCATCAACTGGAGTGGGTAACCGTGCCCCCTTTCAAGGGATCTTCCCAGCCCAGGGATTCTCCCAAATTGCTGGTGGATTCTTTACTAGCTGAGCCACAAGGGAAGCCCCCAGGCCCAACGTTCTCCTCTGAAATTCTTTGTGGTAAGAGTAATTCCATCTTAGGAGATGCTTGTTGCAATTTGAACACATATACCAAAAGAAGAAATATGATTGGAATAAGAAATAGTGTATCGCCTCACCAAGTGCAATAGCATCCTTTCCTTTATTTTGAGTGTGTGTGTGTCTGTGCTCACACATACACGCGCACTTGTTCCCTACAAAACTGAGAACTCTTTCATTGCCATCACCGGTGATCAGGCTGTTTCTCACTTGAGATAGTAACAAATGATGATGTCTCACTATTTGATAAACAAACCGTAGTACAACCATGTAAATCCCAAGATTGGGGCCAAACGCCATGGTGTTCCTCTGACACTTAACTGGGATTTGCTCCATGGCTAAATACTAGGCACCTAAGCCAGCTAAGTGGTTTGCCGGGGCTGCTCTGCCCGGATGACATCACCACTTGGCTTCCCTAACGCAGCTCTTGGCTCTGGCTGTTTTGGCTTCTTTCCATGTAAACATGGCTTGATTGATGCTGCAGAAGGGCTGTGAATCACGTACTCCACTCTCATAGGGAAGTCAGAATGTCAGTTTTCCCCATTTTGAGCACAGAGCATTGGGATATTGAACGCCTCCCTAGCAACCACGGAGAAACTGCCTCCAGACGCTCTCCATGGAAGAGCAGCTGATGCATCGCCCACTGCAAGACACGCACCTCCACCCCAGCTGCACTCTCGGGTCTGCCCATTATGGCCAGATCACAAGCACATTACGAGGCTGCCCTTTGATGCAAAGACAAGAGGGGAGAAAAGAGAAGTCCTTGCCACTCTTCCAAGAGAATAAATGGGATTTCTCCCAGGCAGATGTTCAGGACTGATCAGTGCCTCGGCGGGGTCTTTGTACTCCTGGGGTAGGTCTTCCCGCCACTGCCTCCAGCTGGCAACCCCACTGAATATATCTGATTGGAAAATCAAGCAAACTCAGGAAAGCTGAAAGCAGAAGCTCTCCCAGCAGAAGGAAGACTGCCATCGATGCCAATCTTTACAGCTCTTCAACAAAAATAAGTTTGCCAGTTGTAAATAGTCAAGAAAAACCTGGAAGAAGGAGGGTTGGTGGGTATCAAGGGCATCCATGGACCCTGCCAGTCATGATTGCAACAGATGAAAGGCTTCACTCCACCAGCTTCAAATGGTTAATTTGAGGGTGTGGTGAGTCAGTTATGCACGTTGTTGGGTAATGAAGGCTCCTGATGCATGAATTGCTTGTCAGTGATGACTAACCGCACAGCCTCTGAAAGTAGAACACGACAAGTGCTAAAAAAATATACTGCAGCCAACTGATGTGTGTTTACTGGAGTTCCTTCTCTGCTACGAAAAATTAGGGAACTGTAAAGTATCCAGAGCCGTATTTTCTTCATTCCTCCTGTATTCCATCCAAAAAATATTAATACTTAACACTGAAGTTTTCATCATGTTTCATGAAATTTTTCCGGAATACCATATTGTTTTCCATTTTGGTAAGCCAGGAAAGGAAATGTGGTTTTTACCTTGACTCTTAAGGTCAATTCAACTAGAGCCACTCAGATCAGTCCAAGAGAGGAAGTGAATTTCGATGTCAGTTCCAGCGTTAATGTCTTTCTAATAACATCTACAAAAAGCCTGAGCCTGTGTATGCAAGACTAAAAGGTGACAAGCTAACGTCAGAAATCATTTCCATTCTTTTAAAGGACCTCAGGTTTATATAGTTCTCATCCACATGCTCTCCACAAAGAGTCTAGAAATAGGTTCTTCAGAGGAAGGAGTTCATTGATCTAGTCAGCCATCAGCTCAGAGTTCACAGGCTTCTAAATAATTCATAAAACAGAGTTGGAAAGCAAAGTCACCAATCTAGCGAGATAAAATTCACTTCAAAGTTCATGTATAAAACAAGCAGAGATGGCCATGATTGCCATGAAACCACTTGAGAAGTGAAGAGACACCATGGGATCCCTGGTGCTCCCAGGAATCCACAATTACATCCTTAGCATTATTCATGCTCCTTTGATTTTTTTCAGAAGTGCACAATGCCCCAAGCTCTGCCTTGCAGGTAAAGAAGCTATAAGATGCTCTCCTCCTGTACAAGACCACAGAAATACTGATACCCCAGTGCATAACAGCAACTTTCAGTGCCTCTGTGCAACAAAATTAAGGTGATTGCATGGAGGCAAAGTGCTTTGACCACACCAAATTCCAAAATCAGAATTAAAACGTAATATCATTCCTTAGATTTGATGCTGATAAGAACTTTTAAGGCTTAGAAACAAAGTATCCTTGTGGATCTCTTGGCTTTCATCTCCTCTGACAATTTTTAAAGAACTGCTAACATCAAAATGTGAAGCTAGGAAATAATTTGGCTGTGGATTTGGTTAGAACAAAAACATTTGAATGTCATTCAGACCAGTTGTTGTTTAGATCCAGATGTCAGCTGTGTATTATTAAGTGACTATGATAATGTTATTTATGAATTACAAGGGATTGAAGATGCCTTCATTCACTCTCAGCTATTTGGAATCTTGGACTACCTTGAAAGTCCCAGAAAAGGACTCAAGGACCAGAGCAGCATTTTTGTTTCCTCTGAAAGATCCTTTTTCAGGGAAATAAAACTAAAGCAAATTAGAATGCTTTTTATGTTTTATTTGAAGCATTTTTTTTGTCTTCTACTTATTTATGTCCATGGGGTTGCAAAGAGTTGGACACGACTGAGCGACCTCACTTATTCGTGAAAGCCATTACATAATTTGGTTAAAATTTTCAGGAATTCAGAAAGTCTAGGTACTCACCTTCTTCAGTGAGTTCAGGGGCTTACTTGCCCCAAGTGTAGAATGGTTTATTCTCCAACACCTTCTAAAACAATGCTACTCTAGTCATTTAGCCTACTGTATCACTTAGATTTGGTGAAGCTGCATATAATAAATTAATAAATTGTAATGGTTTTAACAATACAAAAGTTTATTTTCCTCTCACTTAAAAAGAAGTCTGGAAGTAGGCAGACCAACACTGTTACGGTGGTTCCATGATCAACAGAGTCCCAGACACCTTATCTTGCTCCTCTACTCATCTTTATCTAGCATATTGCCTAATGGCCAAAATAACTCCCAAGTGCCAGACTTTACATCTACATTTCAGCCAAGACAGTGCGCAACTGTTCTCCAATAAAAATTAATTTTAAAAATGAGGAAGGAGAAAGAGGTTCTCCGACACTTTGTTTCAGGCTTCATTAGGTAAGAACTTAGAGATACAGTCACCCCCAAGTTGTAAAGACAACTGAAAAATGTAGTCTTTATATTGGATGGCAATATACACAGCTAAATCATGGCATTCTGATTTGGGAAATAAAGGAAAAATATTTTGAAAAAGACAACAGCAGTCTGTCACAATATCAAATATATATAGACCTAAAATCTAATTTTTATTTTTAAAATATTAAACAGAAACTTATTTCAAAGGTAATATCAGGGAAATATGTCTATAAATAATATAATGGCTAATAATATAACATATATGAATAATAAATAGTCATATAGAAATAAATTAAACTATGGTATCACTATACCATAGTCTTACTTATCCAGTTATTCCAGCTAAACATTTAAAATCAAATTAAATTCTCCCTTCTACATTGTTTCATACTAAGAGTTTAGATTAATCAGAAGAGAATGCAAATGTAAATAAGGTGACAGAGAGGAAGACTTAGTAATTAGGGAAGTAGATTACAGACTTGAGTCCAGTGTGAGTCTGGCCTTGGCCCGGCTCTGTGACTTTGGGCAAGTCACTCAACCTCTCTGATTTAGTTTCACTGTCTATGAAACAGAAATATGTGCTGGATCTGGGGGCTGCCCATGTCTGTGATGAAAAGGCTGGATATGGTCTATGACCATACCGCACTGAACATCCCCGATCTCATCTAAAAGGCTGGATATAGCAGTGTGTGTGTCTATCCCAAACACTGAGATACCTAAAATTAATACCCAGCAAGGACCTACTGTAGAGAATAGGGGATTCTATTCAATGTCATGCAGCAGCCTGGATGGGAGCAGAGTTTGGGGGAGAATGGATACACGTGTATATATGGCTGAGTCCTTTTGCTGTTCCCTGAAAGTATCAGAACATTGTTCATCAGCTACATTCCAATATAAAATAAAAAGTTAAAAGGCTGGATAAAATGTGCCCAAGAGAGGAGTGAAGTCAGGTTATAGGACTTTAAGGGGGGCATGCAGAGACGGCAGGGCAGGCAGAGACAGAGGGGCAGCCGTGATAACGTGAGAGGTAACCACAGAAGGCAGAATAGAAATAAGGTAAGGAAGTAGGGAGAGAAATTTGTCAGACTTTCTAAGAGGCTCCTTCACGTGACCTTAATGAAAGTATTTCTCAACTGTGTTAAAGTTTCTCTTAAAATAGGACAAATTCGAACCAACCCATTTTTCTTTATATCTAAAAATTCCATTCTTTCCTGGATTAGAAGTGAACACATGGTTCTGTGGTTCTTTCTAAAGGTTAACAGTTCAAGTCTCCAAGTCAAGGATTCACAGACAGATAAATATGCAAGAATTGGGGAATGAGTTATGGTAGAATCGGATTAACAAGCACAAGATATAAAGATTCACAGTATGGTGATGTTTGCTGCTGCTGCTGCTGCTGCTGCTGCGGGCTCTAAATGGCATCCCCGAGTTTGAATCATTTGAGTCCCACTGTCTCCACTTCATTTCAAGATGCATAACCTTGTTACACCTCACTTCCCTCATCAGTATAAAGGGATAATAAGGACATCTACTATATAGATTTGCTTCACTGTCTATATTAGGACAAAAGTTTAATGTGTGTGCTCCAAATACATCCTACATAGACATGTGACCATAATTTTCAACTGAAAACAATCACCTGATCAGAAATTCTACTCTTTCCTGGATTAGAAGTGAACACATGGTTTTGTGGTTCTTTCTAAAGGTTAATATTCAAGTCACTAAGTCAAGGATTCACAGGCAGATAAATATCCAAGAATTGGGGAATGAGTTATGGTAGAATTGGATTAACAAGCACAAGTGAATTATGGCTGATTTGCGTTATTTTATGGCAGAAACCAATGCAACATTATAAAGCAATTTTCCTCCAATTAAAAAATAAATTTAAAAAAATCAAAACAAGTGAATGTGGAGCCCATCAAGCAATCACCTCAACTGTGTTCACAGAGTGTCCACACCAACAGATGAGAGCTAGCCCGCAAAGCCGCAAAGAGGAAACACAGTAGGTTTGTTTGCTTGCTTCTAATATTTTCAAGAGTTTCTATGCCACCACTGTTCCGTGAGTCACGGCTCAGTCTCTGCAATTTAATCATGATCTTGTCACTTTCCATACAGATAGGTCCAACAAGCAGAGCAGGAGGAGCCCTTCCAAGACAGAAGAAAGCAGGGTTCATTGTAAAGGGAATCAGAGATTCATCAACCTCCTCGTCTCTTCCTAGGACTTTTATTCATTCATCAAACATTTATCAGGCAGCTGTTCCATGCTAGACGCTGAGTTAAGATCAGAGATAGGAAGATGGATTAGACACACTTCCTCCTCACAGGGGCTCATCCCTGAACCAGGAGAGGCAATAGGAGGGCAACAGTGAGACCAGAGTAGAATGATTGGAAAGGTCAGGGTCAGTATGGTGATGTTTGGGAGGTCTCTAAATGGTATCCCCGAGTTTGAATCATTTGAGTCCCACTGTCTCCACTTCATTTCAAGATCCATAACCTTGTTACACCTCACTTCCCTCATCAGTATAAAGGGATAATAAGAACATCTACTATATAGGTTTGCTTCACTGTCTATAGTAGGACAGGAGTTTATTATTCATTTGTCCTGCTTATTATTATCATTGTCTTTGATGGACTATTAATGTTATTATCCAAGAACAAGCCAGAAGGAAAGACTGGAAGGTATGGTTATCCAAAGGAAAGGCATGCTTTTCTTTCACTATCACTATTTGACCACAGAGGATGGACCACCCAAAAGCTTGAAAGTCCTAGGGCTGCAGACGTGGAGTCTTCTGCATCAGCAGAGGTGTGATATTAAGGGGAAAAAAAGAAATAAATGCTTTGAAAATCCATCTTAGACAAAGATCTCACAATTTGTTTTGTATTCGGTGAAAGAGGAGGTTGCTGTGACATGCTCTTGTTCTACATCCAAACCTCTAAACCACTTGAATCTCTGGATTTCTAAATTTAACTCTGAGAAAACTAATCACACATTTTCGACATGGATGAATTACTTAGTTTCCGGATTAATCACATTGAACTAGTTAACATCGACTCCGAAGTCTTGACCACAAACAGTTCTAAAAACGATGCCATAGAAAATAGTTTTACTCTGAAAATTGTGGGGAGTAATTTCTGCCCAATGGCAAGGAGCAGGAAAGCTCTGTGTTTACAGAGGAGCCGATTCAATAACTTGATTTTTCACAGACTGGTGTTCCTTCGTATAAGAAAGTCAGAGGCTGCGCTCACAGCTGCGGGGATGGAATGGCTCTTTTGTAATGTTAAAAATATGAGTCAGTATTTTACCCACAAGAGCCACACTTCAAAACTAGCATGCAGCTTGTAAGAAGAAGCTAGGAATTCACTAGTCCAGCACCCAAACTTTCAAGACAGAACACCTTTGAAAGTTGAAGGCTAATTATCTCAAGAACTCGAAATATGTATTTAAATATTTGAACATCTAACAGGCTTTGTTTATGCCACTTGGTTGCTCGGCCAAGTCTCCCCTTCCTCCCCACCCTCACTCACACCTTCACCAGCCTCCTACTCTGGCAAGTTTCTACTCATCAATATTCACAGAAAACTGATCTTGGCAGGAATGCCTGGCATGGCGAACTGCTGAATCATCACCAGTGTCACAGGTGGCGCCCAGAGCTTCCAGAGCACACGTGTGAGTGTGTGTGGTTGTGTGTGTGTGTGTAAGCACACAACTCGAGATGCTTGTAGTGGGAGGTGACTCAGAGAGGCAAAGAGGGAAAACAGCTTGCTGTAAAAACATCTAAGTATTTTGTACACACAGATAGCCCGCAAACCACCATCACCACCATTATCAGCGATCGAAGACATCCTCCACCTTTGATCCCATCTCTGAGGATGCACATGGTCCTTTTCCTCACTCATCTATTCATCACCAAGCAACTACCTGCGGTCAGGTGCTGGACTGGGGAATGGAGATGCTGCTTGTTCAGACATGGATCCTGCCCGCCAGGTGTTTACACCCCATTGGAGGAGACCAGTATTCACCAAATGATCACTCATGCAAGAGTGCACTGCAATTGTCAGAGAACAAAGTAGAGGAAGATGTTGCTATGGAAACTGAAAAAGAAGATTTTGACTGAGAAAGGCTGCTGATGGTTCCCCTGAGGTTTTGATGTTTACCTGAAGGGTGACTCGGAGTTAAATTAGGCAGAAGAGACGTAGATTTCAAGCAGAGAGAAGACCATGGCAAATCTCTACAACTGGAACAACAAAGGGCAGCGGGAAAAAAAGGAGAAAGTGATATGAGGTGAAACAGAAGAGCTGGGTGCAGACCACACAGTGCCTAGAGCATCCCTTCACCTCTCTCTGGGGTCCCTCTTCCCTAGTTCTCAGGCCTTCCTGTCTCTCAGGATCCTCATTTTGGTTGGAAAACATGTCTTCCAGTAGCTTCATGGGAAATATGATTTTTGAGAACTTGTCCATCTGAAAAAATACCTGTCACATTTTTAGACATTACGACATATGATTTAGGCAGTCCCCTCCGACACATCATCTTATTTCATCCTCAGTGTGGCTTTATAAAATCCCACCACCCCATCTTGCCTGTTGAGAGAGATGCAGTTACTATTCCAGGGACCCTAGCTTCTCACAAGATACAAGGGTTAAGTTGTGTCAGCTGCCAGCTCTGCGAACTACACAGGTCAAGTCACATAGTAGAACTGCAACACACATGTATTAATAGCTCAGGTGAACTTGATAGATTAATTAAGCAGAGCCCTGTTAACAAGCATGTTTTATATATATATATATATGTTATATATTGTATGTTATTATATTATATATTATATAACATATGTTATATGTTGTATGTGTGTTATATATGTTTTATATATATATATATATATATATATATATCAGCAATGGGAAGGTATATGATTAAAGACTGCTGCCGCTGCTGCTGCTGCTAAGTCGCTTCAGTCGTGTCCGACTCTGTGCGACCCCATAGACGGCAGCCCACCGGGCTCCCCGTCCCTGGGATTCTCCAGGCAAGAACACTGGAGTGGGTTGCCATTGCCTTCTCCAATGCATGAAAGTGAAAAGTGAAAGGGAAGTTGCTCAGTCATGTCCGACTCTTAGCGACCCCATGGACTGCAGCCTACCAGGCTCCCCCGTCCCTAGGATTCTCCAGGCAAGAGTTCTAGAGAGGGTTGCTATTGCCTTCTCCAGATTAAAGACCGAATCTCCTAGTATTAAAAATGTTCATTATCCCAACAGTATTGAGTCAAAATTGTTTCAGAAAGGCAGTTTCATGAGCAAAATGGGCAGTTAGCTGTGCCATAGACGCAGCCTCTGCCCCCCTTCTTTCCTGCTGCCTCCTACCCCGTCAGCATGCCCCCAGCCACCCCACTCTCTTGGCTTCTCACCTCGCAGTCAACCCGTGGGTTTAGAATGTCTCTAAAGCAGATGTCCTCAGCATTGATTCCAGGAGGGGAGGAAATATCCCACAGCAGCCCTACAAAAGCACGTCTCTGAAAGGATGAACAGATGGGGCCGGGGGTCCTGTAACTCCGGGGCGAGGATGCTTGGCAACCACAAGGACGCGGACAAAATCGGGGTTGGTTTCTTTGCTCCCTCCTTTGGCAACAGCAACAAAACCCAGACCGCCACCATGTAGCTGTTTGTGCCTAGTGATAGGAATTTCAACAACTTCTTCCTTGGAAAGTGTAAATTTTCTCTCCTCTTACTTACCTTTGTCCCCATTTAGCTTTCTTGGGAAACACAGGAATGTGAACCCTGGATGCTGCCATCGGTAGAAACTCTCTTTCCTCCACTTTAAGCAAGACATAAATTCATCATCCGTCAGAGCTTCGTAGAAACTGCCAGCACATGTACCTCCCCAATTTTTACAAATGAAGAAGGCAGGGACCAGGGGCACGAGCCCCTCAGGAGAACTCACCCCTGGAGAAGGACTTCGTGGTCGCCAGAACCTAACTCGAATCTTTCGTTGTTTGAATGGCCTTTTCCTATACAACAATTTTCAAACAGTAGTATGACATTTTGGTGAACATGAACGCATGTGATTCAGACATGTCATTAAAGAATCAAGACCATCATTGAACAATTTGGTGTGCTACGTAGTCTAAGATTGTTTTTGATGTGGGCCATTTCTAAGTTCTTTATTGAATTTGCTACAATATTGCTCCTGTTTTATGTTTTGGCTGGTTTGACCAGGAGGCATGTAGGGTCTTGGCTGCTCAACCAGGGATCGAACTCCACACCCCTCACATTGGAAGGCCAAGTCTTAACCACTGGACCATCAAGGGAGTCCCTTCACATTCTCTTGGTGCAGGCAGTCTTTCCCTCCTGATTTCTACAGTTCTTTGGAGCTTCAAGTTAGAGTATCAGCTTCAAAAGTGGACTGTGGCATATAAATAGATACTTCTCACAGTCCGGCTATGCATCAGAGGGCCAGCCTCTCCCCAGCCCTCCCTCTGCCTACCCACAGGAAAACAACATGAACTCTCAGCTGGGTTTTTCCCCTTCTTTACAAAGGTCTCTGAATTTCCCTGATCACCCTCCTCTGCTCTTTCTCTCCCCTCACCCATCCTGATCTATTTGCTGGTAGACCACAGCGCTCACTTCTCTGACATCACCAACATTACCTCTGCAAAAGCAGTGCTGTTTTGCAACATGGATGGACCTAGAGACTGTCATATTGAGTGAAGTAAGTCAGACAGAGAAGGAGAGATATTGTATGACATCCCTTATATGCAGAATCAAAAAGAAATGATACAAATGAACTTAACGAACAGAACGAACAGAGACTCGGAGACTTACAGAACCAGTGTGTGGTTGCCAGTGGGGAGGGTCGGGAGGAGGGACAGTTAGGGAGTTTGGGATGGACGTGTCCACACTGCTCTGCTTGAAATGGATGATGAACAAGGACCTACTGTCTAGCACAGTGAATGCTGCTCAATGTTATGTGGCAGCCTGGATGGGAGGGGGGTGTGGGGAGAATGGATACATGTATCTGTGTGAGTCCTTTCACAGTTCACCTGAAACTATCACAGCAGTCATTAATTGGCTACTCTGATACAAAATTAAAAGTTTATGGGAAAAAAAGCAATGCCGGTTTAAGTAAAGGAAAGGCCAGAAATTTTGTGGATGGGATGTCTGGAGCACCCTGATGTACGCACCTGCTAAAGCAAGCTTCGGGAACAATTTCATTCCAAGTAAAGGAGAGTCTTGCAACAGAGCCAGTCATGGAACAAGAAGAGACATGTGCAACAGAGCTGTTTCACAATTTCCCCAGGTCTGATACCAAATCTCGTGGCGTTCTGCTTCTCTAGACACCCGGCCCAGGACCCCTAAAGGGATGTTGCCATGGCTACAATTTTTGCAAATACCAAATACATGATGATTGAAGTCTATGTCAAGCTCTGTCACCAAAGCAAAAGTGCTTGTGTGTGTTTTTCCATGTGCGGCCTTGTTACTACATTTTTTTTTCTTCTGGTCTATTTAAACGTGGATGGATTGCATGTTTTGCAATGAGTTTACTTTAATATGATTTATTTAACTTTTGCAATGAAAAGAAACCATAACTCAGGAGAAGACAAAAATGATGCCAGCCAGGATTACTCTCCTTCAACCGGTTTATTTCTTTTTAAATCACAAAAGCACAAAGAACCCAGAGTCTCTGATAATGAACGTAATATATGATTGCCATAAAAGTTCACTCTCCCTTCAATTTCAATTTACCCCGCTATAAATCAGCGATCCACTTAATCAAATATTCTTCCACTTTAATTGTTTTATCTTGCTTTTATGTTAAATCTCACTGAGTTACTGCTGGCACCAGTCTTCACATTATAGAAAAAATGTCAGTGGTTGGCCCATAATTAGTCTAAAACTCAAACATCAGTTCTGAACATTAACCAGATTGGAGGAAACCCTCACAATCTCACTGGACCAGTGAGACAAATCCAAGTCAGAAAGTAAACTGGGATTAGTTGAGCTAGCCATCATCTGCTGTCAAAATACGGAGTGTGGGCCCTGGCTTTCAAACTAACTGGATTTTTTTTTTTTTCCTTAAATGTCTTTCATTATTATCTTACAGGGCATTAAAACTCTATCTGGTTGTCTCTTAAATTCTTCAACCTGAAACTGTCCGGTTAAGAATTGCAGGTGCTTGCCTGAACTAGCCTGGCAGTTCCCATGAGAAAATAGATCAGCCCAGCTCATACTGTGTAAGGCCACAGCCAGACTTCAGTGTCTGTGATGAAGGGCACTTCCTGAGCTATCGTACCAGACAAGCACAGTCCCTGGTGGGTAATCTAGTTCTGTAAACAAGAAAGAAAAAAAAAGAAAAAGAATTCTGTGTTATTGATTGATAAACCCTTTTCTGACAAGGTATATAGGGACAGTTGATTAGAATTCAACCCTGAGAACAAGGGCTCCCATCAAAAGCTAGTTGGACATGTCATTTGAATGTAATCTTTGACCTTTGAACAGATAGATACCCAACATAATTTTTTTAAGTTAAAATTCTAAAGATCTTTTTTTTTTTTTAATAAACTGAGAATAAGGATCTATCTGAACCAGTCCATCTACTTTACCCAAGAAAATACATTTCCAAAGCAAAGAAACTTTCTCTGGGTAAGATGTACTTGTGGACTGCATAGATAAGCAGTAGAAAATAGAAGTTATTCAGAGGTGAATCAAGCCATGAGCTACTTAGGAAACTTTTTGAGAATATCTATATTTTACGGGGTAGAAGGTGGGAGGGAGGTATAAGAGGGAGGAGACATACATACATATGGCTGATTCACGTTGCTATATGGCAGAAACCAACATATTATTGTAAAGAAATTATCCTCCAATTAAAAATTAATTTAAATTTCAAAACTATTAAAAATCTATATTTTAACATTTATGTCTCTAAACTTTTTAAACAAAGGACTTAAGTAAATTAATATATTAACTGTTTTCAATTTAATGATCTAGCTCAAAATCAAAACAATTTTCAAGTTAAAAAAAAGCTAAACAAATTTTCTTAAAATCCAAGAATGAAAAATAGCTTAAGCTACCAAAGAAATATTAACTTCATTTTAAGCATACCTACAAGCATTAATTGGTATCAAAAGGTGTTTCCCTTTAGCAGCTTTTTACAAAGGTCAAATAAAAAAAATCTATTGTTTGAATGATAGCAAAGTTCTAAGATGCCAAAAACGTTTAGAAAGAATTTGAAGCACCATGAAAAACTTCTTCATCAATAAACCTCATTTATGCAACTGTTTATATTGTGATATATTATTACAGTAAGTATTTCTATTTTCAAAGTTTATCACATCAAACAGGTGTAGCCAAATAGTATATATTAAAAATATAGATATAATTATCACAACAGAGTGAATTTAGAAGAAAAAAATAAAAAGACATGAAAAACATCCCATTAAAAGAAAAAGCCTTTATATGGGACATTATTCACATTTCTGCAAATGGAATTTTCTGATTAACTGCCATATATTATATTATTTGAATAACTTTAGGAAAGATTAATTCCCAAGCTCTGTCCTCTGCAATATTTTTTCCTGGCTGAAATTGGGCTTTAAAACAAAACGTCAGCAATGCCAACAGCCTATTCAAGTTTCAGGTTCAAAAACTTCGAAGGCAGGCAGTTAAAAGTGATTTAAGAAATGCAAAATAATTCTTTCACAAATGTGTATGTTAAACTAGTAAATTGATATATCAAAACCACAACCGGAATATAGCAATTTGTCTGTCTTTGCCCGCCGTGGTGTATTCCACAGCTGCCTGCCAGATAATACACTGATTGTAACTTTCCTAATTTACAGAGCCTTTAAATCTAATCTCTTGGGCCAGCCTAAAGGGCTTCTTCATCCATTGAAATGCCAGAATAATTGAAATTGTCTTCGGCAGACAGTCAGGCAATAATGAGTATTTTCTCTGCTGCTTGCATGCCAAGGTTACACATAGTACTGCAAACAGCACGGATCCCAAGCCAAGCCTCCCAGGGGAGGGGCAGCCACTAGCCTGGGGCAGGAGACACAATACCCAGCGCTTTTCCTTCCCACCGCTGATGGGGTCAGCGACGCCCACCACGCTTCCACATACTGAAGGACAAGCTCAGTTGCCCAGCGAACTAGAGTCCTGGTGGCTTCTCTGAATCTCCAGAGGCCACTGAAAGGCTGGGAAAGGTTATGGGTATGGATTTCCTGATGGGGACCACAGGAGAGACGAGCAAAGGGGAATGCTGCTGGGATTAAGACAAAATATACACGTAGTTAATCAAAAGAAACCAGCATTGATGGTGCCTGAGAAAATGCCGGCTTGTCAGCTTGGGGCAGTCGTTCCCACACCTCTGAATGGTTTTTGTGAATGTAGAGTGCCTCCTGACATAGGGTCAGTCCTGCCTCCACGCCGTCTTAAGGATGTTCTGGCTGAAATGAAACCGTTCCGATGCCAAACTGAATCACTAAGATCTCTGGAAAATCTAAAGACTAGTTTAACTTTCAGCTCTGGGAAGGTTACCATTCTAAATGGTCAGAGGTGTGAAACAGATCTTTTTATTGGGGTGTAGCTGCTTCACAATTTTCTGTGAGTTTCTGTTGTACAGCGAGGTGAATCAGCTACATGGGTACATAGATCCCCTCCCTCATCTACCCCCATCCCACCCACCTAGGTCACCACAGAGCACCAAACGGACCTTCCTGTGCTTTACAGTAGCTTCCCACTAGCTCTCTATTTAACACATGGTAGTGTACGTAATTCAAGTAACTCATCTTGCATTCTTATGATTTCCATGAGTTGCTTTATAGGAGGAAATTAGAAAGACAAGGAAAGAATTAATCCCAAGTCACTGTGACTTTACACAGCAACAGGGAAGTATTTTTTTCAAAGACATCACAAGTTACCTGGCAGAAAAGAGTATAAAACCAACAGTTTATGTAATACATGAGTTCCGATATCTGAATTGCTAAGTAATTGTGTGCCAAATACACAGAATACATATTAGCTATTTTTTGATGTTTACCAAATTACCCCCAAACTGGGCAGCTTAAAACAGCAGGAACATTTATTTTCTCCCACCATTGTCTATGGGCTTCCCTCATTGCTCAGTTGGTAAAGAATCCGCCTGTAATGCAGGAGACCGCAGTTTGATTCCTGGGTCGGGAAGATCCACTGGAGAAGGGATAGGCTACCCACTCCAGTATTCTTGGGCTTCCCTTGTGGCTCAGATGGTAAAGAATCTGCCCGCAATGAGGGAGACCTAGGTTCGATCCTTGAGTTGGGAAGATCCCCTGGAGATGGGAAAGGCTACCCGCTCCAGTATTGTGGCCTGGAGAATTCCATGGACTGTATAGTCCATGGGGTCGCAAAGAGTCAGTTGAACAACTTTCACTTTTCACGGTGTCTGTGGGTCAAAATTCAGGTATGACTTACTTGGGTGGTTCTGGCTCAGGGTCCCACAGGGTAATAGCCAAGCTGCTGGTAGAGGTGGCTTCATCCGAAGGCTGGAACAGAGCAAGAGAAACCACACTTCATGGCTGCCTCACATCCCTGACCAAGTAGTGCCGGTTGTTAGTGGGAAGTCTCTGCTTCTTGCCACACAGCTCTCTTTATAGGGCTACTTGAATGCCAGTGGCATGATGACTTGGCAGCTAGCTTTACCCCAGAGCAAGTGACCCAAGAGAGAGCAAAACAGACGCCACAATAGACCTGGCTTCAGAACTCACCCGGACACTTCCTTAACATCTTCCAAGTTACACAGTCAGTTCTCTTTAATGTGGGAGGGGACCCCATAATGATGTGAATACCAGGAATTTCCATCTTGGAAGCTGACCACCACCCATCCATATTATACCATTACATGGATCTGCCAGCCTCTTGGGTCTTAGGATCTCAACTATTACTCTGGTTTCCTATCACATTCTTGTACACACACCCTGATGAGAAAACAGGGGATGTGGGTTACTAAATATGTTTCACCCTTTCCCAGTTCCAAAGCCCACAGTGGTTTCACTCCACCACCATCACTAAACCCCAAGATTCCTGCTGGCTCACTCTCACAAACCCTGGTCCTCCACTACACAACTGTGCACCCAGGAAACCTTTCCCCAATGGTCCCACCAGACTCCAAGGTACAGGTATATTTTCAGATACAACTACAAGAGAAAGAAAAGAAAAAAGGAAGAAAGATAGAAGGAGGGAAGGAAACCACTCATGTATATTTAAAATATAGTGAAAATTAATACAGATAATTGGCTATACAAGTGATAGCAGGACTGAAAAAGACAGAAGCATTTGAGCTTGATAGCAGAGCAAAAAAGCAGAAAAGCAATTTTGCAGGGTATTGCAGAAAAGCAATACCCAGCAGTTCCCTCACATCCCTGGCCAAACAGTGCCGCAGCCTCAGGTCGGAAAAATAAGGCAGGAAGCAATGTGACCAGAGGGCATGGCCATGGTCTCACCCAGCAGAAGCTGAACCCTAGTGGGCTGGTCAATGAGAGAAGGAGTCCCGGAGTTCTGGAGAGGCAGCTGCCAGAGCCAAAGGCTGCTCCTTGCCTCCCACTCGCCCATTTTCTGCCACGCCTGCGTTGATGGAATCTAGCTGGAAATTAGCTGATAGGGGAAATTGTGGGGGTCTGCACCCCATTCCACTCAGAGGAGAGAAGGCGAAAGGCCAGAACAAGCAGACCAAGGACCAACCCATATATCCTGCTCAAGGCTAAGGCATCGTGCCGAGTTATACTTTTTCTCCTAGCAGTTATATAAACACTTGCATGTTCTCCATAGCATCTATAATCATGATTTGAAATGGCTATGTCTTGTTCTATTATGTACATGAACTCTGCTTGACTTATCATTTCCCTAGAGTTATATCTTCAGGTTGTTTCCATTTCTTTATTACTATTATTTTCAAGTGACAATTCAACAAATATCTCCATTGTTTAGATCTTCATTTTTCAGATCTGCTCTTTGGGTAAATTCCCAGAAATCATAATTATCAAATTAAAGAATATCCACATTTTTATGTCAACTGATATATATCTGCGGCCACCTGCTTTTGACCCTGTGACTTTCTACACTCTTTCCTACTAACAAATCAAAAGGGAGGCAAGTCCATATTTCTAAAAATTCCAACACTTTTATAAAATTTATCTTTGAAATTTCAGCCACAGCAATAGCAAAATCTTCCCTGAGAGCAATGAGATGCTGGAGGAAGCTGTGATTAACTTTGCAAAGGATGGCTAACTTCTCTTGGGAATGACTAGAATAATATTTAGTGTAGCATTTACTTAAAGGAAAATGAAGCCTCAACCTTGTTTGTCAGAAACAATTGAGAGCCTAAAGCAATCTTTCCAGCAGTAAATGTACCATTCTTGACTGTCATGTAACCCAGATGTCTGGGAATACCCAACTCTTAAAAAAGAAGAAAGTGTATAGTAAGGAGGCCTTTGTGTTTCTTAAAAGACAATTGCAAAACAATAACCAAAGGCCTGAGCATTACTAAGAGAGTCTGGGGGATCCTCGGGCTAGTGCTTCTCAAAGTGTGGCTCATTCATGAACTATTTATAACCAGTCAACTGCAAGGTTAGTACAAAAACTGAGAGCAAGCATTTAGAAACTTTCATGGCAATCTGACACTACAGCAATTCTTCTATTATATTTACAGAAGGTCTCTCTACAATGGATTGAGGGAAAATATCAAATAAGCCCTCACCAGGGATCGTTGAGGATAGAGTATTGTTAGTCATTCAAAGCCTGGATTGGGCAAGGATCTCGAATTTGCCTGTGGCATTGACTGGAGCTGTTTTACATATGTCAAGAATTCAAAAAGCAGAGATAACAATGAATATTGTAGCCTGGAGAAGTCGTTTACAGAATTGATACTTTACAGACTGTGAAGTCTCTCTTTCTGAGATTATTTTATACTCCTGGACTACCATAAATGGAAATATTGACTCTCACCTTAATTAATTAAGAAAAGTTGTGCTTTCAGCTGACATATGGAGGGATAGGAATTGTTGAGAGACTAAAATCTCCTTACTTAATCCTATTGGTTGCTCAGTTACATCAGCTAAGGATTGAAGGAGTCTCCTAATTTTGTGACTGGGTACCAAAGCTGGCCAACAGGGCAAATTTAATCGTTAGAGATGAGAAACGTGAAGTCTAGGGCAGAGTGACCAGTTTTCTACAGAGCCCACGGTCAGAGCATGGAATTCGTAAGGGTTTATTTGGATCAAGATGAGATTACACAAGTTAACAGCAAATAGAAGATAAATACAAATTACACAAGTTAACAGCAAACAGCAGATAAATACAAATCACTCCAAATAGCATTCTAATCTTTGTGTTAAATGATCTTTGTTTTGCATCCACACTGCATAGAGTAGTGACAAGTCAGGCACAATTGTGGGGAATGAAGATTGTTTTCAGATCTCAGGTGAAAAACCAGTCCCCACAAGCTCTTCTAAAACCCACTGGCATCTCACATTTGCAAAATACAGACCTACAGGAAAGCATACCCAGGTTTTTAAGTCCTAGTGATCTGTATTTGCTGGGCTTCCCTTGTAACTCAATAGGTAAAGAATCCCCCTGCGATGCAGGAGACCAGGTCGATTGCTGGGTCAGGAAGATCCACTGGAGAAGGGATAGGCTACCCAATCCAGTATTTAAATTCCAGTTGCATCCTTTACTGGCTGGTGACCTTGGGGAAGCTACTTAACTTCTCTATGCCTCAGTTTCCCATCTGTAGGTAAGTAAATAAAGTTACTCAGTCGTGTATGACTCTTTGAGACCCCAGTGGTGGTAGCCGACCAAGCTCCTCTGTCCATGGGATTTTCCAGGCAAGAATGCTGGAGTGGGTTGCCATTCCTTTTGCAGGGGATCTTCCTGACCCAGGAATCGAACCTGCGTTGAGCATTGCAGGCAGACACTTACAGGGAAGCCGCTCCCTCATCTGTAACATGGGGCTAATCAGTTCCAGTTCAGTTGCTCAGTCGTGTCCGACTCTTTGCCACCCCATGAATCGCAGCACGCCAGGCCTCTCTGTTCATCACCATCTCTCGGAGTTCACTCAGACTCACGTCCATCGAGTCCATGATGCCATCCAGCCATCTCATCCTCTGTCGTCCCCTTCTCCTCCTGCCCCCAATCCCTCCCAGCATCAGGGTCTTTTCCAATGAGTCAACTCTTCGCATGAGGTGGCCAAAGTACTGGAGTTTCAGCTTTAGCATCATTCCTTCCAAAGAAATCCCAGGGCTGATCTCCTTCAGAATGGACTGGTTGGATCTCCTTGCAGTCCAAGGGACTCTCAAGAGTCTTCTCCAACATCACAGTTCAAAAGCATCAATTCTTCGGTACTCAGCCTTCTTTACAGTCCAACTCTCACATCCATACATGACCACAGGAAAAACTGTAGCCTTGACTAGGCGGACCTTAGTCAGCAAAGCACTGTCTCTGCTTTTGAATATGCTATCTAGGTTGGTCATAACTTTTCTTCCAAGGAGTAAGCATCTTCTAATTTCATGGCTGCAATCACCATCTGCAGTGATTTTGGAGCTCCCCCAAATAAAGTCTGACACTGTTTCCACTGTTTCTCCATCTATTTCCCATGAAGTGATGGGACCAGATGCCATGATCTTCGTTTTCTGAATGTTGAGCTTTAAGCCAACTTTTTCACTCTCTCACTTTCATCAAGAGGCTTTTTAGCTCCTCTTCACTTTCTGTCATAAGGGTGATGTCATATGCATATCTGAGGTTACTGATATTTCTCCCGGCAATCTTGATTCCACCTTGTGCTTCTTCCAGCCCAGCGTTTCTCATGATTTACTCTGCATATAAGTTAAACAAGCAGGGTGACAATATACAGCCTTGACGTACTCCTTTTCTTATTTGGAACCAGTCTGTTGTTCCATGTCCAGTTCTAACTGTTGCTTCCTGACCTGCATACAGATTTCTCAAGAGGCTAATAATAACATCTATAACTGAAGGGGATTGAGCGGTACAAACTTCCAGCTCTAAGATAAATAAGTCAAGGAGGTGGGTGTAATGTACGTAATAGGGAATGAAGTCAGTAACATTGTAACAACTCTGGAAGGTAACAGATGGTAACTGGTGTTATTGTGGTGTGATGCTATAATAAGTAAAAATATCAAATCACTATTTTGTACACTTGAAACTAATATCATATTGTATATTAACTATAACTCAAAAAATAATGGGCCTCCTAGTAGTGAAGAACCCAGCTGCCAATGCAGGAAACAGAAGAGACACAGATTCGATCCCTGGGTCAGGAAGATCCCCTGGAGGAGGGCATGGCAACCCACTCCAATATTTTTGCTTGGAGAGTCTCATGGACAGAGGAGCCTGACAGGCTACAGACCATAGGCTCACAAAGAGTCAGACATGACTGAGGTGACTTAGCACAAAAAATAATAACAGTAATCCCTGTACCCCTTGTAGAATTGGTGAAGTGAAGTGAAGTTGATCAGTCGTGTCAGACTCTTTGCAAACCCATGAATTGTAGCCTACCAGGCTCCTCAGTTCATGGAATTTTCCAGGCAAGAATACTGGAGTGGGTTGCCATTTCCTTCTCCAGGGGATCTTCCCAACCCAGGGATCAAACCCTGGTCTTCCACATTGTAGACAGACGCTTTACCATCTAAGCCACCAGGGAAGCCCCTTTAAATAAAATTGCCCAACTCACAAAGGTGCGGTTGTTTTAATATTTACTCCTCTCCTTAGAGTCAACCTTGTTACTCTGCTCATCGATCAAGGGTTGACTGTTTCCCACCAATAATTTCAGTATTGGGGGAATTACTAGGAAACTGGGAGATCTACTTCTTGCTTTGGAGGTCTTATAATGCAATCAGAGAAAGAAATTATTATAAATAGTAAATGAAACATATTTACTCCTAACAGAGTCAGAACTATTGTTAGAGTGAAAAACATGGGAAACATACTTGAAAATCTACTCATGAAGAATTTCAGCCTAGTGTTGTGCATGCGTGGATTTTGAAAGTAAAAACAGTGAGCTCCAGTCTTCCCTTGTGGTCCAGTGGTTAAGACTCCACCTTCCAGTGTAGGGAGTACAGGTTTGATCCCTGGTCAGAGAGATAAGATCCCTCATGTCTGGTGAGCAAAAAAAAAAAAAAAAAAAAGCATAAACCAGAAGAAATATTGTAACAAAGTCAACAAAGACTTTCAAAATGGTCAACAACAACTAAAAGAAACTTAAAAAAAAAATCAAATGGTCATACACGTATAAAATCTCAAGCACTCAAAAATAAGGAGCTCTAAAAGACTGTAAAGACATTAGGATGATAATTCAGTTTCTTTTATGCCTCTGCACTCACACTACCTCCAGGACACTAAAAACTGTGTCTCATTGAGTACCTCAACCAAGCATATCTGCTCCTCTTCCAGAATGTTGTTTCAGGGAATGTTAGACATCCCCATTAAGCAGTTGCCCCAACCAGAAATCCTCATTGCATCCCCCAAATTCTTCATCCCCATGCTTTTGATTAGCAGCACAATTGTATTGATTCTTCCCTCTTGTCATCAGTCCTCTTTTCTTTGTCCCCATTCAGTTCAATTCAGTTGCTCAGTCATGTCCGACTCTCTGTGACCTCGTGGACTGCAGCATGCCAAGCCTCCCTGTCCATCACCAACTCCTGCAGCATGCTCAAATTCATGCCCATCAAGTCGGTGATGTCATCCAACCATCTCATCCTCTGTCATCCCCTTCTCCTCCTGCCCTCAATCTTTCCCAGCAGTAGGGTCCTTTCCAATGAGTCAGTCTTCCTGTCAGGTAGCCAAAGTATTGAAGCTTCAGCTGCAGCATCAGTGCTTCCAATGAATATTCAGGACTGATTTCCTTCAAGATTGACTGGTTTGATCTCCTTGCAGTCCAAGGGCCTCTCAAGAGTCTTCTCTATCACCACAATTCAAAAGCATCAATTCTACATTCAGCTTTGTTAATGGTCCAACTCTCATATCCATACATGACTACTGGAAAAACCATAGCTTTGACTAGACAGACCTTTGTCAGCAAAGCAATGTCTCTGCTTTTAATATACTGTCTAGGGTGGTCATAGCTTTTCTTCCAAGGAGCAAACATCTTTTCATTTCATGGCTGTAGTCACCATCTACAGTGATTTTGGAGTCCAAGAAAATAGTCTCTCACTGTTTCCATTGTTTCCCCGTCTATTTGCCATGAAGTGATGGAGCCAGATGCCATGATCTGAGTTTTTGAATGTTGAGTGTTAAGCCAGTTTTTTCACTCTTTTTCACTTTCATCAAGAGGCTCTTTAGTTCCTCTTCACTTTCTGCCATAAGGGTGGTGTCATCTGCATACCTGAGGTTACTGACATTTCTCCCTGCAATCCTGATTCCAGCTTGTGCTTCATCCAGCCCAACATCCTGTCCACACTGTAATCCAGGTCATAGACATATCTCCCATGAATTAATCAGAACAGTCCTGGAATTTCTCTATCTCCGATCTTGCTCTTTCCAAACCAGTTGCTTCCTTGCTATCAGAATGATCTTCCTAAAATAGGTACATTTATCTCATTGCATTCACTTGCTTCAGAGCTTTCCCATGCCCTGAGGAGTTAGCCTGCCAGGGAGAAACTTCCAGAACATGGCTCCTGCTTACCTCTCCCATCTTCTAACTTGCTCTTCTTCCACATGCTTCACATACCTTATGCCCACCTCTCCAGGGTCAGCTCCCCAGTACTTAAACTCCACTCACTTTTGGCCTTAGCCTATGTTTTCTTCTTCTGGGTTGGCCATTTTTGCCTCTCCTTAAGGGCTCCTTCCTGATTTCCAAAGGCAAGGCACTTCCATATGCTCATAGAAGCTAACAATTTATTTTTCTCTCTCTCCCCAAAGAAATATGACATCTGTTCCTAGGGATCTCCCAGGACCTAGGACTATGTATGACACATAGTTCATCTTTAAAGTTTATCTGTTGGATAAATGGATGGGTGAATGGATGGAGGGATAGATGGATAGATGGATGGATGTGTGGATAGAAAAAATGAATGAGAAAAGTAATTGCAACCATTTTCCTTGACTCGGTTTGACACCAAGTTCCAGTGAGTGAGAAGACTATGGACACCCAAGCAGATAACACTGGAGATTACTAGTTACCAAACTTTTACTTTTTCAGCCAATCAAGGACTGTAAATTTTCCTTCAGGTTTCATTACAGTGATTTCACATTAATGTTACTAACATTTTAACAATGAAGATCCAGTTTTAAATTATTATTTTTTTTTAACAATAAATTCTACATCTTTGACAACGAAAGGGCAAAAGAAAGCACTTATCACACAAATCTTCCTGATAGGGTTACAGGGGGAGCTTCTCAAGAGGAGCCTAGTGTTTTAGACGGGCTTCTGTTTGACATTTTTCCAATTGTTTGGTGCAGGCGTCCTGACTCAGAAAGTTTCCAGATTAAAAGCTAATTTGCTTTAGACCCTCCTGATGGAGAGCCAGAGCTTTGTTGTTCACCAGGGTAAAGTGTAATTTTCTGACTTCCCGACTCTTTAGTTTGAGACAATAATCCACTCTGTCTCCTCTTAATTAAAGCAAATAGCCCCAGCTCACAATGGTAGTTCAGAAGGGGCTGGTCTTCTGGTTCCCTCCTTGCAAGGAGCTAATTGATTTCCAAATGATAATGGTGTTTACATTAGAAAAGCCAAACCCCTTGTATTTGCACCCGAAACCTTCCCAGGTCTCATGAATATCAAATGGCCAAAATACCTCCATTGTGGTCAATGCCTCTTAAGGGGTCAAGCTTCTGGCCCACAATATTTAAGGAGGTAATTGGTTAATTTCTGTTTTACATGCCAGGCTCCTACATTCCATTTTCATCCCAAGGAGGAGTCTTCTTGGAATTTTCAAGGAATTGCTTTCGCAATTTACAACCTCATTGTTTTACAATCAAGGGCCCCAAGGCGATGCTGGAGCAGTGGGTAGGTCTGAATTTTAAGGATAATTTTGGAAGCTCATTCATATGACAGTTTTGAAGAAGGAGTTTGGAAGAAAGAAAAAGCCCAGAAACCACACAGCATTTGAATAGCATTTCACAGTATGGGAGTGAAGATGGTGCGTATTACCATGTGTTTGAAATGACGTGTTTCTATGGTACATACACGTACATAGACATCTAAAGGGCTGATTGTACCATCTTCGTTTTAAAGTCATGGGAACAATCCTTCAAAATACAGAAATACCTATGGCTGATTCATATTGATATATGGCAAAAAACCATCACAATATTGTAAAGCAATTATCCTCCAATTAAAATAAAATTTTTAAGCAAAATACACATTCATATTTTCATGATCTCTACCAAGTTTTTCTAGCATCTTGAGCTTCAGATAAATTAATAAATATCTCAAATACCCTTGTTTAGAAATCCAAACAATAATCAAAACAAATCGTGGTTATTACAGATCATACGCCTGGCCTTCCACAGAGCCTTACACAAGTATTAAACCCACTTTTCACCACCACATGGTACATGAAGTTCAGCCAAGACTCTCGTGGATGGGAATGGGTATTTGTCATGTAAGAGAGGAGCAGGAATTTTCCAGAAACTGAGTTCTACTTGTAAAGAAACTATTCTCTGTAAATATGTTTTTGATCACAGTAAATTTTGAAACAACACCCCAAGAAGAGAGCGGGGCCAGACAACGTTTCAGTATAATCACTTTCTAAGTAATTAAAACAGTGGCTAATTTCTCTCATAATTAAAAAAACTTTGCTCATTGGCACACACATCCATCCTAATGCCACATTTAGCAAATGCTTTCATTTTTTAAAAATATCACCTCTAATGCACCAGCCTCTCTTCTATCAAGAAAGGCATGGCTGTAATTTACAAAACTCTTTCTTCCCGTGGATTCTTAGTTCAACCTTCTTTCTTCTCAGTCACTGTCTTTCAGTCAATCCTAAGGCATTTCCCTTTCATTTTTCCTTTTGTAGTTATAATGTTATTGCATAAGTCTCTCAAATTGGTCACTTATACACTGTTTACATAAATTTTATATTACAAATTTTATATATGTCACCTTGAAATTTTTATATAGTCTCCTGAACTATATATCTATTATCTGTATGTCTATATTTATACATCTATATGTGGGGTCACAAAGGGTCAGACACAATTCTGGCTGACCACACATAGATAGATATGGTTTGAGAGACTGGAGTAATAACGAGTACTGTATATATACATATAAGTGTGTGTATATGTATATATATAGTATATAACCAGTGCTATATATATATATACACACACACACAACTCTTGCAGGTAACACTAATGGTAAAGAACTGCCTGCCAATGCTGGAAACAAAAAGATAGGTTCAATCCCTGGATCGGGAAGATTCTCCTGGAGGGCATGGCAAACCACTGCAGTATTGTTGCCTGGAGAATCCCACAGACTGAGTGGCTTGGGGGCCTGCAGTCCGTTTAGGTGTGCAAAGAGTCAGACATGACTGAAGCAACGTCGCCCGCACACATATGGTTCTCCAGGGATGATATTTTACAGATTAGGAAGAATTAAATCTTATTAAAATTAAATGCTTTACGTAAGGTCTCCCAACTTGTTAACAGCACAGAAAGAACTCAAATAACCCACTTTCTACTACATATCCCGTTCTTCTAAAAATTTCAGTGAAAATCAACTATCATTCACCATTTTGGTCGGTGGAGCAGGCTGGTGAGACTGGAAACCAAACAAATGTTTCAAAATGTAGAAATCGTGATGGTGACTTCCTAACTTTCAGGACAAGGGCACATATAGTATACAATTCCACAGATACAATCCTATGCTGGAAACGCTGCCGGTTTCTAAATCTTTGGTGGAAGAACTTTGCATTGTCAAATATTGTTTTAATAAATGAGTCATTGGCCGGGGCTGGAGATTGTTCTGGTTTTTCTTTTTAATTAGAAAGATTATTCACCTCGATTATATTCTTTAATGGGATTTGTCATGTGGGTGTTAAAATAATAGCCCATGTCTTAGTGTAAAAGAGGGAGAGAGCTGAAAGTTTGGATCATGTCCTGGAAATCAAAAGGACATGAAATCACCTGCCTCTCCGGGTGAAACTGACACTTTACAGAACAGAAGTGTGGGTCCCTGACCACCAGGGACCCATATTCTGTTCCTACTTAAATGAAGAAGGAACCTTGGTAGGAGCCCTGAGTGACATAACTGATAATCCTCAAAGGTAGCAAGACCGAGGGAGGGGGGGAAATAAGCGAAGGGGAGGAAGTAGAATGTAGAGCTTAGATGCAGAGCAAGCCACACTGGAAAAGAGGTAATTCACAAGGAGTAAACATCAGTATCGATGCCTTAAGAGTCTGGGAAACTAACAGGCAATTTTCGGAAACTCTCAAATATAGCTTTAAATAATAAAAAGCTGAAATCGTCTCTACAAAGCAAAGTCTCCTTTGAAAGGATTCCAGAAAACCGTGAAATGCTGTTGATAAGACTGTGCCAATTTGTAAAGCTTGCCACAATCTCCAGCTCACGTTTTCCCTCTTTTTCCTCCTTTCTTTCAAAAAAAATTTTCCCCTGAGCTTTGTTAGTCCTAGAGAAGCTCTGATGACAACAACAAAAACATAAAGTGTTTTCTAAAGCAGAAACCTCTTCTCCCCCACAACTAGCTGGGGGAGGCGGCATGGTGGTGCAGGGGGTGGACACAGTGAATTTATTTCCACAGAAATGATGTTAAACCAGCATTTGCAAAGCCAGAAAAAAGATTTTTGATGGAAAGCTCAGGGAAGGATGTGTAAGCTAGCTCCTGAAATTTCTCGCCCTTATCAGCCATTGTATTCAAGATTAATTATGGGTTCTCTCCAATCTCCCACTTCACTCAAATGTTTACCCACCCAGAGAGAGAGAGCTGACTGACTTTTTTTCAACTCAAGTCAACTTTTAACTAGTGGCATCTGAACTCTTAAAGTGTGACTTCTCAGCTGTTTTCAGGCATTTTCCCTTTCCTGTGTTGACCAATTATTTTCAATTAGGATTATAACTCATTGTATAGTTAAGAGGCCCAGTTAATATCTTTAAAGCAACAATGAGAAGGAGCATGTAGTGGAACTTTTATATTTAACTGTCAAGAAATAATCATGCCTTACATTTATGGGGCACCCTTCACCCTGAAGGGTACCAAAATGCTCTTACAAATTCCACACCTGCTGTCAGTAATTAAAGGTCAGAATCGTGGCCCCAGTGGTACAGCATCCTCCTAGAAGTGAAGAAGGAAAGCCTATCACAGTAGCACTTGAGAAAAATATGGAAACAAACAAACCCCCTAAATGCATCATATTCAAACTGCTGAAATCTAAAGATAAAAAATAGGGGACTTGGTGGCACACCAAGGTGGCATGTCTGGTGGCACAGTGGATAAGAATCTGCACCCACCCCCCAACCCCTGCAAATGCAGGGGACACAGGTTCAATCCCTGGTCCAGGAAGATTCCACATGCCTCAGAGCAACTAAGCCCCAGAGCCACAGCTACCGAGCCCACGCGCAGCAACTACTGAAGCCTAGACACCCTAGACCCTGTGCTCCCCAACAAGAGAAGCGACCACAGTGAGAAGTCCGCACACCATAACTAGAGAAAGCTCAAGCGAAACAAGCAAGACCCGGCGCAGCCAAAAATAGTTACTTAAATTTTAAACATCGTTGACCATAGGTGTAAGGATGGACTTCCTGGTGGCTCAGATGGTAAAGAATTTGCCTGCGGTGCAGGAGACCTGGGTTTGACCCCTGGGTCAGAAAGATGCCCTGGAGAAGAGAATGGCAGTCCACTCCAATATTTTTGCCTAGAGAATTCCATGGCCAGAGGAGCCTGGTGGGCTACAGTCCATAGGGTTGCAAAGAGTCAGACACGACTAAGCAATTAACACTAACACTACTACAGATACTAGAAAAAGAAAACAGAAGACAAGTAGGAAATAAAAAAGACACAGCATATAGGGGAGAGAAAAATTAATTAGAACAGACTGCTCATCAGAAACTGTGCAAACAGAAAGACAATGTGCTCAAAGAAGTGCTTCAAAACGTTTAAAAGAAAAAAAAACCATCAGCCCCAAATTCTATACACAAAGAAACTATCGAAAGTGAGAGAGAAATAATTTCAATAAATTTATAAGATTTTGAAATATGTGTTTAAGGAAGAAAAGAAAATGTTAAAGTCTCTAATTTAATTGGAACAGAGAAGGCAGTTGAGCCAATCCAAGGCAGTCATCCTCGGGAGTGACTGGAAGAGGGCTCTGTCCTGCCAGAAGCAATGGTACAGCAGGCTGCATAAAGCGCTTACAGGGCACTGAACCCCCTTCTCAGGGGTGGGAAAGGACGGTCCCGTGACACCATGGCAAGTCTGCAATTACTTGCTTTCCAACACCCAAGGCAAATTCATCACAGCAAATCAGAGTCTGCCAGCCTCTGATGGGCCATCTGTCATCCACAGGCACTCACTCCATCCTCACTCAGGAATCTGTGGCCACTTAAACATCGTTGGGATTGCCTGGGATGCCAACCAGGTTTGCTAGAAGGTGAGACTGTAACTGTTCCCTGGACAGACCTTAGAAAGTGCTTGTACAGGGGAAGAGGGCGTGGACATGCAGGAAGATCCCTACTTTCCCACAGTCACCCATCCAACAGTGGATCAAAAGGCTGAAATATAAACATGGGTCTTACATATGCTCATATTCCTACTAAGCAAAGTAAATCTCACCCCCAGGGGCCAGTCCCTGAATTCTAAAGACCTGGTTACAGAGACGAGTTATTCATGTATTCATTCAACAAACACTGGAGGGCCTAGTACGAGCCTAGGACTGATTCAGGCCCTGGTTATAGAGCAGAAAACAAAACAAACAGAACCTAAAAGGGTAAGCAGAATTGAGGAAGAACAGTAAGGGGAAAAAAAAATTCTTCCACTCAGAAATTATAAATTGAGCCTTTACTTTGGGCTGGCCCCACATTGGACAGAAAAACAGAGACCCTTAGGAAACCTGGTACCTTCCTTCTCAAAGGTTTCAGTCCAGTCTGAGTGCTCGGTGGTCACAAGTTCCCACAAGCCCACGTTTCTTTCAAACTGACGAAATGCAATGAAAGAAAAGCGGCTGCAGGGAGGAGCTCCCGAAACATCAGATCACAGGTGATTAGAGATCTCAGGAGGGCCAGAGCATTCAAAAGGAATGTAAAGTGACCAAGAGCAAGTCCCTCAGAAAAGAGCAAACAGCACCTTAGGGAGAATTTTTATTTTTTCCCCCAAGAATAATAAGAGCCCTCAGAGGAGAGATTTGATCAAGAGCTGTTGGGCAAGACCCCTGGGGAAGATGCAACCTGTAATTCTGGCATCACATGATTGCTTCCCTCTGGCACCTGGTGGGAGGGGTAGGAAAGGAGCTGATAAGAAAGAGATGACTTGGATGCCAAGACCAGGTCAAAGGGAGCAGGTGAAGCCGCTGAGGAACCGGCCGTGCCCGTTTGCTTGCCTGCTTGACTTCAAACTGCTTTCAAGGTCAGCTGTTGCTCAGTTGCTCAGTCATGTCCGACTCTGCGACCCCATGGACCATAGCCGGCCAGACTGCTCTGTCCATGGGATTCTCCAGACAAGAATACTGGGGTGGGTTGCCATTCCCCTCTCCAAGATCTCCCCAACAAAGGAATCGAACCCATATCTCCTTTATCTTCTGCATCGCAGGCAAATTCTTTACCATGGGCAGGCAGACATTTCGCCCACGAAATCCACGTACCTTAAACAGCTGGCTGAGTCATTGTGTTGAAATGACAGTAAAGAGAAGCAAGAGGGTGGTCATCAAGGAAAATTCTTTTAAAAAATTTCAGGTTTGCAGGGGAGGAGGGAAGAGAAAATTGTATTCCTTTCCTCCTGTAATAAGCAAGCATGGATATAAAATATAATACATCAGGGTTTCCTGGCAGTCCAGTGGCTAGAGCTCTGTGCTCCCAATGTGGGGAGCCCAGGTTTCATCCCTAATTAGGGAGCTGGATCCCACATGCCCCAATGAAGATCAAAGCTGCAACCAAGACCTGCTGCAGCCAAATAAATTTAAAAAAATTTTTAATATATACAATGCATGGATACAATTATTTGGAGGGATGAGTTTAAAAAAACAAACAACTCACTCTCTAGAGAAAAAGGACCCCAACAAATATGACAACTTCTAGAGAAATTGTAAACAAGATAGCTGTGCTGCTGCTGTTGTTGTTGTTCAGTTGCTAAGTCGTGTCCAGCTGACTGCGATCCCATGGGCTGTAGCCCGCCAGGCTCCTCTGTCCATGGGATTTCCCAGGCAAGAATACTAGAATGGGTTGCCATGTCCTTCTCCAGGGGATCTTCCCAGAGCAGGGATTGAACCCAACCCATGTCTCCTGCATTGCAGGCAGATTCTTTACCACCGAGCCCCCTGAGAAGCCCAGATAGCTATGTGAGGGAAGAGAAAAACTTGAGTTTGACTTTGATCCAGAGGCAGAAGAGAAAGAGGTGAAATAAAAAAGAAGTGGAGGAGGCAGACAGTAGCTGTGAAACCAGCTCCAAAGCAGAGGTGCGGACAGGAATTAGGAGGCACTGGGTGAGGGCCGAGGTGGAGTCACAGTCAGCTGAGACCTCAGCACATCACAGGATGAGAACGTGAGGATGATACCACAGTGGCTGAAGGAAAGCAGCATCCTTTCCCATCTCGAGACTTCTTTAAGTTTGCTCACTCTCACCTTCTCAGCACTTCTCTTGACTACAACCACCATCTGAGCCAATCAATCCTCTGGGCAACACCCACCAGGTCAGATGTTACCACATCTGCCAAAATTTCACATACCCCAGATTCAGGCTCCATCTCTGAATTTATAATCGACTCATTATCAGTGTCAAGCACCTGTAAGTTTTAGTCACGTCTGACTCTTTGCTACCCCCTAGACTGTAGCCCACCAGGCTCCTCTGTCCACGGAATTCTCCAGGCAAGAATACTGGAGTGGGTACCCATTTCCTTCTCCAGGGAAATCTTCTCATCCCAGGGATCAAATTGGGGTCTCCTGCATTGCGGGCAGATTCTTTACTGTCTGAGCCAGCAGGGAAGCTCCTATATATCCCTCTTTTAAAATTTGGAAAGCGCTCCTGTCCTGACAATATTCCGAACATTCTTTCCCCCAGCCACACCCAGCCCACCCACTTCTTCCCTTCTTACTCTTCTTCTCCCCCTTGAAACTTCTCTCCTCATCTCAAAATTCACATCTCCTAGGTAAGTTACAACCAGAAATAGTCTTATAATTCCAGCTTCTAAACAGATCAGATGCCCAACAAATGCTTGTTATGTAATCTTGAGCATCATACACTGGGGAATGCAAGAGGTAAGAGGTATAAGGCAAGGCAGGTGCCCTGGGAGAATTTCGGTGGAGATAAAACACAAAGAGTAATTCTGGAATTTTAGAAGGAAAAAATACCTGTGAGCTTCCTGGATCCTCAACGGTCACATTCTTATTCTAATTGCTCCTACTTATTCCTTCCAATTTAACCCTGCGAAACATACATAACATTAAACACTCAAGGAATATTCTCACATCCCCCATTTACCCTAAGATCAGACCCCAGTCCTGCCCACTTTTGTCCCATCCATCATCAAGATTCTGCCGGATTCTCTCTGATCCTTTCTTTCTGCCCTGACATATCCGAAATCTCACATAATCCTCCTGCGGTACGCATCCAACCTGAAAACCTTCTGCCTCACAGAGAAATTTGCCGACTAATTAGGTAATGTTTTTAAAACAATACAAAGTCCTTCAAATGTATAATCTCTGGTTATTATTTTTAATCTCCTTAAGCTACTCTAATTTTATGTTTCCTCTCAGTGCATTAAATTACCCAGAACTTACAATGGTTTAGTCTCCTAAGTCACCTCAGCAGCGATGGAGTTTTCCATTTAAAACTCACAGTGGCTTCTCATTTAAAGTGAGTGTCAGGGGAATTTTTTTCCCTTCCTAAGAACAAGTTCCCAGAAAATGTCCCTTCCTCCCCTCATGGGATCTCAGTGATAGCCACTGTTAGCCACTAACAGTTGCATCTCTCCCAAAAGTGTGTTTGTATTATGGTCCAGCAGTAAACAGAAGACTGCAGAGAGCTATCGGCAAATCTCTGTGTACAGATTGTAGAAAAAGTTATTTCACCCTGGAGAGTATATCGCAAAGCTGCTGGTCCTCTTTTTTCTTAATCGGTGGCTTATCACGGCTCAGATGAGTGATGAAGCACAGAGATGAAGGGGAAGAATGTCAGCTACTTGGCAAGTTCACCAACCAGAAGATTTCCAGGAAGCTTCACCTGAGACTCACAGAGCAGGTATTAGGAAACCCTAAGGGTGGGCCTGTCAATTCCCATATTGTTCTAAGGCTGGACCAGGGGTTGGGAGCAGGTTTGGCTCCACCACCAAGTGCTGAGCAACAGTGGGTGATTTTCGCCATTTCTCTGAGCATTTCTTTTCTTATTGATAACACAGATGACCTGTGAGGTCTTTTCTGGCTTCAAAAGAAAGAACTGAGGGAATTCCCTGTGGTCATGGTTAGATTCCATGCTACCAGTGTTAGTGAGGGAACTAAGATTTCACATGCCGTGCAGCATGGCTTTTTTTTTTTTTTTTTTTAATGCAAACTGGGAGTTCCCTGGCTGTCCAGTGGTTAGGGCTCGGCACTGCCACTGCTGAAGACCTGGGTTCAATCCCTGGTTCAATCCCAGGAAGCTGCACAGCATGGTAAAAACAAAAATGAAAAGAAATAGGTGAATAAAGTTTGTGTAGAACAAGAAAATCATAAATGGGATATGAGTCATTAATTTGGGAGAGATCTGAGTTCCTTCTAGGCAATGTTTTAAAGTTCGAGCTATAATAACAGATAATTTTGAAAGGAAATTTTCAACTCTGACTTGCCAGTTCATCCTCTAGGACAAGGTTTTTGTTTCTTTTTTTTTAATAAAATTCAGAGTAGCTGAGGAGTTGGGTTTGGTGAGGTCTATGTGGACCATAATATTTGTAATATAATGTTAATAAAAATGCAAACTTGAAGTGAAAATTTGAAGAGCTCCAAACATAGAACTCAGTCAGGCCTTCAGATCAGCAACCCCAACTAACCAAAGCTCTGATGCTCAAAGTTACCTTCCCAGCTTCCTTCCTCCCTCCCTCCCTCTCTTCCTTCCTTCTTTGCCTTAAATCCCATAACCTAGAAATTCCACTCCCAGATATATACCCCAGAAAACACTAATTCAAAAAGATACATGCACCCCAAAGTTCACAGTAGCATTGTTTACAATTGCCATCTTATGAAAGCAACCCAGCTGTCCCTCAGCAGACCAATGAGTTAGGAAGATGCGGTACATCTGCTAAATGGAACACTACTCAGGAATAAAAAGAATGAAATTGTGCCATTTGCAGCCACATGGGTGGACTTGGGGGGTATTCTGCTCAGTGAAATAAGTCAGACAGAGAAAGACAAATACTATATGATATCAGTTATATATGGAATCTAAAAAATAAAACTAGTGAACATAACAATAAAGAAATGAACTCACAAATATAGAGAACAGACTAGCAGTGCGGGTGGGGGAAGACAGAAGGAGGGAGGGACGGTTTAGGGGTAGGAGAGTAAGAGGTAAAAACTGTTAGGCATTAAATAAGCTATAAGGACAGATTGTACATACAGGGAACATCCCAATGTTTAATAATAACTATAAATGAGGTATAACCTTTAAAAATTGTGAATCACTATGTTGTACACCTATAGCTTTTATAGTGTACATCAACTCTACTTCAATTTTAAAAATTATATATAAGTTATACTGGCAATGGCGCCCCACTCCAGGACTCTTGCCTGGAAAATCCCATGGACGGAGGAGCCTGGTGGCTGCAGTCCATGGGGTCACTAAGAGTCGGACACGACTGAGTGTCTTCCTTTCACTTTTCACTTCCATGCACTGGAGAAGGAAATGGCAGCCCACTCCAGTGTTCTTGCCTGGAGAATCCCAGGCACGGGGAAGCCCCATGGGCTGCCATCTATGGGGTCGCACAGAGTCGGACACGACTGAAGCGACCTAGCAGCAGCAGCAGCAGCAGTATACTGTCCCAGGGGATTAAATGAGATAATACTACGTGTAAGACTCAGCGCCTAGGATCCAGTGCCCAGTAAATGTCAGGTATTCCTTCTGATATTGATCCGTAAGAGGAGAAACTGAGAGTGAATATAAATGGTCCTTGTTTCTTTCAGTAGTAATGCAAAGACCTGCTCTCTGACAGAACAAACAGAGACTATCTGAAAATATTTTTCCTGTAGAGAAAATTCTACTTTATTCCTCCTCCTGCACCAAACCCTCCCACTCACAATTTGATTCCTTATGCAAGATTCTTACAAATCATGGCAATTGTTCTAGAATACTTTTTACTGTGCAAGCTTCCCTGGTGCCCAGTGTTAAAGAATCTGCCTGCCAATGCAAGGGACCTGGGTTCAGTCCCTGACCTGGGTTCCATATGCTGCAGAGCAGCTAAGCCACAGCTGTTGAGACTGGGCCCTGGAGTCCACGCTCCACAACAAGAACAGCCACCGCAGTGAGAAACCCACACACCACAACTGGGGAGTAGCCCTAGCTCACTGCAACTAGAGAAAAGCCCACGCAACACGAAGACCCAGCACAGCCAGAAATAAACAATATGTAAATAAAATTATTTTAAAATAATGATCATTTTTAATGTAAAGAAATAGGACCGAGGGCAGAAAGTTCACCCCAATCGTGTCTTTATCATCTACCCATGGACTGAAAGTAAATGGCTAGCTTTTCACTCAGGCAAATGCAGAGCTTGCTGGAAAAGTATTATATATTATGGATATCAATCCTAAAGGAAATCAACCCTGAATATTCATTGGAAGGAATGATGCTGAAGCTTAAGCTCCAACGCTTTGTCCACCTGATGCGAAGAGCTGACTCATTGGAAAAGACCCTGATGCTGGGAAAGATTGAGGGCAGGAGGAGAAGGGGACTACAGAGGATGAGGTGGTTAGATAGCATCACCGACTCAACAGACATGACTCTGAGCAAACTCTGGGAGATAATGCAGGACAGGGGAGCCTGGTGGGTCTGAAAGAGTTGGATATGACTTAGTGACTCACAGTAACAACAGATATAAATTTTTAACTGAGGGACAGTCCAGTTTCAGAATCTTTTTCAGAAATACCCCCTCAACTGGAATAAATTTAAGGTGATGGTGAATATTTCCAGACAGTTTTTAAGATTTTATGTGGACCATGTTTAAAGCCTTTACTGAATTTGTTGCAATATTGCTTCTATTTTATGTTTCAGTTTTTCGGCTTAGTCATGTGGGATCTTAGCTCTCTGACCAGGGATCAAAAAACTACTGGACCGCCAGGTAAGTGAGGTGTGCCTTTTCTTGCTACTCATCTCTACCAAGCAGGAGCCCTGCTCCCAGATCCCCTTGTTTCCTGGAAGAGCCTGCGCATTAAATCACTCATGGAAGTTGGGAAAGCCCACAGCCACCCAGGTGGACTGCAAATGCAGGCAGAAGGCAGTCTCAGTTCAGTTAAGTTCAGTCACCCAGTTGTGTCTGACTCTTTGTGACGCCATGGACTGCAGCACGCCAGGCCTCCCTGTCCATCACCAGCTCCCGGAGCTTGCTCAAACTCATGTCCATTGAGTCGGTAATACCATCCAACCATCTTATTCTCTGTCATCCCCTTCTCCTCCCACCTTCAATCTTTCCCAGCATCAGGGTCTTCTCAAATGAGTCAGCTCTTTGCAAAAGATGGCCAAAGTATTGGAGTTTCAGCTTCAACATCAGTCCTTCCAATGAATATTCACAACTGAGTTCCTTTAGAATGGACTGGTTGGATCTCCTTGCAGTCCAAGGGACTCTCGAGAGTCTTTTCCAACACCACAGTTCAAAAGCATCAACTCTTTGGCGCTCAGGTTTCTTTATAGTCCAACTCTCTCATCCATACATGACTACTGGAAAAACCATATCCTTGACTAGACAGACCTTTGTTGGCAAAGTAATGTCTCTGCTTTTAATATGCTGTCTAGGGTAGTTATAAATTTTCTTCCAAGGAGCAAGCATCTTTTAGTTTCATGGCTGCAGTCACCATCTGCAGTGATTTTGGAGCCCAGAAAAATAAAGTCTGCTACTGTTTCCACTGTTTCCCCATCTCTTTGCCATGAAGTGATGGGACCGGATGCCATGATCTTCGTTTTCTGAATGTTGAGTTTTAAGCCAGCTTTTTCACTCTCCTCTTTCACTTTCATCAAGAGGCTTTTAGTTCTTCATCAGTCTAAGGGGCACAATTCCTGCACTGTTAATTGAGCCTCAGCCACAAACATTTTGATTTTGAGCATATTGTTTGCGTCCCTGTAAAGTGAAGGAGTTAAACTAGATGCCTTCTCAGGTCGCTTAGAGAATCTATTGTTTCCACGACAAGACTCAGGTCAAACAGGACCTCACACAGGTACCTTTAATTAGGGGAAAAGTTTTGGTGAACAGAGAAGCAAATCAAATGAAACGCAGCCCGCCGGCAGCGAACAACATTGGCAAGTCTGCTGGGAACAATGCTCGTGTTCTCCGCCGTCCACACCCTCTCACCCTCCATCACTGGAGTGACACCTCCCTTTCCCTGGCAGGCGGTGGCCCCCACAGAACCATCTCAGAATTCTCAAATAGACCCTTTATTGTGCACAACATGGTAAAAGATCAAGAAATACAGGGATTTCTTTTTAACATCTAAAAAAAACCCAAATGAAAGTCTTTTGCTTTACGCTCTTTGTGTTTTTTTTTAATTTTTTTATTATGATAAAAATCACAGACTATAGAACATACTGTTTTAACCATATTTCACTGTACAGTTCAGAGGCACTAAGTATATTCACACTGTTACACAACAGTCACCATCATCCATCCGCTGAAGCTTTCACCTTCCTAAACTGAAACTTTATCCCCATTAAACATTAATTCCACATCCTTCCACCTCAGGGCCCTGCGAATGTACTTTCTGACTCTATGGATTTAATTCAACTATTCTAGGTACCTCGTATAAGTGGAATCAAACAGTATTTGTCTGCAAAGTTATTGGAACGCATTTTTAAGGTTAACAATATACGTCATACAGATCGTAGCTTCTTTTTCCCCCTTTACTGTACAGTAGGCGCTCACCAGCCATCTACTTCAGAACCAAATCAAATTCTTAAGCCAAAAGAATTGTAAATATCATCCTAAGAAATTAGAAAAGGATTCAAGTAGTTAAGCACCTTTTCCCATAAAATCTTTTCTAGTAAATAGAAATTCTACTCTACCCATTCTGGCTATCCCTTTACTGTACCTTCATAGGTAAATCTCAGACGAAATCATTAATTTGTTTTCATTTAAACTTTTTTCATTAACATATTATTTTCATGATTCTACCCTTTAAGAGACAGCTGCTTCTTTCATTGCAGTCCGTGGAGGCTCTAAGGGGATCACTGCTTCTGAGAAGCCACATGCTGGCAGAGGGTAGGATGGACGAGGTTCCCGCACTAATTGTCACCTTTGCCAATGTAAATACTTTATTTGATGATGGGAAATTTTCAGGTTCCTTTAATTTTCAGGTTCCTTTACCATCCACCCACCCAACGTGGTATGAAAACAAGATAAGTAATGACGAAAAGACACTTTTCGGAAACCTGTCAAATGGTTTGCTGGCTGACTGTGACATGCTGGAGCCCACTGTCATTGACCTCAGTATTTCCCAGAAGCTAGAGGATTCCTTTGGCTTAGGAACGTGAGAGAAGTAACTACCACAAACTACAAGCCCCAGGATGCAATGGTCCCCGGAGATCAAAGAGACACATTTGGAGATGATGATATCTTCATTTTAATTAAGGAAATTTGCTTATCTTCAAAGAGCTTTCAAATATTCCCAGCACTTCATAAGACCCATGCCATTACAAATCCAATTTAAAGTTGGATAAGAAGAGGAGAGGAGATGGGTGTGATTGGACTTCACAATGAAAGTTGCTCATCGTGGGAAACCTCTGGACCCCATATCACTCACCATGTTCAAGTTCTAAGATTTTAGTTGCCAAACAAAACCCAAGAGCTCTTTCCACATGGCTTTATCATGTACTCGATTACTTTGAAAGGAAAACAGTCTACAGAGCAGGAAACCCAGTCTTTCAAATCTGATTCTTCAGAGCCCAGGGTCTCAGTGTTTCCTCTATAGAAGTAACAGCTTTGCTACTAGAAACAAGTCAAAAAAAAAAAAAAATTAAAGAAGAGGTGAATTTCAAGGTAAAACTATGATGGTGCTTCCTTGGTGCCTCAGTGATAAAGAATCCACCCACAAGGCAGGAGACACAAGCTCAATCCCTGGTCGGGAAGACCTCCTGGAGAAGGAACTGGCAACCCACTCCAGTGTTCTTGCCTGGGAAATCCCACGGACAAGGGAGACTTGCATGCTCCAGTCCACGAGGTCACGAAGAGCTGAATATGACTAAGCAACCAGACAACAGCAAGGCAACGCTGTGCTGAAGGAGCCCAACCCTGGGAAAACTGGACAGCTCAAGACAGCTACAAAACTAGAAAGATGAGCTGATAATCCCCAGAAGCACAAAACTGTGCTGCCTGGTGTCAGCAATCAAGACTCCCTCTTCACCGGTCACTATTAGAACCAAAGCATCTCCTGACATAACTATTCCTTTGGAAAGTCTGATGAGATGACACCATGCTTGTCCTTCCATCACTTATCAGCTCTTCTGAACATATGATGTTAATGGCAGATGGCCACTCAGAAAAGATCCATCAGAAACTGGGGATCAACATCCACACCCCACTTGTTTCCTAACAAATCCATCCACAGTGGGCTTGCCACCATAATTCCTCCACATCCTTTCTCCTATTTCCTTTGTTTTTTTTTTTTTTCTGGTTCAATTATCACTGAAATACACATTTTAATTGAATTATGCAAGGTTCCAACTTCTTCAGCTTTGATAATTTCCATAAACATGCTACATGCTTGCCTACCGCAATGCCACAAATCCTTGCAGGAAATTGAGGGCGGCACTGGCAGTCTTCAAGGCAGGATTTCCTTTTAGCTTCCAAACGAATTTTCCCCACAAGCTAATCAGACAAAGTTCAGCATTTCTCCTTTTCTGACTCGTCTGTGTTAGCTTCCTAAACAATTTTCTGTCCCTCTGTGCCTCCCTTTGTGCTGTTAGACCACACAGGGCTACATGACCCTGACCTTGGCGTGGATCTCTTCTTTTAAAAAGACAAGCATCAAGATTAGCTCTGGGGACTTCCCTGGATGTCCACTGACTGAGACTCCATGCTTTCACTGCAAGGAACACGGGTTCGATCCTTCAGTGGGGAACTAAGATCCCACATGCCGCAGCCAAAAATGAAAAAGAAGAAAGAAATTTTTTTGAACTGCATAAAAATGAAAATACAACATACCAACTTTTTTTTAATCGTTTTTAAAAAGATTAACTCTGTCTTCTTGTCTCCTGCTGTGAACTGTATCAACCCGCTGCCCATTTGGTTTTCTCTCCAGTTCCCTGTAAGTTGTTCACAGGGATCTTCTCTTGACCACCATGCTTTGGCCTCTCCTTCAACTTGAGCCCAGGCCTTTCCATTTCTCTTTTAGGAAACATAGTTCCCCTTTCCTGCAGGCTTTCTTGCACTGATGCTCTCTTGTGATTCCCTTTCATCCCATTGCTAACAAGCTCACATGGTTTTCTCCTCCAATGCATCAACTGCTATCTGAGGCTCCTTTTCCAACTCAATCCCCATTTTAGGGTCTTCTTATAGAATTTGTGAGATAAGAACCCCTTAGAATACTTTTAAGTTGAATCAAAATTAAATTCCCATGGAGCAAAAGATCATTTGTGTCCAAAAGTTTCTGACTGAGGCAGTTGTCTCCACTGGGGACAGCACAAAGTTAAGAAGACCGAAACCAGAGTGGTTATGTTACCTTTTTACAGAGAAATGGTTTTCCTGCTCTGCACCAACAAACTGAGTCAATAATTCCAGCAAACACACAAGGCTGTGAATCCTTTGATTACTGATAGAGGATGAATGATAAGATCATTAAAGGTCTATGCCCATCACCACCATCAGGGAAAGGCCATTTCAGGACACGTGGTCTTCTGAATCTGTATCTTTCATAGGTGAAAGTTCACACTGAAATTATTTCAGAGAATTGACTACCTCCAGCAGAGTATCTCTAATTACCTTGGGTCAATCAAAAGCTCCATTGTTCCAAAAGCTGGAGAGACCACCCCTGAGAAGTCCTTACAGGTCCTCACCAACTTGAACAATGATGTCTGCCCCTCGACTCTCTTGGAATCTGGTCCAATTATGATGAACATTCATGGACCATGTACTCTGCGCTCTGCACATTCCATTATTTCATTTAATCTTCACCTTTAAATGAGCATTCTAGAAGGCTGATGAATGAATAGAACCAAAGTCACTCACCCCCACCCAAAAATACAGCAAATGCCTGTCCACCCCATCTTAAAATTTGTTCTGGGGTCGTAGACTAGCACACTTAAAGTTACTAAAAGGTAAAAAGGATTTAAACTCAGGCAAAGTATGTTTAAAAGGAAATGCGGGTGTTTGGCTTGACTCCAGGGAGCTCTGACAGTGTCTTAAAATGTCTTTCCAAATGTCATGTGCAGATGGGATTTTATTTGTCTTGTGGGGCCCCAGGTAGAGGAAAGTTTTCAGCTCAGCATAAAGAATGGTTTTCTGGCCGTGAGAGGAAGAGCATCTTTGAGAAGAAGAAAGCTCAGGTCACTAGAGGGATTCTCACCAATACTGAATTCAATTAAGTATTAATTACTTGACAAAGATAAATTAAGTGCTCAGTACTTCACCAAGCACTGGTAATAAGATGAACCGATACACATGAGCACAAAGGAAGAAGTCAAGAATTCTGTGCAGTAAGTTGAGATGACAGGTCCCTAGACTGGGCATTGGGGGAACACAAAGGAGGTTCCCACTCCCTGCTTGAAGTTGAAGGATGGGGGTAGGGGTGGGAAATGACAGAGGACTTTCTGGGGGAGGTGGTGCTGGAGCTGAATCCCAGTGGTGCAGGGCAGTGAGAAGGAGTGAGTCAGTTGGTGAAATCAAGAGGGGTGTTCTGAGCTGACAACAAGATAATCAAACTTTTAGAGACAGAGATATGACAGAAGTGACTCAGGTATAAGATGAGTGGTTGAACTTGTTGCCATTTGACATCCAATTTTGATTCCACTTCTCAAACTAAAGAAGAAAACCAGCCCCAGGGGCAGAACTGATTCACACAGTCAGCTCACCCTTATCTCTGAATGAGGAAGACAACAGCTTAAGGAGGCTGGGACATGGCCCAGGACAAATGTCAAACTCCCTGTTCCTTCCAGGAACAAAAACGAAGTGAGAAGGCAGAATGGGAAGAGTCAGCAGAGAGCACAGAGTGAGGCTGTTGGAGACCCACCCTCCCAAACTAGCCAGCCAGAGGGGCTGAGTAAGGACCATCACACAAGAAAAAGGAGACACCTGAGAAGCAGGTACCCCAAAATCCTACAAACGCAGAGGAATAAAGCAATTGAGTGTAGAACCCTCAGGGACCGCGTGGGGAAGATGCCTGGCTCAACATCTCATGGCTGTTTTAAAAGAGGGAACCTGATCCTAAAAACATGGGGATTTCCACCATACTGTGTGGTTTGCTTCAGTTTTTCACACTAATACAAAAATTGCTACTTATGTTTCTTTGCGCTTTCTTCCCTAGGGACCAAAATGGTGATGATTTCTTTTGACTTTAAATACTTTTCTTTTACAGTTCCTGCTGGCATGGGAGGTTCCATGCAGGGGGAAGAATAGAGATGGTGGTAAATAGGTGATAACATCAACCAGGCTTTTAAAATAGACCTTCATATGGCAAATCTTTGAAGAGAACAACCCCAAATTGACCACATTACCACAATTAGTTGAGCCCTGTGGCCTGGAGGGGTTTAGATCATAAAGGATAGAAGCAGCTGTATGGTTTTCTCAAGTTCAACTTGATTTAAAAGTAATAAATATTTTTTGTGTAGTCAAAGCTATGGTATTTCCAGTAGTCATGTACGGATATGAGAGTTGGACCATAAAGAAGCCTGAGGGTTTAAGAATTGATATTCCCTAATTCTGAAGGAAATCAACCCTGGGATTTCTTTGGAAGGAATGATGCTGAAGCTGAGACTCCAGTACTTTGGCCACCTCATGAGAAGAGTTGACTCATTGGAAAAGACTGATGCTGGGAGGGATTGGGGGCAGGAGGAGAAGGGGATGACAGAGGATAAGATGGCTGGATGGCATCACTGACGTGATGGATGTGAGTCTGAGTGAACTCCGGGAGATGGTGATGGACAGGGAGGCCTGGCTGCTGCGATTCATGGGGTCACAGAGTCGGACACAACTGAGCGACTGAACTGAACTGAACTGAACTGAATTGTGGTGCTGGAGAAGACTCTTGAAGTTCTCTCAGACTGCAAGGAGATCCAACAAGTCAATCCTAAAGGAAATCAGTCCTGGATATTTATTGGAAGTCTGGTGCTGAAGCTGAAGCTCCAATATTTTGGCCACCTGATGCTAATAGCCAATTCATTGGAAAAGACCCTGAGGCTGGGAAAGATTGAAGGCAAAAGGAGAAAGGGGTAGCAGAGGATGAGATGGTTAGGTAGCATCACTGACTCAATGCACATGAATTTGATCAAAGTCTGGGAGATGGTGAAGGACAGGGAAGCCTGGGAAGCCTGGTGTGCTACAGTTCATGGGGTCACAATGAATCAGACATGAATTAGTGACTGAACAAAAAAGCAACAAATATTTTTCTTTTGAAAGTCACTCAACAAAAAGATAATGAATACCTATCGTGACCATTTTTCTAGTTATTAGTTTCTATTCATACTTGGTTCAAAAAATAATTTGATTTGCATAGTCTCACCAGTGAGTAGAAACTGGTAGGTAATGTTGAGTAATAGTCAATAAATTTTTCACACGTTTGAAATGGGTCCAATGGACCTGCCTCCATAAATAAGGAAGTCAGTGGTTTCCTGGCATAAAATCAACCTTGGAAAATTCAACAGGGAAATAGCCTGCCTGATGGACAGACAAAATTAATGATATATAAGCTTCCAGATCTGCAGCCTCCATCCCAGGAAAAAGTGTCAGTAAAGAAGCAGAGTGAAGATGACTCATGGCATCTTAAGCCACAGTAAGGATTACTATGTAGACGTCCCTGCCAGTCCAATGGTTACGGCTTCCCTTCCAACACAGGGTGTGCAAGCTGGACCCCTGCTCGGGGAGCTAAGGTTCCACGTGCCTCATGGCCAAAAATCCGAAACATAAAACAGAAGCAATTTTGTAACAAATTCAGACTTTTTAAATTGTCTACATCTTTAAAAGACTATACACACTCACTAGTCTCACTCATCGAACATACTATGTATCCAAGTGCCCTAAAAGTAAAGATTCCACAAGAGTGTGGTGCCTAAAATCATTTTTGGACAAAACATCATACACACACAGCATAAATGTTGTACCAAATTAGTAAAATATACCAAAACCACTATTCTAACTTTTAAGTGTAGACAATATCTGGCAAATCTACATCAGAAGTTTTCTTTTCTTTTCTTTTTTTTTTTTTTTGCTAAAGGGGGCATTTTCTATTTTCAAACTATCTGGCTCCTTTAAAAACAATGTTAAAGCTATTTCTTAAAGGCTGATCACTTCTCCCAAGCATTAAAAATCAAAACACAGGTTCTCATATTTTTGCAAATGCATTCTTCTTGCTTTTTCCAGCTTTAATGAATATAATTGGCATATACTATCGTATGAGTATTGGGTATACAATGTGATGGTTTGATGCATGTATGTGCTGTGAAATGATGACCACAATAGGGTCAATAAACACCCCTGTCACTTCACATAATTACCATTTTTGTGTTTGGTACATTTAAGATCTACTCTCTTAATAACTTTCATGTACATAATGCAATACAATCTTTTTAACTACAGTCACCACGCTATACTTTAGGTCCCAGGACCTATATATCTTAGAACTAGAATTTTTACTCTTTGGCAAACATCTCCCCCCTTTCCCTGTGCCCTAGGCCCTGGCAACCACCATGCTACTCTGTTTCTGTGAATTTAGCTTTTTTAGAGGAAATGGCAACCCACTCCAGTGTTATTGCCTGGAGAATCCCAGGGACGGGGGAGCCGCTTATGGGGTCGCACAGAGTCGGACATGACTGAAGCAACTTAGCAGCAGCAGCAGATGAAATGCAGTACCCTGAAAATAGTTTGAAGACAGCAAGTAAAACAGGCATTGGAATATTATGAAGCAAGATGTGCAAATTCCCAGTTCAGCTCTGATTCCATTTTGGTTGCATTTGGGGAAATCATTAGTTCAGGATGTGTTGTATGTTTGTGTCTCTATGCACATTCAAGGGGAGAAGTCAGATTGGCAGTTGACCTCTGAGTCTGAAGTTCGTAAGAGAGGTCTGTGTGGGCAGTGTCAGTATGGGAGTCATCAGCGTGTTTACATTTAAAACCGTGACTGCATGAGATTCATATGAAGGTAGTATTGACAGAGAAGAAAAGAGAACTAAGGAATGATCCCTTTTAACGCTAAAGATACAATTTCAGGATGAAGAGGGGAAACCACCCAAGGAGAGTGGGAAGGAGTGAGCAGCGCAGCAGGAGGAAAGCCATGGAGTGTGGTCCAGGTATGGGGCAGGGATGGAGGTCATGGGTCATCGTGACAAGAGCAGCTGTGGCAGAATGATGGAGCCAGAAAAGGGGACCCACGAGGGACTCTGGCTGGACCACAGCAAAAGTCACTCGTCACGGTAGCAGTGTTCAAAACCTCTGGCCTCACCATCCCTTTACACTCTTAAATGTGTGCCTTGGACTATATGAGTTACACTTATCAACATTTATTAACATTACTGTATTAGCGATTATTAACTGGGGAATTTTAAAACCCCAAAATACACAAATACACGTTGCGCTAGCCACCAGAGAGAAGGCCATTACATCTAAGTCCTGGATAATAAGATCCTATGGTTCAGTCTTTAAGTTTAATGCTTGTAATAATATATCAAAGCCTTCTGAAGAGAAATTAGTTTAAATTTTTAAATTAAATTTATAAAATTACTTAAAGGTATATTCCAATGCACTTTTCATCCTTTTTCAATCTTTAAAGATCTCTCTGTTTGGGCATTTTGTTTGTGCAGTAAATTTAAAAACATCTTGATACATTATAAAGAGGGGTGGTTTTTTTTGTTTTGTTTTATTTTTAGATACCATAATTGGCAACAGAAAACAGGCGTTTAGACCTAAATGTATTGACACCTCAATACAGTTTTGAGTTTGCAGGTGTCTGGGTCAAAAACATTTAGGAAAGAAAACCATTTTGATATTTGGAGAGCCCACTTCAAGTCCTTAAAAAAGTTAGGAACCAAGAAAATGATCTCTTTTTCCTTAAAAAATTTTTTTTGGCCACACTACATGGTGTATGGGATCCCAAACCAGGGACTGAACCCACTTCCTCTGCATTTGAAGCATGGAGTCTTAACCACTAGACCGCCAGGAAACTTGTTCTTTTACCTTTAAGATGGACACCTTTTTGTCTCTTTAATAAACTGTGACACAGTATTTAGGATTCTAGAAACAAAACTGGTTTACTAAGATGAATCACATTTTATAATTCCTAAAGTAGATAAAGTTGAGGGAGAAAGGTCCCCTAGGGTAAACATTTGGAGAGTAGAAGAAGAAAAACTGGGGAATAATAACTGAAAGAAAAATCTTAATTTTAAGTAGTTGTAAACTATTTATTTGCTGTGATTTGACATGGATTTTACAATTAATTGCATTGAGAGAGATGCTCAACCAGCACACCCTAGACCGTGCACCACACCACATGAGCTCCTTGCACCCACTTTATTAGCAGGATGGTAAACCCAAACAAATGGATTTATAATGGTTTGCAGACAATTCCCATGCAATAGCTATATTATTAAATCTAAGGCATTATTAAAGGTTAATTATATTTTAAATTATTGAGGTTTAACAATGATGTAATACATGGAGAAGATATTTATCTTCTCCTGTTTGTACTATAATTACTAAACCTCAGTGAACTTCTCTCTTTAATTCTGCCATTCTCCTTGCTAAATGGCCCCTGTGATGGAACCCTCCGCCTACAACCCAAGATGACTCTCTCTGCCTGGGATCTTTCTTGTATCTCTTATCCACTTCTGTTCTTCTCCATCTTTACCCAAGATCTTGTCAATATCTTCAAAGGGAATATGGTTGCTTCATGGCAAGAGTTCCCACCTTCCCTTGCTTTTCTCCTAACCAATATCCTTCTCTTCCTCGCCCTGTATGTCCCTCAAAGCACTAAGCGTGTAAAGCCCTAACTGTACCATTTCGTTCCCATCAAGGCGGCTCAGTAATGACCTCTGCTATTTTTCCTTTGCTCATCTGTATTTGCTGCTGTCATCACACCTCCTTTCCCAGCCTTTAGAAGTGTTTTTTATCCAATCCCAAGTGAAACCCTTCTTACTCCAATTTGTGTTTTCAACATTTCAGTTCTTCCTTTTAGCCTCACAGACAAGCTCCTACAAATATATTGTGCCCTCATTATTTTTACTTCCCTTCAAATGGAACCTAGCGTCCACCCTCTGAAGCTGATATTGTTGTTGTTCAGTGGCTAAGTCGTGTCTGATTTTTTTGCAATCTCGTGGACTGTAGCACGCCAGGCTTCCCTGTCCTTCACTATCTCCTGGAGTTAGCGCAAACTCATGTCCATTGAGTCGGTGATGCCATCCAACCAGAGACCTATATTAAGATTTCGTAATTAGGTCCCTGATTGACATGTGCTCCCTTTGTCCTGCCATGCAGGTTTCACGTCCCGACTGCAAGTGCTCACAGATACCGTTGGGTGATCTCTTTCAAGCTCTCTCCTAGTTCTTCATCATCGTGTGTCTTCTCTTCCTGCAAACACAAGTTTTTATTGAGCATAGATTATGTGTCAGATACTCTTCTAGACTCAGAGGCTAGAGAAAAGAGGAGTACGGTTAAGATCCCCATACTCATGGAGTCTGCAAGTGGGAAGAGACAGACAATAAAAAGTATACAAGTAAAATCAGCACAGGAAACTTTACTCAGTGCTCTGTAATGACTTATGTGGGAAAGGAGTCCAAAAAATAGGTATGTATACGTATAACTGATTCACTTTACTGTACACTTGTAACTAACACAACATTGTAAATCAACTATATTCCAATTAAAGAAAAAATATGCCAGTAAAATCCAATTAATAATAACTGAAGACTGTTACACATTCCAAGAAGGAACTCAAACTGCCCAATGTCACAGAAGGTGATCAGAAAAGAGGACAACCACTCCAGACAGGGCAACAGCATGGGCAGGGGTGACGTGTCAGAAAGAGGGACATAAAGTCTAGACATGAGTAGGTCAGCTGAGAACAGAGTCAGCCATGAGGACAGAAAGCCAGGGCAGGACTTGGAGGAAGAACATTCCAGAAAGTAGGAATGGCAAATTCCACGTCGCTGTGGCAGGAACAGGCTTAGTTTATCCAAAGGACAAAAGGATGACCAGAATTGCCAGAGCACAGCAGCCCCTGGGGAAAATAGGAGGTGACAGGCAGGAGGCTAGTGATGACAGGCTGCAGACCACATGTGGGCTTGGACAGGATTTCAGCTCCATGGCCACATGTTGACTGAGGTCAGCCCTCCCCATTCTAACCCTGGTATATTTCACATTTCAAAGCGGAGTAGCCCAAGTTTCATAAATACTTTCCATGTTATATCCAATTCCAGAAACCGAAGAACCGGGCATGCCATCACCAACCCCTGCAACAAAACATCTGTGTCCTCGGGCCATCACTTGCCCCAGTATGGGTACCAAAATGATTTTTGAAAGTACACCAGAGGATACAGTATTGAACTCTCACTCCTGAGCTCATAGGTGACTTTAATTTTTTTCATTTGCCAACACTTTCTGAATTTTCCATCATGCACACCATTTAGGTAACAATAAATGCACAACTGAAAAACATGTAGAAGGTACAAGACCATGTGGGGCTCTTTTCGTCCACTGATCTAGCTATTTTCCACTACTGAGATAAGCGAGTGCTCTTGTTCTGAAGGTTCCTATGTCCCTTGCGATTGTTCTGGAGCTCCGAGGTGAGCTGTTTCCCCAGGAAAGAAGTACAGGTAGGAGCACACCTGTGGACAGAGGCAGGGCTTGCGCTCCCCCCCGAGGCTGCTGCAGTTGAACCGAGGCCTTCTCTGCGCGTGGGTCAGGACACTGTTCTAACTTAAATGGCATCAGGGTAAACAGGATGCTACATGCAGAATGAAACTCCTCAAGCTCGCACCCAGAGAAATAAGACTGAAATCACAAGCACCACATAAAGTTTAAAAAGGAAATCTGTGATCTGCTCCCAGAACCTAGGTTGGGACCCAATGCAGCCATCTGACATTTCCAACAGCGCCAAGGCCAACATGAAGGGTGTCGTGGGAAATTGTAAATGATTTCCCCACCCTTCTCTCCCAGGGACCCCATGAATTTTGGAATTCCATATTTATTTGGTAAGTCAGAGGGAGAAAGAAAAGAGAGATGTGAACTCCTGCCAAAAATCTAAGGTCTCTATTAAAAAAAAAATCCCCAAAGTACGCCAGTTTAGCCACAGCACATCTGGGAATTGTTTGAAGGATAATGACAGTAATAATTATGATTACTTACACTTAATTCTCCCTCACAGGGGCGCTGTGAAGATTAATGAGTTAATGCTCATAATGTGTTTTTGGTTCCTGGATGAAAGCTCCCATAAAAGCTCAGATTATGATTATGGTTATTGTTGTTTATATTAGACCATTCCTGTGGAAGGCTTCTCTCTCTGCTGGTCCACCGCGTTCCCATCATAAAGTACAACTACTTCCTAAGGAGCAGCCCATCAGCTCCAGGAGCTGTCATGTCAGGCAGGAGTCCCCCACTTTCAGAAAGAAAGTGCAGACAGACTCAGCTGTCAGCTGCTGCCCAAAGCCAGCATACTAGACAGTCCCGGGCTGCTGCTGCTGCTGCTGCTGCTGCTAAGTCGCTTCAGTCGTGTCCAACTCTGTGTGACCCTATAGACGGCAGCCCACCAGGCTCCGCCGTCCCTGGGATTCTCCAGGCAAGAACACTGGAGTGGGGTGCCATTTCCTTCCCCAATGCATGAAAGTGAAAAGTGAAAGTGAAGGCACTCAGTCGTGTCTGACTCCTAGCGACCCCATGGACTGCAGCCCACCAGGCACCTCCATCCATGGGATTTTCCAGGCAAGAGTACCAGAGTGGGTTAGCTAAACCATCAGGACCCAAGAAAAAAGGTAAGTAATATCTTGCCCCAAATGGAAAATATATCAACTGTCAATACGTTCCAAAATAGAGACCCTGCAGACAAACCCATAGGTATAATGACAAAATAAATAAGGAAAACTTTAAGCTAATGTTTAAATAAGACTCACAAAATAAAGAAGGCTGAGTGCCAAAGAACTGTGGTGCTAGAGAGAAGACTCTTGAGAGTCCCTTGGACTGCAGGGAGATCAAACTAGTCAATGTTAAAGAAAATCAACCTTCAATATTTATTGGAAGGGCTGATGCTAAAGCTGAAGCTCTAATACTCTAGTCACCTGATTTGAAGAGCCAACTCATTGGAAAAGACCTTGATGCTGGGAAAGACTGAGGGCAGGAGAAGAAGAGGAAGACAGAGGATAAGATGGTTGGATGGCATCACTGACTCAATGGACATGAGTTTAAGCAAACTCTGGGAGATAGTGAAGCATAGGGTAGCCTGGCATGCTGCAGTCCATGAGGTCACAGAGTCGGAAATGACTTAGCAACTAAACAACAACATAGAACAGCTTTTTCTATCAAAGCTGCATAAAGATAACACATCAATGGATTACTATAAAACATTCATTAATTCATTTTTTTTTAAATCAAAGTTTGCAAACCTGCTTATCTCCAATTCATAGGCCTATACCTAACAATGTTGAGTGAGACTAGGTCCCCATCCTTGAGAAGATGGTCATTAAAAGATAGACTGTCAGTTCCTACTTGCAGTCTGGTCCAGACAGTTGGACATAGTCACAAATGGAAGGGCAGGGATAACACAGCCCCTGTGATGCTCTCTGGGCCTCATCTTTAGCTGCAATTAGAAATGACAATTTATTTGTTCAAAAATAAAAACATTTTTCATAGAGCTAACAGAAATGAGCCACCCAGAGTCCTTTATTGCATGGCACACAGTTCAGTTCAGTCGCTCAGTCATGTCCAACTCTTTGCCACCCCATGAATCGCAGCACACCAGGCCTCCTTGTCCATCACCATCTCCCGGAGTTCACTCAGACTCACGTCCATCGAGTCCATGATGCCATCCAGCCATCTCATCCTCTGTCGTCCCCTTCTTCTCCTGCCCCCAATGCCCCCCAGCATCAGAGTCTTTTCCAATGAGTCAACTCTTCTCATGAGGTGGCCAAAATACTGGAGTTTCAGCTTTAGCATCATTCCTTTCAAAGAAATCCCAGGGCTGATCTCCTTCAGAATGGACTGGTTGGATCTCCTTGCAGTCCAAGGGACTCTCAAGAGTCTTCTCCAACACCACAGTTCAAAAGCATCAATTCTTCGGTACTCAGCCTTCTTTACAGTCCAACTCTCACATCCATACATGACCACAGGAAAAACTGTAGCCTTGACTAGGCGGACCTTAGTCAGCAAAGCACTGTCTCTGCTTTTGAATATGCTATCTAGGTTGGTCATAACTTTTCTTCCAAGGAGTAAGCGTCTTTTAATTTCATGGCTGCAGTCACCATCTGCAGTGATTTTGGACCCCAAAAATAAAGTCTGATACTGTTTCCATTGTTTCTCCATCTATTTCCCATGAAGTGATGGGACCAGATGCCATGATCTTCGTTTTCTGAATGTTGAGCTTTAAGCCAACTTTTTCGCTCTCCTCTTTCACTTTCATCAAGAGGCTTTTTAGCTCCTCTTCACTTTTTGCCATAAGGGTGGTGTCATCTGCATATCTGAGGTTATTGATATTTCTCCTGGCAATCTTGATTCCAGCTTGTGTTTCTTCCAGTCCAGCATTTCTCATGATGTACTCTGCATAGAAGTTAAATAAGCAGGGTGACAATATACAGCCTTGACGTGCTCTTTTTCCTATTTGGAACCAGTCTGTTGTTCCATGTCTAGTTCTAACTGTTGCTTCTTGACCTGCATACAGATTTCTCAAGAGGCAGGTCAGGTGGTCTGGTATTCCCATCTCTTTCAGAATTTTCCACAGTTTATTGTGATCCACACAGTCAAAGGCTTTGGCATAGTCAATAAAGCAGAAATAGATGTTTTTCTGGAACTCTCTTGCTTTTTCCATGATCCAGTGGATGTTGGCAATTTGATCTCTGGTTCCTCTGCCTTTTCGACAACCAGCTTGAGCATCAGGGAGTTCACGGTTCATGTACTGAACCTGGCTTGGAGAATTTTGAGCATTACTTTACTAGCATGTGAAATAAGTGCAATTGTGTGGTAGTTTGAGCATTCTTTCCATTGCCTTTCTTTGGAATTGGAATGAAAACTGACCTTTTCCAGTCCTGTGGCCACTGCTGAGTTTTCCAAATTTGCTGGCGTATTGAGTGCAGCACTTTCACAGCATCATCTTTCAGGATTTGAAACAGCTCCACTGGAATTCCATCACCTCCACTAGCTTTGTTTGTAGTGATGCTTTCTAAGGCCAAAAGACAAATGCATACACTATGTCCGGCTCCTTTAAGACACTCAGTCATGTATAGATGAAGGAGATCGGCCAAGAAAAGGAAGAAATGCAAAACAAAAAACTCCCTTCTTCCTTCTGCTCTAGTATATCATTTCTCAACTTAATAGCATCATTCCTTCATTCTGGAGGGTCTCAGAATCATTAGATGAAGGAACTTAAGAGAAAACCAAGACCTTTCCGTAAGTCAGTATATGGCAGAAGCTGCTGGTTACCCACCCAACAACCATCCTTTCTTTGTCCATAGAAAGAAAATCTTCATTGCAGTAGAGCACTTTCTCCCTAGGGAAAAAAGACCATACTTTCCAGTCTCCCACCAAGGGAGATGTGGCCACATGAGTAAGTTCCGGCCAAGGAGAGGTTGGCAGAGATTTGTGTGGGAACTGGCTTGGCTGGTAAGTGTGTTCTTTCATCCTTCCCCACTTCCCTTTTCCTGCTGCCTGGAAACCTGACATGACAATAGAAATTGTAGTAGGTATGAAGGCCCATGAGGTGGCCTTGAGTGTGCAAGGTGGAATAATACCACCACCACCAGCAGCCCACCTCACCCCCCCACCACGTCCATGTCAAAATCTGTGGGATCTGGAATGAATGACACGTCAAAGGGAAATGAGAGTTCCAGGTGGAGTGAACATTACTCATCAGCTGGCCTTACAACAGGGAAATTATCCTGGATCCCTCAGCAGGTTCAGATAATCACTAGAGTTGTTAGAAGAGGGAAAGGAAGACAGAAGAAAGCCAGGAGGCTGGCCTAGTAAGAAGTTCTCAGCTTGACATCGCTGGCTCTGAAAACAGAGGAAGGGGCCTTGAGCCAAGGAACGTGGGCAGACTCTAGAAAATCACAAAAGGCGAGGGCACAGCCTCTCCTTGAAGCTTCTGCAAGTTATGAGGCTTTCCCAACAGCTTCACTGAGCCCGGTGAGACACACTTCAAAATCCTGACCTCCAGAACTGTAAGATGAAGACGTTTGTGTTGGTTTGGCTACAAAGTTTATGGTCATCTGTTACAGCAGCTGTAGAAAGCTAGTGCACTAGCAAGGAGGATGGCAGAAAGAAGGGGACTGTGTCCCTGATGACTTGGGGGACCCTGGGTGACCTAACTTCAGATTCCTCTTGTGTAAAAGAGCAATGCTTTGGGGGCTTCCCACTGTGTTAATCTGGGGTTTTCTTTTGTACACAGCAAAACACAATTCATAACTGCTATACTGCACTTTACAGAGGGCTTCTCATGTGGATCGGCGGTAAAGAATACCTGCCAGTGCAGAAGATGTGGATTTGATCCCTGGGTCAGGAAGATCCCCTGGAAGAGGGCATGGCAATCTATTCCAGTATTCTTGCCTGGGAAAGCCTATGAACAGAGGAGCCTGGCAGACTTTACAGTCCATGGGGTCACAGAGACTCAAAACTGAGAGATTGAGCATGCACTCAAGCTTCAGACAGAAGAGACTAAGATTCTTGAAGGTTCGGTGATATAAAATTTAATGCTACTGAGTTATTTCTTTAGAACTGAAGGAGAACCCATGGTCTCCCAACCCCCGTGTTTATGACCTGTCTGCCCAAAGGCAACACACGGTGGTTCTCAAACTTTAGCTTGCACTGGAATCATCTGGAGAGCTTGTTAAAACAGATGGCTGGGCCCCAGCTAGAGTTCTTGCATCAGCAGGTCTGGGGTGGGGCCGACAGACCCCACTTTGAGAACACCATTCTGCACCGTTGGCTGGACCAGCCTCCGATAACCACTTCTTCCCTGCCATCACCAGACCCTTAACTGAAGTCCAGCGCCAGTACCACACGTCTGGCCTTTCACAGCACCTTCCCAGCTGGCCACTTGTCTTCAGTCCTGACCCACCTCCCACCTAGTTAACTTTGCTTCCTCCATGTTCTCTGTCTGTTTCAAAAAGCATCCCTGCCTACTGATGTTGATCAGGTTAACCAAAAGCTCTTTGTGGGGCTCTCCAGACTCCCCGTATTTGCCTGCCCTCTTTCCTAGCCACCTGCAGCCATCACTCCCCAGCCATGCCTAGGAAGAGAGGCTGAGGAACCCAAAGCTGTCTTATTTTAGAGCCAAGAGAACTGAGAGCACCCAGAGAGAGTCAGCCACTTGGCAGGACCCAAACTGGAAACAAACAGCAGTTTCCATCCTTCCCCAGCTCCCCAGGATGGCCCAGCTCTGCCTTCAGGGAATAAGGAACCAACAGGGCCCGTGAAGGCAGCCTACGGCAGGTTCCGCTTATGGGAACCAGCTGCAGCTCCATGGAAACTCAGAAGGAGGCGAGAACATAACGTGCATTTCAACTAATTACTCCAGAAAGGGAAAGCGGCCAGAAGGACCTGAGATTGCCTGTGTGCTGTTATTCTGCATTTTGAAAGGGAGGGCAAACTTAGAGGAAATTGGCAGCCACTGCATCCAGTCTCAGCCAAAATGGCATTGTGTCCCTCCCCAGAGCAGCTGTGCGGCTGTGTGGCTGCAGGCAGAGCCCTTGCTTTCCTTTGTGTGCAGAGAAGGTCTGGCTTGTGGAGCCAGAGATAGGCTGCCCCGCCCTGGGAGGCTGCTTTCAACTCCTGGGAGAAAAGACGGGGCAAGAGGACCCCCAGCGATCCACCAACTCGCTGCCCGACCTCTCATAGGGTCTTGCTGGGTTCCTCTCATCAAAATCAGTCTTCCAATGCCTTGGAGTTGTGCTCTCGCCAGGAAACCTGGTACCCGGATCACTGAGGGCTTTTCTTTAAGAAGGAAAGCTTTTCATCTGTTCATGGTACATTTTTCTCCTGCTCCATTAGAAAAGAATTAATTTTTCCTTGTCTTTGTCTTCAGTCTAGTCTGCTTTCTTCCCTTTTTTCTTGCCCATTATGGATTCATATAAACCTTTCCTCACTCTCAAAGTGATTTGCTACAGCCTGCTTTCAACTGCCCACCCTCCTCAACTGCCCACCAGGCTCCAAGCTCCATCTCCTGTCACATCCCAGTGCTACATATCCGAGCTTCTCTGAGCTCCTGCACATACCAAACCAGGCTACTTGCTTCACAGCCGCAAATCCGTGGCTTTGGATAGTAACTCTTCCAACAAGCATTTATTTGAGTTTCCTATCTGTTGCAGGTAATCTTGTCCTCCACTCTTAGATCAGGGTTCAGGTTTTGTCACAAGCATCTGTCAATAGCCCCGCTTGTAAAGCTTCTGGTTAAGAGTCCAAAAAAAAAAGGAAAACTCCCTTCCAGAGGGAATTATGTGGGATACCCAGTCTAATGGAAAGAGATTTTCTTCCAAGTCCCTCCTTCAGTGATCTTATCAGAACATTTTGGAGAAAAGAGACATTACTGAAAAGTCAAATATAAATTCAGCAATATGAAAGATATTGTTTTTATTGAGTTTTTTTCCCTGCGTTCATTGAAGTTTCTTACTTCTAAACCCTCCATTTCTTGTTTTCTTCACCTACTGTTTTCAGCCTCTCTGAGTGACTAATCTCTATGCAATTTAAGTGGGAGGAAGGTGAAACCATTGCGTTGAGTAATTTTAGTGAACTTTCTACTTTCCTACTTGCATTTAATCGTGGGAAGATGACTGGAAGAGAGAGGGAAATGGCAGTTCTAACCAGGAACACAGACTCTGGCTGAAAAGTGGAAGTCAGGTGTACCCATTAGAGTCCTTTCCAGGGAACATCTCAGCTCTGTAGGCTGAGGGTAACACATCCTCAAAGTGAAGCTAATTAGTCAGTAGTTCTTTAGGTTTCTTTTATGATGGTTGTGGAAGGAAAGGGGAAGAAGGGAGCTCACTTTTCAATGAATGGGAGTGGAGATTCCAGATGAATTTAAAGCACTGGCCAACAGGCATCTCCTCTCACTGTTTCCTTGATTTTGTCCCAGACTGGAAAGTCGTCCCTTTCCGAACTCTTTCATGGAATTTCTGTGTGGTCTTGGTCTTAATTAACCTCTCCCCTTCTGCATTTCATCATGTCTATATAGGTAGAGGATTGACTTCAAAGACATCCAGAGCCTAATTAATGTCTCAAGGGTGCCTGAAGATTCTTGGATGGAAAAAAATAAAACCACCACCTGTATGCAGATTCTGAGATGACATGACAGCAGGTGGAAATTATTACTATTAAATGTGACTCTGGCTCAGAATATTTGGCAAACTCCTCCTCCCAAGCATGAGAAATGTCAAGTCGGTGAGAGTCAGCTTCTTCTATGACCAAAACTTCCTCTACTTCTGTCTCCCTGTGTCTCTGGCTCTTTCCATCTGCCTGTCTCTCCCTGTCTCTAAATCTAAAGGAATATATATATGTATATGGGTTTCCCCGGTGGAGCTAGTAGTATCGAATCTGCCTGCCAGTTCAGGAGACGAGAAGACGAGAGTTGGATCCCTGAGTCAGGAAGATCCCCTGGAGAAGGAAATGGCAGCCCACTCCAGTATTCTTGCCTAGAGAATTCCATGGACAGAGGAGCCTGGCAGGCTATAGTCTGTGGCATTGCAAAGAGTCAGACATGACCAAGCAACTGAGCATGCATGTCATATATGTACATAAACAAATACTCTTAACATGACATTAGAAGGCAACACAATCAATAACAAACAAAAACTGAGAACAAAATAACAAAAAGCATAAGGTGATGACAAAGCAGACAGGTCACTTTCGTATTACTCTAAGTGCTGAAGGTGGGCACCTAATCTCCTCACAAACTAGGAGGGATAAAAATGTACGTCTCATAGGAGAAGATAAGACAGTTATACAAACATCCAGCTACTCTTCTGTGTCAGCTTCTTCCTCCATTTCTCTCTTCTAGTGGCTCCTGGTGGGTTTACCAGGGACAGAATGATCCTGAAACTCAAGGGGAACATTGATGTAATGATGCTTCTGAGGTCAGGAAAATAATCCTTCATTATAAATTCCTGAAAATAACCATTCACAATCTTTACTAATCCTTCTCTCATTTAATTCATACAGAATCAATTAAACACGACCAGCAATTTCTTCTAAGCTCTCCACACCTCGTTTGTCTTGGGTGAACAGGCAACACTGCCGTGTCTGCAATAGGCTTCCCAGGTGGCACTCGTGGCACAGAACCCACCGCCAGGGTTCGACCCCTGGGTCGGGAAGATCCCCTGGAAGAGGGAATGGCAATCCACTCCCATCTTCTTGCCTGGGAAATCCCATGGACAGAAGAACCTGGCAGGCTACAGTCTATGCAGTTGCAAACAGTCAGACACAACTGAAGCGACTTAGCATGCACCATGACTGCAAAAGTCTTCTGATGTGATCATAAGACAGATTTTGTAAGACTTCCTTACATCCTCAAGCTGAAGGATGGCGTGATAAGTTCAAGCCCTACATTTGTTGATTCATTTATTTAACACATATTTATTGAGCTCCTTTAAGTGACAAGCACTGTGTATCAGGGAATTTGAAGGGGAGAGGTAAAAAGACAAAGCAGAAAGTTCATCTTTGAATTACCTTAAGTGCTGAAGATGGGCACCTAAACCATTTTGCAAAGTAGGAGGGTAGAAATGTCTTTACATCTTTTATTACAGAAATACTCTTGGTCATATCATTTAAATATATCTTTTAAATTCCAAAGATATAAACCCCAAAAGAGATTTCCAAATGTACAATGATAATTTAGAGCTCAGATTTTTAAAAAAGAAGAATGATAGCTAAATCTCTTAAATACCTGAAAAGTAACAGATTCCCCCACCCTCAACCCCTCAAGTCCCAATCAATCTCCTATTTTGAAGTCAAGAGAAAGTCAGTGGTTAAAGAAACACTGACCTACTTCATTATCTGGTGCTCCACACAGAGCACACGTATGCCAGTGGTGTATATTGTCACCCTGCTTATTTAACTTCTGTGCAGAGTACATCATGAAAACTGCTTGGCTGAGGGAATCACAAGCTGGAATCAAGACTGCTGGGAGAAATATCAACAACCTCAGATATGAAGATGATACCACTCTAATGGCAGAAAGCAAAGAGGAATTAAAGAGCCTCTTGATGAGGATGAAAGAGGAGAGTGAAAAACTTGACTTAAAATTCAACATTCAAATAACTAGGATCATGGGATCCAGTACCATCACTTCATGGCAAATAGTTGGGGGGGAAGTGGAAACAATGGCAGATTTTGTTTTGTTTGGGCTCCAAAATCCTGTGGATGGTGACTCCAGCCACAAAATTAAGACACAAGCATCATGGAAGAAAGGCTGTGACAAACCTATATATCATATTAAAAACCAGAGATATCATTTTGCCAGCAAAGGTCTGTATAGTCAAAGCTATGGATTTTCCAATAGTCATGTATCAGTGTAAGAGTTGGACCATAAAGAAGGCTGAGCACTGAAGAACTGATCCTTTCAAATTATGGTGCTGGAGAAGACTCATGAGAGTCTCTTGGACTGAAAGGAGATCAGACCAATCACTCCTAAAGGAAATCAACCCTGAATATTCGTTGGAAGGACTGATGCTGAAACTCTGATACTTTGGCCATCTGATAAGAAGAGCTGACTCATCAGAAAAGACCCTGATACTGGGACAGATTGAGAGCAGGAGGAGAAGAGAGAGACAGAGGATGAGATGGTTGATTGGCACCACCAACTCAATGGGCATGAGTTTGAGCAAACTCCAGGAGGTAGTGAAGGATAGAGAAGCCTGGCATGCTGCAGTCCATGGGGTCACAAAAGTCGTACATGACTTAGCAGTTGAACAACAACAACAACCAGACAAAGCAGGGATGGGAGCAGAATATAAATAATAGACACTCCCTGCTTTCAAAAAAGTGAGACGGCTCTGGGGAAAGCGCCGCTCCACCCGCAAGTGCATTTGACCTCGTCTTTAAATGAAGTAGCGAATGGTCATGATTTTTATTTACTTTGGAGCTATTGATGATACTGTGACATTGACTTCACATGACATGACATAACCATGATCATTAACTGCAGCTTATATAGATTCTTTGCAGTGCCCTAAATATAGTCAATATTAATGAAATATTTGTTTCAGTTACACTTTGTTTTTCAACAGATAGTTAAAAGTGAATAATTATAATAGAAATGTTTGTTCATTCTTTCATCCAATATATATGACTGAGTACTTAATATGTACTAAGAGTCACTGAGAAAACAAAATGAGGAAGCAATCATTTCTAGCCAAAGAAGTCTAGAGCTCAGTACGCAAAAGCCAACAGTGAATTAAAATAGTAATGTGCAAGATGTCACCCTATCTACTAAGAGCTACTGAAGCAAAGAGGGATCTCTTTGCCTACACTGCCTTATTTGGACATCATCCTATAGATAATACCTAAAATACTTCCACAAAGATTTTGAGGGGCTGTATTCCAAAGTCAGCCATGACAGACCAAAGAACATGAGCGATCTAGAAAAAACACTGAGTTCTGACACTGAAGTAATTACTGATGACTCCTATGGGTGGCATCTGAAGCTGAATACCAATAAATCATTTTTTTATCTCAACAACTTTGAACTAAGAATAATTTAATATCAGAGTTGGCAATCACACACGTCTTCACTAGTACACTGCAACCTACTTAAGAGCTACATTACATCTCTCTCTGATGAATAACTTTATATTCTGTGGTCAACAATAAATCCCATTCTTGCCAAGCATGGTGCCATCTTCCACACGATTCAGATTTTCAGTGATGACAGTGTGAAACCCAGCACAAAACTGTTCTCCTGTAGGACAAAAGGTGGTATACCAAATGCCTGGAGACCATTCTCCATAGCAGGCTGAAGTTCCTCAGAGGAAGTATTACATTGACTCTGTTCACACAATATTCTAGTACCATTCAGTCCCCAGGACTGTGTGGCTCTTTAAGATAGCAGACCTAGAACATAAACTCTCCAGGTAGAAATCTTTCTTTAAACAGCTTCATTTTACAGATGAGGTGGGCCAAAGTGACTTCCCCAAAATGCCACAGTTAAGACATAATGAAGTTAAAACCATATTCTACATTTTTTCCTGACTTTTTCAATTCCATCATCCTCTTAAGGGAGTCATTAGAAAGGAATGCTACCATCCTGAAGGCAAGCATTAATAACTACTGCTTGAATTATCTAAAATGCAGAATCAGTATATAACTGGATTGCTTTTCTATCAAGAGACAATACACATAAAAAGAAACCATAGTCTCCTGAAAGAAATTAGATATATTGGAACTGAGCCGTGGAATCATGTAATGGGCGGATTGTGGGAAATATACAAGGATCCTAAGAGAAAGGTGATCCCCAGAAAAGACTGAACTCCGTAAGAGCAAGAAACATGCAATTCATTTTCATCCATAGTGTGTAGCAATGCCTGGCAAAACATTCTCGATAAAGCCATGTGTGGCCCATGAGTGGCTCTATGTAGATCTTCAAAGCAATCTTGAATAAGAGTAATAATCATATGAGAGTGCCACAGACAGAGCAGAGCACCACCCTGAAGGCTGCAGCGTTTACAAAAACAGGAGTTTCTGGCATTGCCTATGTGAGGTGATAACAACAGACTACACCTCATTGGTTTGAAAGTCAATGGCCTTATTAAGAAAGAAACAGAAGTTTTCCAAGCAGGTGAAGTAATTTCTCTTTCATATCTACTCTAAAATTCATATTTGCCTCCACTGACATAGCCACTATCTCTTGTGAGTTTCATGAGCCCATGGAACTTTTCACCTTCTAGATCAGTATGAATTGTTCCTTAAATGACCATAGTGGGGATGGGGAGAGAGAAGGAGGTGGAGGGGGAATCAAATTAACTCATTTCAAATGAAATATTGGAACTGATTTATGCTTTCAGAAATCAAGTATCACTGCTCAAAGAACCAGGCCCATCTGGCCAGATTTAAAATAAAACAAGTAGAAGTCAAACAGCTGCTGGAGAAGGACTGCCACCCCTACGATGCACACAGCTGTCCAAATTTTCAAGGCAGTCCCTGAAGCAAATAAGGAGAAAAATGCTGCCATTATTACCAAAAGCACCAAGACTGGATTATGCCTGATACTACTTTATATGCACTTATTTAGATATTTGGTGGCACAAGCTGATATAAGTGAAGAAAAGTGACATTATGATTTCAAAAATCAAGATTTTGAAGACATTTAACATCATGGAAAAATCTTTGTATTAATAATATATCGTGACATGAAGGAAAGCTCATGACTCCTTCATGTCACGAAATATTGTAGGTATATATACATGTAGGTCACACAGCATCACCCTCATCCAGATCTGCCCAGATTCAAGAGGAGGGAGCAAAGATTTCTCACTGAAAGAGTGTCCATACAACCTTGCAAAAATGTCCTGTAGGAAGGAAAAAACATTGGTATGGCCATCTTTGGAATACACTCTGCCACACATGGAAGAAATACTGACAGTAAATACACCACATTAAGAGCATTATCTTTAAGTGACCTGAGAACCTTACCTACTTTTTCCATTAGTTTTGCAAAATTTCAAGAATTAGCATGCTTTACTCTCATAATCATTTCTCTGTAATATACTTGAGGGAGACACGATGGGAATCCAATGTTTTCCTACAGAACTGGAAAATTTGTGTTCCCAAGATCCCCCTACACAGGAGTGCATCTCATTCATTATATTTGCTCAAAGCTAGCCTTCTCAAAGAAGGTTCTGATTTAGGGAATACTTGGAATTCAAAATCCCAGGAGAAAAGGCTCTGTGATCCACATTGAAAACCTTTGCCTCATAGATCTTATTCCTAAGGATAAGTCATTCAGTCATGTCCAACTCTTTGTGACCCCATGGACTATACAGTCCATGGAATTCTCCAGGCCACAATACTGGAGTGGGTAGACTTTCCCTTCTCCAGGGGATCTTCCCAACCCAGGGATCAAACCCAAGTCTCCCACATTGCTCCTGCTGCTGCTGCTGCTGCTGCTAAGTCGCTTCAGTCGTGTCCGACTCTGTGCGACCCCAGAGACAGCAGCCCACCGGGCTCCCCGTCCCTGGGATTCTCCAGGCAAGAAAACTGGAGTGCATTCTCCCATACTGCAGGCAGATTCTTTACCACCTGAGCCACCAGGGAAGCCCATCCCTAAGGATAACAGCACACAGGATTTTAAGGCTCTGAAACATTCCTGTAAAGACATCAGTTCAACTTATTTAGCTGTGGAGGCCCATTTTTGTAGTATACATCACTTGAAAACAGTTTGGGGGTACCCTTCTGTAAAGACATTGCCAAGTGCCCAGTAGAGCAAAAGTCGACTCCTACTTGAAACTACTGCTGGCTTCATCCATGGTTCATTTGCTGAAGAATCCTCCTGCCAATGCAGGAGGCATAAGAGATGCAGGTTTGATCCCTGGGTCTCAGAAATCCTCTGGAGAAGAGAATGGCAACCCACTCCAGTATTCTTGCTTAGAAAACCCCATAGATAGAGGAACCTGGCAGGCTACAGTCCATGTGGTTGGAAAGAGTCAGATGCGACTGAACACACACACACGTGCTCTAAATGAAGAAGCAAAACTAGCTTTTTAAATATGTGAAAAAGAATAAAACAACCTTTCCAAGATAATTTAAGGCACAGATGGAAAATTGTTGTGTGTATGCTGACCATAAATATGGCTTCAGTTCAGTTCAGTTGCTCAGTCGTGTCTGACTCTTTGAGGCCCCATGGACTGCAGCACACTAGGTCTCCCTGTCCATCACCAACTCCAAGAATTTACTCAAACTCAAGTCCATTGAGTCAGTGATGCCATCCAGCCATCTCATCCCCTGTCGTCCCCTTCTCCTCCTGCCTTCAGTCTTTCCCAGCTTCAGGGTCCTTTCAAATGAGTCAGTTCTTCGCATCAGGTGGCCAAAGTATCAGAGTTTCAGCTTCAGCATCAGTCCTTCCAATGAATATTCAGGACTGATCTCCTTTAGGATTGACAAGTTGGATCTCCTTGCAGTCCAAGGGACTCTCAAGAGTCTTCTCCAACATCACAGTTCAAAAGCATCAATTCTTCGGCACTTAGCCTTCTTTATGGTCCAACTCTCACATCCATACATGACTACTGGAAAAGTCATAGCTTTGACTAGATGAGGCTTTGTTGGCAAAGTAATGTCTCTGCTTTTTAATATGCTGTCTAGGTTGGTCATAACTTTCCTTCCAAGGAGTAAGCGTCTTTTAGTTTCATGGCTGCAGTCACCATCTGCAGTGATTTTGGAGCCCAGAAAAATTAAGTCTGTCAGTTTCCACTGTTTGCCCATCTATTTCCCATGAAGTGATGGGACCAGATACCATGATCTTCGTTTTCTGAATGTTGAGCTTTAAGCCAACTTTTTCACTCTCCTCTTTCACTTTCATCAAGAAGCTCTTTAGTTCTTCTTCACTTTCTGCCATAAGGCTGGTGTCATCTGCATATCTGAGGTTATTGATATTTCTCCTGGCAATCTTGTTTCCAGCTTGTGCTTCATCCAGTCCAGCGTTTCTCATGATGTACTCTGCATACCCATTAAATAAGCAGGGTGACAATATACAGTCTTGACGTACTCCTTTCCCTATTTGGAACCAGTCTATTGTTCCATGTCTGGTTCTAACTGTTGTTTCCTGACCTGCATACAGATCTCTCAAGAGGCAGGTCAGGTGGTCTGATAATCCCATCTCTTAAAGAATTTTCCACAGTTTCTTGTGATCCACATAGTCAAGGACTTTGGCATAGTCGATAAAGCAGAAATAGATGTTTTTCTGAAACTCTCTTGCTTTTTAATGATCCAATGGATGCTGGCAATTTGATCTCTGGTTCCTCTGCCTTTTCTAAATCCAGCTTGAATTTCTGGAAGTTCATGGTTCACGTGTTGTTGAAACCTGGCTTGGAGAATTTTGAGCGCAATTGTGCAGTAGTTTGAGCACTCTTTGGCATTGTCTTTCTTTGGGATTGGAATGAAAATTGACCTTTTCCAGTCCTTGTGGCCACTGCTGAGTTTTCCAAATTTGCTGGCATTGAGTGCAATACTTTCACAGCATCATCTTTTAGGATTGGAAATAGCTCACCTGGAATTCCATCACCTCCACTAGTGTTGTTCATAGTGATGCTTCCTAACACCCACTTGACTTCACATTCCAGGATGTCTGGCTCTAGGTGAGTGATCATACCATCATGATTATCTGGGTCATGAAGATCTTTTTTATGTAGTTCTTCTGTGTATTCTTGCCACCTCTTCTTAATATCTTCTGCTTCTGTTAGGTCCATACCATTTCTGTCCTTTATTGTTCCCATCTTTGCATGAAATGTTCCCTTAGTATCTCTAATTTTCTTGACGAGAACTCTAGCCTTTCCCATTCTGTTGTTTTCCTCTATTTCTTTACCACCATCACTGAGGAAGGCTTTATTATCTCTCCTTGTTATTCTTTGGAACCCTGCATTCAAATGGTTTCAGGGTTACCCCCAAACCAAACTCATTCACTGACTATAAAATTCATCTACATAGGATAAAGAGCAAAACCAGGAAATTTGCTCCTTTGGTTCTCTTAAAAAAAAACCTATAGTCAAATCATGCAAATCTAGCCTTATCAAAAGTTCATTCTAAATTATTAGAAAGATTGAGTCATAGAATTTTTAAAGAAATGAAGTTTTTAACTTTCAAAAACATACTAGGGTCCTCGCAAAATTAAGTAGATGTGACCAACTAGAGTTAAAAAAGAGATCTGCTCTCATAAGTACCTCTGTCATTAACAAATACATTGATTATGCACATGTTAATAAGACTTTCTGTTTAAAAAGTTGATCCAGCTAATAATCCTACTTACACAGAGATTTAAACGTTAAAGTGCATTCAAATTTATATCCAAATTGATGACAGCCACAATCCATAATTACCAAATCTTCAGAACTATTTATATTCCAAATGTTCTGTTTTCCATGGGCTCATCAGATATTGTGAATAACGGAAGTTCTCGAAACTTAAGCACCCCTCCCCCAAAAATACCAATAAGTAAGCAAAGAGCTGGAAAGAATCTGAAAAATGAATGACATTTGAGAATTTTAAGGCCAGGGAAACATTAGAAATCACATGTCTGGATGTCTCCTGAAGCAGCCAGTGATCCCAGTGTTTGTCACATCCTTATGCAACCTCCCACTCAACTCTATGAGCAAGGACTGGGCTTCTTCCTGCTTCTAACAAACAGAAAATGGCAAAAAATAATGGAATGCCACTCCTGAGACTTGAAAACTAATTAGCACATCTTCCTTTTTATAGGTGGCATGGTAAAGCATATTATCTCATGTCAGCTAGCTAGTTGGTCAAGCATTGGACCACATGGATGGTTGTTATTATCAGCCAGCCTCTCGGGTCTGCAGTCTCCTCGTCTGTAAAGTGAAAACTCAGACTATAGCAGGGATGGCCCAGTCTGGTTCCTTGCGTAAACAGAGTTTTGTTGAAATACCACTATGTTCATTTGTTCATAGCAGCACTATTGACAATAGGCAAGACATGGAAACGACCTAAGTGCCCATCAAAGAAAAATAGACTCACAGACACAGAAGACAAACTCAAGGTTACCAAAAAGGAAAGAGGAGAAGGGTTAAATTACAATTTGGGGATTAACACACCCTCACTATTATATATAAAATAGTTAGAAACAAGGTCTTACTGTAGAGCACCAAGGATTTTATTCACTATCTTGTAATAACCTATAATGAGAAAAATACCAAAAAAATATATGCATAGCTGATTTACTTTGCTATACGTCAGAAACTAACACAATATTGTAAATCAACTATTCTTAAATAAAAAGACGGTGAGGGGGTGTTTACAGGACATGACTCAGTGTTCTTTATTTAGAATGAAAAAGTGGAGGTGACTGATAATAACAATAATATGGTTTGATCTCTATCATTTATCTCTGTGGAATTAGTAGAAGATCACAGCTGTCAATGCATATTTATTTAATTCAGGATATTTATTTAATTTTGTGCTCTCTAATCCTACTGTAGAGCACAAGTAACTCCTACTGTAGAATACTACTGCTGCTCTCTGACCTGAACAGCCTGACAGGTTAATCTCCTCCAATGAAAACGCATTTCATATCATACACTCGACAGACTAATCAAAGAGCAGATTCAAATGGTCTTTCCGAGATCTAATAAATTCTCATTTTGATTTATCTATGAGAATTTATCAAAACAAACAAAAAATTCAGGGCATTAAATATATTTTCTTAAATGCAAAAGCTTAAAGAAAAAAAGAAAAGAGAGAAAAAGAAACAGGAAACGGTGACGCCCACACACTCAGAAAAGGAATCCCAGGACCAAAACCCCATTTCCTGCCCAGCAAGGTAACAGAAACGTCTCTTCTTTATCTAAAATCTGGTTCCTGTGCCATGCAGAACCAAGAGCTAAGCCAAAGTTCAGGTTTGGCAGAATTCTATTTCTTCTTTCCTTGAAAAACACAGCCAGACCTGAATCCCCAACTTTGTCTTTATTCATAAAAAGAAAGAGGAAGAGTCATCCACCATTCCTGCTTGCAAAGCCCTGGATCCACTCCAGCCTCCCCCGCCTATCCAAAATGGCCTTGCCTGGCCCACGTGTCACCAGGAATCTCTCCTACATTTGTTGCTGATTAGAGAGCGAGTAGTCTGTGTTTTGCATCCAGACCCAATCCTGGTTCCCTCCCTTCACCTTCTAACATGCTGCATTTTAGTCAAACATAACTAGAAACCAATGAGACCCAGCCAATAGCATTGCATCATTTTACTTTAGGCCTAATGCACCCCCAAACAAAGACAAATAAAAGTTTTGCAATTATCTGCTCACTTGGGCATGTGAAGAAAACCATACTTGTGTCATTTGGGAAAATTTTGCTGCTATTTTCGTTACAACTTGCCTATTTCTTTCCCCTCAAGTCCTAATGCTCCATATGAAGTCAGGGGATTTAACCAGTGTATGAACCAGGGCCTGAATAATCCAATTAAGTCAACTTCCAAGTCTCAAATAAGGAAATGATTATCAAATCACTTATGTTTTTGTTTTGTTTTGTTTTCAAATCTGCCTCTTTAGGAGTGATGTTTCACACAAAGAAGTTTGGCAGATATTTGCTAATTATCCTGACCGAAGATTCCTTCTAGCAGAAGTAAGTAACAAGAAATGCATTCCCTCCAGAAGGAGAGGGCTTCCCAGGTAGCTCAGTAATAAAGAACCCACCTGCCAGTGCAGTAGACACAAGAGAAGTGGGTTCAATCTCTGGGTTGGGAAGGTCCCCTAGAGTAGGAAATGGCAACCCACTCCAGTATTTTTGCCTGGAAAATTCCTTGGGTGAAGGAGCCTGGTGGGCTACAGTCCTTGGGGTCACAAAGAGTTGGACATGACTGAGTATACATGCATGCCTAAAGGGGAAGCAAGCTGGAAGATTGGCTAAGGATCTGGTTGCTTTTAATGGCCCTTATCTAAAAGATAGTGCAATCACCATGGAAAATAATTCAGCAGTTTCTTACAAGTTAAACCTATACCTATATTTTGCTCTATCTATTCCACCCCTAGGTCTTTAGTCAAATTAAAAATATTTGCCCAGAGGAAAGCATATAGATCCACACAAAGACTTGTACATTCATAGCAACTTTATTTATAATAGCTAAAACTGGAAACAACTCAAATAGCCATCAGCAGAAAAAGGATAAACAAATTGCGGTATATCCAAAGAAAGGGACATCACTCAGCCTTAAAATGAAGTGGACGATTGATACATCCACACAGATGAATCTGAAAATCATTATGCTGAATGAAAAGAGCCAGACAAAAACATACAATACTTGCAAACCGGTCTATAGTGTCAGAAAGCAGATCACTGGTTATCTGAGGATGAGGGTGGAAGGAGAGAGAATTACAAAGGGACACAGGAAAGTTTGGAGAGGCTGTTAAGTTTCACCCTTTTCACTAATGGTTCATGGGGTACACACATGGCAAATCATATCAAACTGTATACTTTAAAGATGAACCATTTATTGCATGTCAATTACGTCTTCATAACACTGTTTCTTTTACCGTGTGATTCCTGTCTTATTTCACTGGCAAAATTAACTATGCTGCATACTAGAAATGTGTGATACATCCGCTCGGCATTTTAGAAGTCAGATGAGATATCTCCACCAGGACAACATAACATCTGTGTTTCTTGTTTCAGAGTTCTCTGACTTCTCTCCAACAGAGGGAAAGAGATGACAAGGATGAATCTGCCTTTCCTTTCTGTGAGTAACACTACCTCCACAGTCAAGATGCAGAAATGCCTGACCCCAGAGCACACCACAGAAACCAGTTCTTCACAGGAATTCACCTTGAACTGAGAAATGGGGCCTTCTGAGCGGGTTTAGTCTAGACCTGACAGCAGAGGAAGAGGAGGGAAAAACACCTGGGTATAAAGAGTCCCTCGGCACCCCCTCCTGGGGAAGACTCTTGTCCTTCCCAATCTCATCGGGAAAACCCCCCTGCTTCTCAAAGCCGCCCTGCACCCACAGACAGATGTTCATCTGGAAAATGCCACTTTGTGTTAAGTACACAGTTGGTTGATTTACACACCCAGCTGCAGGGCTCACCAGCAACAACAAGTGCTGTGTGTGCTAACAGCCTCTCTGTTAACTCCCCCATCTGAAAGCTAACTAGCCCTCCCAGCCCACGTGTGATTCCAGCCACACACTTCTGCCTTTCACCTCTTGCTGCACTGTGGCTCATGTCCCAGGTAAGCCCCAGACAAGCCCAGTTAGCTTATTTCTGGACCAGGATATGGTAAGATGAGTTTTTGATACAGGTCCCACTCAGGATGAAAGGCATAAAGATGCTTCTGGCCCTCCAGGAGGCTCAGCCTTCTTGGAATAATACCATGTTGCCAAAGCAGCCACAGTGTTGGTTTGAGAGATGCCCAGAGTCAAAGATTTCTGACACATCTCATCTGTCCATCTCATGAGATGGACATCTCATCTGTCCAGCACCACAGCGGCTTTCCACCAGGGAACAGGAGGGTGCTTGATGGCTATCTAGAGATTAGCATACTAAGTGAAGTAAGCCTGACCGTCCTAAATCTAAGTATGACCCTGGAGACTCTGCACACTTTTCAGTTTCAAGCATTCTCCCATCCATCTCGTGTGTGTGAACATCGCTGAGGAAGTGAGCGCCCCAGAAAAGTGATACAGTCACTCGCGTAGCATGAGCCAACGCTCAGGAGATTACAATAAGCATAAGCAGTCTTGTCACACAGAAGGTCAATTTCACATATTTGGTATAAAGGTATAGTTCACAACTAGAGCGATTTTGCCCCCCACCCCAAGGGGGTACTTGCGCATGCCTGGGAGTGGGAGACACCGCTAGCACCCGATGGGTAGGGCTGCAGGTTGCTGTTCACGTGCACTTGTATGTGCTCAGTCATGGTCAACTCTTTGCAACCCCGTGGGCTCTCCAGTGGCTCCTACATTGCAATGAGATTCTTTCCTGCTCAGCCATCGGGGAAGCCCACAAATCAACTATACTCCAATATATCATGAAAATTAAATTTAAAAAATAATTCCAGCTATCACAGAAGTTACCAGTTTAAACCTGAATCAGTTTTATAAAGAAAGTGTTTCAGCATGCCTAATATTTAAATGCTAATGTCATATTTATAAACGACGTGACTGAAACAGAAATACCTGTAATCATCATCATTAGTCATCTTTGTTTCAGGCAACTAATATTTTAAGAGGAGAAAATAAATTAATCAATTTAAATAGTCAAAAAGAGAAAAGAAGTAAAATAGAGGTGGCTTACTTTCTCATACATTTGACAAGTCCCCAGAAAGTCACAAGTTTTCATTGTCTATCAGGGTTTCTCAACCTCTGTATCCCTAACACTTGGGGCCAGATAGTTCCTAGTGTATATGTGGTAGGGTGGTGGGGGATGTTCTCTAGGACGCTGAGCAGCCACCTGAGGCTTCTAAACAGTGGTAAAGAATCTGCTTGCCCATGCAGGAGATGCAAGAGATGCAGGTTCTACCCCTGGGTTGGGAAAAATCCCCTAGAGGAGGGCATGACAACCCGCTCCAGTATTCTTGCCTGGAGAATCCCATGGACAGAGGAACCAGGCAGGCTACAGTCCATTGGGTTGCAAAGAGTCAGACATGACTGAAGCAACTTAGCCCACATGGGTGCATAGTGGCTTTATAATGTGTTAGTTTTAGGCGTATAGCAAAATGATTCAGATATAAATATATCCATTCTTTTTCAGATTTTTTTCCATTTTAGTTTATTGCAGAATACTGAGTTCCCTGTGCCATACAATATGACCTTGTTGATTATCTATTTTATATTTAATAGTGGGTATATTGGAGGACAAAATGGCAACCCACTCCAGTATTCTTGCCTGGAGAATCCCATGGACAGAAGAGCCTGACAAGCTACAGTGCACAGGGCCGCCAAGAGTCGGACACAACTGAAGCAGCTGAGCACGCACGCACACAGCGTCTACATGCTAATCCGAAATTCCTCATTTATCCTTTCCCCTGACCACATCTCCCCTTTGCTAACCATGAGTTTGTTTTCTGTCTGTGAGTCTGTCTCTGTTTTGTAAATAAGTTCATATGTATCACATTTTAGATTCCACATATAAGTGATATCATATGATGTTTGTCTTTCCTTGCCTGACTTACTTCACTTAGTATAATTATCTCTGCTGCTAAGTCGCTTCAGTCGTGTCTGACTCTGTGCGACCCCATAGACAGCAGCCCACCAGGGCTCCCCATCCCTGGGATTCTCCAAGCAAGAACACTGGAGTGGGTTGCCATTTCCTTCTCCATTGTATGAAAGTGAAAAGGGAAAGTGAAGTCACTCAGTCGTGTCTGACTCTTAGCGACCCCATGCACTGCAGCCTAACAGGCTCCTCCGTCCATGGGATTTTCCAGGCAAGAGTACTGGAGTGGGGTGCCATTGCCTCTCCTCTAGGTCCATCCATATTGCTGCAAATGGCGTTATTTCATTCTTTTCTATAAGCCACCTCTATTTTAAATGGTCCTCAGAATATGGAGAAGGCAATGGCACCACACTCCAGTACTCTTGCCTGGAAATCCCATGGACGGAGGAGCCTGGTAGGCTGCAGTCCATGGGGTTGCGACGAGACGGACATGACTGAGCAACTTCACTTTCACTTTTCACTTTCATGCATTGGAGAAGGACATAGCAACCCACTCCAGTGTTCTTGCCTGGAGAATCCCAGGGATGGGGGAGCCTGGTGGGCTGCCGTCTATGGGGTCGCACAGAGTCAGACACGACTGAAGCGACTTAGCAGCAGCAGCAGCAGAATATGGAGTTAGGCAAAGCATCTCATTTTCTGCCTTGATTTCCCACGTCTGCAAAATGGGATAATCCTGTCGTTTATTTCTCTTCTGTCTTTCTCCCTGAGAGCTGCTAATGAATGTTTGCCAAGTGCTTTGAAGATTCTAATTACTGTTATCCCCCCATCTATCAGCTCAAGATTGCACAGCACCTGGGAGCCCTGCCGACGGGAGACACTGAGCAAACGCAGCCAGTCCTGTCACTGTGGTTACTCTCTATCCTTCTCAGAGAGCAGTATCAGGCCCTTAGGCTTGAATTACTCAAATCAGCTCTAGAATCTGCTGAAGGAAACCGAGGGTTCTCACAACTAAATCACAGCCTTTCCCAAAGTCAAGGACTTGGGCAGAGGGCTTTCCAGGTGCCAGCAAACAGGATTCAGAAGACCGTAGCACATGGTGAGAATTCAAAAATCTTTGTTGCCAAACAGCACATGAAAAGATGCCCAAGATCACTAATTACTAGAGAAATACAAATCAAGACAACAAAGAGGTGTCACCTCACACTGGTCAGAACAGCCATCACCAAGTAAGTCTACAAATAATAAATGCTGGTGAGAATGTGGAGAAAAGGGAGCCACCCCTCCTACACTGTTGGTGGGAGTGCAAATGGGTGCAACCGTGATGGAGAACAGTAAGGAGGGTCCTTATAAAACCAAAAATACAATTACCGCATGATCCAGCAATCCTACTCCTGGGTGTATATCCAAAAATGATGAAAACTGTAATTCACAAAGATACATGCATCCCAGTGTTTACTGCAGGACTACTCACAATTGCCAAGACATGGAAGCAACCTGAGTGTCCATCGGCAGGTGAAGGGATAAAGAAGATGTTGCACATATATACAATGGAATGCCACTTAACTATAAAAATAATATTAATAAAATAATGCCATTAGTAGCAATATGGATGGATCTAGTGATTATCATACTAGTGAAGTAAGCTGACGGAGAAAGACAAATATGATATCACTTATATGTAGAATCTAAAAAAAATGATAACAAATGAACTTATTTACTGAACAGAAGTAGACCCATGGACAGAGAAAACAAACTTACAGTTACCAAAGGGGAAGGGGGTGAGGGATAAATTAGGAGTTTGGGAGTAATATATACACACTACTCTATATAAAACAGATAATCGACAAAGACCTACCGTCTAGCACAGGGAGCTATACTCAACATCTTGTAATAACCTATAACGGAAAAGAAACTGAAAAAGAATATGTGTGTGTGTGTGTGTGTTATATATATATATATATATATATATATATATATAACTGAATCATTTTGCTGTACGCCTGAAACTAACACAACATTTTAAATCAACCATACTTCAATTTAAAAAAAAAATCTCTGTTGATTGCTGTTTGATGCATAACTCAGATAAAATGTGTCACGAAGTTGGGAATATCAATACCTACATTTCAGAGTCGCTGTGAGGATTCTATGTATTTTAAAAATCAACTCAGTGCCTCACATGGAACCAGCACCGCCCTTTAAGAAAAAAATGAGTTTATAATCCAAAATCTGCCGATGACTATCAAGTTGTGTCAGTTTCTCCCAAAGTTCTTGCCAGACAGCTGAAAGCCTGACAGTCAGCACTCAAATATATTTGCCAAAAGCGAGGACAATCTCTCTTCACCTCTCATCACAGTTTCCTGACCCCGAGTGTCTATCTGGAAATGACAACAGCTTCAAGTTCTTAGGTCTGGAGGAAGCCACCGACAAAACCCCAAGGAGCCCAGGCTACGTGAATCAGCGCCGAGGAGTCACCACCGGAAGCCGAAAACATGAGGCCTGTGTGTCTGTCATCACAGATGGACCAACTAACCCACGAAGTCAAGGCCAGCATAAAACTATAGCCGAGTAACAAACAGTGTCAGGCACGCAGAAGTGTCCATGCGAGTGGCAGTATTAGTAAAGTGATAGGAAATATCAGATAAACTGATGAACTCAGAGGAAGGGATTTGGAGAAGGTGGAACTTTGTAGAGTCCGAAAGCACAGACCGAATTCTGGAAGAAAGATGCTGGAAAAGCAGCCTAGGCTTCTTCACTTTCCTCCCAATTGCAAAGCAATCCTTCTGGTTTTCCAGGCAAACTTCAGCCTCAATTGTAAAGACTGAGTTCTGGAATGGGTTTTACAGTGCCTTGCTCAGCTGCCTGCTACTGACAGCAACCCAGAGTCCCTAGAGCTTGTCATTCATCCAGAGCGGGACTGAAGCAGACCTGAGGTTCTCAGACTTGAGCCTGCATCAGAGCCAGTGGAGGGCTTGCAGACACACACTGCTGGACCGTATAGTGGGGCTAGGGCCTGAGGGTCTACATTTCTAACCAGTTCCCAGGTGATGTTGTTGGCATGGGAGAGTCCTCTGGAGAACCAGTGAATGAGAGTAAAGCTACATTCGAGCAAACACACAACTCTTTTGGGAAAATAAGCCAAACGCGCACCCAACCCAAGGCTAGTCAGAAGCACCTGCTTCAGGCTACACTGGACATCATGACCTGTGTCGTTATGACATCATTTTACTAGACGTTCAGCCTCAGATACCCAGGAAGACTCCAAGACCTGGCTCTCTGACACAAATATTTGTTGACCTCCTACCATGAGCCAGGTTACTTGTGTTGACCTCAACTCTCTGATATTTTCATCACAATTTGCAAGATCAGCATTATATGATGCAAAATGCTTCTTTCAGTTGACATAAAGGAAAGCAGCAGATAGACAGGGATCAAACAAGAGATTTTAAACACACATACACCAACACACCCCTAAGTGACCCAGCACAGGAAGAGGGCGGAGGCCAGAAAAAGGGACCAAAGAGAAAAAAAACAACCCCAGGCAGATGACAGATCAACTACTCTGTGGTTAGGTCCAGAGCCTAGGGATTGAATCAGTTCTGGAAAGTGCTGCCCTCCCAGATCTTCCTCTCATCTTGCACTTTTTAAACAAGCATTTTCTTCATTTTTAAATCTGCCAGCAAGGACCTGCTGTACAGCACAGGGAATGCTGCTCAATATTCTGTAATGACCTAAATGGGAAGAGAATTTGAAAAAGGATAGATGCCTGTATATGTATAACTGAATCACTTGGTCACACGCCTGAAACTAATGCAGCGTTGCCAATCACCCATGGTCCAGTATAATATGGGGTGGGGGTTGGTGGGAAGGAGGTTCAAGAGGGAGGGGGTGTGTGTATATTTATAGCTGATTCATGTTGTGTACAGCAGAACACAAATTGTAAAGCAATTATCCTCCAATTAAATATACACACACACACACACACACACACATGAATCCAATGATGAACCATAATGGAAAGAATATTTTAAAAAGAATGTATATGTATGTGTAACAGAGTCACTTTGCTGTCCAACAAGAATTAGCAACATTGTAAATCAACTACTTCAATTTTTAAAAAGAATAAAAAATAAAATTCAAAACATGATAGACAAGTAAAGAAGAGCAAAAACATTTTTTTAATAAAATAAAAGATAAAACTTCCTAGCCACGGTAGTCCTTTCTACAACATTTGGCATTTTTCAGAATCTATTGAATGCTTATGGAAGAGATATTCTTTCACTCAAGGCAGGTAAGTATTCATCTTTTCAGTGAAGACTAGAGCTATTCTTGTCACAGCACTCCTTTTGGTTTCTTTTTAATGAGTGAGGCTGAAAAATAAATTCACCAGCTGAAAACTGCCAGGGAAATTTGTGATGGCAAATGCAATTATGAACTTGGTTGAAATGTATTATTAATAATCATGTTTAGCTCTGTTGTAGCGTTTGCTGGCTTCAAAGCCTTTTACAAACATCAACTAATGAATCCTTACCTCAGCATGGTGAAGTAATTAAGTATTATTATCCCATTTTACAGAGAGGGAAACTGAGGCACCCAGAGGCAAAGTACCCTGCCTGCAGTCACAGAAAGGCTCTCAGGATCATGAGCCCTCTCTGACTTCTGTTTGTGCACTGGAGAGATCTCCCTCCTGCGGAAAATCAAGTTTCTAGAAGGAACCACACCTCAAAAAAAAAAAAAAAAAAAGAATTGATGGAGAAAGCCAGGTGCCTTCGTTCCATAACACCTTGCTACCAAGACGCAGAATTTTATTTTTCTTAACATTTCCCTCCTCATTAACTTTTAAAAAGCATGCTGACTTGGGGGAAATACTGAAGCATTTTAATGATGTGTAAAATTTAAAAAGAATCATAAAAACTTCTGCCCACACAGAGAGAATACAGGCCTGGTATTGGACTCATGCTTTTCTTTTCCCTCTTCTATTTCTCTCCACTCCACTTCCGTACCATGCAGATCGGATACAGCCAGAAACTTCTGAGTGAGAAGGAGAGAGAATGAACATCCAAGTGCGACAGTTTCAGCCAAGAGAGCGGACCACGCTCTCCATTGCCCTTTGACAAATCTGATTCTCACCTTCGTTTCCTGAACTTTTCACAGACCTGCCAGCCCCACCACAAAAGCTCCTCTGGGGTTTTTGGCTTTTTTTTTTTCTTGTATTTTGCCTAATTTTCTTTCCATCTCCCTTCTGTTTTTAGATCTTCTCTTCAACAGGAAAGGTAGCCGGCTAGGTCTGAGGGCTGGCCTCTCTAAAGCGCCCTCGCCCCCGTCGAAGGACCTGTGCTTGTGAGCTCAAAGTCTGAGACAGACCGAAAGCGGCAGCTTGTGACTGGCGTCCGCGGGGGCCTCGGGAGCCTGTGGCGAAGGTCTCCTGGTGGCCAGGGCCATCTTCCTACGCCTGCCCTTGCAGTGTTGAGCGGGGTGATGCCAGGGTCTTTTCTCCTCATTCCATTGCTCATGGAAGGTGGGAGACAGCAGAGGGGCGCCTCCTCCCTGGGCTGAGACACCTGCCCCCGCCCTGGACATGCTCTCTGTTTTTTTTTTAATTTAGGGGTTTTTTTTTAATTCATTTATTTCTGTGTGTGTGTGTAAAATCTCCTCGGGTTTAATTTTTATTTATTCTTTTAATCCGAGTAATAGTGCTTTGAAGGCTTCCCAGATGGCTCAGTAGTAAAGAATCCTCCTGCCAGTTCAGGAGACCCAGATTTGATCCCTGGGTCGGGAAGATCCCCTGGAGAAGGATGTGGCAGCCCACTCCAGTATTCTTGCCAGGGACAGAAAAGCCCAGTGGACTACAGTCCATGGGGTCACAAAACAGTCAGACATGACCGAGCAACTAAACAACAGCGATGTAATTCTTCACAGTGTTGTGGTAGGGTTCGTTGTGATGCCCGAATCACGTCAGCACTGGCCACACTGGCCACTGTGCATTCCCTGTCTGTCCTCCGCGGGCTCTGGAGAAAGTTGACTCCCTGAGCTTTTAAACCGCACACAGTTTCAGACACATTTTTTAATGTTTTTATTTTCTTTTGGTTGAAGCATCATTGATTTACTATGCTGTGTTAGTTTCCTGTGTATAGCAAAGTGATTCAGTTACACAGAAGTATGAACATATTCACATTCTTTCTAAAAATTATTTTCTATTTTATAGTGTATTGCGATATATTGAATACAGTTGCCTGTGCTCCTCAGTAGGACCTTGTTGTTTATCTATTTTATATATAGCAATGTGACTCTGTTAATTCCAAACTCCTAATTTATCCCTCCCCTCATTCCCTCTTGGTAACCATAAATTTGTTTTATCTGTTTGTGAGTCTATTTTTGTTTTATAAGTAAGTGCATTTGTACTGTTTTTTTAACTTCCACATATAAGTGACATCATATGATATTTGTATTTCACTTTCTGTGTGTGTGTGTGTGTGTTTCGCTTTCTGACTGATTTCAGTTCGTATGACAATCTCTAAGTCCATCCGTATTGCTGCAAATGGCATTATTTCATCCTTTTTGATTGCTGAGTAATATTCCATTGTATATCATTACCACATCGTGCCTCTGCTTTGACACAACCACATTAAAGGGAAAATTGCTGTCTGTGTGTCTGTCTCATTCACTGAACTATGAGATCATCTTGAGTAAAACTGGATCGTATTCATCCTGACATCCCAGCTCCTGGAATTGTACTCACCCACGGCAGGTACTCCATAAATGTTCATTAAACGTAAGCATAACTGAATAATTGACTAGATCCTGCCTTGGACTGTGTGGGACAGACATCACCAGGACCCCCTGCCCCATCCCCACCTACTCTTGCATCAGATGCTCCCAAACCAGATGATCACCAAGATTATTCAATGAGGTTTTAAAATTCTAATCCCTAGGTCCTTGCACAGAGATTTGGAAAACCTTCCCCCACACGATTTGGATCTATATGCCAGATTTTTGAATCATTGCTTAAGTTTGCTCAGAGAAACTTGACATGACATAAAAAAATGATGCTTTAGGAGAAATAAGGTTGAAAAAGTTACATTCACGTAAAACACTAGACAAGCCACAGCCAGGAAGGGAGTTGTTTTTAGTTGCTCAGTCACGTCTGACTCTTTGCGACCCCCATGGATTGCAGCATGCCAGGCTTCCCTGTTCTTCACTATCTTCCAGAGTTTGCTCATGTCCATCAAGTCGGTGATGCCATCCAACCATCTCATCCTCTGTCACCCCCTTCTCCTCCTGCCCTCAATCTTTCCCAGCATCAGAGTCTTTTCCAGTGAAGGAAGGGAAAAGGGGGAAAAATCTTGTCACAGTTGCTTGAATTCTAACTTTTAGCACAAACCTCAAGGAAAATAAATTTAGTCAAAGACTTGGTACAAAAATCCAGAGCACTTGTCAAGTAAAACATTTCTCTTCTTTCAAGAAAGCAGAGGGATTGGGGAAAACTAGAAGCTCTCTTTAACTGAAGTTATAAGCTTGAGTCTTTGGTCCATGCCAAAGTATCTTCGATAACAAATTTACACACCTATAACAACAAAAAGTCCCATCAGAAACACCAGTAAATGATTCGGAGCCTGCATTAAAGCCATACAGCTGCAAAAACATAAAATATAAGCTCAGATTTTTAGAGCAACTGCTCCAGAAAGAAGCCAGAGTCTAAATAAAATGACTTTTAAAAACAGTAACAGTAAAAGTAAGATTGTCTTTGACTTTTTATTTCATGTATCGTATGCATATGTGCACAATTGACTCATGACACAGATGAATACTGTAAATTGACCGTAGGAGGGGAGAGAAGCAGGGTTTGTGATTATGCGGGAGGATGGCAAAGAGTATGAGCTAAAAGTGTGTTTAACATTTTTATGGCTTAGTCTCCAGCCTAAGAGCGGGTAAAGCTTTAACCATTCACCCAGATGCGTACAAGGGAGAAATTAAAAAGAAACTGATCGCTGCAAAGCGAGTGGTAAGAATGACCCATGCCATCTTGACAAGCCAAGCCAACGATCAGCAGAGAGAAGGGTTGGCAAGGAAGTGAAGAAGAGGATTTTAATCTTTGCCATTCAACCCACTGGCCACGTGAGGTCTAGGTGTCCGTGAAGCTGTTCTAAGTTGTCACAGACCTCCTCTCACCCATTCCTGATCCAACTGCAAGCGCTTGTCTGTTCAGCTTTCCCCCCTCCCCCTCCACCCTGGGCACAGCAAGAAGTTACTCTGTTGTAATTCCAGTTCCAGCAAGCTTGGTTCGTTTTTAACAGTTCTGGTGTTATTAACTTTGTGACTGACTCAGAGGTGCTTGGCTCTTGAAATGGTGCCACAAAAGCTTCTCTCTCATCTCTGGGTGATGTCAGCCTCATAAACTGGGAGAACTGGAGGAAACAATAGAGATTTCAGTAGCAACATTTAATGAGGTAGACCCTTATTTTCCCCAGATCTAAAATTACTTCCATTTTCTGCATGGGGCAGTTAAAAGTGATTTGCGTGATTTGACTTTGAAATTCCCTAGAAAAAAAAATGTAAAGTTGTTTTACATTCTCCACCAGAAGATGATTTCAAGCAACTCATATGGACTTTATGAAAAGAAATCGCTGATTTCCCAACACGCTTGGCAGAGATGATTCAAACAAGCCTAAGGTAGGAATGAGTTCAGCACCAGAAACTAAAGGACATGAGCCTAGGAGAGCCTCAGTAAAGTCCCAGGAAGCTGATACCTTAAGAAGAGACCAAAACCAAGGACTCTTAGCATTGGAGACTGCTGCTGCTGCTGCTGCTACTGAGTCGCTTCAGCTGTCCCGACTCTGTGCGACCCCATAGATGGCAGCCACCAGGCTCCTCCATCTCTGGGATTCTCCAGGCAAGAGTTCTGGAGTGGGTTGCCATTGCCTTCTCCAATGCATGAAAGTGAAAAGTGAAAGTGAAGTCGCTCAGTCGTGTCTGACTCCTAGCGACCCTGTGGACTGCAGCCCACCAGGCTCCTCCGTCCCTGGGATTCTCCAGGCAAGAGTACTGGAGTGGGGTGCCATGGCCTTCTCTGGTGCATGCCTTGGAGACTGAGATGTATTCAAAGTCAGAGAAATAGTCAATGCACACACCAGTATAGCCTAGAGGGTTATATGTCCCCAGTGGAAAGACACAAACTAATCATCTGCATTAGAGACATGACTTGAATCCACAGTTTAACTTTACAAAACCATCAAGAAACAGAGCACCCATGATGGCTTGCTGACAGCCAATGCATGATATAAACTAATGGTTCACCGGTCACTTGCCAACACCTACACTGCAACACACAATGCTTATGCTGACACGGCACAGTCTCTTCGACCAGTATAATTAGCTTTTCACTTTTTTTATGGTATCTTCCAAGTAATGCAGTGGAGAGATGTTTGCACCCTCAGCTGTTCTTATGCTTTTCGATGCAAGGGGTGAAAAAATAAGCTAGACCATGCTAGTGATGCAATGTTTGGCTCAAAACTGAGAGCTCAGAAGCTCAGCCAAAAACACAGAGCCTGTTTCTAAATTCTGAGTCTGCATTGTTGACGTTGAATTCTTCCTCCAGTGCTGCAATCACATTCTCCAATGATTAGACTCCTAACAGAGTTTGTTTAACTTGAAGCCTGTTCCCAAATAATCGTGGTAAATGGTAGGAGTCTCAATAAAGATGTCTTCATTTATTATGTCTCTGAGGCATCCTTTGCCACTGTTGATTAACTGACCCTCGTGACGGAGTCATTGACCACAAGGAGCCAGTCCTCCATGGGGTGGGTGACATATACTCAAAATCACACCGCATATTGAGACCTTATACCTTAAAGAAGCCAAGCACCTATACTATGCCTGGGAAAGCATGTCTTATCGCCCTTAATTATTTTCTTAACATGCTTTTTTTTTTTCACTTGTTTTCTTCATAGTTTGTATCCTAGGAATTGGGACTCCATGTAATGATCAGCCAGCTTCCACATAGCAATTTGAGATGTGAATTTTGGAGCCAGATAAGACTTTTTAAACCTACATCATTATATATCTGCACATCAAAGAGCAGAATCCTCATTGCCGTAGAAGGAGCATAACCTTGTATTTATACAATCTTTCAGAGAATAAATGCGTGTCAGTCATTGAAAAACGGCCACTTGCAAGACACAAATTATACCTCCACCTTCATGCAGAGATGACCTTTCAGGATGAAAACTCCTTGCAGCCACATCTGAAACAAATTTCCAGAGATAATTCACAGTCCATAAAGATTATCTCCAGAAGCATAATTGATGCAAGTGAACTGGCTGAAATAGGAGCATGTATTTGTTTGAAATACTGGGCATCTACAGGAGCCACAGACCTTTTTTGTTCTCTCAGTTCTTTTTGTTCTCTCCTTTCCTGCTTCCTCTAAGATGAGTTTTGGGGAATAGCTTTTGACAGATAAACTGTGGCAACAAAAATGCTATTCAATAGTTACACTTGGGTTCTTTTTTTTCCCCTAATATTTCCCACCCACTGGCTTAAGATCCTAAAAGTAGAAACCAACAGAACTGCCACTGCCAGACTACTAAGGACCTCAAGCAAAACTAAAGCAGAGAAGCCTGCGTGCCACAACTAAGACCCAACACAGCCAGTAAATAAATAACTATTAATGCAGAGGTTACCAGTCCATCTCTCACTTAGTCCTAAAGGACGAATCTCTTAATCCCACTGTATTATCCCTGCACAGTGTTCAAAAGCAGTCCCACTGAGTTATGACCTAACCTAAGGCAGGCTCTCTCTACAGACAGGAAAAATCAGGCAAAAAGATATGAAATGGCTTAGCACAGGCAAGACCAAAGGACGCAGCTCCATCTTTCTTCATCTGTTGCCCAAGAAGTCCCACTAATTTTCTCAATCTGATAAATGACTGATAAAATCGAAGGTAACGTGAATCTCCATGTTCATGTCTCCCAAATGAGGTTGAAAATCTGTGTGTGTTTGCACATGCATTTCCAAAATGAGTGATTTAAAATTACGTTGTCTCTGTCATTTGGTCCAGTCTGCCTTCAGGCATGAGAAACAAGGCATATTAATGATGGCAAAGTTTGCCTGTGTCCCCGGCCCCAACGAAACTCTCCCCAAGAAACTTGAAGAAGTCTTAAGGGAGAAGCTGGGAATGTTGGCATCAAACAGAACCGCCCAATTCTTTCTTGTGTTCCTGATTCAAGGTAGTTGGTAGACACAGGAATGGTTAAACAGGCCTGTGGGTGTATGGAAACCACAACCTCTGTTTGTAGCACAAATTATTACAGAGTATGAAGGCGTGTGTGGATGATGGATCATGCTCAGGGTGGTGCATCCTAACAGTAGAAAAAGTTGGGATCGCATGATTCTACAATATTGTTGGCTTAAATCAATACAGTGAACAACAGAAATTAGTTACTATCCAGTCGTCGTGCTTAGTCACTCAATCGTGTCCAACTCTTTGCAACCCCATGGACTGTAGCCTGAGAGGCTCCTCTGTCCATGGAGATGCCAAAGACAAGAATACTGGAGTGGGTTGCCATGCCCTCCTCCAGTCAACAATTGCCGCAAATAATAACCAGTAGTAACTGGGCACTTGCTAAGTGCCAGACACTATGGTAAGTGTTATATGGATTGACTGATTTCATCCACCCCCTCAAAAATTTGCAAGGTAAGTAATAAAAAATAAGGATCAAATGAACCAGAAATCCATGTTCCGTCCTACAGAGCATGATGGTGCTCTGCAAGACGTTGAAATTTTAAGGTACTTAATGGCAACCCATTCCAGTACTCTTGCCTGGAAAATCCCATGGACGGAGGAGCCTGGTAGGCTGCAGTCCACAGGGCTGCTAAGAGTCGGGCATGACTGAGCAACTTCACCTTCACTTTTCACTTTCATGCATTGGAGAAAGAAATGGCAACTCACTCCAGTGTTCTTGCCTGGAGAATCCCAGGGACGGGGGAGCCTGGTGGGCTGCCGTCTATGGGGTCGCACAGAGTCGGACACGACTGAAGCAACTTAGCAGCAGCAGCAACTCTCAAAAGTCAAGGAAGTAAACCTTGGCTGGGTTCCTCACAATGCTCTCATTACCACACGATTTTAAACCTTCTTATGGCCCGCAGAGGTCTAATAATGGGAGGGTGGGAGTAAGAAGAGCAGGGCTTTAGTTTGTTGTTCTTTGGGTATCCATCTATTTAGGGTGCCGCTAACGCGCTGACACCATCAGCTTCCTCTCTATGTGTCAACTTGCCCACTGTTGAAAGACATGAAGTAATATAGTGTATCTTCCCCCGGGGATGTGGCTGTCCAATTTAAGTAAGACCCTTGAGATCCTTGTATTAAAACTAAGTATTGGACTTCCCTGGTGGTTAAGAATAAGCTTGGCAATGCAGGGGACACAGTTGGGGAAGATCCCACATGCCTTGGAGCAACTGAACTCGTGTACCACGACTACTGAGCCTGTGCTCTAGAGCCTGGGAGCCACAGCTACCGAGCCCACCTGCTGCGGTTACTGAAGCCCAAGTGCCTCGAACCTGAGCTCCACAACAAGAGAAGCCACTGCAATGAGGAGCCCCTGCACCTCAGGTAGAGAGGAGCCCCTGCTCACTGCAGCCAGAGAAGGTCTACACACGGCGATGAAGACCCAGCCCAGCCAAAAATAAAGAAATGTCTTTATTAGCAAAAAAAAAAAGCAAAGTATTACTAAAAATCCCCAAGATAAAAAGGAAAAAAAGAAGAAAGGATTTCTTTATGACACTGGTCTACTCCTTCTGAGCAAAGGTACAATAAAGCTACTAATGGTTATGTGAGAGACAAGGCCAGGACTGGTGCCACAGGCTGCACAGTTCAACGCATATTCTGCCCTGGTTTTCTGCGAACCCTTGGGCAATTTATTTAAGCACCCCACACCTCAGCTTGTTCATCTGTAAAATGGGTATAATCATACTCTCTACCTCGCTCACATAGCATGAGGTAGTTAATTAAAGATGTGTAAAGCTTTTGAAAACATAAAGTGCAATGTATGTGCTAATTAATATAAATCCAAAAAGTACCACTGTTCAATTTTTAATGACCTATATATTTTATTAAAAATACATAAAGCACATAATAAAATTAACCTCTATGTCAAAAATTACTGCCAGCCTGTGCTGTCTTGTTCATCCCTCTGCCAAAACAACCATAACAACTTCCTGAACTCAAGTAATAATTTTATTCAATGATAGAAGTTCAACCAATATGACCAGGCCTAACCGGTGATTTACTGGGTCATAAAAGAACATCCTCTATTCTTGCCTCAATTTCCCCTGGTTATTATAAGTCCATTAATGCAACACTAGGCTCTATTGCCAAAACATTACAATAAGATAACAGAGTTTTATTCCAACTTCATGTTAAATGGTTTAAACAGTGAAAGTACAATTTTATTTAGATCTTTGAAAAATCATCTAAAATAGTTCATCAAAAGGGAAAGATATTTTAAAAGTCATTTTCATGTCTGGTTTAGAATGAGAAAAACTAAAATGGAAGGAGGAAGACTCCTACAGGTATCAGTCCTAGACTTCTAATCCTCAGAACTAGAGACAGCCTGAGAAGGAAATCTCATCTAGATCCTTTGCTTTCCCTCAACAGAATAGATTACTGGACCACAACAGTAAACATCTCTCCTCTTCAATCAACTCTAGACTCATCCTGTTTAATAATTCAAGGTCCATGATTAGAAGATGCACACCATTATACACAGGATAGATAAAGAACAGGTCCTCCCGTAGGTCACAGGAAACTATAGTCAATATCCTGGGATAAACCAGAATGGAAGAGAATATGAAAAAGAATATACATATATATGTTGCTGTTAGAAGACTCTTGAGAGTCCCTTGGACTGCAAGGAGATCAAACTAGTCAATCCCAAAGGAAATCAACCCTGAATATTCATTGGAAGGACTAATGCTGAAGCTACTAATACTCTGGCCACCTGATGTGAAGACCCGACTCATTGGAAAAGACTCTGATTCTGGAAAGATTGAGGGCAAAAGGAGAACAGAGGATGAGATGGCTGGATAGCATTACCAACTCAATGGACACGAATCTGAACAATCTCTGGGAGACAGTGAAGAACAGGGGAGCCTGGCGTGCTGTAGTCCATGGGGTCGCAAAGAGTCTGACACAAATTAATGGCTCAGCAACAACAAAATGTTGCTGTGCAGCAGAAATTAACACAACAATGTAAAACAATTGTACCTCAAAAAATTAAAAATAATAATTCATGATTCATGGACATTTAGAATTTCAAGAGGAGAACAAGATATACAAAATGACGTTTTGGTTGTCGTCAGCCTTTAGAGAATGATAGTAAAATTTAAATCAATCCCATGAGCTTGTCCTTCCTGAACAAAACCTTATGATCAAGCCATGAAGACCAAGAATATGGGGATCCTGCCTCAAATTCGATACAAAGTCCTAGAAAGATAAGATCAAAGATTTTATGAACCAACTTGAGGCCGTTCTGAAAGCCGTATGTAAGACAGATATGTGGAATTAAATGAATGAAAGAAAAAAAACAATTGAATGGGGCATGTCACTGCTAAGGGAATTTGGAGCAAAGGGTTTCTTTGAAGAACTCTTGGCAGGTAGGTGACCTCAGTGGAGCCATAAAGAAAGGCTGGGGTTGAGAGAAGCAAGGAGGCAGTGAGGATAAATCCATGTGAGCGTGCGGAATGGAGGGTGGGGGCCACAGGGACGTGGGGAATGTACAACGCTGCCCTTTCATACGGCTCCGCGGTGACAGTAGTGATAAAGAGCCTGCCTGACGATGCAAGAGACATGAGATACAGGTTTGATCCCTGAGTCAGGAAGATCCCTTGGAGGAGGGCATGGCAACACACTCCAGCATTCTTGCCTGGAGAATCCCCATAGACAGAGGAGACCAGCAGGCTGCAGCCCATAGGGTCACACAGAGAGGGACACGACTGAAGCACTCAGCATGTACGCATGCCCTTTCGAAGAAACCAAGCAGCGCAAACTATGAACAGTGTTACGTGCTCTGCTCCGAATACTTACTACGCAGCCACCTCATTCAATGATGCACATTCTCCTAGAGAACATAGTGTGGGTAACAATGAGTGAAATTCACTTGTTCACTTTCAGCAGCAAGTGTACTCTGTCCTGCTAGTCAAGTTGGTCCTCACCTTCTTGTTCTCTCCATCTCAGACTCTATGTCACACCCATTCCCTTTTCTGCTGCTCACTAGCTCCAGAAGTTACCAGAAAAGCAATGTGTGGAACTGGACCAGTCCCAGGAAAACACCTGTAACAACTGCAATACAGCTGCGGCTTTAAAAGGCACACCTGACCACACCCGAGGTTCCTGGGGGACAAGAACAAATGGTTAAAGGGGCAGTGGTCCACACACCATTAAACGAAGCAGCTTATCTTATCAGACAGAATGTCTCTCCCTAGTTCAAACATGAGAGGACTGAGAAGAGGAGAGACGGAATCTGTTTCCTCCAGAGTTGTTTTGTTTAAGAGCTTGATCATAATGCATAGGAAACAGTTTAAAGTTTGAGTGCTACCTATAAACCTGTTCCCTTTACGCTAATTGCTCTCAATAAAACTAGATCAAGAACTAAGTCTCTTAGGCCAGGACAGGTTCTAGCATGCCTGCTGGGCACCAGTTCAGAACCTTGGGTCCCATCTGATAGGCCCTTTGGAAGCAGATAGATGGCCTGAATGGTAAATGGTAAATCAACAGATACAACATATTAATAGGTAAATGATCTTGCATGGAAAAGAGAGTACAGTAAACAGTCTGTCATCACAGATGTTTCATCAGAGAAAACGCTTTGAAAGGAGTAGACACCTTGATTCAGCCTACATGATTCATCAGCACACATACCTTCCGATACCTTTGCAACTGGAATCAGAAAGGCCAAGTGAACAGCAAAACAGGAACCCAGGTGAAGCGGCTTGGAGTGACTCCCGAGCGATCTGCTACCTCCAGTGAATTTCTCCTGCTTTACCTGAAGTCTGCAAACAAGACGAAGGCCAGGCCACGGTTAACCTGAACACCAGCGATTTCATGAGAACATGCAGTGTTGGCCACCAGCTCTGACCTCTGCCTGGCTACAGGGACCCTCCCTCTGTCTACCTTGGCTTCCTCACCAGCTGCTCCTACACTCAAGCTAAGGAGCGTGAACAGCCAGATGCAAGGGCTAGAAAGGGCTCAGCACCCACTCGAGCTCTCCACCTGGATTTGAAATTGCAGATGCATTGCCCTCAGAGATGACTGCTTAGTCAGGGCATCTATCATACACACTGAGGGGTCCCAGAGCCTTCTCTTATCAAGTGAGCCTGAAGACATGTTGTATACTGGGTCGAAATTCTGCCTGATCCATCTTTAGCCTGTGCCCTCTTGTTGTATCTTAACCCTCCTTACAGAAATCCTTTTATGGACCCACAGTCAGAATATCTGCTAACTTGCTGAAAATGCTGCACACTTTTCTCTGTGAATAGCAATTAGTGCAGATGATAAAAAACCAATTCCTTTGGCTTAAGCCACCAAACACTTGTGAGATGGCATGATTTGTGGACCTGATACCATTGATTCTATCCAGACCATTCACACACTATCACAACAAGCAGGGTCAAAGCTCTTACGAAGGCCTTTGAGGAATTTGGCCCTAAAACATTGATTTATTAAAGGTTCTCTCTGTGCAGTGTTTGGAAAACTAGGAGAAAGGAGAGGTGGGGTGTGTGTGTGTGTGTGTGTGTGTGTGTGTCTTCAGTGAGAGTTTCAGCACCAACCACTTTTCCTGCAGGCAAATTCTCCACTAATACCTTTAGAGCAAAGGTGACTTTCCCATTGGTTCTTATGCCAGAATGCTGATTTCATACCCAGAAAGAATGGAGCAATGGACCTATTAAATTAGAGCAACCAATCAAGTGAATTTTTAGGGTCATAAGAGAAAGGAAACTGATGATATCTCTCAGTAGTTCTATTAGAGTTTTGCAAACATTCAAAAGATGGCTTTAGCACATCCTTGAAGATAAATTCCATAAGAATTGTAGTCTTAGAAAAAGAGTTCTCCAGTCTTAGCTCCCAAACCCCTGGAAGAAACCTCTGTTTCAGCCTAACATGAAAAGATTGAGGGCATCTTGGAAATCTCTTACAGCTAAAGATTAAAAAAGCATCAGAAATCACTTCTCTCCTATACTTTTGAAGGAGCAACATATTTGCCACCTTGTATAAAATAATGATGATTTTTATAACATTCAGGTCAGTTCGGATCAATTGCTCAGTCGTGTCCAGCTCTTTGCGACCCCATGAATTGCAGCACTCCAGGCCTCCCTGTTCATCACCAACTCCTGGAGTTCACTCAGACTCACGCCCATCGGGTCAGTGATGCCATCTCATCCTCTGTCGTCCTCTTCTCCTCCTGCCCCCAATCCCTCCCAGCATCAGAGTCTTTTCCAGTGAGTCAGCTCTTCGCATGAGGTGGCCAAAGTATTGGAGTTTCAGCTTTAGCATCAGTCCTTCCAGTGAACACCCAGGACTGATCTCTTTTAGGATGGACTGGTTGGATCTCCTTGCAGTCCAAGGGACTCTGAAGAGTCTTCTCCAACATCACAGTTCAAAAGCATCAATTCTTCGGCCCTCAGCTTTCTTCACAGTCCAACTTTCACATTCATACATGACCACAGGAAAAACCATAGCCTTGACTAGACGGACCTTTGTTGGCAAAATAATATCTCTGCTCTTGAATATGCTATCTAGGTTGGTCATAACTTTTCTAAGGAGTAAGTGTCTTTTAATTTCATGGCTACAATCACAATCTGCAGTGATTTGGGAGCCCCAAAAAATAAAGTCTGACACTGTTTCCACTGTTTCCCCATCTATTTCCCATGACGTGATGGGACCAGATGCCTGGGTTACATTTCTAGGCAGACCCTGCAAAAGTATTTGGGACTAGACTTTATCTGTTTATTTGTGAAGGAACTTTCTCGTTTTTGTAGGATTTGTTCCTTTGGTTTAAAAACTATTGCATTTGTTGAGAAAAATATCAATTTCTCACTTTTACAAGTCTGAGGTTAAAACATTGTTTTAAATTGAGGAAGTCCAACTCAGAGGGATCATTTGAAAATGCCAGGATTTCATTGGGGCTAATGAAAAGCAGAAAATATTAGTTCTTCTCAAGCAGAAAAGACTGAAATTCCAGACCACAGCATGTCCATTCCATGGTCCTGCCCTCTTAACCCTCCACTTTACCCTCCCATGAAAGCAAATCAAGGATTTGATTCTCAAAAAGAATCCTAATCTGGGTGGTAACTGCATCACAGAACATTGATTGTATTTTTTATTTTAAACTGATTAGCTTTCTTTGAAGGAGGAAACAAAACTACTTAAGATAATCAAACAGAAACAAACAAAATGTGATGGCACCCTGGGAGTATGAATACCCCCAAATTAATTCTAAGACAAATACTGATTCTCATCAGGTGTAGTGTGAAAAGCAGGTGTATCATCAGCATTAATCAGATGAGAATGGAAAGGGTACACTCAACAACGACATTCAACATAAACATCTTACATGGGTAAAGAGTCTGATAAAGAGTGGATATATGTGTATGCATAAATCACTGTGCTGTACACCTGAAACATGTAAAGTGTTACATATAAACAACATTGTAAATCAACCATACTCTAATATAAAATAAAAATTAAATTAAAATTAATAAAAAAGCAATGGAACAAAACATACCCCCAAAAATCATATTTGAAAAATTATAGTAATAGAGCAATCCCCTCTTACAACTCTTCTGATTAGAATCAATGCAGCTTTCACTCCTAAAACGAGTTGTTTCACCTTTGTTTATCTGAGAGCATTCATCTAAAGAACCAGGACCATAAAGGAAAACATTTGCCTATTTTCATCAGGATAATTTCAGATTTGTGCATTCCATTTTTGTCCTATACACCAAAACCAAAGGAGTGCTGTAGGGAAATAAACGTGTCTTCAGAGTAACAATTTAAGACCAACTGAACCTAAACTAATAGGACTAGGAATAATATTTTCATAGCTATTCAAACTGATTCTGAATCCCACGGGAAGTTGTAGATAATTCCTATCACATATCACAGCCATCTCAGCTTCTCAGTGGTGGGAGGAAATTAACATTTATTCAGAATCTCCTATGTGCTAAACACCATACAGACATTTTTACTTGGATTTAATCCCTACAACCAGAGCTGACATTCATCTGGTCTGCTCCAACACAAAATACAGGCTGGCATCCGGTTCAATTGGCCAGACATCATTTCTGATTGACCTTTCCAGAGTACTGTTATTATTATCTTAGTATTTACAAATGAAGAAACTGGAGTTCGTGCAGAAAAGTAACTTCCTGAGGGTCACACAAATTTTAAGTGGAGACAAGAATTCAAACACAACCAATCCCACCTTCTTATGCCTCACTTATTTCTGTTTCAACTAGTTCATGTTTTTACTTCGCTGAGAAAGTTGAGGTTGGGTTTGGCATTATTCATTCCCAATCTATGCTCAGGAATGCAAATAGTCTCACTTGAGTACATGCAAAAGTATTCATGGAAAGTCCTGTTCACAAAACAATTGAGTATGGTTTATTACACATACATTAAAGGGATTTTTAAGTGGTTTTTTTTTAACAGTAATGAGCATTTGCAACAGTCAGTTGGAGAATATCTGCTAAGACCTCATTGTGTGAGGAACATTTATTTATCCATTCAACAAACATGACACAGACAAGAAGTACTTTCTGTCTGGAATGAAAACCAAAAACAGAGTTAGGAGAAACTCCTGGATCCTCCTGTTCTATTATCTATCTGGTGCTTCAGAGTTTTATACAATATTCCAAACAAGACTTTTCAACCGAAGTATGAATACTTGCAAAGCCAGAGGACTCATCTTTGGACAGTTGTGACTATTAGAAAGTTCTTCCTTGTATCATCGGCCTTAATTTAAAAAAAAAAAATGTCAATACTGCTGCCACATGGTAACTCTTTAACTAGAGAAAACCAATGTGTCTTACTTAAGTTTCCATCAACCTTGGTCCTCCAGGATGCATGGCCCAAGTTCTTTAACCATTTCTCATATGGACATCACTTCAAGTTCTCTCATCATCCTAGCTGGGATCCTTTCCATGCTCTCAAAAGTGTAGATTTCTATTAACATGTTCTGAACGAATTCAACAAAGCAGAGCCTTTTCTTGCAAAGTTATCTGGACTATAGAACACTCATAGATAAAAATGATCTAGAGCCCTCCTATGTGAAAGTAGGAATTGGTCCTAGAGCTCACCTAATGCCCTGGGCTCTGCCAAGTAGGATATCAGCATTTAGAGAGACTCATCCAAGGTTGCAGTCAGTCAGTTCAGTTCAGTTCAGTCACTCAGTCATGTCCGACTCTTTGCGACCCTATGAATGGCAGCACACCAGGCCTCCCTGTCCATCACCATCTCCCCGGAGTTCACTCAGACTCACACCCATCGAGTCCATGATGCCATCCAGCCATCTCATCTTCTGTCGTCCCCTTCTCCTCCTGCCCCCAATCCCTCCCAGCATCAGAGTCTTTTCCAGTGAGTCAACTCTTCACATGAGGTGGCCAAAGTACTGGAGCTTCAGCTTTAGCATCATTCCTTCCAAAGAAATCCCAGGGCTGATCTCCTTCAGAATGGACTGGTTGGATCTCCTTGCAGTCCAAGGGACTCTCAAGAGTCTTCTCCAACACCACAGTTCAAAAGCATCAATTCTTCAGTGCTCAGCTTTCTTCACAGTCCAACTCTCACATCCATACATGACCACAGGAAAAACCATAGCCTTGACTAGACGGACCTTAGTCGGCAAAGTGATGTCTCTGCTTTTGAATATACTATCTAGGTTGGTCATAACTTTTCTTCCAGGGAGTAAATGCCTTTTAATTTCATGGCTGCAGTCACCATCTGCAGTGATTTTGGAGCCCCCTCCCCAAAAAAAAAAAGTCTGACACTGTTTCCACTATTTCCTCATCTATTTCCTATGAACTTATGGGACCAGATGCCATGATCTTCATTTTCTGAATGTTGAGTTTAAGCCAGCTTGTTCACTCTCCACTTTCACTTTCAAAAGGCTTTTAGTTCCTCCTCACTTTCTGCCATAAGGGTGGTGTCATTTGCATATCTGAAGTTATTGATATTTTTCCCAGCAATCTTGATTCCAGCTTGTGTTTCTTCCAGTCCAGCGTTTCTCATGATGTACTACACATAGAAGTTAAATATGCAGGGTGACAATCTACAGCCTTGACGTACTCCTTTTCCTATTTGGAACCAGTCTGTTGTTCCATGTCCAGTTCTAACTGTTGCTTCCTAACCTGCATGCATATTTCTCAAAGGGAGGTCAGGTGGTCTGGTATTCCCATCTCTTTCAGAATTTTCCACAGTTGATTGTGATTCACACAGTCAAAGGCTTTGGCATAGCCAATAAAGCAGAAATAGATGTTTTTCTGGAACTCTCTTGCTCTTTTGATGATCCAGCCTTCTTCACAGTCCAACTCTCACATCCATACATGACCACAGGAAAAACAATAGCCTTGACTAGACGGACCTTAGTCAGCAAAGCACTGTCTCTGCTTTTGAATATGCTATCTAGGTTGGTCATAACTTTTCTTCCAAGGAGTAAGTATCTTTTAATTTCATGGCTGCAGTCACCATCTGCAGTGATTTTGGAGCCCAGAAAAATAAAGTCTGACACTGTTTCCACTGTTTCTCCATCTATTTCCCATGGAGTGATGGGATGGATGCCATGATCTTCATTTTCTGAATGTTGAGCTTTCCATGGGGATGGTTTTAATTCCTATCTCCTGTACAATGTCATGAACCTCATTCCATAGTTCATCAGGCACTCTATCAGATCTAGTCCCTTAAATCTATTTCTCACTTCCACTGTATAATCATAAGTAATTTGATTTAGGTAATACCTGAATGGTCTAGCGGTTTTCCCTACTTTCTTCAATTTGAGTCTGAATTTGGTAATAAGGAGTTCTTGATCTGAGCTACAGTCAGCTCCTGGTCTTGTTTTTGTTGACTGTTTAGAGCTTCTCCATCTTTGGCTGCATAGAATATAATCAATCTGATTTCAGTGTTGACCATCTGGTGATGTCCATGTGTAGAGTCTTCTCTTGTGTTGTTGGAAGAGGGTGTTTGCTATGACCAGTGCATTTTCTTGGCAAAACTCTATTAGACTTTGCTCTGCTTCATTCCACATTCCAAGGCCAAATTTGCCTGTGACTCCAGGTGTTTCTTGACTTCCTACTTTTGCATTCCAGTCCCCTATGATGAAAAGGACATCTTTTGGGGGTGTTAGTTCTAAAAGGTCTTGTAAGTCTTCATAGAACCGTTCAACTTCAGCTTCTTCAGCATTACTGGTTGGGGCATAGACTTGGATTACTGTGATATTGAATGGTTTGCCTTGGAAACGAACAGAGATCATTCTGTCATTTTTGAGATTGCATCCAAGTACTGCATTTCAGACTCTTTTTGTTGACCATGATGGCTACTCCATTTCTTCTGAGGGATTCCTGCCCACGGTAGTAGATATAATGGTCATCTGAGTTAAATTCACCCATTCCAGTCCATTTTAGTTTGCTGATTCCTAGAATGTTGACGTTCACTCTTGCCATCTCTTGTTTGACCACCTCCAATTTGCCTTGATTCATGGACCTGACATTCCAGGTTCCTATGCAATATTGCTCTTTACAGCATCAGACCTTGCTTCTATCACCAGTCACAGCCACAGCTGGGTATTGTTTTTGCTTTGGCTCCATGCCTTCATTCTTTCTGGAGTTATTTCTCCACTGATCTCCAGTAGCGTGTTAGGCACCTACTGACCTAGGGAGTTCCTCTTTCAGTATCCTGTCATTTTGCCTTTTCATACTGTTCATGGGGTTCTCAAGGCAAGAATACTGAAGTGGTTTGCCATTCCCTTCTCCAGTGGACCACATTCTGTCAGACCTCTCCACCATGACCCGCCTGTCTTGGGTTGCCCCGCTGGCATCGCTTGGTTTCATTGAGTTAGACAAGGCTGTGGTTCACAGCCTTGTCTAACTCAACACAGTCAGTCAGCAATGCATAATAAAAGCATAAATCTAGACTTTGGGATGTAACAATTGTGCTAACTCTTAGGACCGACATCCCCTGGACCAAACCTAACATGGTACCTGAGAAACATAACAACATCATCCAGTTGATACAACTAGATGTTGCTGAGAAACAACTAACATTCAGCTTGTTGATGTTTCTTCTGCTGATCTAAGCTGTTGCTTGACTAAATGAATCCAGTCAGACAGAGATCAAGCAGCCCATCCCAGATCTTCGTTCATTCCTCTCTGAGTGCCTCTTGACATGGACTGATCAAAATAACAGAGACTGTTGTATGAACACACACGTTGTCCAGAAGAGTCATTCCAGTTAGGATAGTTAACCCAATTCTCACCGATGAATCCAAAACTCATATTTTTATTCCTCATAAAAATAACCATGAAATCAGAAGCCTGAGAGGCTTCAGTCTGCTCATATTGAAATGACAGCAATGCCTCTTTGGGGCATTTCTTCCTAATTTTAAAATCATCCTGAATACAAGAAAAAAAAGGTCAAAATGATGAATTCACTGTCAGAACATTGGTTCTCTGGATCTTCCTGTACAATTTCATCCTAAGAAATTTTCTAATCACCCAAAATCTCACAAGTTCCAGTACCCCAAGTTTCTCAGGCACAGAAGAATTGATGGTGCTGACTTTTTTCCTCTTCGTTTTCATTTTTTTAAAAATGCTTTGCATCTAAGGTAAAGTTCTTTTTTTCTTTTCTGGGCACTTAATAGGTTTTAATTTTATGAAACATTGTGCAACCAGATACCTTAGGGAACAGTAATTAACTAGGATTATGTTTTCATTTCAGTGAATTCTAAGTGAGAAGCCTGAACACTGATTTCGTCTGTCACCAAATGGGAAAACACACGGCTCTGCTCATTTCTAAAGTGTATTCCTTTGCTTACTATGAACAATTTTCTAATGATCTTTGCAATTTGCTTAAGCAAGCCTTCCCCAGAAAAAGCAATGGATTATTTACAATAGTGAAAAAAGTCAACTTTTAATTTTGATCTTTGTTTCTTGCATCTCCAATCCACTTTCTTTCCACTAAGGGCAGCCACTATCCCCAAAGGGAACAGAATTCCTTTAACAAATATTCCTTGTGCATTTACTATGTGTTAGGCATTGTCTAGGCCAGTGCACATTATACTGAATGCAGGATTATTTTCAAGTTAAACTAGAGGTCATTTTGAAATGAATATACATCTAAACTATATACTAAATGTGAATTTAGGGAAAGAATGAAACTTACCTTGTGCCACTCTGGTGTGACATCACTGCAATGTACTAGCTAGCCTTGGGATTCACCTTGATTCAAATTCCAGTTCTTCCATTTACTAGATTTTTTATCCTGGGTGGCAAAGTGTCCTTCTTTCATCATCCGTGAAATGGCAACACCAGCGTTGACCTTAAATGGCTTGTGCAGCCCTGAGTGAGATACTGATTCTTGGAATACACTCAATAAATGGCAACTATCACCTTCATCCTCATCACACACATAATGTCCCAAGAAAACGGTCCAGCAGGACAAAAATGGCCACTGACCAGCACCTCTACCTACACAGTGAGAAACCCTGTTGGAAAGCTTTGTAGAATAGATCTCTAGACACACATGTGTTATGATCCTCTCTTTATTTCCGGTCTATACCTCTGGCCCCTTGCAATTAAAAGATCATAATAATTTAGATAAATTCTGTAGAATGTCAAGAATTCATTAATTATGGATCTCTCTTATGGATGAATTTTTTTGTAGTGCAGTTTAAGTGTAACTGGGCTCCCCTGGAGGCTCGGACAGTAAAGAATCTGTCTACAATGCAGGAGAACTGAATTTGATCCTGAGTCAGGAAGATCCCCTGGAGAAAAGAATAGCTATCCACTCCAGTATTCTTGCCTGGAGAACTCCATGGACAGAGGACTTGGTGGGCTCTAGTCCATGGGGTTTCAAAGAGTCAGACACACATCTTTGTTAATTTCACATTCACAAGGCAATAAAGCTTGGCTGGGATGATTTCCGCTACAAGCCCTTGGGGAGCCTGTTTTAATCAGCAAATGGGAAAGATTTGTAGTTAGCCTGTTCATTGTTTCTCTCTATATGGGTCCACTTTCACAGTGCTCTAGGTACTTGAAACAAGCTTGTCTTCTCATTGACACTGTTGATCTGTATTCTCTATCCAGAGTTTTCTCCACAAAGACACAGTTCATCCTGATGCCTGCCTGAATTTCAACACATTTTTCTTAACGAAACTCCAAGTCTTGTCACTGTACTAACAAGAAGACAAACAAATTCAAAGTGATTTTAACCAATGAGAATAATTTTCTCTCAATGGCATGAAATTTCCTTATCCGTGGCCTCTTGAAAGGAAATATATCTGTTAGCATTGGTATGAGGAGACTTGCAAAGAGGAAAGAAATAAAATAAATACCCTTTAGCCGAGCCATTCTTGACTCTCCTAATGGACTTCGGTGGCTAGACTTTCAGGAAGTTCATAGGTTCAGACAATTCAAGTGGGTCTTTGAAAAATGGACCCAATGACTGATGTCCAGTGTAGAATGGAAACAATAATGTGCTAACAACAAATCATTCTTATCTGCTCATTAATATGGATCCCCCAAGGATTTCTAACAGTCCATATTGCCAGCTTAGGTTGGGTTACTAATTTGATTGTTACATGAATGTTACAAAAAGGCATTTATTCCAATAAGTCTCTTTTTACGTAAAAGCACTCACACCAAAAGGAAACCACTTCTCCTCGACCTGTGAAATATGACCATTTCTTACCCCAGATTTCTCTCCACACTACTGTTATCAAAAGCTTTGGTCATCAAATAACCCCAAGTTCGAAACCATTTTCCTTTGTTCTACGTTTCTCCCTTTAAGTTTTGTTCTTTCTTAGGAGAAGAAAAACTCTTTGTAGCTTTCAACTTGCAGTGTAGGGATGAACTTTGCAAGAAAGTGAGTAAGAAAAATATTTTGCAATACTATAAAATCATGAAGTTTACAACTTACTTGCACATAAATCATTTCACTTGATAGGTTCATCCAGAAAGGATTCACTTGACTACGGCTGGTCAAGACCTAGTGTGAGACACTGGAGACAGTGGAAAGAAAGCAATATCTGTCCTCAGAGGGTTAGCAGTTCACCCTTGTGGCAGAGAGGATAGTCTCAACCTATCCATTTTATAAGGGGAGGAGGTTAAAGGACTTGCCTTACAGCCACACTGCTAGAAAGTGCCAGAACTGCAGGTGAAACGTAGGTTTTCTTCGCTAAAAACTCTGCTCATTCTATTCTGTAACACTACATATCCCTGCTCTCCAAGTGGAGGGATTTCTCTGCCTCTTACTGATGGAAAAGTTTCCTATCTAGTTAGTATAAGAATTCAATGACAACTTAACAATAATTCAACACAATGGAACTTTCTTCTGCAGGAGATGTAGGTGATTTTATGCTCTGATTTTATTTCAGGCCCACTGCAGTATCAGCTGTATGCTATGTATAAAGAGTTTTGAGTTTCTTTATTTTGAGAAACATGAAATACAGTATGGAATTATTTTAATTTTTCTTTCTTTAACCCAAAGATGAACTAACTGTTCAGGGGTCCTTCCAACCTTAAATATTCATTTTAGCTTTCAACAATTTGTGTAACCTATGAGTACGGTGTATGATGCCAGGGTTTTTCTTTTTATATTTTATTTATTTTTTGTCGCAGATTCAACCCAGGGGACCACTGATTGCAAAAGATGTAATTCTTACATAATACCTTGATAACATGTTTTGCTTACCTTGAGGATAAGGATAAGGATAAACTGCTATTCATAACAGCTAAATCAATAGTAAATTAAAAGAAAAGTGTGGGAGGAGCTATTTAAAATTTGATTGTATATGCCCTATTTTCTAATTGAGCAGGGATTATTTTATATTTTTAAGCAGAATGTCTAAGTTGTACTTCTCCAAATAAATTCAGATGAGATCATATTGCCCAAGTCAAATAATGATATCCTAAAGGCAAGTTTACTTAGTATTTAATATACATACATGAATTTGAAGCACAAAATTAAAAATAAAATTGCTTTTTCTACCCCCCTTAAAAGAGTTTTACGTTTCTTTCAAGTTTTCATATGGTGCAAATGGAAGGGAAATATCAAAATCGTGTTTCTCAACAAGTTCCTACTGTATAGCACAGGAAACTATATTCAATATCCTGTGATAAACCATAATGGAAGAGAATATGAAATGGAAAATATATGTGTGTATAACTGTGTCTGTTTGCTGTACAACAGAAATTAACACACATTGTAAACCAACTATACTTCAGTAAAATTAAAAGAAAAAATTATTTAAATAAAAAATAAAATTGTGTTCTGACTTAAATGTGAATTTTAATAAGCAGTATTACCTGACTTTCAAACATCTACTCTTTCATCTTGTGAGAGTATATGATAGCCATTGTCGTATGCTCAAAAATTATTTCATTTACTTTTAAGTGGGGGGAAGTGACTTGCTCTTTCATCTGCCCATGAAATGATTGTCCAGGGAAAGATTCGTATCTAATCAAAGGAGTAAAAGGAGCATCTCATTAATTTGAGGAAGCCCAAGAGACACAATCTTAATTGTACTGCAAAGAAAACAAAGATAGTGTTTCAGGAACAGGAAAGAAACTGCTGTGTCCCATAAGCCAATCTGTCATAGAAACGCATTAAACAACAGGAACTCTTAAGGTACAATAATTATCTTCACAAGTCAGGAACTCCCCAACATACTCAGCCACTTCTATGGCATTACTTGGAATTTTTTCCTTTTTGGAAAAATGACCCATCAACGGTGCGGTTGTCACTTTAAAGATGTCCTTACTGCCTTCATTTTCTCTTACATGTAAGCATAGTGGGATGTACTCTGTATTCTTTATGCCTCTGTGCTCTTCCTGGTCTTTTCTGCCAGGACTTTTTCAGCATCTGGTTCACAGCGTCTCCTGTTGTCCCAGTAATCTCTGATACAGATAAAAATGAAAGAACGGAAGTAGTACAGGAAAATGGATATCTAAATAGACCTTCAGAACATCTTGATAGTGGGTTAAAATAACTCCTGCTGCTAGACCAGCTCTAGATGCAAGCAGAGTCGTCACTTAGTAAGAGCACATCTTCTTTTGAGGGTGAATACAGAGTTGGAATGGACAAGAAGAGCAGAAATAGCCAGGCTGAGAGTTGAACAGTGATGGCCCTTGTGGAGAATGAATAGACAGGAAGTTACACACTGTCCAGTAGGGCTGCCACTGGTCACGTGTCTTGGAGCATTTGCTGTGTGGTTAGTTCAAGATGAGACAGGCTCTAACTGTAAACTATACATAAGGTTTAGTACCAGGGAAAAAAGAATGCAAATACCTATTAATAAATTTATATTATTATATTACATGTTTAAATGATGTATTCATTACATTGTGTTAAAGATAATATTAAGATTCACCTATTCCATTTCACCTTTTTAATGTGACTGTTAAAAACTTAAATCATATATGTGGCTCACATTACAATTCTGTTGGACTTCAACTCTATAGACTAACTTGGCTTATCTTTACCCATCTTTAAAAAAAAAAAAAACGAATGCATCTGAGGCGTAGGAAATAGATACATTTCACTGAAAAATTCAGCCTTGACAGAGAGGTCCCAAAGGGCAAACAGAAAACAAAAGTTTGATTAAGGATCTTTACATTCACACTCATCCCATCTTTTCTTCCTAACAAGCAGAAACAGTCTCTATGGAAGGCTTTTGCTAAAGTGGTTTCCCTTATCCTGAAAAAAAATCAGAAAGACTATCCAGATCTTGAGACAAGCTCAACTCATAGAATTTCTAGCTGACATTTTCAGATCCAGAACATTCCAACAACTATCTGAATTTGATGGTGAAAAGACAATATAAAATAAAATGTTAAAGATTAAAAACGCTACTTCTAGATCAAGGAATCACTGGAATAGCCTTATTCCCTATGGGGCCATCACTGTTTAATCCTTGGACCATGTGGAAAGATGACAGAATAATAATTCTTGACACATTTTAACCCTTTGGGGATAGTTTGGGGAAGGAGCTTTTCTCACTCACACATCATAGAGAAGTACATCAAGGCACTTTCCTCATAATTACTTTGTAAAATAGCTTTGGTTATAATTAATGACATTGGAAATCATTATAGTAGTGTATAGCTATCAAATTTCCATCAGATACAGAAGTCTAAAACTCAGAAGGCAATCAGTTACACATCAGCTTACATATATAACTGCATGCATACGTAACAAGTCACAGAAAATCTGGCATAAAAACATAGGATTAAAGCAGTGAAACTACTGTACATGTTACTATAATGATGGATGCATGTCATTACCAATCTTTTAACATTCATAGAATGTACAACACCAAGAGGGAACCGTTATGTAGGCTATGGACTCTGGTTGATGATGGTGTGTCAATGTAGGTTCATCACCTGCAACAAATGTACCATCTGGCGGGGGATGTTGATAATGGGGGAGGCTACTTGACCTGCCTCTTGAGAAACCTATATGCAGGTCAGGAAGCAACAGTTAGAACTGGACGTGGAACAACAGACTGGTTTCAAATAGGAAAGGAGTATGACAAGGCTGTATATTGTCACCTTGCTTATTTAACTTATATGCAGAGTACATCATGAGAAACGCTGGGCTGGAAGAAGCACAAGCTGGAATCAAGATTGCTGAGAGAAATATCAATAACCTCAGATAGGCAGATGACACCACCCTTATGGCAGAAAGTGAGGAGGAACTAAAAAGCCTCTTGATGAAAGTGAAAGAGGAGAGTGAACAAATTGGCTTAAAGCTCAACATTCAGAAAACGAAGATCATGGCATCTGGTCCCATCACTTCATGGGAAATAGATGGGGAAACAGTGGAAACAGTGTCAGACTTTATTATTTGGGGCTCCAAAATCACTGCAGATGGTGACTGCAGCCATGAAATTAAAAGACACTTACTCCTTGGAAGAAAAGTTATGACCAACCTAGATAGCATATTCAAAAGCAGAGACATTACTTTGCCAACTAAGGTCTGTCTAGTCAAGGCTATGGTTTTTCCTGTGGTCATGTATGGATGTGAGAGTTGGACTGTGAAGAAGGCTGAGCACTGAAGAATTGATGCTTTTGAACTGTGATGTTGGAGAAGACTCTTGAGAGTCCCTTGGACTGCAAGGAGATCCAACCAGTCCATTCTGAAGGAGATCAGCCCTGGGATTTCTTTGAGGGAATGATGCTGAAGCTGAAACTCCAGTACTTTGGCCACCTCATGTGAAGAGTTGACTCATTGGAAAAGACTCTGATGCTGGGAGGGTTTGGGGGCAGGAGGAGAAGGGGACGACAGAGGATGAGATGGCTGGATGGCATCACTGACTCGACGGACGTGAGTCTGAGTGAACTCCAGGAGTTGGTGATGGACAGGGAGGCCTGGTGTGCTGTGATACATGGGGTCGCAAAGAGTCGGATACAACTGAGCGACTGAACTGAACTGATGCATGCACGGGAGGTGGGGGGCATATGGGAATCTCAGTGAACATTCTTAGGTTCTGCTCTATAAAATAATGTCTCAAATATATATACCAAAATTTTTTACTATGTAAGTATATTATATATGGTATTTCTATGTATCAAAAAGGTTTTCTAGTCAGGCTCAAATGCTAAAGAATCTGCGTGCAATGCGGGAGACCTGGGTTCAATCCCTGGATTGGGAAGATCTCCTGAAAAGGGAATGGCAATCCACTCCAGTATTCTTGCCTGGAAATCCCATGGACAGAGGAGACTAGCAGGCTACATTCCATGGGTTCGCAAAGAGTCAGACAATGAGTTAGTAACTAACATTTTCACACTTTTCACTTCAACCAGAAATCTGCAAATGAACTCTGCATAGCTGATGCTGCTTCTCTGCTACCATTAGGAATCTAGTCTCTTTTTATCCATCTGCTCAAGGTCGTTTACCCTGTGGGTCCTCATCCTCATATTCACTATCTTTTAGCTCCAAGACAGCTGTTAAACATCCAGGTATTTCCCCATTTCTGGCAGGAAGAGCATGAAGCAGTAGCTCCTGTTTCAGAAAAAAAGAAAGTCTTCCCAGGAACCCTCAGTTTGGTGTCTCATTGGCCAGAAATATGTCACGTGACCAACCCAGATGAAGGGAACATGAAGAAGTGAGTGATTTTAGCTGGGCACTGTTGCTACTTCAAACAAAATCATTATTTTCCCTAAGAAAAGAGGAGGAACTTTGGGTGTGTATTAGCAGTCCCTGCCACAGGGACATCTGGAGAGGTTCTCCAATCACGTTAGACAAAATGAAACTCAAACAACTGATAACGTTGACCTTTGACAAGTATGAAAAAGCTAAAGAAGATAAGCCTACAAACTCTCAAAAAGCGATCATATTTATTATAATTCTGACTAGAGGTAAATCGGATGGAGAACTGTTTGCTGGCTAATGACTAGAAGTCATTTTTTTCATGATAATAGTGATGTTTTTATAATAACTATGTTTTAAAAATAGTGAACTGCTCTAATAATAAACAGAATAATACTGAACAAATAGTATTTGATTATGAAAAATCATCTAGGAATTCAATGGTGAGGAAGACAATTTGGAAGAGAAAAACTAATGGGAAAGAACTTATCTGAGTCCTCATTTTCTGGAATACTGTCTTCCAAATGGCATCTCTAATGTAACCATCTCCCTGAAAGGAATATATAAATAATCTCTTCCAGGCTGGTGATTAGAGTCAGATGAATCACAGAGACCACAGAGACTGTCAGCCTACCAAGAGGAAGTGACATCATCCAGCCAGTCATTCATCTTGGGGGGTTATGAGCTGTGTCCTTAGAAATGGGATGGAGTCGAATGGAAGGGGATGGGGTAGACCTGAGTGGAATAGGAAAGAACGGAACAGAATAGAAATGCACTCTTGGCAATACGGGTGGTATTGGTCTGTGAAACGTGTTTTGGTTATATACATATACGTGCACTGGGCTCCATGCAAAACAAATTTCTTTCTGTGGCTTGCGGTCAAAAAAAAGTTTGAAAAGCCGTCTTAGCAGTTTCAGAACGCCTAAGGGCAGCCATCAACATAGGTCACCAAAAGAAAATAGAATCTTGAAAACAACCCAAGAACTCAAAACAAGAAACAAGCCCAAGAAAACTGAAGTCAAACGTAGAGTACAGAGACCTCCGACCAATGGAGCATGTAAAAACCACAAGAATAGCAATAATGATTGACTATTGCTAGAAAGGATGGCCAATTTTATTCTGTCATAACTACCTCTTTTTTAATGTGAACCACTTACGAAGTCTTTACTGAATTTGTTACAATATTGCTTCTGTTTTATGTTCTGGTTTTTTGACCGTGAAGCATGCGGGATTTTAGCTTCCTGACCAGGGATCGAACTCACACCCACTGCATTGGAAGGTGAAGTCTTAACCACTGGAGCAGCAGAGGATTCCCTAACCTGTCATATTTATCTTAATTCACAGCCCCTTTGAGAAGATGTGATACTGAAGAACAAGGGATAAGGGTCAAGCAGTACCCAAGAAGGGAACGAAACAGTCTGAAAAGACCAGAGAAGCAGGAAGACTGATTTGAACCAGCCTCCTAGTAGAGGTGCCACCCGAGAGGGAAAAGCATCAGCAGTTCAACAAGACGATGCTTGCAAAACTCACATGTAAGTAGCCATGTTTATACACCTAAATTAACAGTTAGGACCCTGTGTTGTCTTTATTATTTGCAGGTAATTACCTCTGTTGTTTTTTAAAGTCACACGCTAAAGAACACCGTCAGTAACTTTTAATGAAAATGCTTGATAATGGCAGACACAATTTGTTTTCCAGATTCTGCCACAGGAATAAACGCAGTCAACAAGGGCTCCATCGCCAGCCCCAGTACTGATCATTTTACAAATGGCACCCACACAGGAAGTGGCCCTGGACCAAAACTGTACGTGGCTAGCGTAAGCCATATGAGTGCTCCAGCAAATTAATGATCTGGTACCCCAAAGCAATCTTACCTTCTGCAAACATTTGTTCAATATTTATTTCGGTGAGAAGTTAGGCACTGTGAGATCTGCCTCCAAACTCACATACCCAATCAGCCAATGAGAAGCTATACAGTTAAGCAGACCCACCACTTGCAGTCAGTTTAGGCACCATTTAAATCTCATGTGTGCCTCAAGCAGCTTCCAACCAATATTAAATACTCTAGAGAGAAGAGTTCTGCAAGAAATAGTTGCTTCCAATTCATCACATCTCTAGTGCTGAACCCCACCTGCTCCTTCATCTCCCTCAAGCGGACATGCCCATCACTTGGGTAATGGCCCACATTCTGGGTTTTGTGTGAGGCAAGACAGTTACTGGCATTCATTTGTTCAGCAAATATATGCTAAGTACTAAAGATTAAACTCCATAAACTCAAAAGGTATATTGTCACTTTACGTCAGCCATTCAAAATTGGGCTCAGTTCAAAAGGAATCCTTCACTGTTGGTGGGAATGTAATTTGGTGCAGCCACTGTGAAAAAGCCACAATGTGGAGGCTTCTCAAAAACTAAAAATAGAACTACCTTAAGACCCAGCAATTCCACTCCTGAGTATATATCTGAAAAATAAAAAATAGAAGCATTAATTTGAAAAGATACATGTACCCCAATGTTCATAGCAGCATTATTTATAATTGCCAAGATATGAAAACAATCTAAGTGTCCATTAATAGATGAATGGATAAAGAAGATGTATTATACATACACAATGGAATACTACTCGGCCATAAAAATATACCAAATTTTGCCATTTGCAGCAACATCGATGGACTTGGAGGGCATTATGCTAAAGTGAAATAAATATAATATTTATCTTTCATACAGAGAAAGATAAATATTATATGATATCACTTATCTGTGGAGTCTAAAAAAATACAACAAATTGGTGAATATAACAAAAGAAGCAGACTCACAGATACAGAGAACAAACTAGTGGTTACCAGTGCAGAGGAGGGAGGGGTAATAGAGAGGTGGGGAGGTGGGAGACACAAATTTTGCAGTGTTAGACAGGCTCAAGGATGTGTTGTACAACATAAGGTATACAGCCAATATTTTGGAATAACCGTAAATGGAAAAACAATCTGGCTAAAGATGGAGTGACCAGTTGTCTTATGTTTAAAAATAAAAAATACTTTCAAAATATTTTAAAATTTGAACATAGCAGGCAAGTAGAAAAAAAAATTAGACTCAGTTCCTGATGCCAATGGATAAAGAAAATTGGATTTAGAAAATGTGGTATATACAGACTAACATTTCTGTTCTCTTTTATGCTTTTAGGATTTCCAAATTCATTTAGAATTTCCAATACTGTGAAAACTGTACATATGTATATTCTCTAAGGTCTTTTCTATTATCAGAAGCTGGGGAAAATGCAAATAATGGAAAATAATTTGCATCAGTAAATGTTGACACAGTCCTAAAATTTGCAACTTGTGTGATCCACAACAAGCCCTAAGATTTTTAACCCACAAACATGACTGTTGTTTTTTTAATGCTGCCTTTTGAAAGCAATGGCAGAAGTCTGAAAAGTATCTTCATAAACCTGTCTATAACCCAGATAGTTATCTCCAGGATTTCACTATGCTGATCGCATGCAACCAGACTCACCTACTTATCGGCCCACTCTTTATACATCACTAGGTGAGGAGTGAAACAAGTCTGGAATATTTTACCAAGGCCATGGTGTCAGTCTTAGAGAGGAGGAAAATGAGAGGGAACCAACATAATTGTGTTATTATTTTTTTTTAATGACAGATGAACGAGAGTTTCTGGAGATTGCAAAGTGATCATGAACACAATGATAACAGATAGGATACCTACTAAGGATCATCCTGTTTCTTTAGCTGGAGGCCAAGTGGTTAGCAAAATTAACCTGAGTTATATGAATACAACTATGGGTACAGAAAAACATTCTAGAAGCTATGCAGGAAAATCATGATCATAAGATAATTTTTTTTAAACTGCTATTTTCCCATGAAGGCAATTAACAAGCCTGTGGACCAGCAAGTCAAGTTTTAAAATGATTTCTCAGTCGAGTGTTCATAATCATAATTCTTTTGCCCATATGCCAGCAGTTCTCAAAATGTGGTCCAATATTTTCTGAAGTCCCTGAGATCCACTTCTGGGGATCAGAGACTCCCCCTTTTCCCCAACACATATATGTGAGGCTACACGGACAGAACTCAGAAGGAGACATCAGAATCCAGTTTTCTTGACAGAAGTGTATAAAACTGTAAAATAAGACCACCATTCTCACTTATTTTGCTTTGTTTTGTTTCAGAAAATATAGTTATCCTTCATTATACATATGGTTTGTTAATATGTAATAGATGTACCATCATTATTTTTAAGTGAATTTTTAAATAGACATTTTCTTCTTGAAGAATTGTTATTAAATAAATAAAATAAATGATTTTTAAATAAATATTCAAAATTTAAATATTTTTAAATATTTAAGTATCTAAAATGTCCCATGTTTAACTTCTGATACAGTGAGTATTGCAGATAAAACACATAAACAAAAGCACTTCAGGTCATTATTTTGTGGGCAGAGGGAGAGTCTTTAGTAATTTTTAGGAGAGTCAAGGAAACCTGACATCAACAAATTTGAGACCCACAATGAAACATACATTTTAAATAAGTTTTTCAGTATAGTTCCACATACTCTGATGTTTCTTAAATCTACTTTCTTTCTTCTTGATTTTGTCTTTCATCAGTTCACCAAATATTAAATCTATATGAGAATCTCACTAATGAAGCAGATTAAGTCACAGTAAATGAACAATGATAAGAACCTACTGTGTGCAGAGTAGATGGGTTTCCCAAGCAGCACTAGTGGTAAAGAACTGGCCTGCCAATACAGGAAACATAAGAGATGTGGGTTTGATCCCTGGGTCAGGAAGATCCCCTGGAGGAAAGCAGGGCAGCCCACTCCAGGATTCTTGCCTGGAGAATCCTATGGACAGAGGAGCCTGGTGGACTACAGTCCACAGGGGCACAAAAAGTTGGCCACAGCTGAAGCCACTTGGTACGCATACATGCACAAAGTAAGTACAAAAAGACCAAGATAGATGGCCCTGGTATAAATTCCTCCCTGAAAATACTTTTTAAAATGTTTTTAAAAAGTCATTCAGTCATGTCTGACTCTTTGCAACCCTGTGGACAATACAGTCCATGGAATTCTCCAGGCAAGAATATTGGAGTGGTTAAATGCAGTACTTGATGCTATCTCAAAAACGACAGAATGACCTCTGTTCATTTCCAAGGCAAACCATTCAATATCACAGTAATCCAAGTCCATGCCCCAACCAGTAACACTGAAGAAGCTGAAGTTGAACGGTCCTATGAAGACCTACAAGACCTTTTAGAACTAACACCAAAAAGGTATCCTTTGCATTATAGGGGACTGAAATGCAAAGCAGGAAGTCAAGAAACACCTGGGGTAACACAAATTTGGCCTTGGAATGCGGAATGAAGCAGGGCAAAGGCTATTAGAGCTTTGCCAAGAAAATGCACTGGTCATAGCAAACACCCTCTTCCAACAACACAAGAGAAAACTCTGCACATGGACATCACCAGATGGGCAACACCAAAATCAGATTGATTATATTCTTAGCAGCCAAGATGGAGAAGCTCTATACAGTCAGCAAAACAAGACCAAGAGCTGACTGTGGCTCAAATCATGAACTCCTTATTGCCAAATTCAGACTTAAATTGAAGAAAGTAGGGAAAACCTCTAGAACATTCAGGTATGACCTAAATCAAATTCCTTATGATTATACAGTGGAAGTGAGAAATAGATTTAAGGGACTAGACCTGATAGATAGAGTGCCTGAAGAACTATGGATGGAGTTTCATGACACTGTACGGGAGAAGGGATTAAGACCATCCCCAAGAAAAAGAAATGCAAAAAGCAAAATGGCTGTCTGGGGAGGCCTTACAAATAGGTGTGAAAAGAAGAGAATCCAAAAGCAAAGGAGAAAAGGAAAGATAAGCATCTGAATCCAGAGTTCCAAAGAATAGCAAGGAGAGATAAGAAACCCTTCCTCAGTGATCAATGCAAAGAAATAGAGGAAAAGAACAGAATGGGAAAGACTAGAGATCTCTTCAAGAAAATTAGAGATACCAAGGGAACATTTCATGCAAAGATGGGCTCGATAAAGGACAGAAATGGTAGTGACCTAACAGAACCAGAAGATATTAGGAAGAGATATCAAGAATACACAGAAGAACTGTACAAAGAAGATTTTCACAACCCAGATAATCATGGTGGTGTGATCACTCACCTAGAGCCAGACATCCTGGAATGTGAAGTCAAGTGGACTTTAGCATCACTACAAACAAAGCTAGTGGAGGTGATGGAATTTCAGTTGAGCTATTTCAAATCCTGGGAGATGATGCTGTGAAAGTGCTGCACTCAAAATGCCAGCAAATTTGGAAAACTCAGCAGTGGCCACAGAACTAGAAAAGGTCAGTTATCATTCCAATCCCAAAGAAAAAGTGAAAAGTGAAGTCATTCAGTTGTGTCCAACTCTTTGTGACCCCATGGACTGTAGCTTACCAGGCTCCTCCCTCCATGGGATTCTCCAGGCAAGAGTACTAGAGTGGGTTGCCATTTCCTTCTCCATGGGATCTTCCTGACCCAGGGATCGAACCCAGGTCTCCTGCATTCCAGGCTGATGCTTTAACCTCTGGGCCACCAGGAAGCAAGGCAATGCCAAAGAATGCTCAAACTACTGCACAATTGCACTCAGTTCAGTTCAGTTCAGTCGCTCAGTCATGTCCAACTCTTTACGACCCCATGAATCACAGCATGCCAGGCCTCCCTATCCATCACCAACACCCAGAGTTCACTCAGACTCATGTCCATCGATTCGGTGATGCCATCCAGCCATCTCATCCTCTGTCATTCCCTTCTCCTCCTGCCCCCCAATCCCTCCCAGCATCAGGGTCTTTTCCAATGAGTCAACTCTTTGCATGAGGTGGCCAAAGTACTGGAGTTTCAGCTTTAGCATCATTCCTTCCAAAGAAATCCCAGGGCTGATCTCCTTCAGAATGGACTGGTTGGATCTCCTTGCAGTCCAAGGGACTCTCAAGAGTCTTCTCAACACCACAGTTCAAAAGCATCAATTCTTCAGTGCTCAGCCTTCTTCACAGTCCAACTCTCACATCCATACATGACCACAGGAAAAACCATAGCCTTGACTAGACAGACCTTTGTTGGCAAAGTAATGTCTCTGCTTTTGAATATGCTATCTAGGTTGGTCATAACTTTTTCCAAGGGTAGGTGTCTTTTAATTTCATGGCTGCAGTCACCACCTGCAGTGATTTTGGAGCCTAAAAAATAAAGTCTGACACTTTGCCCATCTATTTCCCATGAAGTGATGGGACCGGATGCCATGATCTTCATTTTCCGAATGTTGAGTTTTGAGCCAACTTTTCACTCTCCTCTTTCACTTTCATCAAGAGGCTTCTTAGTTCCTCCTCACTTTCTGCCATAAGGGTGGTGTCATCTGCATATCTGAGATTATTGATATTTCTCCTGGCAAATATGATTCCAGCTTGTGTTTCTTCCTGTCCAGCATTTCTCATGATGTACTCTGCATATAAGTTAAATAAGCAGGGTGACAATATACAGCCTTGACGTACTCCTTTTCTATTTGGAACCAGTCTGTTGTTCCATGTCCAATTCCTAACTGTTGCTCTGGTACCAGAGCATCTGACCTGCCTCTTGAGAAATCTATAGGCAGGTCAGGAAGCAACAGTTAGAACTGGACATGGAACAATAGACCGGTTCCAAATAGGAAAAGGAGTACTTCAAGGCTGTGTATTGTCACCCTGCTTATATAACTTATATGCAGAGTACATCATGAGAAACGCTGGACAGGAAGAAACACAAGCTAGAATCAAGATTGCCAGGAGAAATATCAATAACCTCAGATATGCAGATGACATCATCCTTATGGCACCCTTATGAGGAGGAACTAAAAAGCCTCTTGATGAAAGTGAAAGAGGAGAGTGAACAAGTTGGCTTAAAGCTCAACATTCAGAAAATGAAGATCATGGCATCTGGTCCCATCACTTCATGGGAAATAGATGGGGAAACAGTGTCAGACTTTATTATTTTGGGCTCCAAAATCACTGAAGATGGTGATTGCAGCCATGAAATTAAAAGACAATTACTCCTTGGAAGGAAAGTTATGACCAACCTAGATAGCATATTGAAAAGCAGAGACATTACTTTGCCAACAAAGGTCGTCTAGTCAAGGCTATGGTTTTTCCAGTGGTCATGTATGGATGTGAGAGTTGGACTGTGAAGAAGGCTGAGTGCCGAAGAATTGATGCTTTTGAACTGTGGTGTTGGAGAAGACTTGAGAGTCCCTTGACTGCAAGGAGATCCAACCTGTCCATTCTGAAGGAGATCAGCCCTGGGATTTCTTTGGAAGGACTGATGCTAGGGCTGAAACTCCAGTACTTTGGCCACCTCATGCAAAGAGTTGACTCATTGGAAAAAGACTCTGATGCTGGGAGAGATTGGGGGCAGGAGGAGGAGGGGACAACAAAAGATTAAATGGCTGGATGGTATCACCGACTCGATGGACATGAGTTTGGGTGAACTCCAAGAGTTTGTGATAGATAGGGAGGCCTGGCGTGCTGCGATTCATGGGGTCACAAAGAGTCAGGCACGACTGAGTGACTGAACTGTACTGAACTGAACTAGCCTTTCCCTTCTTCAGGGATCTTCCCAACCCAGTGATTGAACCCATGTCTGCTGTATTGCAGGCAGATTCTTTACCAACTGAGCTATCAGGGAAGCCCCAAATACTTGGCTACAGCAAAGAAAATACTTGGGCTACAGTAAATCTACAGCAGGTCACACATAAATTACTTTCATGGTTTTGACTAATAAAAGTGGAAAGTTTTGTCTCTGAATGCATCCAAGAGAAATGCCAAACTTTTCTAGGACAACTAAGTTTCATTGAACATTACAACCTGAATCTTTCCTTCCAGGATTTCAAAAAGTGTATGTCTATTTGTTATTGTCCAAGACAACCAATGCTCTTTTTGATCAAACAGAACAGGTTAAAACACCAATTTCTAATTTTTACATAATATTAACACACATCACATAGACTTGACCCATTGCAAATGACTTGTGACATTATGCTTGCACATTTGCCTACAGATAGGAGTGACCAGTTGTCTCAATTCAAGGGTTTAGGGAGATCAGAAAGTAATAATGTGTAAAACAAATAGGAAATACAAGAAATAACACTCTGAGAAAGAAATTTCATTTCTAAGTCTTTAAACCGTGTTGTCAAATATCTATAAGATTATGTCCCACTCAGGTCTGGTTTAGGGGATTTCAAATAATCCAACTAAAGCACAGTCTGTATTTGCTGATTCATTAACATGACAGCAAAAATACTGCATTAAAGTGACTACTATCCAGAAAACTTTTGTACTCATTCACTCTACAAGTCTTTTAAATGTACAAAGAGACAGTTAATCATTTTATAAACAAATAATGGAAAATTAGCAACTTTTAACCAGTTTGTTTTAAGTGCCATTTAGTTTTACATTATTAGAGAAGGAAGTTCTGCCCACAGTTTTTGTGAATTTGTTATGTATTTGATTTTATTAAAGGAACAGTCTATCAATGTTTTCTGGAGAATGCACTGAACTCTAAGATAATTACATCATTTGAAATCAATTTCAGATGGCTTGTTTTGAATAAAACTAAAAATGCAGATTTTTGCCTCTTGATTTTTCATGTAAAAATGAATTGTTGTTCATTAAATAACTGTCTGATAAAGTTCATTACATGATAAATGCTTTAGCATATAAAGTACAATACTTGGCTTCATGGTAAGAATTTATTGTAACTACTTTGTTCATTATCTGAATTTCAGTGTCACAACTGCTCAGATGAAAATCCCTGTTTAGATCTTCTGGACAAGGTGACTCATTATTTAAGGTCATTTTGCACAGAACTGGTGTTCAGTCTTGAAATATGGGAGAAAATTCAAACTTCCTTCTTCCTTTTCTTTCCCTCATGATCCTTTTCCTCTTTGTTCCTTCTTCTCCCTCTTTGTATCTTTTCTTCTCTTGTGTTCACCATTAATATTGATGAATGCCTTTAGTCTCCCCATAAAACCCACAAGCTCTTCCACACGTTTATCTGGTTGGAAATTGGTTCCTTTGCCACATTTACAGTGGGAGGAGAAACCTGAAGAGTTTGATTAGGCTTCATCTTAACCAAAGATTGGCAGATAAGCAAAAATCACTTACTAAAACATTGTACAAGAGTCTGTGACCAAAACCATTAGCCCCACCATAGAGACACCAAGCTGGGGACCCACAAACTGAAAAACAGCTATACAAAGAAGTTCTTTCATTGTTGCAAAAATTCTAGGGCCCACACAGAGTTCCCAACCTGGGGATCTGGTGAAGGGACTGAGAACACCCAGGAATTTGACTTTGAAGGCCAGTGGGATTTGATTACAGAACTTCAATAGAACTGGGGAAACAGACTCTTGGAAGGCACAAACAAAATCTTGTGAGCACTAGGACCCAGGAGAGAGCAGCAGTGACCCCACAAGAGACTGAGCCAGACTTGCCTGTGAGTGTCCAGGAGTCTCCAGATTATAAATTGGAAAAGACCTTGGTGCTGGGAAAGATAGAAGGCAGGAAGAGAAGGGGATGACAGAGAATGAGATGGTTGGATGACATCACTGACTCAATGGATATGAGTCTGAGCAAGCTCCAGGAGATGGTCATGGACATAGAAGCCTGTCATGCTGCAGTCCATGGGGTTGTGCAGAGAGTCAGACTTGACTGAGTGACTGAACTGAAGTGATGTCCAAAAAAACATCCCTTGCAACGTTTGGAAGTTAGGATGCCATCATTAAGTATCTCACATCATTGATGGTTGATGCCTTGAAAGTCTTATGGAAAGAGGGTGTTCAGCTTTGGAACACCAGGAGAAAATGGAATTATGTGTGGATGAGCCAATCAAGACAGCACCAACTTTTCATTGTTCAAGAGCTTTGCCTCAAGTCTCAAAATAGTGAGATTTCTGTCTCAGATTTATAATAGCTCACTAATGCACTTTCATAGGCAAAAATCAGCAGAGCTATTTAAGTTATCTGAATAGAAGCAAGTGAAATCCTGGGCTTAAAAAAAAGTCAAGTCAAAATGTGAAAGATTGACTTCTCTTCCACTCACTCATTGGCACAATCAGTTCAGTCACACAGTTGTGTCGGACTCGTTGGGACGCCATGGACTGCAGCAGAAGCCTTCCTGTCCATTCATTTCTCATGATGTACTCTGCATACAGTTAAGTAAGCAGAGTGATAATATACAGCCTTGACATAATCCTTTTCCAATTTGGAACCAGTCTGTTGTTCCATGTCTGGATCTAACCGTTGCTTCTTGACCTGCATACAGGTTTCCCAGGAGGCAGGTAAGATGATCTGGTATTCCCATCTCTTTAAGACTTTTCCACAGTTTGTTGTGATCCACACAGTCAGAGTCTTTGGCATAGTCAATAAAGCAGATATAGATTTTTTTCTGGAACTCTTTTGCCTTTTTGATGATCCAGTGAATGTAGGCAATTTGACCTATGGTTCTTCTCATTTTTCTAAATCCAGCTTGAACATCCTGAAGTTCATGGTTCATGTGCTGCTGAATCTTGGCTTGGAAAATTTTGAGCATTACTTTGCTAGTGTGTGAGATGAGTGCAATTGTGCAGTAGTTTGAGCACTCTTTGGCATTGCCTTTCTTTGGGATTGGAATGAAAACTGACCTTTTCCAGTCCTGTGGCCACTGCTGAGTTTTCCAAGTTTGCTGACATATTGAGCACAGCACTTTCACAGCATCATCTTTTAGGATTTGAAATAGCTCAACTGGAATTCCACCACCTCCACTAGCTTTGTTCATAGTGATGTTTCGTAATGCCCACTGACTTCACATTCCAGGATGTCCGGCTCTAGGTGAGTGTTCACACAATCATGGTTATCTGGGTCATGAAGATCTTTTTTGGATAGTTATTCTGTGTATTTTTGCCACCTCTTCTTAATATCTTCTGCTTCTGTTAGGTCTATATGGTTTCTGTCCTTTATTGTGCCCATCTTTGCATGAAATGTTCCCTTGGTGTCTCTCATATTCTTGAAGCGATATCCAGTCTTTCCCATTCTGTTGTTTTCCTCTATTTCTTTACACTGATCACTGAGGAAGGCTTTCTTCTCTCTCCTTGCTAGTCTTTGGAATTCTGCATTCATATGAATCTATCTTTCCTTTTCTCCTTTGCCTTTTGCTTCTCTTCTTTTTTCAGTTATGTGTAAGGCCTCCTCAGACAACCATTATGCCTTTTTTCATTTCTTTTTCTTGGGGATAGTTTTGATCACAGCCTCCTGTACGTTGCAAATCTCCATCTATATTTCTTCAGGCACTTTGTCTATCAGATTTAATCCCTTGAATCTATTTGTCAGTTTCACTGTATAATCACAAAGGATTTGATTTAGGTCATACCTGAATGATCTAGTGGTTTTTTCCTACTTTCTTCAATTTAAATCTGAATCTTGCAATAAGGAGTTCATGATCTGAGCCACATTGAGCTCCCAGTCTTGTTTTTGCTGACTGTATAGAGCTTCTCCATCTTCAGCTGCAAAGAATATAAACAATCTGATTTCAGTATCAATCACCTGGTGATGTCCATCTGTAGAGTCGTCTCTTGTATTGTTGGAAGAGGGTGTTTACTATGATCAATGTGTTCTCTTAGCAAAACTCTGTTAGACTTTGCCCCACTTCAGTTTGTACTCCAAGGCCAAACTTGTCTGTTATTCCAGGTATCTCTTAACTTCTTACTTTTGCATTCTAGTCCCCTATGATTAAAAAGACATCTTTTTTGGTATTAGTTCTAGAAGGCCTTGTAGGTCACCATAGAACCATTCAACATTAGCTTCTTCAGCATTACTGGTCGGGGAATAGACTTGGATTACTGTGATACAGAATGGTTTGCCTTGGAAATAAACAGAAATCATTGTGTCTTTTTGAGATTGCACCCATGTACTGCATTTCAGACTCTTTTGTTGACTATGATGGTGACTCCATTTCTTCTAGGGGAATGTTTCCCACAGTAGTAGATATAACTGAATTAAATTCATCTGAATTAAATTCTCCCATTCCAGTTCATTTTATTTCACTGATTTGTAAAATGTCAATGTTCACTTCTTGCCACCTCCTGTTTGATCACTTACATTTTACCTTGATTCATGGAGCTAACATTCCAGTTTCCTATGCAATACTGTTTTTTACAGCATCAGACTTTACTTCCAAAACCAGTCACATCCACACCTGAGCATTATTTTCACTCTGGCTCAGCCACTTTATTCTTTCTGGAGCTATTTTTCCACTCTTCTCCAGGAGCATATTGGGCACCTACCAACCTGGGGAATTCATCTCTCAGTGTTATCTTTCTGCCTTTCATACTGTTCATGGGGTTCTCTCAAGGCAAGAATACTAAGTGGTTTGCCATTCCCTTCTCCAGTGGACCACATTTTGTCAGAACTCTCCAGCATGAGCCATCTGTCTTGGGTGGCCCTACAGGACATGGCTCATAGTTTCATTGAGTTAGACAAGGCTGTGATCCATGTGATCAGTTTGGTTAGTCTTCTGTGATTGTGGTTTTCATTCTGTCCACCCTCTGATGGATGAGGATAAGAGGCTTGTTGAAGCTTCCTGATTGGAGGGACTGGCTGTGGGAGAATCTGGGTCTTGCTCTGATGGATGGGGCCATGTTCAATAAATCTTTCATCCAATTTTCTGTTGATGGATGGGGCTGTGTCTCCCTCCCTGTAGTTTGGCCTAATGGCGACCTCTTTCAAAAAGACTTATGCCAGCACTCTGCAGATCCCAGGACCGTTATATTCAGTGCTCCTGACACTGTTGGCCTGCACTTCTGCTGGAGACTCCTGGACACTCACAGGCAAGTCTGGCTCAGTCTCTTGTGGGGTCAGGGCTTCTTTCTCCTGGGTCCTGGTGCACACAAGATTTTGTTTGTGCCCTCCAAGAGTCTGTTTCCCCAGTTCTATGGAAATTCTGTAATCAAATCCCACTGGCCTTCAAAGTCAAATTCCCTGGGTATTTTCATTTCCTTTACCTGATCCCCAGGCTGGGAAATCTGTTGTTGGCCCTAGAATTTTAACAACAGTGTGAGAACTTCTTTGGTATAGTTGTTCTCCAGTCTGTGGGCCCTCTGCTCAGTGGCTCTGTGGTGGAGCTAATGGCGACCTCCTTCGAGTGCTTATGCCACAGGCAGTGCCTCCAGATCTGCTGCAGCCAGAGCCCCCCGTCCCCACAGCAGGCCACTGCTGACCTGTGTCTGCTGACCTGTGCCTCCATAGGAGACACTCAAACTCTCAAAGGCAGATCTGACTCAGTCTCTTGCGGGGTCCCTGGGTCCTGGTGTGCACAAGGTTTTGTTTGAACCCTCTGACCGTGCGCTCTTCTCCTGCAACAACTCCAAATTTGCAACTAGTTGCTGAGCAACCATTGACAGGAGAGTGTTGGGTCCCACCAAAAAAGATACCCCACGTCTAGGGGCAAAGGAGAAGCCCCAACAAGACAGTAAGAGGTGCGAAATGGCTTTTAGAATCAAACCCCATTGGCATCATTAGCATTCGTAATAAGTGTGGAGTATCAATCCCTCCCAAAGGAAACTTAACTGTAGATGACATCTCCAGCTTATTTTTTCTGAAACTTTTTCATCAAAAGGAAAATTGAAGACATCTTATAACGAGTTCCAAAACTTTTTTTTTACTTTACAGCTTGAACTATCTGGATATAATGTGGCAAAGTAGCTTACTTTACAAATTATTTGAATGAACGATTCAATTCTTTGTTTCCTTATGCAGAAACTTCTCTGAAATATTTATTTTTAAATTCTTCAGAAACATCAATATCATAAGGAAGTGATCAAAAAAAAAAATTGGCCCTCTATCAATCAACCAACATTAAGTGTATACTTAAGCACCTACTATATGTCCTGCTTGGAGAAGGAAATGGCAACCCACTCCAGTACTCTTGCCTGGAAAATTCCACGGACTAAGGAGCCTGGTAGGCTACAGTCCATGGGGTCACAAAGAGTCAGACATGACTGAGCGACTTCACATACATACATACACACATATATGTCCTGCTTGGTATTAAAGAGATACAATAAGATGCACTTAGATTTTACTCATAGTTCATTTCTTCTTTGTTAAAATCATGGTTGGGATTTTTTTAAATCTTTAAACACAAAATGATTTATTAGTCATAAAATGATAAAAATCTTAGAGTGGAAATGGACCTTAAATAACATGTAGTCTACATATTTTCAACAAGGGAAAGTTACCTAATTATTTTCACAGATGACTCTGCTATACTTTCATAAATGGCATTTTGTAATTATATAATCAATTATAAGTAACCTGTGAAAATAGCTCACAAATGTGTTTCTATTCAGAATAAGGTAGACAGTCCTCAGATCCTGTATTTTTAAAATTTGCACATAAACTCATTAGCCAGGAAGTGCAGATTGAATTACTCAGACTGGATTTTCTTGGCAGCCAAGCTAGCCCTTTCCAAGCAGTGTTCTGCCAAAATCTCTAACTCCCACCCCACCTGATGCCGCTGCTCAGAAAGCCACACTATCTCTCTATCAGTTGACTAAACAAGAAACAGACTAAAATCAGTTTTTTTAATCAGGTAATTAACTTGGAACATGGAAGAGAGATGTGACTGCATATTTAATTATTATTATAAATTAAGCTAAAGTATAAGTGTGATATGGGCTTCCCCGGTGGCTCAGTGGTAAAGAATCCACCTGCCAACACAAGAGACGCGAGTTCAATCCCTGTGTCAGGAAGATCCCCTGGAGAAGGCAAGGGCAGCCCACTCCAGTATTCTTACCTGGTAAAACCCACGGACAGGGGGCCTGATGGGCTACAGTGCATGGGGGTGGCCAGAGCCAAACATGACTTAATGGCTAAACAACTGTGTGACATTTATAGAAAGCAGCAGAAATAAATGACAAAGAATATATACTCCTGGGCATTGCTTCAGCATTCATGGGATAATAATTTCTTTTACCTATAGGCAGTATTTGCTATAAACACCTCAGTGCTTGGGAAGTTATTAAAAAAAAAAAAAAAGAACTGATGGAACTATTTTGTCTCAATTTGACTAAATTCAGCATAAAAAAGAAAGAGAAAATTTTGAAAATGATAGACTTTTCTTTCAATTAGTTGGTGCTAAATGATTGAATTCATTGAACTTTTCAATTAGTTATTTGGGCAGCGTTTAGACATATGCTAGTTTTACGTGGAATGAGTAATGCATATTAAAGACTATAATTAATCATTGCAAGCTGGGATCAAGGCATTTTTTTGCTCATAACTTTGTTTCTGCCTTCCAGAAAGAACAGGTAGAGATTAAAATAGAGTGAAAAACGATGATAACGTTGTGTGAAGAGAAGCGGACTGACAATCTCGGGTGAATTTTATGGCTGAAAATAGCCAATATGAAGGTCATACTAAATAATCCTTGTATAAGTACCCCTAATTTTGTAGGGATACAATGCTATCATATTTCTATGTATATTCACATGATGACTACAGACACTGAGATAATTAAATGGTTGAAGGTATTTTTGAGTTAATGCACCTCCAAAGAAGATGATCAAAAGTTTAAAATGGGAAAATCAAGTGGCAGAATTGTAATTTCACTTACCAGAAAGATCAGAAAATTCAGGAACTTTCCTGATGGCTTAGTGGCTAAGACACTGCGCCTCCAGGGCTGGGGCCCCGAGTTCCATCCCCGGTTGGGGAACTTCATCCCTTATGCCATAACTAAGACTCAGAGCAGCCAAATAAATAAATAAAACAAATTTTAAAAGAAGAATGCTTTTTTCTTAAAAAAAAAAAAAGGTCAGGTCATAAAATTACAACTCCAGATTGTAAATAATTCAATATATTATAGATACATATATGTAAACAAGAATGTAGATTAGAAAGATACAGATAGAAATCTGTAGCAATCAAATACAAATTGCAGCAAAGGGAATTTGGTAAAGGTTGCCTTTTATCACCTTCATGCAAGTCCAAATCCCTCCTTAGGATCATGTGCTCTTTTAGAATTTTACTAGAGATCATTTTAGGAGGATTATGCTGACTCTTCGAGAAGTACCTTTTATGCTAGCTTCATAAATACTCTATATGCTAACATCAGAATTTAATAGTGATCAGTAAGCTTCCCTGGTGGTGCAGAGGTTAAAGCGTCTGCCTGCATTGTGGGAGACCTGGGCTCAATCCCTGGGTCGGGAAGATACCCTGGAGAAGGAAATGGCAACCCACTCCAGTATTCTTGCCTGGAGAATCCCATGGATGGAGGAGCTTGGGGGCGACAGTCCATGGGTCTCAAAGAGTCTGACACAACTGAGCGACTTCACTTTCACTAATGATAATATCATTGCTTTCAAACTATTATCTTTACAGTAATATCCTTTATTTGCATTATTACAATTTGCTCATTCATTTCCAGGTGGAGCACATTTTATGTCTCCATGAATACATCTGTAGTTTCTAAATTTTTATACTATGAACTTTTAAGAATATATTTTAAAATATTTCTCTTTTTTATTTATTTTTTAATTGAAGGATAATTGCTTTACAGAATTTTGTTGTTTCCTGTCAAACTTCAACATGAATCAGCCATATTTTCTTTGTTTCTATTGAAAAATGTTTAATAGATGAGAAAGAATAAATCTACAAATGTATTTCAATTATTTTACTTCTTATTTTCAATAGCAAGCTTGTTCTAAAAAAAAAGGATAAATACAGAATATAAAATTGGGTTAGATATGCAACATAATTTGTCTCCTATGCTTTGGAAGGAAGATACAACTTAGGAACAAAGTTGTCTGGTCACATGTTAGATTTATAGGAAGTTCAGCAAGGAAGGTATTATTTCCAAACATCATCACCTATATGTCAAAACAGTATAATACTAAATTTTTGTTTTTAGCTACATCTTAGAAAGTTAGGACATCTGTGTTTGCTCTGGGGCCCCATGATGATCAGCATCACCAGACCTGCAAAGAGAGTGACCATTTTTCAGAGTGATAGATATATATATAATCCGCACACAGAAATGAGGGGTTTCTAGCTCTTCTGCATTTCTAACCCTTCACTTCATGGCTTGACAACATAAGGGCAACCCTTCTCTTTCCTCACGTAACTGCCCTCCACTTAGGTCTTCTCCATGTGGTGAGTCACAGCCAACAGGACAGCCCAGAGCACCCATCTTCTCCAGAACCGCTGGCTCCATCCACCCTCTAAAAGGAGAGCCCTTCCTCCTGACTCTTTGCTATTCCTTCTCTCCACCCAACTACAAGACTCTCTCCTCCTTACCTTCAGCTACTTGAATGTTCTTTTCTTCTTGTCTTCAACTCTTTGCTTCCTGATATAGTTTGAAAGGCAAAAGAACCCAGAAATTGCCCTTGCTATGAAACTTTTCCTTTGGCTAAACTTCAGAAATGAGATGAGCAAAATGAGGACCCTACAACAATCCGTTCACTTAGCTGACCTCCATCTTTAATCAAAGGGTCGCCCCCCCTCTTACCTCTGGCCACACTCTTCCAAGCCAGAAGGCAGGGGACTTGGAAAAAAAAAATCTACATTTAAGCTCTAATTAAAGTCATTTCTTGGAGCCAGCTAGCTTCAACTCTGAAGAGCACCGTGTGAATTAAAATGATTCACTCGGTAGTAAGAAGGATAAATATTGTATGACATCCCTTATATTCAGGATCAAAAAAATAAATTATACAAATGAACTTATTTACAAAACAGAAACAGACTCACAGACTTAGAAAACAATCTTATAATTGCCGGTAGGGAAGAACGCGGGGCAGAGATAGCGAGTTTGGAATTGACATCTACATTCTGCTGTATTTAAAATGGATAACCAACAAGGACCTACTGTAGAGCACGGGGAGCTCTGCTCAGTGTTATGTGGCAGCCTGGGTGGGAGGGGAGTTTGGGGGAGAATTGATACGTGTGTGAGTCCCTTTGCTGTTCACCTGCTCACTATCACATTGTTCATCGGCTATACTCCAATACCAAATAAGAAGTTTAAAAAAATAGCTCACCCAGTAAAGGAGCTCTCTAGAGGTTTTAGGAAAGTAACTTATTTTTTCTCTAAATTTTCTCTAACCTAAAGTTCACAGTTACACCAAGGATATGAGAAAGCCAACTATGTTGGAAAAGATCTGTTCTATAAATATTATATTACATTATATACTATATAATATTATATTTATATTATATAACTATGTTATATTTATATAATATTTACAAATAACTCATATACTTTGAATACTAGATGTATGGTAGTTTGTACTAACGGTAAGTCCCACTCCCCCAGATAGATTTGAAATATAGAAATATCTGAAATCCTAACCAACGAGGAGCTACTGTCTAGCGCAAGGAACTCTGTTCAGTGTTATGTGGCAGCCTGGATGGGAGGGGAGTTTGGGGGCAATGGATACATCTATAGCTGAGTCCCTTCACTATTTACCTGAAACTATCACAACAGTGTTAATCTGCTATATACCAAAACAAAATAACAAGTTTAAAAAAAAAATGAAATGCCTGAAATCCTTATGCTACTAACACAAGCTCAGGATACAAGTTTTCCTGGTGCTACCTAAGAGTATTTTAACTTATTAAAATTTTCTTAGGTTAGTCTTTGCAGCCCTTGACGCTCCTGTCTGGGTGGATACATATGCTGATACAGGCATAGATGAAGTACACTTCAGGACACAGCTTATCAAACCACACCAACTGATAGGTGGGTCTGTTATCTGATGAATTTGCATGAGAACATTATTGCTCAACACCTATGCTTGAATCTCCCTTCAGTCAGGTCTGGCTTTCATTGGATTGAATCTTAACAGAAGACATCTAGAGCTCTCAACACTTGCTGCTCCTGAAAGGCTGTTAGAATTAAGTAATTCTCATCGAGGTTTAACTGCTGAAGGGGTCTTCTGAAGATCACCCACAATATCCATTGGCTGTCTGCTGTTCTGGAGGAAGGGCTTTATCTCAGATGTGTTCTGGTTTCACTCTGCTCTCAGGAAGCAGGAGCCTTCTACCAGGTAATCAGTTCTTTGTGTACCGCCTGCTGCCCTGGGTAGAAGGCCCTGGCTACACTCTAGGGAACCACCTAGGAGTGCATCCAACCCTAAAGGTAGGGTTCCATTTAATAGTCTTAGCTTTTCTTCCAAGCTATGACCAACCTAGACAGCATATTAAAAAGCAGAGACATCACTTTGCCAACAAACATCTGTAGAGTCAAATCTATGATTTTTCCAGCAGTCATATACGGATGTGAGAGTTGGCCCATAAAGAAGGCTGAGTGCTGAAGAGTTGATGTTTCCACACTGTGGAGACGGAGCAGGCTTTCGAGAGTCCCGTGAACTGCAAGGTGATGCCAGTGATACTCTCACTGACTCGATGGCATCACCGACCCAATGGACATGAATTTGAGCAAACTCCAGGAGTCAGTGATGGAGAGGGAAGCCTGGCGTGGTGCAGTCCATGGGGTCACAAAGAGTCGGACACGACTGAGCGACTGAACTGAACCGGACTTCAACGTCAATCCTAAAGGAAAGCAACCCTGAATACTCATTGAAAGGACTGATGCTGAAGCTTCAATACTTTGCCCACCTAATTCAAAGAGCCAGTTCATTGGGAAAGACCCTGATGCTGGGAAAGACTGAGGGCAGGAGGAGAAGAGGGTGACAGAGAATGAGATGGTTGGATGGCATTATCAACTAAATGAACATGAGTTTAAGCAAGCCCCAGGAGACAGTGAAGGACAGGGAAGCCTGATGTGCTGCAGTCCATGGGGTCACAAAGAGTCAGACGTGACTGAGCAACTGAACAACAACATTTAAGAGTTTTACTTCATGGGTTCAGGGTGTGTCAGGACTCTTATTCTGTTTTGGTCCATAAACATGGGTGCTGACAATTACATAGCAAAGTAATGACACCTACAATGTTCTACTAGCTGCTCAGATTTCCAGAGGGCTTCCCGGGTGGCGCTAGTGGTAACGAACCCCCTTGCCAATGCAGAAGAAGATTTTAAGGGACGCAGATTCGAGCCCTGGGTAGGAAGACCCCCTGGAGGAGTGCATGGCAACCGACTCCAGTATTCTTGCCTACAGAATCTCATGAACAGAGGAGACTGGGTGATAGTCCATGGGGTCCAAAGGGCCGGGCATGATTGAAGTGACTTCGCACCATGCACACAGAATTCTAGAAGTTCAGGAATGGAAAGAACTCCAGATATTGTCTAGACTGATGCTCTCGTGTCCAGGCGAGAAACCTACGTACAAAGACTCAGGCTAACTCTGGTTCACACAGTAAATTAAGGAAATCTCCCCCTGAAATCTGTATTAAAAGAGTGAAATTTTACAAGGTAAGTGATATAGAAATGCCCTTCCCCTTTATAGCCCTATTAGAGAAATGTGTTTTGTAATTATGGTGAAAATCAGAAAATTTTACCATTTAAAAAAAAAAAAAAAAAACTAGAGTAGGTGACCCTGCAATGAACTTGCATTCCCTCCTCCCCCTACTTTTTCCTACAGAAAACTATTGTTAAAAATTTTATTATGAAAAATTTTAATATGTACAAAATGAGATAAATCAATAAAATGAACCCCAGATGAACATCCAGTGTCATCACTTATCAGCTCATGATTCAGTCTTGTTGAATTTAAATTCCTCTTTCACCTTCACTCTTTTTGAGGTTGATATCAGACATTATGCTATTTCATCTGTAAATATTTCAGTATGTCCCTCCAAAAGATAACCACAATACCATTATCACTCATAAAAATTTAACTACAGTTCCTTATATAGATCATAAACATTGCATAAATTATTCTTTGCTTTAGAACTATTCCATGCTACTACAATTTAATAAATATAGTTACAGTGATTTATTCATTAAACAAATACTTGCTGAACATTTATATAAACATCCACGAATATTTTGTTTGTAGGAAAGGTTTGAGGGGAGGCCCAGATTCTTACTTTTTCAGAGGCAGTAAAGACAGAGAAAGAATTCTGGAACCAGAGTTGGGTCTATAGTTGGTTCTTTTTCCTCTCTGAATGTGCTAATTTCTTTATCTCCTCGAAGGCTCAGTTCTATTATCTGTAAAATGGGGATACTATTGACTATTTACAAAAGTTACTGGGAGGGCTAAATGAGAGCAGATGCATAAAGTTACAGGTTCTGGGGCAAGGCAGCACTCAAAAATAGCTGTCTGTCATAAGCTACAAGGATATATTGTCCCACACAGAGAGTATAGCCATTATTTTATAACTATAAATGGAGCATAATCTTTAAAAACTATGAGTCACTATATTTTATACTGTAACTTAGGTACTATTATACATAAATTTTTTTAAATAGCTGTTTATATCTCCTATTTGTTTAGTAATGTGTATGTACTGAGTTACTACTATTTGTTTGACCAAACAGATGTATCACCTTCAATTAACTAATATTATATACAAACTTAGTTTAAGACTCATTTTACTCTTTCTAAGACATACAAACAATGCTTTAAAAAAACACAGACATAGGAAACAAACTTACAGTTATCAAAGGGGAGGTTCAGTTCAGTTGCTTAGTTGTGTCCGACTCTTTGCGACCCCATGAACCGCAGCACACCAGGCCTCCTTGCCCATCATCAACTCCCCGGAGTTTACCCAAACTCATGTCCATCAAGTCAGTGATGCCATCCAACCGTGTCATCCTCGGTCCTCCCCTTCTCCTCCTGCCCTCAATCTTTCCCAGCATCAGGGTCTTTTCAAATGAGTCAGCTCTTCGCATTAGGTGGCCAAAGTATTAGAGTTTCATTTTCAACATCAGTCCTTCCAATGAACACTCAGGACTGATCTCCTTTAGGATGGACTGGCTAGATCTCCTTGCAGTCCAAGGGACTCTCAAAAGTCTTCTCCAACACCACAGTTCAAAGGGGAAAGGAGGGATTAATTAGGAATTTGGGATTAACAGATACACGCTAATGTATATAAAATAGATAAACAAAAAGGACCTCTTGTATAGCACAGAGGATAACATTCAGTATCTTGTAATAACCAACAATGAAAAAGAATATGAAAAAAATATATATATATATATGAATCACTTTGCTGTACACCTGAAACAAATACAACATTGTTAATCAAATGTCCATCAATTTTTAGGAGCTCTATTTCTCACTTATGAAAACTGAAAGCTGATATATTGATGGCTGGTAATTTCTAAGAACTATCAGAGATATGTGAATCCTTGTCAGTTCAACAAATTATCAGTTCAGTTCAGTAGCTCAGTCGTGTCCAACTCTGGACAACATCATGGCCTACAGCATGCCAGGCTTCCCTGTCCATCACCAACTCCCAGAACTTCCTTAAACTCATGTCCATCAAGTTGGTGATGCCATCCAGCCATCTCATCCTCTGTTGTCCCCTTTTCTTCCTGCCTTCAATCTCTCCCACGATCAGGGTCTTTTCCAAGGAGTCAGTTCTTCACATCAGGTGGCCAAAGTATTAGAGCTTCGGCATCAGTCCTTCCAATGAATACTCAGGATTGATTCCCTTTAGGATTGACTAGTTTGATCCCCCTGCAGTTCAAGGGACTCTCAAGCATCTTCTCCAACACCACAGTTCAAAAGCATCAAGTCTTTGGTGCTCAGCCTTCCTTATGGTCCAACTCTCACATCACATCAACAAATAATACTTGCCAAATTAATGAGTGAATAAATAAATGAGGAAAACTGGACTTCTTCCTTGCTTTCTTCAATATCTTTAAGAGACAGAAAGATGCTTACCCACCTGGAATACCTAACTGTAAGAATACCAAAAAGATTAGACAACTCTTCCTTCTCAGCACTTGACTAAGCACCTTTCCCACACAGGCTCCTGTTATTAAGGGAAGCTTCCAGCTGAGGGAAGTCTGGAGGGTAAGCGATTAAACACTAGAACATTGCCCAACTGGCTGCTGCCTTTGACACAGAAGAAATTCTGGTTCATCATTCAGCATTCAAGTAGCACTAATTCTTAATAAACTCTCTGACATTTACTGTTTGGTCTTTTTATTAGACTTTTCTCACTACACCCTTCTGAGGTAAGCCACTGTGATTATCCTCGCTTTATAGGTGAAGCAACTGAGGCACAGAAAAGTTGACATAATTTGTTTAGGGTTAGGAGGTGAGTCATAAGGAAAAAGGGCCTAGAACCCGAGAGTCTCAGCAGACCCTGCTAAGCTAGGCACCAAGACACACAGCCCTTAGCCCGGCCAGCTGCGACCATCTCTGTGCAGACCTCTCCTGCCGGCTTTGAGGTCTTGAATCATATTCATCTTTGCAAAACCACTGCTGATATACTAGACACACAGTAAGTGCTTAATCAACATGAGTGAAGTGTTGGTTCAACAACTGAGATTTAGTGCCAATTTGCTTGAGCTTCCCCGATGGCTCAGCAGGTAAAGAATCTGCCTGCAATACAGAGACACAGACGAATCTGGTTTGATCCCTCTAGGTGGGAAGATCCCCTGGAGAGGGAAATGGTAGCCGACTTCAGTATGCTTGCCTGAAAAATCCCAAGAACAGAGGATCCTGATGGGCTGCAATCCATGGAGTCGCAAAGGGTCAGAACCAATTTACCTGCAAAGCACTGATTCTGCCCCAGGGCCATGCAAGGCAAGATGATCTGCTGGTTATCCTAACAAGAGTCCAGACACAAACTCCTCAACCCATCTCTCTCCACCCCTCAAACACTGAAGTTGAGTATCTGAAGCACAAGGAATGAGGCACTCGATAGAAAAGACAATGATGATGGAGACTTGGAGAATTAAAGAGCTACAAGGGAGTATAGCCATCTATACCCGTATAGCCACCTTGCTTGGTGGCTCAGATGGTAAAGAATCAGCCTGCAATGTGGGAGACCCAAGTTCGATCACTGGGTCGGGAAGATCCCCTGGAGAAGGAAATGACAACCCACTTCAGTATTCTTGCCTGGGAAATCCCATGGACAGAGGAGCCTGGTGGGCTACAGTCCATGGGGTTGCAAAGTCGGACATGACTGAGCAACTAACACACACACACACCAGGAAGTGTAGACGTGGCCTTGTCTAATATCCTTACTGTTTTTGTAGAGAGAGATCCAAGGCTTTGAAGACAAAAAGCCTTGGGCTCCAATCTCAGCTCTGACACTTGCTAACTATGTCACTTTGCATAAGTGATAACCCATATTAGCCTCATTATTTCTTTTCTAGAATTAGAATGTAATGATTCCAACACAGTTATTGTACAGATTCGATAAAATAGGGCATGAAAATGACTTAAAATGTAGTACACTTTTAACAAATGATTGTTACCTTTATTATGTATCTTTTTATTACCTTTATCATTCTACTATCTGAGATGTTTTGCCAGTTTATTGAGATATATTTATCATATTACATTGTATCAGTTTAAGGTGTGCAACCTAATGACTTCATGCATGTATATATTATGAAGTGATCACAGTAAGTCTAGTTAACATTCATCACACACCAAGTTATAATTTTTTTCTTGTAATGAGAATTTGTAAAATTTACTCCTTGAGCAACTTTCAAATATATTGTTCACTACCATCATTTCGTGGTACATTTCATCTCTAGGGTTTATTTATCTTATAACTGGAAGTTGAGAGCTTTTCATGTGGCATCACGTGATACATCCCATCTCCAGAATTTATTTATCTTAAAACTGAAAGTTGAGATCTTAGTAGCCCAAAAGAGAAGGATTGGAGTTAGGATTAAAGATTCTGTCTGGACTAGAAAGAAGACATCAAATTACATTTCATTCCTCTTTCTGCTGGAAATTCTGACAGACAAGAAATGGCATAAAAGTGACTCATAACTCTTTTGGAAGAATGTGTTCTTCTAGAAATAGGGCCTACTTTATGAGGAGAGGAGGCCTAATCTATTAATAAGTCAGAGGAAAAACCACAGCCAAGAAAAGCTGTACTCTCTGTGTCAGGCAGCTGGGTGTTGGTGGAGCCAGAATTCGCATGCCCATCTTTTCGCTATACCCAGCTTTGTGTAATCCATTCATTCTTTCCAAACCCAGTACTCCAGCTCTGTGCCTAGAATTATGATCCAGGGTAAAGCAAAACAGTACTTATCAAAAACTGTGTGTGTGCTAAGCCACTTCAATATTGTCCGACTCTTTGCAACCCTGTGGACTGGGGCCCTCCAGATTCCTCTGTTCATGGGATTCTCCAGGCAAGAATCCTGGAGTGTGTTGCCATTCCCTCCTCCGGGGGATCTTCCTGACCCAGGGGTCAAACTTGCACCTCTTAGGTCTCCTGCATTGGCAAGTGGGTTCTTTTCCGCTAGCACCACCTGGGAAGTCCACTTATCGAAAAGGGAATGGCAAAAATAATAATAAGGAAATGGGCAGGGGCTGCCTTGGTGGTCCTGTGGTCAAGACTTCACCTTCCAATGCATGGGGTGTGGGTTCGATCCCTGGTGGGGAAGCTAAGATCCTCCATGCCTCTCAGCCAAAAAACCAGAACATTCAGCAACAGCAGTGATACTGCAACAAATTCAATAAAGACTTTTCACATAATAAAAGATAAATCTTCTTAAAAAAGAAAAAAATGGGCGATGGCAAACCATGGTCTTAATGAAAACGATCGAAATCTAGAAACCCCGCAAGAACATCAACAGGACCACCTGTCTTTGCTTGTTATTCACCTTGTTTGTCACTTCACTCAGGAGAGACGCAGTTGCGGAGCCGCTGATGAGAAATTGATGGCAGCAATCTCAGCCGACCACCTTTGACTTCCTGCTCTGTCGTCTACAGAGTATCTGAGAGGGACTTTCCTAAGTGGCTCGTAACCTATATTTTTCAAACAATTAGGTTCTTTTCAAACTGAAACCTGAAAACACAGAAAAAAAAATAATTGAACATAATTCACTTCAAGCAGCATCTACTTTGTTAAAAAGTACACACGAAAATTTTTGAGTAAGTTTGAACACCATCCTACTCCATCTCGTGTGTAATTATCCTGCCTGAGACATGTTGGAGGCTACACAGCAAAACACCACATCCTAATGAGTAATAAGGATTACTTAACAGTTGAGATAAGCAATACCACCCACAGATTTCATGTAAAAGCTAATATCAAGCTCTTGGCCAGTGTGAAAGAGAAGGGATGGGATCCCACACAAAATACAGCTCCCAATTCTTACATAAAACGGCCATCAGTCTTACATGAGCGTTTATTCCATTCTTTTCTTCATTCTAGAGGCCAGTTCTGGGTTTGTTTCTTTTGTTCACAAAGCAGAGTACTTGACAAGAGCCTTTATGAAAGCCCTGATTGAATGAAGACAAGCAATGCTCTGCAGACCGACGGGGCAAAGTCTGCATGGGGAAATCCCATAATCCTCAGGACCTATTGTGTCGTTTGCCATGGAAAGTTCTTCCAAACCTCTAACTTGAATCCCCTTTGCTCACATATAAAAGGGACATCTCGTTTGGAGAGTGACTGGGCATTGGATGCATTTACTTCTTTTTAAAAAATAAGTTCAGAGGCATTTGATTTGTCTCTAATACTTGTTTATTTATTTTGGCTGCACTGTATGGCATGCAAGATCTTAGTTCCTCAACCAGGGATCAAACCTGGGTCCCCTGCAGTGGAAGGGCAGAGTCTTAACCACTGGACTCTAGGCAAGTCTCACAGAAGCATTTACTTCTTATAGCAATGTTCCACAAACTGTCTTCCCCAGAACACTAGTTGCTTAAGACAATAAAAATAATGATAAGAAGATAATTATTATTGCAAGAGGGATGAATTCTGTCATTAAACCAGGTTAGTAAAAGCTATATTCTATATCCTAACCTTAGAAGCCCAGAGTGTTCTATTAACATATTTACAAATTTGAGAAGTCCAGCAGTAATGATGCCTGTTTCACTTTCAAGGACAGTCCTTTCCCCCACTGCCCAAACATTTGCTATTAGTTCTCCAAGTTTCTCTGGGAAAGATACAATGGGAGATTCTGCTTGAGATCATCAGGTTGATCTATCTTATACCTGGGGAATCTAGAAGGACGGGAACTTGCAAAAGGTTTTAATAGGGAAGGAGGAGATTTGGATGAAGGTGGTTAAAAGGTACAAACTTCCAGTTATAAGGTAAATAAGTACTGCTGCTAAGTTGTTTCAGTTGTGTCCGACTCTGTGCGACCCCATAGACGGCAGCCCACCAGGCTTCCCCGTCCCTGGGATTCTCCAGGCAAGAACACTGGAGTGGGTTGCCATTTCCTTCTCCAGTGCATGAAAGTGAAAAGTGAAAGTGAAGTTGCTCAGTCGTGTCCGACTCTTAGCGACCCCATGGACTGCAGCCTATCAGGCTCCTCCACCCATGGGATTTTCCAGGCAAGAGTACTGGAGTGGGGTGGGATGCAATATAAGCAACACTGCTATTTGTTACATATGACAGTTAAGAGAGTAAATCCTGAGTTCTCATCACAAAAAGAGATTATTTTTTCATTTTACTTAATTCTGTATCAACATGAGGCAATGGATGTTCACTAAACTTATCGTGATCATCATTTCATGACGTGTGTAGGTCAAATTATGTGCTATACACCTTTAATTTACACAGCACTGTATGTCAACTAGATCTCAGTAACACAGGGGCTTCCAGGTGGCTCAGACAGTAAAGAATCTGTCTGCAATACAGGAGACCTGGATTCAACTCCTGGGTAGGGCAGATCCCCTGGAGAAGGGAATGGCAACCCACTCCAGTATTCTTGCCTGGAGAGTTCCATGGACAGAGGAGCCTGGTGAGTTACCAGAGCAGAGTCAGAAACAACTGAGTGACTAACACTTTCACTTTCAAAACTGGGAAAAAGAAGCTTCAAATGAGAATGTGTATAATCCCCACCCCAAGCAAAACTATGAACGTTACCTTATTCTTTGTAAATCACAGATCAATTCCCTTTGGCAGAGAAGAATCCTCTCATTCCATGGACCCATTCCTAAAATACAAGTGCTTCTTAAAAAGAACTCACCTGTGTTGGATGCACATGTTTCCAGGCTACATATTGGCCCTTTGGTGCCTGGTTAACTGAAAGAAAGAAAAAAAGAAAGTGAAGTCGCTCAGTCGTGTCCAACTCTGCAACCCTGTGGGCTGTAGCCTACCAGTCTCCTCTATCCATGGGATTCTCCAGGCAAGAATACTGGAGTGGGTTGCCATTTCCTTCTCCAGGGGATCTTCCCAACCCCGGGATTGAACCGGGGTCTCCGGCATTGCAGGCAGACGCTTTAACCTCTGAGTCACCAGGAAAGCCAGGTTAACTGAGCTTATACATGATTCCATCATTTAAATGTCCTAGGGAGGAGAGGAAGGAGTTGGCATATAGTCATGTCAGAGGTAAAAGAAGTTTAGAGGTCATCTAGTCTTTTCTTTTAGAGGTCATCTAGTCATCTAGTCTTTTCTTTTGCAGCCAAAAGGGAACTGTGGCCTAAAGAAAGAAGACAGTAACATCCCTAAGGGATGGTTAAAGAGTAGCAAAGCCAGCGTGTAGGTTCAGTTGCTTCAGTCCCATCCCAATCTTTGTGACCCCATGGGCTGTAGCCTGCCAGGCTCCTCTGTCCATGGGATTCCCCAGGCAAGAACACTGGAGTGCATTGCCATTTCCTTCTCTAGGGGATCTTCCCAACCCAGGGATAGAACTGCCTCTCCTGCAGTGCAGGTGGATTCTTTACCACTGAGCCACCTGGGAAGCCCCAGCAAAGCCAGAAATCCACCTAAGTCTCTCTGGGCTGCCTCCCGCCCCTCCATCACTGCACTTACCTTCCCTGGGGTTATGCAAGCCTTCTCCCTGACCTTCAGACTAGAAAATTGGGCTGAGAGGCAGAAGCCCTAGCTTACCAAAGTGTATACAGAAGCCAACTTATTGTGAATGCTAGGTTGCTTTATTCTAAGTGCAAAGGTGAAAAGATTTCCACCCTAACAGCTTCAGAAGAATCCCGGGGAATGTGAGGAAACACGGGTTTCCTCAGTGTGTCCCAGCTCTGACTTCTCTTCTGCCTGGACCCAAGAGGCCCCAGGTGGTCTCTCCTGAGCTGTGCAGAGAATTAAGAATTTGGCTGGAGAGGGAAAGAAAATCTCGAGAAAGAAAATATGGTTGAGCACAGCAAGCTGTAAAGACGCCCAATATAAATGTTTTAAGAGCTCCAACTCTCTCTCCGGGGCAGCAAAATTTAGAGTTGAAATTTGAAGGGTTTTCTTTTTCACTTTGGATTTTTATTTTATATCTATTACTTGATAAGGAAGTTCCCTCTCTTCATTCAGCCGAGGGACATTTTAATTACACTTCATGCTTGAAAATGAGCATTTATTTTTTTGTAAATTGATACAGCCACTATGGAGAACAGTATGGAGATTCCTCAAAAACGAGGAATAAAACTACCCTATGACCCAGCAATCCCAGGGCCGGGCACACACCCTGAGGAAACCACAAGTCAAAAGACACTTGTACCCAAACATTCACTGCAGCAGCACTATTCGCAATAACCAGGACCTGGAAGCAGCCTAGATGTCCATTGATAGATGAACGGATACAGCGGAATACACTCAGACATAACTGGGAATGCATCTGAGTCAGTTCTAGTGAGATGGATGATTCTAGAGCCTGTTACACAGAGTAGGTGAGAAAGAGAAAACATACACAGTATATTAGAGTATATATATATATGAAATCTAGAAAAGCAATACTGATGAACCTATTTGCAGGGAAGGAATGGAGTCAGATGTAGAGAACGGCATTGTGGGCACAGCAGAGGAAAGCGATGATGGGACAAACTGAGAAAGGAGCATTGGCATATATATACACTGTTGTGTAAAATAGATAACTAGTGGGAAGCTGCTATACGACAGGGATCCTAGCCTGGCTCTCTGTGACAACCCAAAGGGGCAGGGTGGTGGTGGGGAGAGTGGGGCTCAAGAGGGAGGGGATATATAGACAGATATACATACATATGTACATATAGTTATGATTGATCCGTGACGTTGTATGGCAGAAACCAACACAACATTGTGAGGCAATTATTCTCCAATTTGAAGAAATAATAAGAGAAAATGAGCATTTTTTTACTTTTGGCGATTGATTTCAGAACTCTATGAACTTTCCCTTGAAGTCATTTCCTTCAACCCTCTCCATGCAGAGAAACTCTTACCCCTGCTCCAAGGAGGGTCACATTTCAACAGATCTTACGCCCTCGTGGTCCTCCTGGTGCCTGACCCCCAGGAAATAAAGGAGCACGTTGACTTGAGATGGCCATTATGTATCTCCACTCATCGGAATCACGGTCGCCAGGTGGCAAGGGTGGAGGATGACAAGGAAACAATCCTGTCTTTTATTTCCCGGCTTCTGTCACCCACGCCCCTTTAACCTGAAAACAGACTAGAAAAACCCAGTGAGAAAAGGTTTGAAAGCCTCCGCACCAAGGTGACAAAGAATCACAAAGTCCGACTGTTAGAGAAAGAATGCCCTGAGAAATACAAAGGACTCCGATGTTGCCTTTGCTTATCAAGTGAAATAAAATAAATTGTCCTCACCAAGCCAATGATTCATCTTGATTGTTTAGGGCAGTTTCCCTTTAATATTTACGTTGTCTCTAAGCTTGGCTTCATCTTTAAAAAAGAGAAGAACTGTCATTTCTATTCAATTAACTGCTTCCCTCTCTGACTTTAAATCAAGGGCAGTGTCTGTTCAATGTAATTACTTCCCAAGTAGCCTGCTTGGTAAAGCAGCAGCCATGAAAGCGAGAGAGCCATGTGGTGTTTTATAAGGCAAGGATTCGGTGTAATTTAAGGATGTTCTCCTAACAGAAAATGCAATAAGGCTGATTTCCCCCTACTGTGTTGCTAGCCCCTTGATATATAATATGTCCACAGGTCAAGATTTTAGCTCAACAGTTGAAAGCAGGCAAAATAGGGAAAGTGTCACTCACCCACTGCAAAGTCTGCGGCAGAAAATATTTGAAGGACTCGTCCTCAGTGTTCTGATTCCACATGTACAGTGAACCTCTTCTTCAAAAAAGGTGCTTATTGGACTTCCCTGGTGGTGCAGTGGATAAGAATCCACCTTGCAATGAAAGGGACACTTGTTTGATCCCTGGTCCAGAAAGACCGGATCAACTAAAGCCTGTGAGGTGCAACCACTGAACCCCTGGGCTGCAACTAGAGCCTGAGCTCTGCATCAAGAGAACGTGGACGTGGTACTCAGTTGTGTCTGACTCCCTGAGACCCCATGGACTGTAGCCCACCAGGCTCCTCTGTCCATAGGATTCTCCAGGCAAGAATACTGGAGTGGGTTGCCATGTCCTTCTCAGCCCCCGGGGATCTTCCCAACCCAGGGATCGAACCTGGGTCTCATGCATTGCAGGCAGATTCTTTATCACTGAACCACCAGGGAGGCATCAAGAGAAACCATAACAATAAGAAACCCTTGCACCCCAGTGAAGAGTAACCCTCACTCACAACAACTAGAGAAAGCCCACATGCAGGAAAGAAGACCCAGTGCAACCAAAAATAAATAAATTACATTTTTTAAAGTGATTATTTTCATGAATCATGTGCTTGAGAATTCCCAGAATTCACACTGCTTTAATAACAGCATTAATATCCATATATTCAACATCAGAGAGCAACACTCAGTCAAAATCGTGAAAGTCACTTATTCATGTCTGAGTCTTTGTAATACTATGGATGGTAGCCTGCCAGGCTCTCCTGTCCATGGGATTCTCCAGGCAAGAATACTAGAGTGGGTCACCATTCCCTTCTCCAGGGGATCTTCCCAACCTAGGAACTGAACCTGGGTCTCCTGCATTACAGGTAGATTCTTTTACCATCTGAGCCACCGACTGTAGAGCAAAATGGAAAAAATACAGCACAGCCAGAATACAGACCTTGACTGGAAGCTTGACTTAGCCGCCAGTGAGCTGGGGGCACCCAGAGATTTGCTTGGCTTCACAAAGTCAGCTTCAACATCCATCAGTGAGAAAGCTCCGTTACCTTGACATTAGGATCGTCGTAACATTCACTGAGAACATCCAGGGTCAGCAAGGTACCTACCAACTGCCAGTTACCATCTGAAGTAAAACAACCACATTCCCTCGGGGAGCAGAAGAGGCAACATCAGGATAACTCCAGGAAATGACGTAAACCGAAATGACCCACAAAGGAATAAACTCAGGTGTGGCAATCTGAGAGGGAGTTGCTGTTTTTAATTAATGACTTCAGAAGGTCCCAGAAACTTTTGGTCAAAAGAAGAAATGATTTGTTAAATCAAGAAGAAATGTACATTTGACATTTTAACCTACAAGAGTGAAGTCAGATGCCCAAGAGTCAATATATTCTGTGGTTTGATAACATTTTTATTCATGTATAAGGCACACTCTGTCCTGATGGTCTACAGTCACATGTAGACTCTTCAGTTTGTTCTATTTACACTAGACAACTGCTTAATATGATAGAGAACAAGTGAGAAAATAAATATACATTTGCATAGTAAAAAAACCTCTGTTTATACTCTAATAGCCAAAGGATGGATTCTCCAGTCAATCACAAATTAATTGATAGTCTTCAAATCCTGTGTTAGGTCTTTTCACATACCTTTATACCCATTCACTCAAAAATAGATGAAAGTGACATCCTTTTACTCAAAGGAGAATGACTTGTGATTCAACAGAGAAATGACCCATCATGCCCTGTGTAAGATCCTGAGAGATGATGCTGAGGTGGCTGTGGGAAGGAAGCCCAAGAGGGAGGGGATATACGTGTCTGTATAACTGATACACTTCAAGGTATAGCAGAGACTAACAAACATCGTAAAGCAATTATACTCCAGTTTAAAAAAAGATGGCATGAGTGAAAATTTTAGGCATGCTTTGCGTAATGAATGCACCTGCTTAATGTGAATGACTGAGAGAGACCTTAATCTATGCATTCTTAGCCTTTTCAGGCCTCAGATTCTGTACAGCATTTTTCTTCATGTTGTTACATTATCGGATTGAATTTGATTCAAAGGCCAAATAAATCACGCCAAAGCCTGTTCTTTACTTTAAGGGGTTCTAGTCTTAGCTCTCTTTAGCCTTTGCATAGCTTGATTAAATGAAAAGTAAGGACGCTCAATACAGAAAAATCTTTGTAGGATGAATCGGTCTATACCACTGCCTTCCAAAAGCACCTAGAAACTAATTCAAGATACATAAACATTAATCTTATTTCCAAACACCTTCTGGGAAAAGTTTTCAACTCATCCAGTTTTAAACAATTTTTATAGTAGAAAACAAATTAACAAACTGAATGGACAATTGTAATTTTTGTGTATGTCTTTGCTCCAAATCACTATACATGTTTTAGGCTCTGCAAACCCAATATGATTTTTTTCTCTCTGTCCAAATGCTTTAGTCAAATGCCAGTGGAAAACATTAAATAATCAATTAATCAAAAAGTACCTGCTCAGCACTGTTCTAGATACTATCAGAACTTGTCATGTTCATAGGAAGCTTATTGTCTATTTGGGGACACGGGACTAACATATAAGAAAAAAATTATACACTTTCTCCTCTTTATTGTATAGATAACTGTGACATAGATTACAGGTGATCAGAAGGGAAAAAAATAAAAGTGTGTGAAAGAGACCATGAAATGTGTATTCTCATCATGGAAATTTCTTATTGTATATTTAATATGGTTGTACATTTTTGGAGAGCACAATTGTACACTTTACGGTAATGATTCTCCTACTGTGTGTTCTAGATTTTTTAAACTGGGTAATTAGTTTCTTTGGAAGGAAAGAATCTCTCCCACTGGATTAGTGAATAGCAGCAATGAATAAGGACATGTCTTAGTAAGACCTTTCTTTAGAAGTTAAGACTTTTCAATAGAAGAGCTTTTTCTTTCAAATATACCCCCTAAATACTCCCTAAATCAAAGCACTTTTGATTCATTTCTTGTGCTCTCTACTCCATTTTTTTAAATCCATGTACCAAAGCTAATGCTTGCCATCAGAGTATTGGTTTAATTAAATTGTAGTTCTAGGTAAAATGGAACAGTAAAAAACAGAACTGTGCTCCAGCTGCAGCAACTTTAAAAAGCCAGCTAAATCCCTAAAATTACATTATCCAAGACATCAGAAAACAGGAAAGCAAGCAGGACTACATGAACTCAACTGAAGACAGGAGAGTCCTTCCAAGGTGAGTAGGCGGCCACTGGCTGCCTTCTACCTTGGGAATGTTTGCCAATTCCAAGTGCAAGATGAGGCTCGAGTTTGGCCTGAATACAAGGATGTTACTGTGAGAAAGAAATACTACCAAAGCTTTTGGAGGCTGTATGGAGCTAGATTGACAAACTGAAAACTTCCAGAGCCCTGCATACATGAAAACCATTTTCCCCCATAGTTCATTTACTGAGTCAGGGGCCACTTGGAAAGTTAGGGAACTTCTCTGAAATAGAGACTAAAATAAACTGTAATCTCACAGTCGTGGAAAGATAAAATCTATTTCATGGAGGAGTGTCTGATGAAAACACACAGCCAGTCTACTTCTTATGATATTTGCCCAGTGCAGGGTCTGGAGACTAGAGAACAAAGTCCAAAACTGCCAAAAAGCATATCAACTGACTTGTGGTCTCTGTAGGCAGAAATGGAAAAGGCAGAGATCTAACAGGCTAGCATTCAAAATTCATAGGAGGTTCTTCTCAACTCTGACCCATTTGAAACCAGTAATAGGCTAAATTTGACTAAATCCCCACCCCCTGGTTAAGTCATCAAAGAGCAAATCCTTTCTAAGTCAAAGCAATATAAACTTTAGTCTCTATACAGTCTCATTGTGTTTTACGTAATGTGTCCAGCATAAAATAAAAAATTACAAGACATGAGAAGGGAGAGGGAGAAGTCATTTGAAGCAGACAGAAGACCTGCATGCTGAAATTAACAAATGAGTCCTTTAAATAGCTGTTATTAATATATTAAAGAAAATAAAGGGAAAAGTGGTCCAAAATATGGAGCATTTCAATAGAGAACTGAAATCTAGGGAAAAAAATCACTCTACAACTGAAAAGTAAAATATCTAAAAATAAGAATGCATCAGATAGGTTTAAATGAGACTGGCAAATCAGAAACCAGTATTAGCAAACTCAAAAACAAGAAAACTTTAAAATATCCCAAACAAAATACACAGTTAAAAAGAACAGAACAGGAAAGACTCGTGAGACATAGTCAAACGAGCTAACAAATGTATAATTGCAATCCCAGGAGAGGAGAGGACTGAAAAGAAGCAATATTTGAACAAGTCATGGCTGAGGATTTTTTTAACTGATGAAAGATACGAATTCACAGATTCACAAAGTTCAACAAGTTCCAAGGAGAATAAATATTTTAAAAGTCACATCTGATTTAATTGATCTGGAGTAAAACTTAACCATCAATATATTTTTTTAATTTTCCAGGTAAATGCTAATGTTTAGTCAGTGCTGAGAACCACTGGTCTAAAAGATGCCACATTGTAAGAACACTGTTCAGTTTGTTTGATTTTTGTATGTTTTCAAGGGATAAATAGAAACAAATTCTAGTCTCTTTTTCTTCAAAATGTCACCTAATGGGGTTTGAAGGAGCACATTTATATTTCAGTCATCATGTCCATAGCTCAGTTCTACAATGTTTAGATGATGGCATCAGTACCCGCTCTCTTCATAATTCACTGAGTATCATGGAAAGAAAAATGAAATGGCGCAAATTCAATCTGGCCAAGAAACTTTCTGATGGAGAAGCATTAGTCAGGAGGAGACTTCGGGAAAGAGTTCAAAACTGGCTTTACATAGAATCTCAGTCTTGCTTACTTCAGATGCCTCAAGACAGAAGATCCTGAAAGATCAAAAGAAGGTCTCTGGTGAAGAAGATACAGAAAAATCAAGCTAACAAAATTTCATCACTTAATTAGGTGGAACAGCCGTTGGAGACTGAGGTGGATGATGCTGGAAAGCAGAATACAAATTCTGGTAGGGCTTGGATACCAAGATTGCCTGCCAGTGTCCACTGCCAGAAAAAAAAATTCAGAGTTGAGAGGGAAAGAATTCTTCTTGTCGAATCTGAAGATGAGATTCAACCATGACTGATGATACTTTATGGCTGATGAGAAAACCTAGACACTATATTTTCTTCAAAAGCTTATTTTAGACAACTGTTATACATTCGGTGTGCATGTATTTTTTTAAGTAGAAATAGAAACTGTAGCATGAAATGTTAAATATCCCAGATCTTAGAACCACCAGGAGAATCTCTATGAAACAGGAGCATAGGACCTCTGAGCTTTGATGGACTGAGAAATTTTGACATAGCAGAAGTTCCCCCAAATACTTAAGTTATTGAAATTTATAAAAGTGACCAAAATAAAGGTCAGAGTTGTTGCCTTAGGATTACCAGATTTTAAAGTGCAAATAATGAATTGGCACCAGAAAGACATAGCATTTTCTCAGTATGCTGCTGCTGCTACGTCGCTTCAGTTGTGTCCGACTCTGTGCAACCCCATAGACGGCAGCCCACCGGGCTTCCCTGTCCCTGGGATTCTCCAGGCAAGAATACTGGAGTGGGTTGCCATTTCCTTCTCCAATGTGTGAAAGTGAAAAGTAAAAGGGAAGTCACCAAGTTGTGTCCAAGTCTTCACGACCCCGTGGACTGCAGCCCACCAGGCTCCTCCGTCCATGGGATTTTCCAGGCAAGAGTACTGGAGTGGGGGTGCCATCGCCTTCTCCGTTTCTCAATATAACGAGGTATAAACTATCTGCCAGGTAGATTCAAAGAGCACCTTGCCACTGGCTTCTCTCTACCTAACCCACTAGCCCCAGCAGAAAACATAGGCCCTGGAGTCATTCAGCTGGACTGCAACCCCATGCTCCTAATTCTCAGTGGAAGCTGCTCTGCTTTCCAGATGCCCTCATGTTCTGCAAAATCTCAATAGGAGTTATCCCCATTCTCATCCAGTTTACCTGCACATCAAATCTATCATATGTTGTTGTTGTTCAGTCACTAAGTTGTGTCTGACTCTTTGTGACCTCATGAACCTCAAGGAGCCCACCAGGATCCTTGTCCTCCACTCTTTCCTGAAGTTTGCTCAAATTCATGTCAATTGAGTCAGTGATGCTATCTAACCATCTCATCCTCTGCCTTCCTCTTCTCCTCTTGTCTTCAATCTTTCCCAGCATCAGGGTCTTTTCCAATGAATCGGCTCTTTACATCAGGTGGCCAAAGGACTGGAGCTTCAGCTTCAGCATCAGTCCTTCCAGTGAATTTTCAGGGTTGATTTCCTTTAGGATGGATTGGTTTGCTTTCCTTGCAATCCAGAAAGCTCAGGTGTCTTATCCAGCACCACAGTGCAAAAGCATCAAATCTACAGGGCAAAATAATTTGCTGTTGATTCAGGGATTGTTATATGTCCCCTCTGCAAGACTTGTCATCCATTTTTTCTGGCTTCCAAATATCACTTCGTTTGATGTGCACACACAACATGAAATCAGTCTATCCTGCCGAGGTTATGTTTTTGCTGTTGACTCTTCCAGAAGTTTAGGATTATTGCCTTTAACCATATTCAGGGCCACAATTTTACATTTCCTTGCAAAATTCTCAAAGCGAGTCAAGATTTGCTATAGCTCCTCTTCTGCGTAACGGCTTGAGCTCCCTTTGTCCTCAGTGCCAATATTTGCATTCCACTGCCACTCAGTCCCTTGTTACACACTGGTTCAAATCATTTATCTTTAGATTAATTCAAAAGACTCTTGAATCCCAAGATTTTCACTGATATTTACCATTTTTTTCTGTTACCATTGCTATCCAGTGAAATCTGCATGAACTCCTTTTAATACATGTCCCGCATTGTTGATCGTACACACAGCAGCTGGCTTTGACTGGGGTGTGAACTACTAAATGATTCCAAATACACAATGTTATTCTTTGAAAGAAGAATTATTTTTGACATGCCGTCATGTTTTTCTAGTGGCCAAGACACAGTAGACAACTTCTCTGTTTCTTCACCACTAGGCGAACCACATGACTGGCCGTGGTCCTCACCAGTTGGGTGATGGCAGGGGTCTCAGATAACAGCCCCACAGAAGCCACTGATGTTATGTGACCACAAACCGGACACTTGACCTTTGAGTGACTCATCGGGTCATCTTATGATAACCTTTGGGCCCTGCACTTAAGGGTTGGTTGGTTTAATTTTAAACCACAGAGGTGGGACTTCCCTGGTGGTCCAGTGGTTAAGACGCCCCACTTCCAATGCACAGGGTGCAGGGGTTGATCCCTGGTAAGATCCCACATGACCTGGGGGCGCAACCAAAAGCTAAATCATAGAAGCATTAACAGCTCCTTAGTCTAAGCATTACAAAAACAGAAACTTATAGGAGAAATAAAACCAGAAAGTTGGCTTTTTTATTAGAAAAAAACAAAAAGAAGAAGGGAACCTTGGATTTTTCAAGGAAAAGAGCAGCTTTAGAGCAAATATTTTGCTACTATATACATATTCCCAGGGGGAGAGGCCTGCCTTTCCATCCTCATGGAAGGAGAAACTAAGGGAGTAGGTGTTACTACTGGAAACAGGCAGTTATCTGGGTAAGAATGGTCCTCACTGCCCAGTGACTATGACAAGCCACAGCTCCACGATATGGAATAGCCCCCCTCTGGTTGATTCTGAAGACTCCCAGCTCTCCTCCTTCCCTGAACCCATGTCATATAATGTCTGAGAAGCTTCATCCAGAGAGCTCAGCACCAGGACAGTTGTGCAGTTGGCACATGGCATAAGGCGGCTGACCCTGCAATGGAGCAACCAAGGTCCAGCTTGAACTACACTTGCCAAGCCCAAGTCCAAGCCCTGGTACTGGCTTGTGTCCACGTGGAAGAAAAGGTGCCTTTTCCTCCACACCAAAGGCACAGTCTGCTCTCGAAGCCATGTGTCCGTAGGCCTGAGGGTGTCAAGAGGCAGCACACGCTGACAGCCACACGAAGATTCAACACAGGCTAGTGGAAGCTGTGGATGACTGTCCAGAAGTGTGTGTATGTGTGTATACTTGCAAGTGTGTGTGTTTGTGTGTGTGTGTTATGATGGGGGATGTGCTGCCAAAGGGCAACACAGCCCAGTCAGGCTTTACACTCTTCTGCATGAAATGAAAGGCACTGCTTCCCTTCCTCAGCTTTTGATCAAGCATCACAGTTGAATGTCCTCTTGGCTCTCAGAGGATATCCAGTCTCCAATCTCTCCTCTTTCTCTTCTCATAAGTCCCGCCCCATCTGATGACCCCCCTCTTTTTCCCTGAGAGGTACCAGTCTCCCCCAGTAGAGTAATAAAAGCTCATTCCTTGCTTCCTCCTTGCATATTACAACATCCCAGGCATTTGCTGGATGACAAGGCCTTTGTTAGTTATTGATGGATGGATGCATCATCAATTACTCAAAACTTAGCAATTTAAAACAATAAGCATACTTCTTCCTTGTGAGTCCAGAATCTAGGAATGGCTGAGCTGTCTCTCATGAATCTGCAATCAAGATGTCAGCCCAGACGGCAGTCATTTGGTAAGAGACCACCAAGCCCACCCGCAGGGCTGCCAGTGGGTCTAAGTTCCTCTCTGGCTGTTGGTTGGAAGCCTCAGTTCCCCATCAGAAAGATCTTTCCATATGGCTGCTGAGAGCATGGCAGCCAGCTTCCCCTGCCCCCAAACCAGTGATCCAAGAAAGACAAAACCAGGAAGGCAGCAAGTTTCCACTGTACAGCACAGGGAACTATACTCAGTATCCTATGATAAACCATAATGGAAAAGAACATCTTTAAAAGAATGTACATATGTATAACTGAATCGCTTTGCTATACAGCAGAAATTAACGCAACATTGTAAATCAACTCTACTTCAATAAAATAATTAAAAAAAAAAACCCAGTGGGTGCCAAGAGTGCCAGAGACAGAAGCTGTAATCTTTTATAACCTGATTTCAGAAGGGACTCATCACTTCTGCTGAACACTGCTGGTCACACAGACCAACCCGGAAACAGTAGAGTGGGGGGAATTCCACAAGGGTGTGACCGACAGGTGTCAGGGACCCCTCAGGGACCATCATGAAGGCTGGCTCCTGCAAAAGCAGTCCCCTGGTGAGTATCTACTAGCTGTCCAGAGAAGGCAGGGTACACGCACTACCAATGAAATGTTCACGCTAAAAGCAGGTCCTGTGTTTGTTCTTGTCTCACCCAGGGTTTTTCACAGTTTTATTTGCATAACCCCGGAAAGATTTGCAAAAACAACACACTCCTTCACACATTTTAACGCTGATACTCAAAATTTCACGTTGTAATGTTTTAAGGCTACAGACAATATAATTTCTAGCATGTTGTGAATTTTGAGATTTAAATAGAACTGTTACATCGTTTTGGGGAAAAAAAAAAGCTGAAGTTCAAGTTCATTCAGTTTGGCAGATACCCTTGGGGCACAAGCCAGACCCATTGTTCCGCTTGCCTCTTGTGGTTCCCTACTTCATTCAGTCCCTGGCCTGGTTATTGTTGAAATTTTTGCCAGTTCATTGATGCTTTTAAGGAGATTACATTTCTTTTTACCTGGAATTTTAGTTGTTTTCAATGGAAGAGTCATTTGTATGAGACCAGCACTCCAGGTTTCAGGAGTGTGTACCATTTTGTTTTTGAATAGTGGCAATTACAGGATCTCAAACTTCTCCTGAAGCCTTTATTCTATTATTTGAAAAATATTTATTTGTATATCTATCTCAGTTTATACACACATGTATATTTTCCTCTTTGCCCTGAACTTTTAAAAGAAAATAAGAAATCTCCTTTATACATGGGCTCAAGAGAACAAAAATAAAGGCAAACCAAAGAAAAAGGAAGGAAAATATTTTAACAATTTCAAGCTAGAAAATACTTTTTAAAATAAGTCATATAAAGATGAGCCATAAAGGAAGTGATTGTTAAATTCAAACACAGTAAAAATCAAGACCTTCAAGTCATTGGAAGACAGCATAAAGAACGAAAAGACCAGGGAAGAGATCTTTGAACCATCAATAACAAGCTAACATCCAGAGTATATAAAGAATTCTGTGAATAAGCAAAAGATAAATATTTCATTTGAAAATGAGCAAAAGACTTCACAAAAGGGAAGTCTGAAATAAACAGTAAAAGGAGCTCAACCTCACTGGTCATTAGGGAAGTGCATATTAAAACCAGTTTGGCCAAAAGGCTTAAAGTTTGAAAATCTCGAACTTTGGCCATGACCCAGAGTGAAGAAAATCTCTTACATTAGCCATGGAAGTGTCAATAAAAAAACATTTTCAAAAGTTTCCACTTTAGAAAAAGATTTGGCAGTGCCTACCAAAAGTATGCGCATACTATACAACACAGGAATCCTACTGCTGAGTATATGCCTTAGAGAAATGCGTGCCTGCGTTCTAGAAGCATGTATAAGAATGCTCACAGCAGCACTTGTTTACACAGCTAAAAACCCAGAAGTAATCCAAACACACAATAGGATAGCTAAACAAATTGTAATATATTCACACAGCGGAATACCATAAATCACACACTCTGTTAGGCCATAGATTTAACATGAATATGTCTGTCCGCTCATCAGTCCCTCACCTGACGAGAACATTCAGACACCAAAAGGATGAGTAATCTGCTTCTCAGGTGACACCGGCCACCTGTTCTGAAACCAACGGTTCAGAGCTTTCATGGCCAGTACATCAAGACAACATGGCTCTTGGTTACAGAACAAACTCTGAAGATGAAGTGGCAAAAATCTCCCATTTTTTACCTGTTTCAATAACCAGATATATCAAAGAATGTTTCAAGGACGTAGTGATAGGTAGAAAAGAGGACTGCCATTGTTGGTGTCATTTCACAGATGGGGGACTTTTAGACATTTTTAGAATCTGAACCATTGAGTCATGATGTCTATGAACTAAAACAGAAGTCGGAAAACTTCATCTGGAGAAGGGCCAGATAGCAAAATCTCTAGACCTGCTATAATAGATCTCTGTGGTGACTATTCAATTATGTACATGAATGGACCTGGCAGGATTCCAGTATAACCACATGTGGATACCAAAAATTGAATTCCATGTCATTTTCTTGTATGTGTCATGAAATAGTATTTTTTTCTTTTTCTGACCCCTCCCAATTGAAATAGTATTTTTCTTTTTAATTTTTTAAACCATTTAAAAATTTAAAAATCCAATCAACTATACTTCAATAAAAAATATTGATAAAAATTTTAATGAGATGGATGAAATTGGAGCCGATTATACAGAGTGAAGTAAGCCAGAAAGAAAAACACCAATACAGTATACTGACACATATATATGGAATTTAGAAGGATAGAAATGAAGACCCTCTATGTGAGACAACAAAAGAGACTCAGAGGTATAGAACAGACTTTTGGACTCTGAGGGAGAGGGAGAGGGTGGGATGATTTGGGAGAACGGCACTGAAACATGTATACTATCTTGTAAGAATGAAGCGCCAGTCTATGTTCGATGCAGGATGCAGGACGCATGGGGCTGGTGCACGGGATGATTCAGGGAGAGGATATGGGGTGGGAGGTGGGAGGGGCTTTGGCATTGGGAGATCGTGGACACCTGTGGCTGATTCATGTCAATGTATGGCAAAACAAATACAGTATTGTAATGTAGAATAAAGTATTAAAAAAATTTTAAACAAATAAAAATAAGCAGATAAATAACATATATGTGTATATGTCTATATTTGTTATTGTTGTTGCTCAGATGCTAAGTTGTGTTTACCTCTTTGCAACCCCATGGACTGCAGCACTTCAGGCTTCTCTGTCCCCCACTATCTCTCAGAGTTTGCTCAAATTCATGTCCATTGAGCTGGTGTATATATAAATTATATATATGTGGATCTATCTTAGCCCACAGGCTGTACAAAAACAGGTAATGGGATGGATTTACCCACAGGTCTAGGTATGCTGACCAAACAACTATGTGAACTTTCCAGCTGTCTTCAGTATCAAAGCAAAGTAGGTCTTGGCCAGTTGTTCCATAGCCAAATATGCTAGAAGAGAATCTATTAAACCCCAAACCATCTTGCCTAGCTAACACGTGATGCTTTTAACCCTTTAGGTAGTGGAAGCAAGATATGTAAACATTGGGGCAACATAGAACAGGAACAGAGAGCAAAGGTTGGAATCCAGGCTCCACCGCTAATGGGCTGTGTGACCTTGGCCATAACAACTTAAACCCCTTTCCTCATCTATAAAAATGGAAATAATAACACATGCAGAGTCATCTGTTATGTGCAGTTATGTATTCTTCTACCCTTGAACTTCAAAACCTATTCTTTTCAACATTAACTACATCCTGCTTTATTTCCTGTCCCCAATTCAAGTTCCACTCATGCGAACACTTGTGAGAATTCACCAGGTCCACATTCTTCAATATCCTTGGCTCTCCAGCTACAGGTCTTGAAAGGTCGCTCCCATTTTTGGCATAACTGTGTTGCTCTGTTTGCTCTAAATCATAGCAACTGGAGAGAATACAAATTGGAACATGGTTTGACAATACGTATCAGGTACCTTCAAACCCTCTCAAAGGTGTTTTCATCCAGTATTTCCATTTCAGGGAATCTATCCTAAGGTAACAATCTGAAACACAAATCAAGACTAATGAGCAAAGAGGACCATCAAGGTTTAAGTCATAATAACAACAGTGAAAGGATTTTGAAAAATTTCCCCATGTTGGGGGGGGATATATTTTTAACTCTTTATATGTTAAAATGATTATGTATAATATATACTATGTATATTACATGATGTATGTAATTTCATGCATATGAGATAACGTAAAGCATCATCAATCTTATTTTAATACTAATTTAGAGCTATCTGGAGCCCCAGTATGATAAGTTTCCAGTATAATCATGAGCTCCATGGACCCTATCTCATTATATATGCTGAAAAGCCAATCTGACTCACGTTGAATCACTCTGTGATACAAGAATTTGATTTGTATCAAGAGTGCCTTGTTATAAATTAAAATATTCCTCTCAAATATTACTTGACCACCTCATCTGTAAAGGACAGAGCCTCAGATTTTGTTCTACTGTTCTCACATCATTAGAATATGACACCACACCAACCACTTGGCTTGTCTAAGAAGCTTGCCATCTCTGCACATACTCCTGGGAATGAGGGCCACTAGCCAGAATTTAATCGGATAACCTCAAACCACACTTGAAAGTTCATTCCACACAACGCATATCTGTGTCAGAGCATAAACAATTTTTGGTCTGAGAATCCAAAGTGATAGAGCTAGCCTGAACTGGAGATGGGGAAGCCTGCAGGTTTGGAGAGGTGACAATCTGGAATTCAGTGTCAGCCATGCTAACTTCAAGAAACCAAGTGGAAATCTTGAGGAGGCAGGCAGAAACGTGAGTTTGGAACTCAGAAGAGAGAGGTCAAGCCTGGAGCACTCATCAGTGTGGGAACTATCAGTACACAGACGATGGTTAAGTCCATGAGACAAAATGGCTTCCCTAAAGGTACAGATAGAGAACAGAAGAGGTCCATGGAAGGAGGCTTCAGGCACTCAACACCAGGAAGTTGGTTAGATGGGAATGAGCAGCTCACGGTAGGAGGAAAACAAAAGATGTACACCACGCAAGACGTGAAAACAGTGGGACTCCCTGGTGGTTCAGACTCTGCAGTTGCAAGGCAGGAGGCACAGGTTTGATCTCTAGTCAAGGAACTAAGATGCCACATATCACACAGCAAAAAAAAAGAAAAAGCATTTTAAGGAAACATCCTCTGTGTCAAAAGCTGTTGATAGATCAGCAGTGATGAAAATCTCTCACGACAGCTGCAGACTAGTTGGTACAAGTGACTGAAACCAACCACCACATCTAAACTCCTAAGTCTGGGTTCTTTCATTCTCGACAAGAAACCTCACTGTCCCCAATCTCGCTGTTGGTGATTCAGTGAGTCCTCTCCTGATAAAAGTTTGCTTCAACATTCAGCTCTGTTACTCTCAACCCAGATATCCAGAGTGATGAGCAGAGAAGAAGGATAAGGTTGCCAGCCACCATCAAGATCCAGCTATTACTTAGACTCTGACGTGAGAAGACAGAGAAGGAAGGGAGTTTCAAGCCCCACGTTGAAAGATTTCCTCCTTGCGTACATGGTTAGCAAGGCCTTGATAATCAACTGACTCTCCTTAAGGAAGATGTTACCTGCGTTTCAGTAAGGTTATTCTTCAAAGTGACATTCATATCTATCATCCAGGAAGACATTTCTGAAAAAAATGCTCAGGCCATTGAACCGTCTCACTCCTTTTCATGCTCCATGGATTTCTCCTCCTTCTTTCCCTCCTAGCCCCCAGAATGTCATGGAGCCTGGCTCTGCCATCTTGACAAAAATATTCCATTACCTTTACGTGACCTTTCTCTGAGACTTGGAAATGGAGTGTTTCACCGATAAGTCAGACACTGGATGACTTCACTGGTGCTCCCTGAAAGACAGGACTGATGAATAGCTTTTGAACCCTGTTTCCTAATCCTTCAGGCAGAATTAGAGGCTCTCCATAAGGGTAATCCCAAATGATTCATGGTGCCTGCTTCAGCACGGCCACACATCATATAAATACAAATTGACAGTTTGTGCACACTCGCCCCATGATGGTATTTACTTAAAATCCTCACAAGTACGCTCCCAATGGCTGAACTGAGGACAGTTCTGTATTTAGGGCTGCTAAACAGAGACACCCACTCATCCTGTGCCAATCCAGCCACTGGATTGACAGAGAATTTTTGAATATTCAGCTCCCTTTCTGAGCCACCACGCACTTAACTCCCCTTCAGTCAGACAATGGGTTTGTGAGTTGATTGCAAGGGTAGACCTTAAAAAAAAAAAAAAAAAACAGACAAAAAGATAGTAAGTTGACACGTTGGGATAACCCCCCACTTGGCCATCCTGAAGTTTAGAGGGTGAAACAAAAAATCAAGGCTATGGATTAAAAATAGACCCGGGAAAGATCTGGGTTACAAACAAGATGCTAAGAGTCAGCTAGACAGTTAAGAGCATGAAGAATCCACCAAATACTGAAAATGGAGACAAAACAACTCGCATGGCATCCCCTCCAAGAGAACATGTAATTCCATTATTTCCCAGAAGAATTCTTGATAGACAATAATGAAAAACCGACAGGCAGATAGCAACTGTTCTTGTTCTGAATTTGTGTTTTCAGCACGGGGGACCCCACTGCTTCAAAGAAAATGTCAAAAACAGCAACGCTCTCGCTGAGAGCAATGCGAAGGTCATGTACGCAGTAGCGCCCTGACTGCTGACTCTGGACTCGGGAGGAAAGAGTTGAAAGCAGGATTTGGGAAAGGGTAGAATTCATGTAAATAAAAGCAGAACGAGCTCAGAGCTGCCTCAATACCAGCCTTTACGCAGGCTCTTTTGGTGGTTAAACGCAGTGTGAAATAGTCTTTTAATGGTCCGGGGAGCCCTGATTTCCTTTGTGCGTAAGCCCATTATGTGTTGACTTGAAAGGACTCCTCCTTTCTGGCTCTCTCTGACACTCCCTCTAACGCCTCCCCCTCTCTTGTCCAGGGCATGAAGCAGCACCTTTGCAGATTAGGGAGAAAAGAAAACACCACCAGAGCAGATGAAGAGCTGGCGAGGCTCCGGGCAAAAGACCTGAAGGAGAAACTGCATTCTTCATGTCACTGTTTTCCTCCATTGCGCATGACCTCATGGGTTTTTGCAGTGTCGTTTTCTTACTGTTACTCATCGGTAATCGGTTCCCTTTTACCGTTTGGATGACACCTTTGGCTCGTACGCCCTCTCCTGCAGCTTAGAAAGTGGAACGACAATGAAAGCGACGGGATGGCAACATGGGGGGAAGGATGGGCTGCCGAAGGCCTGCGGAGAGGGCCGCTGAGGGAGCTCCTTGGCGGCCCAGTGGCTAAGCCTTAGCACCTCACTGCCATGGCCCCAGGTTCAAGCCCTGGCTGGGAAACTAAGATCCCGAAAGCCATGCGTGCAGTGGGGCTCAAAAAGAAAGAGGGTCATTGAAAATCAAGAGTAAGAGAACTGATATGTGGTGTTGGTATCGAGCCTCAGCACAGCTCTGCAATTGGTTGACTGTGTCCTGACAGATGCATAAACAATCTTCTAAGTGATGCTGAGAATCAAGGTGCTCCCTGGTCCTCTTGATTGAATTTGTTTATGGTTTGATTGGTCTGAAGCTACAAGTGCCCAACATAAAATTATAGGCTATAGTAACTCTACTCATAGGAAGACTGACCAAAGGCTTAGATTTTATATCAAACATGCTAACTTTACCTTTTCTAATTGAGTATCTTACAATATCTAGGTCAACAGAATCTACAGATAAAATAAACCAAAAACGCAGTGTTTTTCTCTTAAAAAAAAAAAATCTTCAAGCAAATGAGAAGAGAAGCCAGAGACTAGGAGAACACATTTGTCAGAAACTCTTAAAGTTAACAATAAGACAACAACTTGATTTTTAAAATGGGGCAAAGACCTTACTTAACAGACACCTCACCAAAGAAGATAAAAATAAACATAAAAATGTTCTACATTGCATGTTACGAGGGAAATGCAAATTAAAACAGCAAGATACCACAACACGTCTTTAGAACAGCCAAAACCTAGAACATGGAAAACACAAAATGCTGGCAAGAATGTAGAATAACAACAACTTCCATTCATTGCTAGTGGGAATGCAAAATGGTACAGTCACTTTGGAAGACAGTTTGGCAATTTCTTACAAAACTAAACATACTCTTACCATACCATCCAGCTATCACATTCCTTAGTATTTACCCAAGGAAGCTGAAAACTTACATCCATACAAAACCTGCAGCTTTATTCATAGCTGCCAAAACTTGGGCGAAACCAAGATATCCCTGTTGGTGAATGGATAAATAAATTGTGGTGCATCCGGACAAAGGAATATTATTCACTAAAAATTTACATTTGATTGATTAGAAAGGACTCCAAAGGACCAAAGACAGGTGAGTAAAAGGTGGTGTCATGAAAAAATCAGCCAGTGAGGGTCCCCCTCTTGCCTCCTTAAGTTGTAAAGTACGAATACAGGTTTTCAAAGTTCCTGATTTGGAAGGAGTAAAAGTGAGAACAACTAAAGACAGTGATACCCAGAAATTTAATTGCTCACCGCAGAGACCAGCAAGTAGAAAAGCTAAACCAACAAGTTTCCTGTGTCTTCATTCACCATGAACAAGATAACCAATGCAAAGGAGACTTGGACTGGCAGAGGGAATCTGGGCTTCCAAGGGCCATTTCCTGACTTTATATTGATTTTTCACTCTTTTCTTTTCCCCAGTAAGTGTTTCTGACAAGGTGGCTAAGAAGTAAGCCACACAGTCCCTTGGCTAGACCTAAAGTCACTGGGGAAAGCGAGAGAACAGAGCAGGAAGGTTTTCAAGACTGAAAACACAGCGCCAACAAAAATTTTAAATCACTGTTTCTCAGGCTGGGATGTAGCCATCATCTTGCTTGATGATTCTGAGGCAGAGTACACAAATTCGGGCACCTCAAAACTTTATAATAGTTTCAGACTTTGAGTGTGTTTTGGAAAGCACTAACATCCGGCCATTCTTAAATGCCCATCACGGCATTCCAGAATTTAATTATAGCCCTTCACTCCTAGTCACTCGGGATATTTATTTTTCAAGCAGGTAAAGTGTGATACTTGGAAGAACAGAGTAATTTGCAGTTAAGTAGAAGAGGACAAATAATTAAACAACATTTCAAAGTGCAAGAAAAAAATGCCACCACAGCAGCTCAGATGCTGTTTTCCTTCCTATATATCATGGACTATGAGTCAACGCAGCCTAGAGGTTGACCTGAATTCTGGCATAATTACATACGTAAAAATTTGGATTTCAGCCCAATGTATAAGTTTACCCTTCTTATTGCAGCTGTTGCCCTTCAGGGCTGGGAGATCTCTCCTTCCCAATCAAGAGACAGTTCTGGCAAGACCCAAGGCTCGTTGAAGTCATCTTTGTAGTCAGACCTGATTAAATACAGCCTGGGTGGGAAGGACTAGGTTACCCGGGAGAGAGGTCTGCGCCTGCCAGCACCCTTTGTGTCAAGTCACAGACCCACTCGAACTGGTCTGAGCAAAAATGTATTAAAAGCTGTTAGGTAATTCACGGAAGTTCCCGGAAGGCCAGAGAACCAGGCTTGAAAGATATTCAGCCAAGAAGAGTCCCCAGATGCTGCCGAAACAGTCCCAGGACACCAGGACCTACCTGGAGACCGGGTCCCCGTCAGGAGCTCCCCCTCCCACTGGCGTCTCCACCGCCCACTGCTCCCCAGAGCATGTTTGTGCCTCATCTCTTCCAAACCTTAGATTCTTGCAGGACTGTGTCTGGCTGATGAAACCCACACCAAAATGGGAGCCAAGAAGACAACTGTCTTTGAGAGACAGAATAGAACCCAAAGCATGGGAAGTAATCTTTGGGTTAAAAAGAATTGCGCCATCCAGCCACAGAAAGACACGGAGAGGTGCATGTGTTTTCAGTCCTGCAAATTCATGGCAACATCATAAACAAGTGTACATCGGGATCCTTCTTAGCCCTCTGAAACATTGATGGACACTCCTCTGTTCAAACAGTCAGTCTTTCCCAGGAAAACGCAAGTTGCTGATGGGAAGAGATCTCTTTTTCCATTTTGTTTGTGGATGCAGCCCAAGCAAACAAATCCTAGCACATAACAGGTGCTCTATAAGCCTCTGTCGAATGACTGAATTTATTTAAGTCATCGTTACTTCATGGTTATTAGACATCTTAGATAGAAAAGTAAACACTACAGAGCCAGAATTCGGCTTGTTCTTGGCAGCTACTGATCCAGGTCTGATGGGACCTATGACAAGAGCTTTGACAGAGGAAGGACGCAATGGAGAGTTTAGAAGCCCCGGCTCTGGGTTTGGGAAGAGAGTATCTGGAAGGGCACCCAAGAGAATGAGTCTGAATTAGCCAGTAAAGCACAGAGAGGGGGGAGCTCACAGCTGAGATGGACAAAAGGAAGGGGGGATGTCCAGGTCAAAGAGCGGCATGTACAAAAGTTTGGACATAAGAGAGTGTGGGACTTCAAGGAGTTCAATACAGGTGTTTTGGGATTATAATCAGCCTCTGGGTTTCCACTCACCTTTGGTGGACAGTGTTACCTGTACCTAAAACAGAGACGGGCAGTGTTCGTCTTTAGGTCAACAGAAAGCACTCGTTGCCCATCACACACAAGGGCACTTCAGGATCAAAAGTAGTTCCTAAATAAGAAAATAAATAATCCAGTTTTTTTAATGAGCAAAAGATCTGAAGAGACACCTTATCAAAGAAGACATACAGGTGGGAAATGAGCATATGGGAAGATGTTCAACATCATATGTCATCAAGGAAATGCAAATTAAAATTACCACAAAATGCCACTATACATGTACCAGAATGGTCAAAATCGGGAACATTGACACCACCATATGTTGACAAGGATGTGGAGCAACAGGAACTCTCATTCCTTGCTGGTGAGAATGCAAAAGGGTACAGAAAAATTGGCAGGGAAGTCTGGTGTGCTGCAGTCCACGGGGTCACAAAGAACTGGACAAGATTTAGTGACTGAACTACAAAAACAAACATACTCCTACCATGTAATCCAGGATTCATACTATTCGGCATTTACCCAAAGGAGCTGAAAAGTTATGTCTACCCAAGAATCTACACATGGATCTTTAATGTCGTTTAGTAGGTGAATAGGTAAGTAAACTATGATACACCCAAACAATGGAATATTATTCAGCACTAAAAAGAAATAAGCTATTAAGTCATGAAAAGACATGGAGGAAATGTGCATATTACTAGTGGGAAAAAGTCAATCTGAAAATGCTATATACCATGTGATTCTGACCCTATGACACTGTAGAAACCACAAAGCTATGAGACAGTAACAAGATGAATGGTTGCCAGGGATTAGGGGGAGAGTGGGGTGAACAGGTGGAACACAGAAGATTTTTAGGGCAGTGAAACCTTTGTAAGATATTACAATGGTGATACGTGTCATTATATCATTTTCAAAACCCATAGAGTGGACAACACCAAGAATGAACTTTGAGACTTTCCTGGAGGTCCCGTGGTTAAGATTCCACCCTTCCACTGCAGGGGGCACAGGTTTGATCCCTGGTCAGGGAACTATGATCCCACACACCATGCAGCATGGCCAAAAATAAATGAACAAATTTCCAATAAATAAATAAATTATTTTAAAACAACAGTAAACTTTAAACTGGGGCAGGGGAAAGTCGTTCTTAATTCATTCTTTCACTTTTGCCCATTTAACAGCTATAAAGACAATCTTACAATCTCATAAAGCCGTGTTGTTCAGGTCGTTTTATTCATGCCCCTTTTGACACTCTGATTACCAATTTCATACCAAAACTAAAAATAAGATGAGGTGATGGCTATTTTTAATACGCTATTTTAAACAACCATGGTCCAGTAGAGATTCTGATAACCCATCCTTCTGGGGAGCATCCCTCATCTCCACCCTGCCAAGCCCCATCCTTATCTCTACCCCAGCTTGATCATCACTGTGGTACAGAAAGTCTGTACCAACTCTCAGGAAAGGCAGTGTGTGAGTAAAGCTATGAGAAGTGTACAAACGGACACATGGACACCACAAGGGAAAGGAGAGGGTGGGATGAATTGAAAGAGTCGCATCGAGATATATAGACACTGCCAGGTGTGAAATAGCCAGTGGGAAGCTGCTGGCTAGCACAGGGAGTTCAGCTCAGTGCTCTGTGCTGACCTAGAGGGGTGGGCTGGCGGGGTGGGAAGGAGGGGAGACATGTATACATATAGCTGGTTCACATCGTTATACAACAGAAACTAACATAACATTGTAAGGCAACTATAATTCAATAATTAAAAAAAGAAAGAAATGTACAAACGGGGAATTACTCAGGAAAAAGAACCATCCCCAGCTGGAACTAGTAGATGGTGTCTAGGGTTGGAACTGAAGCATGGGTAGGATTTCAAGTGCAGACATGGAGGAAAGAACATCCATAAAAGAAAGCGGCCTCAGAAAAACACACAGTGATGAGTAATCACGTGTCGCAGATGAGAAAGTTGCGTTGTCTCGTCTGCCTAGGAGAGACTGCGTGTGTCAGCACCCAGCGCGACGGCCCACACAAAGCAAGAGCTCCCGAAACATTTGTTGACAAGTAAATACGTTTTGCCAGCGTCTGGAACGGGAAAGCTAGATTTCTACAAGACAGTGAAGAGTCTGAAGGAAGGGTAAAAACAAGTGGATTTTATTCTGATTATAATAGGAATTTATAGAACTTTTTAATATTTTTTTAGGAATGTATAGGTTTTTGAACAGGGATTTAGCATGATCATGTCTGTGTGCTTTAGAAATGTTTTCTAGTCATTGTTTCCTATAAATGGGATGGAGCAAACCATCATGAAAGGACAGCAGACAGAAGTCTGTGCAATCATCCAGGTATAGACATAACTGAAAGTCAGCACAGTCATTTGTATGAAACTTTCTTACAAAATTGTTGTCTCAAAATTTTTTCATGAGACGATATGGAGAGAAAGAATATTATTACATATAATTTTAAAATAATTCTTTTTCAGTTATGCACAGATTTATTTTTATTGTATCTTGCTTCCCAGTTTTGAACATAATATGTGTTTATTTTGGAAAATGTACAAGATGTCAAAAAAACTCCTGAAGTTTTAATACCCACAGAAAATGTGTATGTCTTTACAACTGATACTCTGTGTATGACATACACACATATTCAAATCAATTTCCTCATAATTTTTATCAGTATTTTTTTCTTTAAAAATAAATATTTGGGGGATTTCCCTATCGTCCAGTGGTTAAGACTCTGCACTTTCAGGGCAAGGGGTGCAGGTTTGATCCCTGGTTAGGGAATTTAGTCCTTAGTCCTACATGGTGCTCAGCATTGCCAAAAATAAATACATACATCAATATTTTCAAACCTTCTATTTACAATTTTACATCTTAAATTTCAAAACTTCAATTTTCATAATTATAAAACTAACTGATGCTTATAAAAACAATAATAGTGAAAAATATAAAAAGAAAAATGAAACCATCTATAATCTCCCACTAAATGAAAACTGCTGTGGTCAACATTTTTGTTGTAGCATCCAGGTTTTTCTTCCTCTTTTGCTATAAATAGACTAGACTACATAAATAGATGATACATATATAGATACATAAATAATTGATAGATAAATATATGAGATAGATTTTTAATGTGATAATACTGTTTACTCTTTTATATTTTTTATCTAACAAAATAATAAAATGGACACTTCTTGGGGAGGGAGGTGGGAGGGGTGTTCAGGATTGGGAACACATGTACACCTGTGGTGGATTCATGTTGATGTATGGCAAAACCAATACAATATTGTAAAGTAATTAGCCTCCAATTAAAATAAATAAATTTAAATTTTAAAAAAGTGGCTGTGATCCAAAAGTCTGCAAGCAATAAATGATGGAGAGGGTGTGGAGAAAAGGGAACACTCTTACACTGTTGGTGGGAATGCAAACTAGTACAGCCACTATGGAGAACAGTGTGGAGATTCCTTTAAAAATTGCAAATAGAACTGCCTTATGACCCAGCATGTATGCTGGGCATACATACTGAGGAAACCAGAATAGAAAGAGACACATGTACCCCAATGTTCATCACAGCACTGTTTATAATAGCCAGGACATGGAAACAACCTAGATGTCCATCAGCAGATGAATGGATAAGAAAGCTGTGGTACATATACACAATGGAGTATTACTCAGCCATCAAAAAGAATACATTTGAATCAGTTCTAATGAGATGGATGAAACTGGAGCCTATTATACAGAGTGAAGTAAGCCAGAAAGAAAAACACCAATACAGTATACTGACACATATATATGGAATTTAGAAAGATGGTAATGATGACCCTGTATACAAGACAGCAAAAGAGACACAGATGTGTAGAGCAGACTTTCGGACTCTGAGGGAGAGGGTGAGGGTGGGATGATTTGGGAGAATGGCATTGAAACATGTATACTATCATGTCAGAAATGAAGTGCCGGTCTATGTTCGATGCAAGATGCAGGATGCTTGGGGCTGGAGCACGAGGATGATCCAGAGGGATGATGTGGGGTGGGAGGTGGGAGAGGGGTTCATGTTTGGGAGCTCATGTACACCCGTGGCAGATTCATGTCAGTGTATGCCAAAACCAATATTGTACTGTAAAGTAAAATAAAATGAACACTCCTATGTTGTTAAATATTCTTTTATATGGTTTTAAAGACTGCACACAATTTCATCATACAACCTTTCCACCATTTACTTAATTTCTCTATTGTTATATGCTGTATTTTGTAATTTTTACTGTTATAAACAACTCTGGAGTAAACATTATTGTCAACTGCTCTTTGTTCAAATTCAAGTGCCTTAGGACAAGCACATGAAGTCAAAACTGTTCAATCAAAGAGTTTTACTCTACCTTTGTGGGTCTTTCAAAAACTCTTAAGTTCAATAATACACCCCATTTGCTCAAATGCCATACATCAGATTTATTTTGAGATCGTTTTTATTTTCTAAATAGACCAACTGATTCAGTCTTCTTCAGAATACTGAGAAGATAATACAAGAGAATAGTGTTCAGCCAAAAAAAAAAAAAAAAAAAAAGAATGAAATTTTGCCATTTGAAACAACATGGATGGACCTGGAGGGCATTATGATAAATGAAATTAGTCAGACAAAGAAGACAGAACTGTATGATATCACTTAGATATGGAACCAAAACAATACAACAAACTAGTGAGTATAACAAAAAAGAAGCAGACTCAGAGGTATAGAGAAATGAAACAGTGGTCACCAGTGGGGGAGAAGGAAGAGGGCAGGAGAAAGACAGGTGTGAGAGAGTAAGAAGCACAAACTATGATGTATAAAATGAACTACAAGGATATATTGCATAATATGTAGAATGCAATCAATATTTTATAGTAATTATAAATGGAGTATAGTATTTAAAAATTGTAAATCACTATACTGTACACCTATAACTTACATTGTATAGCAGTTATACTTTAATATGAAAATAAATTTAAAAAAATTTAAAGGATACTGAGAAGACATTAAAAGGTGCAAAACAAAAATTTGCATCTTTGTTCATTCATTCTTTCACGCCTTAAACCTACATCAGTCAGTAGTGCCCAAGCCTTTTTCTCTTCTGAATTTTTCAGTCTTCTAATAATCCCTGCTTTTAAATGTCTATGCATTGAAGAGAAAAAGAAAGATAAAGCAAGTGTGTGTGTGTGTGTGTGTGTGTGTGTGTGTGTGTGTGCATACACAAGCACTTCTCTGTGAATATCATATGCCTTCCTTAGTCCAATGGATGATGTAACATACTAGCATTAACTACAGTTATCCCATTTGGAGAGTCTGAAATACAGGGTTATATACACCCATCATGGGTTGTGTACCCATGGTTATCAAGAATTCCCAGATACCACGGAGTACAAATACTAACAAGAACCCTAAGGAAACCAATTATTTATATTGCTAAATACCGTTTATTTCATACATATACATCAATTAACTAAATGTAATATTGGGACAGTTTTTGAACCGTAACCCACAAATCACACTTTAAATACTCAAGAAAATGATATTAAATCATCATTCAGTCAGTAGTGATGAGTTCTGCTGCCATGCATCCAAGCCCAGCAAGCTCTCCAAGCTTCTTCTAGAAGATTCTACCACTGGGCAAAACCAGGGTCTTATCCTCAGATGTCATCCTCACATCTAAAGCAGTAAGAAACCAGAGCCTCTGTTGCTTTGAAAGAACGAAATCAGGACCAAAAGTATGTTCCTAGAGAAAGCAATGGACGTAAGAAACTTCACTGAAGTTCACTGTCACCGTGTGTTCAAACTGACAAGGGAAGATCATAGGCGCCTCCAAATCTATGTGTAAATTTGAGGTCAAATAAAGTAGAAGCACTCATATTTCAATTCTAAGTAAAGAAATCTGGCATCAGTCTTTGTAAGACTTGCATTTAACACTCTCACTACCTCAGAAACAAAACTTAAAAGGGTGCAAAAAAAAAGTAATCATTAAAATAAAGTACACTTTAATAAAACATTCTCAACCAAAATACTTACGGTAAAAAAATCACAATGTTTACAATTTAAAAATATGAAATATGTTGGGGACTTCTCTGGTGGCCCAGTGATTAGGACTCGGCACCTCTGCAGGGGCACCAGTTCAGTCCCTGGCTGGGGAATTAAGATTCTGCACGCTGCTAGGTGCAGCCAAAAAATAAAATAGAATAGGATAGGATAGAGTGGGGGTAAAATAAAATGCATTTTAATACAAGATCATTTATTTAAAAAAATTTTTTTTCAATCTGGCATTTATTCTTGACCTCAGTTCCTGGGTTTGTGCCTGAGGCAAGTGCTTCATCCGCCTTAGCCTGGTCCCAAATCGAAGGGAAACCAAGTCTCAGACCCAGCCAAAGAGGAAGAAGGTGGAGAAAGCTGCCTTTTCCTAGAGCCCTGAGATGTCTCAGGCACAGAAACTTTCTCCCCGCACCAGAGGACACTCGTGGCTATCCAAATTTAGCAAATAAAAATACACAAGGAACCTTCCTAGTATAAGTATGTCCCATGCAATATTTGGGACATACTTATACTGTTTTTTTAAGAAAACTCATTGTTTATCTGAAATTCTAACTAAACTGGGCATCCTGTATTTAGTCTGGCAACTGTCCACGCCACTCCCACTCCTGCAGAAAGTCTCCGTCAACCTCAGGCAAGAGAGTCTATCTTGCCTGAGAGAGACAGTCACTCTGAAGGCCCATAGCAAGAACAAAAGAAGCAAAAATAACAAACCAACTGAAAGCCAGCCCAACACGGAAAGAATGTTATTGCACATTTGCTGACAGAGACCAAGGGAGATTTCCAACATAAACAAGGAAATTTAATCTCTCATTTGCAAAAGCTTCCCCTCTGCTAATTTGTTAACTGCTCATGTAGAGACACAGAGCCCAGTGCATGTAATTGACCTTCTCTTTTCTTAGATGATGCAAAGCAAAGTGATTCCTGCTGGTAAGTGCCACTGGAGAGACCAGCAACAGTGCGTTTTCCAAACTGGTCAAGTCAATCAAGCTCAGCTTTTTTTTAACCCCGGTCAGATGGATCGATTGGTCAAGCAACTGCAAGAGCTGAGTCAGTCCAAAGTTGTGCCTTTATCAGAGTGGTGAGGCAATAGGGAGACTTCAGATCTGTTGTGGGTTTGCCTGTTCATATTCCTACAGCCTGTTCTCTGCCTTCCAGGAAGAAGCAAGAGAACTCAAACCCCCAGAAAATGATGCTCACGCACAGTTCCCTTCACAGCTGGAGAAGGAGCTGATGCAGGTTTGCCTCCCTCCTCTGCATCAGAAACCAAGCTACATCATCCCGCTGAGTCTGAAAGATGTTAAGAATGGTATTCATTTAAAAATCATAATTTGGGGGACATCCCTGGTGGTCCAGTGATAAAGATTCTGAGCTTCCAATGCAGGGGGAACAGGTTCAATCCTGGTTGGGGAACTAAGATCCCACCTGCTGCATGGTACAGCCAAAATACATTTTTAATCAAGTTAAAAATAGTAATTTTTTCAATCAAAATTCTTCCTTCTGTGCACCAGATCTGGGCTGTTGCTACACGAGGTCCGAAGCACAACTGTAGCCCCAAGAACTTCATCTTCTGTTTCCCAGCCATCAGCTAGAAAATTCTCTCTCTCTCTTCCTATGCCTCTTCTCTCTTTCTCTCCGAGTGTGTGGGCTTAGCAGCTACAAGGGAGCTGACGCATAGGAGTACCGTTGCATTGCAAGATGCAGCAGCCTCCACCCACACTGAGGGGAGCCAAGAAACATGTACATGGAATCTAGAAAAACAGTACAGATGATCTTACTTGCAAAGCATAAATAGAGACACAGACATAGAGAACAAATGTATATTAAACACCAAGCGAGTAAAGGAGGTGGTGGGATGAATTGGGAGGCTGGGATTAACACATATACACTATTGATGCTATGGATAAAATAGATAACTAATGAGAAGCTACTGTATAGCACAGGGGACTCTACTCAGTGTTCCGTGGTGAACTGAATGAAAATGGGAAGAAAGTCCAAAAGGGAGGGGATATGTATATGTGAGAAGGGGATATGTATATATGAGGAGGGCATGGCAACCCACTCCAGTATTCTTGCCTGGAGAATCCCATGGACAGCGGAGTCTGGCAAGCTGCAGTCCATAGGGTCATAAAGAGTTGGACCCGACTGAAGCAACTTAGCACACGCATGCATCTATACATACATATATATATACGTATAGTTGAATCATTTTGCTGTCCAGTAGAAACTAACACTACATTGTAAAGCAGCTAAACTCCAATAAAAGATAATGTGAAAAAGAAAGAGAGAATCCAATTTTTACCACTCAAATCTCCAAAAGCTCAGATGCTACTCTTGGGCATCCTTGGGAGAAGGTGTGAAGATGGAGCTGCACACAGGAAGGCGTGTTGACAATCACTTATGAAGGAAAGAGAAACCCATCTCCCCTAGAGCCAGGCAACTGCCCCCCGCCCCCCCGCCCCCCCACAGAAACGTGACGCTTTCATCTCTGCAGAGGCTAAAGGACAGAAGTTCTAGACTGGGGTACCCAAGACACAGTTGAAAATGAGTGGGGCCCCAAGAAAACAGATGGGTTAATATTAAAGTTTGCCTTCTGCAGACTGAGATCTCAAGCTCTCATCTGTCAGAACACTGACATCTAGGGTTCTTCATCTAGACAGGAGACTAGAACTTTCTTTAGATAAATTGACAAAACTTTGGGGGGGACATAAAACTGATGTGACAGTTCCCCAAACAAATGATCCAATCAGATTATCCTACAGAGATACCGACAGTCAACACCCCTTCCTCATACACACGGAGGAGTCCGGTTAGCCTTTTTAGCTTCTTCCTCTTATCAGCAGACACTCAAGGAAAAGCTTTAAACAGAAAAGCAGAGGCTACACACACTTAGAGAACAAAGTTATGGTTGCAGGGGTGCGGGGGAAGAATGGGGAGAAGGGATAGTCAGGGAGTTTGGGATGGACTTGTACACACTGCTGTATTTTAAATGGATAACCAACAGGGTCCTACTGTACAGCACAGGGATCTCTGCTCAGTGTTATGTGACAGCCTGGATGGGAGGGGACTTTGGGGGAGAATAGATACATGTATGTGTATGGCTGAGATTCTTTGTTGTCCACTTGAAACTATCAAACATTGTTAATGGCTATACTACAAAACAAAATTAAAATTTTTCTTTTTTAAAAAAAAGCAGAGACTGAGAGATGCAGCATTATTTGGGAAGACTCCATCTTCATGGCCGAATCACCTGCCGAGGGCCCCAGCTCCTAACACCATCATACTGGACCTTGGGATTTAAACATACAAATGAAGAATCATCAACATTCAGTCCATAACAGAGGGATTGGGCAAGGGACTGCTATTTGGCATAAGACATTTTGTCATATGACTCTTTAGGTGCATGTGTAAATTTGATACAAATAGAAATCTAAAATATAAAAACTCAGATATATTATTTCATTTCCACATCAGAGACCTAGGGCAGAACGAGGGTTGGAGGAATGAAAAGAGCCCTGGGAGACACACGGAAAACACCACCAAGTATTTTGTGGGGCTCTTTGAAATGTTAGCTGGAATTCCTTTAATCCACAATAGAATGAAAGCTAGTTTTAGATCATCTGTCTTTTGAACCAATATGGCCTCTTTCCAAACATGTTTGACTGCCCATGTGCAGTGTGTTAAATGCAATAATAAAACTAATCAAAGGGCCTCCCACAAATATTTTTGCTACACAGACCAGACCACAACATTTTTCCTACACCTACTAATGTCAGCAATGATGTGTCAGTGGCAGGAAGCTGTAATGACATTTAAAAAAAAAGTCTACAACAGTAGGGGTTGTATCTTATTAAAATTTGTTAAAACCAAAGGCCAAAGGGGCAGACCAGAGACTGCCTTCCCCTGGGAATTGAGAATGTAATTCCATACAAATGTGCTAAGTGAATGGTATAATAAAATAGTTAACATGTACTGAGTGCTTTCTATGTGCCAGGAACTGTTTATTACTCTGTGTGCATCAAGTCTTTCCATCTTCACAGTGACCTTATGAAGTAGACATGATGTGTCTCATTTTAAAGACAAGAAGACTGAGGTTCAGAGCAGCAAGATAAGTAACTCATGAAGGCACAGAGCCAAGGGTCAAAAGCGGAAGGAATCTAACACTGCCCCCACCCCACACTGCAAATCAACCTTGCCCAGACCTTGCAGAGATGGAGAAAGGTGTTTCCACCTCTCTTTGTAACAGCAGACCTCCTGTGTGAATTCCACAAACAAGAGCCAGATCCTTAACATCATCGATCAAGTCCTTAACACATGCCAGGGCTCTGCTTCGCCTCTCACAAGCAATATCACCTTTAATCTTCCAGCAATCCCAAGAAGTAGGTAGCATCACTGCCACATCCTGAAGGGGAAAGTGAGGGTCCCAGATATGAGAAACTCCCCATGGTGGTGCGGTTATTACACGACAAAGCCCGGATACAAGCCTGAGCTCTCTCATTCCAAAACACTCTCTGCCTTTCACAAAGGGAAATGATTGATTTTTAAAAATGATGGTTTAAGGTTGAGCATCCCACAGGAAAGAATCCAGAAGCTGTTCTTGGAGGAATGGCAGTGCCTCCAATCCTTACAACAGTCAACCAAGTGTTATTTTATTTAGTCTTTTGATGTTGTTGCCGTTGTTAAGAGATGATTGTTTGCTTGATTTTAATTTAAGTGATTGAATTAGTCATGACAAATGTCATTGTTTAAAACCCACAGATATTAAAAAACAAACTTGTGGTTACCAAACAGGAGAGGGACGTGGGGAAGGACAAATTGGGGAACCAGGATTAACAGATACACACTGCTGTATGTGAAATAGATAAGCAACAAGGATCTCCTGTACAGCACGGGGAACTGTGCCCATTATTTGGCAATAAATGGGATCTAACCTGCAAAGATGCACAACTCTAATGCCATATACCTGAAAGTAATACAATGGTGTAAATCAACTATACTTCACAATCCTTCTAATTTTTATTTATTGACGCTGCCATGAGGCTTATGGGATCTTAGTTCTTCCACCAAGGATCAAACCTAGGCCCACAGTAGTGAGAGCCCTGAGTCTTTACCACTGGACCAGCAGGGAATCCCCTACAATTATTTTTTTAAGTATAGTCAGGAAAAAGATTAAATGTTCAAATTTAGGTGATTCAATTTGCTTAAAATGCCGGGAAATGACAAACAGCAGTGGAAGCCTCTGGGCTGGACACTAACCTCTCGAGCCCCTCGCATTGACCTCTACACTTGAGTACATTGATTTCCAAGCACAATTTCAGACAGTTTATTTAGAAACTCTTAGGGGGAAAAAATGCCTAGTTTGTTACTGAGACCACATTGACTCTAGAGCAGTCAGGGAGAATCGTTCTCTTTTCTAGCAGGCGCCGCTAGTAAAGGCAGAGGGACTGCATGTCCACCTATGCTCAGGAGCGCCAAGAGGGGACAGGGGAGCAATGGAGAGGAGATGGCCCCTCAGAGATGGCCTGATGAGCTAAAGGGTGAGCTTCTGTCCGCCTCGGCAAGGCTTATGGGTCAGTCAGTTCTAGAGGAGCACAGATCCTATGCTTGCTGAACCTGGACAGCAGTGTCTGTCTGCCCCATCCACTCAGTGCCCAGGACCCCCCCATCCACTCAGTGCCCATGACCACTCGGTGCCCAGGACCCCCATCCACTCAGTGCCTGGGACCCCCCATCAGCTCAGTGCCCGGGACCCTCCATCCACTCAGTGCCCAGGACGGACCACTTGGTGCCCAGGACCCCCATTCATTCGGTGCCCAGGACCCCTATCCACTCAGTGCCCGGGACCCCCATCCGCTCGGTGCCTGGGACCCCCATCCACTCAGTGCCCAGGACCACTTGGTGCCCAGGACCCCTGGCCACTCAGTGCTCAGTGCCACCCTCTGCCTGTTTAATTCTCCTCTTAAAACACATCTGGGGGCTCAGACTATTCTGTCTCCTCCTTTTTGCCATCCCACTGCCTTTACACAGTGTCTATGAACAGTCTAGACCTGGGTTCAATCCTTGGGCTGGGAAGATCTCCTGGAGAAGGAAATGGCAACCCACTCCATGGACGGAGGAGCCTCGTGGACTACAGTCCATGAGCTTGCAAAGAGTCAGACACGACTGAGCAACTTCACTTCACTTTGTACAGTCTGGAGCCTGACAGACATATATTTATCAGATGTGCTTGTTCTCAGGGGAGGAGAGAGGAGGATTGGATGACAGAAAGCAGGGGCCCTGGAGAGCAAATCCAGTTCCGGTCCTGAGAAACCAGCTCAACGGATTCTGCTGACTCTATTCCCTTCCCCAGCTCTGCTGAAGAAAATGCTGTCTTTTGTAAGAGAGCACCTAGGAGGAAGGAAAGGAGCCTCTATAATCTTGTATTGGAGAATCAGGTTTCACAGACGTTCCCATTTCCGTCAATGAACAAAAACCTTCTGTTTCTGGTATGTTTGCCCCATCTCTCTAGCTGGCCAGGGTTTTGTGGAGATCTCTGGTGGCTCAGACGGTAAAGAACCCACCTGCCAATGCAGGAGACACAAGTTCTATCCCTGGGTCAGGAAGATCCCCTGGAGAAGGAAATGGCCAATATTCTTGCCTGGAGAATTCCATGGACAGAGGAACCTGGCAGGTCCCTGGGGTCGCAAGGAGTCAGATACAGCTGAGCAACTAAATAACAATATGTGGAAATGTTTGCAGGCACCTGGAGCTGTGGATGGAGCCATGCCCTGTGGCCGTGCCCTGATCCAGAATGGGCAGAAACAGTAAGAGTAATGACTAGTGTTTTGCTCCAGAAAGGAACTGGATTGTTTCCCCCTCCCTCTTCCTGGATTTTCAGCAGGATAGAACTAATGACTCTGGCCTGCCAGACTCCTCTGCCCATGGTATTCTCCAGGCAAGAACCCTGGAGTGGGTTGCCATTTCCTCCTGGGAAGCCCAGTGAAGCATCTGCCAATGGAAAAACTTTCAGAAACATAGAGCTGGGATCTCTAGCGGGACACCCCTAGCAGAAAACACTTACAGAGGCTGGAATTTGCTCCATTTATAACCTCTAAGCAAACCTGAGTAACTCCTAAATGTGGCTCAATCTGCAAGAGGACACAAAGAAGCATTTCTTCATAATCCCTTTCTTTGCAGCAGAATAAAAGTGGATGAAATGATCCCTCAATAATCCCTACTGTTTCAGGATTTTTAAATATTTACTATTTCTCCACATCAATTCACCCCCAAATAATTCATTAATGCATTAGAAACAGAAGTAGAATTGTCCCCCAACCACCTCCCAGACCGACCTCCCTCTCCAAAACAAGCAAGTGAATAGATAGCATGCTGTTGAACCTGTGACACAGAAGAGCCAGGTATGGTCCACGAAGAGCCAAGTCTAAAGGCCGTTAACACCAACTCAGATCCCAGAAACCAAAAGCACACACAGGCTCAGAAGCAAGTCTGACTCTTTTGTCCCCAGTCAATAGCATATGCTCATCTAGGACCTGTTTGCTGGGATCCTGACGCCTTGATTCCAGGCCCTCAAGCTGATGGGCCTGTGAAAGGTCATACAAGGTGGCCCATGTATTCATTAAAAAATGAAGACCTAGACATGGGGTGCATGTTTGAATTTGGACTCTGGTGAGAAGCTGCTTGCAAACTCAGAAAGGGTTTGCTTCCACTGGAAATTCTAATTCCTCTTGCTGAAAGAAAGGAGGAGCAAGTCCTGAGCTGATGTCATGGCTCATATTCAGGCATTAGGTGCACAGAGGGGGCGAGGAGTTGGTGACTGGCAGTTTTCAAACCTATTGTGCCAATCAGCTGATTCTCTGGATCAAGGCTTGAGCAACATCCCATTGGAATATGCCTCAAAGTGGACCAAATTCATCAGCCACATGAAACCCTGTACCAACTTCTTACCATGACATCCCCTTCACACCACACATTTAGGGCAGCCTTCAGTGGACAAGGAGTGGGGGCACATTTTCTGTAAGTCAGTACCTGATTTAACCTATAATTATGACACTCTTCTTGATACATAGTGTGGAGGATCACCTATGAACATCATTTCTTGCAACATTTCCTCTGAAAACAAAATCCCAAAAGAAAACGTTACTCAATCATTCATATAATTTTTAATTTTTATTCTATTTTCTATGCAATATAAAAGATCTGAATGAAGCTAAACAGCAATGATAGAGAGTCCCAAGCTCCAAAATGAAGTTGGTCCACCACTGATGGACGTCACATGAGTAAGCAAGAGGGCAGGAGCATGACTCAAAAAGATGACTTTGGGGGTTTCCCTGATGGTCCAGCAGCTAAGAATCCACTTTCCAATGCAGGGGACGAGGGTTTAATCCTTGGTTGGGGAACTAAGATCTAACATGCCACTGGGCAACTAAGCCCTCACATCTCAACTAAGACTCTACACAGCCAAAAAAATTAATTAATTTTTTAAAAAGAAGAAGAAGACCTTTGCTGATGCAGAAAATGTCAGTAACCCATCAGCTGTGTCTGGAGTACCTACTAAGTTCAAGGTATGGATGAACCAGACCACTGTTGAGGCCTTCAGAGTCCTTAGAATCTAGGACATTACATTCTAGACATTACATTACAGTCTCACTTTCTAAGACTAGAACGTGAGAGAATACTGTGAGTCCCCAAGAGAGACACAGGTAAAATAAAATGGGTGTTCAGACCAGGAAGAGAGACTGTATCACCTGGTGAACACGTCCAGCTCAGAGGTGATTTTAAAGCTCATTTAAAGTTTGATTTACAACCAGCTCTGAGTTTTTCTAGATTCAGACTCACATGGAACAAGAAGCCTCGGGAAAATCATAGAATTGCTTTTAAATGTACTTCTCAGGCCCCTCTTCCCTAGTTGAAAAAATGGCAACATCACATCTCCACAAAATTATACTAGAAAAACATAACCCTTACCTAGACCCCTACTCTGCAAAACAATAAATAAACTACAAAGTACATCATGAGAAATGCTGGGCTGGATGAAGCACAAGCTAGAATCAAGATTGCCGGGAGAAATATCAATAACCTCAGATATGCAGATGACATCACCCTTATGGCAGAAAGTGAAGAGGAACTAAAAGCTTCTTGATGAAAGTGAAAGAGGAGAGTGAAAAATTTGGCTTAAAGCTCAACATTCAGAAAACGAAGATCATGGCATCTGGTCTCAGCACTTCATGGGAAATAGATGGGGAAACAGTGGAAACAGTGTCAGACTTTACTTGGGGGGCTCCAAAATCACTGCAGATGGTGACTGCAGCCATGAAATTAAAAGACGCTTACTCCTTGGAAGAAAAGTTATGACCAACCTAGATAGCATATTCAAAAGCAGAGACATTACTTTGCCAACAAAGATCTGTCTAGTCAAGGCTATGGTTTTTCCAGTGGTCATGTATGGATGTGAGAGTTGGACTGTGAAGAAAGCTGAGCACCAAAGAATTGATGTTTTTGAACCATGATGTTGGAGAAGACTCTTGAGAGTCCCTTGGACTGCAAGGAGATCCAACCAGTCCATTCTGAAGGAGATCAGCCCTGGGATTTCTTTGGAAGGAATGATGCTTAGGCTGAAACTCCAGTGCTTCGGCCACCTCATGCGAAGAGTTGACTCATTGGAAAAGACCCTAATGCTGGGAGGGATTGAGGGCAGGAGGAGAAGGGGACGACAGAGGATGAGATGGCTGGATGGCATCACCGAATCGATGGACGTGAGTCTGAGTGAACTCCGGGAGGTGGTAATGGACAGGGAGGCCTGCTGCACTGCGATTCATGCGGTCGCGCAAAAGAGTCAAACACGACTGAGAGACTGAACTGAACTGAACTGATGCTTATTTGTTTTTGTTTACTCACTAAATCTGACTTTTTGTGAACCCATGGGCTGCAGCCTGCCAGGTTCCTCTGTCCATGGGATTTTCCAGGCAAGAATCCTGGAGTGAGTTGCTGTTTCCTTCTCCAGGGGATCTTCCTGACCCAGGGATTGAATCAGCATCTCCTGCATTGGCAGGTGGATTCTTTACCAAATAAAACACAATTCCTGAGCCTCAGAAATGGTAACACCAGATGATGTCAAAGAAAATGATGGAATCTGCTTCCCTGGAGGTTTTTCAGAAAATGTCTGTAATAACCTTTCTGTCATGGCTTCTTAGATGAAGATTTTGTTCGCAGACGGCAGGCACACCCCGATCTCAGCGTCACCATCAGTTAAGAATGATCTCAGAACTCCCTTCCACTGCCAACCTTTTAAAGCAGAGGAATGCTTATATCTTCTTGACTCCAAGTCATCACTGGAATGGCCCTGCAGGCCTAGGATTCCACAAAGCTTGGTGATCATCCCCGATCAATACAAATTCCTCCTGAGAACAAATGGAAAGAAGTACAAGGGGAAACCAGTTTTCACTCATAAAAAAATAATGATAACCCCCCAAAAAAAATTTTTTTGAATCATCACTTAGCTCTGATGCTAAACAAGAGAAAGTTAAGCAGAGTGGGGGTGGGAGGCGGTGGGGGGGGTGGGGGGACGCATTTCCTCAGAGCTTATCTGCCTATCCCTAGTTGCAACATCTATTGGCTTCTTTCTGAAAGCCTGGCAACACCCCATCCCTGAAACTGACCTAGTTTGTGTCTGTTTCTTTAAGAAAGGTGGCCCTAGCTTTGTGCAGATGTGAGGAGAAGCGGTCTGTGTCTGGACATATGGATGGACATTCTCTGTCCTTCAGTAACAGGCTCCCAGTGAGAGGAAGCAAAAGCCAGTGTTGCTTACAGAGATGTCAGGAGTGGGGAGAAGAGGCCCGGCTCCTTCCCAGGCAGCCGATTCACGCGTGTAGAAGCATCCCACTCTCCTTTCAGCCCTTCTGCTCGCCTCTCCTCCCAGTCCTGGGATCTCTTGACCTCGAAGCCACTGTCAGCTCTGCCCAGCTGCAGGGTCCCATCCCGTGGGGCCTGCCTACCCCCCAGCCCTGGACCTGCCGCGCGGGCACACCCCCAGCTGGAGACAGACTCTGCCGGGGCTAGAAACGCTGCTGGGTTTTAAGTCTCCAAAAGCAGACAGGAACTCAAGCTTTTGCCCCCCAGCCTCCCCTCTCCTGAGCCCCTCCGGCCCCAACGAGCTGCCGGAAACACAACAAACCCAGGCCTCCGCCCACTCTCACTCTCCTGGACCCTGTCTCTCTTCCCCAGGGGCCTTCCTCCCCCACGCTCTGCGGACGTGTTCTCCCGGCACCGGCACCGCGTCCTCCAGGACACACCCAGGCCTCCCACACCCCCCTCGCCGGCGGTGACCTGCTTCCCCCACCTGGCCCCAGCTCCAAGGTGGGAACTCGGCCTCGGTTACCCTCCGCCAGCTCCTCCCACACACCGATACCCCTTCCCCCACCCCCCGCCTCTCTCTCCTGCCGAGGGCTGGCCCAACGCTCCCATCCATCACTCACTGTGTCAACGTGGGGACAGCACCTGGCAAAACCCCCGGACGGGCCAGCTCCCACACTGGGAGGGTTTTGCCTGGACAATTTCCCGCACCAGTGCCAAGAAGACTGGGTCCCCTGCCCGGCGCTAGCATCCGGTGTTTCCTCGTGAGCTTCCTGTTGGCTAGACGCCAGCTCAGAAAAGCCCCCTCTCTTACTAAGTAGTCCATGCTGTTTTCACTTGAGGATGCGATAAGGCCCTCCAGACAGCTAATGAGTCACCAGATAATTATTTCATTATTCACCATATGAACGGTATCAAGCAAGTTGGAGCTTCCCCAGCATCCAACCTCAGATCTCCATGAGTGGGGATCCACAGGGCATGCTCACTCTTCCCCTTCTCAAGGTGAAAACCTTCCACCTGCTCCTGCCACCTTCTGCCTTCCTAGGACAGCTCCCTAGACCCTTTAGAGTAGACATACCCCAGAGAACAAAGAGTAGGCTTCAGAGTTCTTGGCCTTCTTCTCCCCAAGACCCAACACAACATGTAGCACGCGACTGGGGCTCCTTGCCTGGTGGATCTGTTGATCTTCTAAGGCAGCAGTTCCCAACCATTTTGGCACCCAAAACCGGTTTTGTGGAAGGCAGTTTTTCCATGGACTGGGGCCTGGGAAGGGGGGTGGTTTCAGGATGATTCAAGCATGTTACATTTATTATGCACTTTATTTCTATGACTGTTACATTAGCTCCACCTCAGATCATCAGGCATTAGATTCTGGAGGATGGGGACTCCCGGTGTAAGGGATGCATTAGCGAGATGAGGCTCTGAGAGTACATCCTCCTTTGGATGCTTCTCAGAGTGAAGTCTTGCATCAGCCTGCATCAAAGTCTCTTACAGTCCTTGCTGAAAATGCAGATTCTCCAGTCCTTTCTCTACCTGCTGATTCCAGGTGCCCGGGGTGGATCCTGGCACATTGCATCTTTTAATGTTTCCCAGATGAGTCTCACGCACCTTGAAGTTACTGGGCCATCTGTTCAACTCCATTTTAACTTCTTTAAGTTAAACCTTAAGTTAGAACCTCTTTAAGTTAGATCTTTCTAGGTGGGAGGGAAGGTTCACTCTTGATTAAAGGAGGAATAAGAAAGATTCCCCTGAAGTAGGAAATGGCAACCTACTCCAGTATTCTTGCCTCTAAAAATCCATGGACAGAGGAGCCTGGCGAGCTCCAGTCCATGGGGTCAGAAAGAGTCGGGCACACCTAAGCAACTGAGCTTGCATGCATGCACATGAATGGAAGTGGGTATAAGTGCCTTAACAACTGTAGAATCTGTGTACATCAATGGCCCCCTACCAATAGCTGACGTGAGATCACCTTACCTGATCCTACCTTGACCATGAAGCCTCCTTGATGGTGACCCCAGCCTTCATAAGCTGGCCACACATTGACAAGTGGCAAGCCATCTATCACACCTCCCATTTGTTGTTGACCTGAGGTCTCAGCAAGAGAAGGGTGGAGTCCCCACTCCCTCGCTCCGGTGAGACAAGCCCCGGTGTGTGAAGAGCAACACGTGCTGGGCCCCGGGGCTGCCGTCTTCTCTGTTAGGACAACAGCAGTAGGACATGAGCCGGTTCGTTCAGGATAGGTGGTCTATTTCATTGTTATGTTTTTCTGGGACAGTTCATTTGGTTCATTTTGATTAAACCAAAGAGCAGTTGATGCATCAATTCAGGGAATTCAAAGAGGTCTTACAGACCCAGCCCAGGAGAAACTGTTTTGCAACAAGGCATCAGGATGAAAGAGAGTGATGGGAATGGAGTGTGGTGATCTCTGCTACTCAGAACTCCAAGCTGGCATCATCTATCCTCCTGGAAAGGAGGAGACCTTGCCTGAAGATGCTATGTGATGAAAATGGAAGGAAGAGGCAGAGACACAAATATGCCCAAAAGGAAAAACAGGTTTAGAGTGTAGCTTTGCCCAGTGGACAAATATTTGAAAATACGTGAAAAGAGACCTAATTCACTCATGGCACCCTGGTAGAGTACAGATAGTTCTCTCTTTTGTAAATAGATCTTCTGTGGCACAAAGTTCTGAGCCTTTGTGGCTGACATAGAAGGCAACCAGCCCGAATACCCCCAGTTAGAAACACAGTCAGCCCTCAACAGCCACAGCTTCCACATCTGAGAATTCAACCAAAAACGTCACAGATACTTGGGGTAAAATAAAAATTCCAGAAATGTCCAAATATCAAACCTTGAATTTGCCATGCCAGGAATAATTTACACAGCATTTACACAGTATTAGGTATTATAGATCATCTAGAGAGGATTCAACGTATACAAGAGGACACGCCTAGATTCTATGCAAATACGACACCGTGTTAGATGGGGATTTAAGCATCAGAGGATGTTGGTCTGGCGAATTCTGGAACCAAGTTCCTGTGGATACCAAGGAACGACTGTGCTTGCTTGATTACTTCTGAAATCATTTAAAAGACTGAATTGTGGGGAGACTTGGTTTAAGAGAGGCAGGAGAGGTACTTGATGAAAGATATTGTGTGTGTGTGTGTGTGTGTGTGTGTGTGTGTGTGTGTTTAAAAGATAGGTGAGTGAAAGATATTGTGTGTGTGTGTGTGTGTGTGTGTTTAAAAGATAGGTGCTATTTCAGACTCTCTCACATAGAAATATAACAAAAGAGCTTGAAGCTTGGAGCCACAGCATGCCCATCTGTCGACAGGCTGTTCAATTAACTTATTGTTAGGAGTGAAACACCAGCTTGGTGTGTCTGCAGAAAGAGGAAGTCCCAGGTGCTAGATTGACAGCCATTAAGCTGTTGGCAGAGCTGAGTAAGCAAGTTGTCCCTTTGCAGGCAGGCTGCCCTCTCTCCCTCCTCTGGCTCCTTCCTTTCCTCTCTTTCTCACTTCCTCATCATGCCTCCTCCAGGCTCTTGCCTCCTTCCTTTTCTTGCCTGTGTTCCTTCTCTCATCTGGGGAAGAGAAAAGGCCACCTCCTCCTCTTCAGTCTAGCACATCTTCTTGAATGAGAAACCCTGATGGGAGAGAAATGGGCTGGATCCTGAGAATTTGCTGAAGCGTCTATATATTTAAGCAGAGCCAAGGAAGGGTGAGGGTGGGGGAGACCCTGTTGGCCACCTCAAATGAACGTCAAACCATTCCACACCCTTCTTTCCCACTGTGTGGTCTGATTTTCCACCCTCCACCCTCTCACTGACTGTGCCACTCTCTAAGTTATTTCTTGATTTCACTCTCAAGGAGCAGAGAAACGAGCAAGGTGGGGCCACTGAGCCCTGGTTCAAATCCTGGAGTGTACATACTGCAGGGGCTCTCTCACCAGTTCCAGTCTTGGGGGGATGTCCATTTTCTGCAAGGATGTCTTGACTCATGGCCATGGGGTTGCAAATTTAGGGTTGACCTTATCATCATATTTTCATGATCGAAGTTCACTGGCAACTGCTCAGAGGGGAAGATAATAGCCCTCAAAGGAGAAATGTGAACACAATAGACACAGATATATTCTAAGCATTAGATCTAATTATAGAGAATGAATTACAAATTTAAACATCTTAGATATAGGCATAAAAAAAATAATTAACCCTCAAACAGGAAGCTGCTGAACTGTCAGATTTCATCATTTGAGAACCAAGAAAAGCAAGTCAGCACCCTGAAAGCATGAGAAAAGCAGAGGCTAATCCTCTGCTGGGGTTTCAATATTCTGTTCATTTCCATAAATGTGCTAAGGAAGGTCCTTATAGGGGAGGGCAGGTCTGTTCACGGGACTGTGAAACTGTCAGGGCAGAAACAATTTCTGCTCTTTAGAAAGTGACTGTCTTCAGAAGATACACGCAGGCTGAATCTCCCAATGGGAGTGATTCAGCATTCACCATCATAAGGATGTTTCAGCCAAAAGCAAACAAATTCCACATTTCCATCGGGCAATTTCATTCCTGTTTCAGTTGCCCCCTGCTCAGTTCGAAAAGCTAAGAATTCCTCACGGGTCCTTTTCTACATGATCACAACATCTGTTTGTCTGGGATTAGAAGCTCCTAGAAATAAGAACTTGTGGTCTTAAACAACTGTGCCCCGTTGTTCCCCACTAGGGGTCAAACCTAATCATCCAAACCCATGTGACAGTCCAAGAGGAGGATGAAAATGGGTCTAATGGAGCCAGATGAAGGAAGCAACTCCAGGAAACGTTCTAGGTTTAGCTGGCAGCATCCCAACAGCCAAGCACAGGGCATTAGGAGGAGCAGCTGGAGCACCTCCACTCGCTGCATCTAGGTATCAGAGCCGTGGAGGAAAACACACTGGCCATCTAGCACAGGATGGAGCCAGGCTTCCCTCGTGGAGAGACGAGACAGAGTCAAGGTCAGGAGTGGGGGTCAGCACTCCATGACCACACGTCCCGCCTTTCTTGTGCTGCTGCCGAAGGACCTCATCCCCTACTCCCAGGGGAACGACGTAGCAGCGGGGTTATGATGCCCTTGCAGTATCATAACAAAGGAGCCCACATGGAATCAGAAACAGGAAAAATGTTCCCACGCAAGGTGGCAAGTCCAGCAGCAGCAGTGAGGACTCTACATCCCTCGGTGAGTAAGTGTGCAGGCCCAAGACCCCTTCTCACATGGCCTAGTTGGGAGTGGGAGGGGTGTGCGGAGGAGGATACTCCATGCGCCAGATCACCTTCTCAACAACGGGGACCTTGGTCCTAGAACCCCTTACTCTCACCAATCTCAGTCTCCTGGTCTACACAGTACAGAGGACAATAACAACCCTATGAGAACCCTTCTCCTTACAGGGTTCTCATGAAAAGAGACCATTTATGGAAACAGCTTTGGAAAGTCACATCCCCCATGGGGCATGGATGTGGAGTAAATATAGTAAATAAAGTTCTCAAAAACCCATACAACTTTTTACCCCATTTGAAGCAAATTGTTAATATCCCGGAATCCATTTTGGGTCTAGCCTGAATGAAAATCAATTTCTTGGCACTTCTTGACACTTCCGGGTTCTTCTACACCAAATTTTGATGATAAGAGTTCTTTCTTTCACACCAATGACCATCCCAAATGTTCATTTTTCCCAATACATCTACGCTTCATTGTACTTTTTTCCTCTTTAGACCTCTCTCACATTTTTGGTCCCAAATCCCTGGTTCCATGGTGACGGGTGCTATCTTTCACAGTCAAAGCTTCATTTCTCCACTTATCAAATTGCTTTTCCAAAGTGCTTAAATTCACACTTCCCTGGTGTAAATAAATAGATAAATAAATTAAAGTACTTAAGTTGAATGCAATTCTGCCATTTTAATAGTATTTTACAAAAATAGTTAAAATACCCATATCTGGCTATGGTTACTTGAAAAGGCCCAGTTACAAAGTTATAGGTGGTAACAATCCCATTTAACACATACTCACACATCCTATACACTTTACACACTTATCCTAAAAATTGTAAATATATATACATCAAAATATTGAGTAGTTATCTGTAGGTGATGAGGGCAAATTTCAATTTATTTTACTTTGTGCCTATCTTTATTCTCTATGATTTATAAAATAAGCATGTATTTTATATTTGCACGGGAGCAATAGAGATGCAGACATAGAGAAACAGACTTATGGACATGGTGGGGGTGGGGGAGGTAAGAAGGAAAGGGTGGAACAGATGGAGAGAGTAGCATGGAAGCAAATACATGGAAGCATATACATGGAAGCATTTACAACCATATGTAAAACCGATAGCCAATGGGAATTTGCTGTATGACTCTGTGACAACCTAGAGGGGTGGGATGGGCTATGAGGTGGGAGGGAGGCTCCAGAGGGAGGGGATATATGTGTACCTACGGCTGATCCATGCTGATGTATGGCAGAAACCAACACAATATTGTAACTATTCTTCGATTAAAAATAAATGAACTTTTTAAAACAATTTCCATGGATCAAAAGAGGTGAAATGTACCTGAATTCAATCACTATCTAGTATATTACACAGATGGCATCTCACACCTTCCTATCTTTGTCATCTTCTAATGATAGAGTTGAATGCAGTATTAACCATCTTCTTCAAGCTTATAGGATCTAAGGTACCACTCAAGTTATGAGGAGCTAGAGAATATCTTTTGTATAAGACCAATACACGTTCCAGCAGATCTCCACCCCCTGAAGTACATCACACAAGCAATGGGACAAACTACATGAAGGGACAGGCCTGAAGGTCAGTAGCAAGAATTCAACCTTTGTAGAGATGCTGGCCTCAGGACCGCCCCCTATCAAATGAGGGTGATTCAAAAGAACGAGCAGATTCTCTCTGTGACTTTTTTTTTTAATCTGATCACACTGGTATCACTTTATTTTTTTTAATAATCCACAGGGTCTCAAAGACTCGGACACGACTGGAGCAACTTAACACACACACACAGTGGCTTTACAGCGCTGTGTTAGTTTCTGCCGTACCGCAAAGCGAATCAGCCATACATACATGTGTGAAAGTGAAAGTCGCTCAGTCATGTCCGATCCTTTGTGACCCCAAGGACTATACAGCCCACGGAATTCTCCAGCTCAGAATACCGGAGAGGGTAGCCTTTCCCTTCTCCAGGGGATCTCCCCAACCCAAGGATTGAGCCCAGGTCTCTTACATTGCAGTTGGATATTTCACCAGCTAACCCACAAAGGAAGCCCAAGAAGACTGGAGTGGGTAGCCTATCCCTTCTCCAGTGGATCTTCCCAACCCAGGAACCAAACCTGCATTGCAGGCAGATTCTTTACCAACTGAGCTATCATGGAAGCTCATATACGTATATCCCCTCTTTTTGGATTTCCTTCCCATTTAGGTCACCATAGAGCTTTAAGTAGAGCTCCTGTGCTATGTAGTAGGTTCTCATTAGTTATCTATTTTAGATGTGTGTGTGTGCTTAGTTGCTCACTCATGTCCAGTCCTTTGCTACCCCATGGACTGTAGCCCATCAGGCTCCTCTGTCCATGGGATTTCCCAGGCAAGACCACTGCAGTGGATTGCCATTGCCCTATCCTCCTCCAAGTGACCTTTCCCACCTAGGGATCAAATCTGTGTCTCCCGTGTCTCCTTGCATTGGCAGGCAGATTCTTACCTGCCGAGCCCCTGGGAAGCTATGTATTTTATACATAGTGGTTATACATGGGCTTCCCCAATTGCTCAGCAGGCAAAGAGTCTGCCTGCAGTACAGGAGCTACAGAGGCACGGGTTCAATCTCTGGGTCGAGAAGATCCCCTGGAGGAGGAAACGGCTACCCACTCCAGTGTTCTTGCTTGGGAAATTCCAAGGACAGAGGAGCCTGGCGGGCTACAGTCCATGGGGTCGCAAAGAGTCAGACACAACTGAACATGCAAGCACATGGTGTATATACACCAGCCCCAACAGGGACACACAGTCATAATTAACAAACAAGTGGGTATCAATAGGGGAGGAGGAGCGGGGGTGGACTTGCAGTGACTTCTCCATCACCATGTAGAGGAACTTCTAACCAGTGCGACTGACGTGCATGGTCAGAACGCTTTCTAGAATGATTCTGCCACTGAGAGTGTGGTTGTGGCCTCGTGTCCCTCGGCTGAGGTTTCTGGAGTTTCCATTCGTGGTCTGGGCCTCGATGATCTGATTAAGCTGCACATCTGTGAAGGGTTTGAGGTGGAAGAAAAAGGGAACTGGAATGGTTCTCAGCTCATCAACTCTGACCACATCCTCCCTCTCCAATTACCCCAAGAGAAAGGAAGAGAAAAGAGAGCAGGAGTGGAATAAATGAAGGGAAGCAACACAATGGAAGGAAAAAGGAAGAGAGTGGGGAAAGAAGGCTGGGGGAACCCCGAAGTGACTTTTTCTCAGAAACAGAAGCTCAGAGCCTTAAGTTTCCAAAGACCCAGAGCTTTGCTTTATCTTAACGTATTTCTTTTGCCCAATACATCTCCTAGGGATGAACTTTTTTGATTCATCAAGTAAATATCTGAACATTCAAAATGGGCTCTTTGTCAGCAATAAGATTACGTGAAACTGTGTTTTATGCTCAGAGTGTCCTGATGTCCTTGTTATAATGGTGGCACATTTGAAACTAAAAGCTTTCAAATACAATATGGAAGATTCTCAAAAATTAAAAATAGGACTACCATATGATCCAGCAGTTCCACTTCTGGAAATATAGTCAAAGGAAATTAAAACAGTAACTTGAAAATGTACCAGCACTCCTATAATCATAGCTATTTCTAGTAGTCAAGACATGGAAACAGCCTAAGTGTCCTTTGGCAGATTAAAGGACAAAACAGTTGTGAGATAGATAGATAAATAGATAGATAGATGGGATAGGGCTTCTCAGGTGGCTCAGTGGTAAAGAATCTGCCTGCAATGCAGGAGACCCAAGGAATGAGGGTTTGATCCCTGGTTCAGGAAGATCCCCTGGAGGAGGAAATGGCAACCCACTTGAGTGTTCTTACCTAGGAAATCCCACAGACCAAGCTGCCCAGGGGGCTACGGTCCATGGGGTCACAAAGAGTCAGACACTACTGAGCATACACTAACACAGATTGATAGATAGGTAATGGATTGTTTTTTGTTTAATTTAAATTTATTTATTTTAATTGGAGGCTAGTTACTTTACAATACTGTATTGGTTTTGCCATACATCAACAAGAATCTGCCATGGGTGTACACATGTTCCCCATCTTGAAACCCCCTCCCATCTCCCTCCCCGTACCATCCCTCTGGGTCATCCCAGTGCACCAGCCCCAAGCATCCTGTATCCTGTATCAAACCTGGACTGGCGATTTGTTTTTTATATGATATTATACATGTTTTGATGCCATTCGCCCAAATCATCCCACTCTCTCCCTCTCCCACAGAGTCCAAAAGACTGTTTTATACATCTGTATCTCTTTTGCTATCTTGCATACAGGGTTATCGTTACCATCTTTCTAAATTCCATATGTATGCTTTATTATACTGTATTGGTGTTTTTCTTTCTAGCTTACTTCACTCTGTATAATAGGCTCCAGTTTCACCCACCTCATTAGAACTGATTCAAATATATCCTTTTTGATGGCTGAGTAATACTCCATTGTGTATATGTACCACAGCTTTCTTATCCATTCATCTACTGATGGACATCTAGGTTGTTTCCAGGTCCTGGCTATTATAAACAGTGTTGCAATGAACATTGGGGTACATGTGTCTCTTTCAATTCTGGTTTCCTCACTGTGTATGTCCAGCAGTGGGATTGCTGGGTCATAAGGCAGTTCTATTTCCAGTTTTTTAAGAAATCTCCACACTGTTCTCCATAGTGGCTGTACTAGTTTGCATTCCCACCAACAGTGTAAGAGGGTTCCCTTTTCTCCACACCCTCTCCAGCATTTATTGCTTGTAGACTTTGGATCACAGCCATTCTGACTGGCGTGAAATGGTACCTCATTGTGGTTTTGATTTGCATTTCTCTGATAATGAGTGATGTTGAGCATCTTTTCATGTGTTTGTTAGACATCTGTATGTCTTCTTTGGAGAAATGTCTATTTAGTTCTTTGGCCCATTTTTTGATTGGGTCATTTATTTTTCTGGAATTGAATTGCAGGAGTTGCTTGTATATTTTTGAGATTAGTTGTTTGTCAGTTGCTTCATTTGCTATTATTTTCTCCCATTCTGAAGGCTGTCTTTTCACCTTGCTTATAGTTTCCTTTGTTGTGCAGAAGCTTTTACTTTTAATTAGGTTCCATTTGTTTATTTTTGCTAGGTAATGGATTGTTACTCAGCCATTAAAAAAGACAAAAACAAACAAACATGAAACTCCTACCATTTTTAGACCTTGAAGGCACTACGCTAAGTGAAATGTCAGACAAATACTGTATGATCTCACTTATACGAAGAATCTTAAAAGAACAAACTCACTCATAGAAAAAGAAATCAGAATTGTGGTTACCACATGCGATGGTGGAAGAAGAGGGAATTGGTCCAAAGGTACCAGCTTCCAGTTACAAGATCAATAAGTACTGGGGCTGTTGCACAGGATGACTGCCTGTATTAATAAACACCAGAGTTAACAGAGTAAATCCTGAGGGTTTTCATGACAAGAAGAGAACCTTTTCCTTTTTTCTTTTCTTCTTTCTTCAGTTTTTCTTGGATTTCTGCGAGAAGATGGATGTTAGCTGAACCAACCATCGTTTCATAATACATGTAAATCAAACCATCATGCTTGTTGTACCTTAAACACTGATGTGTGTCAATTATTTCTCAATAAAACAAGGGGGTAGCTTTCAAATAATGATTTTCTTCAGTTTTTTCAATAAAGGCATAACAGCACTCCATTGCATCTATTATCTTTCTTATATAGGATATAGCTAAGTACATAATAATCTCAGTGGTCCAGAAACCCAGTGGAAATGACAGGTGAGAAGAAAGAGGTGAACGCATGTCCGGGGGAAAGGATGTAATAAAGAGAAAAGGGACTCTTCTTTCCCACGGCACTCAAGCATTTCAAAGTATTTTACCATCTTCCTGAGCGACAGGTACACGTTATACCCACAATGGGGCACAGATTCTCAGAAATACCACTGCCATCTCATCCACTATTTCCCTTTTTCATTTCAGGAAATAGCTGACAGGGAAATTTGCGTAGCTTGCCCAAGGCCACACAGGGACTGAGTTGGATGTAAAATTCACTTGTTCTCACAGCTTCTTGCTAATCCTGCCTCTTGACCACCGGCCAGGGTTAGGCTTTCCAACACCACTTGAAGTCACATGGTAACTTCACAAGAACCTCTGCAGAGATAGAAAACAAACCAGCGCCAGTGTGGAAAACGCCATCAACTAATTTTGCTTCATCTTCCTCCATCCAAACAACTAGTTTGACTCACCTAAATCGGTCAAATGAACTTTTTTTTCTACTCATGAAACAACATAGACTCACTTTTGTTGGCACCACAGTAATAGTCAGAATGAGTCATGGGAACAGAAGTTATAGGACGGTGTTCAAAATGGCAGGTGACCAGAATATTACTATTCCAAGAGCCCCTTGTCACTGGACCCTTGCTTTAGCTGTTGATCCATTTACTGAAAAACATAAATCGAATCCACAGCTGGTGTTAGCAGAACATCCTGGAAAGTGTGGCATCTATCTGCAGAGAAACAGTGGATGCATTTTAGTTTCAGCCACTCATGTGTTTACCTGTTTGCTTTTGCTGCGTGCCTACGACATGCCAGAGACTGATGCTGCATGGTATTCAAAAATAAACAAACATGGCTCCTGCCACCCTGAATTTTGCAGTATGAAAGGAGACAAATATAAATTAGGGGACTTCTCTGGCAGTTCAGCGGTTAACACTTAGCCTTCTAATGCAGGGTTTGCAGGTTCAATCACTGGTCAGGGAGCTAAGATCCTGTATGCCTCCTGGCCAAAAAAACAGAATGTAGACAACCCTGGATATTCGTTGGAAGGACTGATGCTGAAGCTGAAGCTCTGATATTTTGGACTCATTGGAAAAAAACTGATGCTGGGAAAGACTGAGGGCAGGAGGAGAAGGGGGTGACAGAGGAACAGATGGTTGATAGCACCATTGACTCAACGGACATGAGTTTAGCAGACTCCGGAGTTGATGATGGACGGGGAAGCCTGGCGTGCTGTAGTCTTTGGGGTCCTGAAGAGGCGGCCATGGCTGAGCAACTGAACAACAACAACAACAAAACAACAGAAGCAATATTGTAACAAATTCAACGTAAACTTTTTAAAAAATGGTCCACATCAAAAAAAAGTCCTATAAAAATATATGCATATATTTGGGCAGGGATCTTAAAAGGATAAATAGATAGTTTTAAAACCTCTGTATGCCAGTATGGGCTCACAGGAGAGAGTCTGATCCCAACAGTGAGTTCCAGGTAAAGACCACAAAGAGAGTTGGCATCCGATCAGGGAACGCCAGGTAAGGAGAGCTGGCAGCAGGGGACCAAAGGCATGAGGATCCACAAAGAGAGCCAAGGCCTAATTCAACACGGGCAACCAAAGATGTGGACCTGAGTGGGGAACAACCCAAAACAGGGTTCTACAAATTCTAACTCCTCTCGTGGGTCAGATGGTGGGGGGAGGGGGCACGTGAGGAAAAGAAGAGTGACATCAAAGTCTTGGGTAGAAAAAAGTTGGGGGTATGGGCTGGAAAACTGCCTTTTGTTTATTCCACATGGAAAGTGCTGTGCTGGGACCATATATAAATTATGTCTCTTAGTCTTTGCAACAGCCCTACAAATTGGGCATCCTTATCCCTATCTTAGGGGCTTCCCTGGTGGCTCAGACAGTAAAGAATCCACCTGCAAAGCAGGAGACCCAGGTTCAACCCTTGGGTCAGGAAGAGCAACCCACTCCAGTATTCTTACCTGGAGAATTCCAAGGTTGGAGAAGCCTGGTGGGCTGCAGTCCATGGGGTCACAAAGAGTTAGACACAACTGAGCTAGTGACACACGACACAACACCCCTGTCTTATAGACACCTTCCAGGATTTCCAGAGAGCTTTCCCAGTTTACAAAGAGCTTTCATGTCCACTCTATCGTCTTCACCCTCGTATTTCTGCTCAATAAATAGGACAGGGATCCTCATGGTATGAAAGAAGAAACTCTGACTTTGGAACTCAAGCGTCTCACCAAGGACAGGGGCCGAGCCACTGTGATTTTTCCATTTTTGAATTTATCTTTTTAAGCTTATTTTGTTGAAGTGGAACTGACTGACAGCGTTGTGTTAGTTTCCGGTGTACGCAAAGTGGCTCAGTTGTGCATATCTATACATTCTTTTTCATAAGCTTTTTCATGATGGTTTGTCACAGGATATTTAATACAGGTCCCTGTGCAGTATAGTAGGACCTTGTTGTTTATCCATTCTCTATCTTTTTCATAGCCTTACACATAGTGCCAACTTAATACTCTCACTCTCTCCCCAACTTGAGTTTATTTGTTATCTATGTTATTTGACCATCAACCCAGTTATCTGAAATCCTCTTGCTAGACTCAGATTTGTAACAGCAACCTCCACACAGCTCGTGAAAGGTTTGGAAAATTCAGCTTCATAGTAGGAATGGCAATTGATCAGTACCATCCCCACAGACATCTAGTGGGCACACCATCATGCCCTGTTAACATGAGAAGAAGATTCTATCTGAAGGTTTTGTGGGATCCACACAGCCCAAGTGAAGCCACATAACCTCAAGAGCCTGAGAAATTATTGCAGGAGTACATTGTAGATGAGCCTGGAAAAACACCAAATCGCAATTGCCCAAGTCTCAACAAAACTTAAAAAAAAAAAAAAGCAAATCTTGCTTGGCAACTGTATGGAGACCACACCTTGTGCTGCACACACATACCTGGACTTCATCATTCTTGCACAAGGGAGTTTCATATCGGCCAATAAAGCACTTCAAGATAAAGCTCCTTCAACTTTGAGCACTGTTTTAAAAATCCCCAGGCAAAGCAGGCTCTGAATTTCTCCAAAACTATAATTTAGCAGCTGTGGCAAACAAGCTAGTGGTTTGATAAGCTACAGCCTACCGCCAACCGAAATCCCAGCAACAGTTTCCATTAACATCTCAGCCATGTGGGTATTTACCCAGTAAAATCCACCCCTAACCCAAAACACTACTATCAATCCAAGATGCATGAAGTTTCAAGAGATCATAAGACCCAATCCCGTTCAACTATGCCTCTGGATTGAATCACTTTCTAGTTAAGGGTTGCTATGAGAAAACTCAGAGATCACCCAAATCTAGAAGAAGCCTGCTTCACTGGGTCTCTTCCGACAAACGACTTACTCAAGTCTCAACAGCAGTCAAGCCCAAACCCAGACTATAAACAGCTCTGCTGAAAAATAAACACCACCTAAGGCAACAGGCCAACTACTACAAAAAATGTAATATAAATCTAATGGGAGGGGAAAAGGCAAAACAAACTCTGTTCCTGTCTCTCTCCATAGCTCCCCCCGCCCCAAACAAAAGACTATCCATGTAGAAAGAGCCTAGTGATTGAACCAAGTATGCTGGAGGCTCCATGGCTAGCCGCTGCCAGCCCTTGAAAGGAAGCCGATCATTTCACTTCATTAAGCTTCCCTTTCCCCGTGTGTAAAACAGGGATCATGAGAGCTGTGTCCTATTTACCCTACAACGATGTATGAAAGAGTAGCAAGATGCTGTCTACGAAAGTACCTTGATCTCCTCTAAGATGGAGTACTATGTAAATTTCAAATGGTGCTATTACCACATTTTGGCACATGTGAGATCTGACAAATAATGAAGGGCTGGGCATCAGAGTGAAAACAGAACAGGATGGGGAAAATGGAAATCCAAGCTCCATGATTCAAGTGAAAAAGAGACCTTACATCTGCCCCACAGAAGAGCCCAGGGAGGGGAGAGAAACATGTGTATCCAAGGAGAAAAGTCGATGTCAGGACATCCTGACCCAGTTCTTAGAAATCAGTCACTAGATCAGAAGTGAAAATAAAGTGAATTGGATGTTTATTCAAGAAGCTCCTGGGACTTTCTTGGCAGTCCAGTGGTTAAGACTTCACCTTCCGATGCAGGGGGTGCAGGTTTGATCCCTGGTCAGGGAGCTAAGACCCCACATGACTCGTGGCCAAGGAAACCAAAAACGTGAAAACAGAAGCAGTGTCATAACAAATTCAATAAAAACTTCAAAACTGGCCCACCTCCAAGAAAAGAGCAGCAGCAGCTCCTAAAATCCCATCACCTTTAGGAATAATCTGGAGAAATTCTAGCAAATTGCTCCCACATCCACCCTGTCTGTTCTGGGGCATCTTCCAGAACTCACAATTATAAAATTTGCACGTTCTTCTAGACTTGCACTTGGAAGTGCAATGGAAATGCTTGTATTGTTTTTAAATTCAGTTTATTTGATATATATCTTACATATATTTCTGCCATTTTCTGCTTTTCCTTTACATAGCTCCATTCCAATGTTGTAGTTCTCTGATATTTTCAGGCAAATACCATGTTCAAGGATGAGATGGTTGGATGGCCTCAACCACTCAATGAGCATGAGTTTGAGCAAACTCTAGGAGACAATGAAGGACAGATGAGCCTGGCAGGCTACAGTCCATGGGGTCAACAAAGAGTCGGACATGACTGAGGAACTAAACCAAAAGCATGTTCAAACAAAATCATTTTTATCAACACAGACCAGTCATTAATTTATTTGACCAGCATGTACTGAGCACCCAATAGATACCTGAAAGAAGTTACTTAAGAAATCGATGCAATTAGCTGAAATTTTAAAGATAAAATGTTTGTCTGAAATAGTAAAATATTCAGAAAATGGAAGTTGAGAGGTAGAGCAGATTTCTTTGAGTTTGAGGTAGTTGTTTCTTTCCTTTTATATCGGTAGTACCAGACTTATTATAAAAAAGCATAATAAATAGGAAGCTTTAGCACGACTGTTAGACCAAAATCCCAAATCATGTAGAATAAATTCTAATGTTTTCAATGTCATTACAAACTCAAACTCTTCTACATGTGTCTTCTTCGTTTTCATGGTTCCTTAGAAAAACTCATAGCCCCTCTCTTGTTTAACATAGAAGAGAGTTTGCATTTTAGGCACATAAATATTTACGTTTGGTTCTGTGTCCGCTTTAAAGCCGTTTTTAAAATTAGTATGAAACATCGTGTTGCAATACCCTAACTCTATATTTGGAATATCTCATTGATTTGATTTTTCTCTTAGCACAGCTCCTGTAAATATCTGTATGTCTCCTTAATGCACTGCAAAATTGAGAATTTCCAGACTGACCAGCAATCAAACAATCCTATCACAAGGGCTCAATTTAATTCAGTCACTGAAACCGCTTAAATAATCAACACAGAAACTGAAACACAATAGAGCCACTTCTTGGTAATTAATCTGAATTAACTTGCAGTGTTCCCTGAATTGGCCAGTGCAGGCGGGGCAGAATAAGCTTCACCTTCGTCTGCTTACACGTATGTTAGGGAGCACCTACAGAGAAACAAAATTGACATGAAATGTCATCTCCATTTCTTGAAGCATAGCACTTTATTGTGTATCTGGATTTTGCAATAGAAAAGAACCTAGGCACAAAATGGAATTTTCCTGAAGATTTTCCTTGGAAATTTCAGCTCTGCTTTCATTGAGTAGTCTCTTGCTGGCAGGGACTTTGAAAGCAAACCTGTTAGCTTCCCTGCAGTTTTGTTTTAAAGCCTTAAGTAGAAAGATACGCCATAGAAAATGCATACTTTAGGTCCATGTGCCCCAGCTGATTTCATGCCTATGGAAACATGAGCTAGTGATGGTTGAACTACCCTCTTAGTAAACGTTCTTACTGCAAAGCACTGCAGAGAAAAGCAACCTGCTTGCAAACAGTGGGCAAACCAGTAGCTGGGGCCAGTTGAAAGGCAGGGAGGGATAGGGCAATCTGGAACGGGGAGCCATCCACTACATCCTAAGACAGCATACAAATACCATCAAAACACACTGTTTCCATTTAAAAAGCATGTATTTCATGCAAGGATTTAATAACTTTCACTGCCTCCCTAATAGCATTTGTCTCTGGAGACCTTTTCACTATTTCAAAATCTCAGTAAGAAACCACAAAAATATTACCAAGAGCAAGGACTAATGATGGGACACAGGCTAAAAAGAGTGTTTTCGTCTGTGGTTCAGTCCCTAGTGAGGCAGATGAACCATGTTTCTACCGATGAACCAGAGGAGGAAGAGTCCAGTGGAGATGGATTCAAATGAGTTCTCTCTGAGATGCTGTCGCTATAAACCAGGCACTCCGAGAAATGTGCAGAGAGAATCATTTCAACCAAGGTGGAGGAGTCCATTCAAATCATGCTGATCCCAAACACAAGGCAGGATTTGTTGTTTTGCTTTGTTTTGTTTTTCCTTTTCAGAGTTTCAAAGGACTTTCTAATGGATCCTTTTAAATTGTTCTCTTTTACAAATTCTGTGGATACTGATTCAAAGTAGAAATAAAACTTTGCTCTATAGGAGTCCTGAAGTCTGTGCAACACAGCAAAACAATGGATAGAAATGTGTTTAGGAATGCTACGCTGTACACCAAATAGATTGTGAATGTATCATTCAACACAATATGACATTAGAATAATTTCTGAAGTAGACTCACAAAATTAGAGAACAAATTTATAGTTACCAGGGGGAGGCATGCAGGGGAGGGATAGATTGGGAGTTTGAGATTGACAGGTACCGACTGCTATATTTAAGATAGATAACCACCATAGACCTACTGGATAGCACAGAGAACTCTTCTCAGTGTTCTGTGATAAGCAACGTGGGAAAAGAATTCGAAAAAATATACTTTACTTTTGTATGTATAATTAAATCATTTTGCTGTATAACTGAAACTAACACAACATTGTTAATCAACTACACTCCAATTTAAAATTTTTAATTTAAAAAGGATTTAAAGAAGCAAAAAAATAATTAAACAAATTCAAAAAAGTGCAAGAAAATAATAATTTCTGAAAGTTCTTGCTACAAGCTATGAAATAAAACTATAAACCCTTCATTCAATCATTTGGCAAGGTTTTATTCAGCATTCTTCTATCCCTCACTTTCTGTGGGGCTTTAAGGGTAAAAGACATTCTTTGCTCTCAAAGAGCTCACAGTCTAATGGAGAAGACAAAGTTAAGTCATCACTGTGTCTGATATATGCTTTTGACACAGGTAAATATAGGCGTTGCTGGAGCGGGTGAAAGGAGTCTTCATTCAGATCTGAGTGGAGCAGGGATTGTAGGGAGGGTTTTCTGGACAAGCGGACATTTCAGTCAAAGCAAAAGGGTCAGCACAGCCATCAAAGATTATGACAGGCAACTTGAAGCTTTGGAAATGTGCCCACAGGCTGAGTGGTGAGCCCTGGGGCTGAGGATATTAGCCCAGACCAGACAGCATCCTTCACTCTGGCATCCTGTCAAGTTGGGATGTTCCTGTGAAGACAGTGGGGAACTGGTGAAAGTTTAACAGGGGAGAACCATAGTCATATTTGCTCTGCCGAAAGCTCACTCTGGCAGCAGTTTGGAGATAATTGAAGTGGACGGAGATGAGAGGCAGGGAGACTTGTCAAGACGCTGTTGGAAAAATCCAGGTTAAAAAAAAAAAAAAGGAGGATGTTTGAACAAATGCCACAAGGATCATTCCTCAGGTAATAGCAGCAGGATTTTATGACCAATTAGAGGTGAATGAGGAGGAATCGTGGGCAGCTGCCAGGCTGCTGGTTTGGGTGGCAGGGTGGCTCACGCTACCATTCACCAAAGTAAGGAAAGCCAGTTCCTTCTTTCTGCCTGTGGCTCTTTCTGACCTCAAGATGATCGCACTCCCAACACTTCAGCCAGTCACCAGGAAATTCTGCCCTCCTTGGCTGATGCCAGTCCGCTCTGTTCAGACAGCTTGAATTGATACCTTCTTTCCTCCCGAAGGTGAGAACCAGGAAGAAATTCTAATTGGGAGAGGCAGAAACCTGGGGCGTAAATCAACCAACCCACCAAACTGTTGTCAAGGCACGTTAGCAGAAGCCATATGAAACACTCTTTACTCGAAGAAGAATTTACTTAGGGAGACCTTTGCCCTCATTGTGAAGATGCAAATGTTTCCAGAGGTTGGACTCAAGCCTTATAATGCCTTGGCTGAAATAAAGCCAAATGTGTGTCTTTCCATTGAGTATCTGCGCACGGTGTATATAATGAAGAAAAAAACAGGCCATGAAATGAATTCATTCAATGGCAAACTGTACATGCCTTAGAAAATACAGCATGTCTCACTGAGAAAGATTGGTGCTATTCGAGAGTGCAAACTCTTTGAAGGTTCCCACTCATCAGTTTGGTTTGGTTTGTTTTGTTAAATCTCCACTGCGTATGGTCTTCCCTGGTGGCAAAGAATCTGCCTGGAATGTAGGAGACCTGGGTTTGATTCCTGGGTCGAGAAGACCCCCTGGAGAAGGGGATGGCAGTCCACTCTAGTACTCTTGCCCGGAGAATCTCATGGACAGAGGAGCCTGGAGGGCTACAGTCCAAGTGGTCCACTGTGTATAGAATTTCATTTTACTTTTGGACCCCCACTGCCTGGCATACTGGGTCTCAGTTCCCCGACCAGGGATCAAACCCGCACATCCTGCAGTGGAAGCTCAGAGTCTCAACTACTGGACCGCCAGGGAAGTCCCTCCTCAGTTTTTATGATACTAAGGAATTCCAGCTCAATAAGAATTCATTTTGTGAAAACGTCTAGATCCACCTCGGATCTTCTGGTTTGGGAATTGTACATTTGAAAGGATGACCGTGGTGCACCCAAAACTGAAAGATTTGGGAAAGGAAATATTTCCCTGAAACCAGCACATTCTTCTCACTGGGAAGGAAGATACTTGGGCTGGCTGGCAGCAGCATTTGGAAGGATTAATGAGTATTTGTAGAGCGCTCCCAGGTCTGAAGATGAAAGACATACTGGGAACACAGCCTCTAATTGCTGTTTGTTATTTTGAATGTTTCACTAAAGAACTTTTTTCTATATAAATGAACTCTCATCCCACAGCTTTTGAGAAGGACCTAGGACTGAACAGTCTCAAGTGTGGTCTCCTACCAACATTTTTTTTTTCATCAGTAATTTCAAACGTGACAATTTCACACTCAGTAGTAATAATCTCTGCCAAGGAAGAATATTGACTTCAGGTGCTGTGAATTTTTTTTTTTTTTTGACTGAGTCTATTTACAGCCAAAACAATCATTTAATTCCATTTCTTTGGAAGAAAATCAAATATATAGATAAACAAGTAAATAAACCCAAGCTTTCAAAGGGCTAAATGATTTACTTTTCAGTCTATTTCTAAGCAGTGCTGAAATCGTTTTGTTTTTCTTATACATTGGAAATAAACAGGTGATCAAGCATCTGGATATAAAAGTGTATATTTGGTTTGGCTTCATCCTCCAGTAAGTTTTTCATAATCCAAAGGGTCAAGAAGAATCAGGTCAATTTATTCAAGTCCCAAGATAGGCACCATTTCACTTTTAACATAACAATACATTATCCACCAGCAGCTAACTCATTGCCCCATTTGGTCGAATGTCTATGCATCCCAGGTTAGAAAGAGAATTCAGTTATGGCAGACCTGGCCGCTAAGTCTGCTTGACCAAGATCTAATTGGAGAACTGACTTCTCTGATGTTCACTTTTCCCAGTTCCAAGCAACCAAAGAATCTTCCTTTTCCATCCGTCCTTTTTCCATAATAGTTCATATTAGTATTGAGGACCCAAGAGGATGATGAACTCAGACCTGCCATATCCTCAAGCTGAGCACGGGGGGTTAAGTTCCCACATCAGCAGATAAAAATTAAAGGCCAGTAGTAATTACAGATGAAACATAATTGTTTCATCTATAATGTCAATGACTAAAAAAAGCAGAGACACTCAGCAAAGAATGGAATTTGGCCACAATCACACAGATCTTTCCAAATCTAATGTCACCAACCAAGCCTTCAGCCACCTCTCCTGTAACTGATCATTTCAGAAGAGATAAAACTTCAGGAAATGACTCCGGGAAATTCATGACTTTATCTATCATGTCTCTCTCTGTCTCAAAAGAAAACAGCTTAACCGCCTTGGTGGTCCAGTGGGTAAGAATCCACCTTCCAAAGCAGGGGACATGGGTTTGATCCCTGGTCCAGAAAGATCTCACATACTGCAGAACAGCTAAAACTGCACACCACGATGACTGAGGCCTGCACACCCGGCACCTGTGCTCCACAAGAAAAGCCCCCACAATGAGAAGCCTGCACACGCAACTAGAGAGGAGCCCCGGCTCACTGCAACTAGAGAAAACTCATGTGCAACAACAGAGACCCAGCGCAGCCCATTAATAATAACAGCAGATAATATATACAAATAAAGCAGCTGAGGTTGAGTTTGGGTTCATGACAGATACATCTCTAAGTTAAAGCAAGAGGACGACTAGTCATCTTATTTCCAATCAGGGCTTTTATGAAGCCCGTGGTGTTTTCTTGCTGATGAAGATCCAAGAAGTGGGAAATACAGGCAAAGATTTACTTGATGTACTAAAAACCATCTGGGGTCCTTTTCATACACACAGCCTCCACCTCCACAGACCTGCCTCCAACAACCCAGAAAGCACAATGTCCTTTGAGTCTTGCCTCCGTTAAGCTTATCTCCTTCAAAACTCCCTCCGGGTTCCTTTTAACATGATTTTACCTTTAAAAACAGATTTGCAGATATGTTGATTTGTATTGTATTTTAGATTTCACATGTGATATCGTATAACATTTGTCTTTCTGACTTAACTTTGCTTAGTGTAATTATCTCCAGGTCCACCCATGTGCTACCAATGGCATTATTGATTCTTTTCAAAGGATGTACTGAAGAAATTAGCATGAATCAAATATATTTCAATAATTTTTTTTTAATGCAGGGATCTTGACAAACAAAGCTCCCTCCACTCTCCAAAAAATACCTGGTAGAGGGGAGGTCAGTGCACACCATGCCTTTCCCTGAGCCCTGCACTCCCTCTAGAGATGATCTGAATCTTGAGCCAGAATTTGGCTGAAGATAAAGTTTTATCCCAAACTGGAGATGAGCTGGGAGGATAACACCAACACAGAGCACTGTTTGCCCTGGCTGGGCAGGCACACACGACACCACAGAGACAGCGTGGGGTGAAAGCGCCATCAGGAAATCCGATTTTTAAATAAAATTAAATGAAGGCAAAGCAATGACCATCTGTTCTAAAAGCTGCCAATGACAGTAAAAGCTTTGTTATCAGACGGGTGTGGGGAGTGGCTGCGGGTCACCCAGAACTTCTGGTTAGCAAAGGCTGGATCCACATTGCCCCAGGAGTTTTGCCTCTTATCTCTTCTACTCTCCCTTTTAGAAATGAAAGGAAGTGCATCTGGTTTGTGTGCAAGTCACCCTTTACAGGCTAGTAAGGTAGAGAATTCATTTTGTTTTTCCAAAAACAGCAGAAATCATAGAGGCTACCTCCTAGCTTCCCTACCCTGTGGATTCTCATTGTTCTAGTCAGTTTTAGCTGGGTACCATAGAAAAGGTGTTGTTTGGGTTTTGTTGTTGTTGTTATTATTTAATTTTAATATTTGAGGGTTGATTTCACTACCAAAAAATGGGGTTGACTTCTTATTTAATATTAAATAATCTTCCAGTGGTAGACCGTCAAAGGCACAAAAGGGAAAAAGCAGAGACTGATAGAAAGCTCAGCCTCCTGGGCACCCATATAGCTCCCCTGTCTTCACCAATGACCCTTATGGACTTGAGCAACTACGTCACTTCTTTGGCTCTTAATTCTCTAATCTGTGAAATGAGCATATTAAAGCAAAGCCCCTTCCAAGCTGGTATTTTCTATACTCCTTCAAGAGAAAATATGTCTTACTCAAGCTCATCTTCCATGAGCCTTCACATGGACACTGCCCTAACCATCCAGACCATCAGAAGACCTTAAATAAGTCACCATGGGTAAGCCCCCTGGAAAAGAAAGTTGGTTTTTAGGTCAATCTAAATGGCTTGAAACCTCTGACATTCAAACTGGGACACCCAAGCTCATGTGCATCTTAATTCTCTCCATTTCAAGCAGAGTCAAAATGTAGCTCTTTGAAACCAAGACTGGAGTCAGAACAAATGGAACAGGCTAGAGCTTGAGACCACCCCCAAGAGATCCAGAGGTGAGGCCCCCTGCTCTCCAAAATAAGGGCCTCCCCACAAACCCAGATCAGGTAAGGGTCCCCCTTCAGCCTCAGCACACATTGTCATGGCCACATGGTGTGATGGGAGACACCTCGGCTCTCAAGCCAGCCGTCTTGGTTTTGAAGCCTCGTGTTTCACTTATGGTGTGACTTTGGGTCAATGTCTTAATCTCTACCTCTGAGCTTCCTTTTGTAGTTCCTGATGGCTACCTGTCAGAATGATGATGAAGTTTGAATGAAATAATAAAGTGCCACACACCGTGCCTTATATGTTCTCAACAGCTCCTAACTATTAATATTTCAGAGAGTGGCCTAGGCGGGGGCGGGGGGGGTGGTGGTCTCAGGAGTGATTTATGCAAATCTTTAGAAAAGGTTGGCAGGGAACCGGTTTGTGTCGGCGGTAGAGATAGATCTAGCTTATCTCACCGGCCTCCTTTTATGAGGATAGGAAGGAATTTCTCCTCCTCTGGGGAGATTAAGAAACAGAAAAGAGCAAGGTTCTCTTTGTCAAGGGTCGAAACTGACTTGTTCCTTCTGGCTGGAGGGAAGGGATGGCCCCAGAAGAACTCTGGGAATGAAGGGAATCAACTCGTGGAGTGACACTGCAGTTTCCATGTGCTAATAACGAAAGGGAGGTGGGGAGACGTGCTTGCAGATAAGGTTCAAGAAATCCCAGGGGTCACTGTCTGTACAAGATGGGGCAGATCAGCTGGAACAGGGGTCCCAGTCTCTGGCACCAAAAAGGTTGGGGACCACTGAGAGAACGCAAGGGCTCCTACTTCTCTTCATAAGCATTGATTTGCCTTCCAGCTTAGAAAGAAGCAGAATGAGGAGGCGGGAAACCACACTGAAAAATGTGTCCAGGACTGTCAGCGCCACAGGGACCGATGCTGAAACCGCCACCTTCCAACCCGCAAACCAGACAGGTGATGCCTGGAAGGGCCTTTCATTCATAGCATCAACCTCCATAAACATAAACAACAGATTCCACTGTGGGTCAAGCAGCACCCTAAGGAGGGGAGAAAAATCCAAAAAGGAAGATTTGTGTCCACCGTCCTCCTGTTGAGTCTCCAGGACGTCAGGATGGGGTCCCACTGAAGATTCATCCCTCTGGGCTTCCCCGGGGTTCGGCTTTTGGTGGGGAACCTAGAAGAAAGAACCATTAGAAGAGCAAAGGTTCCCTGTACTTTGGTGCTCCCTTGTCTTCGTATGACTGTCTATCATTAAAGATAATGGATTAAAGGAGCATATCATTAAGTTGAAAAGACAGGTCATTATTTGTTACACCATCGCATTTTAAAGAGAATCCTTGGAACAAAGCGCAATGACTAAAGTAATTAGGCAGGGGACTCAGCTGTCGCACACGTAGTGTAGGTGACACTATGCTATGCTGCGGGCTTTCCAGGTGGTGCTTGTGGTAAAGAACCCACCTGCCAACACAGGAGACATCAGAGATGCAGGTTCAGTCCTTCAGTTGGGAAGATCCCCTGGAGGAGGGCATGGCAACCTGCTCTAGTGTTCTTGCCTGGAGAATTCCATGGACAGGGGAGCCATAGCGTTGCCAAGAGTCAGACACGATCAAGTGACTGAGTGTGCACACACGTGCTATGCTGTAGGGTGTCAGACAGACCCAAGGCTGGCAAACAAGATGGATTGTTTTGTCATCAGATGCACCAGAGCAGGAGTCAAGAGGCCTGGACTCTAGCTAGAATGGACATTTGCCATGAAACTTGAAAAACGACTCATTTCTCAAGGCTCTCTCTGGCTCATCTGACAATGTCAAGGCTATACTAAAACGACTCCTTAGATCCCAAAGTTAGTGGTGGCCCAAGGTCATGGGCTAAAGAGTCCTAGATTTGAATCTAGTCAAGTCCTGGCTTTGTCCCTTAACAGCTGTATGACCTTGAAATTATCTATAAAATGAGATAACAAAAATATCTATCTCATAGGATTTGGGAAGATCTCTTGAAGTTAATGCACCAAGTATTCTGTAAGTACCAAGCTGGGAGAAAAGAGGGGGGTTCCTGTCTTCAGTGGGTTTTCAATCAGTAAGTGGAACTAACACGAGTCCATCAGGTAGAAATAAATCTGCATTAAAGGAATAAGATAGGCTTGTGTACCAATGTGATTCGTGTCAATCCATTTCTTTACATGAATCATTCCTAACTAATAATAGCTGCAATGACCTAAAAAAAAAAAAGGAAGAAGAAGAAATCACCACTAATAGTTATAGGAAAGCTCATCCCCGAGCATCTGACACATGATGGGCCCTCGAATAAGTAGGTCAGAATCTGTACAGAGATGAGTGCATCAGAGCTAGGTGTTTAAGAAAGGCAAGGATTATAAGGCTTGGGGACAGATGGTGCCAGCTCAAAGGGACAAGAAAGAAAAGAAATAGAAAAGAGGAGAAAGAATTCTGAGCCAGGCAAGGGAACTGAAGCAGCAAAACACAGCAGCAGGCGATGGGAGAAGGCAAGTGTGTCTGCCTGGCTGGGGTGGAAAACACACGCCAGTCAACAGGAGGATGGACAGATTTCATTTCCAGGACCAGCTCCAGAGGATGGGCAGTGGCTCCCCAGACTCCCATCCAAAAAGTATCCAGAGTCCTTCTCTGGGCGCCAGGGAAGGAGCCCAAATGAACTAGTATCACCAGCCAGGAGCATCACAGGCTGGCCCAGGCCCCTCCTAGACCAGGTACAGCTGTTGGTGGATGGTCTTGGGGCACATGGGGAGGGAGAGAAGGGCACCCAGTGATGAGCCATCAAGGAGCAAAGGGGCTCAGAGTAAGAGGGGGGAGCAGGAGGAGAGTTATTGTTTCATGGGTGTAGAGTTTCATTTGCAGAAGAGGAAAAGAGTTCTGGAGATGGATGATGGTGGTGGTTGTACATTAGGGATGCATTCAGTACTGCTTCAGAATGGTTAGATGGTTATATTAGGGGTGTTTTAGCCCAAAACACAGCCTCTCCTTAGGACTGGAGGTTAAAGCAGCCCCAAGGGGGCAGACAGATGATCTTGAAACCACTCATCCCCCTCCAGGGCCCCTGTGGTCTCGATGCACCACAGGAGAAAGTTTGCTGCTGGAAGAAGACATCCACTGAAGCCAAGAAGTTTGGGACAGTAAGTCCCTGCAGCTGTGGAAGGGAGACAAAATCTATCTGCACTTGACAGTCAGGATCTAATGGGCAAAGCAAACTGAGAGGCAATAAATCTTAACACTTGTGATATCGGGTAGTAGAATTAAGGTTGATTTTCATACATTCTCCATACTTTTAAATGGATAAAGATATACCTATATTACTCTTATAATAGGACTTCCTAGGTGGCTCAGTGGTAAAGAATCTACCTGCCAATACAGGAGACATAAGAGACGCAAGTTTGATCCCTGGGTGAGGAAGATCCCCTGAAGGGGGAAATGACAACTTATTCCTATATTCTTACCTGGAAAATTCCATGGACAGCAGAGCCTGGCAGGCTACAGTCCATGGAGTTGCAAAGAGTCGGACACAAGTTAGTGACTAAACAACTCATAATAAGAAACAAACATTTTTCTTTAGAGGTTAAGCCTCTAGCTACCAAACCAAATTTGATTCTTCAAAATCAACCACTGTACCCATAGCAAGGATAAGCCCTGGACCAGGACTGCCCATCAGATGAAAGATAGTCTCTATGGTTTTCTTTCAGTCAGCTTGTCCTCTAGCTCTGACTACTTGAAAGCCCTCCAGAGCTTGGGTCATTTGCAGAACAGTCCCAGGGTTTTTGGTTTTGGGTTTTTTTTTTTTTTTTTCCAAATCATCCTCAGGAACTGCCTCTAAAATTTTTTCTCTTTTTTTTTTTTCTGGAGGTGGAAGAGGATAGATATCTGTGCTTGTGACATCAAACCAGAATGTAAATTCCTTGAGAATAGAAACTGTGTCTTCTCCCTGTCTTTAGCATCCTTGGTATTTAGCAAGTAGAAAGGGGTTTCATCAGGGCTTCCCAGGTAGCTCAGTTAGTAAAGAATCCACCTGCAATGCAGGAGACCCCTGTTCAATTCCTGGGTCGGGAAGGTCCGCTAGAGAAGGGTTAGGCTACCCACTTCAGTATTCTTGGGCTTCCCTTGTGACTCAGCTGGGGAAGAATCCACCTGCAATGCAGGAGACCCAGGTTGGATCCCTAGGTTGGGAAGATCCCCTGGAGAAGGACAAGGCTACCCGCTCTATTATTCTGGCCTGGAGAATTCCATGGACTGTATAGACCATGGGGTCACAAAGCATCAGACACGACTGAGCAAATAAATAAATAAGAACAGATTTCATCAGTGTTTGTTAAATGATGAACGTTCTCTCTATGGCTCCTGCCATTCCCCTGGCCCCCTTCTCACCTGGCTGGTGTCCTTTGCACCTACCAGGATGCAGCACTATTTCTTGTTGTTCTCGAGAGAGAGAAATGCATGCTGTCGATCTCTGTCTAAGCAAGGGCCATCCCCGGTCACTTCCCCGGGACCCTGGTGTTTGGGAGCACAACCTGTACAAATGCCAAGAAGTGACTCCAAACCTATGGTTAGTCACCCCAGGGCTGGCTACTGGATGGTGTGGTCCACTTAATAATAATACTTAGCACTTAAACTGCCGCTTCTACGAGCTTCTTCAAAGCCTTTTGCAATCATTAACTAATTAAGGCACAGCCCTGCCCTAGTGACTACAGTTATAATTCCCACTTTACAGATGGGGAAACTGAGGCAGATTTTAGATGAGTTGCCACAGGCTAGAGTCAGTTTGCAGATACCAAGTTCTGAGTTGAAGCTGCTGTACCCCACACCTCTCTTATTCTAAATAAATAGTTTCTGAGTGAGTGAGTAGACAGGCCTCTGCACAGCTTTTGAGGGATGAGTGCAATTCTTCCTTCAATACTTTTGTCAGTCTCCAGGCTAAAGTTGAGTTCAGCTTCTAAAGGGAATGACCAACAAACAAAAAAAAAGAAACAAACGGGTTTGCCATGGGGGTTTTGTTTCCTACTATACATAATTTCTGAGCATATGTGAAAAGTCTATGGCAGTTTAGAGCAAATTAAATATTGTTCCCCACTTCTGGCCACTCACCAGCTTCCTCTCAAGAGAAAAAGATGCAAGAGAGAGAAAGAGAAAGGAGATGTAATGAAACTTTAAGCTCTGAGAATCCTCAGTTGGTGACAGAAATAACGATAAGTAGCCACAGCCGAGTGACATTAACGTAACATAGCAAACGATCAGGATATACTTCTGCTCCTAGATGCTAAGTAGAAAATTCTGATGGAGTAGTTTGGCAGGAAACTAAATGACTCAAACCATCCAAAAAGAAAACCTTAGACTCTTGATGTCTGAGTGCAGATTCCAATTATTAACACAAAAATAAAACCATGCACTTTATCCAACTTGGCAAGTTTATTTGGGGGAGGCAGGGGGTGGGGGCGGTTATTATTAATACCAGAACTAGAAACAAATATTTGAGAATCTTATAAAAGCAAAGTACCTGTCTCTGGGCCCTCTGGCTTATGAAAAGAGATGAAATACCAAAGCCAAGGGCATCCTGAGCACAGGAAAGATTTGGTGGATTCTGGGGGACCCCTTCTGGGGGCCCAGTCAGCTCAAAATCTGTAGGGACTAGAGGTTTGGGGTCATTGGCAGATAGATATTCAGAGGACATACCACCCTACGCACACATGATGTCACCGAGATAAAGAGGAGCCAGTCAGGGGACCCACCCCCAAAGTAAGGACAGAGTGTTTGGTGGTCCAGTGGCTAAGACTCCACACTCCCAATGCAGGGGCCTGAGTTCGATCCCTGGTCAGGGAACTAGATCCACAAGCCGCGGCTGAGAGATCACATCCCACAAGTAAAGACCCTGCTGGCCGCAGTGAAGATCAGAGACCCCAAGCGCTGCCTGTCACAGCCAGACAAATAAATAAATGTTTAAAGAAAAGGAAGCACGGAGTTGAAGAAAAGGATGTTTAGTAACCTTTAAATAAGACAACTTTCTGTTGTTGTAAATCGTAATACCTCCATAGGCGACTTCTTGGAGGGAGGGGCAGTAGGCCGCCCCCACTCAAAGCCTGGGAAGTGCACATTTCTTGTCCTTCCAAAAGAGAAAACGCTTCTGTGCTGCAGGAAACTTGTGAAAGTGGGCCTGTGCCCACTGCCCTGAGATCCTTAAGGTTCGCAGCTTATGACTGCTTCCGCCTCTAACTCCCTGAGGTGTGCAGCCAAGATCATCCCATGCTCACTAGCAACGTGGTGCTGAAAACTTGGAACAGAGATCATATTTTAGGACAAAATTAAGATCTTCCTGCTAGGGGTCAGTTAGCTCAATGTGGTTCCCAAAGCAAAGGCCAGGGGAAACAATTGAATTCTTCTGTTTAAGTCACAGATTCCCTCCTTATGCGTGAGAGGTGAGTTTACGCCGAATAAGGAATCGAAGAGGGGTTTTCGGTTTGTTTTGTTTTTATGGAATTAACTATTGGAATTAAAGTAATTAAATGCTATTAGCGTAACAGTTCTTGATTATTATAATAGTCCAGGCTTGAACCGGGTAGACTCAAGGTGGATTTCAGATCCCACGGATAGTTGGCCTTTAACTTGGTTTCATTTCTTGCATAGGTGAAAGGAGCTAAGAAATAAAGCCTGGGTAACTTCATAAGTCAGAGGGAGAAGGAGAAATATCCTATGACATCCCTTATACGCTAAATCTAAAAAGAAATGATACAAATGAACTTGTTTAGGAAACAGAAACAGACTCATAGACTTAAAGAATGATCTTATGGTTGTCACAGGAGATGGATAAGGGCTAGGGATAGTCAAGGAGTTGGGGATGTACCTGTACACATTGCTGTATTTAAAATGGATAACCAGCAAGGACCTACTGTATAGCACAGGGCACTCTGCTCAGTGTTATGTGACAGCCTGGATGGAGGGTGAATTGGGGGAGAATGGACACATGCATGTGTGTGACTGAGTCCCTTGCTGTCTGCCTGAAACTAGCACAACATTGTTCATCACCTGTAGTCCAATATAAAATAAAAATGTTTTTTAAAAAATGCTGAGTGACTTGGAACAGAGAAAGATTCAGCCTTTCCCAAGCCCAGAGAGCCCCAAACCCAACCCTAACTCTTTCTCATCCCAAAGCCCCTGAGTAGAGACAATAGGGTTTGAGTTCAGAAGTTTGAGAGGATGTCACAGAAGAGAAATACACCAGAAGCACAAGTTCCTGGGATCCTCTGCTATAGAAAGTTGCTGTGAAGCAAATCGTGAGAGGTACGCTGGCTGTGAAAGAGTTTAAATTCTATCCCTCACGCCTAAGGTTGCTAGATAAAATACCGAATACCTAGCTAAGCTTGAATTTCAGATAAATAACCATTTTGGATCAGTATACCCCAACTATTGGACAGGACATGCTTATACTAATGTAGTACTCTTGGTCTCATAGTCATTTGATGACCTCAGGGCTTCCAAGGTGGCTAGGTGGTATAGAATCTGCCTGCCAATGCAAGAGACACAGGAGATCTTCCCAACCCAGGTAAGATCTCCTAGAGGAGGAAATGGCAACCCACTCCAGTATTCTTGCCTGGGAAATCCTATGGACAAAGGAGGCTTGTGGGCTATAATCCACAGGGTTGCAAGGAGTTGGATGGGACTCAGTGCCTGAGCACTTCAGTGACCTCACCCAGGAAGAGAAGCTCACTAGTGTAACTTTTCCACAAGGCTCTCCTCCCAGCTGGAGTGTGCTTGTTGAGTGCCTCCTGGAAAGGGTAAAGGAGGAATCTAAGTGTCCCCCAGAGAAATACTCCATTGCGTGCCTCTAGAAAGCCTGGAATCTGGGGGAGGGATTGCCCTTAAAAGATACAACATCCCATGTGCCTGCTTGTTTCCCACTGGAGAGTAGTGGGGGCTGCGAGAAAAGTTACAACCATCACCAGTGAGTGAGGAAGGGTCTGCCCTCCCAGACCGGTCCATCACCTCCGGGGCCAGCACGTAGTTCAGAGCCAGGAGAGAAGGCTGGGGCTTGTTTTCTGTGCCTATGTGTTTTCAAGCTTAAGCTTCTAGAGCAAACAAGCCTAGGGCAGCCCAAGACAAGGCGGGCATCTAAAAGCTGCCACTCAAATTAACACCTTTCTTCTCAGCTTTGATTCCCTTCAAGCCACACCTGAACACGATGAACAGATGTGGTTATCTCACCAGATCTGAGTCTGGGAGAATCGTCAAAGTTCTTCCTCCATGTTGGTCCAGGTTCAGGGTTGGTGAGAGAAAGAAGTGCTGGAGGGGGCGAGGGTGGCTGCATGGTTCATCATTCTGATTACTGTTTGCAGAAAGCCCAACTGTGCATTCAGCAGGATTGTAACTGCCCCGAACAGGTGGAGAATGCCCCCTGGTCCTTCTCAGGAAGCCAGCGAAGGCTCCCCTCTGCCAGCATCAGATAATGACCAAGATGATAAGTTTCAGCTCCCTGTGCTGGAGCCTCCTCCAGGATTTGATCCCAGTAGGAATCTGATCCCTCGTAATGCCAGGTCTCTTTGATGTCTAAGATTCTCCTGAGGATAAGGAAGGTGACTGCGGTTTCCTGGCCTGACTCAGTTTTGCTTTCTTGCAGCCTATGAGAATGACTTCCATCCTGGAGGCCTCCCCATCCTGGACCTGTTTCCCAGGACCTATCTGCATGGAAGTTGCTAGTACCATTTTTTAAAGATGAACATCAGGGGCTTCCCTGAGAATCCAGTGGCCAAGACTCCACTCCCGCCGCAGGGGGTGTTGGTTCAATCACCAGTCGAGGAACTAAGACCCCACATGCCACACAGAGTGTCTATAAATAAAGACATAAAATAAGAAACAAACATCAAGCAAAACTTTCCCTTTTTTTTTTTTTTTTTACACTAAGGACATAAGTCTCCAACCACCCAATAGAAGCCCATTGTTTCAAGAAACCAAATGGGTAGAATGTTAAGATTTTGGCTTGCATACATTCTGCGGGTCCCCACTGAACAGAATTTCTGTGTGGGTCTCACTAACTAGTTGGGTAACATGTAGCCTGGGGGTCAAACTCAATACGCTATTTCACTGCATGCCTGTTCAGTTGCTAAGTCTTGTCTGACTCTTCTGGGACCCCATAGACTCTAACCCACCAGGCTTCTCTGTCCATGGGATTCTCCAGGCAAGAATATTGGAGTGGGTTGCCTTTTCCTTCTCCGGGGGATCTTCCTGACCCAGGATAAAGCTCGCATTTTTTGCACCTCCTGCATTTGGCAGGCAGATTCTTTATCACTGAGCCACCAGGAAATCTCACCCTATTTCATATTTGACCACAAATGTTTATAAGCCACCAGCCTGGAGGTCTCCATGTCTCTCTCTGGCAGGTAACTGAAGGTCAGCTTAACTCTCCGGGAAGAAGACTGATGGCTAGTGGGGCTGAACCGCACTAGATGCAGGGAGCTGCATCTACTGGCCCGTCATCCTGCTTGTTGAGTCACTGAAAATCCCCAAACTGCCAGGCTGAGTTGGAAACTATAAGAAGGAAATAGACTTCTGGAAGCTCTCCCTGAGCACTGCCTGAGGGCCAGCAGTCCTTGTGTTGCTCTGGGGTGGGAAGGGGTTTATTCCAAGAGCTCAGTGTATGGACCAGAAAAACATTCTCTCATTAGTCAAATTTTCTCATGCACACACTTAAGCACCCACCCACACATACATCTCAGGACAAATTGCATAGGAAAACAAGATCAGGTCCCAGGGTCTGCTGAGCCTGGGGCTGTGGGTTACAGGGTGAACTGAACACCAGCTTGGAGGCCAACCTGCAATTCTGGACTGGGCTCCAACAGAACCAGGGACCCTCATCCATCTGGTGACCCAGTGTCTCCCAGGAGGCAGGAGGCTGCCTTGGAATGGTCAGGAGGGTGAGATGGGCTGAGAAGATGGTGGGGGTGGGGAGAGAGCAGAGTTAGATCACAGGGGCAAATTCTGGCAGGTCTGAATCCCAAAGGAGTTTTCCAGAACTGCATTCTTCCAGACTCTGAACCTTCTGAAGTAGGGACCACACCCGTGGCCTGGACCATTCTGGAGGAGGGGACCCCCACCGCCCTGAAATCTCTGGTTCTTTAAACCCTGCAAACCCCAGCCCGGCGCCCAGCTCCCCGCTGCCTCGGGCAGGTGAGCAGCAGCTGCACCCCTTCCTCTGCTGGGGAGGGGACGGGGAGGCGCTGGGGCCACGTCTCAGCAGGTGCCTGGGCCCGCCTTTCATCCTGGGGCAAGAGGCAAGCGCAGGTGCCTCCTGCCACTCCCATTTTCCTCCAAGTGGGAGTGGGCGGCGGGGAGGTGTCCCAGCCGCGCCCTCGGGCCCCCCAGGGCTGGTGGCCAAGGAGGGCCCTTTCCTCCCAACTCTTCTCCCAGAGAGAAGGCTGGGCCCCTAAACCCCAACCTTGGCTGCCCACCCTCCTTCCCCACCAGCCCCACCAGCTCCAAGGAGTTTCAGGGCTCCCAGTAACTTCTGCTTCCTCCACGACCCCAGTCCTCTTCCTCAAATCTGACACCAGCAGTACCCTGCAGGAGGCAGCTGTAGCCTCAAGGGAAGCCATGTTCCAAGGAAACAGAGGGAACCCAGAAGCTCTGAACCTCCCATACGGGCCTTCCCAAATGAATGAGCCCTAAGAGCTCGCAATTTGGTTCCTTAGGTTTAAAACCCACTCTGAAGCTCTAGCTCCATCAAATCCCTGAGTCCCTGCTCCTGAATCTGACCCTAGACCACAACAGGACTCTGGAGATCATCCCTCTTCTCCCCTATGTTTGGTTCCCTCACTGGGGAGGAAGAGGAAAGGGGATTCTTCAAGGCAGAGGATAGGGAGGAACCATCAGATCTGTTCTAAAAGTTCTTTGAGGAGAACCTCAGGTCCAGAATCGACATGTACTGCTAATCTGGAAAGGACAGCATCAGGAGAATGAATGACACACGAGGGCCCTTCCTGGAAACAACCACCATGAGCGTCCACGGACCCCCTCCTCCTGGCCCCACGAGTTCAGGGCTGTGGAGCGGAATCCCAGGGAGACTGAGATCAACCCACCACAGGATGACCAGCCACCTCCCAGTCCATCCCAGCAACTCCAGAGAAGGGCCGCTTCTTCGTGACCCAGGAAGGGTCATGTTTCCCTGGAAGGAAGCAATCGATTCATGGAAACCCTGTTCTAAGGAAACAGAGGGAACTCAGAAGCTCTAAACCTTCCAGAATGAATCTCCCAGATAAAAGGCAAGCATGGAGGAGAAAATGGCCTGAGGAAGGGCCCTCAGAGGCCAGCAGAGATGTGTGGGTGGAGGAAGGGGGAAAGGGAGGTGACACGTGGTCGGTAGTGATGACAAAAGTGGCCTAGCCTAGAGAATCCACCCAAAGACTAAAAATAATCATAATTTTTGAAAGACCAAAAATGGTTCTAATGTTAGGGAGAAGGAAAGTCGGAGAAGCAGCAAAGGAAAAAGGAAGCAGCAGCAGGGTAGGATTGGGCAGCAAATGTGACAGAGAAGAGAAGGGGAAACAGGCAGTGAGGGAGAGAGATGGGCAAAATGCTGTCCTTTGTGCCTCGGGCCCCTCTTAGGGCTCGTGACCCTTCTATCCTGGACATGAACAAGCTCAGATCCTGCTCCGCTAGTCTAAACTTGAGCTGAAATGCCAGACGGCCCCCTAGTTCTTTCTGCTGAAAATATAATTAGATGTTTGGGTAAAGGGAACATCTCTCCAGAAGCAGTCAACCCAGGTTTGGGGGTCCCTGCCAATGACGATCCCTCAATATTAAGCCCCAGGCTGCATCCCTTCTTCCACAACCTGCCTGTGAAGCAGTGAGACATCTTACATTATGGAAGTGGAACATCCTTGGTCTTCCTCTCCATTTGACCCACCTTTCTCAGCCCAGCAGTCTTGATAACCAGTCTTCTCGTCAAGGAAAATCCATAAGTCAAGCTGAGAACGTACATCCCTGTCCTTCCTGCTGAGAAAAGGGGAATGTCTAATGTTGAGTCAATCTAGGCTAAGCTTCTAAAGTCCTTCCTTAAAGGATGTAACAATAAAACACTACCATCTTCTAGAAAGGTTGTTTCTATTCTCCTGTGAAATTTAAAAAAAAAGAACCAAAATGAGAGGAAAGAGCTCCAAGATCGCTGAGTAACTCCCAAAAAAACCTTCGTTGCCCATCCACACAGCTGAATATGGTCAAAGACTAAAGAAATCACATCTAGAAGGACTTTCAGGGACTATCCAGGCCATACTCCAACTAGATGAACAATGAGGTTTCGAGGACCATGTGACTTGTTCAAGAACACAAACTAGCTTTGTCTGTATGCACAAGCATGTCTCTAAAATGAATTACTGGTAACAGATTCACTGGGTGAAAAAGCAGATACATTATAAACTATGAAACATGTTATCAAATTACATTTGACAAGTGTATATCAGTTTGTACTCACATGATCAGGGTATTTAACTTATATGCAGAGTACATCATAAGAAATGCTGGACTGGATGAAGCACAAGCTGGAATCAAGATTGCCGGGAGAAATAACAATAATTTCAGATATGCAGATGACATCACATTTATGGCAGAAAGTGAAGAAGAACCAAAGAGCCTCTTGATGAGAGTGAAAGAGGAGCGTGAAAAAGTTGGCTTAAAACTCAACGTTCAGAAAACTAAGATCATGGCATCTGGTCCCATCATTCATGGGAAATAGATGGGGAAACAGTGGAAACAGTGTAAGACTTTATTTTGGGGGGCTCCAAAATCACTGCAGATGGTGACTGCAGCCATGAAATTAAAAGACGTTTACTCCTTGGAAGGAAAGTTATGACCAACCTAGATAGCATATTCAAAAGCAGAGACATTACTTTGCCAACGAAAGTCTGTCTAGTCAAGTCTATGGCTTTTCCAGTGGTCATGTATGGATGTGAGAGTTGGACTATAAAGAAAGCTGAGTGCCAAAGAAGTGATGCTTTTGAACTGTGGTGTTGGAGAAGACTCTTGAGAGTCCCTTGAACTGCAAGGAGATCCAACCAGTCCATCCTAAAGGAAATCAGTCCTGAATATTCACTGGAAGGACTGATGCTGAAGCTGAAACTCCAATACTTTGGCCACCTGATGCAAAGAAGAACTGACTCATTTGAAAAGGCCCTCATGCTGGGAAAGATTGAAGGTGGAAGGAGAAGGGGACGACAGAGGATGAGATGGTTGGATGGCATTACAGACTCAGTGAACATGAGTTTGAATAAACTCCGGCAGTTGGTGATGGACAGGGATGCTTTTCAGTGCTGCAGTTCATGGGGTTGCAAAGAGGTGGACATGACTGAGCGACTGGACTGGACTGAACTGAACCAGGGTATTAGGGCTTCCCAGGTGGCATTAGTGGTAAAGAACCCGCCTTTGAAGCAGGAGACATAAGAGACATGGGTTCAATTCTTGGGTTGGGAAGATCCCCTGGAGGAGGGGCATGGCAACCCACTCCAGTATTCTTGCCTGGGAAATCCCATGGACACAGGAGCCTGGCAGGCTATAGTCCGTGGGGTCACAAAAGAGTCGGACACAACTTAACGACTAAAACAACAAATCAGGGTATAGACATGTCTGTGTATTATAAATTTTCTATAATATCCTCTTTATTATTACAATAAAATACCTATGCATAGAAAGCATCATTTTAATATTGATATTTTTACAAGATATTTCAATAAGGATAAGCACAACATCCAAAACAAACAAAACCAAAGAACACACATGAGGAATTGACTATACTGGCATTGCAGCTTAAGAAGAAGACATTAGCTTTATTGATATTAGCATTATTATAATTAGTCAGCCCTTCTCTCCTAGCCTGCATACAGAATGCTGCTGTGAACATGTAGCTTATGCATTTAACCTCACTGCTAACTACAGTATGAGTTATACGGTCAGCAATATCGTCTTTAGGATAAAATGTGCTCACAGAGTCTCAAGAGAAAGAGAGAACATGACATTGGGGTTCATCATAATGCAGAAAAGTGCAACTATGCCTTACTCCCCACAAATTCTGCACTATTGTATTTATATTGAATTTTTATAGTGATGCCCTTTGAATAGATGAGGAAGTTGGCAGTAGTAAGTAATCCTACCATGAATCCTTTCTATTAGCAAAGCATCTCTTTGCAAAGCAAATAATAATGCTTCCCGATGTTCCTAAATCAGTTTTACGTAAACCGAAGTGTGTTGTCTGTTCTGAAAGCTAATCCCCACATTACTCCAAGCACAGCTCAGATTCCACAAAGGATGTTACTTTGGGAGAGATGGGAAGGAAGCATCGGGGGAGGAGTGGACTGGGCAAATAAATCAGATGGATTCGCTTTTTTCCTAATTTCTTCCATCTTCACCAGAGCGAAGCCCTGACTGACCATCATGTCCCCAAATAAAAGTTTTCTGAGAAATCTCATGAAAGGAGAGCAATTATTAACAGGATAGACAAGGAAGTCTGTCCAGTGGTGAAGAATAAATGGTATCCAAAGACAAATATTCTCTAATCCTCAGCAGCACCGTTCTAGCGAGAAGGCCCAAGAGGCAGTGTCTTGGACTGATGAAAAGGAAGGAAAGTCAGAAATCGACTGAGATGAAACCCATCCCCAGAGTCTAATTAATATTTTTAGATTTATTGGGGCTTTTTTAAAGATTTTTTTTTTAATGTGGGCCATTTTTAAAGTCTTCATTGAATTTGGTACAATATTGTTTCTGCTTCATGCTTCTGGTTTTGGCCTCCAGGCATGTGGGATCTTAGTTCCCCACCCAGGGTTCAAAATGGCACCCCTGCACTGAGAGGGTGGCTTCTTAACCAATGGACTGCCAAGGAAGCCCCTTGATGAGACTTTTTAGATGAAGCTGTAAAATTAAAGGACCAAGGATTGCTTCAAGGGTAAACCCAAATGGGGTCCATTCAGAGAAAGGGGGAGGCCAGCTTTTCTTTCTCCCCGTAAAAAGACTCCCTTACAGTCAGGAGTAAGGGAGAGCTCAGAGGAAGGCTGACATCCTGCCAGTTTCCCTCGCACTCTTCGGTTATTGCAGCAACTCATGAATTCCTTCGGGGACCGTAGCAAGTTAAGTACGAAGTAGGAGCACTCGCCACCACACCAGCCTGTTAACTGCTGTTCATTTGGGAGGGCTATTTCTGGAGTTCTTTGAAGGAAGACACCATCTTGCTTTCTGAAACAGGGCACAGGAGGGTAACTCAAAGGGCAGGACACTGTAATCCCACACCAAGGAACCCGTAGTGCTCAGCTCTGGCTCCCGCCCCGTAGGACTGCATTCCACGGAGCAAGATGCCTGCCGAAGGCCGAGGGGCCTGGGCGATGGCAGCCTCACGTCCCCAGGGCCCCTTCCCCCACCCCGCCCCCGCCCCCACCCCAGGGCAAGTGAGCCTGAGCCTGGGGAGCCGCCAGCAGGTCCAGCCCCCACCTGGCCCATCTGCAGACACCCATCCCGGTGAGGGTGGAGCCCTGACAAATGGGAAAGGATCACCCTGGGGCGCTGATGGCTCCTAAATCGAGTTCCCAGTTCAGGGGGAAAAAAATAAGCCAAGAGAGGAATTTTCCACTGCCCCATTCATCACACAGCCTGGGAGCAGGGAACAGCCAGCAGCTTTCCAAGGCCCCGGGCTCACCTGGCCCCACTACAGTGCTCCGTTCCCCCACCCCAGGGGGGTCACCTGCCACCCTCACGATGGGGTTCCTAGGGCCCATTGTTCATAAACGGTTTTTGACCTAATACACAGCAGGCTGAGGGGCCTCCTCTCTTTCTGTGATTCCCTGGTGGCTCAGACGGTAAAGCGTCTGCCTACAATGCAGGAGACCTGGGTTCAATCCTTGGGTCGGGAAGATCTCCTGGAGAAGGACTTGGCAAGGACTTGGCAATCCAGTCCAGTATTCTTGTCTGGAAAATCCCATGGACAGAGGAACCTGGTTAGGCTACAGTCCATGGGGTCACAAAGAGTCGGACACGACTCATCGACTTCACTCACTCACTTGCCAGGAGATACAGTTTGAAGATTATGAGAGGGACACTCCCCACGCAGTATCTTCCCATCTGGGGTTCACAGTGGCTGATCTTGCCCTGAGATCACCCCCTCGGTGGAAGCCTCATCCTTCCCCTGAGCGTCTCTCCTGAGACAGCTCAGAACAGGGGCTAAGAGGTCACTCCACCACCAGCCAGCTGCTGGTCATAGACCCTCCCTTGGCCGCAGCATCTGTAAAGTAATAGTTGTATGTCCCCAGCCAAGCCGCTGTGAGGATTCATAGGATAGCGTGTGCACCAAACACGATGCATGAGCCCTTCACGCATGCTCATTGTGTCTGTCCAGGGACACATTCATTCAACAACTATTTATTGATAAGGTGTCCTGTGAGGACACGAGGCTTCTGCCTTCAAGCAAGTCATCACCCAGCAGGGGAGACAAATGCTCAAAACAAACAACTATGACATCACATGGTAATGTTTGTAAGCTGTGTGTTATGACCATCCCTTTGCAGACTATCTCTTCTATCTCCCCAGTAAAGCTTTAAGCTAGATATGACCGTATTACCCATGACGAGGCTGAGGTATTACCCATGAGCTGGGGCTGCGGAGTTGTTTGGCAGACCCTCGTGGATTTCAGTCCAGGTCTTCAGAGGCCAGTCTTCACGCTCTCAATCCACAGTCACAACTCCCTTTTTCTCTCTCTTACAGGGGCCTTCAAAGCTTCAGCTGAACTTCCTGAGATTAACTCCAAAGACCACCCCCCCAATGCTGAACATGGCTTTAAATCTGAACCTGAGGGTCTTCCTCCATCAAGTGTTCAACTCTGTCAGACTGAGGCAAGATTACCGACAGGCTTCCATCATCTGGGTTCATGTTCTCGCCAGCCCAGCTCTGTGTCCTTATAGAATTGCAGCTCCGAATGTCACTCTGGGACACATGGCCCAGGGGCTATATATGGCCAGTAGGCCATAGCTGCTGAAGGCTGCCCTTCCATGCCTTGACTGCATGGATTACACATCGCCTATAGCAGAGCGTAAGGAAGCCGGGAGTCCCATACAGATTAGCAGAGCTGAGAATAAACACCTGCGTAGACACTCACTCTACCTCACCCATCTCCTCTCACCAGTTTCCAGATCTGACTGATTTTTCCTTCAGAAGATCTCTCCTGTCCATCCCCAACTCCTCAAGCTATTGTCCTGAGTTAGCTGCCACTAATTACCTTCTACTTGGGTACCTCTCAGACATGACTGAGCAACTTCACTTTCACATTTCCCTTTCATGCATTGGAGAAGGCAATGGCAATCCACTCCAGTGTTCTTGCCTGGAGAATCCCAGGGACAGGGGAGCCTGGTGGGCCGCCGTCTCTGGGGTCGGACAGAGTCGGACACGACTGAAGCGACTTAGCAGCAGCAGCAGCAGGCCCCTCAGCTGGTGTCTCTTCTTCCATCTCTCTCTTCACCAACCCATCCACTTTCTGTCATCAAACATACAGTTGTGATCAGACCACACCTCTGTCCAAAGACCTTTCATCTCTCCATGTTGAGGAGTAAAGAAAGCACCTGCTCTCTGACCTGCCACTCATAATCTGGTCCTGACATCTCTTCTCAGCTTCCACGTGTCCTCCACAGAGTTAGAAACCGGGCGACTCCAGGTAAGACCCTCCTCCTTACCTGCCTCCACCATAGCTTTCCTCTGTACACAGTGCTCTGCCCAGGAAAATCCTACTCTCCCGCAAACTCAGTCCAAATGACACTCTCCACAAGCTTCCTCGGTCCACTCCTTGTCACTTTCTTGGTTCCCTTGCACATTCCTTATCAGAGTTAAAAAAAAAAAAAAAAAAAGCATGGTTATTCATGGCATGATTCATCTTCTCTCCTGGATTCTAAGCCCCCTGAAGGTTCAAGACCATGTCTTAGTTCTTGAGCACTGAGTCTTGCCTGGTGCCATCTCTCAGGAAGCATCTTTCAGTTCTACAGCTGGAAAAAATGTTCTGATCATTCCTTGAATCCACAGAGTTCTAGACCCAAACATCTCGGTCATAGACATCTTTGTTTTGACAGACATCTACATAGCTGCATCAGCATAATTTTCTTTTTCTTTTTAAATTGACTTCTCCGTCCTCACTCAGAGAAGGCAATGGCACCTCACTCTAGTACTCTTGCCTGGAAAATCCCATGGATGGAGGAGCCTGGTAGGCTGCAGTTCATGGGGTCACTGAGGGTCGGACACGACTGAGTGACTTCCTTTCACTTTTCACTTTCATGCATTGGAGAAGGAAATGGCAACCCACTCCAGTGTTCTTGCTTGGAGAATTCCAGGGACGGGGGAGCCTGCCATCTATGGGGTCGCACAGAGTCGGACACGACTCAAGTGACTTAGCAGCAGCAGCAGCAGCAGCTGTCCTCACTGATTTTTTTATCTTGTCATAAGAACACTTAACATGACATCTACCCTCTTACATATTTTTAACCTTACAGCATATGAGTATGGACTCTAGTACACGTTGTACAATCTAGGTGCAATCTCTAGAGCTTATTCATCTCAAATAACTGAAACTTTATTCCCATAGATGAGTAACTCCCCAACTCCCCTCCCCTGCCCATGGCAACCGTGATTCTACTTTTCAATTCTGTGAATTTGACTAGATTCTTTATATATAAGTAGAATTATGCAGTATTTATCCTTCTACAATGGTCTAGCTCACTTAGCATAACATTCTCCAGATTCATCCCTGTTCTCACAGATTGCAGAATTTTCCTCTTTTTCGGGGCTGAATAGTATTCTACTATAAGCATAGAGCACATCTTCTTTATCCATTCATCTGTTGATAGACATGTAGGTTGTTCTCATATCTCCGCTACTGTGAATAGTGATGCTCTGAATACAGCAGAGGCAATATCTCTCCAAGATCTTGATTTTCTTTCTTTTGGATAAATATCCAGAAGTGACTCAGATGGTCTTTCTATTTTTAGTTTTTTGATGTATGAAGTTTCTATTTTCTCCATCCTCACCAACACGTGTTATCTCTCACATCATTTTGAAACGTATTAAACATATGGATGGTTGAGCCTTTCTAATGACACTAAGAACATCTGTTGAATAGCCATGCACTAAGCAAAATGTTCTGCCTGTGTTATCTCGTCTAATCTTCATAGAAATCCCCAGGCTACAGTCCATGGGGTCGCAAAGAGTTGGACATGACTGAGTGACTCTTTCACTTTCACTTTTCAAGCTAAATGTTCTACCTGTGTTATCTCATCTAATCTTCATAGAAATCCCCATTTTACAAATAAGAAAATAAATTTTCTACGTTCAAACAAATGCATGAGTCAGCAATTCTGCTCCTGTGAGCTCTACTTAAGCTCTGGGAGTGACCCAAGACTTAGCCTCGGTGCCTATTTTTCAGAACATCTGAGTTTGTGCAGCCACTAATTCTCTTTATGAAGAGCCACTCATATGGAACTTGCCACTGCTATTAATCAGCTCCAGCCACAAGTCAATCCAATACCAGGGGCAGGAGAAGCAGTCAAACCTGTTTGTCTTAATGTGTCTGAATCATTTCATTTTCAGTTTTGAAGTTTTATGCATCTTACAAACCATCAGATAACCACTAAAGGCATAGTCCAATACCTATGACAGGGAGTACTTCATGCCTTGAAGTACTTTTTGAATTTTTTTTTCCTTTAGGATGTAATTGAATGATTATGCATGCCCAGCTGTGATGTGTCATCAGACAAGTCTGCCTTGCTCAAATGGAAACACATCTTCCCATCATGCAAAGGAGAAAGAATGTGACTCCTTGTCCACTCTAGGGCTCTGAGATTCTTTCAGATTTGGGAGAGTCAGAGACCTGGGTCTTTGTGATGGCTGACCACAGTTCTTAGCTCTTTAGATAAGAGGTCAGATCATCAGTTAACCCTTAAAGGACTCCATAAGAGGCCACATCAGAGGCCACAGGAAGAATCACGGGAGCCCGAGGCCAGCAACTACACTCAGAACAAAGCTTGTCTCCGCAAGAAAGAATCAGCTCTTAGAGCTCTTGACATGTCAGCCCCCATCCAAACATCAAGGAATCAGAGCCAGCTTTTTGCTCCAGAAAACTTGGCCCTACCTAAGGAGAGGGCAACCCTGAAACTCATTCTCTTTCTTCCCTAAATATTGGGCTTCTGATAGCTTCTCTGATGCAAGAGGAAAAAGACATGGCCAGTTCAAGATCATGAATAAACCTAAACTAATGTATATTTTGGGCTTCCCTGGTGGCTCAGATGGTAAAGAATCCACCTGCAGTTCAGGAGACCCGAGTTCATCCCTGGATCGGGAAGATCCCTTGGAGAAGGAATGGCTACCCACTCCAGTCTTCTTGCCTGGAGAATCTCATAAATTTATATTTATATATTTGGGACTGTCAAGATAAGCACACAAACATGCAAACACCTGCCCACCCATGGACAAACCTGTAGGCACACACACTCTGAGGCACAAGCACAAACACTTAATTTTGTGACTACCTACTTTTGTATGACTTGAACCTGATCCTATGATTGGAAGCCAATGTCTTGATCATGTTGACTTTAATTCACTTATTTTCCTGAGGCTCCTCCTGAATACGTTCAGGGCTGACGTCCAGGCCAGTATCCACACTGCCAGTATCATACTCCTGATGCCAAGAGTATTTTATACATTGGGTAAAAGCGTACTGTCACACAGCACTCTAGTACTTTTCAGTATTGTTCAACAATACTTGACCTCATCCTTGGCCAAACTAACAACCTTAGGAAAAACAAAATAGGCCAGGACAGAGCTGCTAATGCTTTCCCACTGATGCACCCTTCACCTAAGGACTCATAAGCTGTAATTACCATGATAGTCCATGGTCTTGAAATGACGAAACTAGCACAAAGAAAGCAAGCCCCTTGTCTGGGCTCACGTAACAAGTGAGAGTTACAACCAAGGCTGAGATGCTAACAAAAATTCTGGACATTTCTCATCCCTTTCAGTCATAAACCAAATGGTTCCAAGAGGTAGAAAAAAGAAGTTGAAGGATCCAAACCAGTCCCTGGGCAGATATTCATTTCTTTTCATCCTGATGATGTTAGTTCTTACCTTTTTATAACACCGACAGAGAAATGTACAAACGAAAACCTGAATTGTACTTACTATGGCTCTACCAATCCTTAAAATTCTAGGGACTTTTTCAAGGTGTTTCAGACAAGCCAAACTCCAATAAAATGCTTTTAAAAATTTTTCTAAAACAAGAAATAAATAAAAATGTCAAAGGCTGTGTCAGACAGGCATTTAGAAATTTGACTTTTTGGCCAGTTCCTGGCCACTGGCAGCCTCCATCTGCCTATCATTGCCTCGGGACAGCAGGTTCTTTCATTGTTCAATCACCGCTTTTGGAAAAGGCACATAGACACCTCTTGAAAGGCCAGTCATTTGGGCTTTTATCTAGTTTGGGTCTGTCATGAATGCTTCTATTTGTTCTGCCATTCCCCAATAGGTTTCATTCAAATAATTCTGTTAAAACCCCAAAGGGAGCTGGAATCACGTTAAACCCATCCTCTTCCAATCCCGCTCAGGACCCAAATGTCACAGAAATACAGTGACAAAAGGCCTGACAATTTCAGGGAGTATGGAATCCCAGTTCTAGAAACTTCAATACAAGACTTTAAAGGTGCTCGGGTCCTCAGACAAAGGTTCCTAAGTTGCATTTCCATCTCCATTTTGGCCAAGCCAAAGTGTGCCACTTATAAAAGCAAAGAAACAAACAAGAAGTCCTGCTTTATTTTTTAGACCCACACATGGTTCTGACTGGGCAAGTCGTATTAATTAACATTAGCCAGGCACCCTCAGATCTGGGATGAAAGGCAGGAGGTTATGTTCCATGTACCACTCTTCGTATTACTATCATAATTATATTTTATGGCAGTTTCCTTAAGCCCTACTGCTCAACACTGGTTAATTTCTCCATTATAAAAAGTGGATTCTTTTATTGGACTGAGTGTTTTGTGATTAGTTGGGTTACATTTTACCTCCAAGACATAATTAAGAGCGGCAGGTCTCCAAGTAGGACTGAAACCCCGCTATTCAGTCTGTGGGCAAGTTAGCACTTTTGAAGGCAGTGACCATGCTTTGCAGATCATCCAGTGGTATATCACATCCTTTTTCTGTCATGGAAGGGAGGTTTTTTAAAATAGAAGTTAAGTTGATTGACAATATTGTGTTAGTTTAGCAATGTGATTCAGATATAGATATAGGTATGTTCTTTTTCAGACTCTTTTCCATTGTATGTTAGGACAAGGTATTGAATATAGGTCCCTGCACATGTGTGCGTGCATGCTCAGTTGCTTCAGTCCTGTCGGACTCTTTGTGACCCCAGGGACTGCAGCCTGCCAGGCTTCTCTGTCTATGGGATTCTCCAGGCAAGAATACTGGAATGGATGCCATGCCCTCCTCCAGGGGATCTACCCCACCTAGGATCGAACCCAGGTCTTCTGCATTGCAGACAGGTTCTTTACCTCTGAGCCACTGGGGAAGCCTCATGTTTCCCTGCACTATACAGTGAAAGTCTTTTTGCTTATCTGTTTTGTATCTAGTAGTATTCATCTGTTAATCCCATACACTCCTAACTTATCCCTCATCTCCTGTTTCCCTTTTGGTAATTATAAGTTTGTTTTCTATGTAAGTCCATTTCTATTTTGTCAATAAGCTCACTGTGTTAGATTCCACATATAAGTGACACCATACAATATTTGTCTTTGTCTGAGTTAACTTGGTGTGATCATCTCTAGGTCCATCCCCATTGCTCCAAATGGCCTTGTTTCATTTTTTTATGGCTGAGCAGTTTTCTGTTGTATATTTATATATCCTTCACCTTCTTCATCCATTCATCTGTCAATGGACACTGGTCTGTTTACATATCTTGACTACTGGCAATAGCGCTGCTACAAACACTGGGGTGCATGTATCTTTTCCCATTTGAGTTTTCCTCTTCTGAAACCGATTTCAAAACCAGACCTTCCATGCTGATTATGCTGGGCTCCTGCCAAAACCCCCAGTGACCACAAGCAACTGGATTTAAACAGAACCTACCTCTGCTCAGAACATTCCCCGAGGGACACCAGCCCTGTGCACGCCTGTGAGCTTTCACCTGGATTTTGACCTTTGTCCACTGTGAGATGTTGGGCAAGTAACTTAACCTCTAGGCAGAGAGGGTAAATGGTTAGGCTGCCTTTTAAGGGAAAACTGTAAGATGAATCGCTCAGACTGAAGAACCAATGGAAAATGAAGTGAAAGTCACTCAGTCATGTCCAGCTCTTTGTGACCCCATCCATGGACTGTAGCCCACCAGGTTCATCTGTCCATGTGATTTTCCAAGCGAGAATACTCAAGTGGGTTGCCATTCCCTTCTCCAGGGGAATCTTCCTGGCCCAGGGGTCGAGTCTCCTGTTTTGCAGGCAGATTCTTTACCGGCTGAGCCACCAGAGAAACAAACCAATGGAAAATGCTTCCCCCACAATCCCGAAGCCTGAGGACATGGGAGCACAGCACCCTTTCTTCAGCTTCTGGTTTTGGTTGAGGAGGAGAGGCTCTCAGAGAAGCAGGGACTCTAGAGCAGCAAGAGCTCTAGAGTCTGGCAAGTTGAGTGTTGCTGACCTATTTAGCATCTCTGAGCTCTGTCCTTCTCTGTAAGCTGGGGATGATAAACAGTAAGCCTACAGCCTAGGGTCATTGGGATAATTAAGGGAGAGGCCTATGCCAAGCAGTCTTCCCAGGTGGCACTGCTGGTAAAGATCACGCCTACCAGTGCAGGTAGATCTAAGAGTCACAGGTTCGATCCCTGAGTGTGGAAGATCCCCTGGAGGAGGGCACAACAACCCACTCCAGTATTCTTGCCTGGAGAATCTCAAGGGCAGAGGAGCCTGGCGGGCTATAGTCCACAGGATCACAAAGAGTTGCATGGGACTGAAGCAACTTAACACACACACGCACATATATCAAGCATGTAGTAAGTGCTTAACACTTAGGGCGGCCCCCAAATATAGAAGTGTGGAAGAATATATCATTGGTTTATTGATGGCGATTCCCTTATGCACTAAAATGATTGCTACCTTTCCAGATGAGATGGCAACTTAATGCATTAGCTGCTAGGATTATTCGACAGATAGCCCTGAGGTGGTGAAAGACATCAAAAAGCCCCTTTGCCTCTAAATATTCTGTGATCCCTGGAACCTAGAATTCCCACGGGGATCTCGTGCTTGGTTTAAGTTTAAAGGAGATCTCTCTCTTAGCATGCAAGTCCATCTGACAGTGCCATTCTCAGATCATCCTAGGTGGGACTCCTGGTCTCTGGGAACTGATCTCAGACGTGGACAAAGAGGCCCTCCCCTGCCTGTGGCCCAAAGGACGCTGTAGACAGTGGAGTTTGCCATGTTGCTGTAGGAACTGAGCCTTCTTTAAACCGCCTCTGGAGGCTCCAGCCCGTGAGTTCTGCAAGGCCATACCTACGCAGAGCTGTAGGCAGGCTGGTACCCACCAGGAAGCTGAAGCCATGTTAATTACAGGGCCAAAAGGTTGGGCTGAAGGCGTGCACGAGGCTTCTGTATTAGACATTCCATATTTCATGTGGACGAGTTTGATCCTTTAAGCTCTGGAAAACACCCAGAGGGCAAACTGTCAGCACCATGCACAAGAATTTTGCCCTGAACAAAATGACCTTTGAGTTCTTAACTGGTTTCATATTCTCCGGGTCTCCACACATATATTCCTCAACGGTCAGTCTCAACATCTTAAATGCATTTATTTGCTGGTGGGGTTGGCCCTCTCTGGCCAACAGCCACTGATTAACATCTAGTCTGCAAACCATGTAGAAAAGTAATCCTTAACAAAATGGGGAAGTTCCGAGCAAGCCAACACATTGTATTGATTTGCAAACTTGGGCCCACAGTGAGCATCTTTTCTCACTGAACTCCAGCTGTCTGTCTCCTATGAGACTCCGGGACTCCCTCTTGTCACATGTCACCGACATTAAATTCAGTGGCTGATGGGAGCAGAGCATGAGGCTAAGACGTTCCTAGACAGGAATGGGATGTGCCTGAGATGTGCCTTAAACTTTTTGTTTAAGATGTGACGTCAAGGGACTTCCTTGGTGGTCCAGTGGATAAGACTCCATGCTCCCAGTGCAGGGGGCCTGGGTTTGATGCCTGGTCAGAGAACTAGATCCCACTGGGAGCAACTAAGAGACCCTACCTGTCATAGCAAAGATCCCCAGTGCTGCAACTAAGATCCAGGGCAGCCAAATAAATAAGCAGATTTTTCTTTTTAAAGGATGTGAAATCAAAGTGGCATCTTTCAACAGGGGTATTTTTGTCTCGATATCAAACATTGTTTTCTCAGCAGTAAGCAAATCAAGGCAGCATTTCCCTGATGCGTTGAGACTTAAGAGTGTAGGCTTTTCTGTCATTTACTGTCAAGGCTGACAACAGACAGACCAGCAGCCCCACAGCCCAGGACTGGGGACAAGCTTCTCTGCGTCTTTGGGTAACTCAGCTATGTCCCTCCATCTTTAGTTTCCCAGGTCATGACGGCGAGGAAACAAGGCCAACCGTGTACCTCCGAAGGCCTCAGAGATGGAAAAAGTGGATTGATACATGCCTCTTTCTTTCCTCCTCTCCTTTCACCTCGGTCCAGCCAGCTGGCTCTGAGGGTGAACATCCTGCCAGCTCTTCTATCTGTGGTAATAGAAAGCAGATACCTAATCCCCAGCCCTCACCTTAGAGTCTGAAAACTGGTACCTTCATCAGAGCTGCTGATGACGAGTCAGGCAGGCTGGCAGAGGTGTTTTCATTTCTCTTCCCCATTTTCCAGTGGGCGGGCTGAGAAACAAGCTGGATCTTCAGTCTCTAAAGAAATGTTGCAGAAAGGGCCTGATTGGTCCCCAGACTGGATAATCAGTCTGGATTCATAATCAGAATAATCAGGATAATCAGTTCTCAGATGGAATCAAGGATGCAGGGAATTAAGCTCTGAGTTCCAAGCCTTCAGGTCACCACCCATCGTAGGGCAGGAGCCCAAGAGGCAGCTGCAGGCTCCCTGATCCAATTAAGACGGGAAGTCCTCTCTTCTGGTTACAGGCAGAGAATTGAGCCTTTGAACCTACTCCGCCAGTGAACCAATGTAATGGGTCTCAGGCACATCTCAGCTCCCCAAAGAACCTGCAAAGCTCTTAAGAGGAGGGTTGACTTCACTCACAGTTGGGCTATCTTCCCTCTGCAGTTTGGTGGGTCCTAAGCATTGTTGGAGAGCCCGTATGTACAGTACAGCAGCCTCCAGGCCACGCTCTCACTCTCAGTCCTCTTATCATCCAGTCTCATGAGCCACGAGGGACAGATGGGACCAGTGACCTGCCCTCTGTCCTTCTAGGAGGCCCTCATGTTTCCAGGCCACTGTCAGGGATCCTGGGGTCTTTAGAAGTGTGAACATCTTGGGTTGACAACTGGCATATGAGGAATTCTCTGGAGGAGGCTGAGCTTGAGGCCACCAGGAAGCCCTGAAATGTTCCAGGAGAAGGGCAGAGGGCTGCGTGCACTCAGCCTCAAATTCATAGAAGAGAGGTCCGCTCTGGGCCCTCCAGGAGGAGGGGAGTGGCTGCATTAACCAGGTGGGTTTTACACAGCAATCCCTCCCAATTTATGAGATGGAGTTGTAATGACCTCAGAAAGCACAGGTTCTACCCAACCCCCTCCCCATCCAGCCCCATCTCCCAGTCCATTGGATTCCAACATCAGTTCCTGACCAACTATTCTAAAGATCAGATCACAGACTTCCCGGACAATCCAGGGGTTAAGACTTCGCCTTCCAATGCAGGAGGCTCATGTTCTATTCCTGGTCTGGGAGCTAAGATCCTACATGCCTCAAGGCCAAAAACAAAACATAAAACACAAGCAGTATTGTAACAAATTCAAAGAAGACTTTAAAATTCAGTTCAGTTCAGTTCAGTTCAGTCGCTCAGTCGTGTCCATGAATCGCAGCACACCAGGCCTCCCTGTCCATCACCAACTCCCAGAGTTCACTCACACTCATGTCCATCAAGTTGGTGATGCCATCCAGCCATCTCATCCTCTGTTGTTCCCTTCTCCTCCTGCCCCCAATCCCTCCTAGCATCAGAGTCTTTTCCAATGAGTCAACTCTTCGTTGAGGTGGCCAAAGTACTGGAGTTTCAGCTTTAGCATCATTCCTTCCAAAGAAAACCCAAGGCTGATCTCCTTCAGAATGGACTGGTTGGATCTCCTTGCAGTCCAAGGGACTCTCAAGAGTCTTCTCCAACATCACAGTTCAAAAGCATCAATTCTTCGGCACTCAGCTTTCTTCACAGTCCAACTCTCACATCCATACATGACCACTGGAAAACCACAGCCTTAACTAGATGGACCTTTGTTGGCAAAGTAATGTCTCTGCTTTTCAATATGCTATCTCAAATTGGTCTATGCAAAAAAAAAAAAAAAACTTAAAAAGACCTGACCACACATGGCTCATTCAGCAGCATCCCAAATCCTGTGTCTTCTGCTTTAAAAAATAAGGGGGGGGTATTTTTTAATTAATTCAAAAAATTGAGGGGTATTTTACAAGTTTGGTAAATTCTGTATTCAGAAAAAAAAACTTCAATTTTCTGGAATTTACTTATGCACACTGGCCTCTCCCTCCAAAAAAAGTCAAGCCAAATTGGCTGATTTCTTAAAGGGGGTGGTAGTATTAGGCTTCCCTGTTGACTCAGTGGGAAAGAACCCACCTGTCAATGCAGGAGATGCAGTTTCAATCCCTGGGTCAGGAAGATTGCCAGGAGAAGGAAATGGCAACCCATTCCAGTATTCTGGCCTGGAGAACCTCATGGACAGAGGAGCCTGGCAGTCTGCACTCCATGGGGTCACAAAGAGTCAGACACGACTGAGCGACTGAACAACACCCTGGTGGTTTGGCATGGAGTTGACACCATCTTTCTGCAGTGGGGGCCCCTTCGGGACAACGCCGAATTAGGAGCCGGGGCCAGGAGCCAGCAGCCCTGTGTGTCTTCACACCACATCCCTAAACTGCACAAGGCTGGGCAGAGAGCCACTGTGTTCAGACCTTGAGGCTCCCTCCAGGTGGGTGCAGGCCTCTGGACTGTTGCTGCGCCCCAGCAGCACAGCCCAGTGCTTTGTACTGCAAGTCTTTGTTTAGCCTGAGACCGAGGGGGTGGGGTGGGGTGGATTGGGGGAGGCCAGGAGGGAGGGGCTGCTCTCCAAATCCCCATGCCAAACTGTGCGCACAGACATGACAGGGGATTGTAAAAACACACCCCAAACAATGTGGCTAATGTACCAGGATCCCCTGCAAAGAAGGCCAAGGGGTGAGAGAGGAACCACTCAGAGAAAGCAGAAGCTGGATGGAGCACCCCCAAAGGAGCAGCTTTGGGGCAATATTGACCTATCTCCTCTGCTGATCCTCTTCTCCAAAGAGAAAGAGAGAGAGAGAGATGGAGACGGAGCACAAGGAAAAAGAAAGGCTAGGCGCTGGCTATCTCCCTAGAAGAGGCTGTAAGCTATTCAGGCAGAGTTTCTTTACACAATGGATTGGCTGAAATCTGAACCATGCTGCCTACATCAGCTGGACAAGCAAGTCCTGTGTATTCCACTCAAGAGGGGCCAGGACACATTTCAGAAAGAGCCCGGAGTCTGCAGGCTGGGATGCTAACTCCTGTCACAGGGTAACAGTCACAAAATACAAGTTAATGTGTGTTTTGCAAGATAGTAGTAAGGACAGATGGGAATGGAATGACTCCCAACCCAACTGGACTTTTACGAACCAGTACTGCTGCAGGCTCTTTGGATAGTCTGCTCAAGATTTTACATGGGGCTGGGGGCGGTGGGTGACGGGGGCGTGAGGATGCCTTTCCTAGTAAAGGATGTTCTCCAAAATATTTTAAAAATACAATGGAATCGTGGCATTTTTCTTCTCATATGAGTCTTAGCATCTCTTCAAATGATGCAGACAAGCCCAGCTTCAAAGAAATCAAATAAATAGCCTCAGGTCACCCTGATCTTTAGTGGCACAGCCAGGAATGAAACCCAAGTTCCCAGACTCCTAAGACAGTGGTGGTCACATGTGTCAAACGATCAGTGAATTTCTCTGAATTCTGAGGTTTTCCTTTTACTGGGTTTTTGCAAAGAAGAGCAGGCGAGTCCCAATCTGAGGGTGTGTTCACACCGGTTTAGTAAACTGGAATAAGTGAAAATGAAAATGTTTTTCAGATCCTCACTTCATCTGAAAGTGCAGGAAGGGGGGAAGGGGTTGGTGTATTATTACTCAGCTATTCCAGATCCTAGTTAACGTTTCTACTCTCCAGATAAAACTCTAATACAAAATCCTCTTGCGCAGACGTTTTCTTGCACTTTTCTGTGATTTTAAAAATTTTAATTAAAAAAAAGACAAGACTTTAATCTCTGCTCAGCTTGGAAATGGAAGGGGTATTAGTAATGTGTGCTTGTCTGGGAAGGATCACAAAAACGGTTCGAGGATTCAGGGTCGAGGACGGAGGATGGAATGCAGGAGAATGTGGATTCTTGATGCTTCTAAATCTTTGGAAGGTAAACGGGACAGTTTCACCACTGTGAGGAAGATATCACAGCCGGGAATGGATGGCACTGGTGTTTCTGAGTTTCAGTTTAAGGAACAGGTGTTTTCCTGAATTTGGCTCCGATGTACATTTCTACCTGGGGAGAACTGGCTGCTTTCAAACTGTTTCTAGACTTAAGAAATCCTAAAATGATGTCCCCTGATGAGGAGTTAGCTTTAAAAATATTTTTAAATTAAAAATAATTCCAATTTCAAAAGTTTAGAAAACAGACACTGCTCTCAGCAGGCAGACTGTGCCTGGCGACCAACACCGAGGCCCAGCCAGGAACCTCACCACAGCTCACGTCGTTCGTTTCAAAGGGGGAATAACCTGTAAATGTCATAAGACTGAGACACTGGAGCCTTGGTTTCTCTATTTCCTACACTGGTTTTTTTTTTTAATAGCTCTTAAATGGACTTCAACCTAGATCTTCAATAGGTATCTGCTGAATCAATGAAAGAAGCACTTCCATTCAAAATGCTTACATCATGAACGTCCAGTGTTTGAAGAGTTCACACACAGCAAAATCTTTCAATAACTACATAGTTTGTCTTTTTTGTACTGTGTTGGCTATGAAATTGTTTTCAAGAAATAATCCAAACGTGCCCATATATTCCCATGGATGAGCTAAGCGCAACTATTTCAAAAGAGAGGGAGAAAGAGATGGAAAATTAATTAGGGGTATAGTTTACTCAAGAATATTGGAGCAGCATTTTAGATCTACAATCTTGTTCTGCTTTTCTAGAGGAAACCCCATTTCAGGGTCACGGTTCTAGTGTGTCTTTTTAAGTGAAGAAAAGAAAGAACAAAATAATTAAAAACTATGAAAACATATGATAACATTTTGATAAAGAAACTGGAGAATATAGTTTTTTTAATCATCTTCCAGAAATATCTTAGAATGTTAAATCCAGGTATTGAATGATAAAATGATGTTTCTGTGAAGAAGGAATAGGACCCAAGGTGCCTTTATGGCTACAGCACCTAAGACAAAATGTAACTTGATTGTTGAGTTTGGGAATTTTCTGTGTGTGCCCCCCACTCCCGCCTGCCCTTCTCCCACCCCCAAGAATGTCAAGAATTTGAACTCCCTGTTCTTAAGGTGAAAGGGCATCAGCTCAAATCTGTATGGAGGGAAAAAGTGGCAAACCCTGAGACACTGGAACTCTCCAGCCACAGCGGCTCCCAAGTTTACGATGGCAACAGACGGCCACGGCCCATGGCCTTGGGTTCTTCAAGAGTCACCGGAAACCACGTCCGAATTAGGAGCCACGCAGATCCTCACGTGCATGTCAGTAATTCTCTACTTCTTTATTTCAACATTGAGCTTTAGCTTTGAAATATTTGCTAAGAAAGCAGAGAGGCAATTAACAGAGATTTTTCAAATGTGTGCCAGGGTTACACATTCTGTCAACAGAGTCAAAGGAAACTATACAGCGTAAGTTACAAAACGGTTATTTCATGTTTCGCAAACATTCCAATCCACCCTTCACTGTGGTGTGATTCAACAGTAGAAAAGCAAAACAGACAGAATCTCAAGACCCAGCCCAGCTCCTTTCCATCTTGCAGAGAATTATGAGGAATCTCAGCTGCAACCTGCCAGCCTGAGAATCTCAACAAGGAAATCCTCCCATTTCTCTGGCGAGATCTCCTTGAGGCCAGACCAGGAGGAGGGAAGAACTCAGAGCGGACCACAAAACTTCCTTCAGCCCCGGGGGTGCCTTCCTCTGGGCTGCGTCGCGAGCTCCCAAGATGCCCAGTTTCCCAAATACATCGATGTTCCTGCCTAGGGTTTGCATTCTCTCCCAGTGCATAGCTGAACACAAGTGGGCTCTGGTATCTTGTTTAAACTCCTTTTGCTTTGATTACCTAGAGCTACCAGATTCTAGAAGAGCTTGGCCAACACTCTTAATACGATGTTATTTGGTTGTTTCTTAAATATTTTAACTTTATTATTTCTTTATATTATTATTCCAACAGACTGCATGAAAGGCAGTGATCACTAACACAGAACACAACAGGCGCTAACATTCAGCCAGGCTGCTCTCAGGACCCAGGGCTGGCGGGCCTGAGCCGCTGACATGCACGCAGGTAGCTCATACACTGCTACCCTCATAGCACAGGCTGCGGGAGAAGTGACAAAGGACATATGCTCTTGTACCCTTAGAAGCTATTTAATAAATATCATCGAGAAACAAAATGGAAAAAAAAAAAAAATCAGCCCTGTGGAGCACAACCACCTTAGGTCAACTGAACGTCACCCAGTTTTTTCAACCAAAAAATGGAGAAAGAAAGAAAATATTAAAATAGAAACCAAAAAAAAAAAAAAAGCAGTACTTAACACTAGCAGGAAATAAATTTATACAACAATTCAGTCTGTATAATATGATGAAATAAATCTACAACTTTTCTTATTTTGGTGCTTTGAATTATACATACAAACAACAGTTACAAGGACATGTTCACAAAGCATGAAGGCCCGGGAAAGTCTAGCTGAACCCTCCAGGGCAACCTGAGAGTGGAACACGTTGCCCGGATAATAGAATTTCCTACGCAGAGGCCCACAGCTTTGAACAAATGATTTGCCTACAAATTTTTTCTTTTTTTTTCCTTTTTTGTTTTCTTGTAATGCATCAAACGACCGTAACCAGGAAAAGGAAACAAAACTGGCAGTTTGTCCATTTGGATATTAGACCTAGTTTCTTCTTAATCGCCACTCTTTATTTCCCCCCTCATCGTCCTTCAAAGGCATGGCGTCCTCCGTGCCTTCCTGACAGCGACCAAGAGGCAATCAAGTCTTCTTTCAATGTACAGTGTTTCTTACAACATAAGTTATATGCCATGTTCGGTGACTTTTTTTTTTTTTTCACAGCACTAGAGAGACCCTGTTCAATAGGGAATGTGAGTCTGAATGGCTTATTCACAAATGGGATCCAGATTCGGGGAGTGAGAACACAGTCACCACGGTAGGCTGCGTCGTCCAAGTGGCCACAGCATCAGGTTGCTTGATGCCTGCAAAAACACACAGATCCATCGGGTTTCGGTTTCATGATACTGCTCCTGCGAAAATGCACGTAGAAGGGGGCCGGAGGGACTCTTGCCTGGAGCCCTGTGAGCGTCGCTCGAGCAGGGACCCTAGCCCATGGCGGTGACCATACTGGAAGGGTGGTGAGGTCCGAAGGAGAGGCTGGACGGCGGGTGCATCGGCGTAGGTGTGGTCAGCATGTGGCTGGAGTGGCTGAAGGGCGAGATGTGACTGAGCGAAGACATGTGTCTGGAGAGGGCAGCCGGGTTGAACGAGCTGCTCTTGGGGAAGTCCTCCAGCGCATCATGCACCTTTTTGCACTTTTGGATTTGCTAGACATTTTTCGGTTTCTGGTCTGGATCCCTTCCTTCTTCATAGTCAGGGGTCTGTTAATCTAAACAGAGATCAATTTTTTTTTTTTTTTTACTTTTTTTGGCTGGCTCTGAGAGGGGGCAGACTTCCACACCCAGGCACAGGTTCCTCTGACCACCTCAGATCAGGGATCTGCTTTCAGGGGGCCCTTCCTCCCCACACCCCCTGACTCCTTCCCAGAGACCCCAGAGTTCTGCAAGTGAGGGTTCTGCAATGGGAGGGTCTCAGCCTCTATCAATTTCAAAAGCCAAGAGGCCCCAGGTAAGGTGTTACAAGCAGGGCTTATTCGTTTTGTTCATTTGCACCAATCACTGGGGGAAAGTTGGTCTCAGGGAACTTTCTGTCCCCAAGGACCACACTCTTGAGCCACCCAAGATGGCTGTATTTCTCTGCTTCACTAAAATCTAATAACTTGTCTTCTTCCTAGAATTACCTTACACGATTTCAGGCGAAGAGAGGCAAGGGAGGGATTTTCAAGAGGGAAATATATCTGGTCTACTGGTCCAAAATCTGACTTAGAACTTTGGCACCACTAGGCAATCGGTCTAAAGGGTTTTGTCTCTTCTGCCTTGAGAGGCCCAGACTGCTTCAAAGTAATTTTTGCTTGCCTGTCTTCTAACAGCCTTTTGAAATAAGAGAGGTGCTGTAAAAATCTCCCCCTAAATAGACAGCTAGTGGGAAGCTGCTGCATAACACAAGGAGCTCAAGCCAGCGCTCTGTGGCCATCCCAGGCTGGGACAGAAGGTGGGAAGGCAGTTCAAGAGGGAGAGCACACACGTATATATTTATGGCTAATTCAGGGTGTTATATGGCAGAAACCAACACAACATTGTAAAGCAATTATCCTCCCATTAGACATAAAAACTTTTTAAGTCATTTTAAACACAGGGAAAAAAAATCTTCCCCTGAAATTTGTACATTCTGGGGTCGGAATTTAATATAATGTGTCTTTGCAAAAATGTAACCTTTTGCCCCGGCCAGAGCAACTGTGATGATGAAGTTGCAATTTCTACCTTGTCCTGACGGCTCACTTCTAACTAAACGAGCAGTGAAACAACCAATCCACAAGAATTTAAGCAAAGCCTAGGCATGAAGGATTTCCTCGGCAGTCCAGTGGTTAAGATTCTGAGCTTCCAATTCAGGAGGCAAGAGTCTGATCCCTGGGCAGGGAGCTAATATCCTATACTCCAAGTGGCAAAAAAAAAAAAAAGAAAGAAAGAAAAAAAAATACAATTCCAGGGTAAACAAAAGATTTAGGGGGAAAAAAAAAAGACCAAGTATGAAGTTGAAGAAAAGACCAAGGCAAGCACCTACTCTCATGATCACTGCCCTCGTCTTCAGGGCAACACAGCATCACTCTCTTCCTGATAAGCCCCACGGTTTTGTTTTGAATACACATTTGCTTAAGGTGGGGGTGGGGGGAACTTGACAAAGCAAACTAAGATCATTCCCCTCGAGGAGTCAGAATCAGATTGACCTCAACAGCAGCCACCTGCCCCACACAGCAAACCAACCACACATTCAGTCCCATTTCCAGGGAAATGGGCAAAGGGACTCAAGGGCGGAAGTATTCAGGGTCTTAGTATTCCTGACTCCTTGGAGCAGAAACCACTTCCTCCTCCAGGGTCCTCAAAGGTGGAGGAAGGGAAGATTTCATGACTCAAAAGATCTGCCTGTTTGCTCCAAAAGCTAGAAAGAGATAGCGAAGGAAATGAGAACCCAGAAGTCAAGAGGGCCAGGCTGCTGACGCTTCTGGGAGCAGTGAACGCACGGCTTCTAAGGGCCGAGCTGGTCACCTGGACAGGAGCGCAGAGCTGCTTGGTTGGGGGGCTGACCCCAGCTCTGCCCCTCACACAGGAAGGCCGAGTGGTGACGGCAGAGGACCTGAAAGGTTGTTGCTCAGAGAACATCTCAGGGTTTCTTCCTCAAAGTTATAATCAAGATAAAGACGCAGCCTACAGAGGCGATAGGAATCTACTGTCACATCAAATCTCCCTGAGATATCACCAGGACACATGCTCTTCATGATGATATCTAGATATACAGGGCCAGGTATCTAAATATAATATCTAGTTACACAGATAGCCACACAAAGCCAGATAACTAGTCCCAGCACTGATCCTGAGATAGGTAGTTATCTACACAGCTAGATAAGGAGACAGGAACTAACTTAGGGCATGCCTGGTATCTCGATGGGCAGAACAAAACACAACAAGATGAGAATGTTCATAGATTAGTATCTCTTATTGTTAAATATACAACAAATCCGCCTCCTTCTGTGAATTCTTACTAAACCAGAGAAGGCAGAAAAACCACTCTGGAGGATGAGCACGCGTCTATCTCCCAGGGCCCAGGACAGACTGAGGGCACTTCCATGGTAGTCCAGTGGTTAAGAATCCATTTTGCAATGCAGGGGATATAGGTTTAAGCCCTGGTTGGAGAACTAATCGACTAAACCTGTGAGCCGCAATGAGAGATCGATCTCCCACAATGCAACTAAGACCCAACACAGCCACATAAATGAATAAATATTTTAAAAAGAAAAAGAACAGAGTGGGAGTAAGCAGTGAAGAAGGGCCCTTGACTTCTCTTAGATTTAATGAGAAAAGCATATCTTTCAGAAATAGATGGCTTTTCAATTGGATACAACTGAGATCACATCTCACTGTGGATGAGCAGTCAGAGAAATTTATAGCTGGTTCATTTCTCATAATTCCTATACTTCTGTGGAAATCAGAGAGAAGCACATACACGCACACAATCCATTACTCCGAACAGATCTCTGGTATATTCTACAACAAGAAGGGGCTCACTCTTCCCTGGTCCCCAATAGTCCTGAGCTCCTAATCTCTCTGGAAGGTCTGTCACTATTCAGAAATCCATCCGGGCCCTTCTAATTCATCAGCCTCATCCTTGTTTCTCTGAGTCATCATTTTTTCAAGTAAAACAAAATCAGAATAATTTCTGCTCTGTCTACATCATGGGACTCTTTGAGGCTCAAATGTTGTCAAACAACAGGAAAGTTCTTTGCAAACCATACATCACACCCCCAAAATCATTTTGTTGACTACCATTGGGTGAGCACAAGAACTCTATGGCCCCAAACCTTCCACCTTCTAATCACAAATCTGCTTCTCTCCATGGCAATGAGCAAGGAAATTCCCCAAAGCGAAAACAGGCCTGGGGTTTCATCACTGATAAGTGTACACAGACCACAGTCTAGGGATGCAAGAGAGAGAAATGATGGATTGTAATAAGACCCTCATTCCATCAGCTCCAAGCCTTGAGTATCAAGCAGAGATGATACGCTGGCAGAGAGGTGTACTACAGGGTCCCCAGGAATCAAGTCATTCCCAAGAGGTACCAAAGGACTAGACTGCTAAGGTAGTACCCTGGGAAGTTCTCCTGTGATTCAAAAACTCTAACCAGCAAATCTTCCTCCACAATTCACAAGTGTCTCTGGGTAAGACTCGCTGACTGCCAGGATGGCTCTGAGCAAACCCCTCTGCCTGTCCCCAGTTCACTCCCAGACTCTACCAGTCAGACTGGCTAAGAGACCTCAGGAAAACCAGATGGAACCATAGGGATGATATGAGAGAGACAGGGAGAGACAGACAAAGACAGAGAGAGAGAACAAATTCTTTCTCTGGGATTAACATAAACATCAGGCGTCATTAGGGTCACAGCCTGTCAGCCAGAGTTGTACAAGGGGGAAAAAAATAGCTGAATATTTTTTAAAGGTAGAGATATTACAAAATGGGAGGATCCCCAAATTGAAAGATCAAAACTGACACAGCCAAACCCATGTGACTGACTGGCAATTATCATTCTGCTAATATGATCTATAAGGAAAAAGGCATTCTTTTTCCCTGGAAAGGATAACCTCTGCAGGCTGCCTTGCAGGAGTTCTCCCGGGGAGGACAAACTCAGCAGATGAAATATCTCAGCCATTTCATCTCGTACCTTTTATATAGAGAATCTGCTTAAAATTCACAGCACAGGTCATGCCAAGCTCTCCCCCACAGTAACTGAATCGCCCGAGCCCCTGCGTCATGCATCACAATCCTATTCACCTTTCTCTTCCACTCTCTGGCACACTCTTTCTTTTTTTTTTTTGCAAAAGTTTAAAATGCAAGAAAACATCAAACTATGTCTGGCAACTTCTTTTTGGTTTGCTAAGGGGAAGATTATTTTTTTTCCCCTTAAAAACCCAGATGAGGTCTACCACACATTCTGTTTCCAATACAAACTAAGAGGTTGGATCAACCTATTTGAAACCTTCCAGTCTTGACAAGGCTTCGCAGTGCCCAGTCCTTTCCCACACTGGATCCTGCTGCAATGATTTTTTTGAGGTTCCTCACTGTGTGATTCAGATGGAGCATCAATAAGGACCTACTGTAGAGCACAGGGAACTCTACTCAATTCTCTGTAATAACCTATACAGGTAAAGAAACTGAAAAAGAACAGATATATGTATCCGTATAACTGAATCACTTTCCAGAATACCTGAAACTAACACCACATTGCATATCAACTATATGCCAATAAATTAAAAAAAAAAAAAAATCAAGAAGGGGACCAGGGAAGGGGGAATGCCATGCACTGTGCGCCAACTGAAGGAGACGGTCTGGGGGTGGGACGCCCGGACACTTACATTGTGCAGCTTATAGTAGAGCCCACAGGCATTGCATACAGGGTCTCCATTGGCATTTCTTCTCCACAGAGTCGTAGTTGTGGTTTGACAGTTTGCACAGGACGTACCTGCCCTTCTTGCTGCCGACTGGGGAGGGGGAAGACAAGGGAGGATAAAAATCAAAACAAATGTTAAATGGGTTTGCAGAACCACGGAGACCAACTTAAAAAAAGAAAAAAATTATCACTGAAATCAAAACTACCAAGTGGCCCACATGAAAGTAATAAAGATCCCCAAAAGCAGTGTCAAGAAGAAAATTACAGCTGACCCACTGGCCTAGGAGGAGAACAGACCATGGTCCAGTGGTCAGTAGGTAGCCTGCTATCCCCTGGGGTGAAGAATTTGGGAGGATCAGAAAGCTGACTCTACCTCTCTAAATCATAAGCTACCTCCCCTACAAAGTCTACCAGATGTTTCATTTCTATGGGTTGCAATAATTTTGGAATTAACCAAGCTCTCTGTGGCTTTCTTCACCAGGCCTCCAGGAGGTCCTTTTGAAGAGCAACTCCCCAGAAAAACAGCTCTCAACAAGGATACTGGTCTTCACAACAGACTAACAGTCAAGGAAGAGGAAATCCAAGCATGAGAAGTGCCTTCTAGATCTCAAATAAAGAACTACTAAATGATAAGGAGAGCAGGGTGCTGACAGTGTGAGAAGGTCTGTGCACATGTGACTGATATACACGGGGTGGGCCACAGAGAAAGCGCCAAACCAGAACATCCTACGTGAGCCAGACCCAGCCCATCTGCAGCTATCCTAAATGTGCACAGCCCCAGCTTTCAGATTCAGTCAACTCGAGGTGACAGCCATCTTCATCCTCTTTAAGTGGTTTCCGGTTAGTGAGACAAACTAAGAACAAGGACTTCTGCAATCCACCAGGAACACAGGCTCCACTTCTGCCTTCAATTCATCTGACTCCCTGGAAAGTTTCCTATACGCTCTTCACAGAGCCAAATGGTCACAGGTCAGATGTCAGTCCCAAGCTGAATTTTAATTATTTGATTGTGTCACGGCCTTCATTTCCTTTAAAGGGAGATATTTCTTTCACTTTTTGACATACTTGAATATATCAGGGGACTATTCCCTGCATCCATACTCAGAAAAAAAAATAAACTTAAGCTCAAAAACTTTTGAAAGAAAATGAAGGTGGGTCCCTGGTAACCCCTCTCATCTCCTCACTACCCCCTGTAACATAAAAAGAAATTTTCAACTGCAAAATTATTTCCGTCCCTGGACTCAAAAACATTATCAAAGGCAAGAGAAAGAGAAAGAATTTAGCCGCTCTTTATCTGTGATCAAAAAAATTCTGGCATGGTTATGAGAGCATGGAACAAAATGACAGGGATCAGGGTGAGATTTTCCATCAATATTTTATCCGGCAAGAACTTGAGCCAAACACTCAAAGTGGCCAGATATGGAAAACTTGGAGGCAATTCCGAATGAACCAGGGTGATTCCTTTCCTTTCAAAGCTACTAAATTGTCCCAAAGATGCTCCCCTTTTCTACAGGTTTAAATCCCAGAGCTATGGCACTTTTTTTTGCTTTTTTTTCCCCCAGTAATTCTTAGTTTCTGTGTTCTGTGGAACTAGAAAGGAAACATAGCCCTTCTCCCTCATAACTGAGAAGTTTCTACTTTTGAGCAGTCCATTTGGAAAATAATTCACCACAGTCCAAGAGTGCTGTCTCTCATTCCACAAGCCTCTGTCCACCTGCCTTTATGAAACATGATTGTTTAAGACTTAACTGGTGTTCTTGTACACTTTTGGGAAGAAAATGAAGTTATGAAATTGATGCTTAAGGATTTTGACAATTACATTACCATGCGATGATTATTATCATCCTAGATTGGTTTTCTACACTTTAAAAGAAATACTTGGATATAACAAACTAATATCTACTCAAGCACTGGATTTCTCAGCCCAACCACTGGAAAGGGATGGTTCAAGCACAAAACACCAGCCAACAAAATGAGAGTTCCGAGTAACGAGGCTCGTGGTATAGCCCTTTGCACTGTCTTGACGGTGTCATGAATCTAAGCAAGCTCAGACTTTCTGTGAATTTATACAGACGCTCTGAAAGTCACACTGTTTGGTTCACTAGCAGAAGACAAAGTATATTAATAAAGCAAGCTAGAGATTTATGAAAATCCTCCACCACTAGGAATAAAAATTTCTATGGGTCTTCCTTTCTCCTATTTCTGGCATGGCCTGAGTTTATTTGGTGTTAGATATGCATCTACCAAGGGGTGGAGTGGTCTTCAGTGCAAAGCAGAAACTGCAAATTGGAGAGACAGAGCCAGGAAGGAGAGACAGGGAAATATAGGAAAGAGAAAAAGAAGTTCTAGATACTCAGAAGTCAAATACATCTAAGTGCTAAAAATATATGCATATATATCCTGAATGGGCCCCCAGTGTCTCTCTGGAGCATATGAATTCTATGGAACTAAAAATATAAAACCACCCAGAAGAGATGAGTAAGAAAGAAAAGACAGCTTCACATGTGACAGCAAAGGAACTCTACAATTATAAGCGATTATTACTCAGAGTTCTAGAGATTTCTTACAAAAGATGAATGAGGACAAAACTATATAAAATGCAAGTCTAGCCCTCCTAGGCAATCCGCCCCAGACAGAAGAAACCTTGAGAAAATGTCAGATGCATTCTTGCTCATCAACCAAACAACCACGGGGTCTGAGACTTTACTGCTCTCTTTCTTCTTTACCTTTTAAAAGAGCCTGATTATCATGATATCATGATTTATTTTAAAAAGAAAGTTTTTGTTGTTGGTTTTCTTTCCTTTTTTTCTTTTCTTTTTTCCCCCTTCTCTCTTTTTTTCCTAAGGCCAGGTTTGGAGTGATTCAGAACATTCTTTTGTGGTGTGATCATATTCATTCTGCACTAACACCTCCAGTCTTTTTTTTTTTTTTTCAAACAACGTCTTGTTCTGATACGTTCAAACATCTTGATGTTTAGGTTGGGGAAGCTGAGTTGTTGTTTATGAGTTATCTCCAGAGCTCAGATATCCGGCAGCTTTTTCCTAGGAAGTTAGCTTTGCACATGAGAGAAAGGAAAAAAAAAAAGTACTAAAGAGCATGGGGACAAGTCGGGGGAAGGTTGAGAAAGCTGGAGACGGGGGCAAAGATCAGAAAGAATAAAGCCTGGAGACCTAGGATGGCCAAAAATTAAAGTCACGTGGGCATGGCCATCCCTAGAAAGATTTTCCTTCTTCTGAAGAGGATGTGAAAGGTGTTGATTTACACTAAAATCTGATGAGGAAAACAAATTATTCTTTAAAAAGAATGCAGAGGATTTGGAGGGGTCCACTTTACAATCTGAGGGATGCTACTTCATCCATTCCTCGGCACGGGGAAATTCCCTTCCTCCCCTCTCCACCTGGTGAATGTCATCACCACAAAAAGCATTTTGATCTCTTGACTGTGGTTAGAGTTATCATTTTTGCCAAGCCTGCTTTTATTTGTCTGTTACATACACTTGCTATTCAATCTGGCCTGAGGTTCCAAAGACAAGTTTGCAAACGAACTTCTCCGGCTAGTTTTCCTTATACGTGCTTGCTTGTGCCAGGTTTTCTCAAGTATTCCTAGGGGTTAAGAGGTTTAAGAAAGGGAAAAAGAGGGGGAGAGAGGAAACGGCCACCGGGCTGGCGGGAGTTCAAAGGGAAAATCAGACTAGATGCTAGGAGAGACCAGGGAGAAGGACAGAAATCAGTTTTCCCCTGTGTTTACCTGTGGCAATTCCTCAATTCTACAGACCACGGAAGAAGAAAAAACGCCACAAAGGCCACCGGCTGCTGCTTGTGCAATGCAGTTAAATGGGCCCCATTCATCTTACAGCCCTGGCCACATGAGATCTCATCCGGAGCACTAAGGCAGCACTGAGACCATCATCACTTCCTGGGAAACCCCTTCTACAACTCCAAAAACAAGTTCTGGGTGGCACCTGCGAGCCTCCACCCCCCTACTAACCTTCTCTGTGAAACTGTGGCTATCAACACACTTCCAATCAGTCACCCCGGTCCCGTTAAAGCAATCATTCTATTAGCGAAGATATTTAGGATTGGATAAATCAGGAGTCAGCATCCTTAAAAATGTGGTAAGTGACTTAAGAATCATGGAGGGGGTGATGGAAAGAGAGAGAGAAAACTTTCCTGTATATCTAATATGAAAAAAGAAAAAACATAGACAAGGGGAAAGCTACCCCAAGCCAGCTGACACGATTTTGAGCTGTCCTGCCAATTTCCTGCAGAAAGCGCTCCTTCCTGACGAGGGGAAATTAAAGACACAAAATGGAGAGTGTCAGGTCAGGGCTGCCCCAGGGACAACTCACCAGCCTTCGCTTGGGCTTGATGAGGGGCCGGTTCTGTCCGTTCATCTTGTGGTAGAGCCCGCAGGCATTGCACAGGTAATGCCCGGTTCCATCTCGTCGCCAGAGAGGGGGTGGATGTCGCCCCGCAGTTCACACACTCCCGGCCTTCTGAAAACAACATCACACATAAGTCACTTATGGAAGGAAGACACACGAAAAAGCTGCCAGCAGAATTAGGGAATGAAAGCTAAACAGACTTTTTTTTTTCCCTCTCTTTTTCTTCCTTTGCGGAACCTTCTCCCCTCCAACTCCTTTGAAAAAGAATGACTGTATAGCCCTCTCATGGCCTGACCATTCCCATGTACACATACACGCATGTACATACACACACGTACACACACACGCACACAGCTCCCTGGCCAAGAAGTGACACAGGAATCAGAAGTAACAGACATCTGTCCAGGGCTGGCCCCACTCGATGGGGAAGATGAAGCAGAGCCCAGGAGGAAGGCAGATTTCAACTGGAAACAGTTCCCTGGGAAAATCCTGAGCCCCGGACAATGGCAAAAGCTAAACACCCCTTTCATTTCCCTCAGAGGAAAACAAAGACGATCCATTCTCATCACCAGGTCTGTCTATACAGATTGATTAAATAATGACGATCAGGATGAGGCCAAAGGAAAGATTCATCAATGGCTAGATCGAGAAAACAGATAATGAACAGATGAACAGATGGATCAATTGGCTGACTGATTTTTAGCAGCGAGGACTTTAGGTTTTACTTCCAATAAAACTGTAAACGTCCCTGGATAGCAAGGGCCCCTCCTTCCCCACCATCTCTTTTTCTAGAAAAGCCCCAGGTTTTCTGCGGGTTCCCAGCCCCTGAGACTCCAGTCGGAAGGGTTGGAGAGACACACAGAGGCATCTTGAAGGCTAGGGAGCTGGAGATGGGGGAGGGAGACAGAACCAAGGGGAAGTGCTAACAGGTGAGGAGTGGATTGGGAGGATGGGCCAGTTTGGGGAGGGGGAAGGGAGGCCCTCTGTCGGCTCATTAACCAAGGCCTGCCTGCAGTTGCTCTTTTTCCAAAAAAACAAACAAACAAAATCAACAAAAAAAACCGGCCAGGCCAGGTTGGAACAAGGCTCACTCTAGGGGCTGGAGAGTGACCGGCCCACCTTTGGAGGGGAAGCCCCCAGGGGGAGCCCTCCAGATGCTATTGTAGTAACTGCTTGCCAGCTCTTCTGAACTTCTGCAGGAGGAGGAAGAGGAGGAAGGTTTCTGGAAGAACTTGCCCAACTCCTGGGGGCTCATTCCCGATAAGACACACCAGCTTCACAGCCCTCCCAGACGGAGCCAACCAGAGCCAGTCCCTTCAAGAACAGGATGATCTCCCAGGTGCTAGGGGAGGCTTGGGGATGGTGGGAAAGATGAGCCCCTAATAGTTGTTTTTAAAGATTAATCAGCTGACCCCAAACTACCAGGAAGACGGAATGGGGTGGGGGAGGGAACCAACTGCCCCTGGAGGGCAAGGCCAGCCCAGGGCCCCGGCCCTGCTCAGGTTTAGGAAAGCCCCAGACCCAGCATGAGGGTGGCAGGGAATGGACACCCCCAGAGCCTGGGCTCTTCTCCAGGAGCGGGCTCTGGGGAAGGAAATGGACTTTTGGAAATGAAAGTGGCCGTGGCCTCCTTTCACAAGCTGGAGGTACTCTGAGGAGTTTCGTCCACTTTGCTTTTCTCAAAAAAAAAGTGAAGGAGTTATGTGATTTCACTTTCCTTGTTCCCCCTTCCAAAAAGGTTCTTAACCCAGGGTCTACAGACAGCCTTCCACGCAGCCCCGCAATGATCCACACGAGTGTGGCCCTAAACAGGCCAGGAGGGCTTGCAAGGCACCAGCAGGCTCTGGGCTGAGTCACAAGCAGACGCCTCTGCTCTGGAGTCAAAAGCCGGAGGGATGCGGCCACTGAAGGAGGGAAGAGCAAGTGGGCGAGGAGCGGCCACAGGCAGCCAGGGGCCCCCAGCCCTTCTGCCCCCCGAGGGGCGGGCCCAGCCTCTCCTGGGGGCAGCCGTGCCCACCGGCCCAGCCCAGCCTCTCCCAGGGGCAGTCATGCCCACGTGTCCCCCCCGCGTTGTCTCACCCCCCCAGACCTTTGGGGGGTGTCTCCTGGATCCCAAGCCTCCTCCATCACCAGCAGCTTGGGCTGGACTGCCCCGCTCCCGGGCACCTGGGCCACCTGGCCCGGGGATGTCCCCGCCTGACACCATCAGTCTGATTTCCTTTCCTTTGTCAGGTGGCGGGGAGGATGACAGCTTTCTTTTCTGAGGGACTTTGAAAGCCAGCAACGGTTGCCTCTCCAGCGAGGCTCTGCACACTAGAGCAATTTTCTGTCTTGATTCACTCGGCAAGTTCGCGATTGCCTCGCGTTGGTTTTCTCTTATTCTTTTTTTTTTTCCCCTTCTCTCCTTGTTGCCTCTAATCTGTGACTTCAGCAAACAACCAGTTTTCCTTAGGGAGGCCTTGACTGTCCCCTGCTCTCTTTCTCCACGCTCACTGCCTGGTGTGAGCTGCTCAGACAGACACCTCGCGCTAAGGTGACAACCGCAGGCCTCTTAGCATTCAACAGCCATTTTCAGACACCCCTCTGCCTCTGACTATAAGCCTGAGCCTGGAGTTAGATGGAAAGGGGTACGGAAATTGCAGAGGAAAAAAGGGGGCAGTGGCATGCCCCACGATGGAGGGGAGCCAGGAGAGCTAAGAATTGGTCACCCCCGCCCCTGCTGAAGAAAAACGGCTTATAGTCTCTTGTTTGCAAAGACACATCCCAGCCCGACAGCCTGGGCGTTAGAAAAGCAATAGGTGCTCTAAACCACAGCTCAACCGTTTCTCCAAAATGCGACAACCCTCTCTTCTCTGGGCTCCTCCTTCAGGCAATTGTGAAGAAGAGGTTAAACTAAAAAAAAAAAAAAAAGGCAACCACTAAAACCAAGAGAGTCCCCTTCTCAGGAATTCCCACCCCTTCCACCCTCCTTAGGAGTCTGGAAACTTCCCCTGCACACTCCACACTCCCAAAAGTCCTAACTCCCTCATGGCCCAGGATTTTTTTTTTCAAACTGTGAGAAAGGAATAGGGAGGAGGAAGTCAAAAGCCAAATTTAAATCGGCTCCTCTCCTCTCTCCTCAACCCAAAAAAAGAAAATAGGTATATAGGTGCCCCTGGTTCTGGTTTAGGGAAACCGCAACCCTCTCCCCCTCCCCTCCCCAATGTCCCAAGTCTCCAGGAAAGTGACAAAGACAGGCAGGAGGTGCACAGGACAGAGTAGGGGTCGGGGAAATCAAACTCCAAAAGGAGGGCAGAGGACCAAAGGCATTTGGAAAAGTCACTCTGTCCTCTCCCCCCACACAAACCGCCACCCCAGCCTCAGAGACCACGATCTTTCCCCCAACTTTTCAGCCCTACCAGAAAAGAGAACTTAAAAAAAAAAATCCCACTCTGACCTCAAAACGGCACAGGTTTGGCTCTTATTGCCAGCAGCCATCCAGCCTTGATCAACAACCTCCCCCTCCCCGCTTGGGGGACCCTCCGCTCCCCACTTTCCTGCCTGTCCTCCCTTCCTCCCGCCGCCTCCCTCTCCCTCGGCCGACTTTCATGTACTGAACATGCAGGTCTGAGTTTTTCTGTCAGCCTAACCGCATCCGGGCTCTAGTGAAGTTCCTGGCTCGGGATAAACAATGCAACTGTCGCGTGCAGCAGTCTGAAAATAATTGGATTAGCTGAAACATATCAACTAAATAGAGACAGTCCTGCCCGGCAGTCGGAGTGAATGTCACCCTGGAAAAAAACCCTGGAAACTGATCTCATGGTCACTGGGGCGCCCAGAGCCCTCTCTCGGAAGTTTTCTAAACCCGGGTTTTGCAAGCTCTGTTTCAAGACTGGTTGTCTCATCCAGAAAAGACAAGCAATTTCCACCACTTCAATGTCTACAGAGTCTGTAGAGAGACTGGCTGGAGAGGGGTAGCCAGTTAGGACAGACCAGGACAGACACCCACCCTGAAATGGATTATTTCCCGAAGGAGACACACCAATCGTCCCAAAACCATCTTGGAAAAAAAGAATACAGTGAAAAGGCATCTCAAAGAACCCCCAACTCTGATTCAGCTGCTTTGACATGGGTAGTGGATTATTTTATTTTTAAAACATAAAAATATTTTGTGTGGGCTTTGCATTTCCTTTCATGCCAGCCTCTACACCAAGAGGATACACATGCAGCTCAATTTTTTTTTTTTTTTGGAGGGGGGACACAGGGTACTCTTCTGTAAGCAGATGAGCAGAGGAAGCAGAGACAGGCACCTGGGGAATCTTTTTCCGTCCTTCCTAACCTCTCTGGCTTCAGATCAATCGGGGGAGTAGGTCGTCAGACGCCTTCCTGCCCCTGCCTAGTAATGGGCTCCCAGTACCTGAAGATACTGCAGGTAACAAGCCCTTCTGATCTTCACTGAACTGCTTCCCCAGAGCGGAGCTCCCCTCTCTACCCAGAAGTCAGGATTCGAGCCCCCTTTGCCACGCAGAGAATGTGTGTCCTGCTTTTGCCAGGGTCCCGCCCCCAACGAAAAATATACACATACTTTATTTATACATGTCTGTGTCAAGGGCTGTCCTCCGGTGACTGCCTGACCCCCTCTGAGCTGAGCAGAGGGAGAGAGACAGGACACAGAGGCCAAGGGGGTCAGAGGAGGGACCTGTTTTGTTTGGGTTTCAGGAGGTTTCATTTTAGCATTAAACACTAAAGATTTATTCCTTCGCCTTCCATTTGGGCTTGCAAACTGACTAAAGGTTACCACCAGCACCCACCAGTACCCCCCGCAGGAAAAGCAGGAGATGGGGGCTTGTTTTTGTTTATCTTTTTCCTTCTCCAGCTCTAAGGGGGCCTTTTCAACCAGATCCCACTTGCCCTCTGCTCTGAAGACGGGCCCAAGACAAGACACACCTCCTTCTCTCCCCGTGGAAGAACTGGGAAGGCGGGCTCTCTCGTCCCTGCCTGGATTTCAGATTGTGGAGGGAGCTAGGGGGCAAGGGAGAAGGGTCTCTGAGGAAGAGAAGGTTCCTACCTGTGCTGGATCTCGCTTTGGGCCTCGACTTGCATCCGAAGCCGGTGGGGAGCCCCCAAGGAGGCTGCTGGGCGGGAAGAGTCCAGAGCTGTACTCAGGGACGTAGGGCGGGTAGGTAGTGATGGGGTGGTGGGCCGAGGCCGCCGCCCCTCCCAGGGTGGCCATGCTGCCGCGGGGGGTGCGCCGACTCCAGCTTCATGCTGTCAGGCAGCGGCACCTGGTATTTGATGCACTCCTTCTCGTCCTGGCGGCCGGAGCCGGCAGAGCCAGGGGTGGACAGGGATGGGTCTGGGGAGACGTCCTTCGGCGGGGGTGGGCGGGAAGGTGAAGAGGTGCGGGCTGGAGTGCCCCGCCGACAGGGAGGAGGATGAGGCCGGCGGGTAGACTGACAGGGGCCCAGGGGAGCCGTGGTGGATGGATGTCTTGGAGAAAGGGCTGAGGTTCCAGGGCGAAGCGGTGTGATGGCTGCCCAGGGCCTTGCCACCATCCAGCCAGGGCAGGGATCCGTGCAGCAGAGGTGGCCGGCATACCTGGCTCCCTGTAGGGGAGGGAAGGGGCCAAAGAGAGACACAGGCAGGTGAGAGCAGCCCCCAAAGGCACGGGTTGGGGGGCGGCGTTCACATCCTCCACCCCTGCCTCCCCTGCAACAGGACAACCTGAACACAGACTGGCCCCAGCAGTACCTGGGCCAGCACACCCCCTTCACCCTTGTCTCCCACACCAAGGTCCCACGAGATCCAGGGAATCAAGGGCCTGTGTCTGACCCTTGAGACCTGCCGCGATGGAGCAAGAAGGGGCCCTGGCTTTCTTGGCCTCTCCAGATACACTTTCTAAATCACAGCCCTGAGGTCCCTCTCTGGAACCTGACTTGATTTATTGGTTTCCTTCAGTGACCCAGCGGCCCTCAGCCCAGACCTAATCCCAGGCAGCCTGATAAGAGGGTGGGCTGTGAAGGATGAGGCCTAAAGGGGTGCGCCCAGCTGCAGGACCACTCAAAACCAGAAGAACACACGGACCCAGCAGCCCAGGCCCCGAGCAGGAAGGATAAGGCTTGGAAGAGAGGGGAAGGACAATTTTAGGGTGACTTCCATGTACCCCTACTTCACTGCTGGTTTATAAATGACCAGGCCTGAAATGAGATTTGCAGGAAAATTAATTGCTCAGGCTTGTGGAGAAAGTTTCCAAGGCTAGACCCTGGGATGGCACTTTTGTCTGCCTTTGTTACCTCCCAAATCCTACTGAGAAAAAAACAGGCCCATCTCACCCTAAGGTTGTGATTCCACCAGTGTAATATAAGAATTTTCACCTGAGCCCCAGAGACAAAAAAAAATTCCAGTTTCTGTGTCTGTTTCGCTCACACGCAGTAAATGGAGTCCTCCTTTAAAATACAGAGCCATAAGGCAGCCCTAACTCAGACCAAAAGATACTCAGAGGGGTGAGTCTAAACGGCAAGCGCAAATCCACACAGTTATTGATCTTTTAATCCAGTACCTGTCTCAGCATCTGACATTCTATTTAACCATTAAGAACAATACTGAAACTAAAATCTTCAGAGAGAGGAAGGGGAGGGGAGACGAGGGGGAAGGAGAGCTCTCTGAACACAGAGGGTCACGCTTCACATAATGCAGGAAGTCCTCTAGTAAATAATATTAAGGCTGCATTTACCTCGTTTCCACTTAACTGCTGATGTGCACAGAACGAGGGCAAAGAGCACCCCCTCTGCAGAAACAACTGTTTAAAGCCTGGTGACAGCACGGTGAGAACGCCAGCTCCCGCAGGGGCTCTGTCATCAGCCCCAGCCCTGCGACCTAAGCAGGAGAACCAGGGCAGATCTCCAGGAGAGCAAGGCACAGTTCCTCCACCTAAAATGTTGCTCCTACTTTTTCTTTGGGAACCCGCTTACAGATGGAAAGTTTGAGAGCTTTCCCCCTCAACTACATAGGGCTGGGTTTCTCTTTACAATTTCAGAATTCCCCTGAACTTCTCAAGATGAAAAGAGAAAGAAAAAAAGTAAATACTGGGATCGCATTCATAGAGGGAAACCCTGATAGATCCTAAATCTTCTTTGGGACTCTATGGGTCAGTTGCAGGCAGGAGGGAGAGGAAGGCAAGAGTTGCCGGGAGCAGGCAAGGAGGCAACCAAAAAGCACAGACGCAGGAAAATTCTGTGCAGGCGGGAATCTAGGAAACCCTAAATGTCTCAAACTTAAAATGATAGTCTTTCCACCAAAACCTGGTCAAGCACCAGAATTTCCTTCCTCGGAGCCTAGAAGTTAGGAGATATGCCTAAAAACCAAATGCACTAGTTTTAGGGAAAAGCCGAAACAGAGCTAGGGGAATAAATACATTCCTTGGGCCCTTCTGGAAATGTGCTGGAGAAACACTCCGAGGCACGCTGGCAGAAGCCCCCGAGAGAGAACCACGGGATAAATGGGGGAGCGAACCCCTGGAAAGAACTAAGCCCCAGCCAAGTTTGGCCCGCGCCGGATGCCCGGCCTCGGGAGCGGTGACCGGCGGAGGCGGAGGTTCGGCTCTCCAGGCGCCCCGGACCTCCAAGGCCCCCGAAGCCGCGGCCGCGCGGGGAGAGAGGGCTGCCGCGCGGCGCCCGCCAGGTGAGCGCCAGGCCCCCGGGCCGCAGCCGCGCAAAGGCGCCTGCTGAGACTGTTTTGAAAAATAGACTCTAGCGACGATCGAGACGCCTTCCTCGCCCATTTCCGGGCCCCAGTTTTTTATATGGAGCAGCAGCGGCACTTGTGGGGGCTTTGGCCGGCTCTCCCCACCCCCTGGTCCATCCCTGCCTCCCCGACCCGGGGAGCCGGGACAGCCGGTCGAGGGAGGGGTGATCCTCGCACCCGGGGAGCACTCACCGTGGTGGGTCGGAGGATACCTCTGCACGGTGGCCCTCACCGAGTTTCCGTAGTACGACGGGACGTGGTTGCCTTGACCATCGATGTTAAAAAGTACATCCACCTCCTCGGGCAGAGGGTACTGCGCCGGGTCCATGTAGGAGTGGCCGAGGCCCGGGTGATGAGTGTCCGGGTGCTGCCCGTTGAGGACCGCGGGGTGGTGATGGCTCACCCAGCGAGGCTGGTCCGCCGTCACCTCCATGGCCCCGGCTGCGCTCGCGCCCTCTCGCCGGGCCCGGAACCCGCGCGCGGAGAGAGAGGGCGGTCGGAGGCTCCGAGGCTCCGCAGGTGCTCCTGCCGTCGGAGGGGCGGGGGTCGTTTAAGGATTTGTTTTCAGTGGGGGAATAAGAAAGCTGGGAAGGAAAGGTGAGCAAGTGAGTTGTTTTTTTTGTTTGGTTGGTTTTTTTTTAATAAATCTTTGCGGGATAGTTTAGCAAAGAGAAGAAGAGGAAGAAAAAATTCCCAAAATTAGGTACGGGAGGACAAAAAGGGCCAAATTGTAAAAGAGGAGCGAGGACTGGCTAGAATTCTGCAAGTGAGGCTCCCGTGCACTGGGGCTCCTCGGCGGCTCCAAGACCGAGTCTTTCCTGGGCCACCTACAAAGGAGAGAAGGGGAGACCTGGATGAGATCCTAAGTACTTAGCACCTGAGTTTATGAAGTGGCATCTCCTCCCTCCGAGCCGTCCTGCCCCGCGCCCGCGCCCGCGCCCCCGGGACACGCTAACACGCGCGCACTCGCGCACGCCCCTCCGGAGCTCGGGAAACCGGGAGGCAGCAAAGGACCCGACGACTCCCAAGCGCATCCCCAGCTGCCTGGGTCTCCCGGGATCCCGGGACTGACTGAGCGGTTCCCACTTGAACGACAGCTCCCTCCCTCCGGGGACCCAGGTCCCAGGACCGACTTTCTAGCCTCCAGAAACTCTCCGAAAGAGGAGGGTTGAGTTTTCCGTGTTTTAAAGTCCTCCCAAATGGAGAGAGAAAACAAATCAAAGTTTAAAAAAAAAAAAGTCGCCAGTACCAACCTGGGTAGCGAGGAGCAGAGAGGAAGAGAAGGAGGCGTGCGACCGGGAGAGCAGAAACTGCCCGGTCAGATTGCGTGGCTCGCTCTGCCTCGCGCGCTCGCCGTCCCTCTCTCTTTTCCTCTCTCTCTCTCTCTCTCTTTTTTTTTTTTTTTTTACAGGGAATGCATTCTTTCTGAAAGTATCAAGACGGCGCCAGGCAGCTCAGTGTTCGCAGACAGCTGTGGCGCGACGGAACTTAAGGAGGTTCTAGTGTCATCCGCGCCGCCGGGGGAGGAGCCTGGCGCTGGCGAGGAGGGGACAGGATCCCAGCACAAGGAAACTGCAACCCAAACCCGCTCAGGACTTCACCTCCCCCCGCCACCTCTCCTCCCGCCCCTCCACTGACCGGAAAGGGGCGCCGCGGAGGGCGGCCCTGGCGGAGGGGCCGCGGAGAGGGTGGGCTGGGCGCGCCAGGGGGTTCGGGGCGGAGGGGAAGGGCTGGAGGAATACGCGCTCTGGCCCTTTAAATGTGGCTCAGGCTCCTGCCAATTCATTCCGGCTCGATGGATTATTCCGTACCGGGGACACCGGTCTGCCCCATTCATGAAGTTTATTTCTACAGACGGCCCTTCTTTTTCAGACTTTTTAAATGAGCAAACTTTTTTTTTGCATTCATTCCAAGGTATTAGGTCGTTTATTGATGTGGGGTCTCTGCAAGTACAAGTGGTCAGGAAAAAAAACATGTAATGTCAGAGTACATGGAGATATGCGTCTCTCGAGAACTGCCTAAGAAATTGAGGAATGGGGGTCGGGGGGGTGGGGGAGAGTTGGAGGGGCGAGGGAGGTCGGGAGAGGGAGGGTGGCGGGAACAGAATGTGACTTTGATTGAAATGTCGGTAGCAACTTTTTGGTGGTCGTGGTCGACATTCTCCCAGCCTCCGGCGTTCACAAGCCCCTGGCAAGAATGTCTCAGCTGTTGCAGCTGTCCCTTCCAGACCTAATATTCGTAATCAATGCGTGCTTTTGACCAGAGTGACAATAGTGATGGATGAAAAGGGAGGGGGGAGGCGAGAATCTCTGGCTCCCCAAGCAGTCGGGTCTTTGCTCCGGTTACCCAACTTGTTCCCTCTTCCCCGCCCAGAGCCCTATTTACTCCCGCTCCCGGCGTTTTTCCCCAGCCCCCTCCTGCGGCCCCCACCGGGCCGCCGGGCAGGACTGCGGCGACCTCCCCGGGGCCCCGCAGCTCGCGGGACTCGCTTGGTCCGGCCTCGCAGCCTCGGGCGGAGGCAGCAGAGATCAGAGACAGCCGGCGAAGGGGGCGGGGCTCCCGGGGCGGGGCCGGGAAGGGGGCCAATCAGCGCGGGAGGCTGCGGCACGGCCGCGATTGGCCGGCCCCGCGGAGGCAACCTCCCCGGCCGGTCGCCGTGCTTTGAGCCACTGCATCCCCTAGCGGCGCTCAGGATGCTGCAGCCGTCTGGCCCCAGAACGCGGCCCGGGTGTGCTAGAGTCCGGCGGGAAGCGAAGTCCTAAGGTTCCACCCGCGGCTCTTCTCAGGGCAATGTGTGCAAGGAGAGAGGGTGGGTTCTCCCCGCAGGCTTTCCCACGGACGACACTGACAGTATGATTTGGGGTTCAATTGGAAGGCAATTATTCCCTCTTCGCTTCTCTACCCCACCCCGTAACAATTCCCTACAAATACACCTAAATGAAGTCAACATAGAAGATACCGTCCCTGAAAGTAAGTGCTAGAGGAGTTCTTCCTTGCGGTGAAAGAAAACCATCCATATTCAACCTTAACTCGGTGTGTGGGGGGTGGGAGGATGTCCTGTTTTAATATACAATCCTCGTAGAAAGACTAACAAATTTCATTTGGAAGAAATAGTGGAAACGTGGCTCTTCCTGATATGGAAGTTTTCTTGAGTCTCTGTTTTCTTAAAGCTGATGTTTGTTAGATGTTTGTTAGAAACGTCAGCTTGAGTTTCTAGACACGGAACCGTAATAAAGTTCCTAAATTAACCCCTCTCCCCATGTTTCTCCTGAGCCGACTTAGTCCCTGCTTATTAGGGCGGCCCAGTAAAGGAGCATCGATTTTCCTTCATTCTGACCACGTCTCTCTAGGGCCAAACTGCCAGCCTCTCCTGCTCACCGCGCTCTCCAAACCTTTTAATTATTTAGTTTCTGTCTAACGTTCACCGGAAACCGCTCCGTAAACAAGGACAACGGACTCATACACATTGTTGCTAAAAGTCCCGAGATTCAGCTTAAGGATGGCTGCAGAGGCGGGAAAAAAAAAGAAAAGCGCATCTTTGCGCGTTGATCTAGGACCCCGACACTAGCCGGACCCCAGTTCAAAGTGACGCGTAAAATACCAAACGGAGCTCTTTGGTCCTCTGCGCCGAGACCTGAAAGTCCAGGAAATAAAAGGGACCCATCCTCGGGAAGAGACGCAGCTGACGCCAGGACTTGAAAACGTTAACTTCAGAGGCTAAAGCCGATTTTAAAAGACAAAGAGAAAATATCCCTGAGAAGGAGGCCTTCCGGTGCAGTGGCGCCTCTGATAATGCTCAAACTTTGGGGGAGGTATTATTCATTTTAATTAAATCACGTGCACCAAGTCTGGCTGCACTGACCTGAAGAGGCACCCCCAACCCCTTGGAAAAATAAAAGATCTCGAAGGCCCCTTCTTGGTCTGTGTGGTTTGGAGCTGGCAGAGAGGGGTGGGGGCCTGCGGCTGGGTGCCCGGTGTAATGGAGCCAGCCTGTAGGGGGTATTTAACATTTAATTCCCAGCCGGTCCGCCCCTGTTCCCCGGACTGACAGTGGGTAATTGGGAAAGAGGACGTTGCTCTTTTGATGGCCCGCGCCGGCCAGTCTCGCCGACGCCACACTGGGTTTGACGTCACGGGCCCAACCCCAGAGCCAGGAGCACAGAGCTGGGGGAAGGGAAAAGGAGAGGAGGGGTCTACCGAGCAGGGAGGGCCGAGGTCGGCCCCGGGACCCACGCGGAAGGAAGGGGGGAAGGGAGCCAGGCCGGAGAGAGGCTGTGGCGCGTGGCCTGAGGCGGAGAGCCGGGCTGCGGGAGTCTAGGCCAGGCCAGGCGCCTGCCTGACCTGCCTCGCGGGCAAATGCAGGCCGGGCTTCCTCCTCTGAGGGCGGGCGAGGGGAGCTTGGGGGCTCGAGGCCCGGTGAAGGAAAGAAAAGGTGGTACTGAGCCCCACCTCTGCCCTAGCCAGCAAAGCTAATCCCAGCCTCCTGCGGAAACGCCTCAGCGCCCTCCTGCAGATCTGAATCTCCCCTGCTCCCCCTCCCGGGCTCCTATCCCGGACTCCGGCCCGGACCGGTCTAGAGAGCCCCCGTCCCTCCTCTCCTCTCCAGGAGCGGCCGGCGGAGCTCGGGTCAGGGAAGCGAGGTGGAGACCTAAATGGATGCTGCCGCCGCAACAGGGGCCCTGGGCTCCTGCAGAGCGCTAGGCCTCCCTCTCCAGGGATAGAGGCTGGCCGAAGTCTGGATGCCTGGGACCCCTGCGGCGAGCATCCCGGAGCCGAGACGGCGACGGCGCGGCTACCGTCCATCCCCGGTCGCCCGGAACCGGTACCCGGGCTGAGCGTGGGGCGGCGGGAGCCGGTTAGCCTGTCTGAAACGCCAGGCCTCGAGGTGGCTGTTTCAGGCGTCAAGTTGCGCGGGGTGTGTGTGCCCCTCTGGGGAAAGGGTAAGAAATGGAGCCTTCCTTTCTCTCCTCGGTCGGGGTAAGCGGGGACCCCCCCACACACATACACACACACACACACACACACACACACACACACACACACACACACACGCACACTCCCAAACACATGCCCCCCAGCTGAGGTCCCTCCCACCCGCCCTCCCGGGAGCTCAGACGCTCTCATCGGATGCAAGTGGGGAACCCAATCCTGCAAAGGAGCCAGAGCCCGTGGCGTAGAGAGGAGGAGCGTATCCCCCCTCCCCAGGCTCACCCCTGGGGTCGCAGGACCCAGAGAGCGGAGATCCACGTGGCCAGCGTCACCCACCCGAGCCTGGCGACAGGCGCGTCCAGGCGAGCTCCGCGGGGCCGAGGTGTCTGAAGAGCGGCCCGGGTGCCCGCGCGCGGACCGCCGAGGGTAACCAGAAAAGCCGAGCCTCGGGGTCGAAGTCATAAAGTTACTAATCCCGTGCAGGGGGAGTGAGCGTGCCTCGGCCGCCTGGGGCGGTCATTTGAGCGTGTTTACTTAAGGACTTTGCAAGCGGGCGCGCGCGAACAGTCGGATTTCCAGCGAGGCAGCAAATATTTGCAAGCGAGAGAAAGAAGCGGAGCCCGGCCGCGCCGCCGCGTCCCTCCCCGGAGCCGCGGCGCCGGCTTGGGCGGACCCGGCCGCGCAGTTGAAGACAGAAATGAAGCCGGGAACCTGCGGGGCTGGGGGGCAGGGAGAGCGCAGAGCCACAGCAAAGGCCAAAATGCAGGGCGGCCCCTAGGCCCTGGCGAGCTGGGGCTGGGGGAGGAGAAGTCCCTTCCAGCTCGATCAATCTTTCCTGGGCTGCGATCGGTCAATAAAAATGGTGTGAACCGACCGCGATCGTTGTGTGTCTGGGGAGGAAGTGGAGGCCAGAGGTGCCGAGGCTGGCGCCAGCGCCCTGCACCAGTCCCGTTCGCGTCCAGGAGGTCTGCAAGCCCCAGGCCGGTGGCCAGTTCGTCGCTGGGAGCCCAGCGCGGTCCGGCAAGGCCTTTAATTGGGTGTCTCCATTTTTATAGTGGCCATTGTTGGAGCAATTAGCGAGAGACAATAAGCGCCAAGAGGCGTTTAATTCGATTCCGTGCGCTGGCTGCGGCGCTTTGGAAGAAGTGGCTGTCCCTGGAGGAGAGATCTGGTTAAGTGCCGGCTCCCTGCCTTGCCAGTCTAGCCTTAGATGTGGGAGTTCTCCAGGGGCAAGTTGAAAGCGGAGCGAGAGCTTTCACCCTAGTCCTGGACTGGGCGAATCCCCTTTCGGGTCTCGCTAGCCCCGCGGGGCGCCCCCGGAACCGCCGCGCCCACAGGCTGCACGCGTCCGGCTTGGGTCCCCGATTACCTGTTACAGGGAGAAAAGCAAACAGGACAGGGACTTGGAAAACGGCCTCCTTCCTTCTTAGCCCTCGGACCCCCATCTCGATCACCCGAACCATCCCAGTTTCCTTCCCCATCGGGGGAGGAAGGGCAAAGGAGAGAACCCCTCTCGCGCGTACGCTCCTCGCTCTTCACCGAGCACGCCTCGCCACCCCTTTCCCTGCCTCGGCCCTCGGATTAGGTTACCGTGGCCGAGCGAGGATTTCTACTGGATACAAGAATAGCACAGGTAAAGCTGTATAAACAGCTCGCCGGCTGCCGGGCGAGAGGGTTACGCGGGGGACACGGCTGAAGGCGCCACCGCCAGGCCCGGCTGCGCGAGCGAAACGGCGGGGGAGCCCTCTCGGGCGCCGCATCTGAGACAGCGCAGGCTGAACACATATTACACGACATCTCTGCAGCTCCCCCTGCCTCTGAAGCCCCCTTTCTCTTCCCGCATGAACTGAAATGCAGAAAGTGGACAGCGGGATCACAGGATGATGGAGAGAAGCAGGCGGTGGGCAGTGCTGACGAAGCTGCTCAAATGAAATACAGCTAGCCAGCAGGGACGCAGGATAAAGGGGGTCCCAAAACAGACTGGCAAAGGAAAGGCGCTCGAGGCAGAAGCAGCTGGGGAAACCCGCAAGGACGCAAGCGAAAGCGCTCGCGGCTCGCTCACTGCTCCTCCCGGCTCCCACGCCCACCCTCCCATGCCCAGGAAGCCCTGGAAAATGAGCCAGCGCTTTAGGGATGGTATGTGTTTGATTTTTTTTTTTTCCGCTTATTCATCTATCACCGTTTAAAACTCGAAGGAAACCCGCCTGGGCCAGGACGGGCTACCAGAGAAGCCGGGAGGAGATAAGCCAGGAGATTACCCCTCGCTACCCCAGAATCCGCCCCAAGTGCCAGGCCAGGCCCTCCAGCTTCGAGGGATCCTGGCCCTCCATGTGCAGCTATCCTTTTCTCCCCGGTTGAGAAAAACCCCTGATGGTAGCTAGATAAAAATTGGGTGGGTAGGGGTGTAGAGGAAAGGGGAGGAGGGAGAGGAAAGGGGATTTCTGTTTTCGAGTTTACCAATGCACATGTCAGAGGGGTTGGCCACCGGGGGAGCCCCGGGGCTGGATGAGTGAGAAAGATTTCCCCCTGATGGGGCGGATCGAAAGGACTGCATGAGTCACCCTGCAGGAAGGGGGCACCTCCGACCTCTTCCTCCCTCCTGGCTTTAGGGGCCTAGGAGACAGGTGGAACCAAGAGAGAAGGGAAAGGATGGGGGGTGCTCCTGCAGGTCCTCGCCCCACGGTGTGTCCATGGACACAGGCCGGGTGTCCCACCCAGCAACACTAGTGACTTCCTAAAGCAGCCCGCAGCGCCTAAACCCAAGCTCTCACGATGTGGCGTCCTCAGGTCATGGCTGAAGGCTTCGAGACACCTAGGGAAGGGAGCAGCCACCACAGGCTAGGAAGGAGCCAGGGGTGAGAGATCCACTCACGTCAACTCCAGGCCCTCACATTTGTGGGTCCCCGCTTTTGTCGTGGCTGCCTCACCGCCCTGCACCTTTAGAAGCCGGGGGGCCAGCCCCGAACCCAGTGCTAGCCACAGCCAACTCTCCTCCGACCACTTCATTTTGACATTTCAGGAAGAGAAGGGCTTTCTCTTGGGGCTACTGTGTTTTTACTTTTCTAGAGTAGCCAGAAAACTGGGGTGTCGATTGCTGAACAATGACAGTGGGCTGTGAGGGCTAGGGCCGTCATGACCCAGACAGGGAAATGGAGAAAGGTAATCTGTGCTGACCAGGAGACAGCACCTGCTCTAAAGCTTCTAAATGCACCAGTGTCCGCGTCTTGCCTGGACACGCTGGAGACCGCTGGGTAAAACCTGGGGGCTCCCCGGCTCTCAGGGGTTCACACAGCCCAGCCGCCGCCTCTCCCCTCTGGGCCGGCTCGCGCTCGGCTCTCCGCTGCCTGCCACCTCGCGGACCCCAAGCAATTTGTTATATAAAACAAAAACAGCAACCGCACACGTGTACCAGCACACCCGCAGCGACGGACACCCAGGGAGAACTCCGCTCCAGCGCCTTGGGCCACGTTTCTTTCTGGTCCTTCCAACGGCCGCATCCCCGCCACCACTAGTCCCAGCTGCCCGAAGCAAAAGGGAGGCTCGGACTTCAAATCTGGAGCTCCCTTGGCCCGCTCTCTGCGGTGGGTAAAGCAATCTCTAGTTATTCCCACCGTTATGAAAAAGAGTTGATCAGAATTATTTGGTCCGCACACAAAGACGTACCACGAAAGGAATGCACTTTTCTGCGCGAAAGGCTTCGGACTAGGAGTCCACACCTGAACGCAGCCCAGAAATGGTTAGAATAGCCGGCTGCGGGACAGTGCTGGGCCTTCGGACTCAGCCCCACGGCCTTCTCAGGACCTCCTGCGGTTTCCGGCATGTACTGCCTTAACCTCCCAGAAAGCGGCTCTCAGCCACCCGACTCCCTGCGTACCTGCCGCATTCCCGACCTCTCTGGGTGGCCCTGCGCTGCTGGGCATCGCCTTAGAGAGGCTCCGCTGATGTGCCCTAGAGGCGCCCACTCCCCCTTTCTTCACTGCACCCCCGGACTCACCCACACCTCATATATCGTTGGCAAAAGGCAGGATGGCCACATCAAATAAAGCAAAAGGCAGCTTCCCAGTCTCCGGCTTTTGGCAGGAAAAGACCAACCCCAATTCTGATTCCCCAGGACTGATGGAGATTCTAGTGTAGATGGGAGGATGCACATGGGGGTGCGGGGCTTGTGTCCAGAGCCAGATTCGGCCAGATTCTCAGACCCCAGCTGACTTCTCCAGCTAGGAACCTTAGGCCTGGCGGGACAACGCTGAGGGCTGGGCCTCCTGCCTGGTCCCAGGAAACTGGTATGGAGGCCCCTAAGACCCTTCTCCCACCTGGGTCTTGATTTGTCTGCCCTGGGTACTGAATCCCACCCCAGATTCAGATGGGCAGCAAACAATTCATTTCCTCAGGATCACACATTTTAAAGGTTTAATGGTGAGCCTACTCCTCACAACCAGCCATTTGGTCCTGCAAGCATCTCCTAACCAGGACCCTTCCTGGGCTGACTCTACCAGCCTGGCCGGCACCCCCTACCTCAAGCCTGTCATGCAACCGACAGCCGCCCTCCCTCACCTTTTCTGCCACAAGCACTAAGGGATGAAAAGGCTACAAATGTTTATTATTATTTGTCCCTTTAAAGTTTCTCAACCCCTCCCAGAACCCCAGCACTCCAGTGAATGTGAGTGACCCAAGGAGACAAAAAGCACAGGGGAACTGGGAACCCAGTGGAGTGGAGATCCTGAAGGTTAGACTCCTTTCCATCCCTGCTCAGGACAGACTTACCCGTGTCCACTTCCCAAGCACCCCCACAGTGTCTGAGAGGAAGGAAAGGTGCATAAAAGCAACTCTTGTGCTCAGATACTCTCCTGTTGAGATACTTTCTGGAGAATGCAGCTTCCCTTGCATTTTAACGTTATCTGTCTTCATTGGGAACTGCTTCCCAACAAGTGACTTCTTGGAGGTCTGCTGGTCCAATGTCCCTGGAGAAAGTAGAATCCTAGTTCCCTCTGCCCCTGCCATTCCCCAGTTCCTTAGCATCCAGGGGAATGGTTTTCTCACCCACCTTAGGGTGCTTCTGGAATCGAAAGTGCCTGCCAGCCACTAGCTCCCAGGGCAATGTCAGATGCTTACACATCTGGGCTCCAACTTTCAACCCACAGCCACAGCTGTTTCTTTAATTGTATTCAGAGACAATGAGCCTAATTAGGCACTTGTGGGCAGAGGGAAATAAACATGAAGTTGACACTCCGCGGCCACCTTGGGGAGAAGGCTGAGCTGCTCATTCAGACTGGTTCTTTCCTCAACCCTCTGCCCTCCATGAAGAGGAAAACCTATTCAGCCCTTCCCGAGCCTTACCATCCTCTCCTATTTTTCTGTTTAATTTTTTCTCCACATGCCTAGTTCTACTGGCTCTTTCCTCCAAACATGGACAGGCACACATGCACACACCACACTCTCCCAAGGTCATTGCAGAAAGTCAAAGATTTCTAGGGACCAGAAAGAACAACAAGGACTAGGGTCTAGTTCATTTTCTTCCAGGGGCAGCTGTCCTTCTGGAGGGGAGACCGCCTGTTAATTCTCTCCACGTGGAGCGGGGAAAGCCCTGCAGAGCGAGAGACAGAAGATAATGATATTCACTAACCTGGGTAGCTTGCTCCCGGCGGCCAGCTGTTTTTTATTTTTTATTTTTCCTGACTTGCTAGGGATCTGAAGGCAGGAATGACAGGCAGACCTGACCACTGTTGTTGCTGCCGAGGTCCTCGCCGCCCCAGCTGCTTACAGCATCTCACGCAGGCTTTCAGCGAGAACTAAGACCAGGGTGGCTTGCATCCTTCCTAGGAACCCCCCTCCCCCGCCTCCTGCTCACTGTAGAGAGAGCAGAGCTCTTCCGGGTTGCGAAGAGGGAAAGGGAGGGAGGGAGGGAGAGAGGAAGGCTGAGGGAGGAATGAATTTCACCCCCCTTCTGCAAACAGGCACGCCGCATATCAGGAGTAAGCGACACCGGCAGAGCCAGAGCCGGGGGAATGAGGAAAGACTGAAATGTGACCAGCCCCCTGGTGCCTACAAAGTCCACTGTCTCTGGCGGGGCTGGAATTAACACTCTAAATGTCACTAGTAGTGTTGACTGGGTCACCAGCAACCATAGATAGAAAAGCTTTCGAAGAGTTTCCCTCCCACTTTGGAAGTGGAGACCCAGTGAAAGCATCTATCTAGAGGTAAACCTCATGGCCACATTTAGGCCACGGTCTCAGCCTCCCAGCTGCTACCCGCCACCCCTCCATCTGACTGTTAAACCAGGCTCTGTATAGGCTGAGGCTTCAAAAATGAATACAAGCCACTTTCCAGTACCTCTAGCCACAGCTGGCCAGTGCAAGTTGGGAAAAGCAGGAAGGTCAGTGACTTCACTCTGGGCTTGCTGGCTACAACTTAGCTCTTCATGGAGGCCATAAAAACGTGTGAAGTAGCAACACTTGTGTACCCACTAAGAAGTTTGGAGAGAGTCTCCCGAGGGGTCCCAACTCTTTCGAAAAAGACTTCTGGGAGACATTAACCTTCTAGGAAAGTGAGATAAAGGAGCAAGAATCAGAGGTCACTCTGAAGATAAAATATTAGAAGGAAAATGATCTTATTCGTCTACCCACCAGAGGGAACAAACTCCCACCCTCAGCCTCAGAAGCCCCCTCCTGTACCATCCCTACTTCTTCAGGGAGAAGGGAGGGGTGGAGATCAAAATAATCCACAGAGGGAGTCTGCCACGAATAAAATTTCTGCAAGAGTAAAACGAAACTCCATAAACACTGAGGTAGAAAGGTCAGCGTCCATTTGTTTTGACAGGTAGAGTTTTCCCTTCACAATATTTATACAATAGGAATATGGAGACTGACTTTAAAAATAAATCAATCTTTGGGGAGAAATAAAAGAAAATGTGTCCACCGCTGGGCCAGGAAGTCAAGAAGTTTCTTGGGCTGGAACCAGTTCGGTAGGAGGGAGTGGCATGATCTGCCGGTTCCAAATGTTCACGAGTGGCTGCGCCCCCTCGGCGAGGACAAGGCCACTGGTCAGCGGGGCCAGAATGAGTGGGCAGAGGTGGGGCGGCGCCAAGGCGGGCAGGTGCCCAGCGCTGCCCCGGCGGCCGGCGGCCGGCGGCCGGATCCGGGAAGAGCAGCTGCCTGCGCCTCGGATCCTAGCCTGCCTGCAGCCGCTCAAGGCCCCCGGACCTGGACACGGCACATCCCGCTTTGCACCTCGCTCAGCATCCTCCGGGGTCCAGGTTTAAGCCACATGCGGGATGGGCGCGGGGTGTCTTATCGTTTGCCCAGATGGCCAGGAGACGATCCGGGAGCCCCCCTGCCCCCGAGGAAGCTCCGAGGTCCACCTCACGTCACGGCCCAGCCCCTCCCCCGCCGGCGGCCCTGGCCCCTCCTGCCTGCCGCCACCCAGCGGCAGAACCACGTTCTCTGGCGCCCAGGCGCGGAGTCGGCACGGCTGCGCCTTTCGAGGGCGCCAGGGAGAGGTCACTCCTTCCCCCAACCTGTTGCCCCGGCGCGAGTCAAGGAGCCGCTGGCTGTGCCCGGAGGGCGGCCGAGGGAGGGTGGAGCCCTTCAGGGTTCCCCGGCCACTCGCTCCTCCGCACTCCTGCCTTGTGGGCAACAAGACCCCCAGCCTGGGAGGGTCATCGGCCACCCAGATGGCGACATCTGTCTCCTTAACTTGGATGTCAGCTGTGCCCCCGCCTCGCCGTCCACCAAAGGCTACTCGCCTGTTTCTGCATCTCCCCTCTAACTTCTGCGCCCTTTCCCATCACAGTCATCTCCAACTTGCCAGCCTTTTTACCTTTGGCATCTGGATCCCCGCCCTGCACCCACTCTCCACCCCCGGGACCCCAGGCTCGCGCTCTCCCCGTCACCCCTAGCACCCACACCCTCGTCACCCTGTCCCGGGGGCGCCTGGGACCCTCCGCCCGGTTCCGGCCGGTCAGACGCCCCGGGCCGCTTTCCTTTCTGCTGACGCGGGCACTTACTTGTCTCCGGTCTAAAGTGACTCTCTGGTTAAGGGACTAAGAAACCTGATCGCTTGCACACAGCACCCCCATCGCCCCAATTCTACCTTTAGCAAAAGAAGGTTTAGTTTAAGGACACTCGACTGCCAAAGACACTGGGGCTTAAAAAAAAAAAAAAAAAAAACCAAAGGACTTAATTAAAATATAACCGGTTTTGAATTAAATGTCCAGTAAGGGGCAAGATTCTGAGAAGAAATGCCAGCTGGGCATTTCTTGTCATCTTGATGGACTTAGCAGTGGAAAGTGCTGCTAATTAGGAATCCAGGAGAGAATTATCCAGGATGGTTGGGAGATATTTGATGTTGGGGGAGTGGGCAGTGGAGTGGAGAAAGGATAGAATTTATTCTGAGAAGTAAACAAAGTGAAGGAAACATGCTGGTCACTTATCCAGAAGGGCTAAAGATTAATTTGGGATTCAAGGACACTGGCCCCTGCACACACGGTAAAGATGTGACTTTAATGAAGATACAAGTCACTTTCTGAATTTTAAAAGCTGCCACCCTGGCTTGCTGATTTGTGGTTCAGGTCTCTGTGTTGTGTGTGTGTGTGTGTGTGTGTGTGTGTGTGTGCGTGTGTGTACTTCTGCCCACGAGAGACAGAAAAAAAAGACCCTCCCTTATTCAGGGGGCACCTGCCAGTGTTAAAAGCTGAGGGGCCTCAGATCCCCAGGTGCTTGGGAGAGGCTCCATCTTAACAAGTCCAAGGGGAGAGGTGACTTCTCTCCCAAGGTTTCAGAACTCAAAAGTGAGCCTTTTTATTGACGTGTCCTTGCTTGGTGAGTACCCAGGACCGGAAGGCAGGAACCCAGCTCCCTGGCACATACAGGGGGCACTCAGGGGCAGCTCTCCTGTGCCTGCACCCCTGTCTCTTCGCCACCCCAACCCACCCCCAGCACATACCACCGGCCTTTTAGCCCCTTAACCCAGGGTAGGTGATCCTCCTTCCTGGAGTTGGATTCAGAGGCTAAACTAGAAGTGTTCTGTGTGACTCCACGGCCTGGGGACTGCGCTGGGTCTGGGGTTCTTCCTGGAGGCAACCATGACATTCTAATTGGCATCAGCATGGAGTGCTTTCAATACCGTGGGGCTGGACCACAACCCCACAAGCTAAAGCATTTGATTGGATTTTAAACATAAAGGGAAGTTGCTGGGCATGTGGCAGTGGAAGATGGATCAGTAAATGACTAACAGATAATGGAAACACTGTGTCCCTGGATCTCAGCGATGGCCGCACAGATAGGGACTTCACCTGTTGGATGAAGAAAAAGGAGACCCCGTAGGAAGAAATAATTGCTGGCAAAATCTCCAGTCTTTCTAAGAACGTGCCGACACTTAGAGTTGTTCCAAGCAGGGCTGGAGGAAGCATATATTTATTCTTCCAGGTTTCCCACATCCCATTTCTTTTCCCTAAAACACAAGAAATCTTTTCTCCTCCTGCCTATCAGCCTACAGCATCATTCCCTTTCTCCATTAGTCTACCTTCCTGTATATACCCTTAGATTGGCTTAGTTCACCTAAGTTCACTCTCTGCCAGATGAAAACACACATTCAATATTAGCCTTGGTTTAAAAGTTCTACTCTTTCAAGCCCATTCATTGAGATTTATTTTATTACAAATGTGTACGGTGGGGTGTTGGGAGGGAGTAAACAGATGTCTAGCGTGGGGACAGTCAATTCTTTCATTTTTCTTTTTCAACAGAACATTTTTATTAAACTTAACTTTCTGGTCTGGTACTTTGCCTATGTTCTTTGACCAAAACTCAGCCTGGGTGGGGGGTGAGTGGGTGGTGGGGGCCTGGATGGTATAGAACCATGGATGTCTCAAATGAAAGTTTCACAAAGCAATGACTAGAAATCTTAAAAAAAAACAAAAAAAAAAAAACCAGAACTCTTCCGCCCTGGCTTCCTAAATAAATAGCCCCGTTTGCAAATTCCTATCAATTATTACGTGATGGGAAAAATCCTATCTGAAAATAAAGCATGTGAACGTGGAGAATTTTAATTAAATCTTACTGTGGATATAATAACATGGAAGTGATTTTTCATTCGGCGCTTGCCTGCTCACCAGTGTTTTATGGCGTTTTCTTGCCTCTGACTTTATTTTAAAATATTAGACGAGGTGGAGAATTATAAACGACTCTTTCCTTATCTGTACTGCTCACATATCCAGGATCAGAGGAGCTGATTAAGAAAGAAGTCAGAGGCAACGTTGGATTCATAATGATTTGGAATAATGAATCCTTATCTCTGCTTTCCAGATTATCTGCCTTTCAGCTCCCAATGTTTTGTTACATGGGATAATTTATTGCATCTAATACATCACAATGAATCTGATGGTAGAAAGTGATGGCCGACGTTGTGAAAGGGGGCCCTTATTTTTTATCCTGGGGCAATGAAACTGCTTTTTGCAGTTTTTAATTGGGAAAATATAAGGTAGATCTGATAAAAAAAAAAAAAAAGAGCTGGGTATAATCTTGCCTGCTCGGGCTTTACCACGCTGCTCTTTAATTAGTGTGTCAATTTCAGGCTGAAATTAACAAGATCGACCTGAAACCCGGGCTTAGTTTCTCCCCAGCACCTAGATCCTAATTTTTAACATGATTTATTTTTATGAAAAAGGAGATGATTAATCATAAACACTGAGGAGAGCACAGAACCGAGTTGAGATAAAATGCCATTTGCATCTTTATATAGAAAGATACCAATAATGTTAATTTTTCAGAGATTTCTTCACTCCTTGCCATCTCCTGCCCCCACTCAGCTCCCACCCTGACCGCTGGCCACTCCAGCCCCATTCCTAGGAAACAAGAAAAAAAAAATCAACTCCAGATTCCTCTTTGGTATTCACTGATCTTTCTTTTAAGGGTATATATTTTTATATATTGTCAGCTCCTCTGGCTTTGTCTGTTAACACATGCAGAATTTTACAGGTTTCCTTCCCTCCTCAGAGCAGTGGGCTGGCTGGATGCCTGTCTCTCTTCCACCTACCCTCATCATCTTCCTTCCATTTTAGAGTTAGAGAGAGGAGGACGCACATCTCATTTAATGGTTAATTAGTTACAATAATTGGCATTTTTGTTTCTTTTGTCTTTTGCCCTAGCCCAGGGAACAAAAGCCATGTGAACGCAACAGGCTTTCCTCTGTGTTTCTTTCAGGACCAACTTAAGAATCCAAGGCTACACCCGGGTTCCTCCCTACCCGAGATGCACTAGCCACCTCCTGGCTTCCAGGAAGTAAGAAGGGGCAGGAGTCACTAGTAATTTGCTCTTTAAGCTTTTTGTGCCTGTTGATTACTTTCTGGTTGCTTGGATTAAACAATCGTTGCAAATATGCAAACCAGTGAAAGGCAATTCATACATATTCGCTCTCCAATTGTTCCTCCTGACGTCAGATCATAATTTCTTGGTAATTGGATGGCTTGCACCCGAATAATGCGCATCTGACATTTTCCACGTTTGCTCTGGGTTGTACTAGATTTTGTACTGGGAGTCGGGGGGGCAGGGAGGAGGAATTGATTTTTTTTTTTAACAATTCTTTTCTGTGCACTGAAGTTCCTGCTGTCTCCCTTCCCTACACTTAAGAATATTTGCTTATAAAGTGTGAGGATATGGCAGTTTGTTTCTTAGGAATATCATTCCCTAGGCAGTTCTTGGGTAGCTTGAAGAAAGTTGAAGACAGGCTGGTAAAGATGGAGGAAATGGGGATACAGTTGGGGCAGAAGCAGGGGTGAGTGTCTGTGGAGCCGGAACCACTTCTCTTTCTCTGCTCGGATCTGCAAAGTGTCCCGCTCTGTCACTTTGTCACATCAGGCTACGCTCTCAGCTCTGAAGTCAAGTCTCCATCCCTGACCGTGACCCTACACACTCAAGTCATTAAAAGCTTGAAGCTTGATTATAAAGATGTTTCAGGTTTTAGGCAGGTGGTCCCAGAGAGAGACCTGACTTTTTGATATTTTCTCTTTGCCTTCACCTCAGCCTTAGTTCAGTGGACCTAGACCTCTAGGTCCGATTCTGTATCCAGTACTTTGGGATTGCCTCTCCTTCCCCCTCTCTCTCCTTCCCTGACCCCCTCTTCATCCCATCCCCCTCTTTCTTTTGCTCTCTTTTCCTTCTCTTTAGGACACATCACTCCAAGAATTTCAAGTATCAATTATAAGTAATATTAATTTCTCGACCCCAACCAGTGAAGAGCAGATGATCTGATAGGAATATAAAAACGGTGCTTCCCTAGATATAACAGACCAGTGGAGCCTGCTGGGCCGATTCCCATGGCCAGATGAACATTCAATTTTCCAGCATTATCTCCGCACTTAAACTCGCTTTCTCCGTTTCTGTGCCAAGATAAATTTGCATAATATTTGCAGCTGTAATTAGCTGATGAGCATCTCCTAGCCTCCTCCTTTTGTTTCTCTCTGCATTTGGTCTTCCACTGATGCTACGTTTGATCTTTAATATTATAGGATTCCCGATAGAGGACTGCATATCTTATCTCCTGGGCTCCAAAATCTTTTAAGAAGGACGGTGGGGGGCGGGTGCAGAGGGAGGGGTGTAGGGAGAAGAAGGCTGAGTGGGGCAAGTGAAGCCTTACTAATCACAGTTGGAAAAGATTATGATGGTAGAAGGTATAGGTAGTGACAGAACAGACGAGAGAGATGCAGAACTCTGGAAACGGAGGAGTCTGGAATGAATAGGTTTATTTAGAGAATGCAAGAGTGCGGTTTGGGGGCTGGGCTGAGAGCTGGAACATAGGTAGGGGAGTGCGGCTGGCATCCAGCCTCAGAGGGTACGGCCCTTCCTCCCTTTCAGGGAAACCAGTCACTGCCCATCCAGGGTCCGGGTAGGACGCTCTGGTGGGTTGCTCCCTTCAAGCAGAAACTGGAGCTTTTGAAACCAGGCAACACCTTTATCTGCTCATCTGTTTGTCTCTGTTAATAGAGACCAGGGCACTCCTGAATTTCTAATACACCACTAACACTTCATTCCCTCCAGCGCTGTTTAAAAGAAAGCCCAACCAAAAAAAAAAAAGAAGAAGAAGAAGAAGAAGAAAAGAAAAGGGGAAAAATGAAAAGAAAAAAAGATACAAGGGACTAAGTATAAGGAGAGGGGGAGTCGGTTGCACTGAATGGCGTTGACTCCGGAAGTGGAGCGAAACCAGAAAAGTGGCCCCTGGCCTGGGTTGTCATGGTTGTGTTCCTTTCCTCCAAACCAGGAGTCTTCTAACTTGGGTGGCGGCAGGGTGGGAGGGCGGGAGGATTAGAGGAGCCACTGGTTGAATTAGTACTTGTGGGAATCCGGGGAGGAGAGGGAGAAAGGAAAGGAAAGAGGCAGGAGGAGGGGGAAAAAGAAGACAAGAAAGAGTCGATTTCCATGCCAATCATCGGAACAAATAGCTAACATTTAACGTTTACACCCGCACTGGCGGCGCCCTGGCGCTCCGAGGACCTGGAGCCGAGCTAAAATGTCCCGAAAGCCTTTGGAGAAAACGAGTTTCCAGCTCTCAGGTTCTCTCCGTCCCCCCTTCCGTGAGGCTTCGGTTTCAGGCTGGACTTGTCCAATGTCTGCGTCGCTGCTCCGAGCCCCCAAATGAGTGTCAAAGAGGCGAATATCAAATAGCGCCGGGGTCAAGGCGATTTAGTTAACCGCGCGGGGCGCTCGGGACTTGAAACTTGTGTGGGACTCCAGAGGGAGTAAGACAGGCGGAGGGAGGGCTGGTGAATGAATGAATGATGATGAGTGAATGAAGACTTAGTGGAAAGGACACGCAGGCATTCGTGGGGCTGAGAGCGCCTCCACGCACTTCCTCTCCGCTGCAGGGCAAAAAGCAACGCTCTCGGTTGGAGAAAAGTTCCTTTAAAAACTTTAATTTTTTTGTGTAATGAGGCCAATTTTCTAAAGCAAAGCCAAGCCATTGGGCTCTTGTCTGGCCCTTCAGCGTGTACCTTTTATCATTGTATTGCCTCAAGGCCTCAGGGTCGCCATCTGCCAAACTGGTGGGGCAAGACCAGAGGATGGCCAAGGTCCCTTCTTCCCGCTTTGAAAAAGCAGGCCGCGGGCCTAGGGAGGTTAACGGTGGGGGCGGGGCGGGGGGGACGAGGAAAGGAGTTCAGGTCCACAACCCCAATGCGCCCTGGAGACCCCAGCACTGCCCCCGCCCTCCCTACACACACACACACTCAGTCCGGGCCACAGGCGCTGACCAGACAGACTTCCAGCAGCGAGACTTCAAACTCGCCCAGTGCGACTTCAGGGTGCCCCCTCCAACCCACTCCCACCCCGAGCTCGGCCGCCTGGAGCAACAGCACTTATTCTCGATTATTCGTTCATTCTCGGGCTCGCCGTCTAGGGAAGTCCGGCTCGTCCCTCTTCGGCCCACCAAGACTCCTTAGGCGCGCTCTGCGCAGTCTTGGCCGGTTAAGTGTTTGCAAGAGAGCATCCTCTTTTGGGAGGAAAGGCGGAGTTGTGGGGGAGCGGTGGTTGCGGATTGAGGTTTCTTTCAAAGTTCCCAACTCCAGAGCCAGAGAGGAAGTCCAAGCGGACGCAGTCTTCAGCTGCACCGTGCGCCGGGTTAGTAATCGATTAACCCAAGCCCGCTCCTTAGGATTTCACGGTGTCTTCCCCTCCCCCCCGCCCTTTAGTTTTGAAACCCAGGTTTCCGTGCGCAAGCGGGGATGGGGGACCTTTGCACGTGCGCCGATCTGCGTGCGCGGGCGTCGCAGCCTGTGCTCCGGGGCGGGAAGGGGGTCGGGGAGGAGACCGCGGCTGGGGTGGGCTGGGGTGGGGAGTTATGGGCACCAGACTTGATTTACTTCCCCAAACCCTGAGTAGAATATCTGGTGGAGGCAGTAGGCAGGCGGCAAGACGTTGCTTCGGGAGGCTGATCAGGCTTCAGGACTGGCACCCAGGTCTCCATTATCCTTTCGGCCTCGCCCCCGCCTCCATCAACTCCCCCAGACCCTCACCTTCCACCCCTCGGGCGCAGTGCGGGGTCTGTCCGAGGCCGAGCGCCTGGACCATGGCCATCCAGTATGGTGCCTGAGGGGTGAGGGTCTGTGCACTAGCGAAGTGCCCGGACGTGCGGGGTAGGCTGGCGGGGGAGGGGTGGCGCTGTCTACTTAAATAACCCTTCTCTTGGTGAGTCCCTCTCCTCGGTGTAATTCTCAGAGATAGTCATGAGGACTAATCGCGATGCTACTTTCCCCCTTCTTTCTCAAATTAAAAAAAAAAAAGAGAGAGAGAGAAATGCGCACCCAACTCCACTAGCGTTCGGGTTGTGGAGAGAAATTCTCCAATAGAGCAGTGTAATTTCTCAGTTGATTTTGATTGACACACTGTCCCTGGGATCATGTGTTAATCCCTTCTTCACTCAAGCCTTTTCATAACTCATTTCTGTCTTGCTAGATGGGGACTCTGATGGTTACCGAGGCAACCACGATAGCGCTAAGCTATTTCCCTCTCTGCAAGGAGACCATTATTCCGCATGCATAGGCCATTTGCAACAGAGGTCGTCGCAAAGTCATTCACAACACAGCACACACGTTTATTAAACTTTTATTCTCTTTTTCCCCCAACACAGAAACTAGTGTGCCCTTGTACGGGGAGTGAGGCATCATTGTCCGGCCCCGCGTTGGCAGCCACTGCTCTTGAGGGCGCGGGCCCCTCGCGGACACTCAGCACCCGCCACCGCCGCGCGGGGGTCAAAAGTCCCCCCACTTCCCCATCTGCCCTTTGAGTCTTCTCTGATGCCACTTCTGGGCCCTCGGGGATAAGAAGAGGCGGGGGCAGCGTCTCAGTGCAGCCGGGAACCGGCCTCTCCGGCCGCACGACCTCCGCCTGGGAGGTCGGGATTTCACCTTCCTAGGCAGGCGCCCCCCTTCCTCGGAGTCCCCCTCGCCGACATCCCCTTTTTCCTCCCCGCCTGGGGACCTGGGCTTGCCGGGCGTCAAAGCTACCTGCCTGGACTGCTCGGATCGTGGATTTCTGTTCCCATTCTGGCCACGAAAAGGGCAGGCGAGGCGCCCAGGCTCCGGCCTGGCCCCACACGTGGGGGGCGCCGGGAACCGGAGTGGTTGGGACCCCAGACTTCTGGCCGGGGGTTGGGGCTGGCGGGGAGGGGGTGGAAGACCTGGACTGTCTGGGGCGGTCAGTCAGGAGCATTATTACCCCAGACCCGTCTGGGTTAAGGCAAACACAGCAAACACCTGTCTTCCTTGTGCGGGGAGCTCCCCAGAGCCACAGGGCAGCTGAGAGGGCCCTGGATCCTCCGCCACTACTTGCATCTTCTCCCACTTCCTCCCTCCCTTTCTTTTGCTTCCCTTGGCCCTTCCCTGTCTTTGTTTTTTATGGGGGTAGACCCACAAGGCCCCTAGGGAGTGCTCTCTACCTGATGGGAGGAAACGGGCCTCCACCAGCCCCAGGCCCCCTCACTGCCTTCCCCCACCTGAACCCCAGCTCCCTGAGGTCCCCCAGAGGATGCACCTGCCTCACCCACAGCCAGGGTTGTCCCCTGGAGCCTGTCCTTACCCTCCTCCCCCACCAGGACCGGCTGGCTGGGCGATAGCTCCCTGCACTGAAGGCGCCAGCAGGGAGCACAGACCTGGAGGCAGGCAAAGGTGTCGGGCCGGCTCGGCTCAGCATGCAGCAGGTCCTCCAGAGGGCTGCAAGGGTCAGCCTCCCTCCCCAAGCCCAGCGTTGCCCACCTTCTGTCAAGGTCCCACAGGTGATGCTGAAGGCTGGAGGGGATGCCATCTGCACGGGTGCCCCTCCCCCATTCTGTCCCCAGAGAGAGGGGTTGCTTTGTTCAGCCTCAGAGGTGACATCACCTGTCCCGTGGGAATGCACCTGGCTGGGGTGGAGGGCACCGAAGAGCCTGTGATCTGGTGGGGCTGGGGTGCTGGGGAAGGGGCAAGGAGGGACCCTTCCCGGGGGTCAGCTGGCTCATCCTGGGTCAGACCTCCCCAGTAAAGGCATATGGACAGGGGAACCTCCAGCCACAGCCTTCCCAGGGGGGTGTGCAGGCCCCAGAATCTAGAGCCCCGGGCAGAGGGTGCCAGGCTGGGGAACTGAGTCGGGACACGGCTGGGTGGGCGGCAGTGGCCCAGGGGAGCCTGCAGGAAGTGGGCTGTGTGTAGGCAGCTGTTCTCACTTTTTACAAGGAGATCCCAGCCACGGAAAGTGCATTTCGGGGGCGGGGGGTGGGGGGCTGGGAGCAGAGCCAGGAGGAAGCAGAAAGAGTTCCTGTCGTGGCCACAGCCAGGTCACACGCTCCCCCCTCCCCAAACTGTGCCTGGTGTTGGCAGGAGGGTGGCAGAGGCCTGAGTCTGGGTGAGGGTCAGCTTGGGTTCAAGGCACGTGAGGAAGGGGAGGAGAAGGACTGCAGGTCCCCAGGCCTCAGGGGCCAGACCCCAGTGCACTCAGGCTGGTTGTGGAGGGGACGATAGTCCTAGCACACTCGGGGCCCCTGGGGGTCTTGGCTGAGGGTTGGCTTTAGATCTGGCCACCTGACCTCTGCAAGTTGGAAGGCACCGCACGTCACACAGACTCATCACCCACCTGAGTTATCTCGGGGGAAACCAGACTGACAAAACTGTTCTAAGGAAAGGGCCCTCCAGGTTATAGGAAGCCAGGCCACTTACACCAAAGGCCACAGCAATCTGGAGATGTTACGACAGCATCTGCATCCATCATAAAATACATTGGTTATGAAATAATGCTTATTAAACTCCGAACCCCCGGTAAGATAGGTTTATCCCCCTTTTGCAGGTGACCCAGCCTGTCTGGTCATGACGCCAGCCCTCGTTATTGCTCCTAGGGCTTCATTTCTTCCAGGAGACCTCAGTGTATGCTGGGGAATGTCCATGGGGTAACTGGAGTATTTCTGTGTCTTCGTCCTTCCTGTAACCTTGTGTTTGCCTGATGGGCACCCTGCTAAGCTATGAGACAGAGGAAACTGCCTCTGTGCCCAGGTAGAGGTGGGGGGGGAGGACAAGCAAATGGATCACTTGAGATGCAATAAACAGTCTGTAAAAAAGCCTGCTGTGTGAGAACAGAGGACAGAAAGCTTGGGTGTGTCCCCAAATGTTCACCCAATTGGGAAGCTGGATCTGGCTCTTGGGTTGCTCACAGTGCAGGGCAGGCAAGGAAGAGATTTTCCAGAAGTAAACAGGCAAGTTCAATAGCACTGGGATGGGGAGGGGGTGGGGAAGGGCCTGGAGGGTTGGAGAAAGGATGAGAAAACTTTGGGGAGGGGGGTTCCCAGGTGACGCTTTTGGTAAAGAACCTGCCTGTCAATGCAGGAGATGTAAGAGATTGGGTTTGATTCCGGGATTGGGAAGATCCCCTGGAGAAGGGCATGGCAACCCACTCCAGTATTCTTGCCTGGAGAATCCCATGGACAGAGAGGCCTGGCAGACTACAGTCCATAGGGTTGCAAAGAGCCAGACACAACTGAATCAGCTTAACACACTTGAGCAGGGGAGGAGTGGGAGAGGTCAAAACTCAGGGCAGTGAACTGTGGAGTCCAGCTAAGTGGCTTTATCTGGTGGGCACTGGGGAACCAGTGATGGTTCACACAGAGGAGCAGCAGCATCAGAACGAATGAAGTTAGAGATTCCATGTGCCATTCTGATGATAGGTCTCCCCCTGCCCGCCCCCCCCACCCAGCCACATGCCCAGAAGTAAAGTGTTTGCCTCAATAATTTCAAATTGCAACTGAGTAATGCTCCCCCCCCCCCCCACCCCACCCCCACCCGACCCCTGGCAAATGCTTAGGCAAAAGCAACACTTACAGCAAGGCTCCTGTGTCTCTGTGCATTTTCTCACGATGGCTGCTAGGGACCCTGGTCCCCTGGGCTCTTGTGAGTGTGTTGAGAGCAGAGCTCTGGTCGCTGGCTATGATGCAGGCACGTCCCTGCCTGGACCAAATGCACTCTGACAGTTTCACAGCTGTGACAGAAGTCAACCAAAGCCCGGAAGGCAAGCGGTGACACCACCTAGAGCACCACGCTGCGCGGTGACTGTGATGGCAAGAGACGGGGAAGCCGCTGCCCTCATGAATATATGGCAGGCATCTACAAACCCTCACGCTAATTGATGGGCTCCCTATATATCATCCTAGATAAAGGGCCCCTGTGCAGTAAATGCTGATGTTGAGAACACCCTGATAGGGCTTTGTTAACAAGAAGATAACAGGAGAGCAAGATATGTTTGTTTAGCTGCCTATAGATAAACCCAATAGGTCTTCGTTAACTTTTCATGACTGATGGCAACCGCTAACCATGATAAATAATCCTGCGACGGGGAACTTTATTTAAAGTGCCAGAAATGGGACCTACATTTTTAGCTCTTTTGAATGAAGAGGAAGCATTTTCTGAGTGTGAGCACACCTATGTGATGGTACACCCATGCTCAATTTTCACTAAATAATTTAAATCATCCTCTGAACCCCTGAACCAAGTTGACCTTTGATGCTTTTTCAGGGTTTGCTGTGTTTCAGCCTCATGGAAGTGGAGCAGGTCTGCAGGAGGAACTGGATTTTTACAGAATGAAATCTAGTCCAAAAAGCCGCAGAACCTTGGGAAATCAACAAATGTTTTTGGAGCAGCTACAAACAGGTGAAAATGCTTCAATATTTTAAAAAATATTTCTCAATATTTGTTAGGAATATGGTGGCCAGAGATGGCCCATCTGTCAGCATATTGGAAGTTGCAAAGTCTTATCCAAAACTGATGGCTGCATAAAGATTTATTTTTCAGAGCTAAAGAGGTAAGTTTCTCACTGTCTTAAACGATGTCTTGATACCTCATGTTTTACCTCATGTCTGACACTTTGCAACCCTATGGACTGTAGCCCACCAAGCTCCTCTGTCCAGAGGATTCTCCAGGCAAGAATACTGGAGTGGGTTGCCATGCCCTCCTCCAGGGGATCTTCCTGACCCAGAGATCGATGGGTCCCCAAATCAGGCTGCAAGTGTGTGGAAGGCAGCTATTTCATAAACCAGCTTCAAAAGAGACCAAACTTGTGTGCTACTGGAAAAAATGATCATCCCACTGTTACCTTTCTTGAAATCTTTTTTTTTTTTTTTTTTTACTAAAAGCATCATTTGAATTTTATCTTTGCTAAAATGCTAGGAGGAGTGAGGCGTCTGACCTGGTCGAATAATCTTCTGTAACCTGCAGACTAAACAAATTTGGTGGAAGAAGTCACTCTGGATCTCTAAAGTGACCCAAATTTGCCACCAGTAAATGGAGATCTCAGATGAAATGATGTTTCTTTTAAAAAAGAATATGAAGTGGAATTTGTTCTAATACAGAAAAAAAGACTGCAAAAGCCACAGGTTAAATATATCCTAAGGTACTAGGGAAAGCTTTCTGTCTGTCTTTTTTTCCCCTGATGTGTCACAAATAAGAAAGAGCTATTGTAGTTCAGGCCCGCTTTTGGTTCTAAGAGAAAGCTCCGGTTGGGCTCACTCTCCGGGGCAGCTTGGTCCTGAAAGCATCAGATTTGATGCCCTAGACTCCCTGGAACCATGAGTTCACATCCCCAAGGGCCTGGGCTCAACCCTTCCTCCTTCCTGGGCAATAAATAGCATGGAAACCAGGTTATCTGCGTGGCCAACTTTCAGGATAGACCTTGCAAACAGAGACGGGGTGGACCCAAGCAGTCACGTGGTGCTTTCCATTACCATGGGATTCTCTGAAGGGTGGCTGCAAGCAGCCATCCGAAGCAACTAAGCACCCCAGCGATCCCAGGAGACACTTCTCGCAGGTTTCTAATAGAAGGCCATTTCAAAGCCTGCCTAGACTCCGAGGCAGCTGGCTCCCTTTACCCTGATGTAAAGCCATTGGGTGGCTCCATCAGATTAGGTGTCAGACGGGGAGGGAATTCTGAATGTTTACCGTTGCATCCAGCTTTCAGTGGCAGTTCTATAGCGTCTTCATATCTTAGCACTCTATTTTGTTTTCGTGATTAGTGGGTTGGCTTAGGTACAACATGATTACTCTTTCTTCCTTTCTTTCTGGCTCAAAGTGATGGTACCCTCACCTGAGTTTCAACAGTCAAGTTACTGAAGCCATGGCACACTGCTTTAAACTTCTGCCACTTCTTCTTTACCTAAGGGGCACCGTCTCTACCTGAGCTTTGAATCGATTGTTTGCCCACTTTCTGACACAACTCTACTTAATATGAAAGACCAGCTTTTCTTGTGGGAAAAACAAAAAAATTCAGACAGTGCCAGCCAAGACCATCCAATGGTTGGGCTGAGGTTTGTCTTAGTGACCTGAGCTGTCATTGCACCTGAGCAGTGACTGGACCAGACAGCTCTCCTGGGCCTTCGCTTACTATTTCTGCAAATTATTGCTTTTCTGTCTGACGTTTGAGCGCCAACAAAACATGAGTAACAGCTTTAATGAAGCCAAATTCTTATTTCCAACTGCATGATGCGTATTCAAAAAGATGGCCCCGTGATGTGACTTTTGTGCCTGTAAACTGCACAGTTTTGAAAATTACACACGAAAGTTGATGTAGGAACTGCTGTGAGCTGTAGATTGTAATCACACTATATATCTTTATATAAACATCCTTCAGATGAGTCTGTATCCACAGACCTCTGAGAGACAACGTGGGCTGCTCTCAGCATTAGCCAGTTCTTTGGCAAAGGAGGTGAATACACTTCTTATGGCAGAAATACTGTCTTTTGAATTCGGTCAGGATTTCTGCTGCATTAAATTGCTGTATTGTCTGTGACCACGGAGTGAAACGTGGGCTAGCTTGGTTTGGGCAGGCTGGGTAATTTGAAGCCCTCCAAGAGGGCTGAGTATTTTGTAATTGATAAGCAAAACTTCTCTGTTTTTTTTTTTTTTTTAGTGATTTGAAACAAAATTTAATAACAGTGGTTTGTGTGTAAAAACATTCCAACAAATAACTAACCGTCCAACAAATGAAGTAACTGTTGAAAGGGTCTGTATTATCCTCACGATGCTAGAAGCAGCATGGAAGCAGCTCACACGCCATGGATCCAGTGTATATGTATGAACAACTGTGTTCCTGTTACCAGTGTGGTGGGAAAGTTTACTGCAATCTTACACAAACCACTGAGAATTGGTATTTTGTACATGGGAGAAGACTCCTGGATACATACTCCTGGATACTCCTGGATACTTAATGAGAAAATGTTACTAAGTTGAAAACATTAAACTCTTTATGTTTCTTGCCTTTTCCATCTATTGACAGTAAAGCTACATAAATACCTCTATACCTTTAAGAATATCCTCTGGTGCAGGAAATGTTAGGGAATATACCCACCCGGGCAGTAGCTCTCTGCCACCTCACCGCTGTACAGCCATTGTCCCTGCTAAAGACATGCTCTTCTGCTGTTCTTCCTAAAAATGTGCTCTTGTGAAAGGTAAACAGCCTGAAAACGATGTGCCTATTTGTTTTAATTGGAGGATCATTGCTTTACTTTTTAAAATTTATTTTTAATTGGAAGACAATGCTTATTTTTTGTATCTTGGTTTCATTTCAATTTTTTAACTGTAAGTCCATGTTTTTAAAAATAAATCCACACCTTTAAAATGTTGAGGGTAGTGGATCCCACATGCCGCAACTAACAGCCAGTGCAGCCAAATAAATAAATAAATACTTTTTTTTTTTTTAATGCCAAGGGCAAGTCAGCATTTATGATGGGGTTCCTTGCATACAACACATATACTACTTCACCCATGGACCTGACATTGTATCAGACAGTGGATAGATCTGATGTGTCATTACCTCTGAAACGGAACTAATTTATTTATAATATTTCAAGTCTCGAGCCCAATGTGAGAGATCTCATGGGACCTCTTAGTTTCAAATTGACGAGGCTGAGGCCCTGGGGAGAGCTGGGCACACGCTCAGAAAATGAGGCTATGATGTCAGGACTGAGCGACTTCCCTTTCACTTTTCACTTTCATGCATTGGAGAAGGAAATGGCAACCCACTCCAGTGTTCTTGCCTGGAGAATCCCAGGAATGGTGGAGCCTGGTGTGTTGCCATCTATGGGGTCGCACAGAGTTAGACACGACTGAAGTGACTTAGCAGCAGCAGCAGCAGATGGGATCGGATGCCTTGATTTTTGTTTTTGAATGTTTGGTTTTCTATGATGTCAGAGCTCTGTTGAAGGAGCAAAGAGTGCCCACAGTCATGCGTGTCCCAAAGCTGAGGTGATGTGCTAGCAACTGGCAGCCTGTGCTCATCTACATTTCAACTGGTTAAAATTACTTTTAAATTTAAATGTTACTTTAAAAAGTACTGTAACATTTTTTGTTAAAATTAATATATCTTTTAATTTCAATTAGTTAGAATTAAACAAAACTAGGGATTCCCTGGTGGTCCAGTGGCTCAGACTTTGTCTTCTCAGAGCAGGGGGCCAGGGTTTGATCTCTGGTTGGGGAACTAGATCCCAAGTGCCGTGCCTCAGCTAAGAATCCCACACACCACAGCTAAGACTCGGCTCAGACAAAGAAACAAAATTTTTACTAAATAAATATTATTTTAAAATTCAGCAAAATTAAACATTCAGTTTATTAGCTGCAGTAGCTGTGTTTCAAATGCTCCACAACCCATGTGGCGGTGGCCCCTATATTGGACAGAGCAGAAGTGAAAAGAAAGACGTATCCCATCTTCACGGTGTGAGCCGGGAGATGAATGCACTGACCTTAGAACACAAATGCTTGTGTGCCTGAGAGATTCCTGACCACGTGGGGAAAGGGTGCAATGGCAGATCCTCCACTAGAGGGTGCTCTAGACACCAGCGCACCCTTCCTGCTGGATCACATTCAGAGGGTGCTGAAAAACTCCTCTTGGTTAAGAGAAAGTTGGGTTTCCTTCCTTTCAGTGCAGTTCAGTTGCTCAGTCCTGTCTGATTCTTTGCGACTCCATGTACTGCAGCAAGCCAGGCTTCCCTGTCCATCACCAACTCCCCGAGCCTACTACTGAGTTAGTGATGCCATCCAGCCATCTCATCCTCTGTTGTCCCCTTCTCCCTCTCTCCTTCAATCCTTCCCAGCATCAGGGTCTTTCCAATGAGTCATTTCTTCGAATCAGGTGGCCAAAGTGTTGGAGCTTCAGCTTTAGCATCGATCCTTCCAATGAACACCCAGGACTGATCTCTTTTAGAATGGACTGGTTGGTTCTCCTTGCAGTTCAAGGGACTCTCAAGAGTCTTCTCCAACACCACAGTTCAAAAGCATTAATTCTTCAGAGCAGTTTTATGGTTCAACTCTCATATCCACACATGACCACTGGAAAAACCATGGCTTTGACTAGATGGACCTTTGTTGGTAAAGTAATGTCTCTGCTTTTTAATATGCCGTCTAGGTTGGTCATAGCTTCTCTTCCAAGGAGCAAGAGTCTTAATTTCATGGCTGCTGTCACCATTTGCAGTGATTTTGGAGCTCAAAAATATAAAGACTGTCACTGTTTCCATTGCTTCCCCGTCTATTTGCCATGAAGTGATGGGACCAGATGCCACGATCTTCATTTTTGAATGTTGAATTTTTAAGCCAGCTTTTTTCACTCTCTTCTTTCACTTTCATCAAGAAGCTCCTTAGTTCTTCTTCACTTTCTGCCATAAGGTTTGTGTCATCTGTGTATCTGAAGTTATTGATATTTCTCCCGGCAATCTTAATTCCCAACTTGTGTTCATCCAGCCCAGCGTTTCTCATGATGTACTCTGCATATAAGTTAAATAAGGAGGGTGACAATATACAGGCTTGACATACTCCTTTCCCAATTTGGAACCAGTCTGTTCCATGTTCAGTTCTAACTGTTACTTCCTGATCTGCATACAGATTTCTCAGGAGTCAGGTCAGGTGATCTGGTATTCCCATCTCTTGAAGAATTTGCCACAGTTTATTGTGATCCACAAAATCAAAGGCTTTGGCGTAGTCAATAAAGCAAAAGTAGATATTTTTCTGGAACTCTCTTGCTTTTTCGATGATCCAGCAGATGTTGGCAATTTGATCTGTGGTTCCTCTGCCTTTTCTAAATCCAGCTTGAGCATCTGGAAGTTCAAAGTTAATGTACTGTTGAAGCCTGGCTTGGAGAATTTTGTGCATTACTTTGCTAGCGTGAGAGATGAGTGCGACTGTGCGGTAGTTCTGATCTATTTCCTGCACCGAGGCCTGAAGCTGTTCAGGAATGGGCAGGTAAAGCCATGGGCGTGCTGGAGTGAGGGTGCAGTCTAGCAAGTGCTTGTCCTCTATGATTTACTATTTCATTTTTTTTCAAATTTTGAAGTTTTTATTTTGTTTTGGGGTGTAGCCATTAACAATGCTGTGGTGGTTTCAGGTAAACAGTGAAGGGACTCAACCGTACATATAGCTGTATCCATTCTCCCCACATCACCGCCCCATCCAGGCTGACACGCAACACTGAGCGGAGCTCCCTGTGCTGTACCGTAAGTCTTTGTTGGTGCTTCATTCTGAATACAGCAGTGTGTGCATGGCCTTCCTACACTCCCTAACTATCCCTTCCCAAGTCTGTGAGTCTCTGCTTTGTAAGTTCATTTGGGTCATTTCTTTTAGAGTCCACATATACTGTTGTCATATGATATTTCTCCTTCTCTGACTTACTTCACTCCGTGTGATTCTCTCTAGGCTTATCCATGTTGCTGTAAATAGCATTATTTCATTTTTAATGGCTGAGTAATATTCCATTGATCATGTGCATCACCTCTTCTTTATCCATTTATCTGTTGATGGACATTTAGGCTGCTTCTCGGTCTTGGCTATTTATTACTGCAATGAACATTGGGATGCATGAATCTTTTCAGATCATGTTGTTTTTTTTTTTCTTTTCCAGATATATGCCCAGGAGTGGGATTTCAGGGTCATATAGTTTTAGTTTTAGTTCCCTGAGATTATTCAGTGTTAGAATCAGAAAGTGCCAATGCCAAATCCATTGCACTTTGACTTGCTGTGTATTCATATCAGTTGTCTAGGCCTGCTGATGGCAGCATACCTCTCCCTCCACCACCCACCTCTGGGTACTGTACAGATGGGTATAAAGTTGAGCTGGAGAAAATAGGCCCTGGGATGAAGTCTCTCTCCTAGTGACCCTTCTGAATCCAGAAATGAAATCATTGGATAATAAAATCAAATAATGCCTTGTCCAACTTTCAAACCTTGACTGTAAACCAAGATTGCATTTTTAAAATTAAAAAAATTTAAATGAAGTATAGTTGGCTTACAACACTGTGTTAGTTTCAGTTATACAGTAAAGATTCACTTATACATACATATATATATTTGATTCTTTCCAATATAGTTTATCAGAAGATATTGAGTAGAATTCCCTGTGAGATACAGTAGGTTCTTGCTGTTTATCTATTTTTATATAGTACTGTGCGTACATGTTAATTCCAAATTCTTATTTTAGTCTTCCCCTTCCTTCCCCTTTGGTAACCAGAAGTTTGTTTTCTATCTATGAATCTGATTCTGTTTTGTAAACAAGTTCATTTGTACTATTTTTAGATTCCACATATAAGTGATATCATATAATACTTGTCTTTCTCTGACTTACTTCACTTAGTATGATCATCTCGGGTCCAACCATGTTGCTGGAAATGGCATTATTCTTTCTTTTATGGCTGAGTAATATTGCATTGTATATGCAGGCAACATCACCCTTATGGCAGAAAGTGAAGAACTAAAGAGCCTCGTGCTGAAAATGAAAGAAGAGAGTGAAAAAAGTTGACGTAAAACCAAACATTCAAAAACAAAAATCAAAGCATCCGATCTCATCTGCTGCTGCTGCTGCTGAGTCACTTCAGTCGTGTCCGACTCTGTGCAACCCCATAGACGGCAGCCCACCAGGCTCCACCATTCCTGGGATTCTCCAGGCAAGAACACTGGAGTGGGTTGCCATTTCCTTCTCCAATGCATGAAAGTGAAAAGTGAAAGGGAAGTCGTTCAGTCGTGTCCGACTCTTCGCGACCCCATGGACTGCAGCCTACCAGTCTCCCTCCATACATGGGATTTTCCAGGCAAGAGTACTGGAGTGGGGTGCCATTGCCTTCTCCTCCGATCTCATCACTTCATGGCCAATAGATGGGGAAACAATGGAAACAGTGAGAGGCTATATTTTGGGGCTCCAAAATCACTGCAGACGGTGAGTGCAGCCATGAAATTAAAAGACGCTTGCTCTTTATAAGAAAAGCTATGACCAACCTAGACAGCATATTAAAAAGCAGAGACATTACTTCGTCAACAAAGGTCCATCTAGTCAAAGCTATGGTTTTTCCAGTAGTCATGTATGGATATGAGAATTGAACCATAAAGAAAGCTGAGCACTGAAGAATTGACGCTTTTGAACTGTGGTGTTGGAGAAGACTCTTTAGAGGGCCTTGGACTGAAAGGAGATCCAAGCAGTCCATCCTAAAGGAAATCAGTCCTGAATATTCCTTGGAAGGAATGATGCTGAAACTGAAGCTCCAACACTTTGGCCACCTGATGTGAAGAACTGACTCATTGGAAAAGACCCTGAAGCTGGGAAAGATTGAAGGTGGGGGGGGAGAAGGGGATGACAGAGGATGAGATGGGTGGATGGCATCATCGACTTGATGGACATGAGTTTGAGCAAGCTCCAGGAGATGGTGAAGGACAGGGAGGCCTGTTGTACTGCAGTCTATGGGGTCCCAAAGAGCTGGACACAACTGAGAGACTGAACTGATACATGTGTACCACACTTCTTTATCCATTCCTCTCTTGATGGGTGTCTAGGTTGCTTCTGTGTCTGGGCTGTTGTGCATAGTGCTCCTGTGAACACAGGGGTGCGTGTATCTCTTTGAATTAAAGCCTTCATATTTTCAGGGCACATGCCCAGGAGTATGGTTGCTGGCCAAGACCATGCTTTAATGGGATATCAAAATCCAGAATCTGAGTCTCATTGTAAATCCAGAATTTATAGAGCACTGAAAAATTAGAAGAGCAAGATAATATCTACTAACAGATTAAAAAAGAATTCCTACAATAGATACTATGGCTCCCATTTGTTGAGCTCTTTCCATGTGTTAAATGCTTTATATCAGATCTCGTTCAATTTTTGCAATTATCAAAAGAAGACATTCTCATTCTCATTTGACAGAGAAGGAAGCTGAGATTTAGAGAAACTAAATATTTTATTCTAGTTCATTTAGCAGTTGAGCAACACAGCCAGGATTCAAACCCAGGTTCTAACCAAAAAAAAAAAAAAAGTGTGCTCTTGGCTACCATCGTGTTGCCTAGATTCCTTAAAATTCAGTTAAAGGTCTAAACACAATTTGAAAAAGACACATAAAGCAGAAAATATGAATTTAATGCATGCAGCTCATCAGCCATCCTATAAGCACTCCAGTGGGGGCCATAGGTCTGGCCAATTCAAGTTCTAAATTCAATTTCATTTCTAAACATTGGTAAAAATACGGTAAGTCAAAAATATTGTTATCATACTTCCAACAATATTTGACTTGGAATGTTCTTCCTGGAAGTGCGCTTGATTCCTAGGAGTCAGAGAGGTCACCTGCCTGTATCACAAGGAAGTTCACCATGTGGAAGGAGTTCAAATCATCCAAAAATTTCATCAGGTTATATTTTGATTATTTCTATTCATATACTGTTTGGAATGTTGACTAAATTTTTTTTTCTAGCTTTTAGAAAGTGAATTCTCTAGAAGGAGGTTTCTGAATGACCAGTTCCTCTTCTCTCCTTCATTCTGTTACTTCCGACATGGCTATTTACAACATCCAGGCTTCCCTGGTGGCTCAGTGGTAGAGAACCTGCCTGCCAGTGCAGGCAATCCCTGGGTCAGGAAGATCCCCCGGAGAAGGGAATGGCAACCCACTCCAGTATTCTTGCCTGGGAAATACCATGGATGGAGGAGCCTGACACGCTACAGTCCATGGGGTTGCAAAGAGTCGAACACAACTTAGCAACTGAACAACAAATGTCAACATTCACAAAAACAAAGAAGGGGCCCAGAATGTCCTGCACATAGCCACATCCACACATATCCCCCCAAACACCATTAGGCATCTCCCCGTGTTCCGGGAATACAGAGATGCCCTGAGGTGTGTGCCCAGCATTGTAGAGAGAAACGACAGAGAATTACATTAGAGACATGCTCAACACCTCAGAGATGGATCCACGCCACAGTGCACAGAAACATGGCCAGTCCTGACTCCTGTTTGACCAAGTTTCAATTTCAGGCCCATGAGACTGAGGAACATCATACCATAAGGCACTGTAAACCAACACAGACGTCGGACTATGTATAGCACGAGTCCTTGTATATAAAATCCTCAAAAGGAAACATGGCATTGAATAAGTGGGATGAACACAAAGGTGGGACAGTCAGGAGAGACCCCGATAAACCCAAGGACGGTGGCGCCTCTGTCGGGAGAGAGGGGTGTGGATGTGGGAGCGGCAGCGTAGACTCAGGCTGCTTCCAAGCACCGCAGCTGTCGTTTAGTCCCTCTCTCATGGCCGACTCTTTGTGACCTCACGGAGGCTCCTCTGTCCATGGGATTCTCCAGGCGAGAACACTGGAGTGGGTTGCCATCTCCTCTTCCAGGGGGCCCTCCCAACCCAGGGATCGAACTCTCATCTCCTGAATCTCTGTAAAAGCCTTATTCCTGATCTGGGAGGCAGTCATCCTGACACCACTTTATAGTCATTTGTTAAAACTCTACATAAGTTTTAACTATTTTTGTGCTTGTTCCTCTCTAGAATAAAATTTTAAAAAAATCTGAATTGGGAAAAAAAAAAAGGCAGTAAGTTGACAAAATTACAACCTTCCCAGGAACTTTGATGCATTGGAGAAGGAAAGGCAACCCACTCCAGTGTTCTTGCCTGGAGATTCCCAGGGATGGGGGAGCCTGGTGGGCTGCTGTCTATGGGGTCACACAGAGTCGGACACGACTGACGAGACTTAGCAGCAGCAGCAAGAACAAAGATTGAATCTAAAACTGAATAAACTCAAACGATGGAACCTTTCGAGAAAAGTCAATCTAATGAACATATTAGAATGAATATAAATATATTCCTGATATAGTATGTGCAGATCAACTCTTTGTTCATCCTGTCATGCTAAATGCCCAGAGGAGAGTTTTGCTTAAAGGAGCACTAACATGGTCCCCCATTCCAGTACTCTTGCCTGGAAAATCCCATGGATGGAGGAGCCTGGTAGGCTGCAGTCCATGGGGTCGCTAAGAGGCGGGCACGACTGAGCAACTTCACATTCACTTTTCACTTTCATGCATTGGAGAAGGAAATGGCAACCCACTCCAGTGTCCTTGCCTGGAGCATCCCAGGGACAGCGGAGCCTGGTGGGCTGCCGTCTATGGGGTCGCAGACTCAGACACGACTGAAGCGACTTAGCAGCAGCAGCAGCAGCGACGTGGTCTCACCAAGGAAGTAGGATAAGAGAGGAAAAAATATTTATAAACACCTATATAGCTTTTTAAAAAGTATGAGGAAAAACGTTTTTTCCTGAACTCTGAACACTTGGGGGCAATCAGAGCTTCCCAAGGCAGCTGCCGCAAAACATGTAGAACACGGCTTTCCTGAAGCTCAGCTAACAACCTCTCCAACGCCATTCTTCACACACATCTCACGTGGAAACAGGCCACGGGTGAGGTTATTAGTATTTCATTTCACTTTGGGCAGAGCATAGCAGAGAGCTGTAAAAATCTGAATCTGAAAACATTTAGGTGGACCACACGGTGATCTTGTTTTACGGGCAGGTGACCTCCCTGACTCCTAGGAACCAAGCGCACTTCCAGGAAGAACAACCCAAGGCAAATTTTGTTGGAAGTATGATAACAACATATTTGACTTAACCATATTCTTACCAATGTTTAGAAACGGAATTGAATTTAGAAACTGAATAGAATTGGCCATACCCATGGGCCCCCATTGGAGTGCTTGCAGGCTGGTTGATGAGCTGCATGCATTAAACTTATATCTTCTTTATGTGTCTTTTTCAAATTATGTTTAGATCTGTAACTGAATGACTACTGATGACTACTTTTATTATAGATTTAAATGAGGCCCTAGAATCAGCACAAACATTTTCTTCAAACCATTGAATTTGGCAGTAGTTAACTAATTAAGGCCAATGAGTCTTCCTTCAGTTTCGTGTAGTTTTGCTTAAGACAGTTCCATTCTAAACGTTTCACTAATCAAAAATAAGACCAAGCTAAAAAAACAAAAAACAAAAAACAAACTCCTCAAAACTTCAAAAGGTTAACAAAATCTTGACTAGGTTCCAAGGATAGAGTAGGAGATAATTGCTAAGGGAAATATCTAAAATGATCCAGTTCTGAAAACCCCACACCTTTACGTCTTGTGGCATCCATCTCTTCACAAAGAAATGCGTTTTTCATATATTGTCAATTCCGCTAGTTCCCAGAATAGTTAATGTAACTGTTTGCTAAGCTTTTCAATATTTTGTTCTAAACAGAAACATTTCAAAGCATACCCATATGGAAAGCCTCTGCGGTCTAAGATGATAGCAAGGTGATGTGGAGAGAAGTGGAGAAAGAACAAGTACAGAAGGGGCTTCAGGAGTCAGTGAAATGCAAGTTAATACACAGAATATTGTGGGAATAAGTACAAAACGGTGGAGGCCTGATGGTGGAGGAAAACTGACCTTGGATCTAACACACATTTGCTATTTTCTGCAGGTTTGCCATTTCCATGAAGTGTGTCCAGCTAACGCTGAACAAACACATCCAAGTGTTTCCAACTGTCCTAGAAACTAACCTACAAGCTGAGTGGTCTGGAATGAGAAAAGGTAACCAGTGGTTGTTTGACTACCTCACATGTAAACTAAATGTTGTGTTTCCCTGATAGAAAGAAGAAAAGGTTCAGCTAACCACCGGAATATCTGATTCCCAGTGTCACCTCCTGGCTGGCACTTGGGGATTAATAGTTTCTTTAGATATTTTGGGCCACGACAAATGCAGGATTCTCAAAGAAAGAGTTTCCTAAGAGAATGACAGATACTACTGTGGAGAGACGTTATTCAGAGCATTATCTGTTTCATTCTTCAGTTGGGACGACTATCTGCTTCTGGACTTGGACTTCTAAGAAGACTGCTGTGATCTGGAGAGATTGGCCATAAAACTATTTGTATTGAAAACTTAGCCCGCGTGCCTTTAGTGGACTTCATTCATTAGCATTCTCACCGGCCGGGTTTCCATATCTCAGTGTTCATTTTATACTTTAATTTGGTTACCAGGGTCTTTGTTGAATCGTCCTATTCAAGGGAGAACAAAGGCGGTTGAGGTGATACCGCGGAGTGAGGCACTATGTTTTATCTTTGTGAAATGCCCGACGGGGCCAGAGTGCTCTGATGCCCTCTGATTTTCTGCAGGACGCTTGGAGCCGCAAATCATCTGGAGGGTAGGGCTCCTTGCTGCGCTTTGGTGCAGACACCTTCAGAAGACAAGCAGCTTGCCAGTCAGAGAAATGAGCTTCTTGACCCCGTGGGGGAGGGGAGCGTGTCCCACTCCCACAGGAAACACCCTCTGTGCCTTTGCATCACATTTGCTCAGTCCTGGCAGTTTTTCCAATGCTTGCCGCTCTGTGACCTTCTCCCTCAAAAGTTAAAACTCACTCTCTTTCAACCCTCCTCCACTGTGGGTAGAAATGTAGATTGGCACAGCCACTGTGGAGAACAGTAGGGAGGTTCCTTAAAACACTAAAAATAGAGCCACCATATGACACTGCAATCGTACTCCTGGGCACACATCCAGAGGAAAACATGATCTGAAATGTGCACCCCGATGTTCAGTGCAGCACTGTTTACAACAGCCAAGACATGGAAGCAACCTAAACGTCCATCAGTAGATGAATGGATAAAGAAGATGTGGTGTATGTATTTATATATTTCATGTATATATGGAAATGGAATACTATTCATCCATTAAAAAGAATGAAATAATGTCATTTGCAGCAACATGCATGGACCTAGAGAGTGTCATACTGAGTCAAGTAAGTCAGAGAGGGAGAAATATCACATGACATCCACTATATGTGGACTCTAAAAAGAAATGCTACAGATGAACTTACAGAGACTCACAGACTTAGAGAATGAACTTATGGTTGTAGAGCGTGGGGGAAAAGGGCCAGTTAGGAGTTTGGGATGGACATGCACACACCGCTGTACTGAAAGTGAATAACCAACAAGGACTTCCTGTAAAGCACGGGGGACTCTGCTCAGTGCTATGTGGCAGCCCAGAGGGGAGGAAGTTTGGGGGAGAATGGATACATGTGTATGTATGGCTGAGTCCCTTTGCTGTACACCTGAAACTACCACAACATTGTTAATCAGCTATGCCCCAATACAAATTTAAAATTTTTTTTAAAAAACACCCCCAAATGCCTTCAATTTTCCAGTCAAAAAACCCCCAAAACCCACTCTCTATTGCATGGGTCCCCTCAAGGTTTTCTCCTGATTAAAACTGTCATCTTTCCCAACATAACCCTTCCTCCTCTCGTCCAACACAGGCTTTTCATTTCCCTATTTAGTTCGACTGCGCTAGCGTGAGTGAATTCATCTCCATCCTCTTTGTGACATCTGAAAACTCTTTTTCTTCAGTGCAACTTTATGCGGGGTGATTCAGCCCAGCTTTCTAACTCTGCTTCGGAACACCGGGGTTTATTCTCTAATCCACATTTCCTTTTGCAGTTTCTTGGACCCCTTTTGGTTGGTGTATGGCTAGCCATCCGGTAGAGACGCAGACCACCAGCCCATTTCACACAGGCTGCTGCACAGTCAGAAGACGGTAACAACTCCAAGTCTCTGGTGGCCTGGACTGGATTCAGCTCACTGACCCAGAGGTGAAAGGCTCTGTATTCCATTACTAATCCCCCGAGCTCTTCGGCCCCCTGAAAGTGATTCTTTGGTTTTATTATTGCAAAGGCCATTTATAAAATCATGAACTGGATTTAGGAAAGCAACCATGAAATAGCAAAGACAACGAACTGATTGAAATTCCTTCAGTGTCCTGTGGGCTGAGGACTCTCAGACAGCGGGACTGGGGGAAAGTTCTGTATCGGCACTGCGTTCTGATTTCAGTGGCGTGACCAGCTCACTTAGATGTGGCAAGGTCAGATCCACTGACCATGCCTTGAGGAACTAAATCCTAAGTAAAGAAAATGGAAAAGCAAACTATGAAATAGCCAATAATCCTTTATTTTGCACTTCCCCACCCTCATCCCTCTCCAAAAAGCACTAATGGGGTAGATTCTGTGCATGTGAAAATATTGTATAAAGTATTTAGGATGATCTCAAATTAATAGAACAAAACCACGTATCTCAACATAGATGCTTTCTTTGTAGGCATAGAAAAATGTTGGCTTCTAGAACAAGGAGAGCAATGAAATACTGCACTCGAGAGGGTGACACTGATCTGCAATTTAACATTCACGGCAGGAAACCTCATTTCTCTAACCACATAATGTTTTAAAATATGGTTAATTCATACACTAATATCAATTTACTTGGCATTTAAAAAAAATCACAATTTCTATTAATATATTTGTATTAGGTTCAAAGCCCATATTCTAGCATTCAAGATATCCATTACACTGGCCCAAGTTGGGATTATTTCAAAATCAAGTAAAAGTCCATATTTATTCCAAAGTTGCTAAAATATGCTAATAAAATTAAATTTGATGTTTTACATTAAAAATAAAATATTTGGTTATCTCTCAGACATCTATTAACATATAATAAATAGTGGGCAGCATAGTAATATAATAAAGTTTTGTGATACCCTGAAATTTGATGCGTTTTTAAAAAAAAATTGCATAATATACTTCATTTCAGCCTTAAACCACAATATCAATGAACAGATTTGCAGAAATAAAACAATATAAACACAAAATGCTACAGTATTTTTTTTTTTTTTTACTTTCAGGGAATCTACATGTCCTTTGAAACAAAGGAAGTCAAACAAATTTACAGAAATAGAAGAGATAACAAAACAATTTCAAATCACAAGCCATAAATTGCCTTGTTTTCCTTCCAACTGCTCAGGTCCTCCCCCAGTGTTCTGCGAGGGTTCAGCTCAAGGTAGGTAACTTTGAACTTACATATGGCTCTTTTTTTTCCAGCCTTCTTTGCTTATGTACAGCAGTTAATTACAGACGTGGCTGAAACCGCAGCGTGTTTCACAGAAAGCCAGAATTAAACACGATAAAAAATTTTTAAAAATAACTACTTCATAAATATTTATTATTTACATTAGGGGAGATCTCCTGGTGTGCAGAGTTTTCATACAAGCTGATGAGATGGGTAAGCCATGAGAAGACCACCAGCAGTTTGGAGGAAAGGGCAAAGCTGGGGGACGACAGAGAGAGAGAGGACAGGTGCGAGAGTCAACAAAAACAAATTGTAGAAGAGCCAACAGGACATGATAGAAACCTTTTTCTTAAAAAATATAAGGTATTTCACAAAATGCCTGAACATTTTACATGTTAGTACTAAAAACAAGGGGTGGGGTGGGGGAAGCTTCATGTATTTTTCATCACAAAAATATTTACTGACACTCCCCCTGGAGTTTTCTTTCATGTGGTTACGATTATCTGACTACAGAGGGGAGGAGGCTGGAGACACATACAGCCGACCCACGTCACCCTCGGGCACGGTCAGGGGCGGGCCACACGCCATCTTCTCAGCTAACACCTTAAGGAAAAGGCCCTGGAGAGAATTGAGGAAAATCGAAAGGAAAGATTATAGTCTTTTTATTAATAATACTTGTCACTGGTAATAGGAAACGGAGGCGAGGCCTCCCCCCCCCCCGTGCATGAGAGTCTTTCTCTGGGGGCGACCACGTGGCCCTCGGCCGGGTGGGGGAACATGTTCTGTCCTCAAGTCTGGCCGGGCTCAGCGTTCGGGGCGATGCGGCGGGGGTGGGCGGGGCACCCCGCTCCAGGCATCAGTGCGCCCGGTGCTTCCGCTTCTTGTGCTTTTATCCTTCTTCCTGTTGGAGCACTTGGGGCAGAACCACTGCATCTCTTCCGGGGGCGCGGCCATGATCCCCACGCAGGGCCTACCACGGGAACCAAGCAAAGAGGCTTCAGCGACACACATCTTCTCAGCCTACGCTTTTCAGGAATTTCACATCATTCAATAATCTGTTAGGATCCCTGGGTTGGGAAGATCCCCTGGAAGAGGGAAAGGCTACCCACTCCAGTATTCTGGCCTGGAGAATTCCATGGATAGTGTAGTCCATGGGGTCACAAAGAGTCGGACACCACTGAGTGACTTTCACTTTCAAGGTGCATTTACCGGACACCCAAGTCACCAGCTCTGGTGGACAGGCGCTGCTGCACTCCTGCTGGGCGTGTGGGTGATCACCTTACACGAGCCCCTTCCCCAGGCGCTGCTGGAGACATTAATTAGCTCATTCATCCTTTCAGCCAGAAATAGTCTAATTCTTCTGAGCCACGGCTTTGTTTTTATCTCAGAGACATTGCATAGCATGTGACTAAGTGGATGCCTATCTTTTCATATCTGATATTTTTAAGATAACGCAGCGAGGCAGTCTGCATGCATCCTGATTCTGCGCCATCAGTTTGGGAGGGCGCTGAGGAGCCGGGGAAGCCACACAGGCTGCCCCTGTACTCCTGCACTTTATGGCAGTGTTTACGGGGTCCCTCAGTGTTTCTGCAGGCGCTACAGAAAATGACTGACAAGAAAGGGAAGGGAACCAACCCCGTGTATCTCCCTTTTCCCTTTCTAAAGAATACGTGCGCTAAGAGACATATTGAATTTAGGCTGAAGAGCCATACTCTTTTAAAGACTAATTTTTGCAAACAACACAAACACCATTCTCTTGGCACAGGGATTCTGCTCCAGACACTCTTCCCGCTAGACAGCTGCCCTGGGAGAAGAGCCTGCATGGGCCGGGGCCACACGTGTGCTGAGCCTCTCCCCATGTCCCACAGGGAACTCACCAATGGTACCAGTCATCACATTCGTCACAACCGATCATGGGGCTCCCATCGTCAGGCTTGTTGCAGCCGGGACAGATCCAGATCTGGTTTCCCCACTCATCTCGGATCTGGGGTAGGGGGTTGGGGGAGGGAAACCAGAGAGGCATTGAGAAAAACAAATCCCCAAAAGGGCGTTATAAGGATTACCTGCACCCTGTGGAGCTAATAAACTGACAGACTAAATGAACAGATAGAGAAACCCAGGAGCTAACAATTTATTAAAGCTGTGATCATGGTCCTCACTATCCTGGCATCATATGGAAAAAAAAATGCTACTAAGAGTTCAATGATAAGACCTTTCTTCTACTTTTTTTTTTTTTTTTTTGCCACGTTGCATGGCTTGCAAAATCTTAGTCCCCTGACCAGGGATTGAACTTGGGCCCTGGCAATGGAAGTGCCCAGTCCTAATCACTAGGCCATCAGGGAACTCCCAAGACATTTCTAATGGCTATTTTAAACTGTCTTTTGAAAGTCATAAAAACAAAACATTTGATAATCATTTCTGTGAGCCATGTGACCTACAGTCACCTTTATCTAAAAAAATACTGAAACACATAGGTTCTGAATGACTACTAATGCCTGGTACTTCTGAAAGCTACCTAGCTCAGCTCTGTGTTGTTCCCTCCATTGCATTCACAGGTCTGGAATTAATAAATACGGCCTATGTGCATATATCGCCTTATTACTTATTAGCCAAACCCTCCTCCTGAACTGGCTGATAAGATCAAGGATATAAAAGAGTTGTTACTAAGTAACTTTCCATTCCCTTTATGACATTTTCAGCAAAGTACAATCAACTAAAGGGCAAATGAAATAAGGGACGCAGGAGGCCGAAGAGCCACACGTTTTCATGTTATTTTGCAACAAATATGCTGTGCTCTGGACTTGACTTAGCAGTTCCAAATAAGAAGCATTCCCAGCTGAACCACCTCCTCAAATTCCACATGAACAAGACCAATCTGGAAGAGACAATTCTATGACAGGCTTTCAAAGCCAGCAATTTTTAAAGTTTTGCTGATCACACAGCATATAACTTCATTCAGTTGATTTTGCAAGCTATAGTCTCTCCTGGTACGTTCAGATACAACACTGACTGGATGTTCAGAAGAAAAAGTTTTTTGTGTTTGTGTGATGGGTGTATGGGGGCAGAGATGGTTCATTCTAACTCACGGAATTCTAACTATTTTAAGGTCTGCCATTCTGGAACGTCTCTGCAAGAGCAGACAAGGCTATAAAGGTTTCCTGAACAAATCTGTGGGCAGCCACATCCCCGCCTCAGGTCTAGTCTCCAGTTTCAAGCAGAGAGACCACCAGTCGGCCTGTGCCAGCTGTCTGGGGTGAAGGCCAGCCCAGTACCCTGTGCCCTGAAGCTGCCATGCATGCCCCGTCTTGCTGCTGATTCTTGAAATTAGGAGGCCGTGACCCTGTGACATGAGAAATCTGCTACAGCACCCAGCCCTCGCAGTTTACTAGGCTGTTTGAAAAACACCTGACTTGGTTTCATCCTCCTAAACAATGCTTGGGTAGGTTAGAAATGGGGAGATTGGAGCTGAAGGAATGTCAGTGCCAGTTCCAGGGTCATAGATTGGGCAGCAACAAAATCAGCCTATGTCCTTCCTTCAAATCACATAGTTTGTCTTCTGTCTACAAAGTGTGTCTGAGGGGACAGAGGCTTTTCGTCTATGCTGTTTATGCCAGTCTGATCTGTCTCCAGGAGTTGACTCAAAAATCCACTGGAGAATCAGATTTTAGAGCTAGAACATACCACAGGGATCACATAGCCTAACAATTCCTGGTTACAGCTAAAGAAATGGAGGTCAAGGAGATCAAGCATAAAGTCCTCCCGATTTACCCATCTTGGGGTGACGTGGCCTCAATTAAACACCTGTGGCAACTGGTCCTGAATGCACTGATTTAATGACCACAGATGTTTGTACCATGTCTTCCACTGTTGCCTTGAATCGCCAATTTAATATTTTCTCGTTAATATTTCATGTCTTTATATCCTCTCTGAAGACTTCTGAGACTTTCTTCTTATCCTCTGTATCATGATAGTTCCTCAAACACTTAATGATTCATTGAAATTTCCTTTCAAAATGCCCATATAGAAACGTGATACTTGCACGATTTTTAATGACAACGGCAGGAGTCCGAGCCTGTTGCCTCCCAGGCACATCTATTCTGAAAGATCTGCGCCACCACCAGGCAGACACATCTCAGGCTACATGCTCGGTGGTCTCACAGTGTCAGCTCCCTGAGGACCACCACGTGCCTGAAATCTTTCTGTCATGTGCTTGTGTGTCACACTACGGAGCCCGAAGAGCCGATTTATTACTCAGCTCAACTGAATGCAGGGCTTGAGCTAGACCTGATAGTACTGAGTAGGGATGAAACATGAGAAAGCGGTCTCATGACAACCGTGTGAATGCATTTGTCAAGGTGAGTTTTTCCACCTGAAGGCAGGCTGGGACTCAGGAAGTTCTGTGGTTGACAGGTTCATTTCCATTCATTCTGCAGGCCCTGATATGTTCTGGACCTCAGCCAGTGAGATACTATAATTAGTGCTCCTGCTCAGAAGGAGCGGCTGGCCCATGAGATGTGTGCACGTCATGCTAATTATTCTCTGAAGTGAATCACTGCTTGATCAAGAAAGTCAATGAGGAGTTTGACCGTCACTATTCACCTCTATATTTATACACGGATTGTGCTGTATATATGTTTGTGTGTGTGTGTGTGTGTGTATAGTTATATTCCAAAACAATGACAAGTAACAAAAACAATGCTCTGACATTATTTATGGAGACTATGCAAACATCCTAACACTTCTCAGCCAAAGGCTTGAAAATGCAATGAACATGCCTTTCTAGTCATGAAGAATTGCTTCTGAAATTCAATGATGATACATCTGACACTGCTTTTTTATTGGAAACATTTTCATGAGCAAAGAGTGAGCTCTTAAGTGACTTTCTCTTAAATACTCCCCCAAAAGAAAGCAGCTCACCACATAAGTGCTGACCGTCTCTGTGACCACACTGCGGACGGGGCTTTGGAGCTGGCGGCTCCCGAAGCAGCAGGTGCTGGGGCGGGCATCCCGGCGAGGCGCGCTGGCTGGGGCCAGGAGGGGCAAAGGCACCGGGGCAGGGGTGACGTGCATGGGGGCCGGGGCGGGGGGCTGGGGCAGGTGGTGGCGTCTTGGGTCTGTTCAGAGAAGGCGCCGGCTTAGCCTCGGGGGGCTGTGACCACTTTGCTGATGACACTGTCAACAAAAGAGAGAAAAGGAAAAATCAAAGCACACAGTTGAGTCAAGCCAGGTAGCTACAAACACAATGGCACAATCACTCAGTTCTTCTAGCAGCAAAAGACTTCTCAGAGAGTGCAGAGAGAGACAGAGCGCAGGCTGCAAGGCTCTTGCCAAAGCTGCTTCTCCACGATCCAGGCAGGGAAGACAGGCTGGGCAGCGGGAGACAGGCAGGGGCTCCAGCTCTTTTCCATGGTCAGAGCTGCCCGCTGCTCTGTTTCTGCATCAACACTGCCTTCTTCATAGAACCCAAGCCGGGAAGAACTAGACTCAGAACCAGGAGGTCCGAGGTCAAACCCCACGTCTTCCACAGGCTGGGGTGTGACCTTACGCAAGCCACTTAAAAGCACTAGTCGCTGAGCACCTTTAAGCAGTCAGGTGTTACACTAGGCACTCCCCACACATTACCCCATCCAGTCCTCAGGGAAACTTCAAAGAAGCTGCAGTGACCCTTATTTTATAAACAAGGAAACAGGAGTAGACAGAGAAAGGAGTTTGGGTAGGAGTTTGGGTAAAAGAGTGGCAGGCTTTGAACTGAGGCCTGCCCATTTGGTCCTCAAACTATTTCTTCTTTTTTTAATATACAAAGTTCCTTTATTTGGCAGGGGGCAGTATATGTCATTTCAAGTATAGAGAAAGTGTATTTATTTCTGGTCCCTCTCCTCTCCTCCAGAAGGGTCCACTGTCCCCCAGCTAGCAGGTGTTTCCATATTTCTGTTCTTTGAATTTCTTCTGCAGATACCCATAAACAGTGCATCCCACTTCTGTTTTAGGGATTTCGAGTCTATAAAAATTTCACATTCTATTTATCGTTGGTAACAAGCTTTCCTCACGTAGTTTTTGTAACTGAGATCTAACGAACAGGTAACCTCATGTAAGTCTGACTGCACAATGCGTCGGTTTGACACATATACTCCAATCTGATTACTGCCGTGCCTCAGCTAATACCTTTAACACGTCATGTCATGTAATTATCATTTCTTTTTTTTCTGAAGAGGACAGTTTGGATCTAGTGTCTCCCTTACCTTCAAGGCTTGTGAATGGTACCCATGGAAATGGTTTAGCATTAGCAGTGAAGCCAATGGATGTAAACAGACTGCTGATCAGTTTATGGGGCAATACCTGAGGTCTCAGAAATACCTACCAGAACAAATCTGCTTATTTTCCAATTTAGAGAAATGGAACTTTCATGAAAATAACTAATAAAGATAATCCTTCCAAATGCCTATTCCTCCAATTCAACTGAATTACTCTAGTTCAATTAATTACTCCTTTAAATATGGTACATATTGATATATATTTACATACATATTTCTCATTCAAATTTTCTGAGTAGCTAAAGTAAAAACACTAAAGTGGGTACTCAGTGTTGATGAGACAAAATATGTACTAATTTTTTGCTTCCAAGAGATCAGACTGGAGTTCAGTTCAGGCACTCAGTTGTATATAACTCTTTGCGGCCCCATGAACTGCAGCACGCTAGGCCTCCTTATCCATAACCAGCTCCCAGAATTTACTCAAACTCATGTTCATTGAGTCAGTGATGCCATCCAACCATCTCATCCTCTGTTGTCCCCTTCTATCTTTCCCAGCATCAGAGTCTTTTCAAATGAGTCAGTTCTTTGCATCAGGTGGCCAAAGTATTGGTGTTTCAGCTTCAGCATCAGTCCTTCCAATGAATAGTCAGGACTGATTTCCTTTAGGATGGATTGGTTGGATCACCTTGCAGTCCAAAGGACTCTCAAGAGTCTTCTCAACACTACAGTTCAAAAGCATCAATTCTTCACTACTCAGCTTTCTTTATAGTCCAACTCTCACATCCATGCATGACTACTGGAAAAATCATAGCTTTGAGTAGATGGACCTTTGTCAGCAAAGTAATGTCTCTGCTTTTTAATATGCTTTCTAGGTTGGTCATAACCTTTCTTCCAAGGGCAAGCATCTTTTAATTTCATGGCTGCAGTCACCATCTGCAGTGATCTTACAGCCCAAGAAAATAAAGTCTCTCACTTTTTCCACAGTTTCCCTGTCTATTTGCCATGTAGTCTTGGGACCAGATGCTATGATCTTAGTTTTCTGAATGTTGAGTTGAGTTTTAAACCAACTTTTTCACTCTCCTCTTTCACTTTCATCAAGAGGCTCTTTAGTTCTTCGCTTTCTGCCACAAAGGTGGTGTCATCTGCATACGTGAGGTTATTGATATTTCTCCTGGCAACCTTGATTCCAGCTTATATTTCACCCAGCCCCGCGTTTCTCATCATGTATTCTGCATATATATATAACCAGGGTGACAATATACAGCCTTGATGTATTCCTTTCCCTATTTGAAATCAGTCTGTTGTTTCATGTCTAGTTCATGTCCTGACCTGCATACAGATTGATGTTATGTAGGCTCTAAAGGGACTGCCTTTCCCAGCTCTTTTGAAATCCACAAGAAAATTGATGAGAATTTGAAAGCTATTGTTGATTCCAGCTGCTCCGTTACTTTTGAGGTAACTGGAGGCAGAGTTTTAAGAATAACTTTTTTATTATCACTTTAATTTTGAACATTATTGAAAAAAATAGATAACGGTATCACATAATTTCTCCTCAGTTATAACACAAACTGCCATCCCTCAACCTAATCTGATCATCATAAAAATAATTTTGGGTTCCCATTGGTCTTCACCATCAACCTTTGTTGTTTCCTACTTTCAGACATTGCCTTCTCTGTTCTCCCCCACCCCAAAACTCTACCAGGGGAGTTTAAAGATGCTCACCAGTCAGCAATTGTGTGCAAACACTGTGAGGCTGGCCATCAGAATCATCCAACAGCAGGCTACTCACTGCTCGAAGTTCCCAAGTTCTCTCACAACAGCTTACTTACTCACCCTTAGAAGCCAAGAGCCATTTTTAAATGGCAACAAAATGATGCCATCGGTAAAATCTACTGTAAGTGCCTCCGTGAATTTTACATCAATTTTTCAACAGGGACGTTGTTCAATGTTTTGGAGAAAACTCACTTTGATAAAGCTGCTGCTGCTAAGTCGCTTCAGTCGTGCCCAACTCTGTGCGACCCCACAGTCGGCAGCCCACCAGGCTCGCCCATCCATGAGATTCTAACTTGCTTTTCTTCCTCATATCTAAATCTCTGATCAGTCTCAGCAATTCTGTGGATCTTGTGAGGCCCACATGGAACAGATTCCCCTGGTGCCCTGCAAGAGCTAACCCCCTCCTCACCAAAAAGAGGCCGCTGAGCCTTCCCTATGTGCTAGTGTGGCTGTCGCACCAGCATTGTGCATCAGTGGTTATGAGACAGCACAGTTCTGCATTCTTACTTTCCTTTTAAAAGTCCCAGAGAGACTAGGCCCAAGAGTGGTAGGCTGCCTCCAGCAGCCCCTCCCACCCTGGGGTAGTCTCCTCACAGCCTAGGTGGGCTCTGACTTGGACAGCTGCTAACAGGCTACTGTGAAAAAACTACACACGCGTCCAGCTAGGCCATGAGAGACACGGAGGCGCCTGGCTTGCTCTTTTTAGGATCAAGAGCTCTGGGGAAGCGAGAGGCTAAGTCATGACGATGCTGAATCTGCCTTAGGAAGCAGCCCACATGACTGGCCAGTGGGGCCTCCTGCCCACAGCCACGTGTGCGCCCACAAGCCATTCTCCAGCTCTGGGGAGGCCTTCCAGTGACCTAGGCCCAGGGCAGTGGCTTGATGGAGACTGGAGTCAAAACCACCCCAAGTTCCTGATCCACGGGAAACTGGGAAGTAATACAGGTTTGTGGCTTTAGCTGTTAAGTTTTGGGGTCATTAATTATGTGGAAATAGAAAATTAATATACCAAGTATTTAATTAGTATTTAATTCATCTCAATTAGGAACAAAAATAAATACCTAGAATTTAGGAGAAATTATATTTGAGAGCATCAGGACTTAAAACAATGAACTGTAACACAGTCATTTCCATATTTCACATGTGATCAAAAGGAACAAATACCCAAACACAATTATGAGAACTGGTGTTATGTTGATTCTTCAAATCAGTCATTATCCTTCTTCTTCTTGATCCTTGCAGCTCAACTCTGAGTGTTCATATAATTAGCACATAACTGCAAATGGAGTTAATTCCTCAAGCTCATGACTTGCCTCTTGAATATTTACATCATCTTATCTTGTCATAGCCCAAGTACATACCAAGTGGCAAACATTTTATCTTTTAATTCAGGCATGACCTATTTGAAAAATGAAACAGATTGCATGAAGTCATCAGAGGAAAATATAGCCATTGTAGAGTGCTCCTTTCCAAAGGAGATCCCCAAGTGATTAGACTTCTACTGTCAGATGCTCAAAATCTGTAAAATGGCCTAGAAGGACAAGAGCGCTTAGATAAACAGAAATGTATATTTCTTCACAGTATTTTCAGAAAGATAGACAAAAAGATATTTTAAAAAAGAAACAAAAATGGTAAGGAGTAAAGCCATGAGGATAAAAGCAGACGGATAGGATGGAGAGCAAGACTTCTCTGAATACCTCTTATTACACAGTCTCAACTTTGGAGGCAAGGAAATGTCTTACATATCCAGAAATTTTAAGTTATAAAACTGCCTACAAGTAAAAACTAAACAGAAAAGAATGAACCTCTATGTATATCTTGTTGGTGACACAACCAGCCACACACACACATACACACACACACACGCAGTGACTTCAGGTGACTGCAAGAGGACAGCACTTGAGACTCTCCTCAAATTCAGCTCTACCCAAGTCTTTTCTGATCCTTCTGGGCTGGAAGTAAGCAACTTGAACATCTGGATCAGCTGAGATGTATCTCTTACAGACTTTCACACTTTCTACCTTCTGTTATGCCTATTTATATCTGTGTTCCTCAGAGAAGACACAACATCTGATCCAAGCTTGCCGCTTGCACAAATGTATTTCTGACAGTTTTACTATGTATATAATCAAAATTAGTATTTTTCAAATGCAAAATAATTTTTAAAACATGTAAGACCATGAAGGTGTTTTCCAGGACAAAGGTCAGGGTTCTTTTGGGAAAAAAAAAAAAATTCCCCCACAGTCAGAACTTGTAAAAGATTTTGTGATGTTAGAAAAGCTTCTGCTTCTCTCCAGCAAAGAAAGGGTGCCTTCAATAAGAAAAAGCCAAACCAGATGAAACTGAATAGTCGGGACTGATGAAACCTCACTTTTAATACTTTCTGGGCCAGGAGTCTACAGAGGAGGATAAGATGCTTATACATGAAAGTATGCAAGTTAACTATAAAAGATGAACAAGCACTCATTAATTCACTGTAGGGTTAAATAACATTCCAGTTATATGAAAACATTAAAAGCAGGAAGATGATATTCAGTGAACTAGAAAAATGAACAAGATTGTGATTAAGATCTGTGTCTCACTGTAGTGTTGTAATATTCAGTTCTGACTGAGGTTGTGCTTCAAAACCCAACGATACTACTTTAAAATATATTAAAATTGGATAATAGCTGTTGTGTCTTTATCCAAAATGATCATGCTTTGCATGAACTTTTGCCTTCCTCTGTAAATAGCATGAAAAAATACATTTACAGCCTGTGCTACATATGTAGATGCATGTTGTTGCTGTTGCTGTTTTAGTCACTAAGTCATGTCTCTTTTGTGACTCCAGGGACTCTAGCCCACCAGGCTCCTCTGTCCATGGGACTATCCCAGTAAGAATACTGGAGTGGGTTGCCATTTCCTCCTCTAGGGGATCATCCTGACCCAGGGATCAAAACTGGATCTCTTGCTTGGCAGGCAGATTCTTTACCCTGAGCCAGCAGGGAAGCCCAGAGAGATAAATAGACACACACACACACACACATATATACTTCCACCTTTGTGGGCTAAAGAAGCAGAAATAACTGATTAAAATTCTAAGCACATGTTTGAAATGCCTCTCTGGTCCTCCCACTTGGGCTTTCTATCAGGTAACTGGGCAGACTAGGCCATATCTTGGTGAGAAATCTGAGCAGGAAGGAAAGATTTGGGAATCATTATCACCTAACTTTGAAAAGAACAAAAAGAAAATTTAGGGAGAAAGAACAGAGTGGTGGATCAAGGGCAAGAAGAGAAAGTGATCAAAGAAAAACAGAAGAAATGATGGAGAAAGAGAGCATCCTGTCATGAAAAACAAGGACGAGCGGTTTTCAAAAAGACTTGGGGGGAAGAAGGTATTGGAAGAACAGGAAGGATGAAGTCTCAGGGCTTCGGCATTGTCTCAGGATGCATTTAATCATCTTAATGAGAAGCTTCAGGAAAGTTTCCAGAGCAGAAACCAGGATGTGGTGAGTTGAGGAATAAAATTGAGTGTGTGTGTGTGTGTGTGTGGGGGGTGGAATTGGAAGAAAGTCCGTATCAGGAATACTACGTTTTGAAAAGTGAAAATGAGAAGAGGCATCTACGTGACCTTTCCCTCACCTGGAGGGGAGGCTGGTGGGCGTGTTTGTGTGAGGGTCAGGATGGCAGAACCCAAGGGAAGAGAAGATACAGATGGGAGGAGGTAACAAAGGGTGGGGAGGGCAGGGCCAGGAAAGGTGGGGATGGAGAAGGAACGGGTCCCAAAGGTCAGGAGGGATGCTGGGCTCCTTCCTGGACCAGGCTGAAGGACAAGCTGTGAGGACAGGTGCAGCTCTGGAACCCAGAAGAGTGAATCCAAACAGGGGTGATACGGCTAGTCAGTCCCCGCAGCGACAAGACCCTGAACCCAACCCATGTGGGTTCTCCGTCACAGAGGTCGGGCTAGGACGCGAGTGTTCATCTCACAAGGAGGCCAGGGTGGGGACAGAGAGGAAGAAACATTACACTGTGCCTCTAAAGTCCCTACAGAAATATTTTAATATTGAAGTGAAAGTGTTAGTCGCTCAGTCGTGTCCGACTCTTTGCAACTCCACGACTGTAGCCTGCCAGGATCCTCTGTCTATGGGATTCTCCAGCAAGAATTGTGGAGAGGGTTGCCATTCCCTTCTCCAGGGGGATTTTCCCAACCCAAGGATCAAACCCAGATCAAAACTCTTCTGCGGAGCAGGCAGATTTTTACCATCTGAGCCAGCCCTATAAAATGATAGGAAGGATAGATGCGAAGGGTTTAAATTATCTGTGTTGTTGTCAGTAATAATAAGAATGTTCTCATTAGGAGGTCTACGCTCTCTTTAAACACTAAAGTGCAAGTAGTTTGATCTTTAGGGGAAATCATAGCTAAGACAGTATCCAAAAGGTTACCATGATATAGCTAAATTACCTCTGCCTGTCACAGGTTAAAGAACATTTAAATTCTGGAAGTTCACATCAGCTTTTTCTAGATAACAAATCTTAAGTACCTTCCTATATTCACTCAATTAGTGATCCTGGGCCTTGATAACACAGCAGAGAGGAACTTTCCAACTATCATTCAAATCATATCTAAAAAGGTGGTCATAAATATTTTAAAACCTAAGTGAACTAAATAAGACCTAGACCCATTAAGGATAAGATCTTTTACAACAAATTAAATAAAACAATTTATTGAAGTCTGGACGCAAGATAAGCTAGATTTACTAGCTGACCTTTTATTCATTTAAAGAACAAAATTAGCTCTAATTGCATTAGAATGGAATCCAGTAAATTTTCTCCAGTCTTCTAATGTGGCATCCGTGTAAGGACCGCTGTAATTGTTTACAAGTAAGATGGAAATGCTTTGATTATAATCTTCCCACTTGTTTTACTGGGTAGTAAAAACATTTCCCAAAACCTGAAGCCAGTTTTTCTGACAGTGTACTATTTTTTTTTCTCTTGGATACACTGTATCTTTGGCAATATTCGACAAACTACCATGCATCAGGGGAAGAAATCAAACTTGGGGATTTCATCTAAACTTTAGCTGAGTAAAAAAGAGAGAGTGCTCTAAGAAGGTCAAGATCCTCCCAGTCTGGAAAATATCAGAAAAGGGTTGAAGACCCGAGCAAGAAAAAATGTTAACGACCTGCTTCCTCTTGGAATTATAACTGAGATATATGGGTTTGGGTCTGTTGAATTTATCAATATAAGTACAAAAAGTAGCAAGAATAATGGCTACCACCCACAATTTGTGTTCTCATTGTTCAGCGGCTAGGAAATTTCATTTGTCATGGTACCATATTTCACTAGCATTAAAAATAAGTTATTTGCCATAGATTTTAAATACAGTCATTCTTAAGTTTTTTATTCTTATTTATTAATTTTTTGGGGGTCACTGTTCTTTTAGATAGCTTCTCATACAGGCAAAATACCTATGAAATGTTTTTGTGTCAGCGGCAAGTTAATCACGGCAAAACAAAGAAAACTATCAACACTTTTCAATCTTTTTTTTTTTTTTAAATCAAAGCAGACAGTTTTACTGCAAGGGAAACAAAAATAGAAGAACAAAAGGCTTTCCAAGTCTGACGGGACGATGGTCTGAAATGTTCTTGAACTTTATTTCTAAAGGATCATCTTTTTTTTTTTTTTTAAATAACAAGCTCCCTTGCTCTGCCGCTTCAACATGCTTTTATTAAAACATGAACTTGACTACCTTTCTCTACATAAAAGAAAAGCATATCAATCATTTCTGCCTGCCCCTCCCCCTTATCCCAGTGGGAGCACCCTTCTCTGCTTCTGGAACCTACCAGCCCTCTCCAACAGGGCTCCACGCCCTCCCACTGGGGCTGGCTGGCTCCAGGATGGGAGCCAACAAGGGGTGCTGTCAAGTGGGGGGGTTCAGCCTATGAGCACAGAAAGAACCACACCGGCCAAGAGCAACCGGGACCATCTCTGCCTCCACACAGAGGCCAGTCAGAGAAAAAGAAAGTGAGCAGAGTCTTAATGACACTTTTTGAACCTTGGTTAAAGTCACCTTGCCTAAAGTCAAATAAACTGTTTTAACCATGGTTTGAGCTAGTTTGATTAGGGTTTCTGTTACTTGAGCCCAGAGTCCTGACTAGTAGAAAGCAGGAGAAGTGTTTCAGCTGAAGGGCGGACTCTTTATGAAGCACCTGCTCTGCGTGTGCTTCGAGGCTACACCCTTGGACTAGGGGTTGGTCTAAGAAACAGTCAAAGAAAAAAATGCCTTTTATCTGCTGTAAAAGCTGCTATGGAAGACAGCTATTTTGCCATCAGGTTGCTATGGAAATAAAACTTCAAATTTAGCATCTTGAAAAACGTCTCTCCTGAGAAACCAAGGGGTACCTTCTTTTTTAAAAATGTATCTCACTCTGCCCTTATTGCTAGGAAGTCGTGATCATATCTGATGTATAAATTTTCTTTTTTTCCTCACCTTGTTCTTGGTTTCCTAGTATTTTCCAGTATCTTTATTTTATGTTCTCTAAGTCACTCTTAAATTTATTTAAACTAGAAAAAAGCTACATATGAATAAACAACATTTTAAGTGTAGGAAAATATGCAGAAAGTGAAATAAAAATAATTTGCTATTATTCTTCTAAAGAACTTACTACTAAAATACCACTACACACATTTTACCTATTAAATGTCTTTCAGTTAAATCTGGTTACATAAGAACATAAAGTGCTTACCTTCTTTAAAAATGTTTTAAATGGTTATTTTTGTAATTGTGCATAGTTATCCTCTATTTCTGGTTGTACTGCCAAAAAGAGTTAATCAGAAAAGTTTGGGTCACAGAAAAGACAGTAAATATCTATACTTACTTTACATTTTTAAAGGTTAACCATTTATTTTTCAGGATTAATGAGCAAAAGTTTTAGCTTCTATTATTATGGTATATATAGATAATTTAGAAATTACAACTATTAAGCAGCCTCAGACAACTATTAAGCAGCCTCGGTTCAAGAGGAAGGGGATATATGTATCTTTGGCTGATTCATGTTAATGTACGGCAGAAACCAACACAATATTGTAAAGCAATTATCCTTTAATTAAAAATAAATAAAAATTTTAAAAAAGAAGCCTCCTCCCAGGCATAAACTAAACTCTATAAATTGCAACAAAAACTGAATTACTTACAGGAAAAGGAAAGCATCCAATTTTCAGCACCTCTGCTAAGAGAGCTCTGATTAATGAAAGAATTTCCTGAATTGTAAGAAATCTGATAATACTCATGGCTATGGTGACAAAGTGTTAGCAGAAGGAAAACTCTAGTTGCCAGCAGTAAAGTTGTCAATGAAAAATACTTTGGCAAACTGTGTGCATTTTGGGAAAAGGATTAAACTTGTAACAGAGAGTATCTATTGTGTCCTCTCAGCCAATAGAAAATTTATAATTATTAATGGTAATGATACTGTTTTCATGAAAGTGACACAGATAGATTCTGGGTCACTAGACCAAATACAGTATCGGGTACTACCTGGAACAAAGACTGAGCATGCCTGGATGTGTGTACACTAAGCCACTCAGTCATGTCTGACACCTTGCGACCCTTTGGACTGTAGCCCACCAGGTACCTCTGTCCTTGGGATTCTCTAGGCAAGACTACTAGAGTGGGTTGCTGTTTCCTCCTGCAAGGGATCTTCCTGACCCAGGGATTGAACCTGTGTCTCTTATGTCTTCTGCGCTGGTTCTTTACCACCAGTGCCACTTGGGAAGCTCGGCTGGATGTGTGGAGGGGCCCAACTCATTACCCGTCCCAGGTGAGCTCTCTGAGCCAGGGCAGCAGTGCCTTGAGAGCAGGACCAGCTCCAAACTTCTCCAGCACAGCAGCCCCACCAACCAGAGCAGATGATACTGCTGGCAGGACAGCCACTCGGCCCACACCTCCAGAAGAGCCACAGGACAGACAGAGAAAAGGACAGACCCACCTCCCCGGTGCCAGCGAGAGGAGAGCCTAAAGAGACACAGAGAAACGTGGGGAGGGGAAGGCCACGTAACCCCCAACCACCACTGTTTCCCTCAAATCTTTACATACGAGGGCCTTTCCTCTTAATACTCTACCAATACTTTAAGTTGCCTTTTTAAATGAGATGCTCCTTTAATAGAATTTTGCGCTTTATGAATATAACCACACAGCTAACGCTCCACGTGTCTCTTCTGACAATCCTGTCTAAGCAGTCCCGCCCCTCAGATGCTCCCTTGCTTACACCTCTGTGTTCTGTTCATATCCTTCATAGAAATGACTAAATGCACGGACACCAAAAGTCAGCCCAATTTCCCTAGGCTTACTGAAAATACACTGACTCAGTTATGACAGGCCTGGGACAGCAAATAACATGGTGACTGTGCTGCCACCTGGCCAGCCCATAGAGCCTCTGATCCCAAGGGACACTCACCGTCCCTTCCGGCACCAAGTCCAGGGGGCCTCAGCAGCATCCACACCGACCTGACCAATCTGATGTTAGGCGCTGCTTCCAGGCCAGCTAAACCTACCTGCTCTCTCGGCATCACGGCAAAGCTTGGCCGTTAAGCCAGACTCAGTTATTCATCGATTTACTTGAATGCATTCTTTCTTCCCGTTCACACCACCCCCTGCAAGCTACAGATGCCGAGTCTGTAACTTGAGGATCAGTATTTTAGTTTCCTCTTCAATACAGACTAAGGGGAACTCTGGGTCCTCATTCCTGGGATACCTGTTAAAGGAATCTGAGGTGCTTGGAGAGTTACCTTGAACTTTAACACAATCAGGGGGTAGCACTGGATCCCCACAGATCCTTTAAACCACACTCGGCAGGAGCGTTCAATCAAGGGGGACAAGGGCCCTCTGTCTGGCTTCCAGGAGCAATAACAGAGAAGAGAGGAAACAGTCTAACCTCAAAGCACTTTCCTGGATCATGGGTCAGAGGCATCATTTCTTTATATAAGATTTAGAAACTAAATATTGTCCTAGAGATCTGCTAGCAAGAGGGTATAATTTGAACCCTGTAAAGTGTTTTTTTTTTTCTATGGTTTCAAAAGCCTCTACTCTCTGCCTGTTCTTCAGAAATAAACAACGCCTCCCCCTAGACTATTCAAACCCCCTTTGAGCTCTAGTCTACTCATTAATTCCACTTCAAAAGAGCATCATTACAGCCCCAGGTGAATACAAACTACATAAAGGCATGTTTAAATGAATCTACCGTCTCTTTTCCATCATTACTGCCAAGGAATAAGCCATGATCCCTATACTACAACAATAAAAGATTACTTTTAATTTCATATAATTTTCAAGTGTCATAAACTGTTATCCTTCTTTTAATTTCTTTCAGCCGAGCCATAAAAACACACAGTGGGATGGACTGGCCCATGGCCGTAGCCTGTTGACCACTGATTTAGATTAAACAAACAAACAAACAAACAAACAAAAAGACCCCTCTTTACTGATTATGTTGTATTTTATATAAAATCCTATTGCTTATAGCAATGGGGCTTGCATAACTCAATGAAGCTATGAGCCATGCCGTGTAGGGCCACACAAAACAGGTCATAGTGGAGAGTTCTGACAAAACGTGGTCCATTGGAGGAGGGAACAGCAAACCGCTCCAGTATTCTTGCCTCGAAGGTCCCGTGGAGAGCATAAAAAGGCCAAAAAATATGATACCGGAAGATGGGAATGCCTTCAGGAAGGCATTTAACATGCTATGGGGAAGAGTGGAGGGCAATTACTAATAGCTCCAGAAAGAATGCAGAAGCTGGGCCAAAGCAGAAGCAATGCACAGTTATGGGTGTGCCTGGTGGTGAAAGTAAAGTCTGATGCTGTATAGAACAATACTGCAGAGGAATCTGGAATCAAGGTAAGCTGGATATGGTCAAGCAAGAGATGGCAAGAGTGAACATCCATATCTTAGGAATCTGTGAACTAAAATGGATGAGAATGGGCGAATTTAATTCAGATGACCATTATATCTACTACTGTGGGCAAGAATCCCTTAAAAGAAATGGAGTAGCCCTCATAGTCAGTCAAAGAGTTCAAAATACAGTATCTGGGTGCAATTTCAAAAGTGACAGAATGATCTTGGTTTGTTTCCAGGGCAAACCATTCAACATAGTAATCCAAGTCTGTGCCCCAACCTCTGATGCTGAAGAACCTCAAGTAGACTGGTTCTCTGAAGACCTACAAGATCTTCTAGAACTAACTCCAAAAACAAAGATGTCTTTTTCATCATAGGGGACTGGAATGCAAAAGTAGGAAGTTAAGAGATAACTGGAATAACAGGCAAGTCTGGCACTGGAGTACAAAATGAAGAAGAGTGAAGGCTAACAATTTTGCCAAGAGAACACCCTGGTCACAGCAAACAATTTCCAATAACACAAGAGACTACTTTACACATGGACATCATCAGATGGTCAGTACTGAAAGCAGATTGATCATTTTGCATCAGTAGTTAGTTCAGTTCAGTCACTCAGTTGTGTCCGACTCTTTGCAACCCCATGGACTGCAGCACACCAGGCTTCCCTGTCCATTACCAACTCCTGGATTATTCTGCATCTTTGCAGCCAAAGATGGGGAAGCTCTATACAGTTAGCAAAAGTAAGACCTGGGGCTGACTATGGCTCAGATCATGAACTCCTTATTGCAAAATTCAGGCTTAAATTGAAGAATGCAGGGAAAACCACTAGGCCATTCAGGTATGACCTAAGTCAAATCCCTTATGATTATATAGTGGGGGTGACAAATAGATTCAAGAGATTAGATCTGGTAAAGAGAGTGCCTGAAGAACTATGGACAGAGGTTTGTAACACTGTACAGGAGGCAGTGATCAAAACCATCCCAAAGAAAAAGAAATGCAAGAAGGCAAAGTGATTGACTGAGGAAGCCTCACAAATAGCTGAGGAAAGAAGACAAGTGAAAAGCAAGGGAGAAAGGGTAAGAGCTAACCACTGGATACACAGTTCCAGAGAACAGCAAGGAGAAGTAAGGGGACTTCTTCAATGAACACTGCAAAGAAATAGAGGAAATCAATAAGATGGAAAAGATTAGAGATCTCTTCAAGAAGCAGAAGAGATTAAGAAGAGGTGGCAAGAATACACAGAAGAACTATACAAAAAATATATCTTAATGACCAGGATAAGTAAGATTGTGTGGTAACTCACCTAGAGCTAGACATCCTAGAGTGTGAAGTCAAGTGGGCCTTAGGAAGCATTACTACAAACAAAGTTAATGGAGGTGATGGAATTCCAGATGTGCTATTTCAAATCCTAAAAGCTGAAATTGTTAAGGTGTTGCCCTCAATAAGTGAGCAAATTTGGAAAACTCAGCAGTGTTTACAAGCCTGGAAAAGGTCAGTTTTCATTCCAATCCCAAAGAAGGGCAATGCTGAAGAATGTACAAACTACCATACGACTGCACTCATTTCACATGCTAATTTCACATTTCACAAGGTAATGCTCAAAATCCTTCAAGCTATGCCTATGCTTCAGCAGTATGTGAACTGAGACCCTTCAGATGTACAAGGTGGGTTTAGAAAAGGCAGAGGAAGCAAGCAAAGCAACTGACAAAGAATTAATCTCAAAAATATATATGCAAAAATATATACATATATAAGCAGCTCAAGCAGCTCAATACCAGAAAAATAAACAACCCATTCAAAAAATAGGCCGCCAAAGAACTAAACAGACATTTCTCCAAAGAAGACATACAGATGGCTATCAAACACATGAAAAGATGCTCAATATCACTCATTATCAGAGAAATGCAAATCGAAACCATAATGAGGTACCATTTCACGCTGGTCAGAATGGCTGCTATCAAAAAGTCTACAAACAATAAATGCTGGAGAGGGTATGGAGGAAAGGGAACCCTCTTACACTGTTGGTGGGAATGCAAACTAGTACAGCCACTATGGAGAACAGTGTGGAGATTCCTTAAAAAACTGGACACAGAACTGCCTTATGACCCAGCAGTCCCACTGCTGGGCATACACACGGAGGAAACCAGAAATGAAAGAGACACACATACCCCCGTGTGCATCAAAGCACTATACAACAACTAGGACACGGAAGCAACCTAGATGTCCATCGACAGATAAATGGATAAGAAAGCTGTGGTACATATACACAATGGAGTATTAACTCAGCTATTAAAAAGAATGCATTTGAATCAGTTCTAATGAGGTGGATGAAACTGGAGCCTATTATACAGAGTGAAGTAAGTCAGAAAGAAAAACACCAGTACAGTATATTAACACACATATACGGAATTTAGAAAGATGGAATGATGACACTATATGCCAGACAGCAAAAGAGACACAGAGATAAAGAACAGACTTTTGGACTCTGCGGGAGAAGGCGACAGTTGGATGATTTGAGAGAATAACATTGAAACGTGTCTATTATCATATGTGAAATAGATCATCAGTCCAGGTTCGATGCATGAGACAGGGTGCTCAGGGCCGGTGCACTGGGATGACCCTGAGGGATGGGATGGGGAGGGAGGTGGATTCAGGATGGGGGACATATGTACACCCATGGCTGATTCATGTCAATGTGTGGCAAAAACCACTACAATATTGTAAAGTAATTAGCCTCCAATTAAAATAAATAAATTAATTTTAAAAAGATAAAATCCACCCCCCAAATATTTTTATTAGGGTATAGCTGATTTACAATGTTGTGTTATCAATATCAATTTCTATTTCTAATATTGATGAATGGAAACACTGAGAAATCTTGTTCACATAAATAAGCAGAAATGAAAAGTGATTTGTTATAGCAGGGATACTCAATTCTTTGAATGTCTTCTGAACTAAATGCCAAAAATGAAAAAAAAAAAAAGGAAAGGCAGAGGAACCAGAGATCAAATTGTTAACATTTTTTGGATCACGGAGAAAGCAAAAGGATTCCAGGAAAACATCTACTTTAGCTTAACTGACTACACTTTATTGACTCTGCTAAAGTCGTTGTGTGGATCACAAAATAACTGTAGAAATTCTTAAAGAAAAGAAAATACCAGAAAACCTTACCACTCTCATGAGAAACCTGTATGTGGGTCAGGAAACAATAGTTAGAATCTTACATGGAACAATGGACTAGTTCAAAATTGGGAAAGGAGTACATCAAGGCTGTATACTGTCACCCTACTTATTTAACTTCTATGCAGAGTACATCATACGAAATGCTGGGATGGATGAATCACAAGCTGGAATTGAGACTACCGGCAGAAATATCAGTAACCTCAGATATGCAGATAATACTACTTTCATGGCAGAAAGCAAAGAGGAACTAAAGAGCCTCTTGATGAGGGTGAAAGAGGAAAGTGAAAAGATGGCTTGAAACTCAACATTCAAAAAACTAAGATCATGGCATCCGATCCATGCCAAATTCTATTTGCATTACTTCAGGGCAAATAGAAGGGGAAAAAAAGAAGCAGTGACAGATTTTCTTTTCTTGGGCTCCAAAATCACCACGGATGGTCACTGCAGCCATAAAATTAAAAGACACTTGCTCCTTGAAAGGAAAGCTGTGACAAACCTAGTCAGCATTTTTAAAACCAGAAACCTCACTTTCTGACAAAGGTCCAGGGAGTCAAAGGTATGGTTTTTCCTGTAGTCATGTATGGATGTGAGAGCTGGACCACAGAGAAGGCCGAGTGCTGAAGAACTGATGCTTTCAAACTGCAGTGTTAGAGAAGAGTTAAGAGTCCCTTGGACTGCAAGGAGATCAACCCTGAATAGTCACTGGAAGGACTGATGCCGAAGCTGAAGCTCCAGTACTTTGGCCACCTGATGCAGAGAATCGACTCTCTGGAAGACTCTGATGCTGAGAAAAATTGAAGGCAAAAGGAGAAGGGGTAAGCAAAGGATGAGATGGTTGGATTGTATCATTGACTCAACGGACAAGAACTTGAGCAAACTCCAGGAGACAGTGGAGAAGAGAGGAGTCTGGTGTGCTGCAGTCCATGGGCAAAGTCAGAGAGGACTTAGCAACTGAACAACAACACGTGACTTGGGCCTCTTTTTCTTTCAGGTTTAAAATGTAATAGATTTCACTTAATTTATTCCTTTGTTCATTATAATATATATTTCCTTGGGTCTGACTTTGGTCAAATGATTGATTAGTCACATGATATGGGAGTTATTTCCCTATTTCCCTTCATAAAGTTCACGTTACATGTTATACGTTCAAGGACAATTTGTCTAGACTGGGTACTATAATTTCCCTAATACTGGACATTCTTGTTCCAGAGTCATAGGATCTACTTCTCACAACTTCCAATATCTTAGGTGTACGAGTGATTTATTGAGAGGAAAAGGAATCAGTCAACCGAGTAACTGAAAGATGCTTAAAGGCAGATGTGATGATGCCTTTCTAAAAACCTTATTCCTCTAAAGGAATAAGCAAGCCAAACTTGTATGTGTAAGGAAAGGTGAAGCAATGGTGATTTTGGACAAAACTGGAAAAAGTATGAATGGGTAGGAGAAAAGTATTTGTCCAGAGATAGTAAGAGTATCTTTCCTTCAGAGAAATGAACCCAAGGATAGGATTTCTAAGGAGATGGCAGGTACAGGTGCATTGGTTGGGTCCCTGTGCTAACTAGGCCTCTGCTCTCTAATGGCTGAGGGATAAGGACATGATTAAAATTTTTGTAGGGAAGACAGAAGGGCACCAGCACTGTATTTGGTTTAAAAGAGCTCAATCTTTGGTACTTTTGTTCCATTTTCTAAGCTTGTCAGTAATACTACAGCCTACTGTCTGGGTCTCTGCTGGCACAACCAGAACAAGCAATGTGGAAATTATGTAGATAATTTAGGCAAGAAAAGCACTGACCAGATTTTCTTCTTTCAATCTTCAGAAGAATACACACTCTCCTAGAAGGCCATGTTTGCCCCTACACCATCATTCATCAGAACGATGCTGGACTTTTTCTCAGTGTTACATTTGGAATTAACAGAAGCAATGGCTGCATAAAATACACGCTACGCACAAACTCTGAGATGGAACGAATGATGAGCATGCAAAGCAAACTTGCTGTTGTCTACTCTACCTACTAAATAAATAAGTTCATGGCACCTACTTTGATCTTTACAATTAAAAACTGAATGAAAGTTAAATGCCTTGTAAACCTATTTTCTATATAACATCTGATTGCTTGTGATGTAAACTAATCCATCTTTAGGCTTTACTGGTAAAAAATACAGTTGTAAATTTGTACTCTGAGCTTGTAAAATTCACTGAAATGATGCATAGTATGATTTTTAGATGAATGATTTTCAACATGATTTGCAAAAAAGAAAGATCAATGTTCATCACCTTATGAGGATCACATAAGAACATTGTAAGCCTTAATTCATATCACAAAAATGAATAAAAGAAACAAAGCCAAAAATTTACTTTGAAGAAGGATAGGCCAATGGATGATTCCATGAAATTAAGAAAAAAACAGTAAACACCAGGTCTACATTTCCAGTTCTCTCTTAAAAAAAAAAAAAAGGTGGATAATTCAGACTTCAGTTGTCACTGATACAGTGCTTGACAAAGCTTTTGGCATTATCCTTGTTTTATATGCACACACAGAATAAAACCATGTGCCATCTGAGCAGGAAGAGAATCTTCATTCTTCGTGCTGGTGACAGAAAACACAGGTTTGAGAAGGTTTAATACTACATCCACCTGGATGTAATGTGGGCAGTCAGTCCATTCAATAGTTTCTGATTTTTCAGATAATCGGGGCCTCACAAACTAAGCAGAAACAATGTCCTGCATTAGTCTTTAAAAGAAGAGAAGAACTGGGGCGAGGGGTTGGGGGTGGGGTGGGCAGAAAGGCTCCTATATGTTAAATAAAGCAGTAAGCATTTACTCTGAGAAAGAAAGCAATAAATATTTGAGAATGAAGACTTCTCAAAATAAAGCCTGATTGTACATGTTCACATTGGAAAGATCCGTAGTAGAGTTCTAATCCATTAGGGAAGAGGAAGGAAAGTTAAGTTCAATCTCTTGCCTTCTACACCGAAACGTCAGTACTTACATCTTGTCTTGGCCGGCTCCAACTCTGAGAGTCAGTCTGGGGATAACAGGGCTTGGGGTTGGGACCACGGGCTCCACTTTGATCTGTTGAAGACAGTACATTAGAGTCAACTACACATCTCTCAACAGAAGTACCACCTCCCTTTTCTCCTACTTCCTCATCCCCACAAACTTGATAGGCTTTTGAGTTTCAAACATGGCTGAGGTGCTAGAGGTAAAGCTAACCTGGGGCTGTTTAGTTTTCATCTATCAAAGACTTAGGATCATGAGAAATACCCCCAATTTTAAACACTTTTAATATGGGAGCTATTTCTGTAATTGCTTAGTTTTGATTAATTTCTCGGATTTTATTGTCAGAATTTTAAACAAGAATTGTTGCCTCGGTCATTCAGTGGAACATTTATGTGCCTGCCAGACTTAATATATAATAGGAAAAAACTGCAGAAAGAGCTTCATTATAAGATAAAATTTATAGGTCCTGAAAAACATTAAACTCATCTTACGTTTATCATGCCTGTAAGAAAACTGACACACCCAGTGTAGTTACAGCACTGAACTGCTTCATTTTTTGGCTGCTAGTAGAAAAGTGACCTAAAATACTATAAAAGACAAAACATATTTACTTAGGAAGGATTCATGGTGAAGGCAGTGACTGCTGAGTAAGTTGATACCAGCTCAAATGGTTGAGCTAATAATCAGAAAGGGAACATACAAATTAACTATGGTATTGAAAGGGCTTCTTCACAATTTCTGACTTGAAGATCCTCTATAGTAAAATCAGTATTTTAAATGAACAAAATGAGAAAAAGCTCTGCAGTTCAAATTATCACCTACACCACAGTTTTTCAACAGGGTTGCCACTGGCATTCTCGGTGGGGTGGTTTATTGTTGAGCAGATGTCCCAGGCACTGCCAGGTGTCAACATCCCTGGCTCGACAGGACGCTGCTAGTCACTGTGACAACTGGTCCAAACCTCTGATTTATGTATTTCAAGCTCAAGAGAAGTTAAGAAAAGAAATTGTGCAGTGGTTCTAAAGGGGAAGGAGTTTATAACACAGTGCTCAATATATTGCCATTGGCCAAAAGTTCATCATGGTTTTTTTCCCTATGATATTCAGGAAAAACCTAAAGGAACTTCTGGGTCAACCCAATAGTATTCACAGAAACAATATGTTGCACATTCATCAAATCTACCATTTTTTATATGTTTTAACCTGTCCCCTTCTTGAGTTTTGTTTGTTTTCTGTAAATCCTGGTCCCATCAAGATCTATGACTTCGTTCATTCTCTTGAGCTGTGCATGACACACAGGAGGTACTCAATCAACATCTGTTGAATGAACCACCTATCCTGCAAGCATCCTCAACTCCTTGCCTCTCGGTCATTTCACCATTTGTCCAGGACCAATGTGAAATCATTCCGCAGAGCACTAATTCCCAAGAAAATATTTAAAACTGCTCCAGCTTCTGCCATCAAAACTCCAATTTCATCTGTGCCTTTAAGACTGTCTGCCTATTTGGATTCTCTGCTAAACTAGATAAGAGTGGAACCATGCCTACTCTGCGCATTGCTATTTCCCAATGCCTGTTGTACGGTCTGACACGTAAGTGCCTAAGATATATTTTAAGAATCGATTGGAAGCAATGATTTCAAACATTTACAGCGTTTAAGACTCATCCCATGATTTCCTTCCCCTTCTGCTCATCAAACCCCACAGGAAAATATGCTGAAACCACTGGGCACAACTCCTTCCATTCCCTACAAATGTCTGCACCCACAATCATACTAGGGTCCATCTCCTCCAGTCTGTGAAAGAAACTTCCTCCTTATTTGTGGCATCTCCACCTTCTCGGTTCCATCATTTTCCTCCAGCTTTCTAATGTGCTCAACTCTCATTTAAAAACTTACCTCCCCTTTACCCTCCAGTTGATGATCTCTCACACGTTCTAGTCTTTACTTCATCATCTCCATACATTCACTCCTTACCCAACATCACTCTACTTTCTGGCCCAACTAAAGCCACTCTTTCTAGACATTCACTCTTCCCTAATGTTCCTGTTTATTCCTCCACTGAGATTTTCATCATGCTCCTTCTCTGACCCTAACAAAGTCCTCTTCTTTGCTCACTGGGTCCTCTCCTCTTGTCACCTGACATGGACTTCACTCCATTCATGGATTCAGTCGTAGAAGTTTTCACTATGTCATCTGTTCAAAATCACCCTCTCTATACCAGCACTGACTGGAAGTAACACCAGAATATAATGATGTCTGCTGGACATTTTCAACTAAATACTCTATAAAGATTTCACCACATCTAAACCTTATCAGTTTCCCCACAAAAACCTGCTCCTCTAAATGGTCTTACTTTTGCCCGATTCTTAATCCAGTAGTTTCCTCGAGGCTTCGGGGACCAAGGGTCACTGGGGTGGGGGCAGAGAGAGATCCACGGAAAAACCTTTGAATTCACTTTCTCTGATTCTTTGAACACAGAGGTCTACATCTAACACAAACCAGAGAACCAATGGTCTTGCCTCTTTTGTAAACTACTAAGGTTTCTATATTTTTCTCACCATTCTGTGTTACCTCTGGGAAAATAAGTATGTCTCAAGCAAACAAACAGTTTTAAAATGCTTAATGCTTGCCAGGCATTATGTCTGGTTCTTTTTCAGATGTTCTCATTCAGGTTCTTTAACAAACAGGTGGGGTAGGTGTTATGGTTTCCATTTTACAGACAGGATGATCATATGTGAAGCAACCACTTTCCCTTTCTTTCTGTTTCCTTTTCCTTTTCTGTTTTAAGGTCACAAAAATGGCAAAGCTAGGACTGAATATAGTTTTTTTTTTTAATTCAGAGAATGAAAAATTATATAAAGTTCCTTAATTTTTTCAATTCTAAAATATTTTAGGGTCTCACACATACACTCATAAGTGATGCTAGTCTTAGAAGTAATATTCCATATTCCTTCAACCCACAATACTATTATTGAAACCCCTTAAGCTTTATTAAGAAAATAAAGCTGTTTGCCCTATCTTTTAAAAAAATCTTCTTTAGTATCATTATGCTTCTCACTTCACTCAGGTCCATTCCTATTACCACACTCACAATAATTCCAACTTACTTGCATAGCACTTCACCAAGCGTGTCCCATACACACAGTCCCACGTGATCTCCATAACTCTCTAAGGTAAGTGTGGAAGGAATTATTACTCACACGTAACTGAGGGCTCAGAAAGATCGAGTGGTTTGGCCAGAGTTACAAAGTTAGTAAGCAAATGACTGAAATTCAGTTCTCTGCCCCCAAATTCATCCTCTGTCTCACCACGCTATCTGTGACTCTTTGCCACATAGTTTGGGTCTTTTTTTTCTGGCAATGCTGATTATCCTACACAGAACTATTCAGTTTCTTTGTCAATGTCTTTTATGATGAGTGACACGTACTTGTGAGATGGCTAGGGTAGACTGTAAAATACAGTTTTTTCTCCTATGGAAAACAAACTAGCTTATATGGAAACTGACAGGAATGTTGGCCTCACCTCCATTCAACTGAACTTGCTGGCTTTTTGAGGCTGTCTGCAATGACTTGGCAGGACAAAAAGAATCAAGGCATGGTCTTTTTACAACCTACTATTTTACAAAGTTAAATGATACAATATGTAAAAGCAAAAGGAACCAAAAATGCGGAGCTATGAATGTGCCCTGAGGACAAGAGATATTTAGTAAAATTGCTAAATTAATGAACGACTCAGAACCTGTTACCTCGGCTCAAAGTTTTCCCTGTAATTAGGGTGACTACCCCATTCAGAAAGAGCTTTGACAGTGAAAGCAGGAGCTGTTATTTACACCATGTAACAGGTGTAAACTGGATTGTCCCAGGCAAGCCAAGACATATGGCAACCCTACTGAAAAACAGTTAAATACTTTCATTTCATTCTTAAAGCAGATTTAACTGAACGATAAAATTCAAGCAAGCATAGAAAGACTAGTAAGGATGCTAACAATGTCGATAGAGAAAGCACACTTTTTAAATAAAAATTTCTCTCCAGACTTTTGTTCACACTGACTTTATCTGAGCGGCCGCGCAGATAAAAACACAGGGGCATTTCCTACAGCCATGCAGCGACTTCTCATGTGCCCATCCCGTGGCAATCAACACACTGGACGGCAATGGCCTCGATTTCTTCAACAGTAAGACTGACACCATCTTTTAATGGCACGAAGCCAAAATCCAGGGGAAAGAGGAGCTTGTAAGGGTTAAAATAAAAGAAGAGTACTTTAGAGTGATGCTGAGAATTGGGGCGCGTGGAAGAGCATTTACAGTGGATTACTAAGCTTCCCAATTCACTAAAGAAGCAAAGTCCAGTAATATAAGACTCCTTTGTAGCTAACTAAAAATACATTGTCAGTGGATTTGTCCAGTTTTATGTATAAGCAATACTTCTTTCACCTGAACTAATACTAGTAGTCATATAAGCCCCTTATTGCCATGTGCTGCATTTTTTTTGCTAATCTTCAAGGATTTAGCTTCTTTGCCACATACCTCAGGGCACCAACTGATAAAGCTCTAACTCTCCATTTTTCCAGGACACCAGCAGTGCGGCCTTGCAAAAAATGAAAATCGCTCAAGAGATTTAAAGGGGAAATTTATTTTTAAAATCCTGACTTGAAGCAAAGAGGTGGATTTTTAAAAGCTTATCTATAAAGAATCAGTTTAAATTTAAATTCTATCTTGGAACTCTTTCATGCATTCCAGCTTTAAAGTTTATCTTCTGACAGGGACTTTCTGCAAAGGTAATGGGCAGCTTTGTCAATATAATCTGGCCAAGTTTTTACTTTCTATTTTTTTAATGTTAAACTTCTTTCATTAAATACACACACACACACACACCTATATATGTGTGCCACTAGCAGCAAGTTCAGCCAGCACTAGTTCAGATATCTATCTATGCTAATATATCAGAAAAACACCCGAAATAGTATTGGTGGAAAGCTGAATTTAGTAACCTAAAATTTTAGATACTCAACTATGTCAACTGGTAACCACTCTGCTGTCTTTCTTAACAATGAAGGTCTTTACATTATTTCCATTCAGAAACATAGTCTAGCTAACACTGATAAACTGTTTAAAATATTAAAGAGAGGGTCACAAGATTTACGGTTGTGGTCAGGTATATAACAAGCGGGATCCAGTGGGGACAATGAAACAGGATTCGGCTCTCGGTAAGAGTTCAGTTCCTGCCTCCATAGCCTTGGGCATGGGCTTGAGGAAGTGTCTATAAACTCAAACAAACTCATTTAACATGAAGTTACTAGTTTCTTTGTGGAACAGACAGTTATAAGAAACAGGAAGGGAATATTCCCCCTTCTTACTGAGGTTAGATTTTATTTACTGAAAGCCCCTTATTTCACTAGTTCATCATGAAAGCTGATGAGAACATGATGGAAATGCGTCAACAGTATACTTACAACAGAAAGGAAAGACGCCGGGGACCTTTTTGTCAAGAGGCGCGAGCCGGGAGACCACTCTTCAACCCCACTTACTCTTGGATGTGTGCAGAAGTAAGACGACCAGAGTAAATCGAGGCACAGCAGGCTGCCCCAAGGGAACGTGGTGAGGAGACTGACTGCCACCCATGGTGCCCAGGCACCCAAGCTCACAGGCTGGAGAGGTCAGGGTGGGAACTCGGGCTTACCTCCAAAGACAGCAACCTTTATTAATTTTAAAGCCCTGACGGCTGATTTTGATAAGTTTTTATCTTTAAAAACTGCTCCATAACCATCAAAACTGATACAAGGACCTGATTACCTCTGTTAGGTGAAACCTGTGTGGCTTGTAACTGAGCCTCCAACCACGATGGTCTGAGGGACCGGTCCTTCCCAAAGGCAGGGGGCACTTTACCAGCTAACCTGACATGCTTTACTCAAGTCACAGTGACCACTAAAACCCCTACCATGGGCTTTCCAGGCCTGAGATGGGATGAAAGCAACTGTACCACGCACATAATGGACAAGCGGCTAACTGCTGTAAACGTTTCAAAATGGGAAGTCAAGTTTGTGTGTAAAGGACCTGGTTCTTGCTGACTGTGACCTCAATCCTGGACAAGTCACTCAGGCTGTTTCTCATCCATAAACATAAACATCCATAAACATGAGACATGTTTATGTCTCATCCATAAATATTGATAACAATACCCACCAGACTCATGTCACATGGGTGTCAGGGGAGAAACTAAGGCACATGGAAGTGTTTTAAAATCTTCCAGGTACCACAGGAAAATAATGCAATAATAAAGCGATTTATTGTCCATTTCAAAAATGGACAAAAAGAAGAGTTAGAATTCTGTGTCTTGTTAACCTGCTGATGTTCAGTTATTAATTTTAGAATTTTCACTCTACTTCTTTCTATTTCAGAATAATAGCCAAGGGGAACAGAGACAGAATAAAGTTAGGCAGGAAAATGTGAGATTATCCTGGTTAGCTCATCAGCTAAACTAATTTTCCCAGTTAGGTCTGAAATGAAAATCAGTGCAAAAGTATGGATTATAGAGCTGCTGTAGGTCAAATACAGTATACTTTACCATGTGGGAAATATTACTGAGTACGATTTTGTAGCCAGCCTCAAAGAGGGATGCTCCCAGAGGGTAGGGAGAGGATCTCTGAGGGTCTGCATGTATGGCAGCAGGAATACTTGGACACTTTTTAAGAAAGTTTAAAAGAAATTGTCTAATCAACCAGTCAACCACTGTAACCCAAAGAATGGTGGGGGAGAGCAAAGCTATCAAGGCAGAGGTCACACCCTGTGCCACAAGGGCTCAAGGTCCTTCCCGCTACAAACTGCAGGATGTATGGATACATCGGTTTCTTAGACTGTGTTCTATGGAAGCCTGAGCTACTTACATGGGAAATATTCAGCATTAGTTTCTCCCCACTAACCAGGCTGTCAGATGAGCTAGATACTCAAGAGATGTGTCCTCATCTTATTAAAGCAGAAAACAGAAGGATAAGACATGTTAAAGAAAGTAGAAGACAAGCATGACCTAAAATACTTGCAAAACGGCTCACCAACCAGAGAGCCGCATCAGGGAGCGAGGACCCGTGGGCCTTGCTGTCTTCTTAGGAGGGCAGGGCCATGGTTTCGCCTGCTCTGAGAAAACTAGGTCCCGCTTTTTCCAGGTATCTACTATTTGGGTACAGATCGGTATGCAGCAGACTTGATAATTTAAAAAAAAAAAAAATTTACAATTGAAAAGATTACGGATCTTTTAAACTAGCCAGAGATTAGTGTGGCTAACAGAGATATGATGGGGCCTGTGGACTGGATTCCTCTCAGGATATGCATTTTGAATGTTTTCTAGTGTATGCGGGGGCAGGGCAGGGGGGGGGGAGGCTGATGACAGGTTTATGGGTTTGAGAATTAAAATTAAATTTTGTAAACACATTACAGACCAGCTTCCAGTTAAGCAGTGGGTGATTGACATCGGGAACATATGGACGGCTACTGGCTCTACCTGCGCTTTCCACCAGGACAGGGTTCAAACGGGGCCCCAAGGTAGAGTGCTTACTTTCTCGTGCTTGTGCCTCTCCTTCTCCTTCTCCCTCTTCTCTCGCTCGCGCTTCTCCTTCTCCCTCTCCTTTTCCTTCTTCTCTTTCTCCTTTTCTTTCTCTTTCTTTTTCTTCTTCTCCTTTTTGTCCTTCTTCCTCTCCTTCTCCTTGGGCTTCTCCTTCTCCTCAAAGAGCTTCTCGGGGAGCACGGGCGTCAGGGAGGGCAGCACGGCCGTGATGCGCATGGTGGCCGCGGGGCTGAACAGGGGCAGCGCCACGTCCTTGGGGGCAGGACCAGCGGGGCCGGGGTGGCCTTCAGCTTCTCCTCGCGGCCTTTCTCTTTCACTTTCTCTTTGTCCCGCTTCTCTTTGTCCTTTTGCCCTTTTCTCGGTCTTTTTCTTGTCTTTGTGCTTCTCCTTTTCCTTCCTCACAATCCCATCTTTCAACCTGGCTTTTGGATCCACCTCTTCGAACTCTTTTATCTTAAACTTGTAGGGATCAGCCTCTTCGTCTTTGAGAAAGTCCTTCCAGGGATACTTGGCTTCCTTGCTGGCCTCCCTGTCTTTCTCCTTCTCCTTCCCTTTCTCCTTCTCTTTGCTTTTCTCCTTGCTTTTGTCCCGGTCCCTCTCCTTATCTCGCTGCTTCTCTTTCTTCTTCATCTTCGTCTTCAGTTCCTTTTTCAACTTCTTTTTGACGTCCAAGGAGGCCGGTGGTTTGGGTTTCTCCTCATACACCTTGTGCGAGGGCTCGGGGGTGGGAGGAGAGACCGAAGGGGAGAAATGTAAGGGAAGCTGGGGGGGCATGCTGGGAGGGGTCCCCATCTTGGCCTTCCGAACCACCTCGTCAATGGATGCATCCATTGTCCATGAATTGTCCGAACTTGAAGTTCCGCCTGACAGAGGCAGAGGGTGGACCCAGACTTGGGGAAATTATTGGAGGAGGTGGAGGCTTTGGGGGTAGCAGATTCTGAACCTGAAATTCTCTTAGGGCTGGTAAAAATGTCTCCTTCTGATTCGGACCCAGAAGAGAACTCGAAAGGATCGGGCTCGCGTTCCGCACATGCCCGTGCAATCACAGCATCAATGGAATCATCGATGGTCTTGTCGGTGACGATAGCCTTTCTGAGCTGACTCTCACTGTTCAGTCGCCCAGCATCAGGCAGTGTCTGTACCTGTCTCACCTGAACAGTCTCTTTACTGATTTTCTCACTTACTGCGGCTGAAGGAGTCCTGTTGGGTGTGTCAGGTCTGACAGGTACTTGGGGAATGTGAGTCATGACCTTGGGGCTCTTGGGGCTCTTGGGGCTCTTGGAACGTCCAGGAGATTTCTTTTCTTTGGATATGGTTTTGGAGACCGAATAGGACTTCCGACCATGGCTGGTGACGGAATCATTTTGGGTGATTTCGTCTTCTGTCCTGGAGAACTGGTTTTAGTCTTTGTTTTGGGTGTAAACGACTTTGCTTCCAATGGTTTTGTGGTTGGCATCTGTGATTTTGCCACTGGAGCTAACATTGGCGGCTCCGGTGATGGAGGAGCTGGGTCTGTGCTATCCTGGGTGTGGACGGGGGACAGCATGGGAGGGATCTTCTGGGGGTTCAGCGAGCTGAGCGGCTCTCGAGCCTCCAGTAACACCACGTCCAGGGTGTCCCCCTTGGTGCTCAGCAGGCGTGGCCGCTTCATCGCGGGCATTTCTTCAGCTTCTGGACTGTCCAGAGGTCTCTTACCCAGGAAGTTCTCATCATTAATAATCTCCTCCTCCTCCAGCTCGTCGTCTTCTTCCAGGGGAACCTGCATGGCTTCTGCTGACGTGCCTCCATCTGTGGGCACCTGCTCTTCTTCTTCTTCTGGGGAAGGAAGAAAAAACAAGTGTTATTAGAATATATATATTAAAAAAATACTCTAAGGGGAAAAAGAAAAACAATGCTTCAAATATGATTTCTAGGAAAGAAAGGAAATTATTGACAGTTGTTAGAGCAGAGCGGTTAAGTTTTCTAGGACCTTCCAAACATGCATGCCATCTTTGTTTGAGGAATGGCAACCAGCGACAAGAGACACATGAACTGTTTTCCCTTTTAGCAACGTGGCCCGAAATGCAGGATCTGAAGTCTGCTTAAGATTTCTTGTTTGCCCTCTGCTTCCTTAATTCTTTTCCTAACTTGACTAAATTCTGCCTTTATTTTTTCTCTTCCTCTTGTCTACATGCGCACACACACACACACACCCTTCTAAAAACCAAGAGATAGGTTAGCATGTAAACTACTTACCTCAGAAATGACAGAAAAGAATACTTTTTAATAGTTCACATGCTACTTGTTCCTCCTGTCTGCTGACTTGAGGACAGCCACTTTGAGAAGTAGTGTGGTGACATGGAAGACACTTGGCTTGACCTTAGAGATGCGGTGTTTCCACAGGCGTTCAGGCATCACAGAGCAATGGGCCCGAGGCAGTCTCTCAACCTCTTGGAGGCTGTTTTCTGACCTCTCAACAGGGGCTAATGTTACCTGCCCTGCCAACCTGATCAAGTTGTTGTGGGGTCAGATCCTTTCCTTCTGCACATATTAACTAAGCATCTACCATGCACAATGATAAAGGCTGAAAGGGCTGCTGGAAGAAGTCAGGAATAAACCACGACCTAAAAGACCTTACAGTTCAGCAGAAGACACCGTGTAGGTGGACCGCATGTAGAAAGTGATCAGGACCATAAGACAAAGCCTCACAGCAGCTCAAATGAGAAACAGACTACCTCCGTGTCAAAGACCTGGCGAATGAGGTAGTGTTTTGGGTATTTGGAGACTGGGAATGGAGAAGTACAGGATGAAGGAATAGATGACACAGAGATGGAGGGGGCCACAAGGAAATTGTATAAGAAGCTCAGAAAGTATTAGAAAAATTTATGATGGCTGCTTACATTTAAGTGAAAAAAATTTTTAACATAATGCTTGATTCAAACTGGGTCTCCACAAGCTAGAGAGGATCATTCCAGTTCTGTTATTTTATTTTTAATGCTTGATTTTCACTTTTTATTTCAAGTACCTAATAACTTATATGCATCTAGAAGCTTTATGTGGTTTAGAGGAATATAAATGAATTATAAAAATACTTAAAAACACAAATGCTTCTTTTTATTAATTTAATTTACAAATATTTTATGCTTAAAGATTTTATAAGAAAGCATCAATGGTGGCACCAAAATTAATCAAAATGGAAGAGGGCATTTTGCTGGAAGAGAAAGACTTAAGCTTTAATAAGAAGAGGAAAAGTGTGAAAATATTTATAACAGTTTTCTGAATTAGAAACAGATATATAACAGAGAGTGTGACTGCATGCAAGGCATAAAGCATAACGATGAATGGACACCTGTAAAACCACCACCTCTAGCAGCGCCATCGAGACGCGCCTTGGTTACTTTCTGATGGATGCTCTCCCCACTCCACTCCACCCCATTCCAGGTAACGCCTCTTCTTCTTACTGTCCTTCCCTTGTTTCCTGTACAGTTTTACCACATTAGTATGCAGTGACTTGTTTCTGAACTTTATATAAGTGGTATCATACTATAATATCTTTCAGCTTTTTTTCCCCCTAACATTATGTTTCTGGGCATCTCCTATGTCCATGCAGATAGCTGTAGTCAGTTCATTTTCACTGTTGTAAAAATGTACCATGCTTATTTATCCATTCTCCTGGTATTGAAAGTTTTCCACTTGACCAAATATATTTTTATTTTTAAAAAATTACAAAGTGTGAACAAATGAATATAACTGATCTAGTTTAACAAATGAATATAACTGATCTAGTTTATGCTTGTTCAAACACAGACTTAACTGATGATTCTGCATAATTAGTGTCTGTTTTCTATTACATGAGTTACTTTAATTCTGTGGTCTAAGAGTTTGGAATAAGATAACTATGTAATAGCTACTGAATGGTTTATTCTCTGCTGCTGCTGCTAAGTCGCTCAGTCATGTCCGACTCTGTGCGACCCCATAGATGGCAGACCACCAGGCTACCCCGTCCCTGAGATTCTCCAGACAAGAACACTGGAGTGGGTTGCCATGTCCTTCTCCAATGCACGAAAGTGAAAAGTGAAAGCGAAGTCGCTCAGTCATGTCCGACTCTTAGCGACCCCATGGACTGCAGCCCACCAGGCGCCTCCATCCCTGGGATCTCCCATGCAAGAGTACTGGAGTGGGGTGCCATTGCCTTCTCTGGGTTTATTCTCTACTGTCACCCAAACCCTCTCTTGCAGGTTAATTTCAGCTTCATTACAGGTGAATGGCAATGAAGTACTCATTGTATATGTATATAATGAGCACAATTCACAAAAAATCTTGAAAATACCCTAAAAGTAAGTGGTTTTTAGCAATTTCCTATACTCATACATGAAAACAGCTTTATTATAAAATAGCATATAATTCAGTTAACAGAAGTTTAATATTACAAGATACCTGATCTTTTGACATGTTACTACACAAAGGTATAAAAAATAGTATAAAAAATTTTAGTCACAAATTTCTCTAATTTAACACAAATATAGATACAAGAACAGAAGCTGTGCTCCAAAGTCAAACAGGTGATGTTACTTGATATGAGAAGTATTTTGAAGATTTTTTTATTTCCAGAGAACCAACAACTCACTTTCTATTGTTCAAAAATGTTTAAACTAGAGGGAAAGACTCTTCCATATCCATGTGACAAACAAATATGGGGGGGATAGTTCAAGGAAAACTACTGTGACATTTAAAATAAGTTCTTTTTGACTTCTCAGTGCTTCAGGTCCTTGATCCAGAAGATGGGGACACCCTAGTATTGCTTATCTTGTGAGGACAGCGAAAAGTAATTGCTAATGAGAGTTGGGTAAGTATTCAAACCACTAAATAATAACAATGAACAATAATAGAGATACACCTTTTAAAACTGACTTTCAATCCTTTTGAGAAGATTTAAAAAAAAAAACCAACTCTCCTCACTGTAATCTAAGACCACATAACAGGGCAAGTCCGGAGCTAGCATCTACAAGTCGAGTGGACAGTCACTGCAGTCATCTGCCCTAATAACTCTATCCTGCAGGGAGAGCGGTCTGGAGCTGTTCGGGAGACTCTGGAAGGATAACAGAAATTTTACTCAAGGAGGCTAGTTCTGCTTCATGCTGCCAAAGGTAGGGTTAGGAATTATTTACAAAACTGGAGTTTCCCTTCCTGCTTATGCTAAGATTTGGCTAAAGGTAACAATGATGACTTTTGATCTGATTATTCTTTGTGAGAGGGTTTACTCAAAATGCTGATATGTGTTATAATTGACTACTAGCACTGTCATTCATCAAAGACTACCAAAAATTATGATGTAAGTCCTACACCTCTAAGAGGAAAAAAAGGCCATTAAAAAAAAATGACATATGAAGAACAACATAGAAACCAGGGTAGGAACCCGTATTTTTTTCTTTAATGTTAAATTACTGGGAGAGATTCAGGTCTACTCTTACTCTTCATATAAATTCACTAAAATGTGTGAACACTATAATCCAATCTAAGTAAAAACCTGACATATTAAGTAACTTCTCATTCTGTCAAACGTTGTCCATATATAACAATACTTTTCCATTTGTCAAAAAGGTTACAATAAGCAATATATGAATGATTCGGCACAAATTTATCTGCAGTCAGAAATATCATTTAAAATATATTTAATTGGTAGCAGAATATTACAACATGCAGAAAAAGGCAGAGTTAGAGATAATCTCTCTTTAAACAATCAATGATCTCATGTCAACATTTGATTGTGAAAATTTTTCAACTTGAAATTATTGCAAACTGACAGAAAAGTTCTAAGTGCTACAAATTACTCACAAATAGCTTATACCCATATTTACCAAATCAATATTTTGCTAATGCAGAACAATTGTCAGATTCTTTAAATAATATGCAAGAAAACAAATGGATCTATATTGCTGTCCATTGTTTTAAAATTCCACAGACATTAAGAGGAGTCAGGGAGACACTACAAATGTCACCCCCACTCCCTTCACTGACCACACAAACAAATAACCCACACTTCCTACATTTCCCAGGGGAGTGACGAACAAAATATGCCTCTCCACCAAACTCCTCTGCGGCCTCCTTTCTGCTCTAACACGTGCAAGGGGACCTGCTCCCCAGCTGGCTCAGTGGCAAAGAACCCGCCTGCCAATGAGGGAAGACCAGGGTTCAGTCCCTGGTTTGGGAAGATGCCCTGGAGTAGGGCATGGTTACCCACTTCAGTATGCTTGCCTGGGAAGTTCCATGGACAGAGGAGGCTGGCAGGCTACGGTCCACAGAATCACAAGAGCCTGACCCAACTGAATGACTGACACACTTCTAAGTTATTAAAAATATTGATTCAGAATATCTTTTTTTAAAAAGAAAAATCTTTTAAACCAGAATAATATATGGCTTTAAAGAAATACTATAATCTTAAAAGCTGATGGGTGTTAGGAAATTGTTTGCATGGGCATGAAAGGTTTCTATCTCATTAGCTATACAGATGCCTGATCTCAAGCAGAAAATATACTTGTGCTTCTGAACGTTATAAGGACATTAAAATGCTACCTGTACATCTCACCAAAAACTAAATGTACTTAAAACTAGATTTCTTATAATTTTTTAGAAATGTACATGCAGAAATTAATTTCTAGCAACAATGACACAAACTTTCCCACTGTCTAATTAGACTATGCATACTGTTTTCATAACAGATATGAAAAGATTTAAAATGGATGCTTTTCAGAAAACATCTTTCTATATATTATGTTTATTACAACCAGTTGGAGTGACTCAAAACTACTTACATTCATTCATCCACTCCTTACTCATCACTCATTTATGCGTTCACCTTCCAAGTGCCTTGTAAACACCAGTAGAGCAAGCACCATGTTAGGTCCTAGGAACACACAGTCAAATGAGACATGACTTCCCGTCATGAAGAAGCCACCACATTGTGTGGCCATCGATTCAAGTGCCACGGCAGGCACTGGCATACGGTACACAAGCTGTCACATCCAGGGACGTGGGAACAGAAACCTCGAGGAAGCTTGATGGAAACTGCCTCTGGGGCCTGTTCCCAGAGCCACAACTTGACCTAGCACAGCCCACTGACTTTATCAGACCTGAGTCTCCCCATCTGCAAAATATGAGATTGACATCTGACTCCTGCTTGAAGAACTGAAGATTTCTAATATTAGGGCCATCTCCAAGTGCAGGGGGTGCTCTACAGGGCAGGATAGAGCCCTTTCTGCCCCTAAATATCTCTCTGATCACATGCCCCAGAGCTTGGCCTTCTGACCACTTGATTCATGACTTGGATAAGGGCTGTATTTTTAAAAATGCTGCTGCCAGAATATTTTTTAAGACTGTAAACTTGACAAATGGTTGAGTCTACCATACTTTTTGAGGTAAGAAGACTCTGAGTAAGTGAAACTTCAGTGAAGCAATTTGATAGAATGCTGAGGATGGAGAGGGTCTGGTACCCTGGGTGCTCTGAGGAGGGCCAGGCTCTAGCGGGATGCTATGGGGTGAGGACAAAGACCTTGGGCAGCTGGAGAATGACAGGCAGACGCGAGACACCTTGGAAATGCAGGAAGAGCAGCAGCATTAAAACCACCCAGTCCAGCCAACATTTTCTCTCTTAGTTCCAAATGAGGCCAAAAAAATTTTTGTATCCCATCTGTCTCTTTAAAAACTGTCCTGTCTATAACGTGACTGAAATTAGACCCTTTAAAACACAGCTCAACACGTATGAGTGGATAGGTATCTTCAAAACCAAGCTATTTACCTGAAAAAGAAATGAAATTACTAGCAAAGACAAGACAATTAGGCCATGACAATTCATACAGTACAACCAATCAATAACACAATAAATTAATAGCAGAGTGAAGCTGATGCATTACAAATACCTATATATACACTGACCTGCAGAAAAGCACTTTTTTCACTAACATTTGGCACAATAAAAACTAAAATGCTATATAAGCAGGCCAACCTGAAATGACACCTGGTATTATAAATGGCCTAATCTATATGTTAATAGTGTTGTATCACATAACTGCAGCGGGGCCAAGATAACAGTATGACTTTGGGGTTTCTATGGCTACACCCTGGGCAAGCGCGCCTAAGAGGGCTGGCTGCTGACACCACACAGGCGCTCTGAGTGCTTCTTCTGGGTTATTTATGATATGATTTATGATAACGACAACATCTCCTATTTTCTCTCCTCCTCAGATACAATAAATTGCTATCGTTAATCACCCTTCTTGGTGCAACTATGATTACAACAGCATAACAGGGCCTAGCTATGGCAATATTGTGGGGTTTTTTTTTTTTGGAAAGAAATAAATACAAGGAGATCTCTTCAGACAATGTCAATATCTCTAATATTTTAATCATCTGCCTCTAAGTCTTTCAGAATAAATTCTATTACAACTAAGATTCCATTTCCCAAGATGTAAGCCTTTCATGCAGATCAAATCCAAGATCGACCCCCACACATTCACAAGTCACTCCCACCAGGACATTCTTATACTCACGACAGTAAGACTATGCACAGGGTATGGAATACTTTCCGAGACAAATGACAGCAGTTGCTTTCCTGTAGCAGTGAGGCTAATCTTACTGCTGATTCTCCATCCCCAGAGCTAGTCAAACAAGGCAAATCAGCCAGTGGTCTATCAGAAGAGAAAAAGACAGAGAATAGAATCTCTGCCATCATGCAGATGTGTGTGACTTGCCTTGGCCCACCACTGCTGGTGTGGTTGCTTAGTCCTTCTGAATTTCTTTTCCTTTCTTGCTCACTCCATGCAACAGTCAGCACTGCCTCTTTGGCTTCTGAGTATCAGAGGGACCCCTTCTTCCCTGCCCCAACGCCCTTCCTATGGGTGACTCTAGGCTCACCAGGATGTGGAGCCTACTTGATCTGGATGGCTGCGTGACTTGCTCTGGCTGATGAATCAGTGTTGGCAACAGGGACACGAGCGGAGAATGAAAACCATTTGCAGACCGGGGCTTGCCCTCCTGCTGCTCCTGGGAGACCTACAAACCCCTAGTGTGAATGAGCCTGGGTTAGACTCTGAGAGTTGAGAAACACGTCGCTCAGAGCCCCGGTCACACCTGTCAGACACACAAGGGAGGCCATTGATCACCAGCTGATGGCGAAAGTGTATCCGTGCCCAGCAGAAGAACCACACTGCTGAGCCAACCCCAAATGCCAACTCGCAGGATTATGAGTCAACAGTTGTAATTTTAAGCCACTAATCTCTGAGGTGGCTTGCCATTTAGCAACATGTTAACTATGTGTTCACACGAACAGTAGATCTGTGTGATCTGTGGTGGTTATGCTCTACAAAGGGGCTGCAAATACTAAATTAGTGAAAACTGAACCACTCTTCCCAGAGGAAAGACAAGGCTAGGTTCCTCAGAGGCTCTGGTCACACTTCTGACAGCAGATCAATATGTAATCCTGTTTCATGTGTGTTTCTGTCTAAAGGCATCTCATTTAATACAGATGTGGATTCACTCACAGGGAGCTCACTGCCAACAGCTCTGTAACCACGACTGCATGGAGCTGCTCTGTTCTCGCCATATAGCGCAGCACAGCCCTCCTGCATTTGGGAACGCCAGCCAGCATCCTGCCTCGGGGCCACTTTGGAGAGCAGAGTCACTGACAACAAGCCAAAAACGCGAGAAGCATGGCAACAAATACAATGAGAAAGCACGCCTGTCGACAGTTTGAGCTGAAATAAGAGGGCAGGGTATCGCCACATGTGACTCAGTTAGAAAAATGCACAACCCAAGTGCCCTGCCAGCCGTGCATCTGCCCATGAATGACCAGAAGACAGTGGTGGTAGAGGTGAAAGCGGGAGGGCAGGAGGGTAAGGAGAGTGTCACAAGGTAAAGACCACTTCCTTCCTTCCTTCCTTCACCCAGCAAATGTTTACTGTGATCAATATACAGCAGGCCACACGAACCCACGTGAACAAAAGACAAGGTTTCCCTTCCCAGAGACTTTATATGTCAGTAGAGTGGACAGGCAACTAATACGTATAAACAATATTTCATAGTGATTAGGTGCTCAGAATTTCATAAAATAGGGTCACATGTCTAGGGAGGGAAAGGGCTATTTTAGACAGAACATTCACTGAGGAAGTGACATATTGGCTGAGACCAGATTCCTGAGAAAATAACAGTTTTCTAGCCCACTGAGGGGGGAAAAATGCTAAAGGACTAGTCAGATTTAACACAACCACACTCAATAGAAAATCAATTATTATATGAAATTACACACATGTAAAAAGTCACTGAGCTTGCATATCAGCACTGCTTTCCCAGTTTACACAGTGAAGCAAACAGACATGTGCCAGAGGCCAACGTACTTAAAGAAAGTGGATCAAGAAAGGACGTTTATCCCTGGGATGATACCTCATTCTGTTTTGCACAGTTTGCTTCCAAAAATAAAGTAAAAAACAACAACTACATTTAAGTAGTTGATGACTGACGCTATGCTTTTACATTGCACAGGCTTCTAGGTAGGGAGTATATATGGTTTTAACGAAAGCTTTATTCTAATGCAGGGTTGTCCTTGTGCTCTAAATGACCTTGACAAAATTCTGGAAGAAATATCCCAAGACCTGGGGCTCTGAAGCTATTTTAGAATTAGCTCTGAATAATTGTCCCACAATATGAGTTTCTTGATTAATTGCTTCAGATAAGGTCTCCTTTTTCGTCGCCCGGCCTCCAGTGGCTCCCTCTAGTTCCCATAATCACTTTTGTCTCATTCTTCTGAACCCTGGAAGGCCAAGAGAAAAATCAGAGATACACCAATTCCATTACTCGAGGATTAGCTAAGAGATAACCCTTTGTATTCCATTACTGACCATTATTTGAGTAATTATTCAGTAACTACCATGCGTCTGAAAGATGCACTAATTGTTTTCTAAGGCTCACTGCTGCTCTGCACCAGACAAATTGTGAATGCCATGTTCTTTAACACCACAAATCTACATTTGGGTCACAGGAGAAAAATGGCTAGTAACTTGGACTGGATTTCCTTTTTCTTGGATTTTTTTAGCTACCTGAAAAAGAAAAGCTGAAACAACAACAATTAGTCTGCTGAAGGTCTTACTTACTAAATAGAAAATTAGGACTCTATTTTTGACCAGATTTCTGTCTTTCAAGAGTCAGATTTCTGCATAATTTAGACAGAAAATTGGCAGGGGATGGCTGTTCCATCTAATTTAAGCGAAATTAGTATTCAGCCACCTGAATTTTTGGCAGTAGTCCAGTATATTTATCCAAAGCAATAAGTAGACAGAAAATAAAAAGAAAATTAACAATCATGCCTAAATAAGTTAGTTTCTCTCTTTACTTCTGTTTTCTCTCACACACACCAACATAAAAAAAAAGTGGATAACTTTAAAAGCATATTTCATGAATGGATTCACAGTCTTGTGTGCTCCCCTTAGAATCAAATGCAGACAGAACAAGAAAACCCACCCAATTTTTAAGGTACAAAGAACCCGAGGATGGTCAAGAGACTCAAACACTGTCTACAAAGGGGAATGTGTCTTTTTTTCATTGCTTATCCTCCAAATAAAGCACATCAGTTACGTCAGCTCTTGATTACCCTTGCTAACAGATGGGAATGATAGAGACAGTGATTCCAAATTCACTAGAAACTGCTTTGGAATGCATCCTGAAGAAAGCGGAAAACCCAAAGAGCTCATGTTTGCTTACCTTTCGTTTCTTCTAGAACTCTAGTAGGCACCAGGAAAACAAACAAACAAAAAAACCAAGAGGCACAAATCATGCTTCTAATTTGCCAAGCACCTACCATCTGCAAGCTTTGAGCTCAGAGAAAACTGGAATGTGTCTGAGTTTGGCAGCCACGTGGAAAAGGTCAGCAAAAGGGGAGCTTCCATTCACCAGACTGCTGGGCACCTACTATACACTGGGCACCAGGCACTAAGGACTTCAGTAAAAGGCCTTCCAAATGCTCACCTATGGGAAAGTTACAAGTTGAGAACCACATCTATCATTTAAAATAAGACAGTTTGCAACAATAAAAATAAGCAGCGTGCCACGGCTCTCAGAAACAAACAGTAAGAGCAGCACCGCCCAACAGAAAGTAAACGTGAGAGAATCAGGGGCAGGAGGTCTGCTTCGGGCAGCGGCCCCCGAGGCTGCAGCCGGTGGGCCCATGCATCGGAGACCTGCCTGCCAGCCCCCACCTCTCCCACCTCCTACTCTCTCCATCTCTCTGAGGCCATCAGAGAGTTACTTGCAAGCCTGTATTTGTCAGATTGTGATCCAGAAGAAGAACCAGGAGGTGAGCCTGACATTTGGTTTTTGGCTCCAGGAGCCTAGAAAAGCCACCGTCCAGAGCCTGGGCACAGTGCTTAGCAGACTCATGGGACAAAAGAGCAAAGCCTAACTGACTGGTGGTCTCAGCAGAACCCCAAGAGCCACTGTGTTGAGAACAGACCTGGTGGGGACGGGGGGAATCGGGGCACAGAGAAAAGCTGGGTGGCAATCGTGGTGGGTGGCCCGGGGGTAGGGGAATGACTGGGGCCTGAGTCAGGTGATGGAGACCATGATATGTGGTCACAGTACTGTTGAGAGGAGAAGATTCTAGAAGTGTCTTTTGAGGGGGCAGCAAATGGAAGGGGGTGCATAATGTTTCTAAATATTTTCAGTTAGCTGCCAGGATTTGAGAATCCAGAAATGCCAAGAAAATAAAAACCTAAAGACCTCAGTGTTCTGCCTTTCCAAACCCATCAGATTTAGAGCCCTACAGCCTCATCCCCATGAGGCTATGACCCACTATAACCTCATCCCCATGGGGCCACTTCCACGGTCACCATATCCCCAGCTCCTTGCGGGATCTCCACCTGCAGCCCCCACTGGGAAGCCTGGAACAGACTGGCCCCAAGATAGTCTCTGCTGGCATAACCTAGGACTTGCTTAGAATCCCTGAAGTTTTCTCTAGAACCTGGTTTAACTAAAGAAAGACAAAGCTTAGGGTTTATAGGCACATCAACATGAATATACTGTTCACATCAACACGGTCCTGTTATCATACAAGCACATAAATACAACATCATACAAACACATAAATACACTAAAAAAAATGTTTCTGGCTGAAAAATAAGTCCTATAATTTTAGGCTGAAAAAAATCCCTGAACTCCCAGAGATGAGTCTTATAAATATGCCAATGAAATCCAATTAAAGCAAATAGATTAAAAATATATTTGATAAAATGTTTACCTTAAAGTATTTCTTCAGGTAAGTAATATTTGTTGACTCACTGTATATGGGAAACCCTACAGAGAACTATAAAAGGCAATGTATGTATCACCATAGGTGTCTGAGGCTGACTCCTTTTCTCTGACTCTCAAAGGGATTTCTTCCAAAACAGAATTTTGAATTATAAGAACGTAACTAACAGAACTTAATAAAAATGTCAACCTGCCACCTTCTGAAATATAACTGAAGAGGAGTCATAAGACACAACCCCATTTGGGAAGAAACTGACCTCAGAACAAATGTTCGCAACTCCTTGAATCTATACTCAATGTGACACTTTGGGAGAAGTGACAAGATGTAATCGAAATGGACCTATTAAAAACAAAAAATTTTTCTAAAGTTAAATGTTATTTAAGAAAGCAGGAACACAGTGCCACGTTCCTCATATACTGTTGTCTTTCTTCTTCACTCCTTACAAATACGTTCACAATCCTTCTCGATCATGAAACACCCAAGATCTCAAAAACTCAAACAGGCATTTTCCAGCCCCAAGAAAGTCAAGCAGGGAAGACACACAAGAAAATGAGAGTTCAGGGAAGCTAGGGAACCATCAGAGTACAGAAGAGGGTGCTCAGTCCTTTGTTAAATAGCTCCAAAAAAGGAGTTTTTCCCTGATTATTCCAGTTCACCACTTATTTACTCTTAACTCTTTTCCAAGTGCCCCAATCACTTGACTGAAATGCCCTTCGCTGGTTCCTTGTAACTTCCTCACCTCTCACTACAAAGACTCCTCTTCCTGCCCAGCCTCTAGATGAGTAAAGGCTGATCACACTTCCTTTTTCTGAAATTCTCTTTTGTTCTATTCAGTTCAACTTCAGTTTAACAAATACTAATTTATATCTGGCAGCCTCTTTGAGAAGGTGGGGACTATCTAGTAATCTCTCTGTCTTTTGTACCTCGAACTGCCCGTGAAGGTTTGTTAACAAAGGAAATAAGTATCCAGTGTCAGTACTTGTTGCCTGAGGGTCTAGGATCAGTTGGCAAAATTAAACTGCAGGATGTACAATGTTGTCATCATCTAAGATTTGAAAACATGGGCTCTTAATCTTCCATTTTGAAGACTTTAAGTTATAATTACCATCTTATGTTTTAGAACCACCATGATAATCCATGTTCTGTTTACTTATAAAGTCTTCTTGTAATTAGAAATGTGGAATAACTGAGGGTGTGCTCTAATGGTCTATGAGAACTTAGCTTTGGAGTGAAATTCCCTGGACCCAAGTCCACAGTGAATCACAGTTTCAAGTATTCACGGAAGGTCTCTCCCAGGGTGAGAAAGGGGACTCTGTTGTAAATGAACTTTAGTGAACAGGAACATAAACAGCATAGTGATTAAGAACAGAATTCTTGGGGTTCGAGGCCCAAGTCTGCCATGGATGAGCAGCAGCACCTGACTTCTTCATGCTCTGGTACATCATCAATAAAGTGAGAATGATAATAAAACCAACTATGAGTTACTATGAGAAGCAAAATAAATGAGACAATGCATGATACATAATAATAAATGCTCGATACATTTTAACTTACGTGAGTTACTAGGTGAATTAATCAAGCATAACACCTAAATTAAAAAAAAAAAAAGAAGAAAACCAAAAACAACCAGAAGAGCCAGGCGATGCTACTGTTAACATGAGCTGGTGATGGATATTATTAATATATCTGCAGTGCTACCACGGGTTTGTTTGTGGGATTTCTAAAGATAAAGACCTCTTTCCCCGGTAGAGATATTAACATATTACATGTGCTACAAAAATACAACTCCCATATTTTCCCATGTATTAAAATGGATATCAGCATTATGCACATTTATAGTATTACTAACAACAAAATTAATTATTCAAAATTACTTTTCTAGACGAACTTTGTTTCTTAGGGAATACGTGACCTTCACAACCCATTCATTGATGGTCAAGAATCAGTTACACATAATTCAAGTAGGTATATATTTGTCCATTTTTTTCCTTTTCTACTTACTGACTCCTACCTAAATATCTTGCCTATGTAACTGTTAGCCTTTTAGGATTTCTCTTAAGCTATACCCTTTATATTTACACAGAAATTTAATTTCTTACTTGGGTTTATCATGTTGGGTGATATTTTTACATTGGGTTTATTTCTCCCTTTTTTGACTTTTTTTTTTGCATCTTATTATTTTAGACCACTATGAAATTAAGCCCAACTCTTAAATGAATATAAACAGTATTCTATACTCCTATTTATTGGTAATGTATTGTTTAAATAATATAGGCTTATTATTTCAGAAAAGTAGAAAACACAGATAAGCAATGTGGAACATCAAAACAAAACAAAGCAAAACAAAATGCCACACATAACCCTAAATCCCAGAGGAACCACTTCCTCGTGCTCGTCTTAATTCACACAGTCGTCCTTAACTGGAAAGGACTGAATTGATAACAGTAATAGAGACTGTGGAAGAATGTGATCAAAAATAGAGAAGAAATTTACATCTCTCAATTAATGAAAATGAAGAGATTTTTGTAGTTCTAGTTACAGGAAGACCTGTCTCAATAGAAAACATTTTCCAGTCAATAAGAGATTGTGGAAGAACACGGTCAAACACAGAGAAAAAAATTTACATCTCTCAATTAATGAAAATGAAGACATTTCTGTAGTTCTAGTTACAGGAAGACCTGCTGCTGCTGCTGCTAAGTCGCTTCAGTCGTGTCCGACTTTGTGCAACCCCATAGAGAGCAGCCCACCAGGCTCCCCGTCCCTGGGATTCTATCTCGGTATAAAACATTCCTTCTGAGTGGAATAAAATGCAGAAAGAGAAAAATCTGAAAGCCAGAAAAACCCTGCCTTAACTATGCATTGCAGAACAAATGTAATTTTATTACATTAAATTCAAGTTTATGAAAATTTTGCTTATGGTTACTAAAGACTGCTTATGATAGCTAAACATTTCAAACAGTGCAAACAAATGGGAAACTCTAAAAAACAATTCTCCTTTGGAGATGAAAATTTTATCATAAGCACACGCCTTCAACTACATGGTGTAACCTATTTTATAATATGTCCACTTCTCTAGAGGTCAAGCATCCAAAAAAAGAAAGAAAAATCCTGATTTTCTAGATTTTCCAAACAGTTCTCTGAACCTGAAAACAAAAGCTACTAAATAATAACTACCTGCCAAAAAGATCATTTGCATTTCCTGATAAGAGAAAGGGAGCCAGTCTTGGGCTATTACCCAGATAACTGTGGGTAGACAGGTCTACAAAAGCCATTAGAATATTAGTTTTTATCTGTTCTTAAGTCGCAGTTATTAACACAAAGGCAGTCCCACAAGCTTTGCATGCCCACATAGGAATTACACCAATTATTATTCATAATGACATCCTTGAGTCAGCAGGTGAAGTATGTTTGGATGGAGTACTCCAGTATTAAGAAATTAATACAATGCATAATACAATTTGGAAATGTCCATGATGCATTCTAACGGCATTTCTGACACAAAAGTAAGATTTCATGGAAAATCCATTTATGGAACCCTGCCCCCCAATACCTAAGATTCAGGTCAAGGGTAATTCTGTTGTGTATAACTATTTTAATTAGCTCATTTGACTGCTACTGAGTGCTTCCTGTACCTTGGGCGGGCACTGTTCTAGGTGTTGGGGACCCTGTGAAGAAGTCAAGGACACATGTGGAGTCTTGACTGGCCAGGGACCCACAGGGTCACACACAGGAGGAGAGTTGAACTTCTCTGTTCAACTTTGAGGGCAGAACACAATTCCTCCAAAGATCAATAAAGAACTACAATTCTCGGCAATTAATAATACATTTAAGAAGTTAAAATGAATCAACACAAGAGGTGCTTTACCCCCAAGGTTCACGGGAAGCTTGCTACGCTGCCAATATTAGTTCACACCTCAGTGGTCTCCTCGGGGGGTACAACTGGGTGCCCTATACATTCAAACAAGTTACTTTTGAAAAAATTATTTATCTAGTTTGAGTGAAACAGGAGTAAGATAAGCAGCAGGAAACTAAACAGACATGATTACTCAAAAAACAGACTCTTCAGCAAGCTATGATTTCTCAACAGCCTATGTTTTCAGTGAGATTTGGACACACTCGTGTCCTTTGATAGAATGAAACTAAGACAACTAGAAAACTAGGATTTCTCCTCAAAGTTTTAATTCTGATTTCCCTCCTCTTCACCCTTTGCCCCCCAAAGAATAGACAGTTGTACTGGGGTACAAGGTTATGGGTGTTTTTCTTTTATACTTTCCAATCTTTCTTTAATGCTGTGCATATTTAAAAAGAAAAAAATAACCTGAATAGATTTTTAAAGAATACTTCATCGCTCACAGGGTCACCACCAAGAGAGTACACTCCACTTGTACCAAATGACTTTGGTGTTGAGAAAAGGTTAACGAGAAAGGAAGGAGACATAGCCCCATGAAGCTGTGTGAATGACCCACACGCTTGACTTCTGTGTTTGTTATGGTTTGATGGGCAGGTCAGTGGGCTTAACGACCAAGGCTAGAAGGGAATTTCAAATTCCTGAATGATAAACGAAGCACAGACACTAAGGCAGACCAGTTTCCTGACAGGACAAAGTGCGTAAGACTGCCCGGATGTACTTTATTTATTTTTTTAATTACAATACTGTATTTGTTTTGCCATACATTGACACGAATCAGCCATAGGTGAACACAATCTCCCAATGTACTGTAAAATCAGAACATGCTAGCAGAAAAGTGTCACTTTCTTCAGTGTTTTTATATCAATATATTTTCTCATCAAGTCAGCACAAAATGAAACAAACTTCATGTACAAGAAAACCAGCTTTGGCTTCTCCATCCCTCCTCACCTCTCAAACACCCTTGCATGAAGTACAAAATAGTAATTAATAAACGCTAAGCATGAGCTACTCAAACTTCCTCACAATGACAGAGAAAGCAATTTTTAAAATAAAATTATAGCTAAATATGGTGAACTGCATAGTTCAACTGTCCTAGTTTTAATGTTTCTATCAAATTTCATAAACGTCAAGTATGAAATATACTTTGTACCTTGGGTGGTCCTTTATTTTTAAAATGAAAATAAACAGTTTGTTATCCCATCACATCAAATGTCAACTTTATAGATTTCTTGTCTGAGATATCTAACCTTCGCTTTTGTATAAAGAACCAATCACATGTGCAAAAATTTAATTCTCCTCCCAATTATTCAAATACAATGAACTATCAACTATAGTAGTATTTGTATAGTGAATCCAAAAAACTGGGGAAGAGGGTCCACATTTATATTTAAAGTAGGAAGGTACTCCTTAAAAATATATATTATTATGCATCAACTACTGTGTTTAATTCAGGATGAACATGAAGTCAACAAGGGACTAATGTGACAACTAGAGGTGGAAGGAAAAAGACAAGATTTGTTTTTACTACACAGAAGACACAGTAACACTAACTCCAAAAATAAGAAGAAAGAAGACAATAATGAAGGAAGCTCATTCAGACTGCTTTAAACATAAAGATGTGGTAAACACGAGAAAAATTAAATTAGTTTTCATGCAAGTGATATTACAGATTACACTAATAAACAAAGCCCTCCTCAAAAGTACACAAGAGTCCATTTTCATGACATACACACACAGAACCCTTGACAAAGAGGTTAATAAACAGACACATAAACCATATATTATTACTTAAGATGTGACACGAAGCAATTTTCAATTACATCTGATACTCTGCTCTTGCAGACTCTTTATTTTGGTTCATACAGCGTGAATCAAGGATATAAAATGTCAGCCTTCAACCTGAACTGTTTTGCTGTTGGAGATTTCTGTCATAATCATAATAGGATTTAGACAAAGACGCTCATTTTAATGATTTGGGTTTACTCACCTAGAAAGAAAAAACTTTTAATAAAGGTAGTATGAGGAAATAACTGTTGGATAGGCTGACCAGAAATCTTATATGGAAGATTTACACATATTAAAAGAACCTAATGTTACTAAGTGGTTTAAATGTATATGCTAGGAGATACAAGTTTCCTAATAAACCTATTATTTATGACAGAACAATACACTGCTCCAATTAGGAATTTTAATCTGCTTTTGTTTTCTCTCAAGTGATATATGGCTGAGATAAAATGAACTGGTTTTCTAATGTTTCAAGGAGTAGTAGTAGTACTCCGTAATGCTGCTTTAAAATAGAACTTTTCTTATGTGCCAATATATAAAACTGGCAGCTGTTTGGTCACTAGGTCGTGTCGACTCTGTGACCCCACGCAGCACACCAGCCTTCCCTGTCCTTCACTATGGACAGTACGTAATCAAAATAGACACTGAAACAGGAATAACTAAGTAATAAACCATGATCAGGGGATTGCTAGTCATCTGCTTTAAAAAGCGATTATTTAAGTGAGGACAAAGAACAATTGCTTTGAATCAACAAGTCTTACTTGCCTGGCACAGTCATTATCTCAGTTATGTTGTACTTTTATCCAAAAGGATTTGACATAAAAACACCAAGTCGGCTATTACTAATCACTACACTGTTATTTATAATGGTGATTTGCATATTATATTATTTTAAATTGGACACTGAGGCATCTGTTTGATATCTGGACTATTACATGATTATCATCTACAGTCTCCTAAAGAGAAGAGACGTATGGAGAAATTAAGGAATGAGATTAAATAGTACAATTATCACACTTGAAAAATTGTACAAGTTTAAAACTCACAAATTGGTCCTCACTTGATTCCAGAAAAAGCAGTAAATATATCCACCATAATGGGACCCCAATTCAAATCTAGTTCAAAACCATTCACCAATAACTTTAGTTCAATGACAGTGTATTTAATAAGCAGAACAAAAATTCAAGCAGGAGGAAGTATCAATACTCAATTATAGCCTGGAGAAATCTGACAAGGTTCCAGGGACAAATATTCCTTGTAAAAATTCCTTTGAGTTTGACTGAAGAGTTGAACTTACTAAGTAAACAGGTCATTATTTTTAAAGAGAAAAAATAAAACATATATGAACACAAATATATTTCAACATAGGCCTGACGAAAATTTGACTGTGATTTCTTGGGAGATGGAAAACTATACCTTATACAGTTCAGTACGTCTATCACCTGGCATGAGATCTTTAGATGTTTCTGGAATTAAGCATGGTCTTCGCTTAGCTCTGGCATTTCAGTTCTTGATCCATAAGGATAATGTCCAAATTAGAAAATAAAAATCACTTTCAAAAAACAGAAAATTTCTCTGTCTTTTAAACTTCTAAAATATTCAGCTAACAATAGTATTGGCCATAGAGCTGAAAACTCAAGATATTTTCATCTTGAAATGTAAACTTACCAAAAAAAAGGAAAAAAGAACTATGAAACCTTTACCTGAAATCTTGGTGGTAAGCTTCCAAGCTTTGACGGCAAGCCACAGTAAAAATATTCTACATCTTCACAATTATACACACACATCTATGTATAAGAACAGCAAAACTGTCATGAGACAATACTTGCCCTCACTCTGGGTGCAGAATTCTATAAAAAATTTTAATGTGTTTTCAACCCACTAAACTGACTTAACAATCATTAATGAGTCATGACCTGAAGTGGAAAAACTGCTCAGTTCATCTCAGAAAGGTTTTTAAAAGGGGGAGGTGTTTAAGGGAATTGATGTAGGTTTTAGCTTCGAACAGAATATTTTGGATAAGTAACAGAATACTAAGTAGGAATTTTTAAAGCCAGCAGGGCAGTAACCTCAAGCACGGTAGTCTGAATACTCTTAACTTTTAGCAACTAAATAATGTGGAAAGGATAGAAAAACTACCTTATAAATAAAACTACACTTACTGTCCTGCTTCAGTAAGGTATGTCTTTTATTAGATTTCCAAGAGGAACAGTGTACATTATTAACAAGACCAAGAAAGAATGAAGAAATTGCGCAATGTCCAAGATAGCTTCTGACCTCAAAAAGAGCTCCTGAGAATTATCTGGGGATTCCAAATTCCCTCAAACAGAATACCACTAATATCCTCCAGATTGTCTGGCCCAAGCCCTTGCCATCTCAAGAAAATGTTTACATTACAGCTGGGTTCAAATGCAAGGTCAGTTAGCTTTAAGATTTGGGAAACCACCAAGAGCTTTTAGCTACAGTATAAATCACTGCTAACAAAATTATTAAGTTTCTAAATTGACAAAAACAGTTGCACTCTAATTCAGTGCCACCATGTTTCCTTAAAATATATGGCAAGAAGATAAGCTTTATTTCAAAATGTTTTACCTGCAAATCAAAAGGCTTTTCAGGTTGAGCCATATTATGTTAAAGAAGGACAACAATTAACTGTGATTTTTATCTCCCTTCTCCCTTCAAAAAGCCAGTTTACGTCAAGTAAACAAGATAAGGCATTTATATTGTACAAATGCAGACTTGTTCTTTAGAAATTGTTTCTGTGAATAATACAGAGTAGACACCAGGAGATTATTTTCTATTTCATTATATGCTACACAAAAATCAATATGACTTTATTGGGGATAAGATGGCTAGGAATGCATTTTATCATTTATATCTCAGAACAAAATGGACAACATGAAAACCTCAACATTGTAAACAGAGATTGGGATCATGCAATTCCCACAGCATTCATCTGGTGGGGGAGCAAACCCAACAAATTACCCAAGTATTAAATAGATTTATATGTGTATATGTGTGTGTATATATATGAATAGAAGCATATACATGATTTAAATATGTATGTATATTTAGGATAATGTTAATAAATGAACAAACCATCAAGTACAAGCAAGGACTAGCAACGCTTAAAATGCCTTTCTCTGTACATGTAGGGGAAACGTCATGCAGCACTGCTCTAACTCCAAACCCGCTGGGTTCTATACATGCATCCTCTTTAAATCTTAAGTACAGGCAAGCCTGGATGTATCCCCATTTTACAGGTGAAAAGCCTGGATGTATCCCCATTTTACAGGTGAAAACACTGAGGCTGGGGAAGGCCCTATGACTTGCTCATGTGTACAATTAATCCAAGAAACAGTAGGTCCACGTACTCTGCAGGACGTAAGCAGGACCACTGAGTTCCTGGTGGGGCCGCCCCCCTCCCCCATGCTCAATACCATCCACCTCGCTGGGGTCAGACACAGAGGAGGCAAACCCCACAAGGAGCCCATCGTAAAGCAAGACAATCAGCTCCCCAGCACCAGATGGAAGCACGGCTGACGCCTCACAGGACGCCCCCATTACCTCAACCTCCCTTCACCCCTGAAGCCGAGCCTCCCGATGTCCTTCCATCGTCACCTGGCCGCTCGCTCCCATGCGGCTCTCCCGCCCCACCTGCCTGGACTCTGCACCTCCGAGGCCCACACCCCAGCACAAGCAGAGTCCCCTGTGGGACCACGGTCTTCTGGCAAGGCTTCCCCGAGCTTTCTGTGGAATCTCAGGGACATCGTGCCCATGATCACCATTTCAACTGGTGCCGTCTTCTCTCCCTGGACCACATGCCAGCTGTCCCCGGTGAGCTGGGTCCCTTCTCATCTTGCTTCTCCACCATCCTCCCCCTCTGCCATGCTCCCGCGGGCAACATCATCAGGCAGCATCATGACTGCTTTCTAGAGTGCTCATCTCTGGCCCAAGGAGTTAGTCCTCCTCATTTTGGGGAGAGTCTCATCCCCACTTTATTATCCCACCTCTATTCAAGTGACCCAAGCAACATCCATGTCATGGTTTCAATGGCTGAATGACAAGAGCGGCACCCCGTGCGCCCCTATCCTGGTGGGCTGTTGCCCGACTGCGTGGAGCCTGTCTGTAAGCGGAGGACGATGCTGGAGTCTGACCCACTAGCGATTCACTAGTAACCCCCACCAACATTCTCCATCCCCCCTTCCCAGGCCGGCCTCCTCAGACCACACCTGAACCGCACTTGCAGGCTCTTGACTCTCCCGCTCACCATTGCCATCATCACACTCACCTGGCCAAACCCCATCCCTGCTTACATCCAGCTCCTCGCTTACATGCAGCTCCTCACTCACCCCAGCCCTGATGCCCAGCTGGGCTCTCTCTGGACACGGACCCATGTGTGGCAAATGGGGCCCAGCACTGCGTGGCATTGCTGTGCTCCTCCGGCTCTTCCTCTCTCCCGTCTGGCTTGGAGAGCACGCCGGGCCTTTGCCTGTCCCTTCACACTGCCCCGTCCCCCTTCTCCCTCCCCGGCTCTCACTGCCTGTCACTCTGCTGTGTCACCAGGGGAGAAACCAGCACCCCCTCTTCCCCAGCCAGGTGGTTTGCTCCAGGACTCCGCCTCTCCACTTACACTCCTTTGCCACCACCAACTGACTTCTCTCCAGATCTCTCCTAGGAGCAAACACTGCCATCTCCAATCGGAAACACAAAATGAAACTAGCAGATGGACCTTCCTTGGGCCTGCCCCTCCCATGTGTCTGCTGTCCTGTCTACACCCTTTGAAACCCCCCTGCTGGCTGTCTCTACTACTCACCTTCATCTGCTCAAGCTCCTCCAATCAGACTTTCAGCCCCCACCACCCCCAAACCACTCTAGTCAAGGCCAACAATGGCCTCTGTTCTGCCAAATCCAATGATCCACTTTCAGTTTTCATTTTAGGTAATTTCTGAGAAGTATTTCCTTTCCAAACGCCTTTTTCCTCATTGGCGTCCGAGTCTTCTCCTCACACCCTCACCCAGTCCATGCGCAGGCCACTCCACCACCTCCAAGTGCTTCTCCCGCTGCCTGCTAACAGCCTCCTAATCTGACCCGACCTGCTAGTCTCCTAACAGCAGCCAGAGTGAGCTCACCAAAGCACAAACGAGATGATGCTCCTCCCTTGATCAAAACTGCCTTTAGATTAGAAGAGATCCAGACTCTTGGGGGCTTCCCCAGTGGCTCAGTGGTAGAGAATCCACCTGCAATGCAGGAGCTGCAGGAGACTCGGGTTCGATCCTGGGTCAGGAAGACGCTCTGCAGGAGGGCATGGCAACCCACTTCTATTCTTGTCTGGAGAATCCCACGGACAGAGGAGCCTGGAGGGCTACAGTCCATGAAATCACAAAGAGACAGGACTGAGCAACCGAGCACACACACAAAGGATAAGAAGGAACTAGACTTCAAGGTTCCTATTTGGAATATATGCAATTACATTTTGAGTTTTACTAGAAAACTGTCTCATGTAGGGAAAGTTGTATTAGAAGAAAACAAATGTAAATCATATAACTATGTGACCACTGAGCTTCCCAGGTGGCTCACTGGTAAAGAATCCACCTGTCCTTGCGACTAGACTCGGGAGATGAGGTTTTGATCCCAGCGTCAGGTAGTTCCCTTGGAGGAGGAAATGGCGACTCACTCCAGTATTCTTGCTTGGAAAACCCCATGGACAGAGGAGGCTGGTGGGCCACAGTCTATGGGGCTGCAAAGAGTCAGATGCAACTCAGCACGTGGGTAAACCCTTCTAGATGGCGGCTTACCAGCCTCTCCACTCCCGCCTCCCCGCTCAGCTCCTACCACCCACTCCAGGCCCTGTGCTGCCACAGGCTACCACGTTATTCTAGAAGGCGTGAAGCCCGTCGACTGTGAGGCCACAGCAAGCACCTGTGCTGCACCCTCTGCTTGAACTGCTGTACCTCAAATGCATATGCGGTGGGAGGAGGAAATCCACCGGGACTGTCTGCTCAGGTCTGCTCTGATGCCACCCTGACGGCTCCATTCAAAGTGCCGCCTCTCCGGATTCCCCCATCCTCATCCTCTTTCCTTCCTTGCTTCATTCTTTTCACAGTACTTCTACTATCTGGTGGTGTTTAGCCTCTCAGTCTTGTCCGACTCTCTGCAACCCCATGGACTGTAGCCTGCCAGGGTCCTCCGTCCATGAGATTTCCCAGGCAAGAATACTGGAGTGGGTTGCCATTTTCCTTCTCCATACCACTATCTGAAATTCTGTCAAATGTCTCTTTAGTTACTTTAGTATAGTCCATCTCGCCAACTAAAATGCCGGCAGAACCAGCGCATGAACCTGGCATGTTTCGTTCGCTGGTGCACTTCTCTGCGAGTGGAGCACACAGTGGGGACGCAGCGAGCATCCGCTGAGTCGGTGCACTTGGTCAGCAGCGGGGCCGCTGAGAGTCCAGGCTCCTATCATTCGGAAGCCTAAGAGTTTTCTAGGCTACAACATACTGCCTGTATTTCTCAAGAAAATTAGACAAATATGTATAAAAAACCAATTCACTTACTTTTTTGTCAATCAACTTACTTCAAAATTATGTATTTTAAGATAAAAGATATGTCTCAAATAGTAAACAAAATAGAAAAGCAGGAGTTTTGAAAAAAGAGAACTACACACACTCGTGAGTTGCTTTAAAGCTACGAGATACATGACAGTTCCAATGTATAAACATAAGAGTAAAACTGAATTTTTAAAAGATTCCTTTAACTGCAGTTAAACTTAGATTCACAAATTAAATTAGCATACTGCAAAATCTCAGCTGATATGAAAGACATGCCTTTCACCAGCTCAGCTGGCTTGGAGGTTACTTTAAATAGAAAATTATGTAACAGACATGGTGTTCATTATTAAAACAAACTACCTAAACTGAGATACATGTATATACATCAACAGATATACTCAGATTTTCAGAATGAATCCAGTTCTTATATTCTAAAATTAATTAATGTCTTCTTTTATTACATTTTATAGCTACAGTCCACATACAAAACTGATGGGCTGAAGCTGAGTGACGGTTCCATGAAATTAATTAATTACACTATGCTACTTGAAACTTCCCATAACAAAAATCTTTTTAAAGTTTTTGAATATTCCACACTTAGTTTCTCTGTGTATGCAACTGAAAAACAAGACTGGAATATCTACTTTAGTTACCTGAAGAAAAAGACATCATGGAATAATCCATCAACAAAGGAAACTTTAATAGCCAGGTGACTGAGAGCCAGGTTTCTCTTTTGTGTGGTGCTTTAACAAGTAACTATTGGGGAGTGTCCAAACCAAACACTTTGGGGTTAAATGAAAGGACGAAATTAGGATGATTTACAAACCAGTCACTCACTCACTCTGACACAGCAGACACAGAGGACCGCTCAGACACTCAACAAGACTGGGGCTTTAAAAGCTATGCCGCATTCATAAACTCAGGGTGACACAGAACTTTGGGAGCCTAAAAAGTCATCATCCTAAACCCTAACTGGAATTCACGGGTGACAGTGCGAGCACTGTGGCCTTTCCTGGGACGGGAGCTCAGTGTGCTCTCATCTTCCAGTCTTCAAGGAAAGATCTAAAAAAAGTTATGTGGTGTGGAAAGAATTATCCAATTTAAAAATGTTGGCAACAAGAGAAAAGAACTTTTAGACTTTTTAAATATACGTGTAAGTCCACCTAAAGACATCTGTGGGATGAATGAAAATTATGCCCCACCTAAGAAAGTATGCATTATTCCTGGTTTGAACTTATAGATAGTATATTTTTTAAATTGTGACCTGCCTCATGATTCCACATACAAACAGATATTTAAATTCAGGTCAGAATCCACCAAATCATTCCTAGCTCTTGGTTAGTAGTTAAGTTAATGTTCCTGAAAAGTCATTTTAACTTTATACTCAGAGTTATTATACTCAGAAACATGCTTAAAATTCACAAAGTATGGCAGTAATTTCAAAATTCCTGATGTTTAGGAATCTTTATGCTGCAGTAGTTACTACTGCCTATGTGCAACATGTCATACTATGCAATATATATATTTTATGAGATACATTCTGCCAAGTAAAGCAGGAAAAATTCGGTGGGTACAAACTAAATGCTCAGCATCGGGAGACGAGGGCCCTCGGGGTTCAGTGGAATGACGACCATCACAGACTGCAATGGGCATGGGCTCTAGCATCCTAAAGGCGCTGTGGTTTAGTCGCTCAGTCGTGTCCGACTCCCGTGACCCCATGGACTGTAGCCCGCCATGCTCATCTGTCCATGGGCTTTCCCAGGCGAGAACACTGGAGTGAGTTGCCATTTCCTCCTCCAGGGGATCTTTCTGATTCAAGGATCAAACCCAGTCTCCTGCACTGGCAGGTGGATTCTTTACCACAAAGCCACCAGGAAGCCCAGTGTCATAAAGACCTGGATTCAAATCCTGCCTCTGCCGATTCCCAGTTGATTCCTCTTCTCAAATGAGGACATCTTCGCCTGCCTTGCAGTGGTAATTCTCTTCACTGTTAAGAGAATTAACTGTGTCCCAATAAAGCACCTGGCATATGTCAGAGTATTAAATCGTACTAGTTTCCTTCTGCCCTAAATTTGCAGTCATCAACCACATATATTTCTAAAATTTAATTCATCATCCTTTCTATATAACTCGACTGTCATCCCATCTTGTTTCCCATAATTTTAATCATTTTTAAAATTCATTTCTTAGCCAATGCAGCAGTTTATCCAATGACACCAAACACTGAAGGCCAGGGAAGCTCCTGGTAGAACTAGAGCTTTTCATTTACCATTTGGGGCTGTTCATTTGTGGCTCCAAGGGGTGCGAAGTAATGAGGGGACCAAGTCCTGAAAGTGAGGAACACAGTTCTACCCACAGGCTTTTTGTAAGCTACCTTCAAATCCTGAGTAGGACCAGCAGTTCTCAAACCTCGGCATGTAACCAGAACGCTTTTAAAAGCACAGATCCTGGGCTCCGAAGAGATTCTGGTTCAGTAGGTCTGGAAGGAGGCCCTTGAACTTGAACTTCTAAAAGCTCCAGGTGATGCTGCTACTGCTGGCAGGTGGACCAGGCTTTGTCTAGACCACCGGACATTCCAGACAACAGGCATCTGAGGAAGAGGGGAGGCCACAGCCATGGCTAAATAGTAATACATCTGGTCAGATCCTTTTCAAGGCAAGGCAAGTTATGTAAAAATGTAACCTCGAAGCACAGGTCTCAGCTGTGGTTCCCCAATCCCATCACCAGTAGCACTTGTGAACTTGTTAGAAACAAAACTTCTTACCCCATCCCAGAGCCACTCACTCATAAACTCTGGGTTTAGCCCCCCAGAAATGTGAGCTCTAATAGGCCTTCTAAGTGATTCTGACCTAAGCAAAAGTGGAAGAACCCCTGCTCCATTCAGTTCCCCATAACTACTTCCAACAGAATACTCCCAAGTTCATCCTTCTTACATTCCAGGTTTCCATGTCAGCATCTGCTGAAGAAAGGGTCCTGTGATTTGAACAATGTTTGATATCGTTTCCGTCTCGTTCTGTGCTCCACGACTCTGGAAGCACAGGGGGCCTGGATGCTTCATGGCTATTTTACTTTGGTAGCTCTTGGCAATGCAGAAGTAGAAAAGAAGGTTGACATGAATTTGGGGATGAAGACGATAGTGCTGTACAGATGACATTTACCAGGTACTACTCTAAAAGACCTTTTCATTTATGAACCCATTTAGTCTTCATGGCCACCCCATAAAATAGCTATTGTGAGAATTTAGAGTATTGAAAGCTACCAACACTTAAAAACCAGGACATTTCTGGTTTCTGTTCTTAAAACTGAAAAACTTGGCGATGCAGGGCTTGCATTCCTGCCTGAGATAAGCAGCTGGGCTGAGCACTGGCCACCCGCTGCCTTTGATAGGAAAGGCACCCTCGGGTTCAAAGATCCCGCCCCACACCCATAGGCTCCTTCCCCAAGTCCTCAACTCCTGATCCGTAAAGGCAGGAGTCTGTGGCACCTGCTTTGGGGGAAAAAGGTATATTGCTATGTAGAGGGGACTGGGATGACGAAGCAGAGGGAAAAGTGGAATTAAGGCTGGAAACGGGGAAAGGCTTTGACAGGGATTCACCTACACGTGCAGGCACAGGGCAAATCCTGATGCCGTTGGCTCACTGGCATTGCTAAGCCCTAACTATCTGCTGAGCCCTCGCCTTCTAGCAGCTCCTCCTCCAACTTTTGATTACCACAGAGCTCACTTCACCAGCTCCCTCCCTGCAGTCTTTTCCAGCTTCAATCCAACCTCCACTCTGCCTTCAGAGCACTCTTTCTAAAACACAAATCTCATCATTTTGCCTTCTTGCCCCAAACCCTTCATGGTTTCACATTGTTATAACATCCGCTTTCACACTAAGACACGGAACCATCTCTGTAATGAGAAAGTATACTGGGGAGATAAATGTATTAAAAGGATGCATGTGGAACAGCTCTAATTGTCCCTTATAACTTCATTCTCACTTTCTTCCCAGGCACCTGCAGTGGTCCACCAGGAGATGCCACCTCTCAGTCTCCAGGGAAGCAGGGTGGAGGGGAGGGCTGAGTGGTGGAAATGGCAGGGTGGTACCGTCAGGGTCACTGCTGAGTCAAAGCAGCCCCGCTGGACTCGGACACCCAGCTGGCAGTGACTCAGCTTCCTCCTCCTTGTGGACTGATGCACTTCTCCTAGGAGATGGCCCAGTGACACGGTGGCAAGAACCCAAGTTCCCCAAGGGGACTCTGGGGAAGACAGCTGTCCTGTGGGTCTAGACCAGCCACGTTGGGAGCAGTGGGGCTGAACTCCTGTCTTATTTAAGCCACTGTTTATTTGGCCTTTTATGACTGCAGCTTAACCTTAATGAATACAATTTGATAGGTGTTTTTTTTCTAATGTAGACTTTCAACCCTTTTAGAAAACGAGTCAATGATAAACTCAAGGTCCTAGGTTCTAAAAAAATATTCTATGATCCCCAAAGTTAGAAAACACTAATACAACCCATCAGTATACACAAACTCAAAAAAATAATTAACCTGCTAAACATTCTGAAAAAGAAAAGGAGTTGGTAGAAGAAAGATACCCACAGGGTTTCCTTCCCAGCTAGGAGTTAGGCTGACTGCGATTTATTTTCTAATTTAAAATGCAAAGCAAAGCAGAATCCAACAACGAGGAGCAAGTGTGGGGAACAGAAGAGCAGAATCCCTCCCTGCAGAGAGGCAGAGGGAGACCTGGTGGCCGCCTGAAACAGCACCTCTGGAAGAGCGCAGCTCCAGGAGCTCACTGCATTCCCCCCACCGAGGCGCAATCAGTTCATAAAGGCAACACACCGGATAAGACACTACAGGGTTATACTACAAACTGTCCACCTAACTTGGGGAAGACCATTTCACTTTTTCTTTTTACCTGTGGTTCAGCTGAGTCAGTATTTCCCAAACTTCTGGTACTTGTACATTCAATTTAGTTTCAGTCGCTCAGTCATGTCCAACTCTTTGTGACCCCATGAATTGCAGCATGCCAGGCCTCTCTGTCCATCACCAACTCCCAGAGTTCACTCACTCAGACTCACGTCCATGGAGTTAGTGATGCCATCCAGCCATCTCATCCTCTGTCGTCCCCTTCTCCTCCTGCCCCCAATAATTTTTATATAGTACTGGTATGACATGTGAATTACCATCCCTTTATTTCTCTCAAAATTTGGCTAATTTTTGACTTGTGTGTGTCCTCAGTTGTGTGCAACTCTTTGTGACGCCGCGGACTGTAATGTACCAGGCTCTTCTGTCCGCGGGGCTCTCCAGGCAAGAATACTGGAGTGAGTGGGCTGTTGTTCCCTTCTTCAGCAGATCTTCTGACCCAGGGTGGAACCTGCGTCTCTCGCGTCTCCTGCATTGGCAGGCGGGTTCTTCACCAGCAGTACCCGAACTTATGTACCATTTTATCCTTGTTATAAACAATAACACCTGTGAAATCACCCAATCCTGTGTTGATTATATTTTTGTAGTATACGTTAAAATGCAAAAAATAACCCTAAACATTAATTTGTCACCTGACATTGCCTCGCTCACCAGCAGGGATGTACACACACTCTGAAGCACTGGACTCAGACAATCTCAGGAGCATGGCAATTGTCCTCTGAGCGGGGTCCCAGCACAAGACCCCGGAAGGGCCCCGGGCCGCCTGGTGTCCCGAGCACTAAGGCGACAGCACAGTGGCCAGAGACATGGACACGCCTCCCTCCACTTATCCCCAGAGTTTTCACGTGCGCTGGTACCCGCGTGTGCCAGAGCCTGGGTTTGGAGCACAAAGACTGTGAACAGCTATTCAAGCTATTCAAGTCTACAGAAGGCAAAGCCGTTGGCCCAAGGAGCACTTTTCTACCCAGAGACAGTCACCTAAATTCTAGCCCAAGATGCGTGGGAGAAAAGCCCAGAGTCGCAGAAAGGCTGGACCGCACATGAGCAGTGTCAGATATGAAGCATGCTGTCAGGCTAGGGGTGCAAACAGCTACAAGAGATTAACAAAAGACTATGATGTCCTTATCGGTGCCATCCTGGTTCCACATGGCAAAGAAACAGCAACGCAGCAGAAATCTTTAGGTTTTCCCAAAACAGCCACCTTCCTAAATCCTTCAACACTTTACTGGTCTTTTCAAAGTTTACCTCTGAAAGGAGAAAGGAGCTTCAGAGTGGTCATCTTAATGGGCAAACATCAAGTTCTCCCGTTGACCAGGAATTGTGTAGCTATGGTTAAACCTGTCTCTGACGGCTCTGTCAGAAAGGACGTCGACTGAACCAGGCCTGCTCTCTTTAAAAAATGGGCATTATCAGATGTTCTGTGTGTTCTACCTCTGGCTTATGTGCCCGGGATAGAGAGCAATGTTACCACCCGCCATTCAAATTAAAGACAAGACACTGCGAGACAGTAACTTCAGAAAGAAAAGTTAAAGGAGAGTTGAGTGGAAAGAGGAATTAGACAAAAGAAGAAAGGCAATGAAAGTACTTACTTTCAAAAAAAAATATTAATGTAACTGTTACCAGCCTTAGTTGATCCAGTGGAAAATTTTTTCATGCTATGACATGTTTGGAATGTTCTAATATGAAATACTCATTTAGGAATTTTTCTGATTATTCCCAATAGATCTGTCAGGTTAACTCTATTAAACACTAAACACTCAAAATAACTGGGCTCCAGGCACACGGCACAGTGAGTCTAACATATAACCTTAGCCCCTGAATGCACAGATTATGGGAAAGAAGCTGACGATCCAGTGATACCCGCCATCTGAACAGCTACACGCAACGCTGTTTTCCACTCAAGCCCGATTTCAAAGGAAAGTCGTTCTCAATGGTTGGCTGGTCAAAAACAACATTAAGTAGCAAGCACTAAAAAGTTAATTGAATGTTTGCCAGAAAGAGTATGGCTTGTTTTTTATGCTGGATAATTAATTTCTTTGTTTTTATAAGAATTTTAAAGAGTGACCAACATGCACCCCGTGGGTAATTAACTTCACTCAGACAGACTTCTCACTTGTGTGGCATGGGCTATGCCTCAGTGTGGAAACACTCCAAGAACAGTTTTGTTTCAAAATTTTGCGTCTTCTAGTACTTTTTCTCCTTTACCTTTACAGGCTATACATTTACTGTAGTGTTCAGACTCCATTACAAATAGCTTTAATAATGTACTGACAGTACATGCTTAAGTAAATCCCCATAAAGAAAATGGTTTTAGAATATGAGGCATTCTTAAGTAAATTATAATCAAATGTAATGATCTTAGTAACTTTAAATGTGCAAGCCAAAAATTCATTTGGGGATGACTGGCCTGGGTCTTGAAAAAAAAAAAATCTGAACATCTGGAAAGTTTCCGTAAGCCTGCTGAAAGAAATTATAAATATTTATATACACTACTACTTTATGAAGCATGACTTTAAGAAATCATTTTAAAGATTAACAGGGCATCCTAAATGTGAATTATTTTGTGATGAATTTGCTATGATTTAAAAAATTATGATTTCTTCCTGAGGGTAAAATTCACATGCTCCCAGTCAAAATCTTTATTTTGTTAATATTAATTCTGAAGAGAAAAAGAACTTCTGTAAAACAGAATAAGTTAAAAACAAACAAGACCCTACAAGTAGGTGTACCTTCCCCTATGAAATCTCCCCCAAATTGGGGTCACTGCTTCTTAAATACATCCTATGTGTGACCATTTCTACCAAAATGTTTTTCTGTTGTAGTAACTCAAAGGCCCTGAACCATTTCATAACCTTCTATTTTCTGGGACGGAACCTCAGCCGACACAGCACACGTTTTCATGGTGCCAGTGCTGCAATGTTTGTGCCTGTTTCCTGGCTCCGCTTAAGAGTCACACAGGAGCAGCCGGCTGACCACCTCGCTGTTCAGCCATCCGGGTGGTTGCATATAAAACAGTCATCCATCTTATCTGTAACACCCTACCGCCCCAAATCAATTAAAATCCCTAGAAATGATGCAGTATTCTAGGTACTTCGTCACTCACATGACTGTGAGACAAAAACCTCTATTAAAAGTGTAACCCATCAACACCTGTATATGAAGCTATTGGACTCTTCATGTTTTCTGGGCTTTTTTTTTTCCTTTTAAAGATTAGAAGGCTTACTTTAGCCATTAGAAATAATGGGGGAACGGGAAGCAGCGGCTAAATTAAAACCCTTATAAGGTAAAGGCAAGAGTGCAGAGATGATTAGCCAAGTTAACCCATCAGTGGATTTTTCACTCTGGCGTCCCCAGTGGCTCAGGAGTAAAGAATCTCTCTGCCAAAGCAGGAGATGTGGGTCAGATTTCTGGGTCGGGAAGATCCCCTGAGAAGGAAATGGCAACCCACTCCAGCACTCTTGCCTGGAGAATCCATGGACAGTGGAGCCTCGTGGGCTACAGGCCATTGGGTCGCAAAGAGCTGGAACGACTTAGTGACGAAACAACAAACTTAACAACATTATGCAAATACTATCTGCTCCTCTCCAAAATATCCCAACAGTTAATGGGGAGGCAAACAAAGAAGCAGTGATACAAGTAGATGCTAGTTTTTATGTCGGTTGAAGAAAATGAATGGAAAAGGCAACCCTAATTATAGGTATTTTTCTTTTACCAAAACTCCACATAAAAAGACATGATACAAATGACCTTACCTACAAACAGAAACAGAATCAGACTTACGAGAATGAGCTTATGGTTGCTGGGGAGTGGGAAGGGGTGGAGGGAAAGGATAGTTAGGGAGTGGGGATGGACATGTACACACTCCTATCTTTAAAATGGATAACCAACAACGACCTCTTGTGCAGCACCTGGAACTCTGCTCAGTGTTATGCGGCAGCCTGGATGGGGGCAGAGCTTAGGAGAGGATGGATATACCAATATGTATGGCTTGGTGCCTTAGCTGTTCACATGAAACTATCACAACGTTGTTAAACATCTACTACTACTACTACTACTAAGTCGCTTCAGTCATGTACAACTCTGTGCCACCCCACAGACAGCAGCCCACCAGGCTCCCCCATCCCTGGGATTCTCCAGGCAAGAACACTGGAGTGGGCTGCCATTTCAGCTACACTCCAATACAAAATAAAAAGTTAAAAATAAATTAACTAAAATTCCACAATCTGCCGGGCGGGGGCAGGGGGGAATCCCTGTTAATATAATTAGGGTTTTCATTTTACTATTTTCTACACATATTTAACTGAAATCATACTAAAGACTGTGCATACTATTTTTACTTAACATTATAGCCCAGAGCATGTTCCTACCACTGGATGTTTAGTTTTCCCTCCATTTTTTCTCTCTGTTTCTCAGTGCTCAACATCAACAGAACTGGGGAGCATCCTGAGGCCACAGACTGCCCCTCCGGTCTGGTTCCCCAGCGTTAGCACACTACTGCACATGGAACAGACATTTACGTTTGTTGGCTTAGAAAGAAACCACGCTGTAACCTGGTCCTCTATGATGAAAAACAGAGCTTTATAGTGGAAGCAAGATCAACACTCATGATTGAACAATCAAAGGCAGAATCTCTGAATCAAGATGGAAAAATTACAGAGGGATTCATTTCTGTCCATATCCAATTCTCCTGTACCCACCAAAGGTATTAAAATCATAGATGAACTTGATATATTTACACTAATTGTTGTTGTTGCTCAGCTGCTGAGTTGTGTCTGACTCTTCCCGACCCTATAGACTGCAGTACACCAGGCTCCTCTGTCCTCCACTATCTCTCCAGTCAACTCCTGTCCATTGAGTCAGTGATACCATCCAACCATCTCATCGTCTGTCCCCTCCCTCCTCCTGCCCTCCATCTTTCCCAGCTTCAGGGTCTTTTCCAGAGAGTCAGTTCTTTGCATCAGGTGGCCAAAGTGTTAGAGCTTCAGCACCAGTCCTTCCAGTGAATATTCAGGGTTGATTTCCTTTAGGATTGATTGGTTTGATCTCCTTGCTGTCCAAGGGACGCTCATTAGGCTCAATAAACATTAACTGACTGAATAAATGAATAGAAAACAGGTTTCCAGGAAATGAACTCCAACGTAAAACACTGACCAACAGCAAACCGTGTCTCCACGTCCACCAGTTCAGTGTTCACTGGCCATCCAGGGACCAGCACACCACTCTAGCTAGGGAGATGGGACGCCTCTTCTCCCACATCCAACACACAGGCAACAACGACCTGGTTGTTTTTGCTTCTCTGTCTCGTCATTTTCTACCTTTGTACCATTTTCTACCTCTGGCCGTTGTCTTCTTCTTTGCTCTTATGATCAAATACATTTGTGAGGGCTAAGGCCCTCTAAGGACAGTAGGGACAGTATTTATAACACTGAACTGTGTACACTGGTTAGGTGAAGAAGAAGTTTGTGAAATATGCAACATTCCCAAGTCAAATATCAAGAGTAATCACTGCTGTGGACTGCATTCCATTGCCTTCATTAGAACAGCTAATCATCAATTGAGAGTTTATAAGACAACATAAAAATGGAACAGGGAAAGGATGATTTCAGGCCTAGTAAAATGAAATGTGCGATTCCTTTAGTAATACAGGGCAGGAGATTATGGCTGGAGAGAAGATGTGTATTTTGAGCTTAGTACCTACTCTGCTGGCAACAGCATTCAGTTACAGACAGAAGGCTAGCCCTTGCTTCCTTCTGTTTTTCTTCAAGGGTTCCTTTGAGAAGGATGATTAAAGAGATATGATGTATACAGAGATATTAAAAGAGGTGATATTTTAATTATCAGAATGAATTTATATAAGAAAACTCCTATTAAGGAGTAACAATATCTGATAAAAAGTTGACCTGGGCAAGAGAGGTAGGAAGCTGAAGCTGGACGAGGAGGAGGTAGAGATAACCTTGTATACACACATCAGCTAGACTAGGACGGTGCTGGAAGGCAGGGCATCAGTGAGGAGGAAATGGCAGCAACTGGAGCAGAAGATGACCAGGAAAGAGGTGGCCACAGGAGTGAGGAAGAAGTGACAAACGCAATCAGTGACACGAAGGGAAACAAGCAGCTGAGGCACAAAAGCCAGGCGAGATGCCAAAGCGCAGAGGAAGGCACCTGAGAAGGTGAAAGGTCGGTCTAGTAAAGCCAGCTCCTGGCTCTGTAGGGGTTCTGATGGGTCACCTCACAGGACAATCTGTGGCAACCCACACACCGTGTGGCTCCTCCCTGCTTCTCATGTTTATCGGGTCTTAAAGAGCACAGTCCTTCGAAGTGACAAATTCAAAGCTATAGATAAAACAGTTCTCCCCATGGAAGTCAAGTGTTAATCGCTCAGTCGTGTCCGACTCTTTGCGACGCTATGGCCTGTAGTCCACCAGGCTCCTCTGTCCATGGGATTCTTCAGGCAAGAACATTGGAGTGGGTTGTCATTTCCTTCTCCAGGGGAATCTTCCTGGCCCAGGGGTCGGGTCTCCTGCATTGCAGGCAGATTCTTTACCATCTGAGAAACCTTCAGTGTTAAGCAACAAAGCTTTCTTTCTGTAATTTAGGCCTTGATGGTTTTCTCTGAAAGTAATTAGCAACTTTTTCAATATACATCTCAAGTGCTCCAAGACTGTATTTTAAAGCCTATTCATAAAATAAAATTTAATATACTGAAATAATATAATGAAGAATTATTTCCATTTTAGCTTCTTAGACATTTCAAAGAAAAGATGGGTAACTGACCAACTGAAGGATCACCTGACAGACACATAGGCTGTTGGGATCCTTCTCAAAAGAACCTAAATTTTATAGCAGAACTGATAATTACAGCTGAAATTTCTGTTTTGTTTTAATAATCTGACAATATATTCTATCTTACCATGTTAAGATTTAATATTTTAACATAGTTTTAAAATTTATGAAATATTTTGTGCTGCTTTTTAAAAAACATCACTTTTATTGTAGCTGAAGAAAAACTAAAACAATTAAGTTTTCTTCTGCTTTTTTCATCTTATTTTATATTTGTAAATTTTTGCAATCAAGTAGAATAAAGAAAAGAAAATTAATGGTGTTTTCTTATAAAAGTGGTATCTGAAAAATGAGTGAAAAGTCCTCCAAGTTGAAAACTCAGGAGCTGATATACACTGTCTGTACTATAGATGCTTTCAGACAGAATATGCTGAATTTGATTATAGATATATTTAGTTCAGCTCAATTAATTAGTTCTTAGCCAAGCAAGCCCTTATAAAATAGATTAAGGTCCACAGAAAACCCAAAACTCTTCCAGAGAAAACGGACAAAATAAGCATTTACAATGTATATCTGAATTTTGTAATAAAGTTGTATACATGGAAATTGCTTAATAAATATTTAATTACTGAATGATTAAATATCCAGGTTTTGAAACTAAATTGTTAAAAGATGAAAATCTCTTCTTTGTTAATATGAAAATTGGTTATAAGTTAACTACCATCAAAAGTTATTCACTGTTACAATTTATATGCATACTGTAAGACCACATAACACCATTGTGCTTGAGTTAACAAGCAAAGTAGCTATTCCATTTATATTGGCAATGTTCCACAAACAACAGAGCTAAGTCCAGTAGATACAACATTTTCAAAATGCATGTAAACTATTTAGATGAATTCTTTCTGCTGACAGTCCCCAGGGAGAAAAGAGAAAATGATGTGTTTTACCCTAAGAGCTCAAAGCCCTCTTGGGAGGTAATTCAATTGAAATTTTACATTCAGTCTAGCCAGGCAGTGATAAACAGATGCTTGAATTAGCTGCCATATACCATAATCAAATATCTTAAGGAGAAAACTTTCTAACAAAAATACAGAGAAGAGGGTGAAGAGACAAAAAGAGGGGAAGAAAATATTTTTTTAAGCTTACTGCTATTTTTAGGAAAAAAACTGTTTTTCCAACTACTTCTGTAAGTAGTATACCATAAGAATCAACAATGCCTTTATTTACCGGCTAGTTCACAGCATGGCACAGTTAGCTCACAGATAATCAGAAATAAGTAAACTTAAACTAAGTTTTTTGAAATTGATATAATTTGCTGATTTTTAATGGTTCTATATCTGTATCTTTCACAATAAGCATCTTCCAATCTTTGCTGAAAGTAACTTGTGGTACAAATAATAAATAAATAAATGATGAAAGCTTAAAATTATTCCCATGTACCAAAGTAGGCAAAACCATAAAAGCAGCTAAAAAAACACAAATTATGACCAGCAACCAACCAAAGAAAGATCACTCCATCTATATCAAAAGTCTGCAACCTTCATTTATGTGACTCACTAGATTAACTAATGCTCTTCATTTTTTCTCTAAACCATATCCACTGACACTCGAGTAAAGCCTGGAGCTACCCTCCACCAGTCACTTACAATATTTACAAGTATCAGCCCCCTAGTTGACCTATGTGTTTATCAAAATCAGTTGTGCTGTTCTCAAACTAGTGCCTGCCAGTTATATTTGTTATTGCAGCTAGGTTACTTAATTAAATATTAACCAAGGAGATATGAATGCAAAAAAGTGACTTGTTTCTAATGAAAATTAAATCAAAATGGTTCAGAAAGACTCAATATAGACTCATCACTGGAGGGGAAATGTCTGTTGATATAAGTGTGGGCAGGGATTTAAAAAATAAACTAGAAGGATTAGAAGTTAAAAATCTAGACAGATTCTACACTGATTACTTTGTAAGTCTTAAGAGTTCTAACTTCAGTTCAAAGAAAGTGACAGTGGAGATCACAGATGATGTACCAGAGGGGGTTTGATGCACAAAAAGACATGTTAAATTCCAAACAAAAAACCAACAGTCGATGAGCCTTGACCCCCACTGAGAGAGACAGGTGGAGGGACATTTATATGTCTCAGATGAATATCGAGTGCTAAGGTTCTCACATGTCAATCTTGTCTTTTAAACAATTCTCCGCTTTGACTTTTTTTCTGTGATGAACTGACCAATTGAGGTCTGATAAGAGCTTCTCTAGGCTCAGCTGGGACCAGGAGCAGAGACGCAGAAGCTCGCTTGTAAGCGATAAGGGACCAGCACAGACACGGGGACAGGATGCTCCCAGCTCCCAGCCAGGCCTGGCCAGCAAGGAGAGGTCAAAGAGAACTTGAAAGGGGTTAAATCCTAAAAGGATATAGAAGTTCAGCAGGCAGATAGGCAGAGGAGGAGTTCTCTGAAGCAGAGGAAACCAAGGCGGGCAGGTGAGAGACCCCCGGAGCACTGCAGGCTGGCAAGTAAAGGGCAGATGAGGGGTGCGGAGAGCAAGGCTGGTCCTACCTGCCGTGGACAAGCCTGTGATTTTTATCAGGAAGGCAAAATAATTTGAAGAACTGTAAGAAGAGCAGTAACTAGATCTCTGTTACAGAAATACTGCTCGGGCCCAGAATGGTGGACAGAGGAAGCAAGAAGGGTAACTGCGAAATGAGAACTAGGCCTTTGGGGTCAGAGAAGATGTGGACTTAATGTTGAGGAGGCAGAACTGATAAGAATTCAAGAGAGAGAGGTGATGAGACCCCACAGGCATCTACCAGGGGAATGAGATAGAAGATGGTGGCCCCTGAAGCATGGACATGTGGGGAGACCCAGAAAGAAGGGGGTGCGCTCCTTGGCCTGAAGGAAGTTAAAGAAGGGCTTTAACTGTGTGTCTTAAAATGGGAGAGATCTGAGCGTGTCTGCAGGCAGGGGAAGCGGGGTGAGAAGGAGCTGGAAACACGAGGTGATGAGACGCAGAGCAATGGGCCCAACGCCGGTCGGGTGGGCCAGTTCACCGCTTCGGCAGGGGCATTCTACAATATGGACTCAGGTGCCTAGAAACGTCTAGTTTAAAAGCTCCTCAAGTTATTCTATTGTTGCTCTGTGGAATGGAGCTGGAACCACTGGAGGAGAGCTTGCATGAAAGACTTCAACGCTCTGTTTTCAACTCGATCATTTCCTCTGGCGTTCTGTTTTAAATGGCCAATTAAAATTATAAAGAATCTTAATAACCTAAAGGTACAATCAGGTATCTTCCTCTCTAATCCTTAACTCTGCGTTTATCACCCCCAATTTAGCGTGGACTGAAAAGCCTTTCTTGAGGTTTGTTCTCAGACTTCAGATGATTCAGCATCAAAACACTCCTGGGGTTCTTATCTGTTTCAGTCCCAGGCAGTCAATTCATCTTCCAAAACAGTTCACAGTCATCGCTGGGAAAAGTCTTAGGTTGCATTTTCATCTGCTCTGCTCTCTGATCCTCCTGCTTCCTTTCCCTATGAGCAGCAAAAGTGGGGAAAGAAAAAGAAGAGAGAGACGGGAAGAGGAAGAAGAGGTATACACGCAGTCTTTTCACCGTGAGGAGAAAGCCTTTCTTGACTCTGCGCGATCACAAAAAGTTCTCTCCACACCCACCACAATTTGTAAGCGCAGTTCCACGCTGGCCTCGGAGCAGCACTGCCTGACACAGGACGGCACATCCCAGGGGACCTTCATTTTTCCAGCACCCCCTTCACAGCAGGAGCTGTCCAGAAACGGCTTTAGATCCCATTCCCTAACCATTTCCTCCACCAGCTTGTCTTCCTGACACGAAAGAGAACGTTTCAGGCAAAATTTAAGGATACTCCTAAAGAAGGCATTTAAAATAATTTCAATGTGAGATGACTCCGGTCTGTATATTATTTTCCTATTCACGACAGGAATGTAAGTTTCGCTTCCTGATTAAGATTGACACAAGTTACCGAGAGCAGAGAGCAGGTTGTAAGTGTTGGAATACAGAGAATACTGGGGGTAAGATGGGGATGAACACTTGCTGGCTGTCTGCTGTGTGTTTTGGTGGATACATGAGGCCTCGCTCCCCTTTTGACCACCCCATGAGACCCGATGACCCTCATCTTGCTGATAAGGAAACGAGTTCACAGGGGTTGAGAGAGTCATCCAGCTACTGAGGGGCCAGGTCAGGACTCTCATAGACCTCCAAGCGCCAAGCCCACACTTTTCTTTGGTTATGACATATGGTGAGGAAATATTTATTTTCAGGATTAAAAAAAAAAATGAACAGGATCCTATGGAAGGGTGTGATAAAGGAAAGAGGCAGGAGAAAGAGAAGAATCCAGTTGAGAAACAGAGGAGGGACCAGAGCTCCAGGTGATGCCAAGACCCCAGGATCCAGGGAGGGAAGCAGACAGCGTTGGGTGGGAAGGACCGTTGTCACATGGAAATTGGCCAACTTGTCCCAAAGCACCCAACACGCAGAAGATCCGGCCTAGAAGGGATTCTTCAAAGCTAAAACCCCGATTACAGGTCATCAAATTGAACCACCAGGGGCAGCGCCCATGAAGGTGCTCAGCTCAAAGAGCCTCCCCATGGCTGTTAAGCAACAACCCTCCAGCTCCTCCAAAGAACTTCTGAACACAAACTCTTGACTATATACCTTCAAACAAAATATTAAACAAGTGAAGTAAAAACTGAAATCTAGTTAGGAAGACTGTTTTTCATATAGCTGTGCTAAGTTGCTCGGCTGCATCTGACTCTTCATCACGCCATGGACTGTAGCTCGCCAGGCTCCTCTGTCCATGGGATTTTCCAGGCAAGAATACTGGAATGGGTGGCCACTTCCTCCTCCAGAGGATTTTCCTGAGCCAGGGATCGAAGTCTTGTCTCCTGCATTTCAGGTGGATTCTTCCATGGAGCCACCTGGGAGGCCCATATTGCATACTCCAGAGTTAAACAAATAAGACAATAAACTCGGTTTTGGAGCTGACTTGGAGTTGGGAGTATAAACTTTTGCTCTTACTAGCTATGAAGAGAGAATTATAGGAACCAGATACAGCTGTGTGTGCAGGACTCTAGAGAAACAGCTGGCTCCTGAGCTAGAGCTGGGAAGTACAAAAAGAGATGGGCCATGGTATTGGGCCAGAGAGTAACATGCTCCGAGAATGATGGTGATGGTGGTGGTTTAGTCACTAAGTTGTGTGTGACTCTTGCAATCCCATGGACTTTAGCCTGCCAGGCTCCTCTGTCCATGGAATTTTCCATGCAAGAATACTGGAGAGGGCTGCCATTTCCTCCTCCAGGGGATCCTCCCCTACCCAAGAATTGAACCCAGGTCTCCTGCATTGCAGGCAGATTCTTTACCAACTGAGCTATGAGGAAAGTCCTCCGAGAATGATGGGAATATATTAAAGAACACCAAGGCAGCTTGAGGGGCTTGCATGGGCCAAACCAGGGAAGATTTAAGCATCAAAATAAATAACCACTGACTAAAACAGAAATTCACAAGTGTACACTGATATAAATACATGAATAAATAAGTGGGAAAGAAGGAAAAATCTCCCTTAGCATAGAATGCCAACTAATAAATGTAGAGGATGGATTAGAAATTTACCATCTAGCAACTCTGACGGTAATGACTGGTCTGGGTGAAAATCATCAGTGGGCACTAAAACTGGTGGACAGAATATCTGCACCATCTCAAAGCATCTCCCCACAAGAGTGTTAGCAACACAGAGAAAAAATTAATAACCTGACAGCGGAGAGACCTGGAAAATCAAGGAAAATCAAAATGGAATCAACACTGCTGGGCTCTTCACACGGCCCACAAGAACACAGCACCACTTCCATGGGATTCCGGACAAAAACACATCACTGGAGCCTCATAAGGAAACCGTGATTCCCGACTGGATGCTGGACCAGATATTCTCCTTTCCTTTTGCTACAAAGAACACTGTTGGGACAAGTGATATAATTTGAATATGGCCTATAAATCAGATGATATTATATCAATGTTAATTTTCTGATTCTGATGACTGTATTGTGGTTACATATCAGAACCCCCCCTCTTTTTAAGAAATACACACCAAAATATTTAATGGTAAAAGGGGATCTTGTTGGCACCTTACTTTCAAATGGTTCAGGAAAAAACAAAAGAAAACATGTGTGTGTGTGTGTGTGTGTGTACACAAATAGAATGATAAATGAGCTAAGATGTTAATGTTTGGGGAATATGAATGAAGAATACAGGGGGTTCTTTGTGCTGTTCTTACAAGTTTCTGTAAGTCTGAAATGATCTCCAAGTAGAAAGTAAAACAAAATCATCTCGCATATTGAACCAGCTGCTGCTTAATATTTTTGCAAGAACCTCAAGTCCTCTCCTGGGCAGTTCCTGGACCCACCAGTGGCCCCCTGCTCCTCCTACCAGCCTGGGATATGAACCACTGCCTCTTCAGACAACTGTACCTGTTAGACATTCCTCCTTACACTGAGGCACAGTCTATGCCCCAGGTATTTTTCACCCCTCAAACCTATGTGCCTTTCCCTGTGCTTATAATCTTTTCCCCTAAATCATTTCAAAGGCTTTCTACCATCTTCAGGTACCATCTTTAATGGTACCACGTTCTTTTTAAAGACCAAACTTCTTACTCTCATCTTCTTGCTTCTGAAGATTTTTTCCTCAGTCTCTTAATTAATAATATTATTTCTTCTACTACAAAATGAAGTAGATGGACTAGATGGACTGTCAGATCCTATCACAAGACTGTGAATTTCTTAGAGCAAGGGCTGTGCAGTGTGCCTGGCACTGACATGTAGTAAGTGTGATGGACGTGTTGGACCAGGCAAACCATCAAACACAACATGCTGAGACCAATGGTTGGCTGACAAGCTCCGGTAAGTAGATCTCTGCACAGTGCCAACTGTATCTAATTTTTCAAAAGCTGAATACAAAAACACCTTCAAATGTTTAATTCCTTCCCTGAAACCCAGTAAAATATACAATGCACTCACCACTTCAGGATCTGCTGGGAAAAATTGAGGGCAAGAGAAGGGGGCAACAGAGGATGAGATGGTTGGATAGCATCGCCGACTCAATGGACCAACTTAATGAGTGAGCAAACTCCAGGAGACGGTGAAGGACAGGGAAGCCTGGTGTGCTGCAGTCCATGGGGTCACAACTGTTGGACACGACTTAGCGACTGAAAAACAACCGCTTTAGGAAACAGCTGTGTTTGTGAAAACTTGTGGATTAATCAACCTGCTTGATTTTCAGTTTTGAGCACACTGTAATTACCCAATCGATGGCTGTTCAACTGACCTCACTATTTCTTTCCATTATTCAACCTATGGCACACCTGTTAAGTTACAGGAACAGCCCATAGGAAAGACGATCAACATCTAATATATACAGTCCCTAGTGATGGTATTTCTGCTTAAGAATCACAAAATGCTGTTCTGTAATTAAAAACAAACAAAAAAAAATAGTCAACTAGGGCAGAGGAGTTACTCAAGCCTAAGGCGCCCACATCAGGGTTCCTTCTGCCGTATCTCATCCGTATCTCATCTCTCTGCCAACTTGACCCTGGAATGCTTCCTCGAGGATAAGTTTTTCATTTACATTTAAACACCCAGATGTTAGTCTATAATGCTTTGAAAGACCTCTTGAAACTGGGCGTTGTCTTGCTCTTTTTATTTATAAAATGTATAAACAAATATCTGATATAAAAGATGTAAAGTTCAAGCTTTATTGCTAAGTAAGTATTTTCTAATCAATCTGTATATAAAATATTTGGGGTTCCTCTAAGGCTTCTATGGGCTTCCCTGGTGGCTCAGATGGTAAAGAATCCTCCCTCAATGCAGGAGACCTGGGTTCGATTCCTGGTTCGGGAAGATCCCCTGGAGAAGGAAATGGCAGCCCATTCCAGTATTCTTGCCTGGAAAATCCCATGGACAGAGGACCCCAGTAGGCTATAGTCCATGGGGTCACAAAGAGTCAAACTTCACTTTCACTTTAAGGCTTCTATATATCTAATTTTTAAAACTTTTTATTAAAATATAGTAAGTATACACAAAATACATATATTATAGCATATGGCTTGATGGATTTTTACAACACTCAGATCAAGAGAAGGGCATCACCAGTGTCCTACGCTTCCAGTTCCTCCCAGCCTCCACGAGGCGCCACCACACACTCTTCTAAGAGCTGAAGCAGTGCTGGGTTTGGTCTGGCTTCTTTCACTGCCTCTCTGTTTGAGAGAGCTTTCTACATTGTGTGCAGTTAGAGATTGTTTTCATTGCTATATAATATTCCACACTATATTTATCCATTCCACTGCCAGTAGGACTTCGAATCTGCTTTTTTGTTATTTGTTATTTTATATTACTTTCTTATGCTGGGAAGGATTGGGGGCAGGAAGAGACGGGAACGACAGAGGATGAGATGGCTGGATGGCATCACTGACTTGATGGACGCGAGTCTGAGTGAACTCTGGGAGATGGTGATGGACAGGGAGGCCTGGCATGCTGCGATTCATTGGTTCGCAAAGAGTCGGACACGACTGAGCGACTGAACTGAACTGATTACTTTCTTATAGAAGACTCCTAGAGCTGTAGAAGCCCTGTGCTTCACAAAACCAAGATCTGCTCCTGGGTACATCCACATGATGGAATGTCTTACCTTCTTTTTAAAAGGAATGTTTCAGCATAACAGATAGCCTGGGAAAGTCAGAAGCACGATAGCGGGGGCCTGCCATTTTGCAGTCCAGTGTCACACAGTATGCACTCATGTCTACTGAATAAGCACCACACTGGAAAGTACAGTGAAAGTCACTGAAGGGAAACTGTGATAAGATGACAGAAACATCAGCTCAGATATATTTCATATTTGAATAGTCATCACACTATGGGATGGCATCACTGACTCAACCGGAATTGGTGATGGACAGGCAGGGGCCTGGTGTGCTGCGGTTCATGGGGTTGCAAAGAGTCGGATACGACTGAGTGACTGAACTGAACTGAGTAACACATTATGGTATAATATTGTATTCTCATTCATATTCTGAATATTTAGGAATTAAGTAAGCAAGTAGTTTAAATTTTTTTCTATGTGTCTAAAGAACAGAGCAAGAAATTCCAACCTAAAATCTTTTGCTAACAATTCTGGGCTAGTAAGTGTGTCTACTGACTGTACTGAAAGTTTTTTAAACCAAAAAAATCAATCATGTAAAAACATTCCAAGGTGGAAAAAAAAGAAAAAGACCTCCTAGGTATCTATACCCTTACTAACCACTCAATCTACTGAAGAATTCTAAAGTTACAAATTTAGGTATCTTTAAAAAATTTATAAATTCAGTATTAATTACTCCTAAAGACTCTTAGACTGACAATTTTCTCATTTTTCTACAAGATTCTCAACAAAGTTTGCAGTTACAAAAGGGAATAACAAGCAGTAAACTGTAAAAAGAAAAAAAACAGATAGCAAAAGAGAAGAAAATAAACATCAGATGTGGAGTCTCCATTAAAAAAAAAAAAAAACATAGTGAGCAGATAGGAAAGTGAGCAATTTGGGTAAAGGCAGTTCAAAGAGAGATTTGAAAATCAGGGTGACAGTTTTATTTAGATTTGCTGAAGATAAAGGAAGCAAGCCAAAGCAGAAGCGATAGGTGAGCCACACTGTCCTATTTCTAGCACCAGAAAAGTCTGGAGGAAGAACTGGGTACATGCACTCTCAAGTTGAAGCATCTATGAGAGAGGTGAGAAAAACAGTTTTAATAGGTGGCAGAAAAGTTAAAACGCAGAGAAAGATTTCAATAAAATAACTGATTTTGGCTCTATATTTCAAAGGTAAAGAAAGTAACCAACAGGCTCTGTGACTTTTAAGACAATACATTGATATTTACAAATGAGCTAATTAAGACTAACTGCACAGAAAGTGAGGCAACAGCGAATAACGCCCATGACCTCGTGCCCAGCCCACACACACCGGGACGTGTGAGACCTGGCTGGCTTCTCTCCCCAGTGGGCACAATTAACGCGCTTCTGACAGCAGCGTTTCAGAAGTTACCGTGACCACAAGCAAGCTGTTCCTTCAAACACAATCCTTAGGAAGCCAACAGGAAAACTTTCCCAAAGTGATCTGCACTTTAAAATACCCATTTCATTCAAAAGTAAAATACCTCTATATGACAGCTCATGATTAAATTTAGAGACGACAAGGTCCACGGTCAGGAATATGCAGACCCCTCAACACTGCAGGTAGGGCACATTTTTTGGTAACAATCTTTTTGAATTAGAAATAAAGCACTTTACATTATTTTGGGAAATTAACCCTGAGCAATAGTCTCCTCTTTCTTCTGTTGAAATTTTCTATGTTTTGACCATAAGGGAACAAAGAAAAGAAAACTATCAGTCATTTTACCAACTAACTTATGCGCGTGTAACATTTACCTTTTAGTCATTAGGGGTCTCCCTTGTGATACAGAAGACACAAGCCATAAATAAGAAGGAAGGGAAAGAAAGAGCACTTTCTCTTTGTAAATACAGATTTGAAAGTTTAAGAGGAATAGGAGATTACTATTGCTTGTTTCGAGTTTGATTATTTTCTGTCCATAAAACAGTCCTATGGGGAGGGGAATTTATTTGCTTTTGAAAGCAAGTTTGCTTTTACTGCCTCCTGATTAAAGCAGAATTCACACAGGGCTCTCCGCGAAGAGAAGTAAAAACCTGTGCTTTTTGCAGTGCACTTTTCTGCGGGTAGATAAGGATTTCTTCTTTTCTCTCTTCTGTTTGGAGTAATTAGACACCAGAGGCGGGGGGGAGAGTGGGCAAATTCACTAAATTAGATATATTTAAAAAGGACCATTGTTCTGTTTCTTAAGGCTCTGACTTTGTTAATAATGCATTCGGACCACCCTACAAAGGTAACTGTTGAAGAGACAGGCAACTTCTATTTCACACGGCTGCCCCCACCCCCACTCCCACCCCCACCCCAGCAGTGTCCTGGTTCCACTGAGCCTCCAACCGAGCCCGTCTGCCCTCGGTGGAGATGGCCAAAGCTTCCTCCACTTGGCTGGGTCTTCTCTCTGTTATAACACAATCTGCATCAGCCAGCAATAAAATAAATCGACCTACCGTTGATGGAAACGTGTCATTCTTCAGCCAGAAAGAGAAATGGCTAAGTAGGTGGAAATGTAGACCCATATTAGACAGATTAATACATGTGAAGTCCTAAGACCATCATTTATAGGAACTTTCAAAGAAAACGGTTACAGTTTCCAGAAACGGTGCCAGATGTTTATATTACCTTCAATTTAAATGGTTAAATAAATAAACAGTGTGTGAAGTACGGAGAAGGGGGAAAAGGTAAGAGGGGCCGAATATGACAGCAGCAGCGTGTTTTATTTACTACCGTATAAATACCGATGGATAAATAATACCTAAAACCAGCGGGGAGACTTGTTTTCAGTCTCCGTATTTCAATTAACGGCTCAGATAAGCAAGCGTCATTTAAAACAAGGAATACTTACAAATCAGTACCTTTAATTGAGGGCTAAAGGAAAAACAGTGCATTCTGGAGAATTAAGAATTGTAAACACGAGCAGGGACGGCGTAATTCCAGCCTATGAAACCCAAGCAGTGAAGAGGAAGAGGAACTAGAGTCTGGTCTATATAGCTTCTTTGGCGTGTGTGGCCTCAGCAGTTATCAGGCATTTGTAGGCAAGCAATCTGGGGAAAATTTTTGAGAAATCTGCACCTTGGAAGAAAATTACCTCAATCAGCATTTCTCCTAACACTATGGTGCTGTTTTCACAGACAATTAATTGAAAAAAGCATCAAGACAAAACCTATCCTTTCAGAGCCTACATTTTCTAATATATTCATGAACACATGTCATAAAACTATTCCTTTGAGTAACATAGAAAACAAAAAAATACTTTTTGTCTCTCAACATATGAGCTCATATCTAGGTGTGAAAAGAAGTGTCAAAATCATGAAATACCATCACTTCTTGATAAGGTAAGGTATTTTTTTTCCTACCACCAAGCAACCAGACATCTGATGTATACAAGAGGGCCCAGGGGTAAGGTACATATAACTTCATAAAAATGATTATCTTAACAGGTAAACCCAATTAATACTCATAGTTTATAAATGGATTGTAATATTTATTCTTTTGCATTTCTTAAAAAAAAATTAGCCTCTAAAACTTCATCAGTACAGATTTAAATGTAGGGCAAATAAGGATTTCTAAAAACATTAATCTATTCTCAGATTCTTTTCTTTAAAATGCCTATAAAATTAACGGCACTCCTGAGCTCCATACAAATAAATAAAAATAGTAAGAGGTATATTTGATATGACACGCTCACAAGCTTTAAAAATTCATTAAGAGCTTGGCAATAATATTTTCTGAGCATTTTACTATTACATATCGATCCTAATGCACTTGACTTATCTGGACAGATAAAACTTATCTTGACCTTGCTGAATACAAATAGCCTCGACTAAAACCTGTGATGGCCTCTCTGGGGGAAAACACAGCGATAATCATTACTGAGAGGATACAGGAACTGCGAGCACATCATACAAACGCTTCCACAAAATGCAAACTTGCTTTACTCTCACTGTGGTCATAAGAAATGAGAAAACAATAGCTCTGTACCTACAAATAACTGAGCACTGAGCTACTTTCTTTACCTGACTTGACATATTTTAGTTTCCTAGCAAGCATCTAGTACAGTTTCTATATATGCTCTGTCATGTGACTGCTTTTTCAAAATGCCGGGTCCAGTCCGCCTCTGAAGCACAGAGCTTGGGACTGATGGGAGGAAGGGAGAAAGCCACAAAGTCCTCCTCTGCCGACTTCTATAACATCAGAGAAATTTAGGGGAAACGACGGAGAGCCTGCTCAAGGTGCATTTCAATTTTCAGTTCACACTTGACTCCAATTCCACCAAAATATTCTAAAATTCTAATGCAGTGACCAATGAATAAAACGTATTTCTAATTTTTTTAATTACATGGTAGCTCCCCTCAACCATCTTCCTCCTCTCTCAAATTTTACCCCTGCAATTTTACTGTCAGGGTGAATGGCTAAGTCAACATTAAATCACCTATTCAGATTTTCCAAGTCTGTGATACACAAAGTAAGCCAATGCAAGTCGTTTTTCGCCTTTTAAAATAGAGGCCTGTTTAGAGATTAAACACAATTTCAACAGTCGATTACAGCCTTAACTAGAGTATTACATAAAGTTTTTAAAAATACAAAAAAACTTCTTGAAGAAAATGCTAGTTAATTCCAGAATATCACATGGCTGCCAATTAGAGACTTAACTAAACCGTTAAGATTTCTAATTCTCAAATACTTTACGTTTACAAACATTAAAGTATAGAATGAAATTAATTTCAAGCACATGAAATTTTTACTACTTTTTTAAGTTCCTGAAAAATATACGACTAGTAATCTACAATTTGATTTCAAATAAGGTTCCTGTTTGTTTTAAGCAACTTAAGGATTTATGGATAAATTATGACTTTATGAATCACAGCCCTGCTGCTGCAGCTAAGTCGCTTCAGTCATGTCCGACTCTGTGCGACCCCAGAGACAGCAGCCCACCAGGCTCTCCGTCCCTGGGGTTCTCCGGGCAAGAACTCTGGAGTGGGCGCCACTTCATTCTCCCTGACACAATTTCAAATTCAGTCTTGGGTTTCCTCTAACCTCTGCCCCCACAGGCAGCCAGGCAGCAAGCGCACACTTACTGTCATTTTATGTAACATTTATGTTCTTTTAAGAAAGAGAGGAGTAACTTTAATTGTGCTTTAATATTCACTATTTTACCAGCTAAATATCTACATCAATAGTGTTTAATTTTAAGGAGGAACGAAAAAGAAATTACATAGAGAATTGGCTAAGTAGATCAGTGGTTTCTTAAAGCAGTACAGTAATGCTGATACATTTTTTAAAACCCTGCAAGAATTCCTTGTCCTCTATTATTATTCAGAGCACCTGATCCTAAGACATTATTACTATGGCACATTAACTCTGCTATTTCTCGAGACGGAACCAGGAATTTTAAATGTTCCCTATTGAACACTTTGCTCCGAGCACCTAAACACAACACTGTGATTTTATATATTTTCACCTACAATATTGCTTGGTGCTGATAAACCACAGTACAACTTTCTGTGTTTTAATAGGCGACAGGTTTTGGCACTGGCTTATAGAACAGTACAGACTTAAAAAAAAAAAAAAAACCCACCATCCACAAACTCTGCCACAAAGAATAAGGCTCCATTGCTAATTATACAGGGAACTGATTTTAATTACACAGAGAACATTGCTTTAAAAACACTTTCCAAACTGCAAAAGCAGATGGGGGTGTTAGTGAATCAATAAAGCACCTCTACTGCAGTACAACAGTGCCCTCTACTGGTACGTGCTGAACTTTGCAAAGAAAAAAACATTTTACTCAAAAACTAAAGGCATATGAGAGAACAGACTGATTCCTGAAAATTTTGCTGCTTTAACATAAATAAGTTCTATTTATGCCACGTCAATATTTAACTTTATATTTTAAAAGCTTCTTAATGAAATTTAGAGTTTTAAAATAACTAAATTTAAGAAGTATGGTTTACAACAATACCATCTGAGTAAGACAGGTTTTTTAAAAAATGCTGAATAAATATTAAAAATATGTGGGGACTTCCTTTTGATCCACTGGTTTAGACTGCTCTCCCAGCGTAGGGGGCCTGGGTTCAACCCCTGGTCAGGGAACTAGATTCAACATGTTGGGAGAAATAAGACCCAGCATAGCCAAATAACAGTAAACAACAAGACAAAAATTTTGGATCATTCATAAATAATATTTGTTAATGTAAAACTTGTATATTTAGTAAAAGAAACTATCACTCATTAACTGTATAAATTTTACCTAACTCTGTCCATCAAGCATAAAATGTCATAATATCAAGATAGCAGTAGTTATTTGTAATAAACTTATAAGTTATTTGTAATAAACTTATAGTCAGAGAATATTTATTTCTTGTACTTATTTCTTTTGACCAGCTACTTTTTCTGTAAGAATACCCTTGGTTTCAGCAACAATCTGTGTTTTCTTAGCCCATGGCTCTCAATAACAAAATATCGTTACTATTACAGTTTTTGTGTTTGAAGTAAAACCTCAACCATGTATGAAATCTGATTTCCAAGAAACCACATTATGAGACTTAAAGTTACATCGTTCTTTAAAATTTTTGAATCTTAGACTTTACAAGATGTAAGATTTTACAAATCTGAAACTGTATTCAAACTGACCACTGGAAAAGAAGAAACAGAAATAAGTATGAAAGCAGCAGAGACTTACATTAGACGTGAAAATAGAGGGAGTATATCCTGAAGATTTGTAAAATCTTACATAAGATAGAAAACCTTAAAAAATAAAGTTTAAGGACAAGCACATTCAACTTGCCTCAGTGTATTAATATTACAACTTTAATCTCTAGCAGAAATAAAGTATCCCTTGTGTCTAGAACTGAAGAAGCTTTCCTGTTGTGTTTCCTTTTAAACAGCTTATTTCCATCACAGACACATACAATCTAAGTTGTAGAAACTGTACTTTAAAAAGCAGTTCAAGAACTCCTAACTGTATAGGAAACTGACTTGTTTTACATAACATGAAACTGCGAGCTTCAAGAAAGGTGATGCCCAGGATACAGTCTTTCAGCAACTTAAATTCACCCAGCAGTGGGGACGGGACACAGGAAGGGTCAGAACACTCAGGAAACTGGCAGGTGGCGGGTAAAGCTTTTGGTGGGAGTGGCAGGGAGGGCTGTTGAGAAGTCCTTGAAACAGACTTGGAGGAAAGGAGGAAAAGGCAGAAATGTGTCAAGTTCTGCTGCTGGACAGGGGTTAAAACTCACAAGCAAAAGGATTTGGTTGGTGGTTTACCCAGTCACCATCCTGACTCTTCTTCAACAGAAGACCCACATGTGTCAGCAGCAGTTCATTTTGAATTGTATAATGGTCGTCAACAGAAAAAAATACAATTTACTTTTTTGCTTTTATAATCAACTACCAGAAAGTATGTTCAATTAGGAAAGAAACTGTATTCAAACTGACCACTGGAAAAGAAGAAACAGAAATAAGGATGAAAGCAGCAGAGACTTACATTAGACGTGAAAATAGAGGGAGTATATCCTGAAGGATCTGAGGATTTTTTTAAAGGATATATTTCCTGAAAGAGTCAGAACTGGTACGTCCTTAAAGCACAGCAGTACAATGATGACTATTAAGACCTTCACAATTAGAGTTATGGATTACAAAAAGGAAAGGACCCAGTCGATCATTCTTGGGATCAGAGTTTTATAGTTTCTACTCCTGAGTTCACAGTTATGCCTCATTTAACATGCAGGAAAAAGAGCAAGTTGTCCTTTTCTGATACCTGTATTACTATGTGTACAATACTACAGTCCATCTGCCATTTTCCCCACGACCCTTAAAAAGAAAAAAAGATACGCATATGAAATCCCTAAATTTAAACATATGTTAAGTGGAGTCAAACTCCATCTACCCAAGAATTTAAATTCCTGAAAATTATTTCTTTGGGCTGACCAAAACTCAGAAGTCAGGCATGGATAAGAAGAGGCAATTTACAATGAAAAGAAGACAAATAGATCATAAACACAGCCACTGTTAATCAAAGGCATGTAAGATATAGCCATTTTTCACCACTCTGGCAAAGAGCAAAAGTAACTCTCACGATGGAGGCCAAGTGACAGGGAAGAAGCGGACTCGTGCTAAGAGAAGACACTGAGGTTACCTCGCTGGAGGGCAATTTGGAACACATATCCTTAAAAGTGTGGCAATCCTTTAATTGATCCAGTGATGCTGCTCTAGAAATTTCTCTTTAGGAAATTATTAGAAAGTGCAGATAAGATATGTGACCAAAGATGATCCTGAAAGCACTGTTAGGATGGTGAAAAATCCTAAACAACCTAAGGGTTACCACAAGGACTGATGTCACATCTATATGGGGCAATACTGCAATAATGTCAGCTACCACCAGAATATAGCTACAGACACGGAAAGACATGCTTAATAAAGTAAGAGAGCTGGAGGGAAATCAAATCAGAACTCAGGACACATGGTGTGATCTTACTCTAGGAAAAAAGGAACCAGGAAGGACTGCATACATATACACACACACGGGGGAAAAGCCAGGCAGGTCCCATCACGAAATGTGATTATAAGTGATGCCTCTGTTTCTTATATGGATTTTAAATTTTTTCTAAAGTTAGTATCTTTCTTATATAATAAAGTTTTTATTTTTAAAATACAAGTAGGACATTAGAGTAGTGTGTGAAATCATCAGATTAACAAACAAAATAGGGGAGTCATTCTACGATGTGCTGGTTTATACTCTGAACTCTAAAACCAGTGCTCTGAATTCTAATCTTGGAAGGATCTTTATAGAAGATGATATGGGGTTAAGATTGAAACGCATGAATTTTGAAGTCAGATCTTCTTTGATTTAAATCCTATCTCTGCATTTCCTAACTGTGTGATCTTAGGACAATTTCTTAAGGTTCTCAAAGTTGATTTTTCATCTGAAAAATAAGAATATTAATACTTGCCTTATGGATTTTATTATTATGGCTTCCCTGCTAGTTCAAAAGGTAAAGAATCTGCCTGAGATGCAGGAGACCTGGGTTCAACCCGGAGTAGGGAAGATCCCCAGGAGAAGGGAATGGCTACCCGCTCTAGCATTCTCGCCTAGAGAATTCCATGGACAGAGGAGCCTGGCAGACTATAGTCCATGGGATCACATAGAGTTGGACACGACTGAGCAACTAACACTATGGATTATGAGTAAACAGCTAACAAAATTATAATGATAATTAACTACATTATTGTTGATTACTTAGTACTGTCTAGGGCCCAGAAGACGGGGCACTAAGACCTTTACACAGACTACATCTTTTCATCTTCTCCACTTCCTGTGAGGGAGGAACTATTTGTGATGTGTTTTTCACATATGAGGAAATGAGACTTGGAACATTACAGCAACTCACCCAGTGAAATGGCTATGAAGATCTGCTCTAGAATTTGAACCCAAGACTGTGCCTACAAAGCTTATTTTTCTAACTACCAAGCTGTACGCCGCCACTCCGCCATGGTCACGCTAGCTGTGCTACTGTTGTTTTTACTCCTTTTGCTGAACTGACATTTTCTATTATTTTATTTCAGAATATTTCACTTGTCAAACAATATAATAAAAACCCAACTCTTTGTTGTGACTAACACACCAAACTTCCCCGCTGTGCAAGACCGTACCCTGACCTTTAAACTTCCAGTAGCCACCCTTCCTCCTCCAAGTGGAATGAGCATGTTCTTCAAATTCTCTATATATTCTCAAACACCATGGATCTGGTAACGGTAAACCCATTTCTCAGCTGATTCAGAACAAGGGTGTGATTTTTAAATGAGTCAGGAAACACTTGTTTTTAAGCTCAAATTTAAACACTGGATTTCAGCCTTGGCATCAGCAGAATAATTCTCGAAGAAGGGACTAAGAACTAGTTCCTTACTCTAAAATATAAAATAGCTTTTAAATGCACACTTGAAATCATATCTCTAAACTGCATTCCTGTCTTTGGAATTTAGACTGCATATTGATCTAAACCCGAATTTATCTCTGAGATCTGGAGTTCCCATCTTGGGCAAATTACATGTTAGAGAGCACAATTAATAACTCTTTCTGGCCCTCCTCCTCGGCATCAGCCTGCTGCCTTGAACACTGCAGGGTTTTCTTCAAAATCGCTTCCAAATGGGCTTTCCAGGTTCTCCTCCGACTCATCTGTCAACTCCACCCTTCTCTATAGCTCTGCTTTCTTTCTAATAATTTGGAACTCTTCGATGGGTTCCCACTGCACTTAAAGTTCTTTTTCTTCTCCACGCATACCACATCAGGACTGACCCTGGCCGCATGTTCTAGCCTGTTCCCTCTCAGAGGCACTGGCCTCATTTCTGGGTCTGGAAAACAACCCCAGTCTTACTTCCGCCCTCTGGCAGCAGCTCGCTCCTACCTGCACCCTCTTCCCTGACCATCAGCAGGGAGCCATCAGCCCCACGTGGAGGAAGCTGCCCGACACCCCGGGCGCCTCGGTCATACCTCTTCCTTTAAATCTCTGCACAGGGAACATGTGCATTGCACCTCTTTTTCCTGTGCCGTCAGCACACACGAGGTGGAACCCCAGCACCAGGGCGTGGGACCCTCCACCTGTTCTATTTGCCGCCGCGTGCCTAGTGTTCAGCATGGCGATGCCGTGGAGGAGATGTCTGGTGAAAAAACTATGTTTAGTTTTCCAAGTTCACTAATCAGTGAACTAATCACAGTGTGACGCATACACACTGTGGGCTTCCCCGCTGGCTCAGTGGTAAAGAATCTGCCTGCAGTGCAGGAGACCGGGCGCGATCCTGGGTCGGGAAGATCCCCTGGCAGCTCTCTTGCCTGAAGGATCCCATGGACAGAGGAGCCTGGCAGGCTGCAGTCCACAGGGTGGCACGCAGTCGGATTCGACTGAGTGACTACGCAGCAGCAGCATGCGCACTGCAGGAGCTTAGAAAATACAGAGGGACAGTTAAAAAGATTTTACATTCCAAACAAAACTGCCATTGTTATTTTGGCATGTCCTTCATGAGGCGGGCTCGGGAGTTCTGAGACAGTAACTGGGAAGGAGCGAGAGGCTGTGCCGCGAGGGAAAGTCGAGGCAGGGCGGGGTGGGCGCTGAATGCAGCACCTGTGCAGGAAATGGGGGGATGGTAAAATAGTGTCAGAGTTGCTTTTATCTGCATAAACAAGCACCGTGAAGAGAGACATAAAGGCCCTACGGGCGAGCAGAAGGGAATGAAATGGAGAGAGGAAGCCAGCACCTTGGTTAACCTTTCTATTCGTTTTTCACTCTTGCCTGTGAAAAGCCCTCAGTCTAGGTGAACCGCGTGGCCACTTTCCACAGGCTTGCAACCGAACTGTGAGGCACAGTGAAGCGAGACAGTGCAGGCAGGCCTGCCCCACCGCCAGTCTCCAACCAGGCCTGGCGCCAGCTCAGCCGCCCAGCCGTGCCTTCTGGCCGGCCCGCTCTCCTCTCTGAACCTCTGGTCGGTCACACTCCTCCCACCCTGCTCTGCCTTCCGACTCTCGCGCCTGACCCTCCAGTCTCTGCTCATCACGCAGAAGCTCAAGACTGGGGACACCCCCTCCAGCCCCTCTCCAAACCTAGGAATCTCCTTGTGTTTCTACTAGACCCTCCTGTAACAGGGGAGGGAAGTCTTATCGAAGGTCTTATCTCCAAACATCCATGGTCAGCTGATTTCCAACAAAGCACTGGAGGCAATTCAATAAAGAATGGGTTACTTTTCAACAACTGATGCAATAAAATAGGATATCCATATGCCCCAGGGTGAAAAACCCCACAAAACAAAACCAAACTATCTCAACCTATTTTCACTCTACACACAAAAATTAACTCAAAATGGATCATAAACCTAAAAGTAAAACCTAAATCTATAAAACCTGTAGAAGGAAACATGAAAAAGTCTTTGAGATCTTGACATAGGCAAGGACTTCACAAGACAGAAGTACAAATCATTTTTCAAAAAAAGATAAGATGGACTTCATCAAAATTTGAAATGCCTGCTCCCTGACAGACGTGGTTATTAATAAAATGAAGACAAAACAGAGGCTGAGAGAAAATATCTGCCCTCCAAAATGTTCATGTCCCTACACAAAAACCTAAACACGGATGTTCATAACAGCTCTATTCATACTTACCAAAACCTTTTCTAAAGGGTCGTCAATTGGTGAATGGATAAATAAATGGCAACATATTCATTACAAGGAATAAAACTCAGCAATAAAAATATGCCTACTGATAAATATAAAAGGGATGAATCACAACAGCATTATGCCAAGTAAAAGAAGATAGACCCAAATGGTTACACAGTGCACTATTCCATGTTCTAGAAAAGGAAAAAATCACAGGACTAGAACACAGGGCAGTGATGGTAGGGAGGGATGCCAGGGTGGGGTTTGGAAGGAAGGGAGGAAATTACAAAGCGATAAGAAACTTACTGGGATGATTTGCATTTTTTAAAAAATTATCTTGAAAATTCTGGGAAAATGGTCGTACGCAGTAGCAGCATAATTTTGGGATCTCTCTGAACCTCCACATGAAAACAGCAGAACCATGAGATAGCAAAATCAGAAACTCATGAATAATATTTACAAGAAAACTAAGGGGTATCCCCAACAATTCCAAAATACAAGCAGATGTGGACAAGAGTACAAGAAACACAAGACCTATTTATCATCAGCATGTTATGGGAAAAGTAGAAGCAAGCAACAGAGCCTTGGACTTAACCTGAGAAATAACCAACACACATTCACGGGAAAGCGCAGGGGCCACGCTGAGAACAGCAGCTAAAACTGCAAGGGTGCTGGTCACTCCAGACCAGACCAGTCCCCGAGACCTGCAGTGAAGCCCGCGGGGGCTGGCGAAGGTCAGGCACCCTCCCAGCACAGGGCCCTGAAATCAGAACCTCCTGGGGCTGGTACCAGAACTGGAACAGAACAGGGACAACAGAGATGACAGAAAGACGAAGTCAGACAAAGTGGACAAGGAGAAGCAGCAAGGGGAGCTCAGAAGTCCAGCTGCAGCATTTCTGAACACTACACGCAGAGACCTAAAGAGGGCGCCCTGGGAAGACACAAAAGCCATCTGAACCAACCCTCTCCTAAGAAAACGAACCTCAACAAAGATGAGCATCCAAGAAGTACCAAGGTCAAAACCCACACAAAACTACTATGGCAGAAAAGGGAGAAACAGAGTAACACTCCACTGAAAATGGAAGAAAAATTGGAAAACATATGGAAAAAGACGAACCATTCAGCACTGCTGCTGCTGCCGCTAAGTCACTTAAGTCGCATCCGACTCCGTGCGACCCCAGAGATAGTAGCCCAACAGGCTCCCCCGTCCCTGGGGTTCTCCAGGTAAGAACGCTGGAGTGGGTTGCCATTTCCTTCTCCAATGCAAAAGTCGCTCAGTCGTGAAAGAGCAAATAAACTCTAATGTCTGAAGAGAAATAGAAAGTGAAAAGGAAAATTCTAAAATCAAGTAGTTAAAAGGTTAGAAAGAATTAAGAAGAAAAAAATAAATAATGGTGAAAGGCAAAAAGCCCCAACATACAGCTAACAGTAAATCCTGAAAAAGAAAACCAAACTAAAGGAATAGAACCAACAGAGAGGCAATACTTCAAGAAAAATTTCCTGAAGATTTTAACTACATATTTAAAGACGACAAGATGTACCTGAGAACATCAACCAGAACAACCAATGCCAAGATATTCTGATAAAATCGGGAGACTTCTTAGAAAAATGAAGAAAAAAAAATCCTTTGAGTGTCTAAGAAAAAAGAACAAAATATTTTTAAAAAGGAAAATACAAGACCAGAATTGACAGGCTAACCCAAGAGCAAGGAGCACTCCAGTGCACAGACTGAGGTTCTGAAATATCATTTCCAAAGAGAAAAACTCCTGATTGGAGTTCAGCTTCCAGGAATGACAGAACAGTATGAGCCAGACAAGACTTCCCCAGGTAACAACTGGGGACTCTATTTTCTGCTCAATTTCACTGTGAACCTAAAACTGTTTTAAAAAACAAAGACTTTTTTAAAATGCTGTGTAAAACAGCTTCAAATATGTGAAATACTTATTCACTTTTATAAACACAAGTTTACAAAATATGTGTAACAGCTGTACACTGAAAACTACAAAACATCACTGAGAAAAACTAAAGGTCTAAATAAAAGGAGAGCTAACCCATGTCCATTGATCAGAAAGCTCAACAGGGTTAAAGTTTCAATCGTCTCCAAACTGGTCTAGAGATCTGATGAAGTCCCAACACAAATTCCAGCAGTGTTTCATGTAGAAATTTATAGGCTGGTCCTAAATTTCATATGGGAAAAGAAAAAGTCTAGTGTCAAGTACTATAAAGCATCTGAAATGTTACTCTACTTTCAACCAAGAAAAATTTTAAAAATGGAATGAAACACAAGTGGCAAATGAATTTCCTTCTGTCTCCTTACCTCATTCTCAACTGAAGATGGCTTCAAGTTCCTGTCTCTCTCAAGGGCAAAGGCATGGCAGGAGGAATGAATGAGTGAATGAGTGGGGTGAACAGCAGGCAGTCTCACCACGGACGTGGGATCAGGAAGTGGGGAAGTCGGAATATGGGTACTGTTATTCTCACAGCCCAATCTGGGATCTGCTAAGTCGCTTCAGTCGTGTCCGACTCTGTGCGACCCCATGGACAGCAGCTCACCAGGCTCTCCCGTCCCTGGGATTCTCCAGGCAAGAACACTGGAGTGGGTTGCCATTTCCTTCTCCAGTGCATGAAAGTGAAAAGTCAAAGTGAAGTTGCTCAGTCATGTCTGACTCTTAGCGACCCCATGGACTGCTGCCCACCAGGCTCCTCCATCCATGGGACTTTCCAGCAAGAGTACTGGAGCGGGGTGCCACTGCCTTCTCCGGCAACCTGGGATGGGCTGCAGGAAAAGCCCATAATCACGGCTGCCCTCCCAGAACCCAGAAACCACACGGCAGGACCTGAAGACAGGATGTGTGTGGATGGAAAAGGGCTCTGACTTTGAATGAAGTGTTCCAGAAAGTCTAGAGGTGACATGTGAATGAAGACCTGAAGAAGGTGAGGACGAAAATGGGACACACACACACAGTCGCATATATACACACAGTCACACACACTCACATATACACACGTAGCAAAGCCTCTGGCGTCATCCCCACCGACAAGCCTCAGGTCACTGACCTTAAACAGGAGCAAAAGCATGGCAAATTTCAGACTTTCAGAATCCCTATGGATCCCTGACTAATCATGTATACTTGTTTGATACGAGATTAATTAAGAGATGGTTAAAAACAGATACACAGCGAGTCCCAACATAAGTCCAGCTTTCAAACTTGGCTCTGTCACTTGAAAAAGGATCTAACTTCTCTGGGCCTCAGTTTTCCATCTAATATGAGGACTGAAGACCTACCTTAGAGTGAGGCTCTGAGGATTAAATGGATGCTGTATTTGAGGGGATGAGCGCCGTGAACACACGGCGGATGCTCAGAACAAGCTGGCTGGTTCCTAACTGTCCAACAGAAACTAGACTTCCGGCTCCGCTCACAAAGCAGACACACAAAGTGCTGCAGCAACAAGGTGATGCTGCCTCGGTGGGAAACCCGAGAGAGCACACCTCACGATCAAGTGCCTGAAGGCCCAGCAGGGCAGAGGCTTACTACAGCACACCACAAGCGACTGTGTGAGGTCCGCGCGAGGGCTGGTGCTCTGCTGTCGTCCTGAAACAAGCAGGCTGGAAGGCTTCGGCCACTGTCAGTCAGACAGTATTGTCAGTAGAAGACACAAGGAAGGGCGGGCGTAAATCTGCTTCTCAGTGAAGTCAGTAACTGCAGCCTGTTTTCGTTGTTTGCGGAGGCAGAGAAGAGGCTGCTCAGGGCTCTCCCCTTTCTATCTGAGGACACCCAGCTTTCCACCTCTCTCCATCCTGAAGAGAACTGCTTCTAGACAAGCAGCAGAGCCAGGGCCGTAACTCCGCATGCGCTTTCCCACTTTTTGTCCTACAAGCAAAGCTGTATCTTGGATGATCTAATCAAGCCAACAGACAAACAAAAATGAAGAAGAAATGCTGTAATGTATCAGAGCATCTGAGGAGGAGGATGATGACGCTGTTATTAAAACAACTAAAGAGCTGGGTACTTGACTAGGTTCTAGGCGCTATTCTCATTATGCTACGTGCATTAAACTCACAATAACCCTACAGTAACTTCTTTTCACAAAAGATGTATCTAGGGTCAAAAGAAACACAAAGACAGAACTCAGTTAATAAGCTAAGACTTCAACATAACGCAGTGAGGAATTAAGGAACCCCCTTCGGACTCCTAGTTCCATGTTCCAGTCTGCAAGACACTGGAAAAAGAAAGTCTGGAGTCTTCCTAAATAGTCAGGAGCGACCAGAGCTTGTGAAAAACTAGTTAAGTATATATCCAAGAATAAATCAATGTTGTTAATGATATTAACTGTAGCCCAGCTGATGTGGGAGAAAAAATGTCACCCGCCATATCAGCAAAACAAGGATGCTGCAGCTGCCAAGCCACCAGCCACTGTGGCGGCCTGACCGTGCACGTTGAGGTGATCCTTCAGGATGGAGAAAAGCAGGACGCTGGCCCTAGACAGTCAAGGCGCACCTTCAAAGGAATGATTTCAAGGAGCCCAGGCTCTCGCATCTTCCCATACGCAGAAAAGCACTAAATGTATTAACTAGAGATGTCTGGTTTTAATTGACATTTTTGATGTTTGCACTACCTGCATATCTTGGATTCTCCCTTACCTCTTAGGAAAGGTTGCTCAGAGCAACCTGAGAAGCTGTTTTCTGGGTTTAGGTCCTCAGAAAATCTGACATAAATGCATGTGGGAGGTTCTAAGGTACCAAGTGCCAGGAAGAAAAACTGAATGTAAATTCAGTGAAAGAACTAGAATCCAAGTCCAAATTATACAAAATCACTGGACATCTCTAGTAATATCACTCATTTCTTTTGATGATTTGTAAACCAGCACCTTTAGGATAAAGAGTTCATGATTCTACCATTAAAGTTCTTTGGGGGAAAGACTGTTTTTAACAGCCAGGTCAGTTACTACTGAAAGAGGAGTTCTTCTATGAGGCGACAGGATATAAGGCAGTTATATAATCTCACATCCCCATTTGTAATAAAATAGAGCTCAACCGTTAATATGCTACTGAGGCCATTTAAACCTATTCGTAACATGTCAACCCCATAAATCCTCAAATTCTACGCTTCCCTACTCCTGCCTCCCCCAAATAATTCAACTGACAAGTAGATAAAGTTTCTGAAAAATCCCTAAGGTTGGTAGGAAAAAAACCCCACATATTTCAGAAATGCTGAAAAGGCCACGGGGGAGCAGTATGCCTAAAATCAGAGTATTTCCCTAATGAATTTAGAACACTAATAGTAGTTTCATAATTTCTCTCATTTTCGCCTAGGTTTTCTTTCTTAACCTTAACAAAACATGGCTTGAGGTGCTGAGATAAACAGTTGTGTAAAAAGCTATGAGAAAGCTCAGAGCTTTCCTTGGATGATATTTATACCCGTGTGACAGAAAAAAAAGTCATGATTCTCCTCAAATCAAAATACAATTCCCCTTTCATGAAATAACTCGCAAATAGGATGAAGAATTCAAGCAACATAAAATCAAAACGCCTTTAAAACTCTAGAACTAGTCCGAGTGGAGTCCGGTGACAGTCCCCCAAATGATACCCTATCCAGCGTCCACTTCGACGTCCCGAAGACTCGCCGGCACCAAGGCGCTGACTCTCGGGGAGTACTCAGCGCTGCCCCGCAGGCACCCAGCCAGCTTCTCCTCCGATTCCACAGAACTTGCTCCCTGACACGCTGCCTGTGAGAGCAGTGGTGAGAAGCAGCTCAAGTCTGATAATGGGATAAAACGATGTACCCAGGATGGGAGAGACACCATTTCAGACGGGAGTTTAGGCAGCATGCTGAAGAGCCTGCATTTTCGTTAATCCCTGTTTTTTTTTTCCTTTATCTTTCTTACTTTCTTCCACATTTACTTATTTTAGACACCAGCATGACCACCCAAATAATACCACCTTAGAAACAAAGTGCCTACTTGCTTTGATTGTTACTCAAACAGAAAGAGGAGCAGATCTGATTCCATTAAGAAGTAAATTCAAAAGAAATTTTAGCACATTAACAGGGGAATTTCTAGTTCTCATAGTCCTTTTGGGATGGAACTGTAATATCGTTACCATAATATGCTAAATACAAAGCAGGATCTATCTTCTTTCCAGGGAGCTAAAAGTTCAAAAGAGTTCTTTCGGGTTTTAGGGCCTTAATTATATATATATATATACACACACACATTTGTATACACATATATACAGAGAAGGCAATGGCACCCCACTCCAGTACTCTTGCCTGGAAAATCCCACGGACGGAGGAGCCTGGTAGGCTGCGGTCCATGGGGTCACGAAGAGTTGGACATGGCTGAGCAACTTTTCTTTCACTTTTCACTTTCATGCATTGGAGAAGGAAATGGCAACCCACTCCAGTGTTCTTGCCTGGAGAATTCCAGGGACGGGGGAGCCTGGTAGGCTGCCACCTATGGGGCACATAGACTCGGACACAACTGAAGCGACTTAGCAGCAGCAGCATATAGATACATAGAGATCAATGTCCCTCAGTCTGAAAGTGAGATGGCCACTTGGTTTTCAGAAGGATTTATCACTTTACAAAGGATTAGGGACAAGTATCCTTTAAGTAGGGAATATTCTGGCTTTATTTTAAATTCTATTTTTAAAAATTTGAGTGACATTTTTTCCAGATATACACCTCTTGGAAAAAGGGAGAAAACTAAATTAATTAAATGAAAATCAGATAGTATAAACTTATGACTGATTAATTATATAAAAACAAAAGTAATGAATGACTTAAAATTCATCACTCCAAATCACATTGTTCTTTGAGTTATTTACATCTACTGCACCTGCATGATGAAAACATTATTAATAACATTAGTCACCAGCTCTCTTCCCCAGCATCACATCACTCTAGTGCTTGAAACCAATGAGTGCTACCCAATCAACCAGGTGGGAGTATTTACATCAGGTGTGAAAGTGAAAGTTGCTCAGTCGTGTCTGATTCTTTGCAGCCCCATGGACTGTAGCCTGCCAGGCTCCTCTGTCCATGGAACTCTTCTGGCAAGAATACTGGAGTGGGTAGCCGTTCCCTTCTCCAGGGTATCTTTCTAAACCAGGGATCAAACCCAGGTCTCCATCATGGAAATGGGTAAACATCATAAAACACAGAAGGATTTTTGTTAACTGTCTAGACTTAGGAAGATGATGGAGAAAGTGCCGAAAATGCAGATTAGCACAAACAAATGGGAAAATATTCTTCCAGCATTTAAAAACCAGTATCCAACTCAGCAAAGGAGTCTTTCCTGTTACTAACAAATGAGCCAAGTTTCAACACATATTATTTGCTCCCCTTTTGTCTTCCTTGTTAATATAAGGAAAAACATCAACCATGCATGTTGGAACCATAACCACTGGGCAACTGCACCTGTAGTTTGGTTATGGATATGAAAGTTTAGCAAAAATCAAGAGCATTCTGTAAAACTAGATGACTACATAGAACTTACAACTAAGAGTCTTATTTTTATTATTATTTGCAAATGGTGTACTACACATTTTCATGTTAGGAAAATGTATGACAAATCTGTGAATGCATATATATGCATTCTTTTCTTTCCTTTTCCTCTTCCTTCCTTCCTTTCTTTTTTTGGAAGAGGTTATGAAACATCTACCAGAACACCAGTGAGTGGGACTGTCTCTAAGCTGGCCTCTGAGCCCTTCTGATTCTAGCCATCTTTGAGAATTTGTTGCCAATTGTATAATGTTCAAGGCTGCTCTGTAAACTTACTGCCCCAGACTTGGAAATATCCATTTGTCTGAAGCACCTTGGCTTTCAGAGACTCCACCAGAAGACTCCCAGGATGCTCCTTTCCAGAGTTCCCTACCCAACATCCTCTCCCTGCCTCCACCCCTCCATCACCACTCTGTACCAGTCATACTCACCGCCAGGGCAAAGCCACCAGATATGCACCCCTAGGAGGGTTTTGCACTATTTCTCTGTTGAAGGCTCTTTCCCCAGATGTCCTGCACAGCAACCTCCCTCGCTTCCATAACATCTTTGCTCCGATGTCCCTTTCTCAGTGATGTCTACCTGGCTACCATGGTTTTAATTGCAACTGTTTTTCCAGCCCTAGCATTTTCATTACTCCTCATAATGCCCTATTTTTTTCTCATAGTACTTATCCCCTTTCAAGAATATATAATTTGTTTTTCTTATTTCCTCTATATTCTACCCACTAAAGTATAAAATCAAATACCTTACAATTATACCATGGAAGTGAGAAATAGATTCAAGGGATTAGTTCTGATAGAGTGCCTGATGAACTATGGACAGAGAGGTTCGTGACACTGTACAGGAGACAGGGATCTAGACCATCCCCAAGAAAAAGAAATGCAAGAAAGCAAAATGGCTGTCTGGGGAAGCCTTACAAATAGCTGTGAACAGAAGACAAGCAAAAGGCAAAGGAGAAAAGGAAAGATATACCCATGTGAATGCAGAGTTACAAAGAATAGCAAGGAGAGATAAGAAAGCCTTCCTCAGTGATCAGTACAAAGAAATAGAGGAAAACAATAGAATGGGAAAGACTAGAGATCTCTTCAAGAAAGTTAGAGATACCAAGAGAACACTTCATGCAAAGATGGGCTTGATAAAGGACAGAAATGGTATGGACCTAACAGAAGCAGAAGATATTAAGAAGAGGTGGCAAGAATACACAGAAGAACTATATAAAACAGACCTTCATGATCCAGATAATCATGATGATGTGATCACTCACCTAGAACCAGACATCCTAGAATACGAAGTCAAGTGGGCCTTTGGAAGCATCACTACGAACAAAGCTAGTGGAAGTGATGGAATTCCAGTTGAGCTATTTCAAATCCTAAAAGATGATGCTGCGAAAGTGCTCCACTCAATATGCCAGCAAATTTGGAAAACTCAGCAGTGGCCACAGGACTGGAAAAGGTCAGTTTTCATTCCAATCCCAAAGAAAGGTAATGCCAAAGAATGCTCAAACTACCGCACAACTGCACTCATCTCAAATGCTAGTAAAGTAAAGCTCAAAATTCTCCAAGCCAGGCTTCAGCAACACATGAACTGTGAACTTCCTGATGTTCAAGCTGGATTTAGAAAAGGGCTAAGGAACTAGGGATCAAATTGCCAACATCCGTTGGATCACTGAAAATCCAAGAGAGTTCCAGAAAAACATCTATTTCTGCTTTATTGACTATACCAAAGACTCTAACTGTGTGGATCACAACAAACTGAAAAATTCTTCAAGAGATGGGAATACCAGACCACCTGACCTGCCTCTTGAGAAACCTGTATGCAGGTCAGGAAGCAACAGTTAGAACTAGACATGGAACAACAAACTGGTTCCAAATCAGGAAAGGAGTACATCAAGGCTGTATATGGTCACCATGCTTATTTAACTTATATGCAGAGTACATCATGAGAAATGCTGGGCTCGAGGAAGCACAAGCTGGAATCAAGATTGCTGGAAGAAATACCAATGACCTCAGATATGCAGATGACACCAGCTTCATGGCAGAAAGCGAAGAACTAAAGAGCCTCTTGATGTAAGTAAAAGAGGAAGAGTGAAAAAGTTGGCTTAAAGTTCAACATTTAGAAAACTAAGATCATGGTATCTGGTCCCATCACTTCATGGCAAATAGATGGGGAAACAGTGGAAACAGTGACAGACTTTATTTTGGGGGCTCCAAAATCACTGCTGATGGTGATTGCAGCCATGAAATTAAAAGATGCTTGCTTCTTGGGAGAAAAGTTATGACTAACCTAGGCAGCATATTGAAAAGCAGAGACATTACTTTGCCAACAAAGGTCCATCTAGTTAAGGCTATGGTTTTTCCAGTAGTCATGTATGGATGTGAGAGTTGGACTATAAAGAAAGCTGAGTGCTAAATAATTGACGCTTTTGAACTGTGGTGTTGGAGAAGACTCTCGAGAGTCCCTTGGACTGCAAGAAGATTAAAGCAGTCAATTCTAAAGGAAATCAGTCCTGGGTGTTCATTGGAAGGATTGATGTTGAAGCTGAAACCTGATGTGAAGAACCAACTCATTTGAAAATACCCTGAGGCTGGGAAAGAGTAAAGGTGGGAGAAGGGGATGACAGAGGATGAGATGGCTGGATGGCATCACTGACTCAATGGACATGAGTTTGGGTGAACTCTGGGAATTGGTGATGGATAAGGAGGCCTGGCATGCTGCAGTCCGTGCGGTCGCAAAGAGTTGGACACAACTGAGTGACTGAACTAAACTGAAAGTATAAAATCGACAAGGACAAAAACTACTGTCTGTTCTGCTCGTATGTATTTTCTGTGTTCACTGGCACACACAATCACTAAGTATATGCTGAATGAATTCAATAAGTGAATATATATTGCTGCTGCTACTGCTGCTAAGTTGCTACAGTCGTGTCTGACTCTGTGCAACCCCATACACGGCAGCCCACTAGGCTCCGCCGTCCCTGGGTTTCTCCAGGCAAGAACACTGGAGTGGGCTGCCATTTCCTTCTCCAGAATACGTATTACAAGGTCAGTATTTTAAATAGTATCCATTTTTAACTTTAAATTTATGTCTGGTATGGATACTGCCTCCAACGTGACTTCCCTAAATTAATAGCATGAGTTGGCCTACAATTCCCAAATATAATGAATGCTCTCATTCATGAGAGCAAATCAATGAAAGGAGTAGTAACCATCAAGTGTGCTTCTCAACTAAAACATTGTAAAGATTTAATCTACAGGTACATCCCTGCAAACAGAAAATAACACCGGGTTTCACTGTCAGCTGAGCAATTCACCCTGACCCAGAGAGGACTCATCAGAAGATGCGGATCCTGAAGGCAGTCGCTTGATGGTTCCCAATCATTTCTAAATAATGCCCTCCTTTTTAACAACAAAAGGTATCACGAATGCCCACAACAACATAGCTGTAATGTCAGCATACACTAATTAGGGAAATGCGTGCCTCTCTGTGACCCCGTGGATTGTAGCCCGCCAGGCTCCTCTGTCCATGGGATTCTCCAGGCAGGAATACTGGAGCTGGTTGCCATTCCTACTTGCATCCTCCCAATTGAGGGACTGAACTTACATCTCCTATATCTCCTGCACTGCAGATGGATTCTAAACCACTGAGCCACCTGGAAAGCCCACTTAGGGAAATACGTAGTAACAAAAGACTATGAACTAAATGAAATTGTATGTTATTAACCACAACAACTGCTCTACAAACTAAAAATAGAGTTACATTATATGTTCATATAAGTTCTTTTACTTAGTCTACATAGGATGCTTCAGGAAACTCAGGCAATAACCTCAAGTCTTCCCAGAAGTCCATAATCAACAGGGTTAAATCAGTGGCCTAAAGTAACCAAAAGCTTCATTATGGATATTTGAACCTTATAAATGGGAGCATCACAGTAATACAATTTAAGCATAAAAAATGAGCTCAAGTAACTTAAAGAAAGGAGAAGGCGATGGCAACCCACTCCAGTACTCTTGCCTGGAAAATGCCATGGGCGGAGGAGCCTGGTAGCTGCAGTCCATGGGGTCGCTAAGAGTCAGACACGACAAAGTGACTTCATTTTCACTTTTCACTTTCATGCGTTGGAGAAGGAAATGGCAGCCCACTCCAGTGTTCTTGCCTGGAGAATCCCAGGGACGGGGGAGCCTGGTGGGCTGCCGTCTATGGGGTCCCACAGAGTCGGACACGACTGAAGCGACTTAGCAGCAGCAGCAGCATCAACTTAAAGAAACAAACAAAAAACTAGTCCTTTGGAGTCAGACTTTGGATCCCCCAGTTACTAGTGTGTGAACTTAAAAGTTCCCTACCACCCCTACTCCTCAGTTTGCTCATCTACAGAAGAAGGACCAACACCGGCTCTTAATCCTCAGGCAGGGCTATGATGAGGATGAAGTAAGGCAGTATGTGGAAGACCCTCAGAAGAGTGTGTGGCACCTCACTCAGGGCATCTAAGTGCTGCTGTTTCTCGCCAAGTTCCGTCAAATCCAGCATGCAGGCCCTTGTCCCTCAAAGTCTGACATAAACTCACCATGTGTTTCACCTTTTTGCTACTAAAATTTAGAAAGACAAGGTTGAAAAAAAAGGTCTCAAGAAAATGCCATGAACATCTGTGGAAACACTTGTTAAACTATAAACACGTGTATACTGATAGGTTCCGCAGCCATGTGGGTTAAACACCACTTTGGCGGGTGCAACAGTTGCACGGTATTTGTAAGAAGACGTACGATGTGTACCATATAGACATGTAAAGACCCAGAATTCTTTGCCATTAAAAAAAAATTTCCCAGAGCATTTTTGGTAACACCAAAGAGGACAGTTCTAAACAATCCTTTTCTTCCCAACAAAGCAGCTTTAATAATAATGAATTCACTGCCAGACTTCACTGGAGACTGAACTTTCAGAAACCCTTTAAATGCAAAACTAAATGTATCCTTGTTTCATATTCAATGGGCAATAGGATATGAAGCAGTTCTCAGGGGACCTGGCAAGGTCTGTGCACTGACGACTCGATGCCTGCTGAGAGGGGCCCCAACACCCAGATAACACTCGACTGCGGACAGAATCTTCCCACCTACAATTCAGGCCCCTTTAAAGTTAATCTGAACACGCTGTACAGGAGAGGAAATGAAAAGTGAATTTTTCTCCTCTACAGTGGCCCTGGGACTTCCTGAGCTTTCCTTTCCATTGCTGATTGGCCCAGAACTACTGCTTCCTTCTAACTATTCCCAATTGTGTCTGTCAAGACATAATTAGAGCTGCACACTAAAGAGAAGTGTTCAAATGTAATAGCGCCATTAAAGCCAACAAATGTTTCTTACTTTCACCCTCAGGATAGCAGGAAAAATAACTATTACCATTTGACATCTTGGCTCAGTGGAACCTTCATATTTTTAAGCCATTTTATACATAATTTGCAGAAATATAAGTAAAAGGAGAGGGAAAACAAGGCAAAAAATGTTGCTAGCTCTGTGTTTATTTCTGATTTGTCTAATAATTTGTCTAATAATTTCTGATTTGTCTAATAATTACGAAATGTTAGTTTTTTCCCTTTTCCAAGTGGAAAATGAAAAATTTTGCACTTTCAACTGTGTTCAATTAAACCTAAAAGTTGGCTAGAATGATGCTTCCAGTCTTCTTAATTACATTCTTGAAATAGAATACAGAATTGGAAAATGGCCCCAAAATTAGGAAAATGAAAGGTGACAATTTATTTCACTATTGGATCATCCTTATCTAGGTGATTTCATCATTCTTCCATCTTACTGTCATATTTGCATTTCATACTCTTCCATTTTTAAGCATATTTGGGAATAACTGATGAGTAATGATGAGTCATAATAAAATAATACCTATGATTAAATAGCAAGATGTTTCAAGATACAAAAACATGATCCATAAGATCCCATATTGTAACTTAAATTTATATAAGGGTGCAATGGACCCATATGGTAATGGCAAAGCAGGAGTTTTAGTCAACTAAAAAATTAAATATATTTTCTCTTTGTGCTTTTGACAACCTCTAAGAAAGAATAAAAACTATAAAATGCCAATCCTTCCAAATAAAAAGAACTGCTCAAAACTCAAAACCAAAAATTGGAGCTAATCAATTTTAACAATACCCTGAAGGTTAAGAACACTTTTTCTCAAATTGTGTTAAATGTTAATACCAGAATAATTTAAAATTTTAAATGTAAATAATATCACCTATTAAGTTAGAAACACTGTTTTTAATGAAATATGGAATAAAATGGATATTTCATATTACTAGTAGTACTATAAATTAATACAATATTCTTAGAGGAATTTCATCAAAATTTTTAAACATCATAGTCTTAACAGTAATCAAATTTTCAAAAGTCAATCAGAAATAATCTGAAATACTGAGAAAACTGTATGAATAAATGCATGTATTACAGTGATATTCATGTAAGTTAAAACTTATAAGAGGCCTAAATCTTCAAGACTAAGGGGTGTCCCATCACACAGTCACTTAAAATGACAGTTAAAGGGAATTCTCGGGTGGTCCAGTGGTTAGGGCTTCACGCCCTTACCGAGTAGGGCCTGGGTTCGATTTCTAGTTGGGGAACTAAAAATCCCACAAGCCTGTGGTGCAGCCAAAAAAATTTATAAATAAAATAAAATGATGGTTATAAAGACTAGCCAGCAACATGGAATAAGTAATACTCTTCATCTTTCATCTCAGACGAGACCTCTCAACCATCACTCCTATAGCTGAACAGCTAACTGCTGTGGGCCACATATTCAAAGATATTCACTAAGTAAGCACCACAAATCAAAATCTCTAACAAACTTGCAGCATCTCCACACCCCCATCCTACTAACACAACGACAGAATGACAAACCCACACCAAATCCTCTGAATCTATCGTTTTAATGTGGGCGTATTTTATGCCATACAGAACAAGGTTACATACAGTTCCACTCTATATTACAATTATTTTTAAGTAGATAAATTAAGATTTTTAGTTGGAGTTTTAATATCGAACTTTCAAAAATTAACAGAATGAATATATAGAGAAGCAGAAGGATACAGTAAACCTGAAAAGCACTGTGAACCAATTCAACATAATTAATATTTATACAATTTTCAAACCACAGTAGGATACAAATTATATTAACTATGTCAATTAACCAAAACTTCACTTCATAAATGAACAATGGGTGGACACATAAGGGGAAAGTGAAAATGGGGAAAATATGTCCACATTAAAAGTATCTTCTAATGGGACTTTGAAGATGTTTAAAAATCAAAACAGAGGGAAAGGTAGATACAGATAATCTAAAATTTTTGAAAAGAAAAGCTGAAGTTTCAGGAAGGATAATATAGGTCTTTGCTAAATGATAAAAAGGAATCTTGGCCAAATACAAAAGTTTCCTTAAAAAAACAAATAGTAAATATATTCATGTGTAACTGCTCTAGCAAAGTTCCAGAGACAGTAAATTATTAACAATGCTATTGTCTTTCTTTCTAAGCAAGCCACCTATGGTTTAAGTTGTATGCTTTTTCTTAAGACTTTAAAAACTTTGGGGGGCATTTAATTGGACATCAAACACTTACAGAAAAGGAAAGAGTGCCACCTACTGAACTGGAATCCCTTTCACAGGAAAAAAAAGAAATCAATATTCTTATTTAGACTGCAGAGTTTAAAGTCTCCACCAGAAATAAAATGTTCCTTCCTCTGATGGCGTCACCAGTCAGAATCTAGGCCCCATCACCTCCCCCTTGGATGACCAAGTTCCACCCAGACTCTTCTCTCTCAAAGCCACTCTCCGCCCTCACCATCACCATATCCTGGCCACTTAAAACACAGTCATCAAGTCCTTCATTCCTTGATAATTTGAAATCATACATAAATATTAGTCTAGTCTTTCTCCCACCCCCTCTTAGATTAGAAACTCTAGGAAGGCAAAGTTGGCCATTCTGGAGACACACTCCTGTATCTCCTGAAATAACCAGGGTGCCTGGCAGATAGTAGGCAGACATAGCTATTTGATAAATAAATGAAAATATGATTCTGAATTTTCTTTAGCACCAATGGTACAAGGGCGATATACCACCGTTGTAAGTGAAGCAAATAACTTGGTATTATTCCATCTGAAACAGAAAAGCTCCATGCAGCCATAGCAGCTAATTAGTTAAATAAAATGCAATTACTGCACTGTCCCAGATAAGATTGAAATTCAACAAAGCAAGAGAGAATAAATCCTAATTTACAACAAAAGCACTCACACTGAGGTCTTAGTCCAAGTCAGCTGTGTAACATCTATTGCCCTATTCACCTCTCAAGCTCTCCCTCTGCTACGTATGGGAAATTTTCCAAGAAATCTAACTGTGGATATTAGAAACTTCTGAAATTTCTAAAATTTTATTAAAATCAACAAAATATTTTTTTCTATCACGGAAGGGAAAGCAGACATTTGGTATGTAAAATACCAAATGCTTAACTTTTCTAAGGCATTAGATACTTTGCTTATTTAGAAGCATACAAACTATTTTAGCATTGCAACTGTGCTCTTATGTTCATAAATCCAGAAAGATTAAAGGAAAAACATTTCAACCAGGAAGAGAATTCTGGCCTGGTCCACTGTAAAGTGGAGTCCATCATAGCTGTGTGTGCTGGACCTCTATCTCCACTCTGAAATACATGCACCTCTACTTAAGGGCTGAATGCAAAGCTGGAGACACCCATATATTTTAAAACTCTAACTCAAAAACTTACACTATAGGTACAAACCCACATCTGTCTTGCCAGAGGCAGGGAAATGAAATCTTATCAGTCTTTATAGATCCTTGCTGCCAATTTCAAAGCAGCACACTGAACTGCACCATTGATAGTACAGAGTACATAGCCAATCTAGACTGTGGGAAATCCTGAAAGTCCAACACTCCAGGCTCCTCACAAATACAGTGCACTGTAAGGGGGAAAAGGGACTAGGCGGGGGCAGGGAATTAGAAGTGGGGCCTGTAGACTAAAAGAAACTTAAAAGATACGAGATGTAGAAAAAAAAAAACCAAACGTGGTGGATGTGAAAAGAAATTTAAAATATCTAGGGATACACATTTGACAGATAAAACTATTAAGAAAAACAAAGCAGTACTGCCTACAATAAAGCGAGAAGAGTGGAAAAGAGAGGGGTGGGCACATGGCGGGGCTCTGGAATGGTTGGTAAAGTTCTGGGTACTGAAATGGGAGGTGGTTAAAAGGTATTTGCTTGTTGTTTAGTTGCTAAGCCAACTAAGCCGACTCTTTGTGACCCCATGGACTGTAGCCCACCAGGCTCCTCTGTCCGTGGGATTCTCTACGCAAGAATACTAGAGTGGGTAGCCACTCCCTTCTCCAGGGGATTTTCCCAACCCAGCAATCAAACCTGCATCTCCTGAACTGGCAGGCAGATTCTTTACCACTGAGCCACCAGGGAAGCCCTTTATAAAGGTAATTGCTTTGTAATAATTCACTAAGCTATACCCACTCCTCCAAAACAACAGATCAGTAAATAAAGATAAACACTGCCTTTAAGTCAACCAGTCAGGTGGTACTTGGTGATCTCAATGAGAGAGACTTCAGGAGAAGGATGGAGGAAGTGAGACAGCAGCAGCTTGAGAGACAAATGGTAGGAACTGAAGTGGACACACATCCTTGAGTAAAAACATTTCCTATTAAGAGACCTAGAAGGATTCACACCTTAAACACATTACTCGTGGCAAATGAGAGTATGAGGAAAATGAGAAAGACCTTTCGTTTCATACTGAATATACTCGGACAGTATTTTTTTTTTCCCCCAACATGATTGTGTTACTTTTTAAAATTATTTTCAACCTATAAATGTTTATTTTTGAAAGTGCTTCATAAAATAAGCCCTGGGAGAGAAGAGTCAAGTGGAGAAGAATTTCAAATAATTTCTGCAGAAGATTTTAATTTGTGGAAATACTCCACCTTTAAAGGGGGGGGCAGTACAACTCCTTACTCCTTAACAGTGGTCTACGCACAGGGGATTCTTTCTAAAGATGACAGTGTGGGAGGAGGGAAAGAACGGTACCTTCAGAATGGACATACTGAGAAACACTACTCTGCCACATGACCAAGGTCAGCATTAACAGTGATCAATCACGTTGACAGGATGTACCTTTAATAAGATACGATGAAAATGGCACTTCACAACTGTGGTCTTCCTCCCCAAAACCTGTCACCCCAGTGCAATCACGAAAAAGGCCGGACAAGTTCCAACAGAGGGGCATCTATATGCCTCTGACCAAACTCCTCAAAACTGTCATAGTCGTCAGAGATGGAAAGTTTGGAAACTGTCAGGGTCAACAAGAGCCCAAGAAGACACGACATCTAAAGTCATGGGCATAGGATATGGATGGAACAGAAGAAGGGCATTAGGTAAAAACTAAAGATAGTGGATATCAATAATGCGTAACAGTAATATATCGATGCTGGTTCATTAACCATAACAAACACTCCATAGTAACATATTAATATTACATGAAACTGGGTACAGGATTTTCCTATAAATCTAAATCTATTCAAAGAAAGTTAACTTAAAAATTTTTAAAGCCCTAAAAGTAGCAACATCACAGTATCTTAACCAAGTTTCCTGGCTTGAGATTGTTCAGTTTCCTGCAATAAGTAAAGCAGAGTAAATGGTTTCTATTTCCTTTTTCTTCTCAAATATTACAGACCAATCAACAGATCACCTCAAAGATCAGTGATCTACTGACCATACTTTTGAGAACCGAACAATGACTCTGGAAGATAACGCTATTTTTCATGCATTCCTTGGCAAACAAAACAGGAAAGAAAAATATGTTACTGTTGTGAATCTGAAAATACATACGGTGGGCTGGCAGGTGGGTAATGTTCTTGGGTAAAACACACTGGGTACTGGCCATCAGAACTGTAACAGTCTGTGCAGGATGTGCATTTATAATATCCTTTCAAAGAGGTTTCACTTGTAAACACATAATCAGTTATAACAGGTAGGAATTCATCTCTCATCTTCTCCCATCCCATCTTCGCACAGCTGGCAGTCAGAGCTCCTCCATCAAGCACACACCCCAACTCAGCTATTAAGTCTATGTCGTCTTAGCCCCTAAGCATGTGATTAACACTGTTTTAGATTATTCTTATTGTTTAGTCACTTCCTCAAATGTATATTGTCCTTCAAGGGAAAAGGAAATTCCTCAAGAGTGAAGCAGCAAGATGGGAAGGGGACCAACATGCGTTATTATGCGTTACGCACGGTCCTATTTTATATAAATGTCTTACAGAATCTCAGTCCTCACCATCACTCTCATGGCAGGTATTATATACCTGCCTTACAGACGATGGAAATGACATTGGGAAAGGTAAAGTGACTTTGTGAGACTGTAAACTCAGTAACTAAGTGAGTCACAGCCGAATGGCTCCATGAAGCCCAGGCTTCTTCTGCAGTTCTCCAGCCAGGGACCACACCCTCTGCATTGGAAGGCAAAGTCTTAACCACCGGACCACCAGAGGGGGTCCCCACATGCTTCTTTTGACGTAAACCAGGTTGGAAGATTGATAAGAGGGTAGCCCCATGCCAGAACTTTGCTAGAACGACTTTATGACCAAAGTCTGACCATGCCTGTGGCTCTTAGGAAAATAAAAACTTGGTGAACAGATGTTGTTATCAAAGTTGTTCACATCTGTACCACACTGTGCTCTACTAACCAGAACGCTGGATACCTTCTAATGTGCTGGGAAGGTGGAAAAAGACTTCAGGTTGTAAATGACTTACTAAGTTGACTTGTGTGGCTGTATTAAAAACTGGGTAACCACAGGACTGTATTTTATGTTCTTTTCCCTGAATAAAAGGTTTTAATAAGCATCTTATTGTACTGCCTATCATTACTGTATCCTTATGAACAATATGCACATTATATGAATCAGCAATATTTCTGCTCCTTAGAAAATCCACAAGTGTTAGCTGGAAAAAGAAGTAGTCAAGACTTACATTATTTTCCTTCTAGAATGTTTATAATTTCTATTGCAGAAACTTCAAATGACATAAGATTCTTCTTTTGCTTCAAATAATCCAGAAGAGAAACTCAAAAATTTACTATCGTAATTTCAGAGAGAAGTCAGTAGCTCAAATCACTGAATCATTTTTCACTCTCCTTCACTACCCAGTACAAATCTGCTATCTTAGCTACATTTCCTTGGCAGTATTTAAACATGATAACCATATCACTTTGAGAGAACTTCATTGTGTATCATTTACGTGCCATAAAAACAAAACAAGAAGGTAAGCATAGACTATAATCAAAGTCCTAGCTTTGGTTCTGAATAGTGAGCTCATCAGGGTTTATTACAATATTAAAAATAATTAACTCTCCAAATTAATAAATGCAGGCCATGCAATGACCAGAGAGGAACTTATGTGTGAACCAGGAAGTGAGATTAATTGAACCTAAATTCAAATTTAAAAAAAAAAAAGAAAAAAATTTAAACAGTCTAACTACTAAACAGGAGGCTGAACGGGAGGCAAAATAACATGAAAATAGATTTAGAAAGCTCCAAAGTACACAGAGAAAATGGACTATATAACTGTTTATATGGAGAAGACAGTAGTTCCAGCTCAAACACATGCCAATTTGTAACACATGTAGTCTTGCTGTTACACTTTACCAGTGTCTAACTCGCTGAAATGATACTTGTATCACTCTGAGAATCACTAATGTGCCACTTACTCACAACAGTGTCTTCCCTTCAGTTTCCTCCTAGGTAATGCCTTGCGTTTTCTCCCAGCATTTGATGACCATTCATGTTTTCTTAGCAGAATTTCAAACTTTGTGTACTTCTAAGTAGCATTTTAAGCATACTTGTATACTTCTAAGTGGCATTTCATCGAAAAATATTTCAGAGCCATACAAAGGCTATTCTTAAAGTCTAAGAGGACACATCACAGACTAACTTGATGCTACTTTCATGAAGAGGAGTTCTTTTCAACAGTTAGTACCAGGCCTCGGCCCAAGAAACCCTCCTTTGATGATGTTAATACTAAAGTTCATCTGTTATTAAAGTAAATATGTGCTTAGAGAAGCTGTAACAAATATAAGTTTCTAAGATCAAGAACACAGACTTTAGGGAATGAGGGGTTTAAACAGAATGCCTTTACACAGGGGGTTACAAACAGTAAGACATCCTCCAAGGTAATAAAGGTTACAAATACAAATCAGTTCAAAGGTGTGGAGGAGACAGATTCTTAGCAGTTACTGAGGAACACTGGGAATGACTGATTTCCAAGTGTGAAGATTTCCAAGCCGTGCTGTTAATATACCATTAGTCAGGAAAGGAAGACAAACAGGGAACTTCTATAGGCAAGACCCTACAAACAACACTTAATTGAACTCGGTTCAAGAACACCTACTGAAGGCATGCTTTATATCACATTTACTGGTGAAAACTGACTGCTGCCTTCAGTCAGGATTAAATCTCTAAGAATTTTAAGTAGAAAAGTGCTAAGCTGTCAAGTAGAATCTTTTTCCAAGGGACTCAAACCAGAAAGCTATTATAGTTTTCCATGTCTAAACTGTTCCTCAAACAATATAGAATTACCATATGATCCAGCAATTCCACTTCTGAGTACAGACCCCAAAGAAATGAAAAGCAGAGCATCAAGTTCTGCAATGTTCATAGCAGATTCACAACAGCCAAAAGATTCACAACACCCAAACAGCCATCCAAAAATGGATGGAAAACAAAATGTGGCTTAATATGCACAATGAGGTATAGTTCAGCCCTTAAAAGGAGGGAAATTTTGACACTTGCTACAACATGGATGGATCTTGAAGACATTATGCCAAGTGAAGCAAGCCAGATAAACAGATACGTGAAATTCCACTATGAAATACCTAGAGCAGTCAAATTTGTAGACAGAAAATATAATGATGGCTGCCAGGGGCTGAGGGGAGGGGGCAATGAGGAGTTACTGTTCAACGGTTACAGAGTTAGAGACAAAAATGTGCTGGAGATGAACAGCGGCGCTGGTAGCGGGACAGTGTCGGTGCACGTAAAGCCACTGGACTGCACATGAACAAACAAAGCGACAAAGTTACTTCTGCCATCATCTGCGTTATCCTGAAGCACATCTATGGTTTCAGAATTTTAAAAAGGAATTGCAACTGTCCCATTTTTTAACAAGAAAAAATGTTTTGTACCTGCATTACAGACCACAGATTACATATGTATCTCTTTAGAATCTTACTGAACCTAGAAGATCAACATGTAAAATCATGCAGGAAAAAAGGAACTCTTCAAGGATTGACTATGCCTGAGTAGGTATTATTTTGCAATAAAAATTCTGTATGACCAAACATAAATATTTCTACTCATCATAAAGATACAGATAAATCTACATAATATTAGTGAATGTTCACCCACTGTTTCCAGTATCATCTAACTCAGGTCTATAGTAAATGGGGAGAACCACCCCAATTTTATGCTTCAAAGCTTTTCTCATTTACTGAATATCCCATTCTCATTTACTATGTCTCCTGACAGGCTTCTCTCTGAGGTCACCTTCGGTTCTCCCCTACTTAAAATTTAGAAAGGAAATTAATGCCTTGATGATTCCAGGGCTCTGCCTGCTGAGGCCGGCTGCAAGTTTGTTTCCTTAAAGATTAGAACAATTTGTAAGTAATAATGAAATATTTCTGTTGCATTTCCAGAATTTATATGTTAGTATAACATTTTATATAATTCAGTTAGAAAACCTAAGCAGATTAAAAATCCATTAAAATAGTTACAAATATATGAGCAAGAAACAAAAACCCCCACAAACCTTCTTGAGAAGACACAATGGGTGGCATGTAATCAGGGATGTACTCTTTTCTTTCCTCTGCATCTTTACTTCCGGGTTGAGGAAACTGAAGAACGTTGTTCTTGCTAACAGGAAATGAAGGGATCTGATGTGGGAAAGTGACGGGTTCAATATTGTGGATGTAGTCTTCCAGTTCGTGAAGACTAACGCCCATGAGTTGGAAAGCTTCACCAACATCATCCAAAATTGGGTCTGTCCGGCCATCTGAAACAAAGTCAAAAGCAGAGCAAATTATTTTAAGAAAATTCCATGAATACCTTTTAAGGCATTAAGATAAAAAGTATTAGGTAAATATGCAGCTCAGAAACAAATATACTATATACTTAGGACTCAGTTATTGGAAAGAGTTGAATAAAGTTTCAACAGAACATCATATTGTTCAAATATTAGAAACCTGACTCTGAAAGTCAATTTAAATACAACCTGATGACCAGCCAGAACACCACAGACAATTCATGCTACCAACCAGCCAGTACAGAACTAATGTCAAAAGTAACTAAAGGATGGTCAAGGGCTCCTGGAACACTGGCTGACACAAAGTAACTGTTTGTTATTACTTTTTATCAAATATGTAGAATGCTGAGCTGGGTAAATGTCCATTCCATTTTCTGTTAGTGACACAATGCTGGAAAGTACAACAGTGGTTGGCATACAGCTGGCACTCCATAAACATCTGCTGAATGATTATACCACTAAATCAAATTTTTTTAATCTAAGAAAATGTGTTGACAGGACTTAGATCATAGGACTTAGATCATACAGGCAATTTAAATATACATTTTAAATGTATTTAGAAGATACTATATAAAATGAGTAGAGATAAACCAATAAAGCATTAGATATAGCGAGATTCTCTTTAGAAAAGGAGGCTCCTTCTCTGCCTGCCCTTAACAGAACTTAAGGTCTCTGTATCTTTTAAAACTTCTATGAAAATTCCAGTTCCAGATTTCCGTAAAATAGTCTTCTTTCCTTTTTTTTTTAACTATAATCTCCTATAATCATATCAAATTCAGTCTGCCTGAAATTAAATCATGATGTAAAATGGAAAAGAATAATACACAGTTTGCAAAAACTAGACCTGCTTGCTAACACCTATTCAGAAAACTTCTGGAAAGATACACATTCAAGTGTAACAGGTTACAGGGCTGAACGCAGCAGCCGGGGAAAGGAAGAACTGAACCATGAGACTCGCATCTAACTTCAAGAATGTTGTAGTCTGAATTTCTGTACAAGTACAGGTTACTTCTATGATGTATAAAAGAGAGAGAATACATAAAATGAATACCTGTTCTTCCCCTTAATGACAGGCAGGCATTTTCAATTCTTTGATCCTTATTAAAATCACTATTCTTTTCTCACTCTAAAAAATGTGATCCTCTTGAATTCCTCCACATTTGGGAGGAATACGGGTTTCAGCCCAAGACCTTCCAGTCCTTCCTCCTGCACCATTCTTGCTGGCCCTGGCTCTCAGCACTTCTCCTTTCCCTCAGTTCCCACTCTCCCCGTCTCATCACAGCTTCAAGCCCTCCCCAGTGCATCTCAAGTGCGTTTCACCGACAGCGCAACTGTCCTCAAGTATCACTTTCAGCACCTGATTTTTCTCCATTTAACACTTCTCTCTGCTGCTGCTGCTGCTAAGTCACTTCAGCCGTGTCCAACTCTTAGCGACCCCATGGACTGCAGCCCACCAGGCTCCTCCGTCCATGGGATTTTCCAGGCAAGAGTACTGGCGTGGGGTGTCATTGCCTTCTCCAACACTTCTCTCTAGCACCTTCCAAATGAACTGGTTACATATTCCACGTTGGCCGCCTCATTGAATCCCACTTTGTTATCTCAGGTTATGCTTTTCTTCTACCTGGCGTGCTCCCCACCTCGCACCACTGTGAGTCACGCTTCAACTCAAATCTCGTCTTCCCTGTGAAGCCCACCCTGGAACCCAGAGTGCGCATGCGTCTCTCCATCTCTGTATTTCTTCTAAAGTTACTATCGATACCGTGCACTACTTTCACTGTATACACACATTGTTTAACGTATAATAGAGTGCATACGGAAACTTCTGCTCCTGAGTGCTTTGATAAATCGTTACCTTTGGGAAATTTTTAAATGTACTATTTGTTGAATTAATAGTAACTTCCGATACCTGCTTTACTGAAAGAGCATCTTTTTAAAAAGGAACAAATACCATCATTCTGTTTTTACTGACATTTCGACACCCTTGTACACAGCTTATGGGCAGGGATTTTGCCTTAGTAATCCTAAGTCTCCATCAGGTAGCACATATATAAGTGGTGCTCAATAAACGTTGTGTTAGAAAGACAAAAGAAATCAAGAAACAGAAGACAAGATTGCATAGTGGGGACCTAATTCCAGTCTGAAATAAGAATAGTGGAGAAAGAAGAACCTAAAAAGTCTGTAACCAGTTAAGTATACCAGGAAGTAGCATTTTTGAAAAGTCACCAGATCACAATGGGGAGTAATGAACCGGATCATCCTATTCTCACTAAAAGTAAGATAATCATTACAGAGACTGGGCAATTATCCACGAGGTTCACATGCAGGCGAAACAAGGCTCGCCCCATGACTAGAATACTTGGCTGCTTGCAGTGCCAGCACCCATCTGGTTCTGTGAGTCAGGAAAGGTAACTATGTATTCTGGGGATATTTTGACCTAAAGGTTCAGAACAGCCATCCTCATTTAGGGAATCTGGGAGCAAAAAATAGAACCGGGACCATGCATACCGTAACAGTAAACTCACACAAGGGTGGGGAAGGGAGGAGGGAGGAAAATGAAGCAAAAGCAGAGAGCACTGTGTGCTGGTGGTGCGCATGCAAGACAATAGTGAGTGAGAGCCACTCGGCAGCTTCAAGTTCAGATCTGACACAGCTGTGAAATCAAGCAGTCCAAAACTACACATTTTTAAAACTCAAAAAGTCAAAGGACTAAATAGTTATTATGGTAGTGGCTTATCAGTTCAGTTATTTATTCAACAAGTATCTCCTGGCTGCCTATTCTATTATGGCACTGTACTAGGTTACTGAATACCAATATAATAAATTTGTCTCCTGGGGAGGGAAGAGAAGAGAGTGAGAGATATACACAGATGATTACAAAATAAGGTATTCAGGGACTTCTCTGGTGGTTTAGTGACTAAGACTCTGAGCTCCTAATGCAGGGGGCCCAGGTTCCATTCTTGATTAGGGAACTAGGTCCCAAAAGCCTCAATGAAGACCCAAGATCCCGCGTGCCGCCACCAAGACTCAGCACAGCCAAATAAATATATTTAAAAAACAAACAAGATATTCAGTTAACATGGCAGAAATATGCACAGAATTATGAGAAGAGATATGATGAGTTTCCTAAAGCAAAATGATAAGTGAATCTCAAAACAGAAGTCATGCTATCCGTGGACAGAGGGTGAAGGACATGCTATAAAACAGCATGCAGGCAGGAATGGTGGGCTCAAAGTGTTTCACGAAAGCCAAGTAGCAGGGCTGCAGGCTGAGGATGACAGGACAGCAGAAGGTAAGAAAATGTGAGCTCACAAAGGCAAGCGTGTGCTGCTAGAGAGCTCGGATTCCCAGCCTGTAACTAAGTGGAATATTTTTAAGAATGACACAGTCAGATTTGTGTTATGGCGTGACTGACAGGTTATTCTGATAGCAGGATGGAAGTTGGAATGGAAATGGGGACCTAAGAAGTAAAGTGTATCCATGGGTGTCAATTTTTCAGCGGAGTAACCACCTTAACAAAACAAAATGTTCCATGAAACACTTCACCCAGTTCTCCAGCTTACCACCTGAAAAATAATGACCTGAAACTTCAATGAGGGTCAGTTCCCTCTCCACACACAAACTTCTCATCAATGAGATGATGTGCTGCACCTATTAAATATTCCAACTTTGTAAATGCCACCAGCTATAGATAATCCTGGGGCTTCCCTGGTGGCCCCGTGGTAAAGAATCCACCAGCTAAGGCAGGAGACTGCCAGTTTGGTCACTGGGCCGGGGAAGAACCCCTGGAGAAGGAAAAGGCAAACCACTTCAGTCTTCTTGACTGGGAAACCCCACGGACAGGGGAGTTTGGTGGGATCCAGCCCAGGGAGTCGCAAAAGAGTCAGACACGACTTAGCCACTAAAGAACAGGTACTACCAGATATTCACTTAAAAACCATCTGCTGTAGCCCAGACTACCTGGGGAACCTTGTAAACTGCCTATGATCTCTCTACCACACTCTGATAACCACTGACATAAAAATACAGACGAGGAGGAAATCAATTGAGATGTAAGTGAAAGTGAACATAAGTGAAACTGACCAAGTTGGTAGAGATGCTGCCCGTGAAACGAACAGAAACAGAAAGAAGAGGCAGTGTCCCTAACGGAGCAGAGCTGTCAACGAGTCTGTGTTGTCAGGAGCTGAAGAACGGCCGGGCTTGTAAGAAACGGCCGGTAGACGGAGCGCCTGTGACAACTAGTTGTAGTAGTTTGCGGGCAAGGGGAGGGAAAGGACCAAACTAAAAGAGGCTGTAAGGCGTTCTGGAGGGGGTTCTGCACGCTGCCAAAGGAGACGATGATTAAGGCCGATGTTCAGATCAGAGAGGAGGGCAGAGGGTGTGGAGCTGGGAGCGGGGACCCGGCTCCTGCTGCACGCGGAATAAGTTAGCGGCTGGCGAAGAGGCAGCAGAGGAATGACTCGAGTTTCCAGGGGCAGTGGGAGCGGAGGAGTGTCAGGGGCCGAGAAGACACCCGATCGCGGGGTGAGGGCGAAGGACCAACACCTCCCGGACGCCGGGAGAGCACAGGGGAGCGCGGAGGTGTCACTCGTGACCGGCCAGGCAGCCTCCCGTCCCCAGCCCGGTACTCACACAGCTCCGAGTACCGGTGGCAGCCCCGTCCCAGCTGCTGCAGGTAGCGTTGCAGCACGTCCGTGAGAAGGTGGCAGGCGCTCAGTTGCACCGAGTCCCAGCCCAGCGCCTGGCAGATCTGCGCCACCGAGACCCTCAACAACGACCTGGAGTAACTCTCGCACATCCCGCTCCGTGGACTCCACCGCAGTCCGTGCCGCCACTTCTCTCCACCTCCGCCGCCTAGCCTTAGCAGGGGCCCTGATTCATCCTCCAGGGCCTCCGCGGCGGGGAAATCGTCCCCCCGCCCCGACCCCAGGCGACCACCTCAAAGCCTCAGCAGCACGGAGCGCGCCAGCCTGAGAGCCGCCATTTTGGACTTGCTCCGCCTCCCGCTGGATGGTCGCCGGGGCGAGGCAGCACTAGTCGAGTGCGGAGCGGGCCGATGCGGAAGCTCCGCCCCGTTGTAGCAGAGCGATGGTCCCGGTGTTGACTCTCGGGCCTGGAAGGATTCAGGAAACGGCGGCGCGGGGCGCAGGTGAGGGATGCGCCAGGGGAGGCAGGTGCCTGGGGCCTCCTGGGGTACTTTCTCGGAGGGGACCGGGGAGGGCACCGTCAGTGCTTCAGGGCCCGAAGAAGGAGCCAGGATGTGGGTGTTAGAGAGAAGTGAGAACCCGAGAGGCTGTGAGTGCAAGGGTGGGATTTAGGGGCGTGGAAACTTCCAGTCGCGAATCTAATCACGCCTCTGCTAAAAAAAAAAAGATCTGTTTACCATTGTATAGATTAAATCAGGTCCAAGCTGTTAATCATGTCATGGGGTGTAAGGTGTGGCCTGTGTGGCGCTGACCACCGGATTCAATTTAAGGGGACAGCAGAAAACGTAGTGAAGATTACTAGTATTTTAACAGTTATTTAAAAATCCGAGCTACCACCCTGCCCCTTTCCTGTCTTGGGGCACCTCTTTCAAGTCGCAGCCCTGGTTCCAGTAAAATTTTATTTACAAAAACGGGTGGCATGCTGCTGGGCGAGGGTTTCCCAGTGTTCCCTTCACCAGCGTCTGCTGCTGCTAAGTCGCTTCAGTCGTGTCCGACCCTGTGCGACCCCATAGACGGCAGCCCACCGGCTTCCCTCGTCCCTGGGATTCTCCAGGCAAGAACACTGGAGTGGGTTGCCGTTTCCTTCTCCAATGCATGAAAGTGAAAAGTGAAAGGGAAGTCGCTCAGTCGTGTCCGACTCTTCGCGACCCCATGGGCTGCAGCCCACCAGGCTCCTCCGTCCATGGGATTTTCCAGGCAAGAGTATTGGAGTGGGGTGCCGTTGCCTTCTCACTAGCGTCTAGGATCTGTCAAAGGAAGAGAGGACTCAGTTGCCTACGGAGGTCAAAGTCCTTAAATCCAGCTGGGTGGACGAAGAACTGTTGCCTGCCCTCGATTCCCTGCTCCAGGTAAGGGCTACCAGATCTTAAGGAGCTGCAGGAAATCGGGGTTTTATGATCAGTAGCTCAATCAATATTTTTAACTATTGAGATACATTAAAAAAAATTTTATTCTGTTTATTTATTTGGCTGAGCTGGTGTGTGGGCTTCTCGTTGAGGTGGCTTCTCTTGTTGCAGAGCACAGGCTCTAGGCTTCAGTAGTGACTCTAGGGCTCCAGAGAGGGGGCTCAGTAGTTGTGCTCATGGGCTCAGTTGCTTTTTGGCACCCGGAATCTTCCTGAACCAGGGATCAAACCCCTGTCCTCTGCATTGGCAGGCAAATTCTTATTCACTGTACATGGCACCAGGGAAGTCTTGGGAATACATTTGCAAGCCAAACTAATCCCACATTTAAGCTAGATTCAGCCTATAGGAAAACAGGATATATTGACTCACCTACTCAGTCTTTACTCGTTTTTGCTTTTTTCTTCTAAAAGCTTCTGGAGTGTTCCTTCCTCCCCTCCCCTCCTCTATGCTGTGTTCCTCTGTTCTTGAACCTATCACAGAGCATTTAGTATTTGAGTTAAGGTGCCTCTTCAGTAAATTGTGAGTTGCTCCATGACTCTACCTTCTCCATTTAGGGACCATTCCAGAACTTTGAACATAATATTCAATTTTTTTTTAAGTCCCAGTAAACCAACAGAATGGAAAATATGATACTGCAGCTAAATGACAACCTGCAGACAGTGAGCAATTTAGTAGGCGGCAGTGTGCCTTTGTTTTCCTCCACTGACAGTCCTGTCCCCAAGATTATCAAGGACCTTCTGGATGCTAAATCTCTGGGACACTTCAGTCCTATCCTTGCTTGACCATTTTGTAGCAATTTGATAATGTGGGCACTATCTTAATTTTGAAACTATTGGATCTCATGACACCCTACTCTCTTCTGTTCTGTTAATACTTCTGGAAATTCCTTTTACATCTCTTGTATCGCCTGTGTGTTTCAACGCTTTAATCTTTTATTTTGGAGATTTTCAAACCTAAAGAAACGTTGAAACAGAAGTATAAACACAGGTACACACATCACCTAGATTCACCAATTGTAAATATTTTGCACATTTACTATATACATCCATACATACAGGACTCGTTGGTTTGTTTTTTGTTTTTTTTTCAGAATAGTTTGAAAATAAATTGCAAACATCTTGACATTTAACCCAGAAATACTCCAGCATGTATCTCCTCAGAGAAGGACATTCCCCTCCGTAACCGTGTGTTACGGATTCAGTTCTCCAGTTCTGAGGTGGAGATTGACCTGCAGGTTTACCGAGTGCTCCTAGGGTCTACATCTGTACAAGGAAAGGGGTTTCCAGTGCACTTTTCAGAGGGACCTCAGGCAATCCCATAGGGAGCTCTAACATGGGATTGACCCTTCACCTCTGTCCTGAGTTGGAACAAAGGGGCTGGACCTTTATATTCCAATTTTAGCAAATCGTTACCTGAGGAGAGCATGTGAGACGAGACAGTTCCAGGGAGCACGGAAGCCTTCAGTCCTTCAGGGGAGTGGGCAGTGCATTAAGATAGCCTGCACTGTATTAGACCCTTCTGGCTGCCCTAACTCAGACTGGGTCATTTATCAACATTCTTTCTCACAGTTCTGGAGGCTGGAAATCTGAGATCAGACTGCAGCATTGTCGGGTGAAGGCCCTCTCCTGGGGCACAGAATTCTCAGCTTGTATCCTCACAAGGTGGGAAGAACCGGGGAACTCTGTTGGATCTCTCTTATTACAGCATTAATCTCATTAATGAGGGCTACACTCTCCTGACCTTCCCAAAGTCCCCACCTTATAACACCACCACATTGGGCATCAGTTATTGTAAAATATTGGCTGCATTCTCTGTGCTTTGTATTATATCTTTGTGTTTTATTTCATACTTGGCAGTTTGTTCCCCTAAGTCCCTTTCCCCTATTTTGCACCCCCTCCAACCCCTGAGCTTCCCGGGTGGCTCAGTGAGAAAGAACCCACCTGCTGATAAAGGAGACACAGATTCAATCCCTGGGTTGGGATTGAATTTCCTTCCTGGAGAAGGAAATGGCAACCCACTTCTGTATTCTTGCCCAGGAAATGCCATGGACAGAAGAACCTGGCAGGCTACTGTCCGAGCAGTGGCAGAGTTGGACACAACTGAGCTACTGAGGGACTGAGTGTGTACACACCAACTTCTTTAAGTCTTTAAGTGTACCACTGACTTCTGCCTCCCCCGACCCCCAATGGAAGTGAAAGTTCAGTCATGTCTGACTCTTAGCAATCCCATGGACTGTACAGTCCATGGAATTCTCCAGGCCAGAATACTGGAGTGGTTAGCCTTTCTCTTCTCCAGGGGATCTTCCCAACCCAGGGATCAAACCCAGGTCTCCCACATTGCAGCCTGATTCTTTTACCAGCTAAACCACAAGGTAAGCCCAAAAATACTGGAGTGGGTAGCCTATGCCTTCTCCAGCAGATCTTCTCAACCCAGGAATCAAACTGGAGTCTGCTGCATTGCAGGCAGATTCTTTACCAACTGAGCTATCAGGGAAGCCCTGTTACATCAGTTTAACCAGTCTGAAAAATCTGTCCTCTGCCTTCCCACTGCCATAGTTCTTACCCAGAAACCAGGGAACCAGGGTGGGGGTTGTACCAACCTGCACATTCGGGATCCACCTCGTGCCTGGGGCTCTGTGTTCCATCTACCACTCCCAAAGCAGTCTTTGTGGTGGCCGAGGGGCTGAGCCAGCTCCCAAGTCCTGTCCTAGCATCCACTCCCTCAAACCCTTCCTGTGACTATGGTCCCAAGTCAGACCCGCCCCCACTCCCGAAGTGTGTTCTGAGACAGATCTCAGAAGCAGGGTCTGAGATGAAAACTAGTAGGGATGCCGTTGAGATCACTGCCTGGATGAAGGGAAGGAGTCCAGCTGGGGAAGGAGATGCTGAGCTGCAGCCCATCCTCAGGAAAGATCTCAGCAATCCCCAGAGAGCTTTAAAACTGTCCTGAGCTCAGGCAAGGGGGCATGGCTTTACTCCCATGGTGCTCAGGCCATGATGTGGGCTGCCCAGGAGTGGGGCCATGTCCGTGGGCAAGGTGGTCTTCAGCTGAGGCAGTTCCAATGAGTTTTGACAGCTGAGGGCTGTGTGCTGCCAGAATTCTCGGAAGCTAAGGGAATACTTCCTTCAGTCCAGCTGAAGGGCGGATCCTTGAAGTGTATCTCAACTTCCATTACCCCACCATCCAAACTATCACTTAAAACAAACACAAGATTGATACAGTAACCTGACCCAATGTGAAGTAGCATACTTAAATTTTACCATTGTTCCCAAGTCTTTTATGGCTTTTTTTTTTTTTTTTTTTAATCTCTGACCTATTCAAGACTCTCATTGCACTTAGTTGTTTGGTTTTTGTTTTTGGTCATGCCAAGCACCTTACAGGTCAGTCAGTCCCAACCAGGGATCAACCCCACTTCCAAGGCAGTGAAAGCCACTGGAGTCCTAACCACTGGACCACCAGCAAATTCGTTTTCCTCTCTTGGTAAGGCCAATCCCACCAGTTGTTTGTCTTTTGCTTGTTGGTTTTTTGTTTGGTCTTTCATGACATTTACTTTTTGCAAAGTCCAGGACAGTCACCTTAATAGGATGTCCCAGTCTTTTGTCTAATACAATATCTTCTCACTGCCCTTTGATACCCATCCCAGCCTTCCTATTGCTCCTGTCTCTAATCTCTGACAACCACTATTCCCCTCTTCTAAAGTTTTCTCATTATCTTTCAGAATTCTCACCATAATTCCCTGGACATTCATCTAAGTTATTGTAAACTGAGCTTTTTAACTCATTTTTTTAAGTGGGTTTTGTCTGATTTATGGATGTTTAAAAAAATACAACTATATTCAAATTTTATTTGTATTGCAAATGTCTTCCTTCAGTATTTTGATGTTAATAAAGCCCGATTGTCAAGACTTTTTAAAATTATATATATATATTTCTTGCCAGGGGACATATGGGATCTTAGTTCCCCAACCAGCAATGGAACCCTGGTCCCCTGCAATGGAACCATGAAGGTCTTAACTTCTGGATTGCCAGACAAGTCCTCCTCGTTGGGGGATCTTTTTACCTGGTGCCTCAGATGGTAAAGAATCTGCCTGCAATGAAGGAGACCTGGGTTCAATCCCTAGGTCAGGGAGATCCCCTGAAGGGAATGGCAACCCACTCCAGTATTCTTGCCTGGAGAATTCCATGGACAGAGGAGCCCGGCAGGCTATAGTCCATGGGGTCGCAGAGAGTTGGACACGACTGAGTGACAAACACTTTGACTATACCCAAAAGCCTTTTTTTTTTTCATTATGTCTTTGCACCAGAATGTAAGCTCCTATAGAGGAGTATAATTATTATCATATCTTCAGAATTTAAGAGTGCTAACACACAGATCAGTAAACATGATGATCACTTAAGTGTATCAGGTTAACATTTAAACAGTTACAGCACTCATCCCATGTCAGATTCTAAGTATTTTGCAAATATTGATTCATGTAGTCCTTATAACAATCCTATAAGTAAGTCCTATTTTAATTATTTTACAGATGATAAAACTGAAAGATTAACTCACCCAAGGTCACACAGCTGGTAAGGACTGAACTAGGATTCTAACCCAATTTGCCCCAAAGTTTATGCTCCATGTTAAAAGTTTATGGAAAAACCCAAATGAACTTTTTTGGCCAACCCAATACACAGTCTGAGTCATTGATCATCCCACTTCCAATTAAATACACAGACGTACTCATCCAAATGTGCAGACTTGCCCAAAGATGCTTATTAACAATCATCATGGCAACATTTCAGAGCAACACAGGTAGAGACCTAAGTTTTCAGAGGAAAACAAGTGTCACAAAAACTCAGAAATCAAAATGGCTCTTCAGTCATTTCAGGGAAGCTAGAAAATAACACTGAGATTCTGTTCAGCTTATCTTCCCCTTCTAACCTCCTTCTTAATGGTTTTAAAAGAGTAATATAAAGTGTTGTCAATGGGCTTTACGTGTATTTTTATAGTTATATAGTCTCTTGTAATTCTTGTATTACTTTTGCAATGGAAAACCCCTAAAAAAGTTAATGTTAGTCGCTCAGTCTTGTCTCTTTGCAACCCCATGGACTGTAGCCCTAAATCCTCTTAAATAGGAAAAAAAAAATCCCAACATGTTGGCAGGGCCAGCTTGTTCTGTAGAATAGCTCAGGGGCCCAAAGTTAATGGCTATCTAAATGTGAATGTGAAGTGAATATCCTACTGAAATGTTTCTCAGTCCTTGGAAAAGATTTAAACTTTTATTTAGTCAGTATGTCCCTGGAATTCTCCACTCTCTATACAAGAAATAGTGAATGACTCAGACATGGCGTTGCCTTGCGCTAGTGGCCCTCTGAGGGTGACAGGCAGGAGGCCTGGGTTGGGGGTGTGGCTGGCACCTCTTCCTTCCACTTTGTGACCCCTCAGAAGCCAGGCTTTCCATGTCTGTTAGGAAACCAAAAAATCGCAAGAGCCTCTTCAACTAGCTTCTTACTAAGAAATTTTAGTACAAGTATGTTAATATTTTGAAGTGTTGTAAGATCTCATTTTAAAAATGGTTGTTCTATAATAAATATAATAAAGCAGTGATTTTATGTTGAGTCATTTATTGTAAGATAATTTACAAATATCTTGCTGTCTTTAGTAATCTGAACAATGGACCAACAAATTCTTCTGATTAAGGACAGCAATAAGCTAAAAACAATCAGCTTGCTGAATTCTTCTTTACCTGAAAAATAGAAGTATACAACAAATGAAAATCAAACATTTGGGGGGGTTTAAACATATCAAGACATAATATGTATCTAAAGTGGGACTTGAACTGACTCTACATAATAAACTGTTACTCTACACTAGTGGTTCTCAAGTTTTGGTCTAGGGACCTTTTCATGGGGTCTGTGAGGGCAAAACTAATTTCTGTAACAATGCTGCTTGCCTGTTTTATTATCATTCTCAAGAGTACATGGTGGAGTTTTCCAGAACCTACATGATGTGCAATGTCAGAACAGAATGAATAGAGAAATGGAGAGGACTGAGCTGTCTTCTGCAGAGTCAGACATCAAGGGGTTCTGAGACCAGGAAGTCTGAGAAGCATTGTTCTTCTGATTCTTTATCCTTGTAGTTTATTTAATATATTTTAAGAAGGAAAAAAAGACCCCTAGCATCAGCCATGTGCTTCCACAATCTGACTGCTGCCCTAATGGCCGGCCAGTCTCATCTCCCAAGAAATCAGTTTCCCTGTTGCTCAATTAGTTTCAATTCTCTCTGACTGGGATTCTTTTCTGATGGGATGGGGGAGGGTGTGAAATATTATCACTTTACCTCTTGTCTGAGGATGAAACTTGATTTTCATTACTCCCTGGGTTATTATATTAGAAGAAAAACACAAACAGAAAACAAGCAGGTCAGGAAGCAATCCATGCAGGTTAATCATGTACAATTTCCAACTAGGAAAGCCCACTTCCTTGTTCACTACCTTGAGTATATCACATAAATACTTACCAAAAGAGTTCCTTGAAACAGAGTCACTAATTGTTAGGAAACATTACAGACCTGAATCTGGCTAAAGTAATAAAACCATGTTCATGCAAGTAGGCAGGACCATGAAAGCATACTTTAAACCACAACTTTGCTATAAGTAGTATATAATTTTTTTTTAAGCTAGCAACTAACACTTGGTACCTCAAATATGGTTTACTCATGCCTTTTATTACCAAATAGCCAAATGTGTTTGTATTAAATACTAGTCTTTAAGCAGAAGAGCTGATAAGTTACAGAGCATGCAAGTTCATTTCATATAAATAATCATGAGGATTATTAAGGTTTGCACAGCTAACCTTTAATAAAGGATTTAGCCTGCCTTTCTAGAAAGTGAAAACTGAATCGTCAATTTCCAGTTATTTGAACTGTTATTAAAATCCTCATTCTTCATGTCCCAATCTCCTCCTCATTTCTCCGCATTTGCTACTTTCAGTCGGTACCCACATTCCTAATCAAGAGCTGGGTCCTCCACTCTGCAGAGCCTGTAGCCTCCATTTATTCTGAGCATCCATTCCTTTTTCCCCTGGCTCTCTGCATCTCACAGCACCCAGACCTTCAGAGTGCAGTTCTTTCCCCCAGGCCTCGGCACACTCACCACCGGAGAAGCAGTAGATGTACAGCAAGGAGGACACGAATAATACACCTGCTTAACCCCATCCTAGCTCACATGTCATAGACAACAACTGTGTTGCAGGGAGGGCATCTTAACCGTGTCTGTCAAGCTGCTAAGTGGCAGGACCACTCATCACTGCCTGGACTCTGATGCTAACAAAGCAGTAGTGACCAGGAGGACAGATGGCTTATACGCAGGCTTGAAAGCAAAACAAGAGAAGGCAGGCTGTTTAGGACAGCAGAGCTGATGGAGCCAACCAACACTGACAGAATGGTCTCAACCAGTTTATGTGTGTCTCTGGAATCCTGCCTGTTTCCATCCTCCAGAGACAAAAAGGACCAACCTCTATGTTACCTTAGCGATGAACCTTTCCCCAAGTCTTAAACCTGGACCCACGTATTCATATATTCAGCAAAGTGTTCTTTCTGTCTCTTCTAAAATTCCAGTTCTTAATACACTCATGGCTCATCATTCATTCACTCCACAAATATTTACTAAGGAAGTGCATGCCAGGTGATGAAGCTACAAAAGTGAACAAGACATAGGCCCTCTCAAGCCACAGGACACAGACAAACCTAAGGGCAGTTCCTAATAACATGGTGTTAAGTGCTGTGACGGAGGGAAATGCGGGGAAATAGCTCCACTCACACAACAAAGGAGGGTTTTCTGGGGGAAAGGAGTCCCCCAGCTCCGTTATGAAGGACAAACAGAAGTCAGTCAGGTGGAGGATTAAGGACCAAGGGAAAAAAAGAATGACATTTCAGGAAAAAGCGTGTGCCACTTAAAAATATATTTTCTAATTTGGGAGAGAAATGACAAAGATGCATTCAGAGGGCATAAAGGCGAGAAAGTCAAGGGATATTTAGAAGAAGGTAAGATTTAGAGAACTTGGTGACCAACTAGCAGGTGACAGAATGAGTCCAAGATAACTTGATACACATTTTATCTTTTGGCACAATTGTCTGTTTTCTTATCCTATTAAGATGTAAACGCCTTGAGACAAAGGATCCCACCCTTTAAGCACTATATGAGGCATGTAATGGGTGTTCAATGTAATCTTTTTTATAGATTTCCCAATACTGTAACCCTGGTTACAAACATTAACATATCTAGCTAAACAACCAAGACATTTTCTTGAGGAAAGCGGTATTTTAAGAACTATGAAAGGACAGTACCGATACAGAAAACTTAATTATAAACTTCCTGACCCTACCACCATTCAATAATGTACAGATTTATAAAAAACCAAACCGAAAACCAGTAACTCATAAACTAAGCCTGAATGTTTCAGCTGAAACAATCAAAAATACTCGAGAGATCTCATTTTCATCAAATCTTTATATTCTAAGATCAAGGAAACAAGATTAAGCAATGGATCATCTTTTTTTCTGTAACAGACCAAAAAATGGGAGGGGAGAAGGGGACATAAACGTGCCAAGGATAAACGAGCAGGCACTACGAGACAAGAACGCTGAAGGCAACGCTCAGTTACTTACAGAGCCGCAGCACCAGAGATGATTTCTATCAGCTCCTTGGTGATGACAGCTTGGCGGGTGCGATTGAATGTCAGAGTCAATTTGTCAATCATTTCGGCTACAAACAAAACAGAAGATTAGACAAGATCTAAAACTGGAAAAGAATACTTGCTCACTAACTCATTCACGAGATGTAAGTTGTTTAATTCAAAAATAAGATTCTGTCTCCTTTGAGGTACTGGAACTGGCCTCTTGAAAAATGTTACGGAGATATATCTTTTTCGTATCTTCCAAGAATTAAAGCACTTGCACACTTACTTCCTACCAAGTAAGACAATACTTCCTTTAAGAAGAGTGTAATTTTTCTATCCTCACAGGATCAGTGGCAGAGCCCAGGACCAGACCCTAGCTCTCGGGCTCCTCTTCCAGAATTGCTAACATCCTTTGACATGAGTGAGGGCCTCCACGCAGCCTCAGCAAAGGAACGCCCTCAGACTGTGCTGGGCGCTTACAAGCATTCTTGCTGGCATTATCCATGGCCGTCATCCTGGCGCTCTGCTCACTCGTGGTGGATTCCTTCAGGGAGTAGTAGATGATGTTGGCCAGGCTGTATTCCTGGTAATTCCGCAGCACATCAGCATCAATGTCATCGTAGATACTCATGCTCTCTGTTGAAATGCAAAGACTGATTTAATCAATAAGCTTCCTGGTGCAAAAATCCTTTATAATCACAGAGAAGTCAATGAGAGACTGGTTAAAAGACACAGTTCTAAAAGCTTCATCTATTTTCATACGATAGATTATAGCAGATTTTCAGTAAAACATGATGTGTAAACAAAGCACTTGGTATTCTACTTGAAATGCTTAACTTCATAAACCCAAGAGGCTGACATTTAAAGTAACAGCCCTACATTTCACAGGTATAAAGCCTCTGGAGAGCATCTAGCAGAGTGTCCTGGACTAAGCCAGCAGACAGTCCAGGGCCGTGTTTTTCAATAGGGAAATTAAGGAGAGAAATGAGACTTGTATAGTGTGATATAAAAATCCCAACTCAACCATGTGGTTATTGGAGAAATCTGACAGTGTCAGGACAATGAGGGAGGGAAAGTTTTCTTAGAATATGAGTCGAAGAGTTAGAGGCTGCTCTGCATTTCAGCAATTAGGCAGCAGAAATTTAGCAGTGCATTCAAAAAGTCTTCATTAGGGTCAAGTGAGACAGGGCTGCATTTCGTTGACTTAAGATGCAGAGGATCGTTAACTCCTATTTTATATACCATGAAAAAATAAAATTAACACAGCCAATTAAAAATTATGTGCTACTGACTGGTAGAAGCACCTCAATTTTAGAGACATTATAAAGTGTACCTCTTAGAATAGAAGAAATATAATATATAGGAGAGGAAAATGAAAATGGTTCCTGAGTATTATTTCCAGAATGCTTCACTGAGCAATGATGACTTTCATATATAATGTTGGCCCCCAATGGATATTTATTTATACAATGAATATTTTATGGTTTCATGGAAGCTGCTAATAGATGGTGATAAAACAGCTCAACATTTTTGTTACTGCTGAAAAGCCACCCTGACAAATACTGTTTTCCTCAATCTGCAAATCTCTCGTTTCATAGGAAAAGCACTCGTCATACAAAATATACTTACCAGCACTTGAAATGGTGTCAAGGGAAAAGATGGGCTTTTCTTCTGTCTTGTAGGAGATGACAGACCTAGAAATGGCAAGAACTAATGTAAATTCCAAGCTTATAATTTCACACTATTATGGAGACATTTACTCAGTTGAAAAAAATCTGAACATAAAAAAGCTTGGATTTCAACATTTTTCTTGCCTGAATCGGTTAAAGATGATAGACCCTTCATCAAATTCATATCCAGAATTTAACAGCTCAAGGGCAATGACTGATGCATCCCCAAAGGTAGGGGGTCTCCTCCCCACTTCTTTGAATGTCACCAGAAACTGGTCAGAATGAGTCCTATGAGAAAACGTAGAGATCACATATAACAGCTGAGTGGAATACTTCTGCACAAGGAACAAGGCAAAAATACTCTATGAACCAAGTGTTGAGTGGAGATATTTATTTCTGAGTGTTTGTTCAGTGGTGTTCACTGAAGTAAGGTGCCCTCTACCTTATTATGATCACCCATCCTCAGCACCTGCCCAAAACTGAGGACTCACAATCAGCCTTTCTCATCTTATATCTCTCTCTGCCTTTACTCCTCTCCTGCCAATTCTAATTAACTGTTATTCATTTCTGGCATTTCCAGGCCATGACAACTCCTCAGAGTCCTCATTAAAAAAAAAAAAAGCCCTTAGCTTCTGACACTCCTACTGTATTCCATTTATGGTTTGGAAGAAGGAGAAGCAAATGACAAGTAAAAGGAAATCAACACATTCTAAGATATCCTGGAATAAAACTTGAAACAAAACAAAGCTTCTCCGTGTGTATAAAATGGCAACCAAAAAGACACCTTGCTTAAATAAACTATCAAAGAAACTGCCCTTTACTCACGCCTGCAGCATTCTAATAAACGATATAAATTTATATTACCTGTGAAGTATACTCCTGATTTTATCACCAACTCCAATAATCTTAACCTCTTTCCCGGCTGCTGCAAGGTTGGCCGCCTCGCTTTTCATCTGTTTAGCAACCGAGGAGTGAATAGCACCACAGAGCCCTCGGTCCGAGGACACACCGATGAGGAGGTGCTTCTTCTTGTCTTCAGGAGTCTTAATATCAGCCTTTTCATACAGAGCTTAAAAAAAAAAGTGTAATTACACTAAATACAGCAATAACCCCTAATTCACAAAATGATGCCTTTACTTATCAAGTATCTTTGCACTTATTTACAAAAAGGCTGAAAACCACAAAGGTCTAAATCTCTGTTAAGAGGTCTCTAAACACCAAGTTATCTTAAGTACTGACTAAAAGAAATCACTAGTACAATCAAAGAGCTTGTAAAGAGGCCAGACTTAGAGAAGCGACAACTTATCTAGACTTAACAAATTTTTAAATAATTAAAATCTTCAGAGTACAACCAAGAAAGCAGAGTAAATATTTACTGAACTGTTCATGTAATGTGCACAGCGAGCTTTTATGAAAACTACTGACATTAAAATAATAGATGCCATTTTATTTTGGGTGTTACTTTTAACAGCATCACTTTGTTGGCCTGATCTTCGAAGAAGCAAAAGCCAAGAGGGATTCAAATAGGGTTCAATATACATGGATTTTACTGGGAAAATGCCTGAGACTTGAAGACATAGGAAGGAGGTCAGAAGAGCCATCACACCGCGATGCCTGTCTGACCAGTGGGAAGAAAGGTGAGGAGGCAGCTTCCTGGCCTGCAGAGCAGTTGAGGGCAAGCTCAGCAAGGCTGCCAGGGAGCCCCAGGTCTCCACAGAATATGCAGCCTGAGGACTCCACCTGTCAGGAGGAGCTCGTGGGAAGCATGTCTGGGTGCAAACACAGGATAGTTTCAGCAGCTGTCTCTCTAGTTGCAAACTGCGTCCTCATGGCTGCCACATGCCCCCACTTCAACCAAATTCCTATCACCATTCTTCAGTTAGAGCAGGACTCTCAAATTTCAATACCTGAGAACCCTCCATAAAAGGCAGAGAAAGGTACATACTCAACTCTAAAGTTTAGGGAAGTGAAGAGAATATTCCTTTTAAGTCTCTTTTTATCTTCTATATTGTACGGCATAAAAAATAAAATTCCTATTTAAAGTTCTTAAATATTTAAAAAGATTAGCCATTTAATAACCAGCAGTTAGTATTTTTTCAGTTTGAAGGACTTAGAAATTGACCGGCAGCCTCGACTTTTTATGATTTTGTTACAATATTGTTTCTGTCCAATGTTTTGGTTTCTTGGCCATGAGGCATTGGGATCTAAGCTCTCTGACCAGGGACTGACCATGCACCCCTTGCACAGAAGGTGAAGTCTTAACCACTGGACTGCCAGGGAGGTCCCAATATGGCATTTTCAAAGCAAGGAGTCATTTCAACTAAAGCATGGAATGCTATCATTTTCTCATACAAAGCTTTCGTTAGCAGTATGAATGCATGCTCAAGAAATATGAACATGAGAAAACTCCTGCAGAAAGTAATTTCTATTTAACAGATTAATACAGATAATACAGATATATCTTTTTTCCTCCTTTACAGCTGATCTTTCAACACTCTGTCTATATACTCAGTCATACCCATGACTGTTCAGTCAAATTCCACTGCAGGGAACCCACACCCCAACCTGCAGTCCTAAAAGATCACATCACATTGTAACAGGATAAAATCAAGCATCTGAGTCTGATACACTAAACCCCACGTTCTTCTGATGGCACATTTAATAATCTAGGAACAATCTTTCAGAGTAGGGGCTCCAACAGCACCCGCCTGCACAGGGCTGCCATGATTGTGAATGCTTTTAAGTGCTCAGGACCGCGATCTCTAGCTTAAAGGTCTTTGTAATCTGACCGCACGCCCCTCTTACCCAAGGACCCCACTCCATACACTCGGGCCGGTTTCAGCTCCCTCTCAGCTCGGGCGTATTTCGCTGCTGCTACCATTTTCATAGACTTGGTAATTTTCTGGATGTTTTTGATTGATTTTAGTCGCCTGGTAACTGAAAAACAGAAGTGCTGTGTTAAGATAAAGGAATTATGATTTCATTTGTGAATGTATGGAAATATTTTCCCAAACTGCAAGGTAGAATAACTAGCAGTTAGACCATCTGGCAAACTAGGCTTAATATTAGAGTTAATAGTAGGGTACCAGTCAGTCAGACTTTGCGCTATCTGGACAGCAAGCAAAAACAGCAATGTAACAGTAAATTATGCATGTAAAGCATTAAATGGTACTGAAAATGGCTTCAACCAAAAAACAAGTCCCACAACATTTTACACACCACACAGAGTACAGTTTTATCTAATTATCATTCTACAGACAACAGAAGCACAACAACCATGGGTTACCTCACACCGGTTTTTCAACGCCACAGACACAGGACATAGATTCACTGTCCGTTTTAACCAAGTACGTAAATGGGCTAAAGCAGCACACTTTCAAAAGTATTATTTGGCAAAATTTAGTTTTTCTTAATTCACATATTGAGATAAAGTACTTACTATCTTTCAAAGTTGCCATATTTCGAACTTGGATCCTAAAAATAAAGATGGCAAAAAGTTTTTTTAGTTTTTTGGGAAAAAGCTCCAGAAACTTCCAAAGTTAATATATGGACTTAAAAGTAGCCCATAAAGAAACAATCTATCAAATGTAAGAGTCTGAATATATATGGATATATGACTGAAGCAACTTAGCAGCAGCATATCCCCCTAATACGAATATCAAGCCCTGTTTCAAAGGTCTCATTCTAGTTGCCCTAACATAAAGCTTCCACTGAGGTCACATGGCATTCACACAGGCTCTATTTCCCACTCCATGTCTTAGCCTATATGGTTTCCATGACAGACAACTCCTTCCCCTTGTCAGGCTACCCAGCTATTCTTAAAACTCAAGGTTAGCCACTTCTAAAAACGATTGCTCAGTTCCCAAGCAAGCTCCTGACTTCCTCATTTCACCAATAAATAACGTAATACTTTAGGGTCAATCAGACATTCTAACATGACCACATGTGTCAAAGTAGAATTTAAAAACCAATTCTTAACTGTTCCAGCTCAATTCGGTGAGCTTTTATGGAGCAGATACTCTGCTCCAGGACTTGGTCTCTGACCACAAGAAGCATACTATTATCTCATAAACAAGATTCATGCAAACTTAAGATTTACATAAATTTTACATTAAATATTTTTCTAGTCTTTAAAGCACTAACACATAAAAGTCAAAAATAGTAACAGTTAAAGATAAATATGAGAGGCTCTTCCCCTTACTGGTGAAGACAACATGTTATCGAACATACATCATCTTTCAGCTCTTCAATCCATCAAGCACCTGTTGGCCTGGAAAGCGCCAAGGGACTGAGGATCTATACACTGTGCATAAAGGAGGGCCTTGGGGCATTCCAGGGAACTGTATGCAGTTTTGAGGCTGGAGACATGGCTTGCATTAGTTAAGTTTAAATATTATTTTATAGGTAGTGGGGAAATGATGAAACTTTAATTGTTCAGTAAAGTACCTCAGATGGCAAGGAAAAGCACAGAATGATACTGAATCTTGATGACACAGAGGCCACAGGGGTAGCTGCTTGCAGTTTCCAGACAAGAGAAGGCAAGAACCTGGACTGAGAGGCTGGCAAAGCAATGGGAGCCGAGATCTGAGAGCAAGGGGACCCAAAGGTTTCTAACTTAATGACCTGAGTGGACAGTGTTGTCATTTAACCAAGAGAGAAAAGCTAGGTAGGGGGATTCTCACTTGTGATAGGGAGTTTTGAATGCAATATTGTACAAAATACTATGGGACCAGGTGAAAATGTGCTCTGGGTCTGTGGAAAATACGAGGTATTTTGAGATTAGAGACAGATTTGTAACTATCAACAGACATGATGGTTGATGGCCTCCCCTCCCAAAAAAGAAAAGAAAAACAAAAAGAGCTCATCTGAGCTCTCTTTAGGGAGAGCTTGCTCTACTGATTATAGTTTTTGCAAATGAGAAGATAAAGGAAGCTCTGAATCAGCTGTGTGTCCCAGAAAATTGCCTCATGTCCTGAGAAATCGTCGGGAGATTATCCAAGAAACCGGAAACTTATCCAGTACAACGGAGGGCGAAATTGCAGACAGTGGACTGCCATGATCTCCTATGATCACATGGCAGTGTGAGAAAAACTGAAGGAGCCAGTACAGGATGGGGTCTGCGAGATTCACTGCAGACAGCTTAGAAGAATTTTAAGGAGTGTATAATGATAACTAACATAAAAATTAAGGAAGAAGCAGCATCCACCAATTCCTGAGGAAAAGAAAATTATGAAGTATCGGCAATTTGAATACTGAACGCCAGGGTGAAAGGCCAACACCTGGCTCTCCACCAAATGACTTACAGAACTTTACTACCATCCACAATCCATCGTCATTAGGCTTCTACCTTCTCACATTAGTTTACATAGAAAAAACATGCATGTACAAATTCATTTTCATTTTTCAGTGGATAAATATGGGTCCTCACAAGCATTTCTCCTCCTACCCTCACTTCTTTACAAATACTCATTTAATCCTCACACCAATCCAATTAATGGGGCACTACATTACCCCCATCTAACAGATGAGGGAATGGTAGACACTGAGTCACCTGCACAAGGCCACACAGTGAGGCAGTCAGCATTCAAACCTGGGGAGTCAAGATCCCAACCCGGGCAGTTTGGCACCACTCCATCTGGCATACTACACACTGCTGCCTCATGCTTTTTACATTTAAAAGTAAGTATCTGCTATCTCAGTTTCAGATGAAGGCCTGCCTTCTCTCCCCTGAAACGCCTTCTCCCTTCCTTTTCAACATCTACATTTCCACTTATGGCCATTGGATTCCTAATATAAAATAGTTTCATCTTAGAGAAGGCAGAACATTGAGAAATAGAAATGTATTTTCCCTCTGACACAGAAAAATCAGAAACTCCCTCCCCAACCAAATTTCTTATTTCCATTTTCTTAAATGAGCTTTTAAAAAAAGGTTGTCTCTGGAACAATGACAAACTGCACATTAACCAAAACAGAACCAAGGATATGCCTCTTCCTGGTTCTATAAAGGCAAAGGTGTACTTCCTTTTCAGATTAATTCTGTGGAGTATGAAACATTAAGTCTTTAATTGCTGAATTCAAAAGGCGATTACAGTGACTAGGAAATGGCAGGAGCAAAACAGACACCAGGCACCCAGAGTGATGCAATATGTCCATCCAAAAAAGGAAGAGGCCATAGTCTGCTCTCCAAGGTGGAACACTGATGTCTGATGAATATTCACAACCTACCAATTTGATGAAGGTCAAGTCAGGACTTCCACATGTATTTCCTGACTGGCGTTCCAATTTAAGCTCCCTGCCCCCCACAGTAGTTATCTTAGACAGAAAGTGAAAGTTAAGTCGCTCAATCACAACTGACTGAGCATGGATATACCATGCTCCTCCATCCATGGGATTTTCCAGGCAAGAGAACTGGAGTGGGTTGCCATTTCCTTCTCCATCTCAGACACAGAGCACACTCAAATGATCCTTTACTAAAGGATCCTCAAATGATCTTACAGGTTTTTAAAAAGTGATTTTGTACAGTTAAAGGTAAAATATTTTGTACTCATTTCAGAAACTGTCCATTTTTAAAAGATCAACTTGGCTGACCTGAAATTCTAAAAATATTTACAGATTACATTCATGCACAGCAAGATGGGAAGGAAGGAAGGAGAGTTGACATTTGCAGACCACTGACTGCTGCATGTCAGACACACTGTCCTACAAACTTCATCAGGACCACGTCTGTCTGTTCTTCACATCTTAGCACTTTGCCCAGTGTCAACTTGGTGCTAGGCAGCACCCAACAAATGTGTGCTGAAGAAATGGGGCAACCTATGAGTGAGACTCCAACTAAGCTGACTCCTTAATCCCCATGAATACTCTCCAACATTAGGGGAAAGAAAATTTGACTTCCAAGGCAAACCCACTAACATCTGTGTGTAGGTTTTTCACATCAAATTTAACTACTTCATTATCCTAAAAATCTTTTATCAATTATTTGCTTAATGAAAACATACCTATTTTAATTAATGCATTAGAGTCCCTTCTCATAAATTAGGATACACACATCTAGTGCTGTGGCTTCTTAGAATTCTCCTATACTGTAAAACCAAGTAATTGCTAAAACACACAGTCGACAGCTAACAATCCCCTTAGCACCCTATCTGCAATCCTTCCAGACTGCCTAGCTTCAAAACATTTCATCCTATTACAGAGCCCCACCACAAACCAATATTTTATCTGCCTATTGCCAGGCCTTCTAACATGCCTTTTTCTGGGGATGGAGGAGAAACTAATGTTTATTAAAATCCTTAAAACTTGCATAGCAATGAACAGATGACGCTTACAAGTCCGTCTATCTCCTCCTCCTCAGGACCTTATGATGATGTCATGATCTTGCAGGGCTACAGTTTCAGCACAACGGTTTCGAGGTAGTTAAGGTATCTTTCCCTTCCTCGCCTTAATATTTTTAAGGTCCTTTTGCAGCCCACGAGGGCACTTATCTCTTTCACCAGGGCCCAGCAAGGCGCCTGCTGCAGAATCAGTGCTCAACACGAGCTGGGAGTCACTGCCCTCTGCACCGCAGGGTTTCAAACGGCGTCAAGGACAAAAGCACACCTTAACCTTCCGCTGGACCTTCCCTGGGGCCCTTCCCAGCCCCCCGTCCTCCAAAGGCCTCCCCGAGGCCGGTCATCTGGCGAGCAGCAGAGGCTTCCGAAGCGTCTCATTAGTCGCTGAGGAGATCCAAGGCCGCTCTGCAATTGACTGGGCCCAAGGTCCACTACCGAGGTTCTTGACGACCACTCCTCTCGGCCCTCACCCCGCCCCGGCCCGTCTCCAGGAGACGAGGCGCGACCTCGCCGTCTCTGCTGCCCTCGCGCGCCCTTCTCTGTTCCGAGCGCCTCTTGCAGCCGGGCTGCCCGGGCCTCCGCGGGACCGGGGCCTGGCCAGCCCTGAGACCCTGGTTCCGTCCCACTCGCCTCTCCACTCACTTCCCCTACCCGAGCCCTCCCATCCCTCTCGTCCCCGCGTCGACCTGCCAGTACCATTGTGGCTGCACGGTCCAGGCCGAGAGGCCAGCGACGCCCGCCCGAGAGAACATGGTGGCGCCGGCCCCGCTGAAGGTCGGTCAGACAGGCCTCACTGCGCGCGCGCGGAAACTGCGTTATGCGCCCCGCCCACCCCCGTCTCCCTGAGTCTCGCTTCTTCCCGCCGGACGGAAGAAAGCCTCGCGAGCGTCCGGCGCCCAGCTTCCCGAGGCCCCGCCTCCTTCCGACTGGAGAGTGGTATTTGTCCCGCCCACTCCCGCTTGCCCTGTTCCGCTTCCGGTCGTCTAGGCGCTGGCCCCGGAAGGTTGTTGTGGTGGTCGCGATGGGGAAGTCAGATTTTCTCACCCCGAAGGCGATCGCCAACAGGATCAAGTCCAAGGGGCTTCAGAAGCTGCGCTGGTATTGCCAGATGTGCCAAAAGCAGTGCCGGGACGAGGTAAGAGGGCGCGGGGTGGCCCCGCGCGCACCCCTGCGCCTCTCCGGCGGGACCCCGCTGGGGATGCAGGCTGAGGTGCCAGACTCCGCGGCGACCGCCTGGGTCTCCCGCCCCGAGGCGTGGAGGCTGCGCAGGGCGAGCCCGAGACTCCACTCAATAGGGCTGGCCTTCCCTTCAGTCCCCCGTCCTGGCGGAGAAGCCGGCTTTGGGCACCTCCTTCTTCCCCAGTCTGATCACCCCCAAAGGAATAAAGAATGAAAAGGTTATAACCCCCAAAGGAATAAAGAATGAAAAGGTTATAACCCCCAAAGGAGTAAAGAATGAAAAGGTTATAACCCCAAAAGGAATAAAGAATGAAAAGGTTTTGCAGCCCCCTTGAGAAGCGACGTCAGTCAGGCTGTCACGAAATGCGGGATGAGCCGTGCGGCGCTGGAAGCTCTGGAATAACACCCGTCCCAGACTTGGCTTGGCTCTTAGACATAATCAGGGTACAGACCAGAACTAAGCCCTTGCAAGCCAGTCACTTAACAAACCTTTGTCGAGCGCCTGCGACGTGCCAGGTCTGGGATGTTTTTCTGCGGGTGAGATATGGACTCTGGAGTCAGAACCAGGAGGCGGAGCTGTGTTCCCTTAAAAGTTACTTGCTTTCTCTCCACCTGTTTACTTATCTGAAAAGTGAGACTAGTAATTGTTAGTTCTTGTGAGACTGAGTTTTAAATGAGTAAATTATGTGCAAAGTGGCTGAAGGGCAGATATTGAGAAGCTTTGTAGACTGTGCTGTGGAGCACTTTTTTCCCATTATTTAGGTGGATGATAAAAGCACCTGGAAAAATTGACAGCAGGCTAGTGACGGGATCCTATTTTTCTCTGGATGTTGAATTGGGTAGTAAAGGAAGAACAGTGGACACTTGGAATAATGTAATCCAGTGTTTCTGCAAGTGAGGGATGAGATACTTTAGATGGGACTCACGTTGAATGACACTGATATCATTTCTCTTTGGTTCTCTTTACTACTACTCACGGCAAAATTCTCACACAGAAAACTAGTACAGGGAAATCCGTATACCCTTTACCCAGATTTAACATTCGAAGTGTTTTGCTGTGTCCTTTTCCCCTGAAATATTTTAAAATAAATTACAAACATTAGGATATCTCACTTCTAAATGTTTAAATCAGTTCAGTTCAGTCGCTTAGTCATGTCCAACTCTTTGCAGCCCCATGGACTGCAGCATGCCAGGCCTCCCTGTCCATCGCCAACTCCCAAAGTTTACTCAAACTCATGTCCATTGACTCAGTGATGCCATCCAACCATCTCATCCTCTGTTGTCCCCTTCTCCTCCTGCCTTCAGTCTTTCCCAGCATCAGGGTCTTTTCCAGTGAGTCAGATCTTCCCATCAGGTGGCCGAAGTATTGGCGTTTCAGCTTCAGCATCAGTCCTTCCAATGAATATTCAGGGCTGATTTCCTTTAAGATGGATTGGTTGGGTCTCCTTGCAGTCCAAGGGACTCTCAAGACTCTTCTCCAGCTCCACAGTTCAAAAGCATCAATTCTTTGGCTTTCTTTATAGTCCAACTCTCACATCTAAACAACTACTGGAAAAGGAATAGCTTTGACTAGACAGACTTTTGTTGGCAAAGTAATGTCTCTGCTTTTTAGTATGCTGTCTAGGTTGGTCATAACTTTTCTTCCAAGGAGTAAGCATCTTTTAATTTCATGGCTGCAGTCACCATCTGCAGTGATTTTGGAGCCTCCCAAAATAAAGTCAGCCACTGTTTGCACTGTTTACCCAACTATTTGCCATGATCTTCGTTTTTGAATTTTGAGTTTTTAAGTCAGCTTTTTCACTCTTTCACTTTCACCAAAGGGCTCTTTAGTTCTTCACTTTGTGCGAAGGGTGATGTCATCTGCATAAAGGTTGTGTTATCTGCATATCTGAGGTTATTGATATTTCTCCCCACAGTTTTGATTCCAGTTTGTGCTTCATCCATTTAAACTCCAAAAATGTTTAAATATGCTCCTCTAAAATATTAGGATATTTTTCTGCATAGTCACAATATATGTCATGACATACAACCAAATTAATAAAAATTTCTTAGAGACTTCTTTGGTAGCCCAATGGTAGGGAATCCTCCTTTCAATGCAGAGAACACAGGTTCAATCCCTGGTTGGGGGACTAACATCCCACGTGCCATGGAGCAGCTAAATCCATGCACCACAGTCACTGAGCCCCCAAGCCCATATGCTGCAACTCTAAGACCCAGTGCAGTCAAATGATAATTTCTTTGTATCACCTGGTATATATTGCATAGTCACATTTTCTCAATTATTCCCATGAATGCTGTATAAAGCTTTTTCTTGGCATAAGGAACTGTATTCAGTGTCCTATGATAAACCACAATGGAAAAGAATGTAATTGTATATATAATTGAATCACTTTGCTACACAGTGGCAATTAATACGTTTAAATCAACTACACCTCAGTAAAATAAAAATACAAGCAAAAAAAACTCAAGTTATTTTTTTAGACCAAGATCCAGTCAAAAGCAGTACATTGGATTTAGTTATTAGAACTTTTTTTAAAAGGCTAATTTTTAGAGCAGTTTCAGGTTCGCAGCAAAAATGAAGTCCATTTTTTGAAAGGTACAAAGATGTGTCTTACCCACCCTGCCCTCAGTATGTACAGCCTTCCAGACCGTCAGCGCAGTGCAACAGGATAGTACTTTTGTGCCAATCAGTGAGGGGATTCGCGCATCATTAGCACCGAAGTGCATAGTTTGTATTAGAGTTCACTCTTGGTGTTGAGCGTTCTGTGGGTTTGGACAAATGTATAGTGATATACACTATATTATAGTGATATACACTATAATATCCACCATTGTAGTATCATACTAATAGTTTCACTGCCCTGAAAGTCTCAGTGGTGTGGTATATTAGGACTTTTAATTCTCTCGCAGTTTTAAATTTGAGATGGAGGACCTTTCCTTCCCCCTATTTGTTTTTCTTGACATTGACTTGAAGAGACTAGGCCAGTAGTGATCCTGGAGGATTCCCTTTTAAACATTAATTTTGCTTGTGGTTTTCTTTTGTCCTCGTTCTCTAACGCTTGTAGTTTCTGTAAACTGGGTCCTGGCAAAAATTGTGTTGGCGTCTGTGGATGACTAAAGATTAGGAAGCTGCTCTAAGCAAGATTGAGGTTGGACCCAGGACAGTGGGAAGGGGGTTCAGCAGAGGTACCGGGCGAGTCATTAGGAGGGCTGAGCAGACAGAGTGCTGTGGAGGTGGAGGCCTCTGGGCGCAGCGTCCTGCATCCTGGAGATGGGGAGACAGAGGAGAGGCACTTTCTCATGTCTCTTACTAGTGAAGAGTTAGGTTCAGATGCTAAGCACCATAGATATGAAGCCAAAACTTACATATTTTTTTAATCATCTGAAGAATATACTGATTTAGTATGATAAAGATTATGTATAATACTGAGTAGTGTCTTTTGGGTAATGAGCTAAAGTATAGGAGTAAAGTATAGGAAAGTGAGTGAAAATATAATAGTTTCCCTCATGGAAATTCACTAATGACCCATTTTACTTCATTATATCTCGAAATGCTTGCTTAATACTTTGTATGAAGTAGGTGCCCAATAGCAATTTGTTAAGAGTCAAACTCTTTGTTACTGTGCCGTGTAATGTTTCTTGCTAATGTCTGTTTTCTAAAGCGCCATTTTTCTGTCTCTTTAATCTTCGGAGGTTCTTCTTTGATTAGCAAGGTTGCAAAACTCAGTTTTATAAAGTTTTTTCTTAAAAAAAAAACAGGATGCTACAGCCAGTGACTTGATTATTTTTTATAATTTATCATCAAGAGCAGTTATTTATGGTTTAATTGCTTATTAATTTGTTAATAAGTATTATTGATGTTACTTATTAAATTATTTTCTATTTATTAAATTATTGTTGTTTATTATTAATTTAATTAAATACTTTAAATGACCTAAATCAATCAGAATTTAACTACTGCCTTTGTATTTTTATAGAATGGCTTTAAGTGTCATTGTATGTCTGAATCTCATCAGAGACAGCTGTTGCTGGCTTCAGAAAATCCTCAGCAGTTCATGGATTATTTTTCAGAGTAAGTAACTCAACACCATCTTTATCTCATAAGCTTTATTCAGCTGGACATTTACGAGATGCTTACTATTTTATATATTGGGGGCTCTGTTTATTCCTTACAAATTAATGTGATAGCTGCATTAACTTTGTGCTCCATTTTTAAACTTATCATTGTGTGGAATTGTTAAAAAAGTATTTCTCATGATTCAGTCTTTCCTTCCTTCTGCATCAAACATAATGAAAAACTGTCTTTCATGCTAAAACAGCTGTGGCTGAGAGCACAGCTCTGGAATCAGACTGCCTGACTTTTAAGTCCTTCAAACCTGGCCTCTCCACTCAGGAGCTGAGTGACTTTGGCTGAACTTCCAGAGTTTATCTATAGATATTGTATCTTCTCAAGTATTGCCTTTGCTTCATAGGGTTTATGTGAAGATTCAGTTCAGGTCAGTCACTCAGTCATGTCCGACTCTTTGTGACCCCATGGCCTGCAGCACACCAGGCTTCCCTGTCCTTGACCAACTCCCGCAGCTTGCTCAAACTCATATCCATCGAGTCGGTGATGCCATCCAACCATCTCATCCTCTGTCGTCCCCTTCTCCACCTGCCTTCAGTCTTCCCAGCATCAGGGTCTTCTTCAAAAACATTAATTCTTCGGTGCTCAGCCTTTCTTTATGGTCCAACTCTCACTCAGGTGAAGATTAAATGAGTTAATATTTTGTAAGTGTTTAGAAGAGTACCCAGTACTTGATTAATATTATCTGTTAATTATTATTATTATTATTTCAGTACAGAAGTATTCTGAACAGTGATATGTTTTACTATACAGTGTCATAACATCATACTCATTAATGCCAGTCAGTGCTTGAGAAACACCTTTAAGTATTAGGAAGTGTGTCAAATCATAGTGGTGGATACTAGTTTACCAAATTTCCATTTTCACTTGGAAGCTCAGATTTTATATTGACAACAAATATTGTCAGTTGTTTTCCTTGATATAACAGTCTTATTTGTTTATTTTTGAGAAGAATATGTACTAAATATTTAGTCTGAAATAACTGTTGTCTGTCTATCTGTCATTTCTCAAATACCAAGTGATGCTTCATGCTTCTGTGCTGGTTGGGGTTGGGAGCAGCCTTCTTTTCCTTTTCATCTGTAAAAATCCTATTTGTACTTCAACACCTAGATTAAAGATTGCCTCTGCCTCCTGGCATCTCCCTCAAGGCTTCATATGATATCTTATTACATCTCTTTTTCAGGTTAGCTTAGCCAAGCAACAGTTCAGCTTCTGTTATGATTATGATGGTTCTGCTAGGCTGTGACCTTGGTGAGGATTTATATCTTACTCACCTATGTTTATCTGGCTCTTAACATTGTGCCTAGCTCAGAGCGACACATTAAGTGCCAGCTTCACATGGAAAAGGCAGTTTTGTTATTGATAGAATGGGTTATTACACCACATTTACTGAGACTTAATGAAGCGTGAAACTTCATGAAGAACCCTCTCCAGAGACCCATGGTCACCTTGTGCTACTTCACCAAGACAAAGTTTCAACTCCAAACCAACTTTTAACTTTAATTGTTGAAGGCTATAATCTTTCAGGATTCTTCCCTTGTTCAGTGTTTAAAGGTTCACAACAGATGTTCACGTAGATATTTCATATATCATTTGCTCATGCAAACTGTATGATGGCTTAAATCTCAGGAAGATGATGCTGTATATTTGTAGAAATTACCTTAATGCTTTCCCTTCTTGCTTTATTAGGGAATTCGAAATGACTTCCTAGAACTTCTCAGGAGACGCTTTGGTAAGCACCTTTAGTCTTATGCACACAGTGACTTTGTAATCTTATAATCTGCTTAGGGTCTGCCGTATTGTATTTTGTTCTCAGGCACCAAGAGGGTTCACAACAACATTGTTTACAATGAGTACATCAGCCACCGGGAGCACATCCACATGAACGCCACACAGTGGGAGACACTGACAGATTTTACCAAGTGGCTGGGCAGAGAAGGTGAGAACAAGACGTGATGTGAGCGGCTGTTCCATGGCTGCCTGCGGGTGGGGAGAAGATGGTCCTGTATTCTATGTGCCAGTCGCTCAGTTGTGTCTGACTCTTGTGACCCTGTGGATGGTAGCCCGCCAGACTCCTCTGTCCACTTTCTATGTAAATTTATGGAAAAGAGGTTAAGGAGGACAGTTAGGAACTGGTGGAGAGGAGTGCCTCCTGCAGGGTTGCTTTTGCATACTGCGGGTGTGTAAGGGCGTCTGCAGCCATTCTCTTGATGATGCCAGGGTTATCACTGAAGCATCCAATCGTTAGATTGAATATCAACCAAGAGGTACCTGTCCTCTTCCAGTTTTTTCCCCCATATTCATTTCACTTTCACAAACTCTTGTTAAGGCAATTTTTAAATTTGCTGCCTCTTTTCCCATTTCAAATGGGATTAAAAGTTCAGGAAAAAAAAGATGAAATTTTTTAAATTGTTTTATTACTTATTCAGTGTGTTTCTTTATTCCATTTTGGGGGAAATTTTCTGCTGGTGAAGTCAGCAGGAATATCATGTACTCATTTCAGTCACTCAGTCGTATCTGACGTGTTGCGACCCATGAATCGCAGCATGCCAGGTCTCCCTGTCCATCACCAACTCCTGGATTTCATTCAAACTTAGTCCATCGAGTCCGTGATGCCATCCAGCCATCTCATCCTCTGTCATCCCCTTCTCCTCCTGCCCCCAATCTCTCCCATCATCAGAGTCTTTTCCAGTGAGTCAACTCTTCGCATGAGGTGGCCAAAGTACTAGAGTTTCAGCTTTAGCATCATTCCTTCCAAAGAAATCCCAGGGCTGATCTCCTTCAGAATGGACTGGTTGGATCTCCTTGCAGTCCAAGGGACTCTCAAGAGTCTTCTCCAACACCACAGTTCAAAAGCATCAATTCTTCGGTGCTCAGCCTTCTTCACAGTCCAACTCTCACATCCATACATGACCACAGGAAAAACCATAGCCTTGACTAGATGGACCTTAGTCGGCAAAGTAATGTCTCTGCTTTTGAATATGCTATCTAGGTTGGTCATAACTTTTCTTCCAAGGAGTAAGCATCTTTTAATTTCATGGCTGCAGTCACCATCTGCAGTAATTTTGGAGCCCCAAAACATAAAGTCTGACACTGTTTCCACTGTTTCCCCATCTATTTCCCATGAAGTGATGGGACCAGATGCCATGATCTTCGTTTTCTGAATGTTGAGCTTTAAGCCAACTTTTTCACTCTCCTCTTTCACTTTCATCAAGAGGCTTTTTAGTTCCTCTTCACTTTCTGCCATAAGGGTGGTGTCATCTGCATATCTGAGGTTATTGATATTTCTCCCGGCAATCCTGATTCCAGCTTGTGTTTCTTCCAGCCCAGCGTTTCTCATGATGTCCTCTGCATAGAAGTTAAATAAGCAGGGTGACAATATACAGCCTTGATGTACTCCTTTTCCTATTTGGAACCAGTCTGTTGTTCCATGTCCAGTTCTAACTGTTGCTTCCTGACTTGCATATAGGTTTCTCAAGAGGCAGGTCAGGTGGTCTGGTATTCCCATCTCTTGAAGAATTTTCTACAGTTTATTATGATCCACACAGTCAAAGGCTTTGGCATAGTAAATAAAACAGAAATAGATGTTTTTCTGGAACTCTCTTGCTTTTTCCATGATCCAGCGGATGTTGACCATTTGATCTCTGGTTCCTCTGCCTTTTCTAAAACCAGCTTGAACATCTGGAAGTTCACAGTTCAAGTATTGCTGAAGCCTGGCTTGGAGAATTTTGAGCATTACTTTACTAGCGTATGACATGAGTGCAATTGTGCAGTAGTTTGAGCATTCTTTGGCATTGCCTTTCTTTGGAATTGGAATGAAAACTGACCTTTTCCAGTCCCGTGGCCACTGCTGAGTTTTCCAAATTTGCTGGCATATTGAGTGCAGCACTTTCACAGCATCGTCTTTCAGGATTTGAAATAGCTCAACTGGAATTCCGTCACCTCCACTAGCTTTGTTAGTAGTGATGCTTTCTAAGGCCCATTTGACTTCACATTCCAGGATTTTTGGCTCTAGGTGAGTGATCATACCCTCATAATTATCTTGGTCATGATCTTTTTGTACAGTTCTTCTGTGTATTCTTGGCACCTCTTCTTAATATCTTCTGCTTCTGTTAGGTCCAGACCATTTCTGTCCTTTATCGAGCTCATGTTTGCATGAAATGTTCCCTTGGTATCTCTAATTTTCTTGAAGAGATCTCTAGTCTTGCCCATTCTGTTGTTTTCCTCTATTTCTTTGCATTGATCACTGAGGAAGGCTTTATTATCTCCTCTTGCTATTCTTTGCAACTCTGCATTCAGATGCTTATATCTTTCCTTTTCTCCTTTGCTATTCACTTCTTTTCTTTTGATAGCTATTTGTAAGGCCTCCCCAGACAGCCATTTTGCTTTCTTTGCATTTCTTTTCCATGGATGGTCTTGATCCCTGTCTCCTGTACAATGTCATGAACCTCCGTCCATAGTTCATCAGGCACTCTATCAGATCTAGTCCCTTAAATCTATTTCTCACTTCCACTGTATAATCATGTACTCAGTGGATGTTAAATTCTTAGAGATAGTTGAATAATTACTAAGCAGGATAATCCATTTTTAATGTTTCCCTTGTTTAAATGTGTTGGCACAACCTAGTAAAAAATATTAGAGAGAAAATATTCCAATTAAAATCTAAATGTCAGTAGCTGTGTGAATTTGTGTATTTGAACATGTTTAAATGAGTGTACTTGAATGAATGAGTACTGCAGACAGATCACATTTACATTTGCTTTCAGCTTTGATTGTGTACAAAATTAATAGTATCAGTTACTTTCTTAAAGGTTTGTGCAAAGTGGATGAGACACCAAAAGGCTGGTATATTCAGTATATAGATAGAGACCCTGAAACAATCCGCCGGCAGCTGGAACTAGAGAAAAAGAAGAAGCAGGACCTCGATGATGAAGAGAAAACCGCCAGATTTATTCAAGAACAAGTGAGAAGAGGTCTGGAAGGAAAAGAGCAGGTGGGCATCGTCCAGAGATGCAACAGACACAGGTCTGAAGAAGCACAATCACTTGTTCATGCCTTGAACCACATTTTGTAGGAGGAAGTGCATGGCCTGATATGAAAGCCCAGGTTGTGGAGTGGAGACAAAGTTGGCTCACTTCCTGACTTCACATGCTTATGTAACTGTGTAATCTTCTAAACCTGTTTGTTTCCTCATCCCTAAAATAGAGTCAGTACCTAAAGGTGAAGACGTGAACAGGTCAGTTCAACTAGCTGTAGCTAATGCAGTGCTGGGGAAGACCGCAGTGTGTGGGAACACAGAGGGCCAGCGCCTGCTCCAGCCTGGGGTGGCGCGAGAATATTTAAAGGCAGATACAGCCCCCAGGCTGAAGAGTCCTGAGGAGTCACTGGGCCAAACCCAGGTGAACGGGGAGGGAGGCATGATAACATTGTTTCAGCTGTTAGAATAACTAGATCAAGGCACTTATTTCAGCAGATGGTTATTGCTCACCTCTGTGTGCCAGCCGTTCTTATAGGCACTGGGGATCCAGTAGTGGAGAGAAGGTGAAAATCCCTACCTTCAAGGAGCTTGTATACTAGACGTGTGTGAGAGCAGGAAAATACAGCCTAGTGTGTATGTGAAACTACTAGCCATTGAATATGGTTAAAAGCTTCTCGTGATGCAGCATGCATAAAGTGTATGGCATGCGCGAATCTTACGGCTACACTTCCATCAACTTTTACGTATGTGTGTGTCTTTAGATGAATGGATGGGTTGATTGAACTATAGGTAAATAGATAGTCCATGTGGCTACCACCCAGATGAACATATTAAACATTTCCAGTATCCTAGAAGGTTCCCTCATGCCCATTCCTAACCAGTACCGCTTGTCCCCAGAGAAGGAAGCACTGTTCCGACACAGTTATTAATTATTGGTTAGTTTAACCTGTCTTTGAACTCTGTAAGAATGGAATCATCCAGTATGCTGTTTTATTTATGTATTCATGCACTCATTTATTTTTATTGATGGTATGTTCTCTTTGTGTCTGGCTTCCTTAGCTCAACATAAAATTCTGTTTGTGTCTTTCACCATGTCCTTTCCCACTAGTGCTTCTTTCTCTTTTTGATGTATAACCTTTCATTTTATGAATATAACAGTGTTTATCCATTCTCCTGTTGAGAAGCATGTGGCTTGTTTCCGGCTCCTTCCACACCCCCATAGGATGTCTTATTGGAAGATGTTTACAATGCATGTAATCTCTTATTTAGTACCTTAACTGTTTTAGATAATGAGTTATAATTTAGAGCTCTTGAATATTGTTATTAAATGCACTGTGAACCAAACCTTCAAACTCTTTTTTTTTTTTAAGGAAGTCCCTGTTTTTACGGAATTAAGCAGAGAAAATGACGAAGAAAAAGGTACTTTTCTTCATGTTTGAAAATGGATGCTTTTATGTTGGCCCTGCCCAAAACTAGCAACATGTTTGGGAACAGGACATATTATCTACCTGGACTGCTTTATTCTCATTAGTAAAATGAAAAGGTGATAACAATGAATTAGATGGAATGCCTTCAGCAACAAATAACCAGACTGAGTAAAATTAGCCTAAATGGTAAGGAAATAACTTTGCCATACCAAGACTCCGACTCCAAGAGATAGGGTGGTTCCGGATGTCACACTGTCAGCAGCTGGACACGAGGTAGCTGCCAGCACTCCAGCCATCATATGCAGACCCAGCCTGTCCAGAGGAAAACAGGGAGCCTGTTTCTCTTCTGGAGTCCCCTTTGAGCAAGTAAGCGGTTCCTAGAAGACCTTCTTCCTAGCAGCAGACTTCGTTCTGAATGTCATTGGTCAGACTGTATCTTGTGTCCCCCTCAAAAACAGTCACTGGGAAAGGAAATGGAGTGATTTTGATGGGTTTAGACCAAAGAACCATACATATCGCCTCCCACAGGTCCCACCTCCTAGTCCCATCCCCTTGGGTGTTTGGATTTGGGAGGGGACACACCCCTTCAGACCATAGCATCCTCCAAGCCATGTGTGAGGCCTACAGACAGCCAACCAAAATGGGATTCCTGTTACCAAAGGGAGAGGGGAGACAGACTGGGGAAGGGTCAAGGCCACATGCTCTGTCCAATGAAGGTCTCTCCCTGCTCTGTAAGCACCACTTCAGTATATTTTATAGGAGTTTATGATTTCTTGGTAGCAGCATTCCAGCTCTCATTTATTCAAAATGTCCATTAATTTCTGTGTGGCTTCTTTGTGGTATTTACCTGATGTTTTGCTAGAATTTTCCCCAAATATATATCGAATACCAATTCTTTTCTTCCAGTTACATTTAATCTGAATAAAGGAGCCTGTAGTTCCAGGAGCAGCATCTTCCAAATCAAGGTGAGCCACGTGGACAGGTATCTTAGAACTTGAGAGTTTGGGTGGAATATTGATGACTATCTTAAAAGGTGCAGGATTGTTGTCATTTCCATCTCTTTTTGTTTCGTTTAATGGTTGATTGATTTTTTTTTCTTAGAAACTGTTTTTTTCTTACCTGTCTGTGATGAGCTGATTCTGTTTTTTGAGGAAAGCTCATTTTCTATTAAAATGCTTCACATGGTAAACATTTACTACTCCCTGACTCCTTCTTCACTCAATGGTTCTTTCTATTCTATGGCAGTATTTATTTTTCTATCATAGCCCACTGTGTTAGCTGGGGTATACACTTTTGTTTTACCTGCTCTGTTATGATTTTCTGAGAATAGAGACTTAACTTCTCCAGCTATCTCCTCAGCACCTGGTACAGTATAAATGCGTTAGTAGACACTCAGTAGCAATTGCCTTCCCTCTAAAGGGTGTGGTACAGAGCAGAGCTGGCCAGCCTTTTCTGTAAAGAGCCACATAGTGGGTGTTTTAGACTTTGCTGGCCATGTGCCGCTCACCACTGCACTTAACTGTGCCGTTGGACTGAGGAAGCAGCCACAGACAGTGCGCCAGTGAATGAGCCCGGCTGTGTTCCAGTTCCATCTCGCTTAAGAAGGCAGGCAGTAGACTGGGTCTGGCCCTCAGGCTGCAGTGTGTCAGGCCCTGGGATGGCCCGTGACCGGGTATTTGTGTCTACCCTTCGTGTTCTCTTTTCTCGAGGGCCTCGTGTTCTTCCATCAGATATGCACGTGCTGCTTGTCGTGTGCGGTGCACTCAGTTTTAGTCATGGAGGTTTAAACATGGATAGGTATTCAGGAGGACACCGGTATCTGGTGGAATTTATCTTTTGAGCTGGGTCATGTTTGCTGTTTTCCTTCATATTCCACATGATGCTTATTTCTGTGCTGTGCTTAGTCACTGAATCGTGTCTGACTCTTTGCGACCCCATCGACTGTAGCCCCCAGGCTCCTCTGTCCATGGGGATTCTCCAGATAAGAATATTGCAGTGGGTTGCCATTTCCTTCTCCAGGGGATCCTCCCAACCCAGGGATCAAACCCAGGTTTCCCTCATTGCAGGCAGATTCTTTCCCAGCTGAATCACCAGGGAAGCCCAGTGCTTATTTAACCTAACTCAATTTTTTGTTTGGGAAGAGGGTTTTTTGTTGTTGTTTGTTGTTGTTTTTGGTTCATCACAGTTCAGTTCAGTTCAGTCACTCAGTCGTGTCCGACTCTTTGCAACCCCATGAATCACAGCATGCCAGGCCTCCCTGTCCATCACCAACTCCCGGAGTTCACTCAGACTCAAGTCCATCACGTCAGTGATGCCATCCAGCCATCTCATCCTCTGTCGTCCCCTTCTCCTCCTGCCCCTAATCCCTCCCATCATCAAAGTCTTTTCCAATGAGTCAGCTCTTTGCATGAGGTGGCCAAAGTACTGGAGTTTCAGCTTTAGCATCATTCCTTCCAAAGAACACACAGGGCTGATCTCCTTCAGAATGGACTGGTTGGATCTCCTTGCAGTCCAAGGGATTCTCAAGATCTCCAGCACCACAGTTCAAAAGTATCAATTCTTTGACTCTCAGCTTTCTTCACAGTCCAACTCTCACATCCATACATGACCACCGGAAAAACCATAGCCTTGACTAGACGCACCTTTGTTGGCAAAGTAATGTCTCTGCTTTTGAATATACTATCTAGGTTGGTCATAACTTTTCTTCCAAGGAGTAAGTGTCTTGGCTGCAATCACCATCTGCAGTGATTTTGGAGCCCCCAAAATAAAGTTTGACACTGTTTCCACTGTTTCCCCATCTATTTCCCATGAAGTGATGGGACCAGATGCCATGATCTTTGTTTTCTGAATGTTGAGTTTTGAGCCAACTTTTTCACTCTCTTTCACTTTCATCAAGAGGCTTTTTAGTTCCTCTTCACTTTCTGCCATGAGGCTGGTGTCATCTGCATATCTGAGGTTATTGATATTTCTCCCGGCAATCTTGATTCCAGCTTGTGTTTCTTCCAGTCCAGTGTTTCTCATGATGTACTCTGCATAGAAGTTAAATAAGCAGAGTGACAATATACAGCCTTGATGTACTCCTTTTCCTATTTGGAACCAGTCTGTTGTTCCATGTCCAGTTCTAACTGTTGCTTCCTGACCTGCATGTAGGTTTCTCAAGAGGCAGGTCAGGTGGTCTGGTATTCCCATCTCTTTCAGAATTTTCTACAGTTTATTGTGATCCACACAGTCAAAGGCTTTGGCATAGTCAATAAAGCAGAAATAGATGGTTTTTTTGAACTCTATTGCTTTTTCAACGATCCAGTGGATGTTGGCCATTTGATCTCTGGTTCCTCTGCCTTTTCTAAAGTCAGCTTGAACATCAGGAAGTTCATAGTTCAAGTATTGCTGAAGCCTGGCTTGGAGAATTTTGAGCATTACTTTACTAACATGTGAGATGAGTGCAATTGTGCGGTAGTTTGAGCATTCTTTGGCATTGCCTTTCTTTGGAATTGGAATGAAAACTGACCTTTTCCAGTCCAATGGTATATAATTCAGTGAAATTAAGTAGATTCACACTCTGGTACAACCATCACCACCATCCATCTCCATGACTTTTTATCACCCCAAACTGAAACTCTGCACTCTAAAAAATAACTGCCCTCTGACCCTCCCCTCAGTCTCTTGGTTTTCTTTGTTCTGCTTATCTTTATGAATCTGAGCAGAATCATAAAGTATTTGTCCGTTTGTGTCTGGCTTCTTTCACTTAGCATAACATCTTCAAGGTATATGCATGTCTTGGCTTGGATCAGCATTTCTCTCTTTCTTCTTTAGTCTTGATGGGAATGTCCCCTTGTACGTGTAGACCACATTTTGTTTATCCAGTCATCCATCGTGAGCGTTTGAATTGTTTTCACCTTTTGGTGCTTGTGGTTAATGCTCTTCTGAACATCAGTGTACAAATATCTGTTCACATTCCTGCTTTCAGTTCCTTTGGGTGTTTATCCAGAAGTGGATTTGCTGGATTATATGGTCATTCTGTGTTTAATTTTTAAAGGTTTTCCACAACAGCTGTACCATTTTACATTCCTACCAGCATTTGCACAAGGGGCTTGAGTTTCTCCACATCCTTGTGAACATTTGTTATTTTCTTTGTTGTTTTTTTTTTTAATAGTAGCAGCCTAATGAGTGTGTTTCATTTTGGTTTTGATTTGCATTTCCCTAATGATTAGTGATGGTAAGGATCTTTTCATGTGCTTTTTAGCCATTTATAATCTTTGGAGAGCCACTTATTGCCCATTTTTTAACTGGGTTTGTTTATTATTCAGTTTAATTTTAAGAAAAAGTAACAGCTTTAGTACAACTCAGTTTCATATTTTGTAAATATGACAAAATAATTAATTAGACTGGTAGGGTTCAGTGAGTCAGCAAATATTAATGGAGCGTGTATTTGAGTCACAAGATAGTTTCTGCTACTTTACAGGGGGAGAAATATATATATATATATGTATATATGGATATATGTAGTTTCTCCTCTCCTGTGAGAGAGGAATCATATATACAAAGGGTTTTATACGAGGTGGAGTGGGGTGCCTGCCCCAAAGTGCTCTGGCAGTTTAAAAGGACACGATCCATAAAGTCTCATGAAGAATGGATCTTAAAGAATTTCAACAAATGGAAATAAATGGAGAGACTATTTTAAATACAAAGAGACATGTGCAGAATTACAGAGGCTTGGATAGGCATGGCTCAATCAATAGCAAATTGTTCAGAATGACAAGTATACACAGTAAATCGGGGATGGTATTCTGGGGCCAGTGGTGACGGTTGTATAGTAGCACTCAAAAGTTGAGAGTGTGTGCTGTGAAGACCTCAGGCAATCAGGAGTAATAAAAAAATTCATACTGAATGTTGAAATCTTTGTTTTAAAAAGTGGAACCAACAGCCCTGTGCTGGACTTCAGCTGGCTGTTTTACAAACCTCTCACCTGGTTGATCCTTGCGGTCCAACTCGAGTTGGGCCACATTACCATCCCCATTTATAGCTGGGGAACTGGGGCATAGGGAAAATTGCTGAGGGTCCTAGCAGAAGTGGAAATAAACCCTCGTGGCCCCAGGCCTGAGGCTGCTGCTGTTGTCCATGGCTGGGTCACACAGTAGAGTGGCGCTGACTTGGGGCGGGGACTGGAAGGTCTCCGTGCTCCCAGTCCTATATGTGAGGGACATGCCCGTCATTGTTTTGACTAATCTGTAGTTAACCGTGTTTAAGAGGCTCCTTCTTTTTGTTCCTTTCACCCATTATAAAGCCTGCACGTTTGCAGTTTTTAACAGCGCGTTCCTCTTCCCCTCAGTTCTTTGGGACCAAGTGCCCTGAAAGCGATTGGGACCGCGGCATCAGTGAAGCGGAAGGAATCCTCCCAGAGCTCGGCTCTGTCAAAGGAGAAGAAGAAGAAGAAGTCTGCCCTCGATGAAATCATGGAGGTGAGCTTTATGAACTGCTTGTCCACTCTAGCTATTTGGTGAACGATGTGATTCCAACCAAGGAGAGTTAAACAGTTTCACCAATTATGAGATTAATACAAAGGGAGGAAACTGTGCTCAGGCCAGATTAGGGGCGAAGAGCCCAGATGCAGTTCCATCTGAGTGGAGCTGGAACCTCCCTAGATAGTTGCCTCAACTGCTGTCTGCAGAACTCTTTCTGAAATTGTGGTCAGTAGATTTCGTTTAGAAGGACCATCGTGAAATAAAAGCTCTGCTCACCTTTGGTGGCTCAGAAAATTGGCATCCTCCAGGGATCTCTTCTGTGACCTCTTCCCCTTCACACCTCCTAGCTGGGAAGAAACATTTAGACATATTTTTAATTTGATTATACCAGATAGTCAAATTTATGTGACATCATTGAAAACCTGTGGTTATCTGACTTAGAGCTATACCTCTGCTTTAAATTTACCTGAAATTCTGGAGTCATTCTGCAGAAGGTTCTTGATATATCCTTAAATACACATTTCTCCCTTTCACCCCACCACCTTCCCTGATCAATAAATTTATGAAATTTTCAAGTTATTTATGAAGAGAAAGAATAAATGGGTACAAAAGACTGATTATTTTCCCTCTTAACATCATTTCCCCCAGGCTCCTCAACCTTTTTCCTTCATTTGCGAAAGGATAGGAGGAAATTGGTCTTGCCTATTATTGGACAAACAGAAAATGTAGGGCAGTCAGAACAGCCTAAAGCATAACATATTGCATGTACACTGTGAGATGTGTTCATTCTAGCATTCAACCCATGCAGAGTTGCTCTTATGTGCTGGGCATCATGCAAGGTCCTGCACGTGTGGAGTAGGGAGAAAAACATGGAGCCTGCGTGTCATGGAGCTTTTGCTCTAGCAAAGGAGATATCCCAGACAAAGTGAACCAGTGGATGAGTAATCACAGAAGGTGAAGCCCTGAGGAGGCCTGAAGCAGGGAGTGGGAGATAGTTTGTTCCCTAGCAGAGGCGGGGAAGATGGCTACTTCAGCCTCCGAAGGGAAGATCCACGTGGCTGGAGCCCAGTGCGCGCTGGAGTGGTGGCATCTGACATTTGAGAGAAAAGGGGCAGCCCCGCAGAAGTCTTAGAGCCCATTTTGAATTTAATTAAGTGAAACAGAAAGCTGGATCTACCTGCTTAGAATAAACATGCCAAGTTTATAGAGTATTCTTTGTTCACATTGGGAAGTCGGCAGAATTAAAATGAAATTTCAGATCAACGAAAGAATGGCATTGTTCATTCCCTGTGACAGTTGGTACTTAGGGTTAACTAAGCAGTTGAGAAAGAAAAAGGTGTGAGATGCAGTTCTGCTCCTGGTCAGCATGTTTCCTTTTGGTTTCCCTTTTGTTTACCTCTCTCCTGGATGTGTTTTCCTTCTCCTTCATTTGACAGCTGTATCATCCTTGTCAACAGGGAAGCTCCTTTTTGCCATCAAACTGTATACCCAAGCACACTGTGCTAGATTGGCCCCTAAGAGTTACATTTTTACCCCTGAACACATCACCTGTTTTCCGTCTCATGGCAGTCTGGGGAAGGAAGGAGGGGTGGGACTGTGTGATGCTGGCAGGCAGCCTCACAGTTTGACTTGATAGAGGCTGTTTATCTTCTTGGTCAGTTGATTTGCCTGTTCCTTATTTTCTTAGAGTTGCTTTTTTCAATCAAAAATAAATTGCAGAAAATATTATCAGAGTTTGCACATTATATCAATCTTCTGTGAAGTGTGTTTTATGGAGTTCTTTTGCTAAATAGAATGTTATTAGAAATAAACTGAATATTTTAAAGAGGTAATTGTTTGAATGTCTCATGTGTCCTTCAGATTGAAGAGGAGAAGAAGAGAACTGCGCGGACAGATTACTGGCTACAGCCTGTACGTTTCCCACTGGGCCTTCTTACATCTAAATGTGTTCTTGTGGCGTGTGTGCTAAGTTGATACGGTTGTATCCAACTCTTTGCAACCCCATGGATGGTAGCCTGCCAGGCTCCTCTGCCCGTGGGATTCTCTAGCAAGAATACTGGAGTGGGCTGCCATGCCCTCCTCCAAGGGATCTTCCTGATCCAGGGATCAAACCCATGTCTCCTGTGTCTCCTGAATTGTAGGTGGATTCTTTACCGCTGAGCCTAGTGCTCTTAAGTGAGTGATTTAAATGGTCTTTGATATAAATGGCTAAATTTATTAAACATCTGTCACTTCTGGAGATACATTTATAACTTTAATGACTCGTCTGTGCATCTGCTCTGTAAAGTTCTGGTTGTACCTTTGTTGGAGGGTGGCTTCCTGTTCTTGAACCAGTAATGTGCCTTGAGTTTAATGCCAAGTTTTTGTAAGGACCCCTTGAATTTAAGCCTAGAATTATTTTCTGTTTTTGCTATCTGAAGTTGAGACTAGTTGAGACTAGTTGAGATTGGTAGGTAGAAGTGCTAGATTTCAGGGAACCTTCCCTGTGGAAATCAGCCCTGAGATATGCATTTTTTTCTCTTGGTAACCAATTGTGTTGAGTTAAAAGAGTAAGAAGAAATGAAAGATTACTAAGAAAATGTCTTGCCATTGTGCTGGGAAAGCTTCCAACTCCAAAGGGTCTTAGCTTCCCTGGTGGCTCAGAGGTTAAAGCATCTGCCTGCAGTGCAGGAGACCTGGGTTCAGTCCCTGGGTTGGGAAGATCCCCTGGAGAAGGAAATGGCAACCCACTCCAGTATTCTTGCCTGGAGAATCCCGTGGACGGAGGAGCTTGGCGGGCTACAGTCTACGGGGTCTCAAAGAGTCGGACACGACTGAGTGACTTCACTTTCACTTAACATTTTACTATGATTTTTTGGTGAAAATGGTTGAAAATGTAGGATCAAAAGAGGAGAGGTAATTTATATTGTTCCTTCCATTTTTTTTTCCCTAGGAAATCATAGTGAAAATTATAACCAAAAAACTTGGAGAGAAGTATCATAAGAAAAAGGGAATCGTAAAGGTAGGATTGTGAAGTTAGGGATGAAACTTGGGAAAGGAGCTGCTGGGGGGCTGAGTAAAGCCATCTTGATGCTCCTCAAAACCAAGTCCTAGCAGCAGAAGCAGTATGTCTAAGGTTTTTGATGGCTGACTGCACAATGGTTGGAGAAATATTCTGTTCCCACGCATAGTATAAACTGTGGTTTGCTTTCTTACTGGAGCAAATAGTATAGATGCCCATTGGCCATGTCTTAAAAAACTTGAGCAAATACACCTTATGCATTCCCATTGTTGTGGACAGGCAATGAAATGATGCCCCAGAGTTCTAAGGAGGACTTCCTTGTGTTTAACCTGAGAGGCTTATCTTGATTGCCCGAGGATTTTAAAATTTAAAAATCAACTCTCTAGTCTTTTTCTTTCTCCTGATTTTCCTAAGTATAGTTTCATGCTAGCAGCCAGCCTTGTGCCTACATAAATTGCCCTCCTAATGTATTTAAACAAGGCAGAATTGTTTCTCTCGCTGTATGTCTTAAAGACTTATTCTAAGATGGCCAGCCTTTTCCTTCCAAGTGAAAACCTCAACTAAACTTTGAATTGAACTGTTTAAGGACCATAGCCTGATCAAATATGGCTTCTAGAAAATAAACTCCATTGATATTAATAGAAGGAGTTACTCTTAAAACAAGTTGCTCTTACTCTTTGATTAGAATTTCATTTGTTTTCATTTATTTCTGTCCTTGGACGTCATATTGGCATCTCTCTTCTGTTATAAAAGTGTTGGTTTTACATGACAGGAAGTAATTGACAAATACACAGCTGTCGTAAAGATGATTGACTCTGGAGACAAGCTGAAACTTGACCAGACTCATTTAGAGACAGTCATTCCAGCACCAGGTAAATCACTCTGCAGACCTTTTAATACATATACCATGGAAATAAGTGATTCGATTCCTACTGGACATTACTCAGTAGTTCCAGATATGAGTTTTCTCTTTAGAAAAATGTAATCACCTATTATAACCAGCTCCTGTTTGACTTGGTGATGTGGATGTTTACCAGTCCTTTGAGGAAGCTGTTTTGTGGCATGAATAAAGTTTCCCTTCCTAGAATCTTTTTTTTTTTTTCTCCCAGAAGCAAATCATAGACATATCTGGATAAAATCAGTCGTGTTAGGATGATTATTAATGCCTTTTTAGCCATTTGAGATAGTATAGTAAAAGTTAGTATTTTGCTTTTTCTGTTTCTTAACCATCTTACACATTTCTAGTGTAAATGCCACTGTGGTTAGGTTGTCTGCCTCTGACCCAAAACCCTTCATGGTATTATCATTGCTGCCACAGTGATAATGTTAGTCTCTCAAACTTGGGTTTGTCAGATCAGATCCTGTTATTCTTTCTCCCTAAAACAAAATGCATTTTATGGATTAGGAATTGTGGACTTTTTTTTTTTTCAAAAGCTTTAGTGAGGTGTAACTGACATAAACTGCATCTCTGTATAAGGTATATAATTTGATAAGTTACAGCACGTACCTACTCCCATGAAAACCATTGCTACCATCACCCCCCGCAAAGTTTCCCCATTTCCTTTCTGACCCTTTGCTCCCTGCTCTGTCTCCTCTCTCCCCCAGGCAGCCACTAGTCTGCATTCTATCATATAGATTAGCTCTTATTTTCTAGAATTTTATGTAAATAAAATCATATCATCTGTCCTGTGTTTCTGTCTGGCTTCTCTCACTAAGCACATCCATCCATTATTCTGGATTCATCCACATTATTCTGGATTCATCCAGAATAATGTCTGCATCTGTACTCTATTCCTTTTTACTGCTGGGTATTTCATTATGTGGACATGCCAGCCTCTATCCATGGACACTGGGGTTGTTTAAAGTTCTTGGCCATTATAAACTACTATATGAACATTCATGTACAGATCTTTATATAAATATAAGATTTCTTTTCTGAGAAAATTCTTAGAGATAGAATGGTTCAGTAGGCATATGTTTACATTTTAATGAAACTAACGACCATCTTGTGATTTTAAAAAGAGACAAAGTAAGCTGAATTTTTTCTGGTTACTTATGGGCTCCTGGCATTCCCTCCAAGAACCTTATGCTCTTTGGTCTTAAATTAAAACATCCCTTAACAAATAAGTGGGGAAAATGAGGAGTCTTATAATGTGATGGTGATCAAAGTATCTACAAACTGTGCTTTAGAATCATACAGATAGTAAATGATTAAGAACTTGCATTGTGTTGATGCAGTGCAGTTATATTTGGCTGTAAGAAAGTAGAAGAAAGTGGCATTTTCTTTGTACTAAGTGTTAACTCTTTTTCTGTTGCAGGAAAAAGAATCCTAGTTTTAAATGGAGGCTACAGAGGAAATGAAGGCACCCTAGAATCCATCAATGAGAAGACTTTTTCTGCTACTATAGTCATTGAAACTGTAAGTATGTTTACAGAAAGACAGATTTCAAAATGCTTTTAAAATGTGCCATGGTTTTTGTCATTGATTTGGTATTTTATGAGTTTGGGTTTTCTGTTTGTATTCTCTCCTGTTTGGAAATCTGTAAGGTTCCCCCCCCGCTGCCCCACCCCTTATTTTTAAGAGTTTTTTTGAAGTGGAACATATTTAAAAATGCTTACTTAATTTGTTGCACTATTGCTTCTGTTTTATGTTTTGTGTTTTTTTTGGCTACAAGGCATGTGGGATCTGGGCTTCCCCGATAGCTCAGTTGGTAAAGAATCCACCTGCAATGCAGGAATGAAAGTGAAATCACTCAGTCATGTCTGACTCTTTGCGACCCCATGGACAGTAGCCCTTCATCCATGGGATTTTCCAGGCAAGAATATTGTAGTGGGTTGCCATTTCCTTCTGCAGGAGATCTTCCCGACCCAGGGATTGAACCCAGGTCTCCCACACTGTAGGCAGACACTTTACCGTCTGAGCCACCAGGGAAGTCCTGGTGGCAATGCAGGAGACCCCAGTTCAATTCCTGGGTTGGGAAGATCCCGTAAAAGGGATAGGCTCCCCCACTCTAGCTCAAATGGTAAAGAATCTGCCTGCAATGCAGGAGACCTGGGTTCGATCCCTGGGTCAGGAAGATCTTCTTTAGAAGGGAATGGCAGTCCACTCCAGTATTCTTTCCTGGAGAATCCCAGGGACAGAGGAGTCTGTTAGACTACAGTCCATGGGACTGCAAAGAGTCAGACATGACTGAGCAACCAACACTACCCACTCCATTATTCACTCCAGTACTCACTCCAGTATTCTTGGGCTTCCCTTGTGGCTCAGCTGATAAAGAATCTGCCTGCAGTGTCAGAGACCTGAGTTCGATCCCTGAGTTGAGAAGATCCCTGGAGAAGGGAAAGGCTAGCCATTCCAGTATTCTGGCCTGGAGAATTCCACGGACTAGTCCATGGGGTCTCAAAGAGTCAGGGTTCTCAAAGAGTCAGAAGTGAATGAATTTCCCTTCATGTGGGGTCTTAGCTCCCCAACCAGGAACTGAACACACAGCTGCTGCCTTGGAAGAGGGTTTCTTAGCCACTGAGCCACCAGGGACGTCCCTGTATAAGCCTGTTTATAACTGACATTGCTGAAGCAGTTTATCTTCTGCTGTTGCAGCTGCTGCTGCTAAGTCGCTTCAGTCGTGTCCGACTCTATGCGACCCCAGAAACGGCAGCCCACCAGGCTTCCCGTCCCTGGGATTCTCCAGGCAAGAACACTGGAATGGGTTGCCATTTCCTTCTCCAGTGCATGAAAGTGAAAAGTGAAAGTGAAGTTGCTCAGGCATATCCGACTCTTAGCGACCGCATGGACTGCAGCCTACCAGGCTCCTCCGTCCATGGGATTTTCCAGGCAAGAGTACTGGAGTGGGGTGCCATCACCTTCTCCTGATTACAAAAGAAATACCATACTTGTCTTCATCTGTTCACGATCCTATAACAAAATACCATAGACCAGGGTGACTTTAGAAACAACAGAAATTTACTGCTCACATTCTGGAGGCTGGAAGTTTAACACCAAGGCACAGACAGCTGGGTGTCTGCTGAGGGTCTGTGTCCTGGTTTGTGTTCTCTCACATGCTGGAAGGGGCAGGGAGCTCTCTAGGGTCCCTTTTTAGGGGCACTAATCCCATCCTCAAGGGCTCTGCCCTTGTGACCTCATCACCCCTAACACCATCACATTTTAATGTATTAAATCAGTTTTGGGCGGGACACAAACATTCAGTCTGGAGCAATACTCTTGTATAAAAGCTGAAAATTACAATATAAATACTTTTTAAAAATTGCCCATAAGCCCCCAGGCAAATGGTAATCTCCATTAATATTTTAGTCTGTTTTTCCCCATCTTTGTATTTTATAAAATTGAATATAATATATATAGTTTTGTATCCCAGTTTTTCCCCCTCATATCTAATATAAACTTAATCTGCCAGAGTGTAATTAGTGAGGAATGCATAGTCATGATTAATGGAGGAAAGCCACAGAAATCAATAATTTTTCAGTGTTCTTCCTTCTTTCATAAAGAATTTAAGGTAGGCGAGATCAATAAAGCAGTTCATTTACAGGAATCTGACATTTAAGTAAAATCGCCGATTCATTTCGAGTTGGTCCACTGACAGTTCTGCTCACAAGAGTGAGACCTGACCTGTCTTCAAAGGAAGGAGCTGAGATGGGGTTCAGATCCTCGCACTGCTGCACCGTGTCATCGTCGTCACGGGCAGCAGGACGGGCTGTGTGTGGGGGGTGCGTGGCCTGGGCCTCAGTGAGCCCCGTGCCGCCCCCTGTCGTGGGGGTGCGTGGCCTGGGCGAGCCCCGTGCCACCCCTGTCCCATGGGCTGCATGTAGAGTGTGCGTGTGGAGGGTGCATGGCCTGGGCGAGCCCCCTGCCACCTCTGTCGCGTGGGCTGCATGTAGAGTGTGGGTGTGGAAGGTGCATGGCCTGGGTGAGCCCTACGCCACCCCTGTCCGTGGGCTGCTGTGGAGGGTGCATGGCCTGGGCGAGCCCCATGCCACCCCTGTCATGGGGGGTGCGTGGCCTGGGTGATCCCTGTGCTACCCCTGTCTGAGCTGCATGTGGAGGGTGCGTGGCCTAGGCGAGCCCCACACCACCCCTGTCCATGGGCTCCATGTGGAGGATGCGTGTGGAGAGTGCATGGCCTGGGCGAACCCCGTGCCACCACTGTCCGTGGGATGTGTGTGGAGGTTGCATGACCTGGGTGAGCCCCCTGCCACCCCTATCCGTGGGCTGCGTGTGGAGGGTGCGTGGCCTAGGTAAACCCCACGCCACCCCTATCCATGGGCTGCATGTGGAGGATGCATGTGCAAGGCTGCGTGTGGAGGGTGCATGGCCTGGGCAAGCCTCGTGCCACCCCTATCCATGGGCTGCATGTGGAGGGCTGCCTGTGGAGGTTGCATGACCTGGGTGAGCCCCGTGCCACCCCTGTCCATTCTGTGGGCCGGAGCGCCATCTCATACCATGCGTGACCAGGGGAGCGGGAGGGGGACAGGAGGTACTGATCAGCCAGCAGGTCTCCGGCACAGCATCTAGTGGTAACACATCCCACCCAGCATGAAGAAAACACAGTCAGTTCCTGATGAGGATGCTATAGGGTATTTATTAAAAAATCAGAGTCAAGAAGAACTGTTAGCCACCTTAATGGTGTCTTAGGGATGTGAAGAAGGCACATTGGCATCCAGAAGCATATGTCCTTTTCTTGTCTTGTAAGTGCCTGTGTGTTTTTAACCACTTCTTCAATTATTTTAATTTGTAGGGCCCTTTAAAAGGACGCAGAGTTGAAGGAATTCAATACGAAGACATTTCTAAACTTGCCTGAGTTTGAAAATTTGTTAGCATCACATTAAAATCTTAAAGCATCAAATTGGTGTTCACCAAGACATTACAAGACTCTACTGTGTTAGGGTGTTTCTTTTGTATAAAACAAATGGATTTATTTAAATACTACTGTAGTTGTTAGTCTAACTTATAGAAAAATTTAATTATGTCTTGTGAAATATCAAAATTATGTAATTTTGTCCTTGTTTTTGTTGCCTTTGTAATACTTCCTTGATTTTTTAATCTACATTAAAAGAATATTATTGTAAAGTGTTGTATATAGGACAATGTAGAACTATTGTAGGGTAAATCCTTCATATACTCTAAATTAATATTTTCATCAGTAAAGTAGTAAAGTTGGATGTAATATAATTACATTTTTAAGAGTCAAACTATAAATAGAATAGCTTTATTATAGAGATGTAATTCACATACCATACAATTTCACCCATTTAAAGTGGACATTTCAGTGGTTTTTAGAATATTTACAAAGTTGTTTGAAAATCACCATTGTCTAATTTGAGAATTTTCATCTCCCCAAAAGTAACCCTGGATCTATAGTCACTCCAGACTATTGGCAACTACTAATCTGCTTTCCATCTCTGAATTTGCCTGTCGTGGACATTTCATAGAAGTGGAATCATACGGTATATGGTCTTTTATGACCAGCTTCTTACACAAAGCATAGTGTTTTCAAGGGTTATCCACGTTGTAGCATAGGTTACTACCTCATTTTCGTTAAACGGTAATCTTTTGTATGGATATTTAACACAGTTTTAAAAAACTGTTCATGAGTTGCTGGAACTGGATTGCTTCTGCTTTGAGGCTGTGATGAATTAGCGCTGCAGTGAGCATGCATGCCCAAGACTTTTTGTGGTCATGCCTTTTCCAGTTCTGGGATTGGAGCCCCTGTGTCACACTGTAGCTCACTCACGTTATACCGTGCCTAGCGTTTGAAGAGGCATTTCCATAAGGCATGGCTCTCCCTGATTACGGTGCAGGAGTAAAACATGATGCTTTCCACAGGCCTCCCCCAAATCTGTAAGTTTGAAATCAACTCTGTAGTTTTCTTCACAGAAATAAGTTTCATCCCTCCCTCTCACATTCTTTTCTCCAACATCTTCCTGAATTTATTGCAAAATAAAGTAGCATTATTGAGGTTAGATTTAATTTTTTTTTAAATGAAGCATAAAAATATGATTCTATACTATAGAATTGTTTTCCCTATAAGGTTTTAGAGACCAGTATGGTTATACTAAGAAGAGTAACTGCAGGCACCTAAAATCAAGTCTTATATTGACCTTTCTTCTTTTTTTTTTTGGCTGCACCAAACAGCTTGCAAAATCTTAGCTTCCCGACCAGAAATCAATCCCCAGCCCCCTGCAGTGGAAGTTCAGAGTCCTGTCCACTGGACCACCAAGGAATTCCCTGACTTCTCTTTTTAAAACATTGTAAGCTATTATTCTTTTTAAAAAACAGACTTTATTTTTAGAGCAGTTTCAGGTTCGCAGCAGAACTGATGAACCTCCACTGACCGGTCATCAACATTGAAAGTCCATGGTTTCCATTAGGGTTCCCTGCTGGTGTTGTACATTCTGTCAGCTTGGACAAGTTTGTGATGACATGTATCCACCATTATGGGATCGTATGAAATGGTTTCATTGTCCACAGATCCACCTCGCTTCCTCCCTCCCCTCCGTCAGTCACTGATCTTTTTACTGTCTGCATAGTTCATGCCACGGTTGGGCTCATACAGCGTGTAAGCCTTTGCAGGCTGGCTTCTTTTACTTAGTAACATGTGTTTTAAGTTTCCTCTACGCATCTTCTCACGACATGACGGCTCATTTCTTTTTAGTGCTGAATAATATCACATTTCTGGATGCACCACAGTTTACTTAGCCATTCATTTACTTAGCCTGAAGGACATCTAGGTTGCTTCTAAGTTTTGTCAACTATGAATAAAGATGCTATGAACTTCCACGTGTAGATTTTTGTGTAAGCACAAGGTTTCAGTTCATTTGGGTAAATACCAAGGAGCGTGGTTACTGGATTGAATGGTAAGAGTGACTTCCAAAGTCTCTGTTCCAGTCTGCATTCCTACAGGCAATGAATGAGAGTTCCTGTTGCTCCACAGCCTCACCCGCATTTGGTGTTGTCTTGATTTTGGCCATTCTAATAGGTTTGTAGTAGTATGTTATTGTTTTAATTTGCAATCCCTAATGACATAGGATGCTGAGCATCTTTCTGTGTGTTTATTTGCCATCTGTATGTCTCCTTTGGTGAGTTGTCTAGTCAAGCCTTTTGCCATTTTTAAATTGGGTCGTTCACTGCCTTACTGTTGAATTTCAAGTGTTCTTTGTATATTTTGGATGATAGTCTTATACCAGATATGTCTTTTGAAAGTACTTTCTCTCAGTTTTTGACCTCTCGGTTTTGGAAAGCTATTCTTTTTCACAATCTTACTTGAGGTCAGATAAAATTATTGGCATTGGTATCTTAGGAAACCTAATTCCTTGAGGTTTCTTCATTAGGAATGCCATTGGGTCCCATTGCTCTATTTGCTCATTTTCCCATTATGTACTTCTTTTATTTTATTACTTATTTACTTTGCTTTTTGGCTGCACCCTGTGGCTTGTGGGATCTTAGTTCCCCAACCAGAGATGGAACCTGGGCCCCCTGCATTGGAAGAGCTGAGTCCTAACTGCTAAGGAAGTTTCCTCCCCTTATGTGCTTCTAACTGCCTGTCAGTTTTTGCTGATATCTTTGAGTAAATTTATTCAACAAACATTTACTAAGTGCCTCTAGAAGTAAACCATTGCCATGAGTGCTGGAGATAAAAGGGTGAGAAGCAGGTATAGGCCCAAGGTGGGTATAGCATAGGAACTGACAATGTTCAATGAGTTGATACTCAAATGAAATGACTGGCTGATAGAAATGAGCTAATCTGAAATAGCTGCTTAAAAACCCACCCCTGACTTTGCTGTCCCTCAGTGAGAAACCTATAACCCCTGCCCTCATACACCTCAGTTCCTACTCTGGTAAAACGGGGTCCCAGGATTCAAATATGGGGCAGCTTTCATTGTAAGGTCACCATTAGGTAGACTGAAGTGCCCCTGAAATGTTCACTGAGTAATTGAATCATGCCATTAAAGGAAGCATCCCTGATTTTCCTTCCTCTTACAGTGGTTATTTCAGAAAAAGTCACCCATGTAGACTTTGCCAGTGTGAAAAAATGTTTGTTTCTGGTGTTCTTTTGTTTCCCTGCCCAGGAATCAAACCCAGGCCCCAGGAGCCAAGTCTAAACCACTGGACCACCATGGAATTCCCTGAAAAAGTGTTAAGGAAAGAATAAAAAATACTATTACAGCATATAGGCATTTTTATGTATCTAGGCAGCCAGGTAAACTTCTACTTCACTATTACGGGGGTCTTTGGGGTCATTTATATGTCTTTCAGTTGGGATAAGGCTGAAGAGAAGATGCCTGTTATGGTATTAAGTGATCCTTTTAAGGAAATAGAAGGATTTGCATAAGACTTCATACCCTTAGGTACTAAAATAACTTGATTCATTGTTCATTTTTACTATACACTGAGACACTTTAATTCCCCTCCCCCTTTTAAAAGTTGTTTCTTTGGATTATCAATATTCCAACTCTAAGATACCTTGTTTAATTTTCAATAATTGAACAACACAAATTTATGACAGATATGATATGAACCCAGTGTCCACTTTTTTCTCAAAGGGTTTCAGTTCTGACAATAAGACATAGGTATCTGTTGGTTTAATGGTAACTGGGTTGATACTTAGGAAAAGCATTGAAGACAGGCTACCTTTGTCTGAAAGATGAATATATCTGACAAGTACTACCCCTGTATCGGGCTTCTCAGGTGGCACTAGTGGTAAAGAACCTGGCTGCCGATGCAGGAGATGCAGAGACACAGGTTCAATCCCTGGGCTGGGAAGATCTCCTGGAGGAGAGCATGGCAACCCACTCCAGCATTCTTGTCTGGAGAATCTCATGGACAGAGGAGCCTGGTGGGCTGCAGTTCATGAGGTCACAAAGAGGTGGACATAGTAAGCAACTTAGCATGCACACACAGAGCCCTGTCATACCCTAGCTCTGTTGTGGTGGTTGTTTAGTTGCTAAGTTGTGTCCGACTCTTTTGTGACCCCATGGGCTGTAGCCCGTCAGGCTCCTCTGTCCACGGGATTTCCCAGGCAAGAATTCTGGAGTGGGCTGCCATGCTCTCTTCCAGGGGATCTTCCTGACCCAGGGATCAAACCTGCATCTTCTGGATCACCTGCATTGGCAGGAAGATTCTTTACCACCAAGCCACATACAAAATTAAATATTGACCAGTTACCACTGGGTTCCAAGGTGCTTCAGCGAATAAACAAACATAGATCATTACCAAGTTTTTCTTCATCGCTGAGAGCACAGTATACTTTCAGAGACTAGTCAAGAGGTAGTGGCATAGTTCCTTTCTTTCCAACGATTCTCATTTATTTGGTTTCTTCATTTGAAATTCAAAACTGATTATTATAATTCAAAGTTAATTATATAGAGAAGGCATTTTTCTAGTCTCAAGAGGCTCACATGAATAGTATTAATAAGATTATAGGCAGTTAATTTTAAAATACCAGCTATTAATAGAAGTTTTGATGACTTAAGTTTTTAATAACATGGGTTCAATTTTAAATCTAGTTTGTTTTGCTAGGACTGTGTTGCTAAATACACTGCTTGTAAATTTACACCCCAAGATTTTCATAATTATTTGTAAAACTACTGAGCACATGTAAAATACTAGGACTAGAAGTAACCTTATATAGCTAAAGTAGTGGTTTTAGAGCAAAAATTTTTACAAAGTAGCCATGATAAGAACCCACTTTTGAAGTCTGTGTTGAATATTAGCATTTTAAGATTCATATTTTTGAAATGGAATGGAAAAGATGTAGATTTTTTAAAAAAATCATAGATGGCATAGGTGACCAGATTTATAGATGAATGAAACTAAAAGGCAATGCTATTTACCTCTTCAGCACTGAGGTTATCTTTAGGTTACAGAAATAATCACATACATTTCATATTTTGCAATTATGTCCAAAGATAATCACCTGCTTTCTCAAATACTGGTTGAGTATCTCCAAAAAGGTAGCTTTGTCTGCTTTCTAAAATGAAAACTGGTTTTTGTCAAATTATGCAGAGAAAGCTTCATAAAAATGTAGATTTAAATTTTTTTCTGAAGTGCAATTTTATCACTTTGACCTTTGAACACATACCCATTTTCAGAATAGATTTAAAGGAAGATTATAAGCAAAGGAAAATACAGAATGACAATAGATCAGACTTGGACCAGCCTCCATAATCACATGAGCCAATTCCTAATAACAGAGCTCTTCAAGTTGAGCCTTGAACAACATGGGTATGAACTGCATGGATTTTTTAAAAACCAAATATAGTACTTACATTTTCAATTTACAGATCTTTAAATGAACTAAGTGTGGGGAGAAGTTTGTGTCAGATTAGAGATCACACTTCATGGAATCAAAAGAACTAGTGTTTGAGTCCTGGTTCATTCCAGACTGTTTCCATCTCCTGCCCTTGGGTGAGTCATCGGATGTCAATTCCTTTGTTTTTGAGACAGAGATAAAAGTTTGTAGGTTTTGACTGTAGGATTTTGGCAGCCCCAACCCCCACATTGTTCAAGGGGCAAGTGTATATGTATGTGTGTGTATGGTGTGTATATATACGTATATATGATACAGCCATCCCACCAGTTCTCTTTCTCAGCAGAACCCTGACTAATACAGTCTTCCTGGACTAAAAAGGGTCTCTGAGGCCAGTACTAAGGAGGGAATTTTGATTAAGCATGATGGACCATCATAGATATCTTAGCAAGGTTGGGTGACAGATTTATATATATATATATATACATACATATATATTTTTATAACTATAAAACAATTAAGGTGAGTGACTTCTTGTTCAAAGTTCCCCAGATAACCTCATAATTGAACTTCCTGTGTAACTGACCACCTAAAAATATATTCAGTTGTAAAGCCGAGGACCTGATGCTCAACCATAGTGACGTTCTCCTAGTAAATGCCGAACCCAGGACTCTGTCCAGATGGTGGCTTGACTCACCAAAGCAGCTTTCCTCTGTGCCTCAATTAACAAAACTTTGCATCTGCAAACAACAACATCCTAAAACTTCTTGGCAAAGTTATTTATTTTCTTCAGCTGTGTTAATAGGTTTTATCAACCACCTTGGTGTCTGGTTAGGTTTTGATTATTCAAATTCAAGAATGACTACAAAGGTGGCAGGAAAAAAAAACTTTTTTTTTTACCGAGAATTTCCCCAGCTATAAACTTTTAAGGCCGTCTGAGGAAGCTATAGAGCTGAGGCACAAAGTAATCCTTGTAATCCCCGTCAATGAAGCCTTTCCCGCTGTTGTGCACAAACCAACATGGAACATCCGTTCCAAACACTCTGTTTGTCCGGTAATCCTTTTGTAGGCCCCTAGGAGAGAGCGTGAGCATGGTTAGGAAACAGACCAGGGTGGGGCCAGTCTGCACGTCCAGAAAAGAGACACGTTCTCCCTCTCTGTTTTCTGCCCCCTTCTAGCACCATCTCTGGGCTTCCCAGTTGGCTTGGTGGTAAAGAACCCACCTGCCAATGCAGGAGATACTGGAGACTCAAGTTCCATCCCTGGGTCGGGAAGATCCCAAGGAAATGGCAACCACTCCAATATCCATGCCTGGAAAATTCCATGGACAGAGGAGCCTGACTGGCTATGACTATGAGGTCACAAAGAGTCGGACACACCTGAGTACACACGCAGCACTGTATCTGCTAACACCCCTCCCATCCCCATCCCCCAAGTCGTACAAAATAAGAGTCTGGGACTTGGTTTAGAAAGAGAATAAGCAGTGTGTCCTTAGAAATTCAAATAACCTGTATAGAGATTGACCAATATAGTCCCAGGAAGGTAAGGAGTGCAAATTCACTTTTTTCCCTTGTTTTTCACCTTCTACCTCTGCAGAAGGGAGGCCCAAGGATTCAGGGCCAGTTTTCTTTCTGGTCATGGGCCACAAAAAGGGCAAGGAAGCAGTGAGAACTGGCTGGCGGCTGTGTTCTCAAGGTCAGTTAGGGCTGGTATAGTTTCCAGATTAGCTCAAAGCAAGGAAGAAGCTGCCAGATTTAGCAAATAAGAACCCAGGATGTCAGGGGACTTCCCTCGCGCCTTAATGCAGGGGGCGCAGTTTCCATCCCTGGTGAGGGAACTAAGGCCCCACGTGTCGTGGGACATGGCCAAAAAGGAATAAATAAAAACAGGATGCCAGTTAAATTTGAACCTCAGATAAACACAACTAATGTGTTTACCTCTTCTATTTTGCCCTGTGAGTCCAGTCCTCACAGAAGCCCCTTCTGATCCCGTCTTACGCATCTGAGACCTACCTGGTGACAACCAGCTTCTGTCCCTTCACCTCCATGCTTGCCTCTGGCTTCTCAGGGTCTCTTCCCGGTCGCTCGTTGAAGACATGGATCTTTGGCTCATTCATGAACTGGCCTATGAGACAAGGTCTAGATGTTTTTTTACATACAACTCAAGGGGCGACAAAAGGGCAGGCTGGTCACGTGATCCAAGCTGACTTTGGGTCCCTCTTAGACTTTCTGGGATAGAAAGATGTGCTGAGAGGAAAAAGATTCTGATGGAAAGGGGTGGGTCCTTCCTGAGGGCAGACCCATGCTGCTCACCTTGCTGTCATTAGACCATGAGGCTGATCACCTGGACTCTTAAGTAAATGTGAATGCCCTGAAGGTCAGCACCTGAGAGCACTGCTCAAACCAAAAAAAACAAAGTTGGTTCGTGATGCTGTTTGTTGCTCAGTTGCTCAGTCGTGTCTGACTCTGTGACCCCATGGACTGTAGCATGCCAGGCCTCCCTGTCCCTCACTATCTCCTGGAGTTTGCTCATGTCCATGGAGCCGGTGATGCCATCCAACCATCTCCTCCTCTGATGCTCTCCTTCCTCTTGCCTTCAGTCCTTCCCGGCATCAGGGTCTTTTCCAATGAGTCAGCTCGCATCAGGTGGCCAAAGTAGCAATGCTACTATAGGCTTAAATTTCCATAGTTCTTTACAAAGTAGGGAAGGTTTACCTGGATGCCCTGTTCATTATCACAGACTTCCTAAGCCAGTTCACTTCTCTTTAGTGAGAAAAAAATCTTCAGCATAAAATTTAAAGTGTGTTCATCTGTTCTCTTTAACTGCCCAGTTGGTGATGCAAGCCCAGCCCTGGTAAAACCTTGTCTGGAGCAGCAAACAGTCCTGGCTATAGCATGACTAAGTCGCCCTGCACTGCTTTGTTAGAGGAATCATGTGTTTTATTCTCTGTATCTTATGATGTTTGATATCTCAAACACTCCATCTACCCCTCCCTGGGAAAGCCAACTATGAAACATAACAAAGGACTCAGCCAGGAGCCTGGCTGGAATCTTCAAATGAACCGAGCCAGACCTCTTCTCTCTAGCCTGTGAGACCCAGAGGAATCATTCCTGGGCAAGGTACCATGCAAGGAAAGACATCCTGTAGCTTAACGCATGCTGCAATTACCAAGCCAACCAACCCCACACCACCTGCTCTGTCTTCTCTGCCACAGAGTAAAGGTTCTAGCCCAGACTTTGTTTCTGCTTCTGGTTCCTGACCCAAATCTGGCTTTCTCCCCATGGCCCTGCATGGCAAGACGCATTTCGTGTTTCTGTGGAAACTGTGAACAGTGACAAACATTACACTCAGTGACACTGAACTCTCTGTGTCGCTCAGGCACATTCATAAATTAAGACCCAGGTGCAGAGTGTGGGTCCTCCTGGAAGCCTCCACTCCACACCTGTCACTTTATCACATTCTACCCAAACATTCTAACCTTGAGGCAAAGTTAGTTAACACCTAGGATGGTCGGTCCCACCAGGCAGATGGTCCAAGGACACTTTACCTATCAGCCCATGCACATTAGGAGAAAACTTGTTTGTGGGGGGTATGTAGATCCCCAAAAGTCGACATTGATGGGGTGCTTCTTCCAAACACGATGAAGTAAAACAGAGAAGAACATCTGTTTATCCAGGGTGATAGTCACAGTTTTCTCTTTCTTCACAGAGACAAGCACCCTAGTGGGAAGGCAGAAAGGAATCAATGACACAACATTGTAAAACAATTATCCTCCCATCCCTGGTTCCATCCTGGGTTGGGATGATGCCCTGGAAAAGGAAATGGCCACCCACTCCAGTACTCTTGCCTGGGGAATTCCAGGGACAGAGGACCCTAGTGGGCTACAGTCCATGCAGTCACAAAGAGTCAGACACAACTGAGCGACTTTCACTTCACTCAGAAATTTTTAAAAAGGAATGAATGTTTCTAGAACTGACTTGCTTTATTTTTTATTGTTTTTTTTAAAGACACTAATATTTATTTGGCTGTGCTGGGTCTTAGTTACAGCTTGCAGGATCTGAGATCTCCGTTGCAGTGTATGGAATCTCTCAGTTACAGCATGTAGCCTCTAGTTCCCGACCAGGGATCGAACTCACACCCCTGCATTGGGAGTGTGAAGTCCCTAGAGCTGACTTGTTTAGCAAATCGTTCCTCTCCCACCCCTAACATGACTTCACTCTGCCCAGTACAAACCACCCCCCACCAACCCCACCACAGTTTTCTAAGAGCCTTAAAACGTTTTCATCACAGAATGTTAATGTATCTCCTAGCACGGGAATTCTGTCAGTGTATACGTTTCTGTATCAACAATGAACAGATACTCATGGGAAGATATTACTCTAAGACAATGTCCCAGTGTTTCTGAGCATGCTCTGACATGGCTGACTGGCTTTCAGCTGACAGCTTCATTCACTTGTCAACACATCCTTACTGAGTCCTTATTGTGCGCCAGGTGCTAGGCTAGTACTGAGACACACCGTGACCAGAAACACACAGACTCTACTGCCAGGAGCAGGGGCAGGAAGGAACGCAATTTTTTCTGAACCTCGACTTCCTCACATTTAAAATGATGATTTTGAGTTCTCTGTATCACAGATGTCTGGGTTTGCTGATGGGATCATGGGTCGAGGTCACATCTGGGTCCGGATGTAACAGTACTTGCCTGTGGTTAAGCACGTGGGCCGTGTCAGACCAGGACAAGACAGATGTTCGGGAGGCCCCGCTCAGGAGATGGTCTCTGTGCTGATTTCTACCTTCACATCTTCACGTTGGAAATAAAATCCCAGTTTCCCAAAATAGGTGCTGAGTTTTTTTATTCTTGGGCTTCTTGGCACCAACAGAGCTGTCCATTGACCAAAATCCCTGCAGGAAAAGAAACAAGTTTTTTCTGTCCCATGTGCTATTTTTATTTTTATTTTTTTGGCACATGTGGGCATGATAACTCAAACTTAAAAAACATAACAACATGGGAAATTATTGTTTTATTTTGCTTCAGGATTTACACACCATTTTTTCCTTTGTAATTTTCATTTTATAATTTTTTATGGTTTAAATGAATTATATCACAACAAGTTCTGCTAGTTTATACTCAGAGTATTGTATCTATAATAGTTCAAGAAGAGATAAGAAAGCCTTCTTCAGCGATCAATGCAAAGAAATAGAGGAAAACAACAGAATGGGAAAGACTAGAGATCTCTTCAAGAAAACTAGAGATACCAAGGGAATACTTCATGCAAAGATGGGCTCGATAAAGGACAGAAATGGTATGGACCTTACAGAAGCAGAAGATATTAAGAAGAGGTGGCAAGAATACACAGAAGAACTGTACAAAAAGATCTTCATGACCCAGATAATCATGATGATGTGATCACTAATCTAGAGCCAGACATCTTGGAATGTGAAGTCAAGTGGGCCTTAGAAAGCATCAGTACGAACAAAGCTAGTGGAAGTGACGGAATTCCAGTTGAGCTGTTTCAGATCCTAAAAGATGATGCTGTGAAAGTGCTGCACTCAGTATGCCAGCAAATTTGGAAAACTCAGCAGTGGCCACAGGACTGGAAAAGGTCAGTGTTCATTCCAATTTCAAAGAAAGGCAATGCAAAGAATGCTCAAACTACCGCACAATTGCACTCATCTCACATGCTAGTAAAGTAATGCTCAAAATTCTCCAAGCCAGGCTTCAGCAATACGTGAACCGTGAACTCCCTGATATTCAAGCTGGTTTTAGAAAAGGCAGAGGAACCAGAGATCAAATTGCCACCATCCACTGGATCATGGAAAAAGCAAGAGAGTTCCAGAAAAACATCTACTTCTGCTTTATTGACTATGCCAAAGCCTTTGACTGTGTGGATCACAAGAAACTGTGGAAAATTCTGAAAGAGATGGGAATACCAGACCACCTGACCTGCCTCTTGAGAAATCTGTATGCAGGTCAGGAAGCAACAGTTAGAACTGGACATGGAACAACAGACTGGTTCCAAATAGGCAAAGGAGTACGTCAAGGCTGTATACTGTCACCCTGCTTATTTAACTTATATGCAGAGTACATCATGCGAGATGCTGGGCTGGAAGAAACACAAGCTGGAATCAGGATTGCTGGGAGAAATATCAATAACCTCAGATATGCAGATGACACCACCCTTATGACAGAAAGTGAAGAGAAACTAAAAAGCCTCTTGATGAAAGTGAAAGAGGAGAGAGAAAAAAGTTGGCTTAAAGCTCAACATTCAGAAAATGAAGATCATGGCATCCGGTCCCATCACTTTATGGGAAATGGATGGGGAAACAGTGGAAACAGTGTCAGACTTTATTTTGGGTCCAAAATTACTGCAGATGGTGACTGCAGCCATGAAATTAAAAGACGGTTACTCCTTGGAAGGAAAGCTATGATCAACCTAGATAGCATGTTCAAAAGCAGAGACATTACTTTGCCAACAAAGGTGCGTCTAGTCAAGGCTATAGTTTTTCCAGTAGTCATGTATGGATGTGAGAGTTGGACTGTGAAGAAGACTGAATGCCAAAGAATTGATGCTTTTGAACTGTGGTGTTGCAGAAGACTCTTGAGAATCCTTTGGACTGTAAGGAGATCCAACTAGTCCATTCTGAAATCAGTCCTGTGTGTTCTTTGAAAGGAATGATGCTGAAGCTGAAACTTCAGTATTTTGTCCACCTCATGTGAAGAGTTGACTCACTGGAAAAGACCCTGATGCTGGGAGGGATTGGGGGCAGGAGGAGAAGGGGACGACCAAAGATGAGATGGCTGGAGGGCATCACGGACTCGATAGACCTGAGTCTGAGTGAACTCCGGGAGATGGTGATGGACAGGGAGGCCTGGCATGCTGCGATTCATGAGGTTGCAAAGAGTTGGACACGACTGAGCGACTGGACTGAACTGATCAGTACACAGTTGTGTCCAACTCTCTGCAACCCTATGGATTATAGCACTCCAGGATCCTCTGTCTGTGGAATTTTCCAGGCAAAAATAGTGGAGTGGGTTGCCATTTCCTCCTCCAGGGGATCTCCCTGACCCAGGGATCAAACCCAAGTCTCCTGCATTGGCAGGGGGCTTCTTTACCACTGCACCACCTAAGAAGTCCTATATATAATATATAAAACACTTTTATTAAGGTGGGAAAGAAAGAAATCCTGATAAAAACAATAGGGAAGAATGACTGTGACCTAGTAGTCGAATTCACATATAGTCTATTTTCATCTTACCTAATTCTGGATCAGAAACAAGGTTGAGGATTTTTCCAGGTTCTGAGTCAATATTGAAACAAATATTCTTTTGGCTTTTTGGCAGGTAGATGATGAAGTGTGGGTCGTTTTCAACTGGAAAATATACAGAGAAAATGAAACTAAGCAAAATCATAGAAAAGAAGATTATTTTGGACAGTATTTTATTGCCAAACATCTCACAAGAACAAATGTGTGTTGGGCTCCTATTATATGCCAGATACTCTTCAAGGCACCAGGGACCCAGGGTCCAAGCACTGTCCCCTCCTCATGGAGCTGCTGTCAAGTTTTAGGTTATGTACAGAGTGGATACTCATTCTGTAACCACGCCATATGTTTTTGGCTAGAGAAAAATGAATAAGAAAGACATAAGGGACTTTCCTGGTGATCCAGTGACTAAGACTCTGCCCTCCCAGTGCAGGGGACCCAGTCTGTATCCTTGGTCAGGAAACTAGATTCCACATGCTGCAACTGAGACCCTGTACAGCCAAATAAATAATAAAATATTAAAAAAAGAAATACATAAGGAAGAAGAAACACAAGCACACACACATACACTATATATACACTATATATATATACTACATATATGTGCATAGGAGAAGGAGGCAGCAGAGGATGAGATGATTAGATAGCATCACCGACTCAACAGACATGAATTTGAGCAAACTCCAGGAGACAGTGAAGGACAGAGGAGCCTGGCAGGCTATAGTCCATGGGGCCACAAAGAGTTGGACATGACTTAGCAACTGAAGAGCAACATATGTGTGTATAGAGTGAATGTTTATATAGCTAAAGTACCTATATTTTTAAATAGTTATACACAGTGCATATGGAGAAGGCAATGGCACCCCACTCCAGAACTCTTGCCTGGAAAATCCCATGGATGGAGGAGCCTGGTGGGCTGCAGTCCATGGGATCACTAAGAGTAGGACACAACTGAGCGACTTCACTTTCACTTTTCACTTTCATGCATTGGAGAAGGACATGGCAACCCACTCCAGTGTTCTTGCCTGGAGAATCCCAGGGACAGGGGAGCCTGGTGGGCTGCCGTCTATGGGGTCGCACAGAGTCAGACACGACTGAAGTGACTTAGCAGCAGCAGCAGCAACACACAGTGCATAAAATAAAAAGACATATTACCTGTTGGCATACAATTAATGCCGATCAATTCCAAGAGCAATCAAGGATCAAGCTATTCCCAAGAAAGTACTCCTTTGTTACCAGACAGCATTATTTTGGCTGATCTTTTTTGTTTGCTTAACCACTCAATGAATATTTAGTGAGAAAAAACAAATTATGTGCAAAGCTTTGAATTAGGCAATGTTTGGTGTAGCTATAAAAGTCGTGGTCCCTACCTTCAAGAGAGGGACAAATTAATGCTGTGACAAAGATTCTCTCTTTGAATAAACTCAGGTTTCCCTGAACTCTTCAAGTTCAACCTCAAATTCTGGACCTCTGTGTTCATCCCTGCATTGTCCAATTTTAGCAAAAATCCTACTAAGGAGGTTTAGCTAGAATCCTCCACCCTCCAAATCTGATCACCTTTGTATTTTAATCAGGTTCCTCCCCTCCTCTGTCCCCCAACTAGGTGAGGTCTGATCACTCAGCCTACCTTCAGCAAGAGTCCTGTTGAAGTAAAGTGAAAGTTGCTCAGTCATGTCCGACTCTTTGCAACCCCATGGACTATACAGTCCATGGAATTCTCTAGGCCAGAATATTGGAGTGGGTAGCCTTTCCCTTCTCCAGGGTATCTTCCCAACCCAGGGATCGAACCCAGGTCTCCCATTTTCCAGGCAGATTCTTTACCAGCTGAGCCACAAGCGAAGCCCAAGAATATTGGAGTGGGTAGCCTATTCCTTCTCCAATGGATCTTCCCGACCCAGGAAATTGAACCGACATCTTCCGCATTGCAGGCGGATTCTTTACCAACTGAGCTATCAGGGAAGCCCGGTTAGGTCAGTTTAACCAGACCTCCACTTTCTCACTATGCTTCCTCTTAGTAATCTTCCATCCTCTGACCCTAGCCTGTTTTTGTCTATAAATGCCCAGTTTCCCACAATGTGTTCAGAGTTGAGTCCAATCTCCGTACCCCCACTGCAATACCCCAATGTAGTGGTACCTACATCCCCTTGAATAAAATCGTCCTTACCGTGCTTTCACAAATCATGAATAATATCTTTCCTTTAACAGAATATCATTTTTCCTTTCATGAAGGCAGAACCACGCACTCATATGAGATGGAATAAAGTAATGATAGAAAAAAATGACCCAAGCACAATGATCTGGGAATGACGATGAAAGGATGATCAATTCCACTCAGGCAAGTGGAGAAGGACCCTATGAAAGCGTGGGCGGAGACTTCCCTGGTGGGTGAGTGGTTGAGAGTCTGTGCTTCCACTGCAGGGGGCGTGGGTTTGATCCCTGGTTTGTGGCAGGGGGCAGGGGGTACTAAGATCCTGCGTACTATGGTGTGGCCAAAAGAGAAAACAATTGAAAGAGTTGACTTTTGAACTAAGTCTTGAAGGTAGGGGAAGACTGGTAGGTAAAAGACACAAGAGAGAGAGAGATTTTATCCTTGAATGGACAGAATGGGGAAAGGTATGAAGGGAGAGAAGCTAATGATTTGTTTGGATAGTAACTCAAGGTACCTGGAGAATGGGTTTTTGATAAGACCAAGAATGTAGGTCATAGAGACCATGAACCACCATGCTATAGAACAGACCTTTATTCTGTTGGGGAGCTTTTAAAGGTTTTGGAGAATAAATGTAATATGATTTGACCCCATTTTAGTGGGTTGGCCAAAAACATTCATTCAGGTTTTTGTGCAATATTACAGGAAAACCCAAACGAACTTTTTGGCCGACCCAATATTACAATTACTGGTCTCAGTATGAATTAAGTATCAGAAAGTACACATAGGAAGATCATTTACTAGCTAAGACAGCAGTCATTCGAGCAAGAAATGTTAAATGCAGGAACTAGCATGGTGAATTGGTTTGGGGATGGGTGCGGGAGAAATTCCAGAGACATCTGGTAGAAGCCACAGTATCTGGTGACCGAGCTGGGAGGAGTAATTTCACACTGTCAGGCTTTGAGCCTCTGAACTGAAGGGACTGAAGAGGAAGGTCTGAATTAGGAGCTGCAGTGGCTGTGTTCGGAGAAGGCAATGGCAGCCCACTCCAGTACTCTTGCCTGGAGAATCCCAGGGACAGGGGAGCCTGGTGGGCTGCTGTCGGGTCACACAGAGTCAGACACGACTAAAGTGACTTAGCAGCAGCAGCAGCAGCATTGTTTGTGTTCTCCAGAATAAAATAGAAAGAGCAGGGTACCATCCAGTGAAAGGCCACTGTTTTCCAGATACTGTCACAAAGCTCTCTGCAGATATTAACTAAGTCTCACTGTGGTCCTGCAGAGGACAAGTGACTTGCCCAAGGTCACGTCACAGAGTTAGAAACTGGCAGAGCTATGACTTAAAGCCACACTGTCTGATTACAAACTGATTCTCCCAGCCATCCTGATGTGCTCCTTCAAGTGTGTGTGGGAACAAGACGTGCAGGGTCAACTCAAGCAGAGCACAGACAGAGTCTCGGCCTGCTCTGCACTCCTCACACCAGCAAGCCCATGCTCTGTCGTCAGTAAATACTTGGTTAATTTATTTTGTGCAAGAGCTGGGCACAAGAAGGCATCATTAAAACACAGAAGCAAGGTCCCTAGCTCTAGATTTTTAAACACTGAGCAAAACTAGGATTTTCAAATACACTTAAAATTGAGCAAGCAACTTAACAAACAGTCCTACAAATAATGGGATGACAATGCAGTTTTACGGGCTCCTCGGGTGGCTTCTAGTGGTCACGTATGGATGTGAGAGTTGGACTGTGAAGAAAGCTGAGCACGGAAGAATTGATGCTTTTGAACTGTGGTGTTGCAGAAGACTCTTGCGAGTCCCTTGGACTGCAAGAAGATCAAACCAGTCAATCCTAAAGGAGATCAGTCCTGAATATTCACTGGAAGGATGTGAATGTTGAAGCTGAAACTCCAATACTTTGGCCACCTGATGCGAAGAGCTGACTCATTTGAAAAGACTCTGATGCTGAGAAAGATTGAAGGCAGGAGGATAAAGGGGACGACAGAGGATGAGATGGTTGGATGGCATCACCGACTCGATGGACATGAGTTTGGGTAAACTCCGGGAGTTGGTGATGGACAGGGAGGCCTGGCATGCTGTGGTCCATGGGATCACAAAGAGTTGGACACAACTGAGCGACTGAACTGAACTGAACAGGTGGCTCAGTGGTAAAGAATGTGCCTGCTGATGGAGGAGAGGCAGGAGATGCAGGTTCCATCTCAGGGGCAAGAAGATCCCCTGGAGAAGGAAAAAGCAACCCACTCTAGTATTCTTGCCTGGGAAATCCCATAGACAGAGGGGCCTGGTGGGCTATACTCCATGGGGTTGCAAACAGTGGGACACAATTTAGCCACTAAACAATAACAACAGTGCAATTCTACAGGAAATAACATTCAAGTATGTTTGATCCTAAGATGGATAGCTTCTCATCTTTGATAATAACACCTGTTTATTGAGTGGCTATTACATGCTAGCTCTTTAAAGATGGTTTCACATTTCACCAACAACCCAATCATGTATAGAATCATGATGCCTGTTTTCACAATAAAGGAAGTGAAGCACAGACTGTTAAGTAATGCACGTTCACGTGAGTGTTGTGAACAATCTCCAAAGAGAATGTCCTTTCCACGGATACCCGTCGGTCCTCCCCACACAAGAGGTGCATCTCTTCCATCCCAGAGGGTTCATCCTCTTACCTCTCATCACATGTGGAGGAGGGGTTGACTCAAGCACCTGAGCACCGACAGCAGGCATTGGGAGCACTGGGGTTGGCGAAGGGTTGACCCAAGATGGGACTGAACTTGGGCTCACTTTGCTGCCGTGATACAGGGCGCCTGCATGGAGAACACTATATCCATTAGTTTCTGGGTTTACTTTTCCATAGAAGCTACTTATAATTTTAAGAATCAGGTTTATGCAGACCAACGCCAGTGGTTCTCAGCTAGGTTTTTCTAGAATTATTTTTATTCCTGAGTTCTCTCTCTTTCAGCTCCATGTGTCATCATGAATGAAATTTGTTGTAACTATTTAAAGAAGGTGAGAATTTTTTAATGTTGATTTAAACAATGTGTGAGGAGAGTACACAGATTTTCAGAATTCCTTTGGAAGACAAGTGAGCAAACATGTTCGATGACAGCAGCGATAAACTGTCGCCGAAGTCAGCTGCAGGAAGGTCAGCTGGGGACACAAGACTGGGAAGAGGAGACAGGCTAGCCATGGAGAGAGGAGGGGATGGAGGACCTTGCTGCAGGATAAGAAAACTGGCCGGGAGTACTTCTTCTCCACGTAGGGAGACTCACCTGAACAGCAGGAATGGTCCTGCGGAGGGAGTCTGCCAGCATCCGTTCATCCCCGGCCTCATTCTCAATCACCATCGCCGTGAGGGGGGTCACTATGTGGTGATCCAGAGACATCTGCAGGATCGTCTTTGTAATTTTCCTTTTCTCGGCAGCTGTAGGAGCCAGGCTCCTGTGTTTAGGAAACAGAGACATTGGACAGCATCACAAGACCGAACTCTGCCACTTCTGGGGTCAACCAGGACTCTGGGGGCCATGAGGGAAAAAAGAATGAGCTGGTTTCGTGAAGCTTAGTATTTTATCTAGTTATGTACCCTTAAGGAATTTTTTAAAATTTCTTCTTTTGTTTTTTAATTGGTGAAAAATTGCTTTACTATGCTGCGTTTGTTACTGCATACAGCAATGAAAATCAGTCATAATGATAATATACATATATCCCCTCCCTTTTGAGCCTCCCTCTTGGAATTTTTAAACAGATTATGATTATTATTAATATTTTTTACTGAAGTACAGTTGATTTACATTGCTATTTTCTTTTGTTTGATGGATCTCAAATTTATTTTTACGAGTGTTCCTCATTAAATTAGCAATTACAACAAAAATATATATTTTTTTAATTAACAAGACTTGTCCTTATGACAGTCATTGTTGTTCTTTTAGCTTCCTGGAAATTATTTATTTTTATTCTTTTTTAATGTACTTTCTAACAGGTGTATAATTGCTTTACAATGTTGTGTTAGTTTCTGTTGTATAGCAAAGTGATTCAGTTATACATACAAATATACATATATATGTATACATATATTTTTTTAAATACTCTTTTCCATGATGGTTTATTATAGGATCCTGAATATAGTTCTCTGCGCTATGCAGTAGGACCTTGTTGTTTATCCATTCTATATGGAACAGGTTACATCTGGAGCCCCCACCTCCCAAACTCCTCCTCTGTCCCCACCCCCCCAACCCCCTTGGTAACCACACATCCAAACAGACTTTTTCAGAGCAGTTTTATACTCACAGTGAAACTGAGCAGAACATAGAGATTTTATATTTACTCCCTGCCCCTCCCTCACCCAGCAGCCTCCCCCCTTCTCAGCATCTCCCGTTAGAGCTGGTGCATGTGTCAGCTCGACACATCTACACCTACACGTCATCGCCGCCCAGAGTCCACTGTTGCCATTAGAGCTCATGCTTGTGCTATACAGTCTGTGGGTTTGGACAAATGTATAACGACAGCTATCCATCATTACAGTGTCAAGCAGAGTACTTTCACTGTCCTAACCCTCCCAGCCCCCATGCAACCTTCCTGTTCCCCACGTGCTGACAACCACTGATTTGTTTAAGGGATTGTTCTTTAAAAAAATCAATATTTAACTTCAGCACCAATTTGCTATATATCTTTAATATTACCCAGTTGCCTTTGTGAAGGGGAGGAGACATTGCTCACTCACTCTAAAGCGACAGCTTACAATCTTTTGTCTGTTTTATAATCTTACTGACATCACAGATTTTCTGAGTATAGTTATACGACTATATTTCATTTTTCCCAAATCCATTCAGACCAGTCTGCTCCCCCTTCCCAAGAATCTGATCAATGGAGGAGACTAAGGAGCAATCACGTTCCTCTCCAAAGACCGGCCCCACCCCCACCCCATAATCCTGATGGTGGTCAAAGAACCATATATTGCTCTAGAAGTTTTGTATTGGGCATTTAAACACCAGTCAGCTGAGAAGACAGATGAAACAGTATCTACAGGAAGTCCTTAGATGATATGAGAATTGCATAACCTTAACTATTTTCAGGAGTGAATGCAAATGAATTCATGATGCCCACTGCAATGAGCTGGACGAACCTCACAGACTTCATATGGAGTGCAAGAAGCCAGAAACAAAAGAATACAGTTTGTATCATTATAAGAACTTTTGTCATAAACAACTAATAGTGACATGCCAGAAGAGTGATTTCTCCTCAAGGCGAGAGGTAGGTGTTGAATGTGAAGAAGAGTGAAGGAGACTTGGGATAAAAGAAGTGCTCTGGAACTGGATCCAGTACTGATGACATGGGAGATGTAGTTAAAATTCATTAAACTGTACATTTAAAATGCATGCACATCACACGCTTTACTGTATGCTTGATATTCATCAAGAAAAAAAGAGAGTGAACCCAGCTTTAGTTAAAAGTGCTCACACGCACGCATGCCAAGTTACTTTAGTCATGTCCGACTCTTTGTGACCCTGTGGACTGTAGCCTTCCAGGCTCCTCTGTCCATGGGATTCTCCAGGCAAAAATACTGGAGTGGGCTGCCAACCCAGAGATCGAACCCACGTCTCTTATGTCTCCTGCATTTGCACGTGAGTTCTTTACCACTAGTGCCATCTGGGAAGCCCCAAAAGTACTTGAAACCAGTGGAAATGAATACTCCAAACCCTGAAATAATTTGCTGCCTTTCTTGGTTCCAAACTCTTTCTGTCTGTGACATCAAGTAACCTCAGCAAACCTTTTGCAGATCCCTGTGGCATATGGTCTTCTTACCGTTCAGCTAGAAGTTGGTTGATGGTCAGATAGGCCCACAATTTCTTGGTGAAATCAGGGTCTGCATGCTTGTCCTTGGATAGAAAATCCTCCAAGCCATCCACCTCAGCCAGGGTTTCCAAGACTAACTCTGCGTTGGCCTGGATGATGGAAGGACACCAGGGGAGTGGAATTGTAGTTAAGCAGTTCACATTTTCTGAAGGACCTACTGTGAGTGAGTCAGGGTAGCAGGAAACTTGCAGGGTGATGCAAAATAATCCAAAAGAACACACAAGAGGAAGTAAGTGCCAGCCTCTGGGGTCTGGGCTTGGGTTTCAGAAGAAAAATGTAAGGATTTACACCATAGTTGGGAAGATGGCACAGGTGTTCTCAGGAACCTCCCTTTTACTTTTTGCTTTTATTCTACCTATGTGATTTTCGGAATTCTGCTATCAGCCTGTTAATATACAAGATGTATCCAGGAGACAATTAATATTTTTAGAATTGAAGCAAAAGTACCGAAGTTGCAGTGATAATGCTCTGTAACTGCCCCAGTTTCTCAGGGTCCACTTTTCCAGCCACCACGATCTCTGAGCCTCCAAAATAGTTATGGAAACTGTTCTGAGTGACGTCTGTAACTGATGTTTGGGGATAGTTAAACTGAACATTTCGGAGCAAGGGAGTTGAGACCTGGTTGTAGAATTTCTACAATTCATAAAAAAAAAAAAAAGAAAGAAACAGAAATCATTACTTTCACACCACATTACAAATCCGAAGCATTTTCCTCTGAGATTCTTCAAGTGCTTAGTATTCTTTCAAGATCTCTGTGGAAAGCTATGGAAAATTCTCATAGCTATTACATGAACTGAAATAGAGACAACCAGGGCTTATGAAAAAGACTGCAAGAGTTCAAGAGCCCAAGTTCAAAAGCCCAGCACTTTTTCTTTCTGTTATGATGAGCATGAAAAGCTCATGGACACTCATAATAAGATAAGTCATCTGGGTGGATATCCCTAAATTAGAACCGTCTCTTACCTGTCCCCAGGTTTATATACAGTAGCTCCTATTGATACATGCTACTGGGTACCAACAGAGGGTAGGGTAAAATATATTCGTCTTCTCCTTAATCTTTTCTTGGTCCATTTAGTCAAACAAGTGATGCATACATATCCTTTATATGTAAGGAAACGAACAGGCCATAGTCTGCTTTGTGTTGCATTAAAAAAGTTGATTTTCAAAATGCCAATGTACTTTTCCTTTAAAAAAAAAAAATTTGCTTGGCATGTAGGGTATTTCCCCAACTAGGGATTGAACTTGCACCCCTTTCATTGAAAGCACAGAGTCTTAAGCCCTGGACTACCAGGGAAGTCCCAGTGCAGATGTACTTTCAAGGAAGAACAGTTCCCGTGACAAGTAGTGGGACTGGAGAGATTCAAGAAACTTTGATGGTGCTTCCCAAGACCTGTTCAGGGACTAGGGACCTTTGTACCCATCAACTACTGCGTCTCATCTCACGGTTATGGCAGATATACAAGTGGGGGTGGGGTGCATGAGAAAGGGACTGAACACTAACATAGCTGAAACGACAACAATTTTTACTTGAATTCAGCCGTCTTCTTTTAGGCATCAGATATTGCTAGCTGAATGATTTCGAGTGAACAATGACCAAAAAAGGCACAGAAAACAAAGTCACCTTGAGTTGGGCAGAAGTGTCCTGGTTTCCGTAAATCCTTTGTGCAATCCCACGGTTGTCATTGGAGAGTCTCTTCAAAAAGTCATAGTCCACATCAAATCCTATCCCCAAACTGAACAAGGAGATGTTGTCTCGTATGTTCTGCTTCACATTCTTCTGGATTTTTGACAATTTCAGTTCACCTAAAGTTGATGTCCAGGAAGGAAAGGAATGAGGAGGCAATGGCACAAAGTTTTGGGAACATCCGGAAGGCAGTTTGCAGAATTCGTCCAAATTAAAAATGCACTTACGTAGTTACATTGAGGAGATAAGACACTGCACTAGTGTGTATCAGCAATCCTCATAGCGTAGACTCAAATGCAAATGCAAGTTTCCCCAGATTGTGGCGGTGAAGCGGAGGCATTCAGCATCCCCCTCCCAAACATCTAGAGGCTGTTTTAAGTGGGGTGAGTGTTTCAGGGTCAAGCAAACTCTTGTTTTAGGAAGCATGGGTTTAAACTGGTTTAGTGCTTTCTGTATGCTCAGTTGCTAAGTTGCGTATGACTCCTTGCAAGCCCCCGGACTGTAGCCCACCAGCCTCCTCTGCCCATGGGATTTCCCAGGCAAGGAGAGATAGCAGAGTGGATTTGCCATTTCCTGGTCCAGGGGATCTTCCTGACCCAGGGATTGAACTTGTGTCTCTTGCATCTCCTGAATTGACAGGCGGATTCTATACCACTGTGCCATTTGGGAAGTCCAAGCTGCTTTAGACACTCAGGCAAATGCCATTCAAATTCCCATTTTAAGCCAATCACATTCCCAAGAAACAACAGGAAAAATATGTATCACTAAAAATGGAAGGGGTGCTTACCTACTGTTGGATCCCCATCAGACACCAAGATGATCAGCGAGACAGAGTTGGGGTCCAACATCCCCAAGTTATTGGCTTCATTCAAAATAAAGATGGCTCGCAGCAGGGCTTCGTTGATATTTGTGCCTGGGAAAGTCAGAGAATGTGCTGTTCTGTTATATACTCTGATTTTCCATAGAAACAACCACGTCTTGAGCCCAGGTCCATCTGTCTGGTGATGACTCACATGTAGTTCATTCAGTATCCAAATCATTCAACTGCTTTCCAAATTTTACCCAGGCTGGTCCAGATTCCCCCAGTGGAGTAAAATATTCACTTTGTGTTAATAGTGAATAGTTCCTTTAGAGATGAAGTAACCCTTTCAAAGCACTAGTCATTTTGTTAACCACCAACTTGAAGTTGCCTATTCAGCCTTGCTGATATACTTGGATACTGTTCTGCAGACAATTGTATGTTATTCTATGTGTTTTTTTCCCCTTTTCAAATTGAAGTTCAGTTGACATACAATGTTGTGTTAACTTCTGCTGTAGAGCAAAATAATTCAGTTATATATATATATATATATATGTATACATAAATGTATATATAAAATATACATTCTTTTTGTGTTCTTTTCCATTATGGCTTATCACAGGATATTGAATATAGTCCCCTGTGCTATACAACAGGCCTTGTTTATCCATTCTGTAGATAACAGTTTGCATCTGTTAATGCCAAACTCTCAATCCATCCCTGCCCCCCCGCCCTGCTTCCCCTTGGCAGTCACAAGTCTCTTCTCTGTGTCTGAGTCCGTTTTGTAGATAAGTTCATTTATGTCATATTTTAGTGATATCACACGGCATTTGTCTTTCTCTTACTGTGTGAGTCATAAGAAAGCTAGTGTCACTTATTGACACCGTTTTCTGAGGACAGAATGATTAAAAATGTGTGTGGGATGGGGTATGTATTATGCTTTCACCACGAACTTAGTATGCACTGTTTAATAATAAATGTATTATTAAAGCAAAGACCACTGGGGTAAGGAATCGTATTTCTCAAGTGACTCTCATATTTCTCAGGACTCCGATGAATCCTGTGGGAGTTTCTCACTGGGCTTTAGGCTAAACCCACTCACCTCCACTAGGCTGGATTTTCTCAATGTAATTCTTGGCATCTGCAACCTGTGTTTTAGTAGCTGAGACTAAATCGTTTCTCCAGGTTCGAACATTGTGGTTGAAATCAACCACGGAGAAATGATCTTCAGTTCGCAGGTCATCCAAAATGGTCTTCATTGCTTCCACTGTCTGTTTCGAGAGAGAATGGAGAAGGGTCTTACTACATACTCTCTAACCCTAAGGGGAAATGAGGAAGCTCAGCCATTCATCATTTTAAGCACTGTCTTGCGCTGTAGTTCTCCCACAAACCTCATAAATCCACCTCTGTCAACACGGATCTGACACTCTCCTATCCGTCCAAACATGTATTGTCTGCATTTTGATACTGAAAGTTTTACTGTCTTGTTTTGTCATGCATGACCAGTCTCACCAGCCTGACTTTACACTGAGAATCCTGAGCCTCAGATGTCCCATTTGTGGTGCCTGAAAATCAGATGTATTTCTCAAGTCCCTCTACTCAGCCTTCTCATGCATTAATTCCTGCTTCTCATCTTCAAACCACCAACACCTCCCTCTTCCTGTCTCAGGTGATGACCTGGAATCCTACTTCAGTGAGAAATGGAAGTCATCAGAAGAAGATTTCTACAACCCCTGCCAGGATTTGTGCCCATACACTTTTCCCTGATGCCTGGTAATGCAGAACTAGGAGAAGCATTACTGCCTAATGCAAATCCATCCGCTGGTGACCTAGGTTGGGCTCTCTCTCAGCTTCTGAAAGGCATGGTTCTGGCGTCTGTCCTCTGCCTCTCCTGCATCATACATTTCAGTCTATTGGTACATCTCCATACATATAATAATGCTGCCATTGCTCATGCCTTTAGAAATCTTGAACGTACCTGTTTCCTCCATTTCTCAGTTTCCCTTTGCAATAAAATTCCTCAAAAGAATTATAAGCACACTGTCTCCAAAATCTTTTCCTGTTCTCTCTGAAGCCTGCTCCGTTCAGGTTTTCACCATCATCCCTCCACCGAAACTATGCTCATCAAGGCTGGTGCTAAATTCAGTGGACCCTTCTCATCTCATCAGACTCAATCTGAGCAGCATTTGGACCAACCAGTCACATCGCTGTCCTCATACAACTTCCTCATCTTCTTCCAGAGCCTCGGCCGCTCTTGGTTTTCTCCTCCTCTCATTGGCTGCTTTTTCTTTTCTTTTCTTTTTAAATGTGTGTATGTATTTCAGCTGCACTGAGTATTAGTTGCAGCACATGGGACCTTAGGTCTTCGTTGCAGCATGCAGGGTCTTTAGTTGCAGCATGCAGGATATAGTTCCCTGGCCAGGGATTGAAGCCCAGCCACCTGCACTGGGAGCCGGAGTCTTCGCCCCTGGGCCACAAGGAGAGTTTCTGGCGTGGTCTTCTTGGCTGATTCCTCCTCTTCTCCCCAAGTATTCTGGTTACTGGGATAGTGTAAGGTTCACTCTCTGTTTTCTTCTCTTATCTAGACTTCCTCCTTGGTGTTCTCACCTCGTCTCATTGTTATGAGTATCTTCTACACACTGGTGGCTCCTAAGTGCATATCTCACTCAATACCTCACTTCTGAACACCAGACTTGGAGAGCCAATAGCCTGCTTGATGTTTCATGTCCACTGGGTGTGTAACAGTTATCTCAACTTCAGTGATGAACTAAATGCCTGACACAAGGCAGGTGCTTAATAAATACTTGTTAAATGAAGGAAGGAAGAAATAAACTGTTGTATTAGGGCAGGGGTTCTCAAATGAGGATAATTTTCTCCCCAGGGGACATTTGACAATGTCTGAAGACACTTTTGTAAATGTGGAGGGGGAGAAGACCACCTTCTTTCTCATTCCTTTTTTTTAACTTTGAATTTTATTTATTTATTTTTGACCATGCTGTGCCTTTGTTGCTGTGCGCAGGCTTTCTCTAGTTGCAGTCTGCAGGCTTAGTTGCCTGACGGCACATAGGGTCTTCCCAGATCAGAGATCGAACCCATGTCTCCTGCACTGCAAGGCCGATTCTTAGCCATTCTTAGCCACTGGACCACCAGGGAAGCCCTCTGTAGACATCTTTGACTGTCATGACCAGGAGGGTGAGTTCCGTGGCATCTAGTGAATAGAAGTTGCTAAACATCCTACAACGTACAGTGTGGTCCCCATGACACAGATTCCTCAGCCCCCGATGTCACAAGTGCACTGCTGAGAACCTGGTGATAGGTAGGCAGGGCCAAGTCTTTTCCGTCTTTTGGATCCTAGAACAGTAGTGAACACTTGGGTGGTCGTAAGTGATTGTTGAATGAACAGAGATTCACTGGTTGGTTCACACTAGTTGAATGGGTGAACTAGGAATGTCCTTGTTCACAACTGCACCTACACCATTAACACTGAAGGAGCCTATGTGGAACTCCAAACTGGGAAGACATGAGATGGAATGATCACTCTCAAGGAATTACAACATAATTAGAAAAACTGTGCATTAAACGTTTTCAAAGTTATTCATGCACAATGGCAAGATATTAGTTTAAAATGTCATGCAGAAGAACAAAAGGAATATGAAGCAGAAGCCTGAGCAGAGTGAGAAGAGGTTATATGCAGGTGAAATGTTTCCAAAAGGCGAGTTTTGAGATAAATTTCTCCTATTCAGAAGTCACCCAGCCTGTTCCTTTGTGAGCAGCCTGAACTAAGACAAGCTCTAGGGGGAAGGGGCCTCGAGCAACTGTATCATCACGAGGGGATCAGAGAAGGCATGGAGTCCTGGGTACCACTGCAACCCAGGGCTACTCACCTGTTTCATTTTAATTCCCCACATTGAGCCACTAACGTCAATGACAAACAGGATGTTTTTGGGAATTGGGTCCATATTCTCAGGAGCAAAGAAGTGGACAAAATATCCATTAAATACCTGAAAAACAGGATATATTTGTGAGCCAAACCATTACCAGTGTTTGGCATGGAGGAGGATGAGGGTCTGGGGACTGAGAGGGGAGAGGAGACCACGGGGAGCAGGAGGCATGATGGTCATAAAGAAGAGAACAGAGGCTTGGCTACGTCCTTCTCGCCCTCTTCCTGCGCCCGCTCCGTCCTTTGCTGAAAGGGCCCAGCCTCTCCGCAGTTTGCCTCCCAGGGCATTTCCCTGGGGTTTATTCAACAAGAAACAGATCTTTGGCTCAGGCAGTGCTGACCTCTGAGAACTGTTTGTACCCACCTGAAGTTCCCCAACCTTCTCCTCTCTGTTCACATCATACATCACTACCAGCTCGCCGTCGACCATCGTCTCTGAGCAGTTGAGGCATTTTCTCTGTTGTGCCACCGTGGGCTTGAAGGCAACATGTGCCTGGAAAGAGCAATGGTGTCAGACCCCGGTCTCTTCCCCCTCCCTGTCCGGGGGAACACCTCATGCACACTGGGGAAGGTCCAGGGCCACTCTGCACCCAAGCAGCATCAGTGGTGCTATCAGAGGCGCATCTAGCAGCCTTCAGTGCTGTTGGCCAGGCTTCAGTCCTTTATAAGAGATTCGAAGAATTCCTCCCTCCCCCTCACCCCCCACCCCATGGGAGAAATGGCCACCAGCTCTAGAAAGAGTTGGCAAAAAATTCTTAGAGGACTTTGACCCCTCCAAAGGTGGTTACTATTGGCCATTAAGGCAGAGAGAATTAAGCTGAGTATCTCTTGCAGTGATTAAGGAAAATTCTCTATATATTATGTGAAGCCTGTCTTTTAGCTACCAGTCCAGTGGGTAACTTGAGGGAATGGGCTTCAAAATGGGCAGACACTGGTCACAATGCAATGAAACAATTGGTCGTTCTGTATGTCCTGTGGGAGGCCCGAGACTTTGCTCAAGGATCGAAGTTCCTGAGTTCCCTGAGCTCAGCGCCTGACAACTCTTCTATCCCCTAGAGCAGAGAGGGAGAGGAAAACCCAGCAAACCAGTGGCCACTCAGACTCTGTCACATCACTGCTTGTGGTACCTTCTGCTGTCCTTTAGATATAACGGGAACGCCATCAAAATGCCCATCAAATGTGTCCAGAACATGAAGAGATCTTAGTCCTTGAGGTTCAATAATCCACACATCTACCTAGAAGTGGGAAAGTTACTTAAAGCATTAAAACATCTTTCAAGACTTTTTGAGCAAGAAATACAATTACCAGTTCTAAGTCCTCTGCTGCTCTTTTCCTCTCCAGGATCTCCCAAAGATGACCTAGCATGGCTCCACCATCCCTTCTGCAAGTTCTTTAAATCCTGTGTGATATGATGCATCTCACCAGGGAGGCTGAAAGACCCTCTGAGCAACTCAGTGCTCCCTTTCTATTGCTTCATTTCTCTAGAATCTAATTCTCCTTCTTCTACTCCATTCTATTCTTATTTATAAGAAAAATTTACATAATCCATTCATCCCTTTGAATCTTCTTCATCTACAGACAATTTACAATCTGTCTGCTTCACCCTCTTCTGTGTCAAACAGAGACCAGGTGAATTGTGTTCTTCCCTTGGGTTTCTTCCAGCCAGCCCTCCTCTGCCTCTTACACAAACGTTCACATCATGTCAACAAGTTTAGAGCCAAGGAAAGAGCAGCTCAGTTCTCAAGGCAAGAGGTGAAGACTACAGCAGAAGTGAGTTCAAGTTGCCCTGCACAGGCACTGCTCTCTAGGTGATGAGAGTTGGGGTGCAACGGGAGGAACATGGAGCAAAGACAACAAACTCAACCTTCGCTGACCTCCTATTATTAGCCACCTATTTCTGTAAGTTCATCACACTTAGAACCAAGGAATCTAAGATGGTACTCTTCACAGATGAGAAAATTGAGGATCAGCATTAGTTGGAAGGTCAGTGAAGAAGGTTGAATGGTCTCCCCACCCCCACCCCCCACCAAAGGCATGTCTACATTAAATCTTTGGAAGCTGAAACTGCTACCTGTTTTGGAAAAGGGATCTTTGTGGATACAGTAAAGGATCTTGAGATGTGATCATCCTGAACTACCTGGTGGGCCCGAAATCCAATGACAAATACTCTTACGAGAGCAGAGGGAGATTTGAGACACTCAGAGGAGGTGATATAATCAGGGAGACATAGGTCAGAATGATAGGCCACGAGGCCACAAGTCAAGGAATGCCAGCTGCTTCCAGACCACAGAAGCAGCAAGGGACAGACCCTCCCCAAGAGCCCTGCCAACACCTTGACTTCAGTCCGCACCCCCAGAACCGTAAGCCCCCTGTGTGCAATCATTTGCTACAGCAGCCACAGGAAATTAACACAGCAAATAAGGGAGATGAGCTAGCCTTGAAATGTGTTAGGAAGCGGCACTTCCTTACTCCAAACCCAGAGTCAATTTCCGTACACCATCCTGTCCTGCAGGGTCAAGTGGTGTGGAATACCATGAAGAGAAATGAACAGAAAGCACAGATGGGGACCCAGCTCGAGCAGGGAGGGCTCACCTCCAGGTGCTTGGCCAGTCGTCCCGGCTTCAGGTGGAGTCTGTGCTCGTAGGACCCCAGCTTCCTCCACTTCACTTCCTGGTAATGAAGTTCAAACTGCACCTTTGCTCCGGGGGCGATGCTCACTTCAGTTTTGAAGTCCTCCATGTCCAGAGCTCTGCTCCTAAAGATTCGAGCCCGCCCACCTAAGTCCTCACATGTAGAGTCTACGCAGAGGGCGTCCAGGCTGCCCTGGGCTAGCCGCCTGCTCATTGCTTAGGAGAACGAACGGTAGGTCCAGCAGAGATAACGGCAACTTCTAGATCGATTTCCTTCCACTAGCCTGGAATTCCCCTCCCCTCTCCTACCTGATCTTTGTCTTGCAGAGCTTCTTATAGATCTGAGTGTCAGCTGCAAAGAGCTACTGGTTATTGATCCCCTATTACCTGCCAAGAACTAGACACATGTCACTGCTATTATAGCCGCTCTGAAAGATGGACACCAAGACCTTCAATTAGCAAGTGATGACAAATGAGGTTCATAAAGGGTAAGTAACCCTCTTGAGATCACATGCGAGTCAGTTATAGGGTCGGAACCCAATCCCAGTTTAGATGATCTGAAGGACAGCACACATTTCCCCTACTGCTGGTAAGGCTCATTCTAGGGATTCTTTACATTTTTAAAAGCCTTCATAAAGAAGACATCTATTATTTCAAATTGAATATGTATAATGTCTTATTTACTCCCGTACGCACCAAGTCCAATGTGATCACTCATCTTGAAGTGTTTATTGTTTTAAAGAGAAAACAGCAGAGTTGTCAAATGAGGGTGATTTGAGCCTTAGGAGAAACAGTCAGCAGTTTTTTAAAAAATTTAAATGGTAAACAAGAAAGGTGAGATTGTGGGTAATCGGATGGTGTGGGATCAGGGAAGTACCACAAAGAAGTGACCTGGCAGAGGACGAGCTTCTCTGCCTTCCTGGGGGCTGGCTTGCCATGCAGGGAATGGGCTTGAGCACAGGCAGCAATGGATGGGGACCCTGCCCTTACCTCACCAGTCCTGCCGTCTTGCCTTTCGCTCTCGCCTGTGCGTAGAGGGCTCGGCCCACGGTTTTCTCCTTAATAGAACTAGTAAATGTTGTGCCATCCACAGTCCTAAAAAATGACAGAATGCCCACAGTTGATGTGAATAGAAGCACAATGAACAAACAAGCCAACAACCCGACCGGGTGGACTTAATGAATTATTTATCATTTTGCACCTGGAAGGAAACTTCAAGTAGAGAGACATTTGCAGGTTTCATAAAAGGAGTTTCTTTATCTGGTAGTGTGATTTAAGATAGATGAGGTAGGCTCCTGTACTAGAAGCTTTCTCTTCCGTATTGTTATTTGTGTTTAAGATGCTTCTTCCCCGGCATTCAGAGCAGCACTATTTGCAACAGCCAAGACATGGAAGCAACCTAAGTGTCCACCAACAGAGGAATGGATAAAGATGTGGTGCATATACACACTGGAATAGTACTCGGCCATAAAAAAGAAGGACATAATGCCATTTGCAGCATATGGATGGGCTCAGCAATCATCAAACTAATGAAGTTAGTCAGAGAAACACAAACATCACATAATATTACTTATATATGGAATCTACCCCCCCAACTGATACAAATGAACTTATTTACAAAACAGAAACAAACTTTGAAAACAAACATATGGTTATCAAAGGGGAAATGTGAAGGGGAAGTGATAAATTAGGAGTTTGGGATTAACACACACACACCACTATGTATAAAATAAGTAACAGTGACCTACTGTATAGCACAGGGAACTTTACTTAATATTCTGTAGTAACCTACATGGGGAAAAGGATCTGCAAAAGGATGGACATATAATATACAGTTTTATAACTGGATCACTTTGCTGTACACCTGAAACACAACATTGTAGGTCGACTATACTCCAAGGCAAACTTTCAAAAATGTTTCTTCATTTTCCAGGTTCACCCTTTGGATTAAGGGTTGTTCTCCTGTGTATCCCTTTGGAATGACAAATGTGCCCAGGGCTGTGATTGGTAAACTAGCTATCTGGCTGACATGTGGTTTATAGGATCATTCTTCCATGTATTAAGGATCCTTCAAGATCCTTCCACCCTTCAAGGGTGGAAAAGAGCAAAGAAAGACGGAGAAAAGTGCTGCTCGATCCCTGCCAAGTTTGTGTTTCTCTTTCTAACATCTCCCGGGGGAACTCTGTCCTCTCTTGTCATCTCTGTCTCTACCTACCTTCCTCTTCGCTTGCTGTCACCTAATCTGTCGGAACAATGATTAGTCAGAACAGTCTGATTAGAGTTTTTGAAGCAAAATAGAACATATGGCCTCCCTAAGGAAGTGGGAGATTACTGCCATAGAGACAGGCTTAAGGATGTTTTCACTCATTAGAAAAGAAAAATCCTTTGCAAATTCTGTTACTCTGAACAGAAGCAAATTATTGGGTCCCACCCCAAGATGACTCAATGTCCAGTGGGTCCACAACTCTGAAAGCGAGAACCTCTGGAATTGCTGACCACCAGGGTCCACTCTGGGCTTCCCTGGTGATTTATGTGGTGAAGAATTCACCTGCCAACGCAGGAGACTCGGGTTCAGTCCTTAGTTCAGGAAGATCCCCTGGAGGAGGAAATGGCAGACCTGCTCCAGTATTCTTGCCTGGGAAATCCCATTGACAAAGAAGCCTGGTGGGCTACAGTCCATAGGGTGGCAGAGAGTCAGATAAAACTTAGCAATTAAACAACAACAACAAAGATGCTGGGTATAGAGCCATGAAGAGTTGAGGCACTAAAGGTCCATTCTGAGAGCAGATCATATCCAATTTCCGGTTCTGAGTGGGAGTTACTCACATGGAGAAGTTGGAGATGAAGGCTCCTTTGGGAATCTGCACGTCAAAGACAACATTTTGAGGCTGTGGAGAGTGGTTCACCACTTTGGTCTGGATAACAGTGTTGGCCACTCGAGAAGTAATAGTAGACTGGACTTTATAACTATAAAGAGTCACTTGATCAACATCTTCCTGAAATCGGCAAGAAAAGACAACTGTACTCAGAGAAAAAATGACAGAACTTCAGTGCATATTTGATGTTAACAGTGCAAAACATTCTAAGGCATCATTAAGTATATAACTCAGCTTTTACTAAGCGTTCTCCTAAATTCTTGGAATATCCTGCAGGCAGAAGCTCGCTCTTGTTTTAAGAAATCTTGAGATGCCTCTCCAGCGCCGTGAGTCTATTAACACTGATTCTGAAAGTTAGACTATGAGGAGGAAATGGTTGTGGGGAAGCAAGATTGGATTATGAAAGTGCAGGAAATAACTCTGGATACAGGGCCAGAGGGCAGGAAAGGATGCAGGTGTGCAGTGTAGAAAGGGGACCCAGGCACTTCCTGGGGTACAGTGGGGTGGAACATACAGGCGGGTCCCCAAAGCCCCACACTGCTCCCTACCTTCTTGAACCTCATCTATTGCAATTTCACCTTTTCCGAGTCCTCCTGTTGTTTCCCAAATCAAAACAAACTATGAGATACAGTTTGAACAGGAGAGCTAGTTTTCCCTGGTGGCTCAGACGGTAAAGAACCTGCCTGCAGTGTGGGAGACCCAGGTTCGATCTGGGTCGGAAAGATCTCCTGGAGAAGAGAATGGCTACCCACTCCAGTATTCTTGCCTGGAGAATCCTGTGAACAGAGGAGCCTGACGGGCTACAGTCCATGGGGTCACAAAGAGTTGGGCACAAGTGAAGCAACTTAGCGCGCGCGCATGAGAATGCTGATGGATATGAGTGAAGAACAGAACCTCTTGCAGGGAGCATTTTGATGCAGTGACTGGTCCAGCACTCTGGACCTGGTTCCCAACCCTTCTCTATTGATTTAAGGCAGTTCCAGTACCCATCTGCTCAAAGATAAAGCACTGAAAACATGCGTCTTTTAGGAGGTACCTCTAAACTGCCAGGATTGTGGCAGTGATGGGACCCACTGGTTTCTGCTTTGTTTTTCAAAGCGTTTTACTTATTTCAATACTAGGTGTCATTTTCCCCAGACTTCATCATCCAAGATTAAATCTTTCAACTTGTTAACATCCAGCTCATCTCAAGCAAAGATAAAACCCAGGCTAAGCTGTTTGTCCTTCCTCCCCCGGCTTAACCCAGAGCTTCTCACAGCTGCTGTCTGTTCAGACCATGGAACCAAGGAAACAACTTTCCTTTTGATGTCTTCCTGCCTCAGGAGGAACTACAGTAAGCCCCTGCATACATATGGACCATCGAGGTGCAGCTGCAAATTTTCAAAGATTCGAACGAGCATCTGGTTCCAGCAAGGAACTGGAGCGTGCACCATCAACATCAGACATGAGTGAAACCGCAGCTTGCCCTCTGTCTCTTATTGCTGATGACCCCTCAGCCCTACCGTCTCCCACCCCCTCTCCCTCCTCCATCAGTAACTCCTCTGTCGTGTTCACTCCATGCCAGTCCCTGTATGCCAGCAGCTGCACTGGACTACTGTACTTCTGAAGGTACTGTACTGTCCGATTGAAAATGGTCTTTTGGTGTGTGTCAGTTTTTTATGTATTATTTGTATGAAAGGTATTCTAAACCTACGAGAGTACAGCCAAATATAGCTGATTGTGTTGGCTGTGTACCAAGGTTAACTTTGTTGGACGTACAAACTCACTCTTGGAATGGGACTTGTTTGTATGTAGGGGACTTACAATACACCAAACGGCTCAGGGAATTGGGCCATTTTGTGTTTAAGAGTGCCTTTTCCACACTCACTAAAGCTGTTAGGTGTCCTATTTTAAATCAAAGCCATTATATTAGAATCAATATACAGTTTATATTCCAAAACAACAACAAAAACAAACAAAACACCTGTGCTGTTGGGAAAGCTTGCTAAAGTAAAGAGAAGAAACATTTTCAGCTCCTGGGGACATCTCTCCTGATGGCTTACACACTCTACCCTCTCATGCTGAATTTTAGACACACTTCCAAACAGAATTGGGCAAACAGGTATTTCGAAAGTCAGGTAAATGCTCTTGGTGCAGAAGAGAAAAAAGGCAGCCGTATTGATTTCTCGATAATAGGTAACAGAAAAGTCATTCAGACATCAATTTTTAACAAAATCAAAGTACACTTACCATCCTTTCTCCAGATTCTCCAGAAATACTTCTCTGTGAAAGGAAGTTGGATAAAATCATTCTTCAGAAGCGTGTTGCTTACTACCTTGAGGGCAAAAACTGTTTTCTCTCAGTCAAGAACTATTTTTTCCTTCCATACTAAGCTCTGATTCATTCACTGGAACGGAGAAATAACTATCAAATATTCTTGAATGCTAGTTTCCCCCTGGGGTGCTGCCATAAGTGTCTCAGTGTCTCGGCTGTCTTTTGGTGGCATACCCATCATTCTCTGATACAATGTTAAAACCAATGTTTTTAAATGAAAATATTCAACTGAGCTCATGCTGAGTAGCACAGATCACCTTTATCCTGTAAAAACCACCTCATTAATTCATATAGAAACATCTGTTTGTCTGAGTGTTTTCATAGCAGCAAAATTACTTCCTTCAAACCTAGACAGTGGGAAAGCATGTCTGTCTCTTCCTTTAGACACAGCAACACGGGAGCTGAAATGCATGTGTCTTCTCCTTGGCGTAGCCCCTGAGTTAAACATGGTAATTGGCAGATGGAAAATCCTGTATTCTAACTGCCGTGCTACAAATTTATCCACATGAATGACTGTCCTGTGGCATGGAAAGCGGGCTGGCTTTAGAGTGATGGGTGAACACTTAATGTCAGATGGATTTTAAAGCAATAATTCAGATGTGGGTTAGTAGAGCTTAGCTTGCCTGCTTTGGGGTGAGCTGAAATTTTCAGGAGTGTTATATGACACAATAAGGTGAACAGCTGCCTTCTTTTAGACTTTTTTTTTAACTGAAGCAAGGTTGATTTACAGTGTTGTGTTAGTTTCAGATGTACAGCAAAGTGATTCAGTTCTTTCTACATATCTATTTTTTGTCAGATTATTTTCCCTTATAGGTCATTACAAAGCACTGAGTATATTTCTCTGTGCTATATGAGCCTCTGCTGGTTTTCTGTTTTCTTTTTCGGCCAGGCTGCATGGCTTCCAAGATCTTAGTTCCCCAACAAGGGATTGAACCCGTGCCCTCTGCAGTAGAAGAATAGAGTCCTAACCAGCAGACAGCCAGGGAATTCCCGGCTATCTATTTCATATACAGTAGTGTGTATCTGTCAGTCCCAGCCTCCTAACTTATCCCTCTCCCCCTTTTCTCTCTGGTAACCATGAGTTTGTTTTCTATGTCCATGGGTCTTTTTCAGATCTTTGAATGCAATTCTCAACAGCTCTTTAGTTGAAGACCCTGACATGAGGATTTACCTATGGGGTTTCTTTTTTTTCCTCTTACATCTTTTTGATGTGGACCACTTTTAAAGTCTGTATTGAATTTGTTATAATATTCTTCTGTATTGTGTTTTGGTGTTTTGGCCACAAGCCCCGTGGGGTCTTAGCTCCTGGACCAGGGTTTGAGCCCACACTCCGTGCACTGGGAGGCGCAGTCTTAACAACTGGAGGCGGCCTCAGAGTGGCTAGGCTCCCTGTGCCCTCTGAGCAGCTCCCGAGACAGTAGTGACCGTGACCAGTAGGGGAGCATGTGTGGCCCCACGAGGAAGCCACAAAAATGTCCTCCTAGGAGGAAATTCTTCCATATATGACAGTAAAACCATCCCATAATCCATGTGTTTGAAGAAAACACATGTCCATGTATGGTTTAAGCGAACAACGTGACTACTGCGCTCAGAGATGGACAGGAGTGTGGAGGTTTCCCTTCATTTCAGCTGAACTGTGTTTCTCCCGAGTATAATACTACTGGACTCTTTGCTGCTAAGAAAAACAAGCTCTTGAGAAAATGTAGCAAAAAGCATCTCAGTCCCTTTCTTATTTTTTTCATTCATGATCTCTTGCACTTATTTTCCCTTTCGGAACTGAGGTTTACTGTACCTGATACCTCCGATTCTCTGGCACAAACTGGAATTTGCCTGGGGCCAACTCCACAGGGTCTCCATAGTCTGCAAACTTAAAACAAATCAGGATGCTTATTTCCATCAGTGAAAAAAAGGCAGCTGGTGACAGGCAAAAGTCTTTAATATATTATTTTGTCTTGTTTTGTATATTTCTGTGCAATCTCATTTTTTATGTGTCTTTTTTTAATTAATAGCTGATTTACAATGTTTCTGGTGTGCAACAGTGATTTAGTTATATAACCAAACATATATCTATTCTTTTTCAGATTCTTTTCCATTATAGGTTGCTGCTGCTGCTAAGTTGGTTCAGTCGTGTCCGACTCTGTGCAACCCCATAGATGGCAGCCCACCAGGCTCCCCCATCCCTGGGATTCTCCAGGCAAGAACACTGGAGTGGGTTGCCATTTCCTTCTCCAATGCATGAAAGTGAAAAGTGAAAGTGAAGTCACTCAGTCAAGTCTGACTCTTCGAAACCCCATGGACTGCAGCCCACCAGGCTCCTCCATCCATGGGATTTTCCAGGCAAGAGTACTGGAGTGGGGCGCCATTGCTTTCTCCGATTATAGGTTGAATATTACAATGTATTGAATATAGTTCTTATGCTATACAGTACTGGTCCTTGTTGTATATTTTATACATAGTGTGTGTCTGTTAATCCCCAACCCCTAATTTATCCCTCTTCCCTTTTCCCTTTTTGGTAACCAAAAGTTGTTTTCTCTGTCTGGTACAATGATTTCTTTAATCTATTTGTTTGCTAGTTATATCTTGGAGGTGAGTAACTAGGAGTTAATATCTCCAAACTTGGTGGATACAGGAATTAATTTTTCTCTTTGCTTGAAGATGACAGGGAGGTACCTGGGGGAAGAGTTGCGTAGCCAGAAGTGTCTAATAAGATGTTAGAAATGTCAATATGAAAGGAATATCAGTAAGTGACTGAAAAAGCACAAGCACTTAGGAAATTTTTCCTCCAATTCCTGGCTCCATCAGTGAGGCTTCCAGCACACTCTGATGGTTTCTAAAGTGTTGGAAAATATGATAATTTCTAGGCAGACAGTGATTTTTTTTTCTTGCACATATGCCATCTTGTTCTTTGGCATTTATGTACATAATCCACCCTGTAAGTATCACAAGCCGCTGCATCTTCCAGGATATTCCCAGAATACATGTGGCTTTCCTAGTATCAGAATAGCTCTTCTATGATTTTCAGTCCAAGACTTTCATCATGCTGAGGACGATCAAGGGTCTGAAGGGAAAACCTTGAGTTCCTAGGAAATGATTCCTATACAGGAACAGTAAATACCCTTAACTTGGAAATCACTGTTTACTTAGGTATGACAAACAACACTTGGCTGTGCTGGGTCTTAGTTGCGGCATGCAAAATCTAGTTCCCTGCCCAGGGATTGAACCCAGGGCCCGTGCGTTGGGAGCTTGGAATCTTAGCCACTGGGTCATCAGCTGTTTGGTGTTGTTCGGTCACTAAGTCATGTCTGACTCTGCAACTGCATGGACCGCAGCACACCAGGCTTCTCTGTCTTTTACTGTCTCCTGGAGTTTGCTCAAACTTATGTCCATTGAGTCAGACGTGCCATCCAACCATCTCATCCTCTGCTGCCCCTCTCTCCTTTTGCCTTCAGTCTTTCCCAGCATCAGGGTCTTTTCCAGTGAGTCAGGGAAGTCCCTCAACCAGAGTGCTTTGAAAATGACTTTTCTTATACTCTCACATAAAAGAGTAACAATGGTATTTCATAATAATAGTTATGAGAGCTAATAATTATCAAGTTCTTGCTCAGGTTCGCACTGTGCTGGGTAGTTTACAAATGTCACTTAAACCTTATAACCATCCTTTGGAGCGGATCAATTACTATCCCCAGTTTCTGAGATAGGGAGGGCAGCTGTACTCCATAAATGCTACACTATGGGACCAGCCCATGAACTCAGTTCTCATGAAAAGCCCATTAATGCTTTAAAGGGTAAATACATATTTGAGTAATTTCAACAGCGAACACTTCTACTCAGATGAACTTTATCATAAATTTCTAACCCTTGCAGGATACAGTCCTTGAACAGCAACAGGTAACAGGCTTCCCTGGTGGCTCAGATGGTAAAGAATTCACCTGCAATGCAGGAGACCCAGGCTCAATCCCTGGTCGGGAAGATCCCCTGGAGAAGGGAATGGCTACCCACTCCAGGATTCTTGCCTGAAGAATCCCATGGACATGGGAGGCTGGTGGGCCATGGTCCATGGGGTCGCAAAGAGTCAGACACGACTGAGCGACACTCTATTTACCAAACTAACACAGGAGTCCTACAGCAAGGAGTCTTCTGGAAGTACTTACTTCTGAAAGTCCGTTGGTGGGGATTTCAAAGCCTCTTGATTCAGAAAGGAAGAAGCAGAGGAAAAAGCACGTGAGCCCCTTCATCGTGCTGGGTGCCTCTGCCCAGCTCTCAGGCGGGGGGTCTGGGGAGGAGCCCAGTGTCCCCTGAACCACGATCAGACAGGGACAGCAGAGCAGTACAGTTGGGCTTTAAAAAGAAGAAAAGAGAAGAGAGCTCTCAAACTTTGCTCCAAACAGGACAAATATTTGTTCTGGAGTTCAAACTTAAGCTCTGGGGGTGGATCAGATGCCCAGAGGTTATTCAAACAGCCAAGCCAGAGGCAGTCCCTGGGCTGTGAGAGTATGTCAGGGTCAGATGGATGTGCGGTTTTATTTTCTACTGATTTCTGTTCATCTTAAAATCAAAGAGATCTAAAGGTCAGTGTCATCCTCTTTGAAAGACTAGGTGAGGAACTTTCCCAAGAAACTGAGTCAGATGGGGAAAACCTAAAGTTAAAAAGTTTCTGGAAACAAAATCCTTTGGTTTAAGTGAAAGCAGGAGGAATTTAGGGAAAGGAGGAGAAGAAACCCCAGAGTTTCTGAGCAAAGCATTCATGAGCAGTGCTTTTTTTCCCTCTCCCTTTGATTACCGAGAACCTATTTCTTGAAAGAACTGGGTGAGAAGCAGTATGGGAGGCACGCCCTGCAGCGAGGAAACTTGAGGAACATCTTTGATGAAGAGAACAGTCTATTCCCACTGCTTCCGGTCAGGCTCACTCAGGTCGGTGGAGAATCAGCTCCCCTAGTCCCAGAACCAGGGACAGCCCAGCCTGGAATCCCTTCCTGCTTACGGTCAGGAATCCTAGTAACACTGATGACTAGGATTCATGAAGTTCTCTGTGGTATCGGTCTCTTTTACTTGCATTAACTTTAGCCCGTTACTTTTCAGCTATGAAGGAGAAGACAATGGCACCCCACTCCAGTACTCTTGCCTGGAAAACCCCTGGACGGAGGAGCCTGGAAGGTCCATGGGGTCGCTGAGGGTCAGACGCAACTGAGCGACATCACTTTCACTTTTCACTTCCATGCATTAGAGAAGGAAATGGCAACCCACTCCAGTACTCTTGCCTGGAGAATCCCAGGGATGGGGGAGCCTGATGGGCTGCCGTCTATGGAGTTGACACGACTGAAGTGACTTAGCAGTTTCAGCTGTGAAAGAGCCATATCAGGTGTGTACTACATTTATCTCCATTCACAATGGAGGAAAAGAAGATTTGGTAATTGATTCCCCATCTCACAGTCAGCAAGTGGAGACTTGATTCAAGGTTGAGAATCAAGGTTCAGTAGGTCCCAGGAGAGGCGCCCTGGGATCGGGCTTCTGGGTGTGAATTTAAAGTTTACCTGTGGTCCCCAAGCTGGGTGACCAGTCTATTTGATGAAACTTTTTCTTGAGCCTCTACTCCAGACATCTGCTTTCACACAGCCAGGCTGTGGACCTCAGTCTGGCCAGCTCCCGTGTCTTTTCTGGCAGTTTCCTTTACCAGGATGGAACCACCGCCTTTCTGTCTAGCACTTGGTCAGGAAGCTGCTGCTGAAATAATTTCTCTAGAAGTTCACTAACACAAGGGAACTTGCACCCCATGAAAATAGGAAGTCTGTGATAACCCGTGTGACCTACGATATAGGGCTGTTTCTACTAAATCGGTACGACTAGACTTGGCTGCTTTCCACGGACCTGACACTCACTGTGTGGACTGCAGTGAACCCAGGACAAACAGATCACTTTTCTGAGATTGTCTTCTGGTTTGCTTTAAAGGGACATGGCTTAAAGTTTATTTCAAAAACAAGGCAAGTGGAAAGAGAAAATAAAAAACCATGCCAAAGAAGATAAATTGACATTCAAATAACGCAAGATGATCTTTAAAAAATGACAAATTTGTGAAATCCAAGTACATGCCCAAAATAACTGGGAGTGTTCCTTCAAATGTACTATAAATGCGAATGGATTAAATTTATCTGTAAGATTATGAAGGGTTACTGATTTTTTTTAAAATGTTCAACTGTATGCTGTCTCTAAGATTTACATTTTATCTCCAAGGGACAAAAGCAGACTGAAAGTTGAGACTGCATTAAAATCTCTTATTTTTTCTAAATACTTGAAAATGGAGGTTACAAAGATGGTATCAGGTTAAGACAGACGTTATAGCAAATAATAATAAAAGAAAGAGGATAATTAAATCTAAGATTAGTAACTGTGCACATCATTGTGAAGTGCCTCTCTCTAGAAATTGTTCATCTAGCAAAACTAAAACCCTGTCCCCAGTAACCAATAATTCTCCATTCCGCCTGCCCCCAGCTCCTGGCAACCACCATTCGACTTGTTTTTTCTATGAGTATGATTACCTTACATACCTCATGTAAGTGGAATCATCCAGTATTTGTCCTTTTGTGACTGGCCTATTTAACTTAGCATAACGTTCTCAAGGTATATTCATGTTCTCATTTACGTCAGGATTTCCTTCTCTATTTATCAGATGTCCCTGGCAGTCCAAGTGGTTAAGACTTCGCCTTCCAAAGTGGGTTCTATCCCTGGTCAGGGAGCTAAGATCAAAAAAAAAGACAAAACATCAAACACAAGCAATATTGTAACAAATTCAATAAAGACATCGAAAAAATGGTCCACATAAAAAAGGCTGAATATAATAATCTACTGTATGTATATATCACATTTTCTTTATCCATTCATCCTGCCATGAACACTTGGCTTACTGCCATTAAACAAGTATGTTTTAAATTTTCCTCTCTAATATTTCACAATTAAACATTTAAAAAACAATTTAAAGAGCAAAGAAAACATTCCAAATCAGTTAAAAATATTTTCAGCAAGGAATACAGGTAACCTTGGGAGAACAAAGAAAATCACTTGTTTTACACACTGTTTAAGTAAAATAGAGCTCTAAGCTAACCAGATAAACCTATTAGTTGAAGACAGAGCAGCGTTTGCGATGAGTGAAGATGACGTGGGGTCTGACCCCGGATAGTACTGATTTGGTTTTGTTAAGCGTGTACTAAATGACTTTGGTAGTGAATTTACACACACACCCCGCTCCCCCACCCCCCACCCCCAAATGCTTGGTCTCAGCTAAGAGTGAACGTGGTAAGCATTTCTGGGAACACATTAGTTGATCTGGATTCCACTTCCTTCCATTCCCACTGTCATTACATTCATTAATTTTCTGGAATGCTAGAGGATGTCTTGGCTACACTTTCTGAATCCATCACCCTCACACCATGGCTGAACGCAGCACCCAGGTGCCACTCTGAAGCAGTTACTCCCTGCTCCAGAGTCTCCACTCTCTTCCTCTAGAAGATCCAGCCAGGAGTGATTTCACAGTGGTCACCCACTACCTTCGGCCTGATCTCCAAGTGACCTACACACCACAAAGTGAAAGTCACTCAGTCGTGATCGACTCTTTTCGACCCCATGGACTATATAGTCCATGGAATTCTCTGGGCCAGAATACTGGAGTGGGTAGTTGTTCCCTTCTCCAGGGGATTTTCCCAACCCAGGGACTGAACCCAGATCTCCAGCAGTGCCGGCGGACTCTTTACCAGCTGAGCCGTAAGGGAAGCCCAGGAGCACTGCAGTGGGTAGCCTATCCCTTCTCCAGCAGATCTTCCTGACCCAGGAATCAATTGGGGTCTCCTACACTGCAGGTGGATTCTTTACCAGCTGAGCTAGCAGGGAAGCCCTACACCCAACAAAGCCAGACGATTTGCTCAGCTCCAAACCGTTCATCCAAGGGCTTCCCGACACAGCTCCCTTGCTTGCACTTCCCACCTTCTCCTCCAGTGTCCATCTGTCAGCATCACATCCCCTTTCAAAGGTCATCTTCACTGCGACTTCTGTCAGCAACATGCTGCGGCTTCCTCTGGCTGACATTCATCACTCGTGTCATTGGGGGCATGTCTGCAGCACACAGCTCCCTGCCCTGCTACACGTCCTCAAGCACAGAGACCACACACACCTTCATCCACCGCTCTTTACGGAGAAAGACAAATACTGCACGATATCACTTATATGTGGAATCTAAACTGTGATGCAAATGTACTTGTCTACAAAACAGAAACTGACTCAGAAGCATAGAGAACAGACTTGTGGTTACCAAGGGGAAAAGGAGGGGGAGGGGTGGCTTGGGAGCTTGGGATCAGCAGATGCAAACTCTTGCCTATGGAATGGATAAACATCAAGGTCCTATGGAGAGCACAGGGAGCTGTATTCAATATCCTGTGATAAGTCATAATGGAGAAGAATAGGAAAAAGAGTATGTATGTATATATATATATATATATATATATATATATATATGTATAACTGAATCACCTTGCTATACAGCAGACGCTAACCCAACACTGTCAACCAACTATATTTCAATAAACTAAGCTAAAAAGCCCAGTCTTTACAGATAGCCTACTGTGTGCCTGGCACTGTGTGCAACAGTCACCACAGTGCCTTTGAACATAACTGACCCTGAAGTATCAACACTGACTTGAACCACTCTTGGAAGGTGATCTGCCCCAAAAGTAATAACTCTTTCCTGTCATATGTTGTCCTTTTCAAAATATTTTTGCATCAGGCTCTTTTGTTTCCAGTAATGGAACATGATGTGCTCAGTCGTGTCCGACTCTTCGTGACCCCAAGGACTGCAGCCCACCAGGCTCCTCTGTCCATGAGATTTCCCAGGCAGGAATACTGGAGTCGGTTGCCATTTCCTCCTCGAGGGGATTTTTCCCGACTCAGGTATCGAACCCAAGTCTCCTGCATTAGCAGGCAGATTCTTAAGCTGAGCCACATGGGAAGCCCCAACGGGACATGACACCATCTTCAAAATCTAGAGTCTGTCTCTTACTAGATTAGTGACTGTAGCAGATTTCCTCTCTCTGTAAATCAGTTTCTTCACCGGTAAAATGGGGCTGTACCATCATGTCATGGTGCAGCAGGGAGGAAGAGTGGACCAAGAGAACGAGATCAGGTGCTGGCACAGAGCGAGTGGCTGTCCTGTGCTTGCGTCACTACTGCTACTGTTCTAAACAGCAAAAGAAAACTCGCCTGAAACATAAAATACAATCACAGAGCATGTTACTGAGAGTTGCCTGTATTTTTCTGCCCAGGTTTTCCCATCGGCCTTAGAAATTGCACGGTGCTATTCTTTCTGGGAAGATATATCTTCTGGATGCTGGAAGTGAGAAAACCACTCCTTCCCTCCCTTGTGTGCAGGCGGGGCTGGGGGAACGCCCAGCCAAGTGGGTGCCTCAACCCGGCCCTCATGGAAAAGTGCCATCATCACAGCTTTGTATCCTCCACTGAGATAATGACTATTCAGACCTTACTGCATGTTTTGCAAACATGAGTTCCAAAATTCTGGCCCCTTCCGTTGATCAGTTCCTTTTGATGACTGTAATCTGGTATTTGGAATGACCTTAGGACAAGTCAAGCTAAGAGCAGCCTGAGCCAGGCTTCTCTTTTTATGCTGATGACCTATCTCCAAATTCCAAGGTCATGAAAAGAAAACCCACCACGTTTGATCTCTCTCGCCACCCGGAAGTGCCAGGTTCCCTACCAGGGCAGGTGTGTATGCAGGTCATGGGGTTCTGCACCTGGGCTCCTTCCACTAGCCTTGGGCCTGGGTGGCTGTCACTGGTGAATAGAAGGTATCCATTGTTACCTTCCATTGGTATTTACACAGTCTGGATTTATAGCATGGAAATCGCTACCACAAATGCTGCAGGAATATTCACTTCCATAGATATGAGAATCGGTAGAAAATCTAAGAGAAAAAAATTTCAGTACATTTCATAATGTTTAAATAAAAGAATAACTCATTTATTGCCCAATAAGAATTCTCAGGAATATCAATACACTTGGGTTTGTGGCTCTGAGTGTAAGTTTTGGCAGCTTAAATAACAGTGTCGCGATAATTATCACACAATTACAAAATCCAGTTTTAGTTCTACTGTTGTAAAAGAGAATACTTTTAAAAGTCTAAAGTCAAAAGTTAATATAACTTACAAACAGCTGTATCTGACCCTTACCTGCTTGTTCAGATGGGGTGTGATATGGACCAGGCCTGCTTTCTACACGTATTTGAACTAAGATGCCTTTTTCTTTATCATAGTCAGGTTAAGATATTTTGCATTAGGTTCTTCAAGGATTTTTTTTTTTAATTTCTCAAGATGCTACTCTATCATTCTGTCACGTCTTTTTTCTTCTCAAAAGATACACCCATCTGAATGCAGAGTTCAAACAATAGCAAGGAGAGATAAGAAAGCCTTCCTAAGTGAATAATGCAAAGAAATAGAGGAAAACAATAGAATGGAAAAGCCTAGAGATCTCTTCAAGAAAATTAGAGATACCAAGGGAACATTTTATGCAAAGATGGGCTCAATAAAGGACAGAAGCATAAGATATTAAGAAGAGGTGGCAAGAATACACAGAAGAACTGTACAAAAAGATCTTAATGGCCCAGATAACCACTATGGTGTGAACACTCACCTAGAGCCTGACATCCTGGAGTGCAAAGTCAGGTCGGCCTTAAGAAGCATCACTAGGCATAATAAAGCTAGTGGAGGTGATGGAATCCCAGCTGAGCTTTTTCAAATCCTAAAAGATGATGCTTGGAAAGTGCTGTACTCAATATATGCCAGCAAATTTGGAAAACTCAGCAGTGGTCACAGGACTGGAAAAAGTCAGTTTCCATTCCAATCCCAAAGGAAAGGCAATGCCAAAGAATGTTCAAACTACCACACAATTGCACTCATCTCCCACACTAGCAAAGTAATGCTCAAAATTCTCCAAGCAAGGCTTCAACAGTACGTGAACTGAGAACTTTCGGGTGTTCAACCTGGATTTAGAAAAGGCAGAGGAACCAGAGATCAAATTGCCAACATCCACTGGATCATAGAAAAAGCAAGAGAATTCCAGAAGAACATCTATTGCTTCTTTATTGACTATGCTAAAGCCTTTGACTGTGTGGATCACAACAACTGAAAAATTCTTAAAGAGATGAGAATACCAGACCTCCTTACCTGTCTCCTGAGAAACTTGTATCCAGGTCAAGAAGCGACTGTTAGAACTGGACTTGGAATAACAGACTGGTTCTAAATTGAGAAAGGAGTATGTCAAGGCTGTATACTGTCACCCTGCTTATTTAACTTATATGAAGAATACATCATTCGAAATGCCAGGCTGAATGAAGCATAAGCTGGAATCAAGATTGCTGCAGTCCCTGGGGTCACAAAGAGTCATACACGACTGAGTGACTGAACAACAACAAGCATAAGTGTGGGTTACTGTAATTTGGGGACAGAACATAAATTTCAGAAGAAAAATGTTAGAAATTGGATAGAGCTTGCATGAGCCAAAAATACAAAGTTAGAGTGTGTGATGCGAGATACTTTAAAATTTTTTTAAATTTTATATTGGAGTATAGTTGATTTACAATGTTGTGTTGTTCAATTGCTCAGTCATGTCCAACTCTTTGCAACCCCGTGGACTGCAACACGCCTTGCTTCCCCGTCCTTCACCATCTCCTGGAGTTTGCTTAAACTCATGTCCATTGAGTCAGTTATGCCATCCAACCATCTCATCCTCCATCGTCCCCTTCTCCTCCTGCCTTCAATCTTTCTCAGCATCAGGGTCTTTTCCAATGAGCCAGTTTGGCATCAGGCGGCCAAAGTATTGGAGCTTCAGCTTCAGCATAAGTCCTTCCAATGAACATTCAGAGTTGATTTCCTTTAGGACAGACTGGTTTGATCTCCTTGCAGGCCAAGGATTTCTCAAGAGTCTTCTCCAACTCCACAGTTCAAAAGCATCAGTTCTTCGGTGCTCAACCTTCTTTATGGTCCAGCTCTCACACAATGATGTTGTGTTAGTTGGAGATACACAGCAGAACGATTCAGTTATCTGATTCTTTTTCAGATTCTTTTCCCATAAAGTTATTACAGAGTACTGAGTAGAGTTCCCTGTGCTATACAGTAGGAATAAATAAATAGATCCCAACACCAAAATGCACCTTTAAAACTACGTCTGAGGGACTTTGCTAGTGGTTTACTGGTTAAGACTGCACTGCCCCCACCACTCCCCTAAAATTAGTCTTTGTTTAAAAAATAAAATGAAATAAAAATAAAACTATGTCTAGAGCACATGGAAAAAAATGAAGAATACTAGGCCTGCAGCCAGGGAAAGCAAGGTAAAGTCAACTAGGAGTTTATTTACTTTGGCTTTTCCTTAGAATGGGACCATCAACAGAAGGAGGAGCATGAGCCATGGATTAAGAGTGAAATAAACCTGGGAGGAATGTGGTGGTAATAAGGCTACACTGCACTAATTTAAATTAACCATGTCTTGGTCCACACTAAGGGCCAAGGGAACCAAAAGAAGTTTCAGAGAAACAGCTTGTAAATAAAGAAGACATTTAGATGTTATACATTATAGGTTTTGGAGCTTAAGGTTGATTTTATTTTTAGTTATTTATTTTATTAAAGTTTTTTTCAATGTGGACCATTTTCAATGTCTTTACTGAATTTGTTACAATACTCTTTCTGTTTTATGTTTTGTTTTTTTGAGGTATGTGGGATCTTAGTTCCCTGGCCAGGGATCGAACCTACAGCCCCAGGACTGGAAGATGAAGTCTCAACCACTGGACCACCAGGGAAGCCCCTTGAGGTTGATTTTATTTTGAAAAAAAAAAAAAAGCCTGAGTGAATGAAACCATTCAAAGAGGGTTTAATAACTAGAAAAGGGAGCAGTCTGACAAGGTTCTATGTGTGTGGAAAGGGTTTGATGACTAGGGCTCCCTAGATTCTGCAAGACAGGAATAGGGTGGGAGGAACACGGGGTGATGAGTCAGAATGGGATTCAGGGGGTGAATGGACAAGAGAAGGCAAAGCAGGCCAGCCTGAGGTCCGAAGTCCTAGAAGGTGGGTGCACAGGAGGCAGAAGGGGGATCTGAAGACCACAGGAAGTTATGAGTGCCGTAAAGACCTTCTCAAGGGTCAGGAAGCAGGAGGGACCAAGCCACCTGCAGGTGAGTGCTGGTGCTGGCTGAAGGCCAAACCAGAGGCGAGGGCCCAAGCCTGGCCAGGCACTGAAGGGCCATCTCACCTGTCACCAGAGCCAGGGGCTGGTAACACACACACAATCCATTAACACAATCATGTATCACAGCCTAACTTTCCCCCTTGATTTGTGAGTTTGGGAAAGGCAAATGGCCATTTCCTGCCCTGCCTAAAGGATCGCTGATTATACAATGCTTGATCAAACTAACTTCAGTTCTTTTTATCCCAATGTTTCTGCAGTGGGAACCCAGAGTTCTTATAGACACAAATGAATTCTAACATGCTTATCATGGACAAGGTGGAAAATGAAAGCGAATGAGCTTTCCAAGCCTTCATTACGGAACCTGTTGTTTGAACAAACCCAAGCAGAAAAGCTCTGATGAGTAGATTCATGTTAACATGAAGGAATAGATTTTGTGGTGAGAAAACGAATCGTAAAACTCATGGAGCATGTTCAAATGAAAGAAACTTGACATAGAAGGGAATTAGCAGCAAAGAGGGTGCTAACTTGATGACATAATGGAAATATCATGACTATATCATGACTGTGGCATGATTATGCAACTCTATATATCTGTCAAAATTTATCCAACTACACACTTAAAATTGCTGAATTGTGTTGTATACACATTGCTGTTTTTCTTTAGTCTCTCAGTCATTTCCGACTCTTTGAGACCCCATGGACTGTAGCCCCAAAGCCTCCTTCATCCATGAGAGTTCCCAAGCAACAACACTGCGGTGGTTGCCATTTCCTTCTCCTGTATGTGCGCTATATCTCAGTAATAATGCTGATTGAAAGAATGAAACAAACAAATATATACTTGAAGTAGACTTGAACGAAATGCTGGACAAAATTTCAGACAAGTTGTTGGAAAGGGTGACTAATATTTGGAAGACAGGTTGAGAATTGAAAGACATCTTGATAGGCAAAAGTAAATTGCAGTAAAGGGTCAGGGCATTCTCCAGTGTAGACTCTACCTGGAAAACTGCATTCATTTCTGAACGAAATAGCATGAGGGACTCTAAGAAATTAGAGATAAACCACTGGACAGTAGTCAGGCTTGTTACAGATTTGAAAACTGGGTCATATGAGAGCATAATGCTTTACATAATTTAGGAAAAGAGCCGCACAAAAATGAGAAGACGGAATAGCATCCAAGTTTGAAGCCCCCTGGCCAAAGTGGAGGTTCATTATGGGGTTATAGTTCTATGTAGATACTAAAGCAGAACAGAGGGAAAATTCAGAAGGCAGGCAAAGAATATGCAAGCTGGAAGGAGCCGGGCAGGCAGCCAGTCTCTGTGGCAGGAAAATGAACAAGACCAACCCTGCTGGGAGGCTGTGGTGGAGAGAATGGAAAAGTGAGGAAGAGTACATTATTTAGATGTTTATGTCTGGAAATGACATATGTCATTTCCGTCCACAGTTCACTGGCCAGAGGAAGGCAACACAGGAAGGCTTCATTTCAGTGGGGCTGGGAAAGGCAGTCTTTCTCAGGGCGCAGATGGTGAAGAATCTGCCTGCAATGCAGGAGATCTGGGTTCAGTCCCTGGGTTGGGGAGATTCCCTGGAGAAGGGAATGGCTACCCACTCCAGTATTCTTGCCTGGAAAATTCCATGGACAGAGGAGCGTGGCGGGCCCCAGTCCATAGGGTCACAGAAATCTGGGCGCCACTGAGTGACTGATACTTTCACTTTCACTTTCTATGCCAGGAAGTAGGAGGAAGCTGCGCTTTGGTACCCAAAAACCAGCAGAGGAAAGGTAGAACCGAGACTGAGGGCTCAGCAAGATGAAAAGTAGATGCTACCATAAAAATAAGACATAGAATTTGCAGAAATTTGGGGAGGCCCTTGTACCATGCATGGAACAGCACATTCAGACAGTGTTTACGTCAACAGAAAAGGTGCGCAGCTGACAAGAGGTGAGCAGGCATCAGGAGTCTGCATTTTCCATCATGCCCTGCAGCTGCCCTTAGGCACCCAGCAGCACTGCTGACTTTACCAGAAGCCGCTGCGTCGCATAATGAAGGAAGGAAATCTCTGAGATCCTATGATAAATAGGGTGGTCTCTTCCAGGACACGTGGTGGGGCGCAGTATTTTCAATAGAAAGCTGCTGTGCAGAATCAAGAAAAGGGGGCACGGGGCTGGGAGAGTCTGAAAGAATGACTTTAGAGCTGTTGCTTAGAGGGGGAAAGATTCTGGTTTTATTCAAAGTTTCTACCTTTACTGTAACTCCCAAGTCTATGCAGATGACACCACCCTCATGGCAGAAAGTGAAGAGGAGCTAAAAAGCCTCTTGATGAAAGTGAAAGAGGAGAGTGAAAAAGTTGGCTTAAAGCTCAACATTCAGAAAACGAAGATCATGGCATCTGGGCCCATCACTTCACGGGAAATAGATGGGGAAACAGTGGAAACAGTGTCAGACTTTATTTTTGGGGGCTCCAAAAGCACTGCACATGGTGACTGCAGCCATGAAATTAAAAGACGCTTATTCCTTGGAAGGAAAGCTATGATCAACCTAGATAGCATATTCAAAAGCAGAGACATTACTTTGCCAACAAAGGTCCATCTAGTCAAGGCTGTGGTTTTTCCAGTAGTCATGTATGGATGTGAGAGTTGGATTGTGAAGAAGGCTGAACGCCAAAGAATTGATGCTTTTGAACTGTGGTGTTGGAAAAGACTCTTGAGAGTCCCTTGGACTGCAAGGAGATCCAACCGGTCCATTCTGAAGGAGATCAGCCCTGGGATTTCTTAGGAAGGAATGATGCTAAAGCAGAAACTTCAGTACTTGGCCACCTCATGCGAAGAGTTGACTCATTGGAAAAGACTCTGATGCTGGGAAGGATTGGGGGCAGGAGGAAAAGGGGATGACAGAGGATGAGATGGCTGGATGCCATCACGGACTCGATGAACGTGAGTCTGAATGAACTCCAGGAGTTGGTGATGGACAGGGAGGCCTGGCGTGCTGCGATTCATGGGGTCGCAAAGAGTCGGACACGACTGAGCTACTGAACTGAACTGACTGAAGTCTATCCAAAGTGGCGTTTAGATGGTGTGGGTCTGCAATTCCAGGTCAGTAAATTACTGGACAAGCCCCTGCTGCTGGGAAAGACTGAGGCAAAAGGAGAAGAGAGCAGCAGAGAGGATTATATGGTTAGAGAGCATCACCAACTCAATGGACATGAACTTGATCAAACTCCAGGAGGTAGTGGAGGGCAGGGAAGGCTGGAATGCTGCAGTCCATGGGGTCCTAAGGAGTCAGACGAGGCTAAGCGATTGAACAAATCACTGGAAATTTTGTGTGTGTGTGTAACTCCACTAGATGGCGCAAGGTGCTCACCTATTTTGAGATGATATACCCATAACTTGGAGAAGACTCTTGAGATTCCCTTGGACTGCAAGGAGATCAAACCAATCAATCCTAAAGGAAATCGATCCTGAATATTCATCGGAAGAACTGATGCTGAAGCTGAAACTCCCAGCATCAGGGTCTTTTCTTATAAGTCAGCACCACAGTTCAAAAGTATTGATTCTTCAGCATTCAGCTTTCTTTATAGTCCAACTCTCACATCCATACATGACTACTGGAAAAACCATAGCTTCAACTAGACGGACCTTTGTTGGCAAAGTAATAATCTCTGCTTTTTAATATGCTGTCTAGGTTGGTCATAGCTTTACTTCCAAGGAGCATGTGTCTTTTAATTTCATGGCTGCAATCACTATCTGCAGTGATTTTGGAGCCTCCCAAAATAAAGTCTCTCACTGTTTCCATTGTTTCCCCATCTATTTGCCATGAAGTGATGGGAGTGGATGCCAAGATCTTAGTTTTCTGAATGTTGAGCTTTAAGCCAACTTTTTCACTTTCATCAAGAGGCTCTTTAGTTCTTCACTTTCTGCCATAAGGGTAGTGTCATCTGCCTATCTGAGGTTATTGATATTTTTCCTGGAAATCTTGATTCCAGCTTGTGCTTCATCCAGCCCAGCATTTCACATGATATACTCTGCATATAAGTTAAATAAGCAGGGTGACAATATACAACCTTGACGTTCTCCTTTCTCCATTTGGAATCAGTCTGTTGTTTAATGTCCAGTTCTAACTGTTGCTTCTTGACCTGCATACAGATTTCTCAGGAGGCAGGTCAGGTGGTCTGGTATTCCCACCTCTTTAAGAATTTTTCAGTTTGTTGTGATCCACAGTCAAATGCTTTGGTGTAGTCAATAAAGCAGAAGCAGATGTTTTTCTGGAACTCTCTTGCTTTTTTTTTGATGATCCAATGGATGTTGGCAATTTGATCTCTGGTTCCTCTGCCTTTTCTAAATCCAGCTTGAACCTCTGGAAGTTCATGGTTCACGGACTGTTGAAGCCTTGCTTGGAGAATTTTGAGCATCACTTTGCTAGTGTGTGAGATGAGTGCAATTGTGTGGTAATTTGAACATTCTTTGGCATTGGCTGAAACTCCAGTACTTTGGCTGAAACTCCAATAATTTGGCCACCTGATGCAAAGAACTGACTCATTGGAAAAGACCCTGATGTTGGGAAAGATTGAAGGCGAGAGGAGAAGGGGACGACAGAAGATGAGACGGCTGGATGGCATCACTGACTCGATGGACATGAGCTTGAACAAGCTTCAGGAGTTGGTGATGGACAGGGAAGCCTGGCGTGCTGCAGTCCATGGGGTCACAAAGAATTGGAAGTGACTGAAACTGAACTGATGCTGGGGAAGATTGAAGGCAGGAAGAGAAGAGGATGACAGAGGACAGGATGGTTGGATGGCATCACCGACTCAGTGCACATGAGTTTGAGCAAGCTCTGGGAGATGGTGAAGAGTTATGTGAGAGGAGCCAAACATGACTGAGTGACCGAACAACAACAGTGGTCCCTGTGGGTCTCCTTGCTGGCCCAGCGGTAAGGAATCTGCCTGCAATGTAAGAGACACAAGTTCGATCCCTGGGCCAGGAAGATCCCCTGGAGAAGGAAATGGCAACCCTTCCCGTATTCTTGCCTGGGAAATCCCATGGACAGAAAAGCCTGGTGAGCCCCTGTCCATGGGTCAAAAAAGAGTCAGACATGACCTAGTGACTAAAGGGCAACGACAGAATGATCCTTGTGCAAAATAGGGGACCAAAAGTTTAAAGTAAAACCTTGACCAGGCGGTAGGTAGACAGGAACTCCTGTGTCCTTCTAGAATAGTCACAGGAGCTCTCCTTTAGTGGCATTGCATAGGCACACACCTAATACACCAGAGTCAACTATGCAGCATTCCCTTCAAAAACACTGGCTTCACCACACACTAAAACTACGGATTCCAACAAACAAGGCATACAACTCATGAATACAGAAGACAGATTCATTTTTAAGTCTTACTCAGAAGCTGCACTTATGAAACGGAAGCAGTGGATAAGTACGTAGTATAAATAATCAGCCAGTCGAGCAAGCGGCATTCACGAAAATACCTTCTATACACCAGTATCCTGACTGAGGCGGGGGTAGGGGGAGAACTCTGGAGGGGGGCTGGCTTGGTTTCCCTTCTGAACAGGCTGCTGGCATGCTTTCCTGGGGCTTCCCAGGTGGCACTAATGGTAAAGAACTTGCCTGCCAAAGCAGGAGACGTAAGAGACTGCGGTTTAATCCCTGGGTCCGGAAGATGCCCTGGAAGGTAAATGGCTACCCACTCCAGTCTCCTCTTGCCTGGAGGAGCCCAAGGACAGGGGAGCCTGGGGGCGTCAGTCCATGAGGTTGCAAAGAGTCAAGAGCACTGAAATGGCTTAGTGTGCACTCCCCTGGGGTTCCCTCCAGGTGCAAGTGCCTTGGCAGAGGCCTGTCTGAAGATGCTCAGTGGCTGGCTCAACTGCTGGCATCCTGCCTTGTGGTCCCTCCACTGGGTCCTGTTGAGTGTCCCTCCGTGCATGGAAAGCAAGTGACCCCAGGCCAGCCGCCTCCAAGGGACGCCCACCTACTCCTGAGAATGTGCCCACGTGCACGGACCACATATAGCTGACCCCTCAGTCTGCCCTCTCCCCTCTTGGATAGCTTCAGCCAGCCTCTTGGGGTGAGGAGGTGCCAGACCCCCCCAGCAACCTTCCCCAAAGAGGTCCTCGACCTCAGTCTTTCCAGCATCGGCCCTGGAGGAGGTGATGGCTGAGGGGGCACAGAAGTGGCATGGGGATGCATCTCCTTAAGACCTGCCTGGAGGCAGCACACATTTTGCAGCGCGGTGTGATGTACCATCTTGTTCTTGACATTGGGGTGTCTGCAGAAAGAGCCTTTCCTCTCTCCTTGGAAGTGAAAAGCACAGGCTTTGGGTTGTTGTTGTTCAGTCACTCAGTTGTGTCTGACTCTTTGTGATCCCATGGACTGGAGCTCGCCAGTCCTCTGTCCGTGAGATTCTCCAGGCAAGAATACTGGAGTGGGTTGCCATTTCCTTCTCCAGGGGATCTTCTGACCCATGGATCAAATCTCGGTCGCCTGCATTGGCAGATGTATTCTTTACTGCTGAGCCACCAGGGAGGATGCCAAGGAAGCCTTCTGATGGTGTGGTAGGATAAATAAGAGCCCCAAAGATCTTCAGATCTGAATTCCCAGAACCCGTGAATAAATAACTTATCTGGCACAAGGGATTTTGCAGACGAGATTAAGTGATCTTGAGATGAGGACATTATCCCAGGTTATCTGGGTGGACCCAAGGTGATCCCTGGGATCCCTGTAAGACAAAGTGGGGGATGACAGGTCAGGGTCAGAGAGGAGGTGTAAGGCTGGGAGCAGAGGCTGGAGGGATGTGGGCCTGTGAGCCAAGGTGAGCCCTATGTACCCCCAGAATCTGGAGAAGACAAGGAAACACTTCTCCCCGCAGCCCCAGGAGAAACACAGCCCTGTCCACCCATTTTAAGACTTCAGACTATCAGAGCTTTAAGAGACTGCATTTGCGTCGTTAAAGCCACTAAGTTTGTGGTCATCTATCACAGCAGCCACAGGAAACCAGTCCAGATGTTCATGGAGCATCCGTCAGGGATAAACATCATCGATGCATAATATAAATGTGTGTGTTAGTCACTCAGTCGTGTCCGACTCTTCATGACCCCATGGACTCCTCTGTCCATAGGATTCTCAAGACAAGAATACCGGAGTGGATTGCCATTTCCTTCTCCAGTAATACAAATATGTCATAGCAAATGATTGTTCCCTGTTGTGACATTATCCCTGATGACATTATCTCAACAGGAGTCTTGGTACAAGGGGGATATAATGGTATTCCTATGTAAAAATGGTAAAATCATGGCAGTATAAAAATAAAAGGAGAGTCCATTCCAAGATCATACTACATAGTTGGTGGCATTTCCAATGATGTATTTCATGACTTTAAAATTTTAGAGTGTAGCAAAGATGGCTTCCCTTGTGGCTCAGCTGGTTAAGAATCTGCCTGCAATTTGGGAGACCTGGCTTCGATCCCTGGGTTGGGAAGATCCCCTGGAGAAGGGAACGGCTGCCCACACCAGTATTCTGGCCTGGAGAATTCCACGGACTGTGTAGTCCATGGGGTCACAAAGAGTAGGACACAACTGACTGACTTTCACTTTCACTTCAAAGGTGGAATAGTCAACAAGAGCACAGAAGCCTTGTGAGGAAATAGCATCTACGGAGCTGTTCTGAGGGTCAGACAGCCATGGATTTATGACTTCTTAGCTCCATCATTTCCAACTCTGGCACCTGGCAGAGGACCTCGCCATCCTCAAGTCACCTTTTTACCTGTGTGTTAGAGATGGCCCTGAGGAAGGAAGAAGCCACGGCGTGTTCAACACTCAGTGTCAACCGGCAAGTGACTGCATTGAGTGAGGCAAGTTGGCTGTACCTCTTGTATTCAGTTACAAAGTTATCTTAGCAAGATAGAATCATGAGTCTTAGCATGACACGACACTGGTATTTCATCTAAATGATGGTAAAAGCATGACTGCTGCTGCTGCTAAGTCGCTTCAGTCGTGTCTGACTCTGTGCGACCCCATAGACGGCAGCCCACCAGGCTCCCCCGTCCCTGGGATTCTCCAGGCAAGAACACTGGAGTAGGTTGCCATTGCCTTCTCCAATGCATGAAAGTGAAAAGTGAAAGGGAAGTCGCTCAGTCATATCCGACTCTTTGCGACCCCATGGACTGCAGCCCACCAGGCTCCTCCATCCATGGGATTTTCCAGGCAAGAGTACTGGAGTGGGGTGCCATTGCCTTCTCCGAAAAGCATGACTATATATATATATATTTTAAGACACTCCACTAGAAAGATAAATGACATAATCAGTGGCAGAGCTGAGAAATGACCCCGTATAGTAGGATTCCATTGGCCAACAGTGTTCTCTATTAGATATGACGTCATGCCTTATTGATAAGAGTAAGCCAAGAAAGAATGATTTTGTTCATTTTTGATAAGGAAGATCAAAAATAAAGGTGGTAACTATGGTCAGAGGGGGCGTCCCTGGTGGCTCAGAGGTAAAGAATCTGCCTGCAATGCAGCAGACCTTTCTTTTGGTCGGGAAGATCCCCTGGAGAAGGAAATGGGTACCCACTCCAGTATTCTTACTTGGAGAATCCCATGGACAGAGGAGCCTGGCGGGCTACAGTTTGTGGGGTCGCAAAGAGTCAGACATGACTGAGGGAGTTTCATTTTCAATGGTAAAAGGAACAAAATGACCACACCTCCCACACACAGATGAACAGCAGGAAAAAACCTTCCCTTCTCTTCCTACCACTTTCTCCACCTAGAGTCCCAAAGACATAGGGTACAATAAACTTTCTTTTTTCAGCTTTTGTTTTGAGATGGTTATGAATTCACAGGAAGTTGTAAAAATAGTGCATCAAGTCCATGTACCTTCCACTTGACTTCTCTGTTGGTAATATCTCACATGATTATAGCATAAGGTCAAAATCAGGGAAACTGTCATTGGTCCAACCCACAGACTTGCTCAGATCTCACCAGTTTTATATGCATTTGTGTGTGTGTGTAGCTAATTCTATGCATTTTATCACACGTGTAGACTTGTGTAACCACCACCACAGTCGATACAGGACAGTTTCATCACCCCAAAGGTGTCCCTGGAATTGTTAGCCTTTATAGTTATTCCCTCCATCCCTCAGTCCCTCCCTGCATCACTAAACCCTGGCAACCAGATGGGATGATGCAAGTGCCAACATGAACAGATCTATCAGTCAGCTCAGGTTGCTGTAACAAAACTCCACAGATGGGGGCTTAAACCACAGAAGTTAATTCTCAGATTCTAGAGCCTGGAAGTCCAAGACCAAGGTGCCAGCTGTTTCAGTTCCAGGTTACAGGTTCTCCTCCTGGAATGAAGACAGTCCCTTCTCACTGTGTCCTCAAAAGGTGGAGAAACGGTTCTGGTGTCTCCTCCTCTTCTTATAAGGGCACTAATCCCATTATGGAAGCCCCGCCCTCGTGACCTCATCTCGCACCGATCACCTCCCAAAGGCCCCAACTCCCAATACCATCTCACCGGGGGTTAGGACTCCAACATATGAGTTTTAGGTGGATGTAAACAGCCAATCCATAATACAGGTGATGACTGAGGACCAGTGGCTCCTCCCTGTCTACTCCCTAATGACTTTATGTAACTTAGGGCCCAGCCAACAGAGAGGAAATAAGGCCCCCAAAACCCCTAAATTGACTAAGAAAACAACGATAATTTTAAAGATCCACATGCATGGTTTGGGGGCTTCCCAGGTGGCTCTGTGGTAAAGAATCCGCCTGCCAGTGCAGGAGACATGGGTTTGATCTCTGGGTGGGGAAGATCCCCTGGAGAAGGAAATGGCAACCAACTCCAGTATTTGTGCCTGGGAAATCCCATGGACAGAGGAACCTGGTGGGCTACAGTCAAGGAGGTCACAAAAGAATTGGACACAACTTAGTGTCTAAACAACAACAATGCATGGTTTATCGTGAACGGGCAAGAGTGAAGTCCATGCTACACAGGAGGATGGGAACTCGGTATGGAGGTAACCCTGAGATACGGGGGACAGGATTACATATTTGGATCAGCAAGTGTGCACCTGTGAGAGTCATACCTGTGGCACGTGTTACACAGACAAGAACGTTTCTCCCTCACCAGCCAGGCAGTGAGCCTGTGAGCCGCGGAGAACGCGCGATGACAGCTCTCTTGTTAAGTCTTGATTTCAGGGAGTGTGATCTATCTCTTGGCACCAACCACAAAACCAACACTGTTTAGCTTGAGTCAAAACCCTTCCAAAGAGACACCTGCAGCTTTCAGTGAAGGTCTCTGGACATCTCCCAAGCTCTGTCTGGGAAGAAGGATCTGGCAGGTCGTCAGGGAGAAAACACATGCTGTGGATAAACTCCAAGCTTTGTGGGCTTCTCCATCCTCCATGCCTCAAGACAGGCGGCGCACTCACAGTTGGGCACCAAGGCAGGCTGATCCCTCATCTCTGTCACAGCATCAGCAAAGCCTCTGTGCTTTTGCAAGTCTTCTGTGGTCCCAGGCTAAAGCCCAGAACAGCAGGGCACCTCTTGTGGTTCTAGGCATCCTTCCAAAAGACAAGTTGTTCAGTCACTCAATAGTGTCTGACTCTTTGAGATCCCAAGGATTGCAGCAGGCCAGGCTTCCCTGTCCTTCACTATTCTCCAGAGTTTGCTCAAACTCATGTCCATTTGAGTCGGTGATGCTGTCCAACCATCTCATCCTCTGTCGCCCCCTTCTCCTCCTGCCCTCAATCTTTCCTAGCATCCAGGTCTTTTCCAAAAGATAAGAGTAATTCCTAAGTTTTCACTGAGCTTGTTCAATGTTTAGTGAACACTTCTACAGGTACAGACCATTGCTCAACCAATGAATATTTCTTCAGAACCATTTGCATGGCAAATGGTTAATGCAAACTTGTTAATGTAAACGCAGGAAAGACAGCATCTACAGCTAATGCTGAAGAGTGAGAAGCTGGCTTTGATTTTGTGTGTGTGTGTGCATTTCAGGAAATAAGGCAAAACTCATGCTCACTGTGCCTCTGGATGACCTCAGGAATATTTAAAAAATGTATGACTGCCTATAATCCTTAACATTTTCCAAAAGTTAAAAAGTGATATGCTGCTGCTAAGTCACTTCAGTCGTGTCCAACTCTGTGATCCCATAGATGGCAGCCCACCAGGCTCCCCCATCCCTAGGATTCTCCAGGCAAGAACACTGGAGTGGGTTGCCATTTCCTTCTCCAATGCATGAAAGTGAAAAATGAAAGGAAAGTTGCTCAGTCGTGTCTGACTCTTCACAACCCCATGAACCGCAGCCTACCAGCCTCCTCTGTCCATGGGATTTTCCAGGCAACAGTACTGGAGTGGGATGCCATCCATCGCCTTCTCAAAAAAAAAAAAAAGATATAAATAAACTTATTTACAAAACAGAAAAAAGATTCACAGATTTTGAAAACAAAGATATGGTTATCAAAAGGGATAAACTTGAAGTTTGGAATTAAGATACCCATACACTTCAGTTCAGTTCAGTTCAGTCACTCAGTCATGTCCGACTCTCTGCAACCCCATGAATCACAGCACACCAGGCCTCCCTGTCCATCACCAACTCCCCGGAGTTCACCCAAACTCATGTGCGTCGAGTCGGTGATGCCATCCAGCCATCTCATCCTCTGTCGTCCCCTTTTCCTCCTGCCCCCAATCCCTCCCAGTATCAGAGTCTTTTCCAGTGAGTCAACTCTTTGCATGAGGTGGCCAAAGTATTGGAGTTTCAGCCTCAGCATCAGTCCTTCCAATGAACACCCAATACTGATTTCCTTTAGGATGGACTGGTTGGATCTCTTTGCAGTCCAAGGGACTCTCAAGAGTCTTCTCCAACACCACAGTTCAAAAGCATCAATTCTTCAGCACTCAGCTTTCTTCACAGTCCAACTCTCACATCCATACATGACCACTGGAAAAACCATAGCCTTGACTAGATGCACCTTTGTTGGCAAAGTAATGTCTCTGCTTTTGAATATACTATCTAGGTTGGTCATAACTTTCCTTCCAAGGAGTAAGTGTCTTTTAATTTCATGGCTGCAATCACCATCTGCAGTGATTTTGGAGCCCCCAAAATAAAGTCTGACACTGTTTCTACTGTTTCCCCATCTATTTCCCATAAAGTGATGGGACCGGATGCCATGATCTTCGTTTTCTGAATGTTGAGTTTTGAGCCAACTTTTTCACTCTCCTCTTTCACTTTCATCAAGAGGCTCTTTAGTTCCTCTTCACTTTCTGCCATAAGGATGGTGTCATCTGCATATCTGAGGTTACTGATATTTCTCCCGGCAGTCTTGATTCCAGCTTGTGCTTCTTCCAGCCCAGCGTCTCTCATGATGTACTCTGCATATAAGTTAAATAAGCATGGTGACAATATACAGCCTTGATGTACTCCTTTTCCTCTTTGGAACCAGTCTGTTGTTCCATGTCCAGTTCTAACTGTTGTTTCCTGACCTGCATATAAGTTTCTCAAGAGGCAGGTCAGGTGGTCTGGTATTCCCATCTCTTTCAGAATTTTCCACAGTTTATTGTGATCCACACAGTCAAAGGCTTTGGCATAGTCAAGAAAACAGAAATAGATGTTTTTCTGGAACTCTTGCTTTTTCCATGATCCAACGGATGTTGGCAATTTGATCTCTGGTTCCTCCGCCTTTCCTAAAACCAGCTTGAACACCCATACACTACTATTCATCAAATAGATAACGAACAGGGACCTACTGTATAGCACAGGGAATTCTACTCAATACTCTGTAATGACCGATATGGGAAAATAATCTAAAAAAGAATATACGTATAACTGAATCACTCAGCAGAAACTAACACATTATAAATCAACTGTACGCCAATAAAAAAATTTTTTTTTAAGAGAACAAAACTCAGAAAAATGAAGGTGAGTAGATGAGATGAAACTCAGCCACTGCTGACCCCAAGTTTGAGTTTTAGAAGACACCGTGCTGGTAGTTTTCCTTCCCCATCACACACACCTTGAGAGCACTAAGTTAAAAATGAACTGATCTCACTCTACAGCACCAGGAAGTATGCTCAGTATCCTGTAACAAACCAAAACAGAAAAGGACGTGAAAAAAGTACACAACTGACTCACTCACTTTGCTGTAGAGTAGGAACTAACACACTGTAATCAACTAGACTTCAATAAAGTGAAAATTTTAAAAGTATACATGTTCTCAAATGCGTGCGTGCATCACATGAGACGTTTATTGAGCCCAATTTACACCGAGAATTTCGTGGCGGTGTAAACATTTCCATCAGAATCCTAAACAAGGTAACCAACCGATCAAGACAGCATCTGGCAACAAGCCCCTTCATTTAACTCTAATGGTTTATTAAGAACAGCTTACTTGATTTATCACTCCTTGCTCACTTTTACATGGCTGCATTGAAATTTCAAGCTTATCTGATTTGCAGCTGTACTTTTTGCTTATATTAGGTTAGATCACTTGGATTTATCAAGCAAAAATTACTTTGTAAAGTTTTATTAATGGGAAAGACTTGTTCAAAAAGCATATTTAACTACTCACTCTATAGTATTAATTATAGCAGTAAGTATGGGTCACTGAAATAGTAGTAATTTTATACCACCTAGGCATATGGTACCACGTTTGTGGGGGGTGTAGGCAGAATTTTGGAATCAACTGGGCATGTTTTCCTCTCAACACCCTCCTGAAGCTCTAGTTCACCACCTCCTCCACCCACCCCATTCTCCCAATATATATACGGCCCCCCGGGAACATACTCTTCTCACCCCTTCCCCCAAGGACCCAGAGAGACACCATCACTGATGGGAGTGACAAAAATCTTGAAGTAAAGGACAGTTCTTTTAAAAAGTTAGCTTGATGGAAAAAGTTAGCAGATTTGCACTTGGAGACTACTCGCTCAAGAACATTCTACAGGTAACTCCCCAAACTTGGACCTTTCGCCCAGCATTTTGTGAATTTTCCACGATGTCTAAAGCATTTTCCACACTTGCACCCTCTCTTTCTTCTGTCTCCTGAACACCCTGTCTTCTCCATCTGGCTTTCAAGTCTGATTCATGAAAAGAATAATTTTTCTTCCTCCCGAAGCCTTCTCTAATTATCCTAGACCACATCACAATCTCACCCTCCTCTCCACTTAGCATCTCACCCTTGAGCTCAAACTATATTGTTAGTTCCAGCTTCATATCTAAATGGTTAAATGCTTCCAGGATCATGTCTAAAACTCCTGTTATATCATGGCACACAGCTAGCACAGGGGTTCATGACACAGATACACCTTCTCCCACTCCATCAAACACACTGCATGTCGATTCTATTCCAGGCAGACTGGAATAGAGATTCCAGGGGATATTTTTATATTCCAGGGGATACAAAAATGAGCCTGAGACGATCCTTGCCCACAAGCAAATCAAGTCTAGGGTCTCAAATGTGTAAGCAGAAAATTCAAATAGAAGATGCTGTGCTACACTTTGTGAGTGTTGACATATTTAACAAATCATCAATCAAAAGAAATAGGAAAACTGTATTCTCTGCTTCCTCTCTCATAAATCTCTCTGGGCAAAAGTCACCACCTGTAAACTAGGTGAAAATTGGCTTTAACCAACTCTGGGAGATAGGGAAGGATAGAGAAGCCTGGCGGGCTGCAGTCTGTGGGGTTGCAAAGAATCAGACATGACTTAGCAACTGAAGAACAGCCATGACTCCCAAGATACCAAGGGGCGCTGAGAGATTGTGGAGGCAAAGCCAAAAGAATCCATTTTCTCCTCCTATCTTTTTTATTAAAAAGAAAAAAAAAGTCACTAGACAAAAAGAAACTGTCGTGAGTACGCAAAGCTGTCAAGGGTTCAGGAGAAACACAAGGTCATATAAGCAGATAAAAAGGTGAGTCAGAGGAGGTGGGAAAGAGCTGGCCGAGAATAGAACAGATGTTCAGAAGGAAGCTTGGGTAAGGGGGCCTCTGGGGGAGGCTCGGAGGAGGAGCTTGAATATCAGAGCAGCTAGACAGAGGGACCAGAAGGCGACCAAAGGTAAATTCGAGGGAGAAGAAAAGAAACCAGCGGCAGAGCCTGCCTTCCCTCTTCAGTCTCTCTGCCCTAGCTACGCTGGCCAGGCCCATCCACTGGTGGTCTCACGTGGGGGACCAGGGGAAAGCCCTTAACTCCAATGAGCCTAATTCTAAAATCCTGGATCCCGTGCCCCATCCTTCAGTCACACACGGGAGCCACTTCTGGCAAGAGCCGGCACAGGGGCCTCCCTGACCAGCAGAGCTTCTGCACGCTTGTACTAAGACACCCTTGTTGCTGAGCCCTGCACCCAGACCCTGTCTGTGAACACGTGGGTCCTGACTGGAGCTCTGTGTCTAACTGGAAAACGGGCCCTACAAACCCCTTACAGGTCTCATCGGAAAAATCGGGACTGGGTTTTAGGTCTTTTCCAGCTTTGAGGTTCTCTGAGCTCGGTGGTTTCACACAGTAAAACCAGTAACGCCTGGCATCAAAGGACGTTATGTGTGGGGATACCTCGGCTCCTTTGAAGGGGGATCATTAATTTATTCATCCTGACTGATAAGGCTAATAGAAATAATAGCCTATGCCTTGGGAGATTTTTGGAAACCTTTCACTGGGTTTTATTTGTATGACACCTGCCTAGGTTTAAAGACCATCTGGTCACACAAACTCTCTGATGTCACTCAGAAGCTTAGGAAGTTCAGTAACTACTGGGAAGTTCAGAAACTCTCAAGTTGCGTAGCTAGAAAAGGACCAAGTTCAGAATACAGCCCAGCAGTCTTCCTCCAGCACAGCCAGCTCCCTGCCCCACCAGGCCTCCAGTCCCCTAATTCCATTCATCAAATGCTCCTTAAAGGTTAGGCATGCATTGAGCACAATGTTACAATTTGTGGAAGAAAACCTGGGGTCCTCAAGGAAGTTCTGATCCCTTAGGTCAAAGGTGCCATAAAACAAATGTAACAATGAACCAGCACCACCGCCTAGAGTAGAACTGGAGAGTCCTAGCAGATGGAGAAAAGAAAACTCATTTCCCTTGAGGGCTTGGCCTCTGCAGAAACCAGTTGGGACACAATGGGACAAAGGGCAGATATAAGGTCAAACACACACACACACACACAAAACAAGAGTTGAGTAGGAGAGGGGAGAAGAGAAAGACCAAGACAAGGTCCCCAGTGTTGTTGAACTGATAGACTGAAATAACAGTAGCTGTTATTGTTTACTTTCAAATAAACCAGTTTTGTCCAAATTCAACTTTCAGTTTTTAAGCAGGTATTTCCTTTTGGAGGCAAGGAGGTGGTAGGGGCAAAATTCTAGAAGATTTGGGGCTCTCCTCCTTTTTATCTTATTCTATTATTTTTCTCCCCTTGGTTTTAAAATGAGGAGGGGACTGCACATACTTTGCTTGCTGCTAAGTTTCTAAGTGTGCCCAGGATGCATCTGTAATTCATGGTTAGTAGAGAACTAAGAGTAAAAATCCTCTGACTTACTTCAAAGCTCTCCCTTACCGGTGCTTTTGTTGTGGAAAGCTTGTTGGACCAGCTACTGTCACTCCATGGTGGAGGCATGTTTTTTTAATTAGCCTTTGGAAAGGCTATTACATGTTTAATTGCTAATGACAATGATTTTCCTTCTATTTATTTCACCAAAACAACACTCCCCTCACCCCCTTAATGTCTTTGTTTAACAATCAATATTTCAACAAGAGGAAACAAAATATTTTAAAAGAGATACTGCCAACAGTGAAAACACACCCACTGTTTTCATTCTTCCCTAGTTCTGATGTCCACTCATATGTATTTTTACCTAATTAAACTCATACTTTTGATATGGTTATGTGATCTGATTTTTCCTTTAAATTATGCTGTAAACATTTTTTCTGTTTCCATGCACTTTATGATTATTATTTAACAGCTGCATAATATTCCACAGGGTGGATGTTCTGTATTTTGAGTTAACCATTTCCCTGTTTTTGGCCACTGAGATGGATGCCAACTTATTACTCAGTGTATTGATTTAGAGGGAATTTTTACAGAGACATAAAAAAATGTCTTAAGGTGAAAAATTAAGGAGATACGTGATGGTAAAAGTTGCATGATAATGTGAACGTACTTAGTGTCACCAAATTGTACAGGTAAATAGGGTTAAAATAGTACTTTTAATTTTATGTGATTTTTAACACGACAAGGAGAAGGCAATGGCAACCCATTCCAGTACTCTTGCCTGGAAAATCCCATGGACAAAGGAGCCTGGTGGGCTGCAATTCATGGAGTCTCGGAAAGAGTCAGACATGACTGATCAACTTCACTTTCGCTTTTCACTTTCATGCTTTGGAGAAAGAAATGGCGACCCTCTCCAGTGTTCTTGCCTGGAGAATCCCAGGGACGGGGGAGCCTGGTGGGTTGCCGTCTATGGGGTTGCACAGAGTCGGACACGACTGAACCAACTTAGCAGCAGCAGTATCACGAAAAAAAAAAAAAAAAAAAAAATTTAAGTGTCTTTGAGGTGACTGCTTTTCGGAAACAAGCAGCTCCAGATCACTGTGCACCTGCCAGGTACAAAGATGAAGCCCAGACTCCAAAAGGTGGGTGGGTGAATGGTTGGCAGATTATTAATAATTCTTCCTATGACAGGACAGAAACATGTCCAATAATCTAATACTGTATGTATAGTATGATAACAGTATGATAACTATAGTATGATAACAGTGACAGTCATTTTTATGATTAACAACCAAAAAAATCAGAAGTACTACGACATGGTGCCAACTCTAGCCTCCTCCTTTCTGTTACCCTATGCCAGAGCCATGTAAAAGGGGACCACATTGCTGGTACTTTCCGCGTTAGATCACTTAGCATTCCCTCATCTGGGCTTGTAAGCATCAGTGCTGGATGTCAAGGGGAACGCACTGTTTTCCCAGAAGAGGGTCTCCTGATGCCTTCAGGCGGCAGGTGTGGGACTGGTGGTGGTATATACCGGGTGGGAGGTGGTATATATTGAAAGTGGGAGGGCGGTACACAGGCGGCGCGGGAGCGAGGTCTGTATAGCAGGTGAAGGGGGCGCAATGTATATGGAGGGTCAGGTTGGCCCTTGCAGTGTCCTCCTGAGACAGGAATGGCGCGAGTTCACGAAGGAGCGGGAGAGAGGTGGTAGCAGGTGCCCCCGGCGCTGGCTGGAGAAGGCGAGGGAGGGGGCGGGGCAGGAGGGGGGTTGCTGAAGGTACCGGCGGGAAGGCGGAGAGCGATGGGGAGCGAACCGTGAGCTCTGGGCTGGGGGCACCCGTTGTGGATGCAGCGGACCGGGGGGCAGGCCTCGCGGGAGTGAGGAGTCTGAACCCGCGAGGGGTGAGGAGCCCCGGCGATGCGCTGCGGGCAGCGCAGGAGGGGCGCAGGGGCTGGAGGGGCGCAGGGACTGGAGGGGCTAAGGGGGCGGGGCCGGAAGGAGCGGGGGCGGGACCGAATAGGCGTGGGGGCGGGGCAGAAGAGGCTAAGGGGCGGCCGGAAGGTTCAGGGGGCGGGGCCGGAAGGAGCCTGGGGCGGGGCCGGAGGGCTCGGGGGGCGGGGGCGGGGCGCGAGGCGGGGCTCGAGGCTTCTGCAGTCCCGAGTGCAGCCGTGAGTCCCGCGCTGTATCCGCGCGTCCCTCAGCGTCTTGGTGCAGCCGCCCGGCCTCACCATGCTCCCGCTTCTCGGGCTGTGCTTTGCGCTGCCGCTCTGTGCCGGGTTGCTGGAAGAGGCGAGGAGCTGGGGAGACACAGCGGATCAAGTAAGCGGAGTTCTGGGGGCCCCCCGGGCGCCGGCTGCAGTCTCTTTCCCACCGCCGCCTTCGGGCGCGTGGCTGCAGGACAGGCTACAGGACTCGAGGGAGGGTGGGATCATCCCCATGTCCTGGCACATCGTCCCCGCTTCTCCTCTCCGTCCCCAGTGTTCTGCTTGGGAGCTTCCCCATCTACTGTTCCCTCGAGGAGAGAGTCTGGCTGACAAAGTTTCTTGCAGAATTGTGTCTGCACTTCAAAGTCCTGCGGAACCAGACCTCTTCGGCTCCTGTTACCTGCGCGGGTTTCTGCTGGTTTTGTTCATTTCTGAGCCAGAACCCTAAGTTAACTGCAAGGTTCTTTAAGATGCGCCTGTGGGATAGAGTCTTGGCAGGTTGCTGTTGACTTCCAGTTGTTCTAGAGAGAGAGCACGTCTAGGAAATGTTCTAAACTCGTGGAAGCCTCTGCTTTTCTCATCTGAAAACCGGGAGAACAGAGTTTTCATCTCTTATTGCTTTAGCAGCTTAAAGGTGGCCAAATGATGGGCAGAGGACGAAGAACCAAAAGGTCTCAGTTCCCCTGGTTAATACTCTGTGTATCTGTCAGGATTTTTTAAATGGCTTAACCTCACAAGTGAATGAAACCTGCAAATATGAACTCTCAATACAATGTCTTATGGATAGGAAGGCTCTTGAAAGAATATCAAACAGGTTCCCACAGATATCAATGCATAGACGTTATGGGGAGGAAGGGCTCTGTCCTGACTAACATAGGCGGTGCATTTCTGCATCTCCTGGTGCTGTTTGCACACATTATTTAAATTGTTTAGCTGAAAGCATGCTTTTGCAGGATGAGAAGAAGAGATAAGCAGGTATACTTTCTGACTCCTTTCCCAGAGCCTTAGTTTGAAGGCAGATCTGGAAAACAGAATCTGCCTAAACACCCCATGGTTACTTACATGTCAACTCTGCCTTAAGGATGTGCTTATCTACAAAATGGAACAATTCTTCTCTAGTAGGACTGCCATGAAGAATAACCCATAAAAATTCCAGGAGGCTGTGTGGTGGAGGAGGAATGTGCAAGCTTGGCATCCAGAGAGCGAGGCTGGTCTCCCCTTTGCCCTTTACCGCTGTGTGGCCTGAACGAGCTCCCTATGCCTCTCTGTGCCTCCTTTTCCTGCCCCCTCACAGCAGGGCACACACCTACTCTTGAGCATACTTGTAAGGATCCAGCTGCTAGTTTGTGTAAAGGACCTCGTATACTGTGGTATATGAAATGGCAGATGTTTTGGTTAAGGACGGGGGCTTGATGTCCGCTACCGGGGCTCAATTCCTGATTCAGGCGCTTTTCAGCTCTGTGATGCTGAGCGCAGTCCTGAGTGCTTCAATCTCCAATTTTGTACAAAGTGGGAAAGAACGGAGTAATGAGGGTTGGGTAGGTAATGCATCTAAAAGTGCTGGGGATGGTCGGCACTTGATGTTGGCGCCGCTGAAGTACTGAGGGAAGGAATTTAGGGTAAAGATCCGAAAACTTTTTAGGGGGCGGAGGGAGAAGATGTGGGAAGCACTGAAACAAAGATTCTGTTTATGAGCTAAGAGGAGGGATTAAAGCTCTGACATCTGCAAGTCCAAGGAGGCTTAACACTGAACTTCCTTGCTTATAAGAACATGGGTTTGCCCCATGTTAGTGATTTCATGCTGTCGTCAGCCCAAGGCACCGTTTATTCTTCTGGAAAATGACTAAATCAGGGAAAAATTCTGAATATAAAGTTTTGTGAAAATTTGTGATTTTGCCTTTTTATCCCTACCCTTTAAAAATTTTTTTTTGTGTATAAGATGTAGGACTTGAGAGCACAGCCTCTAGATCCAGACTTCTGGGTTCGAATCCTGTCTCTGCACTTATTGGAGAGTTAGTTCACATCTGTGTGAGTGCTAAGTCACTTCAGTCATGTCTGACTCTGCGACCCTATGGACCATAGACCACCAGGCTTCTCAGTCCATGGCATTCTTCAGGTTTGCATAGTGGAGTGAGTTGCCATGCCCTCCGACCCAGGGATCGAACCTGTGTCTCCTGCATTGTCAGGCAGTTTCTTTATCACTAACGCTACCTGGGAAGCCCTAATTCACATCTACAAGCCTCTATTTGCCCATCTCAAGGATAGGCGTGAGTAAAGGATTCTGAAGATTAATTAATATACTTTGAACAGTGCCTGGCAATGCAGTTAAGGCTGTGGTCTCAATAATTATGGCCTTCAAATTTATATGTGAACCATTTTTAAAAATTTGTTTTTATTGAATTGTAGTTGAATTACAATACAGTTGTAGTTGTATTAGTTTCTGCTCTATAGCAAAGTGATTCAGTTATATATATGTACATTCCTTTTCGTTATATAATTTGATTGGGTCACTGTACCGTGACTTATTTGTGTTTTACTTTTTTTTTTTAAATCTTTTGGCCACACCACAAGGATCCTAGCTCCCCAACCAGGGGATGGAACCCACACGCCCTGCATTGGCAACACAGTCTTAACCTCTGGACTCCCAAAGAAGTCCCGTATTCTTCCGTATTCTTTTCCATTATGGTTTGTCACAGGGTGTTGAATATAGTTCCCTGTGCTATACAGTAAGACCTGTTGTGTATCCATTCTGTAGCTAATAGTTGGCATCTACTAACCCCAAACTCCCAATCCAACCCTCTCCCACCCCCCTCCTCCTTGGCAACCATCAGTCTATTCTCTATGTCCTGGACTCTGTTGGTGTTTCATATAGACAGGTTCATTTGTCATATTTTAATTCCACATGTGGTATTTGGTGAACAGCTTTCAGAGCTTTCCAGGTGGCTCGATGACAAAGAATCTACCTGCCAGAGTAGGAGAGGCAGGAGACTTGGGTTCGATCCCTGAGTTGGGAAGGTCCCCTGGAGAAGGAAATGGTAGGAATGGCAACCCACTCCAGTATTCTTGCCTGGAGAATCCCATGGACAGAGGAGCCTGTTGAGCTACAGTCCATGGGGTTGCAGAGTCAGACATGACTGAGCAACTGAGCACAAACAATTTTTAGATGTCAGTGAACTTGTGAATTTTAATGTACCTGAATTTGCCTGTTAGCGTGCATTGTAATTCCTATTACTTGTCTTTAACTGAAAATATTACTAATATATGCTAGATTCAAGATGCTTCTTCCCCCACACCTCATCTATAAACAGTATTACCCATAGTGTAATAAACCCACTATCTGCAGTGGTTTTCAAACTTCATCTTGCAGAAAGGTACTCAGGGGCTGTTTAAGAATTCAGATTCCTGAGGCTTACTCCCATCAATTTCCATCCACTAGATTTGGATGGGACCCCAATGGTCCTGATGTGGGTAATGCATGGACCACACTGAGACTGATGCAGCTTTGAAAGCATCTTTCAGGAAATTAATATTAAAAAGCAAGTCTTGGTCTTCCCTGGTGACTCAGTGGTAAAGAATCCACCTGCCGATGCTGGAGATGAGGGTTCCACCCTTGATCTGGGAAGATCCCACATGCTTTGGGCCACAACTATTGAGCCTGTGCTCTACAGCCCGCAAGTTACCACTACTGAGCCCATGTTCTGAAACTAGTGAAGCGCACACTCCCTAGAACCCATGCTCTACCGCAAGAGAAGCGAACACAATGAGAAGCCTGCGTACCGCAACTAGAATCGCCCCGCTTGCTGAAACTAGAGAAAAAAAGCTTGTGCAGCAATGAAGACCCAGCGCAACCATAAATAAATAATTTTAAAAATAAACAACTTTTTTTTAAAGCAAATGTATAAAATCAGTCTGCTTTCAAATTGATATGCTTTCTTTGGATGGAACTGCATTCCCATTATTGCAAAAACAGTTTTTAATTTACAGAGTAATAGTAGCTACCAGGTATTGAGTTTCATGGAGAGTTTTCTAGGAGCTCTATATAAAAATTATAAGAAGTAATAAAGTATATAGTTAAGAACATTACAAGTGGAACCAGGCTGCCTGGCTTAAAATCTGGATCCCACTGCCTGCTGGCTGTGTGTACTTGGGCAAGTAACTTAACATCTCTGGATCTCTTTCATCATCTGGAAGATAGCATTGTTAATGGTTCCTACCTCATAGGAAGGGGTGGATCTAAATTTTTGAGAGGGGAATCAAGTTTACACAATTGGCAAAGCCTTCTTGACAAAATTCTGTGCTAAAATGAACAGTTATTAATTTTTTTATTAATTTATTTTAATTGGAGGCTAATTACTTTATAATATTGTAGTGGTTTTTGCCATCCACTGACATGGAGCAGCCATGGGTGTACATGTGTCCCCCATCCTGAACCCTCTCCTACATCCCTCCCCATCCCATCCCTCAGGGTTGTCCCAGTGCACTGGCTTTGAGTGCCCTTGAGCAGTTATTTAGAATGATAAATCACAGCAAATGACACATTTTGACAGACTGACAAGCAACATAATTTTAGAATAACTTTTTTCTCAGACTTTTTTTTTTGGTAATTTATTTATTTATTTTCGGCTCCTTTAGGTCTTCATTGCTGCTCAGGCTTTTCTCCAGTTTGGTGCGAGGGCTTCTCACTGCGGTGGCTTCTCTTGCTGCAGAGCACGGGCTCCAGAGAACAGGCTCAATAGTACTGGCGAACCGGCTTAGTTGCCCTGTGGCATGTGGGTTTTCCTGGACCAGGGATCAATCCCGCGTCTCGTGCACTGGCAGGCGGATTCTTTACTGCTGAGGCACTGAGGAAGCCCAATATCATCACTGTTAAGGGACTGTGCAAGTGAGGGATCCTGATGCTTACCTTTCATCAGCTTCTAAGTAATAATAAACTATTAAATAAAAAATAACCCACTCTGTCAGGTTAAGCACTTACATATAGTTACACTCAGGTCTCATGAGCCATTTGATTATTTATGAACAGCCTGGTTGAATCCCTACCACTGCAAGGAAAGCCTCAGCAAGCTTCCTCTCCAAGGAGAAGAACCTTGGAAATCCCCCGGGGAGTGATGCGCCCACGGGGATATTTCAGAGCCTGAATTGGAACGCAAGTGCCCTGACTACCAAGCTGTGCTCTCAGTGACTCCTCCAAAGACTGCACCACTTTCATATTTAAAACTTGATGTGGTCTGTTTAAGGACAACTTTAACTTTTATCTCCTGGCACACAGATAGTGTTGAGCCTCTGCTTCCGGTAACACATTCATTGTGGTGATCTGTTTGTAAGTCCCTGAACTGAGCATTTCTGCACTTTTAACTTTTGTAATCTACCACTTTGCATTTGGGAAAACACAGAAAATCAAGACAATTTTTTTAATTCTTTGAAAAATAAAGTCAAGGCAAGATCTTGTGAGCCCCAGACCACTCAATCATATCTCGTGTATGTGCACAGCTGTGATTGTTTTAGTGGAGTTGTAAGGCTGGATGGGGAAGAAGGATATTGTGGGAGAGATTCCAGAGATTGGCTCACTTCTGAACTAGCTGTGTCTGGTTTCTCTGGGGGTGGGACTGGGGAGAAGGGGGAGTCCTAAGAGCTGAGCAATGAGTCCTGTGTGACCTTGTGTTCCTAACACACACTCCCCCAAAGTCCTGGATGCTCTAATGTAAAGGAGCCCTGCCCACATGCTGTCAGAGGTCCAGCTGGCAGTCCTGCAAGCTTTCTTTTTAAATTTTTTATTGACTTTATTACCATATTGCTTCTGTTTTATGTTTTGGTTTTTTGGCAACGAGGCACATGGGATCTCAGCTCCCCAACCAGGGATTGAACCTATACCTCCTGCATTGGAGGTCTTAACTCCTGGACCACCGGAGAAGTCCCCTGCAAGCTTTCAGTCTCTAAGGAACAGACGGTCGGTTTAGGAAGATGGAGCCATCGGATGGAGACCTGAGCTTTTTTTTGTTTCCTGCTGGGAGGGTCCCCGACCTCTTCATTATCTTCCCATAAGCCAGGTCCTCGTCCCTTATTTCTCACATATTGAAAGCAACAGGGTGATTCACCTAAGGCTGGTTGGTTTGGATTTTGTTATTGTTTTCCCGGCTGCCTGGAAATTGTTTGAAATTTCAGCCTACTCAACCCCCCACTCGACCCCAGATGAAGTTTCTTCTCCCATTGCTGAGGTTATGGGCAGCCCACATGGCGCGTGGCACATAGCTGAACAACATGCAGCCCCATTTCTCCGAAAGAAAACGTTTGTGCCAGTGATAGAGAATTCCCAGAATGAGGCTCTTCAAAGACAGAGTGTCCTCAGCCAAGGTGATGGCTGGCGTCTCCCGTGCCGTCCAGCCTGTCACCCTGGGGTCGCTGTCAGGTCCTGGCCAGGTCTTTGAGGCAGCTGAGTTCCTGGTCGTGGCTTCAGAATGTCCTCGGGAGATGCAGGCCAATGGGTAGATAAATTCCTGGCACAGAGCCCACTAGGAGCTCAGGTCTTTAGCCATTTGGTGGTACGTGGCTGAGACTGGCCTCTGCAGCCACTCCTGGCTCTGTGATGGAACCTAGAGCGACAGAGCTGGTGGCAGAGCTCCGGAAGAAATGAGGGCTTGAATCCGGCCTTTCTGTCTCTCATTCAGTGGACCCAGGTCACGAAAGCACCCATCCCTAAAGGTAACGTGTGTATTGTGTGTATTTCGAATATCCCTCACTCCTCCTCCTCCCTTCCCACGCTCTTCCCTATCTGTGGAATGCTTTCTATTCCCTATTTCTGGAATGCTTTCTCTTACCTCCTGATCCTGATCCAGCCCTGTGATTGATCCTGGGGGGATATACCATCTCTTTTATCCAGATGATGAACATTAAGCTGTTTTTCACCTGTAGTTGGACCGTCTGATGGTGGGATAGATGGGGATTCCAGTCTCCCAGCTCTGATGGGGTTATTGCTACATTTTTGGTGCAAAGGCAGTTTTCAGCCACCCATGCATGTTCTGGTGGTAAATGCTGCTTGGTCCATGTGAGTTGAAGAGGCAGATAATGAGTGATTTCTCAGCATGGTTCTCATGTTCAACCTGATTCTCTTTAAATTTGTCTTCCCTCTTTATTCCACTTGAACCAACATCCTACACATTGACTTCAAGCCATCCCTCCATCGTAGAGCCTCTCGTGGTCACTTGAGAGTGTAGTGAACTCTTCTTTTTCCCCATTTTCTTTGTAACTTATAAAAATTACCTCATCTGTTAAGTTTTCCTGAGTGTATTTTCTTTGATGTTAGGTAGTATGGTCAGTCCTTCATGGCAAAGATTGTGGCTGATACTTCTTATTAAATACTGTGGTCTGGACATCTGTTCTGGCGCTGGAGAAGTAAGCTCAGCTTGGAAGGAGTAGAAATTCCTATCTGAGCCATCTCATAAGTCTGTGATTTGGGCCCATGCTCTGAGGTTATTTATTATTCAGAACACTCCTTGCCTTTAAGCTGGATTCGGTTACCTGTCCTTAACCCACACTTCCAGGCTCTTATAGGGGAACAGGAAAACTTTCAGACAATAAAAGGGGCCAGGAATTCCTAACTAAAAACAATGAAGATGACATTAGTGTCATTTCCACTTCTAATCCTAGCTGGCACCAGGAATCTCCGTGCACCAGGAAGTTTTGATTCTGGTTTGTTCTGTGTCTAAATCTGGACTCAAGTGTTGCCATGGTGATCCCCTGAGATATCAGATAGCCACCTCAAAAATGAAAAACCAACTTCTCTTGTTCTGCTGAATACTTGTTTATTTTCTTGGAAAACCTATTCTTCAAAGGAGGAGACTTCAGAGAGAATGCTTTAGATCAACCAGAGAACAGAATACCTGAGCAGGGCCAGGCCTCCCTTCTGACCATGGTTAGTTATTTTAAGTGGTCCCCAGTCGACTCCACAATTTTAGGGAAGGGAGAGGCCCGAGACGAACCTGCAGAACTGGTGGAGACCTTGCCCAGGACACTGATTCTGGTTTCCTTTGGACTGTTCAAATCATTCCACCTCATTTTAGAAATAGAAAGCAGCAGCCTCCTAGTGACTAGTTCTCATTTGGCGTCAGAGCATATGTCAACTGAAATCCTATTCTAATCCTATTCTTCCTATTCCATGTTCTGTAGAATAGGAGACTCTACGGTGGCTTACAATTGTAATTTACAGTAGCACATATCTGTTTTCAGAAGGGATCAGAAGAGGATCATGATTAAACCAGTTTTTTAGTTTACAGAATGGAAATATCTTTATTGTTTTTTCTGTTTGCAAGTGATACAAAACTAAGGTACTACAGAAGGGTTTAAAGAAAAAGATTCAGACATCCAAAGGTAATTGCCATTAAAATTTTGGGTGCATTCTGCACATACAGACACTTATACTTGAACGAGATCGGTAAAGATAGCATTTTGTTACCTGATTTAATCATTCAAAGTGTGTCTGACTGTATCAGTGAGGACAGGCCAGGCTGAAACTGGGGTAAGAACCCCCAAACTGCAATAATTTAAATGACAAACATTTATTTCTTTTAAAAAAACCTGTTTGTTTTATATTGGAGTATAGCCGATTATGGAGAAGGCAATGGCACCCCACTCCAGTACTCTTGTCTGGAAAATCCCATGGATGGAGGAGCTTGGTAGGCTGCAGTCCATGAGGCTGCTAAGAGTCGGACACGACTGAGCGACTTCACTTTCACTTTTCACTTTCGTGCATTGGAGAAGGAAATGACAACCCACTCCAGTGTTCTTGCCTGGAGAATCCCAGGGACGGGGGAGCCTGGTGGGCTGCCGTCTGTGGGGTCGCACAGAGTCAGACACGACTGAAGCGACTTAGCAGCAGCAGCATAGCCAATGAACAATGTTGTAATAGTTTCAGGTGGAGAGTAGAGGGACTCAGCCATACAAATACATGTATCCATCCTCCCCAAGAGCCCCCTCCCGTCCAGGCTGTCACATGTAGGTCCTTGCTGGTTCTCCGTTTTAAATACAGCAGTGTGTATATGTCCATCCCAAAGGCCCTAAACATCCCTTCTCTGCATCCTTCTCCCCACTACCAGGCAACCATAAATTAGATGAACGTTTCTTTCTTGCTTGTATGACATCCATGTTGAGCAAGTGTGACCTTAGGCTTGATGGAGCAGCAACCTCTCAAATGTAACTACTTACTGTGCAGGTGAGAAAAGGCAGTTCTGGGGAATCTCATACCTTCCATCGAGTCCTTGGTGGAGAAGTGACAAGGCCACTTACATTCGTAAGTTATTGGCCAGAACCAGTCATGTGGCTGTCTTCCCACCAAGGGCCAAGAAATGCAATCCTTCCAGCAGACAGCTAGAGAAATATTTAGTGCACAGCTCAGAAGTCCGGTAAAACTAACATTTGATGTCAATAAATATAGGTCCATACCATTATTTTTAATAGCTGTATTCTGATTAATCACTGTATCATAATATATTTAACCAAACCACGTTTAAATAATATGTTAGGCTATTTCCAAGGATTCACAATTGTTTCAAAAGTTGCAAAGAAGTCTTTTCCTGCTTTCATTTTTGTGTGTTGACATTCCCCCCAAATTGATACTTTTCTGAAAGTATGATTTCTAAATTAAAAGACATGGATACTGGTGGGAATGTAAAATGTTACAGCTACTTTGCAAACTGGTGTATCTATTTCTCAAAAGTTAAATTTACCACATGACCCAGGAATTCCACTTAAAAGGAAATAAACACAGAGACCTCTGTGTGAATATCCATGCAAGTTCCACAGTATAAATAGTAGCCAAAAGGTGGAAATAACCTTACAGTCCGACAACTGGGAAGTGGATAAGCACAATGTGATGTATCCACACAATAGACTATTATTCAGACATAAAAAAGAATGAAGTGCTAATAAATCCACAAGATTATGCTAAGTGGAAAGGGCCAGTAAAAAATGACCACATATTGTACGATTCTATTTATTCAAAATGCCCAGGATGAGTAAATCCATAGAGACAAAGTAGATTAACGGGTTCCTAAGGCCTTATTTAACGTCTATGCAGAGTACATCATGAGAAACGCTGGGCTGGAAGAAGCACAAGCTGGAATCAAGATTGCCGGGAGAAATATCGATAACCTCAGATATGCAGATGATACCACCTTTATGGCAGAAAGTGAAGAGGAACTAAAAAGCCTCTTGATGAAAGTGAAAGAGGAGAGTGAAAAGGTTGGCTTAAAGCTCAACATTCAGAAAATGAAGATCATGGCATATGGCCCCATCACTTCAGGGGAAATAGATGGGGAAACAGTGTCAGATTTCATGTTTTTGGGCTCCAAAATCATTGCAGATGGTGATTGCAGCCATGAAATTAAAAGACGCTTACTCCTTGGAAGAAAAAGTCATGACCAACCTAGATAGCATATTGAAAAGCAGAGACATTACATTGCCTACAAACGTCCATCTAGTCAAGGCTATGGTTTTTCCTGTGGTCATATATGGATGTGAGAGTTGGACTGTGAAGAAAGCTGAGCACCGAAGAATTGATGCTTTTGAACTGTGGTGTTGGAGAAGACTCTTGAGAGTCCCTTGGACTACAAGGAGATTCAACCAGTCCATTCTAAAGGAGATCGGCCCTGGGATTTCTTTGGAAGGAATGATGCTGAAGCTGAAGCTCCAGTACTTTGGGCACCTCATGCAAAGAGTTGAGTCATTGGAAGGGACTCTGATGCTGGGAGGGATTGGGGGCAGGAGGAGAACGGGATGACCGAGGATGAGATGGCTGGATGGCATCACTGACCCGATGGACGTGAGTTTGAGTGAACTTAAAGAGAGATGGTGATGGACAGGGAGGCCTGGCATGCTGCAGTTCATGAGGTTACAAAGTGTCAGACACGACTGAGTGACTGAACTGAACCGAACTGAACTGAGGGCCAGGGAAAAGCTGGGGTTTGGAAGTGACAGATAAAGCAAGGTTTCTCTGGGGATAAAAATGTTCTAAATTGATTGTGGTGATGGTTTCCCCAGCTCTGTGAATATATTTTAAAAAATTGAATTGTGCACATTAAAAGAGCAATGTCATTGTTCGTAAGTTATACCTTACGAAGCTGTTAAAAAGGTTTGTGCAAAGTCTAAGCGTATTTTCCAAGGTTTAGATCGACATTGTCATACTGCCCTCCAGGAAGGCCAACTTATTACTCACAGCAGTGGAGTCCACACTTCTGTTCTTTAAACAGTGATTTATCTTGAGAAATGGTTGGCAACCAGCTAGGATTTCTGCATGAGTCCGGACGGGCTGGTTAATTATTAGATGATTTTTAAAACTAAGGATGCTATCACCTCCCTGTGCCCCTCCTCTACCGGTGGGAAAGTATAGCAAATCATCCAGAAAAAAACACAGTAAGAAAGTTCAAGGCAAGTTCAGTTTTGCCTCCAGAACTTCCTGGGGTTTTGACCGGAATGAATGAACCCATCAGAGGCAAGCGGACATGTTTACTCATTCTAACAGACACAACAGCAAAGAGTTGATTTTCAAGCTAAAAATAAATGGAAACCAAATACAAATACTATTTTTTTTAAGAGTTTTCTTTTGATGTGGACCATTTTTCAAGCCTTTGTTGAATTTGTTACAGTATTGTTTCTGATTTATGTTTTGCTTTTTTGGCTGCAAGGCATGTGGAACCCAGTTCCCCGACCTGGGATTGAACCCCAGCTCCCTGCACTGGAAGGTGAAGTCTTGCCCACTGGATGGCCAGGGAAGTCCCTGAATACAGACATTCTAGTGAACTCTGTTCTGGTCATTTCATCTGCTCCTCTAACAGATTAAGAACCCTCAGATGAGGAAGTGGTGTGATATTGTGGGTCTGAGAAGCATGAATTCTAATCTTGTTCTGGGTGCTTCCTGATTCAAAGTCAAAACTGCTTTCCAGGTGGTGGATAACCCTTCGTGTGTCTTCATGGGCCTTAACCCTCTTCGTGTAACTAACTCACATGAGAATGACCTCACAATCGTATTTCATCTCTCTTCCTTCCTTCTAGGTTGGACTCAGGATCCCAAGGCAAGTCAGGCTGTTGCAAAGGCTGGTACGTATATTCACATAAATTCTCTTAAAAGTCTGTACACCTCACGAGTCTGTGTATTTGGAAACAGGTAACAGCTATGCTCGCAGCCACGCCAAACTTTACAGTTGCATGTAGAAGAAATTGAACGTGAAGCAGCATAGCTTTTTTTAAAAAATGTTTATTATGATGATATTGTCATATTCTTCTTCTTCTTTTTTTTTTTTTGGCTTCACAACATGGGGGATCTTAGTTTTCCTGCCAAGGATCAAACCCTCACCCTTTGCATTGGAAGCATGGAGTCTTATCCAGTTGATCACCACGAAGTCTTCAGCATAGGTTTTATAAACCTTTCTTTGATAAATTTTTTCTTTAAGTGGATGTTTTTCTTAAAAGAGACCTGATTATTCCAGTAAAAGTATAAGGACTAAATGTGACATTTTCAAAAACCTTCTTAGAAAAAAGCTAACACCTAAGTGAACCTTTCCTTTTTTTAATAATGTTCTTACACAAGAAATAAAAGTGGTGTTAGGAAGCAAACAGTGAAAGCAAGCAGAGGATTCCCATTTGTAGACTGAAGCTTCATGTGATAGAAGTTGGGCCAGGCTCTCGGTGTATGCTGTAAGCTCCCAGATGGAACTTGGGAAGACGTTCAGGATTCTAAGTGTTTATTTGAAATGACTTCAGTCCTTCCTTCCCACGGTGTGTACAGTGATGTATCCAAGTGTGGGGACACGCCTTCAGGCTCTGAGGCTAGGGAATCCTCCACACACCCTCAGGGATAAGCCATAAGCCCAAGCCCTTTACCCTCTGCTCCTGGCTGGTCTCTGAATTCCTGCTGAATTGCTCATGACCAATATCACAATCATTCCCACTTTTATCTGGACCGGGACTTTGTATTCTCCTCATTTTCTGCACGGCTTCCTCCTCCCCATCCTCCCAATCCTGCCTCCCCAAATTTATTACCCTCAGTCTTTTTCTGTTTTTCTGCATATTCACATAATCATAGACAGACATATGTGTAAGGTATAGTTTGGGCCAAGGTAGAAAAGGAGAGACGACCTCAACGGAAGTAGGTTGCCTTTATTCAGGCAAGGAGGGGGGACAGTCAGCCTAACAACCAGGCTGAGCACCCAGAGGGATCAGGGAGGCTCCATATTTATAGGGAGGTTTGTGGAAGCAATAATGGAAATGTTAATCAGGCGGGATGTTTTGGGTATTCTTTAGTTGAGATGGCATTTGTAGTTGGACAGAGGTGATAAGTCTTCTGGGCAGGTGTAGGAGGTGGGAGGTTTCTGGACAGGGGGTGATAAGTCCCAGATAGATGCAACCAGCCTGGAGCATCTGGGTGGGACCTAAACTTCAGTTTTGTTTCTCCAAAGTTAGATGATTCAGCAAGGGCCTTTCAGACTGCTGTTTTCTTTTCTAGGCCCAAAGACTCCTTTAATATGTGAACATAAATGAGGGGGGTGCAACACCTACACACCTGGTACCTGGTTGGTTTGACCACACACGGGGTACTGAATACTGAGGGGGTCACCAGCCTCTAGGATCTAATGTCTGATGATCTGAGGTGGAGCCAATATAATAATAATAATAATAAACTGCACAATAAATATAATGCACTTGAGTCATCCTGAAACCATCCCTCAGCCTCCTGGTCCACGGAAAAATTGCCATGAAATGGGTTCCTGTAGCATGGGGAACTCTACTCAATACTCTGTAATGACCTATATGGGAATAGAATCTAAAAGGAGTGGATATAGGTATGTGTATAACAGCAGAAGCTAGCACATCATTGTGAATCAACCATACTTCAGTTCAGTTCAGTCGCTCAGTCATGTCTGACTCTGCGACCCCATGGACTGCAGCACGCCAGGCTTCCCTGCCCATCACCAACTCCTGGAACTTGCTCAAATTCATGTTCATCAAGTCGGTAATGCCATCCAACCATCTTATCCTCTGTCATCCCCTTCTCCTCCTGCCTTCAATCTTTCCCAGCATCAGGGTCTTTTCAAATGAGTCAGTTCTTCACATCAGGTGGCCAAAGTATTGGAACTTCATTCAGCATCAGTTCTTCCAATGAATATTCAGGACTGATTTCCTTTAGGATTGACTGGTTGGATCTCCTTGCAGTCCAAGGGACTCTCAAGAGTCTTCTCCAGCACCACAGTTCAAAAGCATCAATTCTTCAGTAAAAATTCATAAAAAGGGAGGAGCCCTTGCTCCCAGCAAGACATAGATGCACGAATTCATTCATTCAAGGATTTTGTTGAGTCCCCACTGTCTGCCCAGCACTGTTCAAGGCACTGGGAATCCAACAGTGGGCAAACAGGTACAAGACACTCCCTTTCACAGAGCTTGAATTCTAAAGAGGGGCAGAGATAGGCAAAGTCTAGAAATAAATGGTGAAATGTGTTAGGAATGGAGAAGATAAGTACCACTGACGGGGGAAAAAAAAAAAAACAGAGGAAGGTGGGGATTCTTGTACACATTTTGAGATTTTGAGGTTTTTCATATTTGCTATCAGACAGTGGGACCTTGTAAATACAGCTGCTGTTCCCTGCGTGCTGACCACAGGCCAGGTGTTGTCCTGAGTATCTCTTGTGTTCTAGGTCAGGCAAATACAGACACATTTTACAGACAGGAAAACAGAGTCACTTATCCAGGATTACACTTCCCATAAGAGGTGATCAAATAAGGGTTTTGAGTCCCAACAGCCTGGCTTCTGAGTTTGTGCTCGTCGCTAATGCACTCAATTGCCTTCTCACCTGAATGTATTTGTTTCTTATTATTTTCACTCAATAGTGCCTCAGCTGGCCTAAATCTGTCCCTTCTTCTAGATGATGAAAAATATACCATGTCGTTGGCACACCATAGTTTATCAAGCATTCTATTGAGCTTTCAGTATGGTTTCAATTTTTGGCCTCTGTAAATGCTGCTGCAAAAACCTGTTTGCTTTTTCTAGTAAGTGGATGCTTTTACTTTCAGTAGGAGGGTTGCTGGATCAAAGTGCACATGCATTTTTAAAAATGTGATAGATGTAGTCAGACTAGTTTTTGAATACTTCTAGTCCTTTCTGTCTTAATTCCATTCTATCAGCAATGATGACGAGGCACATTTCTGCCAGCAACAGTGAAATTACTCTCTTTGATTTGTCAGTCTCTGAAATATAAGGTGATATCAGTCCTTCAGTGTGTATTCCCTGACTTATGAGTTTGGACTTTACCCCATACAGAGTCATTTCTCCATGAACTGTTTCTCAGGTCCTGCAGCCATTTTTCAACTGTGATTTCTTTTCAAATTTTTCTTGTTGCTTAGTCCCTAAGTCATGTCCAATTCTCCGCGACCACACGCACTGTAGCCCACCAGGCTCCTCTGTCCATGGGATTTCCTAGATAAGAATACTGGAATGGGTTGCCATTTCCTTCTCCAGGGGATCTTCTCGGCCAGGAATAGAACCCACGTCTCCTGCACTGGTAGGCGGATTCTTTATGGCTAACCCACCGGAGAAGCCCTCTTTTGTGATTTTTATCTCCTGATTGTCAGTATGGGCTTCCCAAGTGGCATTAGTGGTAAAGAACCCATCTGCCAATGCAGTAGACAAAGAGAAATAGGTTCGATCCCGGGTCGGGAAGATTCCCTGGAGGAGGGCATGGCAACCCATTCCAATATTCTTGCCTGAGAAATCCTGTGGACAGAGGAAGGAGCCTAGCAGGCTACAGTCCATAGAGTCGCAAAGAGTCGGACATGACTGAAACGACTTAGCATGCACGCACGCACTTAGCAGTATGTGGGAGATCTCTGTGTGTTTTGGATACTTTGTATTCTGAATTGGAAGAGTTCTTCCCTAAATCTGTCATTTGTCTATTAACTTTGTTTATGTGAATATTTGTCATTATAAAGGTTTTAAATTCCTGAGTAATAAATAAGTTTATCTTATTTTCATTCGTAATTACAAAGATTTTCTTGACCCTTTGACTGTTTCATATAATCTCGGATTTTTCTCTAGAAATCTAGGAATGTTGAAAGCCTCTCTTTAACAAGTATCATATAACTTTGTTAATGGTGACTTTATTTACCCATCCAGACAGTACCAGAATGATCTTTCCAGCATGGGTCTGGTGCATCACTCTCTTACAAATGTCTTCAGCGGCTTCCCTGGTGGCGCAGTGGTAAAGAAGCTGCTTGCCAGCGCAGGAGACTTGGGTTTGATCCCCTGGGTCAGGAACATCCCCTGGAAGAGGAAATGGCAACCCACTCCAGTATTCCTGCCTGGAAAATTCCATTGACGGGGAAGCCTGGCAGGCTACAGGCCATGAGCTTGCAAAACAGTTGGACACGACTTAGTGACTAAAATGAAAGAAAAAATCAGTGACTTTGTATCACCTGTCAGATTAACTCTGAGGATGTCTAAGCCCACCCCCCCACCCAAACCTCGCTCCGTGATCTGGCTCCTGCCTGCCTCTGGAGCCTTAGTTTACGCAAAGTTTCCTTCTATTTCCTTGTATTAGTGTGGTCTAGCTGTACCACACTAATCTGAATGTTCTCTACTCTGATTAATGAAGAGGATGTGGTGGCAACAGCTGAGATCTTCCTATCACTCTGAGCTCATGGACCCCCTGGGACATGCTTTGATTTTATTTTGAATTAATTAGATACCCTTTTAAGGAAGCGTTCTGCTGTCAAAGATACCAACAGTGTTTACCTTTTGAAAAGCAGAAGTATCTTTTTGTTGGAGTCTCCCTGGTGCTCAAGAACTACTCGCCTGGTTTTCTGAGAATAATTTCCTGTCACACTTTAACCTCCCGATGGCAGAGCCACATCTTGGCATCCCCTTTGTAGCGGAGATTCTAAAATTTGCAGCTAAGATTTGTTTTGAGCGGATGTGGTGAGACACACAGACACAGAAATGACCATCACAAAGGAGGAGGTTTACATTCACAGGTCCCCTGGGATGAGTGGCGTGCAGGGCCACGTGGAGAAGCACCAGGTCACTCGGGGTAGCAGGGTCAGAGGGGAGAGCATGGCCAGGAGCCTTTATTGGGGTTTTTGCAGGAAGGAATTGATGAGTCAGGTTAGGTGTGCCGAGTAACCGTAGCACTGGGTGGTGGTTTACTCACTCAGTTGTGTCCAACTCTTTGTGACCCCATGGACTGTAGGACTGGATAGCTGAAATAATCTTGGCAGGCTCTGGGCTACAGCGTCTGATCATGGGGTGATTTGGGGCAGGGGGAATATTGGCTGGTGTGCAAGGGCTTGGCAAAGTAGGTGGCTGGGATGGGGGTGGTGCTGTTACTGATTGGTTGTATCTTGAAGCTGTACTCACAGGCAACGTTTGCTATCTCCAGGAACCAGCTGACCCTGGGAGGGGTGGAGCAACCTCTCCAAGGTCAAATCCCCAAATGCCGGAGCATTAAGAATATAGAAAATAATATAACAATGTAAAATTGATGTCCTGTGAATTAGGCACACAATCCCTACTCCTACCCCAGAAGACAAATGGAAAGGACCTACAAAGGACCCACCCCCAACCCTACGGCCACCAGCATAACTCAATAACATACTCAGCAGAAACCTACCTCTTCTACTGTATTAAGTGTTTTTAAAAATATTTATTTATTTGGCTGTATTGGCACCTGGGATTTTTCATTGCAGTGCACCAGGCTCAGTTGCCCTTTGGCATGTGGGATCTTAGTTCCCTGACCAGCAATTGTACCCACATCCCCTACGTTGGAAGGCGGATTCTTAACCACTGGGCAACCAGGGAAGTCCCTGTCTTATTAATCTTTAAAATTACACTCAGCCTAAACATTCACTTTTTTTTCTTTAGAAGGTAATGTCAATATAGGGCTTCCCTGATGGCTAAGTGGTAAGCATCTGCCTGCAATGCAGGCGACGTGGATTTGATCCCTGGGCCAGCAAGATCCCTTGGAGAAGGAGATGGCAACCCACTCCGGTATTCTTGCCTTGAGAATCTCATGGACAGAGGAGCCTAGTGGGCTATAGTCTGTGGGATCGCAAAGAGTCAGACACAACTTAGTGACTAAACAACAATAGCAACTCTGTCAGTATACACAGCTAATAAAATGTAGTAACAAGCACTTTATAATCTATAAAAATGACCTATATATTAATATTTGTATGCTGACTACAATCCCAGTTTTCAGTAATTTAATTTTTCTGTAGTATTTCTAAGTATTAAAACATTACTGTTTTTCTTGGTACTGAGAAAAAGGGATATAGAAAAGAAGAAAATACAGTCAATTCAGCAGGTAGCATGGGGCTGGCACTGTTATTTCACTGAGAGCTAGTAATGTATGTATCTGTCTCCCTGCTCCCAACATCTTGGTTCATCTTTAAAATTTTTATTTTTGGCCGCCAAAAAGTGAGTGAGTCCTCTATGTTTTTAAACGACTCACGTGGGCATGCAGGATCTTAGTCCCCCAATGAGAGACTGAACCCACATCCCCTGCACTGGAAGCTCAGTGTTTTAACCACCAGACCACCAGGGGAGTTCCATCATGGTTTATCTTAAGAGATTATAGAATTTTTTTTTTCTGAATATAGGTGATAATTGCCTGCTGTGTTTCCTCTCTAAACAAAATGAAATATCATGCCATAGAATGTATACTGCAAATAGGCCATTCAGAGCTGATGACACCCTCTGTCTACAGAGGGGAAATTATTTCAAGGTGGTAAATACAGTCCTCAGGGAGGTGCCATGTCTGGAGGTCTTCTGCTTCATGTAATAGCAGCGTGAACTTTTTCTAGATAAGAAGAAGCATTAAAAAAGAAGCAGCAGCATTGAGGTTTATTAATAGTTAAGATCTCTAGACTTGGGGCTTCCCTGGTAGCTCAGATGGTAAAGCGTCTGCCTGCAATGCTGGAGACCCAGATTCAATCCCTGGGCTGGAAAGATATCCTGAAGAAGGAAATGGCAACGGCAACCCACTCCAGTGTTCTTGCCTGCAGAATTCCATGGACAGAGGAGCCTGATGGGCTACAGTCCATGGGGTCGAAAAGAGTCAAAAATGGCTGAGCAACCTCAGTTCCTCTCTGGACTTGGAGCCAGCCAACTGCCAAGCTCCATCAAGTGGGGGAGCGGATGAGGTGGTTTCTGAGGTTCTCTTCCACCTCTGAGATGATTTATTCTAGTGGTTGAGGAACAATTGTTAGCCCAGAATAAAACTGCAGGAGGATAATCCTCTGGGAAGCGGCCTGGCTTCTGGCACTGCCTGTGGCAAACACTCCCGGTCACCTTTCCAGTTGGCATCGTGGGTGATTCGGGATGTGTTCTGTGTGGCTCGATCTTAAACGGCTCACATGAGTCACACGGAAACCTCTGATCCCTGACTAATTAAGACCATCCCTGCTTCAAAACGCTTTTCCATCTGTTTAGCTTTTGTAGGAAAAAATAATGAAGAAATAATTATGTCGCAGGAAGGCTTGGTTTCTGCCCACATCCCTAAACAAAATACTGAGTTGAATACAAATATGGAAAGCATGTTGGATTTTTAAGCACTGTGCTTTGGCAGAGGTTGAGGCCACCGTTTTATATCCTTTCTTCTACAACACATTTTTGTAAACCTCTGCCATTCCAGGTTCTGTGCTTGTCCTTGGGGTGGTTCATCTCCTCACGATTTTATGTACCTGGCCAATATTCTTCACCCCACGCGCCCTCCTCTAACTAAACTGCTCTGTTCTTATGCCAGGAATGTGCTCTGGTTTATTCTTGTTTCTGTGTCTTTTATGTTTCTAGAATTTCGTTTTGTTCTCTTTCACTCCATATAAATTCTATATCTCTTTAAAAGCTTTTTCTTACTCCTACGGTCTTCACTGTTTTTCTCCTCCTTCTGCACTGTGGGAAGTCTTCTAACTAATAAATAAATACATATGCCTCCTTGTATCTTCCTGTGTTTTCTTCCTATTTTTTTGCACTTTCTTCCCACCACGCCTTGAGAGAACAGATTGTATGTTAATATTTCTTCCCAATCCATCCTAGAATGTAGGGTTGCACTTAACTAAATGCTACTTATTACCATTTCCTGTTGGGGAGGATATATATTTTTCTTTAATTGGTCGAGATTCAGAAAACTCAGTTTTGTAATTGGTTTTGATTTTGATTCCATGCTGAGAGCTGTGCATGAAAAAAAAAAGTCACGAGACCTCTTGTCCATGTGTTTGCAGTCCCAGAGGGGCAGGGGTAGGGAGGGAAAGCTTTCGGGGATGGGGATACGGGAGTGCGTAGCTGATGTTCATAGATTTTCAGCAGACAGTGCCATCACAGCCAGACAAGGGGTGCTCGTGTCACTAACACAGCCTCCTGTGGGAAACCAGTAACAAGGCAGGCGCAGTCACACTAGAATAGTTTCTTGAAACTTTTCTCAGCCCGTCTCTTGGGGCCATGAGCCATGAACTGTGCGTTGTCACATTTTAGTCACAGTGAAATTCTAACTGATCATTATCTCATAAATGAGAACAAATCAGTGTGACATCAAAGATAGTCTCAAGGGTACCGAGTGTAGCCGATCTTTCATTACATCAGAAACAGTACAGGGCAGAGACCCTCGACAGAAGAAGCTCAGCTTTGTTCAGAACGCTAGAACTGTCCTCTCTGTTTATCAAAGGCGTAAACTTAACGAGATTTTTTTCTATGTTAGTACTCAACTTGTAAAGAAGTGATAAATTGATGAGAAAAAAATTGGGGGAAATGTCAGAAGATGACACCAGTGTAGAAAGCATTCCGCTCCCTGCTCTGTCTGGAGTGTTGATGATTTGATGGGGTGATAATTCTGAGGTTCACATGTAACTTTTAAATCAGCGTTGTATTTACGGTGTTTTGGCAGTTTTGTATTTTACTGGCTGGCTAACGGTGACCCCTGTGAAAGCCTTGACCGGCCAGCTTCTGCAATCCTTTAACAGAAGAGGCAGGATTGGGAGTTAGGGACTCTTGATTCTTATGCTGGGTTTTGTTTAAAGTATCGTTAAGACTTTGACTTTATTTTTTAGAGCAGTTTCAGGTTTAAACCAAAGTTGAGAGAAAAGTGCAGATTTCCTATAGACTCCTACCCTGACACAGGCATCACCTCTGCTATTGCCAACATCATTCTCTAGAAAGGGATATTTTTAACCAAAGATGAACCTGTATTGGCCCATCATAATCATCTTAATCACTCAAAGTTTAATCGTTTACCTTAGGGTTCCCCCTTGGTGGTGTACATTCTCTGGGACTGAACAAGTGTTTAATGACATGTATCCATCATTATCGGAGCTTCCCAAGTGGTACTAGTGGCAAAGAACCCACCTGCCAGTGCAGGAGACGAGGGAGATGTCGGTGCGATCCCTGGGTTGGGAGGATCCCCTGGAGGAGGGCATGGCAACCCACTCTGGTATTCTTGCCTGGAGTATCCCATGGACAGAGGAGACGAGTGGTCTGCAGTCCATAGGGTCGAACAGAGTCGGACACGACTGAAACGACTTGGCATGCATCCATCATTATCATATCAAAGGAGAAGGGGGCGGCAGAGGATGAGATAGTTAGATAGCATCGCTGACTCAGGGGACATGAATTTGATATTCCCTGGTGGCTCAGATGGTAAAGAATCCACCTGCAATGAAGGAGACCAGGGTTCGATCCCTGGCTTGGGAAGATTCCCTGGAGAAGGGAGTGGCTCCCCATTCCAGTATTCTTGCCTGGAGAGTTCCATGGACAGAGGAAACTGGTGGGCTATAATCCACAGGGTCACAAAGAGTTGGGACATGGCTTAGCAACTAAACAACAACAACAAAACTGAGTATTTTCACTGCCCTGGAAATCCTGGGCTCGACTGTTCACAGACTGCCCCTCCCTGCAGTAACTGTACTTCTGCCCTTTCCAGAACGTTACAGGGTTGGAATCACACAGCATGTAGCCTTTGCATATGGACTTCTTTCACTTAGGAATATGCATTTATGGTTCCTCCGTGTCTTTTTATGGCTTGATAGCTCATTTCTTTTTACTCTGGATTTCTTAGCTCCCCCTGTGTGACTGGAGGCAAGTACCTTATCCTGATCTTACATTGGTTAAGCGACGGGATTGAACTTGAGTTTCTCTGTCTTCATATTTGTCTTTGCAGCTTACACTATAACTTCTTCATTTCAGGAGTGTTTCTAATATGCAGAAGTCTAGTTCCCAAAACAAAACCAGTAAAATGTGTCATGATCAGACAGAGCATAGAGTTTGGAATAATTAACCCAATATCTAAATGCAGCTCAAGGGCAACTCCCAACTAAAGCAGGGTTGTAAACTCAAACATCTAAAGAGACAAAGAGGGTGTGCAGTTTTTACTGTTGTGTCAAATTCTCTCCAGACACCGCGGCGTCATGCAACAGATTTTGTCCTAAAGAGACCAGATGTACATAAAGAATATTTTGTCGTCAGTTATTCCTGATTTGAGGAATAATTTCCTAAAATCCAAAGCTTTATTCCTTACTTTTGGCTTTGCTTTATATTCTTGGATCTCAAAAGAAGACATAACTTTGGTGATTTATTCAAGCCCTCTCTATTTATATTGTTGTTTAGTTGCTAGGTCATGTCCAACTCTTTGCAACCCCATGGACTATATATAGCCCACCAGGCTCCTCCGTCCATGGGATTTCCCAGGCAAGAATACTGGAGTGGGTTGCCATTTCCTTCTCCAAGGGATCTCCCCGACCCAGTGGTCGAACCCAAGTCTCATTCTTGACAGGCAGTTTCTTTACTACAGAGCCACCTGGGAAGCCCTTTCAATTTAGAGATATTATAAAACTCTAGCAGAAGTACACGAAGTGTCATCTAGCGATATTAATTTTTAAAAAATGTTTCTCAAACATCAGAGTCCCTTAGAGGGCATGTTGAAACATAGATTGCTGGCCTGGTCCTCTGAGATTCTTGCTCTGTGAGTCTGGGGTGGAGTCCGAGAAACTACATTTCTTCTTCTAAAATATTTTATATTTTAATCAGAGAATAATTGCTTTACAGTGTTAGTTTCTGTTTACAAGAACGTGAATCAGCTGTATGTATACATATATCCCTTCCCTCTTGAGACTCCCTCCCACCCTCCCGTCCCACCCCTCTAGTCATCACAGAGTGCCAAACTGAGCGTCCTGTGCCGTTCAGCAGCTTCCCGCTCGCTGTCTGTTTCACGCATGGTAGTGCATATGTGCAGGCTTCAGTCGTGTCTGACTCTTTGGGACCCTGTGGACTATAGCCCACCAGGCTCTTCTGTCCATGGGGATTCTCCAGGCAAGAATACTGGAGTCGACTGCCATTTCCACCTCCAAGGGATCTTCCCAACCCAGGGATCAAACTTGCTTTTCCTGGGTCTCCTGCTTTGGCAGGCAGATTCTTGACAGCTGAGCCCCCAGGGAAGCCCGGTACAGTATATAGGTCAATGCTAATCTCTCAGGTCATCCCACCTTCCCCTTTACCCACTGTGCCTACAAGTCCCTTCTCTGTGTCTGCCCTGCAGATAGATCATCAGTACCATTTTTATAGATTCCACATATATGTGTTAAAGTTTCTGCATTTTTAACAAAAGTTTCTGGGTGATACTGTTGTTGCTGATTTGTGGACCACATCTTGAGAACCATTGTTTTGAAATAATTCCTTCTCAGACCAGATGAGAGAACTCCTTTTCTTTTATAGGTGAAAATCTTCCAAATGCAGTTACAATTTTTTTTTTTTTAATTCTACTTGAAGTTCAGCCACCGGATGAATAGTCTCCAAAACTCTGCCTTCAACCCCGCCCCAACTCTGGCTTGGCTCAATGCTTGTGATGAAGACAGTTTGCTGAAATTACAATACAATGAGATAGAAGCGTATACACATATAATGGATGCACAGAGAACAGTGAATAGTTTTAACCAGCTTTTAAATTTGCACTTTCTAGCTACTGCCCTTTATCAGAAGCTTTAGGGATAAATGTAGTTAGCACACACTTTCCTTTTTGGGGTTCTAATTCCCCAAATACTTTCTTGAGCTCAGTGTTGATTCTCATTGTATAATAGTGGGATTGTCATCTGGATGGAAAAACCCCACAGTATAGTTCCTCTAAGTAGATACTGAAATTAATTTGGAAGTGTGAGAATTTCTTTAGGCATGCTCTGATCTTGTGATCAATTCAATGATCCTAGAAATGTGATCTAAAAATTTATAAAAGTGTTATGTGCTTCACATACTTATAAAATTCCAATAATTTATTAAATTCTTTAAGCAAAATTAACTCTGTTAAATTGGAAAACTTGCATGTGTCTGTTTTTTTTTTTACAGTTAAAAAAATTTTTTGAAGTAGATTTACAATGTTGTGTTAGTTACAGGTGTATAGCAAAGTGATTCAGTTATATACATGCATATATCCATTCTTTCTCAGGTTATTTTCCCATATAGATTATTAGAGAGTATTGAGTAGCGTTCCCTGTACTCTACAGTAGGTCCTTGTTGATGATCTGTTTTATACACGTGTGTGTGTGCTAAGTCGCTCAGTTGTGTCCGACTCTTTGTGACCCCATGGACTGTAGCCCTTCAGGCTCCTCTGTCCATGGGATTCTCTAGGCAAAAATACTGGAGTGGGTTACATGCCCTCCTCCAAGAGAATCTTCCCAACCCCGGGATCGAACCCAGGTCTCCAGCATTGGCAGGCAGGTATTTACCACTAGTGCCACCTGGGAATCCCTGTTTTATACATAATAGTGTGTATATGGAGAAGGAAATTCTTGCCTGGAGAATCCCAGGACGGGGGAGCCTGGTGGGCTGCCGTCTATGGGGTCGCACAGAGTCGGACACGACTGAAGCGATTTAGCAGCAGCAGCAGCAGTGTGTATATGTTGGGTTTCCCTGGTGGCTCAGCTGGTACAATGCAGGAGACCTGGATTCAATCCCTGGGTTGGGAAGGTCCTGGTGGAGAAGGGAAAGGCTACCCACTTCAGTATTCTGGCCTGGAGAGTTTCCTGGACTGTATAGTCCATGGGGTCACAAAGAGTTGGACACGGCGAAGCAACTTTCACTTTCATTTTCATGTATACGGTAATCCCAGTCTCTAATTTATCCATCCCTACTGGGTTCATTTCTTAAAGCTGGGCTAAGCAGGTTGTTTTTCTGTCATGTACTTGTTCAGCTGTGGTTTTCTTACAAGCGAAGGGGGAAATCACAGGAACTCAGGACAAGACAAAAAAGAAAACAATCACAAGTTCAAGGACTCCCAAATTGAAGATGATTTTCTCTTACAGAAAATAAAGACCACCCCTAACCCCAAATGGTTGAATCATGCTTTTGTGGGCTATGTGTGTGGAAAATACTGTGTTTTTTGAAAATTGGAAGTAGAGTTGATCTACAGTGTTGTGATAGCTTCCAGTGCACAGCATACTGTGTGTTTTGATTCCAACAGAAAACCAAACCCTTGATGACGGAGTTCTCGGTGAAGTCCACCATCATCTCCCGATATGCCTTCACCACAGTTGCGTGTAGGATGCTCAACAGAGGGTCTGAGGACCAGGAAGTCACGTTTCAGATGCAGATTCCAGCTGCAGCTTTCATCACTAACTTCACTGTGTAGGTGAACCCTGGAATGAAGAATACTCTGTAGAGTGGTCAGAGGGAGCCTGAGATGCTGTGAGGACCACAGCCTTTGACCCTGAGAATATATAAATTCTCAACCCAAAGGACTGTCCATGGGAAAGAAGGTTGACTCCCTCCCCTCTGCCTTCTTTGCATCCCCATTTCCCCCTTCCTCCTTGTATTGTCTCTTCTTTCATCCCATTCCTCTCTTCTTTCCTTCCCTTCATTTCCTCTTTCTTTCCCTCCAACAAATGGCTCCTCAACCCGGACCAGGCACACTTCAAGGTGATTGGTCTACTTCTTTGAAAAAGATGAGTGTTGCTCTGCTCTAGAAATTCCTCTGGAGAGAAACAAATAAGCAAACAGATGAATAATGAGACTGCCTTCAGACAGTAATGAGTGCCATAGAGATGACAAGTAGGGTTGAGGGGCTCTTTTAGGTCGGGGAGTTGGGGAGGTGGCTCAGAGGAGTCAGTGTTGAAACTGACATCTGAAGGACCAGCCAGCATGATAAGCCTTTGATAACTGGATACCATATATTTCTTCTTTTCACCTGGACTAAGAGGTAAAGAGATGCAAAATAAGTGTGTGGGTTTAATGTTAGGTCTGGGCAGGATTCCAGTTGGTGCATCTTCTTGGAAGTTTGTTTGAGCAGGTCTTCTGTGTCCCTCCTGGAGAATCACAGACACCATGGGTTGGCTCTTAACACGTGGACCTGTTGAAATTTGCCCTAGAACAAAATGAGTGATGCAAGGGTAGTGCCCTAGTCTGGAATGCATTCTCAGTGCACATCCAAGAGGCAAACAAAAATATTTTCTAGAGTTGTCATGGTTATGAGATCCATGCTTGAGTTTGTCTTGGCAAGCTGGCAGCACAGCTGTCTCTCTTTTTTTCTTTTCAATTAAACATTTTATTTTGTATTGTGGTATAGCTGGTTAACACTGCTGTGATAGTTTCAGGAGAACAGTGAAGGGACTCAGCCATCCATATACATGTATCCGTTCTCCCCCAAACTTTCCTCCCATCCAGGCGGCGACATAACGTTGAGCAGAGTCCCCGGTGCTATACACTAGGTCCTTGTTGGTTATCCAGTTTTAATACAGCAGCATGCACATGTCCCCTCCAAACTCCCTAACTATTCCTCCGCCCATCTCTCCCCCCGATATCCAAAAGTTCTTTCTCTGAAGTCAACACAGCTGTCTCTTGTGTTTCAGGCTTATTGGAGACACGGTGTATCAGGGAGAAATTACAGAGAGAGAAAAGAGAAATGGTGATAAGGTAAAAGAGAAGAGGAATAAAACCATAGAAGATAATGGGTAAGTACCATTGAATTCCCTTGTGGCTCAGACGGTAAAGCGTTTGCCTACAATGCAGGAGACCTGGGTTCCAATCCCTGGGTTGGGAAGTTCCCCTGGAGAAGGAAATGGCAACCCACTCCAGTACTCTTGCCTGGAAAATCCCATGGACGGAGGAGCCTGGTAGGCTACAGTCCATGGGGTCGCAAAGAGTCAGACACGACTGAGCGACTTCACTTCACTTCACCACTGAATTCAGGAGTTAAAAGTCCATTAAAACCAAGTGTCAAGTTTTCTACCTCTTTGACTTCTCATCTTGTTTCACCCTGTTTCAAGGATTTATCTTTTTATTTTTACCATATTAATAATATATAATATAACTGGTTAACAGTACAGTAGCTAAGAGTTTATGATAAAAAACCCCACTCACCCCCATTCCCCAGTTCTCATATCCTAGAAAGATCCACTTCTGATATTTCTGTAGTTTTATGGTAGTTACCTCCCTTATTCTAAATATTATGATTGTTGTTCTTCTTCAGTCACTTAAGTCATGTCCAGCTCTTTGGGACCCCATGAACTTCAGCGCACCAGGCTTCCCTGTCCTTCACTATCTCCCAGAGTTTGCTCAGACTCATGTTCATTGAGTCAGTGGTGCCATTCAACTGTCTCATCCTCTGCTGCCCCCTTCTCCTCTTGCCCTCAATCTTTGCCAGCTTCAGGATCTTTTCCAGTGAGTCAGCTCTTCTCATCAGGTGGCCAAAGTATTGGAGCTTTATCTTCAGCATCAGTCTTTCCAATGACTATTTCCTTCAGTATTGTCTGTTTTGATCTCCCTGCTCTCTGAGCGACTCTCAAAAGTCTTCCCCAGCACCACAATTTGAAAGCATCACTTCTTCGGCACTCAGCCTTTATGGTCCAGCTCTCACATCTGTACATGACTATTGGAAAAACCATAACTTTGACTATAGTCTTGCTTTTTAAAAAATTTCTTGATAAAAATCAGATGTTTATTGTTGATTCTCTGCTGTGAAGAAAGAGGATTCAGCAGATTTGTAATACTCCCACTTCCTCTCTGCATTCCAAATTTTTGTATTATTTCTTTTTCTTCTTCAGTATAAGCAGAATTATACCATCCTGGATGAGCCCTGTTATCTTCAATAATAGTGTTCTCTCTCCTGCATGTCACCCGACCTTTTCTTTTCCTTCTTAATAATTTACTTTTGCATTGTCAGAATTATCAACATTTAAATTCTAATCTGTCATGGTATTTGAATTCTTTGTCTATAAACTGAATCCAAACATTGAAGACCAATAAGTCAATTCACTTTGAATGACTGTAAATAACATTAACTGCAGAGCCACCTAGTATACTGAGATTTGTTTCCTTTTCTGCTAGCCCAGTTGAAACAATTATCTGTTCCTTTTGAAGAAAAACGATCACGGGATCTAGAGAAAGTGGTGTGGGCTTTATGAGGATTATTATTATTATTATTTGACACTTCACAAATTGTTCAGAATCAGGCCACAGTTATGTTTAGTTGGATCACAGATTTATTTTGGCCACGCCTCGTGTGGTATGTGGGATCTCAGTTCCTGGACCAGGGATCAAACCGGCAGCCCTGCCTTGGCAGTGCGGAGTATTAACCACTGGACCACCGGGGAAGGCCCTGTGTGTTTTCCCTTGAGGTCACCTGTGTTAGTCCTCTTCCCCTTTGCCCCTCGGGTTTGCGTCAGGGAGAAAGAAGTAGAAGGGTTCCGTGGTCTTTGAACTCCCTGCTCTTCAGGATTCCTCTACCCATATAACCTTCCTCTAGTGCAGGCGTTTGCTTCTCCTCTCAAAGCTAAATTCTAGTTTTTCTTTCTAATGTCGACTGACGAAGTTACGCGCAACCTGGAAATTGAGGATTATGTTTTCTTGGAGGCATTTTTGAGGACTATAGCCCTGGAGACCATCTCTCAGGTAGCTCTGAGGGACTGTTCCAGAGAGGTAAGGGAGGACTAGGATATGGAGGAGGTTCTACTGAAAAAATAAATGTAGTTGAACATCAGAACATGACTGCTAGTCAGGAAAAAAATCCAAATGTCTCAGGTGAATGGTTTTAGTGCTTTTCTGCATATGGGAAGGTGCGAGAGTCTGGGCTCATTGAAACAAGTCCTTAGGTACCCACCTTAAGTACCTAGAACTATAACCTATAACTAACTATAGGTCAGGCTCCTATTTCCCTCCATCCTGAAGCCCCTCAGGGTGCATCGTGGGGACGGCTGCGGTGGCTGGTGGCTTGTTGGTAGGGAATGCTGAGGGTTCTCACTGAGAGCGCTTGGCTGGGACCGTCTTAGACTTGAGGGCGCCTGGCTTTCTCCAGTCCCCTGTCACCTTTTCTCTTCCTTCCAGGGAGATGGGGACGGAGACATTCAGAGCTTCTGTGGTGCTTCCCAGCAAGGACAAGGCTGCCTTCCTCCTGAGTTACGAGGAGCTCCTGCAGAGACGGCTGGGGAAGTACGAGCACATGGTCAGCGTGCGACCCCAGCAGCTGGTGGGGCGGCTGACGGTGGAGGTGACCGTGCTGGAGAGGCCAGGCATCGCAGAGCTGGAGGTGCTGGGGCTGCACAACAGCCGGCAGAGGGGCGGTGGCCGGGGCCCAGGTGAGAGGTGCCAGCGGGTGCGCTCAGGTGTCCCGGCGTTAAAGCAGATGGCGCCCCTGCCGCCCAGGCCCCGGGTGAAGCAAGGATCCGAAGGACAGCAGCCAAGCAAAGACAGTGCCCTGTGCACTTTTAAAGACAATTTATTTCTTTGGCTGCATCGGGTCTTGATTACAGTTCAGGGGCTCTTTGCGGTGGCACACAGACTCTCTAGTTGTCCCGAGGCATATGGGATCTTAGTTCCCTGACCAGGGAGCAAACCCATGTCCTCTGCATTGCAAAGCAGATACTTTACCATTGGACCTCCAGTAAAGTCCCAATAATGCCCTTTTTAAAGCCATGCTCTATCAGGAGATTTTACAATGTTCTAATCATCTCTCACGGTTGTGTCATTTCTGGGAATCTACCCTTGGTGAGACATCTAAAATGTTGGGATGGTTATATATACGAACGTGTCTGATAATGTTTGTAGTAGTAAAAGCATTCCTTCATCCTAAATATTCAAGTACATGGATGTGGTTAGTAAATTGGGGTTGTAAAAACAATTCGTCATATGATAAGGAAAAAGAGACACATTTGTGTGTGCGCTTTAATGTTAAACATGGTAACTGTGAAGCTGGCTAAAGAGCGGGAAGTCATATAAAATCATTTATGGGGGAGGGATGATGGGTCATTTTGTAATACTGTTTTAGTTTACCCTGTTCTTAAATACTGTGTTATCAAATCAAACATTTAACATTAACAGAAACATCTAAATAATGTGCTATATTCTTTCTAAAATTAGAGAAAAATATGTACTGGAAATTTGATTTAGACACAGACATTTGTGTTCATCAGCAGGATCTCTTAATCTGAGCTTTTCTCAGATTTTAATTTTTTAAAGTTAACTAACTAATTACTTTTGGGCTGTGCTAGGTCTTCATTGCTTCGTGTGGGCTTTGTCTAGTTGTGGTGCGTGGATTTCTCTTGTAGATGGTAAACTTTAGGGCGAGTGGACTTCAGTAGTTGCTCCTTGAGCGTTTAGTTGCCCCGGGGAATGTAGAATCTTCATTCCGGGTCCAGGCATTGAACCCATGTCCTCTGGGTTGGCAGGCAGGTTCTTAACCACTGGACCACCAAGGAAGTCCCCTCGTATTTTAATTTTTAAGTAGCACTCTTTACTGAGATGATCATGAAAAATGCGATCTAATTTAATTGCTGTATTAACGTCAACTAATAGTTTAATATTCACTTGCATTCGGCCCTATCCCAAATATATCTGTAAGGTCTAATGTCAAGTTGGGTAACGAAACAGATGTGCCCCCCAAATTGTACCAGGGTTAAAACGACAAGACTTTGGGTACCTGTGATGCTGAGGTCAAGGAAAGGGTGAGTGATAAGAGATCGCAGAAAATGCAGAACCTGAATTCAACCCCTGTGACTGCAGAGTCGCCCAAGAAGCCTTCTCGTAGGAGAATATCCCTAAGGATGAGTTTGCAAGGAGACAAGAGAAATGACTTGACACGAGGAATAAGAGAATGTCGTTTATCTTACTTGAGGCAAAAATAGTGAAGACCTGGAGCTGTTGGTGGGAAGAGTAAACGGTATGGAACCTAGTTGTGCCCCCAGCATGCAGTTCAGTGAACGATTCTGGATGAGAGAGGTAGTTTGCTCTCAAAGACTGGAGCATGGATGCAGGTCTTTGTTAGAAGTTAACTCCAAGCAATGAGTTTGCAGTCTGTCCAGATCTCATCAAAAAGTTAAAGATATTGTCAAGAGACCTGACATTCAGAAATGATATGTGATAAAAGACATCATTCTTAGATCACTGAGGTCACCGTGGGTAGGGTTAATGGATTTGTGGTCAGTTAAGAGTTAATATTCTTGAATACAATGACTTGGGCCCTGTGAGATCCAGCTTACACCTCTGTAAATAAGGGTTATAACCGTCTCTCAGGGTCACTGAGAATCTTTTGTGCCGAGTAAAATCTTAATCATCATCATTATTACAATTGCCTTCTATTTAGTTTTTCCTCTGCACATCTTATCTCTCCTATTAGATCATAAATGATTTTGAAACAGGACTTTGTCAGATTAATCTTTGTCGCCTTGAAATAGTTTTTTTAAAAATATTTATCATTTATTTAGTTTCATCCAGTCTTAATTGTGGCATGTGGGATCTTAGTTCCCAGACTGGGGATGGAACTGAGGCCCCGTATATTGGAAGCATGGAGTCTTAGCCACTGGACCACAAGGAAAGTCCCTCTGTGCGGTATTAAACACTATGCCTTTTAAAGAGTAGATAGCTGATTAGGTGTGTGCAAAGTAGAGAAGAAAAGGGAAAAAGAAACGGAAAAAATACACACCTAAACTAATAGCAAAGAATGTTTTAAAATTTCATTTTTTCCTAATCATAATTTACCAGGAAATTATCCCATATGGGAAGGATGGTTATCCTGCTGTAGAAATTAAGTGCCTGTGTGTCCTGCAGGGTTCAGAACCACCGTTACTCTTCCAAGATGTGTCTGTGTGGTGGTGTGTGGGTAGGTCTGAATCCTGATGGTTGTTTGTAAAGTTGCTCACTGCTTATCAGCAGCGCCTGTGGGAATCTCTGAGGAATGTTTCCAGACCATTGATCTCCTGGGAATTTGTTTATTTTTAAGAAAATTGTTTTCCTGGCTCTTTGCACCAGACCAGATATCTGGCCTTACAGAGCAAGAGATCTCACGGGCCGTTCCCTGGGCCAGGTGCGGTGGACTGGGGCCCTTTTTCCTCTTCAGTGCGGTCCAGAGCTCAGCTGCTTCTGTTCCTGTAAAACAGCCACTGCAGGAAGGAGCCAGAGGCACAGGATGCTGTGATTGTGCCTGGATGTTGTTGCGTGCGTTCCGAAAGCACCCAGGCAGAGATGCAACTAGAATAGAACTGAGACCAGGACGTGGGCTGCGAGCATGTGAATGTGGACTGGAGCCAGCGCGGGCCTCTGAGGTCAGACTTCTGGATGTTCTCTGAGCAAATCTGTATCCACTGGACCCGCTGATATAGTTAGGGAAGCAGTTCTAGATAAGAATGACCATGTGCTAGCTACTAGACTCAGCCTGTGCACACCAGACTTCTAGGACAGCCCTCCCTGGGAGCTTTTGTAAAATATTTAGGGTGTGAATTCAGATTCCATGTCTCCCCCAGGTCCATAAAAAGAAGAGAAAGCCTAAAAGCTGTGGAACCTACCTTTGCCTGTTTCCTTGTCTGATGTGTTGGCCATGGCTATTGAATCATAAATGAATGAACTTTGTCTCAGTGTGAAAGCCAATGCTGTGAGACGTAATTTGCAAGTCAAAACATTCTACTTTCTGGATTATTAAAACAGTTAACTTATGTGTGTGGTTCAAACTCTAACAGGTTACAAATTGGTTTTTCAGTGCAAGACCACACTCTCTCTCTCTTCTGTCACCCTGCTTCCTTCTCCCTCAGTAACTTGATGATTTGGGGGCTCAATGGAACAAGAGTATTTGAAATTAATTCTTTTCTGGAACATCCCTGGATGTCTGATGATGTTAAGTTATAACATGGATAAATATTTCACCTATGTGATTGGTTTAAAGCTGGTTACTTCACTCTCTAGGTTAAAATCTCAAACTTCTTGTGATCCTATGGCACCTGAATCACTGCCCTTTCCATGATTCAAAAAAAAAAAGAAAGAAAGAAAGAAAGAAAATCCCCAAAACCAAAGCAAAACAAAAAACTGGTTGGGGCCATAAAATTTTCTTTTATGATCAGATCCCTGATGGCTCCGAGTAAAATAAAATGAGATAAACAATATTAGAAATAAGGTACCTTGTCTTTTTCACTTCCTTTAGCTTTATATCAGTGATGCTCAAACCTGGTTATACCTTAGAGTCTCCTGGAGAGGTTAAAAAAAAAAAAAAAAAGATGACTGAATCCTCACTCAAATACTTGAATTAGAATTTACCCAGGTTGAGGCCTCGATAACTGTATTTTGAGGTGTGATATTCTGAGTCTATTCTACAAGAAACTGAAAATTTTATGAACACTTTTAATTTATTTACTTGTAATGCTCAAGAATAATGCTCAGAATTTTTCCTACCACTAAACAGATATGGCTCTGTGACTTGCATAGTCTATCCTTTCTATTCTTTGCTTATTTCTTTTAAAAATCTTTATTTATTTACTTTTGGCTTTGCTAGGTCTTCATTGCTGTGTCTGGCTTTCTCTAGTTGCGGTGAATGGAGTCTACTCACTAGTGGTGGTGTCCGGGTTTCTCATTGCTGTGGCTTCTCTTGTGGAGCATGGGCTTTAGGCATGCGGTTTTCAGTAGCTGCAGCTCACCAGCTTAGTGGTTCCGGGGCATGTGGGATCTTCCCAGACCAGAGATTGAACCCTTGTTCCCTGCATTGGCAGCAAATTCTTAACCACTGGACGACCAGGGAAGTCCTGTTCTTTGCTTTTTAACAAAGCAGTTTTATTGAGGCTGAGCATAAAATTTACTCATTTCAAGTCTTGTAACTCAGTGATTTTTGTACACTTGCAAAGTTGCGCAACCATCAGCCCAATCCAAGTTTAGAACATTCCTATCACCCCGAAAAGATGTTTGTGCCTCTTTGCAGTCACTCCCTGTTCCAACCTCAGCCCCAGGCAACCACTAATCCACTTTCTGTCTCTCTTCAGACAGCTGCATTTTTCAAAGCACCCCAGGTGGTTTTGACAGTCGGTAAATGTTAGGAGCCTTACTTTGGACCTCCCAGCAGAATGTATGGACATGAACTCTATTAGGATCCTCTCCTACAGAAGCAGCTTATTTAGATGAATTACTGTTATTCATTTATTTTTAACCATTTAACAAAGTTGAAGTATAGTTAATTTACCATGTTGTGTCACTTTCAGGTGCGCAACCAAGTGACTCGGTTATACGTACACGTGTATCTATTTTTCAGATCTTTTCCCCTTATGCACTGTGTGTGCTTACCCGCTCAGTCGTGTCTGACTCTTTGCGACCCCACGGACTTTAGCCAGCCAGGCTCCTCTGTCCATTGAATTCTCCAGGAAATAACACTGGAATGGGTTGCCATTCCCTTCTCCAGGAGATCTTTCTGGCCCAGGGATCAAACTGGGGTCTCCTGTATTGCTGGCAATTTTTTTACTGTCTGAGCCACCAGGGAAGACCATATATAGTAGTATATGTTAATCCCAACCTCCTAATTTATTTCTTCTCTTACCCCACCTTTCCCCCTGTGGTAACCCTGAATTTGTTTTCCATGTCTGTGAGTATATTTCTGGTTTGTATGTAAGTTCACTTGTATCTTTTCTGGGGGAAAAAAAATTATGTTTTAGGGTTTTAGAACCCATACCTGAGCTCCCACCCCACTCCCAGCCCCCACCAAGTGCTCTGCAAGCAGTGTGTGCTCTTTATCCTTTATCTGTCCAGGAACTCAGCCTATATCTTTCTTTTTAATTGTATCACTTCTAGGTCAGCCTCCCATAAAATAATCCTAATAATAAAAAAGCTTCATTAGAAAGAAGAGAACCACTCAAAATACAGTTTCATTACCTTTGATGGAAGATGAGATTGTTGACTCTGCCAGGGTCTTTGAGGATAAATTAATGACCAGTCTTGAGTCTTACAAGCTCAAGTCACCTTTGACTGCTGGCTAGACTTGTATGTGTGTCTACAGTGTCTTGTGTATCCGTAGACACCAGTGAGGAGTTGGTTGACTCTGTTTAAAAATCAAATTTTTCTTTCCCTTTGCTTGGTCTGTTAACCTCCTGACCCTGCCGTTCACTGTGATGGCTCTCAGGATTGAAATGGAGGCACCTGGCATGGTGCCTGCCATAGAATGGGTGCTCAGTGAGTATTTGTTAAAAGAATTTAAGAATAAATAACTGTCAGCAATGAAGATGCCATTGGGCTTTCAGCACCTTCCTGGTTTGTTGTTGCTCAGTTGCTAAGTTGTGTCCGACTCTTTGCGACCCCGTGGACTGACTGTATATAGCATGCCAAGCTTCTCTGTCCTTCACTACCTCTTGGAGTTTGCTCAAACTCATGTTCCTTGAGTCAGTGATGCCATCCAACCACCTCATCCTCTGTCGCCCCCCTTCCTGGTTTAAGTTGGTTAAGTTCTCCACATCTTGGGTGTGGCTCTTATTCTGTTGTGAAGGAGGGATTCGGAGGCAAAGTTTGGTTCCAGAAGACTCGTTACAAGAATGTAGATCCCTCCCTTTTCCAGAAGTGTCAGATAAAAGAGGGGATGCTGGGTTTAAATTTGAAACTCCAGGTAAACAATGTGTCCCGTACAGTATCTGACACGTGCTTATCCTAGAAAGTCACTGGTGGAGTATCTGAAGTTCCGATGTGGCAGGGCATCCTTTTTCTTTGCTGCATCTGGCCACCCTGCATGGTTAAAGGCTGCATTGTGACTAACGGTTCACCCCCAGCTCCGGTTCCCCGCTGGGTGTGTGTCCCTCCCCGGGATCCAGTCTCCAGGCTGCAGCTGGAAGGGTATGGCCCCGCTTGGCCTCTGTACCTTTGCCAGGAAGCAATCTGGCTGTTATGTGAGGGTTTCCAACATTGCTCGGTGCAGAAATCACTGATGTATGAATCACTTGGCTCCACAGTAGGATCTGTTTTGTTTTGTTTTTAATGCTGATAGGAGGGGACCCACGCTATCTCGTCTGTTTGGTCCTCGGCTGTAGGTGGGTGGGGGTCAGCTGTGAACAGGATGGCTCGGAGCCACCCGGGAGGGTGACCTTCTCTCTTTCACTTAATATTGGTGAGCATCCTCCTCTTCTTCAGGATACCTCACTCTGCTTCTTCCTTTTCCTTGCTGTGTTAGTTTGCTATACGAGGTGGGATATTGTCCGGGCAAATGGTGCTGTCTGCCACAGGTGTGACCCGAAACCAGAGGTGGAAGCATGTGCCCTGTTTGAACTAGAGCACTGCCACACCCATCAAAACACTTGCAAGATGATCCTCTTGAAGGGCCCCTCCGTCCACCTGCCTGAGTATGTGCCGATGTGTTGAGCCATGTCCACGTTAAACGTTCCAAGAGCTCATAGCGGGTCCTCACCGTGTTCCTGCTCTGTGCTACAGATGTCCACCACCATTGTCACTGCTCTTGAAAAACTTAGAGGGGGCAGTTTTTAAAAATTGACAACAGTGTTTCTCTTTAATTGACATGTGTTTGATTTGCAACTCTGTGTTAGTTTCAGGTGTACGACAAAGTGATTCAGTTTACATATACACATATCTTCTACACATATCTGGACTTACCCAGTGGCTCAGTGGTAAAGAATCCACCTGTCATGGAGGAACCATAGGAGATATGGGCTTGATCCCTGAGTCGGGAAGATCCCCTGGAGGAGGACATGGCAACCCACTCCAGCATTCTTGCCATGGACAGAGGAGCCTGGTGGGCTATGGTCCATGGGGTCACAAAGAGTCAGACATAATTGAAATGACTTAGCACGCACACACATTCTTTTCCAGATTCTTTTCCATATAGTTTATTACAGAATATTAAGTAGAGATCCTTTTTGATTGTTTATTATATATATATGTTGCTATTTAGTCATTAAGTCGCATTCAATTCTTTGGCAACCCCGTGGACTGTAGCCCGCCAGGCTCCTCTGTCTGTGGGATTTTCCAGGCAAGAACACTGGAGTGGGTTGCTATTTCCTCCTCCAGGGGAAGCTTCCTGAACCAGGGATCAAACTCGCATCTCCTGCATTGCAAGCAAATTCTTTACTGTTGTGCTATCAGAGACACCCCATTTTATAGTATATATGTTCATCTCAAATGCCGGATTTATCCCTCTCCTCTTTCCTCTTTGGTAACCATAAGTTTGTTTTCGATGTCTGATTTGATATTTGTATATGATGCAAAATGATGATCGCGGTAAACCTAGGTGACATTCCTCACCAGACACAGTTACAGAATGTGTGTGTGTGTGTGAGAAGAGAACTTTTAAGATCGGCTCGCTTAGCAACTCTTAAGTATGCACTACTGTTTTATTAACCGTAGTCGCCATGGCAACACTCTGCTGATTGGCCTGAATTTGTCTTTTTGTCGATGACAGGAGGGTAATTGCAAAATTATTCATCCCCTCTTTTGAAGAAATCTCCCCACTGGAGCCCAGGTGAGCAGGTGACATAAACAAACACAGGCAGCTTAACCTCTTTTCCAAGGGGAAATGAGACAGTGTTGGAAATGCTTTTGTAAAATCACCAGGTGTTGGCTGCTTTTCTGGGCAAACCCAAGGCCCACAGGAAACAGAGGCCAGGAAATCCCCCATCAGTTGACCGAAAGGGGAGTAGCGTTCAGCTGATGACCTTGACTGTGGTTCTTTGCTCTTAAATTCTTTCACCTTTAGACACTGTACATAGCAACTGGCTTTCTTTCCTCCCATGTGGTTGTCTAGGAGGGGAATGTTTGTCTATAGACAACATCCTGTTCTTTTCACCCTTTATGCCAAATAAATAATGTCTTATCATTACAAGATAGAATCGATGGGGAAAATAGGAATTTTAAAAAATTATTTGTTTGTTTATGTGGCTGTGCCAGGTCTTAGTTGTGGCACATGGAATCTTTAGCTGCAGCTCGCAGACTCTTGACTGTGGCATGTGGGATCCAGTTCCCCGACCAGGTCTCAGCCCCCAGGCCCCATGCATTGGGAGTCTTCGTCCCTGGACCGCCAGGGAAGTCCCAAGAATAGGAATACTTCATAGCACTTGTATGTGTGGTTCTTAACCTTAAGAGGGCTCTTGGAGAATCTTGTGAAAGCTACAGACATCTGTCCCGAAAAAAAGTATACATGTACAGTTTCATGCCAAATTCTGTATATAATTTCAGGGAACTCTTGAGGAAGAGTTGTTCCCTGTATGTGAAGTGAAAGTGAAAGTCACTCAGTCGTGTCTGTGTCCATGGAATTTTCCAGGCCAGAACACTAGAGTGGGCAGCTTTTCTCTTCTCCAGAGGATCTTTCCAACCCAGGGGTCAAACCCAGATCTCCCACATTGCAGGCAGATTCTTTACCAGCTGAACCACAAGGGAAGCCCAAGAATACTGGAGTGGGTAGCCTATCCTTTCTCCAGGGGATCTTTCCAACCCAAGAATCGAACCCAGGGTCTCCTGCATTGCAGGCAGATTCTTTACCAACTGAGCCAGACATTGTTGAAGTCCCTGTTATGAACGTTCTACGTGATGTGCCTTTTTTCCTCCCAATAATGAATATTTGTTTTTGCTAAGTTTTCAGTGGTATAGAGAAACTTGCTACTTACTGGAAAATGTAAAAATGTCTTTTGTTTCTCATGAGTTGCCTTTCATCCTGGACAGAATAACAAGGTGCTTCTTGAGGGAAAGAGGCTGGGGGCTAGTATGTGTTGAGCATTTATTGTGTGTCTGATGGGACTTCCTTGGCGGCTCAGACAGTAAGGAATTCACTTGCAGTGCTGGAGCCACGGGTTCGATTTGTGAGTCAGGAAGATCCCCTGGAGAAGGGAACGGCAAATTGCTCCAGTATTCTTGCCTGGGAAACCCCATGGACAGAGGAGCCTGGCAGGCTACAGTCCAGGGGGTCGCAAAGAGTCTGACATGACTTAGCAACAGCACCATCCTTAGTTCCTTTTAGATGTGATGTCATTTAATTCTGACCATGATTCTATGATGTGGATTTAAAAGACATGAAACTAAAGCTCAGAGATGTTAAGTCAGTCTTTTGAGTCTATCAAACCCTGGAGCCCACTTGCCTTGATATTGTATGGGTTCTAAAAAACACATATTTTCCAGTTTAAAAATATGAGACTTCAGACAGGAAGAAGGCCTTGTGGGGATGCTGATGATCTGAGAAGCAGGGCAGAGTGGGTGGGAGACAGACCAGTTGGTGCATCTTCAGGGGTTGCCCTAGAGGCAGTCCTGTGCCCGTGAAGATCATCTTGTAGGAGACCAGTCTTGCTTGGGTCCAAACAGGGAGATGGCATGAGAAGACACAGTTTCCTCCAATTCAGAGCAATCACGAAGTTCACTGCTAGCCCTGACCAAGTGGGTGTGAAGCAGGGCAAGCCAGGATATGTGGGTTCTCTTTAGAAAAGTAGGTCAGATTCTCATTCTCTTGGTCTGCTCCCAACCTGTTCCCTTGCACTCTTCATTATGTTTAGGATACATCCCGTGATTGCTGAGGGCCCTGCTAATAAATTAGCTCGTTGTGCTTCCGATTTTGCGGCAGGCAGCAGGACCCCTGTTCACACGCAAGAAAAGCTAAATAGTACTATTCTGCTTTTCGATCTTGGTCAGTCATTAGGGGCAGCCTCATTGATTTTTTTCTTTCTCTAATAAAAAGAGGATTTTATGTTCTAGAAATACTTCTCTGGAATTTTTCCCAGTGGGCCTTTATATATTTTTTTTTGATAGGTAGTGGAAAATTCTTTGAGTCACATTGACTCTCTGATACTTAGTGGGTGGAGGTCAACCTCAGGAACTGGGCTTCTTGGTGAATAACCCAGTTGGGAATCAACCCACTCTTTGAGCACAGAAAAGAAGCCCATTTAGAGGAATCTCATGAATTTTCATCACGCACTAGCACACATCAGAGGTCAGTAGGAAACTAAAATAATAATACACTATCCTTTCTCATGGCTTATATCAAAGAGGCTAGTCAAATTGATTATGAAGAGAGAAATTATACTTTTTAATCCTTGGTGCTTTCATTCAACTATGAATGGTATTAATTCAGGGTAATTGTAAAGACCATTTCAACAAGAAAGACTTGGAACATGAAATGGTAGGTACGTCCTGACAGTGTGGTTGTTCAGTCACTCAGTCGTGTCCGACTCTTTGCCACCCCATGGACCGCGCATGCCAGGCTTCCCTGTCCTTCACCGTCTCCTGGAGCTTGCTCAAACTCATGTGCATCGAGTCAGTGATGCCATCTAACTATCTCATCCTCTATCGCCCCCTTCTTCTGCCTTCAGTGTTTCCCAGCATCAGGGTCTTTTCTAATGAGCTGGCTCTTTGCATCAGGTGGCCAAAGTACTGGAGCTTCAGCTTCAACGTTGGTCCTTCCAGTGAGTATTCAGGTTTGGTTTCCTTTAGGATTGACTGGCTTGTTCGCCTTGATAGTGTAAAGGGAGTAAAATCTGATTTGTGTCAACTTGGAAGGTCAGAGAGAATCTAGTGCCGCCCACTCACAGACGTCAAAGGCACACTACCATTGTCTGTGCAGGAACCAGAATCACCTGGGAAGCCTTGTGAAAACACGGATCCCTGGGTCCCACCTGCAGGGTTTCTGATTCCAAGTTTCTGGGACGAGCCCAAGAACTTGTGTTTCTAGCAAGTTCCCAGGTGATGGCTGCTGGTCCAAAACCACAGTAGAGCTGGTCTTGCCCCCTGGCAGATGATGAACTCATCTGGGGTTTGCTGGAGCACTGCTAGAGAGACAAGTGTGAAACTGCCTCTGCCAACAGGACATCCTTCTTAGAGCTGAGGGATGCGGAGGCCTTCCCTGGCGGCTCAGTTGGTAAAGAATCTGCCTGCCGAGCAGCAGACTGCCTGCAGTGCAGGAGACCTGGTTTCAGATCCCTGGGTCAGGAAGATTCCCGGGAGAAGGAAATGGCAGCGCACTGCAGTATTCTTGCCTGGAAAACTCCATGGGCTGAGGAGTCTGGCGGCTACAGTCCATGGGGTCACAAAGTCGGACACAAGTGAGCATGCACACTTAGGGGCGCGGCACAAGAAACTGTGTCCCTGACCTCTGTCCCTGGACCTCGTTCTGCCAGCTATTGCGCTGTGTAATGCCACCAAGTATTACCTTAAATGTATAGATGCCCACAGAAAAAGATTTACCCTAAGACATAGGTCCACTTAGATAATACTATGTCCCATCCTGGGAGTTACTTATTCAGGCTCTTGTGCTATGCAACTTTCAACAAGTTTAAATTTTTTTATAAATTGGGGTATGCATAGAATCAAGTGTATAAACCTTATGTGTGTAGCTTAAGGAAGTTTTACATATATACATATATATATACACACACACTCAGCAGTTACTCTCAAGTCAAGATGTATTTTCAGCACCCCAAAGTGTCCTCTTATCCTCTTTCCCAGTCAGTTTTACCCTCCCTAAAGGAACCAGTATGCTCTTTCTTTCTTTTTTTTTTCCTCCAACAGATTTATTTCTTTAAAGGAATGGATTTTGAAAAGATAAAACATGGGGCAGACAGGTATGAAATATGAAATAAATACAAATGTAAGCTGTTTTGCTCATTGCTTTATAATCACAGCAAACGAGTACAGAGAATGCCCTGTACAAAACGCAATAAAGGTTCAAAGATGGAGGGGTTCCCGCAGGCGAGGCTGAACACTTCGGTCTCTGGAATTCGGAGTTGAGGCTGCAGTCCTGCTTTTTGGATGGATCGCTGGGTGTGTGGCATGGTCCATGCTTTTAAGCAGACTTGAACAGAACGGCCACTTGGCCCAGGCAGAAGTGGATGAAGGGTTCGGCGTCATGTGTCACATAGCTCGTTCCTCCCCACGATGCAGCACCGGGTGGGGTTGTGCTTCTGGCCACACTCCTTGACGCGGGCCGCGATGCCCTTCTGCATACTATGTGTCTCCAGGGCCTGAGTAGCACACTCCACTGAGTCCTGTTGCATCTCCTCTGACATATCAGCATTCTTGATCACGGCCTTTGGATCGCCAAGAAGCAGGGGCTGGCCGGCTGCGACAGTCTCCTGCAGGAGGGGTTGGCGGGGCTCACACCTGTGGAGAGGAGCCCCAGTACGCTCTTTCGATTGCTGTGAGTTTTGCCTGCTCCTGAGCTTCGTGTAAACGGAAATAGTGACTACTGTCTTCTGCATCTTATGCTTCACTCAGAATGACTCTGATTCAACCATGTTGCCAGCAGCACTTGTTCTTTCCTCTTCCTTGCATAGTGTCCCAAGTTTGACACGATGTATTGTTTCACATCTAATTCACCGGCACTTCTATTTTGTACCTGTTTCTGGTTGATCATAATATTAGCAAGCATGATTGTTCCCCATGAATCAGAATGGTGCTAAGTACATCACATCACAACCATGTCAAGAGTGTGTTTGCTGCCTGCCAGGTCGCTTCAGTCGTGCCCAACTCTGTGCGACCCCAGAGACAGTAGCCCACCAGGCTCCCTCATCCCTGGGATTCTCCAGGCAAGAACACTGGAGTGGGTTGCCATTTCCTTCTCCAATGCATGAAAGTGAAAAGTGAAAATGACGTCGCTCAGTTGTGTCTGACTCTTAGCGACCCCATGGACTGCAGCCCACCAGGCTCCTCCATCCATGGGATTTTTCAGGCAAGGGTACTGGACTGGGTTGCCATTGCCTTCTCCCAAGAGTGTGTTTGGTAGACCACTAATCCATTTTACAGATGAGATAGCTAGGGCTCAGTAACCTGCCCCAAATCTCATAGATAACAGGTGGGCCCAGTTTCAAGTGCAGGTCCTTGTGACTCATCTGTGATCTCAAGTTCTTAGCTAGGATATTTTTGTACCTCTCACTCTTAGTGCCTGACCAGTAATCAGTGAGAGACAACTCTAGAGAACACAGGCTGGCACTCTTCATGGTCCCCTGGAGATTTTCCCAGCACCTTTTTCACATGAGCAGGTCTGTTGGAGGTATTCTCTTACCTACAGCTGACTTTCTGCAAGAACAGACTTCCCTGTTTGCTACTTCTCTGCTCAAGAGTATAAATAATAGAAGAATCAGTTCTGCCTTGTGGGTCCTGTTAAGGTTACACCTAAATGGTCTCTTAAAATTAATTGTCTCTTTTGGTGAAGGAAATGTTTAAAGTTCCTTTGACTTTTGTCTAATAAGCCCTTAGCAGAAGGAAGTTTATTCTTAGACACAAATTACCATGGGCAAATGATACCTCATTTCCTTTTTGTTTTGCTAATTAAGGATGGAAAATTGTTGGTCAGCTTACTCCATGGTATCAACTTGAATAGATTTTTAAAGAGAATCTGATGCTTTGCGGCAATTTCAAGCCAGCCTTTGATTCAGTGTCTGGATTAAAAGTCTCCACATACTGATGTTTAGAAATTCCTCATTTTCCTATTCTTCATAATGCATGCAAATCTCAAAAAGCTAGTTGCTCAACATATAGACACAGTATTGATTGGATTTACAGAGGTGGGTAGTCTGTGAAATAATTCTCCCTAGTGTGTCTTACTGAAGGACATGAAAATTAGGAGTAAACGAGATTGTTCTTTGCTTAATGTATCATCTCACTCATTTTTCTTAAATCACAGAAAAAAATGATTTATCTTTTCCTCTTCCTGGAATTTTAATTTACATCCTAAGTTTCACGCTGGGGAAGGCTTTGGGCGATGTTTTTTAAAGAGTCATAAACCTTCTGGACAAGCAGCACGCTATGAGAACCAAATGACTGATGGAGGAGACGCGCTCCTTATGGAAGAATTGCGTGTGGAAGGAGTGAGAGCATCAGAAACCGCCCTTTTGCGACTCTGATGAAACAGTGAGCAAACATCATCAGTGACTGATAAATCTGCTAAGGGAGAGACTGATGAGGAACTTCCTCCTGGGTGATCAGAACCACCCAGCGCTCTTACTGAAACTGCTGCTGCTAAGTCACTTTAGTCATGCCCAACTCTGTGCGACCCCATAGATGGCAGCCCACCAGGCTGCCCCGTCCCTGGGATTCTCCAGGCAAGAACACTGGAGAGGGTTGCCATTTCCTCCTCCAATGTATGAAAGTGAAAAGTGAAAGTAAAGCCGCTCAGTCGTGTCCGACCCTCTTCGACCCCAGGGACTGCAGCCTTCCAGACTCCTCCGTCCATGGGATTTTCCAGGCAAGAGTGCTGGAGTGGGGTGCCATTGCCTTCTTACTGAAACTAGAAGCAGACAACTAGATATCGTGCACTACCTGAAGGGATAAGGAAGTAAGAACTCAGCATCACCAGGACATGCTCTTGTCCACAGCACTGATCCTGAGTCTAAGCTGCCTCTAGCTCTACCCACCGAACACAAGGAGATGCAGGGGACGGAGCTGGGCGCCTCAAGCTTGACTAAGCGTTAGATCTGGGGGGGATTGAAAAGACCTGACCCCCGACTGTGTCCCAGAACAGTTAAATGAGCGCTTGGCCTGGGCATTGGTACGTTTTCTGCTCCCTGTGATGCTATATTCAAGCCAGGATTGGGGACCAGGAGAGCAGGGAACCAAAAGACAGGAGAGGAAAACCATCATGACATACAGAATGTGAGAAACTCCATGGAAGAGAGAACTGGCGTTTTACAAGACGTATATGTAGCATTTGGAGAAGGCAATGGCACCCTACTCCAGTACTCTTGCCTGGAAAATCCCATGGATGGAGGAGCCTGTTAGGCTGCAGTCCACGGGGTCGCTAGGAGTCGGACACGACTGAGCGACTTCACTTTCACTTTTCATTTTCATGCATTGGAGAAGGAAATGGCAACCCACTCCAGTGTTCTTGCCTGGAGAATCCCAGGGACAGGGGGAGCCTGGTGGGCTGCCGTCTCTGGGGTCGCACAGAGTCGGACACGACTGAAGTGACTTAGCACATGTAGCATTAGTAAAAGGGTAGAGAGAGGGGACATTTGTGGATTAAGAGATTTCAGAAATATCAGTCAAATGTGATGTGCGGACTTTGTTATGATCCTAAGTCAAACAAAGCTGCCTTTCTAGGACATTTTCCAGAAAATCAGGAAACTTTAAATACCAGCTGAGTATCTGATAATTTTGTTACTTTTCATACCAGTTTTGTGTTTACGCTGAAAGAAGTTCTTGTAGAGATACATAAAGAAGTATTTTGGGCTTCCCAGATGGCCCTCGTGGTAAAGAACCCATCTGCCAATGCAGGAGACTTAAGAGATGTGGATTCAGTCCCTGGGTCAGGAAGATCCCCTGGAGGAGGAAATGGCAACCCGCTTTAGTATTCTTGCCTGGAGAATCCCATGGACAGAGGAGCCTGGTGGGCTATAGTCCATTGGGTCGCAAAGAGTCGGACACGGCTGAAGTATTTATGCACTTCACAAATGCACCCACACAAAGAAGCATTTATGGATGAAATATGATGCCTCAGATTTGTTTTAAAATTCTAGCAAAAAATGGTGAGAGGGAGATTTCCCTGGTAGTCCACTGACTTAAGACTGTGTGTTGCCACTACAGAGGGCGCAGGTTCCATCCCTGGGCAGGGAACTAAGATCCCACATGCCATGTGGCACATTCAAAGGATTAAAAACAAATGGTGAGAGGATCCATAAAAACAGATGAAATAAGACTGGTGAAATGTTGATAATTGTTGGGTCGGATGATAGCTCCATGAGAATTCACTTTACTATTTTCTCTCCTTTTGTGTGTTTGTAAAATTCTTGTAAGAAAGGATTTAGAAGACATAGAGATGAAATGCAAGCTAACATATCTCATGCATTGAGATTTATTACCAGTACAAAGTTTTGGGAGTTCATCTGAAATGCAAACTTGGAATAAAATAAAGGCTAACTTTCTGTGTCTGTGCAAAATAGATCTTGTTTCTTTTCAGAAAAAGTTATATGTTCAGTTATTCGTTATGTTTCTATCTTGCCTACAGATGATTCTGGGCCACCTCCTTCTACTGTTATCAACCAAAATGAAACTTTTGCCAAAGTTGTTTTTAAGCCTAGTGTGGTCCAGCAAGCCAAGATCGCCCAGAATGGCATTTTGGGAGATTTCATCGTTAGATATGATGTCAATAGGGAACAGAGCATTGGGGACATCCAGGTAATGGGTTTGTTGTTGCTGTCTCTCATTAGTTGCATGAAACTTTTAGTTAGACCCAGAATGAGGGATTTCAGTACTCACCTGAGAGAGTGAGAACTACCAATTCTTAGGAAATCTGTTTTAACCCCAAATGTGTCTCTGAGACCACTAGTGATATTCCCTTGCTAGAGGCTGGGGATATCTATTTCCTGCTTCAGTAATCTAGAGGCAAATGAAACCTATAACCTAATTTTCCCTGAGGTGCTTTAGATGAAATTAGAACTTAGTTCATCTTTTTAATTTAGAGAAACTGGCCCATGACTCAATTTCCTGTAGGTCCTATTTCTCCAGAGACAGGGTAGGATTATCAAAATGTGTTAGTGTGCATCGAGCAGGTAGGCAGTCTTTATGTCGGAACATGAAAGATGCTTAGGAAAAGAAAATGATAATGCAGGAAGCAGGATTCTCAAGTGACAAGGGCCGAGAGGAGATGAATGATTTAAGTTGAGCCAGTGTAATCGATATATTTTTAAGGAATGCTTTTGCCCTTATCCAAATTAAGTTAGCAAGTCGCTGGAGAGTCAGGACCACAGATGCTTCTGCTCTGGATGCAGCATCTGGCCCGAGACCCTGTTTCATGCTGTCTTTGACTTTTAGACGTTTCATGGAATCTCCTTTTTGGTTTGTTTTGCTACCTAATCTGGGCACTATCAATTTTACTTTCTCTTCCGTCCACCAGGTTCTAGACGGCTATTTTGTGCATTATTTTGCCCCCAAAGACCTTCCGCCTTTACCTAAGAATGTGGTGTTTGTGCTTGATAGCAGCGCCTCCATGGTGGGAACCAAACTCCGCCAGGTGAGTCCGGGCTACTTTTTCCTCTTTCACGTTTGTCCAGGACAGTGATGGTCTCAGTGAACAGGATTCACCTGATGCGAAATGTCTGCTTTACCATTCGTCTGTTCCTGCCTGTGAGGAACTTTCCTGAACAGATTCAGGGAAGCCACTGACATGAACTGTCATTTCAGCATGGGGTTTTAGGAGAGCAGAGGGCTGCAGAAACACCCTGCAATAAAGGGAACTGGGGGATAGTGTGAGATAAGAATACGATGAGGAGGCCACTGAATAGCACCATTGCAGATGGAACAATTCTGTTCAGTGATGGTGTCCATTGAGAATAACAGAATAAAGTCATTGGCAGCCCCTTGGCCTGTGGTTAGAACCAAAGACCTGTATCTCAATAATTCAGGACTCCCTGGTAGCTTAGCTGGTAAAGAAACCTCCTGCAATGCAGGAGACCCAGGTTCTGTTCCTGGGTCGGGAAGATCCAGGAATAGGCTACCCACTCCAGTATTCTTGGGCTTTCTTGGTGGCTCAGACAGTAAAAGAATCCACCTGCAGTGTGGAAGACCTGGGTTCGATCCCTGGGTTGCAAAGATCCCCTGGAGAAGGGCATGACAACCCACTCGTGTTCTTACCTGGAGATTCCCCATGGACAGAGGAGCCTGGCGGGCTACAGTCCATGGGGTCACAAAGAGTTGGACACGACTGAGTGACTAAGCACAGCACAGCGCAATTCAGGATTCATATTCTCACAGTACTTAGGAAGAACCTTAGCATTCTAGGGATGGGGGACATTATGGGGACATGTAATCTATGCTGAAAAATTAAGTTACCACCCAAATGTAGCCATATACATTTTTTTTCACAAACCACATGAAAGGCTATTCCTTGTCTTACTCTGGTATCGGAAATATCATAAATTTGCATTTATATTTCCAACTTACAGAATGGAAAACAGAAAGAACTGCAGGTTGCCATACCAACAAATATCTCAGTGTTCAACAAAAAAATTAGGCCTCTTAGATTTTCTTTCTTAATTCATTATCCGTTTTTATCAATTAACAATAAAATATGTGGTCTAATAAGTAAAGTAGCATCTCATACCTCCTGTAGACTCTGTGTCCCCTGTTTTCCCCTTTAAGTGCCCCTCCGCATAGAATTGAACTTGATCTTAGCTCGTAAAGCGTTGCAAATATTTTCTCTCAGTTATCACTTTGTAGTTACTTTGGCCATTTATATGTGAATATTTAGTTTACACGTTTTTTAACGTATCATATATGTACATATATGTACTTTGTTTCAGTGTGCTGCGTGGTTGTTCAGATCTTAGTTCTCCAGCCGCAGATTGAACCTGGGCCCCCTGAATTGGAAGCCCAGAGTCTTAAACCACTGGACCACCAGGGAATTCCCAGTATAACATACTGATCTTTTTCTATGATGTCTGATTTTGCCCTACCCCAAAATAGTGACAGCTACATTCCAAAATCTGATGCCAGGATTTGCTTTAGCCTTTTTTTTTTTTGAAGGATAGGTAAGTATAATTTCTAACTGGTATTAGTGGGGGGATACCCCGTAAGCCAGATTCTCATTGTTCTTCAGCATTGCATTCTTGTAGTCAGCCTGCCAACTCCTCCGCTCCTCTTCTTTTTCGCCTGTGCTGGGTCTCCGTTGCTATGCACAGGTGTTCTCTAGTTGTGGTGATGGAGGCTGCTTTTTGGTGTGGTGTGGGCTTCTTGCAGCAGCTTCACTTGTTGCAGAGCACAGGCTCCGCAGCGGTGGCCCGCAGGCTTCGTTGCTCCACAGCATGGGCCGTCTTCCCGGAGCAGGGACCGCCGCTGTGTCCCCTGCACTGGCAGGCAGATGCTTCTCCACCGAACCGCCAGGGAAGTCCCTAGAGCATCTTCAGTATGCTGAGGCGTTTCGCTAAGGGTATTACATGGATTGTTGAATTAAGGGATATTTAATCTTTATAATAATTTGGTCATCATTCCCATTTTACTGATGGAGAGACCGGGGCTTTGCAGGAGCAGATAACACAGCTAGTACATGGCAGGGCCAGGCTTTCAAGCCAGGTCTGACCCTGAAGGCCATGAATCAAACCAAGATACTGTGGGGTCTCAGGGCGAGTAGCACAGTGATGAGGCAGCATCCTCGTGTGCAGTGACAGGCGAGTGGGTGCCTACAAGGTCGGTGCCTCGACGTTTCAAGACTCCATGGCAAAGGCTGCGTCTCAGGAGGAGGGATTTCCTTGCCAAGAGCAGAGTAAGGATAGATGTCACCCTATTTGTTACCCTCCCCTCTCCCTTCGTTCTTGGATTCAGTGTTGTTTAGTCACTAAGTCGTGTCTGACTCTTTGCGACCCCGTGGTCTGTAGCCTACCAGGCTCCACTGTCCATGGCAATTTCCAGGCAAGAACACTGCAGTGGGCCTTCATTCCTGGGTAGGAAACTCCATTCCTTGCTAGGCGCTGAGCATCTGGCCTGCACTCTTGCTGGCTTTTAAACCACAGCATGGCCTCTTGCCAAGGAGAACCGCCTTAGACCAGCCTAACACGTCAGAAGCCTCCAGGAAATTTCTAAAGCCTGGGGCTACCTTAAGTGGTTTTGAAAACCACTGAGTCTTTAAGCAGCTCTCAGCTTCTCTAAGGCCACAGCCCTGAGTGAGCAGCTTAGCTGGCTCTCAGTGGAGTCTGTACACAGGGTCACGTTCCCTGGTGAAAAGGAAAATTTGCCCCAAGCAAAGGGCTTTGGTGATGTGTCTACGGGCTTGGCAACACCCGACATTTGGAATGGGTCCCTTGATTGCTGTGAAGTCCATGAAGCGTCTTTCTTGCCTTCTTATCCAAATGTTCTTGGCTCCCTTCATCTTTGATGGGTCTGAGACGTTTCACTGTAGTCATCATCACAATCTCAGGCACGTAGTTGCTACTGAGTAAGTACTTGGACAGTTGATCTATAAGGAATTGTAAGGATCATTTGAGTTGAAAATGTGTTCTTTTTTTTTTTCAATTTTTTAAAAAATTTATTTGGTTGCATCAGGTCTTAGTTGTGATACAGGGGCTTGCTTGCCCCATGGCATGTGGGATCTTAGTTCTCCGAGCAGGGATTGAACCAGCATCCCCTACATTGGAAGGCAGATTCTTTACCACTGGACTATCTGGGAAGTCCCCTGAAAATGTGTTCTTACCCAAGGGTCTGTCACTACCGGGAGCAACCAAAGCTGTGTGCTTTTGGCATCTTCCGGTTCTGTCCTGATCCTGGTAGGAATACGAGCCTGAAGCCAGGACTCCACCAGCCTGGGGGCAGCTTCAGCATACCCGCAGCCGTCGATGCCCGGCTCGGCTCCGAGTTCTCTCCACGTGCTCTTCTGCTGAGTCAGGCAGGGTTTCTGCCTCCCAGCTTGAGTTTGTAAAACTTAGTGAGACAGGGGATCTGAAGAGAAGCAAAAAAACGGTGAGCAGGGAGCAAATATATGTGTCCTTGGGAGTGTGAAGGCTTGTTGTTCAGTCTCTCAGTCACTTCTGACTCTTTGTGACCCCATGGACTGCAGCAGGCCAGGCCTCCCTGTCCATCACCAACTCCCAGAGCTTGCTCAAACTCATGTCTGTTGACTCGGTAATGCCATCCAACCATCTCATCCTCTGTTGTCCCCTTCTCTTCCCGCCTTCAATCTTTCCCAGCATCAGGGTCTTTTCCAACGACTCAGTTCTTTGCATCAGGTAGCCAAAGTATTGAAACTTCACCTTCAGCGTCAATCCTTCCAATGAATATTCAGGGTTGATTTCCTTTAGGATTGACTGGTTTGATCTCCTTGCCATCCAAGGGACTCTCAAGAGTCTTCTCCAACACCACAGTTCAAAAGTATCAATTCTTTGGCGCTCAGCTTTCTTTATGGTCCAACTCTCACATCCATACATGACTACTGGAAAACCATAGCTGTGACCAGATGGACCTTTAAGTGATGTCTCTGCTTTTTAATACGCTGCCCAGGTTTGTCATAGGTTTTTTTCCCAAGGAGCAAGTGTCTTTTAATTTCATGGCTTCAGTCACTGTCAGCCCAAGAAAATAAAATCTGTCACTGTTTCCTTTTTTCCCTCATCTGTTTGCCATGAAGTGATGGAACCGGATGCCATGATCTTAGTTTTTTGACTGTTGAGTTTTAAGCCAACTTTTTCACTCTCCTCTTTCACTTTCATCAAGAGGCTCTTTATTTTCTCTTTGTTTTCTGCCATTGGGCAGAAATGGGTGAGTGTCATCTGCATATCTGAGGTTACTGAAATTTCTCCCAGCTAATAGATGTCTATTAAATACAGTTTCCATTAACAGGGTCTAGACAGTCTTTTCTTTCTTTCCCCTAATCTATATAATTTCCCTGATGGCTCAGCAGGTAAAGAATCCACCTGTAATGCAGGAGACACAAGAGATGCAGGTTTGATCGCTGGATTGGGAAGATCCCCTGGGGTAGGAAATGGCAACCCACTCCACTATTCTTGCCTGGGAAATCCCATGGACAGAGGAGCCTGGTGGGCTACAGTCTGCAGAGTTTCAAAGAGTCAGACACGACTGAGCACTTGGGACATTCGGTATAATTTCTATCACTTTTGCCCTCGCATTTGCTGTTGGCTAAGGGACCCACCTTGGTGGCCAAGCAGTGGCTAATATATCAGTTTCCAGATGTCTTCAATGATGCAACTTTCTGCGGCCCTGTTCCGGGTTTGTGCCTGTAACCGGTGCCATTCTGTGCCAATCCTCGACTCCAGTGTGGCTTTGGAAGCTTGGCATCCTTTTTCTGCCTAATTTAGTCAACAGTTTTAGAGGCTAAAGAGTAAGCATAGAGATTCCTTTTTACTGAAGCATAGGTGATTTACAACGTTGTGCCAATCTCTGCTCTACAGCAAAGCAACTCGGCTATACGCATGTAAACGTTTCTAATATTCTTTCCCATCATGATTGATCACGGGACATCGACCATAGTCCCCTGCGCCATACAGTGGGGCCTGCTGTCCACCCATTCTAAATGCAGTAGCTGGCCTCTACCCGCCCCAGTCTCCCAGTACACTCAGTGCTTCTTACCTGTAATTCTCAGACTGAAATGAGGGCAAATGTGAGCTAGTGGATTAGCGAACCAGCATCTGAATTTCATTTGCACTTCCTTCACGGGCTTACTTCACCCTCCAAAACCTCACTTTCTTCTTCCCTGTGCAAAATTGAGCTCCAAGTGCTATTTGCGACTGAGCGACTGAACTGAACTGAACTGAATGTGTAACCTTACAGGCAAGTAGTCCATGAGCTCCATGAATTTGGGAACCAACTTGGTTTTGATCATTAAAGTACACATTTCCAGCTCCTAGCACTGTACCCGGTAATGATTTTTGCCGAAAAACCCACGAGCCCATAAATTATGAAATGTGACTTTTAAAGGCGTGGTAGCTTTGGCCCCTGAGTGACCAGTGCATACCCAGCACTCTGAGGGTTTTGCATACATCTGTTCATTTCGGCGGCCAGCCAGCGGAATAGTCATGGTTATCCCTGCTTCGTAGATGAGATGGTGAGGGGCAGGAAGATGATAATAGTGCACCGAAATATATCAGGTTTCAAGTAGAAGAGTTTGGAGTCGAGCTCAGTCCACCCCACCCTGAAGCTCTTCACCAAACATTCTTCACTGCATCATCTGATACAACCTCAGACCAGCTCTCAAGCTTTTAAGCTTTAACTGTTCTCTTTCCTTTCTTCTTTTGATAAATCATAGTTCATTTGCAGTGTTGTGTTAGTTTTAGGTATACAGCAAAGTAATTCAGTTATACACACCCACCCACACATACACTGGAGAAGGGAATGGCAACCCACTCCAGTATTCTTGCCTGGAGAACCCCATGGACAGAGGAGCCCATGGGGTTGCAGAGTTGGACACGACTAGGTACTGAGCACACGTGCGTGCACAAATACACATATACACATGTATATTTTTCCTCAGATTCTTTTGCCTTTAAGGGTGTTATGAAATATCCAGCGCAGTTCCCTGTCCTTACTGATTATTGTATTTATAGAGCCTGTTCCTCTTATTTGTTGCTCTGGCTGTGCTGAATCTGAGTGGTGGCACGTGGGATCTTTAGTTGCAGCATGTTAACTCTTAGTTGCGGCTTATGGGGTCAGTTCCCTGACCAGGGTTCAAACTCGAGCCCCTGCGTTGAGGGCACAGAGTCGTAGCCACTGGACCTCCAGGGAAGTCGCTGCACTACCTGTTCTTACGCCAAGTGAGAAGACCTCCTGAATGCTGCGCATCGCCGGTGACATGCTGAGAGAGAACTCCCTGCTCAGATGCAGGCAGAGCTTCAGAAAAGGAGGGAGGCAAGCACACGTGCCAGAGGAGATCTCGTCTAAGAAACTCGCAGGGCCTCAGGAGCAGGCACTGTGTGGCCGTCTTGCAAATGAAAAATGGACGATATAAGGTTTGGATCCTCCTGCCTCTGAAAGCATAGCTTCAGTTCATAACACAGTGTCCAGCTTCCCTCTTTGCAGTTTTCCAGGACAGGGGTCAGCAAACATTTTCTAAAAAATGACAGGTCAGTGAATATGGTAAGCTTTGCAGCCTGGAAGGTCTCTGTCGTGATGACTCAACCCTGCTGTTGTAGCACAAAGGCGGCTGCTGCAACGTGCAAAGACAGGGTGTGTCCTGTTCCCATAAAACAACACTTATTAAAAGCAGGGAGCAGCCTGGATTTGGCCCCCAGGCCATGGCTGGTGGACTCCTGGCCTATAGTGACGGCTAATTGGTGCTGGCTAGAAATACCGTTTCAGTTGATAAATACTATTTATTCTCATCCCCTGAGATGCCCTTGTCCAAACAGTACCTCTAACAAGCATGTGTCTTAGAAATATATTACAAAACAGAAGTCTGGGCCTTGGGGCCATGGACAGAAGGCAGCGGGGGAATCTGGTGTCTTTTGGCTCAAACTCAGCAAAATGAGAAAATAAATGATGGACAAAGGGCAAAATATTTTTACTCTGGGCCACTCATGAAAACTTGGACTTTTGTTTCAAAAAAATTTTTGCTCTTCAGCAAAATCATAAAGAAAATTTTAAATACATTGGAGGTACCCGTTTTAAAGGGGCTTCCCAGGTAGCTGGTAAAGAATCCACCTGCAATGCAGGAGACCTGGGCGTGATCCTTGGGCTGGGAGGATCCCCTGGAGAGGGGAACAGCTATCCACTCCAGTATTCTGGCTTGGAGAATCCCCATGGATAGAGGAGCCTGGTGGGCAATAGTCCATGGGTCACAAAGAGTCGGACACAACTGAGCAACTAAGCACATTTTTTAAAAATGTTGAAACAGTGAAGACTGAGCCAAATGAGGCCATGTTTAAAAACTTTTGAGGGGAATTTCCCTGGTGGCTCAGTGGTAAAGAATCTGCTTGCCAATGCAAGGGACACGGGTTTGATCCCTGGTCGGGGAGGAACCCACATGCTGTGGAGCAACTGAGCCCATGAGCCACAACTATTGAGCCAAGCTCCAGAGCCTGAGCTCTGCAACAAGAGAACCCACAGCAATGAGAAGCCCGTGCACCTCAACTAGAGAGTAGCCTCCTCTGGCTGCAACTAGAGAAAGCCCACGCACAGCAGCGAACCCAGCGCAGTTAAAAATAAAAATAACTTTTGCAGATCTCTAAATGAAGGTACTGTGTGGTTATCGTGGGAAGGAAAAATGAACAATACAGAGCTTTGAGTTCTCTTGCATTGTGTGTTCGGAGTGCAGGCCTGGCAGACAGCGTCTGGAAGCATGGGCATCCCGTAACCAAGAGCCTTACTTGCCCTTCCTGGTGTCCTGACCTTGCCTTTAAGTTTCTCCAGTGGGCATTGCCGTCAGCCAACTTTCTCTGTAAAGGGCTAGAATTTTTATGCTACAGGTCAAAATGAGATAACCTCTTTCGGTCAAAGAGGATTGAATGAGATGAGAAATGTGAGAGCGGTTATCAGAGTGCCTGCGAGTGTTGTTTTTGTTGGATTGCATCTGTTTGGTGGCTGCTGGAAGCTGCAAAGGGGGTGCAGTTCCTCAGAGCTGCCCGGGCCTGAATTCACAGCCACCTCGCTCTCTTGCTTAGGACCCCACGCTCGCCCAGGCTGGCATCTTGGCTTTGACTCCAGACTTCAGTTCTCCAAAATTGAACGCCACGTTGATTATGCATTGTGGGAGAGGTACAAGGCATGGGGGATACAGAGATAAGCAAGGCAGAACCTTTTTTCCCAAGCAGTCCAGAGAAAAGAAAAAGTCCCCGAGAAAACTGTAAGCAAGGTGCTCTCTGTGATAGAAGTGAATGTAGGATCCGGTCACAGAGAAACAGGGGTGCTGGTCAGATTTTTCAGGGTGGAGCAGGGACATCCAGGGCTTGCTCGGGGAGGGGAGAGTGATTCAGTCTTTCAGAAATTAATTCAGTGGCTAGGGCAAGAAGGGAGACCAAGAACATTCTTGTTTTGGCCACCCCTCGGCATGCGGGATCTTAGTAGGGAACGAACCTGCGTCTCCTGCAGTGAAAGCAGAAGAATCTATTTTTAATATCTTTATAATAAGCAGGTTAGAGGTGGACCCCTAACCTCTGGGCCGCCAGGAAGCCCCTCTGTTTTCCTGCATGACCCTCCCATGCTGAAGTGCTGTGTCTGCTTCCTCCGTAACCGTTCCGTTGTTTCACTCTGACCGTGGCTCTTTCACAGCCTCCCCACGTCTTTCTGTCATGTCTTTTATGTTCATCAAGACGCATCCTTGGGGGTTTGCAATGAGTAGCTTAGGTGGACCTCTGCCAGGGACACAGGAGTCACGTGAACTCACATGTAAGGGGAAAGGTGAATGGGGCAACGAACGATCAGAGAGTCAGATACCCCCAAAGTCTGTAGACCGAAACGGGCAGGGCTCCAGAATCCAGCCATGCAGTTAGGCGATGTAGATTTCAGACCCCGGACAGGCACTGGGATCAAGCTCAATGCTATCAGGCAGTAGCGTGTGAGCACGCGTGTGAAGCCACGCCAGCTGCAAAGGGTCTGTGGCCTTAGGGGACCTCGTCTTGATCAGCATCCTCTTGTCCACTGACTGTCTGAGCAGAAAGCCATCCCTGGGGATGGCTACCTGTAACCCACAACCACCTGGATGGAGGTGGTGAGACTAAGTTCTTCCCAGAATAAGAGATTTGGGATCAGCCTTGTAAGCAGATCCTGATAACTACAAACCTTCCATGTGAAGAGAAGTGGAAAATATCATCTCTTTCGAGTCTTGAGTTATTTCTACATCAAGCAAGAGAAATAGATGTCCTTAATACATGATAAAGAATCAAAGAAATATTGTTGGCAAAAAACTTTTTACAAACATGTACCATGACATTATTAAATACTTGGTACATTTGTCAGAGCAAAGTCAAAACATTTGGTGATAGATTGTAACAATAACCAGAGCCTTCTCTGGTTATGAGAGAGACTTTGCTTCTCAAGTTAGAATAACATTAATCCAAACACAAAGACTAATAAAATATAGTTATGTTTATATTACAAAAGATGCTCTAATGTCTAAATATATTCAGACTTTTTAATTCAGCCAGAATTTAGTTAGAAATTATTCTTTTTGGAACCAGTCCTAAAGTATTACTTGCATTTTTGTGTGTGTACCACTGAAATCTACAATATTTTATTTATTTATTTTGGACTCTCCACACAGCATGTGAGATCCTAGTTCCCCGATCAGGGATAGAACCTGAGTTCCTGGCAGTGGAGTGCAGTCTTAACCACTGCACTGCCAGGAAAGTCCCAATACTGGCATTTAGATCTGAATGTGTACTAGAGCAGTGCTTTTCTCTCGCTATGAAGCAGCACCCACTTAATAATATTTTTGCACAGATTGGGTGATCAGAACTACAGTTATAATCTAGCACAGCACTGCATTGAAGGAGCATTTGAAATTAGAATTCAAACAATAAATAAAATTATAATAGCTTATAATAATGTATTTTAAAATACAGGAGCCCTATGATTTTGCTTAATTTCAAAAATAATGCTCTTCGTGATCATTTGAACCGTGTAGAGACCTAAGAAATACTATTACTTTCTGTTTCCTTCTAGGTGAAATTTCAAGTTAATGTTTAGTATTTACTAAACTGTTTTAGGGCTTACCAGGTGGCAATAGTGGTAAAGAACCCTCCTGCAAATGCAGAAGATATAAGAAACACAGGTTTGATCCCGGGTCAGGAAGATCCCCCAGAGAAGGGCATGGCAACCCACTCCAATATTCTTGCCTGAAGAATCCCAGGGACAGAGGAGCCTGGTAGGTTACAGTCCACGGGCTCAAAAAGAGTTGGACACGACTGAAGCAACTTAGCACACACACACGCACAGTTCAGTTCAGTTCAGTCACTCAGTCGTGTCCAACCCCATGGACTGCAGCATGCCAAGCCTCCCTGTCCATCACCAACTCCCAGAGCCTGCTCATACTCATGTCCATAGAGTCGGTGGACTTCCAACCATCCAATCATCTCATCCTTTGTCCTCCCCTTCTCCTCCCGTCTTCAGTCTTTCCCAGCATCAGGGTCTTTTCTAAGGAATCAGTTCATTGCATCATGTGGCCAAAGTATTGAAGTTTCAGCTTCAGCATCAGTCCTTACAATGAATATTCAGGACTGATTTCCTTTAGGATGGACTGGTTTGATCTTGCCATCCAAGGGACTCTCAAGAGTCTTCTCCAACACCACAGTTCAAAAGCATCAATTCTTCACCGCTCAGCTTTCTTTATAGTCCAACTCTCACATCCATACATGACTACTGGAAAAACCATAGCTTTGACTAGACAGACCTTTGTTGGTAAAGTAATGTCTCTGCTTTTTAATATGCTGTCTAGGTTGGTCATAGCTTTTTTCATGAAGCAAGTGTCTTTTAATTTTATGGCTGCAGTCACAATCTACAGTGATTTTGGAGGCCCGATCCCCCAAAAAATCTGTTACTGTTTCCATTGTTTCCCCATCTAATTGCCACAAAGTGATGGGATGGGATACCATGATCTTAATGTTTTGAATGTTGAGTTTTAAGTCAGCTTTTTCACTCTCCTCTTTCACTTTCATCAAGAGGCTCTTTAATTCTTACTTTCTTCTATAAGGGTGCACGCAAACTTTTAAAATATTGAAAGATCTGACGACTTCTAGCCCCACTTTTCCAATGATGTAAAGAAAGCTTCTGAATTTCTGCTGTTTCTCTAAAAAGAACCCTTTGGCCGATAGAAAAATAGTTTTTGCTTTTTCAACCAGCTCCTTGTATTGGACATAGACACCTTTTGATGTTTCATGTTTCTTGTATTACAGGTTTCATTTTTATTTTTAAAATAAATTATATAATGTGTTTCACTTTGGGAGTCATTCATGATGCAGGTGACAGTGGGCAACAGGCTTTGTGCAATCAATGTTTTCCTTTATGAGTCTGTATAACCTCTTGAACTGTGCTTACTTTGTCATCAGTAGGGTGATATTTTTTAATGTTTGAGGATCTTCTCTGAAACCAATCTGCTGCTAGATTTTTCTGGGAAACATAACAATGATATAGACATGAATACATTATGGAGAAATGGTCTTTCTCATTCAAATTTATTGCCTTGCTGGTAAAGATGGGATTAAAAAAAATTACTTGGTGGGTCAGTCTGGATATGATTTCAAAAAACTTCAAATCATTGAAAGGCCTGTAGCGTGTCCAAGTACGGTTGTGTTGCCTTTTATGGAATCTATGTTTGTGCCCTTGAAATGCCACGGTCTTGGAATACTCCCACTGAAGCATCATCAGCGCCCAGGGCCCCGCAGCAACTGGCTGGCTCAGCATGGCTGCTCTGGTTTTAGCCGTGATGGTGCCTGCAGGGTGATGTGGGTGGATGTCTGTGGAGGGCGCAGAGAGAGGCCGAGGTGCTGGACATCTCCATCCTTCTCAGTGACGGCTTAGATGGGTAGTTTGAGATTGCAAGGAGGGCCTGACGTTGCAAACTTTGATGGGATCACAGGCTCTTTTTGTCTGTCCTTCCAGCAGCGGGACTCCATTGCCAGTCCTGGGGATAGAGCGCGCCCCCTGCTGGTCGCAAGAGGGACTGCACCGCCCAGGAAGCCAGTCACACCTCTTTCTGGTCCCCGCCCGGGCCCCTTATCTCCCCCCGCCTGAGAAGGGAGAAGGCTCGCTTGTGTCCAGTTGCCGATGGGTGTATTCCACTTCCCGGTATTACCTCTCAGAAACGTAGGGCGTTCTAGGGTACTTCTCTGTTGAGCACAATTCTGTCGTGGCTCGAGCTGGACTTTTAGAAGTTCTTAGCTTTCTTTTGCTTTTGATGAGAAGACTCAGAGGATTTTTCTCTTGGGTTCATCCAGAAGGAATGTGTGGAAAGGGAAAATGTCAGCTCCTCAGCAAACATTTTAGAATGGGGTGAGCGAGAGGACTGCTTCGGAGCACAGCAGGGCCGTTCTGCTGAAAGCTTGGCATGTCTGGCGTCTAAGACCCTTGACCTTGGACTTCCTTTATGATGTCATGCGCTGTAACCACCCAGGGACTGGGGTACAAAAACCTTTTGTGTCAGACTTGGTCACTGGTGGTTCGGCGGGGACACGGGAAGATTTGAGGAGAGTTAGCGGGTACCCCGATGGAGTGGTTGGGCGGCTGGGTTTTCCACGGGTTCCACTGATGGGTCACCCTGAGGGTTTTCTCTCCTTGGAGAACGTCTCAGAGTGAGTGGTTCAAAGCGTGTGTAGTTGGAACACTCACCCCCTCGAGGGCTGAGCCAAGAGTCTGCAGCTGCTTGGGCTCAGTTTTGTAGGGAAGGGAAAGGAAGGTCCGTCTTGTCTGTAGGCTGGCTTAACACAGGGGCTCTAAGCCCGCCAGACAGAGCAGTTCTCAGAAACTCCCTTCGCGGGAGCAGCCCTAACAAGGAGACAGTAAGCGTGTAAAGGGGGCTGCACCTCCCGGGGGCCCAGCCCTGCCCCTTCCCTGACAGACACCACCAGGAGAGGTTGCATAGCTCCTTTTCCTGAAGACCCGCTAGACCAAAAGGGACCATCGCCAGCCATGCTGGATGAACAGAGAATCTGAAACCGAGAGCTCCTCTTTGTTTATTTACATTCTCCTTGCTCCTGAAAGAACTTAAGTGGACAGAGATGAAAAGGCTTACTTAATAATAAACCAGAGGCAGAGCTGGAATTAGCTTCTAAGACATTGTTTTCAGAGGAAATACTTTTCCCCCCTCCTTTCAACCCAAGGGATGTACCTACAAGCAGAAGGATTCCTCACTACGGAACTGTTTCAAGGAGTCAGCCATCCCTATTCTCTTTGTTTCTACGAGGCTCGGATTAAAGGGAATCTTGTCTGAATGCTTCCTGCAGGCCAGGGTGCTTCTTCACTATCTGAATAATGAGAAGTATTTCCTTTTCCTCTCTCCACTGTATTTGTGTACCTTTCGTACCTTCCTTCAGTTCAGACACAACTTGGAACATCATAAGGAGCCCTCCTGGTGACATGTAGAGGCTGGTGTTTGCCGAGTGCCCTTTGGGGTCACCAAGGAGTGGATATGACCAGTCAGTGCCTCCAGGGTAGCTCAGGCCTTTGAACCAGCTTGCACCGTCCGTTCTTATCTTTCTGGGCTTCCTCTGATCTTTCTAGAATGTGCTTACCTTGGTCTCTAGGGTGTACTCTTGGGAAAAGCCTGCCTAGGTTTCTGTCTGTCTTCAGCATATAAACACAGGGTGCAGAAACACCCGCTGAAGCCACCTCACGTGCTCTCTTCTATCTGGGCAAACACCTTCCTCCTGCCTGTTCAGCCTTCTGCGGAACGCAGAGCTCCCAGACCGCGCTGGTCGGAGCTCAGGAAGGGTTAATGGGTGGCCGTGCCCCCGCCCCCTTGGAATAAGGACCTGGAGACCAGTGCAAAGGTCCCGAGGCAACTGGAAGTGGAACTCCCGGGGAGCCCATGGGTCTGCCTGCCCCAGTGCTCCTGAGGACAAGTCAGAGCTGTGGCCTTACACGGTCATCAGAAGCCCTTCATTGCTGAGCTCAGGGGAGGAGGGTGGAGAGACTGGAAGGGCTGCTCCTAAAGCAGAGAATCCTTTACGAGGGGGGAAACAGCAGCCAAGAAGCCAGGCCAGCCCCTCTCGAGGGCTTGAGCTCGCTATTTAAGGATCCCTAGGGATGACAGCCGCTAAACAGCAGCCTTCTGAGGAGATTCCCCAGGCCCCAGCCTGCACCCTCGGGGCCCCTGCCAGCGCTGAGCCCCAGCAGCCGGAACATGTCCAAGTGGCTGCCTTAGCAGCGGGCCCCCGACTGTACTGTCCCAGGGACTGCCTCGGCTCGCCCGGTCCTGTCTGGCACTGCCCAGCTGTGGACCTTCAGGCTTCCCTCTCGGATGGGGAGCGATGCTGGACCCGTCTTTGCTCATGCTGGGGTCATGCTGGCTCTGAGCGGGTGGAAGGGTGAGGGGTCAAGGTGGGGCCAGCCTCCCGGCGTTCTGCTCAGGGCCCTCCACCCACATCTGTTCATTGTCGCGATCTGATTTGTTCATTCTTGCTTTAATGCTGTCCGTCATTCAGCCTGTTTCGTGCACATCACCCTTCTCAATGTTCTGTCTTAGCTTCTCAAGGATGGGGGCTGTGTCTCTCCTCCCTTCGTATTCACTCAGTAGAATTCTCCCTCTCTCTCTCTCCCTCTTTTTCTCTCAATTGCTCATTCAGCAGCTATTTACTGACAGCCCACAGTGTGCCAACTGTTGTGTTGGGAGGGCAGGGGAGGAAACAAAGGGACAGCTGTTTGGAGGAGTCTGGTGTCACAGATGGACAGTCTTCCCAGCACTCACTTTTTTCTGCAAGCCTGTTTCAAGAATCTGCCATGCGGGCAGGCTCAGTTGGGTATGACCCAAGACTGACGGAACAGAAAAAGCTCCTGCACTCGGAGACAGGGGGCTGAGTTGGACAGTCCAGTAAATGCACAAATATGTCATCACATTCTCTCTGTCAGTGCTAGGAAGGCAGGGGCCAGGGTGCCGGCTTGAAAGGACAGAGGAGCAAGTGAACCCAGACCCGAAGGATGAGGAGGGGCAGCGGGCATGCCGACTGTGGGACAGAGCATCATCACAGGGAACGGCAGAGGCAGAGGTCCTGGCAAGGGGAAGGGCTGGGAGAAAAACGACACTGCCACGTCATGAGCGCCAGAAAAGATGTGTGTGTGTCACGGGAAAGAGGCTCTCACCCTTGATTTCCCCCGAGTTGTACTGAGGTACAGCTGACACACACCGCTGGAAGTTTAAGGTGTGCAGCGCTCAGTCCATTCAGTCACTCAGTCGTTTCCGACTCTGTGACCCCGTGAATCGCAGCACAGCAGGCCTCCCTGTCCATCACCAACTCCCGGAGTTCACTCAGACTCACGTCCATCGAGTCGGTGATGCCATCCAGCCGTCTCGTCCTCAGTCGTCCCCCTCTCCTCCTGCCCCCAATCCCTCCCAGCATCAGAGTCTTTTCCAATGAGTCAATTCTTCGCATGAGGCGGCCAGAGTACTGGAGTTTCAGCTTCAGCATCAGTCCTTCCAATGAACAACCAGGACTGATCTCCTTTAGGATGGACTGGTTGGATCTCCTTGCAGGCCAAGGGACTCTCAAGAGTCTTCTCCAACAGCACAGTTCAGAAGCATCAGTTCTTCAGTGCTCAGCTTTCTTCACAGTCCAACTCTCACATACATACATGACTGCTGGAAAAACCATAGCCTTGACTAGACGGACCTTAGTCGGCAAAGTAATGGTAATGTTCTTAAAATATTTATTTAAATTTTATTTTGTTTTTAATCGGAGGGTGATTGCAATATTGTGATGGTTTCTGCTGTGCGTCCACATGGATCGACCAGAGGCACATCCCCTCCCTCTTGAGCCCACCTCCCACCGCATCCCACCCTTCCCGATTGTCCCAGGGGACCGGCTTTGGGTTGCCTGTGTTGGATACAGCAAACTCCCACTAGCAATCTGTGTTACATGCGGTAACATATGACCTTCTTGGCTTCTTTCCAGGGTGTCCTCCCTTGTATTTCAAGTTACCCAGGTCCTCATCCTCAGATCCCCTCTGTTCTCTGAAACGCCTTCTCACGTCACTCCAGCCCACGGTGCTTCATTCTCTCTTAAAACCCAGGGGTAGTTCTGACTCGTACCCTTCCTCTGTAATTCACCAATCCTCCTTGTGTTCTTTCATCCTCTGAACTCTCTAGTGTGTGTCAGGCGTTCTCTGCTCTGGGAGATAACAAAATAGACGGAGGGACGCCCCTGGCGGTCCAGTGGACAAGAGTCTACCTGCCAGTGCAAGGGGGCACGTGTTCAATCCCTGTTCAGGGAATTGGGATCCCACGTGCTTCAGGGCAACCAGGTCCTTGCTCCTCAACTAGAGAAAGCCCAAGTGCCACAACGAAGACCCAGTACCGCCAAAAAAAAAAAAAAAAAAAAAAAGGTGGAAGCTGCCTTCACTGGAGGAAGGGGAAAGAGACAGAGAGCAGCCTGTAGTCGTGACGAGTGATGGACGTTACTCTCTAAGTACGTTGAGGGCAGTGCTAGCCTAGAGGAGAGACGGTCCGCTCTCTTTAGAGGAGCTAGAAAATGTTTCACATATAGAATATAGCACATTAGCTGGGTTTTGAAGAATGACTAAGGACTTGTCAGATGAAACAGGGGCATAAGGCAGCAGGGAAGGACACTCCAGGTCTCGAGAACAGTAGTCGTGAAGTTCCAGAGACTTGAGATTTGATGTATGTGGATCAGAGCAGACAGGACATTTCGTATATGAAAAACATTCGTGTCTTATACAAAGTTGTAACATGTTGTTGTTTACCTGGTCAGTCTTGTCCGACTCATTTGTGACCCAGTGAATTGTAGCCCACCAGGCTCCTCTATCCATGGGATTCTCGAGGCAAGAATACTGGAGTGGGTTGCCATTTCTTCTTCCAGGGGATCTTCCTAGTCCAGGGATCAAACTCAAGTCTCCTGCATTGCAGGCAAATTCTTTCCCACTGAGCTGGTTTTTTTTTTTTTTTTCCTGCTAGGTGATAAAGTTCCTTGACATTTATCCAAGTCCCTTTACAGAGCAGGCACTCCGCTGTAACCCTGGGATTGTCCCCAGCATGCAGTTTCCAAGCCAGGGGATGTGTAGACTCATGCAGTGGGACATGACTGGCCTTGCTTTTGTGTTTGCCTAGACCAAGGATGCCCTTTTCACAATTCTGCATGACCTGAGACCCCAGGACCATTTCAATATCGTTGGGTTTTCCAACCGGATCAAAGTGTGGAAGGACCACTTGGTGTCAGTTACTCCCAACAGCATCAGAGATGGCAAAGTCTACATCCACCACATGTCGCCGAGCGGAGGTAAGGACGTCCTGCTTTGTCCGTTTGCTGAGACGTGATACAGGGATTTGAAAGTTGACGCTGATCACAGGAAAGGAGATAACAGATGAGCACTTTCCCCAGGAGCTTGCTTCTCCTTTTCTGGGCACCGAACTAAGATGGTCAAATAAATTACAGGGGAAATACCTGATAGGTTTTGGAGCCTTTGCTGGTTTATCTCACGGATCCCAAACAATGCAGCTCTTTTTGTAAATCGATTTTCAGGGCCAGGAGTGAAAGCCAAGTGGCTGATGCAGTGTTTTGTGTGTTTGAGTGTGAGAACCTTAAGGCAGCAGATGGAGCCGCCCCCCTGAGCTGTCGGTCCTCCTGGACTACAGGTGGCCTGGGAGATGCTCTAGGCGGAAAGGTGATGGAGCCTTTGCACCCTCGCCCGGGGGCGGTGCCTAGGTAAGGACGCAGATGAGGGGAAAGGCCAGAAAGAGCTCTGAGATGATGAGACTCAGGACAGTGTGTTACCAACTGCTGGCTGTCAGTGCCGTCAGCCCTGGACCCAGATCTTACTCCTGCTGTCGACTCGTCCTGAGGACAGTGGGCGCCTGGGGGAAGCTCAGTATTGGCATGTTTACTGGACCTTCACCATCCTTCCTAAAGGCCCGTAGAGACACTGTCTCCTGGGGGATTCAGGTGACTCTGCTTTTGCGATTTGGAGACATAAAACACCCAGTTCTGTCCATCGTCTTCCATCTGAGTTTCTCATTACTCATATGTTGGTTATTTTCCGTCCAAGGCAAAGCTCTGGTTTCCCAAATGAACTTCGGAACTTGATCTTGTATGAATGGAATTTTGATTTATGGATACAATGGGATTTCCTACCAGTTTCCACAACAATGTGATCTAGGAACTGTTTTACTAGTTGAAGCAAGGAATGAAAGTTGAGTTAATATTTTAGTGATGATCCTTGGAAGGAAGTTGGGAAGTCTCTGAGGAAAGAGACTTCCCTTCATCTTTGTTTAGCCTGAAGTTCCTGGAGCCAAATCAATGGAAAAGACCCTGATGCTGGGAAAGATTGAAGGTAGGAGGAGAAGGGAACAATAGGATCATATGGTGGATGGCATCACTGACTCAAAGGACATGAGTTTGAGCAAACTTCAGGAGATGGTGAAGGACAGGGAAGCCTGGTGTGCTGCAGTCCATGGGATTGCAAAGAGTTGGACACGACTTAGTGACTGAGCAACAACTTGGCATAGCTCCTGACATCAGTATCTACTTAAAGAATATGCATTAAAATGAGTTTATTAAGATGCTTCTTACTATTAGAATGCTATGTGTGGGGGTGGGGTGGGGGAGGGAGCAGGATAAAGCTTTAGAAAACAGGTAATGTGTATTGTGCCGTTTTGGAATCTAAACCTTACAGACCACACTGGTTTCCTTTTTTTTTTTTTTTTTTTTTTTTGTCTAAGCATGTCATTGACCCAACCTCTGCAGATAAACAGAAAATTAATCTCCTCTCCTCATCAGGAGATGAGCATGGATTCTGAAGCCAGGCTGCCTGGATTTGAATCCAGCCGCACCAGCTATGAGGCATTTAATCTCTACCTACTTTTCTTTGTCTTTAAAATGAGGATATAATGGACTTTTTTAGGATGAGTTAAAATATTTAAAGTACTTAGAACGGTGGCCGCGCACAGGAAGTCTTCTCTAGCTGTCAGACATGGCCATTTGGGGGCTTCCCTGGTAGCTCAGCTGGTAAAGGATCCGCCTGCAATGTGGGATACCTGGGTTCGGTCCCTGGGTTGGGAAGACCCCCCACCCCCCCGAGGAGGGCATGGCAACCCACTCCAGCATTCTTGCCTAGAGAATCCCCATGGACAGACTGGCAGGTTTTGCAAAGAGTTGGACACAACTGAGCGACTAAGCACACACACATGGCCATTTTTACCCAAATAGTCCCTCTTGCTGGTGCCCTGTGGTCTTTTAATATCACTGAAGGAGCTCTCAGTGGAATGGTTGGGACTCTCAACTCTCCATGGGAACTCTCCCGTTGTTTTTTCATTGTTTGTTTTTATTTGGCTGCACCAGGACTTACTTGCATCACGAGGCATTGTTTAGTTGTGGTATGCCAACTCCTAGTGCTGGCATGTGGGATTTAGATCGCTGACCAGAGATTAAAGCGGGCCTCCTGCCTTGGGAGCCTGGAGTCTTAGCCTCTGGACCACCAGGGAAATCCCAGCCCTCGTTGCCCACCCCCCTTGTTAAGTATGCAGGAGATGCCTCAACTTAACAGAGATTCGATGCCAAGCCCTGCTGTGCCTGGCGTGAGAAAAGCTAAGCACATCCTTTGTCTGGGGCTGTCCCTGGCTTTAAAGTGCAATGAGAGATTTGGCATCATCGCTTAAGTTCTGGATCAAAGAGGAAATAAACACCTGCCTTCTGGTCCATGTCCGCACCTTCAGAGGCAATGAAGCTAGGTGAGGCATTCAGAGAGGCAAGCGGGCGAACCCAGAGAAGTGCTGCGTGCTGTCTCAGCTGTAAGTTCCCCTTCCATGTGGACCATGTGTGCATCTTAGAACGAATTGGTGATGTGTTTGCACAGTCACAGATATCTCTATTTTCGGCCAGTAATTCTGGAGGATGTGAAGCAATGGGGGAAATTTTCTGGTTCAATCAAATACAGTAGATTTTGCAGGGAGATTAAAAAGCACGCCAGTCAGGTGGCAGGATGGTGGTAATGGGTACACAGCTTTATACATTTACTAAAAACCATTAACTCTGTACTTAAAATGAGTGAAATATTTGGTCTATCAAGAAGGGCACTTAAAAAAATAACCACTGGGGTCAGAAAAAGGAAATGGGCGTTCACATCAGCTGTCAGAACCCTCGGCTTCTCTTGGCAACGGTAGAGCAGCTGCAGCAGGGTTGAATGAAACTCTTAGAATCTAGAAGCCTCGTGTTGGCTGGTAGATTTAACTTACACCTGCCATCCATCTCACCATACCCCAAGCAAAATACCTGTCCGGCACCCATGGCACACAGTGTCCCCTGACTTTAATCAGAGCTGCTAGTGACAAGCGTGTCTGAATTAGAAATGGCAGGGGTGGCGGGAGGTGTGAACTGCATAGCCTTCGTTTGGTGGGGTCCTTATGAACAGGGGAGACCCTGAAGAGGCAGGAAGCCAGAAAGGCGATGCCAGCAATAATAAAAAAGAATGAGTGAGTTCTCTAATCCTCGTCCTCCAGCCCCAGGCCACACATGGCACCCCGCGAAGGTCTCCACATTCCCACTTCTACACTCGGTGCTCCCTGCTTCCCTCTGGGCTGCGTTCTTTCTCCAAGTCCCTGCACCCAACACCCTCCTGCCCTTTCAAAGCGATTCTCCGAAAGAGGTGCAGATCGGTCATGCTAAGGGGACGGAGACACCTAAGCTGAGGCCCCATCAGAGACCCTCATGTGCGCTGAGTCGCTCAGTCTTTGTCCTACTCTGTGACCCCATGGACTGAAGCCCACCAGGCTCCTCTGTCCATGGAATTCTGCAGGCAAGAATACTGGAGTGGGTTGTCATTTCCTCCTTTAGGGGATCTTCCTGACTCAGGGATTGAACCCATGTCTCCTGCATTGCATGCAGATTCTTTTTTTTTTTTTTTTTTTAGTTTTAATTGGAGGCTAATTACTCTACAGTATTGTAGCAGTTTTGCCATAAACCAACATGAATCAGCCATGGGTGTATATGAGTTTCCCATTCTGAACCTTGCTCCCATCTCCCTCCCCGTCCCACCCCTCAGGGTAATCTCAGTGCACCAGCCCTGAGCACCCTGTCTCATGCATCGAACCTGGACTGGTGATCTGTTTCACATATGATAATATACATGCTTCAGTGCCACTCTCTCAAATCATCCCCCATCGCTTTCTCCCACAGAGTCCAAAAGTCTGTTCTTTTCATCTGTGTCTCTTTTGCTGTTTCATGTATAGGGTCATCGTTACCATCTTTCTAAATTCCATATATATGTGTTAATATACTGTATTGCTGTTTTTCTTTCTTACTTCACTCTGTATAATAGGCTCCAGTTTCATCCACCTCATTAGAACTGATTCAGATGCATTCTTTTTAATAGCTGAGTAATATTCCATGGTGTATATGTACCACAGCTTTCTTATCCATTTGTCTGCTGATGGACACCTAGGTTGCTTCCATGTCCCGGCTATTGTAAAGAGTGTGCAGGCGGATTCTTTACCCACTGAGCCACCTGGGACGCCCGTCAGACACCTTCAGGACGCGGTTATATAACTCTGCACCATTCCTATGCATCTGCGGAGTTTCTAGGCTGCCTGTGTGACCTGGAGTGAGTGCAGGGGGCTGCTCTCCCCACCTGTCACTCCTGCAGGTGCATGGGAGAGGGGTGGAGATGTGTCCAGGTGAGGGAGGCAGCGAGTCTCCAGCATCATGTTCTGTGTCCCGCAGGCACGGACATCAACGGGGCCCTGCAGAGGGGCATCCAGCTGCTCAATGACTACGTGGCCCACAACGACATCGAGGACCGCAGCGTGTCCCTCGTGGTCTTCCTGACGGATGGGAAGCCCACTGTCGGGGAGACCCACACCCTCAAGATCCTCAACAACACCCGGGAGGCCGCCCGGGGCCGGGTCTGCATCTTCACTGTGGGCATCGGGGCTGACGTGGACTTCAAGCTGCTGGAGAAGCTGTCCCTGGAGAACTGCGGGCTCACGCGGCGAGTCCATGAAGACCATGACGCCCGCGCCCAGCTCATCGGGTCCGTGTCTGCCTGTGTCCTCAGGGCGAGGGAGGGCAGGGGTGAGCTCAGCAGGAGGCCTGGACATGAGGTGGACCCACGTCTGCCTGTGTCCTTGGGGGTGGGGAGGGCAGTCTCAGCAGGCCTGGACGTGAGGCTGGACCCCGAATCCGATCTATGCGTCTTAAAATCAGGCTGATCTGGGTTCACATTCTGGCCCTGCCTTATGACTTCAGGCCTTAAGACCCTCTGTGCCTCAGCCTTCTCACCTGTGACAGAAGGATTCTGGCCGGATGATAGAATTTAACGAGAAAGACCACGTGAAGTATTGGCAGGACTGTTAGGGATTCTTGAAATTATATTCTGTGAAGACTTGTTAAGATGGATTAGGCTAGGTAAGAAGGAGTATGCATATTCACAGAATATGCAGCAGTGTCTATACCCGTCTGAAGGTCAGTGTCTTCCAGCATCTAAGTACTGAAGGTAGATTACCCTCATTCACACCGTGTTACTCCAGAAGCAAAACTGAGACCAGTGGGTGGAACTTGCAGGAAGGAAAATGGTGATTTACTGCCAGGAGCTCCCTGGTCCTCCTCAGAGTAGTGGACAAGAGACGAGGGAGCTTGTGGGGCAGTGGGCTCCCCATCACCAGTGGTATTCAAGCCTCTGCTGCACGGTCTCCTGTCTGAGATGTTCTGGGTGGAATGTTGGACTTGGCTGCTTCTAAGATCAGAACTGCCTCCCCAACAGCCCATGGTTTCCTCTAAGCCCTGTCCTGCTTGCCACCCAGGCAGGCCCTGATTCTCCCCTCCATTCCTCCTCCCCAGGTTCTACGATGAGATCAGGACCCCGCTCCTCTCCGACATCCGTGTGGATTATCCTCCCAGCTTGGTGGAGCGTGCCACCAGAACCCTGTTCCCCAACTACTTCAACGGCTCGGAGATCGTAATCGCAGGGAAACTGGTGGACAGGGCAGTGGACCAGCTGCACGTGGAGGTCACAGCCAGCAACAGTAAGAAGTTTGTGGTGCTCAAGAAGGACGTGCCCGTGGAGCCCCGGAAGGTGGGGATCGACGTCCCGCAGAGCCCCAGGCCCAGGGGCCGTGGCCAGGAGGAGCCCAACCACCTGGAACGTCTCTGGAGCTACCTGACCCTGAAGGAGCTGCTGAGTGCCTGGCTGCAGAGCATCGGGGAGCTGGAAAGGGAGCGGCTGAGGCAGGAGGCCCAGGCTCTGGCCGTGAACCACCGCTTCCTCACCCCTTTCACATCCATGACGCTGAAGTCAGCACCGCGGACAGAGACCCCAGAGGACGCCTACGGCATGTCCAGCGCTTCCATGGCCACTGGACCCGAAACGGTGATGCAGAGCCTGCGAGGCACACACCTGCAGCCAGGTGAGCATATACGTGGTTCAGTGTGGGGACCCACATGGTCCCTTCTGGCTGCTTTCTCAGGCCAAGGTCATCTCTTATTTTCTTGTATCGTAATTTCTATAAACAATGTTCTATTCCTGCAGCTCCTAGCCAGCAGTGGGTTAGCTTGTGTGTGTATTGTTATTATAAACCATGGGTCGCTATAGAGAAGCTCAAGAAGGTAAAGTTAGTCTGTCGATAAATCATCAATACTGAGTGCCTACCACGAGCCACAGGAATGAACAGACAAACGAATGTTCATTTATAAGTGCCTTTCTACATATTTTTAAAGATTTATCCATTCTACTTTTTTGGCTCTGCTGGGTCCTCACTGCTGCACGTGGGTTCTCTCTAGCTTGGGAGAGTGGGGGCTCCTCTCTAGTTGCAGCGTGCAGGCTTGTTTGCAGTGGTTTCTCTTGTGGAGCGCGGGCTCTAGGGCACACGGGCTTCGGTACTTGCCGCACGTAGGCTCAGTAGTTGCGGCTCCCGGGCTCTGGAGCACAGGCTCAGCAGTTTGGCAATATGAACTTAGTTGCTCCACGGCCTGTGGGATCCTTCCCAATCAGGGCTCAAAGCGGTTCCCCCTGCATTTCAAGTCTTATTTTTATCCAGTGGACCACCAGGGAAGCCCACCTTCCTATATTTTTAAACACTTCAGTTACGTCATTTGAGGCATACGCTTGATTTTATATAGCTAAAAATGAAATTTATATGATAAAATTTTATAGGGAAAATAAAATGAAATTTTACTGTATACTGTGTTTTATTGTTCAGTCACTCCGTTGTGCCCAGCTCTTTGTGAGCCCATAGACTGCAGTGCGCCAGGCTTCCCTGTCCTTCACTGTCTCCCAGAGCTTGCTCAAACTCATGTTCATTGAGCCAATGACGCCATCCAACCATCTCATCCTCTGTCACCCCCTTCTCCTCCTGCCCTCAATCTTTCCCAGCATCAGGGTCTTTTCCAATGAGTCAGCTCTTCACATCAGGTGGCCAAAGTATTGGAGCTTCAGCATCAGTCTTTCCAATGAATGTTCAGGGTTGATTTCCTTTAGGATTGACTGGTTTGATCTCTTTCTGTCCAGGGGACTCTCAAGAGTCTTCCAACACCACAATTTGAAAGCATCAATTCTTTGGCACTCAGCCTTCTTTATGGTCCAACTCTCTCATCTATACATGGCTACTGGAAAAACCATAGCTTTGACTATACAGACCTTTTTCAACAAAGTGATGTCTGCTTTTTAATATGCTGTCTAGGTTTGTCATAGCCCATGTCTTGTATATTTTATGAATTTTACTTCTCATGTTTTTATTAAAATTGTATTTTTAATGATTTTGTTTTTGATTATAGATATTATTTAAATTATATAGAATAAATTAAGTTTTATATAAGAGAATCCAGAGTTGAAACAGAAATTTTTTATTATCTGTCCCCATGCTATTTTTCAGGGAAATTAGTAGAAACAAGAGTGAGAGGGACTTCCTTGGTGCTCCAGTGATTAAAAATCCGCTTTTTCAATCCCTGGTCAGGAAACTAAGATTCCCACATGCCTCGAAGTGCAGCAAAAAAAAAAAAAAAAAGAATGGGGAAAAGGCAGGAAAAGTAATTCAACCAAAGCAAAGGGTTATATTCTCAGTAATATCTGCTTGTGGAAAACAGCACTTTTTTCATATGTGACGTTATTAGCTTCCTGCCAGGTTCACATGTGCTAAGGTGAGGGAACTGACATGAACCCGGGCCTCGCGTGATCCTCAGATTCTAAACTCTGAGGATCACCTGGGCGTGGTGAGAGAGAGCACAACCTTAGGATCCAGACCGTTTCAGCTCGTGGCTCCTCCTCACCAGCTGTGGCCTGGGGCAGACTTCTGAACCTCTCTGAGCTTCTGTTCTCTCATCTGTAAAATGCAGATAGTGGTGTCTTTCCAGAAGAGCTGTTGCAAAGATTAATGTGCAGCATCTTAAGTACAGAATGAGGGTTCTGCACGTTAGATACTCTGTCCCATGAGGAGTGCAGAACTAGAAATTTAGCGAAAAGTTCAGACCCTAATGTAGAGTTGAAAAATGCTACATTGCGTTTTTAGAGAGTGGAGCTTGTCTTGGCAAAACTCGGACAATATTCATTCTGGTGAAAAGGATGAAGAATAAGTAAGTTGCATGGCGCTATGAGTTCACGCTACAAGATCTGTGCCACATCCAGGGAAAATGACTTTTCTGAGTAATATCTTGATTTGATGTTAGTAACTCAAATTTCTGCAGCTTTAGGAGGTAGCAAACTCATAAACGACACAGGACTCAGAGGGCCAAGAACACAAATGAGGAATAACCAACTGATTGAGCAAAAGGCTCATTAGATATAAAATTTTCCTGAAGCATCAGTTAGTACTCAGGACAATTTCCTCGTTTTGTTTAAAACTCCAATGATTAATTTTAAGATTTTTTGAGTGTCTGTGACAGTTTAAGGCTCCCAAAGCAGGCATCCAGACTGAGCTGTCACTTTTCCCCTGTGGTTGACCTGATTCTGTCCATGTCCTGCTTATGAGGGGTCAGTTAGAGAAAGGGGCACTTAAACACATTCAGATACTGTGATCTTCATTTTCTGGGTGAAAAGCTCAGTGAAGCACCAGCGTAAAGGGAGCATAAGCTTGTTAATACAGGCAGCTTGAAACAATATATTAATTTCATTTTATTGACAGAAAGGAATTTACTTTTGGGTTATTTTTTAATATTTATTTTTGCCGCTGCTTTGTGAATTGTGTTTACACTCACGGCTCTAGACCTGGATTGCCATGATATCTTTTTCTTTTACATTTTTGTATCTTTTGGTTGTTTTAAAGTGCTATTTTATTTTAAAAAAGTTAAATAAAATTTACCATCATAACCGTTTTTCCATTCTTTTTTTTAAATTGAAGTGTAGTTGATTTACAATATGTTGTTGTTTTCTGCTGAACAGCAAAGTGATTCGGTTATACATATGTCAGTTCAGTTCAGTTCAGTCGCACATATACATTCTTTATTTTTAGTCTTTTCCATTATGGTTTATCATAGGATATTGAATATAGTTCTCTGTCCTATACGGTAGGGCATTGTTGTTTATCCATTTTTTTGGTAAAAGCTTGTATCTGCTGACCCCAGCCTCCCACTCCGTCCCTCCCCCGATCCCCTCCCTCTTGGCACCCACCATTCTGTCCTCCACATCGTGACTGTTTTTAAGTGTGTCAATAGTGCCAGGTATATTCACATCATTGTGAAACAGATCTCCAGAACTTTTCATCTTGCAAATCTAAAACTCTGTTCCCATTAAACAATTCTAGTTTCCCCCTCCCCCATAACTATAGAATATTTTCTGTATTTTTTCCTATCATATACACAGAAATCACAGCCAAGGATACTATTTAATTTATAAGGAATAAAATAGTTACCCCTCCCTATGATACACCTTCATTTTGTGTTGGGAGGCCAAGCTCCTCCTGTAAAACAAATGTTTTTAAATTGTCACAAATGTATCTGAAAGCTGTATTTGACTCATCTCAACTCTATACTTCTTACTTCCTCCTCTTTAATAAATAACAATGGTGGATCTCTTCTTTCTCCTCTCTAGGACCTGCTGTCAAGAAACCATACAACCCAAGGATTAAAATCTCCAAAACATCAGGTAAAAAGAAAGAATATGCTTGTGTGTGATTGAGAGTTGAGATATTTAGGACTAAGATGACCAGGAATTCCCTGAAGCCAGTTATATCAGCTCATAGAACAAGATGTGAGGACCTCTATTTATTTAGCTCAAGTCTGCAATGTGGGGGCAGTTCTCAAAACCCTGATTGTCATTATACCATCACTAAACTCCACAGATAACACAGTCCTTAGGACCCTAGCAGGAGGCCTGGTAGAAGGATGGATTGGACAGAGGCACACGTTCATCATGATTGAGTTGAAAAGACATTTGTTTTTAGAGATCTGAAGTATGCTTGCTTCTAGCTTCTGGTGTTACAGTTATCTGCCACAGTACACACTTTTTAAACATTATTATTCTATTATTTTCATAATCCTTGGTTTTAGAAGGGAAGAACAGATAACAATACCATAAAATTTCCCTTGGCCAGCTTCCTGGGATTATAATAAAAATCTGGATGGAATAAAGACCCATGTGCTGGGTTTTATTCTTCAAATGTACACATCTGCCTTTGTAAGCCTTCCTTATTGCCTTGCTGCTTATGTACTGGGCATGCGGGTTCGCATAGCCAGGGACATTCTGGAGATTAGCTCTGGGTAGAGGAAACACATCGTCCCCAGTGGGTAGGGTGTCATTCCTTTGAGCACACACGCGTTATGGAATGCAAGAAAACTTTCCTCTTGGATACTGAGCGGAGTAATGACTTCCAGACCGCTCCTGTCTTTTTGGAGTAAGCAACATCTTCCCTTGTAAAGGAATTTGGTAGATTGAGTACAAATGATGTGGTATGAGCACAAGATGCTCTCCGAGAACTGCCACGTAGTTATATGCGTGCCCACAGAGCGCCAAAAATATGCAGTTTTATCTTCAGTGGTTGTCATTTTTTCATCTACAAAAGACCAGTACCTTGTATGTCTTTATTACATTGTCCTTCACTGGATGGTTGAGGCAGTTTACAGTGAGATCAACCAGATTCTTCCAGAGGCCCCTCTGAGTCAAGCTGGGGACAGAAGGGGTTTCTCAGCAGTTCCTCCAAGACCATTAATTGGCTCACAGCTTGAAAACACTGAACTCCTGGTCCACCCCCCCTCACCATATACAAATGGTGGAACATATACATATACAGGAAAATCAGTCCTGTACATGCATCTGCGTGTACACGTGAAGTAGAGGGGAATTTGGAAACATGTTGTGTTTGGTGTATAGAGAGAAACCAACTCTCCAATCTTGCAGGAAAAGAGAACTGATGTAGACTTTCGGGAAATATTTTGTCTGTACAGTGAGAGGCAAGGCCATCCATCTTTAGCAGAGGTGAAAATGAGGGGAACAGGCGAGGAGCGGGGGCCAGCCAAGCTTTGTGGTCTTATCTGCAGACAGAATTTTGAGAGCAGGACGGTCAGTGGGACCCAGAGGAGGAGTTGCCGTGGTCACTGCTGACTGGCCTCCTGCTGACTCTGTGTCCTTCACTTGTCACCAGCTTTTAAACTGGGCTCAGTCATTGCCTCTCACGCAAGGGCTGTGTCCGACTGGCGCTGGGAATGTCTCTGGGGCCGTGGCTCTCCAGAGACAGGACAGGAAATTCTCATCCACATCACGTGACTAGGCTGGCCTAAGCGTGACAGAAGGGTTTCGGAGCAGCCACAAAGGGAACTGAAGAAGGTGGGCTCAGTCATCGTGGGGGTGTAGGGTGAGGCCCCCCCTTCCCTCTGCAGCTCAGTTGACTGCAGTGTCGTCAGAGGAGCGTTGGATTTGAATTTAGGGGACCTGCGTTCAAATATTTACTTTCCACAAGCTACGTGTGTAACCACTGCATTGCTTCATCTCCCAGGCCTCTTCCTCGTGTTGACACGGAGGGCCTGCCGTTGACAGGATTAAGTCAGCAACACAAGAGAAAATAGGAAAAGAGTGCTTACACAGGAAGGTGCCCAGTAAATGTCTCTTCTTTCTTTTTCTCTCCTGTTCTTGCCCTGGCCTGGCAGCGGATGGAGACCCCCACTTTGTCGTGGATTTCCCCTTGAGCAACCTCACCGTCTGCTTCAACATCGATGGAGAACCCGGGCACATCCTGAGGCTGGTCTCTGATCACGCAGACTCTGGTGAGTTCTGCCTAGAAAGTAGAAGATCTTGCGTTTGCAGACTAGAAATAAATAAGTCCTAATCTTTGCATTTTACCCCACTCCTCATGGTGTCATGGCATCTGGTCCCATCACTTGATGGCAAATAGATGAGGAAACAAGGGAAATTGTGACAAACTTTGTTTTTGTGGGCTTCCAAATCACTGCAGATGGTGACTGCAGCCATGAAATTAAAAGACACTTGCTCCTTGGAAGAAAAGCTACGACCAACCAAGACAGTATATTAAAAAGCAGAGACATTATTTTGCCAACAAGGTCCGTCTAGTCAAAGCTATGGTTTTTCCAGTAGTCATGTATGGATGCGAGAGTTGCTTTTGAACTGTGGTGTTGGAGAAGACTCTTGAAAGTCCCTTGGATGGCAAGGAGATCCAACCAGTCCATCCTAAAGGAAATGAGTCCTGAATGTTCATTGGAAGGACTGATGGTGAAGCTGAAACTCCAACACTTTGGCCACCTGATGGGAAGAACTGACTCATGTGAAAAGACTCTGATGCTGGGAAAGATTGAAGGCAGGAGGAGAAGGGGACGACAAAGGATGAGATGGTTGGAGGGAATCACCGACTCAATGAACCTGAGTTTGAGCAAACTCTGGGAGTTGGTGATGGGCAGGGAGGCCTAGCGTGCTGCAGTCCATGCAGTCGCAAAGAGTCAGACACGGCTGAGTGACTGAACTGAACCGAATCTTTGCATTTTACCCCATTGTTCATGGTGTCCCGGGGTCTTCAAATCAGGAGTAGTGGAAACTAGTGGATCAGAAATACTGTGTCAGGGCCACATGAGAGTTTTTGGAACAAAAGCAGATAAACATGTCACCCCCCCTTTTATTTTCTATTTTTAAACTTTTTTTCACTTTTAAATTTTTATCAGAATATAGTTGATTTACAATGCTGTTTTAGTTTCAAGTGTAGAGCAAAATGAATCAGTTCTACATATACATATATCCACTTTTTTTTTTTTTTTAGATGCTTTTCCCATATGTTATTGTTCAGTTGCTAAGTTGTGTCTGACTCCTTGCAACCCCATGGAGTGCAGCATGCTAGGCTTCCCTGTCCTTCATTATTCCCAGATCTTGCTCAAATTCATGTTCATTGAGTCAGTGATGCCATCCAACCATCTCATCCTCTGTCATCCCCTTCTCCTCCTGCCCTCAGTCTTTCCTAGCATCAGGGCCTTTTCCAATGAGTCGGCTCTTCCCATCGGGTGGCCAAAGTATCGGAGCTTCAGCTTTAGCAGCAGTCTTTCCAACGAATATTCAGGGTTGATTTGCTTTCTGACTACTGGCTGGATCTCCTTGCAGTCCAAGGGATTCTCAAGAGTCTTCTCCAGTACCACAGTTCAAAAGCATCAATTCTTCGGTGCCCAGCCTACTTTGGGCTTCTTTTTTTCCCATATAGGTCATTACAAATTTTTGAGCAGAGTTCCCTGTGCTCTATAATAGGTCCTTGTTGATTATCTGTTTTAGATATAGTCGTGTGTATATTTTGGCGGAAACCCACATCAGCTTCTTCCACCCAGGACATTGGTCAAACATCGCTTACGCCTTTATGCATTTGCTCATTCATTTACCACACAGAGTGGTCCCTGCATGAGAACAGAAGTTCTTGGTTCTGGAAACACAGGGAAGAAGGAAATTCTAATGAGATCCCTCCATGTGGCAGTGGGGGCAGTTTGTCTAACCGCTGCTCTCTTCCCCTTCGCCTTTGAGGTGTGACGGTGAACGGAGAGTTAATTGGGGCCCCTGCTCCTCCAAGCGGCCACAAGAAACAGCGCACGTACTTCCGTACCATCACCATCCTCGTCAACAAGCCGGAGAGATCTTACCTGGAGATCACACCCAGCAGGGTCATCGTGGATGGTGGGGACAGGCTAGTCCTCCCCTGCAACCAGAGTGCGGTCGTGGGGCGCCGGGGGCTGGAGGTGTCTGTGTCTGCCAATGCCAACGTCACCGTCAGCATCCGGGGCACTGTGGCCTTTGTCGTCCTCCTCCACCTCTACAAAAAGCCAGCCCCCTACCAGCGCAACCACCTGGGTTTCTATATCGCCAACGGCCAAGGCCTCTCCGGCAACTGCCATGGCCTGCTAGGTAGGTGGCTGATTCCCATGCCCATCACAGCACAGAGTTCAGTTTCCCACGGTGAACCTGATGCTGCCCATGCCTTGGCGTGGCTGAGAAATTCCACAGAAATGTGGTCTCTTTTTAAATTTATGTTTTGGCCATGCTGGGTCTTCGGGCTTTTCTCTCGTTGCGGCAAGCAGATGCTGCTCTCTAGCTGCAGCGTTGCTCAGGCTTCTCACTGTGACTTCCCTCGTTGGGCAGCACAGGCCCTGGGCGCTTGGGCTTCAGTAGTTGTGGTGCGAGGACTTGGTTGCACTGAGGCATTTGGGATCTTCCCAGACCATGGGTCAAACCTATGTTGCCTGTGTTGGCAGGAGGATTTTTAACCGCTGGAGCACTAGGGAAGTCCAGGAATGTGGTCTTGATGTAGCTTATGAAAAGTCTATTTCTTTCTCTCTTTTTTTTCTTTTTAACCATTTTTTTTCTGACTTGCCTGGTGGCTCAGACAGTAAAGAATCTGCCTGCAATGCAGGAGACCTGGGTTCAGTCCCTGGATCAGAAAGATCCCCTGGAGAAGTCAGTGGCTACCCACTTTAGGAGTCTCGCCTGGAGAATTCCATGGACAGAGTTGCTGTAAATGGCAAAATTTCATTCTTTTTCACGGCTGAGTAGTATTCCACTGTATATACACCACATCTTCTTTATCCATTCATCAGGTGACAGATACTCAAGTTGCTTCTCTGTGATGGCAGTTGCAAATAGTACTGCTGTGAACTTTGTGGTGCACGTATCTTTTCAAATTAGTATGAAGTGTATTTCTTGCTTCATGACTACTTTCTAGAGTAGAAATGAACTTTACTAATTTTCACTCACCTTCAGGAAAGGGAGCAAAGAAAGGGGGCATCCTTCTCTTCATCCCTCTCTGGTTCTTTACTCTCAGGAGACCACGCAAACACAGGGCAGCCCACAGCTCAGCACCCAGTGGGCCCGCTCTGCCTGGCTTCCCTCCGCATGCCATTGCATGTGGGCCCTTTGACCACAAGTAAAGAGGGAGCCACTGAAGGACTGGGTTTAGAAAGCAGGATTTCCTGGCCCTCCCGAGCTGGATGTCTCAGTGCAGCCTGCCTGACAAGTGCGAGCTCCTCTCGTGGACGCAGAGCTCAGGTCCCTCAGCCTTTGTGATGTCCTGGCTTGACCTGGAGAATTCTGACACTGCTTCCCACACCCACTAAGTGCACGCACGGACGAGGTCCCCGGGTGGGAGGAGGGCAGGGAAGACTGGGCCCTCCTTCTCTATTTATCCACCCCCGTCTCGTCCTCCTGCCTCAGTAGGAGACTGGGTATCTGTGTTTTTATTTTATAATTTTTAAATGTTTGTTTTTGGCTGCGTCGGGTCTTCATTGCTGCTTGGGCTACTCTCTAGTTGCAGTGCTGAGGCTTCTGATTGCAGTGGTTTCCCTTGTGGCCGAGCCCAGGCTGTAGGGCGAATGGGCTACGGGAGTTGTGGCTCCCGGGCTTTAGAGCACAGGCTCAATAGTTGTGGGGCACGGGCTTACTTGGTCTGAGGTATGTGGGATCTTCCTGGATCTGGGATTAAACCAATGTCTCCTGCATTGGCAGGCAGATTCTTTACTATTGAAACACCAGGGAAGCCCCTGGTTTTGTTTATTTATTTACTTAGCTGCACTAGGTCTTAATGGCAGCATTTGGGATCTAGTTCCCGACCAGGGATCGGAACCCAGGCTCCCTGCATTGGGAGCTTGGAGTCTTAGCTGCTGGACCACCAGGGATACACCCCAGGGAATCTCTGTTTGCAGGCAGGGCATCTTTCCTGTGTTGGCTTCCAGAAGTGGAAGCTGTAGGTCTCCCTCCCTACACCCCTCCAGACACAGATACAGGTGCCTCTGGGGGTCCAGCACAGGATCGCAGGCATCACCTTGACAATGATGTCATAATCCCCTTCCTGTGGGTCACACCTGGGCATATGTCGGACACCAGCACCCGAATCGAAGTTAGATGTTGTTCAACTGCATTGCTTGTGCTTGACCTAGACCTGATGTCTTTTGTGCCCTCTCAGGTCAATTCCTGAACCAGGAGGCCAGACTCATAGGGCTCAGCAAGAGCCCTGCCCATCCTCTGGTTCCCGAGGCCGTCCTTGAGGTTAAAGGTCGCCAGGTCCCGGTGGTCTGGAAGCAGAGGAGGATCTACAACGGGGAGGAGCAGGTGGACTGCTGGTTTGCCCGGAACAACGCTGCCGGCCTGATCGACGGGGGAGTACCAGGGCTACCTGGCGGCCCATCCTTTTGACTCCGAGACCGCCTTCGGCCCGGGCCCCTCCCGGGGGCTCTGATGGCAGCAGCCAAGACGCAAGAGTGCGTGGCAGGGGACCCTGTGGTCTGGCTCTTGGCTGGCTCAGTCTGGTAGCCACCACCCTGGCCTCAGCCCTAGTGGCGGGAAGATCTGCCATCTGCTTCCAAAGAGAGTGGGTCAGGACCTTGAAGGGAGGAGGGATTTGCCTCCTCTCCTGCCCCTCCCTCATCTCCAGCAGGGAAAGATGGTGGCACCAAGGGGCCAGTCACAGCTAAAAGCAGTCTCTGTCTTGTCCCAGCTGGCCTGTCCATCTCACCGCCGACCCTAAGGTGACTGATGAAGGAAGGTCGGGTCTGTTTTCTTTGTGGAAATGGCCAAGTTCGGGCACTCTGCTCCGCGCCTCATACTAATGCTTAGGGATCTCTCCTCCCTAGCCTGGCTGCGTCCTGCAGACATGCGGCCAACCTCTGCCTCAGGGGAGCCTTTCCCTGGCCTCAGCCCACCCCCACCCCCTGGTATTGCACACAGCACGTAGACTGGATCATTGTAAACCACTTGGCCTGGCTTTAGCAGAGGATTTTCTTCTGCCATGATGTCTTGCCCTTGAAAATTTGTTTTCATTTAAAAAAAAAAATCGATTCAAAATAGAAACGCTACATTCCAGATAGCAACATTCTTCTAACAGGCTCTGTAAACCCCTTGTCTTTTGCTGGTGAGATTCTATTTATTCCGGAAAGCTGATAATAAACAGGGTGGCCCACGTGGGAGTATTTCACTGGCCCGACTTGGAGCTGGAGTGCCCGGCCAGCTGCACGATGAATCTTCCACTTGGCTCTTCCAGCCTGGTCCTGCTTCCAGCCTAGTTCGCTCGAGGTCCCCAGGAGGTGATGAGGCAGGCTCTTGCAGAACTGTGATGGGGAGGGATTGGATCAGCACAGAGCCGACCTACAGGGATCAAACTCTCAGCAGGAAGCATGGACAATGGGCTTACAGCCCTAAGGGGCCCACATCCCAGACCCAGAGGCCGGAAGTCAGTATGAGCGAGGGGCTGGGGACAGATCTGATTCCGTCAGGACAGGTTACAGTCTGGGTCAGGAGTGATATCAGAAGTCAGTGACGTCACCCTCCTCCTTGCGGGAGCTGTGACGCCTGCTGTGTCATCAAGGGTATGGGAGGTGGGCAGTGGCCTTGGGACCTCTTTTCTTGCCCCCGGCTTGTGCTCCGCTTGGTCTTCTCTGGACCACAGAGGTTGTCCTGTAAGTCTGACCCTCACAGCAGTCAGAGAGTTCATGGACCCAGAGGGCCCGAACAGCCAACAGTGGGGTGGAAAGACTTGGGTCAGAGAAATGGAATATTTTAATGCAGACTGAATAGAATAAAGGCTTTTGTGCTGGTTTCATGGAGGTCCCGTCCAGGATAGAGGGACTCTAGGACTTCCATGCCATGTGGAAGCCGGAGCACTAGGAGAGAAATCAGAGTTCAGAAAATTGCTTATCATCTTGGCCCTCCCGTGTGTGAGCAGCAAATTGACCTGCCCGTGTTTCTGTAGGCCAGGCGACTGCAGGAGGTGAAGGTCGTGCCAGGGCTGAGCTGGGGGCTGGGGGCTGGGGGCGGTGGTCAGTTCTGTCTCAGAGTCTCCGTGCCTCTCCACTCTGGGAACCCACCAGACCAGAGCTGACAGCTATGTTATTTTTGACTTAACTCAGCTGCTTGTTGTCATGCCCGCGGTGTGAGCGCACCAGTCCAGGCCACTGACAGCTGATTCCATATTTCAGAAGGAGAGGAGGAGCGGGAGGCAGGCCGGCAGGGGGTCTGGGCAGGCTCTGCAGGGTCCTTCCTGTTACGTAGACCTCAGCCCCAGCTGGGCAGACGACCCTGCAGCTGTGGGGTTGTGCTCCAGGCTCTGTGTTCCAGGCGTGGCCCCAGCTGCAGACAAGACGAGAGCTACTCCTACAGGACTAGCCACTTGCCTTACTCTCCTATCCAGGGGGAAAAAAATTCACTTTGTAAAAGTATTAGGTTGAACTTTCATTTTAATGTTTTTACTTTAGACACATCCCACTTTTCTTTCTCCTTCTCTTCCATTGTATACCTTTTCTTTTTGCAAAAAGTATGTACCATGACATTTTCTGTTTCAGCCAGAGACTATGAGATTTGTGGGCCCCAAACTCCACACCAAAGTCATACTTCAGGGTTTTTTAAAAACTTGATTGAAAAACTGTCATATTTTCTGTTGGTCATGTGTGTCATGAAGAGCAAGATCTTTTCAAATAAAGTTAAGTCCCCTGTATACAAACGAATTCCATTCTGAGAGCGCATTTGTAAGTCCAGTTTGTTCGTCAGCCCAGGTGACTCCAACAAAAGTTAGCCCAGGTACCCAACTAACACAGTCGGCTGTATAGGACTGTACTGTAATAGATTTATAATGCTTTTCATGCAAATAATGCATAAAAAACAAACACAAAAAATAAAGCAACTCTACTCCAATAAAATTAATTTTAAAAATAATTTTTTAAGAAATGAGACAGTTTAAATCTTACAGTATAGTACCTTGAATAGCACAGTAGTACAGCTGGCATACAGAAGCACGTGTGAATCTTCAAAAGCACACAAGCTCACAACCTGAAGGTCTGTATGTAGAGGACTTACTGTAAATGCAGTGGCAAGGAGGGATTCTGTTCTGGGGGTACATGGAGGCAGGGGGCGGGTGGGCGATTTCCCCTGCATCGTACGAGACCTAGAGCAGGACCAGGATGAGTGTCCAGAACGCATTCATTAGCTTTGACACAGTGTCGTCATCTGGACAATCATTTATTTGCCTTGAGCATTTAAAAATAAGGTGGGGTCAGGGATACTCAATGAGCAGTTCAGTGAGCTTGAGAAGTCCGTTGCAATAATGAGGGTTTAAACCTCAAGTTACGACATCACTAATGTCAACGAGTCCTAACTGTTGCTAGGCTGGGCTCTAGAAAGTCTCCACCCTGGGACATCTTCATGTGTTGTCTTTAAGGGTCTCCAGATGCAGTTTCACATTCCCTGAATAAAACAGACTGAAGTTCTGTGCTCATATTAGATGCTTTATCTTCTGTTTGCCTTTTCGCTGGTTTACTAGTTTAGGATGCAGGGCGTATGTGTTGGGAAGACAACCCTTCCTGAACCTCCATCACCCTGGGGAACGTGGTGCTGGTCTCTGGAATGGGAGAGATCACCTCTGTTTCTATCAGATGAAATATTAGATCTTTAGTTGAATCATGTGTCCCCGCAGGTGGACTAGGGACAGGTTTCATTTTCTTTACATGTATATCTTGGCTGTGCTGAATGCTAAGGGCAGAAAGTCTGTGTCCCTCCAAATTCATATGCTGAAGCCTAAATCAAACCCCCAAGGTGATGGCACTAGGAGGTGGGACGCTGGGGAAGGGATGAGAGCGTGAGGATGGGCCCCTCGTGATGGGATTGGTGGTTGGTGGTTTAGTCGCTCAGTCGCCCCCGACTCTTGTGATCCCATAGATAGCAGCCCACCAGGCTCCCCTGTCCATGGGATTCTCCAGCCAAGGATACTGGAGTGGGTTCCCGTTTCCTTCTCCGAGGGATCTTCCCGACCCAAGGATCAAACCTGAGTCTCTTGCATTACAGACAGATTTTTCACCAGAGCCACCAGGGAAGCCCTTTGTGATCGGATTAGTGCCCTTCGAAGAAGAGACATGAGATGATTTTTCTATTCTCCACCCTGTGAGCACTAGAAGGAACACCTTCTAAAATCAAGAATTGGGCTCTCATCAGACACCTTGATCTTGGATTTCCTAGCCTCCAAAATTGGGAGAAATAAATGTCAGTTGTATAAGCCACATTGTCTATGGCATTCTTTTCTTTTTTTTTTTTTTTAAGATTTGTTTGTTTTCGGCTATGCATGTTCTTCATTGCTGCGAGCAGTCTTTCTCTAGTTGTGGCGAGCAGGGTCTCCCTTCACTGTGGTGTGCAGGCTGCTCGCCGTGGTGGTCTCTCTTGTTGCGGAGCACAGGGTCTGGGGCGTGTGGGCTTCAGTAGCTGCAGCTTGAGAGCTCTAGAGCCCAGGCTCAGAAGTTGGGGTGCACAGGCTTAACTGCTCCGAGGCACGTGGGATCTTCCCAGATCAGGGATCGGACCCGTGTCATCTGCATCGGCAGGTGGATCTTCAACCCCTAGGGAAGCCCCGTGTGGTATTCTTGATAGAACAACCTGAGCTGACTGAGCCGCTGACTCATTTAAGATGTGAATTCCTTTTCTTTCCTTCAAGCTACTCCGAATGTGTACAAACAATGTTATTACTAAATCCACAGGAGTCTTGGAACCATTCATGCATGATCCAACTAAAGTAAACAGCAAAAAAAATAATAATAATAAAATAAAATAACACAGCTCAGCAAACACTTAGAATTGTGACTTTAAATATTTATTCTGTTCATTTTAAAATAACAAGTAGGGCACGAGCTAGTTCACCTTCAAGAAGCATTTTCCTTCCACAAAAATTTGTAAAAGAATAACGTCTGAAAACAAATAATACCCTGGTGTATTTGTTTTGAGGGGAAATGACTAGAGAGAATAAAACTTGTTGATTCTAACTACACTGTTTGTAGAAATTTCTGAATTCCATAGAAATATGTGTACATCAAGCAAGTGACTTGAGACTAGAAGAATCATGTGGAAACAGGGCAAATTGCTATATGGAACAGCCCATGTACATCAGCCATCTCTGACCTTTTATAAAGCAGTCAGATTCACAGAGAAGTGCCTTAAGCGCCAGTCCCTTACCTTCCAGGGGTGTGGGCATCCCAACCCTTTTATCGCCTTCTTCTTGGGTCATTCGCCTGCCCAAACTGCCCATCACCTTGCCCAGTACTTCTTCCACTGGCTTAGGGCATTTGTCGATTGTGGTTCTGGAATTTCTACCTCCAGTTCCTGCGGTCCTGCCAGATCCTGCTTAGATGTTAGATTCTGAACCAGAACCAGAGCAGACCTAGAGAAGGAGTGAGACCTCACTGGGAGGCTGTGCTAAACAGAAAACCAGCCAACTCCTTATCTCAAGGGCATGAAATCAACCTCTCCTGGCTTTGGTTTCAGCTTCGTCTCTAATGAAGGGGCTGAACAAGGTAACGTGCTCAGATCCCACGATCTTTATTTTCTGATGGCATGGAAATCCTGGCAGAGAATTCTGCAGAGGCCTAGCTGTGAAGGGAGGAAGAAGGTGGGGAAAACATTCCAAAGATGGAGTGTATTCAGCTGCAAGGAAGAAGAGCATATTCAGAGGCTCCCACAGGAAATATCCTGAGCAGCTGGGGACAGCTTATAACTTGAAGTCATCTTCGCGCTCCCTTCGGTTTCAGTCAGTTTTGACCGGTGCCCTGTAGATTCGGGGGTTACTGAGACCCCATGGTGGATGATGCTGGGTGCAGACTCCTCTCTCTGGGCGTTACTGAGACCCCACGATGGATGATGCTGGGTGGACCTGCAGACTCCTCTCTCCCTGTGCCCTGTCTGGGTCTGTCTCCAGCCCCACATCCTTCACTTGTGCCCCCAGGTATGGATGCACCGGGAAATCAGAGTTCTGCCGTAGGTCCTTTCAACCAGCTGGGTTCCTGCTGGCCTTTAGCAAAACTTAATCTGTTTTCCTTGAAGTGCATAGGCTTCCATGGCGCCTGTGTTCTGCTTCAACTTTCTAGACTACCTCACTCCACAGCTCTCCACAGAAATTCGCCTCCTTTTACACCGAGGAAACTGTAGTGGGAGCTCCCTCCGTTGTTACTGTGTCTCATCACATCTCCATCTCCATCTCCTTCTTCCGGGCTCCATTCTTCTCACTCCCTCCACGCACTTGTCTCAATGATTCCTTGTCTTTCTAGAATCTCCAGACTCTTACCCCCAGAGATTCTTCCCTCTTGGATACCCTTCCAGAAGTCTCCTCCAGTGCTTGTCGCTGGCCAGGCTCCATGGGGCTTCCTGCTGGTCTTTTATTTCACTGTCAAGCTTGTGCTAGTGGTCAGTGTTAGAACCCTCTTTATTAAGATTTCTTTTTACAGGGATCATTTTTAAAGTCTTTATTTAATTTGTTACAATATTCTATTTTGTGTTTGGCTTTCTGGCCACGAGGCGTGTAGGATCTTAGCCCTCCAACCAGGGATCCGACCTGCACCCCCTGTGCCGGAAGACGAGGTCTTAACCACGGGACCACCGGGAAGTCCTGAACCCTCGTTTTTCACCTCCTAGCCTGTTGCTTAAGTCATCAAATTTAGCTTCTGTCTTCACCACATTCATTACACCTTGTCTTACATGGCACCTTACCGCTTCTGATGCACAGTTCCTGTGATAGGTGTCTCCAGCCTCTACCACGTGACCATGTCGACCTCTTCCTCTTTTTTAAAATGTTGGATCCTATTGTTTCTCTTAGCTGATTAGAATTTTTTCCTAGTCTCCTTTGCTACTTGTCATTCCTCCTACCAACCTGTGGATGTTCCCCAAGGTCATACTGGCCCTTTAAAATTTTTTTTTTTTTTTTTGGCCAAGCCTTGTGGCTTCCCCTGACCAGCAATCAGACCCTTTGCAGTGGCCCTGCAGTGGACGTGCGGAGTCCTAACCCCAGGGCCACCAGGCACGTCCCCATTCTGGTCCTTTATAGTCTCCGCTCCCCCCTTCACAGTCTCACTTCTTGGTCTCAGCATCTGACTCAACATGGACTTGAGAACACTTCCCTTCTGTTATTTTGGCATCAGCTCAAATTCAGGAGTGAAAACAAACTTTGCCATTTCCTCCTCCAAGGGAGCTTCCCAACGCAGGGATTGAACCCACATCTTGTGCATTGCAGGCAGACTCTTTATCGACTGGGCATCAGGGAAGCCATATTCAAAGTGTCTGTATATATATTAGAGAGATTTGAGATTTGGGAGGAAAAGAAGAAGTTTTGGCACAATATTTTAAAATTTTGATTGTTGCAAATAAAGATGGGAATGTCTATGTGTGTGCAAGCGTGCATGTGTGTGTGTGTTTGGTACATTTCCTAGACCAATTCAACATTTATTTTTATGACACAGAGTTCTTTCTGAAAATTCTGTTAATCATATTATTTTTTTCAAAACAACAGCTGTGTTTATATAAATGATGACTCCATGTCCTGATTGCTCACTGGGAATGTCTACTTATAAAAAGATGAAAATCGCAGGTCCTAAGTTTATCAATGCGTCAATTAAGTCATTTCATTATAGTGCAAGTATGAAATGCATCATAAATATGTGTGATTTTTGAAACGAATACACTTTGTTTGAAATGTATGGGACGATGTAGAAAATACAGCATTGCAGATAACTTGAGTGTGAATAAATGTCTGTATGGTAGACACACACTGCTCCATCTGGGACATTTCCTGCCCAAAGTTTTCTCAGGCGCTAGGATTCTTCCTCCTGAAGGTAACATAACCCGTCTACCTGTTATGAAATGTTATAAAAGAAACAAACTTTCCAGGGGAGAGCAGAAACAGTATGTCTGAAGGCTCAGCTCCAACCTGAAGTGTATTTGCTTTTGAAAGAGGCTGGATTCTAAGAATATTCTAGAAACTAAACGTTCTCCTAAGTTGGAAGTAACTATTTATCCTTTTGATCTCTTCATTGGCCTGGCCTGGAAAACTTAATAGGACTTTAAGGCCTTGTGATGAAAATATAGGATAAAATTGTGTATATTATTGAAAGACAATAACACTTAAAATTGTTCCTGCAAATTTCCCAGAAGAGAAAATGCTTCAAAGCAAGTCCATTCACTTATTCATTCACTGGACTCGTGGAAGTGGGCGCTAACCATATGGGGGGATAGAGGGCCTTCCCTAGCCTGCCCTAGAGATAACTTTGTATGTAAATTAGTTACAAACACAGGCAGCAGTCTGTCCTTAAAAGATTCAGGGGAAAAATGTGCATGGGAAGGGGTTTTAAAAAGAAGATGCCTGGGTAGAAGAGGTACTGGTATTTGATCTGGGTTGTATAGAACAGGTGAGGCAAGAAGGGGGAAATGTCTGGAGTGTTTTATACAATAACATTTATAATAAACACATTGTAAAGGCAAGGAAGTAAATTGTGTAAAGGAACTAAAATTTCAGGGAGATGGCCTGACCCGCCCTCATCACAGAGCTAATATCTGGGTTTAGCCTGGATGCAGGAACTCTGCTCTTCTCATGATCCTGAGATGCTCTGGACCAATCAGGAGCAGCTTCCACAGCCAGCCAGGATGCTGGACCACAGGGGCAGGATCCCACCTGTGTGCATCGGCTGAGCATCACAGGGCAAGAAGTAAGGCTGGGGAAAGGGGCCTCTTTTACGTGTCTCTAAATGCCCTGGTTTCAAGATTGCTTTTTCTCTCTAAAAGCCGGTGTCCCTTTCATGGAATGTTAGACTGCTTTTTGCCACCAGTCTGGGCTTGAAGTGGGCCGGGAGTTCTATGGGCTGGAGATACAGGGTTGCTCCAAGTTCATCTTTCTCTCTGTTCTTTAGAAATGACATCTTAGAAAACATCTCACAGTCAAGTAGCTCCCTGAAACAAATTGCCTTCCGTGCGAAGGACATAGACACACCTCTGGGGAGTTGGGGCGAGGAGAGCCCTCTGGAGAAGGGGGTCCCACCCCACCCCCAGTCGCTGAAATTCACGGAAATGGAGACAGGACTCGTGTGTACATCTGGTGGCTGTTAAATGTCACTCGTCTTCCTTGGGAGAGGCTCAGACAATGCAGCCCTTGACGTGATGAGAGAGACGCAGGCTGAGGCGGTGGAAGCCTGGGAACCTTCCTTTTCTCTGTCACTCAGCGGTGTGCCCAAGGAGGCGATAAGGGAGGCTGACAGGCAGAGAGGAAGAAACCAAAGAGCCGACACAGACTCAGATCATGGTGTGGGCTGGAGAAGCGGACTGTGGGAGGTGCTCTGCTGGAGTACTCCCCTGGCCCGGAGGTCAAAGACCTGGGAAGGCAGTCTCCCGGGTCCCTGCCCACCCTCGCGTGCACGTCCTTCATCGGGCGGATCACGTGGGCCATGCACAATTGCATGAGGCTCTCCGCAGGTCCTGCTGGCAAGCGCTGGCTTCTCTTTCCACCCCGCCCCCTCTTGCTTCCCTGCCCTTTGCCTGGGTTACTCCCCCACCCACCCCACCCCACGGCCTGAGACCCATGAGGGCGTTTAGGTCCTATCACCGCTCCTGATCCGCTTGCCCGTGCCCATCGCCACCCAGAGCTGTTTCTGCTCCAGGCACCTCCGTCCTACAGTCCAGAGGACGAGTGAGTGGGGAAAGGCTGGAGAAGTATGGCTGCAACTTGCCACTCATTAGAGAACCAAAGGCATCCTGACAGGTCACAACAGCTGGATTTTTTTTCATTTTACTCTTATGAAGTTATTTCATATATTCACAGAGATTCGAAGTTGCATGTACAGGATATTACCGCTTTCTAATAACAGTAAACACATAGATACTAAGAAATAGCTATCTTTTCTTTAGATACTATTAGACGACCATCAGAGGACTTCCAGTGGCTTGAGACTTTGCCTTTCAGTGCAGGGGGTAAGGGTTCAATCCCTGGTCGGGAAGCTAAGATCCCACATGCCTCGAGGCCAAAAAACCAAAACATAAAACAAGCAATATTGTAAGAAATTCAGTAAAGACTTTTAAAATGGTCCACATCGGGGGAACCTAAAAAAGAAAACATCCACCAAGGGCATATTAATTAATACCTCAGTTTACAGCTGTTATAATAAAATGAGCAATGTATTATGTCATGTATATTCACATAGAAAGCTGTCTAACATACATGCAATTAAAAACCAAGTGAATCAATAGCCTGTACAGAATAATCCTACAGATCACAACACCTTCATGTTTAACATCTTTGGAGTCAAGGGCACTTCTGAGCACAGTGATCAAATAGAAAAGCTAAAATATGAAATGTTTCCCTCCTCCTCTCCAAAAAAAAAACACCTCACTTCTAGGTTAATGTTTTACTAAAGCTCTTCTAAGCAAAAGACCGCTTGCAGTCATGTTCAAGTGTCAAACTCCAGTCAAGCCTGAGTGTTGGTGCTCTGATTTCACCCTGATTCATCCAGGACAGGTCCTTAAATGACCCTGCTTACCCTGGGCTGCTACCAACTGCTGGTCCCTTTGAGGGAGCAGCGCCTAATTCTAGAGAAAAAAAAAAGTATCAAATATAACTACTGATGCTCAAAGGAAACAATATAAGTTTTGAATCACAAAATCCAATTTTTATATTATGAAAAGTCTTTCATTGTTCTGGTTAACAGCAGTTACTGTTAATTAGTCGGAGTTAATAATTGAGCCAAGATGCTCCAGTATGAGAAACCCCTGCTGGTGGGGGGCATTGAAGAGACTGATAAGTAATGGATATTGAGGATTTTGAATGTCAAATTGTACTTACAAACCCTTTTGTTGTATTCTCTTTCATCTACAATGTGAAGTTGTTCAGTCGCTAAGTCATCTCCGACTCCTTGCCACCGCATGAACTGCAGCAGGCCAAGCTTCCCTGTCCTTCACTACCTCCCAGAGTTTGCTCAGACTCATGTCCACTGAGTGACTGATGCCATCCAACCATCTCATCCTCTGTTGCCCCCTTCTCCTCTTGCCTTCAATCTTTCCCAGCATCAGGGCCTTTTCCAATGAGTTGGATCTTCGCAGCAGGTGGCCCAACTATTGGAACTTCAGCTTCAGCATCACTCCTTCCAGTGAATATTCAGGGTTGATTTCCTTTAGGATGGACTGGTTTGATCCCCTTGCTGTCCAAGGGACCATTACAATGTCATAACTGACTAAAAATAAATTGAATAAATAAAAATATCAAGGGGGAAAAAAAACAGAAAAATACTTAGAATTGTTGTGTTTTCCCACCAGCCCTGCAACTCCTTTTCTCCGTGGGACTTTCACATTTAGACTAAAGGTTCCCAAGCCCTCTCTGCAAGGTCAAGAGAAGGGAGCCTGTTCTTTCTTGCTTCTGGGGTCACGGTGGAAGCTGACACCCGCCGACCCGCCCTTGGCCACAGAGTCTGGGAGGCCCGGAGGCGGCGTTCTCACCCCGGCGGGAGCCAGGCTGGGCTCTCCTCGGCCCGACGGCTCAGGTTTCCGACGAACGGACTGCAGAAAGGCGAGAAGAGCCCTGAGCAAGTCCCGCAGAGCCGGGGTCCCCGCGGGAGGTCCCGGGGGCGCTGCTGTGGAAAGAATGAGGCTTATTATGCGCGGAGGCGAGGGGGCGGCGAGGTGTCCAGTGGAGCAAACGGTTGAAACCCAAGTCGCGCGGATGCTGGCAGCGCGGCGCCTGCTGTGAGACAGTCAGATGAACCCTGATAAACCCGGGCGCTTTCCCCACCCCCGCCTGCTCCCTGCCTGGCCCGGAAACTTCAGCATCACACAGAGAGCAGAGGGCTGGGAGGGGTGGGCGAAGTGGGCTGCTGGGGTCCAGGGAGGGGCTTTCTGCATTTCCAGAGAGGCAGCGAGAGGCTGATCTGTGCTCAGGTCAGGCTGCTCAGCGTTGGCCTGGTGACAAATGGGGTCCGCGGGGCGGGTGGGGGTGAGGGGAGAGTGCATGGCCAGGAGGGACCCCGCTGGGCTCCCAGCAGGGGCTCAGGGAAGACAGAGGGGGAGCAGAGGGCCAGAGTCCAGAAGGGCTGCGCTGGAACCACAGTGGGTGACCAGAGGCTGGAAGGGAGGCCAGTGAGAAGCCCGCCTAAGAAACACCCCAGGGTTCTCTGTCTAAGCCTGGAGATGGGGCGGCCTCCCTGCTGGGTTAAACTGGTACTTGTGTGCTTGATCCCTAAGTCTTCAGTATCCATGCACAACAAGGTGACTGTACCTAATACCACTGAATTATACATTTAAAAATGGGCAAACGTAGAAGAACTACCAAGTTATCCAGAGATCCCACTTCTGGGTTTGTAGGGGTGAGTGGATAAAGAAAATGTGGTCTCTCTCTCTCTCTCTCTCTCTCTCTCTCTCTCTCTCACACACACACACACACACACACACACACAGAGTATTATTCTTCCGCCCTGAACAAGAAGGAAATCTTGTATTTGCAACAACATGGTCAAACCTGGAGAGCTAAGTGAAATGAGCCAGGCAAAGAAAGACAAATACTGCGTCGTATCATTTACATGTAGAATTGAAGTTTTCATAGAAACAGAAAGTAGAAAAGTGGTTGCCAGGGACAGGGGTAGCTGGGGGCCGGAGGCAGGAAATTGGGAAGGTTTGGTAAAGGTACAAATTTTCAGCTATAAGATGAATAAAGTCTGAGGATCTAATGTGTAAAATGATGACTGTAGTTGATAATACTGTATCATATAATAAAAATTTGCTGAAAAGTAAAATTTGTGCTAAAAAGTAATCAAAACAGAGACTTGAAGAGACATTAGTACTCTAAAACATTATTTACAATAAGCCAGAGATGGAAGCCACCCGAGTGTTCACTGATGGATAAATGAATGAGCAAAATGTGGCCCGCCCATTTCCTAGAATAAGATTCAGCCTTTGAAAAAGACGTCCTAACACTGGCTGCAACTCGGATGAACCTTGAGGGCCTTAGTGAAAGTGAAGTTGCTCAGTCGTGTTCGACTCTTTGTGACCCCATGAACTGTAGCCCACCAGGATTCTCTGTCCATGGGATTCTCCAGGCAAGAATACTGGAGGGGTTACCATTTCCTTCTCCAGGGGATCTTCCCAACCCAGGGATCGAACCCAGGTCTCCCGCATGAAGTGAAGTGAAGTCGCTCAGTCGTGTCTGACTCTTTGCGACCCCATGAACTGTAGCCTATCAGGCTCCTCCGTCCATGGGATTTTCCAGGCAAGAGTGCTGGAATGGATTGCCATTTTCTTCTCCAGGGGATCTTCCTGACCCAGGAATCAAACCCGGGTCTCCCACATTGCAGGCAGACGCTTTACCGTCTGAGCCACCAGGAAAGCCCCATGGAGCAGATGCTTTAACCTCTGAGCCACCTAGGCCTAGTGAAATAAAACAGCCAGAAGACAAATACTGTAGAGTCCAACTATATGACGTATGGAAAATAAAATCATAGGAAAAGAAAGTAGCTTGGTGGTTACCAGGGTCTGGGAAGGGGAAGAGGGGAAGGGGACTGCTGTTTAATCGTCCAGAATGTCCTAATGCGTACAGAAAGCCCTGGGGATAGGCATCACAACAATGTACATGCATTCAACGCAGCGGAACTACGCACTTAGGGTGATTAAGGTGGCCAATTGCAAGTCGTGTGTTTCTTAATAGGCTAGACTTAGAGCAACTTTAGGTTCACAGCCAAGTGGAGAGAAGGTTCAGGGATTCCCCACAGACTTGCTGCCCTCGGTACCATCGCCTCCCCCATGATCAGCGCCCCCACCAGCGCAGGACACTTGTTACAACTGATGACCCCTCACCAATACATCGTCACCCAAAGTGCTGCGTGGCTTTTGCTGCAATTAAAAAAAAAAAGTGAGCACAACATTGATAGAAAAACCTGACAAATTGCCTAATGAGAGAATTGTAGACAAAATACTTGTGGACACAGATATAAAACCTTTCAATAACATTGTCTAAGAGACTCTAACTACTTTAAAAGAATAACATAGAAATTAATGGTAAATGTTATGTTCTCTGTACTTTACCACAATTAAAAAAAAAAAAAAAAAACCAGCCTTGAGTGGTTTGCTTTCCAGCCTGAAGAACAAAACTCCGTGGGGCTCCAAAGCGAAGAGGGGAGGCCGGCTGGGCATCAAGGCCAAGCTACGACTGTGGGAAGTCCCAGACGGGCGCCAGGATGCGCTGGATCCTGGTCAGTGGCACAGCCGGCTGGGGACGGGGTGAGGCCTGGGGGGCTCACAGGCTCCTAGATGTCTGTGGCTCGGGGGTTTAGCTCGGCCAATCACTGGCGAATGTCTGCAGGTGAAAGGGTAGCCCAGGTCCCTCAGGACAGGGGCCTTGGGTACCAATGAGAAGGTTGGGTACCAATGAAAAGATTCTTGAGTAGAAGGAAGCAAAGAGAAAAAGCACAAATGGAAAACAGAGCCCAAAATATGTTAGTTTTAATTATCAAAAGAAATACCTAGCTTCTGTGTAGGGTGGGGTAGGGTTAACTGATTCCTCTCTCTTCCCTCCTTTTTTCTTCCTTCTTCTTCCTTCCTCTACCTTCTTCTTCTCCTCCTGCTATTCACCACATGCATCCTTTATATCTCCTCCCATGTTTCTTCATGTCACAAAAGTGTTTATACATAAGCCACACAGCATATATATAAATTCATTATGTACACACATATATTTAATTTCTCACCTGAAGACATGCTCAGGTTGACACACTCTAGGGATCATGTGACTGATCGCAGGATGGACTGTGCTGATGCAAGGCAGGCGCTGTGTCCATCACCTTTTCCCATCTACACACCCAGGACACCTACTGACCTCTCTCATGGCAAAAAGATAAATCCTGAAGACAGAAACCTTTTTAAAATGACCAGAATTTATTGTAATTCAAAGTAATCAAAATGGACCACTGTTCATACCATTGCTTCAACAATTTTACATCATTTTTTTTTTCAAAGAAAGAAGAAGGTTGAGGTGGGTTTGTGAGATGAGTAGTAGAACACTCCAAAATTACTTCTAAAATTATTGCAAGGGACATCCCTGGTGGTCCAGTGGTTAAGACTCTGAGCTGCCAATGCAGAGGGCACAGGTTCAATTCCTAGTCAAGGAACTGAGATCCTACATGCTGCATGATATGGCCCATAAACAAAATAAAGTAAATGCAAATATATTCAGCTTTCTAGTCTTTTATTAAAGCTGCCAACTGTTGAGAAGGACTTGGCTTCACTTGTGGGTAGCTGGCAATAGATAATGCATGTAAAAGTGCTTTATTCTTTGGGAAACATTGCATTAACCTCCTCACTGGAAGAGCGTTGAAAGGAACATTCTGTGAAACACGTTCTCCAAGAGGAGGATTGGGATGGGAGAGAGATTTGAGAGGACATAGTGCAAAATGCCCCTCTGTGCTCCCGTTGGCCTTTGGGCTGGAAGTCCTCCATTTTCAATCACAAACAAAGCACAGCTATTATCTGATTGCAAAATAATACACATTCACTGTTTTAAAAAGAGAGAGAAAGAACACCTTGGAAAATAAGACCACAAAGGATCCATTTTTTTTAGATTTTTAAAATCTTTTTGGGGTCTTCTAAGGGGAAAATGCTTTCAAAAGAGATTTTTCCCCAGGAGTTTATCTAGAAGGAATGAAACACCTCTTCTGAAAGTTTAGGTAAGCCATGCCAGTAAACAACAGAAAGTGTATTCTCTGAAGTAAGATTCAGGCTCTTTAGCCAAAATTGAGAAAAAGGATTGGGTCTCCATAGTCCTGTATTATTGGATTTTTTGGTTGTGACAAAGAGTGGGAGGGATCCTGTTCCTCTCCTATGAATGTCTCTGACCCTCAAGAAAGACGAGGTGACAATTTGAGAGCAATCAGCGAGCACCAAAAGACCTGATCCTTTTGGGCTGTGACTGACCCCATGGCCTCAGGAAGATCCACAAAGATCCTCTAAAGTTTCCTCCTGTGTAAAATGGAGATCTTCGTGACTGCCTCTCAGTGGCTGAGAAGAATCAAGGAGCTGATGCACAGAGAGAATCTGGGGCTGTAGGTGGCATATACTAAATATTCAAAAAAGATAGTTACATATCCAATAAACAGCCAAGCAACTGGATTTTTTCTACAAAGCAACCCTCCTTGAAATTATGATGCTGAAGCTCCAATATTTTGGCCACCTGATGCAAAGAACCAACTCATCGGAAAAGACCCTGATGCTGGGAAAGATTGAGGGCGGGAGGACAAGGGGATGACAGAGGATGAAATGGTTAGAATATCATCACTGACTCAATAAACATGAATTTGAGCAAACTCTGGGAGATAGTGAAGGACATAGGAGCTTGGCATGCTGCAGTTCATGGGGTTGCAAAGAGTCAGACACGACTTAGCCACTGAACAATGGCAACAAAGTTAGAACACCTGTTCTGAACTAGTTTTTCTGAATAAGACAACAAAGACTTGGGTTTACCCAAGAAGTGGCCTTAGGACAGTTAGGACTTCTCTGTAGCTTGAATGGTAAAAATCTGCCTGCAATTCAGAAGACCAGAGTTCAGTCCCTAGGTCGGGAAGATCCTCTGGAGAAGGGAATGGCAATCCACTCCAGTATTCTTGCCTGGAGAACCCCATGGACAGAGGAGCCTGGTGGGCTACAGTTCATGGGATCACAAAGAGTTGGACACGACTGAGCGACTAACACACACACAAGGAGTGGCCAGCTCTCTCCTAACTGATCTTTTATTTTCTGTTTACTTGGCTTCTGATGCCATGAGCCTGCCTGGTTGCCATGAGACTCTCGGGTTTTGCAGGGTGTGTGGGAAATCTCATCATGTCTCTATCTTTCTGCTCTGCTGGGAGTGAAAAGTGTGCGATGCCCTGGACTATATGCCAGAGAGTTAGAAGGTGCCTCTCCAAGGATGCGAGGGAATACTGCACTCCTGCCCTGAATTCTAGGGCAGACACTTTATCCCCACACATTGTTCAAAAGGCAGCTCCTGCCAGCGGGAGAAAGCAAGACTGCGGTAACAGGACGGAGCTGACCCTTTGTCTCCTAATCGACGGCTGAAACCAATCCCGTCTGATGCTGTAATTGACAAGAGTGGAATGGATAGGACCCCCTGCCACCAGCGCTGAACTTGCCGCTGACCTCACCCTTTCTGTCGCATGAGCAACGGCACTGAACCCGTGTCTCGGTTTTGTTCTTATGGTGGTGGTGATTTAGTCGCTGAGTCGTGTCCGATTCTTTTGAGACCCCCATGGACTGTAGCCTGCCAGGCTCCTCTGTCCATGAGATTTCCCAGGTAAGAATATTGGAGTGGGATTCTTTACCCCGAGCCACCAGGGAAGCCCCTGGTCTTATAGTTGTAATGCTTCCATGACACCCCTGCTTATTTCTCATATGCAGCCCTGAGACTTCCTGATTTTGTTGTATGCTGTCTCTGTCAGCTCTGGCCATCATTACAAACTACAGTAGACTAAGGGGCTTAACCAGCAGGCACTTATTTCTCTCAGTTCTGGAGGCTGGCCGATTTGGACCCATTAACACCCACTTCCTGGCTTGTAGACTGCAGCCTCTTTGCTATGTCTTCGCATGAAGGAGAGAGAGTGAGAGAGAGCTCTCTGGTGTCACCCCCTTTTAGGGCGTTAATCCAATTAAATCAAGTCTCCAGCCTCATGACATTAAATCCTTCTTTATTTCAAAGGCTGGAGGTAAGGGCTTCAGCATTGGAAATCTGTGCAGACACAGTTCAATCCATTGCGTATCGTTATAACTTTGTCTCTACATTCTTAGATCCATGCCATTCATGGAAAAGGTAACCAGACAACATTCTAGGCAACTAACCATGGGAAGAAAGCCTTCAGGAAAGAATAAGGAAGCTTGGGTTCCTGTCTTGTCCATCAAAACTAGAAAACCTTTACGCAGGTCTTAGACACAGGGTCCACTAGATTTCCTTTACCTTGGATGGAGACCACTAGTGCAGCAATTGATGTTTTGAGAGTTCTACAAGCTGGCAACACTATTAAGGTTTGACCCTGTTTGTTAAGAGGGATGCGTACATGCTCAGTCATATCTGACTCTTTACAACCCCATGGACTGTAGCCCACCAGTCTCCTTTGTCCATGGAATTTCCCAGGCAAGAATATTGGAGTGGGTTGCCATTTCCTACCCAGGGATCTTCCCAACCCAGGGATCAGGCCCACATCTTCTTCGTCTCTAGCACTGAGTCCCCTGGGGGCGGAATGCACCTTATGAAGTGGTCAGAACCCAAAGCAAGCCTTGGCCAAGAGCCAGGAAGTGAGCATCTAGCTGACCTGGCTTTTCCCGCAGAGCTGTGGACTTAGCTTGGGCAGCTCCTGAACACGGGAGACCCACTTGTGCTTCTCCTCACTATTAGGAAACATGAAGGGAAACCATTATTAGCATATGGCTGACAATTATATGGGCTTCCCTGGTAGCTCAGATGGTAAAGAGTCAGCCTGGAAGGCAGGACACCCCAGTTTGATTCCTGGGTTGGGAAGATCCCCTGGAGGAGGGCATGGCAACTCACTCCAGTGTTCTTGCCAAGAGAATCCCCATGGACAACGGAGCCCGGCAGGCTACAGTTCATGGGGTTGCAAAGAGTCGAACATGACTGAGTCCATACACACAATTATAGAGGGCCAAGGGAGGAGGGACACTGTGGGGACAATTGATTGAAATCAACTCTCAATTTTTCAAGGCAGTGGACATCACAGAGCTAAGTCATGAATCTGTAAAATCCTCCCAGCCTCAACGGGACTCTGCTGAGGTTTATTTTCTGCCCAATAAGTGTTTGGCCAAAGCTGCTTTAAGATGCAAGCAGAGGGCCAGGTTCTGTTCCCCTGGAGGACCAGATTTCAGGCGTGAGAGGCAGGTTGGATAACTATCATCAGTGCTTGAACAGCCTAGAGTGGGCCAGACCAAAACCTGACCCTGGCTCCCGACCTCGCCACTCCAGTGAACAGCACCCCACAGGACTGCCAGGAATGTCCCCGAATTCTTACCTTGGTCCAGTCCAGGAAGAGTAGAACCAGGCTGGTAGCCACCTGCTCAAACACCACGGTCAGCAAGCCTGGCTTGGAGAGAGTCACCTGAAGGACAGGACGAGCCCAACGGGAGCTACTAATACCCACCCAGGGGACATCCGCGGGAATCACACCGGGCAGGCTATTAGCAAAACTTTTGGTGAGTCCTAAGTTCGACTTTTTCTTTTTAAATTGGAGTACAGTTGCTTTACAATACTGTGTTAGTTTCTGATGCTCAGTGAGGTGAATTAGCTATTGATATATGTGTACGTATATTCCCTATATATGCCCTCTCTTTTGGGTGTCCTTCCCATGAAGATAGCCACAAAGTGTTGAGGAGACTTCCCTGTACTATACCGTATGTTCTCATTAGTTATCTATTTTATACATACTGTCTGTAGTGTCATATCCTTTTGCCTTTTCATACTGTTCATGGCGTTCGCAAGGCAAGAATACTGAAGTGGCTTGCCATTCCCTTCTCCAGTGGACCACATTTTGTCAAAAGACTGAAGGCTGAAGAACTGATGCTTTTGAACTGTGGTGTTGGAGAAGACTCTTTGCGAGTCCCTTGGACTGCAAGGAGATCCAACCAGTCTATCCTAAAGGAGATCAATCCTGGGTGTTCATTGGAAGGACTGATGCTGAAGCTGAAGCTCCAATACTCTGGTCATCTGATGTGAAGAGCTGACTCACTGGACAAGACCCTGATGCTGGGAAAAATTGAAGGTGGGAGGAGAAGGGGATGACAGAGGATGAGATGGTTGGATGGCATCACCGACTCAATGGACATGAGTTTGGGTGGACTCTGGGAGTTGGTGATGGACAGGGAGGCCTGGCGTGCTGCAGTTCATGGGGTCACAAAGAGTCTGACACGACTGAGTGACTGAACAACAACCCATATGTGTCAGTCCAGTCTCCCAGTTCATCCCACCCCCTCCCCTGTTGTTGTCCATTCGTTTGTTCTCTGTGTCTCTATTTCTGCTTTGTGAATAGGTTCACCTATACCATTTTTTAGTTTCCATATATATGCATTGCTATATGAACTAGTTTCTGTCTTCTTGACTTCCTTCATTCTGCATGACAGTTTCTAAGTCCATCCACGGCTCTGCAGACGCCTGAGCCCCCACTGCTTCTGAGCTTGGGAAATGTACTGGCCACTGCCACCTGGTGTCCAGCACTGATACAGTCCAGCCCCTTCTACAGTCAGCAAACCACAGCGCAGCAGGAACAGGACCTGCCCGCTGACCCAGAAAGTCAGGAGGCCCAAACCACCATGACACTGCGTTCTATTTTCCCAAATGCGCTGGTTTGGCTGGGATTACTTTCTGTTGCCTTCGATGTTAGAATACTCCATCAGGGCGACATGCCAGGAACCTCCTTCTCGCCGTTGCTGTTGCAGGTCCCCAGAATCTGAGGCAGGTGGCTTCCTAGTAGCTGCCACAGCTCTGCACACACCTCTCTGTTTTCTGCGGAACTGAATCCTGCCTGACATCAGGTTTTGTTCTCATGGTTCCAGAGTACACGACGCAGTGACTGGTACATGGGAGGTGATTAACACACATGGATTGCGTGAGAGAACACAGAGGGACTGCGGGTAAGACTGACTTTAAATCTGATCATTTTTCTTCTCCTCACTATGTTTCTCCATTCGTGGAAAGAAGCCAGAGCCTGCTTGCTTTTACTTTCTTTCGGCTCCTTTCTTTCCCCCTTCCTCCAGTTTCCCTCCGCATCATCTTCCAATCTGCTCTGCACATAACCATGAATGCATTCTACCGTCATTCCCCAGATGGACACATGCCACCATTCTTTTAGGTCTTATACACATAAAGCAATAATGCAGTGTTGAAGGGTGAGAAAGTTACTCCCCATCCAATTCTCTTCCAATCTTTTTGATTCTGACAATGAAAAAGAGAAGGAACTCACATTTCTCTGCCATTAGCACCTCTCAGATATCCATGTTAACAAAGAAATCACAGGCAACCATCGCAAGGAAAACCAACAGCAGGCAATAATATCTTTCTATAACTGAAAAAGTTCTATTGACAAACACAGAAGACTAATCTGTTTTCAATATGGATATTCTTCGCAAAGCAAGTCCATAAAGTTTTCTGAGTTAACTTAAGGGGAAAATATTAAGTAAATCATTGTAAAGACAGTACCAGTTTATGGCAAGAAAAACAGGACGGTGGTATATGGTATGAGCATGACTTAAGTTTGGGAACCAGATAACCAGGTATCTCATCCTTCCTCTCGCTGCCTTTCTGTACATCCGCTCCTGGTGTGCCTTTCAGGGATTGCTCAGCCATTTCAGAAAAGGTTAGGATACCAGTGGGAAGGTCTACACAGAGGTGGGCCTCACTCAGATGAATGGTTTCTCCATCAATACATGATTTCTGCCCAGCATCTTGCATCCATGAGGCCAGCCTGTGGACCACAATGAAAAATTCAACCCCTCTTTAGTTTTCCCTGGGGCTCGCTCACTTTGCAGGAAAACTTGTGAGCCAGGCTCAGCTTTGTAGAATCTCATTCATCAGAATCACTTTAAGGCTAACAAGCTGGCCCCTCTGCCCGGGCCCCATGTGAGCAGATCAGATGTCTAGGGGCTGACGATGCCGGCGAGATCGACGGAGGAACATGTGGTGACTAAAGGTCTCAGGGAAAGAACCAGGGGTTTCCATTATCCTTGGCTTTCGGGGTAATGCAATCTGAAAATCAATTCTCATTAAAAACAAGTGATACTAAGACCTCTGACAGGTTACATCTTAAGTGATAATTAAAAGCATATTTCCTGACGCTTAGCTGCGATGAAATGCATCCCTGTTTATGTCACAGAGGGGGTCTCAGGCTAAGGCCCTGTGGACTGTCACTCACTGCCCCAGGAAGCCTCACAGTTCCTGGAGTGTCATTCATTATTTTAATCTGATTTTCTTTGCTTAAGTGAAATGGAATCTGGCACTGAAACTTTCTCTCCAGTGTCACCAACAATCCTTAAAAAGCAATTGAGATCATGCTAAACCAAGGAAGGAAGACTCACTTTGCACAAATAAAGTCTTCAGTGCAATGAGTGGATGGACTTTATGAATTACCAACAGCACTCCGCTAAGCTTTATTCTTGTTGTTCAGTTGCTAACTCAAGACCGACTCTTTGCAACCCCATGGACTGCAGCACGCCAGGCTTTCCTGTCCTTCACCACCTCCCAGAGCTTGCTCAAACTCATGTCCATTGAGTCGGTGATGCCATCCAACCATCTCATTTTCTGTCGCCCCCTTCTCCTCTTGCCTTCAACTTTTCCCAGCATCAGGGTCTTTTCCAAAGGGCTGGCTCTTCTCATCAGATGGTCAAAGCATTGGAGCTTCAGCTTCAGCATCAGGCCTTCCAGTGAATATTCAGAGTTGAGTTCCTTTAAGCTTTATAAACCTTCCTCAATTAATAAAAGGCGACATGGTGACTGAAACACAAAACTCTTTATTTGTGGGATCTCAGCGTTCAAGGCCCTAAAGTAAGCAGTGGGGTGACAAGGGGCTCAGACTTTCAGAAAAGGAGGAGAATATTTACTGCCGATAATAGTTACTGACTTGGCCCTTTTGGTATCAAGACATTGAATTTTATCTCAAAAACTTGTGAAAAATGGGAATGTTCACAATCTATTTCTTCTGAACTGGATTTGCAGGTTATCAAAACATATCATGAAGCCACAGGAATAAGCCACAATGTCAAAAGAACAAAAATATGTCCATCATACGTGGTTGCAAATCAAGGGACTTCCTGGCAGTCCCGTGGTTAAGACTTTGCCTTCTGATGCAGGGGGTGCAGGTTTGTTCCCTGATCAGGGAGCTATAAGATCACATAGGCCTCGCAGCCAAAAAACCAAAACATAAAACAGAAGCAGTATCGCAACAAATTCATTAAAGACTTTAGAAAATGATCCACATTAAAAAAGTATCTTAAACAGAAGTGAGAGACTATGAGAGACTTAAGTGAGAGACTTAAACACAGTGAGAGACTATCTCACACCTCTTGGAATGGCTATTATCAAAACAACCACCACCACCAAAACAAAAAGCAAGTATTGGCAGGGATGTGGAGGATTTGGAACCCTCACACACAGTGGGAATGCAAGATGGTATAGCCTCTACGGAAGACAGTATGGAGGCTCCTCAAAAACATCCTGAGAAGGGGGTGCCTGCCCCTGGTGGCTCAGGTGGTAAAGAATCCACCTGCAATGCGGGAGACCTGGGTTTGATCCTTGGGTTGGGAAGATCCCCTGGAGGAGGGCATGGCAACCCACTCCACTATTCTGGCCTGGAGAATCCCACGGACAGAGGAGCCTGGCGCCCTGTAGTCCATGAAGTCACAAAGAGTCGGACAGGACTGAGCGACTAAGCACAGCCAGTGACAGCCGCGGTGGAAGAGGCTGCGGGGTGGCCTGTCTTCACAGACGTCCCTTGGTCTGCTGAGTCACCAGCAGGAGGACCCCTCTCACCCCAGGTCAATGTTGTTTCCAGTTTTGAGCAAATGCAGTTAGTGAGTTTTGTTGCCTGGAGACTTGCTACTCTGATAAAACTGGTGATTTAAGTAAGATCTGAGCCCACATGCAGATCCCAAGCTGCCTCACCATGCTCCAACTACGACAGGAGGAATCCTCTTTCCAGTGACATAGACAAGCCCCAGATGGCGGCGTTCTGCCATTGCCAAGAAAGAAAGCTCTCCTTAAACCTGAGTTTGGATTACATTCCCTTATACCTCCCTGTGTAAAACAGATAGCTAGTGGGACAGCTTGGTGCCCTGTGATGACCTAGAGAGGTGGGAAGGGGTGGGTGGGAGGGAGGCTCAAGCCGGAGGGGATATATGCATACCTATAGCTGATTCCTGTTGCTGTACCGCAGACGTTAAGACAACACTGTAAAGCAATTATCCTCCAACTAAGCAAATAGAAATAGTAATAAAATTAAACAAACTATGTTCCTGAAATCCTTTTTGTTCTTTTGTAGAAAAGCCTAAAACCTTGAGCTGCGGAAGTTAGCTGTTGCCTGCCCTCTAGTCATCAACTCTCTGCCTGCTTCTCATCTTTCGTTTTCTCACCCTGCTCTCTGCAGCTGCCTGGATCTCATGGACACGCAAACCCTGCACCTGAGACACTCAGCCCTCCCCACAAAGAAATGAAAAGAAGGGAGAGAGTCAATGCATTCGATACCTTCGGTTCAACCTCGTGTCTTTCTCCATGATCTTCCCCTTTGAGCTTGAGCCTGTGCTTCTGTACACTTTCACACACAAAACTCAGCATAGCAATCCCCAAGGGCCCTTGAGCCCCTTCCAGCCTGACTAGCATCATGCAGGGAAAACCGTCCAAATCGGCTTGCCCAGAAAGCAGGAAGGCTGTGTTATGGAAACACTGCCTTGTGTCATGGCAACGGAATGGACAGCATCCTCCACGCCTGCCTCCGTGGCCAGCAGGATGTGTGTCTAAGATAGGAGGGCAGAGAACCAGCCATATTCAGAATCCATCTTATTTTAGGGAGGAATTAAGTCTCCAGGTCCTTTGGATGAATGACTGCAACCCCAAGGGCCATATCTATAGAGATAATCATGGGCCACAGAGAAAAAAGACTCGATTCAGTTCAGCCTGCATCTGAATATAATATACAGTTATTTATCCTTACACAAGGAGGAGAACTTATGTCAGACTTTCATCCTGTTCTTTCTATATGATCTTATTGAGTGCTCACCACCAGCTACCCACGCATACACTGTTTGTACGGGGTCATAGGACACGCCATGTGGGTCTCTCCCAAGAGAGCAACTGTCTCAGCACTCAGGTGTTATCCTCAAAAGTGAACTTCAATCTTTGCTTTAAAAATATAGAGGGAGTGAAATAGTTGTCTAGCCTACTAGCATAAACAGTTTCGCACTGTTTAATCAATCACATAGCTGTTAATTGTCCACTAAAGGATGCAAAAAAAATGCTATCCATGAATAGATAATTGGTATAAACTTGCATCGTCTGTGAACCTAATGTGCTTCCAGGACAAATTTCCCCACCACAAACTGGCATGTGCTTCAGGCAATACAAAGACATTGTGGAATTAAACAAATACTTGTCCCGATTAAACAAGCAATCGGGACAGTGAAACAACACAAAAGCAACACAGTATATTCCAAGCCAGAAAGAGCTGAATCATGGACGAGCCACTGCTGGGTAAGTAGCGTGATCATTCCATTGCTATACAACTCATTCAAGACCTTCCCTCCCTTCTTGCCTCCAGGGTGCCCATCTTGGGAGAAAAAGACACATCTCACTTCTAACCAGGACAAACCCTCCTGTCCCAAGGAGGGCGGTCCTGCTTGCCCCTCTGCCAAGAATGTTACTGAAGACAGCTGGGAGCAGGGTTATTAAGCAAGGAGATGGGAGAAGAACAAATATAAATTCTCTCCCCTTGGGCTTTCAGATTAAGAATGATGCATAGCCTCCCATTGGTGGAAAAACTAAGCCTCAATAAATCCTTGGAAATTACTTGTGAAAGTTCACAGGCTTGGCCTCAGGTGGAGCTGGAGGATTTTGCTGGAAGAATTTTAAACTTCTAAGGAGAAGGCTCTTTAGAATGCTGAGGCTCACCGTCACTGACTTCCCTAACTCCAACCAGCATGCACTTGACCTGACAGTGACTCGAATCCCACCCACTCCCAGTTTTTGGAGCAACTTGAAGTAGTCATTTCTTCCACCCTCTCGCCATCTGGTCTCCTCCTACATAAAGGGAGTCAGTGAGGAGTGCCGCCCCCAACCCGCAGTTTCCATTCATTCTGACCCCTCCCAGCTTCTTTCTACCACCCCCAGAATTACACGCCTAGTGCTTTTCATGCTTAATTCTAAGCAGTGGTGAAACATCAGACTTCCCAGCCCCCAAAGTACAAAGCCAGGACTGCACAAAAATCAGAGAAGCTGGAAGACAAATTTGACATTTGTTTTCTTTCTTTGAAGGACAACCCAGCACTCAGATGAGATGTCACATTTTTCAGTAGGTCATGGGGCCACGGTTTTCTTCCATGTTGTGAGAAGCCCACGGAGACCAACTTTGGAGTGAGCTGATAAATGTGTAATCTAACCGAGGACCAACTGTTGCATGCCCGCTCTGCGTTCCTCACTGTAAGAGGTGCCACAGTGCGTGTATGCAGTTGAGAGGTACATGCACACACGGGGCATCCGCTTATCACGAAGCAAGTCTATGCAGGGGTCTGTCGGTGACTGAGAGGGTACACAATTGTTCAGAAAGGCAAGCGAGGTGGTGTGGCATTTTCCCCAAGTCTTTGTAACTTTCTAGAAGGCCACTTTCACAGCCAGCTGAACCAGTGTGACGAAGACTGAGCGGGTATCCACTGAGCTCAGGGAGACGACCACAAATTAGCCAAGCCCTGGTTGGGGATAAAGCTGCAAATGCTGTCTGAAAAGTGCTCGCTCCATAGGGAGTAAAATTAAAAATAGATTCATCTCTCTCGGTGCAAATCATCACAAAGAAGGACCAGACTGACGTAGGGGGAGAGCAGGGTGCAACGCACGCCTCGAGCTGTGGTGGACAGAGCTGGACTCGCGGACTCCCCGCTGAGATGGCAGGTGGCTTTCTGATGATGACAGCCCTGCAGTGCCTCAGTGACCATTTCTGCACTGTGACTTTGGGAGAAGTTCCTGGAGTTTCTTCAATGTCAGCTCAGCCTAGAACTTCTTCAATTCCTTCAGTCCCACTGAGGATGCTGGGAGTCATGTAGCCTAGGTGATAAACCCTCTGCTTAAACTCACCAGAGCAGACTTTGCTCTTTGCCAGGGAACCCTGCCCGATGTGGAAACTCTCCAAACTCCTGTTGTTGATGGGACACGGGAGTCTCAGGGATACCACAGAGAACTTTCTGCAAAGACCCACAATAGGAGGTAAAAGAAGCTCTGAGCAAACAGCAAGCTGACCCCAGTGTCTCTCTCTCTGTTGCAGAGACTAAACCCTCCTGAGCTGGATTTCTACTGCTTCTGTGTTCTCCAAACACCAGTAGGAATAATCCTGATATCCCACTAGCCAGGACACTAATTTCACTCTAGCCCCAATGAGTTGCATTCCCACAGTGGCCCCTAAGACAAAATTTACTGGGTAATTAAGCAAAGAGGAAAGGAAAGGAAGCAAGAGATGCTAAAGCCCAGTTTGTAGGTGCTAACCATCACGAAAGGCCCATATGTGGGAAACACGGCTTTCCTTTCACTGACTTAAAAAGAAAAAATCCAAGGCTTTATATCCATGGCCAGTTCTGCTATGGCCATCCCATTTTATTGAAATGATCCTGTTTTTTTCCCACAGTTCTTTGGCTAATAAAACACAAACACCACCCTTTCCAGGCAACAGAAGCTTGGTCTCTGCCCTTGTGGACGATTCTTTGCTGGACACTGGTCTTCCCTAATGAGGTGTGAGCTCCACCAACAGGAATCAGCTTGCTCTATTCCCAGGACCCAGCGCAGTGCCTGCACGTGGTAGAGATTAGGCAGAGATGGGTCGAAAGAACGAAACAATGAAGGAATGCACTTAGAAAGAGAGAGGGCCAAGTTAGTGATACACTTAGGGACAGACAAAAAGGAGGGGACCCTGCGTCCAACACGGCCGAAGAACAAGCTGTCTGTGCTTCTCAGAAAGCCGTCAGCCAAAGGTAGGGACTAATGAACTTCTGTTCAGCTCCGGCCCCAGCACAGGGTCTCATGGGCAGTGATAAACACCAGGCAGTGATCAGTCCAATCGAGGGCTACTGTGCCACCCTGTCTCATTTCTGACAACCACCAGCTCTCCAACAATTTTCAAAGAAACTGACCGACCCACTGTCATAGATCAGAGGCAAAATGCGATGCAGCCTATCCAGTAAAAATGAACTGAGCTGTCTTCCCAAAGACATGTTCATTGAATATGAAATGCTATCCGTCGAAGAAACAAGGATGTACGAAAAGGCGATGCTCATCACCATGATATCAGGTTTTCCTGCTGAAAAAGTGTCCTGATGGGCTCAGAAAGACTGAATGTCCATCCTAGAGTCACTCAGCATGGCTCATTGCCAACCAGAGCCCATTTTCAGGTGTGCAGCAATTTGTGATGATTACATGTGTTATGCATATTTATTTGCAGACAAAATTCAATTAATTATGGTTGCAAAGACAATGGAACATTTTAGAGCAACCTGTTTGTGCACAGAGACTAGAGTCTTATTCTACAAGATGTTACAGGGAGATGTTGGTGAGGTACATGAGAAAGTCTCCTATTATTTGCTTTCATGTTTCACAGAACAGAGGAGCAGGTTTCTTTATACACTACCATTTATTATATGATTATGGTCTATTCTGTACTGTTTCATAGACCTTTGCAAATGTATTTGATTCTACGCTATTCACGTGGGTAAATTTTAGAAATGAATGAGATGGACATGAAATACAAATATTCACAGTTCTTTATACATTCTAATGTTTGCCCCAAGTACTTCAGTGAAAGAATTAAATGACTGCATTAATATTTTATTTATGTTCACAATAACTCTGACCATAAGTCATCCATTTGATTTTTGCATAATGAGGAAATTATGGAGACTTTAAGAAACATCCTCAGACTAATCAGCTGGATAAACAAGAAATCCAGAAAACATGCATGTACCCAAACCCATGGCATTTTCGAAATAAGCTGAAGTTAAAGTCAAATGTATTCTGAAGTAATTTTATGCTTTTGGGTAAATGTTTAGGTTTATCTCATTTGACTCTCATGTGTGGTAGGTAAAAGGAATAACAACATATTTTGTGCAGGAGGTTATTATATAAACTAAGAAAAAATACCCCCAAATGGGTCCTGTTTGGAATATCTAGGAGAAAAAAAGCAGTATGATGACAAGTTAACACTAGGGAAAACTCTCTGGGCACTGGGCACTTCCATGTTCTTTAGAGAGACATTAAAAGTGGTCAGATCAGACCAGAGTCTCCAAGAGTGTCTTTCATCCTTTGGTTCCTTAAAGTGTTCCACTAGAAGTGAAGGCAGAAGAAAAATCAGAATTCCACCACAATATTTTCAGACTCACCGAGATAGGAAAAGTTGTAAACAAGGATATAAAAGAGAGACCTAAGCCTACCCTGCAACTGTGTGAAGTCTTTTTTCTTATTGCTATCAATCACGAGACCTAAACCTTTGAAGCCATCTCCGCATCTCCCCTGAGGGGCATTTGCATAAACCTCCCCCATCACTGAGGGTCCCCTGGGGCCTGATCAGTTTCAGGAAAAATATTTGAAGCATGTGGCATTGTAATCAAGTGAGCCCATTGTATGTACAGCGGTCCATAAAACAACAAAGCTGTTGTTTGGCGGAATCTTTTTAAAAAGCAGAAGCACTAGGTGGACCTGGTCTTAATTAATCATTCTCATTTTTAAAGTGGCTTCTTCGGGGCACTTAGGCAGACTTGTGGGTTGCATAAGTCACTGACTATATATCTAAGACCTCTAGAGAAGACAAGAGCATTTTCTACTGTGACCTCAAGTTGAATATTTTAATTTATGGATGGAAGGGCCAAAACACTATCAGTTATGCCCTCCCATCAAAGTAGCCTGTCTTCCTGCAAGAGTTCACCCTGCAGAGCACGCCTGGGTCAGAGAACAGTGCTCACAGGACTGCACCAGCTCCACACTCCGAGGAAGTGCCCTTACAGTGGAGACACACACCACCCCCGGAGTAAGTGCCCTAGGACCTTGGCCATTTCCAGGCAGGACAAGCGCTGTGTTTATTCTTATGCTTCTGAATTCTTACTCGGCTTTGTTGCTGCAGAGAAAGGCCCTCCTGCTCCCCCACCGCTGCCCACCTTCTCTGTGGACAGAGCTCACAGCCGTCCCAACTCTGACGTGTTTCTGCAGTATCCAGCCAGGTTATACGAAACCAGAGGAGGATCCACAGCTCATTTCACCAAAAATACACGAATAGGATTTCTCTATGACGTCAATGAAAAAATTATTTGTTCCTTTCCTTTGGATTACCTTTGTAATAAGGTAAAGTAAACTCAAGTATAAAATCTGTCTAACCATCTTCCGCTTATCTATCTACCCATCTACCAGTTGTATCTATCATCTCTCTACTGACCTCTGTGTCCATAGTCTGTCCATCCATCCATCCATTCATCTATCAAATCTATGTGTGTGTGAGCTCACTTGTTTCCTACTCTTTTGCAGCCCTGTGGATTGTAGCCCCTCAGGCTCTTCTGTCCGTAGGATTCTCCAGGCAAGAATACTGCAGTGGGGTGTCATGCTCTCCTCCAGGGGATCCTCCCTGATCTATTAGTATCAATCATCTCTCGCTCTCCCTATCTCTTTTTACCTCTTTGGTTAAATAAAATGGACACTGTCAACTCTTCCAATGATTCCACAGAGGGTAGAAATCTCACCCCTACCTCCCCACACCCTTCCTCCTTCAACTTCAAAAATAAAATCAGTTTTGGAAAGCACCCTGGACGAGTGCCTTTAGACAGCTTGGACCAAGTCTGCCCAACAAATAACAAGTACAGTAAAGGCACCTTGGATGGAGGAAGGCGGGGAGCAGAAGAGGGAGCCCCAGGCTGTGGACTAACATTGTGAGTCCACACAGGATGGGAGCCACGGCCTGTTTGCCCGAATTCTTCCCCAAACGTGTCCCAGGCGCCTTTCTGAGAAGCTAAGAGGTGACAGGTCGCAATGTTGATGTTAATGCAAGTGGACACACCACAGGGTGGTCTGGGCAGAGCTGTCGCCCCACATCTCATCAGCCCGGTGGTCCAGTAGCAGGGCGCCCCCCCCTCACCTCGGGGACCCCCCCACTTCCAGGTGGAGAGGCGGTCCTGAGCTTGGAGGTAATCACAGCCAGCCAAGGACAAGTCCGGTTCTTTGTGCATGTGAAATAATCAGATCATTATTTTTAAATAATAATAATAACTTTTAGGCAGAAATCAAACCAACATTGTAAAGCAATTATCCTTTAATTTAAAATAAATTTTAAAAAACTTTGAGATGAAACTTTGAAAAGAAAAAAAAAAGAAATAAAGTAGCAAACTGTTCTGGTCGGCAGTCACAGAAAAAACAGAGCCTAAGTAGAGAAAGGGACAGAGGGAAGCAGAGAGAGGTAAGACAAGAGCGGGGCAGCCAAGGTCGAGGCAGTGTCCGGACCGAAGGCCCAGCTCAGCCCGCAGCTGGAGCTGCCAAGACACCTCCGCGTGGAAATGTCTGTTCCACGTGCCAACGTGCCCTCGGAGCTCAAACCCAGGGAAAGACCTGGAAACGTGAGCGCCATTCACAGGCGAGACATAAAATGTTTCTCAGAGTGGCTTGATGACTTCCAGATGAGGATAGGCTCCCAGGAGTCACTGTTCTCACCCAGCGTGGGAATCCAACCCTCCAGGCCCTGTGGGCAGTCAGGGGAAGTAAACACTAGGCTGGGCTTTCCAGGCAACTGCAATATTTACTGAAAATGAGAGAGGGTGTCCCATGCACTCTCCCGTCCTTGGTGCCTGCTGTCCATTTGCATCGTCTGGGCTTTGTTACAAAAATCCCCTCACATCAGCTGCTTAGCACAGTGAGCCTGCAGCTAGGAGACTGGGACCTTCATAGGCACTTTATATTCAAAGTGATCTTTACTTAATTTACTTTTTAATGAATATGGTGTTTCTAAGGAAATCTTGCCCTCTAGCTTTCTAGTCTCAAAACTGGATTCAGCCCCTGGAAGGGCTGCAGGCTGGTGGATAAACAGACGGATGGGGCCATCTAGTGGATGATTGTCATGAGGCTCCCTGAGTCCAAGGAAAATCAAGTATAAGAGGAGGAAGTAGTGACAGACTATTTTCTTCGGCTCCAAGATCACTGCTGATGGTGACCGCAGCTATGAAATTAAAAGACGCTTGCTCCTTAGAAGAAAAGCGATGACAAACCTAGACAGCATATTAAAAAGCAGAGACATCACTTTGCCAACAAAGGTCTGTATAGTCAAAGCTATGGTTTTTCCAGCAGTCGTGTATGGATGTGTGAGCTGGATCATAAAGAAGGCTGAACACCAAAGAACTGATACTTTTGAACTGTGGTATTGGAGAAGATTCTTGAGAGTTCCTTGGACTGCAAGGAGATCAAACCAGTCAATCCAAAAGTAAGTCAACCCTGAATATTTATTGGAAGGAAAGATGCTGAAGTTGAAGCTGTACTCCTTTAAGCTACCTGATGCAAAGAGCCGACTCATTGGAAAAGACCCTGATGCTGGGAAAGATTGAAGGCAGGAGGAGAAGGGGGTGACAGAGGACGAGACGGTTGGACGGCATCACTGACTCAATGGATATGAATTTGAGCACGCTCTAAGAGATGGTGAAGGACAGGGAAGCCTGGAGTGCTGCCGCCCATGGGTTTGCAACAAGTCAGACACGGCTTAGGAACTGAACTACAGCAGCCAAGAGGAAGAAAGGATGATGCATTTTCTCTCGTGGCAGAAGATGACGCTCACGACTGTATTTTTTTCACTGTGAATAGATTTCCCATTTCATTTCTCTGAGGTACAGTTATATTCTTCAGATCATTTATAGGTACAACTCTCCATAAAAGACGAGGACTCACAGTTCAGCCCATTATCACAGTAAGGTGATGTGAATAGCTGCGGTAGACTTTAATCCACTTGTTACAAAACCAGGAAGCAGCCAATTTTAACCTTCTCCATCATTACCACGGGGGAACGGGAGAGCAGAGAAAGGGTCCACACTCCTGACACAGATCCTGTGGTCTCTCCTTTGGGCTGAGAAAGGATTTTTGAGGGTAGTGGTCTTTCCAGACTTGGAAGCATAGAAGCAGAGTTTATCATGTTTTTATTAACATTATAAACTGATAAAATTCTTAAGACCGTAACTTGGAAAATACCTGTGACCAATGAGTTGATTTTGTGTCTTCCCGAAAATAAGAGAAATCCGTGTGCCCGGATGTAAACCAACCTTCTATTCAAGGTGTGTGTCTGAGATTCATTTCCAACTCACAGAAATAACCCTGACAAGATGGAAAGTCTTGCCTGAGATGTTGCCTCTGAAGTTCATTTATAGATGCAGACTCAGAATGATCTCCAAAGAGAATAAATAAACAGCCCCAGGGCCCACTCTCTCACCCCCAAAATGATTCAACAGTGGTAACAATGGAAGGTTCTTCAACCTAAAGAAGCAGATTTTGATAGCACCTCGACTCCGTATGAATTTATGCCCTGACTCATTTCAAAAGCAAACTGAAGGGAGCTATCTTACTTTTTTCTTCCAGGCTGATGTGGCTTGGCAACATATGTACCAATTAACTCATGTAGTGTTGGATACAACCCACAGCAGTATGTTATTCAGGATAAGGAATTAGAGAGGTTAAAGGGTTTGCCTGAAGCCACTAGGCACCAGCTCAGCAAGACTGACTCCACATCTTTTGACTAAACCCTATGCTCAGTGCAAAACTTCTCCCTGTTATTTCAGGGGCTTTGCTTTTTTTGGCCACGCCTCAGAGCTAGTGGGATCTTAGTTCCTAGTCCAGGCACTGAACTCCCCACCCTCGGCAGTGAAGGCACAGAATCTTAACCACTGCTCTGCCAGGGAATACCCTTCAGAGGCTTTTGAGATAAAACATTACACTTCCTGGGAGCAGAGGATAATAAAGTTGAAAGTGTTAGTCACTCAATCGTGTCTGACTCTTTTCGATCCAATGGACTATAGCCCGCCAGGCTCCTCTGTCCATGAAAGTTTCCAGGCAAGAATACTGGAGTGGGTAGCCATTCCCTTCTCCAGGGGATCTTCCCAACCCAGGGACTGAACCTGGGTCTCCTGCACTGCAGGCAGATTCTTTACTGTCTGAGCCACCAGGGAAGCCCAGGACCTCCCTAAAGATCTTATTGTCTGGTTAGTGGAAAAAGGATTTGTCTGAGAGGTTCCCTCAACCTGGTTTGTGGGTGGGATAAAATACAGGATTGCAAGTGGTCCTGGAAGGCTATTAAGCACCAGAGCTAAGCGACCTGACGGCAGGTCACTTCACACTGTTCTGTCAATGGCAAGTGGCCGGTTAGCACCTGACTGGTAAGGCAGTGATGGAGGGCACGGTATGACCCAGAAGCTAACGATGCATCGCCTTGTGAAGCAGAGCTGGCCACACGTCATTAGAGTAAAAAGAGTTATCAAGACACAGTAATTATCAGAGACAGTAAAACTGCTGTATTAAGATGAAAAAGCCAGTATCAAAGGGAAATAATTAACTGCTTACCAGGGCATCTGATGAGCTACTTGGCCCAGGAATCAGACCCCGAGAAACTGCACAGGGGGCCCTTCTGCTGGGTGGGGCTTCAGGCAACATTAGTCATTTTAGGCCAGACCTCTTTTTTTCTTTCAACTATTTTTTATGGTGGTAAAATGCACATAACGGGAAATTTGCCATCTTAACCGTTTTTGAGTGTGCACTTCAGTGGCAATAAGTCTATTAATAATGTTGTACAGTCATCACCACCGTCCTTCTCAAGAAGGCTATCATCTTGCAAAACTGAAATTTTCCCCGTTGAAACAGAACTCCTCATCCTCCTCCCCAGCCCCTGGCCACCACATGGTACTTTCAGTCTCTGAAGCTGACTCTAAGATGTTGTTTTTCAATCACCAAGTCATGTCTGACTCTTTGTGACCACATGGACTGCAGCAGATCAGGCTTCCCTGTCCTTCACTATCTCCTGGAGTTTGCCAAGTTCATGTCCATGTGCTAGAAACTGCATGTGAATGGAAGCATGCAGCATTTGTTTTTGTCTTTTTGTCACTGTCTTACTTCACTTATTTCAAGATTCATCGGTGTTGTAAGACTCGTCAGATCTTCTTCCTTTCTAAAACTGAATCATACTCCATGGTATGGATGGACCATGTTTTGTCCACCCATTTATCCGCTGATGGACATCTGGGTTGCTTCCATCTATTGCCTGGATAATGTGTACAAATATCTGTTCAAGACTGTGCTTTCATACTCAATATCCTGTGATAAGTCTTATCGAAAAGAATATAACAAAGAATCTACATATATTCATAAATGAATCACCTTGCTGTACAGCAGAAATGAACACAACACTGTACATCAGCTCTACTTGAGTAAAAAAAAATTAGCAAGAGAATCAGGAAAAAGACATTGCTTTCAATTCTTTTGGCTTTATATCTGGAAATAGGCTTGCAGGGTCACATGGTAGTTCTATTTTTGATATTTTGAGGAACCACCAAACTATCGGATTGGCCAAAATGTTCCCCCAGTGTTGGTCATTCAGGAGGTGACCAGTAAATACATTAATTAAATGGGATTGAAGTTTCTACCACTACAGGAGGATCTTGATGCTTTTTCATGTGGTTTTGTTACTTTAGATGGTTGGAGTGCAGTGGGAGTCCATTTAAATGGGTATGATTCCAGGACTACTGCAGTTACAGTCATGTGATTCATTTTGCAGATGGGGGAGACAAAAGGAAACGTTTCGGCATATACTATAATTTGCCTTATTTTCTACGGGTCAGATGTACTCAATCTCTGTATTTATTCAGTTTCTGCCAGTATTTTTCCTGGAGACATTTTATACACTTAATTTCAGTCAAAATTCAAAACTGGTGAACAGAAAGGGGAAAAGGAGGAAAAGGGGAGGAAAAGGTGGTGTGAAGTTACACTAGGGCCACCTGATTTGGTAGCTGAACTGTAGAGCAAAAAAGAGGGTTTATAACCTCTTTTGTTTGCTTGGTAAAGAGAAGAAAAAAAAAGACCTATAATCACCTTCCCCAAAGAGAAGCAAGTTTTAAAAGATTGCAGGCCCCAGGATATTCATGATCATGTGTAAATTCATTTCACAAAAGGATTTTCTTAAGACCAATAAATGTATCATGTTAACTCTGTACAGAAGGGAGTCACAAAGATATGTTTAGGAGGAGAGCAGATAAGTAGATGTCTCCATCTCCCCAGACTGGTAGAAATTTTTTTTAACTTTTTATTTTATACTGGGTTATAGCCAAATAACAAAAAAATGCTGTGATAGTTTCAGGTGGACAGCAAAGGGACTCAGCCATAAATATACGCATATCCATTCTCCCCCAAACTCCCTCCCATCCAGCCTGCCGCATAATATTGAGCAGAGTCCCCTGTGCTATATAGTAGGTGATTGTCCATTTAAAATATAGCAGTGTATACATCAGACTGGTAGAGGTTTTGATCTACAAAGGTGACAGTTCAGAAATTTGAGTATTTTTAAAACCTAGGTCCTCACTATTTCAAATGAAGGCCTTGGTTTAATTCAAGTCATCTAGCTTTATCAGCTAAGCAAGTGGAAAAACAAACAAACAAACCCTTATATTGTCAACAAGTCAAATCTTTTAATCTTTAGAGCAGTAACTCTTATCCTTTTGGAATTCTGGCTTCCTTTTAAGAATGAGAGGAAAACTTTGATATTTTCCCCCAGGTTAACAAATGTTACAAGTATGGACAGACATGGCTCAGACAGTAAAGAATCTGCCTGTAGTGCAGGAGACCCGGATTCGATTCCTGGGTCGGGAAGATCCTCTGGAGAAGGGAAAGACTGCCCACTCCAGTATTCTTGCCTGGAGGATTCCACAGATAGAAGAGCCTTGGGGATACAGTCCATGAGGTCACAAAGAGTGACCTCACTCTTTCCCTTTCACTTTTTCACTTTCATAGACAGACACATGGAGTCTTTTTAACCCTATTCAGAGGATTCAGAACCATTTTATACCATTCTGAAGGGAAAGCTCCTTAAATGGGGTCCATTCTCTCCAGGTTACAAAATGCTCATCTAGAAATATTCAGAAGGAAGACACCAAAGGAATTTATATTTCATTCTGTTGTTTAAAATATATCAGGAGTTGATTACAAATAAAGAGAGGTGAGGTTTCATGCAAAGCAAAGTGCATTTAATGTAATATATTTATTCTAAGACTTGTGTGCAAAATTTTCATCTTTGGGTGGATAAAATAATTTGATGTTCGAAGCAGAACAAATGAATAGAGTATGTATCTCATGAACACTGAATAGAAAACCAAGCAGCTCTGAATTTAATACTTTATGCTCAATGTTTTAGAAAAATCACCTTGAAAATTTGGAACCACTGTTGCTAAAAAAGAAAAAAGAAACTTCAGAAAATGACCCTTTTCATCCCTTCCATGAGACAAATCAATGTAGGAAAGGCATGAGCTATAAAGATTGAAGAGATACAGTTTACTGGTGACTCCCATGCAGTTTTCCTTACACATCTCCTCAGCCTATGTATTTTCCCCTGTTACAAATTACAATGTAGCTTCAGCCATCTCTCTTTGTGAACCTATGGATGGTACAGAGGAATATTGCTCAGCTATAGAAAAGAACGAAATAATGCCATTCGCAGCAACACGGATCCACCTAGAGACGACCATACTAAATAAACCAGAAACAGGCAAACAGCGCATGATATAATGTCTATGTGGAATCCAAAATATGATGCAAATGACTCACTACACAGAAATAGACTCACAGACACAGAAAACAAACTTACATTTACCAAAGGGGAAAAGATGGGGGAGGGAGAAATTAGGAGTTTGGGATGAAGAGATACAGACTACTATATTTAAAATAGATAACCAACAAGGTCCCTATAGCACAGGGAATTATACTCAATAGCTTGTAATAACCTGTTATGTAATGGAAAAGAAACTATACTTCGATAAAAGTTGAAAGAAAACCCTCCATTGCTCTGTGTCTCAGTTCAGTTCAGTCGCTCAGTCGTGTCCGACTCTTTGCAACTCCATGGACTGCAGCACACCAGGCTTCCCTGCCCATCACCAACTCCCAGAGCTTACTCAAACTCATGTCCATAGAGTCAGTGATGGCATCCAACCATCTCATCCTCTGTCCATCCCCTTATCCTCCTGCCTTCAATCTTTCCCAGCATCAGGGTCTTTTCCAATGACTCAGTTCTTCCCATCAGGTGGCCAAAGTATTGGAGTTTCAGCTTCAGCATCAGTCCTTCCTATGAATATTCAGGACTGATTCCTTTAGGATTGACAGGTTGGATCTCCTTGCAGTCTAAGGGACTCTCAAGAGTCTTCTCCAACACCACAGTTCAAAAGCATCAATTCTTCAGTGCTCAGCTTTCTTTATGGTCCAACTCTCACATCCATACATGACTACTGGAAAAATCATAGCTTTGACTAGACAGACCTTTGTTGGCAAAGTAATGTCTCTGCTTTTAAATATGCTTTCTAGGTTGGTCATAGCTCTTCTTCCTAGAGGCAAGCGTCTTTTAATTTCATGGCTGCAGTCACCATCTACAGGAATTTTGGACCCCCAAAATAAACTTTCTCACAGTTTCCATTGTTTCCCCATCTATTTGCCATGAGGTGATAGAACCAGATGCCATGATCTTAGTTTTCTGAATGTTGAGTTTTAAGCCAACTTTTTCACTCTCCTCTTTCACTTTCATCAAGAGGCTCTTTAGTTCCTCTTTACTTTCTGCCATAAGGGTGGTGTTATCTGCATATCTGAGGTTATTGATATTTCTCCTGGAAATCTTGATTCCAGCTTGTGCTTCATCCAGCCCAGCATTTCTCATAATGTACTCTGCATATAAGTTAAATAAGCAGAGTGACAATATACAGCCTTGACGTACTCCTTTCCCATTTTGGAACCAGTCTACTGTTCCATGTCAAGTTCTAACTATTGCTTCTTGACCTGCATACGGATTTCTCAAGAGGCAGTTCAGGTCATCTGGTATTCCCATCTCTAGAAGAATTTCCCAGTTTGTTGTGATCCACATAGTCAAAGGCTTTGGCATAGTCAATAAAGCAAAAGTAGATGTTTTCCAGGAACTCTCTTGCTTTTTCGAAGATCCAATGGATGCTGGCAATTTGATCTCTGGTTCCTTTCCCTTTTCTAAATCCAGCTTGAACATAGTTTACCCACAGACAAAATGAGAGCCCAGACAAGTACCACAGTTACAGCATGAGGTGAATTTATAAAAATACTCTGATGCTTCTTGGTGAGCAATTTTAATGTTTTAGATGAGGAATTATTGACCAGTTCTCTTGGGTACCATGGTCACAGTTGATGTGAAAGTTCAGTTTGGAAGGAGAAATGCCCCTGCAAAAGTGGCTCTTTGAGGCAGAATTAAGCTTAAAAGCCTGAAGCTATGAAGATAATTATTCTGTGTAGAATCTCATTTTCCTAATCATAACAGGCAGCTCCAAATCTTGTCTTTGAGGGTCTTAATCATTTAAAAGTGAAAGTGAAGTCGCTCAGTCGTGTCCCACACTTTGGGACCCCATGGACTGTAGCCTACCAGGCTCCTCTGTCCATGGGATTCTCCAGGCAATAGTACTGGAGTGGATTGCCATTCCCTTCTCCAGGGGGTCTTCCTGACCCAGGGATCGAACCCAGGTCTATTGCATTGTAGACAGACGCTTTAATGTCTGAGCCACCAGGGAATCATTTGAAAGGAACCATCTAAGCACTCAGGTGGGAGGAGGCGAAGGAGGAGCAGTTTTAAGAAACGAGGAGGGAAGGACTTTCCAGGTGGCCCAGTGGCTAAGATTCCTCGCTGCCAATGCAGATGGCCTGGGTTCAATCCCTGATCAGAGAACTAGATCTCACATGCCTCACCTAAGGCTCAGCACAGCCAAATAAATAAACACTTTAAGAAAAGAAAGGAGGAGAGGAGGTGCCCCCACAGTGTTATAAACTCCCTACAGCCTGACAAAACAGGACTGTGGGCAAGAGATGACTTTCTTCCCTCCTGTTGGGTAAGGCAGCACAGTCGTTGTGCCTGAGCTCTGAAATGAGCTGCTGAGCAGTCACTGATGCGCACAGCACCTCCGCTGAGCCGTGTGACCGCACTGCCTGACGGCAAGAGTCCTGATCTTTGGGACTCAAGGTGAAAGGCGTGGCCACCATGCCTCACAGTCTTAGCAAAGGAAACAAAAAGGATAGAAATTAGGCTGCGCTCTCATTTGCTTGAGAATCACTTTAAAAATTACCAGCACGGTTCAGTATCCATCGTCCTGTCTGGCTTTTTATTAGGATGGTAGAAAAATGGGTTGAGTGAACAGATAGCATCTCTGCCTCCCAGGAGACAACAATATTGACTAAGACTAAGAAAGCAAATAGTATCAGATAACCTACTAAAATAAAGCAGGGAAAGTCATTATGCTTTTACTTTATTGATCTGGGCCCTGGCTAGTGGGGGGAAAAAAACAACTTACATTGTTGAAGCTGAAGATCTCTAAGGTTCTAACAACATGATATTTAAAAAGAGGTGTATTTATCAGCAGTAAGAAACAAGACATTGTATTGAACAGTCTGGGGACATGCTGAACACCCAGCCAACAATGGAGAAGAGGGAAAACCATTTGCTTTTAATTGTTGGACATGCTGTCTGAATAGATAACCATTTCAAATACGTTTTTATATTAGCAGCATCCTTTAAGCAGGTTTTGAGAATGGAGTCCAGGCCAGTCTTGTTCACTATTCTCTACCAAACTTATTAAAAATTCATAAACAAATGAATGGCATCTAATAAGAGAAAACTTAAATGTTAACATACTATGATAATTGTGCTAATTTATGTCATTACTGTAGAATAGAAAAGCGTGAAGAATTGCAAGAGTTAATTTCCTGGTTTATATACACACACACACATATATATATATACATATGTAAATACACACACATGGTTTCCCTGATGGCTCAGCAGGTAAAGAATCTGCCTGTAATGCAGGAGATGCAGGAGACACAGTTTGATTCCTGGGTTGAGAAGATTCTCTGGAGGAGGAAAAGACCACCCACTCCAGTATTCTTGCCTTGAGAATCCCCTTGGACAGAGGAGCCTGATGGGCTACAGCCCAATGGGTCATAAAAAGTCAGACACAACTGAGTGACTTGGCATAAGATTGCTTTAAATTCACTCAGTACCGTAAATTTCTGTGTGTGTTTTTATTTTTGTTTCAAGATATTTTTGTACTTATATTTTCTATCTTGCAGCTCAGACAAACTTCTCTCGTTGCCAGATTCATGTCTCAGGTTCATGTCCATTGAGTTGGTGATGCCATCTAACCGTCTCATCCTCTGTTGCTCTCTTCTCTAGTGGCCGGTCCAAAGCTCAGCTCTTCTAGGTAGGACTGAACCTCCAGGGAGGGGGCAAGTGGCCTGGGGAAGGAAGACGGGGATCTCAGCACTCCTCAGGGTCCCTCTGCTGCTTCACTGACTGCCTCACACCGGCCTCTGGCACCCTGCGGACTCCGAAGATCCTGACCAGCCCCACAGGCCCCAAGACTCTGCTCAGGAGATGTGGGCTTCTTATTTCCATACAGCATTGGGCTCATGAGTACAGGTGTTAGGGCTCCTTTGCCTGTACCTTACAGTGAGATGGACACTGGTCTCACAGTCTGACCCTCTGCACCCTGGGCCTGGTATCCTGGGCAGGTACAGGTGGGTCCAGCACTGCCCATTTCCCATCCTCTCTTCCCTGGTGGAGAGCAGAGAATGGCTCGTGCCCCACAGATGATCCGATTCCACATTTAGTGGGATGTAAGCACAGCGTGCCTTGCCAGCTGCCCTGGAGCCTTACAACAAGAGAAGACATGACTTGTGCCATCAGAGAATGTGTAATCTAGTGAGACATTTACAAACAATGTGAGTGGACGATGAAGGAGCATCTTCTGCCCTGAGCCAGAAGCCTGATGCTCAGTGCAGAGAAGAGGAGGTCCTGCCCTCAGAGACTTGACAAGGTAATGAACCAAGGATAAACTATAGGGGACTTCCCTGGCAGTCCAGGGGGTTAAACCATAGCCTTACAAAGCGGGGGAGGTGGGTTTGATCCCTGGTCAGAGAGGAAGATCCCACATGCCTTGTGGCCAGAATACCAAAACATAAAACAGAAGAAACATTGTAACAAATTCAATAAGACTTTAAAAATGGTCCACATCAAAAAACTCTTAGAAAAGAATAAATCATAACACAACATTGTTATGGAAACTAATGCAATACTGTTCATCAGCTATGCTTCCATATAAAATAAAAACAAACGAAAAAAGGTCGATGGGTCACGTCTCAGTCAAAGGAAATGCTGACTTGAGACAAACAGAAACCCAAGTCTTGGTCTAACATGAGCAAAACTGGTATCACACTTTGGAACTGAATTACTTTGTTGAATAAAGGGCTCAGAACTGAAGGGCCATTCTCACCCACAGGGCAGGGCTGATAACGATACCCCGTGGATGGTCCCAAGATGATAGTCAACAGGAAATTCCTATGGGCGCAAACCAGCTGTGCACCGGGCCTCAGGCAGGTCTACAGCCCAACTGCCCTCTCGATTTCCTGCTTTGCAATCTAGTGCCACTGGTATGATGACCCGGGGAGCGAGAGGGGAAGTTGGGGGTGGTGCTTTGACATCTTTCAAGATGGATAAAATGATTACTTATAATACAAATCAATCACTTAGGGGAGAGAGAATCTCATGCCTCAGGGAATCTTTCTTTTCTCCTCCCCTTTTCTTTTCCAACTTTCCTTTGCTGTCACAACTTTCCATCTATATTTCAAGACTTTAATAACGTCTTTAGAGTAACAAGCAGGTCAAAGACTTGAGGAAACATATGCCAGTCCTACTTAGCACATTTCCCTCCCCACCATCCCCGTCCAACCCAACCATCTGCTGCTCTGTCAGCCCAAGTATTTATAGCCTCTTGCTTTTGCCTCATTACCGGGGCCCTGGAGTCTAACTTTCTCTCCCCCACCCCAAAGAAATAACAAGACAGAGTTAACTTCTAATCATTAGACCATTTCCTTTCATTTCAGATCTTAAGACCAAGTTAATCTTGCAAAGTCTTGACTGAGATCTGGTCAATAATTTGCCGTGTATTCAGCCTGCAAAGAACAAAAATCACTTCTGACTTTTCTCATTCTCTCAGATGGAACTCAATAGCCATAATTCAGTAGAATTGGGTATATTAAGCCATAGGCATTCAATCCCATTTTTTTAAAGCTGGCTTTTATTCACAGTTTGGGATGTCATATTATTGACCTAGAAAATCACAGGACTAAGAACAAGAGATGTGAACACTTGCAACAACAAGTGTAATCAAATCTATTCATCCTGGTTGAACTGGAAAGCTCTCTTCTCTCAAGAGGAAATCATAGACTGACCCAGAGATTATGAGTCTGTGTTTTTTGTAGTAAACTTTCCAAGCATCTGTTTCTTCATTCACATCACAAACCAACTGATGGGCTCAGAATGCTTGATGAAGGGAAGCTTTTGGTTTAACCCCTTCTTTTGAGGGAATCCTGCAAGTCCAAGCATTTTCTCACCATCCACAGGTTCTTTATCCTTTGAACCAAGGGAAACTTGCTAAGTAGCACCCCAACACTTCCCATCCTGATGTCACGCAACTGTCACCCTAATCCTAAAGCAAATCTGACCAAGAGGTTCTACAACTTGGGACCATGGTTGCCAACAGCCAAGTCTGAGTGGGACTCAGAATAAACTCACAGACTGATTTTCTGAGTTTGGGTTTAAAGGACCAGGCCTACCAAGGAAGATAAACCAGAATTCTGCATTTACACGTCAAGGTTGCTGGAAGTGCCTACAGACAGGAGGGCTTGCTTGTAAGGGGATCCCAGATGGTCCCAAAGCACCTCACTGTTGCAGCTGCAGGGTGGGGGTCATAGCGAAGGCTATGAGGAGAGGGGCATAGCCGGGAGGAGGGTCCTCAAGGCTGGCTGTTTTGCAAAATGCCCCTTCTGCCATCCACCTGCATGGGAGATGGGTGTGCAGGAGAGGGAGTCATTCAGAGCCCAGGGCACAGGCATACCTTCTGGATGGGACAGTGAGGGTTACGAGTCTAAGACTCCAGAAGGGAGTGTGTAATAACACTGACGCTGCAAGGAAGCCTTTTCTTTGCCCACAGATCGAGGTCCTTACAGCCAAAATGCTACTTCAGAAAGGCCTTTCCTGGACTTCACTGGAGGCCCAGTGGTTAAGACTTTGCCTTCCACCGCAGGGAGTGCTGTTTCAATGGTCGGGGATCTTAGATCCCACATGCCTTGTGGCCCCAAAAAACCAAAACGTAAAACAGAAGCACTATTGTAACAAACAAAGACTTGTTTTTACAGCCTTTTCTATTTACCGCCTTGTGCAAGATTGTGTGGAAGGTCATGGTCTTCAGAAAACGTTTGTGTTGGATGTCTCTCTGAGACTTGTCACAATCCCGTCCCTACCTCACCCACCTGATGAAACCTGGGAGGCATGGAGGGCTTGCCCTGAGCAGACGCAGAGTCAGTTGTCCAGTCCTGTGGATCCGCAGAGAGTCCCTCTGTTACAAAGCCTCCCACAAAGAAAGAGAGAACCTCGCAAAGTGGATGGAACTCAGAACTAGAATTTCAGAATTTGAGTTCTAACACCAGAAAGTCATCTGCATCTTTACGGCCAGGTCTCAATAAATGAGGAAATGGGGCCAATCATCTTTTGGGTCCTTTCCGGCTCCAAGATCCTGGACATCTTTGCCTTCAGTTTCCCTCCCTTGTCTCCAGGTTAAAAGCACATGGCTGTGAGAGGGTGGCCTCATAATGTATTTTTCAGTAGCTTACATTTCACTGTGACTTATTTTTAGAATTGTGATGAAAAAAGCTGTGAAATCTTCATTCCTGGCTTATCACTGATAATACAGATAACTTGGCAAAGGATGGCTGATTTTTTTCATCTTCTGCAAAGTGAGGGCTCTCCAATCGCCTGCTCACATGGTTTGCAGAAGACTGCAGCCTTTGCTGCAGAAACACAGAAAGATAATGACCAGGTCTTCTATGGGCTCTCTGATCTTGGTCTCCGTTCACGTGAGACTGATTTCAAAGCAAACCTGTGAAGACAAGTCTCTTCCACTGAGCCTCAGTTAGGAAATGGCCAAAGAAATAGCTGTCTTGCTGAGTTTGTTTTAAATGTCACAAGTTGCCACACACTACACTTTTTAAATAGGAAATCCCCGCATTTGGGTGCTTATGTTTTCTGTGGTATGTGGAAACTTTGCTTGAGAAAGAACCCTCTGACTCTTCCTGTAGTCCTCTCAAGTTCCAAAATAGTGATATGCAGAAGGTATTCTGCAGGGCTTCCACCAGTGAGGGGCACAGAGTTCTGCCAATCTAGCTCCAGGAGGGCAGAGAGAACCGCTGGCTGCTTGCCAGTAGGTCTGTGCTATTTTCCTCTGTAACTCACAGGCCTGGAAATTCTGACAGTGTCAGCAGCTCAGTGGTTTTCTAAGTAGCTGCCCCCTCGCCTGTGTGAAATGCTTCTCGCTGGCTGGTGAAGCTTTAGAACCTGGCAATTTCTTGCTTCCCTGGTTTGTAATAATTAAGACATTCTTGCTTAGTTTAAATCAGCTCGAGGAACAAAAACACATACTCCCAGAAGAGGAGGTCTGAACAGCATGCCTGTGTCTCTTGCAGCATGATATAAGGAAATAAGTGCTTGACTTGGGAAGTAAGTTTAAATGTCTTTGGGAGAATCACCTCACCTCTCTGAGCCTGTTTTATCATTTCTAAGATGGTGATGCAAATTTCAATCTTGCTGTTTTGTTGGGAAGTTTTAAGACCTAAAGTGCAAAAATATAACATCTTGTAAGTTGTCCTTCCAACACTGGATATTTTATTGTTTGGGGTGATTTCATTTTTTTATGCAATATTTAGACCAAACTATCTCATAGCTGATAGATTCTTCAGCCCAAAGATGGCAGGGTCCACCTTGCATTATCTCAAGGGGGAAAATGCAATTAAGTGCTTAACATTTTTCCACTTAAAATATAAAATGAAAGAGGTCTTTATTAATCCAAATTTCATTTATTAATCTTTGCGTTAGTAAATACTTGTTTTGTAATTTTTATGAGTTCTGTGTCGATCAGACTCTTTTGTCCTTCTTTCTGTCTTTAAAATTTTTTTCCTAAGCACTGTTTATCCATATTTTATTTTTGAATGTGAAAATAAAATAGAGGAAATAAAACCCAAAGATAGCAGGGTCACCTTGGATCTTGTGGGCCTTTTGGACCTAGAACTTCACGTTCTTGGTAACCAGCAGGGTCTCTTCCCTTTGGTTATGGGGTGCAAGCATATGGGAGCAAGAATGGTTACCTTATTAGGGGGTCAAAGCCAATCACATGGAAGGCTTCAGTCCACAGTCCTTATGTGTAACAAAGAATCATCCTACCATGGTCTCTGTTTGATAACTAGAGTCTTATATAAAGACCTTCATAACTTATATAAAGACCTTCATCCCTGATGTCCTCCATCATGGAACTGAGATATTACATGACCAGCAATAATATTCTACCACTTGCTATCTCATATTTGTAAGTAGTGTGGCTTTCTTTTTTCTTTTTCAGCCATGCCTCACAGCATGTGGGATTTTAGCTCCCTGACCAGGGATCAAACCTGTACCTCCTGTATTGGAAGCATGGACTCTTAACCGCTGGACCATCAGGGAAGTCCCTTGTCTCTGTCTTTTCATTGATCTCCCTGTCCCGCTCTGTTGCATGTCTTGCTTGTCAACCTTTTCTCCTTCTATCTGTGTGTTTTTCCATATCCACATTGTCTCCACGTGTACATGTTTCCAACTCCTTTTGTTCTATCACTGATCCAAAATGTACAATTAAAATTCTTGAAAAATTTTTTTCTAGTTAAAGATGGTAGGTGAATCTCATGCACACATCTCTAGTCTCTCCTAAAACTTCAAGCAACTCAAAGAATGTTATGAAAAAGCAAACAATCATCATAAAATATAAATCCACACTGATAAGGAGAACAGAAGGAGAGGCAATGGAGGGGGTAATTTGCAAGCTGGAAGTAGAAGGTATCTCTTCGGTAGAAAGAAGTACAGATCTAAGAAAGATTCTAAGCCAGCATTTAGAGAAGCCAAGAAGCAAAATGCTCACACTGCTGCTTCATGAATTTTCTGGGAATGCAAAATTAATTCTAAGAGAAACAGTTGAAAGTCATTGTTTCTGTGGAGCAGGAGACTCTTCAAATTATTTACATGCATAACTTTAATAAAAATAAAAATGAAAGGGGAAAAGCACCAGGGAAGAAATATTAATTATAATACTTCTCAAGCAAAGATTCTTTTTAAAAATGAAAACTCTTTCTTAAATTAAGTTGCACTTTCCTCATGTGACGTGAGTATCCTTCCCTTGTAGAATAAAGAGTCTCAATAGAAAAAGATATTCCTAGTGCCAAAAATAACACAACTAAATCTAAGCTTAATAACTATGCTAATAGCTATGGTGTCTTTGTTGAGGTAATATATACATACAGTAAAATACACCCATTTAAACTTCATTTGATTTGTATCTGTGCAACTTCTAGTGCAATCAAGATAATGGGGCATTTCCATCACACCTAATGGGCTCCGTCCCAGACAAGTCTTACCTGAAGCTCCAGGTAACCACTGCCCACTTTCTATCACGTTAGGTTTGTCTCTTCCAGAGTTTCATAGACACAAAGTGAAATACACATAGTACATACTGTTGTGTCTGGCTTCCTTCTGATGCATTTAATGTGTATTGATGTTTTGCATATCAATAGCCTATTCTTTTTATTACTGAAGAGTGTCCCACAGTAGGAGGGATTCCCAGGTGGCACCAGTGGTAAAGAACCCACCTGCCAAGGCAGGAGATGTAAGAGATGCAGGTTTGATCTCTGGGTCGGGAAGATCCCCTGGAGGAGGGCATGGCGACCCACTCCAGTATTCTTGCCTGGAGAATCCCATGGACAGAGGAGCCTGGTGTGCTAAGGTCCATGGGGTCACGAAGAGTTAGACACGACTGAAGCGACTTAGCATCTCCATGCACATGCATCCCATGGTATGAATGCACTGGAATTTGTTTATCTAAGATTGAAGCTCTTTTTTGTAAAACTTGAGACAGTTAATTTTTTCAGTTTCTCAAGCTTCTAGATGACAAGCTCTTTCTTTCCACCAGCACACTCTCTCCTTGGTCAATTATCAAAAAGGGAAAACAGGTCTGACAGCGTGGAGTGAGGTTCTTCTAGGTAACCCAGCTCTGTTGCTTAGCAACAACAGAATAACTGTATTAGTTTAGTGGATTCTGAACAAAAAGATAATCATCTTTTATCCCAAGATAGATAAAAGATGATGTGATTTTAAGTAAACTGGGGCAGGGGGTGGGGGGGTACATGTGAATGGAAAGAAAACACATCTGGAAAATAAAGGCATCTTGCTGACACCTAAACTCACACCATTGAGGCCCAACAGCTGTGCTATAGGAAACCAAGGGATCCTCCCATATATTAAATATCATGGTATAGGCACTGATGTGGGCAAAATCTTCTAAAAGGCAGAAACAAATGATGCCAGAAATAATTATGATTGATAACCACAACAAAGAGAAACACATTAACCTTAATTAGCATTAATCGAAAAAAATCCACAGGAAGTAAATGAGGAATTTTGTCCTGTATATCTGCCTCTTTCGAGAAGGAAACAGTTCCATCACGGGCTATTCTGCACCCCTTAGTGAGGAATGGCATTCCATAGGAAAGGTGCTGACTGGTATTTGTTCACCTGGTTCCTTAACCTCAACAAGAATGGCATTCATTTTGCCGGTGATGTTACTGACAAAAGTTTTTTTAAACTTCCCTTGGAGTTTTGCCAACTCTATACCACTACTTCCTTCTCATTATCCACCGCTCCCTCCCCACGGACCACCATCCCCCAAACGATAAAATCTGGCAGAAATAGCTCTGCTGAAAATCAGGGGTTTAATGAGCAGAATATCCGCCAGCTATTTAATGCAAAGTGTTTAATAATCAATTGGAGATCGGTTTCACTTAGTTTTACAGAGTTGAGAGGGAGACAGAAATGCTTCGCCACCATTTCTGAGCTGTCCCTGGCGCGGGTCCCCACTTGCCTCCTGACGATAGATTTCTTGGTTTAAATCACGCCCCGAGGGGATGGCCACGAAACTCTGGTCACGCAGTTCTCTGTCAGTGCCTGGGCTTCTGCTGAAGACAGCTTTGCGGTTTCATTTATTTGAGGGGGTGGAGCTGACCACCAAATAGTTGGGTTCACATCCCCCCTTTTCTTGGGTGGTGAGGCTGAGTTTTCTTGTCAGTGTGCTACATCGAAGCCTTCAGGGGAAAGGGGCTAAGGAAATACACCTTCCAGAGGTGCTATGCTCTTTATTTTCAGCCTAATTAAAATATTCTGGTCCTGTCTGGTTTTGTGTTTGTTACTTTAGGTTTTAATCAGAAGATAATTGCTTTACAGTGTTGCATCCGTCCCTGCTGTACAATCAGCTACAAGTATGGACACATCCCCCACGCCTTCCAGAGCCTTCATCCCTGCCCCCTCCAGCCCACCCCCTCTAGGTCATCACAGAGCCCCGAGCCGAGCTCCCTGTGCTGCACGGCAGCTCCCCACTGGCCATCTGTTCTGCACAGGGCAGCGTAAGTATGTCAATGCTACTCTCTCGATTCGTCCTCCTCTCTCCTTTCCCCACTGTAATGGATGAGACGTCCACTTGTGTTTGGTATCATGTGTTCTAGTAGAGGCTACCGAGGCAGATAACAGGAAGGCAGGCCCCGCCAAAGAGCTTGTAAAACACACCCTGGGGCCCCATACAATACATGAAGATTTCACTGACTCGCAAAGCTAGCAGAGCTGCTGCTGCCGCGGGGCTGAGACACCACTTCTGAGTCACAAAGAGCCTACGAGGTCTCACTCCCTGTTGTGGCGCTTTGCGGCTCTGGTTTCTGCTCAGGGAGATTTATCAGTTCAAATAGACTGGATGGAAAAGTCCAGCTTTGCCCATTAACAGATTCTGGTCCACAACTGCCCCTGTTTACAGACACTTACTGAAATGGATTCTCCTTGCAGATAAAAGACTCTGAAAGAATGTGTCCGTATCTCTATATTTCAAAATATATAAAACAAGAGCCAGATTTCAGATTGATCCTTTCTTAAAGTGAAGTATAGTTGATTTACAGTGGTGTTGTTATTTTCTAATGTACAGCAAATTGACTCAGTTATGTATACACACACACCCACACACGCACTTTTTTCAAAGTTCCTTTCCATTTGGCTTACTCCAGTACATTGAATATAGTTCCCTGGCCTATACAGTAAGATCGCTTCATTTTTAACTTAGTGCTGTCAAGGGATATATAATGGTGAGAGGAAAATATCAGAGCAGTGTCCTCTGAAATTCAGACTTGGGGTCAGCAGTGGCTGAGTTCCATCTCATCTACTTATCTTCATCTTTCTGAGTTTTGTTTTCTTTTTTTTAAATTGTATTGGCAAATAGTTGATTTACAATGTTGTGTTACTTTTAGGTTATAGCTAAGTGAATCAGTTATGCATACACATACATCCACTCATTTTTAGATTCTTTTCCCATATAGGAAAAGGCAATGGCACCCCACTCCAGTACTCTTGCCTGGAGAATCCCATGGAGGTCATTACAGAGTATTGAATAGAGTTCCCTGTGCTATACAACAGGTCTTTATTAGTTATCTATTTTATATATGAAAAAGTGTTAGTCGCTCAGTCGTGTCCAACTTTTTGCGACCCCATGCGACCTCGCCAGGCTCCTCTGTCCATGGAATTCTCCAGGCAAAAATACTGGAGTGGGTTGCCATGCCCTCCTCCAGGGGATCTTCCCAAGCCAGAGATCAAACCCAGGTCTCCTGCCTTGCAGGCAGATTCCTTACTATCAGAGCCACCAGGGAAACCCTTTGTTACATAGAGTAGTATGTATATATATGTCAATCCATTTTCCAATTTATCCCTCCTACCATTTTCCCCTTGGTAACCATCTGCAAAACTAAGGACCTCGTTTCCCCTTTTCCAAGAAGAGGATGACTAAAGCTGCTTTGATCCAGTAAGCAGCTCCAGTGGCCCCAGTGGCCGGAACTAACTGTGTTTGCAGAACCAATTAGCTGTGTATTAAGGGCGCATCTGATCTTCCGGAAGGTGTAGCTCATGGGTTCCTATCTGTGAACCTTGATCTGTTTTGCACACTTGCGGGTAATTTATAAATCAACCCTACCAGTCCTGCCAAGAGGAAGTCTATAACAAAAGAGATGTGCTCGGTCCACCTGGAAATGCTTTTACTTGGGAGAAAAGCAAAGCATACACTTCAAATAGAAATAAGCTGAGGCCGCAGAAAGCATCTTCCTGCAGCTCTATGACATCAGGAAGGATGCACAGCCTTCCTGAAAAGCACACATTATTGAGAAGCCACATCTCTCAGTTTTCAGTAGGGGCCTGGGTCTCATGCAATAACCAGGTCATAGAATTGCAACACATCTGTAGGAATTCTTACATAAAATCAATTAGCTAGCACTTCTGACTCTGAGCAAAAGGCCTGGTTACCCACCTACTGAAAACACCTTTGTAAGGAGAATATGAATACACCAAATGAAGGCACTCTTACTAAGATGTGTATTTTTATGCTTGAATTGAAAGCATTCAGTGCTCAGTTTTAAACTTGGCTGGGCTGGATGCTCCCCATGATGACTGATGTGAGATCCACAGGCCATCTGTCAATTTAAAAGTTGTACCTCATCACCCACCTGAGGCTGGATTTGACCCCTTCTTGATATTTTCACTTATTCCTATTATTTTCAACATCCTAGCTTCTTCACTCATTGGCTGTGTGACAACAGTAAGTCGCTAGGCCTCTCTGAGCTTCTGCTTCCTTATCTATAAATTGGGGTTATAATCTCTGTTTCCAACACAGAACACCTTGCAAGAGCTAGTTTGCAACATACCGTTGATAGTGGGTTTCAACCTCCTCGTTTCCTCTCCTGCCCCTCTCCGCACCGTCTCTCCTGTATCTTGTTACTGAACGGTTCCTCTGACTTCCAATGCATTTTACTTTTCTCTCTAGCAAAAACCAAAAAAAAAAAAAAAAAGAGAGAGAGAGAGAGAGATAAGAATAATCATGTGAATTACGGGCTGCAGACTTCTGTGGCTGACAATTCGACTCTCCAGGGACATTTCTGAACAGAAGCCAGGTCGATGATGAAGTCTGCAGCCCACTAGACGACAACACTTCACATTCAAATGAGAATTATTCTTACTACATGAAGGATGGGTGATAGAGTGAATTTTCTCATCATTGCCTCTGATAAGTTTTATCTACAGGTATTAGAGGAATAGATAAAAGTCTTTGCCACCTGAGTTACTCAATATTTTCTTGTCTTACTTTAGCCCTAGTAATTTTTAAAGGCTTAAAATAATACAGGTGAATGCAACCAGGAGGGAAATTTTTTAAAATAAATTTAATCTGAGATAAAACTCCTGCTTTGTTTTCCCATAGAAAGAATTTTTTATGATTGGTAACTTTTGGTCTGCTAAACAATTGGAAAAGAGTATAGTAATGGATTTTGTCTTTCATATGTATGTGTGTATAGCTATATAAGCTTTGTGTCTCCGTTTTATGTCATCTAGTTACTTGATTTCCAAATGCTATGGTATTTCACAATTTTTTTCCAATGTGCCACTTAAAAATGAAAGTATATAAGTATATGAATCCTAAGTAGGCAAACTACTTTCTAGTTCTCACATTGAAAGAATAAACTATAAGGGGAAAATATTACTACACAAATATTGTATAGACCATATAAATTTGTACAGACTGCATTAATATATATTAATGTATATCAACATATATATAAGATTAAGAGGCAAGTAATGAATGAGGAGAAGGTAATCTTAAAGTATATAAAAATCAGAAATTTAATATTTTTAATTTTAAAGAGAGAGAACACTCACAAGTCAAGAAGACATAAATAAATGGAATAAAGTGAGTAAAAGACACGAAGAGTGCTTCACTACAGAAGAGTGACAGAGCAACAAACACAGGGAAGTATGTGCAGCTACCACAGTCAAAGAAACATAAATTAGTATTGGGGGACAGTATTTTTAACTAATTTAATTGGCAGAATGGTTTCTTTCAGTCGTCAACTTTATATTGGTAAAGTTGCAAAAAAAAACAGCAATTTTCATACGTATTGCTACTAGGGATGATATTCATATCCTTTAACCCATCATTCCTCATCTAATAATTTACCTGATGAATTATTTGCAAAGAACTGGCTGCAATGATATTTACTTTAGTGTTCTTTAGGATAGTTAAGGAAAGGAAGCTAAAGAAAATATAACCAATAAGGATATAATTGAATTATGATATTTTAGATACAAGAGAAAATTATTCAGCTATTAGAAGGACACTATAGATAGCCAATGCATTTCAGCTGAAATTCCCTTAAATAAGTAAAGTAAAAAGGTAAAATATTGAAAGGTCAGAATAAACCAATGAACACCTAAGGGAGAAATATGCAGATGATACCACCTTTGTGGCAGAAAGTGAAGAGGAACTGAAGAGACTCTTGATGAAAGTGAAAGAGGAGAGTGAAAAAGCTGGTTTAAAACTCAATATTCAGAAACAAAGATCATCGCATTCAGTCCCATCACTTCATGGCAAATAGATGCGGAAACAACGAGAGACTTAATTTTCTTGGGTTCCAAAATCACTGCAGGTGGTGACTGCAGCCATGATATTAAAAGATGCTTGTTCCTTGGGAGAAAAGTTATGATCAACCTAGAGAGCATATTCAAAAGCAAAGACATTACTTTGCCAACAAAGGTCCCTCTAGTCAAAGCTATGGTTTTTCCAGTAGTCATGTATGGATGTGAGAGTTGGACCATAAAGAAAGCTGAGCACCGAAGAATTGATGCTTTTGAACTGTGGTGTTGGAGAAGACTCTTGAGCGTCCCTTGGACTGCAAGGAGATCCAACCTGTCAATCCTAAAGGAATCAGTCCTGAATATTCATAGGAAGTACTGATGCTGAAGCTGAAACTCCAATACTTTGGCCACCCGATGGGAAGAACTGAGTCATTGGAAAAGACCCTGATGCTGGGAAAGATTGAAGGCAGGAGGAGAAGGAGGTGACAGAGGATGAGATGATTGGATGGTATCACCGAGTCAATGGACACGAGTGTGAGCAAGCTCCAGGAGTCGGTGCTAGACAGAGAAGCCTGGCATGCTGCAGCCCATGGGGTTGCAAAGAGTTGGACACGACTGAGCGATTGAACTGAAATGAAGTGAAGGAAGCAAACTTAACCAGGTCACATAGGAGCAGGAAGTGGAAATCAGGTGTCAAGGCTACAGTAGCCACCTCTTCACCCACAGACACCTGTGGGCTCCCGTTCCTGCCTCTCCACAAGTCACTGCTGCCCTGCTTCTACTTGTAGACCAGCTCGCTTGTGCTACTCAAGATCTGTCTGCATAACTTCTGTTTGCAGGTAGCTTTTCTCTTGATTTCACTAGTTTCAGCCAACGCATAGGACTGTTCAAAGACCTTCATTGTCATCTTAATGACCAGACTTTCACAGCCCAATTCCAATTACTAGCAAAGAGAATCCGATTGGCCCCATCAGGGGACTGTATGTGTGAACGTGTTTAATGTGGGGTAAGGGGATGCTGGCTATAGAATGAGTGAAGAGGTGTTATGAACTGTGATCACGTGATCCCTAAGGTCACCTTTTCCAGTCCTAAAATGGGGGAGAGGTAAGGGTCTCTACAGATGAACTTGGCATGTCTATTACAAAGAAGAATATTTAGTGATGTAAAAAGGACATTCAAACTCCACTAAGTGTAAAAAGATTGCATTAAGTATAGTATAATCCTAATTTTTTAAAGTAAATATGCATAGAAAAAATAGTAGAAGAGTCCCTGGTATTGGAATAATGGAAGACTTTTATTTTCTTTTTTAATATTTCTGTTTTCTGTATTTTTTGTAATAAAGTAGTATAAGTTAAGAAAAAAATACATTTTTAATAAGGAAAATAAATATAGCAAGTACTACAAATTTTAAATGTACAGAGAGATTAGGATCCTAAATTAACTCTTAAGAAAAGATAATTACCCTCATTAATGGGTGATTACTTATAACCCAGCAGATAAAAAATATTATAGGGGGAAATATTCTGAGCACCTCAAGGTAAGGAGCCCTTTACCCTAAAATTCACTATGTTTCTACTTGGTGGATGTGGGCAGTGAACACTTATGAATATGCTTAATCTATAGGATTTATAAACATCAATAGTAGGATTACCATATGTAAAGTCAGATCCGGGGGGCCATGATGGGCCGCCCTTTCTGCGGGGGAGGTCTCTAACCGAAGGAGCCTCCCAGATCCCGGGGACCAATGACAGCACACCTCGCCAGCTAAAGCCGCCCCCACCCCAGCCACCCAGAAGGACCTGTCAGCCTGCGATGCCTCGGCCTGGCGACCTATCCGAACCCCCGTCCATCCAGCCTGACCATCCCTCGCAACGAGCGGATAAGAGCCACCCGCAACACGGTCAGGGCACGGACTTCCTCGACCGGCCTCGTTCGGGTCCGGAACCCCGCCACGGAGCGCTTCGCCATTAAAAGCCTGTTAGACACTCTTTTCTGGGTCCTGGTCGTCTTTACCTAACACAATATAATATGATTATATTATTATATTATTGGGTATGTCAACAATAGGATTGTTATTAATTTAATAGTAGATATTCATTGATTGGAATCAATACTGGGAAGTTTTTTAAGACCTTGATTCACTTTTTAAACTTTTTATTATAGAAATTTTCAAACAGAGGCAACAGAAGAAGAAACAGTGCTGTGAACACTCACATTTCCAACACGGTTTTCCGTGATTACTCAGTCCATTTACCTTTTCACTCACACACCTCCCCTGCCTCCTTACCCCCATCCTCAGATTACCCTGAAGGACATCTGGCTGAGGCTTGAGCCCAGCTTCCTGAGGGACAGCCACGCCCAAGCAGCCTCAGATGGTCTCCAGCTTCGCTGAAATCTGGCAGGCAGCTGCCGAGCGGGGCAGCCAGGGGCCCTTGGGCACCTCATTTGCTGACTGCCAAGAGACTGCTGAGTAACACTTACTACAGACACTACAATGTGTGCAAGAACACCAAACACTGTCCTACTGTGTTCAAAGCTTTTAGGTCTGATCACCCACCCTTGGTCCTGGCAATTCTCGTGGGTTTCAGAAGATTCATGCCTGCTAAAGAATCACTCTTAAAAACATAAGCTCAAGAATATAGGTTTCAGTTCAGTCAGTTCAGTCGCTCAGTTGCGTCCGACTCTTTGCGACCCCATCTATCGCAGCACGCCAGGCCTCCCTATTCATCAACAACTCCCAATACTCCTAATTAAAATTAATGCAGGGTGGGACAGAATAAGGTAAGCAATAATGTATCAGTGTTAATTATAGGTAGCAGAACCATTTCAGAATAATTAAAACAGGCAAACCAATTAACCAGTCTTTGAACAATAACAGAAACTTGACCCTCACCTTTGGTTTATCATGCTAGAGTGACTGAGATAGTCCCTGTTACCTGGCTTGAGAGGGTATTTTTATGGTTGTAAATCTGGGAAGTTCGGATCCTCTCCCAGGGTACCAGGGGGCATCTATGAGGCAGCTCTTCCAAGATGGGATGGCAAGAGCGGTGAGTGGAGTCATCCAATTCCTGCCCATCTGACTTACTCTGCAAAATGGGAAGTCAGAAAGATTTCTTTTTGAAAGGGCAGTTCTAGATTCACAGCAAAACTGAAAGGAAGATACAGAGATTTTCCATCTCCCCTCTGCATCCCCCCACCCGCTCTAGCCTCCTCATAGCACCCCCACCAGATGGGATATTTGCTATAAGGATGACCTGCATTGACATGTCCTCATCACCCAGCGTCCATAATTTGCATTGTATCCAAGGGTCCCCTTCATGTTGTATCACATTGGGTAGTTTTACTGCCCTAAAATTCTCTGTGGCCCACTTACTTCTCCCTCCACCATCACCTCACCTGCAACCACTGATGTTTTTACTGTCCATACCATTTCCCCTTTTCCAGAACACCAATATTGTTTGGAATCATATGGTGCATACACAACCTCTTCACATTGGCTTCCTCCACTTAATAATATGCAGACGACAGAGGATGAGATGGCTGGATGGCATCACCGACTCGATGGATGTGAGCCTGAGTGAACTCCGGGAGCTGGTGATGGACAGGGGAGGCCTGGCGTCCTGCAACTCATGGGGTCGCAAAGAGTCGGACACAACTGAGTGACTGAACTGAACTGAGCTGAAGTTTCCTTCATGTGTTTTCATGGCTTGATAATTCACCTTTTTTTTTTTTTTTGGCTCAGAATATTATCTCATTGTCTGATGCACCACAGCTTATTTATCCACTCACCTACTAAATGACATCTTCCAAGTTTTGGCAATTATGAATAAAACTGTTACAGACATCCCTGTGCAGGGTTTTGTGGACATCATGGTCACTTGGCTAAATACCAGGGAATGTAATTGCTGGATGGTGGTGCAATGGTAAAGAATCTGACTGTCAATACAGGAGCAGCAAGAGTTGTTGGTTTGATCCCTGGGTTGGGATGATCCCTGGGTCGGGATGATCCCCTGGAGTAGGAAATGGCATCCTGGAGAATCCCATGGGCAAAGGAGCCTGGTGGGGTCACAAAAAGTCAGACTCGACTGAGCAGGCACATATGATAGGAATATGTTTAGCTTTATAAGAAGCTGCAACATCCAAAAGTGTGTGTACCATTTTGCATTTCCATCATGGTAAGTTTTCTAAACATTTATATATATCTGTTACAGTTAGTGATCTAAAAAGCACCGAGGAATGTTTTACTTTAGAGAAGAGCCTATTAAATGCTCTAGCAGTTAGGACAAGACCCTTTTTCTTACAAACTAACTGTACTATTGTTTAAAAACACACTTTTCTCTCCAACTCCCTCACTTGTCTGTTGGCCCCCAAGCCTGTAGTTGTTCATGTACCCTGAAGATCAGCTTGATGACAGCCTCTATATTTCTCCCAATGTGCTCACAGTTTGCTAGCAAGAGAGACCTGACTTTATAGGAATGTTTACCTCAAAGTGAATTCTTAAGAGATGCCGAAGCTCCCCACTTCCACTCCATTCTTTCTGGAAAATAAATATCCATTAAAGATTCACTTATTTGGGTGAATGTAGAGCCAAGAAGCCAGGATTTAAGATTCAAAAGCCCCTTGGAAGGGAATGCATTTAACCGTGAACACTTCAGCATGGATACTTTTATCAGGATATGCTCCGTCCCCTTCCACGGCCCCGAGAAAAGAGGGAGACTGATAGCCTTTTAAAGAAAAGAATCCAAGATTTGAATGGTTGCCAGGCGGCCTCTAGGAAGAAACAGCTGGGATCAGCAGGCAGGCACTAGACACTTGGCAGGCGTCTACACTGGGCAGGAGACTGGGGAGTCGAGGTTCAAAGGCAAAATCGCAAAGTGTTGATTTAACTCTGGGTTTTTCCCAAGAGGTGCCCCTTGTCGTTACAGTTAATCTCTGGAGTTTTTGATCATTCCCTTTACCCAAATCCAGATCCGTGGGTGATCCCGGAGCTTTGTCCTCACAGTAGGGTAGGTTGGGGTGCAGGGTCACCAATGGGTCCATTGGCTGTCACTACGGTGTCCCTGGGCATAGGGCCAGTTGTTCCTGCCAAGAGTCATAAATCACCAGTCTTAACCTGTTGCTATGAAGGTACCGTCCACAGTTATTTTTCTTGTAGTGTTTTAGCACCCAGCTGAGCTCATGGCTAATTAGACTCAGAGGAGCCAGGGGACGACTTGCTCATGATTGTGTTGGCTGAAATGCATCCCTAGGACACATTGCTCTGAATTGGCTGCAACAGAGTTTTGGGGTTTTTGTATTTTGCTGCCTAGTTGAAGTCTACAGTATTTAAAAGGTATTCCAGCTCACTTAACCTGTATCTGCAATGAGTACATTGCAGAGTGCATTAGGGGTACAGAGCAGGTCAAGATGCTTGCTTTCAAGCACCTCCCTATCCGTTGCTGTTGTTGTTTAGTTGCTAAGTTGTGTCTGACTCTTTGTGACCCCATGGACAGTAGCCCAACAGGCTCCTCTGTCCATGGGATTCTTCAGGAAAGAATACTGGAATGAGTTGCCATTTCCTTCTCCAGGGGATCTTCCTGACCCAGGGCTCGAACCCAAGTCTCCTGCATTGGCAGGCAGATTCTTTACCTCTGAGAAACCAGGGAGTGCTTAAACACATGCAGAATTAATTCATGAGAGTGAGATAGTTTATAATAAATAGTAAGAGGGTTACCAATTTCCATGGAAGTGGCAGAGAGGAGGTGGAGGGTGTTTAGGAAGACAAAGGATTATCTAGTGGACCAGGAGCAATTCCCTTGATCCTGGTAAGGGGAAGGCGGGATGGAAGGGAGATGTGACAACAAGAGCAAAACTGAAGCGAGTGATGCATTTCAAAGAGGGAGGAAGGGGCCACAAGCCTGAGAATGCAGGCAGTCTTCAGAAGCTGTAAAATGTTAGCAAAGAAGCTCTCTCTCCTGGAGCCCCCAGAAGGGGTGCAGCGCTGCCGTCAATGTGATCTGACCCAGAAGACCTGTGTCTGACTTCTGACCTCCCAAACTGTAAGACAATAAATTGGTGGTGTTTTAAACCACAAAATATATGATTATTTGTGAGAGCAGCCTCAGAAAACAAATACACCTGGGAATGGACAGTTTTATTTTTGCAGTTTTATTTGGGCTGTTTGGCAAAAGAGAAGGATGGTTAAACACACAGACTTTGGGAATCAGATGGCCAGAGCCCAGACCCTAGAAAGCAGCTCTATGAATTGGGTACATTAGGTAACTTCTATGGGTCTCAGTTTACAGTTTTAGTAAAATAGATCCATCTCATAAGGCGGCTGTAAGGATTACGTGAGTTAATACAAGTAACTCTTGTATTAACTTGGAATCAACTCTTTTATTCCAAGACAGTATTCTTGGAGGAATTTCATCTAGTACACAGCAAGCATTCAACACATTTTAGCTGATTCATATAATATTTTGTAGCATATTTCAGCAAATACTGAAGCTAGGACTGTGTTGAGAGCTCTCCATTGCTGGTTTCAGACAGCTCCTGCTGCAACTACAGTAACTGTTTAAAAATCTAGAAAATGGGCTTTCTCAGTACCCATCCCCAACAGATGCCTGCTGCTGTGATGTGTTTGCCTTTCGGGAAATCCTCCCCCCACCCCTCCTCCCTCACCCCACCAGCATACGTACTCCCATGGGAAGGATTCTCTTTTTTTAATTCCTTTTTCAGAGTCTCTGAACTTTCATACCATCTGGTCTTGGTGGTTCTGTGGTTCTTGAAAAACAGTTTCACTTCTGTTTGTGAAGGTAGAAAATCCTCCAGGCTATATTTTAAAAAGTTTCAAGACCCTCCTGACTATACCGATCTGGGCTCACCCTGGGAAATGGCTCTTTCTGATGACAAGCTGCTTCCTCCTCCCAAACTGAACCACGTACAGGATTTTGTTTTCTTCTAGGAGACCAAACTTGGAATAGACTGATCCGGATTTTGTGAGTGGCAATGAACACTGTTTACGTGTGTGCACCATCCAAGCAGGCGTGCAAACATGCAGCTACCCCATTAGCTGCATTTGCAAGCTGGCATCTGGAGCTCTAACCTGTAACAAGAGTAAGGATGTACTGACTACTAAACAGACCTTCAGAGCCTGTGAAGCAAAAGCTTTTAAGGTCAACCACAGTGTTTCGGGAATGGGGTGGAAAGAAACCATTGCCTCATCCCAGGCAAACAGATGTTTGCCTATGTATCCTTCTAAGAACTTTATAGTGTTAGCCCTTACACTTAGGTACTTGATCGCTTTTGATTTAATGTTTACGTGTGGTGGGAGGCTGAGGCTCAAATTCATCCTTTTGCAGATGGATGGCCCGTTGTTATAGGACCACTTGCTGAAAAGGCTACTCTTTTCCCACTGAATTGTCTTAAGGCACTTACTGAAAATCAATTGCCCCTTAATGCAGGGTTTATTTTCGGACTCACTGACATGGATGGCAGATGATACCCTCTTGATCACTAGCTTTGTAGCAAGTTGTGAAATTGTGGCTTGTGAGGCTCCTTCCACTTCCTTCTTCTCTCAAGATTGTTTTGGTTATTTGGACCAGGACCCCAGGGGAAGCGCTCCTGGGCGGGGTTCCCAGACCTGAAGGAGGCAGGTCCAGGAAGTCCGCGCAGGACCGCGCTAGAAGTTTGTTTATATATGCACGCTGCGGGGGATGGCCAGGTTAGTGGAAGGGGGTTTGCAGCGGCATGGGCTGACAGGTTTTTCTATGCGGCTGGGGCAAAGTGTGCTGTGGTTGGTCCCCGGAATCCGGGAAGCCTCCCTCCATTAGGGACTCCCCCCGGCCGGCAGGCGGGAGAGAGGAGGGGCGGCCGCTCATGGCCCGCGGGTCCGACCTTAGACTTTCCTAGCAACGGCCAGGCAGGGTGACTCTGACATGTCTAGTCAAGAGTACTGGGCAGTGAATTAGTTGGGTGTGGGGCCATTAGTGTACACACACTTTTCTGGGCTGCTTACATCTGTAGGATGGAGCATGGCCTCCAAAGTCCAGATAATTTCTCCAGTTCAATGACCACACACTTTTTCTCCAGCCTCAGTCAAGTATCATTCAGATTCTTAAAGCTGGTATGAAGAAGTATTGGGAGATTATTTATCATCTTTGGGGTAATGTGTCTCCCACATGGGAATGAAGTCATGTGCCATTCTTTTGGGGTGTTATCTACTCCACATGAGCCTAAGATGCTCAGGTGGTCTCTTGCATCCTATCTACTCATCTTCCTAAGAGTTTATTCCAGTCTAGAGCTGGAGAGGGGTCTCCTTGGAGGAAGAGCGCTATGGTTCAAAGGAAGTTTCGGTACCACACCTACCCTGAATATCAAGGAATTAGGAGGGTGTGGTAGCTTTGGGGTCATTTACAAGTTCATTGGGAAAGGTAACAGTAAGGTTTGTTTCTGGGAACTGTCAATGCAACATAAAAAATTTTGAGGTTTCGGTGCTTCTGTAGCTGCTCTGTGTTTGTTATTTCAGCTGCCTTTGTCTCTTTCTCTACAGCAATGAACAGAAGAGGCTTGAAACAATAAGGCCGGAGAGTTTAGCTCCAAGCTCTTTAAAAGGAGCAAAGCACAAGGGATTTAAGCTGGACAGTGACTCCATTAACGCTGGGTATTCTGGGAAGAAAAAGGCTGATCCTTTGGAAAAAAGAAATCTTGTTCATGGGAAACATGTCTAGGACTGAGAAATGGCCACAGGACTTAACCAGCAAGAAGCCCCAAATATTCTTATTCCTTTGGCCACAAGAAAACAGACCTAGACAAAACAGATTTAACTATTTCTGTTTAATTAACTAATTAATTAACTAATTAATTAACTAAACTGAATTTAACTATGACTGAATTTAACTATCACATTTTATGAAATGTGAAATTGATAACATAGGCACTTATACTAGACAGATATATATATATATATTTTGCCACGTGGAATCATGATAAGGACGACTCATATGTATGAAGTTCCTTTGCAGGAGATCAAGGATAAGAACTTGATTCTCAGGAAATAATGGGCTTTAAATCCCTACCATCTGCCTCTTCCTTAGGTACCAAGTCAAGAGCTTCGGGCAAGGAAAGTCCTTCAGAATAAAAATCAGGAAATCATACAGGGCATCTGAGCATGTACATTTATGAGTTTCAAGTGTTTTTTTTTTTAAACTCACTTTCTGAGATTTAACACCTTGCCGAAACACGTTTCCAGCAGGTCAAGGGTAAGTTAGGACAAGAAATGTTTAACTTCCATTGAGAAGGAGGCGGGCTCTGATAAAACCTTCAGAATATGGTCTGAGGAAGCAGGGGTAATCGCCCCCTCCCACTGGCCTCCTGAGACCTCAGGGGAAATAGAAACACATATCTATACATGGGAACAAGTGAAGGCTGGTGCGCTTCCCATGGGGAAAGCCAAGAAAAACCATAAGATTTTCAGTTGATAAATCCCAACGATCAACATGTACATGTCCTATAAAAGCCCCCCAAGTCCAAGCATAAAAATGCCATCTGGTGCAACTCAGCACTCTGGAAATACAGATTTCCCCAGCCCGGGGGTGAGAGTCCAGGAGACGTGTGTCCGCCACGTTTTTACCTGGACTCCCTCCGTGGCACTCCTAGCCACATCCTGACTCTATTTCTTTCCTTTTTCTTAAAAAAAAAAAAAAAAATTCCCGACATGTACCTTTCATCCTCTTGACTCGTTTATTTTGTAACTGGAATTTTTGCCTCTTCATCTCCCTCGCCCGTTTCCTTCCTCCCGAACCTGCTCCCTTCCAGTAACCTGTTTGTTCTCTGTATCTGTAGCTCTGTTTCTGTTAGGTTGTGCGTGTTCATTTGTTTCATTTTTAGATTCCACATATAAGTGAAATCATATGGTTTTTGTCTTTGTCTGACATTTCTCTCAGCATAATACCCTTTGGTGTCATGCCGTATGGCAAGATCTCACCGTTTTTAATGGCTGAGTAGTATTCCGTTCTCTACGTATACCGTATCGTCTTAATCCATTCTTCCGTGGATGACCGTGAACCCCATCCCAGGCACTCATATCCACACTGCTGTTCTATTTTTAGGCAACCTCCCCCCACAAAAAAACCTCTTATTTAGAAACCACAAAGCCCACAGTATTTTAGCCTTTTTTTCAGTATTAATATTTTGGTCTTCCAGCCACAGTCCTAATCTCCCTCCTTTCCCAAATTGCCCTTTTTACTCAATTCTCCTTTACACACTTCCATTTTTGCCATTGGTCCTCTCTATTCCTGATTTCTATGTGTCCGACTCTTTTTCTTGGGCTGCCCCTACTTCTGAATCCTGTGAAAAGTCTTGTGATGGGGAAGGGAGAAGAGAAATGTAAAAACGAAATGAGACACTGAGGAATAATTCCAAGAAATGGCACAAATCCACTCCCCTTCCCCAACCTCAAGCCCCACAACAGTTTCAGCTTTGGTTGGTTTTCATCCGCTGTTTCATTCACTGTTTCTTCGATACATTTTCCAGATTTTTTTTTTTCAAGTCAAGGTTGTGTCTTCCAAAAATTGACATATACAGCAAACCACCCAAGATAACCCACCAGATAATAGTTTCTAATTTGTATCAGAATGTCCTGGAATTTGTATAAGGCTTTCTCCCCACAGAATCACTTTACCAGCTTTTTTTTTTGGTTGATTATTTGGCAAGATGCCCCCATCTATAAAGCTAAACAACGATTTAAAAATGTAATTTCCTTATATAAACAACACGTTCTACACTCTGATAAATAACTTCAGATTTGTTTGTTGTTTTAGGTAGGTCCTAAATTCCCAGTCCCTCCCATGACGTCTTCCCTTAAAGCAATTCTAATTTTAATTTTTAAAGTAAACACTGCAAATGATCAAATGTTGAATGAGAAAGAGCAAAACAATTCCCATGAATTATTCAAAGAAAGGACCTGACAAATATCTGCTAGAATTTCCTGTAAACTTGCACCTAAAACTGATCATCTGGGATCATTTCCTTGGCAGTCCCGTGGTTAAGACTGCCTTCCCCACTGCAGGGGCCTGGATTTGATCCCTGGTCAGGGAGGTAAGATCCCACATGCTGCATGGCCAGAAAAATAAATAAAAGTGATCCAAATAAATGAAAGTGATTCAAATAAATAAAAGTTGGGTTTGTCCAACTCATTTTACAGACGAGAAAAGTGAGGCCTGGGGGTGTGGTAAAACTGTCCCAGAGCTCGCCGGGGGTGGGGAGCAGGGGGCCGGGGGTGGTGCTGCCTGTCCTCTGGCCTCTGCGTTTATAGCCCTCTCCACCTGGGAACCAGCACCAGCACTTGCCCCCCCAACCCTCCTCTGTCCCTCTCAGCATGATGGTCACTTCCCATGGGGTGATGTCTGTGACAGTCCCCGGAACTCATAAGCTAGCGGAGCAGCCTGCGCTCACTCTCTCCCACTTGGCACCACGTGGTGCCCCTTGGTTGCTACTTGTGGTCTCAGCCTCTGAACTGCGGACTCTTTTTTTAGTTCTCTGAAACACGCAGCTCCCTATAGTCCCTGGTGTGAAACAGATGCTGAATAAATATTTGTTGGGGGATTTTTCCAGGTCGCTTGCTCTCCCAGAGCATGCACTTGCTTTTATACCAGGATCAGAAAACCTTAGAGAGTGTCTTTTTCTTTGCCCACACCCTGTGGCCTGCGGGATCTGTGACAGCTACGGTGAATCACGGGTGTGGGTGTGATGCGGATGATGTTGCTGACAAGGCCACGGTTGTATTTTCCTTCTAAATGACCCCCCTGCGATTCTCTGCGGATCACCCTCATCTTATGCCAGGAAGCTATCTTTTTTTTTTCCCCCGCCACGGAAGGAAATGGCAGATACCCCCTAAAATGAGATAGCTGCTGCTGCTGCTGCTAAGTTGCTTCAGTCATGTCTGACTCTGCGTGACCCCAGAGACGGCAGCCCACCAGGCTCCCCTGTCCCTGGGATTCTCCAGGCAAGAACACTGGACTGGGTTACCATTTCCTTCTCCAATGCATGAGAGTGAAAAGTGAAAGTGAAGTTGCTCAATCGTGTCTGACTTTGCCATCCCATGGACTGCAGCCCACCAGGCTTCTCTGTCCATGGGATTTTCCAAGCAAGCACCTTGCAGTAATAAGAAGGCTTACCTGGGACCTGAGCCAGTCTGTGTCTCCTCCAGCCTGGAGGGGCACTGAGGGTTTGAAAGACACCGCTAGTATGGAATACAGCATCTGAGGGCCAGTGTGTAAATATGATGAAAGTACCATTCAGAGTAAGGTTTTTCAGTCAGGTGGTGGCTCAGCCAGGTGACACCTGAAATCCTTAATAGCTTGAATGGTGTCAGTTGCATGAAACTGGTCCTGGAGATGGTCTCCAAGGCTATGCCATACTTCTCAAAAGTCTATAAGCTGAATGTTAAAAGTAATGTTAGTGTAAATCATGAAGATCTTATCTGGCTCAAGGGAGAAAACTAAGATCCTGCCCAAGTTTCTGTTTTTAGGCCTCTGATGATTTCAGGATATTAAATGTCAGTGACACTATACGCATACACCACATCACTGATTGGCAACTGAGATAAAAATCTAGGTTATGGATTGTAAAATGCTCTCAAGCATCTTCTTGACAAATGCAGCCTGGTGTAAATGATTTGCTAGGATGTGATATTGTAGAAAAGGAGTAACTTCTCGCAGTAGGAAAGATGAGCCCCTCTTGCCCGCCGGTGGGAAACCTCACTCCTGCTCTGAGGTTTTAGGTTGTTCTAGAAAAGCAGGTATTGATATGAGGAGAGTCTGACGCGGGAATAAAGGGATAAAGCAGATCAAATGCAGTATACAGTTATCCCAGAAACCAGCTACTCAAGACACTGGTTATTAAACACAGAGTTTTGCTTCCTAGATGCCTACACAGGGGGCCTAATCCAATCGCTAAGGGGGTGTCAAATGCTTGGTTTACTCATTTATTTATTCAGCAGGTATTTTTTGAAACTGTATTGTGCCAAGCCTTGTTCTAGACCCCAGAGATAGCAACATGGAAACAATAAAATCTCTAACCTCATGGAGTGTGCTAAGCAAATTAGAATTCTTCCTGATTTTCGGACATTTTCACTTGCAAATATCAAGTGGGCCTGGGAGAGACTACAGTACAACACTGGCACAGTTTGAATCTACAGACTGATGGAGTTAATCCACTTCCTAAAATACACCTGCAGTTCCATGGAAGGTTGCGTATCTGGTTTTCAGTATGTGAGAAAATCACATTATGATGCTGTTTCTACAGGGGGATCCCATTTTGTTTCAATATATCTGCATATAAAAAGGTACCAAAAGGCTATACACTGAAATTTTATTTTATTTTATTTTTAAAAATTAATCTTTATTGGAGTACAGTTGATTTACAATGTTGTGTCAGTTTCTGATGTACAGCAAAGTGAAGTGGTTCTACATAAGTATATCCACTTGTTTATAGATTCTTTTACCATAAGGCCATTAAAGTACTGAGTAGGGTTCCCGTGGTACTCAGTAGGTCCTTATTAGTTATCTATTTTGTATATAGTGGTGTGTATATGACAATCCCAATCCCCCAATTTATCCCTCCCATCCTTACCCCCTAGTAACCATAATTTTGTTTTCTACATCAGTGACTCCATTTCTGTTTTGTATAAAAGTTCATTTGTGCTAATTTTTTTTAGATTCTACATATAAGTGGTATCATATGATATTTATCTTTGTACACCTAAATTTTAAAAGCAACCGTGGAATGATGGAGGCATTTCCTTTTTCTCGCAAGGCTTAAATGACCTGAAAATCTCAGTGCTTCAACACCATATGCTTCTCCTTTTTGCTCACCAGCATCCCTTCCATGGTGCAGTTCCCCGCTCCTCAGAGCCCCCTGCTCCCCGGCAGGAGCAAGGTTGTGCATGGCAAGGCTGTCTGGAGGCCCCACCTGGCAGAGAAGGGGCCGCTTTTGTGTGTGATCCATTTTGCCAAACTCAGCTGTTTGGCCCCCTCCAAACTGCACAGGAGGTTCGGAAGCACCTTTTCCCGCAGCCAGTGAGCATCCAGCAAGGCTTGGATGCGAGTCTCAGTTCCTTGCTGAACCTGTGAGAGCTCTCTGAATATCTGGTTCTTACTGGATGCTCTGTATTTTCTGAAAATGAGCCTGGGAACTTTATATATGTTATTTCAGATGCAAGCAATTCAATTTCATAGTTAGAACTGAGAGGCACAGAAGAGAAACTATGGGTCTAGTGTGGCCAGTGCCTTAGACTGGAAAACAGAACAGGAGCTCATTGTGCACCTGCTTTGGACAAGCCATGTGATTTTGAACATATGAGCAGCCTCTTGATCGGAGAAAGAATAACATCCCTTATATTTGTAATAGTCTATGATTGCTTAAGCTAAGTAGCTGTTTGTAAGTATATATTTAAAGAATCTACAGTTTTACATTGATACACACACACATATATATATACACATTAAAAAACTATGCATATGTGTGTAGGTGTAGTTGCTAAGAAGTGTCTGACTCTTTTGTGACCCCATGGGCAGTAGCCAGCAAGACGCCTCTGTCCATGGGATTTCCCAGGCAAGAATACTGGTGTAGGCAACTATTTCATCCTCCAAGGGATCTTCCCAACCCAGGGATTGAACCCATGTCTCCTGTGTTACAGGCAGTTTCTTTACCACTGACCCATCTGAGCCACCAGGGAAGCATCATAAACGTTTATGATGGTTGATTTTATATGTCAACTTGACTGGGCCAAGGTGGGCCCAGATTCAGTATGATTTCTGAGTGTGTCTAGGAGGGTGTTTTGAGATGAGATTAGCATTTGAATCAATGGACTCAGTAAAGGGTAAAGAAGATCACCCTCCCCTACGTGGAGGAGGAGAGGTGGGGGTAGGAACCTAATCCAATACCCCAAAGGCCTGAATACCGCAAAAATGTAGAGGAAATTGGCCCCCTTTGCTTCCTGCCTACCTGCTGGGCTGGGCCATAGGTCTTTTGCCCTCGGACAGGGATTTACCTCCCAAGCTGCGTGCATCTCAGGCCTTTAGACTCAAGACTGGAACCACACCGCTGGCTTTCCTGGAGGCCACCTTTCAGCCTCTGTCACTGTGTGGGTCAATTCTTCACAATAAATCTCTGCATAGACACTTGTTCTGTTTCCCTGGAGAACTCTGGCTAATAAATATAGAAGAGGGCCAGGCAGGGTTAGAGCCAGGACCTAGTACAGCACTCTAGACTGTTCTGTACTTGCTGAGCAGGCCTGGATATACATACACGTATGCATGCTCGCCATGACGCTTTCAGTTCAGTTTAGTTCAGTCGCTCAGTCGTGTCTGACTCTGCAGCCCCATGAATCGCAGCACGCCAGGCCTCCCTGTCCATCACCAACTCCCGGAGTTCACTCAGACTCATGGGCATCGAGTCCGTGATGCCATTCAGCCATCTCATCCTTGGTCATCCCCTTCTCCTCCTGCCCCCAATCCCTCCCATCATGAGTCTTTTCCAATAAGTCAACTCTTTGCATCAGGTGGCCAAAGTACTGGAGTTTCAACTTCTTCATCAGTCCTTCCAAAGAACACCCAGGACTGATTTCCTTTAGGATGGACTGGTTGGATCTCCTTACAGTCCAAGGGACTCTCAAGAGTCTTCTCCAACACCACAGTTCAAAAGCATCAATTCTTTGGCACTCAGCTTTCTTTACAGTCCAACTCTCACATCCATACATGACCACTGGAAAAACCATAGCCTTGACTAGAAAGACCTTTGTTGGCAAAGTAATGTCTCTGCTTTTGAATATGCTATCTAGGTTGGTCATAACTTTCTTTCCAAGGAGTAAGCGTCTTTTAATTTAATGGCTGCAGTCACCATCTGCAGTGATTTTGGAGCCCAAAAAATAAAGTCTGACACTGTTTCCACTGTTTCCCCATCTATTTCCCATGAAGTGATGGGACCAGATGCCATGATCTTCGTTTTCTGAATGTTGAGCTTTAAGCCAGCCTTTTCACTCTCTTCTTTCACTTTTATCAAGAGGCTTTTTATTTCCTCTTCACTTTCTGCCATAAGGGTGGTGTCATCTGCATATCTGAGGTTATTGATATTTCTCCCGGCAGTCTTGCTTCCAGCTTGTGCTTCCTCCAGCCCAGCGTTTCTCATGATGTACTCTGCATATAAGTTAAATAAGCAGGGTGACAATACACAGCCTTGACGTACTCCTTTCCTATTTGCAGCCAGTCTGTGGTTCCATGTCCAGTTCTAACTGTTGCTTCCTGACCTGCATACAGGTTTCTCAAGACATTTTCTCTTGACACTTTTGGTCTATGCCGTCTCTTTATTGTCTTCCTCTTCCCTCAGAGAGGAGCTTCCCAGTGGCTCAGGGGTAAAGAATCCACCTGCCAAGCAGGAGATTGGGGTTTGATCCCTGGGTCAGGAAGATCCCCTGGAAAAGAAATGGCAATCCACTCTGTTATTCTTGCCCGGGGTATCCTACGGACATGTGAGCCTGGTGGGCTACAGTCCATGGGGGTCACAAAAGAGTTGGACATGACATAGCGGCTAAACAACAACAACTCCCCCAGAGAAAAGCTGCGTTCATCCCGTGGGGCCCTGGCCAGCCAGGCGGGTGTGTGTCGCCAGAGGGGAGGGTATACTGATGGCAGCTGGGGTTCCGTCCCCAGCCCGTGGGCTCTGCTGCTAGAAACAACACAGGAGCTATTGAGAAGCCCAAGGAGAGCGCAGCCCTGCAGCCAGTCTGGCAAAGCCATGTGCCTTTCTCAGTGCTAAGGGGGAGGGGGCTCGGGCTGTTTATTACACACCAGAGACCAGTAAACCACATACCGATGAGAAGGCGACATTTTCTAGCTAACAAAGCAGTTCGCGGTGCCAAGGGACAGGGAAGTCTTTTTTTTTTTTTTTCAGCAAGGTTGACACAGTCAAAGCAGTCGGGGGAAGGACTGTAATTCCAGGAAACACAGCTACAAGAATTTGACATTTTAACAGGAACCAGCTAGCACTGCAACCTTGAGAGGCGACAGCCTGCTACAGAGAAGAGGAAGAAGAACAAGACAAATCCAAAGAAATGATGCTGCCACCACGCTGACTTCTGGTTAGGTGGGAAAACACAGGTCCCTATCATTTAAACAGTTTGAGTCAGATTACTTTGTACGTGCATTTTTAAGTAATTCAGATAGAAGGGGTTCTGGTTTTGGTTGCAGCAGGTCCTCCCAGGCTGTCTCTAGTTGTAGAAGCGGAGCTCCTCTTGGTGGCAGTGTGCGGGTTTCTCCCTGCGGTGGCTTCTTTTGCTGTGAACCAAGGTTCCAGAGCGCACGGGTTTCCGTAGCTGCGGCTCCCGGGCTCCAGAGCTCAGGCTCGGTAGCAGCACAGGCTTGCTTGCTCCGCAAGCAAGATCTTCCTGGGATCTTCCAGGGATCGTCCTGGATCAGGGATCAAACTCTCATCACTGCATTGGCAGCCAGACTCTTATCCACTGTACCACCAGGGAAGTCCCCAGATTACTACATTTGTTGTAAAAAAACCTTTCTGATACAAGGACACACCTAGAGGGACCACATACTGATAACCGAACCCCTCCCAGGGAGCTGTGCTTTAACAAGCCCCCAGGGAGCAGCCAGGGGTTTTAGAATTCTGAACAATAATCTTTGATTAACTCTAGAAATTGCTGATGGGAATTTGTGAATGTCAAATATTATTAATCCTCTTGCTTTCCTTAAGGAGACCTTTCAAGTATATGTAAAACGGAGATTTAAGAGTCAAAGGAAGGATGTCCATTTTTGGATCAGCTCTTGGCAGAGGATACATGGAATCCAAACAACAATTTAAAAAACAGCACTGCCCTAAAAATAACTGGTGACGTCCCACTGGAGTGGAGGAACTAGTGGCTAATGTTTCCTGAAGGAAGTATTCTCAGTAGTAGCTAAACTACTATTTGTTGCATAGAAGCTGTAGATAAAACACACTGCTAAGTGCTAACTACCGGGGGACCATTTATTATAATTATGGTAATTTAGAAAAGACACCCATAAACTCATTTTGACTTAGAATGCACAAATCAGTGAAAATATTCTTTACTGTTCCTCTCCTGACAGTTCTATGTGGACTTTTCCCCAGATACTTGTCTACAATCTTCATTAAAAATTTGGACAGACTCACCAAATCCAACAATCTGTTCTCTTTGATTTTTTTTTTTTTAAACCAATGGGTGGTATTTCATTCTCTTTGCGTTCTCTCTGAAGAGAGTTTTGTGAAAATTTGCATAATTTTAATTGAAAGATATTTAGTCCTTGTGTGTGACAAGGGAACGCTGGACTAGAAAGAGTCTGGGACCCCAGGAGGCAGTCTTGTGCATTTTCCTCTGTCTGGCTCGCTTCTTCCCTGTGAATTCATATAAAATGTTTGTGAAATGTACTGAAAATATAGATGAGAGACCATTTTGTCTTAAGGAATTGTATTAATTTTCCTCTTTCAGTTTGCAAGGAGTAGAAACTGTCTCTTACTTCAGAGGACAGACTTCTTTTTAAATAGGAATGAAACAGAGGAATCAGGAAAATACATCCATGACTGGAGAGCCACTATGCAAAGAGAACAAAGGCTTTTTATCCATTAGGACCCAGTAATAGAAACAGTGGGCAAGAACTCTGGGGACCAGAGAGCTTCTGTGTCCTCAGACCTGGACAGCTGTCACCCCCTACTTAGGATTGCTATTGGGACTTCGTATCTTCCTAATCTTGTTTGCCCATCTTTTGTCTTTAAAAGATCGTTTCACTCTATATAGAATTCCAGACTTTGATAGTGTTGTTGTTTGTGTGTGTGGTTTTTTTTTTTTGGTTCGTTTTCTTTCTTTTTTTTAGCACTTTAATGTTATCATTTCATTGCATTCTGACTTGCATTGTTTCTAATGAGAAGTTAGTCATCATTCTGATTATCGACATTGCATTAAAAAAGATCTCTTCAATCTCTGACTTAACTGGATAATTTCTATCTAGTGTTCAAGTTCACTAATGTTTTCTCTTGAAGAGTCAAACTGCTGTTAATGTCATCTAGTGAGTATCTAATTTCAGGCATGCATTTTAGAGTCTTTGAATTTCCATTTTGGTCATTTGTCAGAACTCCTTTACGCTCATGAAATACTCCTTTCTCTTAACCGTTATATTCATCTTTTCCTGTCAATTCTCTCTCTTTTTTTAAATACTTTATTCTACATTACAATACTGTATTTGTTCTGCCATACATTGACATGAATCAGCCACAGGTATCCACATTCTCCCAATGCCGAAGCCCCCTCCCACCTCCCACCCCATATCATCTCCCTGAATCATCCTGTGCACCAGCCCCATGCATCCTGTATCCTGTATTGAACATAGACTGGTGCTTCATTCTTACGAGATAGTATACTTGTTTCAATGCCATTCTCCCAAATCATCCCACCCTCTCCCTCTCCCTCTCCCTCAGAGTCCAAAAGTCCGTTCTATACCCCTGAGTCTCTTTTGTTGTCTCACATAGAGGGTCATCATTACTATCTTTCTAAATTCCATATATATGTGTCAGTATACTGTATTGGTGTTTTTCTTTCTGGCTTACTTCACTCTGTATAATCGGCTCCAGTTTCATCCATCTCATTAGAACTGAGTCGAATTTATTCTTTTTAAGGGCTGAGTAGTACTCCATTGTGTATACGTACCACAGCTTTCTTATCCATTCATCTGCTGATGGACATCTAGGTTGCTTCCATGTCCTGGCTATTATAAACAGTGCTGCAATGAACATTGGGGTACACGTGTCTCTTTCAATTCTGGTTTCCTCGGTGTGTATGCCCAGCAGTGGGATTGCTGGATCATAAGGCAGTTCTATTTGCAATTTTTTAAGGAATCTCCACACTGTTTTCCATAGTGGCTGTACTAGTTTGCATTCCCACCAGCAGTGTAAGAGGGTTCCCTTTTCTCCACATCCTCTCCAGCATTTATTGCTTGTAGACTTTTGGATCGCAGCCATTCTGACTGGTGTGAAATGGTACCTCATTGTGGTCTTGATTTGCATTTCTCTGATAATAAGTGATGTTGAGCATCTTTTCATGTGTTTGTTTGCCATCCGCATGTCTTCTTTGGAGAAATGCCTATTTAGTTCTTTGGCCCATTTTTTTATTGGTTCGTTTATTTTCCTGGAGTTGAGCTGGATAAGTTGCTTGTATATCTTTGAGATTAGTTGTTTGTCAGTTGTTTCATTTGCTATTGTTTTCTCCCATTCAGAAGGCTGTTTTTTCACCTTGCTTATAGTTTCCTTTGTTGTGCAGAAGCTTTTAATTTTAGTTAGATCCCATTTGTTTTTTTTGCTTTTATTTCCAGTATACTGGGAGGTGGATCATAGAGGATCCTGCTGTGATTTATGTCGGAGAGTGTTTTGCATATGTTCTCCTCTAGGAGTTTTATAGTTTCTGGTCTTACATTTAGATCTTTAATCCATTTTGAGTTTATTTTTGTGTATGGTGTTAGATAGAGGTCTAGTTTCATTCTTTTACAAGTGGTTGACCAGTTTTCCCAGCACCACCTGTTAAAGAGACTGTCTTTACTCCATTGTATACTCTTGCCTCCTTTGTCAAAGATAAGGTGTCCATAGGCATGTTTTTGTTTTGATTTAGAACACTAAAAGTCTTTATTGAATTTGCTACAATATTGCTTCTGTTTTATGTTTTGTTTTTTTGGGAGATCTTATCTCACTGACCAGGAACTGAATCTGCACCCCCTGCATTGGAAGGCAATGTCTTAACAGCTGGACTGCCAGGGAAGTTTCTCTATAAATTATTAAAAATGCTTAAAATAATATTTAAAATTTTTGATATTAATTCCAATAACTGGGTTAACTGTAGGTCTGCATTAAAGATGTAGGTCTTTAAAGATGTAGGTCTTTACAGACCTACTGTAAGATGTAGGTCTACATTTATTAACTATGTTTTCTCTCAGTTACTAGTCAGTGTCTCCTACTTATTTGTATGCCTCATAATTTTTTACTGGATCTAAGATATGTACATTCAAAGACAATGAAAACTGAAGTATCATAATATTTTGATTTTATTTCTCCAGAGCATGCAGGCTCTTTTCTTCTGTTGACAGGGCAAAACACTGAATATTTATTTCCCTTCTGGAGTCTAATTGGCTTGGGTCTGTGCTGAAGTTTTAATTAGATTGAGATGACCTATGCTTAGACCAACCCTCAGCTCCCCACACAGTTTCTGTCTTTTTGAAATCTTCAAATCTTTTTGAAATCTTTGAAATCTTGTATTTGAGCTGATGGGCTTCCCTTTAAAATAGTTTTCGTTTACTTTGGATTCAATTCAGAATCCCTGGAATCCAAGCACGGGGTGAATGTAGGGGTCTTTGTGATTTTGCTCTGCATTTTAGCCCTTTCTTCACTGATTATTTTTGTCAAAGTGTGAGGCTGAGGGTTGGATGTGAGAGTCATTGGGCCAATTTGGTTTTGCACTTGGGACTCCTCTGTATTCCAGTTCCCGTCTCTGGGCACCACGACCGTCTGAATCTCAGCTCATTTCTTCTCCCTGCAAAACCTCTCTAGGCCAGCCCTGCCGTATCTACACTAGAATTTCCTCCCTATGAGTGTATGCTGTTCAAACTTCCCCTTTGCCAGTGAAGGGTTCATTTCTCTGAAATTCAGTTTATTAAGCTTTCCCCTGTCCCCAGTCTTTGTCAGCCCCTTGGGAAAGTATGGTTTTTATATGTCTGGGCCTTTTTGGTATTGCCATGGGAACAAAGGTCTTTCACGTCTTTCTAACCTGAAGTGAAAGTCAGGGTCAAACGTTTGAATTTTTAAAAGTGAAACACTAAAATCACTAAAAGAAAATTTAGACTAATGTATTTTAAAATTTGAAGTGAGAAAGTCCTTCCCAAGCAAGACCCAACCCTCACAATCTCACAAGTCACAAGGAAAATGAGTTCCTTTCTCTCTCACACATATGAGATACATATATATCAATAGCTACATATAAACATGTTTCTATAACTCTCTTCATCTTCAGTGTAGTATTAGTGAAATATACCAAAGATTGAAATGACAAACTCAGAAAGAAATATTTGCATCACATAAGACAAAAACGACTTCAAAAACTATTAAGGGATTTTTAAAGAAGTATATATTTTCAAAATGAAAAGAGGTATTTAACATAAAATCATCATAAATAGAGTATCCGATGAAAAGATGCTCACACTTGCTGAAAATTAGTAACTATGAATTGAACTGAGACATTATTTTTGCCCATCACCTTGACAAGATTAGGTGCTTAGTAAGGGTCTGCGGAAACCAGCAATCACAGTGTGAATGGAATGGAAATTAACACAACATTCTCACAACATTTTTGCTTCTTATTATCTTCAAGTGCTTTTTGGTGACATCTAACAAAATTAGAAAATTAATACAGCATTTGACCCAGCAATTTCAGTTCTGGGAATTTATTCTGTGCTAAGTGTGTGCTCAGTTGCTCAATTGTGTCTGATTCTTTCTGACTCCATGGACTATAGGCCGCCAGGTTCCTCTGCCCATGGAATTTTCCAGGCAAGAGTACTGAAGTGGATAACCATTTCCTCCTCCAGAGGATCTTCACAACCCAAAGATCTAACCCAGGTCTCCTGCATTGCAGGCAGATTCTTTACTACTAGCACCATCTGGGATGCCCAATTTATTCTACAGATACACTGAAAATGCACATAAGAATGTATGCAAAAGTGGAACCATTGCTGTATTGTTTACAAGAGGGAAAACCGAAAATAACTTTACTATTCATACCAGAGGCCCGATTCATAATATATAGTACATCATCTTAATGGAATATATCATAACTAGAAGGAAATTAATAGAGCTGTGTGTGCTAATATAGAAAGATGGCCAAGGTACACTGTCAAGGGTAAAAATCAAGTTATAGGATAATATGATTCCTATGTCCTCATTAGTGTATACATAAATAAGAAGATCTGTGGATATGCATGTACAGGACAATATATCCAGAAGGTACACAAGGAATCGTGGATGAGTGGGTCTAAGAGTCTGAAGGATTTATTTTTAATTTTAAAATATTATTACTCGGATTTTTTCAAACTCGAGGATCACGGTTATTTTTATAAAATAAAGGAAGGAAGCTATCACTATGCTATGAAATAGTGTATTTAGCAACTGACCTAAATGGTTTATTGTGTTACAGACCACATCATCCTAATGAGTATTCTGAGTCCATTGCAGAGTCTTGTACACAAGAAAAGCAATGTGTGAATAAATGAAAAATGAAGCTATGAATTTTGGACAGTATGTGGGGAACAGGCAAGTTCGCAGAGTCTGCTGATAACATTAAAATGCTGATAGATTTAGCAAATCTCCTTCAGTTGACCAGGTGGTGGCTTATTTTGCTGACCTGAATTCAGAGTTGTTTGTCATAAAGGCTTTGGCAAAAGAAAAATAAACTTTTGCTTTTGGGTGGGACTGAGCTGTCATTCCAAAAGAAACAAGGATTTGTTGTCTTGCTTGAATTGTAGCAGCATTTTGGGAATCGAGGGCCACTGGTCCCAGAATCAGGAGTCTGGCGTCTGTTGTCTTCATTTGCTGCTAACTGGCCTGTAACTGAGGATAGTTTCTAAGGAGATGCTGCCAGTGCTCGCATGCAGCCCCATCCCGCCCTTCTCAGATTTGTCTCTGCCTAATTGAACTCCCTTTGGCTCTGATCCAGGACAGTCCTGTTTCACCTACTGATATACAGTCTCTCGCTTTCCAGCTTCAGAGCTAAACGAAGCCATGGAAGGAACCTCCGTTCATCTTAACTATGTACCCAGTGCAGAGACCAGCAGGCTGGGCGATCAATGCGGTTTTGCAGCAAATTGGCAGAGGTCAGCAGTTATTTGCTGGAACATCAAAAACCCAGGTACTGAAGGGCTTTTCCCCAGAGTCACTGGGGACCCTGGTTTCAAGGTATGAAAAAAGAACTTATGCTTTGTTTCAGCTTCTTGCTGAAGTTTGGAAGTTCTGAATAATGGCTTGGGTGAACTCATCAGGGAAATACTGAATTCTCCCTTGGGTTAAGCAAGGGAAATGAAGGATGAACTATGAAGTCGTGAGACATGCCTAGCATGTGGATGGCACCCCCAGCAGGCATAGCTGTCTACACAGCCTGAGTTTAGCTGACTGGCAGAGCACAGTTGGCCCCAAGGACTTCTTGTGGATCAAGGCACCAACTCCTCTCTACTCTGATGCACTCCATTTTGCCTTGCTGCATTTTCTGCAACAAGTGGTGACTCTCAGACTCCCCATCACTCAGTTCTCACATCTGTTACCTCCTCACTCCCTACAGCCCTTCCGTGGTCACCTCCTCGGTCCAGGCGCGGCCTAGGTCTGCAAGCGGATTGAGCCGTTCAAGGAAAGCTCCATTGGGAAGGACGTCCAATAGGGAGGCCGAACACACGTGTGCAAAACCAAAGCTTGGTTTCTTTCAGAGAAGCTGATAAATGGAGTTACTGTTAGCTCTGGGTATGGAGACCATGAGCAGCATTGGATGAGAAGCACAATCACAAAAGTCACTGGGGCCAGGTGCTGGTTCAAGCAGCAAGAATGTGGGGCGGCCCCTGGACATGTGGCGTTGACCACACCTATCAGGTGCAATGAGGTGTTCCTGGGCTCTCTTTTTGACAGGTGGGGGCCAGGTCAGGCGTTTGGGTTTTATGCTACTGTTTCTTGTTCCCACTATAATTTTTTCTGGATTAAGTCCTTGCAGGCTTACAGTTTGGGTAAAGTGGACTATTTGATTGTCTCCATAGGTGGTCCCATTTCCTGTCTAGTTTATGGCATATTCACATTTTACACATTAAGGGATTCCTAAACCAAGTGCCTTTTTCAGAACACAAGAAAGTCACATTCAGCCTGGAGGAAATAATTGAGTGACTTCTGCATCCTTTGGGTTCTAACACACCCAAGTGCTCAGATGTTTAGATTTTTTTCCTGTTGAGTAGGATGCCAAGAGCTGACTCACTGGAAAAGACCCTGATGCTGGGAAAGACTGAGGGCAAGAAAAGAAGGGGACGACAGAGGATTAGATGGTTGGATGGCATCACCCAGTCGATGGACTTGAGTTTGAGCAAACTCTGGGAGATAGTGAAGAACAGGAGATCCTGGCATGCTGCAGTCCATGGGGTCAAAAGAGTTGGATATGACTTAGTGACTGAACAACAGCAACAAGGAACTTTTTAAAAATACCATTTTAAAGGCTATTTTCCATTTACAGTTATTATAAAACATTGGCCATTGAGGACTTTTTTGGTCTTATTTTGATTTTTGCCTAGAAGTGAGAATCCATTTTTTAAAAACTACTCATTTTACCTAAGTATTACTTGCTTCTTCAGTCTCAGAAACCATGCAGACCTTGAGCAGAATGGGTTTCCCGGGTAGCTCAGGTAGTAAAGAATCTGCCTGCAATGCAGGAGACCCTGGTTGCGTCCCTGTATCTGCAAGATCCCCTGGAGAAGGGAATGCCAACCCATTCTGTATTCTTGCCTGGAGGGAGAACTCCATGGACAGACAATGGGGTCACAAACAGTTGGACACAACCGAGCGACTAACAGTTTCAGTTTGAACAGATCACCCGAGAGCAATCTTGTGTCTCCTTGCAGTTGCTAAGTGTTCCCAGAAGCCCGAGTGACCCTAGGAGATGGCATATGTAATCGTAACGCGAGAGCAGCACATGGCTGGGAACAGCATCATTTTTCTTCCATGCCATCACCTCCATTTCCCTGCGACAAAGACCAATGGAGAGGAGCGGCTTGCTCCATGGCCTGAAAGCTTTGTAAATTACACTGGTAAACCCCTGATGGATCACTTCACGGCAAGGAGTCGAGGAGGAGGGGGCCCCTATATTTTCCCTTTCCCAGTCTCTGTTCTAATTTCATCTTTGTCCCATCTCACACATCATTCCCCATCTTCCTCATCACACTTTTTCTATAATTTAGGAGGATACTTTCCAGGGCAAAAGCAAACCAGGGGGCTGGCTTATGAAGAGAGAGCCAAGGAAGAGATTGAGAGCTCTGTGTGCATGTGCGTGTGCGCACGTATGCACTGTTGCTCACACAGCTACACAACACATGTCTAGAGGTGTTCTCTGTGATCATCCTGGTTTCTAGTCCAGTGGCTGCCCTGTGTTATCTGCCCTTGGGCTGTACCCAGTCTGAGAGGCCGTGCAGTGCAATAGAAAGAATGCTGGCCTCCGGAGTTCATCCAACTCAGCACTGAATTCCAAGCTCTGTTACTTATTATCAGACACACTCTCTGAGCCGTAATTTCTAATGCTAAGAGAAGGATACAAATCCCCGCTCGCTGGGCTGCTGCTGTTAGGTCTGTGTTCGGGGTGTGAGGGGCATACATTCTCTGGAAATGAGAGATTTCATGTTTCAGACTCTTACACTGTGATGGGTAAGAAAATAAATTATATTTATTTATTTTTTTAAGGAGAGTACACATGAGAATGGATCCACTTTTTTAAAAAATGATTTCAGGGTCTAGATAAGGCTATAGCTTGAGTATTTGAATCACAGTTCTCTGTGTTAGCAAGGTCCTTGGTACCTAACATGGCACATGTTTTATGAAAGTCATCTTTCCCGATGCTCCTGTGTTTGCCAACGAAGAAACAAAGGTCTACAACCTGACAAATTAACACATAAACTCTTTAGCTACTGCTATAGTCCTTGCCAATGTTTCAAGCTACAGAAAGGAAAAAAAACCCACACATATACCTTGCCAGACCTTATAAAAACTGCACAGTCCTTGCAGAAAGTTTCCAAGCAAGGAATTTCTCTGTAACCTAAGTTATCTGTGAGTTTTTTTAATATAGAAAATATGTTCCTTGCTTGAACCAATTCCCATGTTAGACGTCTGCCTTCATCACTCATTTTTATTACCAGTCTAAACACAGACTGTTTCAATGGAGCCAATTTACAAAGGATAATAAAAAGGATTCATTACTCATTTTCCTCTTATTATCTTTCAATTGCTCGAGCTCAAGATGGTACTTAAAGTGGACATTAGGCCTCGGTAGCCAGGACATTACAGGAATGCAATTTACAATACTACTTAACACCCTCCAACAGTTAAAGAAGAGAAACGCTCTTTCTCTAAGTCCTTAGCTCAGGCTGCCTTTCCTCATGTATACTCCACTTTTACCTCATTAAACTTCACATTTTTATAGGAAGTTTTCCCTCTTTCTTCATTAAGATGTTTCCCTCTCGGTCTGCAATTGTCTCAGGTCCCATTCAATGAGCTTGAACATTCTCTTCTTCAAAAAATACACATAAAACACCTGCCTTATCACTTTCATCATTAAGCATAATTTCTCTACAAACAAGCTGTCATCCACTACTAAAAATTTAGCTAGAAATTGAATTCCAGTGCTGCATGCAAATAATAGCTGTTTTTGAATGATGGTCAATGGTTATCTCATAATGTGAATAGGTTATAGCCCCAAATTATGTCTTCCCATGGACTAGTACCTTCTCTCCATCTCAGCCTTCCCTGGATTGATCCCACTATACTCAGCATTATTTTGATATTTAAATAGCATTTACTGAAATTGGAATTAACTTAGCACAGTAAAACAGGTGCTGAAAAATCCCATTAGCTTTTTTCCCTCACTTTTAAATTGGAGTATAGCTGATTTACAATATTGAGCTAGTTTCAGGTATACAGTAAAGTGATTCAACCATACATATATATGTATGTATATGCATATATATTTCAATTCTTTTCCATATAGGCTACTAAAATATAGTGAATATATTTTATTCAATATATGAATATATTCATATATTGTGCTATGCTATACAGTAAATCCTTGTTATCTGTTTTATGTATAGTAGTGTATATATTGTAATCCTATATTCCTAAATTATCCCTCCTCCTCTTTTCCCTTTGGTAACTGTAAATTTGTTTCCTATGTCTGTGAGTCTGTTTCTGTTTTGTAAATACATTTATACCCACTGACTTTTCTAATTCAAGTTAATGTCACTTTGCTTCTTTATTTAAGCAATGATAGTCTTTTATTAATAAGAATCATATAGCAACTTTCTCTATGAAGCTCTAAATCATTCACAAATCTCATGGTTGCCTGGGGGTTAACTCCTGATGTATTTAATTAAAATGGAGCAGGCTTACACAAATAGGACGTGGCCCTCTCCACCTGCCACTTACCTGGAAGTGGCACCCTGAATAAGTCAGGTAAACGCTAGATGCTTCCATCTCCTTGTCAGTAAGATGAGCATAATAACGAATGAATATAATACTTAGCTCTTAGGGTTGTTGAGAGGAACAAAAAGAATAATGCCCATAAAATACTTACTGCCTTGCCTGGAGTACATTAAATGCTTCATAAATATTAGCTATTATGTCTACACTCACCACTTATTAGGTGACTGTTGTGTGATGAAGGCTTTTATGTGTTGTCTTAATTAATCCCCCTGAAAATGAGAGGAACCATGGTGGCGTTGGTGCTGTCAGTAAACATTAGATAATAGTCTGAACAGAGACTGGAGGGGGTGGTTTGACGGAGGAGCAGAGCTCAACGGGCTGATTGACTCCACCCCTGTGGGGGTCATGGGACATCCAGCCTCCTCTCCTGCCTCCTTCTCCCCCAGGGATCTAGAAAGGAAGTGTTGGGCCTGACACTGCACGAGAAATGCCCTCGGCTTCGCCATCAAGGCCACCGCTTTCCACTAGCTGGTGACCTGGTGTGAACTACTAACCCTCACTCTGTCTTGGTTTCTTCCATTGTAAGTGAGCAGATCATAACCCCCTCACATGGTCTGGGGGAAAATTCAAGAAAAGAATGCTTGTAAAACTTCTAACTTTCACAAAGAAAAAGAGAACATAGTAGACTGAAAAAAATTTTTTTAATTGGATTATAATTGCTTTACAATCTTTACAATGTTGTGTTGGTTTCTGCTGTACAGCAATGTGAATCAGCTATAGGTATACATATATCTCCTCCTGCTTAAGCCTCCCCTTCTCAGTCCCCTTCACTCCAGTCCCAGCCCTCTTGGTCATCAAAGAGCTCTGAGCTGAGTTCCCTGTGCTATAGTGCAGCTTCCCACTAGCTATCTGTTTTAAACGTGATAGTGTATATATGGGAGAAGGTAGTGGCACCCCACTCTAGTACTCTTGCCTGGAAAATCCCATGGATGGAGGAACCTGGTAGGCTGCAGTCCATGAGGTCGCAAAGACTCGGACACGACTGAGCGACTTCACTTTCACTATTCACTTTCATGCATTGGAGAAGGAAACGGCAACCCACTCCAGTGTTCTTGCCTGGAGAATCCCAGGGGCGGGGGAGCATGGTGGGCTGCCGTCTATGGGGTCGCACAGGGTTGGGCGTGACTAAAGTGACTTAGCAGCAGCAGCAGCAGCAGTGTATATATGCCAATTACAACCTCCCCACTCCCACATCTGCACATCCATTCTCTATGTCTTTGTCTCTATTCTTGTCCTGGAGGTTCATCTGCACCATTTTTCTAGATTCCATATATATATGACATTGATATAGTAGATTTTTAACACTACCTTCTTTCTCTTAACATCCACTATAGCAGAAAAAATCAAACATTTCCTAACCCCAAAATGAAAGCACATGCACAAAAAAGTATAGAGTCATCTTAGATCATACACTTATAATCATGATACCATGTAGTGGCTAGCCTGTGTTTTCTAAAAATAAATTTGATGCCTAACTCAGCACAGGAGCCTTGGAGACTGGATCAATTTCTCTTTCTGACACCTCTACTCAAAGAGTCCATGGAAAAGAGGTTCACAGATTTAGCCAGAAAGTAGAAAACACAACTGGACTGTAACGAAGCAATATGAAAACTGAAACCCTAACCCTAACCAGCGAGGTTCCTGCTGAATTCAGGATTGTACACTTTATCAAGCAAACCACTTTCTTAATTGCACCCATCGTCAGACACTGTTTGGCTTATCTTCCCTTTTTCAATATGGTGCCTGTGAGGTGGCAACACTGGACCCTGTGTGTGTGTTTTCACCCAGTCTGTTGGTGACGCCAGCAAGGAAAGCATTTGTTCTGTCCTTTTCAAATACAAACATCATGGTCTCTTTTCCTTTGCTTCCCTCCTGGAGTCCTGGGCGCCCCCCTTCCAAGTCTACCTTTGTTTATGCTAATGTAATAAACTGTCCCCAGGGAGTTGTGGCTAAACATAGTATGAAATAGTCAGCAACATAATCAATTATTTTACTAGCAAGGATGGCTTTGTTTATTTAATCTCTCTTAAAAAAATCATTTCTAGAAAGGCATTTCGTATTTCACTTATTTTGACAGCATCAGGAAACTCCATTGTTAATCATAAAACATGTTATATTACACAGACATGCATACAGGCAACAGTCAAGATCTGTCAGCTGGATTGACTTTTACAGCATAAAGCTGTAAAAACATTTTATAAGAGGAAAATCCTAGAGCAGCAGGGCATGCACAGACTGAGGGACAAAGCTCAACCCAGATGAATCCACAACGGAATCGGGCATTAAATACCCAATTTCATTTTAATACACCATTTTTATAGGACGGGCGTACTTGGATATGACACTCTAATGATAGGAAAGAGTATTAAGGATTAATGAATATATAGGAAAGATAAAGAGTCATGGATTCTGAATCACTAAGTGTATTGGTTGATTTATTTTGACAGGTGCAGTTTAGTTTTAATGATTTCAAATAACACTTCTTAGTAGGGTACTAAAAATCCTGCTGGGTGTGTGTATGCTCATGGTAATAAAATCTTGGTAATATGAGTTCCACTGTAAGCCTTAGCAGTTAAATCTTCATTAAGAGTAAGTTCCTCTGCAGGTTTGTATGTCAGTGAAGTGAAATTATGCAGATCTCTTCTACTTTATGATGTGATTTTTTTGTATCATTGTTATTTATATTTAGTTCAGAATATGATTCCTTTTTGAAGTTAAGTGTGAGAATTTATCTCCTGGATAATTCAAGTCAAGTCTTTACATGATTTCAATGCATCACTTCATTTTCTGCCTCAGTTTCCCAAAGATGCAAAATAGGTAACTTCCTGGTGAGAGAATTAATTACTATCTCGTAAAGAATTTTAAGGTTTTTGTACGAAAGAACTCTTCATAAGGAAAAATATGAAGCTGTATGACATAAAAGAGCAAAGACCATAGATTTCAAACACTGTGGAAGTTGCGAAGAATAAAAAATACCAGAGGGATATAATTATCTTCAGAAAGATATCTATCATCAGGCAGACTATAATCAGTGATGAAAGATATATTAAGAAGGAGTTTGATGAAGCCTTCAGGGAATTAAGCACCATGTCATTGGCAAAACTGCTAAGACTCACATTGTACAAACACTAAATCAAATATCATCCAGAAGGCTGAATAAAATGAGTGGTCAAATTATAGCCTAAATGTAAGGCTTCTAGTAATCCCGACCAATCTATCAATGACTCAGTTTTTCCTTGTGTCGACATACCATGATTGATGCCTCATTATTGACTCAGAAAAGCCTTTCCATCCTTGCTTATAGACCTGAAGAGCAGGATAATCAAGGGCTGTAGGTTGAATTTCTCTACCCATCACTCTTTCGTCCCTGGTCTCCCTGCCTTGAGTTTCAAGGGATAAGAGAGGACTATTCCATGTATGGCTGTCTCTGTAAAGTGGAAGTGTTCAGTCACTCAGTTATGTCTGACTCTTTGTGACCCCATGGATTGTAGCCCACCAGGTCCTATGTCCATGGAATTCTCCAGGCAAGAATACTGGAGTATCATTCTCTTCTCCAGGGCATCTTCCCAACCCAGGATCGAACCCGGGTCTCCTGCATTGCAGGTGGATTCTTTACCATCTGAGCCACCAGGAAAGTCCTATGGTTGTCTCCATAACTTCAGTTTAAATAGAACTTCTGTCTCATCACTTTGTACTTGATAACTCTCCCTCAAAAAACTGCTTGACTTTTTTTCAATATACAGTCCATTTTGTGCAGACAGCATCCAACATTTGCAAAGTATTGGGAAATACTATGCTTTATTTTGTCAGGGACAAATAACAGATGCCCAAGAGTCTTTCTGAAGAAGAACTTGAGAGTTTGGCTCCAGGATGATTCCAGCTCTGATGGTAATTTCCTACATGACATCCACCATCCTCTGCAGAAAGACATGCATGGTAAACCAGCAGGAGATGGCAGACTGACAGGACCATGGGTTCCTGGAAGTGTCTCTGGTCTTGAATTTTTTTTCCAGTAGTGCTGATCCTTTTCTAAAATCCAGAGGCCATCAGGAATTTCCAAATAATAAGTCATTTGGCGGATGGAAAAAAGTTTCTTTGGAATAAATCCCAGAAAAGGGTCATCATTTTCAGAAGCTTGAAACTCTGACTTCCCTGGTGGTCCAGTGGTTAAGAATCTGCCTTCCAATGCAGGGAACAAGGGTTCCCTCCTTGGTCCAGAAAGATCCCACATGCCTCAGGTCAACTAAGCCCACGTGCCACAACAAAGACTCAGCAGAGCCAAAATAAAAACTGATAATAATAACGAATAAAATAAATAAAAATGACTCACAGTTCTTTGCTTTTTTTTTTTTTAAAGAAACTTGAAACTCACAGTTGATTTAAGAGGTAAACGTGGGCTGAACAGTCAGCATGACCATGTACACAGAGCACTTACTACGTTGCTGGGTTCGCTGCTGCTGCTGCTGTTTAATTGCTAAGATGTGTCCAAGTCTCTGGGACCCCATGGACTGTAGTCTGCCAGGCTCTTCTGTCCATGGGATTCTCCAGACAAGAATACTAGAGTGGGTTGCCATTTCCTTCTCCAGGGGATCTTCCTTCACCAGAGATCACAGTAAAAGCCAAAAATATTCCACAGGAATCTTTCTTATAGAAGAAAATGTGCTGAGAAAAGAGATGGGTAACAACCTATTATGTGATATAATAATCCAACCAAACTCTCTTACACAGTCTAGATATGAATTCAGGAGACTAGAGCTGGGTATTGTTACAGATGGAATGTTTGTGTCTCCCCCAAGTCCATAGGTTGAAATTCTCCCCAAAGGGGATGGGGCCTTTGGAAAGTGAGTAGGTCGTGAGGGTGGAGTTTTATTGGCTTTAGTTCGTGCTCACTTTGGGTCGAGTGAGGACTCAGAGACAGTGGCTGTCATCGACAAGACACAAATTTGGCCCTCATCAGACCCTCATCTTGGACTTGGAGGCTCCAGAAATCATTGTCCAGAAATGCATGCGTAAGCTGCCCAGTTTGCGGTATTTTTGTTTTAACAGCCTGAACAAAGACAGATGTGGACCATTGTTCTGTTCAGCTTTGTGAAAAACTAACAGGTGCCACATTTTTCAGATGAACTGTTGTCCCTAATTACTTATGTCTAAGCATTCAGGGAGCTACTTCAGTTTTCAATCTGCTTCTAAATTCTAATTAATAATGAACCCCTCCCAAGAAGTTAGAACCCCTCCCAAGAAGTTAGAACCCCTCCCAAGAAGTTAGAATTGGGACCAACCATGTTTAAATAACTTGTAATTGCTTTGTCTCCCGTGGATGAAAACACAAATGGTTCTTTCTTCCAAAAGGAAAAGAGAACAAAATTCTAATAAATACCTAGCTGATTTGATACTGCTTGGGAAATCAATCCGGTAATGGAAATGATGGATAATCATAGAGTACAACTAAGACATAGCATTTCACATTTATATTTTTAGAAGGTGGTTACATTTAAAATATGACAGCAATTGTCATATCATGGAAAAGACAGTCTAAATTTTTTATTTTTTATAGTTGCTCCTAAAGACTGAGGAGAAAAAAAAATTGATGTTGGGAAAACTGCCCTCACTAAGGAAATATATTTAACCCAAGACATTTTCTCCCATTTATACAGATAAGGATGGCCATCAGTATATTGATTATTGAGTTCAACTGGTTATGGAAGAGTTAAAGTTACTTCCTATTTCAACATTACCTCTAATTCCCACTTATAACCACAGAAATGTTAGTATACAGAGCGGTCAGTTTAGAACTCAGTGAGTAAAACATTTTTTTCTAAGTCCCGTTATTTATTTTTTTAAGCATTTATTTATTTATTTAGCTGTACCAGATCTTTGACCTTACTTGCAGCATGTGGGATCGAACCCAGGCCCCCTGCACTGGGAGCAAGGAGTCTACACCACTGGACCACCAGGGAAGTCCCCATAAGTGCTTTTCTATTTTTCCACTTGCATTTTAATCTTGTTTATGTTAAACGTGAGCCATGTGAGCTTGGTCCTTCGTTGCATTCAGTGTTTTCATCTGTCAAATAATGGAATTAAACTAACTCAGTGTACCTCAAGCTTTATTGGTGCATTTGAACCACCTTGGTAAAATGCAGATTTGAATTCAGGACGTTTCTGGGTTGGGATCTTGAGCATCTACAGCTACAAAGTAATGCCAGGGATGCTGGTCCAGGGACCATGTTTTGAGTAAAGATGGTGCTTCACGCCTCTCCTCTCATCTTTGCTTTTCCTTAGATAACCCAAGGTTTCCTGTTCTCGTCATCAGGTTGCTTGAGTTGTCTACTGAGTTTAGGATGCTCTGTAACTTGATCACTCTCAGCATCCTGAAATAAAAGTTCCACCTTAGGTTTTACTGTTGATTATTTACAGTGTCTTTTTCATTTTCCACCAAATACTGGATGTGATCAAGTTTTAAGAAAAATCACAAATTTGCAAAAGACTAAATTCAGCTCCCCTGAGTGTAAGCCCACAGAGCCTAGCACTGATACAAGGCCTTCGCTCGCCAATCACTTTCCCTTTGATTCCTTTCAATGTTCTTTGAAAACTCAGTGACCATCCCTTTAAATGGCACACATTCATCACCTTTCCTTTCAGTTTCTTGGACTGTGGTCTGTTGCCTGTAAAAGAGGCATCTCTTACAGGTGAGGGAGCGTGGTCTAGCTAGAGCAAGTGACAGAGATTCAGGGCTCCCAGCTCCATCCTGATGTGAAGATACTTATTTTAGGCATAACAACAAACCACAACCTTAAGTGCCTTATTGAATCACCAGTTTATTTCTATTTGTCTGCAATAAAATACTTTAAGAGGCTTAGGTGAAGAGTACTGGCTTACGAACATAAGCGACACCTCCCCAGAGCCTAGGGGACTATCTGGGTGAGTTATTTATTCTTTGTATCCCTTGTTTTCCTTATCTGTAAAACAGGCTAAAGTTTTACTAGGATTGTTAAGAAGATGAAGTGAGTTAATACCTGTTAAGTGCTTAGAACGATACTTGGCACATCGTGAGTCCCATGGAAGCATTTGTCAGTGCTGCTGCTCAAATCTTGTTTCAGACCATATGCTATCTGTTCACTAAAACAAAACTGAAACCTACTAGATAAAATATGAAAGTATCAGAAACGGAGACTCAACTTTAGTTGTCACCGACTGTCACTGGCAGTTTACAAATACAATGATGGGTTTTTAAAAATCCATCTATCTTTCAGTTCAGTTCAGTTCAATTGCCCAGTTGTGTCTGATTCTTTGCAACCCCATGGACTGCAGCATGCCAAGCCTCCCTGTCCATCACCAACTCCCAGAGCCTGCTCAAATTCATGTCCATCATATCAGTGATACCATCCAATGATCTCATCCTCTGTCTTCCCTTCTCTTCCCTCCTTCAGTCTTTCCCAGCATCAGGATCTTTTCCAATGAGTCAATTCTTCACATTAGGTGGTCGAAGTATTGGAGTTTCTGCTTCAACATCAGTCCTTCCAATGAACATTCAGAGCTGATCTCCTTTAGGATTGACAGCCTGGATCTCCTTGCAAGCCAAGGGACTCTCAAGAGTCTTCTCCAACACCACAGTTCAAAACCATCAATTCTTCTGTCCTCAGCTTTCTTTATGGTCCAACTCTCACATCCATATATAACTACTGGAAAAACCATAGCTTTGACTAGATGGACCTTTGTTGGCAGAGTAACATATCTGATTTTTAATATGCTGTCTAGGTTGGTCATAGCTTTTCTTCTAAGGAGCAAGCATCTTTTAATTTCATGGCTACACTCACCATCCAGGAATTTTGGAGCCCCCCAAAACAAAGTCTGTCACTGTTTCCATTGTTTCCCTATCTATTTGCCATGAAGTGATGGGACCAGATGCCATGATCTTGGTCTTCTGAATGTTGAGTTTTAAGTCAACTTTTTTACTCTCTCACTCTCAACAAGAAGCTGTTTAGTTTTTCTTTGTTTTCTGTCATAAGGGTGATGTCTTCTGTGTATCTGAGGTTATTGATATTTCTCCTGGCAATCTTGATTCCAACTTGTGCTTTATCAAGCCCAGCATTTCTCATTATGTACTCTACATATATCTTTAGGGATTAATAATAATGTGCTGTGATAAAAGACTTTGAAGAAACATCAGAGCAGCAAACTGGATTCAGGGGGCTTCCCCAGTGGTCCAGTGGCTGAGATGCTGAGCTCTTAATGCAGGGGGCTCAGGTTTGAGGCTTGATCAGGGAACTCGAGCCCACGTGCTGCAACTTAACACCTGGTGCAGCCAAATAAATAGTTATTTTTAAAAAAGAACATCTAAGACTCACTATACTTATATATAAAAAAGAAAACTGGAATGAAATGGGCCATACACCATACCCAGGGGTTCCTATCCTACATGGCCCCAGAAGAGTATTAGTCAGTACCTGGCTAAGGATCAGCCAGTTGTGGCAATGTCTCTGGGCTGGTGTCATTGATGCTGAGATATATCCGGGCAAGTCTAAGGCCGTCCCTTGAAGAATTTCCCCCATTCTTGGTGGGAGGTGGTGGTGGCAGCCTTTGCTCTGTTAAGGCTGTCAACTGATCAGAGGAGGCCTATTCACATGATAAGGATAACTTGCATTACTCCAAATCCACCGATCCATATGTTCATCCGATCCAAAAAAAACACACCTTCACAAAAACATCCAGAATAATGTTTCCTCAAATATCTGGGCACTGTGGCCCAGCCAAGATGACACACAACATTGACTGTCATACTGCCAACCCCCAACTTCAACACACTCACACTTTTGCAAGAGGGAAGAAAGGTGAGGCCTGAAGTCACCGCAGTGCTAGTGCTATTTGTTGGCTTCTTGATGCCCCCTAAAGCGGGGGGCTCAGGCTCTACTGTTTTTTTCATAACCGCATTTGCAAATGAACGTGTGTACTTTTCTGGTGATGATCAATAAAGTTCACCAGTTTCCCCCTGTCCCACACCCATTCGAATCTAAGACTGCCTAGTACCTTCTTACCATTAAAATTCATGGCCGGAGGCCATGACATTGAATGCCAGGTGAATGTTAAAAAAACCACCATAGAAACATGAACAGTGGCAAGTTGACCTCTCATTGCCCTCTCTAGGGAAAACAAAAGGAGACATTTTGCATTTTTGGGCAGAGGAAGGCTCCCTTCTCTCAGCTATCCCTCTTGTTAAGATGTCTGTCAAGGTCATTCACTTTCCACTGTAGTGCAGTTTTCGCCATGCTGCACAGCTTGCGGGCCCTTAGTTCCCTGACCAGGGATTGAACCCAGGCCCTTGGCAGTGACAGCAGAGTCCCAACCCCTGGGAATTTCCCTCAGCTTACTTTTTAAAACCGTACTGTCAGGGTTGTGTCGAGATGAAATTGCCAGTATACCAGCAAGTACTCTCAAAAGAGCCCCACACTGACACTCAATAGAATAAGAACAATATTCATAACGGTTCAAATTTGCACTATCCTTTGAAGCTGGCAAAAACGCCACTGCAGCGTGGATGATGAGAAAGATTTTGAGGTCTTTATACCTCTCAGGTTCCCCAGTTTGAGAGTCATGTATCCTTAGCTTTTTAAGAGTAAACAGACCACATGGCAGGGCTCAGCATCCCCACATTCTTTTGTCACCAAAATTCAGTTTATAAAAATAATTTTCTTATTAAAAGCATCAGCGGCCTGTTGCTGGGGCCTCTCCGCAGCAGGATATCTCCTCTTGTTCCAGGACAACAAAACTGAAAGTAAATAAACCCAACGGTGCAAACAATGGACCTCTGAGAAGCTATGCAACAATCTGTGCTTGCAAAAGAGCAGAATCTTGATCATCCTTTTTCTTCCAAGAAGCTAAAAAAGTGACAAAACTGTAATGACTTTCATATAATCTTTCTCAAAGCATGTGCATGATAACATCACACTCCTTTTCCAGAAGGAGAAAGAGAGGTGCCTCCCTCCATGGTTTACATTCAGGTCAAGGCCAAAACCCTGACCAAATCCCACAGACACGCACTCAGCGTTTTCTGTGGACAAATGACCATGGTAAACGTCAGATTCAGGTTGAGATCTTCAGACACGTATTTTTCACTACTAAAATTTTGTCAAAAGTTTTCTTTGAATTGACAAATGGAATGAAGAGGAAAAAAACTAACTTTTTTTTAAACTAGAAAATATTGGCTCTTACAATGTAATTTATACTACTTTGAGTCAAGAGAAGGAAGATGGAGGTATTTCTGTCTCAAAGAACTCCTGGTTTCACAGATTCTTTCTTTTGCTCTGAAAAGCAGCTGAAAGCACACCAACAAAAGACTCTTAAGAAATAAGAGCCATATGTTCCATTCTGTAGGTCTGTTCCTTCTAAGGGTCCAAAGTAGTCTGAAACTAGTACAAATATGAAAGCAAATAGCGTGTAGCACAATGCCTGGAATATAACAGACAATAACTTACAATGACTTGGATTAAGCATTGCCTTACACCACAGCTTTTTCTGATTTCTTTGACTCATGATTTGAGAGGGACTTTTAAAAGTTGGTTTATTATTAAACAGAAAAGGAGGATGAAAGGAAGAGTGTTTTTATTTCTTTGCACCTAAGTCAAAGTTCTATATCATTGAGTATATTCAGTTCAGCTCAGTTCAGTCACTCAGTATTACATGGCCTTAAATTCTCTCAATCCTGTGGGGTAAGATGCCATTAAGAAGAGGTGGCAAGAATACACAGAAAACTACACAAAAAAACATCTTCATGACCCAGATAACAATGATGGTGTGATCATTCACCTAGAGCCAGATATCTTGGAGTGCAAAGCCAAGTGAGCCTTAGGAAGCATCACCATGAACAAAGCTAGTGGACAGAAAGAGAAAGATAAATATTGTATTCTGACGCACATATACGGAACATAGAAAAATGGTTCTGAAGAACTTATTTGCAGGGCAGCAGTGGAGAAAGAGACATAGAGAATAGCCTTACGGACATGGGGATAACGGAGGAGCGGGCAAGATGTATAGAAAGAGTAACATGGAAACTTACATTACCATATGTAAAACAGATAGCCAATGGGAATTTGCTGTATGGCTCAGGAAACTCAAACAGGGGCTATGTATCAACCTGGAAGGGTGGGATGGGGAGGGAAATGGGAGGGAGATTCAAAAGGGAGGGGATATATGTATACCTATGGCTGATTCATGCTGAGGTTTGATGTTCAAGCTCAATTTAGAAAAGGCAGAGGAACCAGAGATCAAATTGCCAACATCCTCTGGATCATCGAAAAAGCAAGAGAGTTCCTGAGAAAATCTATTTCTGCTTTACTGACTATGCCAAAGCCTTTGACTGTGTGGATCACAACAAACTGTGGAAAATTCTGAGATGGGAATACCAGACCACCTGACCTGCCTCCTGAGAAATCTGTATGCAGGTCAAGAAGCAACAGTTAGAACTAGACATGGAAAAATAGACTGGTTCCCAATAGGAAAAGGAGTATGTCAAAGCTATATACTGCCACCCTGCTTATTTAACTTATGTGCAGTGTACATCATGAGAAATGCTGGACTGGATGAAGCATAAGCTGGAATCAAGATTGCCAGGAGAAATATCAATAACCTCATATACACAGAGGACATCACCGTTATGGCAGAAAGTGAAGAAGAACTAAAGAGCCTCTTGATGAAAGTGAAAAAGCTGGCTTAAAACTCAACAATCAGAAAACTAAGATCATGGCATCTGGTCACATCACTTCACGGCAAATAGGTGGGGAAACAGTGGAAACAGTGGCAGACTATTTTGGGGGCTCCAAAATCACTGCAGATGGTGACTATAGCCATGAAATTAAAAGACTCCTTGGAAGGAAAGTTATGACCAACCTAGAGAGCATATTAAAAAGCAGAGACATTACTTTGCCAACAAAGGTCCATAGCCTTTGGTTTTTCCAGTGGTCATGTATGGATGTGAGAGTTGGACTATAAACAAAGCTGAGTGCCTAAGAACTGACACTTTTGAACTGTGGCATTGTAGAAGACTCTTGAGAGTCCCTTGGACTGCAAGGAGATCCAACCAGTCCATCCTAAACGAGATCAGTCCTGAGTATTCATTGGAAGGACTGATGTTGAAGCTGAAACTCCAATACTCTGGCCACCTGATGTGAAGAACTGACTCACTGGAAAAGACACTGATGCTGGGAAAGATTGAAGGCGGGAGAAGAGGATGACAGAAGATGAGATGGTTGAATGGCATCATCGACTCAATGGACATGAGTTTGGATAAACTCCAAGAGTTGGTGACAGACAGGGAGGCCTGGTGTGCTGCAGTCCATGGGGCTGCAAAGAGTTGGACACAACTGAGCGATTGAACTAAACTGAACTGATGGCTGATTCATGTCTTGGTTTGATAGAAAACAACAAAACTCTATAAAGCAATTATCCTTCAATGGAAAATACATTAAAAAAAAAAACTAGTGGAGGTGATGGAATTCCTGTTGAGCTATTTCAAATCCTAAAAGATGATGCTGTAAAAGTACTGCATTGAATATACCAGTAAATCTGGAAAATTCAGCAGGGGCCACAGGACTGGAAAAGGTCAGTTTTCATTCCAATTCCACAGAAAGGCAATGCCAAAGAATGCTCAAACTACCACACAATTACACTCATTTCACATGCTAGCAAAGTAATACTCAAAATTCTCCAAGCCAGGCTTCAACAGTACATGAACTGAGAACTTCCAGATGTTCAAGCTCGATTTAGAAAAGGCAGAGGAACCAGAGATCAAATTGCCAACATCCTCTGGATCATCAAAAAAGCAAGAGAGTTCCTGAGAAAATCTATTTCTGCTTTATCGACTATGCCAAAGCCTTTGACTGTGTGGATCATAACAAACTGTGGAAAATTCTGAAAGAGATGGGAGTACCAGACCATCTGACCTGCCTCCTGAGAAATCTGTATGCAGGGCAGGAAGCAACAGTTAGAACTGGACATGGAACAACAGATTGGTTCCCAATAGGAAAAGGAGTATGTCAAGGCTGTATATTGCCACCCTGCTTATTTAACTTATACACAGAGTACATCATGAGAAATGCTGGACTGGATGAAGCTCAAGCTGGAATCAAGATTGCTGGGAGAAATATCAGTAACCTCATATACGCAGAGGACATTATCCTTATGGCAGAAAGTGAAGAACTAAAGAGCCTCTTGATGAGAGTGAAAAAGCTGGCTTAAAACTCAATCAGAAAACTAAGATTGCGGCATCCAGTCCCATCACGTCATGGCAAATAGATGGGGAAACAATGGAAACAGTGACAGACTTTATTTGGGGGGCTCCAAAATCACTGCAGATGGTGACTGTAGCCATGAAATTAAAAGAATCTTACTCTTTGGAAGAAAAGCTATGACCAACCTAGACTGCATATTAAAAAGCTGAGACATTACTTTGCCAACAAAGGTTCATGTAGTCAAACCTATGGTTTTCCAGTAGTCATGTATGGATGTGAGAGTTGACTATAAACAAAGCTGAGTACCAAAGAACTGATGCTTTTGAACTTCACTGTTGGCAAAGACTCTTGAGAGTCCCTTGGACAGCAAGGATATCCATCCTATCAATCCTAAAAAGGAAATCAGCCCTGAATGTTCATTGGAAGGACTGATGCTGAAGCTGAAACTCCAATACTTTGGCTACCTGATGTGAAGAACTGACTCATTGGAAAAGACCCTGATGCTGGGAAAGATTGAAGGTGGGAGGAGAAGGGGACAACAGAGGATGAGATGGTTGGATGGCATCACCAATGAAATGGACATGAGTTTGAGTAGGCTCCAGGAGCTGGTGATGGACAGGGAAGCCTAGTGTGATATAGTCTATGGGGTCGCAAAGAGTTGGACACGACTAAGCAACTGAACAGACTGAAGACGTTATTATGCCCATTTCACAGTTGGTACATCCAAGGCTCAGAGAAATCCATTGACCTATGAAGAATCTACTAGGGAACACCATTGGGAGTTGAATGCAAGTCTCTTCATTCCTTATACTTTTTCCCCCCACTATTTTGGTCTGACATTATTCTATGTCCCATTGCATGTGAAATTTAAAACAATTTGTCTAGAAGCAGGATATTGGTGGTGTTGTCTGGTTTTCAAACTGAGCATTAATATTTATTAAGTCCTTTAGAGATGGGCAAAGTTTCACAGGGTTGTACAGCCTTGGTATCTATGAAGACTGCCTCCAATAAGAATCTAACTTAAAGCCTCAAACCTGAATACTCATTGGAAGGACTGATGCTGAGGCTGAAGCTCCATTCCTTTGGACACCTGATGTGAAGAGCCGACTCACTGGAAAAGACCTTGATGCTGGGAAAGACTGAGGGCAGGAGGAGAATGGGGCAACAGAGGATGAGATGGTTGGATGGCATCACTGTATCAGTGGACATGAGTTTGAGCAAACTCCAGGAGACAGTGGAGGAAAAGGCCTGTTGTGCTGCAGTCCATGGGGTCGTAAAAGGTCAGACAACTTAGCGACTGAACAACAACAACATCATATGAATCATTTGCTAGCCCCCTTCTTGTGATGGAATATTTTGTTTGTGTTTTCAGGAGAGGAAGCCACTGAATAGTGGGGTAAGGATAAAGATAATAGAAGACAGTCAATGAAGAAGAGGCTGAAATGATGACATAGGATGTAAGAATGTGGTAAGCAGAAAACAGATTTGGGGTATGATTAGACGCAGTCATCCAACCTGCAATTAAACACAAATTTTAAAATATTGCAAGACTGTACTAGTTTATGAACAGCTTGTACTTTGAGCAAGTGGAAGATGGGAGGAGATGGAGCAGGAGCAGGGAGTACCTCTTAAGCTTCTCTTATGTACCAGTCCATTCCCCTGAAAGAGAAATTTAACCCGTTTTTACATAGATACAGGTAGAGTGGGAGGAAGGAGAGACGCAGGGACCGAAAGGGAAACCAGTCATGGGAGAGCTGGTATTTAACCACTAGTCCTTCTGGCTTCCAGTCCAAGTTCTTTCCAGTCTAACATACTGCCTCTCTTTTTCTTAATCAAGCATATTTTCTTTCTTTCTTTTTGTCCCCACTGCACAGCTTGCGGGATATTAATTCCATGACCAAGGGTATTGAACTCATGTCCCTTGCAGTGAAAGTTCAGAGTCTTAACCACTGGACCGCAGGGGAAGTCCCACCAGGGAGTTTTCTGAAGGCCTCTGGTGAGTGTGGCAGCAAGATGCCTGTTAGCTTAGAGTAATATCTAGTGCAGCCCCATCTTCAGCAAAAACCATTTTGCCTCTTAACTCAAATATAAGCAACGATCAATAAATATTTAAGGTTATTTTTTGGTTTATAGGAGCTAATTATCTCCTATATCTAATTTTTAATACATTTACCTCCTTGAGAATCTGGCTTGGAAAACCCTGAAAAATCCTTGTGTCCCTCTCCTATAAGGTATAAAATTAAAAGGAAAACCTCTAAGAAGTCATCAGCTTTATTCCAGAGGCACTTACTAGTGTAAAAATTAATCTTTACAGGGATAAGAAAAAAATCATAGCACTCTACTAAGAAGTTAGTTGTAATGACCCTTTTTTTTAAAAAAATGGAAGAGGTCTTACTTTCTAAAGAAACATGTTAAGGACTCTGTTATTCCAAAACTGAACGGTTTCATATGAATATATCTCAGTTTTCTTAAAAGTAGATTCATTTGATTATAGAAAACAACTTGTCCAAAAGTCATCTCTAATCAAATATGTGTGGGTGTTAGTCATTCAAACATATCCCACTCTTTGGGACCCTATGGACTGTTGCGACCTTGTGGATTGTAGCCCGACAGGCTCCTTTGTCCATGGAATTCTCCAGACAAGAATACTGGAGTGGGTTGCCAATCCCTTCTCCAGGGCATCTTCCTGACCCAGGGAGCGAACCCGTGTGTACTGTTTGGCAGGCATACTCTTTATCGCCTGAGCCACCAGGAAATCTTTCTTTACCCCAGAAATCACAATACTCCATTAAAAAGCAACAAAAAACTGTATTCAAAAAAATCTGAAAGCAAGTCAATATTTGTTTCCAGTAGATGGCACTGCAAATCAAGTCTTTATGGGTCTATTACCTATTATTTCTTTGACCAGGATAATTATTTTCTATAATGAGGTCCACTAAAGCAACTTATACAATGAAATTTTCAATTTTACTAGTTGAGCAGATGGGGTTGAGGTTACAATAAAGCTGCATTGTCCAGCGTCCAAACACTGATATTTCTTCTCTATTTAGCAGAGCTGGGATTTATTAAAGTGGTAGATGCATAGAATAAAATCTGTCTACTTGCTTTTACAGGAAACTTACTTTTGATGTGGGATTTTTGTTGCCCACTTTAATTTGTTTAGTCTATGTTATGTTATGAGTCCAAGGGGACATTTTGTACTTCTGCACAGGGTCTGATTCAATCTCACTAAGGCTAGTTAACTTGCAGAGGCGAAACTGAGCAGGACCATAAACCACAACCCTGACTTGTGCTGGTTTTTGGTGTGTGTGTGAGTGTGTGTGTGTGTGTGTGTGTGTGTGTGTGTGTGTGTGTATGGGGCAATAAATACCTTCAGTTATAGAGAATGCAAATAATTCCAGACAACTCCAGCTCTGCCAGAAAAAAATGACACATGGAAATGTTCTAGTGACCGTGGATCAGAGTCTAGTTTTGTATGTAAAAGAATATATGTTTAAAATGTATTTAAAAGCCATTTATAAGAGACATTACACATAATAGAGACTACAACACAGTACATACTATCACATATACAAAGACTCCAGAAGACCGACTGGTGTAAAATAGATGCGAAATAAGTCCTCCCTTGGCTTTCTCCTTTAATGGAGCAGAAGAGGGAAAGGTCAGGCCCTGCTCTGCAGCTCTGGATGAGATCTCTGTCATTTCACCTCCTTGGACTCTTACTTCCCCCACCTCTCAAAAGGACTAGGAGCCAGGCTGCAAGATCTAGAATATTCTGCCTCATGTAAAACAAAACTTACAAGTGGAGTACATAATACTAGGCAGCCCATACAGGTAGCCTCAGAGGTTGGATGTGACTTTCATCATGGTGTTTGTCTTCCTCAGTGAGAAAAGAAGCCATCAATCAAAACGGGCACTTTCACAGTGAAACCATTTCTGTTCTTTAAATCAATGTCCTAGGGGAGTTCAGACATCACTAATTTTTTTTAATACACCCTCCTGTGTTCACTGTTATTTTTCTCTTGTCAAGGAAGCCTGACACTTCTTCAAATTATACAGGAAGCAACAGTGGGGTTCTGGATTTTTAGAAATGGATGAGTAAGTGTTCTGATAGGTGATACCTTTGTGGAGATATCCTCTGATAGGTGCTATCTTTGTGGAATATCATATTCATCACTATGCTCACTTCCCCACTTAAACAATGAGCTCCATCAACCAGACGACTTTTCCGAGTGATTCTCAGCCCAGACACTTCTGTGGGCGAGGGGGCGGGGGATGTGGGGAAACCCATACAGTAATTATAAAGACAAAATCATGATCTAAACAAGGCAGAAATATGACTCAAACAACACTTTACTGCTGGCTAGGAGGGCAAAAAGGCCCTTCCCCTGCAGATCTGTTCATTACTTTTTCCTCTTTGTGACCTCCAGAATTTACACCTTGGCTATTTCTAGTCTGCAGAGATGGTGTTAGGATATTGCAGAAGGCACACTGTAGCTTTGGGTGGAGTAGATGGATAAGCACTTTATTTAGAGTCTGAAAGGACCTTGCAGAACATCTAGTCCAATCCCCTCCCTTTACCCTGGAGAAAAGATGGCTCAGAGAGGTCATTTGAACTTACATAGGTCACAGAGAAAATTAGTGATGAAGCAATGACTTATCATTTGATTTTCATCCCAGGAGCTAGGCGCTGGAACAGAGACAGAGGTAAAGGGTGAAAAATAAGGGAAGAAGTGTCTTCAGATTTCACTCTCAGTGACCTTAAGAGAGTGATGGAAAAACACAGTCTCACCCCAGCTAAGAGACATGTTTAGATCTCAAGCCTCTGGTAAAAAGAAGATTGCATATATTCTTCAAATATTTGTTTATTTTTATTTTTAATCTTTTTTACTTTTTAACTGAAGGATAATTGCTTTTGTTGTTTTCTATCAAACCTCAACATGAATCACAAATATTTGAGAGGCTTTTGGGGGACATTTTTCCACCCTTCTACTTTTATGTTAAGCTAGTTTGTCTAATATCTCAGAGATTCTCTTTGTTAAGGAAGCAAAATGGTTCATTTTCTTTAGGGCATTTCCTTATACAATGATGTCAACATGGAGTAATTATGAGCCAATTGACCAATATTTTTCTTGGTGTGAAGATTAGTGCAACAAGGTTTAAGTAATCATAACCCACTCCAGTGTTCTTGCCTGGAGAATCCCAGGGATGGGGGAGCCTAGTGGGCTGGTGTCTCTGGGGTCGCACAGAGTCGGACACAACTGAAGTGACTTAGCAGCAGCAGCAGCAGCAGCCTTTAGAATAAATAAGATAAATAATGTGCATATAATTTTTGACTCATCTGCAATATTTTTTGTGAAGTCATACTTATAAATGCCCATGAGAAACTTTTCAACTGTTGTTTTTAATCCTAAATATTTTCCAATTAGCAAATATAATTTTAATATTTTATATATTATAGCCTCATTTGTAGGAAAGAATTCCAAAGTCCCTTAGAAGGCATAACTTAGACGTGTAAGTGCATTTTGAAAGTGATATAATTCATGGTTTAACCATTGTTTAGACATGAAATAAGTTATAGTCAGCTGGTGTGAGCAAAAACTTATTTTTGCCAAGATTTTTAGAAAATGTTAACAATTTATAGAGACCTCATGGTGTTTATCATGAGATTTACTTGGTTGAATTTCCTGACTTGGAATGTATTAATATTATGTCTTCTTTACTTTGAAACAGTCCCAGGCTTTATCTTTGGCTAACTCTGCTGGTCCCACTCCCACTTCATCTTTAATAGATTTAGGGTGGATTCTACCCCTGGATACTCACATCCCTAAAGTATCTGCTTCTGAAATAAAAATGAAAGTGGGAAGGTATTGGAATGGGATGAAGGGACCCTTTACTAACAGCAGGTAATCTTGGAACCAATTTCTTTTGTCTCATAGGTGTCCTTGGATAGAGGAATAAAAAGCCAAGTAACGGTCAAGAAGTCACGTGGGAAAAGCAATCTGAAAGCCAAAGTTGGAGAAATTTTACCCTGGACAACGTCGAGAAGATTCTTGGAGGTAACAATGTGACGACCGTTGTGTACTGTGGCTTTATGATTTTATGTCTTAATCGCGATGAGTACAAAAATTTAAACTCCTCCACACTGCTCTGCAGACCCACTGACAAAGTTATGCAAGCCTGTGAGTTCTAAAAATATAAAAAGACTCCATTACTTTGGAGGAACTGTAAGATAAAGTAGAGACAGTTCATCGAGTTGGGGATTAAGTGGTTTTTTTTTTTTGCAATCGTTTTTTATTTTGATGAAATAACGTTCCGTGCATAATAATGACTTAAAACTGGTAAACAAACCCAGAGCCGGCGCAATGGCTGCTGCAGCTCACGTCGCCTCTGCTCTTGGGAGACTAAAAGTGCATCCTCTTTGTAAACTGGAGTCTCCCGGAAGTGCTGGGGGGCCAGGCGAGAGCAGCGATCCTCTGCCCCCTCCCCGGCCCGGGCTCCAGCGCTAGGTTTGAGACCCTCGAGGAAGTGGCGCTGCCGCGGGCGCCCATCACGGCCGCGGGCACCGTGGAGGGCGCAGCACGGGGCGGGGGAGCCGGACGGGCTGGGGAGGGGAGCCGGCCTCACACCTCTCTGCGGCGGATGTTCTGCGCTTCTGCGGCGCGGGAGCAGGTGATGCCAGCGAGGGGAATGGTGGGTCTCCCCTCGCTGTAAGTCCACTTGGGACAGGACCTTCCTCTCACCCCGCCCCTTCTGGGCCAAACTGTGTGTTGAAGGCTCCCGCAGTCGAGAGACCCGGGGTAAAGCCGAGGCCGTCTGGAGTCCTCCTTCAGGATTCCTCGGAACCGCTCATTTAGGAGACATCTCAGGGCACCGAGGGAGGCGGTTTTGGCGGTGCAGGCGGCCGGGTGTGGTTGGAGATGCTCCGCCTTCGGTGACCATCAGGTGAAAGAGGTCGGATGTCCCAAAGAGGTGGGGACCGGGAAGCTGGTCTGGGAAGGAGACGCTGGATGGAGTATGACCTGTTAGTCGCTTGCTCTTCCTTTTTGAGCCTCAGGGGCACTCAGAAGGCGTGACAAGACGAAGGCTCCCTCCAAGAGCTCTCACAAAGACGTGAAGAGACACCACTTGCCCAGGCTGCAAACGCGAGGGCTCTCACCGCCGCGGAAGTCCCCCAGGATCTCCGAGCTCCACTCACTATTTCGGTGCAGGGGCACTCGCGACCGCAAGGCTTGGCCGGAGGAGTTTCCGGGCACATCCCTCTAGTGGCTCTTCTACACCAGCTTGGGTCCCGCCGTCGGGGAGAGGACCCAGCGGTCAAGACCCCTGCCGGTCCCGCGCGCGCTCAAACTTTTGACTTCCTCTCTGCATCCCTGCTCCCTGCCCTGTCCCTCGCCCTTGGGAGCATCCACTTATCCTTCGGGGACCTCACGTGGGGTCCTTGGGGATTAGCTGGGGTGACCGGGCGTGGGAGGGCGGGCGGAGCTGGGAACGCATAGCAGTGTCCGGGGTGAGAGAGCCTCCCGACCCCTGGGCCAGGGGAGGGACACGGAGAGAAAGGTCCGTAGGAAGGAGATGGACACAGAATTGGAAGACTCTGGGGAAGGGGGGAGGGGAGATTTACCCCTCGTGGTAAGAGAGCAAAAACCCTGCCCAAAGTGCTGGTTCTCCATTTCCCGTGGAAATAAATTCTAGCCTCCAGCAAGATCTCCTCGCTCCTCAGTAGAGCAAAGCCCACCTTCGGAAGTTCTCGGTCTGACCCACTCGGGCGTCGCCAGCATTTCCGCACTGGGACATTCCTTTCGGTTTCTGCCCAGCCACCGCTCCCGCCAGGGAGAGCCTCTTTGCCGTCCTCCCACCCCCAGAGCCCCAGGCAAAGTGCCCGCGGTCTCGAACACGCCGCACGGAAACCCTGCCCCGCGCAGGTGCTCCGTCTCTAGTTCACTCCCTCGGTCGCCGAGGGCCACGTTTTCCTCGGGCAGGATTCTCTTCCCGCCCTCCAAGAGCCAGCCTAGGTCAGGTGCCCTTCGCTGTCCCCCAGACCTGGACATCCGGAGACACCGTGGCGACCCTCGTTACCTGCGTCCTGCCGATCTCAGCGGCAAGGCTAGTCCAAACAGCCCTGATTGAATTTCCGACTCCTCTGGGCACGTTTCCCAGGAAAAACCTTTCTCTGGCCCCCTCCCGCTACCCCTAAGGCCTCAGAAAATATTTGAATCTCCATAGAAAAGGCACAGTTTTAAGAGCGGGTGGGGCACAGTGGGCGGGGCCCGGGTCTCGGAGTGGATTGAATTTCTTTCCGCTGGCTACCAGCCATCTGCGGATAAAGCGCAAGTTTGTGCATTTAGTCCACGGTGGGATTGTAAACCGACGAAACCGAAAGTGCCCCGTGAGTTGCGGAGTTCCCTGCAGATGGATTTGCGAAAGCGCCTGTGATGGGAACTTTCTGCAGATCGTGTATGGAGGGAGCTAAAGGGAAAAAGCGAGGGGAGTGGGATGGGGAGGGGCAGTGGGAACGTGGAGTGTTTGTCTTTGAGTGTGTGTGTTGGGGGGTGGCGATGAGCCCAGGCGCGGGGGCGTCCCAGCGCGGGTAGGGGGAAGGGGTGCAACGTCCCTCCGGCTAATTGGCTTAAGACATGCCGCAAGCGCTTGGAAAAGGTCGTTGAAGGAGTTCGCTGAGCACACACACAAAATAATAATCTTAAAAAAGAGTGCCGGGCATGCGCACAGAGAGGATGCCATATTGGAATGAGGCTGTAGTGGGAGTCCGAGCCGCGGAGCGGGCGCGCAAGGGAGGCGGCGGGCGGGGAGCGAGCGAGGCGCAGCGAGCGGGTGAGGCCGGCATCCCCCGCCTCGGCGGCGCCCCGGCCTCTGTCCACGCCGCGGGGAGGAAGAACTTCACCAGGTAGGACCTCGCGCCGGCCGCTGTCCCCGCGCCCAGCCCGCCCCGCGAGGGGACCTCCGGCCCGCAGGTTGAGTGCGCCGGTCAGCTTCTCTTTTTCCAGCTCCGAGAAAAAGGGAAGCTGGATTGGGCTCGGGGGTGGGGGGCCGAAGGAGGGGTTGCAGTGGGAGAGAAGCGAAAGGGCAGGGCTGGAGGAGAAGGCGACAGCTCTGGAGCAGAGCCCCAAACTCCGCGCTGTGCTCCGGGTTGTCATTTTTGCTCCCCCTCGTCCCCTTCCTCCAGGTCCCTTGGCTTCGCAAAGCCCGGCCTCACGGGAGTCTGTCCGTAGTTGGAAAGCGTACTCCTCTCCGGGTGCACAGTGTCCCCTCCTGCCGCCCACCTTCCTCATTTGTGCGCTCATTTTGGCGACGCAGCCGCCCTTGCTACCCCGCGTTGGGGTCTCTTTCTCCCCCCGCCTTTTTTTTGGATGGTGTGTGTGTGTTCGGGGTGGCAGGGTGGTGGTGGTTGGGGGAGATGGTGGGGTGAGGACTGGAGACCAGCCATCAAAGGGATTAAAAATCGTGGACATATTTGGAATCGCCGCCCCCTTAGAAACATTTGCTAGTGTAGCTGAAATGAAATTGTCAGTAGGAGTTTCGGAGCGTGCTCCGGCATGGATGATCTTTTTGTTCTTTTTTTCTTTCTTTTTTCTTTGGCGTTAAAGTCATATCCTGTCCCTTGGGGCTTTCCTGTTGTCTGCTCTCATATAACCTCCTTTCACAATTACTAATCTGATCTGGCTTTGGAGTTTATTATTTTTTAAAAATGTGTGTATTAGCAAAATCCAGAAAAAAAACCCCACCAACCAAAAAACTGCTGTAGGAACTGTTAGATATATTTGTGGATTTTTGATCCGGAGAGGCAGGAGACGATTAGCCGGAGAAGGGAGCCTTAGCCGAGGGAAGTGGTTGATTTGCGGTGGCCAGACGCGCGCCCAGAGCCGCTCCGTTCTGGTGTTTTCTTGGAAGCCGCGGCGGAGGAGTATTTAGAAGCCTTGCCAGTTTCAATATGGCGGGCTAAGGTGGCTTTTAAAAACTGAAAATAAAGATTTTGAGGTGGGAAAAACCCAACCAGAGTTGCCATCTCTTAGTTTAAGCTCTCTTTGGCTACTCTAGTAGCTGCTTTAGCGAATTAAAGGGGAAAAAAAGAAAAGTAATGAGCTGCCCTAGTTTTTTCTGTGGTTAGAATCTGTGTGTGTCCAGTCCATTGCTAAAGGGGAAAGGGGTACATCTGGCCCGGACCGGGGCATCGGAGCAGGACTGCGCTGCGTGCCTTTGAATCAGTGGGCATACCTGTGTGTGCAGTTGGGTGGGAGTGTCCGAGAGATCCGCCCCAGATTCGTGTGTGCGTCTCCGAACCAGACCCTGCCCTGATTTGACGTGACAAACTGCTGACACGTGGTACAAAATGCATAAGGGCAGAGGGAATGATTTATTTCAGCTTTCTAGGAGACCAGTTCTCTTTCTGTCTCTGTACGCAGGATCCTGTGTGGGTAAAGCCGGGTAGGTGCAGCGGTGTGCCGCTTACTTAAAGGACTCAGTATCCAGGGTTTCGGAGGGCAATCAGGCTGCAGACACCGGTGGGGTTGTGTGTGTGTGTGTCTGTGTGTGTGTGCAGGGGGTGCGCCGTACTTAGTGGAGGGCACCGTGTAGTTTGCGCCGCTGCGGGGTAGAAAGTGGGAGTTGGGGGCGGCGGCGTCCGGGGCGTGGTGGGTGGGGTGGAGTGGGGGTGTGTGAAAGTACGTTGGCGGAAGGGCGGGGGCGCACGGCCCTGGCTGCAGAGCGTGGGGTGGAGCGGCGGAGTTGCTTTTGGAGTTGCGCTCTAGGGAAGGTGGGGGATGGGGAGAGCGTTCGCGGAAGAAAGCGCCCTCGTCCTTGTTGGATCGGCGAGCCTTCCAGGCGATCGAGCGGGGATGTTGCCTTGGGGTTGAAGAGGGCGGCGAGGTGCCCGGGAGAGGCCGACTTCGGGGTCCACAGAGGGTCTGAGAGTTTGAGGGCAGAGTCGGAGCTTGTAAGTGGAGCCCGAGGGTAAGCGAGCAAACGGAGTTTCCTTAGCTGGAAGGGGTCCCCGACAGGGGTCGCCAGTGGCCAGGATGCAGCCGCGGAGCGGTGGTCGCGCAGCGCAGCCTGCAGGGTGGACTAGGGGGATGGGGGCCACACGACAGCCGCGCGCCATCCCCGGGGCCAGGTTGGGGCAGGTTCGGGGGACTTTACCTGGGCCCGAGAACCTGATGGCGCGTCTGCTTAGCGCGCCAGGAAGATTTTAAGTCTCAGGATTAAAAAGCGCTGGCCAGGTCTGCAGTTACCACAGTGACGTGGGCTCTGGGCATTCACAGGGGCTTCGAGGAAGGATCGAGGGGGTCGCCTGTCCTACTTGGACGGTCGCCGCGCCATCGGACAGTCTGCCCCCTGCGGCGTCCCCAGGGTAGGGCCTGGGAGCAAGCACTCCCCAAATTGGGGACCCCGCGGCAGATTTCTCCTCCTACTGGGCAATGAAGCTGACCCTTAGGCCCAGAGGCTTTTGCACCCGCGACCCCCTAGCTGAGCGCGCGGCGCGGAGCGTCCCCGGCGCTCCGGTCCTGGGCGTCCCCTCGGCGACTGCCTCCTCGTGGGCTTCGTTCAAGGCGAAGCCAGCCTAAAATGGCTCAGTGCTTGTAAACTGCAGTTTCAGCCGGGAACCCCTCCCCTCGTCCTCCTGACGTCGCTGCTGACAAGCACACAATCCACTCCAACGGCCCGAAACCTGCGATTTTGCACGGAGCTGTGCGGTGGAAGCCAACATACAACCGATTACAAAGAACATTCCCCAGGATTCTCGCGGGGCCCAAGTTTCCCTTCTTGTGGGGAGGAGCGGGCGGAGGGCGGAATGGAGACGAAGTAGGAGCACCGCCGACCCCCTCCTGGAACCTAGACTGGAGACTGTTGCGCGTGAAAAACCTGGGAGGTGCACGGGAGCAGCGGAGGGCGACCTTGCGGAGCGATGATCACTCACTGGGGCGCTCATCCTTGACTGCGTCCGTGGTGTCCGGACGCCGGGAGCCTGGGAAGCCGTTTCCAAACTTCTGGAGACCTGCTTGCAGTTTCGCTTTCGGAATTTTCGGGATCTTCGTGTTTACAGAGTTGGGTGGGATTTCGGGAAGGGCAGGGCGCCCGGGGCTGGCCGCGCGGGTCCTCATCCCTTTCGGCGCAGGAGTGAGGTTGCTCACCCACCCTGGTGTCCCTTGTGTTTCCTCCCTGGACCCCGAGCTCCGGCTCCTCCAGGGTCCGGGACTTCAGGCCCTGCGCTCGCCCCTTGGCTCCGCGTTTTGTCCGCTCCAGCGGCGCATTCCTTGTGGATCCGAGCCCATGGGTGGGAAACTGTCTCGGATGCCCGCAGACCGTGTCCGAATCCAGACCCATCGGCGCCCCCCTGCTACCTTCCCTCATCCCTCCACCCTCGCACCCTTGCCGAGGCACCCAGGGGACCGATTGGCGTGTCTGCACCAAGCAAATGGACCCAGGTTTCATCAGATGAGAGAAAAAGGGAAAACCGGCACAAATTCGGCCCCATTTCCTGGGGAGGCAGTTGGGGGTGGGGAGTGAGCGGGTAAAGGAGGGGAGGGGCGAGGCCTCTTCAGGCGCAAGAAATTGCTGCCTAGGCGCTCCTTGGAGGTAGGAGGTTTGCTACTTTCTCCCTGCAAAGCGTTACATTTGCACACACGCTGCTTCCTCCCTTCGATGAATAAGTACTGTTTCAGATGATTGTCTTAGCTCGTAGCTGGGACCCAGCCGCTGCCTGGAAGGTGAGAAGCATGGACAATACACCCATAGGCACCAGAAACCCTCCAGTCCCATACTCTAGCGCAGGAGACACTCCCTGGCCAGTGGAAACCGCAGCCCACTGGCAGGGCTATTCAGCAACCCTTACGCTAGACAACTCCACCAGTCAGTCTGTTTTGATGTGTGGTGGTCTAGAAGTGCTGGCAGAGACCTGCAGGGCTGACGAGAGTATTTCCCCTTTCCCATTGGATTACCCACACCCTAAATCTCAAACAGGCCATACTCATGGTACCTGAATTTCTCTAATGATGGGAGTAGTTGATCAGAGAGGGCTTTTCCTCTTAATGTTTTCTTGCAGAGATTCTGGACTGATTATGAAGTTATGTCAGCAAGGATGACCACTCATCAGATTCCATTTTGTGTTCTCTGACTGAGGTGGCAGTTTCCACCTTTCTCCCAGAGGACTTGCCAAATCTGAGCAGAAATGGTGGGTGATGGAAACATTGTTCAGAGCAGTTAGAGAATGCGGCATCCCTGGAATTGATACGGGTGCTTTGGGGATACAAGAAGCACAGGCAGTGAAAATGTAGAGAACTTCAAAGTTAAAAGAGGTTGTTGTTTTTTTTTTTAAGTGATTTGAACAAAAAGAGTCAATGTGGAATTTGAATCATCTCCAGTTCTAGTATTAGATACCATTTCTCTTTTAGTATTTCACTTTCTGGGGAACTTTTGGAGTTCCCGTAACAGTGTGGAGGCCATAAAGAAGAACTTGTTAGACTCCCCTGGGGGTCCAGTGGTTCAGATTTTTGTGCTTCCAAATGCTGGGCTCATGGGTTCAATCCTTGATTGGTCAACTAAGACCCCACACACCATGGGGCACAGCCAAAAATAAAATAAAAAATAATTAAGAATTTTTAAAAGTTCTTGCCCCCAAAAGAAATTAGGATCCATAGTGTAAGACACATTTAGTATTATTTTCTGACTGTTCTTAAATTGACATTTCCCTAGTGGCAACTTACTGTTCCCATTCTACAGGTAAGCAAAACTAGTTAGGGAAATTATCTCTGTGATAGCAAACCAATCTGTGCATTTGTAGTGGTGACTTGTGACCTGACAGCTCTGTTTTGTGAGGAGGATTCCTGACAGAGGAGGCCAGGACAGAATCCAGAGGAGACTGGTTTCAGCAATGCTTCTGTCTCGCTGTGTGACTGTGGACCAGTTACTGGTCGTCATTTTTCTGAGAATCAGCTTCCATGTCTAAGATTAAGTCCTTTAAACTAGAAACTCAACTCAAACATCTCCATGGTTCTATTTGGGATAAAAAATGTGTGGTTCAACACATCTGTGCAGATCTGTCCATGTGATTCATCTTTAAGACTCTGGTCTGGGAGGTAGAGTGGACACGTGACTGGCCATCATCACAGAGGATATCTGTGAATGCAGATCCCTGTCCAGAAGTAATGTTATTATTGTTACGTGATACAAGTGCACATGGGGTCATGATTTCACTTAGGGTCTGGAAAAGGAGAGATGTAGAGAAAAACTGAGGCATACCACTGTAGCTTTCCCATATAATCCAGTAATGGCAGGACCCGGGCCAGGTCAGCCTTCCTTCAAATACAGGCCACAGAGAAAACTTTGATTTGAGTTTGCTCTAATAATTCCTAGACTATAAGGGAGCATTCCAAATAGCCCCCTGTACTCCTCCCTCCCACACAAGGTGACTGCTTAGACTTTATCTGATTATAGTCATGATATGTGTGTTTGTGTGTGGCAAGGGGAAGAGGGGATAACTGCAGCCTCCACATAACTCAGCCAGTGAAGGAATCAGAAACCTGACCCTTTGTTTTCCACACCTACTCTTCAGGTTGGGCCACTAGGCAAGTCCTTCCTCTCTTTGTAAGACTGAGAATGTCCTGGGATAGCTCACAGGAAACTTGATCTTGTTGGCTAAGCCAAGCATTCTCTGTTTGGAGGTCAGTGTAAACAAGATGTTTATAGACAGGACAGTGTATTGTAAGAGGAGATACTCAATGTGGAGCTTGCAGTCCAACAGGGAATGAACTGTGCTATGCTTAGTCACTCAGTTGTGTCCGACTCCTTGCGACCCCATGGACTGTAGCCCGCCAAGCTCCTCTGTCCATAGGGATTCTCCAGGCAAGAATACTGGAGTGGGTTGCTGTGCCCTCCTCCAGGGGATCTTCCTGATCTAGGGATTGAGCCTAGGTCTCCCGTATTGCAGGCAGATTCTTTACTGTCTGGACCACCAGGGAAGCATTACCAAATACAATTCTTAAGGTTTGGTTTTGTATGATCAGCCCAGTGGTGTTCTGATTGAAAGGTACCACCCTTTACTCCCTATCTCGTTAGCCTGTAGAGAATTTTAGTTATAATTTTGGCTGTGCCACGTGCCATTCAGGATCTTAGTGCTCCTACCAGGACTTGAACCCACCCCCTGCAGTGGAAGGTCAAAGTCTGAACCACTGGATCATTAGGGAAGTCCCTTGTAGAGAATTTTAAAACATGCTAATACTTCGCTATACATCAGTAGTTAGGGTCGTTCCAGTAGTTAGGGTCGTTCCTGTTACCTGTGATACTCACTATTCAGAAAGTTTTACTTTCTGGTCCTGTAGGTTTCTATTCTTGTGATAAGATGGATGTTTTAGACTTTGATTTAAAGAAAGACTCCATTGTGCTTTCGGGTTCATTCTTTTTGATTTTCTTAAAAAACCAGTGATTCATTTTGGTTGATGCCTTGTATTCAGTGAACTCTATTGTTGGGCAAATCGGAGAAGGCAATGGCACCCCACTCTTGCCTGGAAAATCCCATGGATGGAGGAGCCTGGTAGGCTGCAGTCCATGAGGTCGCTAAGAGTCGGACAGGACTGAGTGACTTCACTTTCACTTTTCACTTTCCTGCATTGGAGAAGGAAATGGCAACCCACTCCAGTGTTCTCCCCTGGAGAATCCCAGGGACAGAGGAGCCTGGTAGGAGGCCGTCTATGGGGTTGCACAGAGTCGGACACGACTGAAGCGACTTAGCAGCAGCAGCAGCAGCAGCAGTGTTGGGCAAATAGCACCAGTGGTCGTGACTGTAAAGAGGGGTTTAGAGCCACAGAGGTGGGGGACGGTGGGATAACTATTATTGTGTGTGTGTGTGTGTTTTTTTTATTTCCCCTGCAGTTTTGTTGGCCCAAGGAAAGATGGTTTTTAAGTGTACTTTCTCCTCAACTGGGCAAGCTGTTTTCTTTTTTTTTTCGTTTTAGTCAAAACTGATATGAACTTCATTATTTTAAGGTACAGTATGAGCATTTGGGAGAAGACAATGGCATCAAACTCTAGTACTCTTGCCTGGAAAAGCCCATGGACAGAGCCTGGTGGGCTGCAGTCCATGGGATCGCTAAGAGTCGGACACAGACATGACTGAGTGACTTCACTTTCACTTTTCACTTTCATGCATTGGAGAAGGAAATGGCAACCCACTCTAGTGATCTTGCCTGGAGAATCCCAGGGATGGGGGAGGCCTGGTGGGCTGCCGTCTATGTGGTTGCACAGAGTTGGACACGACTGAAGTGACTTAGCAGCAGCAGCAGCAGCATGAGCGTTTGAAATGCCGAGTGTAAGTTCTACAAAGCCTCACGTGAAAGGTCATGTAAACAGATGCTTATTTACTTGGCTGTGCTAAGTCTTAGTTGCGGCTTGCAGGCTCTAGTGCCCTGACCAGGGATGGAACTTGGACTCGCTGCATTGAGAGCAAGGAGTCTTAGCCACTGGACCACTGGGGAAGTCCCTGTCATCATTTTAATAAAGGCTGATGGTTCTGGAGCATCTCGTTTTTCTCTGCTCCCCTCTTCTTTGTCCCTTATAGCCCATAGGGCTGTTACTAAGAGACAGCCAACTGTGGGATCAAACCTGCCAGCTCTGGTTTTCTGTGTTCTTTGATGTTCTGCTTGGAGGCAGGAGAAAGGCTCTCAGTGGAGTAAGAGAGTGTTTGGAGCCTTGAGTTTTGGTCCTTACCATTTATTGTCTTTACAACTTTAGCTTAAATATGCTTTCTTTTCCCCAGCCAGCTGCAGAATTCAGACGCCTTCTTCCCCTTTTCCTCCCTGTGCTGTGAACTAGCGCGGCTCTGGGCAGTGTGGCAGACTGTTCGCTCTTGAGTAGCCAGCTGGGCACTTGGGACTAGCCCCATCTCTTGAAAGCTTTTGAATGAAAGCTGTTGGGACCCAGCGTAGACCATGGTGCCTACTTCCTTTTTGAGTCTCTGTTCCGTTTGAGAGGATTGTAGATTGCTCTTTCCTACCACATCCATTCTCAGCTAGGAAGGTTCAGGAAAATCCAGATCTTCAGAAATGTTTGAGCAGGTCGAGAGACTTTTGGAGACCTCTAGAATAGTCCCTGTGTTTTACAGATGAAAACTGTTGCTTTCTGTGGTTAAAAAGGCCCAGAGTACATTCTGCTAAGTGATGGTTACACTGCAGGGTTAAACCAGCTCTTCACAGGACTGGTTACATTTCCCAAGTTCTTTATAACTAAAGTAAATTAGGGTGTTTTCATTGACTTGGCAGTTGGATGGGGCCCAACTTATTATTGTCTTATTTATTCTCCTATTCCTCTAGAGCTTCCCTAGTGACTGAGATGGTAAAGAATCTGCGTGCAGTGAAGGAGACCTGGGTTTGATCCCTGGGACGGGAAGACTTGTTTCTAGTAAATTTCCTTTCTGCATTTAGATCATACCTCTCATGCCATTTGATTGGTGCCTCACTTTATAGATACATATCTGTGGCTTAAAGTCAAAACCTGAAATGCTCTTCAAGTGCATCCCCAGAGCTCAGCAGCCTGGGGTCACATCCTTCAGGGATGGGCTTGCAGAGTCCAAATCAGTTGAAGTATCTGTGCATCTGTCCTCCTTGAAGTCATCCATTCACAAAACCCCCTCAGAAAATTAGGTACTGACGATTAGACGCTTATAGTGGGCTTTCCAGGTGGTGCTAGTGATAAAGAATCCTCTTGCCAATGCAGGACTTAAGAGATGTGGCTGCGATCCCTGGGTCGGGAAGATCCCCTGGAAGAGGGCATGGCAACCCACTCCAGTGTTCTTGCCTGGAGGATCCCATGGACAGAGGAGCCTGGTGGACTATGGTCCATGGGGTCACAAAGAGTCAGGCACGACTGAAGTGACTGCACGCATGCGTGCTCACTGAAGGGGACCCTGTCAGGTGTACTTCTTGCGTTCTAATGACTGTATGTACAGTGCACAGGCTCACTTCCCTAACTGACCCCTGTGCACAGGTGAGTGATGGGGGATGCACGTCTCCTGTAGAATGTGAGGTTACTTAGCTTTGTTACGGGGGCTTCCCAGGTGGCTCAGTGATAAAGAATCCACGTGCCAGTGCAGGAGACTTAAGTGACACGGGTTTGATCTCTGGATTGGGAGGATCCCCTGGAGGAGGAGATGGCAGGCCTCTCAGGGATTTCTTGCCTGGGAAAACTCCCGGGACAGAGGAGCCTGTGGGCTGTGGTCCACGGGGGTTGCGTAGATACTGAGCAGGAGCATGATAACTTTGTTGCAGCCTCGGGATGGTGTTCTTAACTCATCGCTCTTAATATTTGCAGATGGCAGGGAAGTCCTGTGTTTGCAGTTTGTCCAAATTACTAGCACGGAATGTCTGCGTTAATTCTGAACGTCATGCTTTGAGAAGGCCTTACAGCCAAGTTCTTCTGTGTCAATTATTTCTTGTCCGTCATATGCTGACGTAAGAATGGTGTTCACTTTTGTGGCTTGGAAGTCAGTTTCTGGTGTGACAAGCCCTAGAGAGCTACCTTGATGCAAAGACCAAATGTTAAGTCGATTTAATTGCGTCTTTCAAGACCTAGTCTATCTTGATGGGAAATAAGTAGAGAATTGTACATAAATAATTCAAAGGGAGATAGTTAACAAATGAACTTTCAGGAGCGTGGCACAGCTAGTCTGCGATTTGATTGGGTTTTCCTTTCTCTCAAGCAAATAACGTGGAAGGCTGTTACCTTTCTCATTTGCCCATGCTCTTGCTCTTGAGTGGCTGATTTAGCTCTGTCTGGAGTAATACACTTGCTGTTTGATTGGGATGGGAGATTAAGAGGTGACAGTTAAGACTGTGAATCAGAAGACACAATTGGCTACGCTCTGTGTGACAGACTCTAGGTGAGAGTGACGTAAGAGGAAAAACAAATATTGTATATTAACACATGTATGAGGAATCAGGAAAAACAGTACTGATGAAGCTATTTGTAAGGCAAGAATAGAGGTGCAGACGTCGAGAATGGACCTGGAAGATCGGGGGAAGAAGAACGTGGGATGAGTTGGAGAGAATAGCTGTGACGTGTATGTGCTCCTGTGTGTAGAATAGCCAGCTAGTGGGAAGCTACTGTATAACTGGGAGCTCCATTTGGTGCTCTGGGATGACCTAGAGGGGTGGGCTGGCGCGGGATGGGACAGAGGCTCCAGAAGGAGGGCGCATAGCTGATTCACTTTGTTGTACAGCAGAAACTAACGCTACTTGTAAAACAGCTATTCCCCAGCTTAAAAACTTCTTAAAAAAAAAAAGACGACCCGGTTTGCTGTCGTGGGGATCATTGGCTGCCACTGGCCTTGCTATGTACTCTTTGACCACCTCTTACCCTCTACAGATCTAATTTCTTGGGACAGAGGTATGAATTGGGATCTGAGAAGTTAGCATTTCTTATGCTGGGGGAGCTGTTTGTGTCATATTTCAATCTATTTAGAGTGAACTGGATGCAAACTGGTTGCAAAATGGCCAGGAGATTGAGGTCCTAATCAAAGTGTGAACCAAGCTCTGGAGCACATTGCTGATGGCAACGTTTCATGAGATCTTCTGTCCCAAGGAATCAGGTCATCTCCCTGGATTTCGGAATCTTTAGGCCTGCCTCTTCTTGGAGAAACAGTTTTGGCTGGTGAGCATGGGGGAGATGGGCTTAGTCATGCATGGTTAGTAGAGTGATCCGGGTGACCGGATGGGTATAAACAGAAGGAAGCCTTCCTTGATAAGTGCCTGGATACTTAACATCTCTTTTCATCTTCAGAGCCATTTATAAATGTGGTTCTTGCAGATAACACCCGGGATCCCAGGCTGGTATTTGCACGTTGCTTCATAGGAAGGTGGAACCAGTGATTGTTTCAGAGATGAGGTTTGGGTCACAACTTTGTGCCTCCCTTAGAATGCTCTGAGATTTTCCATTTTGATGGAAATGTTTGGGAAGGTCTTGGCTCAGATGAGATGTCCTGTGCTCATTAGGAAATTCCTGGAGTGTGAAATGAGGCCGTTTTCTCTGATTTAGATACGCTAGATTTCCACAGGCAGCCAGAGCCTGTCTGGAATTTCATAAGCTGTCTGTTTAGGCCTTTGCCTTTAATTTTCAACCTGGAGAAGAGTCTTTCTTTGGAGTCACATAAGAAACAGCTGCCAACCATTTCCCCATTTCAGAATGACGAGCTTGAAATGGTAAGCATGTTAATAGGTAGTAAAATTGCCGGTTTCTTAAACTACTTTAAGTGGATCCCTTTGAAAGGGCTAGATAATTGGGTAACTTTAAAAGAGATGCAACATTTCTTTTATTGCTATTCTAGTAACGCTCACTGGAGTAAGGCCTTCGGAGTGCTATGTGTTGTTACTTTGCCTTTTGATGAGTGCAGGTAAGAATGGTTTTTAATGCTAAGTCGCTCAGTCATGTCTGACAACTTGAGACTTCATGGACTGTAACCCACCAGGCTCCTCTGTCCATGGCATTTCCCAGGCAAGAATACTGGAGTGGATGGCCATTTTCTTCTCATCGTCTTGACCCAGAGATTGAACCTGTGTCTCCTGCACTGGCAGGTCGATTCTTTATGCACTGAACCATTGGGAAAGCTTCATTCATGGGCTTCCCTGATCCCTCAGTGGTGAAGAATCTGCCTGCCAGTGCAGGAGACAAAGGTTTGATCCTTGGGTTGGGAAGGTCCTCAGGAGTGGGAAATGGCAACTCACTCTAGTATTTTTGCCTGGGAAATTCCATGGAGAGAGGAAGAAGCCTGGTGGGCTTCTCTCCACGGGATTGGAGAGAGTCAGACACAACTTAGCAACTGAACAGTAACAACAAACCGAGCGGAGATTTTTTTTGGCTGTGGGGGGTAAGGGTGGAGAAACCAGAGACAGCATTTGACATTATTATTATTATTTTTTAAGGAATTTATTTAGTGAGTTATTTTTGACTGTGCTGGGTCCTCACTGCTGCGCGCGGGCTTTTTCTCTGCGGGGGGCTGCTGTTTGGCCGTGCTGCTCGGGCTTCTCTCGTTGCAGAGCACAGACTTGGGGATTTGTAGCACACGGGCTCCGTGAGCCGTGGCTCCTGGGCTCTAGAGCGCAGGCTCAATACTTGCGGCACCGACTTAGCTGCTCCGAAGCATGTGGTATCTTCTCGGATCAGGGATCAAACCTGTGTCTCCTTCTTGGCAGGTAGATATTTCACCAGAGTCACTAGGGAAGCCCCCTGCCCCATTTTGGGCCTTATTGATAGGCTTTCAGATAAAAACAGTGCACACCCGGAATTCTAGAGGACCACCCAGTCATCTTCATTACAAGCGTATTACTAAGGAGCACGGTTTTGGGTGTGTTTATTGGGGTTGGCTGTGTATCAGGGGACCCTCAGATGGAGGGGTGGAAACCACGCAGCTGGTTTCTCTCTGAAGTAGTCGTCTGTAGCTGACAGCAGAACCAGGAGGGCACAGCTTTTGGTGGAGAAGGCGGGCTGAGCTCATTCACTCGGCAAACTTCTCACCGGCCAGAACGCAGTGGCATGACCACATCCAACTTTTAGGATGGTCCAGAAATGTTTATTTTGGGTAACCAGTTCCTCCTCCCTGCAGACAAAGCAGAAAATGGAGATTTGGTGGGGAGGGGCTCTCTGGTGCCCAGTCCTTTCTCCCTGTGTGTAGGCTCCGGCACTTTCTGTCCATAGTAGAGTCCCTTGTGATGATCAGGTCATGTGTCTGGGGTTCCCAGCCCGGCAGTACCATTGTCACCCCTCTATAAATCTGCCTTAATGGCCCCAAGTTCAGTGATTGCTGAACTGAGTGGAGGATGTGTGAGTAGTAGTCATAGTTCCTATTTTGCTGACTCATAAATAAAGGAAAGTTGGTGCATGGAACCATAGCCTTGTATGTGTAAAAATTTAATAGATGGTAAAGAGAGGCTGTTAAAAACCCAATGGGGTAGGAACGGATTATTAACTGCTTCACAGTTGGGGAGGACATTTTAGGAATGTAAGTTTTAGAAGACATAAAGTAGATCGATGGGTCAGACTAAGTTGAAAATGACTGTGTGTTCCATACATGTATCAGAAGGTAGAGAATTAAGGGGAGAATTAAGGGAAAATGTCTGCAAGGGTTTTGTGGGATAAGATACGCAGGGCTCTTAAAAATCCATTAAAAATACCAACAAAGTTAAAATGTGGGAAAGAGCTGAGATGTCATGGTAGAATTGCAAATTATGATGCCCATAATAATGAAAAATTAAAAATCAAAATAATGGCCATCAGTGGGAGAGGGATAGCAAATAACTAATGTATTCATATTGTAATACAAATCATACAATCATTTAAAGTCATGTTTTCAGAGAAGTTTAATGATGTGGGAGACATGCTTTCTAGGTGATATTAAATGGAAACAAATTACAATTCTAAATTCTATATGAAAAAAAAACCCATGGAGAAGTATCTGGAGGAGACACTATAAATACAAAAGAGATTGTCCCTGAGTGTTAGAATTACAAGTGATTTTAGTTTGTCCGTTTTTAATTGTATTTTACAAGACTTGTGCAGAAAGTGGAAAGGGAAAAAAGTAAACATTGCAAAAAAGCAAATGGTGACATGTCATTTACCAAAATAAATAAATCTTGCAGCTCCCTGAGTAGAAAAGACTTGTTACTTTTCCTGACAGAACAATGTGGAGTTTTGGTATAAATGTTGTTGCTCTTGACTTCTATTTAAAATGATGGGTCTGGTTCATTAAAGTTGAACTTATTTTACAGTCGCTGATTACAGCATGTAGTTAGACGCAGACAGAGTTGAATCAATAGGAATCTTAAAAACTTGAGCAGACTTTTTCCTCCTTTAATAAGGGCATAGAAGCTACTGGTGATATTTGACTAATTTACTAGTAGTTAGGTTCATAGACTTTTCCTTGCATAAAAGCTGTGCCTGATTACAATTTTGAGGTGGAATGATTTTCTTTAATTTGTAGATGAATGAAAGAATCTGTAATCTTAGTGGCATAACTTAGCTGCTAAGATTGCTTCTCTTTGAAATTGTTTTGGTATAAAAACAGCAGATTCGCTAAAAACCTACTACTTTAAGAAGATTGCTATGAAAGATTTTGAAATATTATGGAGAAACTGTTCAGTCTGCTTTTGAAGTTCTAAGTTTTAAGATTCTTATGCTCTTTAAACTAGTTTGCTATATATTAAAACTACTAAGAGAGGCAAGAATTGGTGCTGATTTAGGGCATATTCCAAACTCATATATCATAAACTTCTGCTTACCAAGGCAGTGGTCTGGATGTTCAGTATGGCAGCTGCTAATCACATATGGCTTTTAAATAGATATGAATGCATGCTCAGTTGCTAAGTCACGTTTGACTCTTTGTGACCCCAAGCCTGCCAGGCTCCTCTGTCCATGAGATTCTCCAAGCAAGAATACTGGAGTGGGTTGCCATTTTCTTCTCCAGATTTAAATAGATATAAAAAGGAATATCACTCAGCCATGAAAAAGAATGAAAAGTTTGCCATTTGAGCAACATGGATGCACCTGGAAGGTATTATGCTTAGGGAAATATGTCAGACAGAGGAAGACAAATGCTATATGTTATCACATATATGGAATTTAAAAAAATATAACAAAGTTATATAATAAAACAGAAGCAGACTCACAGACATAGAGAACAAACTAGTGGTTATCAGTGGGGAGAGGATGCGGGAGGGGCAAGTTAGGAGTAGGGGCTTAAGAGATATAAAATCAGTTCAGTTCAGTCGCTCAGTCGTGTCCGACTCTTTGCGATCCCATGAATCGCAGCACGCCAGGCCTCCCTGTCCATCACCAACTCCCTGAGTTCACTCAGACTCAAGTCTATCAAGTCGGTGATGCCACCCAGCCATCTCATCCTCTGTCATCGCCTTTTCCTCCTGCCCCCAATCCCTCCCAGCATCAGAGTCTTTTCCAATGAGTCAACTCTTCATATGAGATGGCCAGAGTACTGGAGTTTCAGCTTTAGCATCATTCCTTCCAAAGAAATCCCAGGGTTGATCTCCTTCAGAATGGACTGGTTGGATCTCCTTACAGTCCAAGGGACTCTCAAGAGTCTTCTCCAACACCACAGTTCAAAAGCATCGATTCTTTGGCACTCAGCTTTCTTCACAGTCCAACTCTCACATCCATACATGACCACAGGAAAAACCATAGCCTTGACTAGATGCACCTTTGTTGGCAAAATAATGTCTCTGCTTTTGAATATACTATCTAGGTTGGTCATAACTTTTCTTCCAAGGAGTAAGCGTCTTTTAATTTCATGGCTGCAGTCACCATCTGCAGTGGTTTTGGAGCCCCCCAAAATAAAGTCTGACACTGTTTCTCCATCTATTTCCCATGAAGTGATGGGACCAGATGCCATGATCTTCATTTTCTGAATGTTGAGCTTTAGGCCAACCTTTTCACTCTCCTCTTTCACTTTCATCAAAAGGCTCTTTAGTTCCTCTTCACTTTGTGCCATAAGGGTGGTGTCATCTGCATATCTGAGGTTACTGATATTTCTCCCAGCAATCTTGATTCCAGCTTGTGTTTCTTCCAGTCCAGCGCTTCTCATGATGTGCTCTGCATAGAAGTTAAATAAGCAGGGTGACAATATACAGCCTTGACATACTCCTTTTCCTATTTGGAACTAGTCTGTTGTTCCATGTCTAGTTCTAACTGTTGCTTCCTGACCTGCATACAGATTCCTCAAGAGGCAGGTCAGGTGGTCTGGTATTCCTACCTCTTTCAGAACTTTCCACAGTTTATTGTGATCCACATAGTCAAAGGCTTTGGTATAGTCAAGAAAGCAGAAATAAATGTTTTTCTCAAATTCTTTTGTTTTATTCCATGATCCAGCAGATGTTGGCAATTTGATCTCTGGTTCCTCTGCCTTTTCTTAAACCAGCTTTAACATCTGGAAGTTCACGGTTCACGTATTACTGAAGCCTGGCTTGGAGAATTTTGAGCATTACTTTACTAGTGTGTGAGATGAGTGCAGTTGTATGGTAGTTTGAGCATTTTTGGCATTGCCTTTCTTTGGGACTGGATTGAAAACTGACCTTTTCCAGTCCTGTGGCCACTGCTGAGTTTTCCAAATTTGCTGGCATATGGAGTGCAGCACTTTCACAGCATCATCTTTCAGGATTTGAAATAGCTCAACTCCATCACCTCCACTAGTTTTGTTCGTAGTGATGCTTTCTAAGGCCCACTTGACTTCACATTCCAGGATGTCTGGCTCTAGGTGATTGGTCATACCATTGTGATTATCTTGGTCATGAAGATCTTTTTTGTACAGTTCTTCTGTGTATTCTTGCCACCTCTTCTTAATATCTTCTGCTTCTGTTAGGTCCATGCCATTTCTGTCCTTTATGAGCCCATCTTTGCATGAAATACAAAGATACAAGATACTAGGTATCTTCTCTTAATTCATCCTGCAGGAAGAGTTCAGTTCAGTTCAGTCACTCAGTCGTGTCCGACTCTTTGTGACCCCATGAATCTCAGCACGCCAGGCCTCCCTGTTGTTCATCACCATCTCTCGGAGTTCACTCAGACTCAACGTCCATTGAGTCCGTGATGCCATCCAGCCATCTCATCCTCGATCGTCCCCTTCTCCTGCCCCCAATCCCTCCCAGCATCAGAGTCTTTTCCATTGAGTCAACTCTTCGCATGAGGTGGCCAGAGTACTGGAGTTTCAGCTTTAGCATCATTCCTTCCAAAGAATACCCAGGACTGATCTCCTCTAGAATGGACTGGTTGGATCTCCTTGCAGTCCAAGGGACTCTCAAGAGTCTTCTCCAACACCACAGTTCAAACGCATCAATTCTTTGGCACTCAGCCTTCCTTACAGTCCAACTCTGACATCCATACATGACCACAGGAAAAACCATAGCCTTGACTAGACGGACCTTAGTCGGCAAAGTAATGTCTCTGCTTTTGAATATACTATCTAGGTTGGTCATAACTTTTCTTCCAAGGAATAAGTGTCTTTTAATTTCATGGCTGCAGTCACCATCTGCAGTGGTTTTGGAGCCCCCCAAAATAAAGTCTGACACCGTTTCCACTGTTTCCCTATCTATTTGCCATGAAGTGATGGGACTGAATGCCATGATTTTCGTTTTTGAATGCTGAGCTTTAAGCCAACTTTTTCACTCTCCTCTTTCACTTTCATCAAGAGGCTTTTAGTTCCTCTTCACTTTCTGCCATAAGGGTGGTGTCATCTGCATATCTGAGGTTATTGATATTTCTCCCGGCAATCTTGATTCCAGCAGGAAGAGTTACCTAAGGGAAACCAAAAGATACAAAATACTAGGTAGTAATTTCTCAGTTTTTTCTTAATCAGGTGATGCCCTATCACTCAGCATGTTCTTATTTTCTATTTCCATTCAGTCTCTCCCTGTCTGTCCATCTATCTGGCATGCAGCTGCCCTGATGATTTTTCTGAAACAAACCCATCGTTTAGCTTCCTAGAAGGAAGCCCTGCTGGCCCACTTCTGCCTGCAGAGTGAAGTGGAAGGATCGGGTCCCTATTTTGGCAAACCAGCCCTGGCTGGCTGACTCTTACTAATGATGGCACCTGGGTATTTCACTGGCTGTGAAGTACATAAACCAGATTGTAGGATTTTGTGAGAATCGGCTGTAATTTTGCCTGTTTTCCCACCAATTCTAGCAGAACACAAGTGTGGAATCACCATCTTATTACAGGAAAAGTGCAGTTGGTCAGAAAGCACATTATTGGCATGCAGTGATGCTTTGTCTGATTTTGGTAACAAATCACTTTTGAGACACCAGTTACCTTCCCTGTGTGTGAGGATGCTGAGGCCTGGGCAGGGGATGGGGGTGGGTGCGGTTCCTGCTTCATAGCTTCCAACGAGAGAGGAGGGAGAAGGTGAATCGAGCAGTGTCTTACTAATGCCGCCAAGGTAGATTTGGAGTTTGAAATGGCAATTTTGTTGAGTGAATGACAATTCTGTTGATTGATGGAAAATGTGTCCATCTTACTGGTGATGATGACCTGGAGAAAGTGGATGCTTTTGCTGTGCTGTGACCTTGTGTTGACCTTGTGTGGGCATGTGCTCTTCAGTCTTCAGTCCTGGTATTTTCTGTTGCTAACGTGACGTCACACCCTGCATGTTGCGATGAAATGGTGGCCGCTTTGATGGGCTGTGGTCAGTGTCGGAGAGTTCAGAAATTCGTGGTTGCGATTACCGTGCTCTGACTTCTGCTGTTGGTCTCCCTTAGGTAACTCTTCCTGCAGGATGAATTAAGAGAAGACGATCTCAGCCGTTAAGAATGGAGGGCAGTGTGTCAGTCTCCAGCATGCAGGACCCTTCATCCTCACCCTTGGAAAAGCACCAGAGCTCCGCTGATCGTAATGGAGATCTTGATTCAGGTGCGATTTTGTTTCTTAAACGAGTTTGGCCCTTTGAGGTCTTGATCGGTATTTTCCTGAGAATGTTTAGAAAACATTGGGGCACATTCTGAGGCTTTACATAGTACTTGTTCTGAGATCTGCAGGGATATTTATAAGCATATAGAAGCTTGAAAATTAACGGAAAATTGGGTTCAAAATACTAGACAGAGCAGGCTAGGTTATAATAAGGTGACATGTCACTTCAAAATCTCAATGGCTCTGTGATCCAGCAGTCCCCATCCTGGGCGTATATCTGGACAAAACTGTAGATAAATGCACCCCACTGTTGGTGCAGCACTGTTTACAGCAGTGAAGATGTGGAAGTAGCCTAAGGTCCATCGACAGATGAATAGATTAAGAAGATGTGGTACCTAGATGCAAATAGACTCTTAGCCACAAAAAGAATGAAATAACTGCCGTTTGCAGCAACATGCATGAATCTAGAGATTGGTTATCATACTAAGTGAAGGCAGTCAGAGAAAGACAAATATCATATTATATCACTTATATATGGAATTAAAAAATAGTAAAATTGAACTTACTTACAAAGCAAAGGCACTCACAGACATAGAAAACAAGCTTAAGTTGATCCCTCTTGGATAAGGTAGGAGGCTGGGATTAACATACACTCACTGCTATGTATATAATAGACAGAACAACATCCTGTTGTATAGAGCAGAGAGTCCTCTGCTCAATATTCTGTAATAAGCCATAATGGGAAAGAATCTGATAAAGTATATATATGTGTGGGGTGTGTGTGTTTGTGTGTGTGTGTGTGTGTAACTGGGTCACTTTGCTGTACACCTGAGGTGAACACAACATTGCAAACCAGCTGTGCTCCAACAGAAAATAAAACCTCAGCAGCGTAACACAGTAAGTGCTTATCAATCGGCCGTGTCGTTTGAGCAGGGCCAGTGGAGGCTCCCACACCCTCTTTAGGGCTGCCATCTCTCCACGGCGCTCCGAGGTCTGTCCTCACTGGGGTGAGCCGGGCTGAAGGGGCTTGAACCAGCACTTAAGCACTCGAGCCCAGAGGAGGACACCTTTGCTCCCAATCTCTTGACTAGAACTAGTCGTGGATTGCTGCTGCTGCAAGGGAGGCGACCAAGTAAAATTGTCTCCCATGTGCCCAGAAAGAGAGGGCCAGGGTGATCTGCCCAGTTGTCGAATGCCCTTTCTCAAGACGCTTTCCCCCCTTTTTTTTTTTTTTTGGCTGTACCTCGAGGCTTGAGGGATCCTAGTTCCCTTATCAGGGACTGAACCTGGAGCACGGCAGTAAAAGTATCAAGTCCTAAAGAGCATAATGTGAAAGATATTTGGGTTCTGTGAGTTTGTGCTAAAATATTTCTCCTTTTAAGAAATCCCAAACAAAGCAATGGATATCTCTGATTGAATTTTCTATTTAACCAGTGAATTTATACATGCATCTTTTTCTAACTACTGATGTAATAAAGAGTTTATTTTAAAAAGATAATTTTTTAAAAAATAAAGGTTTGTGATATTTACATAACAGCAACTTTAATAAGGACAGCTCAGCTCTGAATCATAAACATTGCTCTGGAGAATTCATTAAAAATGACCATTAACTTCTGGGAGATTTGACCTCCATCTGAAAAGTTACAAGATGTGTCTTTGCATTTTAATGAAACCATGAGTCTTGACATGGTTGCTCTTGGGTGTTTGTGTAGTTGGGGGTCCCCCACCCTCACTCCCAGTTGCTGCAGTTTCCTGCTTGATGATCCACTTTTGCTATGAAAACTTCAGCTTCACACAGAGGACTCTCTGTCTCATGAAAAGCTTTTTATTTTTCATTTTGCCTCATTTTAAGGAAGGCTCAAATCGTAGTTGGGGCCCAGGACACTCGAGTCCCCTCAGTGAAACTGTTGTTCAGTTGCTAAGTTGTGTCTGAGTCTTTGTGACCCCGTGGACTGCAGCACGCCAGGCTCCTCTGTCTTCACTATCTCCTGGAGTTTGCTCAAATTCATGTCCACTGAGTCGGTGGAATCAGTGACGTTATCCAACCATCTCATCCTCTGCCGTCCCATTCTTCTTTTGCCTTCTGTTTTTTCCAGCATCAAGGTCTTTTCTAATGAGTCAGCTCTTTGAATCAGGTGGCCGAAGTATTGGAGCTTCAGCTTCAGCAACGGTGCTTCCAAAGAATGTTCAGGGTTACCATGTAAAATTCTCTCCTCCTCCCAGGGGCCCTTAGGCCATCCCCAGGATAAGCCCCACGGATGCTCCGAGGCCTCCCCAGCAGACAGCCTGGGCAGCTCTGGTACGGGGCTCAGAGAAGGAAGCTGGGTCGGGATTGGATTCCTGGAACTCTCCATTTCTTCAGTTGCAGTGATGAAAGCAGGCAAAACTGTGCTGATGGAGATTCCTTGACATTCTTTTTTCAGACCAGCTCAATGTAATTTGCTGATGAAGCCTGCAGGTAGAGTGGCATTGCACATTCAGACAGGGCAAGCCACTGAGGGAAAGAATTATGCTGGAAATGTGGCTCTCACAGAGTCGGAGATGACTGAAGCGACTTAGCAGCAGCAGCAGTGGGCTTGATATATATATATTTTTTTGTATTAGGGGTATACCAAGACGGGTGGGTCATGGTGGAGAGGTCTGACAGAATGTGGTCCACTGGAGAAGGTAATGGCAAACCACTTTAGCATTCTTGCCTTGAGAACCTCATGAACAGTATGAAAAGGCAAAATGATAGAATACTGAAAGAGGTACTCTCCAGGTCAGTAGGTGCCCAATATGCTACTAGAGGTCAGCTACTAGAGGTCAGTGGAGAAACAACTCCAGAAAGAATGAAGGAATGGAGCCGAGTCCCTTGGACTGCAAGGAGATCCAACCAGTCCATTCTGAAGGAGATCAACCATGGAATTTCTTTGGAAGGAATGAGGCTAAAGCTGAAACTCCAGTACTTTGGCCACCTCATGCGAAGAGTTGACTCACTGGAAAAGACTCTGATGCTGGGAGGGATTGGGGGCAGGAGAAGGGGACGATCGAGGATGAGATGGCTGGATGGCATCACTGACTCGATGGACGCGAGTCTGAGTGAACTCCGGGAGTTGGTGATGGACAGGGAGGCCTGGTGTGCTGCGATTCATGGGGTTGCAGAGTCGAACTCGACTGAGTGACTGAACTGAACTGAACTGAATGTGAATAGTTGGACATGACTTTGCTACTGAACGACAACAACAACCGAGTTCCATGGGCTCTGCTATTTGGGAAGGAAAGGAATCAACATTCTTCGTAGAAAATTCCAGATCTCTTACTCTTCCTGCTGGGGACTGGTTCAGTGTGACTCAATAATATTCCCCCTCCTCCTCTTTTAGAGTCTCTTTGAACAGTTGTTGCCTCCCTAACTAGGAGAATGGGGTGTATTTCTTTTTTTTTCTGGAAAGTCTGTCTGGCCTTCTTGGGGTCTGAAAGCTGAGACAGCCTTGAGGGCCTTGTGTTGTCCCCTGCCCAGGTACAGTCCTGCATCCGTGAACTCAGGCCTAGGATGGATGTTGGCTAGTCCTTGCTGCGTTCATCCATGCCTTGTGTCTGTTCAGTGTGCTTACGGTGGCTGTTGTTCAGAGGCTGAGTCTCGTCTGACTCTGTGATCCCAGGCACTGCAGCACGTCAGGCTTCCCTGTCTTCCACCATCTCCTGGAGTTTTGCTCAAACTCATGCCCATTGAGTTGGTGAGGCCATCCAGCCATCTCATCCTCTGTCACCCCTTTTTCCTTTTCCCTCAATCTTTCCCAGCATCAGGGTCTTTTCCAATGAGTCGGCTCGTTGCAACAGTAGAACTGTTTTCTAAACCTTGTGATCCTAGGGACTATCAGCAGTTAGAATGATAAAGATTGAGTGTCTTCTTCCTTTCTCTTGCCACTTAAATATCTAGCTCACAAGAAGGTGCCCTGTAAGATTTCACTTACTATAAACCTGCTGGTTTTCTGTTCCTTGACTGAATACTGGAAATAGGTTTAATATTTCGCTTGCAAAGGACTTCATTGGCAGCCCACTAGTTAAGACTCTGTGTAGGGGCCACAGGTTCGATTCCTGGTTGGGCAACTAAGATTCCATGTTTCATGGCCTCCCCCCAAATTTTTTTTTCCCTTGCAAAGTTAGTCTTATTTCAGATGATAATATTCTACAACCCAAGATCTGACCCCTTAAAAAAGATGGGTGAGTCCTGTGTTGATTCCATTTTTCACTGTAAAGTTGTCTGCGCGTCCACTTTTCAGTAAAGTGTTCAGTATTTTTCTAGTTAATAGGAGTGATTCTGGTCACATACCCAGCATTCTGTATTCTAGAAATGGATCACCACCAATAAACGCTCCTTTCTTTTAAATCATGACATTTCCGTAGTAGCTCGTCATAGTCTGTTTGCATTACATCATGGGGAATGCCTCCCACCGGTTCTTGTGCAGAGAAGAGAGATTGTCTATAGAGTTTCCTTGATAAAACATGGATGGGTTTAAGAGGTTTATGAATCAGCTGTAAATATTTGCTGTGGGTTTATGAGACCTCCACTCATAAACTTTGTGTGTTTATCTGTTGCTCTTTGAAATGTCTTTAAAGAATCAGCTGCTCAGGGCATAGGTGGCTGAGGAGGTGCCACTGCTACAATTTCCAAGAGGCCGTCTTGTGGGTAATCTTCAACTTTGTGCATGATTTTGTTGTTAAAACAGCATTGTTGTTCAGTCACTTAGTCGTGTCCAACTCTTTGTGACCCCATGAAGACCTACAAGACCTTCCAAAACAGCATACTTAAGAGTTAACAGCACTGAAGTCTGGCTCTTGGGTGCTTTTTAAAGTATTTATTTAAAGACTTTTTTTTTTTTTTTGGATGTGGACCATTTTAAAATTCTTTATTGAATTTGTTACAGTACTGCCTCTGTTTTATGCTTTGATTTTTTTTTTTTTTTTTTGGCCCTGAGGCACGCAGAATCTTAGCTTCCCAACCAGGGATGGAACCCACACTCTCTGCTTTGGAAGGGAAGATTCTTAATCATTGAGCTCTAGGGGAGTCCCTCAGAAATTTGTTTAGATGATAGAGAGTGCCTGTGCTTTCCCGAGCGCTGATCTCACTGATCAGGAGGGGCCCAGTAATACCTTTTCTTTTCTTGATTGATGGGGATGAATGCCTGGGTGAGCGCCAGAGCGGCTGTGGCCTGTTTTCGTGGGAGAGGAGAGTGGAAATGTAGCTTGTAATGAATTCACATTGGGCAGAAGCAGCCTTTCTGGTGACGGTGTAGGTGAGAATCTTATGGAGGATCAGGAGTTCTGGGGAGTGGGTTCAGAGTTGAACTTGAGATTAAGCCCTGGCTGTGGTTTCTCTGGAAAAGGCAGTGGCACCCCCACTCCAGTACTCTTGCCTGGAAAATCCCATGGATGGAGGAGCCTGGTGGGCTGCAGCCCATGGGGTCGCTAAGAGTCGGACCCGACTGAGCGACTTCACTTTTCACTTTTCACTTTCATGCATTGGAGAAGGAAATGGCAACCCACTCCAGTGTTCTTGCCTGGAGAATCTCAGGGACGGGGGAGCCTTGTGGGCTGCAGTCTGTGGGGTCGCACAGAGTCGGACACTACTGAAGCAACTTAGCAGCAGCAGTGGTTTCCCTGCCGCTTCCAGGGACCGGAGCTGTCAGGTCTCCTCTGGTTCTGACGCGGGTTCCTTAGGGTCAGGCCTGGACAGCACGCTAAGTGTCTGGATGGTGATCCCAGCCTCCTAATCTGTGCCACCTTCCTGTTCTGTGTTCACAGGTCCATCTGTCCCTGCCCTGCAGATAAGTTCACCAGTACCATTTTTCTAGATTCCACATATATGCCTTAATAGACGGTATTTGTTTTTCTCTTTCTGACTTTTTTTCACTCTGTGACAGATTCTAGGTCCATCTGCATCTCTACAAATAACCCCCTTGCTCCTCTTTAATGGCTGAGTAATATTCGATTGTATCGCATCTTCATCCATTGGTCTGCTGATGGATATCTGGGTGGCTCAGTGGTAAAGAGCCCGACTGCCAAAGCAGGAGCTGCAGGAGACCATCTGACCCCTGGGTAGGGAGGATCCTCTGGAGGAGGAGACGGCAACCCTCTCCAGGGTTCTTGCTGCGAAATCCCATGGACAAAGGGGCCTGGCGGGCTGCAGTCCATGGGATCGCAAAGAGTCAGACCTGACTGAGCGTACATAGACACACTCTAGGTTGCTTCTGTGTCTCTTCCCAGTCTTCTGTTTCTAAAACTAGCAAATGGGAACTTTGAAAAAGAATTCAACAGTGCTCTTGTACACGTTGAATTTGTTCCTCTCTTGCACCAAAGAGTTTCTGATTTTCATGGAAGGCCAGTGCCTTTCCATTCTTCTTGCTAGTATTGATTTTTCTTTTTTCTTTTTTGGTTTGGTTTTTGAGTGTTTTTTTAAACGTTAAAAATTTTCATTTATTCTTGCTCTTTCCACAGAAGAAGGCTCCAGTTTGGAGGAGACTGGCTTTAACTGGGGGAGTACTTGGAAGAGACAGGAGCCAGTGCAGCCCCACATACATCCTTCAAACACGTAAGTGATGGGGACGTCCCTTCTTCTGGTTTGCGATTGGGATGTGGGAGATGCCAAACCTGTTTTGCGAAAGGGAATAACAAGGAAAGATAAATTTGGCCAAGATTTATACCTTGGAGAAAGGAATGGCTGCCCACTCCAGTATTCTTGCTCTGGAGAATTGCATGGACAGAGGAGTCCATGGGTTCGCACAGAATAGGACACATCTGAGCGACTCACAGTTTCTTAGAAATACGTAGGAGATGAGGAAGTGAGTGGCGGGGGTGAGCCTTGCTCTGATCCTGCCCAGGCCAAGTGCTCACGGGTTTCAGCCTTGTTTTGAGCCTCAAAAAGCCAGAGCAGAAGGCTGTGTTCCCGTCGGGGACGGAGACAGGTAAGGTTGATGTGAGCAAATAAAAGCAACTAGGCAAGTAGGTGTTATGAATCGTGTCTTCTTAGGAGGCATAAGGACTGTATATTTTAATTTTCCGTTGATATTTTTACTTTGAAAGGACACCTAAAAAGCCATCTAGCCATTTGTGGACAGATGAGCCTAATTATAGGAAACACCAGAAGTATTCAGGAAATATTTGGATCAAACCAAAAAATCACTCTCATCAATGCTTTTTTGCACAGTGCAACTAGTGTGCCAAGCAGAGGGCAAATCCCAGGAAGTTAAAAAAAATGTTTTTATCCAGTGTTTGCTTAGATAGAAGATTTTGGTGCTGCATCATTAGCAAGAAAAGAGTAACTTTCTAGGATCCAAGTTCCTGGGTTTTACTCTTTGCTTTACTGGAAATGAAAGTTTAATAATGAGAGACATTCCCTCCCCCAACCCCTCTCCATACCAGGCTTCCCAAGGCAGAGATTGAGCCATCATGAACAAATTGGGAGACTTTCTCTACCTGGTCTTCCCTCTGGCTCTTTTGCTAAATTAGGAAAACACTTTATTTTAATGCAACATTTTATTCTTTTTGGAGGTGAAGTGTTCTTAGTTTAAGACCTTATTAAACTTGCATGACCTCGTTAAAGGTGGATTGCATTCCTGATTGCTTTTTAACACTGACACTTAGATTGTTATAATTACTGGCTTATTATGAATGGGATTGTGGCCATTTAGTGAAACCAGCAGGCAAATATTAAAACATAACAAAACTAAAACTCGCCTATACCAAGTGGTTTCCGTTTGCCGAAGCCGTTGTAACGTGAGCCTTGTCTGGTGCCAGAAGGACTGGTGCCAGGCACTTTAGGAATGAGGTAGATCTTCCTTGGAAGCTCAGTGGTAAAGAAACTGCCTACCAATATAGAAGATGTGGGTTCTGTCCTTGGTTTGGGAAGATCCCCTGGAGAAGGAATTCTCCAGGATTCTTGCTGAGGAATCTCATGGACAGAGGATCCTGGTGGAGCCTGGCGGGCTCTAGTCCATGGGATCACCAAGAGTCGGACATGACTTAGCAACTAAATAACAATTAATCGACAGCTTTTTCCTTCCTTTCTGTACCGGGAAGTTACCAGTATTTCTGTATGAAGTCAGTGCTGTTCTCTTTCCTCCAGTCTGTTCCCCTCCCTCCTTTCAGTCATGGTATAGTGTCCTGTACTGCAGAGGACCCATGGGTGAACAGTTTATAATCCCATCATCTCTTTGCTCAGCAGATACTCAGGGACATCCAATGTGCTTGCTCTAGAATATTGTAGCTTGCAAGGGTGGAAAGCTTTCTTCTGTGGGGAGGGCTAGCAAATAGTCATAGACACGTGTGTGTATATGCTAGGTTGCTTCAGTCATGTCCAACTTGGTGCGACCTAATGGACTACAGCCTGCCAGGCCCTTCTGTCCATGGAATTCTCCAGGCAAAAATACTGGAGTGGGCTGCCATCTAGAGGATCTTCCCGACCCAGGGATCGAACCCTTGTCTCTTAAGTCTCCTGCACTGACAGGTGGGTTCTTTACCGCGGGCACCATCTGGGAAGCCCCTTCATAGATGATAACCCTTAGTTAAAAAGAAAATCCACTTTCTGCGGCTGCACTGTTCACATGCCATCTAGCCACGTGCCATCTAGCACTTGGAAAGTGTGTCGTCCAAATTGAGAATGAAAGTGAGCAGGACACTACAGGACCTTCCTGGGGACAAATACCCATGTTCCTAATTCCAAAGCTTTAGCCTCTTAAGGTCTTCTCTGAGTTTCAAAGAGCAAATTTAATCAGAGAAGTCAGAAAAATGAACAAGGGAAAGCTGTCAAGCAAGACAAAATAATAATTGTTCTTGTTTAGTTGCCAAGTCATGTCTGACTCTTGGGACCTCATGGACTGTAGCCTGCCAGACTCCTCTGTCCATGGGATTTCCCAGGCAGGAATCCTGGCATGGGTAGCCATTTCCTCCTCCAGAGGATCTTCCCAACCCAAGGATCCAACCCGTGTCATCTGCATTTGCAGGTTAGATTCTTTACCACCGAGCCACCAGGAAAGCCCCAAATAATGATAATTTAGCCATAAAACAAAGTCAGGGACCCTTAAATCCTCCTCATGGGCTACAGATAATATCCTGAGCATGATCCTTGAGTAGTTTTTCAGATACCAAAACCCCTGCCAGCTGGAAGAGGTTAACTGCACGGCAGCCAGCAGCATGTGGACCCCAGACACAGCAGAACCAGAAGGTTGATGACTGAGTTTCTGAACACATCACCCTGTTACCTCCGCACCAACCAGTCAGAGAATTGTGCATTAGCTGATTTCACAGCTTGTGGCCCACATCCCTGACCCTTGCCTTAAAAACCCAGGGAATTTGGGTCTTTCGAGCATGAGCTGCCCATTCTCCTTGCTTGGCCCTGTAGTAAACGCTGTACTTTCCTTCACCACCAGCCCAGTCTGCTGATTGACTTCACTGGACGTCTGACTAACAGACCCAAGTTCTGTTTCGTAACAGGATGTGCCCTAAGTGTAGGATGCACACCAGATAGCAGAGCCTTCCTTGGAAAATGAGAAGGAAAAACTTTCTCGTTACTACTTTTTATGTGGATTACATCTTCAAATGATGCTACTTGTGATCCTTTGGGTTAAATAGGACACATTACTATAATTAATTTTGTCTGTTTTATCTGTTTTTAAAGTGGCTACTAGGAAATTTAATGACTCACCAATGGCTCACATTACATTTCTCTTAGGCAGTGATCGTCTCAGGAAACAAATATTAAGTGTTAGGTTTTTAATCATTCTTGTTGTTTTCTGGATGTTATGTGTCTAGTGTGTGATGCATTTCTTGTGTTTTTGGTTCTTTAAGGTTGAGATCAGCATTCAGAGCAACTTCCAGCCGGGGATGAAGCTGGAGGTGGCCAACAAGAAGAACCCGGACACATACTGGGTGGCCACAGTCATTACCACCTGTGGGCAGCTGCTGCTGCTGCGTTACTGTGGTTACGGGGAGGACCGCCGGGCTGACTTCTGGTGTGATGTGGTGATCGCAGACCTGCACCCCGTGGGTGGTGCACGCAGAACAACAAGACCCTCATGCCCCCCGGACGGTGAGCGTGGGCTGGCCCAGCTCTCGGGCATCACTTGGGATGCTCAGAGAGAAACCTTGTAGCGGTTTGATAACTGTGATTTCCTCGGAAGATCCACCATTTTTACAATCTCTTCTCGAGTGGCTTCAGCCTGAGGGTGCTATAGTAAGGGGGGAGCTGGGTGTGTTTTCAAGAGTTGGAGCTGAACCTGATGGCTGAACCCACTGTGGCCCTTTATAACCTTTGAGCTTAATCAATCCTTGTGTGGGTGTTTGGAGATAGGGAAAGGAAGGCCGAAGTGATCCTGACAGTGGAAGTCTTATTCTCTATTTCCTGCTGATGGGTTATCTTGCCTTGTTTCTGGGTGAAATCCTGCCTTTTGCCGTCCTTGCTTATCTCAAGACTTACTCTTAAAATTTGACACTTTTAAAGCACTGGGTTTCTTCACTTTATAATACATCCTCTAGTGGGTCATTTTAGAGAGAAGTTCCAGGATACAGAATTTTAATACTCTTAAGAGCTGATGGGTTCATTTAGTTAAAAAAAAAAAAAAATCCATGTTGTAGCTTTAGAAAAGAGGGCAGAGTTGATGAATCAATTCTCTTTCTTGCGTGGGTGAAAAATGTGGCAGCTGCCCTAGTTTCAGAAACACCATCAAATTTGTATCCTCTTGACTTTGTGCTCGTAGGCAAGACCCAGACACACTTAAAATGACAAATTGCAAGTGAAAAATGGGGAAACCCCGTGAGAAGGAGACACCATTAATGTGACTGAAAGATCTGAAGTCTGTTCAGACCATCCCAAGTGATGCTAATTGGAGAATTTCTTTATTGCTCGTTTTAGAGAACTTTTAACAAAATTGAGTAGGTGATCGATACACGGCTTGGAAATCTTGCGTACAGAGAACAAAGTCAGGAAGTCGCAGGTTCACAGGGCAAGAGGTTTATTGATTGCTGTAGTGCAGGATAATCATTGCTTTGTAGCCAGAGATAGCAGCTCGTTCCAGAGGGAATCATGGGATGTGTTTTTGCACAAGGATTCTTGGTGGTGTGGTTTTCTGTCTTGCAGAGCTCGTTGCATGGTATATCCCACAGCTGTACCTGGTTGATCTTTGTCATGGTTAAACTTGAAAGGCGTCCCAGACCATTTAACATGAGTGAAAGTGGTCCACGACACCTCATATATTTGTTTGAGATGCTGCGTGGCGAAAGATTTTCTTACTGATCCCAGGAATCACGGGGTGGGAAAAGCAGGAACTTGGCAGGTGGAGCCAGAGATGGGGGTTCTTGTCTGCCATTTCGTGTAGGGACCTGGGTGAGACCCCTCCATCTTCTCCTCTTTGAAATGAGAGGTGATAGTGTATAATCTCTAAAGAGCTTTCCAGCATGACCTGCTTTGGTTTGTGATCCTTGGGAAGGAGAGGAGGAGGAGGGCATGGGTTTTGCTATTGGTGTGCAAAGAGTGGAGTTTACTTTGGGATTAGAATCGGTGGAATTCCAGCATGGGAGTCTGTGCAAAGCACAGAAGTCAGGTTTCTTTGTGATTGTCGGGGCTGGTGATGTTTCGGTGGATCAGTGAGCAAACTCAGTGGGGAAATCATGATAAGCGTTTGAGTCCTTTGTTGCCTGCCATGGATAGACTTTCACTTGATACAGAATTGTAGACTCTCCTTCCTCTTTGGAACCCTGAGATCTGGGAGCCGAGCACTCAGTTTCTGAGAGACTAGTCAGAACGTGGATGACAATTTCCAACATACCATTGGATCAAGCGAGAGGGCGGGAGCTTTGGGTGATTTTATTAATGGGGAAGGGAGAGGACTGCCTTCTCTGGTCACATGTAGGATGCAGAGCCCCAGTCTTTCAGGTCATTTTGGGATTCTTCAAGTAGCTTTCTGTCTTCTAAAGTCACCACCCTGAAAACAGGTCATTTAAAAAATTTTAGATGATCTTTTACCAAGCATGTGGCATCTTTTGCAGTCCTGTTTGTTCCTGCCTTGCTCTTCTGTTTGTTTGAATTTATTTATTTAATTTGGCTGCCTTGGGTCTTAGCTGTGGCATGTGACATCTTTGTTGAGTCATATGGGAACTTCATCAAGGTGCACAGACTCTCTGGTTGTGGCGTATGGGCTTAGTAGGTGGAAATCTTGCGTACAGAGAACCAAGTACATCTGACAACCATACCTGGTTGATCATGCAGGCTTAGTTGCTCTGTGGCATATGGGATCTTAGTTCCCTGACCAGGGATTGAGCCAGTGTCCCATGCATTGCAAGGCAGATTCTGAACCACTGGTCCGCCAGGGAAGTCCCTGCTTGCCCTTTTAAGTGAAATTAATCTTTAAATCAGGGCAGGCCATCATCACACCGTTGACGTTAGGAGGAAGGAAAGAGCATGGCAACAACTCCGTGGTAGTTTGTTAAGAGAGTTCCTTTAATAACGACAGGTTCAGAGAGACTTGGGTTTAGTGACCCACTGGCCATTCCAAGAGCAATGTTCCTGCTCCGGAGCTAATTGCCACTAATCTTTCTTATTAAAAGTATTAAGGAGCACAGTACATTAAAGCCTCACTAAGTGCAGTGGAGGATGATAGCTCTTAATACCGGAGCAAAATGTAAAGCATTTCAGCTTGCTAAATCAATACAGCTCGATTTATTCATAAGCACGTTCACGCTTGCAAAGGGCAGCTGCCAAATAATTATTGTTTATGGTGATAATGTAAGGAAATTGTTTAACCCAATGACTGTTTCACTGTTATTTGTTCAGAAGTAACAACATTGCCTCTTAACGTCTGGGCTTGGGAGCTTTGGCATCCTGGCAGGTACCCGCAGAATCCCGGAAAGGAATGCTCCTGTGAGATTGCAGGTGAACACATTCGAGGATGCCCATCCAAATAATGCCTACCCTCCCAGCCCCTGGCTTATATAATACATTGAGAAGTATTATATTTATGTGCACTTTCTACTGTTGTAAGGAAAGTATTGGAATTCTGGTGCCTTAGGATTCGTGCCACTAATTTTTATTTTCCCCATTATTAAAATTTCCATAACTTGAGTTGCAAACTCTGCAGTCTTGCCAGAATGACTCTATTTGCCATTCGAGGTTGAATCAGAATGACTGGAGTTAGTTAATAGGTAACTTATTTGAATACAGGGATGTTTATTCATGAAGTGTTGGGAGAAAGTGTGACTGTGGCCTTCTGTTAGGTTGTGGGACTGGATCCTGCTTGGTGGTGAAGCTGGTGCTAGACTATTTGGGGGAATTATTGTTTTTGCTATAGTTGATTGTGAAATAAGAGATGTGGCCGTTGGTACACAAGACCTAATGTGAGTGGGTGACAGGACTTACAGTCTGTAACCCTTGTTTAACTGTGGACTCAAACTAGACTTTGTGTTACATGAGACAGTCAGAGTTTAAAATTCCTATTTAAAAAAAAAAATTAATGACATTTTACTGATACTAGCAAAACCTAAACAATCACATTGTTTTCATTGGCCATCTAATATCATAACTGGAATTTGATTTGTACACTAATAAGAAAATTAGATATATATACTATAGACTCAAAGAGAAATGGTAAATCTAAGTGGACTCTTGGAGTTGACTAAATGTTAGATGGTTTAATGTGAAAAATTCAAAAAAATTAGTATTAAGAAAAGTGGTAGATTTGGCTTTTGAGATTTTTAAGAAGAGGATAGAAAACTTCTGTCCAGACTGTTTTCCATTTTGTCATTTTTGGAGGCAAATAAACTTAGAGATCTGTTCTGGAGCTTCCTTGCCAAATGGTAATCATGAGATTATGTAAAGTTATGTAAATTGTATCAGATGCTATTTGGGTTTTTTCTGCACCATGGGAAAATCATAAGCACAGAGCGGGACTATGAGATTTTCCTTTTGGTGTTAGACATAAGTGTGTTTATTTTCTTTTGCTTCCTAAGCCTGCAGCATATGTACTTTAAATCAGGCTAGTGTTTGATTCTGTGTGGAAGTGAGGGTGGGTTAGTCCTGTGGGTTTCCTTGCCTTGTGGTCTGGTCCCTATTCCACATGGATAATGCTTTTGGAGTCCAAGCCCACCCATCAGCACTCTTCCTTGGTCCCCTACTGCCCACCTAGGGATCTTGGCCTCCGGATGCTCCCCGACTGGGCTTTGGTCCGGGTAGTCCCTTGTGGGGGCCTCTCAGCTCTTACTGGACCCTGTTCCTGCTGTGGGCAGACCCTTTACTACCATAACCCTAGTGTAGAGCCTGCAAGAGAAGCCTCCACTCACCTTCAGACAGGCTCATCCTCCTCGGCACGATGGGTCCTCGGGGACTGCTGTTTTCCCCAGCCCTGAGCTGACTACTGATCCTCCCTGCTCTCCGACCCTGAGCCAGGAGCCGTCAGTGTCCAGGAGCCGTCAGTGTCCTCTGTCCAGGGGCCTCAGTGTCCTCTGTCCAGGGGCCTCAGTGTCCTCTGTCCAGGGGCCTCAGTGTCCTCTGTCCAGGAGCCCTCAGTGTCCTCTGTCCAGGAGCCCTCAGTGTCCTCTGTCCAGGAGCTCTCAGTGTCCTCTGTCCAGGGGCCTCAGTGTCCTCTGTCCAGGGGCCCCAGTGTCCTCTGTCCAGGGGCCTCAGTGTCCTCTGTCCAGGGGCCTCAGTGTCCTCTGTCCAGGGGCCTCAGTGTCCTCTGTCCAGGGGCCTCAGTGTCCTCTGTCCAGGGGCCTCAGTGTCCTCTGTCCAGGAGCCCTCAGTGTCCTCTGTCCAGGAGCCTCAGTGTCCTCTGTCCAGGAGCCCTCAGTGTCCTCTGTCCAGGAGCCCTCAGTGTTCTCTGTCCAGGAACCCTCAGTGTCCTCTGTCCAGGAGCCTCAGTGTCCTCTGTCCAGGAGCCTCAGTGTCCTCTGTCCAGGAGCCTCAGTGTCCTCTGTCCAGGAGGCCTCAGTGTCCTCTGTCCAGGAGCCTCAGTGTCCTCTGTCCAGGAGCCCCTCAGTGTCCTCTGTCCAGGAGCCCTCAGTGTCCTCTGTCCAGGAGCCCTCAGTGTCCTCTGTCCAGGGGCCTTAGTGTCCTCTGTCCAGGAGCCCTCAGTGTCCTCTGTCCAGGAGCCTCAGTGTCCTCTGTCCAGGGGCCTCAGTGTCCTGTGTCCAGGGAGCCTCAATATCCTTTGTCCAGGAGCCCTCAGTGTCCTCTGTCCAGGAGCCTCAGTGTCCTCTGTCCAGGAGCCCTCAGTGTCCTCTGTCCAGGGGCCTCAGTGTTCTCTGTCCAGGGGCCCTCAGTGTCCTCTGTCCAGGGTGTCTGACCAGTGTCAATTATCTAGGAAACCTCAGTGCCGTCTCTCTGGTCTCCATCACGCTTCTATCTGCTTCTAGCCTGTCGGAGAGGTGCACTTCAATTTCTCTTCCCCTGAGTTCCTAAAGAAGCCTGCTGACCTCACACTGCTTCTTGGGAGTCTCTCATCATGGCGCCACGTTCCTGGGCCCTGCCGACCTTCCAGGGTTGTGCCCTCCTTCCGTGATCGTGCTTCTGTTCCCCGGTCGTGCTTCCAGTTTGCGTCCTGCTGTTTGGTCTCTGGGACAGGCTGCCTTGTTTGACTCCAGTTCTCAGCAAGTGACTGATGTGTGCATGGATTGTGTCCTGAGCCTAGAACCTTGTGACAACTGGGCAAATACAGCTTGTATGCAAAATCCTGGGGGCTTAGACAGTGGGATTTCAGAGTAGAGTTTGGTGTTGTGTTGATCAGGGTTTTCCAGAGAATCAGAACAAACAGAAGCGTGCATACACACACCCCACCCAGATTAAAACACATCGGCTCACCCTGTCGTGGAGGTTTGGCAAGTCCACAGTCTAATGGGGAAGGCCAGCAGGCCGCAGACCCAGGGCAGAGCTGCCATTCTAGTCCTGTGGCCGTTTCCTGGAGAGACGGCAGGCCTGGGGCTGCTGAGGAAGTCCAGAGCTTCCTGCTGGAGATTCCCTCTTTCTGTGAGAGGTCAACCCTTCATACAGATTCTTCCCTGAAGACACAGCAGTTTAAAACTTTTATTTTTGCACGGTTTTTTGATGAAGATATAATTGTATCAGTTCAGTTCAGTCTCTCAGTTGTGTCCGACTCTTTGCAACCCCATGAGTCGCAGCACGCCAGGCCCCCTGTCCATCACCAACTCCCGGAGTTCACTCAGATTCGCGTCCATCGAGTCGGTGATGCCATCCAGCCATCTCATCCTCGGTCGTCCCCTTCTCCTCCTGCCCCCAATCCCTCCCAGCATCAGAGTCTTTTCCAGTGAGTCAGCTCTTCGCATGAGGTGGCCAAAGTACTGGAGTTTCAGCTTCAGCCTCATTCCTTCCAAAGAATACCCAGGGCTGATTTCCTTTAGAATGGACTGGTTGGATCTCCTTGCAGTCCGAGAGATTCTCAAGTGTCTTCTCCAACACCACAGTTCAAAGGCATCAATTCTTCAGTGCTCAGCTTTCTTCACAGTCCAACTCTCACATCCATACATGACCACTGGAAAAACCATAGCCTTGACTAGATGGACCTTTGTTGGCAAAGTAATGTCTCTGCTTTTCAATATGCTGTCTAGGTTAGTCATAACTTTCCTTCCAAGGACTAAGTGTCTTTTAATTTCATGGCTGCAGTCACCATCTGCAGTGATTTTGGAGCCCAAAAATAAAGTCTGACACTGTTTCCACTGTTTCTCCATCTATTTCCCATGAAGTGATGGGACTGGATGCCATGATCTTTGTTTTCTGAATGTTGAGCTTTAAGCCAACTTTTTCGCTTTCCTCTTTCACTTTCATCAAGGGGCTTTTAGTTCCTCTTCACTTTCTGCCATAAGGGTGTTGTCATCTGCATGTCTGAGGTTATTGATATTTCTCCCAGCAATCTTGATTCCAGCTTGTTCTTCTTCCAGCCCAGCGTTTCTCATGATGTACTCTGCATATAAGTTAAATACACAGGGTGACAATATACAGCCTTGATATACTCCTTTTCCTATTTGGAACCAGTCTGTTGTTCCATGTCCAGTTCCAGCTGTTGCTTCCTGACCTGCATATAGGATTCTCAAGAGGCAGGTCAGATGGTGTAGTATTCCCATCTCTTTCAGAATTTTCCACAGTTTATTGTGATCCACACAGTCAAAGGCTTTGGCACAGTCAGTAAAGCAGAAATAGATGTTTTTCTGGAACTCTCTTGCTTTTTCAATGATCCAGTGGATGTTGGCAATTTGATCTCTGGTTCCTCTGCCTTTTCTAAAACCAGCTTGAACATCTGAAAGTTCATGGTTCACATATTGCTGAAGCCTGGCTTGGAGAATTTTGAGCATTACTTTACTAGCATGTGAGATGAGTGCAATTGTGCAGTAGTTTGAGCATTCTTTGGCATTGCCTTTCTTTGGGATTAGAATGAAAACTGACCTTTTCCAGTCCTGTGGCCACTGCTGAGTTTTCCAAATTTGCTGGCATATTGAGTACAGCACTTTCACAGCATCATCTTTCAGGATTTGAAATAGCTCAACTGGAATTCCATCACCTCCACTAGTTTTGTTCATAGTGATGCTTTCTAAGGCCCACTTGATTGCACATAAATGAAAGAAAGTGAAAGTCACTCAGTTGTGTCTGACTCTCTGCAACACCATAGACTCTACAGTCCATGGAATTCTCTAGGCCAGAATACTGGGGTGGTTAACCTTTCCCTTCTCCTGGGGATATTCCCAACCCAGGGATCAAACCCAGGTCTCCAGTATTGCAGGCAGATTCTCAGATTCTTTACCAGCTGAGCCACAAGGAAACCCTCACATAAGTGTATTTGTATGATTTATTCTCAGATGATTTCTGTGAATAGTAGACAAATTATGTGTCTGGAGTTTTCTCTCTTATTTTTTTAACTAGACGTGATTTTGCTGAACTGAAGGCAGAAACAAATTTTATGGACTCTCCCTCTCCTCACACACACATGCACACATATATACACATGTATAAAACAGTTTACTGATTTATTTTATTATTCATCCAAACACTGCTAGCCCATCAGCAGAACATCCAGACAAGTGATCATAATTAAATTTAGTAATCTTTGGCATTTTTCCAGCCTGCAGTCATATATAAACCACAGATTTTTACATCCTTTTTGATTCTGTCCACTGAAGATGTATTCATCAATGTAGGCAGATAGAACGTAATTCATAGTCAGTTTGCTTTGATTAATAAGTTAAAGATATTTCCACGTGGAAATGGTCCATGTTTGTGGGCCTGAACATGCGCTCTTGCCCAGGGCCCCAGCCCTGTTACCAGCAGACCTGTCCCCTGGTTTCCAGTGGCGTTTCCTAAGTCCTTTGTGCACCGGCATCTTTCCAAGGGTTACTGTGTACGGGTCGACAGGGGGAATCAGCTTTCTTCTGCCTGGAGGGTCCCCATCGCTCTGCACCCCTGCCTCAGCCATCCTTTGTCCACTTTGGAGAAGGATGCGTCCCTAGGGTGCACTTTGTGACACTAAACACAGACTCTGTTTGTGGCGATTCTTCCTTTTCTCATGGCCTCACCCTGACCCTCCACCCTTAACAGTAACATATGACAATTACCTTTTTATGATTAGTCATCAGACATTTGTAATGTTATAGACTGTTTTTTTGCTCAGGACTAAAAACAGTTGGCAGTGGCCTAAGCCAAAGGAAATTCTTATTCTGTGATGAGAGAAGTCTTGAAAAGTTTAATTACGTTTTACAGTTTTTGTCACGTATGAAGTTTTGTGATTGTTGCAGAGAAGGAGAGTCAGAGGAGCCATAAAAGGCTTTGGGTGGGGGGACTTCCTTGGCGGTGCAGTGGCTGAGACTCCATGCTCCCAATGCAGGGGACCCGGGTTCGATTCTTGGTCAGGAAACCAGACCTCACATGACAAGAGCTCCAGTGCCACAGCTGAGATTCTGCATGCTGTAGCTAAGGCCCAGCGCAGACCCTGGGGAGGTGGCTCAAATGGTAAACAATCTGCCTGCAATGCCCGAGACCTGGGTTCAGTCCCTGGGTTGGGAAGATCCCCTGGAGGAGGGCGTGGCAACCCACTCCAGTATTCTTGCCTGGAGAATCCCCATGGACAGAGGAGCCTGGCAGGCTGCAGTCTATGGGGTCGCAAAGAGTTGGACATGACTGACTAAGCACATGTTAGGGTAAGAGTCTGAGGATCTGTGACTTCAAGGAGAAAAGGAACGCTACGCAAATAAACCGGTAAGGAGCTTACTTATGTCTGTGTGAAAATGTATGATAGATCAGATTGTTCCGTTGAATATACTTTATGGGAGTGATAGAGCAGTTTTATTCAAAATGTCATGTCAGCAGTACGTAGGAAATGACATTCTTTGCAACTGTTTAAACCGGTGAAAAATTTTAGAATGCCAGATTCAGAACCCTTGAAGCGGAGCCATCAGATCTTCAAAAGTAGAGCCTCGGAAGTTTCCGTTCGTCTTGAGTAGTTGTGCTTGGGGCCTTGTGGGTCTCTGAATGTTTTGAACTCCCCTCACTCTCCCACCCCTACCCCTTTGTATCCATCCTGGATACAGGATGGGGTGAGATCTGATGGCCCTCAAACCACCTCTGACCCCTCTCTCCCCCTGACTCTCCTGTGCTCTCTCACATCTTGTCCACTCATTAAGACAGTTTTTCTTATAATTTAGATGATTATAAGTCTTCAGGGCTTCAAAAATGCTTACCATCATAGGACTTTATGGGTTTATATGTATGTCATTGAATTTCTTTGGTCCTGATAAAGGACAAATCTCGAAGCTCTTCCCTGAAGGGGAAAGGACTTGGCAGAGGAAGGTCTTGGGTTGATGGGCAAGGACCCTGTCGGGGGTGCCAGCAGCCACTTTGGTCCACAGAGGATACTGCTGTCCTAGAATGGAACGATTTTTATATCCATCTATGAAAGGTTATTTGTTGGGGTTCTACTGTGTGCCCGATTTTGTTTGTTTGTTTGAATATACAGTACAGTTAATATTAAGCATTTTCTGTGAAGTATGCTTGTAATGCAGTCAGCTTTCTGGCAGACAGCATGGACTCATCATGATGAACTTAGTTTTGGAAAGGCTGTTTCGTGCAGAGCTGATGTAATGATTTGTTTGTCAGTACTTTCTGCTTGGCCTTTCATTCCTGAGGCTCTCACTTGTCTGGCTCAGAGGTATGAGAAGTTGATTTGAAATTCAGGAAACATGGGTATCGTCTCTCTCCTTGTTTGGGTGGGAGATTTTCTGAGAGCCACTTTTTCCAGTTTTAAAATTTATCTTTCTTTTTGTCACCAGCATGTTATGGATTACTGACTATTTATATCTGTTGGGTTGCTCTGATTCTTCCTTGCTCTCTGGTTCTTCCTTGCTGTGCAGGCTCCCTCTGGTTTTGGAGAGTAGGGGGCGCTCCACAGGTGCAGTGCGAGGGGTTCTCACTGAGGTGGCTTCTCTCCTTGTGGACCACGCTCTCTAGGGCTCTAGCGCACAGGCTCAGCAGTTGTGGTGCATGGGCTTAGCTGCCCCTCAGCACGTTGAATCTTCGGATCAGGGATTGGGCCTGTGCTCCCTGCATTGGCAGGCGGGTTCTTACCCACAGGATCACCAGGGAAGTTCTGTGCTAGGCATTTTAAAGGGTGGCTAGCCTGCAGTGGAAATTGACAAGAGCTGGACATCGACCTGCTTGGTGATGGGACTCCGACCCTTGACTTCCGGGGGTGATCTACTAATAACTACATGGAGGGGCTTCTCTGGACTGGATTCTGCTGATGTTTCAGTAAAATAAGTTGATGTTTCTGTGGCTGACTTCTGTGCAGTAAGAGTGCTCCTTAGGTCTGAATGGAGGAGTGGATCGGCCTGGTGAGTGGCTCAGCTATGCCTCTTGCTGAAAGTAGGACCCTTGGAAAAAGTCTCTTAACCTCTTGGCGTCACACTCCCTGTATCTCCCTGACCTTGGTGATGGTGTCAGCAGCAGCCTGCATGGCTGATGCAAAACCTCTCTGTAACTGTGAAGTCGGAAGGGCACCTAGGGCACATCACGTTTTTGTTTTTTTCTTCTGTCTTAAACGGAAGAAGCTCTGATCAGTTCAGTTCCGTCGCTCAGTCGTGTCCGATTCTTTGCAACCCCATGAGTCGCAGCATGCCAGGCCTCCCTGTCCATCACCAACTCCCGGAGTTCACTCAAACTTATGTTCATTGAGTTAGTGATGCCATCCAGCCATCTCATCCTCTGTCATCCCCTTTTCCTCCTGACCCCAATCCCTCCCAGCATCAGTGTCTTTTCCAATGAGTCAGCTCTTCACATGAGGTGGCCAGAGTACTGGAGTTGCAGCTTTAGCATCATTCCTTCCAAAGAACATCCAGGGCTGATTTCCTTTAGAATGGACTGGTTGGATCTCCTTGCAGTCCAAGGGACTCTCAAGAGTCTTCTCCAGCACCACAGTTCAAAAGCATCAATTCTGTGGCGCTCAGCTTTCTTCACAGTCCAACTCTCACATCCATACATGACCACTGGAAAAACTATAGCCTTGACTAGATGGACCTTTGTCGGCAAAGTAATGTCTTTGCTTTACAATATGCTGTCTAGGTTGGTCATACGTTTCTTTCCAAGGAGTAAGCGTCTTTTAATTTCATGGCTGAAGTCACCATCTGAAGTGATCTTGGAGCCCCCAAAAATAAAGTCTGGCACTATTTCCACTGTTTCCCCATCTGTTTCCCATGAAGTGATGGGACCAGATGCCATGATCTTCGTTTTCTGAATGTTGAGCTTTAAGCCAAGCTTTTCACTTTCCTTTTTCACTTTCATCAAGAGACTTTTTAGTTTTCCTCTTCACTTTCTGCCATAAAGGTGGTGTCTTCTGCATATCTGAGGTTATTGATATTTCTCCTGGCAATCTTGCTTCCAGCTTGTGCTTCTTCCAGCCCAGCATTTCTCATGATGTACTCTGCATATAAGTTAAATAAGCAGCCTTGACGTACTCCTTTTCCTATTTGGAACCAGTCTGTTGTTCCATGTCCAGTTCTAACTGTTGCTTCCTGACCTGCATATAGGTTTCTCTAAACAGCATGGGGACAGAGGAAGCTATCAGAGGGAGGATGTGTCTATATCCAGCATGAAGAATCTGGAAAACAGCTCCAAAGGTGCAGACACCCCTCACTTAGCTGGAAGCCCCTCCCTACCTGTGCTCAGGCCCCAGGACACTGAGAAGGAATGGCCTTTCCCTCCCCGTGATCTTGGAGAACTTTGGTCACATTTCTTTCCAACCGTTATCTTTGTCTGTGGTGTAGTTGTTTATGGATCTGTGATGGCACCCATTTGATGTCAAAAGTAAGACTTTGTGTAACTTAGAAATGCATCTCTTGGACTCTGATATTACTGCCTAACTGTGTGAACTTGGGCTGGGTATGACCTTTCTAAACTTTGTGACCTTCAGTGTGGTCATTTGCAACTTGGGGATCATGATAGCTGTCTTATCAGGGATAGTGTAATGTATCAAATGGGCTTGGTATGGCCGCATCAGAGCCATGCTGAGAATGTGGGAGGAGGTGGAGAGACGCTGGTTTTTCCTTCCTTCATCCTTCTAGTTAAGAGTGGTATCTTCTCTGTCTTTTACAAGTTATTTATTTATTGCTGTGGAGCAGTTCATTGTTTTCGAGCAGTTTTAGGTTCACAGCCAGAGGAAGAGCAGGTCCTGTCTGACCACCTCCACCGTATCCCCGCCGTCAGCATCCCCACCAGGTGGCACTTCTGGTACAGCTGATGAACCTGCACTGACACTCCATCGTCACCCAGAGCCCACAGTTGACACGAGGGTCACTGTTGCTGCTGTAGGACTTCGTGGTGGCTCAGATCCCGACAGTGCAGGAGAACCAGGTTCAATCCCTGGGTCGGGAAGATACCTTGGAGAAGGGAATGGCAACCCACCCCAGTATTCTTGCCTGGAGAATTCCGGTGGACAGAGGAACCTGGTGGGCCGTAGTCCATGGGGTCGCAGAGAGTCGGACATCTCAGTAACCAACGCTCCTTCAACACTTCTTGGTGCTGTGCCGTTTGGACAGAAGTACAATGATGTGTGTCATCTATGATGGTGCTGCACAGAGCAGTTCTCTGGCCCTGAGGATCTTCTGTGCTTCACCTTTGCATCCCTCCCCACCCCAGCCTTCGGCCCACACTGATCTGTCTCCTGTCTCCATAGTTCTGCATTTTCTGTGTTGTCGTATAGCTGGAATCACACAGCCTCTTGTTTTTATACCTCGCACAGACTTAAAGCTCTGTCCTTGCTATGTGGATAAAGAGCAGAGCCTCTGCACTACCACTGCGACGACAGCAGGGGCTAATTGGGAGGAGCGCATGCATGTTGTTTTTGAAGAGCCTTTAAATACAATCACGCTCATGCACTCCAGTCACAGTGCTTGATCTTGGCGACTTTGCATGTCAGTGTTTTGGTGGTGAGAGGCAAGGAGGAGAGCTGTGAGTCACACGACCTCACAGGTAAGTGACCGACAGCCCATCCGCAAGGGAGGAGAGAGAAACATGGGGAAAAGTGGATGCCAACCCAAGCGCAGCGTCATGCCACGGACTGTTGAGCAGATAGCCCAGTTGTAGGTCTGGAGGATCTGGGGTTATTACACAGTGCCTCGTGTGCGTGTTCAGTCATGGCTGACTTTGCGACGCCATGGACTGTAGCCCACCAGGCTCCTCTGTCCATGGAATTTTGCAGGAAAGAATACTGGAATGGGTTCCCATTTCCTACTCCTCGCACAGACTTAAATCAGATGCTGTTGATTTTTGTGTTTTGAGATGTCGTGAGCTGTGTTGGTCAACCAGAGGGATAGGCATGGAACCTGGACTGGGGACACCTGCTGGGCTGAGCCTCAGGCTAGCCTGGAGCACGGCTGGCTGAGTCCACAGTTAAAGGATGTGACCATTCAGCTATTGGTTGAGATTGATTTTCTAAGATGACCCAGACAGGCCCTCTCTGGTGTATGGTGCAATCTGTATGAGGGGTCCAGGTGACATACCCAAGCCTGAGAACAAAGCAAGACCCTGATCCATGGGATGGGCTCCTTGGAAGAAAAGCTAGAACCTATAGCGGTGTTAGGCCCTGGACTAGAAGCTTCCCAGGTAGGGTCAGAGCATGACCTGACCTCATAAATAGGTTAGCAGAGGTGGGAAGAAGGGGGCTAACATGGGCCGAACACTACTTCCTGGGGCCCTGAACAGATTCCTAGGATAAAGCAGGCTTGGCAAGGCCACGTGTGTGCATCCTGGGAGTGAAAAATAGACAGGAGATTCATAAATACCATAGGTTCCTGAGACCTCAGAGTCAGAGGGAACACTCTGATCTGAGAGGTGGAGAATGGAGGACTGAGCCCCCAGACAAGGATCTTGAGTGTTTTGTCATTATCTCTTATCAACTGACAGAGCTATTAAGCATATTTGGTTAACAAATACAAATAAAAAGAAAATAACATATTTATACAGCGATGACAACCTCCAAAAGCCCATCGTGGATTGTACAAACAAGTTATAGCCATTAAAATAATCTGTAATTATTTAGTATATTTAGATGAAATTTAATTCAGAGGAAGATGCTTGCCTGCTTAGCTTCCCAAAGTAGCTCATCTTTCTCCTATAGCAGAAGAATATTTTATTTTACATTTCAGAAGTAAAGGTCTAAACTGCATACATCTGGATTGTTGTTTGTTGTTATTTAGTTGCAAAGTCGTGTCCAAGTCTTTGCGACCCCACGGACTATACCCTGCGAAGCTCCTCTGTCTATGGGATTCTCCAGGCAAGAATACTGGAGTGGGTTGCCATTTCCTTCTCCAGGGCATCTTCCCCACCCAGGGATCAAACTGCGTTGGCAGGCGCATTCTTTACCACTGCAAAATGGGGGAAGCCCCCAGACATCTGAATATTGCATGTTAAAGTGTTACAAATATTTTAAAGTGGTTTTTAGAAGCAAAGAAATTTGGCCATTTTCAAGTTTTCAACTCACCTTCATGGTTACCTTTCTTCTTTCTTCCTGGACCCTCTATTTTTCGTTTTCAAAATTTCTCTTTCCTGAGGGGGTTTTTTTGTTTGTTTGCTTCTAGCTCATCTGAGGGCCTTGATCATGTGGTTGATGTATTAGGGTGCAACCTCGGCAGCTGAAATACCAAGGCTCACAAAGACTTACACGCTTACTGCTCTTTACTTCAACAGGCCAGGGTGAGCAGTTTGGGATGGTGGTGCCTCTTTTCCATTGGATCTGTCAGGCACTGGGTTCTCTCCAGGTTGTTACAGAGTAGAGTTCCCTGTGCTACACAGTAGGTCCCTGTTGGTTATTTATCAAGTTCCCACCACAAAGATTCGGAAAACGCCCACTGGTGCAGAGCAAACTGGAGAGAAAAGAATCTGAAAAAGAATGAATATGTGTATATGTATAGCTGATCACTTTGCTGTGCACCTGAAACTGACCCAACTATACTCCAATAAAATGTATTAAAAATTAGCCTCTGCAATCACAAAGGAAGGGATCATTCAGAGTCTTTGGCTCACCTCCCCATCAACCAGAACTTAGCACTTGGCTGTCTGTACGTCATCGTAAGGGATGATGGGAAATGTCCCCAAGTAGCCACAGTTTGGTTCAACTTTGTAGCCAGAACTCTCAGGTAGGAGGCTTCCTTTAAGAAAAAAATTGTTTATTTATTTGGCTGCATGCTGGATCTAGCTGCCTGACAAGGGATGGAACCTGAGCCCCTTGTATTGGGAGCTCAGAGTGTTAGCCACTGGACCAGCAGGGAAGTCCTGAGCCTTTACCTAGAAGAATGAAGGGGACAAAGAGGTCTGGGGACAGCAGTGTCTACCATAATTCATGTAGCTCACAGGATTTTTTTAGGATGACTATTTTAGCCTTACCGAACACATCAGGGCAATGTCCAAATGCTGCAAAGATAGAACCAAACAACTTTTTCTTCCGTTGGGACTCAAAATGCATTTTTGTAGTTGATACAGTACCTTTCAATTTCTAACTGGCAGTATCTGCTGTTCATTAAGACTTGTGCTTTCCCTGGTATTAACTTTTAAGGAGATTAATGGCCCACGATATCATTGCCTTTCCAATAGTTGGGCTCATCAGCCACACTTTTCACTGTGCTTTTAAACTGCAGTCCATCTGGAACAGTCCTTGAAATCATTTACCGCTTTGGCTGGGTTCCTGTTTATGTACTAAAACATAATATCTTGGGCCTAGATTAATTTTTTTCATTTTTAGATTCTGTTTTTTAAGCTAGAGTTTATTAGTCAATATGAATGAATGAATGAATGAATGAATGAATGTTAGTTTCTCAGTCATCTCCGACTCTTTGTGACCCCATTGACTGTAGCCCTCCAAGTGCCTCTCTCCATGGGCTTTTGCAGGCAAGAATACTGGAGTGGGTTGCCATTCCCTTCTCCAGGAGATCTCCCTGACCCAGGAATCGAACCCAGGTCTCATGCATCGCAGGCAGATTCTTTACTTACTGAGCCACTGGGGAAACCCTGTCAGTTAATATACCCACAATATTTTAGAGACAAATGGTTCTAAAACCCTTTGAAAAAAATTAGCAGTATCTTACATCTTGCAAAATGCACTTTCTCAAGGTGCTTTCAGCTGTTTAAGATAAGTACTCAGTATAAGACCCTCCACCATGATATAGCATCAACAAATTATTTATTTTTAAGGAATTTTTTGTGATGTGAATCATTTTAAAGTCTTCATTGAATTTATTGGACACTGTTCCTATTTTTTGGCTTTTTTGGCTGTGAGACATGTGGTATCTTAGCTCCCTGTCCAGGGATTGAACTGGCAGCTCCTGCATTGGAAGGTATAGTCTCAACCACTGAACTACTAGGGAATCCACAGCATCATACAATTTTAGAATACAGAAGTCAGAAAGAGCCTACAAGTGTCTAGAAAGAAAAAAAAATTTGTATACAGACTGTTGATTAAAATATTTTGAATCAGTTACTTTGCACAAAGATAAAAGGGGAGATTGTCAGTTGTGTATGTTCTTTGGGGGTATGTAGTCAAATGTTAGACTCAAAGTTAAGCCAGCAGCTCCTGCCATTTTGGACTTTGGTCTTGAATTAAGTATCAGTGAGGATATTTGGGAGGTAAAGACCACAGAGTTCAAGTGTTCAGGGCCTTACTTTTGCCTTAAACATGGTAGGAATTTATAGTGCTTTATTATATTTTATTTATTTTTAATTTATTTTTTTAACTGAAAGATAATTGCTTTACAGAATTTTGTTGTTTTCTCTGAAACCTCAGCGTGAATCAGCCATATGTACACATATCCCCTCCCTTTTGAACCTCCCCTCCCATCTTCGTCCCCACCCCACCCCTCTAGGTTGATGCAGAGCCCCTGGTTGAGTTTCCTGAGCCATATAGCAAATTCCTGTTGGCTATCTCTTTTACATATGGTAATGTAAGTTTCCATGTTACTCTCTCCATGCATCTCACCCTCTCCTCCCCTCTCCCCATGTCCATAAGTCTGTTCTCTATGTCTGATTCTCCACTGCTGTCCTGTAGATAAATTCTTCAGTACCATTTTTCTTGATTTCGTATATGTGCATTAGAATATAATATTTATCTTTCTCTTTCTGACTCCCTTCACTCTGTATAATAGGCTCTAGGTTCATCCACCTCATCAGAACTGACTCAAATGCGTTTCTTTTTATGGCTGAGTAATATTCCACTGTGTATATGTACCACAGCTTCTTTATGCATTCGTCTGTCAGTGGAAATCTAGGTTGCTTCCATGTTCTAGCTGTTGTAAATGGTGCTATAGTGAACAGTGGGATACATGTGTCTTTTTTCAATTTAGCTTTCCTCAGGGTATGTGCCTAAGAGTGGGATTGCTGGGTCACATGGTGGTTTTATTCCTAGTTTTTTAAGGAATCTCCATACCATCTTCCATAGTGGCTGTATCAATTTACATTCCCAGTGACAATGATGAAAATTTGCATCTTTTCTTCCTTTGGTTGACCCAGAAGAAACGCTAGGTTTAAATGAAATAGGTTTGCATTGAACTGTTGAGGTTAATGTGGCTTTGTGTCACTGCTCAGCTGTGGAGTTTCCATGTTTTGCCTTTTCAAACTCCTCATCAAATGAACACTAATCCATAGTGGATGTAATAAGAGCATCTTAACTCTGATCCTGGAGTGAGCTGAGGTGGTGGTGAGCCCTGGGGGTGAACTTCCACATCCCCAAGTAAATTAATTAGGTGCGTTACTATTTGTAGACTGATTTTATTTTTATTTTCGGCTGTGCTGGGCTTGTTGCTGAGAAGGCTCTTCTCTGGCTGCGGTGAGCAGGGGCTGTTCTCCAGCTGTGCACGGGCTTTTCATGGCTGTGGCTCCATGTCTGGAGTGCGGGCTCTAGGACTCAGCTTCAGTACTTGCGGCCCCTGGGCTCAGTGGTTGCAGCTCCCTGGCTCTAGAGCACAGACTCAGTGGCTGTGGTGCATAGGCTTAGTTGCTCTGAGTCATGTAGGATATTCTCCGACCAGAGATTGAACCCGTGTCTCCCTGCTTTGGTAGGCGGACTCTTTACCCCTGAACTATCCAGGAAGCCCTGGCATTACTGTTTCTCATGGGTTTTTAAAGAGGAAATTTTGAGAATGCAAAGCATGGAGCTGCCCTGTGGTATTGAGAAGTTCTTTCTGCAGAAAAGACAAGCTTATTCTATCGTGGAGGTTTTGAAAGTGGCCTGTGGTCATGTGTGGGCTCCCACTCAGCTGTACCGGTTTCCTCCTCTTAGTTTAACCATTGTTGAAGAATCCTCGAGGTTCTGTCCAGGGACGTTGTTAGGATGGTTGTTGTCAGTCGCCACTGATGGTTGGACGTGGAGCTGCCAGGAGCCCGCTGTGCCTTCACCTGTGGCTGCTGAGGAAGGTGGTCACCTGCAGGACCCGACAAGGGTCATTGTCCGTGTTCATCCGAGTCACAAGAGCCCTGGCCACCAGCCCATCGGCGACCGGCCTTTGTGAGCCAGTGTTCGGCATTTGCACGACGAGACCCCACTGTAGGAAGAGGGGGCACGAACCCAGACGCTACAAATGGGGGGCAGCCTGCGAACACTGAGACTTCTCAAAGGTTTATTCTTGGCTGTCAACAGCCACGGAGCTTGTTACCTTCGTAGGAGGTAGAGATTTATTTAGCGTTTTCCTGCTCATAGATGATGCAGATCCCATGGTAGGCAATTCCTGAGTCCACTTCCCTTCCTAGAAAATCTGTTGTGTGATGACTTTAAAGGACTTAGGCTAATCTGTGGGACATGGGAGAGTGATAATAAACTTGAAATTAAAATTGTTTGTAAAAAATTAAAAGTATTAGTTTTTATTGGAGCATAGTTGACTTACAATGTTGTGGTAGTGTTAGGTGTACAGCACTGTGGTTCAGTTATATACATACATATGTGCATTATTTTTCAGATCCTTTTCCCATATAGATTATTATAGAATATTGAATAAAGTTCCCTACGCTATATAGGAGGTCCTTGTTGATTATCTGTTTTACATATAGTAATATATATATACTTTTGAACCGTGATGTTGGAGAAGACTCTTGAGAGTCCCTTGGACTGCAAGGAGATCCAACCAGTCCATCCTAAAGGAGATCAGTCCTGGGTGTTCTTTGGAAGGAATGATGCTAAAGCTGAAACTCCAGTACTTTGGCCACCTCATGCGTAGAGTTGACTCATTGGAAAGGACTCCGATGCTGGGAGGGATAGGGGCAGGAGGAGAAGGGGACGACCGAGGATGAGATGGCTGGATGGCATCACCAACTCAATGGACGTGAGTCTGAGTGAACTCTGGGAGTTAGTGATGGACAGAGAGGCCTGGTGTGCTGCAGTTCATGGGGTCACGAAGAGTCGGACACGACTGAGCGACTGAACTGAATATGTATATACATATATATATGGGCTTCCCTAGTAGCTCAGATGGTAAAGCGTCTGCCTGCACTGTGGGAGAACTGGGTTAGATCCCTGGGTCGGGAAGATCCTCTGGAGAAGGAAATGGCAGCCCACTCAATTTATCTGGTGCTCTGCCCAATGTTTTAGAGCTCTAGAGAGAATCTTATTCTTCCTGCCTATCAAATAAAATTTTGGTTGGAAGAAATTTTGTCCCAAACTCCAATTGGGGTTGTCTTCAACTAGGAGAAACACAGTGTCTTGCAACTGAAGAGCATCTCCATTTCTCAATTTCCCCAAAGAGAACCAACAAAGGATGACACGCCTTGTCCTGAAGTTAATTTGAGCATGACGCGTCAGTTTGGTCTTTACATAAAATCTAGAATTAGGCAAATGTCCCTAAACTTGAACGACTGCTTCCGCTGCTAAGTCGCTCAGTCGTGTCTGACTCTGCGACCCCATAGACGGCAGCCCACCAGGCTCCCCGTCCCTGGGATTCTCCAGGCAGGAACACTGGAGTGGGCTGCCATTTCCTTCTCCAATGCATGAAAGTGAAAAATGAAAGTGAAGTTGCTCAGTCGTGTCCAACTCTTAGCGACTCTGTGGACTGCCGCCCACCAGGCTCCTCTGTCATAGGGTTCTCCAGGCAAGAGTACTGGAGTGGGTGCCATTGCCTTCTCCACTAAACCTGAACAGTCTGTGTCAATCATGAGTATTCTTTTGAATTATTGTTGAGGGACGAGATAACAAGTGAAGAATGGGGAGCAGAGTGGTGTGTGGAGAGTGGTTGGCTGGGGAATCAGGAACAGAGCAGAAAGTTAGGTGTCAACATCTGAAAAATACGCAGTTCTGGTGAAGTGCATGCGAACCTTGGTAAAAAATAATTGTGAAGTAATTCTTAGGGGAGAAATGTCGTCTTTGTGAGACGAATGCCTTTTCCCACCTGGTAGGTTTCTTCACTGGTTAGCTCTGGGCAGGATAAGCCAGGTTTTTAAAATGTTCATGAATTAATTATTATATTGATCGCTGTTAGCTCTTGTCACTGCTGGACTGTGGGAGAAATTAGGTTGATTTAGGACTGCGTTGTGTGTCCTGGATGGGGAAACCTGAGAGTACCGAAAAGTATTAGTGGAAAATCTTTGAGCCCAGTACAGTGAAATGGAGTTGACTGTGATCTTACCCCGTGAGATGAGGAACCTTTTTGTTTGAGAGGTCCGGATTGACAAGGATTTGTATTCTACTTAATTTGTTTTCCCTGCGAGGCATGTGGGATCTCTGTTCCCCTGGGATTGAATCCTCCTGCATTGGAAGGGTGAGTCTTAACTGCCAGACTGCCAGGGACGTTCAAGGATTTGTGGTCTAGAAAGCATTTCAAGATGGACCCTGAAATGAGCTGGAGTGATTGTGACCCTCGGTGTGAAAGAGTGAAAGCTGCCTTCTGGTCCTGGGTGTTCTCAGGACGGGTAGGTGCCTGGGACCCAAGATGAGGCCGTAAAGGGCAGAGGGGCCCTGACAGCCTTGAAGGTCCTTGAAGGACCTTCCAATCGAAGAAAACAACATCCTGGTGAAGGTGCCTTGTCTCGTGAAGGGCAGCAGCTCACTTTCCATACCTTTGGCCCAACAGCAGCAGTTCTGAACGATACCAGTACAGTATCGTTCAGGAAGTAGGATCGTCAGTAGCGACAGAGTAAGTGGGATCCTTGATTCACGTCCCTTGCATGTTTACAGGCTTTCCTAAAAGTGTCATTTCAAGGAAAAGTGGAGACGCTCCATCTCTAAATCAAGGTGCATGCCCAGTCCATGGTCATAAGTTATGGTACATGTGTCAATGAAAAGAAACGAACTGTTTTATCTTTCACGGGGTTCAGTCCAATTGGATAGAGAAAGTACCCTGTACATCGATACTGTAAACAGTTGCATTTAAGACCCTGTTGTCTGTGTCGGGCCCATGAATTTTTCTCTTCTGACATCCTGTCTCCATTTCCTTTTTCTCCATCTGCTTTCTCCTTGATGCTCAATTTTCTGTCCATTGTTATGCTAAAATTACACTCTCAGGGCACCAGCAACTCTTACGGCCAAACTCAGTGGTCTTTTTCTGTGAAATTTATCATAAGTGGATTGCATTAACATTGTTCTTCCCTCATTTTCCGAACTGTTTTTTTAAAAATGTTCTTTGTTTCCCTGGTCATTTTCTCTCTGTAGTATTTTTGCATACAATTCCCAGGTTTTCTGTCTAATGGCACCACATTTAAATTTGCTGACATCACAGAGAATAAAATAAAACATCATCCAACTCTGTGATCCCATGGACTGTAGCCCACCAGGCTCCTCTGTCCATGGGGATTCTCCAGGCAAGAATACTGTAGTGGGTTGCCATGCCCTCCTCCAGGGGATCTTCCCAGCTGAGGATCGAACCCAGGTCTCCTCCATTATAGGCAGATTCTTTACCATCTGAGCCACAGGGAAGCCCCCAAATAAAACATCACATTACCCTAAAGTACTTCGGATGGGGGCGGGGTTCCAGCTGTGCCATTATGACGCCTGAGTGTTGATCCTTCCTTCCTTGGCCAGCCTGGTCATGGCTTCCGTTCAGCTTCATTTTACCATCTGTAAGATTTGTCATGAGTCAAGAGTTGCTGTTGTATTCACATAGAGTTCTAGCTAATTCTTGTGCTCCTGATCAGTTGCTCAGTTCTGGCTGACACTTTGCAGCCCGTGGACTGTACCCTGCCAGGCTTCTTTGTCCATGGGATTTCCCAGGCGAGAATGCAGGAGTGGGTTGCCACTTCCTACTCCAGGGGTCTTCCCAACCTAGGGATCCACCCTGTGCCTCTTGCATTGGCAGGTTGGGTTCTCTGCTACAGCGCCACCTGGGACTGCTAAGTCACTGCAGTTGTGGCCGGCTCTGTGTGACCCCATAGACGGCAGCCCACCAGGCTCCCCGTCCCTGGGATTCTCCAGGCAAGAACACTGGAGTGGGTTGCCATTGCCTTCTCCAATGCATGAACGTGTCGCTCAGTCATGTCCCGCTCCTAGCGACCCCGTGGACTGCAGCTTACCAGGCTCCTCCATCCATAGGATTTGCCAGGCAAGAGTACTGGAGTGGGGTGCCATCGCCCCCTGGGAAGCCCCAGCTAATTCTACTGTGAAGAAATCGGTGAGAAGAAAAGTGAACCATAATTCTGCAGGAAAACAGTCTTTTATGACTCCTTGAGCATATTTTACACTTTTATTTCAAGGCAGTTTTTCATTTACAAATGATTAAGGATTTGAGAAACTGTTGGAACAGAGTGAGTTCAGATGGATTGAATTATTATGTCTTTGATTTTTATGTGTGTCTGTTTGATATTCTACACTAGCGGGTGAAATACTCATTAAAGAAGTGTTTGTCCTCTCATGGAGGGTTTTTATTTCCTTTTGGTGACTGAGAATGTATTGCAGAAGCTTTGGTTATGCCTCGTTCCATAAGGCATTATAGTCCCAAATGTTTTAGGTAGATATTTGTGTTGTTTAGTTGCAAAGTCGTGTCTGACTCTTTGCAACTCCATGGACTATACACAGTCCATGGAATTCTCCAGGCCAGAATACTGGGAATTCTTTTCTTACTGAAAAATACCATGTTTATAGATGCGCAGTTAGACAGCTTGTCAATATGTGCTGCAGAGTGACGGAAGGAAGAGGGTAGGCTTAGCACAGGGGCAGGGTATTAGCCAGAGCTCACAGCATAGTTTTTATTTCTGTATGGTAGCTTAGTGTGTAAAGAAGGCTGGATTGGCTGGAGTATTCCTGTCAGAATATGAGCACAAGTGAAGGCCCAGGGGAGTATCCACCGAGGTTTTCAAGGAAAAAACAAAACCCCAAAACCTCCTACCCTGGACTGTGCCCAGATTTGGTGAGAGAGGGACTAAGGTTTTTTGCTCCATGCGAGGCTTGCTGTACCGGGGTTGGGCTGGGACAGTGTCGTGAAAACAATGTCTGTGTTCTGACAGTCACCAGTCACCCGGCGCCCTTTGTTGGAAGGAGGGAGGTCGCAAAAAGGCATCAGAAGTCATTGTTCCCGTGTTCTTGCAGCAAAAAGATGTTTCAATCAGAAAGTGGTTTAGTGGCAGCGACAGATTTAAAATGCACGTCTGACCAGGAAAGGGGCTGGTGAAGGGAGAGAGGGATGGGGAGGGGGAGGGTGGGGAGGAGAGGTACTTAGCCAATCTGGCTTGGCTTGATGGAGCGTGTCTTGATTAGGTAATTACGGTGATTATCAATTAACAGGTTGTACTTACAGGGTGACACACCTCCTGGAGTGACCTGTGCTCACTCACAGGACTCGATGGGGAGAAGGGCTGTGTCCATAAGGCTGCTGGGTACCAGGGTGCTCAGCTTATGCACATGCTTCCTCCTGGCATTTGGGACAGGGGGTCGATGTTTGACCTTGGAAGTCAAGATTAATCACAAGGTTTCCCTGAAGAGAGGGGGCCTCACAGAGGCATTTTTCTAGGGAGTCACGAAAAACCCTTGGAACTGGCTGGACCAGTTATTTTTTAAAGATAATGAGAAATGTTACAAAGTTAGCAGAAGGGACTGACTTATCTTTCAAGTTGCTGAGAAGCAGAGTTTGCAGGTCTAGTTTTGCTCCATGGCCATAAGGAGAGTAGCAGAGCTACCCTCGTTAGAAAGCCTTCATGCACCGTTTTTTAGGGGGCAGAATAAGGGGTTTCTGGATGCTGAGAGTGGTCTCTGGGGCTCCATCACCTCTGGAGACCTTTTTAAAAATCAGACTCTAGGTTTCTTTGTCCTCCTTTCTGTTGAGGGCGGGGTCTGTGTCCCCACTTCTGGAACCTGGGCAGATGTGTAGCCGTTCGGACCTATAGAGTGCAGCCCAGGTGACCACATGTGACTCCCAAGGCCAAGGATGAAAGGTGGTGTGGCCAGCACGGTACTGGCTAGAGCACAAGCCCCTGGGACTTGGGGCCAGCATGGAGCACGTGGGACTGCTTGGCTGAGAGGACACCAGGCCATACAGAAAGGTCCCAAAAGGTTATGTACTGTTTAATCCATGTCTGCTGTTGTTCATCGCTAGGTCGTGTCCGACTCTTTGTGACCCCATAGACTGTAGCCCGCCAGGCTCCTCTGTCCATGGGATTCTCTAGGCCAGAATATTGAAGTGTGTTGCCATTTCCTTCTGCAGGGGATTTTCCTGGCCTAGGGATTGAACCTGCGTCTCCTGCGTTGTCATTCGGGTCCTTTACTTCTGAGTCACCTAGGAAGCCTTTTGCTTATATGGAATCTTTAAAGGCAGAACTACAGTGATGGAGAGCATCACTCTAGGCGGGGCTGGGGGGTCAGGGGAGGATGTGATTACAGAGGGACCCAGAAAGGGATCTTTGTGTGTATGTGTGTGTGTAGGGGGAATGGAACCTTGTCTCGTATCTTGATTGTGGATATGATAGCGTGAATCTATACCTGTGTTAAAATCCATACAAGTGTATACCCTATCGCCTTGAAAAAAATGCACAATGTGAGAGTTGTGGGTTAAGTTTAATTTGGGACAAAAGTTCTACCTGGTGCATCCTGAGAGATCGCACCTCAAATAGCTCTGAGAAGCTGCACCATAGAGGCAGCGGGGAGGTCAGTATATATGTGATTTTGATGAAGGCAGAGGGCATGCAGTCAAGCACATGCTTTTCCAGAAGGTTTCTGCTAGTCTGCTGAAGCTTTCCTCCAGTCACGAGGAGTGGTCATCACCATTCAGAGTTTTAATGCTTTTCTAGCTGTGAGACTTGGGCTCATGAAAAAGAGTACTTGAGATACTCTGAAAGTGTCTTAACTATCTGAAGACCTGTCCTGCCAGTTCCCCCTGAGCACTGAGTGCCTCATTCCTGCTCTCCACCCTGAACTCCTTTCAGAGGGTGTTGAAAATCACCAGCTGCAACAGCACATGATTTAATCCTTATAGAGGTAGATGGCAAGTGCCAGTTTTTATCTGACAACCTCCAAAGGTCAGTTTTATCTCACAAGGGAAAAAAATGACAGAAACAATCCTTATTACTCCTTTGGTTGGTGAAGAGCGGTGTGAGGAGGGCCACTCCTTAAAAGGAAGACCTGGTTTCTCGCTGGCAGCTGGTGGTCCACACCGAAGCCTTGAACAGGAGCACTGGTTGCTGGAGGGTCGCAGGAAAGTGATGCTTCCTTTCACTGTGATGTTCCCAAGGTTGTCTTAAGTGTTAACTTCCTTAACTATTAGCCTCAGAAATGCATGGAGAAGGTGACTCAGTTGGTAGAGAATGCCCCTGCCAATGCAGGAGACACACACACACACACACACACACACACACACACACACTTGCATACACATACACAAGTGTTAACTTTGTAAAATATTACCCAAAGAAATACATGGAGAATCCAGAAATCTCTCTCTCCAAAAAAGGGGGATATCTGCTTTTGTTTCAAGGGTATATTTAAAAGAGAAAGAGAGATTCCTTTGGCACCAGGAAACGGTACTTGACTTGATGTTTATGAAGAGTGGGAAATTTAAAATTTTCCTCTTTAGTGCGCGTGGTAGAGATATAAATTTGCGATTCAAAATCACAGCTCATCAGTGACATACAATTAAATTACCTTGCACAGCTCAGAAAATTAAAGGGTAAACTCCTCAGTCTGTGAGACTGGAAGACAGATTTGTTTCGAGACAATGCAAATAGTGATCTTTGGTGTTCAGACTAATATCAATATTTACCTGGTATGTCACCTGGGTCTTCCCAGCTGTAGCTGCCTAAGCTGATTTCAGATAGCAGTTGAGAGCTGACGCCATTGAACAGGCGAGATCGGTGATTTCTTGGGTGACCTCTGGAGCTTGGGGGATTTGAGAATTTGCAGGAGAGGATTGATGGGGAAGGGCAACTGGCATTTTGGGAGCAGGAGCCACAGATGCTGAATGTCCTGTGGCACAAAGGACCTCCATATGCGGTGGAGAATTGTCCCATGATCTTGGAATGTCTAGGTGGACGTGAAGGTGAAACGTGGGTGTAATTAATGGACCCTGGACCCTAGTCATTTTTTTTAGAGTTTGTATGGTTTTATAACTGTCAGTTTTTCAGGAATGTGGCTTCCTGGTATTGAGGGAAGCTTGTTATTTATTTGGAACCTTAACGAGTTGTTCATTCTCACATCATCTTTGCACTGCTGATATTCAGGTAAAATGAAAGACATAAGTATGCCTCTGCACCTGTGACGATTGTATATTTGTATTTATATATAAATATACTTTGTATAATATACTTGTATATATGTATCATATATAAATATACTTTTTTTCTAAAAAGAAATAAGGGCAGATATACATGTGATAAGGGACTTCCCTGATAGGTCAGTTGATAAAGAATCTGCCTGCAATGCAAGAGACCCCGGTTCGATTTCTGGGTTGGGAAGAGCCTCTGGAGAAGGGAAAGGCTACCCACTCCAGTATTCTGGCCTGGAGAATTCCATGGACTGTATCATCCATGGGGTCACAAAGAGGCAGACACGCTTAGTGGCTTTCACTTTCACTTTCTTTCATATATGTGATAGGGCTTCCGCGGTGTTTCAGATGGTCAAGAGTCTGCCTGCAGTGCGGGACACCTGGGTTTGATCCCTGGGTTGGGAAGATCCCCTGGAGGAGGTCATGGCAACCGACTCCAGCATTCTTGCCTGGAGAATCCCCACGGACAGAGGAGCCTGGGGGTTACAGTCCATGGGGTCTCAAACTGAGCGACTAAGTGCACAGCACATACGTGTGACAACAAATGTGAATATACTTGTGCTTCTTTCAAAATGTCATGCAGAAAAGGGTGTCAGCACGTGCAGTTTGATGCTACCTGCTTGTAGATTCCAGCTGACTGCTGAATAGGTGGAAGTTTTGACTCCCACAATCTAACCTCTGGTAGAATTTTACCCGAACACTTATTAATACATTCTGAAACTCACCTTAATTTGGTAAAAATTGCTGTCCACTTGGTTTTCTTTTTTGTTACAATTAGGTTAGGGCATTTTATTGATTTTTTTTTTTTTTTTTTAAAGAAAGAAAGAAAAACCTACATATAATGGTAGGCTTTGTTGGGCTCCCGTGATGGCTCAGTGGTAAAGAATCACCTGCCAGTGCAGGAGATGCGGGTTCTCTCCTTGGGTCTGGAAGATTCCATGGAAGAGGAAATGGCAGCCCACTCAGTATTCTTGCCTGGGAAATCCCATGGAGAGAGGAGCCTGGTGAGCTACAGTCCATGGGGTCGCCAAAGAACCAGACATGCCTTGGTGACTAAACAACAACGCAAGGGCTTGTATCTCCGTTGTTTGGCTATATGAAGAGAGGTTACACGTTACAGAGAACACCACTGTCATTCCAGACAGCTGCCCATGAATGCACGGGCCACACACCCACACCCCAGTTTACACAGACTGACAGTTTTGCACTCATGGGTGCTGCCGTAGCTGCTATCTGGTCAACTACTTTGTAATTGTCCCTGCATGTTCTTAGCAGTAATAGGGATGCGTGTATAACATTTAAAATACCATGTAGAATTCCATTGTATGGATTTACTATGGTGGATATAATCAGTGTCTACCCCATGGACTTTTAGAATATACATGCAATTATCTCTGAATATTTACATATAAATTTTTTTTTCTACAAAGAAATAACATTTCTATGCAAAGTTTTTGAAACATGTCTCTGAGTATCTCTGTTTCAAGGAACTGTTCGGTCAACCTATATTTTCTTTTTAAAAAAGCGTTTTGAGGACTATAGCACATGTTCAGAAAAAGTGCAGAGATTAAGGGATCATGCCCTCCCCTCTGCATTAGAGGCATGGAGTCTTAACCACTGGACCCTCAGGAAAGTCCTCCACTTTCTTTTTTTAAGTAAGAGCTTTCCTTCTCTTTCCTCCTGGGAAGATTGTTAATCTGTTTTATATACGAGTGATCCTGTAATAAACCTTGTCATATTATTAATTAAAAAGAACCCACACTGGGTCCTGAGGGAAATCAGATGAAAGAAGAGTGTTCAGTGAAATTTTTGAAGAGTGTTTTTTAGGTGATTTATTTCATTCTCTTTACTGTCAGAACCAGTAGAGGAACTGGTGCTAGGCAGGGCTGCTATGCTGCCAAATGGGGATTGCCGGCTCTAATAATAGGGCAGTTTGCATTGACAAAATCAGTGATGTTAATTTCCCAATGAAGTGTGGCATTTGGAATTAGCATGACGTAGAAAAAAAAAAAAAAGTGGACTTTGGTGGCTTAGACAGTAAAGAAACCATCTACAATGCAGGAGACCTGGGCTCGATCCCTGGGTTGGGAGGATCCACTGGAGAAGGGAATGGCAATCCACTCCAGTATCCTTGCCCGGAAAATCCCCATGGATAGACGAGCCTGGTGGGCTACAGTCCTTGGGGTTGCAAAGAGTTTGACACGGCTGAGCAACTGACACTTCAGGGTCAGAAAGACCCCAACGTTGAATCCCTGGTTCAACTCGCCCTCCCCAAACCGAGTGAACCCCAAATTAGACTCTCTAAGCTTCATTTTCTTTATCTGAAAAATGCAGATGATATTTTAGGGTGATGTCATGGAGAAAAAGAAATTCCATATATTGTAATGGACCGGGCTCTCAGCAGATATGACTCCTGCCTCTCTTGAGATTGTTTATCTTTCTTCCTGTAGTGAAATAGTTTCTTGAGGATTCTCTGGGGAGAAAAAATTCTAAGGAAAGAAGGTTTCCATCATTGAGAAGCCAGCATTTCTGCCTTGGTTCTCTCTTGATTTGTTTTCTGAATGGAGTCGAGTGGCTGCAGCTCTGATCCTCCATTTGTTTCATTTAAACTACAGGGCAGGATGTTTGAGAATACTACAAAAGTGATTTCAGATCCTTTGAGGAAGAACTGAAAAAGGGCACCATTAATTAATTTTAAAGAGTCAGCAGCTGCACACTTAGCCATCTAGTTTGATAAGAAAGGAAAACAAGTTCAGTGAATTTAAATTGCCTCCCGTGTATGACAGCATATTAGAGTAATGAGGGCAATTCATCTTCCCCACATGAAGTTGTCAAGCTGTGCTCTGTCTCTCTCTCCTTCTCTCTGGTAACACCTAGTTTAATTCCTGCAGTTCATGTATTACAGAGAGATACAGCAACAATACACAAATAACCAAAACTAGATACTTGGGACTCTTGTGGTTTCTTAAGATACCTAGAAACAAATTTACCTTCCTGGAGAATGTTATATTTTTCCCAAGTTCAAGGTCAGCTGAAGACCAGACTTGCTTCCTGTACAATTTGAGTTCTCTCTGGGACTCATGGGCAGCATTGTGACAGTGTTCAATTTTATCCTTTGGATTTATATCACCTGAATGAGCACAAAGAATGCTTTTGCAGATGCAGAGGAGGTAATTGCTGCTAGATTTTGAAAGACAGCTTGAACAGTTCCTAGCTCTGTAATCTTACAGAGCTGGATGATACTGGTGTAGTAAGTTTTTAAAAGGCTTCCCTAGCAGCTCAGATGGTAAAGCATTTGCCTGCAATGCAGGAGACGTGAGTTCAGTCTTTCCTGGGTCGGGGAGATCCCCTGGAGAAAGAAATGGCAACTCTTTCCAGTATTCTTGCTTGGAGAATTTCATGGACAGAGCCTGCTGGGCTATATTCATGGGGTCGCAAAGAGTTGGACACGGCTGAACGACTAATATGCTCAAGTTCTTTAAAAGCAGACTTATTATGTATTTCATTTACATATTGATAACTTTGCCTCAAAACTGAGGCACATGGTTTTGAGGATGGTTCAGGATATGGAAATAAGTGAGATATGCCAAATTGATAGAATGGATGATAATATGATCATCTAAGTAGACACAGAAAAGGCATTTGAGAAAATGCAACATCCTTTTATGATACTGCTTAACAAATTGGGTATCGAAAGAATATAACCTTCTGAAAGCCATATGTGACAAACCCACAGCCAACATCATACCCAGTGGTGATAGACTGAAAGCTTTTCCTTGAAGATTAGGATGCCCACCCTCATTACCACCCCATTCAGTATTGGACTGGAAATCCTAGCCAAAGCAATCAGACAGGAAAAAGAAAGAAAAGGCATCCAACTAGGAAGGGAAGAAGTAAAATTGTTCGCAGATGAAATAATCTTACATACAGAACATCCTAACACTCCGTCAAAAACCGCTAAAAACTAATCAACAAATATAGTAAAGTTGCAATATACAAAGTCAACATAGAGAAAGCAGTTGTGTTTCTGTACGCCAACGAGAAAACATCTGAAAAAGAAATAAAAGGAATAGTCCTGATTACAAGAGCATCCAAAACAGTAAAATTCTTAGAAATAAATCTAAGCAAGGAGATGACACATCTGTACGCTGATAGCTACAAGACCTGGATGAGAGGAACTGAGGAAGATGGATCAGAGGATCCTGTGCTCCTGGATTAGAAGAATTGATATTGTTAAAATTAACGAGTACAGAGCATAGCGTTCTCTACCTCCCAGCTCCGCTCTGATTTTGTCTCCTGTAGATCGTTCTTTCTGATTCTGCTTTGCTTGGTTGGTTCCTTTGTTCCCATCATTCCACAGACATGCCAAGTTCATTGACACCTCAGGGCCTTTGCATTTACCTTCTGCCTGGAACCCTAGATAATCGTAGGACTTACTCTCGCTTCTTTTAAGTCTCTGCTAAAATGCCACTTTTCCAAAGGAGCCCTCCTTCCCCGTGTAATAATCTGGCTGATGCTGGCAGATTTACTTCTTTTTCTTTGCTTTTTTAAAGCGTTTATCCTTGTCTGACATGCTGCATGTTTGCCAGCTGACTGTCTCCCCGAGCCCAGAATGTCAGGGTAAAGACCAGAATTTCTCAGTGTTGTTCCCTGCAGTTCCCGTAGCCTTGAGGCTCTGTGTTTATGGAACGAAAGGTTGATTAGATAGCCTTGGATTAATAAGTCATATTATGGCTCAAGACGTATTTAGCAGAGTCAGTGTTTAAACTTCTACTAATGAAAAGTAAACATTACTGAGCTCGTTCAAGTCATAAAATTCATGACTGAGCCAGTGGTCCTGCTTAGAGTCCGAGAACTTAGCCATGGGTGCCCTGGGAAGTCAAACATTTCTAAGGGGGTGAAAAAAATCATACTAATAAAATGTGTAAAGAGTAGATACACAAATAATACATGAAGAGATATATACTTTACCTCTGGTTTTATTTTTAAGGTTTTTTTTGACGTGAACTATCTTTCAAGTCTTTATTGAATTTGTTGTAGTATTGCTTGGGTTTCATGTTCTGGCATTTTGGCCATGAAGCGTCTGGGATCTCAGCTGTCTGACCAGGGATCGAACCTGCACCCCTACATTAAAATGCAGTCTTAAGGGCTGGACTTCCAGGGCAGTCCCTCCTTGTGGTTTTAAAATGCCATGAGGATACGATTTGGAAAAAGCATCTGAAAGGGCTTCTTAGGGGGAGATATTGGGGGAAAAGAAGGGTGAAAACCCCTGGTTTCTAGGCTGAGAAGATCAGTAAAAACAGCAAAAACTTCCGCCGGATGCCCCCTGCACCCTCAAGAATGTGCTCATTGTATGTCTCATTATGGGTATGTCTTCCTGATGTAAATCAGACCTGCCTGTAATAGGACCCATTTTAAAATCCATTTTCTTAACTAAGTATAAGACAGCAGGCTCTCCTCCTTGCATGGTAGCGATGTGAATGGTTGGTTGATAAGGGAGGGTATGTCTTCCAGTCGTCCTGACCTCAGATTGTGCTTGGGAACAGAAGTCATTGTTTTATTTAGGGAAGTTCTCCAAAGGCAGGCAGAGGGCTTTGCATGCTCCCATCAGCTCTTTGACTGAGCCAAGCTCAGGGATCCCCCGGATTCCAGGAGACTGTGCCCTTTGCACTCTGACCGTAATAATGCTGTCACCTTCTGAAGTTAGGGTCTGCAGTATGTTTACCTGACCAGTCATTAGAACCTCCATTTCAGAGCTTTATAATTAACCCCAAGGAAGAAAAAAACCCCAGCCTAACTTTCTTCTCTTTGGGGTTCGGGAAATATCATTTTGATATGTTCACAGCCCCTGATGGAGACAGACACAAGCTGTAACCTCAACAGGCCACTCAGCTGAGAATAGAGGCACCAAAGTGGTTCTAGTCGGCTAATTTGCTGATTTTTGGCAGGTGTTTTAAGTATTGTAACCAGAGCTCCTGAAACCTACGGCTGCTGTGCGGTGTGCAGGATGGAAGGGCGTACTGTCTGCGGACCCATCTTCTTCTTTTCTCTCTTTCATCCATTTTACTTTGGGCCTCAGCACTGCCAGTCATCCTGAACACACCGCTGCAGTGTCCTTCGTATCACAGGAAGTGGGGATCCTATCTCTCGGCTTTCCCAAGTCCTGCTCTTGTCCATGAGAAGGCTGGCTGCTTTGAAAAGTGCCTGTGGCTCCTTCAGATCCCTAGAGACCCTTTAGTAGATAAATTTACTACTTCTGTGACCCGAACGAACTAGTGTGCTTGGCTTATGGCTGATGCCTTAAGGATAGTACTATTTTTGTGAGTGGTTTCAGTACAGAAATTCTGGGCCAAGAACATAAATGTCTAACAATCCCACTCCTGGGCTTATATCCAGGGAAAACTATAATCTGAAAAGATACATGTACCCGATGCGATGTTCATTGCAGCACTGTTCATAATAGCCAAGACATGGAAGCAACCTAAGTGTCCACTGAAAAGAGGAATGGATAAAGAAGATGTATTTATATAGAGAGCCGTGTATTACGCAGCCATTGAAAAAGAATGAAATAGTGCCATTTGCAACAACATGGAGATGTGGGAAAGGCCAGTTTGATCCTTGGGTCGGGAAGATCCCCTAGAGGAGGAAATAGCAACCCGCTTTCTTGCCTGGAAATTGCCATGGACAGAGGAGCCTGGTGGACTGCAGTTCGTGGGGCTGCAGAGAGTCAGGCAGGGCTTAGCATGCCTGCGTGCAATGCCGCAACATGGATGGACCCTAAAGGTTATCACGCTGAGTGAAGTAAGTCAGAGAAAGACAAATATCACACGATACCATTGTATGTGAATTCTAATAAAAAGGATACAAATGCACTTACTTACAGTACAGAAACAGACTCACAAATCTTGAAATCAAACTTATGGTTACCAAAGGGAAGTTTTGGAGAGGAATTGATGAATTAAGCGATTGAGATTGACATATACACACAGCTATATATAACATAGATAACCACCAAGGACCTACTGTATAGAACAGGGAACTCTACTCAATACTCTGTAATAACCCATGTGGGAAAAGAATCTGAAAGAGTGGAGATACGCTCACACACATATATCTGATTCACTCTGCTGAATACCTGCAACTCACACAACATTGTAAATCAATAAAGTTTTAGAAAAAGAAAATGAAACGACTTCAGCTAATGATTTCTACAGCGTAGAGAAGTACGTTTTGAGTTACAGATGAGCTTTTCAAAAATGGTGGTACTAGCCTTTCTTCAACTGTCCCCTGCCTCCAGCACTTAACATAAATCCTTTTTAGAGGCATTAAAAGGGCTGTGACAAGTGTCATTACAGCAGATAAATTTAGGTCATGTATTTTATCTACATAATCTGATTGTAATTTATATATCACCAAGCTAGATAAAGCACAGCCGTTTCTTCTTACTAAATTTTTCTTGTTGTCAACAAGATGTGATATGATGTGAGTTGGATATTGACTTTGCTTGAAGGGTGGTGATTCATCACAGCCCTGTTCGGGGAGGTGCGGGGGAGATGCTTTTATTGCTGGCAGAACTGAGTGACCGCTGGTTAAAGCTGTGAGTCAATCAAGATTAAACCCAGGCGAGTTAGTGCCTCTTGGATGACAGTGGATGATGTGATGGATATATTAGTGGAATTCTCTTTTAAAAAGCACTTTATATTCTTAGCAGGTGGATTTGCAAATAGGAAAATGAAGAATCTCCCTCAGTGGAGGAATCTGCCAGTTTGCAGAGCAGAGTGTGGCCAATTGAGTGTCACAATGAAAGATAAACCACTGAGAAATAGCCACTGGCAGCATCTAGTTCGAGATACTTGTTAAGTGCAAAGAAGGCAGCTGCATTCTTAGTGATTCAGCTGTTGGATAGACCAGGAAGAAGACCTTCGTCTTGGGTACAATGGCACAGATGGTGTCGTGGGATTTTATTTTTTATCAGAGAAAGCTTTGCAACCAAGGCTGACATCCTTCTATTGTCAAGTGTGTGTGAGATCTCTTGTTTTCCTCCCCAGAGTTAGTGTGAAGTTGGGAAATGCAACTTAGTATTAATCTAAAATAAAAGAAAATTTTCAGGAAGAAGCATTTAGGGAAAATCAGGCAAATGCTGCTACAGTTCAGTGTCAGCAGGTACTGGATTATCCACCCTTTTATCCTTTGTGTCACTCGTTTTCTTCATTTGAACGCTTTGAGAGAGGGCTACCTAACTAAAATGCTTTGCGTAGAAGGTAGTAGGTTAGTCAATTTCCTTCTGATTTCTGAGTGATTCGTTTATAAATCGGGGGCTTCCCAGGTGGTGCTAGTGGTAAAGAACCCACCTGCCGATGCAGAAGACACGAGAGATGTGGCTTCAGTTCCTGGGTCAGGACGATCCCCTGGGGGAGGGCAAGGCAACCCACTCCAGTATTCTTGCCTGGAGAAACCCATGGACAGAGGAGCCTGGGGAGCGTCATTCTGTAGGGTCTCCAAGAGTCGAACACAACTGAACTGACTTAGCACAGTTTATATGGTCAGTGTTCACTAAAATTTATTCATAGATTTACCACTTTATTTTCTTGTAATTCCTTGTTAGATGTTACATCCTCCTTCTGGGGTCACTTTCCTTTTGTGTATGAAGTATGGTGTTCTGGAATTTCCTATGCAGTGTCTGGGGGCTATTGATAAATTCAGTTTGTTTGTTTGGTTTTTTTGGTCTCAGAATGCTTTTCCTTCTCTCACACTGTTGAAAAGTGTTTGCTGTGTAAATACTGCTGGATAGACAGGTATTTTGTTTTTTGTTTTTCGCTCCGCACTGTGTGGCATGTGGGATCTTAATTCTCCAACCAGGGATTGAACCCCTCGCCCCCTGCATTGAAAATGTACAGTCTTAACCACTGGACCACCAGGGAGGTTCTTAGAAATGAAGTGTTCTAAACGATGGATGGCACCGACACGATATTTAGACATCGTTCAGGTTTACAGACTCCTACTGGTTGTCCTGGCACACCATTCTTGCTGCTAACTTCTCAACTGCTCAAAATGTATTAGGGAGTTCTGGAACAGATTATTAATGGGCCCTTGAAGCAAAACCTGTTTGTAGGCTGGGGACTCCCTGTAACGGCCTTAAGAAAAGTGATTTTTTAATGACTTGTTCCAGCTCTTTCTGCCCTTGAACTCCCTACAGTAGAAAAACCGTTTCTGTGGTCCCCACTCATTTATGAAAAGAAGATGCCCGTAATTATGATCCATCCTCATTTCTCCCAGCACTTCCTGTTGGACCAGGCAGGACGCTCATTCACAGGAAAGAGGACCTTCTGTCACAGGAAGTGAGAGAAGAATGTAACGTGGTGGTTTTCTGCAGGCCACATAGTTGCCTTCCTCCTGTGGTCAGATGAGATAGGTTCCCATCCAGCTTCTCTCTGGGGCCATGTTACTATAACTGATGGAGCAGTTACATTAAGCAGAGGGATGATGACATTACAAGTATTCCTTTTCCCTTCTTTTCTTGCTGAAAGGCTCTAAAAACTAAGCGTTGTAACCAGGAATGTTTACTGAAAGAGATCTGTTTCCAGATCGGGGCTAGGTTTTAAAATCTCAGCAGTGTATTGTGTTGGGGTTATCAGAGTTCTGGATAAAATGACAAAAACTCCCAAGAACTTGTGATTTTCTTTTTTTTTCCTTAAAAACTTTTTATTGGAGTATAGTCGACTTACAGTGTTCTGTTAGTTTCAGGTGTACAAATCAGTTATACATAGAGCCAATTATTTTTTATTTTTTATTTTTTTAGTTCTTTGAGTTTGTGATTTTTTGGCAAGTCGGTTCCAGGCTGAGATGAGAGTCACTGTCTATATAGAAAGCCTGTTTCACTATACTCTCCCTTCTTTTAAAATCTCAGATTGTCTTCTCTTCTTTCTGTGGAAGGAATCATGGTTGCAAAATGAGCCGGAAATTTATTCCTCTTCACTCTAGCATGCATTGTCTGCCCCACAAAAGTTAATGAATTGCTACTTCCAGAGCTGACCCAAAGTTTTTGTTTTGTTAAATAGCTATAAATCTCATCTAAATAGGGTTTTAGTGGTAACAGGAAGAAAACCGTAAATTAGTATCTGTTAGGTTTTATTGCTTAAAAATAATTGTTACTTAGTAAAGCTTCATTTCTACAAACATCATTTGACCTTGTGTGATTGATAGAAGAAAAATCGGGAGAATTTGTCCAGGCTCTGTTGACAGCTGACTGTTTCAAGAATTGCCACATGCAGTACGACAAATAAATTCTGTTTATGTAATAGAGCGGGTCAGCTTTATGGCGAGAGTGAATTACTGCCCAGCTGCTGGGACAGACTCTTCCTTGATGAACTCTGACCCCTTTGCAAATTTTTATTGAAATATTTTGTGATATACTGTGGGAGCATTTTTGGTTGGTTTTAAGAATCACAGAGGAAAAATCCTAAGGGATTAATTTTTTTTGAAATTTCCTATTCAGTTATTGAGGATCATGAGAGAGAGATACATGCACTAAAATATACCTTCTATACTGTTGGTGCCCACCCACCAAATTTATAGTTTTCGTTTGAGGCACCGTGACTGCCCCATTGTTCTTCACTGGGAGGAAACTGCAGGTAGTAATTTGGGTTCTTTCTGAACAGTCTGTCTTTAATAACAAACTGGTTTATGGTTTTAAATCATGATTCCCACACTTTGGAATGTTCTTTTTAATCAGTCACTCTTATTCTCCTTTCTTATAACAGGAATCGAGCTAATTGCCTAGGTATCTCTGGTTTTGGAATAGGCATTGAATTCTGTTTATGCTGTTCCAGAACTTCGGGGCACACTAAGGGTCAAGGTTCAATGTTATGGTCGGTTGGGGCTGATTTAACAAAGTACCATAAACTGGGTGGTTTATAAGCAGCATATTTATTTCTCACGGTTCTGGAGACTTTGAGATTAGGGGGCCAGCATGGTTGGGTTCTGGGCTGCAGACTATCCACTTCTCACGTGGAGGAAGGGGCTCAGAAGCTCTCTGGGATCTCTTAGAAGGGCATTGATCTCATTTGTGGAGGCACCATCCTGTTGACCTCATCACCTCCCTAAAGGCCTCACCTCCTAACACCATCACCTTGGGGGTTTGGATTTCAGCATAAGTATTTTTTGGGAGCCTGGACCAAAGCATTCATAATGTAACACTAAGTGAAGAATGTTTCAAAAAGTAGAGTGTGATCTTACTTATCCAGTGCTCTTGATTATGTCAAGTACATATATGATTGGAATTGGCCATTGGGTTCAGCAATATGGAAGACATTGTGGTTTTTTTTTTTTGAGGCTGGTTCGCACAGCATGAAGGATCTTCTTCCCTGACCAGGGATTGAACTCACACCCCTGCATTGGAAGCGCAGAGTGCAACCACTGGACTACCAGAGAAGTCCCAGTCTTAACCTCCTATCTATTAATACTTAATCTTTTCCACTCTGCTTTGTACTCTGCAAGTCTGGCTCTACCTGCTTCCTAGCACTTGCTTAACCTATTTTCAAATAGTTCTGTTCTGCATGCCCGTGCTAAGTCAATTCAGTCATGTCTGACTCTTTGTGACCATATAGACGTAGCCTGCCAGGCTCCTCTGTCCCTGGCATTTCCAAGGCAAGAATACTGGAGTGGATTGCTGTGCCCTCCTCCTGAGACTCTTCCCTACCCAGGGATCAAAACTTCATCTCCTATGTCTCCTGTATGGACACACAGGTTCTTTACCTCTAGTGCCACCTGGAAAGCCCAGTTGTATCCTGGCATCAGACAGTTGTCTTCTGTTGCAACCTTTGCCCTTGGCCTTCACAGAAAAAAAGTTGATATTTGAACCTTGCTACATAGAGTTTTTCAGAGCAGAAAGATTTTAAGGGAAAAAAATGTATGAAAGAGTGAGATTATATGTTGAGATTGTTCTCCAGTTTGGTAGCATTCCACTTCTGTAATTTTGAGTTGTCAGTGACTCTTTTCATTTCACACAAGGTGTGTTTTTTTTAAAAAGTTAAAATTCAGTAATAGATTTTGCTACATGATAAGAAAATTTACAGATCAGTAATAATGTCAGATATGCAGATGATACCACCCTTATGGCAGAAAATGAAGAAGAGCTAAAGAGCCTCTTGATGAAAGTGAAAGAGGAGAGTGAAAAAGTTGATGACCTAAAGCTCAACATTCAGAAAACTAAGATCATGGCATCGGTCCCATCACTTCATGGCAAATAGGTGGGGTAACAGTGGAAACAGTGGCTGACTTTATTTTCTTGGGCTCCAAAATCACTACAGATGGTGATTGCAGCCATGAAATTAAAAGACGCTTACTCTTTGAGAGAAAAGTTATGACCCACCTAGACAGCATACTAAAAAGCAGAGACATTGCTTTGTCAACAAAGGTCCATCTAGTCAAGGCTATGGTTTTTCCAGTAGTCATGTATGGATGTGAGAGTTGGACTATAAAAAGCTGAGCACCGAAGAGTTGATGCTTTTGAACTGCAGTGCTGGAGAAGACTCTTGAGAGTCCCATGGACTGCAAGGAGATCCAACCAGTCCATCCTAAAGGAGATCAGTCCTGGATGTTCATTGGAAGGACTGATGTTGAAGCTGAAACTGTAATACTTTGGACCCCTGATGCGAAGAGCTGACTCATTTGAAAAGACCCTGATGCTGGGAAAGATTGAAGGTGGGAGGAGAAGGGGACGACAGAGGATGAGGTGGTTGGATGGCTTCACCAATTCAATGGACATGAGTCTGGGTAAACTCTGGGAGTTGTTGATGGATAGGGAGGCCTGGTGTGCTCCAATTCATGGGGTCGCAAAGAGTCAGACACGACTGAGCAACTGAACTGAGCTGAACTGAATAATGTCCTCGTAGAATGTAGGGATGGAAAGGACTTAAACTACAATAGCTAGATAATAAATCTATTTCCAGGAATGTGTTTTCCAGGGTCTCCATTTTGCCAGCAAGTTCCTTTTTTCTTGGAGAAGGAAATGGCAACCTACTCCAGTACTCTTGCCTGGAAAAAATCCCATGGACGGAGGAGCCTGGCGGGTTGCAGTCCATGGGGTTGCAGAGAGTCGGACGCGACAGAGAGACTAACACTTCTGTTTTCTAGTACCTGAGAGACAGAGTCTCAGTGTTTTTATAGGACGCTTTGGTGGAAGAGAGTTTGTATTTTATTCATCTTCTCTCACCTGGCAGGTTTAGAGAGTTTAAGCAGCCCTGGGGCCATGCTTTATATTCTAGCATGACTCTCAGGTCACTGAGTTTGTCCATTACTTGTAGAATGCCTGCAAGCCCTTGGCACTCATAGTTGGACCTGACTCATTATGTATGAATCACACTCTTCTCTTGAAGAACATGTTCTGAATCTTCTTGAACTTGACTTTAATGAGCGGAATTTCATTGCATATCATAAATATGTCACATCTCACATTGAATACTTATATTTCATTCATCACATCTCTTTTCTTGTGTTTTGCTCCTCCTAGGCGGAAACACACTTTCAGTGAGATGTATTTAAAGCTGATATCTTTTTAGTGATTATAATTAGCATGTCATTGACTCTTAAGAAAGCAGTACTCAGTTAAGGCTTTTCACAAAGTATTACTCTTAAAAATTTCATTCTAAGGGAAATAATATTTCGTGAGGTGTCATTGCTGGCAGTTTTCCAATTATTTAAAATCTGTTCACCTAGTGATACTAATCTTTTAAAGAATACAAAAAGTAGTTTTGAGAAGTCTGATCAGGATCTAAAGGTTTTTTGAGTAGTTGTGTTTCACGTTCTTAATTTCTGAAATAATGTGTGTTTCACATTTATTTCCTTAATTATGTGTTGGGAGGAGTTACTGTTCTAAAAATAGAACTTTTATGCATATCATGAGTTAATGGAAATCTGTCTGTTATAAATGCACTCTTTGAATATATTTGCCACCAACTGTGATAGAGGTCTGCTTAGTCTATTTGAATCTTTGGGGGTGTGTGTGTGTGTGTGTGTGTGTGTGTGTGTGTGTGAAATGTGGATGAAAATAATTAGTTCCTTGGCGTTTTGGAAGCACTGAGTTGCTATATGAGAAGGTACTTGGTACATAAAGAACACTCACTAGGTGTCTGTAATCAGAACGGTAGTGTCTTAAACCTGTTGAGCTGGAGAAAGGTGATATAAGCTGCTTCACTTTGGACAGCTGTGTGGGGTTCTTTGTGTTGGGCAGCAGGACCAAGAAAGATGATAAGAAAGAACCTCAAGGAACTCAGTCTAGTGACTTTACATCATAGCTGTGTTTTAACATAGTATTGTCTCTGTTCTTTTTAATTTAATTTTTACTTTATATTGGAGTATAGTTGATTGACAGTTAGTTTTGGGTGTACAGCAGTTGATTCAGTTATTTTTAGATTCTTTCCCCACATAAATCATTACAGAATACTGAGTAGAGTTCCCTGTGCTATACAGTTTGTTGCTTATCATTTTTATATATGGTAAGTACAGTGTGTGTGTTAATCCCAAACTCCTAATTTATCCTCCGCCATTTCCTCTTTGGTAACCATAAGTTTGATTTTGAAGTCTGTAATTGTTCTTAGTCTTGCTGGGGTCATAAGCCCTTTGAGAATCTGATGAACTCAACGAAAGTTCTTGGAAGATGCCTTCAACACATGGGCACCTGTACACACGCATGCATAATTTTGTATTCAATTTTATGAGCTTTCAATTTGGTGAAATTCACTTACAGTTTCACTGTACTCAATTCCATGAATGCCATGAAGGCAGTCACACACTGTATATTAAGAATCTTTGCTTTGGAGATATAATAAACAGTCAGTCTGAGACTTCAGTGGTGACTGGGTCCGGGAGGAGAGACCTGACCTGGCTGCTGGGCTTTTGGTTGAGTGACAGTCGCAACAGTCCAAACAAATATGGCAGCCCAAGAGATGGGAAAGCCAGCGCCAGCTGGACCCGGGTCATACGTGGCGGGCGGGTCTGCATCTCTGGCAGGGCTTTCAGGGCGGCTCCAAAAGGTGAATGCAGACGGAGTGGTCTGGCTTTGGAGCAAGGCTCTGAGGAGAAGCTCAAAGCACAGAGCATGTTAATCGTCTGGCTCCTATAAAAGCTCCTGAAGAGAATGGCTGGTGGGTCTCACTGAGAGGCTGGGTCTCTCCAGGTTGCCTGGAGTCCTAATTCTGTTCTTTTCTTTTTAAAAATACGTACTTGGCTGTGTCCTGGTGTTAGTTGCAGCACGGGGGATCTCTAGTTGCTGCGTGTGAGCTCTCAGTTTCGACATGTGAAATCTAGTTTTCTGACTGGGGGATCGAACCTGGGCCCCCTGCATGGGGAGCACCCAGTCTTAGCCACTGGCCCACCAGGGAAGGCCCATAATCATTTTATGAAGCAAAACTCACGCACTTCCTTGGGGTTGAAGTAATCCATGAAGTCATGGATTACTGTGAGGAGGCCTCTGGATGTAGGGGTGTGTGGCCAGCCACAGACCTCCCTGTTAGCCTCATTTAGGATGGATTCAGCTGCCCGGCCAAAGGGAGCACGCTCTGTATTGCGAATATCGGTGTCTACAGCCCAGAGAGTAGATTACAGCTGTGTGTGGGGGATGGGGTGTCCCCCGGAGTCTCACACTCTCCTTAGTTGATTCTTGAGGTCATCAGGCACTGTGCATGCGTGCTAAGTCGCTTCAGTTCAGTCATGTCCAACTCTTTGTGACTAAATTGACCATAGCCCTCCATTAGGACAGGCTCCTCTGTCCTGGGATTCGCCAGGCAAGAAGACTGGAGTGGGTTCCATGCACTCCTCCTGGGGATCTTCCCATCCCAGCGGTCAGACCCGCATCTCTTCCATCTCTTGCATTGGCTGGTAGGTTCTTTACCACTCGAGTCACCTGGGAAGCCCCATCTAGCACACAGGAAGACTCTCAAATAATTATAACTGATTTAAAATTTGATTCAGTTTTCTGTGTCTGCAGTAAGCAATTATGTGATCTTTGATGATGGCTTAGTTTCAATTTTGAAATCTAAAAGGTAGCTTCCAAATGAAAATCTGATTCATTTTGAAACTTGGATTATTTCCTCATTGCAGTGCATCAGATGGGGTGTGGTCATGTTACCACCACTCTTCTTGGTCCATAGGACCCTGTCCCTTCCCCTCCTCCCATTTCAACTCCCCCGCCCCCTTTCTCCCCCATTTCTGTTATTTAGTAACACTTAGCCTCTGCCAAGAACTTCTCTGGGTGATCTCACTTACATTTACAAGACCCTTCCGTTTTGCTCTCCTTCAGTATTGCATTGGCTGTTTGGGTTTTTCCTCTCTGTGTAAACTTTAGAGTCACTTTTTCAGTATCCACAAAATAATTTGCTGAGGTGTTGATGTGGATTGCATTGAATCTGTCAGATTGGGCAAACTGACATCTTGATAAAACTGAGTCTTCCTATCCATGAATAAGAATATTCGTGTGTCTATTTAACTCTCCTTTGATTTCTTTATAATTCCTGCTTGCTCAGGGAGCCTTCAAGTGGTCAGATGAGGCCCACCACATTGAGGAGGGCAACCTGCTTTATTCAGAAGCATCAAAAGTGAAAGTGTCAGTCGCTCATTTGTGTCCAACTCCTTTGCAACCCCGTGGACTGTAGCCCGCCGGGCTCCTCTGTCCATGGGATTCTCCAGGCAAGAATACTGGAGTGGGTTGCCATGCCCTTCTCCAGGAGATCTTCCTGACCCAGGGATTGAACTCAGGTATCCTGCATTGCAGGTGGATTCTTCACCATCCGAGCCACCAGGGAATCCATTTTACTAAAAATCTACCAGTTTAAATGTAAATCTTCTTCAAAGATATCCTCTTGAGACAGGATAGTGTTGGACCAAATAACTGGGTACCATGGCCCAGCCAATTGGACACATGAAATTAACCATTACACACAGTAATGTGAAAGCTGTTCAAAGTTAGACTGACTCATGTGCTCAGATATATATGAAGGGCAGGTGAATTTAAATTTTTACAAGCTTATTTCTTTTCAGAATGTCCTCTCATGGGGAGCCCTGAGAAAAATTTAGAGACTGTTTAGCTAAGAGAGTAACTATAGAAAGAAACAAATGATGTGAGGGAGAGAGAGAGAATATGAGAGTAAAATCCTTAATAAACAGTGTCTTATTCCATTGAACTTAGAGGCCTGGACCCTTGTAGATATATCAGTTCAGTCTTGACACTTTCTCTGCAGTGATAGCCAGTAAAAGAGTTGCAGGAAATTTGTCCTATTGGAGAGAAAAAAATCGCTATCTCTTTGGAAGGGTATTCTTTAAAAGCAAGAAAATGTTTAAAGCAAGAGCAGAAATGTCTATAAATGGGATATGACAGCTAGAGAAGAAGAAAATGTACAATACTGAGTGAAATTCCATATTTTATTGGATAAAAATCTCTTAACTAGTGAACAATGAGAAGGTTTTAAATTTCTTCTAATAGTTTTAGAGGCTGTTTATCTTCTAGGCTCTTAAAGATATGATGCAGAGTAATATGAGTTATACCTTGAGAATGTTATAAATAGGTCTTATCTTTATGGCTTTTGTTGTGTAAATTATGGCTGTTTCTAGGCCACTTCAGAGAAAGCAGCTGGTCCCTTGGGGATTAAGCTATGAATATACAATATCTTGAGTTTCTTTAATCTCTGGGTGATGCCCTTGTCTATAATGAACAGTATCAGTGTTGCCTAATGGCATAGTAGTGTGTACTCACCCAAAGGAGAACTCGAGAAATATTAAATTTCTGTACTCTCTCATAAGGTGTTTAGTGCCCACTCAATTAAATGAATGATCTCTGGCTTTCTGGGCTTCCCTGGTGGCTCAGATGGCAAAGAATCTGCCTACTATGCAGGAGACCTAGTTGGGAAGATCCCCTGGAGAAGGGAACGGCAACCCACTGTACCACTGTAGTGTTCTTGCCCAGAGAATTCCATGGGCAGAGGAGCTTGGTGGCCTACAGTCTATGGGGTCAAAAAGAGTTGGGACACGACTGAGCGACTAACACTTTGCTGCTTTCTGGGTGATGTGTGCTGAAACTAAAATCTTACTTGATAACTTACATCACGTGTAAGCAATTATAAGCCAGGCAAACACAAGAAGAAGCAAAATGCAGTGTCAGTTCTTTGTGAATGTCGGACATGACTTAACGGCAACAACAATAATGTGTACTGTGGTGCTAAATCATATTTTTACTGAAAGGTCTGTGTAACATCCATGGTAACAGGGCTTCCTTATCTGAATTCAGCAAATTCTTTTTGCATCCCAAGATTAGTTAAAAAACAAACAATTTGGACTTACCTGGTAGTCCAGTGATTAAGACTCTGTGCTTCCAACATGGGGGGCGGGGGGCGGTGGCGGGCAGGCATGGTGTTTGATCCCTGGTCAGTGAACTAAGATCTGATATGCAGTGCAGCGTGGCTCAAAGAGAAAAAAGAAGACTCGGAGAAGGCAATAGCAACCCACTCCAGTACTCTTGCCTGGACTATCCCATGGACGGAGGAGCCTGTTGGGCTGCAGACCAAGGGGTCGCTAACATGACTGAGCGACTTCACTTTCACTTTTCACTTTCATGCACCGGAGAAGGAAATGGCAACCCACTCCAGCGTTCTTGCCTAGAGGCTACCATCTCCGGGGTCACACAGAGTCGGACACGAGTGAAGCGACTTAGCAGCAGTTTATAAAACCATTAACCGGTCAGTCCTTCCCTCCAGTGACAGCATTTTATTAAACACCTGCTCTGCGGTTGTTACAGGGGACACAATGACAATGCAGAGATGTTATGGTTCCCAGGCTCATGGAGTCATCAGATGGGGACTGTCATTGCACAAATGAGTATGAATATGTAATCATAAGTTACACTAGGTCTAGGAGGGGAGAGGATGTGGGATCCCAGGAAGGGACAGCTGTTTATCATGGAAGTTAAGGAAGATGGGGGAGGATGTGAGATGAAGAGGGGTCATTTGGGGACAGACGGGAAAGTGTTTCTATGAAGAAGGAAGAGGAGGTGCAGAGCCATAACTCAGCCCTTTGGAAGAGAAAGGGGAAGAGAAAACCAGCACAGAGAGAAAAGGGGAGCAGGGCAGGGTGGCCCAGGGATGTGGGAGGTTGGGAGTGACGTGGGGGAGCGTCTCCACCTCAAAGCTGCTGCTGTGTGCGGTGTGCAGCCACTTCAGAAGAAGCTCAGTTTGGCAGTTTGTCTAGTGGAACCTGCGCTCCCCTACCACCCACCAGTTACACTTGTGGGCGTTTTATTTGTAACTATTCAAGTATATTTATGCAGTGGAAAGAGTTCTGAAAGTTTGAATAGAAACTTTCCCTCCATTCTGTATATTTTAAGTTCTAAGGAATATGTGCATGTGACTTTTATGACACTCTTTACGAGGTGTATCATCTTCTAAGCTGTTTTTAGACAGAAATACTATCTATACGTTTGAACCCTAGTAGTATGTGATGTGGTCCACGGCACATAGAAGGAGCTTATTAACCCTGTCGAATCATTTTATGATCTGTTCTTTGGATTGTAGGAACAATTTAATTTGGACTCTCTGTGAAATATTAATACAGATTTCTTTCCTTTAAAAATCTCCAAGGGAGAGACCTCTATGGTCTTTTATTCTTAATAGCATGCGTAGGTGCTTCTATTTATAATTCAGGATTCCCCATCACCTCATTTCTTTAATAAACTACACTTTGTGCTCAAGGGGCTTCCCAGGTGGCACTAGCAGTAATGAGTCTGCCTGCTAATGTGGTAGACATGGATTCGATCCCAGGGCTGGGAAGGTCGCCTTGAAAAGGAAATGGCATTTCTAAATCAGCCCTTCCTATGGGCTGAATGTTTGTGTTGCCCCCAAAATCCATTTTTAAAAAAACACATATTATTCTTTTTTGCCTTTTTTTTTTTTTTGGCCCACATCCCATGGCACGTGGGATCTTAGTTCTCTGACCAGGTATCAAACCTGCATACCCCTGCATTGGAAGAGAAGGCTTAACCACTGGACCATCAGGGAAGTCCCCAAAATTCATTTGCTGAATCCTCATATCCCATGTGATATTGCATTAGCAGGTGGGACCACGCCAAAGCCTGTTGAAAGTTTCAATCTGGAGTTTGTGGGACTCAGTAATAAACATTGGGTGAGAATGTGTAATAATTTAATATACACGTGTAACAGAACTAGAGAGGCTGTTAATTGCATAAATGGTTATATTTTACCAGCAAGTGTATCTTCTTGAATCCTCATAGCATCATACAGGCAACATGTTGTAGCATCAGAGGAAAGAATACAAGAGAAGCTGGATGGATTGAAGTCAGGCAGCCAGTGATGGCAGACAGAGCCCAGCGCAGAGCCCAGGTCTTCCCCACACCATGAACTTCCCCACCACTCAAATGATCTAGTTTCCTTTGGTAATAACTGTTCCTTCAGGTTTCAGCTAACTAGTTGCATCTTGCTTTGAAAGAACCTAGTGTGGAGTGGAAGTTGCTCAGCCATGTCCGACTCTTTGCAGCCCCATGGACTGTAGCCCGCCAGGCTCCTCTGTCCGTGGGATTCTCCAGGCAAGAACACTGGAGTGGTTGCTGTGCTGTCCTCCAGGGCATCTTTCTGGCCCAGGGATCAAACCTGGGTCTCCTGCATTGCAGGCAGATTCTTGACCGTTGAGCCACCCTGGAAGCCCATCCCTTTGGAGAGCTGTTTTAAATGCAGTGTTCTTTTGTGCTGTTTGGGGCCCTACCACATTTGCACTAAGAAAACAGCAACCTCTACCTTGACTTCTCTGCCATCGGCTTTCTTTCTCTTCAAGCCTTTATGCTGCTTTCAGATTGGTTTTATGCAGAGGTTTCCTGATTTAAAAACTTTTTTGTTGGCATGTAGTTGATGCTGAAGCTGAAGCTCCAATACTTTGGTTACCTGATATGAAGAACTGACTCAATGGAAAAGACCCTGATGTGGGGGAAGATTGAAGGCAGAAGGAGAAAGGGGCAGCAGAGGATGAGATGGTTGGATGGCATCACTGACTCAATGGACATGAATTTGAGAAACTCTGGGAGATTGTGAAGGGCAGGGAAGAAGCCTGGCATGCTTCAGTCCATGAGGTCCTAAAGACTCGGACATGACTTAGCCACTGAATAACAAAACAGTTGATTTACAATGGCGTGTTAGTTTCAGATGTACAGCAAAGTTACTCAGTTATACGTATACACATATCCATTCTTTTTCAGATTCTTCTCTCATACAGGTTATTACAGAGTATTGAGTAGAGTTCCCTGTGCTATACAGTAGATCCTTGTTGCTTTATATGTATTAATAGTGGTGTGTATATGTTTCATCTCAAAGTCTTAACTTATACCCCCTGCCTCATTTCCCCTGCGGTAACTGAGTTTTGGAAATTGGTGAGCGTGTTCCTGTTGTGTAAATAAGTTGACTTATATCATTTTTTAAATTTAGATTCCACATAGAGATTTCCTGTTTATTAAGCATGGGTGCTGGCTTTTTGGGCTGTCCGCAGTTCTGTTCCTGCCACTTAGCATTACGTCCTGTGCTCCAGCCAGACCGTATGCCGCCGAGGGACATTCTTTGTCCATCTCCTCCCCCCTTCATTGCTCTCATTAGCAGATGCTGTTCCTCTCAACCTGAAAATCCCTCCTTTCTCTTCTCTGTGTGAGTAATAAGTCTTTATTATAATTCAGAGCCTGGAAACCTTTCTCCGATTCTTCCGTTCCCTCTTTTTTCTTGGAGCCTCCTAAATTCTGTGCTTTGAAATCTCCTTGGTTGTTTACAGAAGTTTCTAAACAGATGATCAGACTTCTCATGTTCTTCCACCTTTCTGATGCCCAGCAAAACCTAGGCACGTGTTCGATGAGACCATTAACCCATCGCCGGCAGGTCCGTTGTTGCCATTTTAGTTCTTTTAAGCACGGTATCTAAAATGAAGAAATGTCATGAAAGAGCTCATATGTACGGAAAGGTGCTGGGATGCTCCATATGCTTTGTTAAAGTGTGTATGTGTGCTTTCTCCTTTGTCTCACCAGCTATCAAAGAGAAGTATACAGACTGGACAGAATTTCTCATTCGGGATTTGACTGGTTCCCCGGACGGCCCCCCGCCAGCCTTCTGGAAGGTGTATGTATTGTTATCCAGCTATTCTCTGTCATCTGAAGCTGCACAGTTAACACGAGCTCACAGCTAAGAGCACCTTTGCATATATCCTTCTATGGGTGCACGAGTCCACACGGACATCGGTGTACAAATAGCATAATGTCATGTCTTTTCCCGAGTCACTTAGATGACCGATTCTAATGGGACCGAAGTGTCTTCACCTGTGGTCCAATCCATAAGTGGAAAATTTGCTTTTATGGGAACATATTTTAAAATAATAACATGGTAGGATAGTTACCTACTCTGTTGTACATTTAAGAGTCTATCTTATGTTCATGAATGGATATGATATCCTGTAGAATAAGTATTTTGTTGAAGTGACAACTAAGCATTCATGTGCTGGGGTGTAGCCTCAAAGTGTGTTGATAAATGATTAGCTGTTTTATTTATGCATAGCCCCAGTTTTTAAACACACGTGTTCAATCATATTTGAATTAGTCTCCCTTGTAAAACAAGAGGAGAAATGACTAACCATATTTAAATGTTGTTAACGTTGTTTTAAAGTACTGAAGAAAAATGGGTTATTTGAAAATAATTTTATTCTGATATATTTTAATATTTATATACTAGAAAAGTATATAAGAGGACTGCACTGTCATAAATAATTACTGAGTTACCAAATCTGTTTTTGAAGAATGCCCCTGAGAAAGGGGAAAACGCGATGAATGATCAAGAATATGATACAGAGTTTGACAGTCTCATTCTCTTGACATTAACCATAAATTTCCTGCCTTTCATAAATGATACTGAAATTTTGGAACACCACAGACTCATACAGGGTTGTCTAGTTTTGTTTTGTGATGATTTTGCCTAATGTAGTTTTGTATCTTGGTGGCTACTATTTGAATTGTTTGGTTGACAAATCAAAGTAATGGTTGCTCATCCTTTCAAAAGGAGAGATTGTATTACTTTGTTAATTTTTAAGCATATTTGCCTACAGGGCTGGCTGAACAAACACCCTTTTCGTATGCAAACATGTGCTAAGAAGGTTGCTTAGAAGGGGCAGACATTATATACATTCTTCAAACCAACTGTGGGGTGAAGTGTACAAATCACCCAGTAGTCTAATTTAGCTGATTATTAGTGTGTATTAGGCATTCATCAAGAATGTCCGCCACACGTTATTAACGCTTTATGCATATCATCACAGGTGTGAGAGGGTGTTGATTATGAGAGCAGGGCCATCGTAAGACAGACGTCTGCTGAGTAAAGGTAGAAATTGATGGCCCCATATCAGATGGAGCCATCTCTTGGAAAAGTAGACGTTTTGTTCCCACTTGTTTTCCAGTTTGAGGCAAATTTGGTGGAACACGTCTTCAAAGCACCCTCGTTCCTCATAAATGTAGTTGTATCTGGGAAGGGTGATTTGTTTGGTGAGAACTTAGCACAAACTGTTATTTTCTATTTGGTTGTGGTTTTGTTGTTGGATACCGAGTTGGGAAAGATGGATGTGGGGCGGGTGGGAGGGGTAGGAGGGGCAGGGTGGGGGTGGAGGGGAAACACCAGACTGTTTGCCAATAGCTTGGATGATGGTATGGAAAAAAAAAAAAAAGTTATCTTCTGCTGTCATCTGTTTCCATGAGAACCTGAAAATAAAGTTTAAAATAAGGAGTTTTGCTTCTGTTTAAACAGCCTCTGCGAGGGAAAGGCCCTATAGACCTCATTACAGTTGATTCCTTAATAGAGCTGCAGGACTCTCAGAACCCTTTTCAGTACTGGATAGTTAGTGTGCTTGAGAATGCTGGAGGAAGATTACGCCTTCGCTATGTGGGATTGGAGGACACTGAATCCTATGACCAGTGGTTGTTTTACTTGGATTACAGACTTCGACCAGTTGGTTGGTGTCAAGAGAATAAATACAGAATGGACCCACCTTCAGGTAAGGGGCGGGAGCTTCAGCCGCTCTCAAGTGTTGTCGGAAGAGATGTGATTATTTTCCTGGATGTCTCTCTGGAAAGTGTGTTAGCTCTGTGGTGTCTTTCCCATTTGTACTTGTGCACAGGAAGTGTTTTAACTTCAAACACTCTCTGTTGTGAATGGAACCCAAGACCTCAGTGAATGGTGTTCTGAAACGAGAAAGCAGAGCAGGAGGCTGTGGAAAAGCTGATCTGGTTCCTTTGGAATCACTGGTTTGGAAATAAAAATGCAGTGCATGGGGACTTGGTGATATTCTCTGTTTTTCTTTAGGAATTTGATATTCTTGCAAGTAGGTTCTGAAATATTTGCCGTTTTACCCACGGCCATCCATCCATCTATCCATTCGTTCATCCACCCATCTACCCACTCACCCGCTCGTCCATCCATCCATTCATTCCCCCATCCAACCTTCTATCCATAGATTCATCTACCCACCCATTCATCCATCTGTAGATTCAAGTAAAATGCAGATTCAAATAAAATGCTTATTGTTACATTATCTCTCCTGACCTGGAAATAGCAAAAAGAAAACCATCATGTGTTTTTCCCCTGGTGCATCATAGATTTTTAAATACCCTGAAGTACCTTGACAAATGCCTTTCCAGAGATTTAATTGGGTAGAAGACTACATCATGCTTCCTCACATACCCAACTGGGCAAAAACTCAAGAGTTGACAAAAATAACCATTCTTGAATGTTTTGTACCTGCCAGGTGATTTTACATCTGTTAGGTTGTTTATTTTGATTCCAAAAAAGTGCTGCATGTTTCGTGTGAATATTTCCTCTTACAGCAGAGAAAATTTGAGACTGAGTTTAAGCTACCTGTCTAAGATTGCACAGTTTTCCAGAGGAATGTGCTGAAATTCAGATTCCCAGGTCCCCTTCTTCTTCCACACAATTTCCCCTGCTGCCTCTTACTGGGCTTATCAACCTTTTGATAGACGGCTGTAGAACAAAAATGTTGGATTCTCATGGAATTAAAGATGCCAAAGAAGGAATACCTCTTCCTAAGTTTGCTGATTTTCATTCTAGTCAATTTCACAGTTTTACTGGAAGCTAAGAGGTGGCTCTTTCCTTCTGTCAAATTGCCAGAGCCTTTCCCCTCCCATCTTAGTGGCCAGAGTTCGTCTTGAGGATGTGAAGCAGAGGAGTCATATTTCCCTTTTCCGTCAGTCAAGGGCTTTAATTGAAAAGTGTCCTGGTTCCCCATGTCCTGTGTTTGCATTTGTGCTGGATTTGACAGGTGTATAAACCTGTAACACGGTATTTTATGTTAGTATTGCTGTTGTCAATGTTACGAGAAGCAGACAAGAAATCCACTGATACCCTAAGCAGTTTGGGGATATGATTACAAATAAAAGGACTGTCGGTTTTGTGAGGAGAGGCCTTAGCTCCCAAGGTTTGCCTTGGGATTCATAACCTAACAGAAGACATTTACTTCGTGCAGAAAGTTGGGTGTATCAATCTTAGTATCTAATTGCTGTAAAATTTTAAAAGCAATATATAATTGCCAGTGTAAATTTATAGCAAAGCAAAGGATGACTAATAGCTCTTAGACTCTGTGTAATGTCCCTCTCCTGTGCTCATACTCAATGGCCAGAATGGAAACTGTCCCTCTAGAAACTAGGGAAATACTTGAATAAAGGAAGAGACCTCTCTCTCTTTAAGACAATTTGATGTCTTTATAAGATAAGAATAGACTGTATTTACTCATGTTTTCTGACCATGAATTGTTCATTTCATTGAAGAGTTAAAGCCTTTGGGAAAGGCATTCCTCATCAAGAACTTGTGTTTTCAATATGTAAACTGTCAATAGGAAAGGCTGTGGATGGAAAGAAATTAAAAGGTGAAAGGTCACCCCAAGTATGATTTTGAATTCTTCAAATGCAATAGTTACAAGATGAACTCTGACTTCCACCTGATTGAGCAGAACAACAGCCGGGAGTAGAATCCAGTCCTTTGGGTTTAGTTTCAGGACCCGGTGTGGCTTGTTAAGCTAAGATGGCAGTGCTCTTTCCTTGACTGAAGTCTAGGTGGGAATGAGCTTTCACACTGGCCCAGAGAGCACTAGACCATTCTTCTTATTCCAAGACACACTTAAGTAAATGAAAGCATTCATCACGGTGGGTGGTAAGAAGCTGAGATGGAAGGGTGGGCAAGGAGGGCAGATAATGGGCACTTTGGGTAGAGAGTCATCCTTGGTTATCCACAGGGGATTGGTCCCAGGATCCCCATGGATGCCAGAATCCAATGATGTTCAAGTCCCTGATATAAAACAATGCAGTACAGTTGACCTTCTGCATTTGCAGGTTTGATGTTCTGCATCCGCCATCTTCCCATCCACAGGTTCCATATTCTCAGGCTTCTCTATCTGCATTTCCTACCGTCCTCGGGGGTCCTTCTGCCAAGGGTGGAATATTCAAGAACTGCAGGCCTGGAGGGCTGCCTGGACTTTGAGAGTGACATTGTGCCAGGTCACCCTATCCTCTTTGCTGTGCTGACAACAACTCCTTTCTTTTCCTGATACTTTCTGTTTCTTAAAGGACACAGTGTTTCTCAACTGTTTAGTGCAGGTAGAGGTATAGAAATAGGTGGTAGATAGTACCTGGTGAGTAGGTCTTCAAACACTCCAGGACAGCTGTTATGCTGTCTGCCAGCGAGAAGCCTGCATCCCATTCATTCCTGGATGGAATCAGAGAACATGGGATGGTGGATGGGAGATGAGAGAGAGGGTATGGCCACCCCACTCTACCCACCATTAGGGGTGCAGGTGCTGACGGGTAGAAGTTGAGCTTTAGCAAAGACCAGACGAGGGAATGGAAGATGGTGAAATGCCAGTAATCATTGGAGGCTTCCTGCATCTGTAGTGATTCAGGTGTTATCAGGGCGGGACGGGGAATCCAGAGGTGCCCTTTCTTCAGTGCTGAATGGAAGGCGGAGCATGATTTTGACAGACCTGGAGCTCTTTTTCCAGCCCTGCATCCCTGACGCCTCCCCTCATATGCTTATTTTCTGGCGTGCGGCCTCCTCTGTGGTCCCTAACTTTTCTGTGTGTGTCTCCTCTTTTGGAACACCGCTTTCTCATGCCCTCACTTCATCCAGAACTCGGATGCTGAACTCAAAGTGCATGACCCATTCTCTGCTGTGCCCCCTGACACCCTGTCCAGCATATAGTAGGTGCTCAATAACTGTGTCAAGTGAGTTGACTGAATAAAAATTCAGATGTGTCTGGACAGAAGGAAGGAACTAGCCAAGTCCACCTCCCAGGAGCCAAATCATTGACGGGGGTTTGGAAGCCAGTTCGGAGGGGAGAGCCTGGTGGAGATGCCCCTAGACGGTGCTGCTCACTTTGCCCAGAAGTGTTAGTGGACTGAGCAAGTAGAGACGCGAAATCTTTACCACCTGGGACAGCTTCAGGATATGAGGTCTGTGGTGTTCAGGATGGGAATTTCTTCCTTTAAAAAGCTCCCCATGTGACTAGAGTTTGAGAAACCTGACAGAAGGGAAGGAACCTGGGCTTGGAGTCAGGGTCCAAGTGGGCCTCTCCTTCTACTTTGTCACTGGCCGCAGAGCCTCTGGGTGAGTTCCTCTACTTCAAACCTCAGTTTTCACGTCTGTAAAATGGGAGTTGCCTCATGTTTGCTTTGCTGCTGTTACTCAGGTGATTGGTATTTTCTAAATATTCAATCTGTGATTAGAGTATTAAGGTTATATTTGATTTTATAAGAAATTTAAGTAGGCTGTTGAGGTCCAGGTGTCATTTAGAGGCCCCACTTGCTTTTAATTTTTAAATTTATTTTAATTGGAATATAATTACTTTACAATATTGTGATGGTTTATGCCATACATCAACATGCATAGGCCACAGGTATACATGTGTCCCCCATCCTGAACCCCCTCTCACCTCCCTCCCCCGCCGCCAGCTGCTTTTATGTTTTTGGAGGTTTAGAAAGCAGGTAGAATCTGACATGTTTTTACAGAAACTAAAGAGATGAAGCTTCTGAGGTTTAAGAAAAATCCTTAAATCCTTATCTCTATATTCTTTTGTATATCTTTTCCCTTCAAAATCTTTATGTCAACCATCCCCCCCACCCCGCCTTCTTTTTATTTTAGATAGTGCCTGGAGCTAGACATTTCTGAATCTAATTCAGATGCTTCCTACATGAACTGTTTCTTATTCCAAAAACAATCATTACTTTTTATCTTAGCTTGGGCCGCCTTAACAAAATACCATTGACTGACGGGTTGAGCCTTGAAAAACACAAATCCACAGTTCTGGAGGACGGGAGTTCAAAGTTAGAGCATCAGCAGTGTTGAGTGCTGGTGAGGATTCTCTTCCTGATTTGTAGATGGCTGCCTTCTTGCTGGGTCCTCACCTGGCCGCCTCTTCTTCTTTTTTAATCTTCTGGCCATGCTGCATGACATGTGGGGTCTTATTTCTCCACCAAGGATCAAACCCACATTCCCTGCATTGGAAGCATGAAGCCTTAACCACTGGGTCACCAGAGAAGTCCACTGGCCTCTTCTCCGTGTGTGCGTGGAGATGTGTATATATGCATGTCTCTACCTGTATGTTGAGAGAGAGCAAGCGTGCACTTACAGAGCTCTTTGGCTCCTTTTGCCAGGACACTAATCCCATCATGGGGCCCCACCCTCCTGACCCCATCTAAACCTAATTACTTCCCAAAGCTCCATGACATCAAGGGGGTTAGGGCTTCCAACATACAAATTCTGGGAGGACACAAGCATTCAATCCATAGTACTTCCCAGCATCTATGTAGAAGCATAGGTGAGCCTTTCCTCCCTGGTCCGAGGCTGGTGGAGAAGGAAGGAGGAGGGATGTGGGGTGCATAAATAAAGAGGATTGCTCCTCCAGGCCTGCACTTACCTCAGCCTCTGAGATGAGTATTTCGCTCGGCCCTCTTCCCTCCTGCACTTTCCATGAGATGGATGGCCAGTCTGCAGAAGTGGACACCTCATTTTCACTTGGTTTCTAGTTCAAGATGAGTCAGGACGGGTTTTAATTGCCTCTTAACTTCTTACCAACAGAAATGGACATGATACACTCTATTTAATTACCAGCAACACGATCCCTTTAAGAATATGTTTTATGTTCTTTTAATGGTGCTATTTATTGTCCATAAACTTGCTGGTGTAACCAAGCACCTCTCGGTCTAATGAAACACACACAGACTATCCTTCTTTGCTTGTTGAAACTAGGAGGTGTTTAGCTTCTGCAGGTGGCCAAGGGTACTGACAAAACTGCAGTTAATTTTTCACCTTTTAAGACAGTGTGCCCTGCCATGGGATTAAATTCTGTATTAGAATTTAATATCCTCAGCATGAAGACAAAGCATCTTGAGGTTGTAGGACGGAGATGAAAGTCCGGTGAGATCTCCTAGGTATCTTCCTTCATTCCAGCTGCTGTAACAGATGGGAAAGAGGGGGCTTATAAACAAGAGACATTGACTTCTCCCAGCTCTGGAGGTTGGATGTCCAAGATCTGGGCACCAGCAGATTCAGTGTCTGATGAGGACCTACTTCCTGGTTCATAGACATGTCTTCTCACTGTGTTCTCACCTGGAGGAAGTGGTAGGGATCTTTCTGGGGTCTCTCTTATAAAAGGACAGTGATTCCATCCTGGGAGGTCCTTTCTCATGATCTCGTCACCTCCTAGTGGCCCCAGCTCCTAAGGTCATCACCTTGAGTATTTCAACATGAATTTTAGGGGGACCTACATTCAGATCAAAGTACTAGCTTTATGACACTTCTCTCTGGTTTGCTGGAACAGACATGGCATCAGGTGATGCAGCCCCCTGGGGTGACACGACTGGTCCAGTCCTGCTCTGCCAGCTGTCAGGAGGGCCTGTGAGCATTTCTCTTTGCCCCAGAGAAATCGCTGCCCATCTCCATGCTCATATCTGAGTTTGGATCTGACCATGTTGGGTTTTCATTGCTCTGGTCCTGAGCAATTAAAAAAAATTTGTTTTTGGTTAATTATGGTTTCTCTTTACCTTTCTTTGGTTAAATATGGTTCTCTTACCTTTATCTTTAGAGGTAAAAATTACATTAACTTACATAATAATTTGTCAGACCCATAATCCCATTCATTCAGTTTCAGCGTATTTTTGGTGATACTCAGCAGCCCTTTTTATCTTAGTATTTTTAAAAAAAAATTTTTGTTGGAGTTTTGTTACTCAGCCTTGGGTAATTTTAACCACTCTTCTTTTACCCTCCTCTTTGTCTCAGGGGCTCCTCCTGACTCAAGAGTCCTCAGTTACAGACTGTGGGAGTTCAGGGAGCGGTACTTTCTCTTCTTTTTCTTTCCCTGTATGTTTGCAGACCTTCCTTTAACCTTGTCTTTAGAAGTGACCCTCCTTTTGTATGACTTGGTTCTCCTTTTATTATGATGTCGAGCTCCCCATTGACCTGCTTCCAGAACCCTAGAAAAGTGGGTTTGTTCCTATTTTACTTAGGAAGTCCAGGATCTTGTTTGTTGTTCCCTCCTGTACCCCTTCTTGGGGCTTCCCTGGTGCCTCAGCTGGTAAAGAATTCCTCTGCGATGTGGGAGCTGTGGGTTCGATCCCTGGGTTGGGAAGATCCCCTGGAGGAGGGCATGGTGACCCCCTCCAGTATTCTTGCCTGGAGAATCCCATGGACAGAGGAGCCTGGAGGGCTACAGTCCAGGGCATTACAAAGGGACGGACAGGACTGAGCCGGCTGAGCACGTTTGGCGCATCTGACCCCCTGCTGAGCTGCTGTGCTTGGTGTCCTCTGGGCTGCTGAGGAACCTGAACTGCCTTCCTCTTTCCCAAGGTTCTGATGCAGCACCCTGAGCTGCAGCATCAGTGCATCCCAGGGAATCCCACCACCCCCCCCCCCCCCACCCCCACCCTGGGACACTTCATAAGGCTCCGTGAATTGGTCCCTCTTCCTTCTTTGTGGGGCCTTGTGATAAGTAATTTCTCCCTCTGGCCCCCCGCCTTCTCACTTGTGGAGGTTGGAGGGACCATTCTCTGCAAAGGTGTTTATTGGGGGAGTTGCTTACTATATTCCCCTGAATGTGTCTACCAAAAAGAATCTCATTCTATTTTTGCTCTGATACCGAAATACCAAACTGGGGGAAGGAATTCCTCAGAGGTGTAAGAGCATAAATAAAAGGCTAGGGAGGGTTATAGACAATTTATACAAGTAGAGTCTGTCTTGTCATTAAGTATCCTTTATGGGACTTGACATAGCTGACAAGAGTGATGGTGGGCAGGGCATTGATAACCTGGCCCCTTCCGGCAGCACCATAATTGTGATAGTCTGCAAAGACTGAATAAGCTGCTAAAACACAGGCGGTTCAAGCTCAAGGTGAGTTCAGACGCTATGAGCATCAAAATATATGGCTGCCTGCTAAAAAGCAGACATGCAAGAAATTAGAAATACAGCCCCAAAGGCTTAATGTTGCCTTTTAACTGTGCTTAAATTGGTATTCATATCCTAGCTATCTGTCTGAAGTAGCCTGAGTTGATATAAGCGAAGGTATAAACATATCTCCTGCAAGTGAGTGCTTCTGCAAATCCTATTTTGATAAGGTCTTAAATCTGTTGAGATCAGATCATAAAATTCCCTTGCAGTTTCAGCAACTGGTAAAAACAGCTCTCAACAATTTTGTTCTTCTAATTTTGTATTCAGACAGTGTAACCTCCCTTCGTAAATCCCTTCTCCCCACTGTGGGTGGAAACCTGGGCAACATGTGATGTGTTAGCAATATTTCAAGTGCAAATATTAAACTTGGTTGGTAAATTTTAATCTACCTTTTCATAATTTCATGGCTTATGTGGACTATTTTTAGCATATTAGAGCTTAGAGATTTAGTGAGAAATAGGCTGTAATAACTGAAAACACCAGACAAGAGTCTTCTCATTTAGAAACTTACTATATAATACGTTCTTTATCATTGGATATGACTTCCCCGGTGATGTGTGGAATTTGGGGCTAAGGATGGATGAAGGTGTGATGAACGTGATGTATTCCATCAAATTACATACAGAATGCATGCAGGTAGTCTCTGAAGAAGAGCCCTATTAAGTCAATTCTTTATTTCGGATCACAGAATCCCAAGTTGCTATTTAACTTAAGGAAATCTCTTTAGCAGGTGGCTTTTATGGCGGGCAGGGTGTGAAAGCTTACAGCCGCTGAGCCTTCCAAGTTATTATGAAACCCTGAGAAGATAAAGTTGAGCAAAGAACCACCCGGTAGAACATATCAGCCCTTAAACTCTTATGTGATTTGCTGTTGATACAGAAATCTATCCTTTGAAGACGGACTCAGAGTGGAAACGTGCTCTGGAGAAATCTCTTATTGACGCTGCTAAGTTTCCTCTTCCAATGGAAGTGTTTAAGGTAAGATGTTGATTCCTAGCAATTTACCTACTCTTTTCGAGAATAAACCCTGTTAAGAAGGTGCCTGCCTCCCAGTACTTTCTGCTCTTTAAAAAGCTACCTTCTTGACTGGTGTTCATTTAAACTGTTTAAAACGCTGTCTGTTCCATTTTGCTCGGTTTTGTAATCTTCCCAAATACCCACGTTCCAAGATAATGCTTAAAACCTTTTTATTAAATAATTAATAAGGATATTATAAGATAATCCGAATCTGACTAAAATTTTTTTCAAGATTTATAGTTCTTGTTCCATCATATGAGATTATAGAAATCGCATTTTCACCCTCTGACTCCTTACCAAAGAAACCAAAGAAAATAGAGCAATCTAATTTTGTTATTTGTTTGATAAAAAAATGATGTTTCCCATGATGGCTCAGATAGCTCCTGGCTCTGGGTAACCAGATCCCTGACTTTGGCGTTAACCATGTCCTTGCCTGTCCGTGTCGTGTTACTACCTACGTATGTTTTCCTAAATGTTACACGACTTACTCTTGACCGTGTACACGAGGATCGAGACCAGCCCTGATTATTGGAGGAGATGGCATTTTCTTGCTCTCTGGAGTGGAGATAGCCGGCCATGGCCTGGGTACTAAACGGGCCTCACCTTCCACCGGGTTTCAGGGAAGTTGGGTAGGCACAGTCCTGAGCTAACCTTGAGGGGTTAGTTGGGTCATCAGCCAGACTGCGTCCTGAACTCCAGGTGCTGGCCGTCCCTTAGTAGCGCAGACTGCAGTCCGTCGGTTTACCGTCTCTGCTTGTCCACCTCCGGTTCTCAGAACACACCCAGCACCGTGTTTCTGTGCAGTGACTCCAACCTTCCCATCTGCTCGGGGCGGCGGGGCCTCAAGGCGGCCCTGGGACCTTCTTCAGAGCATGGTCGGGACGAGTCAGGTGTCATTAACAACCTAGAGCTGGCTTACTCTAGCATTTTGTCCTCAGGTTACGAAGATGATAAAAGCGCACAGCCTCTAGCCCTGGCAGCCTGCTCTGCCCTCATCCTGAGTGACTGAAAGCTGCGACTCTGTCTCCATACGTCTCTGATAGCTTGGGTCTAGACTTCTAGGTCGGCTGTCCCTTTTGTTGAGAATCCGGAGTTACTCATTTTTCCTTTCCTCCTCTGGCACCATATATTCTCTTTTTCTCCACTGTTCTGAAATTTCACGATGGTTGACCTTTGCAGGTGTCTGTGTCCATCCAGAGGGCAGGGTATGTTGGGTGACCGCCGCTCATGCCTTTTAATTTTGGAGATGTTTCTTCTCAAGTCCTGTCTTCCGTCTCTCTTATTTTCTTCACCTGTGACTATGTGGCTGTGGGGCTCTTGGCCTGGCACTGCAGCTTTTTTCCCTTTATTTCAATGTTTCATCTTCTCCTCCGTCTGCTCTGCTGTCAGGCGTTTTCCTCCACTCACGTGTGCTGTTGGGCTTTCACGAGCACTCGTTTGGCACTTTTTTTCTGTGAGTGCTCCTGTTCTTTCAGCCTGGAAGCACTAGTGTTTCTTGTTGGAAGTATTGATTTTTGTCAAGTTTCTTTTTCTCCCGGAATAGTTTGCTTTCTCCACGTTGCTTTTGGTTTCTGTCATTCTCGCTCGAGGCTGTCCTTGGGTATCTGAGAATCCTTCCCGTGCTCTGGAGTAAGAGGGAGATGTGAACGCTGAGGGTGGAGCTGGGCGGGGGGTAGCAAGACCTTAGTACGGGAGGCTCTTCTTTGTATGATGATTTTTTCTCTTTAGCTGATTTCCAAGGAGGAGAATTTCAGCTTCCCTCTAGGGATTCAGGTCCAGCTGCCCGCGTTCTAGAAGCTGAGTGGCAGGAACAGGGCTTGGGGTTTCCACCTTGAGTTTGTATGTACCTGCACCCACAGACTAGGGCCACCTGCTTCATCCTCTTCACAGGAGACTTGGGGACCCCTGGTCTGTAGAGTTGGGGAGGGAAGGATGCCTGGGGTCTGCCTCTCAGACAGCTTCTTGCTTTATCACCTTCCATTCATCTGCAGTTTCAGACATACCTGCTGTGGTGAAATTAAAGTGGGTTTTTAATCTGCCATCTTCATCTGGGAACTCCCTTCTTTTAAAAGTCTTGTAGCTTGGACTGTAGGGTGAAGTTCTCACATCGTTCATTCAGTGAAACATAACTCCTTGGCTATAATCATACTCGGTAAATAATTTCTCAAATATGGAATGAATTATTGAAGAGACAAATTCGTTTTACTCACTGATTTAAAATATTTTGAGTTAATAATATATGAATAGTCACAGAGTCATTGGATATGGAGATTTATTACTTAGAATTATGAATACCAAGATTCAAAATATATAGACATCAATAATTCTTATCTATTTTTAGGGGATTCCCAGGTGGTGCTAGTGGTAAATACCTGCCTGTCAATGTAGGAGATGTGAAAGACGTGGGTTCTATCCCTGGGTTGGGAAGATCCCCTGGAGGAGGGTGTGGCAACCCACTCCAGTATTCTTGCCTGGGAAATCCCATGAATAGAGGAGCCTGGCGGGCTGCGGTCCTTTGGGGTGGTAAAGAGTCAGACATGACTGAAGCAATACAGCACACGGGTATATTTTTAACTAATAATTAACTAACTTGTTAGCTGTTTATTGAGTAGCTTCTCTGCATAGTGCTCTTGACCCAGTTCCAGGGTTTCATAATTATTTATATTTTTCTCAAAAACAGCAGTTGCCTCCTCTCACTTTAATGTTTTCTATTAGAAACCATGTTATTTCCATGGAGTACCTGAGAATTGTCCTCATCCTCAATAATTTGTTTATAATTAACAGTTGCTTTTTAAAAATTATTCTATTTTGGTGTATAGTTGATTAACCACATTATATTAGTTTCAGGTGTACAGCAAAATGATTCAGTTACACATACACATGTGTCTATTCTTTTAAAATTCTTTTCCCACTTAAAGTATTACAGAATACTGAGCAGAGTTCCCTGTGCTATACAGTCGCTGCTTTAAAGAGTAGTTACTCAGTATTTTCTGTTTTTCACAGGGCCTAAGGGTGTATGGAGTGGGCACGTAATAAATAAAAATTGGCTGAATTGAAAATGCTGTGTTCTTAAAGCTTATGAAACACTTTTATAAATGTTACCTTTTATTTCAGTTTGGTGGAAAAGAAAGGGGAAATTTTCTGAACCAGACTTTGTATGCAGTGAATGCTTGTACAGTTAATTTTGAAATCCTCAGAACGACCACCGTATTAGTTTCCTAAGACTGGTGTAATAACATGCCACAAACTGTGTAGCTGAAAACAATGGATATGCACTTTGCTGCGGCTGTGGAGGCTGCAGTGATATCCAGGTGTCAGCAGCGCGCCCCCGGAAGGCTTTGAGGGAGAAAAGATCCCTGGAGTCTGCCCTTGCTTCTGGCACGGTCCTTGCTGTTGCCTGGATGTGACTGGAGCAGAAGCCCAGCCTCTGCCTCCCTCTCCGTGTGGCCTTCTCCCTGCGTGTCCGTCCAGATTTCCCCTGTGGGGTCACCGATCTTTCACTGTGGGCCCGTGCTGACGCCGTGTGACCTCCGCTTCACTCAAGAGCAGCAGCAGGGACCCTTTTTCCAAACCAGGTCAGATTCACAGGTTCTTGGTGTAGGTGCCTTTTTTAAAAAGAGATGTGGTTCCACCCGGGACAACCATATTTCATGATGTACAGTAGTCTCAGAAACCACAGAGTAGTATTTTCTACAGAATAATTCCACATGCATGGAGGTAAATTATTCAGATATGTTACATGGGGGCATGGGATGAGATTCAAACTCTCCTAGCAGTTGAATTAAAACAAGAGAAAATTTATTACCCTTGATTTGAGAGAGCACATTAAATGATTTTCAGATGCCATATTTTACTGAGAATTCTGACTTCCCTATTTGAAAAGTGCAGATAAATTTTAAAACGTATCTTCAGAAGAAACATAAGAAGTTAATGAAATGAGTGCCAGAAATGGGTGCCAAAAATTGGGAAGGGATTTAAAAAAATTTTTGTTATTGGAAAATAAATAGTGAACTTTTGTTTCTTGAAAACCAGTCTCATCATTTAGAGACCCAATAGATTTGATAAAGAATAATCCCTATAGCAATATTAATTTATTTGAGAGAAAATATTAGGTATATATTCTTTCACTACAACTCAGAAAGGCCTCTCACTGGCTATTTTTTTTAAAACATTTTATGTTACCTTTACTTAACTTAGGATACATCCCACTGTCAAATAAAGTGAAATGCCCCAGTTTCAATGAAAACTTTTAACTTTTGTCTTCACAAAGGACTACCAGGGTGGGTTTCTCTTAAGAGTTTTTTTGTCATGAAAAATGACCGACAGGGCTAAACCAGTTTTTGGCCAGTGATTTGTTAACCTGCCTCAGTTCTAATTCAGGAAGTATTTATTAAAATATAAAGAGTTTATTTAAGGGAATTCAGTTAAGTTTTTAAAATAGGGCCAAGGGAGACTAGGCCGTAAGAATCTAATGATAATCAATGTAGTGTTTCTTATGCGAGACACTCATAAGCCTTTTATAATTACTGCTGCTTTTCATTTTCTGCAGTTCTTAGAGATAAATCGTAATCTGCCATGGTGACCTCGCTCTTGTTTGCAAATGTTACATTACAGAGGTTTCACAGACAACTTCCATATACATCAAAAGACCTGCAAATGAGAAACAGCAGTTCCTAATTTGCCAGGTGGTTGAAATACAGGCGTTTTTCCTCAGAGGAATACAGATGCTCAGCCCAGGAAAAGCGGGGGGCTCTTGAGAGCACCTCATTCATGACCACACCTCATAATTGCAAGGGAAGAATGTTCTCTGAAATGTCACTAAGGTCCATTCTTCATTTTTACCTCTTAAGGAAGTGAAGTTGTGTGAATACTTTTTCCCATTCATTAACAGCAACAAAAAAGCTGAAATCCTCAATGTAAAATGCCGAAGAAGCTATTTAGAGACATGTGGGAGAGTCAGGGGAGCTCTAAGTGAAGAGCTGAGGTGGGGGCCGGAAGCCCCAGCGTGCTTCCCAGGTCAGGGTCCTCAGATCTGCCCCCTACCCCCTCCTTGGTTTGGTAATTCACCAGGACTCAAGGTTGCTATAATCACGGTTGCAGTTTATTACAGTGAGGGATCCAGCAGGCAGGGGGCTTCCCTGGTGGCTTGATGATAAAGAATCTGCCTGCTGATCCTGGAGACATGGGTTCCGTCCCTGATCCACGAAGGTCACACATGCCAGGGAGTAACTAAGCCCGTGGGCCGCGACTGTTGAGCCTGCGCTCTAGATCCCAGGAGCTGCGGCTGCGGAACCCAGTGTGCCCTGGAGCCCGTGCTCTGCAGCAAGAGAAACCACCCCCGTGAGAGGCCCGTAAGCCAGTGTGCCCTACAGCCTCTGCTCTGCAGCAAGAGAAACCACCCCCGTGAGAGGCCCGTAAGCCAGTGTGCCCTACAGCCTCTGCTCTGCAGCAAGAGAAACCACCACCACCACCACCCCCCCGCCCCCGTGAGAGGCCCGTAAGCCAGTGTGCCCTGGAGGCTGTGCTCAGCAGCAAGAGAAACCACCCCCGTGAGAGGCCTGTGCACCTCAGCCAGAGAGCAGCACTAACCCCCTACAGCTAGAGAAAGCCCACGCAACAACAAAGACCCAGCACAGCCAAAAACAAGTAAAATTACGGAAAAAAAAAAGTTTCCTTAAAAAAAATAAAAGATGGCAAAATCAGCAAAGACGATGAATGCAGTGAATGCTAGAAACCACACACACACACACACACACACACACACACACACACACACACACACACACACACACACACACACACACACACACACACACACACACACACACACACACTTATTTACCTAGAGTCCTCTTCCAGAGAAAGTGCACGGGATGGTCTTAATTCCTCCTGCAGCACGTTGGCCAAACATGTCCAGGGGATGCTCGGGAGAGACTCAGAGTGTCCGGGGTGGTCTTGGGGGCCAGGCAGTTGTAGATGCCCTTTGCCTAGCAGGCACCCCTCTTCCAGTTGCCTGGAGGGAAACTAGGGGTGTTGGTATAAACTGTATGGTTGGTACAAACTGTGTGGGCACAGTGGGCCACTCTTATATTTAGGGAAGACTTCATGTCCTTGTTGGGTCCTGTTAACCTGCCTCCTGACCCTGGAGGCAGGCCTTTCTCAGGCCTGCTGCCTGTGCTGGTTCTTGTCTGCACACCTCCATTCCGCTCGTCTATCAGCCTCTGGGCTCTGCTGGCAGAATCCAGAATCCCGAGTCCACCCACCCTTCACTGTGTCCGCCACCGCCACCCTAGTCCAAGCTACTATCCTCCCAGGACTCCTGCATCTGTCTCAGAATTTGTTTCCGGGCTTGTTCACTCATGGTCCCTCTGCAGGCTGTTCTGAGAGCAGCCAGACAGATTGTTCTGAAACAGGATTCAGATCATGTCACTCCTGTGCTACGTGGTTCCTAATGGGACTCCCGTGTGATGCTGGGGTCCCCACGTGCTCTCTGAGCACCTCCACTGCTCACAGGCCTCATCGGCTCTGCTTTGCCACCAGCTTCTGCCATCCATCCAGGGCACAGAGATGCCTGTTCACGGGCCTTTGTGGTGATGCTCTACCTGGAGCGTGATTTCCCCTACTCACCCCCTCACTGTCTTCAAGTCTCTGCTTAAAGTCAGAAAAAACATCCTCATGCCATCTCCCCAGCCTTGCAGCATGCTTGGCATTTATCCCCTGATGCCATCTGCATCAGGTTGCTTTCTCTGGGTCTGCTCTGTTTCTTCTCCCTGGAATGTATGCTCCATGAGAGCAGATTGCTTCTATTTTCATGAGCTGGCACCTTGAACACTTCAGCCATAGGAAGCACTCAGTACATCTTCTTGAGTAGGTTAGTGAAGAAATAAGTACAAGTCTCAACTTGGATAAAAGTTCCCATCCTTTGTGGCCGCCTTGACCAGTTTCCCCATCAATACATGTGGCCATGGTGGAGGTTAAAGGGGTTCAAGGTCATGAGAGCTGAGGCTTTGACTTTGTCAGGACTCACAGCAGGTAAGAGGTGTGCCCTGGTGCAGTACTTGGATAAGACTCCCAGTCTCCTGGTATCCCCCTCATAGCTCAGCCTCTGTCGTCTCTGACTTGGGTAGCGGTTGAATGGATCCAAAATCAGGTATCTATAACTGATAACGCGTTATAGATGTTCAGTGCCCTTGACATCTGTAAATTAAGGGGCTTCTGCTAAGGACAAAGTGGTAAGTTAAGCCTAGTTTGGTTTCGTCTCAGATGACGCCTGTCTTACTTTTCATTGCTCCTTGTTTTCCCATAAGTTCATGTTTGATAAACAGAAGGGACCACTGAGAAAAGGCTGAGAAAAAAAGATGCTCTGTGTGGCCATTGTGATTTTTTTTTTTCCTCACAGACACATAAAGACAGACATTCCGTGCACGTATTTCTTCACCGCTGAGTGTACAGGCTGTGCTCGTAACACATGGAACAATCCACATCTGTTATTTCTTTAGCTCTTTCCAACTTTAATTATGTACCTGTTGGTGCGTTTGTCAACTTAACCCTTAGGAGAGAACCCCTCGTCTGTTTTCTCATCTCAGACCAAGGTCACAGGCCAGAGAGAGAAGGTCAAGTGTAGCCAGGAGAGCTTTCCTTTCTCATTCTGTCTGGTCCGGCCGAAGGGATAAGAGACAGTGTGAACCGCTGTTACCTCAGGTTGTCAGGTTATGGTTTCTATGGCGACCGACGACTTCCTTCTTGGGCAGCTGAATACAGCAACACTGTAAGACTCATAGCTGAATTTGGCCTTCAAGTCGGACCCTTGGATTCTTCCAGAATTTGCTCGAGACCCCCCTCTGTAGGGCCCGAACTTAATTTCTTGGGCATGACAGTCCCTGTTCCACCCAGCAGCATGTCTGATGCCAAATAATGAAGCAGTACTTTGGCCACCTGATGTGAAGAGCCAACTCATTGGAAAAGACCCTGATGCTGGGAAAGATTGAGAGCAAAAGAAGGAGGGGGCGGCAGAGGATGAGATGGTTAGATGGCATCACTTACTCAAGGGACATGAATTTGAGCAAAGTCTGAGAGATGGTGAAGGAAAGAGGAGCAGTCCATGGGTCACAAAGAGTCAGACACGACTTGGCAACTGAACAAAATGTTTGTGTGACGTGTGGTGTCTCTTTCTCGTCAACTAAAACCCAGTGGTTCTTTGCAAGAGAGCCTGTCTTAGACAGCAGGTCATGTTCTCACTGGCCTGGGGGCTGGACCTCCGTGATGCTGCTGGTGTTGCTGACTTGACCTCTAGAGTTTCTGCCCAGTTGTGGGCCCCAGGCTGCCCAAACATGGACTCAGGTCCCGCACACCCAGGCCTGGGAGCTCAGTCTCTGCAATTCCCCTACCTTCTTGCTCTTTCTCATCTCTTTAAAGACTCAGGCAGGACAGCCTCTCTGGGATGGTGAATCACATCAGTGTATGTAATGCTTGTCCTTTGCCACTTAGAGAAACCAGAGGAGGGGCTTGTGTGTGTTATTTTTCACATGTTCTGGGTTCTTGAACTGTAGCCCTGCATTACAGAACTCAGAAAACAACAGTGGGGACAACCTGTTTTTACGTGTGTTGGAAAAATCTTGTGAGACCTGCTAAAGAGGGCAACTTCGTCCAACAGGAAAGGTAATGGTGAAAATCTCAAAGCCCAGTTGTGTTGAGAGTTCAGAACAAACATCGTATAAACATATATAACGAATCTGAAAAAATGGTAGTGATGAGGGTATCCGCAGGGAAGGAATAGAGACAGAGAGTGGACATGTGGACACCGTGGGGGACAGAGAGGGTGGGCGAGTTGGGAGAGAGGGCATTGACATATGTACACTGCCATGTGTAAGACTGCTCACTAGTGGGAGGCTGCTGTCTAGCACAGGGAGCTCCGCTTGTTGTTCTGTGATGACCCAGTGGGTGGAACGGGAGGTTCAAGAGGGAGGGGATCTGTATACCTAGGGCTGACTCACTTCATTGTACAGCGGAAACCAACACAGCATTTTAAAGAAACTATCAGTTCAGTTCAGTCCTGTCCGACTCTTGTGACCCCATGGACTGCAGCATGCCAGGGCCTCCCTGTCCATCACCAACTCCCAGAGCCTACTCAAACTCATGTCCATAGAGTTGGTGATGCCATCCAACCATCTCATCGTCTGTTGTCCCCTTCTGCTTTCAATCTTTCCCAGCATCAGGGTCTTTTCAACTGAGGCAGCTCTTCACATCAGGTGGCCAAAGAATGGGAGTTTCTGCTTCAACATCAGTTCTTCCAGTGAATATTGAGAACTGATCTCCTTTAGGATGGACTGCTTGAATCTCCTTGCAGTCCAAGGGACTCTCAAGAGTCTTCTCCAACACCACAGTTAGGAAAGCATCGATTCTTTGGCACTCAGCTTCTTTATAGTCCAACTCTCACGTCCATATGACTACAGGAAAAACCATAGCCTGGACTGGAAGGACCTTTGCTGGCAAAGTAAACAATAAAAAAAATAGTGATGTCTTGATTGTGGGGCCCTGCGCTGCTGCCTGCAGGCTGCTAGGTAGTGTCTTGCTTTCAATTCTGAACACTTAAGAATTACAGTCCATCCTGGTTATCTTTGCTGTGATTTACCTGTTCAGGGAGCTAGGATCCCACTTGCCACACTTCGTTGCTGGTTAGTTGCTAAGTCGTCTCCAGCTCTCATGGCCCCATGGACTGTAGCCCGCCAGGCTCCTCTGTTCATGGAATTCTCCAGGCAAGAATACTGGAGTGGGGTGCTGTTACCTTCGGGGGATCTTCTTGACCCAGGGATCCAACCCATATTTCCTGCTGCTGCTGCTGCTGCTGCTGCTAAGTCGCTTCAGTCGTGTCCGACTCTGTGCAACCCACCAGGCTCTCCTGTCCCTGGGATTCTCCAGGCAAGAACACTGGAGTGGGCTGCCATTTGCTTCTCCAGTGCATGAAAGTGAAAAGTGAAAGTGAAGTCACTAAGTAGTGTCCGACTCTTTGTGACCTCACGGACTGCAGCCCACCAGGCTCCTCCGCCCATGGGATTTTCCAGGCAAGAGTACTGGAGTGGGGTGCCATTGCCTTCTCCATATCTCCTGCATGACAGGCGAATTCTTTACTATTGAACCTCTATGGAAGCCCGTAATCACTGTTTACCTATGTGTGTGTTTTCCTGTTTTTTTTTGTGTTTTTTTTTTTTTTCCTTATAGTGGTGCTATAAGTAAGGTTGAGTTTCTAGCCACTTAGTGCTTTTGTGGTGTTTTAAGTATTAATTGATGAAAGGCATTCTCCTTGCCCCTGTTGTTTTAAAACAACCAATGTATCAGTCTGGGAACTTAACTTTGGAAATAGTCCTGCTACAATCACCTATTAACAAATTTTTGTGGTCGGGGATGAAGTATGTAGTACTAGGTTTTCTCATGACTGCTTTTTAACTTGATTGAATGCAGGACTAGTTGATAAAAATTGGTATTTACAGCTTTAAGTAAAAAATGGAAACGCTTATGGGTGTTCAGCTTATAGATTTTTATTACTTTTTTATAAATACTTCGTTGGGCAAGTTTAATTAAGTGCAATGGAATTGAAATATAATAATGCTATTGATTTAATTAATGCTGGCATCTTAATGTCCATTTTTAGATGAAACTAATGTAAAGAGGCTAATTATCTAATGACCATATGAGAACTAGGTCTTTGGTAAGACAAAAGAGGAACAGTATGATAAATTGCATTGGATTTTTTTTTAGCATAACAGAACATGCTGATGTGAATAAAGGAATTAAAGCCTAGAGCATTGTGTATTGATAATATATATGTGAATGTAAGACTAATTAAAACCCTCCTTTGACTTTTCTGAAGCCTATTCTTAGAAATTATGCAAATTAAATGAAGCCTTTGAAAAGATGCTTATGCAATGTCTGAGGTCCCTGAAGACCAAAAAAAAAAACTGGCATGTTGCAACTGAAAAAATTACACTGGGAAGTGTTCTTTTTTATTAATTAATTTATTTTAATCGGAGGCTAATTACTTTACAATACTGTGGTGGTTTTGCCATACACTGACATGAATCAGCCACGGGTGCGCATGTGTCCCCCATCGAGAGCCCGCCTCCTGCCTCCCCTCCCCATCCCGTCCCTGGTTTCTCCCAGTGCACCGGCTCTAAGTGCTCTGTTTCCTGCATCTATTTGGACTGGTGACGTATTTCACAGATGGTAATATACATGTTTCAGTGCTATTCTCTCAAATCATCCCACCCTCTCCCTCTCCCACAGAGTCCAAAAGTCTGTTGTTTACATCTGTGTCTCTTTTGCTGTCTCACATACAGGGTTATCATTACCATCTTTCTAAATTCCATATATATGTGTTAACGTACTGTATTGCTGTTTTTCTTCCTGGCTTACTTCACTCTGTGTAATAGGCTCCAGTTTCATCCACCTCATTAGAACTGATTCAAATGAGTTCCTTTTAATAGCTGAGTAATATTCCATGGTGTATATATATATACCACAACTTCCTTATCCATTTGTCTGCCAGTGGACATCTAGGTTGCTTCCACGTCCTAACTATTGTAAACAGTGCTGCGATGAACACTGGGGTACACGTGTCTCTCTTAGTTCTGGTTGCCAGGTGTGTATGCCCAGCAGTGGGATTGCTGGGTTGTATGGCAGTGTTTTTGTATATGATGTGCTAAAAGATTTTGATACTTATGTGCAATGGGACTGAATTGCATATTGGTTTTTGTCCATTTTTTATATCCTCATGAGCAAAGCTAGAACCAGAGGATTAAAGATTGAGGCTCAAATGGCCACTGCTCAAGGAAATACCTGGAGTATTTAATTGTGGAACTGGGGCTGTAAAAGTTTGGTTTCTGTACAGGGAGTGAGGCACTGCTTTTCTTACATGAAAATCTTCACCGAGTATATTTTAATTGTCATGTCAATTAGTTTAAACTCCCCTCTCCCCCATGCCACATTCTTCCTATTTTTGTATCATGTGGGGTGTATGTATCTAATGAAGCAGGGCTGGCAAGAAGCATTGGCTGTTTGAAGAACCTGTGATACACATGTGCTAAATTGTAAGCACTCCCAGCTCCTAAAGTAAATGGAGAGCAATCACTGGGTTAAGATCAAGGAGGCATTTGGGAAATGAAGTGACCCTAAAATGTTCTTTCTTTTTCCCTGTCTTCTGCGTCTCAGTTAGTACTCTTGACCTCCTTCTGTAGGCTACTCCTCGGGCACTTGTCTGTGTCCCAGAGAACCTCAGTGTTCGCCCTGAAGTTCTGTTGCTCCGCCAGTGACCAGTATTCAGGCCCCTCTGCGCAGTCTGTGCTGTCGTGTCTGACGTTTTGTAGCCCATGAGGCTCCTCTGTCCAAGGGATTCCCCAGTCAAGAATACTGGAGTGGGTTGCCAACTCCTCCTCCAGGGGATCTTCCCGACCCAGGGATTGAAGCCGCGTCTCTTATGTCTCCTGAATTGGCAGGTGGATTCTTTATCACTGTGCCACCTGGGAAGCCCGCTCTGTGCAGCAGTATTTCTTAAATGGTGATATTTGATTCTTTCAGGTCATGCTTTTTTCCCAGGCATGGGGGTCCCTTTAAAGGCATCTCGGGGACCAGCGTGTACCTGGGATGCTCTGAAGTCATCTGACATCCTCTGCCTCACAGGTGAAATAAAGGAAGACATCGAGCAGAACGCCAGATATATTGCGTTTTGTGCACACTTCTTTTTCCAGCCTTCTTTATCACATCTCAGTCATTTTCTAACTAACTTTCAAGATTCTTAGTGTCGGGAACCACATGTTTTTTACTTCATTCTATACCCAGGTTAGCACTTAACATAGGATATTGGAAATACCACCAGCAGGTTGCGGCTCCTGTGGACTTGGCAGCTGGGCACATTTCCTGGATGAACTCCATTTATCAGATGAACCCATCTGGGTTAGCACTGATACCGTTAAATGACAGATAGGTGTCAATGACTGATAACTTGTAGAGTATTGTAGGCATTCGCTGTACACATTTCTTCAATCTCCATGCTTTAAAGAACATGAAAGCAATTAGTAAAAAATATTGGTTCATTGTTGATGAAGACTGATTGTATACAACCATTGGGAGGTAATTCTAGTGTCAGAATTTTATCTTGACAGTTTTTCTTAAGCCATTGACAAGTGCTGTGAATTGACAGCAGTAATTGGAGGTTTGCAGTTAGTGGTCAGTATTAATAGCTATCACTTTTAATTCGGCCATATCTGTCTTTGAAATAGCATCTTAGGAGCGTATAGGTTGTAAATAAGGGTTTTATTTCTTCTTATTATTTTTTGCTTGCTTAGCTATTAGCAGTTGAAAAATGAAAAGAGCCATCTTGGTCTTTGCTTCTCAGTCTGTTCCATGGCTACTCACAGATGACTAGGTAATCTGATGGCTAGATCATGTTCTTAGCATCAGACCACGTCAATTTGAAACCTGGCTTCCCAGGTGGCGCTAGAGGTGAAGACCTCGCCTGGCAGTGCAGGCGACATAGGAGATGCAGTTTCCAGCCCTGAGTCTGGAAGATCCTCTGCAGAAGGAAATGGCATCCCACTCCAGTATTCATGCATGGAGAATCCCATGGACAGAGGACCCTGGCGGACTGTAGACCATGGGGTTGCACAGAGTTAGCAGGCACACGCGCATTCTCTTGTCAGCTGTGTGTCCTTGTTTAGGTAACTTAACCTCTAAATGTCTTTGTTTCCTGTCTGTAAGAAGGATCCTACCCCATAGTCTGCTATGAGGGGAAAATAATAATACAAGGAAAGTGCTCACAAGTATTTCCAGTATGTTCATTGCTGTTACTGTTTCTCCCGGCTTGAATATTTTAATCCAAACCCAGCTAGTGTCAGTGTTAGTGCAGAATCTCTGACTCTTTGGTTCAGCTGTTGCTCAGTCGTATCTGACTCTTTGCGACCCCATGGACTGCAGCATGCCAGGCTTCCCTGTCCATCACCAACTCCCGGAGCTTGCTCAGACTCAGGTGCATCCAGTCACCGATGCCATCCAACCATCTCATCTTCTGCCATCCCCTTCTCCTCCCGACTTCAATCTTTCCCAGCATCGAGGTCTTTTCCAATGCATCAGTTCTTCTCATCATGTGGACAAAGTTTTGGAGCTTCGGCTTCAGCATCAGTCCTCCCAATAAATATTCAGGACTGATTTCCTGAGAGAGTGAAAGCTCTGTGGGTTTAGGAAAAATAAAGCCGGTGAAGTTCGCATGGCTTATGGAAGTTGATGTGTATAATAATCTCTTTTACACTGTCATTCGACTGAAAATAAGATTCCCTGAAGAGCGATTGTTAAGGTAGGCTGGTAAGACAGCCTTTCAGTAAAATGAACGATGTTTTACTTCTAATCAATATAAAACTACTTCATGGCAAAAATAAAATGTATAGCCATTAATGAAAATGGGAATGACATTGCCAGCCTGTCTTAAGAGAAAGGGATTTTCCATAAGCAGGACTCTGGCCTCTGGTTCGTTTGAATAAACAGTATTTCGTGAATGTGACAGGCACATCTGTAAATGTCCCGAGGATTTACTACTTACTCCTCATTTCAGGAACAGCATCATTCTTGATCCAGTAATTGAGAGGTGTGAAGGATTTTTGGAGCTTTGCAAAGGCCAAGATGTATCTTTCAACCCACAGTGAATTTCCCATTATCTCTCAGCAGATCATCTGTTTTCTGAATCATTTCGGGGGTCAGCAACACTTATGCTCAGTCTCTCCTTAGAATCGAAAATGATTAGCTGGTGTCTGTAAATGAATGCTTGTTCTCTGACTGTATTAATAGCCCAAGGTAAATGGGCTCGAACTAAATTTGTTTTCCAATGAGAATATCTTTGCCTTTTCTCATCCATTCATATGTATGTACATTTATTTGCACACACACTGAGCTCAGAAGGTCTGTGTATTGGCTAATTTGGAAATCCACTGGTGTTGAATTTTTTTAATCATAAAAATCTCTGTATGTATTAGGAGTGCTGAATGACTCCTTTTGCTTCTTGGATCAGACCTAAAACCTCTGCAGTATTTTAAGACCCAGCCTCTCTAACTGAATTTACTGTCCCACCTTCCCAGAATCATTTCACTGTCATCCAAAGTCTCATGATTTTTATATTCAAAATTAAGTTTCATGCTTTTAAATCCCTGGACCGCCAGTGTCTTGGTAGTTAATGCTTTTTGATGCTACAAGTAAATTTGTTCTGAATTTTTTTTCTAAGCCTGCATCTTCCAGCGTTCTCTGTGTGTCTCTTCCTTCCACCTTTCACAAATGCAGCTTTCATTGTGTGTATTCTGTGCATCATCTGGTGGCCTGGTCTGTGGTGAAAGTGAAGTGAAAGTGCTAGTCGCTCAGTCATGTCTGACTCTTTTCGACCCTAAGGACTGTAGATGGCCAGGCTCAGGCTCCTCTGTCCATGGAATTCTCCAGGCAAGCAAACTGGAGCGGGTAGCCATTTCCTTCTCCAGGGGATCTTCCCTATGCAGGGATTGAACCCGGGTCTCCTGCATTACAGGCAGATTCTTTACCACTGAGCCACCAGGGAAACTCAGTGTGTGGTGGCCCAGTGGTTTTTAATGGATGCTGATCAAATGAAAGGATGAATGACAGAACACAGAATTGGAATGGATATCAAGAAATCATGTAGTTTTTGATGTTTCTCTGACTGAATTCTCTTGGCGTTGTTGGAAGAGGGTGTTTGCTATACCAGTGCATTCTCTTGGCAAAACTCTATTAGCCTTTGCCCTGCTTCATTCTGTACTCCAAGGCCAAGTTTGCCTGTTACTCCAGTTATCTCTTGACTTCCTACTTTTGCATTCCAGTCCCCTATAATGAAAACATCTTTTTGGGGTGTTAGATCATAGCAAACACCCTCTTCCAACAGTGCAAGAGAAGACTCTACACATGGACATCACCAGATGGTCAATACTGAAATCAGATTGATTATATTCTTTGCAGCCAAAGATGGAGAAGCCTCTACAAAGTCAGCAAAAACAAGACCGGGAGCTGACTGTGGCTCAGATCATGAGCTCCTTATTGTCAAATTCAGACTTATATTGAACAAAGAAGGGAAAACCACTAGACTGTTCAGTATGACCTAAATCAAATCACTTTCAGTTTACAGTAGAAGTGACAGATAGATTCGAGGGATTAGATCAGATAAGAGTTCCTGAAGAATTATGGATGGAGGTTCATGACATTGTACAGGAGGCAGTGATCAAGACCATCCCCAAGAAAAAGAAATACAAAAAGGCAAAATGGTTGTCTGAGAAGGCCTTACCAATAGCTGTGGAAAGAAGAGAAGTAAAAGCAAAGGAGAAAAGGAAAGATACACTCATTTGAATGCAGAGTTCCAAAGAAGAGCAAGGAGAGCTAAGAAAGCCTTTTTCAGTGATCAGTGCAAAGAAATAGAGGAAACCAATAGAATGGGAAAGACTGGAGATCTCTTCAAGAAAATTAGAGATAACAAGGAAACATTTCATGCAAAGATGGGCACAATAAAGGGCAAAAATGGTATGGACGTAACAGAGGCAGAATATATTAAGAAGAAGTGGCAAGAATAGAAGAACTATACAGAAAAGAGCTTCATGACCCAGATAATCACGATGGTGTGATCACTCACCTAGAGCCAGACATCCTGGCATGCAAAGTCAAATGGGCCTTAGGACGCATCACTACGAACAAAGCTAGTGGAGGTGATGGAATTCCAGTTGAGAAATTTAAAATCCTAAAACATGATGCTGTGAAAATCCTGGAAAAGAGCAGTTTTCATTCCATTCCCAAAGAAGTCAATGCCAAAGAATGCTCAAACTACTGCACAATTGGACTCATCTCACATGCTAGCAAGTAGTGTTCAAAATTCTCCAAGTCAGGCTTCAACAATACACGAACTATGAACTTCCAGATGTTCAAGCTAGATTTAGAAAAGGCAGAAGAACTGGAAATCAAATTGCCAACATCCATTGGATCATCAAAAACCAAGAGAGTTCCAGAAAAACATCTGTTTTATTGACTATGCCAAAGCCTTTGACTGTGTGGATCACAACAAACTGGAAAATTCTGAAAGAGATGGGAATACCAGACCACTTGACCTGCCTTCTGAGAAATCTTTAAGCAGGTCAAGAAGCAACAGTTAGAACTGAACATAGAATAATAGACTGGTACCAAATACGGAAAGGAGTATGTCAAGGCTATATACTGTCACCCTGCTTATTAACTTATATGCAGAGTACATCATGAGAAACACTGGGGTGGATGAAGCACTGGCTGCAGTCAAGACTGCTGGGAGAAATATCAATAACCTCAGATATGCAGGTGACACCACCCTTATGGCAGAAAGCAAAGAAGAACTAGAGAGTCTCTTGATGAAAGTGAAAGAGGAGAGTGAAAAGTTGGCTTAAAACTCAACATTCAGAAAACGAAGATCATGGCATCTGGCGCCATCACTTCATGGCACATAGATAGGGAAACAGTGATAGACTTTATTTTTCTGGGCTCCAAAATCACTGCAGAAGTTGACTGCAGCCGTAAAATTAAAGACGCTTGCTCCTTGGAAGAAAAGGTATGACCAACGTAGACAGCATATTAAAAAGCAGAGACATTACTTTGCCAGCAAAGATCCGTCTGGTTAAAGCTATAGTTTTTTCAGGGGTCGTGTATGGATGTGAGAGTTGGAGTATAAAGAAAGCTGAGAGTCAAAGAATTGATGCTTTTGAACTGTGGTGTAGCCTCTGCTCACTACAACTAAAGAAAAGCCCACACAGCAATGAAGACCTAGCACAGCCAAAAATAAATAAGTAAATAAAATTTAAAATAAAAAGGAATTTGAAATTTGTAAAATTTCATTTAAAAAAATGACCTAAACAAAGTGAAAGTTAGGTCTGAGCAGAAAAGGATATATTTTAAAATTTCCAAGTTCCTTTTTGAAATTTGGAGCTCATGTTTATTAATAAGATATAATCAATAACTCAGTTCAGTTCAGTTCAGTCGCTCAGTCGTGTCTGACTCTTTGCAACTCCATTGACTGCAGCATGCCAGGCCTCCCTGTCCATCACTAACTCCTGGAGTTAACTCAAACTCTTGTCCATTGAGTAGGTGATGCCATCCAATGATCTCATCCTCTGTCGTCCCCTTCTCCGCCTGCCTTTAGTCTTTACCCGCATCAAGGTCTTTTCCAGTGAGTCAGTTCTTCACATCAGGTGGCCAAAGTATTGGGATTTCACCTTCAGCATCAGTCCTTCAAATGAATATTCAGGACTGATTTCCTTGAGGATGGACTGGTTGGATCTCTTTGCAGTCCAAGGCATTCTCAAGAGTCTTCTCCAACACCACAGTTCAAAAGTATCAATTCTTCACCTCTCAGCTTTCTTTATAGTCCAGCTCTCACATCCATACATGACTCCTGGAAAAACCATAGCTTTGACTAGACAAGGTAATGTCTCTGCTTTTTAATATGCTGTCTAGGTTGGTCATAACTGTTTTTCCAAGGAGTAAGCGTCTTTTGATTTCATGGCTTTAATTTCAGTTACATCTGCAGTGATTTTGGAGCCCAAGAAAATAAAGTCTGTCATTGATTCCCCATCTGTTTGCCATGAAGTGATGGTACTGGAAGCCATGATGTTAGTTTTCTAAATGTTGAGTTTTAAGCCAACTTTTTCACTCACTTCTTCACTTTCATCAAGAGGCTCTTTAGTTCTTTACTTTGTGCCATAAGGGTGGTGTTATCTGCCTATCTGCCTTCTCCTAGTTTGAGGTTATTGATATTTCTCCCAGCAGTCTTGATTCCAGTTGTCCTTCATCCAGCCCAACGTTTCTCATGATGTACTCTGCATATAAGTTAAATAAGCAGGGTGACGGTATACAGCCTTCCCGTACTCCTTTCCCTATTTGGAACCAGTCTGTTGTTCCATGTCCAGTTCTAACTGTTGCTTCCTGACCTGCATATAGGTTTCTTAGGAGGCAGGTCAGGTGGTCTAGTATTCCCATCTTTTTCAGAATTTTTCACAGTTTATTGTAATCCACACAGTCAAAGGCTTTGGCATAGTCAAGAAAGCAGAAATAGATGTTTTTCTGGAACTCTTTTGCTTTTTCCGTTATCTAGTGGATGTTGGCAATTTGATCTTCGGTTCTTCTGCCTTTTCTAAATCCAGCTTGAACATCTGGAAGTTCACGGTTCATGTATTGTTGAAGCCTGACTTGGAGAATTTTGAACATTACTTGCTAGCGTGTGAGATGAGTGCAATTGTGTGAGAGTTTGAGCTTTCTTTGGCATTCCCTTTCTTTGGGTTTGGAATGAAAACTGACCCTTTCCAGTCCTGTGGCCACTGCTGAGTTTTCCAAATTGGCTGACATATTGAGTGCAGCTCTTTAACAGCATCATCTTTTAAGTTTTGAACTAGCTCAAGTGGAATTCCTTCTCCTCCAGTGGCTTTGTTCATAGTGATGCTTCCTAAAGTGCAGTTGACTTTGCATTCCAGGATGTCTGGCTCTAGGTGAATGATCACACCATCTTGATTATGTGGGTCTTGAAGATCTTTTTGTATAATTCTTGCCACCTCTTCTTAATGTCATCTGCATTCGTTAGGTTTAAACCATTTCTGTTCTTTACTGTGCCCATCTTTGCATGAAATGTTCCCTTGGTATCTCATTTTCGTGAAGAGATCTCTAGTCCCTCCTGTTCTGTTGTTTTCTTCTATTTCTCTGCACTGATTACTGAGGAAGGCTTTCTTATCTCTCCTTGCTGTTCTTTGGAACTCTGCATTCACATGAGTTGATCTTTCCTGTTCTCCTTTGCTTTTTGCTTCTTTTCAGCTATTTGTGAGGCCTCCTGCAACAGCCATTTCTTGCTTTTTCACATTTTTGGGGGGTGGTCTTTATTCCTTTCTCCTATGCAGTGTCCTGAACATCCGTCCATAGTTCTCTAGGCACTCTATCAGTTCTAATCCCTTGAATCTGTTTCTCACTTCTACTGCATAATTGTAAGGAATCTGATTTAGATCATGCCTGAAAGGTCTAGTGGTTTTCTTTATTTTCTTCAATTTAAGTCTGAATTTGGCAATAAGGAACTCATGATCTCAACCACAGTCAGCTCCTGGTCTTGTTTTTGCTGACTTTGTAGAGCTTCTCCTTCTTTGGCTGCCAAGGATATAATCAATCTGATTTTGATATTGACCATCTGGTGATGTCTGTGTGTAGACTTGTATTGTTGGAAGCAGGTATTTGCTGTGACCAATAGACATGGATATTTGAGACCAGAATATAAATGACCTGCTTATGGTTGCAAGTAACCCCTCAAAATATTCAGTTTCTTTTTTTTTTTTTTGCAATATTTTAAACAAGAAAGCTCAAGAGTTTTCACATAGGTTGGAACAAAACCAGATGGGTTTCCACGAGTAAGAAATTTGTGTGCTTGCAACTGAATCCTAGTAGAAAAAATTTAAGTGTAGGAAACTTAAGTTGTGATTCACAAAGGAAAACTTGTTTCTCAATCTTTGTTCACTAAACTTTATTTTCAAATATTTTATTGTCATCAAGACAAAGTGTTGCTAACAATATTTTAATTGTTTAAAAATGTTCATGTCATTAATATTTTATTTTCATCCCACGTAACTACATATGGTTTTGATGTAGGTGATATTTCTTAAGTATGAACAGAGGGGAAGATGTTCAGAGATTCACAGAGGCACACAGGGACTCTAGAAAGATGAGAGTGTGGTATGTACACAGAGTGATCCCCTCTTAACCTAGATGATCGGTTTAATTCAGGATGCACTGAAATTATTAACAATAAGGATTTATTAGAGAGTCCACAGCCTTGGAGAGAGAAGATTGTGGACCACATTTCTGTCCAAGACTTAATGTCTTATTTCTAAGGAGCAGAAGGTCCCTCTAGACACCTGTGAGTAAAATAGGGCAGCAGGTTGTTGTGGTTCTTCAGTTGCCAAGTCATGTCCGAGTCTTTGCAGTCTCATGGACTGCAGCATGCCAGCCTTCCGTGTTCTCAGTCTTTCCCAGAGTTTGCTTAAACTCATGTCCATTGAGTCCATAATGCTATCTAACCATCTCATCCTCTGCTACCCGCTTCTCCTTCTGCCCTCAATCTTTCCTAGCATCAGGGTCTTTTCCAAAGAGTCAGGTCTTCATATCAAGTGGCCAAAGTATTGGAGCAGGTAAGGGACAGTTATTTGTGTAGGGTTCCTGTGCATTAAAAGTTTTCCACTCCAGCACTGGGAGTTGTGTTTGAGCAACCTTCTGGTGGGGCTTGGAGCCGAGACAGGGATGGATATGAAATTGGCTGAAGACTCCAGGTCAGTGGTCAAGGTCACACGGAGAGCCTGGGACAAATTAGACATTGGGGATTAAAATATACACACTACTGTATATAAACTAGATAGATAACAAGGACCTACTATATAGCACCAGGAACAATATTCAATTTATTATAATAATCTGTAATGGAAAAGAATCTGAAAAGGAATTCACATATATTTGTGTGTGTAACTGAAACACTTTGCTGTACACCTGAGACTACCACAACATTGTAAATCAACTATACTTCAATAAAAATTTTTAAAATCCACTTTACATTAGCAGATCAAAGGAAGTCATAGATCCCCAGCTGCGTTTGTACTTCTCACACCCAATTGATGTATTTAGAAACAGCAGGATTTACTTGCAGCACTTATTTCCTCAGGGACAGCCTGCAAAGACATTTATTTATCCACTGCTGTTTATAAAGACCGTGAGTTACGAGGTGACCTCCATCTCGGCAAGATAAATCCTTGTGGCCAGAGTCCCACCAGCCTCATCTGTTGCTGGGTAGCTGAAGCAGTTACTGAAATGTGTTTTCTTGAGAAGGCAGGACGGCTCTGCTCACACACACAAGGTTTTGGTGAATTGCCTATAAAGCTGCCAGGCACCTATTAAGTGGGGGTGTATCTCATCTTTATAGAGCAGGAGGCAGGTTCTGATTGGGTGCTGGGCTGTTTTGAGGTGTGTTGTTTCCACATGTCCAAGGACCAGTATCAGTACCCATCACTGATACCCTGAATGCAGAGAAGACAAGCTGTATCCCCCCACCAGATCCTCCCCGAAGCCTGCGAAGTAACTCCAGTAGCAAGAGGCCACCTTTTCTGAGGATGCCCCTGCTGTGTTTTAGATGACTGGTTGCTTCCATTACTGTGCTGCACGTCTGTCCATGATAGGAAAATCAAAGCCATGTGGAGCTTTTTTTTTTTAATTGTGTAGTACAAATTTCAGCATGGCCACCAAGGCTTGTTTCTCCCTTGGAAAAGCAATTAAGCCTGAAGAAAATAATTAAATACACGATGAAGTGAAGCAAAAGTCGCTCAGTTGTGTCCGACTCTTTGCAACCCAGGCTCCTCTGTCCATGGTGTTCTCCAGGCAAGAATACTGGAGTGGATTGCCACTCCCTTCTCCAGGGGATCTTCCCAACTCAGGGATCAAACTCAGGTCTCACACGTTGCAGGCGGATTCTTTACCGTCTGAGCCACCAGGGAAGCCCCAAACGCATGATATCTTGCCGTAATTAGAGGCTGGAGAGGGTTAATTATTTCAGTCTGTTGTAGGTCGCCCACTAAAACATTCAAAGCAAGCATCCGGACAGTTACCAAGTTAATTTACAATACAAGGTCTTTTTTACAGTCTCAGTCTTTTCCCTGCAGGACCATGCAGATTTGAGAAGCCATTTCTTCACAGTTGGGATGAAGCTAGAGACCGTGAACATGAGTCACATTTGCCCTGCATCCGTGACCAAGGTGAGCATCCCTCCCCTGCTCCTGACCTCCACCTCTGGAGTGGATCACATTGTAAGTCTTTCTATTCAAGCCAACCCGAGAGAAGAGGTTCAGTGCCAAGTAAACCCAGGAAAGAGGGCTTCCTCTGCAGCCCAGCCCTGTCTTAAGCTCCCGTTTTGGTCACTTACATCATGGAGCGAGTTTGATCAGGGGCCTCCTCTTATAATGGGTGGGTGAACATCACTTGTCTTTTGATAGTACGGAATGCAGACGCTTGTGTCCTACAGTGACTTGGAGAAAGATGCCGACGAGAAGCTGAGTTTATAGCAGTGAACTCAGCCACTGAATAAGTGCCACCTTCTCTTATTAACCACATGACACTGAGCCTACCATTTGTCTGTGCTCATGAAAAGAATTGCTGATAAGTTTGCATATGTAGTATTTGAACTAATAATTGGGCTCCTCCTGCTACACTGATTATAGCCCATGTGATCTGTTTTGAAAATACTTGAAAATGGTGATAAGCAAAGTCCTGTTTCCGGAGTGAAGGGCCAGAGAACACTTCACTTCCTTTCTTTCATCTGCTTTCACTGATTAAAGGAAAAGTCATACATCTACAATTCGCATATTTAAAATGAAAGTACCATTTCATGTAAAGACATTTTTATTAACGAGCTGATAGTTTAAGATTATAATTTCCCTTCCCCATCAAAGACATCTCAGTCAACTCACCTATCCTAACATCTAAAGTATGTGTTTCTACTTTAAATACACACACACACGTATACACACACAGACACTATTTATTGGAGGAAGAAATGTCAACCCACTCCAGTGTTCTTGCCCAGGAAATTCCACAGACAGAGGAGCCTGGCAGGCTGCAGTCCATGATGTCACTCAAGAGTCAGACATGACTGAGGGACTGAGCATATCCACTATTTATATCATTTTATAAGTGGTGGAAGAATCCAGCACATTTAGATTGTAGCCAGCATGCGTTTTAGTTCCATTAGTATGACTGAAATGATCAACTTAAACTTTTTCATGACTGGACCACTTTAAGAATATATATATTGAAACAGCAGTTATTGCTGTGGCCGTTTGAAAGCTGTACCAGTTTTCCTCCGGAGCATGATTTGTTCATCTCAAGGAATTAACCCTGGGCGCTGTTGTCTTTTCTTTCAGGTTTTTAACAATCATTTTTTTCAAGTGACTATTGATGACCTTAGACCAGAGCCCAGTAAACTCTCGATGTTGTGCCATGCGGACTCTCTGGGGATCTTACCAGTACAGTGGTGCCTTAAAAACGGAGTCAATCTCACGCCTCCCAAAGGTTTGTGTTTTGTGAAAACTGACAGCGTTTGGGTGGTTCAGGAGGACTCGTATTGTCACCAAAGTGATGCCTTTGTTGATGTGGAGACGTTTATGCCATAAACATTTCCGATGCAGTGGGAAAACAGTGTGTTTCTTGGTTAGCTTGACATAGGGTCTGTTACAGCTCCTCCCGGCTTCCCAGGGGGTGCTAGTGGTAAAGAACCCGCCTGCCAAGGCGGGACACAGAAGAAATGCAGGTTTGATACCTGGATCGGGAAGATGCCCTGGAGGAGTACGTGGCAACCCACTCCAGTACTCTTTCTTGGAGAATCCCATGGACAGAGGAGCCTGGCAGGCTACAATCTATGCGGTCACACAGAGTTGGGCATGGCTGAAGTGACTTAGCACACACACGTGTACACACACAGCTCCATCCCCTGGGGAGGCATGTGACCCTGGGCTTCTCTGTGAAACATTGCTACCCTTCTGTTATTGTATGATTGTCACTTGTGTTTCTGCTGTGTGTTGAGAGAGGGTACAGAATTGCCAAGTGATTGGGATTAAAAACTTGAACATGTCTGAGCTGTGGCTTTAAAAGGCAGCAACCTGCTAACGAAACATTTCTTTAAAATGGTATTTCCAGTAAGTTGACTTTTCCCTAGAGCCCAGTTGCTCTCAGATTTTCAGCACTTTGTTTCCATAAGACGTGACAGTAATTAAATCGGGAACCAGGTTGCATTCAAGTCCTCTTAAATTGAGACCCGTAAACCACAGTATCAGTGAGTACCGTGCTGTACTTTACAGATGTGATTTCTTGTCCTTGTAATTCTAAGGTTTATCCAGGGAAGATGCAGAGAGATGAAAGGTGAGAAGATGGATAGGAAAAGAAGGGGAATGAAGGAAGAGAAAAAAACAAGAATAGAGAACTAAAGTTCCAGGAGATTTTGACAGATAATCTCAAAACAGGGCTTTTGTGCTTCTCTCTTCAGATCTCCAGAGACTGGGTTATATCTACATCAGTTGTGTTGCACCTCACTTATTGTGGAATGAGTATACTTTGCTGGGCTTTTATCCTAACTCATCCTCCAGTGTCAGCCCCACAGAAGAGATGCTTTTGAATTATTTCCATCTCGGCCCTTGCTTCTTCTCATCTGCAGTAATGGAATTCAGTCTGATTATAATGTTTCTGCAAAACACGGCTTCCACTGTTTCCAGTGCCAAATTCATTGAGTCCTCAAAATGAGGATTTCCCTACAAGGAGACTCTAGTTCCAGGGAGTTTATATAACCTGCCCAGGACCCCCTTAGTAACAGGACAGGCGGTTAGGCTCCTGATTCTTTGCTCACTTACGGGTAGTGAAGATTAGGATCACGTGGCCTCTGTTTTTGTGTCCATTTGGGTGCCTGTGGATGACTCTACAAATCAGTGTGCCTCAGTTTTCAAGACTGGTAAATGGGGGCACGCCTGGTACTCCATAGATATTCTATAGCAGGGATCCCTGACTGCCGGGATCTGATGCCTGATGATCTGAGGTGGAGCTGATGTAATAATAATAGAAATAAAGTGCACAATAAATGTAATTCACTTGAGTCATCCAGAAACCATCCCCACCCCTGGTTCATGGAAAAACTGTCTTCCATGAAACCAGCCCCTGGTGCCAAAAGGTTGGGGACCTCTGCTGTATAGAATCAAGGACATGAAACAAATCCCAGTGTTCTTACAATTCTTTACGTGACAGTACAAGTTCTGTGTTGTGTGCGTGCATGCTAAGTTGCTTCAGTCGTGTCTGATTCTTTGCTGCGCTATGGACTGTAGCCCACCAGGTTCCTCTCTCCATGGGGATTTTCTGGGCAAGGATACCGGAGTGGGTTGCCATGCCTTCCTCCAGGGGATCTTCCTAACTCAGGGATCGAACCTGCATCTCTTATGTCTTCTGCACTGGCAGGTGGGTTCTTTACCAGTAGTGCTACCTGGGAAGCCCAAGTTCTATGTTATGAACCATCTACTGGTTCAGGCAAGAGAAGTCTTCTCCTGTGAAATGTCAGCAGCTGGCCAGTTGTAGAGTTGGAAAGCCCTCTGGCCATCTTTGTTTCTTCCCAACTTCTAATCAAAGTGTGTTTGTGCAGATGAGCCTCTTGTCATTGAAGAAAAATGTCACAGATATCTAAAATGTTGCTTGGTTGGACTTGAAAAATTTCGAGTTTGTTCCTAGAAAAATAGGATCTATTTAAGAATTTTTCAAGAATGAGTTGGATATTTCCTCACATAGTTTAAAAAATAGGAAAAACATTTATATCTGCATTTTGGATGTTTGATTGATGGATGGTAGAGGTTTAACATTTACCAGGGTCTTGAGAATTTTTAAATATGTTTCCAAAAAGAGATTATTCACATAGCTTGCAGCTTTACTAGTAAAATGGATGTACCTATTTTGATAATTGCATTTTTTGATACTAAGAAAATTGTTTTATATTAATATGGTCGAACTCTTAAATGTGCAGTGAAATGATGGTACAAATTTTTTTATAATATTAAATATTTTTATATCTTAAGCTTTTATTATGCCCTTCAGCCATAATTATGACTTCTCTGTCACCTAAGTATTTGTGATATTTGGTAAAATGAAATTGTCTTCATGTAGTCTTCCAGACCGTTCCTTCCACTTTTGAAATTGAAGCGTATCTTTTCTAGGAGGAATGTTTCTCTATTGGTATTATGTATCATTTGTAAAATACTGAGTAATGGTGATTAGTATCTTCCAATAAGAAAATCTCAGTGATAATCATTTTTTAAACCCTTAAAGCAAGAAGTGATCCGTCAGTAATCTTTCAGTTCAGTTCAGTTGGTCAGTCATGTCCAACTCTTTGCAGGCCCATGGATCGCAGCACAGCAGGCCTCCCTGTCTATCACCAGCTCCCAGAGTTCACCCAAACTCATGTCCATCGAGTCGGTGATGCCATCCAGCCATCTCATCCTCTGTCATCCCCTTCTCCTCCTGCCCCCATCCCTCCCAGCATCAGGATCTTTTCCAGTGAGTCAACTCTTTGCATGAGGTGGCCAAAGTACTGGAGTTTCAGCTTCAGCATCATTCCCTCCAAAGAAATCCCAGGACTGATTTCCTTTAGAATGGACTGGTTGGATCTCCTTGCAGTCCAAGAGACTCTCAAGAGTCTTCTCCAACACCACAGTTCAAAAGCATCGATTCTTCAGCACTCAGCTTTCTTCACAGTCCAGCTCTCATATCCATGCATGACCACTGGGAAAACCATAGCCTTGACTAGACGGACCTTTGTTGACAAAGTAATGTCTCTGCTTTTGAATACGCTATCTAGGTTGGTCATACGTTTCCTTCCAAGGAGTAAGCGTCTTTTAATTTCATGGCTGAAATCGCCATCTGCAGTGATTTTAGAGCCCCAAAAATAAAGTCTGACACTGTTTCCACTGTTTCCCCGTCTATTTGCCATGAAGTGATGGGACTGGATGCCATGATCTTAGTTTTCTGAATGTTGAGCTTTAAGCCAACTTTTTCACTCTCCTCTTTCACTTTCATCAGGAGGTTTTGTAGTTCCTCTTCACTTTCTGCTATGAGGGTGGTGTCATCTGCATATCTGAGGTGATCTTTAGGGATTGTCTTTTGGCTGTAGGACTGTTGTCTTGAGATGGTAGAGCTTTTACATATAATCCAGTAAGAAGAAAAGCAAAAACTTACATAGGTTTATAAATATCTATCATGAGTAGATACTTCATGATAATAGAATCATGCCTTTTATGCGAACTCATCATAAGAAGAGAAATGCCCAGTAAAGTCATACTGAGATGGCACGGATTTCTCAGATGAGGTGGATATCCAAAAGAGAAAGGAAGAAGCAGGTCTGTTTTGATGGAGTATGGAGGGACAGGTTCTCTCAGACTTGCTGTCAAGAATGCAGGTAGATGCCAACTGTATGCAAGGCAGTTTGGGAAGTTTTACCAAAATTACAGGTGCATTTAGCTGTTGACTTAGCATTTCCACTTCTGGGAATTTCTCCTAAACTTACAATGTACTGATAATATGCATAAAAATTTGGTTATTTTTGCAGCATGATGTGTAATAGCAAAAAACTTGGGAAAATCCAAGTGTCTCTCTGTATGGGGTTGGTTAACTCAATTTTAGACGTTTATATAGTGAACACTGCAGCTGTAGAAAAGAATGAGGCAGATCTCTCTGTTTGACCTGAGATGGTCTACAGGGTGTGCTGTGAGTGGGCTGATCAGTGGGTTATAGTCCCAGGCCTTTCTTGCTAGGAAAGAGGCTAGCAAGGGTGTATGTTCTAAGGTTTCTTTATGTATTGCTGTGCTGGGCCTTGGTTGCAGTGAGCAGGTTTTCCTCTGGTTGTGTAGCTCAGGTCTAGTTGCTCTGTGGCCTGCGAGATCCTAGTTGAGCCCACATTCGCCTGCCTTAGAAGGTGGATTCTTAACCACTGGATCACCGTGGAAGTTCCAGGATGTGGATTTATGTTTGCACATATTCTTGTAAAGAGAGTCTGGAAGATTATGGAAGAAATGAATGAAAACGATGACTCGTATTTGGGAGTCTAGGGTATGGAGGTGGCAACCAGGGCAGCTAGGACCCAGACTTTTAACAGAATAGTTTTTAAGTCTTTTTTATTTTTATTTTCTCTTTGCTCTACATGAATGTTTTATTTATTCAAAAATGATCATATGTTATTATAAAAGGGTTTTTTATAACTGAAAGTGATATTAGAGATTATCTCATCACCTCCAATCATTATATATATGGGGAATTGAAGTTTAGTTGTGTTAAATGGTTTTTAAGTTTTTTGTAAGTCTTGGGGCTGAACTTGGCATAAAACCCCATTCTTAAGATCCCAGGTTGAATGTGTTTTCTGTGTAACCACCCTTTATTGGTGTTTTCTCTCTCTGATACTTTGTAAAATCCACCCTTCTCAGTAATTTGAGGGCGTTTTGGTGCTCTGATGCAGGGCTGAGCGATGTCAGTGGACCATGACTTTCCCCTGACTGGAATGGTCTTTGGGTCAAAGCATTTGGAGAATTTCAGCTCTGGGGACTAAAGTTCCGAATGTTTGCAGTTATAACAAAGATACAGCTTTGATTATTGAACCCCCTTACCACTTGGGACTTCCCTGGACAGAGGAGCCTGGCAGGCTACAGCCCATGGGATCGCAAAGAGTTGGACACTACTGAGTGATTAAAGCTTAACTCCACCTGGGGACACCATATTGACCATGTATTTACATGTGTCATATATGTAATAAAGTGCTTTTATTTTTTTAATTAAAGTGAATTAAAATTGAGAGATGCTGGTGGTCTCAGTAGTGGTGATTTTATGGTTGCTTGGGATAACTTGTTACGTGCCTTATATATCAGCACCTGATCTGGTAATCACGCTGTTGGATGCCTTCCAGCACCCTTATTTGCTTCAATAATGTATGAAAGTTTGTTGTTTTTAACTTGAATTCTGAGAGTGTGTAGGATTTATTATTTTTGTTGTTGTTTAGTCGCTCTTCTGCAACCCAATGGGCTGTAGCAGCCCACCAGCCTCCTCTGTCCGTGGGATTTCCCAGGCAAGAACAGTGGAGTGGATTGCCATTTCCTTCTCCAGGGGATCTTCCTGACCCAGGGATCGAACTCCCATCTCCTGCATTGGCAGGCGGATTCTTTACTGCTAATTCTTTACCATGGAAGCTCAAGATTTATAATACATGTTGAAAACGAGTTCATATGTTTTCTTGTAGGTATGTTTTCCATGAAAGCATTACATTGTTAGAACCATAAACACTGCATTGAATTACAACAGGTCTGAATCCCAAAACAGAGTAATGCACTCATTCCCCGGTGTGAAACAGCTGATGAAACAAGACACCTGGTGATACGGGAGATGTGCAGACAACATACGTCCCTACTCACATTATTTTGACTCTGTTCCTATTTTAAAAATCTGTCGCTAGATTCCAGATATAAATAGTCTAAGCTAGAATGGATCGAAATTTTTAGCATTGTCTCCATTTGAGCAGGTGCTTTCTTGGTAAGCAAAGGACAGAATCTTGGCAATTTTAATGCATTCATTGCAGCCCAACAAACAGCGGTTCAGTGCTATAGCCACTTTGAAAGGGGATCAAACAAATAAATCAAGAAGGGAAAAATGCATATAGGTTATCAACCGTGACTTGCTATGTTTAAATCATTTCATTAACCTCCTTGGTGCATAACATCCAAGGTTAGGCACAGAATCACACCCCCCAGGGGATCTTTGCAGAGCATATGAAGCCTGTATATTTCTGCTATAAAATGTGCAAGCAAAAGCTGCTGCCTCTGCTAAGTCGCTTCAGTCGTGTCTGACTCTGTGTGACCCCATAGACGGCAACCCACCAGGCTCTCCTGTCCTTGGGATTCTCCAGGCAAGAACACTGGAGTAGGTTGCCATTTCCTTCTCCAGTGCATGAAAGTGAAAAATGAAAGTGAAGTCACTCAGGTAAATCAATTATCTTTGTACTCATCTCTCCTATTTGGCCATCTTAGTAGACACGGAATACAGTTTAAGAAGTAGAGGTTTTTTTCAATGATTATTAAGACACACGGTGATGAACCCTAATTGGTATTCTCTTTTCCTCAGACATTGCCTGTCGTCTCCTATTTCAGACGTTCCAATGGGGGCAAAAAATAATAAACACACTCATGGACCTCCCACTTTGATTGAAAAGAGGGCTACCATTTTCCATATTTGATTCCGCTTATTAAACAATGAAATAGAGCACTGTAGGTATTAGTGGAGACCAAGTCAACCTTGACTTTTCTATTTCACACCCCCATGTGATCTGTCGTGAATCCAGTCCATATTCTCAAGGTCTGACTTGGTGCCATCATGACCGTGCTCATCCTGGTTGCCATGAGGTCTCCCCACTCTTTGGGTGGATTTTTAACATCTGTAAACATTCCTGATTGTTGCAAGCTAAGCATCCCTCTTGCTCACTTATCCCTGAATTTACTCTGTTCTTTAAGATTCTTAAGCTAGTTTTGCCTTTGACGACGTTTATAGGATATCAGATTTCCATCCTGGGGACATATCTGTATCTCCTAACGTTGTTTATGAATCAGAATAACACTTTGAGCCTGACTCCCGTCTTAGGAGTGTGCATGTCACACTGTGACCTTCCATGCATTAAATACTTCTCAACATTTATTCTAAAAGATAAGGACTTTGGATAAGGCTGGTGTTTATACTAACTGGACTTGTTTCCCTCCCCCATCTTTCCTTGTTTTTCTTTTTTCTTTTTCTGTGCTATTCCATGAATGTAAAAACAGATTAATTCAATTGGAAATGAATGTGTAAATTTTCAAGATTGGCAGCTTGAAAGGTTGTGAAAATGAATGTCAACTAAAAATATGGAGGGAGGTGGTAGATTTCGAAGGCAGGGATTGCTCTTTTTAAAAAATGAACACAGAATAGGAGCTTTTACTCCTGTGGTCCCTTTTAAAAAATTTTTTTGAGAGAGAGAGAAATCTTTTTTAAAGCCTTGCCCTCCCCCCTACATCCCAAGTCACTGGCAAGGGACAGAAGACGCCAGGATTGCCTCAGGGTTGTCACGGTTCACTTCCTGGTGGTGGTGAGAGGTAACTTTCTCTTGTAATTGGATACAGTCCAGATTCTGTTAGTAAAGGAGAAGTGGAAGGCTGACACATTGTATTACTGAATTGGTTGGTGCTTTGATTATCTTTTTAAAATAGAGCAAAGATGCTATGCCTTCAACATGTTATTATTATTGAAATAATTCATGAACATGAGTGAAAATTCAGAAAACGCAAAGAGGTAAAAGAAAAAGTATCCAGAAGTCCTAGTACTCAGATAATGATTTTGATATTTCCTAGTAAGTTTTTCTTACATTTCCTCTAGTCCTTTTCTTTGCATATTTTAATGTCAGTTTAATAATTCTGTATATCGTTACAGCAGTCCTTTCATCTAAACTCACAATAATCATTTTTTCATGATTTTTTTTTTAAGTAAACTAGGTGCAGTTTTCATGCCTGCATGAATTTCCACGGACTCAGCTAAGTTTCATATCATTTTCTATTTTTGGATATAAAATATATTTTTTTATCCTCAGAATTATCACTGATAATGCCATTGTATCTTCATGTATCACATTTTATAAGTTTGAGGGGGTTTGTTTTTATGGGCTGCATTCCCAGAAGTGAAATTGTTGTGTCAACGTTCATGGACGTTTTTACTGCTGAGTTCTATTTCAGAAGAATTGTCCACTTGCACAGCCAGTAGTCAATGTTTGCAAGCGGAGCTGTTCTATGTCAGTTAATTTGTATCATAAGGAAATGGGTCATCGACCTGTTTCCTTCTGGACCTGTAACAGTTGGAACTTCATACAGAATAAACACTAATTAAAGCTTAAATAACCCTAGTGGTGGAGGTTCAACAGTCTCTGATGGCAGCTCATTGCAAAATTTAATAGCCCAGGGGTTTTGATTTCCTTTTATTTTGTTTTCCTCTCTGCTATTTTCCTCCCTCCTGGGTTTAAAACATGCTTTCCTGGCTGCGGTTAAGCCTTAGTACTTCTTGTTCTGTCTTTGTTGATTAATGAGTATAATTGACCCCTGTTGTCTCTATTATACGAGCCACAGCAGTTTGTTTTTTAATGTAGCAGTTATTTTCTGAGCTGTCACAAAATGCCTTACAAAGCGAGCTCATTATCAGTCCCAAGGAGAAGAATTTCAAGTGAGACAGTGAATGAAGGTCTCTTAAGAGGAGGAGGAGGAGAAGTTGAAGCTGTTCAAATGTTCAAGAAAAGGAGTTCTGGGGGCAGGATAACGGCATATTGCTCAGGTACCCAGCAAAACTAGGATATATCCTGAAATTAGTAGAATAAAAATCGCTCCCTGTAGAGTCTTGGCAACTGGGTGTAGAAGGACTGATTGCAGGTCCAAGAAACCTTGAGTCCAGCTTTTATGGAGAGGATTGAAATCCATTAGAAGTTGGTGGTTATGAATGTGATAGAACACCCAGGTAAAAGTCTATCTGTACGAGAAGTAGAGGTGATCTGTTAAGTTGGAAAGTTTTATCTGAACAAGATGCTAACCAAACAGAATACCTAAATTTGATGTTCTTTCAGAAAATGGTTTGCTATTCATTTATAATAGGTACCCTCCCCCCATTTCTCCCTTCTCCCTTTACCCCACAATCTTGATGAGATTTTCCTTTGCTCACAAACTGACCCAGAGTGCAGCAGAGGTCCAGGGAAGAGAAATGGGACGAAAGGAGGTCTTGGCTTTAACACGGCCAGTCCGCCCTGGCCCTGAGCAAGCAGGGTGCTTCTGTTGCAGGGCTCAGCTTGTCTCCAGCTGTTCGGGTGCGAGCTCTTCTGGGGAATGTCTTGCTGCGGAACCTGTCTCCAACCCGTTGCCCTTTTCTCCAGGAGAAGAGATGGAAATTCACCACAGAAGGAAGGGAGAATATCCTAAGTGGCAGTAATAAGTAGTGCTATTGGCTCTGAGGCAGGTAATGCTATAGCTAGAGAGACTTGGGGCATCTCTGGTCAGTAAACTATCCACCTGCAGTGCAGAAGGTGCGGGTTCAGGCCCTGGGTTCAGAAGATCCCCTGGAGAAAGAAATGGCAACCCACTCCAGCATTCTTGGGAAAATCCAGCGGGTGGGGGGTGACTGGCGGGCTGCAGTCCATGGGGTCGCAAGAGTTGGACTCAACTTAACGAGTCGAGGAGACTCGTTAAAACCCACCACCCAAGGAGACTTGGACGATCATTTTTTCCTTTTGTGGATTAGTAGGAAGGGAAAGTCAGGTACGGAAGACTTAATTTACTCTGACCTTGGTTCAGTCCAGTCCCTTTAGAACTGGGTCTTAAATCTAGTTCTCTTTTCTGGTTCAGTGCTTTTTGTTCAGCGAGGGGATGTCTCACCAGCTTTTAGTGACTTCTCACTGGCTTTTAGGCATCTTTTAGTAAATTCTTCCATTCTTATATATTCATGCAAGGATTTGATCCAAAACAGTCCCAGAGAAAGTACTCGACGTGGAAGATTACCTTGATGGTAAAGAAACTCGCAGAACCTTACTTAAGACACATTTTGTTTTGTTTATGAATAGTCAGAAGAAAGTTGATTTGGTTGCTTCCAGAAACCTCTAGTGCCAGAGTCCTCTGGCTGGAGGGGCAGCTCTGGGGGGAAGGGCATGTGGAAGAACGTGCAGAACATCTTCATAACTAGCTGCAGAGTACCCAGCATCTTAGGACTCTGAGACGTCTCATCTTCTTGCTTGAGGAACTATCATTCATCGTAGGGATGTCTCAGGAACAAGGTGGGCAGGAGAGGCTCTGCCACGGATGGTGGGGAGGGGAGGGTCAAGGGTCAGTCCCCAGACCAAGGAGATGGCTGCCTTCTTGGTTAACCCTCACCCTCATCTTTAAAACAGTTGAGTAACTGGAGCTTACTTAATGAAAAGTATACTATTTTGTATGCGTGTAAGTTGGAAGCAAACAGTATCTTGAGTTTCTTCAATGTGGGAATTTCTGTAGTCTCTGCAGCTGTGGGTAAGAATTCCCCATGTTAAGTGAATTTGCAGGTGCAGAATTTATGATAATACAGGGCAAAGAAATCAGGGGGCTTGGGTTAAGAATATACTTAAGAAATCCCTTACAGGTTTGTTTATACTTGGACCAGTGAAGAGAGAATTGAAAATGATGGTTATAGGGACATTTGTACACTTTCAGTTAATCCTGATTGATGCTGTTGTTTTTTTTTTTCTGTTAGTTGTCTTCCTGTGTTTATAGGAAATACAGATGACACTCACATTAAGAGATATTTTCCTCTCTAGGCTCAGTCATACACTCAACATTTCTTGTTTTACGTTTTAAACGTCTCACATGTCTTGTCCTTCTGGTCATGATGGGTCTGTATATATATATATTGTATAATTATGTAGCTCTCCCCACCCCCAGATGAAATGAATAAAGAAACACATTAAATTTAGTACATATGAATAGTTGGTTCTCAAACTCCTCAGCATCTCAGATGTGCCCGCAAAACTTTCCCCAGAGAGGCCCACCTTCTCAGGTCCTCGTTTTCCTTCCTTCATCAGTTCAAAGGCGAGGTTTATTCCTCCTGCTTCCCGTATCTGTGGAGGCTTTCTTGCTACAGTCTCTACTACTCTTCTGCTGTTCGTCTTAACTTCTGCTGCTCCTTAAAGATTATTCCTCTCTAGCGATGTTTTCTGATAGAATCTTGCGGTTTCCATGAAGACGTCGAGATGTGAGCTCACGGGAGCTCAGAGCTGCTATGAAGCCACGTTCCTGTATTCTTGCACAGTGCCTCGTGCGCGTGTGTTTTGTGTGACACTCTCACCTGCTCTCCTCAAAGCAAATCTCCCTCTCGGCCAGTGATGATGTGGGCAGATACCCTCCTTCATCTGCTTTCAGGCCCTGAATTATGGTGGTGTGCACTTTACCTGTATTTAGAACTTTACACTTTCTACAGGGTTTCATTCAACCCTCATAAAATACGAAGCGTTGTCACACTTGAGACAGGGCCTCACATTTTGGGCGGAGCTAAAGTTGCCCCACTTCGCACCGTAACCCTAAGGCCCTGCAGCGCTCTTCTTTGGTCTGAGACGCGGCGCAGCTGACGGGTTGGATCTGTGTTTTGTCACGCAGGTTACTCCGGCCAGGACTTCGACTGGGCAGACTATCACAAACAGCACGGGACCGAGGAGGCACCTCCCTTCTGCTTCAGAAACGTAAGATGCCTGCTGCATGCTCCTTGTTTTTCATGTTTGTTACCCACCGTGAGTTGCACACGCTGTGTAAGCTGCTTCCTGTTTATTGACTGTGGTGGGGTTAGAGTGCCACCCTGCACCGCAGGATCCTAAACTTCGTGTTGGTTTTAAGTCCTTTCCGCTCTTGTATTGGTTAGGGTGACACTGGGCTGCCCTAGCAGGCTGGAGACGAAACATGTCGTAAGTTTCTCTCTCCCCAGTGGATGGTCCAGGTTGTTATCGATCAGCAGGTGGTTCTTCTCCTTGTGCTGAGCCTTGGGCTGGGCTTGTACTTGGCCTGGCCATCTGAGTCTAGTGAGCAGACAGGAAAGGGAGAGCCAGGAGAGGAGAACCGTGGTTCTAGACGCTGAGTTTGATACTGATACACATTACATATTACTTCTGTCACCTTCCATTGGGGAGAACTAGTCACTCGGTGGCATGATGCCACGAGAGTGGGAAGTGTGCCCTGGTCGGGCGACTGCTCCCCAACCTTAAGCCTGGATTCTGGCAGGAGGAGGACAGATTTTGGTGGCCAGCCAGCCACCGGGGCCCCTATTAACTGTGCACCTGGGCCACGTAGGGCATCCCTGGTGGCCCAGTGGTAAAGCATCTACTTGCCAGCGCAGGAGATGCGGGTTCAGTCCCTAAGTTGGGATGACCCCCTGGAGAAGAAACCGGCAACCCATTCCAGTATTCCTGCCTGGGAAATCCCATGGACAGGAGCCTGGCTGACTACAGTCCATGGGGTTGCAAAAGACTCAGCCACAACTCAGCACCTAACCAGCAGCAGCAGAGTGCGGCATGTGGGATCGTAGTTCCCAGCCCAGGAATCGAACCTGTGCCCCCCCGCATTGGGAGTGTGGTGTCTCAACCGCTGGACTGCCAGGGAAGTCCATGGAGTGTAATACTGATAAGTTCATGGAGTGGGAGATTCTCTGCTCCTGAGAAATACTGTTGAATTATGTTCCTAAATTTCTTTATTGGATTAAAGTAATAAGATACTAAATCCACCACTTTTCTGCTGTGCTTACTTTAAGCTACCTATTCAAATAGAGCTTTTTGGCACAATGACATATGAAATAGCTGTGTGTGTGTGTTCAAACGTGTGTAGTTGCTTAGTTATAGGAGTTTCTTGTACAAAATAGCTTATAAACTATTCATTGAAACATAGGAACCGAAAAGGGATGTGAATCATCTCCATCTTGAGAATGAGACACAAAGGTATAGCCTCCTAAGCTGAACATGCATTTAGTTATGAAAGTTGATTTTTTATGCTAAGAACGAAGACTTGGCCCTCCTGTTGGGGACTGTGCCTACTGCAGAGTGTCATGCTCCCACGCTGAAGCCGTGTTTCCAGCACGTGCTCCTAGAGCTGCTGATTCATTGCTGTCTCAGGATAATTCATCCTCCAGGGACTCGGTTGGCAGCCCTTTCTGTTGGGAAGAGCTGGCTTAATAGAGAGAAGCTCAGTGCTGAGCATAAATCAGAATCAGATTTGGGGAAATTAAGTAGGTTGATGACGAGGTCAGCTTGTGTTCATAAATACAGAAACACATCTGTGGCAGGGCTGGAAATCAGGGCTCTGTACGTGATCTGGCAAACTCTTGCAGAGTGACATTGCCTTTCACAGCATTGACAGAGCTGTATAGTCGGGGGGGGGTGTGTGTGTGGTGGGGAGTATGGAGACAGCTGTGCGACCAGCCAGCAGAGGACAGCAGCTGGTCAGCCCTGAAGGTGTGTTAAGTCTGTTGGAGTCTTACTGGACTCTGTGCTGTGTTGATATTGCTAGTTACGGAATCTCCTGGCCTCATTGCCTTTCATTTAATTGTGAAAACTCTTTATCATATCCTCCCCACCCCTCTGAGGCCGTACTTTCTTCCAGACGGGAGATCATCCTTCCCCAACTTTTTAGCCGTGGAAAGAAAACCTTCACATCCCTGTCTCGTTCTGGATTCGGCAAGTTATTTCTTCCAGGACAACGTGCTTCCCCCAAGGCATCTTTTTATCTGCCCTCTGCCAGCCGTTGTTCAGATGGATCTTTATGGGGAGTTAGGAGCCGTGTCCCCAGGCAGCCTCTGCGCTTTCAGGATTCAGCGTACCAAGATGAGATCTGTATTAATGGAAACACTGGCCTTTAATTAGGAATGCACTTGTTATCAAGGTGCCCCCCCAACTTTCTGTCTGGTTGTCTGTTTGTTTAATCGACAGGGTGGGTATTTGCCTAGTGGCACGTGCGTTGCATTATTGGGACCTTGCTGGGCGATGTTAGCAGGCTACACGTGCTCTTGAATGGCATACTTATTGTGAATTCATTTTTTAATCGCGCATCTTATGTGTACTAGAGGAGGGGGAATGAGGAAGTGGGTGCATGGAAGAGATTGCCCTGGGGATGTTTAAAAAATCCGAGATGGTTCGGAGATGGATCAACACAGCCAAATACTTACTAGAATAAACCCACAGGTAACAGTTTTGCTATTAGTCCTTTATAAAGTACCCTTCTGCAGTGAGCTAAAATGAAAGTAGGCTATACGGTTTTAGCTTTCCCTTATTAAGTAGGATAAAATGCATTTTAACTTACTTAGAGACTTTTCAGGCAGCCTATTAGGTCATGTCATCAAAAAGAAGCTTAATACCTAATAGTCAGTCATGAACCTGGCAGGATGACTTACAGAAAAACAGCCAACCTAGAATTTCTTTATTTCCAGAGAAACATAAAGGAAAGGGGCAAATGGGTATCTTAACACACACATTGGATAATTTAGTTCTGGAAACATAAAGATTTAATTGAATTTTCAACTTAACTTCCATTAAAAAAAAACATGGAAATATGAATTACCTTGTTTTCCTTCTAGAAGTCACATAAAGATGTAATCGCTCTTACTTACAGGAACCTGTTTATCTCAGTTTATGTATTTCAAATTAGATATATTTATATAATATTGTAACTTCAGATAAAAAACCAGTAAGCAGTGGGTAAATTGGGGAAAATTTCATGTTTATTTTGAAATATTAGGAGGGAGTGTTGCTTCTAGTATTGGCTGAGTAAGCTCATGCTTGATCCTCCTGCAGATAGCAACTATGAATTCTGGACGGAATACCAAACCAGGCACCCGAGAGACGTGGAGAATGAACATAAGCAGGCAGATTCTGGGGAGAGGCAGGTGCCTGGAAGAAAGGTGTGCAGGAGTGGTCATCCCATTTTTTTTTTACAGACTTTTGCATTTATCTTATGGCCCCACAATCCTTCTTTCCCTAGAGAAATGAGAACTTAGTGTTAGAGACTGAATTTTGTTCCCCCAGAGTTCATGTGTTACAGTCCTGATTCTCACCACCTCGAAATGTTGACTACTTGGAGTTAGAGTGTTAGAGTAACACTAGTTAGAGTAACTAGGTAGAGTGAGGTCATATGGATGGGCCTTTATCCACCATGACATGTGGCCTTATAAGAAAGGAGATAAGGACACAGACCCCATACATGGCAGGAAGACCTTGTGAAGATGTGGAGAAGATGGCTGTCTTCAAGCCAAGGGAGAGGCCCCAGAAGAAATTCACCTTGCTGACGACTTAACCTTGGATTTCTAGCTTCTAGAACCACGAGTCAATATTTCTGTTGTTTGAGTTTCCCAGCCTGTGGTATTTGCTATCGCAGCCTGAGCATATTAGTGAACTTACATTCACACAAAAACTTGTCCTTAAATGTTCATCGTGGCTTTGTTCACAACTACGAAAGCCTGGAAACCGCTCAGCTGCCCTCTAGCTGGTAGATGGATAGACAAACCGTGCTTCTTCTGTAGATACCAGTCAGCATGAAGTAGAATGAGGTGTCAGTCCTGTGGCAGCACACCTGATTCTCAGAAAACACTTTGCTTAGTGAAAAGGCCGGACTCGCAAGGCTCCCTAGCACAGTAGTCTACATAGATGGTGTTAGAGGAAAAGTAGAATTACAGTAACAGAAAATAGATCCAGTGCTCCAGGAGTTGGGGGTCCTGGAGGGATTGATCAGCAGAGTCCCAGTGCCAGGCCTCTTTGCAGGTGACGGCCCTGTTCTGTGTCTTGACTGTGATTATGTCTGCATGATTGCATGCGTTCATCTGACAGTCCTGCCTTCCTAGAACATCACACTGAAAAGAAAGAATTTCCCCTCTACATATATTTTTTAAAGTGAATTTCAAAAGTAAATAAAAATAAACAAAAGGATCAAAAGGAAAATGAGGACCATTTCAGATAAAAGGAAACTGGGAAGTCAGCACCAGCAGACCGGATGGGGAGGGAGGTGGGAGTGGGGTTCAGGATGGGGAACACATGTACACTCATGGCGGATTCAAGTCAATGTATGGCAAAACCAATACAATATTTGTAAAGTAAAAAAATTAATAAAAATAAAAACAACAACAGCAACAAAAACTGGAGGACAGACATTGTGCTGAAGGAGGTGATGCCAGGTGGAGACTACGGTGTCCTTTCACCCTGAAATGTACCCAGTGTGATATGAGTGAGGCACACGGGGAAGAGAAGTGATTGGCGTCACAGAGATTCTGGGGTCAGAAGGATGCACACAGAACTGGGAAATGAGAATGGACTCATCCTCTCGCTCATTCGGGTATTACTAGGCACCTGCTGTGTGCCAAGCAGACGTCTCTTTTCTGGGACCCAAGTGAAGAATGTGTGGTTCTTTCCTCATGGGTGATGGGGAGATAAGCGTGTGAACTCACCTCTCTTAGTACAGTCTGTGCACTTGCATGCGTGTGCACATGTTTGCGTGTGCATGGGTGCGTGTGTGTTCATGTCTCCTGCGCCCAGCTGGCTCCGCTCTCACTGAGTGTTTTCTCGTTGTGGTATCTGCTGGCTCAGTGTCCGTTCTCTCTCTTCTAGACATCGTTCAGTCGGGGGTTCACGAAGAACATGAAGCTTGAAGCCGTGAACCCCAGGAACCCGGGCGAGCTCTGTGTGGCCTCCATCATAGCTGTGAAGGGCAGGCTGATGTGGCTCCGCCTGGAAGGTACTCGCAGTTCCTGATCGTCTGAACTCGGGGTCCCCGGGAAGGGGCAGGGGCCGACGGCTGCAGCACTGCTCAGTGTGCCTGCTTCACTTTCCTCGTGTTTCAGCTGTCTTAAATTATTCAGCATTCTTAAATAAGTGAAACGAATCAAATGTAAATTCATTCAGAGGCTCTCGTCTTGACTAATAGTTTCATGAAATGAGATGCTGGTGCAAAATTATGTTTGGAACACAGTGGTCTTTTTACATCTCTGATTATACAAGCTAATGTCACAATTAAATTAATGTGAGTCACTAAAACTGGTATTTGAGGTCTTGGTTGTTAACAGGACAGAATTATACATTTGCATTTTAATGTGAACCATACCCTTTACTGTGGTTTCTTTCACAGATGTTTAGTTTTTCCTTAAAATAGTAACTGGACATGACTATCTCCCCAAATATATAATAAACAGAATGTAGGCCTGTTTGTTTAGTGATGCTTAAACCAGCAGTCCCCAGTCTTTTTGGCACAAGGGACCGGTTTCCTGGAAGACAATTTCTCCATGGACTGGGGATGTGCTGGTTGTAGGGTGATTTGTGCGTTACATTTATCGTGCACTTTGTTTCTGTTACTATATTGGCTTTACTGCAGATCATCCCAGAGGTTGAGGGCCCCTGGTTTCAACTTTTCTTCATAGCCTCATTTTACTTACAATCATCTGGATAATTCACAGGACAATACACTTCATAAGCAGAAGTTTGATTAGCTTGTGGACTTAAAAGACTATATTTTTCAGATGTTATATTTCCAATGAGGAGGAATTAAAATGCATTTGATTGTTAAGGTTTTGCCATCTTCCTGTGATTTAAAATTCTTTGGGTCTTTTGTTTGTTTTTCAGTTTCATAGCACTTGGTAGTTATTTCAGATGTATATGGGAAAAGAATAGGGTGGTAGATGTGTCATACGATCACGTTAGCTTTCCTAGTTTAGATTTTAAATGTTATGACATGGTCAACTACCATAGGCCTAGAAAGTTTGGAAGATTATAGAATTGATGCCAGTATCTTTATCCTCTTTCCTCATTAAACAAGTCTTTAAAAACCACTGTGTTCTTTGATAGGCCTATCATCTAATAAATATTATAGTCCAAGAGATTGGAAGGGGCAGAGAACAGTGATTCCAGCTGAAAATCCTAATTCCCAGAAAATAGTTTAAAACATAATCATGGTTTGGGATTTCAAAATCAATCTAAAATAAAAAGAAATTCTGAAAAAGTGGTTGCTTAGTAGATTTACACTTCTACTAGAATTTTGAGTAGAATGGCCTCTAGTTGGAATTAGCCAAAATGTGGATACACGTGTCATGGTGGTATTTCAGCAGTTACTGAAGTAGGATGTAAACTTATTTTCATTACTACCTGTAAAGTTGAATCAACAGCTGTTGAAAAACAAGATCCCTTCAGTGATTTTTGAATCCCTAGAGCTTGTTACCTAACACCATACTAAGCCTAATACTGTGAGAGATTAGAGTCTTGTTTGTGCAGTTACTTTGAAAAAAAAAAAGTGGTAAAGTTCAAAGTCCATGTTCCCTCATCATTACTTAGCACATCATGGTTAGAATTCTTTGCAGTCATAATTTATTTAGCAGCTTGTACCTCAAGAGTGCTTTACAGCTAACAGACAGCAGTTAAGAGTGTCCTGATTTTTATAGATGGAGAAACTAGCTGAGGCATTAAGATGTGTCTGTGGTTTGGGTTCATCCCTCTTAACATCTTTATTGCTTAATTCAACAGACCCTACAACTTCCCAATTCCTAAAAAGAATGATGAGCAGCGTCTAATGTGTATTTAACATTTTGACAGTCTTTCCTCATTATTGATCTTTTTCTTTGGATATCCACTTCTGGTTTTATAGCAAAGAAATGTAAATCAGCTCATGGCAGCTCTTGTTCGTTCTTTCCTGAGTGCTTTCATTGGGATTAGTGAAAATTAGTTAGCTTTAGGAAGCAGGTCAGAAAATTGATTGTCCATTTTTCCAGACCTTACATATTACCAAAAAAAAAAAAAATCTGTTGAATACTTTTTACCTGGTGTTATTGGTCAAAATTATGCCTTTGCCTCATCAAGTCAAGTCATTTGGTCTCTTGATCTTTCTTGAATTTGGGTTCTTTTTTATTTTTTGGTTTTGTTTTGATTTTTTATCCCTTTCTGGATATTGACCTTCGAAAGTGACAGCAATCTTAATGGCACTTTATTTCTCATTATCTCAGATTCTTCTGTGTATATTGTTTTCTTTCCTCAGTCCCGGAGACAAAATATTAGAGATTCACTCTTCTCACTTTAGTGCAGTTAAAATATTATTATGATCATGATGATTCTTATTATAGACAGTTTATGTGACAATTTATTATGTACTTCACACCAATTTATCATTTTTATGATAAATTGATTTGAAATATTTTCAACACATGGCTAATTCACTAAGTTTAGGTAATTAAAATGGTCATTTTAATTTAGTGTTTGACTTCCCTTAAAGGCAGGTACTTCTTTAAGTGCCTCTACAGGAGCTACTGTTGGAGAGGAAAAAAAGAATCAAACACATGAGATGAGTGTACTATTATTTGGGGTTCATATTTGGGAAGAACGTCACGTTTTCAAAAACTGCTGACAGTGAACCAGGGCAGTTGCTGATGATGGGGTTTTGAGTTTGGAAGAGGATGTTGTGACGCTTTCTCTTGTGTTAACATCTGCTGTCGGTTAGCATCTCTGTGATTAGCAGCATTTATTCATGTTCTGGGCTTCCTGGTGGCTCAGTAGTAAAGAATCCACCCACCAGTGCAGAAGACTCAGGTTCCATCCCTGGGTTGGGAAGATCCCCTGGAGGAGAAAGTGGCAAATCTACTCCAGTATTCTTGCCTGAAAAATTCCACAGGTCGGGCTGCAGTCCATGGAGTCGCAAAAGAGTGGGACACAACGTAGCGACTAAACAACAACAGTGATTCACGTTCCATGCATTTACATTCAGTTATAATGTCTCTTGTGTCAGCCCCACACACTAGCTCACAAGTGGTTACATCTGCATCTCTCAGTCCAAGTCACGTTGCATTTATTGGCCATCATTTTCTCGTGGGACATGTAGGGTGTGGGTGTTCTCAGAGTGCGTTAATTTTCTCGAAGAAGGGTGACACCTTTGGATTGCCTTTCTTGGTCTTTCTTATTCCCATTATTTCACTGTTTGCCTCTCCTTTCGAAGAGGTGGGGTATTCCACATATTTTTGGTTGTCGGGTGAATGTTAGGTGTTTCAGCCTTTTCGCTTAGGTAGAAAAAACCTTTTATGTTACAAAAGTACCACGACCTGCAGGCTTTATTTCCACTGGGTTATTTAGCTCTTTCATTGTTGCCACTACAGGGATTTTTGTGGAGGGAGAGCTTTAGAACATGAGTAACAAAACCTGGTTTTGAAATTGGGAGCCCTGTTAGAAGTAAAAGAAAGTTCTGGGTTAGCATTTTTGCACTTTGAACATGGGGAGGGAATGGTGGCCCACCCAGTGTTTGTCACCTGGGGGTTTCCTTTAGGTTTGTTAAAAACAAGCATACAGAGAACAAAAAGACACAAAGATGACCCAAAAGTCATCAGGTCTATGGAGAAGTACCAGACTGCTTAATTCGAACCAACTTAGGTTGTTAACTTGTAGTATCTCATAGTCTTTCTCTCTGCTGCCCTCTGAAACAAAATCTGGAGAAAATAAAACTTCCACAGTCAATACTAGAAAAACATACTGGAAACGTTGCAGACCCAGTCTGCTCTGTGTATCACTTTGGATGGACCTTTTGAAAAGCCACATCCTTTACTGTGAATCTCACATCCTCACTGACCAGCGCTAAACACTCGGGGCCTCGCTCGGACGTGGTCCCTGATTCCACAGGTGACGTCCAATGCAAGCAAAACTTGTCTTTGCCAGTTTTCACAGAGCACAATACTTGTATGAGAGTTCACGTGCACTTTGCTTGCTAAAGTCTTGTCGAATGGATACGAGGAATAAATAAAAGCTGTGTCCCTGAGCAAGAAAGCGATTTAAGATATGAGCAACCCCTTAAGAACTGCTTTTTGCTAATCGAGTGTTGAGATAGTGAGATATTTTCTACTCATCAGCTGAAATTCAAAATCTCCTTGGTTGGTTTTTGCCATGTGCCTGGCTCAGTTCCGCTAAACCTCCTTCTACATCATAATCCACGGGAGTCCTAGGCAAGTACCAGTTCCCAGGGCTGCTCCACTCCCACCCCTTCTGACCGTGGGAGCAGGGTCTGGGAATCTGCGTTTCATATCACCCTCCCCAGATGATTCCTCTGCATGGGGAGTTTGTCAGGCCTCTCGGGCCTCAAATGTGCCAAGAAACTCAGGCAAGATTAACCTCTGAAGAGGTGGAAGAAAACTGCCCTTTTAGCCTTTCTGTATTATGATCAAATCAGGTGGTTGATAAGCATTTTGCAGAGACTTGCAAAAATGAGACAAGGCAAAGTGCAAATGTGAAAGTAATTATGTTTCCCACCAGTGTGGGTGGATTTTAAATCTTTGAAAAGGGTTATGGGCTGCTGGAGCCATTTTGGGGAGAGGCCGCTTTAGCAGATGGTTGGGTGTGTGTATATGTATGTGTGTGGTTATGTGTGCATATAGATATATGTATATATACATATATATATGGGTGTGTGTGTGTATGTATGTATATAAGAGTGTGTATATATATGTATATGGGTGTGTATTTAAGTATATATATATGGGTTTGTGTGTTTAGGTATGTGTGTATATATATCAGTTCAGTTCAGTCCCTCAGTCGTGTCCAACTCTTTGCGACCCCAGTGGACTGGAGCACGCCAGCTCTCTGTCCATCACCAACTCCTGGAGCTTGCGCAAACTCCATCATGTAAAAAAATGTCCATCATGTCAGTGATGCCATCCAATCACCTCATCCTCTGTCAACTCCTTCTCATCCTGCCTTCAGTCTTTCCCAGCATCAGGGTCTTTTCCAATGAGTCACTTCTTCACAGCAGGTGGCCAAAGTATTGGTATTTCAGTTTCAGCATCAGGCCTTCCAGTGAATATTCAGGATTGATTTCCTTTAAAAATCCTTTAGTTAGATCTCCTTGCAGTCCAAGGGACTCTCAAGAGTCTTCTGCAACACCACAGTTCAAAGCATCAATTCTTTGGCGCTCAGCTTTCTTGATAGTCCAACTCTCACATCCATACATGAGCACTAGAAAAACCACAGCTTTGACTAGATGGATCTTTGTTGGCAAAGTAATGTCTCTGCTTTTTAATATGCTGTCTAGGTTGGTCATAGCTTTTCTTCCAAGGAGCAAGCGTCCTTTTATTTTATGGTTGCAATCACCATCTGCAGTGATTTTGGAGCCCAAGAAAATAAAATCTGTCACTGTTTTCATTGTTTCCCCATCTTTTCCCATGAAGTGATGGGACCAGATGCCAGGATCTTTGTTATTTGAATATTGAGCTTTAAGCCAACTTTTTCACTCTCCTCTTTTACTTTCATTAAGAGACTCTTAAGTTCTTCACTTTCTGCCATAAGGGTGGTGTCATGTGCATATCTGAGGTTATTGATATTTCTCCTGGCAATCTTGATTCCAACTTGTGTTTCTTCCAGTCCAGCGTTTCTCATGATGTACTCTGCATATAAGTTAAATAAGCAGGGTGACAATATACAGCCTTGACAAACTCCTTTTCCAATTTGGAATCAGTCTGTTGTTCCCTGTCCAGTTCTAACTGTTACTTCTTGACCTGCATACAAGTTTGTCAGGTGGTCTGGTATTCCTGTCTCTAGAGGAATTTTCCACAGTTTGTTGTGATCTACACAGTCAAACGCTTCAGCATAATCATAAAGCAGAAGTAGATGTTTTTCTGGAACCCTCTTGCTTTTTCTATGATCCAGCGGATGTTGACAATTTGATCTCTGGTTCCTTAGCATTTTCTAAATCCAGCTTGAACATCTAGAAGTTCACAGTTCATGTACTGTTGAAGCCTGGCTTGGAGAATTTTGAGCATTATTTTGCTTGCATGTGAAATGAATGCAAGTGTGCAGTAGTTTGAGCATTCTTTGGCATTGCCCTTCCTTGGGATTGGAATGAAAACTGACCTTTTCCAGTCCTGTGGCCACTGCTGAGTTTTCCAAATTTGCTGGCATATTGAGTTCAACACTTTCAAAGCATGATCTTTCAGGATTTGAAATTTCTCTACTGGAATTCCCTCACCTCCACTAGCTTTGTTCGTAGCAATGCTTCCTAAGGCCCACGTGACTTCACATTTCAGGATGTATGACTCTAGGTGAGTGAGTACACCATCGTGGTTATCTCGGTCATGAAGATCTTTTTGTATAGTTCTTCTGTGTATTCTTGCCACCTCTTCTTAATACCGTCTGCTTCTGTGAGGACCATTTCTGTCCTTTATTGTGCATGTCTTTGCATGAAATGATCCCCTGGTATCTCTAATTCTCTTGAAGAGATCTCTAGTCTTTCCCATTCTATTGTTTTCCTGTATTTCTTTGCACTCATCACTGAGGAAGGCTTTCTTATCTCTCCTTGCTATTCTTTGGAACTCTGCTTTCAGATAGGAATATCTTTCCTTTTCTCCTTTACCTTTAGCTTCTCTTCTTTCCTCATCTATTTCTAAGGCCTCCTCAGACAACTGTTTTGCTTGTTTGCATTTCTTTTTCTTAGGAATGGTCTTGATCACTGCCTCCTGAACAATGTCACAAACGTTCGTCCATAGTTCTTCAGGCACTCTGTCTATCAGATCTAATTCCTTGAATCTATTTCACACTTCCACTGTATAATCATGAGGGATTTGATTTAGGTCATACCTGAATGGTCTAGCGGTTGTCCCTACTTTCTTCAATTTAAGTCTGAATTTGGCAATAAGGAGTTCATGATCTGAGCCCCAGGCAGCTCCTGGATCTTCTTTTTGCTGACAGTATAGAGCTTCTCCATCTTTGGCTGCAAAGAATATAAGCAATCTGATTTCACTGTTGACCATCTAGTGATGTCCATGGGTAATAGTCTTCTCTCTTGTTGTTGGAAAAAGGTGTTTGGTATGACCAGTGCATTCTCTTGGCCAAACTCTGTTAGCCTTTGCCCTGTTTCATTCTGTACCCAAGGCCAAATTTGCCCTTACTCCAGGTATCCCTTGACCTCCTACTTTTGCATTCCAGTCCCCAGTGATGGAAAGGACATCTTCTTTGGTTGTTAGTTCCAGAAGATCTTGTAGGCCTTCATACACACACACACACACACACACACACACACACACACACACACACACACACACACATACACACACACACACAGATATATATGGGTGTGTATATAAATGTATGTGTATATTTATATAGGGTATGTAGGGTATGTATATATATAATATGTTTGTATACATATGGGCGTGTATGTATATGTATATACATGTATGGGAGTATGTGTATGTATGTGTCCATATAAAGGTGTGTATATACATGTATGTATATATAGGTGTGTATATGTATATATATGGGGTGTATATATAGGTATGTGTGTATATATATAGATGTAGATGGGTGTGTATATATGTATGTGTATAGATAGGTGTGTGTATATATGTACATATGTATATATATGGATGTGAATATATATGTATGTGTGTATATATATATAGGTGTGTGTATATATATGGGTGAGTATATATATGTATGTAGATATGGGTGTGTGTGTATGTATATATGGGTATATATATGTTTATACGTGGGTGTATATATGTATGTATATATGGGCGTGTGTGTGTATATATCTATGGGCATATATATGTATACATGGGTGTGTGTGTGTGTGTGTGTGTATATAGGTGTGTATATATATGGATGAGTATATATATGTATGTATATGAGTGTGTGTATATATATATATGGGTGTATATATATATATACATGAGGGTATATATATATGGATATTTTTATGGGAGTATATATGTATATACATGGGGTATATATCCATGTATATATGTGGCGGGACCTCTATTCTTGCACATCTGAGGAAGGAGGCGAGGGTCACTGTCTGTGAACAGGCTTTGGAGACCGCCCGTCAGCTACAAAGGTTCTGGGCGGGCAGCAACTGCCCTGGCTCTGGCTTTCTTAAGCAAAATGGGGATATTGGGGGAGGAATTTGACGGGAGGCTGAGGAGGGAGATCTGCTCCCCAGAAGGCTTTGCAGTAGGAACCAAAGGCGAGTTTGGGTTTTCAAGCTGCTGTTATGCTCGGTGTGACTTCTGACTGACCGTGTTCTCCTCACGAACCTGCCTCGAATGCCTTCCTAGGCTCCGGAGCGAGACTGCTTGGGTTTGAGCCCTAGGTCCCCTCTTACCAGCCGTTTGATGTTTTCCTGACCCTCAGTTTGTCCTCGTTGTTCCGCCACTGAGCCTTTTCCAGCTCTTTGTGGCCCTGTGGACTGCAGCTCACCAGGCCCCCCTGTCTCTCCCTGTCTGTCCGAGTTTGCCCGAGTTCACGTTCACTGAATCAGTGATGCCATCCAACCATCTCACCCTCTGCTGTCCTCCTGTCCCGCTCTCAGTCTGTCTCAGTATCAGGGTCTTTTCCAGTAAGTTGGCTCTTTGCATCAGGTATGAGCATTGGAGCTTCTGCTTAGTTTACTCATCTGTAAAATGGGAGTGAAACCATCTGATCTCTCAGGGTCGTAAGGATAAAACTCTTTGAAAAGTACCTGCACAAGAGTGAGTGTCCTATTCACCATCCACGGCTCTCTCCCTCTGCTTACGCATGCAACCCCATTTCTGTTGTTTCCTTTCTGATGGTTTCCTATCCTGTGTCGCTCTTGGCAGCTAGTTTTGCTGTGTGTTGATTCCTTAGGAATTCAGCTCTAGGGCTGAGATGAGTGAGGGCTTCTCTGAAATCCTGCTCAGTGGGCAGCGTCTGCAGATGGACGGTACAGAGTGGATCCTGGGCGGGGCTTCCAGGACCCAGGTCCTGCTTTCTGTCTTTCAGTTCTACCCTCTCCCTGCACACTTGAGCCCATCTGACTGTTAGTGTCAACGCTAGACGAGGTTAGGGGCTTCCCAGGTGGCGCAGTGGTCAAGAATCTGCCAGCCAGTGTGCAGGGGGTCCCTCCCTGCAGAAGGACATGGCAGTCCACTCAGCTATTTCTTGCCTGGGAAATCCCATGGACAGAGCAGCAGTGGCCCGGTGGTTAAGGATCCACCCTCCATTGCAGGTGATGTGGATTGATCTCTGATCCGGGAAGACTGCACATGCCTTTTGTAGGGCAGTTAAGTTTGTGCCCCTCAACTACGGAAGCCCAGGCACCAGAACAAGAGCGTAGGTGCCCCTGGCTGCAACTGGAGAAAGCTCATATGCAGCAGTGAAGAGCTAGCACAGCCAAAAATAAGATAAAAGCAAAATGATTCTTAGGAAAAGAAATATACAAATGTTTATATTGTTGCAGAAGTGTTATGTTAAAGCACACTAATATGATGTGATGTCTGAATTAGCAGATGGGAGGAAGTAATCTATAAAGGTCACTTTATACTCCCTCCCAAAGTACGACTTTGACTTTGAAAATCTGATCTGTACCTAAACACATCTACTATTTTTATGTAGTAGATGAATTCAGCCTGTTAGCAAAATTGCTGAGTAGCTGAGAAATAGGCTCTATCTTTGTATTTTTGTGAGCATGGAGATGAGGGAGTGCCCTGTGTAACGGGAAACAGCTCGCTGACTCTTTTCATTGGCCCGTCTGCCGAATCTAGTGCCCTTCTCGACAAGAAAAGTTCAGTTTTGTATTTGAAGCTAGTTGGGGAATTTCTTTAGCTTTTGTCTGTTTTGGCACTTTTGTTTGATGATTTCTTTAGCAGATTAGTTAAATGTGGGTTGAGTCATGTACTGCAGGGCGGAAATGCTTTCTATTCATTCAGCTGTGTTGGAACCTAAGCCCTATAAACCTGCTTGCAATCTTGTAGGTTATATACCTTTCAAATTAATGGAGAATTCCGTGAAAAGGAAGTTAGGGTTGATAACCATAGCAATGACTTTCTCTGAGAACACATCAGAAGTTCAGTGTGATGACTGGAGGTAACATGTGTGTATAAGCATCTGCTGTCAGTGTTCCAGGCACTTTGTGTACACCAAAGTTAGGTTTTAGTGCTCAATCTGGTACCTAGGTTTGTCAAATAATGTACTCTGGGAGCCAGTGTTGCTGAAATAGTGAGGAGATTTTATGTTTACTGGTATTGAGCTTCCAGAAGCTAAGTTTTCGGAGGGAAGTGCGATTCAGAATTCATCAGATGATGTGTGATCGCTTGATGTGTGATGGAGTTTCTAAGTGTTAACTTCTGTTTTGATTCCCAGTGAAAAGCACAGCAAGATTAAGTGGTCAGGGCCAGGGGGTCACTCCATTAATAGAGCTGTTTCTTATCTTTTGACTCTTGGTTCAAGAGTGTCTTTCCTCAAAGGGTGTTTTTAAAGAACTGTTGATTTGGTGTAGAATTTCCTTCTCTTTACCAGTTTGCAGGGTTCCAAATTTATTCTCTGAGTAACCAGAGTTCCTTGGAACCTCTGCTCATACTGTATCCAGATCTTTTCTCTCAGGGTCTCTTGGCTGCTATGCCGACTTAACAGAAGGCACTGTTCTGATTATGATATGAAGGCACTGTTCTGATTATGATATGAAGGCAGAGCCCCACCAAAGAGACACTCCTGCCTAAGTGACTTCGGTGTCACACGGCAAGAGTCTGAGTTCAGAAGAAGTGACGTGGTCACAGGAGAAAGGAGCGTGTCCCCTAGGGAACTGTGCTTTGATGCTCACTGCGTATAACCAGCGTCACTGAACCCTCCCAGTTCCTTTTAACCGGAACATTTACCTTCTGTTGGTTGAAGGTTGACCTCTGCTTGGTGTTGGGTGAAGAATGTCTTGGTAAGCCCATCCCACAGGCTGGACTACTTTCTTTAGCTTCAGAGCCATTCTTAGAAAAGAAAGATGCTACAGTTGTCCCCAACCATCCTTCCTCTTCCTCTTGTTTTCAGGGGAAGTCTGTCTTTCCAAGCCCCCTTCTCGTGAATCCTGTGAACTCCTGCTACCGGACCTCTCTGACACTTGTATCTGTTGTAAAATACTGTTGGCTTTGGGTTCAGCTTTCAGAACAATGTCTCCCCCTCCCTGCTCAGAGCCGCTCTGATTCCCCCTCCTTCTGTGTCTTTGTTGTTAACACCTGTTCGCACCTGTTGTCTCGACTCCCCACAGGCCTGCAGAGCCCGGCTCCAGAGTTCATTGTGGACGTTGAATCTATGGACATCTTCCCTGTGGGTTGGTGTGAGGCCAACTCCTACCCTCTGACTACACCACACAAGACAGCCTGTGAGTATTGCCCCACTCGGAGCCTTGCTGGGCATCTCTGGGACTTAGGTGAATAAATAGGCAATTTGGTAAAGAGAGTGGAGCCAAACTGTAAAAATCAAAAATGTTCTCAGTTTTGCTCAGAACACCAGGACTTCTGTCTCATTCATCCTGTAAGCGTCTGCATGAGATGAATGTCTGCGGGCATTTCCCAGCTTGAGAAACCAAGTCACAGTGACAAGGTGGAGATGAGTGTCTGGGATCTTGACTCCCTGTTTGTATGCAATTCATGAAAAAGTTTAAGTACTATAGATTTATATGATTGGAGACCTGCGTTCGATCCCTGGGTCAGGAAGATCCCCTGGAGAAAGAAATGGCAACCCACTCCAGTATTCTTGCCTGGAGAATCCCATGGATGGAGGAGCCTGGTAGGCTACAGTCCATGGGGTCGCAAAGAGTCGGACATGACTGAGCGCCTTCACTCACTCATCTGAGAAAGAACTTACTCTCCTAAGGTTTATCCCAAAGGTTTACCCCAAAACCAATCATAATTGGTTCCAATAATTTACTGACATAGATATAATCTCTTAACTATTCCTGGCAATGAAGAGATGAGGCCAAAGTGAAAACAATGCCCAGTTGTGGATGTGACTGGTGATGGAAGTAAAGTCCGATGCTGCTGGAATGTGAGGTCCATGAATCTGTTTGACCAAGTGGTCAAACAGAAGATGGCAAGAGTGAACTAAAATGGACTGGAATGGGTGAATTTAACTCAGATGAGCTTTATATACACTACCGGGGGCAGGAATCCCTCAGAAGAACTGGAGTAGCCCTCAGAGTCAACAGAAGAGTCTGATATGCAGTGCTTGGGTACAAGCTGAAAAACGACAGAATGGTCTCTGTTCGTTTCCAAGGCAAACCATTCAATATCATAGTAATCCAAGCCTGTGCCCCAAGCAGTTAGGATGAAGAAGCTGAACTTGAATGGTTATATGAAGATCTACAAGACCTTCTGGAACTGACACCCAAAAAGATGTCCTTTTTATCATAGGGGACTGGAATGCAAAAGTAGGAAGTCAAGAGATACCTGGAGTAACAGGCAAGTTTGGCCTTGGAGTACAGAATGAAGCAGGGCAAAGACTAACAGAGTTTGGCCAAGAGAATGCACTGGTCATAGCAAGCACCCTCTTCCAACAACATAAGACAAGATTCTACACATAGACATCACCAGATGGTCGACACCAAAATCAGATTGATTATATTCTTTGCAGCCAAAGATGGAGAAGCTCTATACAGTCAGCAAAAACAAGACTGGGAGCTGACTGTGGCTCAAATCATGAAATCCTCATTGCCAAATTCAGACTTAAATTGAAGAAAGTAGGGAAAACCGCTAGACCATTCAGGTATGACCTAAATTAAACCCCCTTATGATTATACAGTGGAAGTGACAAATAGATTCAAGGAATTAGATCTGATAGAGTGCCTGAAGAACTATGGACAGACATTTGTTACATTGTTCAGGAGGCAGTGATCAACACCATCCCCAAGAGAAAGAAATCCAAAAGGCAAAATAGTTGTCTGAGGAGGCCTTAGAAATAGCTGAGGAAAGAAGAAAAGCTAAAGGAAAAGGAGAAAAGGAAAGATACTCCCATTTGAATGCAGAGTTCCAAAGAATAGCAAGGAGAGATAAGAAAGCCTTCCTCAGTGATGAGTGCAAAGAAATAGAGGAAAACTATAGAATGGGAAAGACTAGAGATCTCTTCAAGAAAATCAGAGATATCAAGGGAACATTTCATGCAAAGATGGGCTCAATAAAGGAGAGAAATGGTATGGACCTAACAGAAGCAGAAGATATTAAGAAGAGATGGCAAGAATACACAGAAGAAATATACAAAGAAGATCTTCATGACCCATTTAACCACTATGGTGTGATCACTTACCTAGAGCCAGACATCCTGGAATGAGAAGCCAAATGGGCCTTAGGAAGCATCACTGCGAACAAAGCTAGTGGAGGTGATGGAATTCCAGTAGAGAAATTTCAAATCCTAAAGGATGATGCTGTGGAAGTGCTGCACTCAATATGCCAGCAAATTTGGAAAACTCAACAGTGGCCACAGGACTGGAAAAGGTCAGTTTTCATTCCAATCCCAAAGAAAGGCAATGCTAAAGAATGTTCAAACTACCACACAATTGCACTCATCTCATACACTAGGAATGTAATGCTCACTGTTCTCTAAGCCAGTCTTCAAGAGTACATGAACTGTGGACTTCCAGATGTTTAAGCTGGATTTAGAAAGGCTGAGGAACCAGAGATCAAATTGCCAACATCTGTTGGATCATCAAAAAAGCAAGAGAGTTCCAGAAAAAACATCTGCTTTATTGACTATGCCAAAGCCTTTGACTGTGTGGATCACAACAAACAATGGAAAATTCTTTAAGAGATGGAAATACCAGGCCACCTTACCTGCCTCCTGAGAAATCTATATGAATGTCAAGAACCAACAATTAGAACCAGGCATGGAACAAAAGACTGGTTCCAAATTGGGACGGGAGTACGTCAAGGCTGTATGTAGGATGTCACCCTGCTTATTTAACTTACATGCAGAGTATATCATGCAAAATGCCAGGCTGGATGAAGCACAAGCTGGAATCAAGATTGCTGGGAGAAATATCCATAACCTCAGATATGCAGAGGACACACCCTTATGGCAGAAAGCCAAGAAGAACTGAAGATCTTCTTGATGAAAGTGAAAGAGGAGAGTGGAAAAGCTGGCTTAAACTCAACATTTAGAAAACTGAGATCATGGCATCTGGTCCCATCACTTCATGGCAAATAGATGGGGAAACAGTGGAAACAGTCAGAGACTATTTTCTTGGGCTCGAAAATCAATGCAGCAATGAAATTAAAGGATGCTTGCTCCTTGGAAGAAAAGCTATGACCAACCTAGACAGCATATTAAAAAGCAGAGACATTACTTTGCCAACAAAGGTCCATGTAGTCAAAGCTATGGTTTTTCTAGTAGTCATGTATGGATGTGAGAGTTGGACTATCAAGAAAGCTGAGCACCAAAGAATTGATGCTTTTGAACTGTGGAGTTGGAGAAGACTCTTGAGAGTCCCTTGGACTGCAAGGGATCAAACCCGTTAATCCTAAAGAAAATCAATCCTGAATGTTTATTGGAGGGTCTGTTGCTGAAGTTGAAACCTCAGTATTTTGGCCACGTGATGCGAAAAACTGACTTACTAGAAAAGACCCTAATGCTGGGAAAGATTGAAGGAGAGAGAAGGGGACAACAGAGGGTGAGGTGGTTGGATGGCATCACTGACTGGATGGACATGATTTTAGCAAGCTCCGGGAGTTGGTGATGGACAGGGAAGCCTGGCGTGCTGAAGTCCATGGGGTCACAAAGAGTTGGACATGACTGAGAGACTGACCTGAACTGATTCTTGGCATTAAATTACCAGTGAGATTTCAGTTGGACTTTGAAAGGGGCATTACATTACATCCTTCTGATCACAAAAGTGCTAAATCAAACCAAAACCAATATTAGTAGTCAAAATAACCCAGCATCCCATACACACACACAGGCACTCACAAACACACCACTTAAATATATACAAGTGTGTGTTTTAATGTAAATTGTTGTAGGTCATTATCCTGAAATGGTAATTCATTCAATAATAAATCTTAGCATTTATAATTCCACCTTAATGTGTCAACAGTAGTATTTGAAATTAAAAGCCTTAAAGATAAGACTTTTAATTTTTTGTGAAATAGGTTAGATATTTCTAATGTTTTCTTTATTAATTTGTATGCTGGCTAACTTTTTTTTTTTAGCACCCTCCCATAAGGTTCATTCACTTAGATGCTCAGAACATTGCTGTAAAGAGAGTTCCCTGCCATCGCCGGCCTCCTGTTTCCCGAGGTCGAGAAATTTTGAAGGACACAAGAAACTTACCAGTTCTCACCAAGCATCAGATGGGGTTATTCATGTGAATAAAGTAGGGGTCCAAGCTATAGACAGAGGTGGATTCTAAGAGGTTCTTTTGCCCTGTACGCAGTACTGCATACTGAATCTCATCCAATGACAGTAACATCTTGCCGTCAGTTTAAAATACTTCTAAAATTATGAGCTTAGAATAATGATTTCAGCGTTGAGGGCCTTCTTTGTCTTTTATTCTCACTTAAAATGTCTTGGGTCCTTGGCTGTCAGCCCCCACAGCCCCGGGGCAGGTCCTCCCCAGACTCTACAGGTTTAGATCCAGTCCTCTGTGCCTGCTTGAGCTTCAGACAGAAATTCGTGTCCTGACCCTCTCCCTTCCTCCTTCACTGGCTTTGGGAGAGGAGGAGCATTTTGAGATTTTCTGGGTGAAAGTCCACATAGGTTAAGGTGAACGCAGTGACGTTTCGTCTCTGTTCCCCAGCCTGTTGTGTTTGGCTTCTCATCAAGACACACACAATTTGGGCATCTCACCCTAGTTAACAAAGACCGACTTAGGCAACTTAGTCTACACACTCATCTTCCCTTTAGAGATCACAGAGTTTATACTTTATCCTAGTAATTATAGGCAGACTTTGTTGTCAACAGGTACTGCATTTTTACACATTGAAAGTTTCAGACAACCCTGCATCAGGCACGCCTGTGATACCACTTTCCCGACAGTGTTTTTTCGCTTTGTGTCTTTGTGTCACATTTTGGTAATTCTTGCAGTATTTCTAACTTTTTCATCATTATTGTATTTGTTGTGATTATCTGTGATCAGTGACCTTTTCATGTCACCACTATAACTCAGTAACGCTCAGATGATAGCATTTTTAACAATCAGGTATTTTTGCTTAATGTATATACACTGTTTTTAGACAGAATATTATTATGATACACACTTGATAGGCTACAGATTTATAGTAGACTTATAAAACATAACTTTTACATGCACTGGGAAACCAAAAAATTCCCGTGACTCCTTTATTGTGATAGTCACTCTTTGGGTGGTCTGGAACCAAACCCACAATATCTCTGAGGTCTGCCTCTCCTGGAATTGGATACTAATAAAATCAAGAATAGATGAAATTTTTGAGTCACTATTTCTCTTATTTATTTTTGTTCTCGTGTTGTTTCTCATACACGCATTTTGCTTTGAAGAGGCAAAGCCTAATTAAATCTATGCCTGAGTTAGTAGATGCCAAAAACTCTGGTCTATCTTTGTGAAGGTGATTCTAACCAGTTATAAATGTAACCTGGAAATGTTCTTAACCTCAGGTTATTGTTGGCTGGTTTCTGTCACTGTTTGACAGATGTGTATATTTGCTAGATACCAATTTGCTTTTTAATGATAAAATGTTGTAATTTATAAACATGCCTCTAATCCTAATTTGGGAGCATGCTGCAATGGTAAAATTATTTGTCTTATCACACTTTCTGTGGGGAACAGTCATCTGGTTAATCAATGCTTGTACCAGTCCATTTCACTAGCTGTGTTCCTGGGAGGTCTGACGTGTATTCTTTTTATTAGAAGCACATTTTAGAATAAAGTAGCCCATGCAGTAATAAGGTAAAATGTACTAAATTCTCTTGAGATTTCATTTCTGAAAAATCAAAGTCTGTTTTGTGCTGGAAGAGATGAAGATAAAATTGTCGCCGGAATGAAGTAACTTTTCAGTTTTCAAATTGTTACTTTAAAAACAGACACAGTTTCTATACATTTGGAGCCATTAAAAAAATGCTTATTCCCAACTCTCTGTTAAAGCCACTTTTCCCCCCCTTTTGCCTGTTTCACAGCACAAAAGAAGAGAAAGATCGCAGTTGTGCAGCCAGAAAAACAGTAAGTGTTTTTCCACAAAAACTCAGGATAAGCTATGAAGCATCTTTAAAGAGGATGGAAGTAGGGCTGCTTTTGTTAGAGAGCTGGTCCCGGCCTAGTGCAGGAGTCAAGGCGCCAGGAAGACATGTCCTGAGCACCTGCTACGTGCAGGACACACGGGGCCTGCTTCTTAAGGAATTTCTTTTCCAGACTGTAACCTCTCACTTTGGTCCCAGCGCAGCTGACCTGAAGGATGCCCACGGTCCTGCATTCTGGTCAGGGTGCTCTGCGACAGTTCTCCGGGTCCTTAATGCCCCAGGGCCCCCTCAGCTCTGCCCTCTTATAGCCCGGTTAGCTGGAGCAGGTTGTTTTTTATTACTCCGCACCTCAGTGCTTTTCTTTGTAAAATACCTATTTCTTGGGGAGTTTTAGAAAGATTAAATGAGAGTCTACATGAAGATGTGTGGGCCCTCCATTGCCAAATAAATGTAGGTCACCCCACGTTTCAGTTGTAAGTTTATGAGGAAGGGGATGTTCTGTAGTCTGTGGACCTACTGGCTGTATATTTTTGGAAAATTATCACTGTTAGTACCATGTTTATAAATGTCTGGAATACACCATGATAAACATCCCTTACTGAGGGAATCTGTTTTCTTGATACACTGATGGAAAGGGAGTTGAAAACAGCTTCTTTTTCATGTACTGAAGTTTAAACTTTTGAAGAATAGCTTCATTGTTATTTGATGTGAATAACAGTTTCACGGGTATTCTGAGTATGTTTCTAACAGTGTATCAGGCTAATCATCTGGCTCCAGTTTCATCTGGATGACATTGAAATAGAGAGGTAAAAGCTAAAATAACAGTCCCCCTCATTGAATCTCAGTTTGAATTCATGACTCCTAAATTTGCAGCCTGTGGATCAGCAGTTTTCACCTTTACTTGGATCTGTCACTAGGCAGCTCATTAAAAAACACAGGTCTCCAGTCCCCATCTGCAGAATTTCTGATTCAGGATGTCTGTGATGGGGCCTGAGCTTCTCCACGTGTAACGGGCTCCCAGGTAATGCTGATCTGACAGCTTGGGGAGCCCGCTTTGAGACCCAGCACCATAGATGATCCCACTAAGAGCCCTTATTACTATTTACTTGGAGTTTATGTAACTGTTCATCTGTGCAGTTTTTATGAAATCAACCTGTACATCTCCTGGAAACCCAATTTGCCTTTTTCCCCTTAAGTGATAGTTTTTATATTTGTTCAGCAACTTTTTGCTGAACAGCAGCACAGACTTCTGTCCTAGACTAATAAGCCTACTTCACATCAATTCTGGAGATTTTTCTTTGAGAATCTACTTTTCAGTGTGGCCTCAACCCATACACACACAGACCCCAGAAATCAAAAGTCAGCAGAAGAAAGTCATTAATAAGGAAAATCTGACTTTAATGAAAGTCAGTGCAAACTGACATTTCTGCATGTCCTAAATATGATTGAGGACATTCTTTAACAAGCGACATGCCCAGGAAGTGACCTAGAGGAGCCACAGAGATCAGTGATGGCCCCCTCGAGGGGCAGATGACCTACAGGCTTCTTGGAATTATTGTTAAGAATTGCCCCCGATGATCTTACCTGTTCTTATCCATGCATGCATTGTGTCTTACATATTCATAGCTTAGATTCCTGTAAGTTATGAAAAGACTTTGGAAGATACTGGTTTCTTCTATAGCTTGGGACCCACGGGCGTTTCTCCTTTATCCACAGATCACCATCCACAGTGCCTGTTGAGAAAATACCTCACGACCTTTGTCTGTTCCCTCACCTGGACAGCACAGGTAAGTCAGCTGCTTAGGATGCCCTGGGAGAAGGAAATGGCGACCCACTCCAGCGTTCTTGCCTGGAGAATCCCAGGGACAGGGAGCCTGGTGGGCTGCCGTCTATGGGGTCGCACAGAGTCGGACACGACTGACGTGACTTAGCAGCAGCAGTGGGATGCCCTGGCCCTTCTCAATGTGTTGCTGTGAGTGGAGACATGGGTATCTTTTAGGTCAATATGACAATACTCAACTTTGATATATTTTTAGGTCAGTATGAAAATACTCAACTTTGAGCCAACTGTCTTTTTACAGATACCTACTCCTTTAAAATTTTTTCTAAGCTATATTCTTGGTGTCTTTCCCTTTTTGTTTCTTGGTCAGTAGCTAGAGACACTTCGCTTGGCATGAGAAGCTGGGTCTATGCGTCACTTGGAAATTACATGTCCAGTTAGAACTGTGTATCAGGAATAATCATGTTGGAAAAGAGTTGGAAGTATTATTAGGCATTTCTTTTTGGATATTTTATGTCACTTCTGCCAGTGACCCTTGCATTTTTAAACTAGTGGTTAATCCTTAAGTCCCCGTGGACTTTTGAATTATTTTCTAAAACCTTGTTTGAGTGGCTGGTTGGGAATAATATGTTTTTGTAATGTATAAAGTCCTGTGTCTTACAGTAACTTTTAGAAACATAAATGTGAATTACCTTTGGATTACAAATCTGATTATAGACATGTTTGTACATTAAGTAATATATTTGATTAAGTATTCTGTTTTCCAGCCAAAAGGAAGTCTGCTCTGAACCCAAGATTAAAACTTGTGGATGGAAGAATCTTATTAGTCAAAGTTTTCTTTGCAGTAAAGAGAGCAGTTTTATGAGTAGACTTACTAAGATTATTTTTTCTAAAGAGCTGGGCAGAGTAATCCTACCCTCGAATTTCCATGTAAATGCAGCTGTGGACTTTTTTTTTTTGCCTTTTTTATAAAATTCAAACTTCAGAATGGTTTTAAAAGAACCATGTCATCTTTCAGAGTCAGTAATTGTTATTTAACTCCTTCTGTCTTATACTTGGAAAAATAACGTGTCTCCCCCTCACCTATTGGTTCTCAGTTAAAGTCTTATGAGAACAAAGCTTCCTGGACTATCAAATCACCATCCCAAATGAATGACAAGGTTTTTAAAACTTATTTTTTAATTAGGGTATAATTGCTTTACAGTGTTATTAGTTTCTGCTGAACAGTGAAATGAATCCACTCTGGATACATACATCCCCTGCCTCCCTCCTCCTCCTCCCTCCAATCCCACCTGTCTAGGTCATCACAGAGCACGGAGCAGAGCTCCCTGAGCTGTACCCCCAGCTTTCTGCTAGCTCTCTGTTTTACACATGGTATTGTGTATATGTTAATTTGTTGTTTTTCAGTTGCTAAGTAATGTCCAGCTTTTTGCAACCCCATGGACTGCAGCACATCAGGCTCGCCTGTCCTTCACTATCTCCCAGTTTCCACAAATTCATGTCCACTAAGTCAGTGACGCTATCTAACCATCTCGTCCTCTGCCACCCCCTTCTCCTTTTGCCATCAATCTTTCTGAGCATCAGAGTCTTTTCCAGTGAGTCAACTCTTTGCATCAGGTGGCCAAAGTATTGGAGCTTCAGCATCAGTCCTTCCAATGACTATTCAGGGTTGATTTCCTGAGGACTGATTTGTTTAATCTCCTTGTAGCCCATGGGACTCTCAAGAGTCTTCTCTAGCACCGCATTTCGAAAGGATCAGTTCTTTGGCGCTCAGCCTTCTTTATATATATATGTCAGTCTTACTCTCTCAATAACAAGTTTTTGCACAGAAAGACCACTGTTAGTGCAGCTTGGCTCGGAGCAGCTGTGGGAGAGGGTGGAGCTCAGCTGGTCCTGTGACCACATCCTGTGTGTGTAGATGTCCGATGGGTTCCACTGATACCTTACCATTTAGTTGTCGTGCTTTTCCCTGTGGCCCTTGAGACACAACTAAATCAACACCTCGCCTGTTCACCTTCTAAGCTGAAAGACCAATGAGGGAAACACATATCCAAGTCCCTGGGAGGCACAGTTCATGTCCCTAGGACTGGCAAAGTGAGGAAGCCCTGCCGTATCTGGTGTTGGCCTGGGTGTGCGGCAATGGTGAACATACACACACCATCATATATAAAGTACGTAACTGACAAATGCTGTGGAGCACGAGGAGCTATATTCAGTTTTTGTAATACCTTTTAAAGAAAAGACTCTGAAAAAGAACATATATATATGATTTCCCTGGTGGCTCAGTGGTAAAGAATCCTGCCAATCCAGGAACGTGGCTTTGATCCCTGGGTCGGGAAAATCCCTTGGAGAAGAAAATGGCAACACACTCCAGTATTCTTGCTTGGAAAATCTCATGGACAGAGGAGTCTGGCAGGCTGTAGTCCAAGGGGCTGCAAAGAGTCGGACACAACTTAGTGACCGATCAACAACATCAGCTCTATATATGTGGATAGCTGAGTCATTGTGCTGTACACTGGGAACTCGCAGAGCATGGTGGATGTAAAGCATTCTGATAGGGGGTCTCAAGGCCCCTCTGGGTAACTTGGCTGGTGCACCGGGCTAAGCCTTGGGTCCTGGAGCCTCGACCGTGTTTCTCTTCTGTGCAGGAACGGTAAACGGGAAGTACTGCTGTCCTCAGCTTTTCATCAACCACCGGTGTTTCTCGGGCCCCTACCTCCAACAAGGGCAGGATCGCCGAGCTGCCGCAGTCAGTGGGGCCAGGCAAATGCGTGCTGGTCCTTAAGGAGGTAAAGCTTGCCCACAGCCATGGACGGTGGGGCGGGTGGGGGTGGGCACAGTCCCTGAGGGAGTCATAGGAGTTTGGGTCCATTCATGTGCCAAGTACCCCCTTCCTCTCCATCCTGCACACTGAAGGCGGTCATACACAGATGGAGACAGTGTTCCAGCCCGGGAAGACTCCCTTCTATTGGAGGGGGTGGGCCCTTCCCTCCCCAAGTCAGCAGAAACGCTCACTACATTTGAGTGAAATCTTTGGTGAGTCATCTCTTTTTTGTTTAAAAAGATGACCTATCTTGAACCTTCGTATAATCACGTTCCTGTTTTTGTGACAAAAAAGCATGTCCAGAGCATCACCTGCACCGTGATGAGTGTGTTGTAATTCCTTGGGCACAAGGGGTCTGTTTATCCATCCGTTTAGCCACTGAACAGACTTGCATGAGCTGGGCTTTGTATCAAGAACAGGGCCTGGGGTCAGGGAAGGGGGCCGCCCACTCTAGGGATTGGAAAAGCCGTCTGAGCAGCCTGGAGCATCAGCGGAAACACGGGAAGGAACGCTTGAAGCACCTTGAACATGCGGACCATAGGGCCAGGCCTGGAAAGTGCAAAATCTGAGGCCAGAGAGTCCTGGGGCCTGGACCCCTGTCCCCGGCGCTTGGCCTGTGTTCTTATTTAGGCCTGCTTTTCTTTAGACCCATCACCTTCATATTTTACATCCCCAAATTACTGGAGGCCTGGCCCAGCCTGAGTGGCGAGTGGACCCCATTGAAGAGGAATTGATAGCGAAAGGGAGATGGTGGCGGGGGAGGGCAGCCCCTCTCAAGGGCCTTAGGGAGATCGGGTGGGAGGTGAGCTCCAGCTGTGTTAAGTTGACACAGACTGTAGGCCCTGCAGATGTTAGACTTGGTTAGGGAAGAAACGAAGCCCAGCTTACACACGGGAATTCCTGTCACAGTGTAAAATAAGGCCCCTAGACCAGGAATGGGCTCCCAAGTCCCCCAGCAGCTTGAGCCCAAGCAGTCATCCTTGCCACAGCCGTGTCCCCTGACTGTATTTGTGCCTGACTTTGTTGCCAGCTATCAGAATGGAACGGGGGACTGACACAAACCTGGTGCTTGTTTAAAGTCCCTGTGAGGCCGTGTCACACCCACGTGATCGTGAGGTCCGCGGCCACCTGGGTCCCCTGTTAACAAACGTGGTGGCCATAGGGCCGGTCTCTCTCTGAGGCTTGACTAGTTTGCTTTGCTACATGCTTGGTCAACAGTAGTTATCCCTGATCGATTCTCTGAGAGGTGCCAGCAGCTAAGTTTAAAAGCCAGGCCAGAGCAGTTTTTTGATGACAAAACTAGTTTTCTGCTGATGTTCAGAAAATGCATGAGGCAGGAAAGAGAGAAAAAAAGAAGCAAGCGCTTTAGTTCTATGAGTGCAAGAAAAGTATGAGTCTGCCAAGCCAGTCTTTATGCTAATAGTCCTGCCCTGGACCCGTGTTTGGCTTCAGGTTGCGTTTCACTTACGGAGAATGAGATCATTGGAGCAAAGACAGCGTGGGATCGGGCCATCAGGGATGTTCATAGTTAAAGGTTTCTCTGACTTTGGGAAATGTAGGCTGATGGCTGTTTTCCCCCTGCTTCTTCTAGAGGTAGATGAGGTCTGTGCATGTGGTCGCCATGCTGGCATTTGTTGAGGGGGCTGTGGTCTTGAGCTCTGAGAGGGCGGTGGACCAAAGACTGATCCCCCTCAGTCTGCGTCTGTGGGCTTAGTAGCGCTCTAGCCTTAGCAAGTGCAAAAGTTGGTGTGGGGACTGACTGGTCCATGTATATTTATTTTCGCCCATCTACACCTTCCAAGGCTTTTTATGAAACATCATACCTCGATACATCTGTCCATTTAGACAGGTCCAAAGCAATTCAGGAGTCATAAGCACGTGCTGATGGGCACTGTGCTGGAAGCTAGGGGTGGGGGTCAAGGTGAGCAGGAGCTGTGGCCCCCCCGCTCCCTCCCCGGGTGAGTTGATTCTCCCCTGCCCATGGCCTTAGAGCAAGGACTTAGGCATTCAGGTTATACTGGAAAGAGGAAAAGTCTTGCCTACGTGGCACCCAGTTAAGTCAATCAACAAAGTCAGAGATGCAGACATGCCTCTGGACGATATTTTCTGGATTTTATACTGAACATTGACCATTGAGAACTGTGAACCAAGTGTGTGGGTGGTGGAAACTATAGCACATGCATAATGTGTGACGCAGGAATTAAGTAGACAGTGTCCAGGAAGGTTGGGAAAAATGTAATTTTTTTCTTGTTAAGATTTTTTATAAAGAAGATAAGATACCTTTGTTGAATTTTCTCATTGTACCATAGGGTAGGATTTTGTAGGAAGAAAATCAGTGGTAAGTGCTACCTCCTGGGCTTCCCTCTACTGACATAGATTTTATGGTACCAAACAAGTTTTTGGCGTTAATCAATCATTCATTAATTTTCAGGTGTGTAGAATAATTTGATTTCACTGCCCATCTTGAAATTCATTGAAGAAATCCCCAAATTATTGATTGAGCACTTGCTGTTGCCAGGCATGGTTCTAGCTACGATGAATAAAGCAGTGAACAAAATGAAGCCCTTGATTTCATTGAAAATCCTAATTTCTTGAGGATTAGGTTCTAGAGAGAGTGATGGTAAACAAATAAATGAACATGTTTTGGATACACGGAGGGTTTCCTAGTGACCTGGATATGGACTGTGAGAGTGACAGAATTCAGGGAGGCCTTAACAGCAAGGGGAGGGAGCTGTGGGACAGGGTAAATGATTCGGGCAAGTGAAGCTTTGCCTGTTGTACAGCCTGTTGGAGATGGGTGTGAGAGTCCAGTACACATTTGGTGACCATGGGTTTGCTAGTGTGTGGACAGTGTTGGCAGCCAGTTGCACCGTGGGGGTGAATATAGGTGGAGGAGGACAGTCCAGCGGTTGCACCCTGAGGTCACTGTCATTTGGCTGGGGCTGGGGGGGACACAGAAGGATCAGGAAAGCCTGGGGTCCTGAGGGTGAGGGTAGGAAGTGTCTGCAGAGGAGGCATGCCACCAGCTGCTGATGGGGTGGAATAGGACAAGGCAAATAAGGACTCCTTCTTAGCAAAGCCGGCATCTCAGGCGATCTTGATAAGACCTGTTTCCAGGAAGCCCTGTTGCACTGTGTCCCTGAGGAGCTGAAGGAGAGAGTGAGGAGTCCATGGGTATAGGCGGTTCTTGAGGGTTTTACCTTCTGTGGAGACAGGAGTGAGGCAAGGCGCCGAAGATGAGAGATGGAGAGAGTAGTTCTCCTCCATTAAGACGGGAGGCTGAAGCCCAGTGCACACAGAGGGTGACAGTCCAGGGAGAGGAAGGGGAGGATAAGCTGGGAGGGGATGGTGTCCGGCGGGCTCGGACCACTGTCACAGGGTCCCATGGGCTGGACCAGGCAGCTCAGGACGCAGACATGGGTGCTCACGGGTCTGAGGCTCCAGGTCCTCCATTGGGGGCCAGCCCGGCAGGTGGGTGAGGACTCACTTCCCGGTTTGCACGCAGCCACCTTCTTGCTGTGTCCCCATATGCCTGAGAGGGGGAAAGCTCCCATCCCAGCTCCGTCCAGCTGTATAAAGGCTATTGCTTCTCTGTGATGATAAATACACGCTTCATGAACCCTAAGAAATCCAGTGAGACGTTGCTGTAGCGCCAGTTTCTTCCTTGAGTTACTCAGACCAGTCTCACGCCAGTTTATTGGGAACAGTGTTCATCGGCTTCACAGTGAACACCCTGTTGGTTATCTGGGGACAGGCTGTGTGCTCCCTTTTGTGGTCAAGAGCACAGTGGCATGAATTCTGATGCTTTGCAAGGTTCAGTAATTCAGTCTAACTTGGGTTGTTTTAACAGCTGTCAACTTCACTATTTTCATGGAGAGAACTCTAATGCACCACCGTGTCAGGTACACACAAATTATTCCGCTCACAATTCCAAGGTTTTGTAGAGAGCTTGTCGAATTTAGAGACATATGATGTGACATGGGGAGAAGCCATAGGAAAAATTATTCAATATCTCATGCTGTTTACGATTTAATTGCTGGCCGTTTCCACTCTGAATTGAAGTCTGGAAGGCATTTTCTTTTCACAGTCACAAAATGCATTTCGATGTACAAATAAGATGTAGCTCTGGGGTTTTTCTCAGTGAAGCAGTGACAAGACTGGGGTGAAATTTTATTGTCTGTTGATAAACACTTGGTGTGTGATTTCAGCCAGTGCCAATTGGATTTATTTTTAAACTCAGTTTCTGTAAATTGTACTGACAATAAATAATAAAACCAGATGATTATTCTAATAGAGAAAGCATAAACATACCAGAACTGCTCGTATTGCTGTGTTCTGGCCGTTGAGTGCTTAGCAGAGCTGTGTTCTGTTGGTGAGGCTTTACAGGCACCTTGGAACACAGCAAAATGCTGCCCAGATGAGAAAAAGACACTCGCCAGGCTAACTGCTGAGAGTAAAGAATATTTTAAGATCAAATCCTCAGTGATGAGAAAGCTTTGTTTTTCAGAATTAAAGTAGGGTGCAGACCATGCCAGTTAACATCCTGGAACACTCCAGGTACATGAAAACTGAGACTTGAAAATTTCTGCAACATACCTTTCACCTGGGGGCTTCCCAGGTGACTCGGCAGTAAAGAATCCACCTGCATTGCAGGAACTTCAGGAGACTTGGGCTCAACTTCCTGGGTTGGGAAGATCCCCTGGAGAAAGGCATGGCAACCCACTCCAGTATTCCTGCCTGGAGAATCCCATGAATGGAGGAGCCTGGTCGGCTATGGTCCATAGGGTCAATAAGAGTCAGACACGACTGAAGCGACGGAGCACGCACGCACGCACGCACGCACGCATCTTCTGTTCCCTTCTCATAGACAGTGTGCTGATCTCCACAGAGTTGGAGGCACTTCAGCAGCACAGCCAGTGTCCTCCCACCTCAGGGAGAGATTTTTCTCACTCTTGCAGTGGGTTTTTGCTCGAAACACAGCGCATGAAGGCAGAGCCTGGCTCATTCCCCGTCTGGTTGGGGAGGGACTTCGGGAGCAGGGGCTCCATGTCCTGTCTCTGCGCTCTGGGGCTCGGCACAGCGCAGGTCTTCCATGAGTGGCGTTTCATGGAACAAGCCCCTGAGATCTCAGGGTTCCTTTATGTGCTGTGTTGCTCCTTCACTTTCTTTTTGCACTCTGTATCCCAATAATGATGGCTCACGTGCATGCCTGGAGAAGAAAATGGCAACCCACTCCAGTGTTCTTGCCTGGAGAATCCCAGGGACGGCGGATCCTGGTGGGCTGCCGTCTATGGGGTCGCACAGAGTCGGATACGGCTGAAGCGACTTAGCGGCAGCAGCAGCAGCAGCTGGTCCTTGGGCGTATTGCAGTGGTTCTGGCCATAAGCTTATTTTCTAGCACTTGGGACTTGGGAGCGAAGGGATAGTTCGAGAAAGCTGTCAGATGACATTAGATGCTCAGAGTTCCTTTCGAAACACTCCCATCTCTGTGAATTGTCCTAACGTTAAATAGGCATAAGTTGGGTCAGCATTAGGTGACCCTCCATACAGATATTTGCTGCTGCTGCTGCTGAGTCACTTCAGTCGTGTCCAACTCAATGCAGCCCCATAGACGGCAGCCCATCAGGCTCCAAAAGTGTGGGCACAAATCTATCATCTCCGTCTTAGTGATTCCTTTTGAAATATATTTTTAAGAATAAGATGGAGTTCTTAGTAACCGCTCCTACTGAAGGAGAATCTAGTTGAAGGTTGATCAGTGAACCTTTGGAGAAAACAGTCCAGTTTTTCTGCAATCTGGAAGGTTAGTGAGAGCTGACCACCCCACCCTCTTGCCCCTCAGTGACTCACACTCTTCCAGGCAGAGGCCTTGGATTTCACTGCCTTCCTGTCCCATTGATGGAGACATCGTTGGTGCCAGTCTGCAAAATATTGTCTCTGACTCCATCCAGCCTATCACTGAATAGAGGCACAGGGCAGACACCCCAGAAGTGTCAGCAGGGTGCTTTCTCATTTCAGCAGAAATGGATGCAGTTCAAGTTCACGGCCATTCCTTGTTTTTCCCAACAGGTTCTTAGCATGCTCATCAATGCAGCTTACAAGCCTGGGAGGGTGTTACGGGAATTACAGCTGGTGGAAGACCCACACTGGAACTTTCAGGAGGAGACGCTGAAGGCCAAGTAAGTGTCTTCAATTCTGGAAGATGCGGTTTCTCAGCTTTCTTTATCTGCCCCTTTGAAACTGGTCCTTCCTGTTTTTGGCATGGCCCAGAGAAGTAGAATCAACAGAAGGACTGTTGTTCTAAAGTTCTGGGTGCCCCACACAGATGTGCTGGCTATACAGAGTTTATTGTGTTAAATATTCAGAATAAAAATGTGCTGATGCATTATTCAATCCAAAGGGAAACATTTATATAAAGAGAGGAGTTCTCTTAACGTTATTATACATTTTTCATTAACGGACCTTAATATCTGATACTGTAAAGTCCATGGCAGGTACAGATGTTCCTTAATCCTTAGAGTCGAGAATTTTAAAAACAGGAAGAACCAGTACCTGTTTGGTTTTGGTTAAAACACAGTGGGTGGACATATAGTTGGTTACTAACTTTATTTGGAAACAGGCTAATTGGAAAGGTGCTAATTTGCTTTGCTTTAAGTTTCTGGAACTCAAACTGAGCACACTCACTGGTTTCCTATGTGAGAACTCAGTTCCTGAGGAGATAGGTAGAAAAAGACCCATTTCTCAAAAAATAGCTTGATGTTTAATAATTGCTTTGATGATTTCAGAGGGCTTTTAATATTCACTTAATTCTTTTCCAGTGGAATACATTTTCACCAGTCCACGTCCTGTTATCACGGTATCCTAAGACTGCATTTTGCTGTAACATTTGGAAAATGATGCTGTTTTAAACAGTGAACTACTTTTCAATGGCTAGAGCATCCCTAAGTCCTCTTTTAGAGAAAGTAGTAAAAATTGAAGAAATCTGAATAATTTCTATGACCAACAGTGTTTTCTTCTGGAGTTAACATACACGAGGACTGAGTGTAGGTGTGGTGAAATTTGCAGTTATTTTGCATTCATTGTTAGTTATCCACTCAACCTTTCCTTGTGTCTTTTTGAGCATCTCTATAATTTTAGATACAATAAAAGTCATCTAAGGTCTAATGATACTCTGCAAAATCACAGAAGTTAAAGGGAATATATAATACATGTAAATAAGGAGAGTGTTGAGCTGTTGGAAGCATCATGTTGATAAAGGGTGACACCGTATTTCACCCTTCCCTTCTTTTCCACAGAATATTTAAACGAGCTTCACCTATAGCCCCCACCCCAAAAGAAAACATGTTTTTTTCAAATCTGATAATCTTTATTTTTCCACTATATTTAAGTTGGTGGCCCTTAGCATTGGAGAAGGAAATGGCAACCCACTCCAGTGTTCTTGCCTGGAGAATCCCAGGGACAGGGGAGCCTCATGGGCTGCCGTCTCTGGAGTCGCACAGAGTCGGACACGACTGAAGTGACTTAGCAGCAGCAGCAGCAGCCACAGTAAAACGTTTTCTTCCAAGGTCAGTTCCTACTGGTGGTGGCAGGTAACTCAGGCAAGTATTTACACAGAAAACCCTTCTTATTTCTAGTTTTAAATTTTTTCTGTAAAATTCAATACCTCTAACATATACATAAGGATATTGAAATAGTAAAAGTACAGGAATCTTAAATTCCATTAAGATCTCCCCGGCTCCATAAGCAAGCCAGAAACTCGCTCCAAATTCCCAAAATGACAGGAAGAGTTCATTTTTGCACTGTTTGCACTCATTTTCATGTTCCCAAAGTCAATCAGAGCTTCTATGAAACCAGCCTGACACAATCGAAACAGACACAGTGTGACCCAGCCTTGCTGCCTTGTAAAGGCAGCGTATTACCGATTATATCAAACATGACAGCGTATGCCTTAGCAGAATCTTACATAGCAACTTGTATTGAGAAAATGTGCGTCTGAAGTGGGCTTCAAGCGTCTGAATCAGAGTAGCATCTCAAAGCAGCTGCTAATGATGACAGATTTATAGTCAGCAGGAACACCCCTTATAATACTGTGTTGATTCACCCCTTTCCTTCTGATGTGAAACGACAACTTTTTTAGATCTTGATAACATTGATGTTTTCATCGGTGCGAATGGGAGGAAAGTTGACTTCTTCCCACTTTGCTAAAAGGCTGAAATGCTTTTTGTCATGAATAAATTAACTCAGCGAGGTTTCGAGGAGGAGAGCTGCTTTAATGCATTTACTTGTCTTGGCTGTGGTCCTCAAATTATAACATCACAGAGAGTGTTCTCAGGAAGAAATAATATGAAATAGTAAAAGTACAGGAATCTTAAATTCTATTAAGATCTCCCTGGCTCCATAAGCAAGCCAGGGGTTCTGATTGGTATTTTCCTCTTCTGTAAAGACCTATTAAGAAGGTGGGGGTGGCATCAACAAGGTGGTGGTTGTTCAGTCCCTAACTCACGTTCGTCTCTATGTGACCCCGTGGACTACAGCACGCTGGGCTCCCCTGTCCTTCACTATCTCCTGGAGTTTGCTCAGGTTCATGTTTGTTGAAACGGTGATGCAATCTGTAACCTCTCCCACCGCCTTCTCCTTTTAGTGTGAGTGTTTCCTAGCATTATCGTCTTTTCCGGTGAATTGTCAACATCAAGTGGCCAGAGTATTGGAGCTTCAGCTTCAGCATCAGTCCTTCCAATGAATATTCAGGGTTGATTTCCTTTAGAATGGACTGGTTTGATCTCCTTGCAGTCCCAGGGACTCTAAAGAGTCTTCTCCAGCACCACGGTTCAAAAGCATGAATTCTTTGGCACTCAGCTTTCTTTATGGTCCAGCTCTCACATCTGTATGTGACTGCTGAGAATCCCATGGACAGTAGTGACAAAATTTGACCCATAAATAGAAGAAAAATAAGCACTGTCATCTGTTGCTTTCCCCTAGCAATTTTTGCCTATTTATTCAACAGTTGGTGGGCTGCAATCCATGGGGTCACAAAAGGTCTGACACAACTGAAGTGACGTAGCATGCCTGCATATCTTTTATACCAGAACAGATTATTGAACTATTTGAAGACTGTTTGAGTCTATGATATAATGAGTCTACAACATGGATTGAAAGGCAAAACCAGGAATAGCTCCGTGGAAAAGGGGAACAGGGATACTAGTGTAGCTCACTTCAGCAGTTCTAGATGAGAAAGTTGCTTGTTTCTGACGGATTGACATTACTAAATCAACCTACAGTATTTTGAATATTAGGAGAAAGAATTTAAGTCATGCTTGGCTATACCTTCAGTTCAGTTCAATTGCTCAGTCGTGTCCGACTCTTTGTGACCCCATGAATCTCAGCACGCCAGGCCTCCCTGTCCATCACCAACTCCTGGAGTTCACTCAGACTCACATCCATCTAGTCAGTGATGCCATCCAGCCATCTCATCCTCTGTCGTCCCCTTCTCCTCCTGCCTCTAATCCCTCCCAGCATCAGAGTCTTTTCCAATGAGTCAATTCTTCTCATGAGGTAGCCAGAGTACGGGAGTTTCAGCTTTAACCTCATTCCTTCCAAAGAAACCCCAGGGCTGATCTCCTTCAGAATGGACTGGTTGAATGTCCTTGTAGTCCAAGGGATTCTCAAGAGTCTTCTCCAACACCACAGTTCAAAAGCATCAATTCTTTGGCACTCAGCCTTCTTCACAGTCCAACTCTCATATCCAAACATGACCACAGGAAAAACCATAGCCTTGACTAGACGGACCTTAGTCGGCAAAGTAATGTCTCTGGTTTTGAATATACTATCTAGGTTGGTCATAACTTTTCTTCCAAAGAGTAAGTGTCTTCTAATTTCATGGCTGCAGTCACCATCTGCAGTGATTTTGGAGCCCCAAAAATAAAGTCTGACACTGTTTCCATTGTTTCTCCATCTGTTTGCCATGAAGTGATGGGACCGGATGCCATGATCTTCGTTTTCTGAATGTTGAGCTTTAAGCCAACTTTTTCACTTTCCACTCTCACTTTCATCAAGAGGCTTTTTAGTTCCTCTTCACTTTCTGCCGTAAGGATGGTGTCATCTGCATATCTGCGGTTATTGATATTTCTCCTGGCAATTTTGCTTCCAGCTTGTGTTTCTTCCAGTCCAGCATTTCTCATGATGTACTCTGGATATAAGTTAAATAAGCAGGGTGACAATATACAGCCTTGATGTACTCCTTTTCCTAATTGGAACCAGTCTGTTGTTCCATGTCCAGTTGTAACTGCTGCTTCCTGACCTGCATATAGGTTTCTCAAGAGGCAGGTCAGGTGGTCTGGTATTCCCATCTCTTTCAGAATTTTCCACAGTTTATTCTGATCCTTAGGAGGAGTTAAAAGAATTCCTATCCTCTGCATTTAGAGACATTTACATATGTTTTCCAAAATGTATATATGACCTTCCTGAGGGGGAAAAAGACAGTTAGCTCTTGTTTGAATGACTTTTGTGACAATCTTTATAAAAGCTGGGTGGAGTTTTAATAGATTGTCCCAGTCTTTTGTTACAATTATGCAGAATACTTAAAGAGGAAATACCCTGATTTTTGAGTGAATTATATTTCTTAATCACTTAGGCAGAAACAAGGGGATAAAATTAGATAAAAGTAAAATCTTTACCCTTAGGTGAGTCATGTTCAGCTCTATGGCAGTGATGTTTTGTTTCATTTTTTCACAAGCAATGACTAATTTTGCATGTGTTTTCATTTATTGGCATTTATTCATGCCCATACTTTGTGAATGGTAAGATGTAATACTTGGCTATCAAGGAGAATTATTTGAAAAAGGATTCCCTGAGAGATTTTTCACTGGAAAAGATTTTGTCTGTTGATGTTAATTTTTACTTTGCTCAAACTTGAGAAATCTGCTCTCCTGAAATTGTATGCTGTAAACAGTATGATAAGCAAGCAGGTGGGCCAGTTTCTAAAGAAAAGACAGAATTTTGATGTGTAATAAATTCATCATGATTGGGCACAGCATTTCTGGGTCACATAGACCAGTTGAGGGTGTTCTGAATCAGAATAGTCTTTTGTAAAATAAATACACACCCTGTTTATCACTCAGAGTTCCCATAACTTGAAATACAGGAATCAAGAAAGAAGAGAGAAATTTCTGAGGAGTTGAGTATCTTAAGACTGAAAGCCAGCATTGCACTTTCTAGACCTGAGTTCTAGAGTAAGAAGGCATGACCAAGGAAGTACAGGCTTTGTTTTGAAAGAAATTGAGGCCATCCCTTACTGTTTGCTTCTAATGAGAAAAGTGGTTTTTCTCATCACTTGCCAATTATCCTTATTTTCTTCAGTCATCATCTTTTTTCCCTTTTAATTCTTCCTTAAGTATTGCAGAAGGTAAATTCAGCTTGACAGACTGGAAATTTCTCTCTGTTGTCATATTTCTGTCACAAGTAAATCTTGCATCACAATTTTTTTTTAAAGGTCCCAATATGGGCCATTTTGTAGATGAATGATAGAACTTAGACCACATTGAAGTCATTCTGCTGGAACTAGCTTTGGTGTTTCCATTCTGTATTTCTTTTTGACTCAAGGCCCATTTTGATTTTCTCAACTCTTAACTGGTAAGAGAAGAGACTGTTTTGCCCAAAACTCTTGTTCCTCTATCTTGTGTGTCTTTCTCCAACTCGTCACATGCACTCACAGGTCAGTTCAGTTGCTCAGTCATGTCTGACTCTTTGCGACCCCACAGGCTGCACACACCGGGCTTGCCTGTCCATCACCAACTCCCAGAGCATACTCAAACTCATGTCCGTTGAGTCGGTGATGACATCTAACCATCTCATCCTCTGTCATCTCCTTCTCCCACCTTGAATTTTTCCCAGAATCAGGGTCTTTTCAAATGAGTCATTTCTTCACATCAGGTGGCCAAAGTATTGGAGCTTCATCTTCAGCATCAGGACTGATTTCCTTTAGGATGGACTGCTTGGATCTCTGCAGTCCAAGGGACTCTCAAGAGTCTTCTCCAACTCCGCAGTTCAAAAGCATCAATTCTTCAGTGCTCAGCTTTCTTGATAGTCCAATTCTCATACCCATAAGTGACTACTGGAAAAGCTATAGCTTTGACTAGACAGATCTTTGTCAGCAAAGTAATATTTCTGCTTTTCAATATGCTGTCTAGGTTGGTCATAACTTTTCTTCCAAGGAGCAAGCATCTTTTAATTTCATGGCTATAGTCACCATTTGCAGTGATTTTGGAGCCCCCAAAATAAAGTCTATCATTGTTTCCACTGTTTCCCCATCTATTTGCCATGAAATGATGGGACTGGATGCCATGATCTTTATTTGTTGAATGTTGAGTTTTAAGCCTGCTTTTTCACTCTCCTCTTTTACTTTCATTAAGAAGATCTTTAGTTCCTCTTCACTTTCTGCCATAAGAGTGGTGTCATCTGCGTATCTGAGGTTATTGATATTTCTCCCGGCAGTCTTGATTCCAGTTTGTGCTTCATTCAGCCCGGCATTTTGCATGGTGTACTCTGCATAGGAGTTAAATAAGCAGGGTGACAATATACAGTCTGAATGTACTCTTTTTTCCAATTTGGAACTAGTTGTTCCACGCCCACTTCTAACTGTTACTACTTCACCTACATACAGATATCTCAGGAGGCAGGTCAGGTGGCCTGGTATTCCCATTTCTTGAAGAATTTTCCACAGTTTGTTGTGATCCACCCAGTCAAAGGCTTTGGTTAGTCAATAAAGCAGAAACAGATTTTTTTTTGGTATTCTCTTGCTTTTTCAATGATCCAGAGGATGTTGGCACTTTGATGTCTGGTTCTTCTACCTTTTCTAAATCCAGCTTGAACATCTGGAAGTTCTTGGTTCATGCACCGTTGAAGCCTGGCTTGGAGAATTTTGAGGATTATTTTGCACTCACACATGGATATACATCTTTAGTTGGTGAGAAGTTATTAGAAGGCTACACCCTTCCTTATGGATGTTGGGCGGGGAGAAACCTCTTCATTTGCCCCCTTGGGTTCAGTGCCTGGGAGCCTGTAAACTAAACTGACAAAAGATAGCAAAATACAAAATCCATCTCTATGCTGGGAGGATGCATGCACACGCAAGAGTGCTCTGTGCTGACGTTGGAGCTTACACCTAAGTCAGACAGAACCTAGTAGGGGAACAGAGTGGGAAGAAAAGGCCTCTAGGGGAAGACAAATAGGTTTCTTTGGGAAATACAAACGGGTTTTTAAGAGAAAGCCTGGGAGATAAGAAAGTTCCGGATAGTTTATGCAGGCAGGAGTGGTCTGTCTTCTTCAAGGCCATGGAACTTCTTCAGGAGGAGATTTATAGTAGGTTTACCCCTGGGATTTATGCCCCAAAGAGGGGATTTATGATGATCCTTGTTTCTCAGAAGTTTCTGCTTTGAGTCCGATAATGGAATCTCCGAGAAAGCTTCTTTCTGCATCTGTTGAATGGTGAGCCCTCTTTCTCTTCAGATAGCCTTTCTGTGCACTGTGGGGTCTGCGTGGGTCCCCACGTGGCTGTCAGGGAGCCGGTCCCTCTGAGGTCGTCTTCCTTCCTGTCTTGTTTCAAAGTGTGCGTCTGACTCCCATGTGAGCTCAGCACCCGCTCCCCGCAGTGGATTCCTTTCTCACACTGGGATTTCTCTAGAACCTTGGTAATGCAGCCGCACTGTGGGAGAAAGAGGAATAAGTCCCGAGAAGCAGAAGTGTAGGCAGCGCTCCTCTCCGAGGACCATCTGACCCGCGGGTCTGCTCCCCCTGCAGTGTCCCCCTGCGGCTCTCTGCTCCCCCGTCTTTTGTCTTTTTCACTATCCTTGGACCTCATCACTCCCTCCCCCCGTGACCTTTTCCTCATTCCCTCCTTCCTTCCGGGAGTGATGCTTGGGCCTGCTGCAGCCTGCCTGATGGTCTCATTCAACATTACCCCTTTTTCTTCAGAGAACTTGTCGTATGTGCTTCAGAAACCTTATCTTCAGGTTTGCAGCAGCCTTGCTGGGCACTGAATAAACTCCCAAGGCGAAGTGTTGTCCCTCTGGACTCACACTGTGGGATAAGGTGAGAGGCACTGGCCCCTGCTTTTGAGCTGCGGCCACATGCCCTTCCTAAAGAAGAATGTCACTGGCATGCAGTTGTTGAGCCTTCGGAAGGACAGGAAGGAAAAAACAAATTGACATAAACTCAGAGGCAGCTTCTCTATCCCATTGTTCTTAGTGAACCAGGTCTAGGTTTTGAACATGAAACATCTAATTCACAAATTGCAGCAGTGACGATTTCATGTTATACTTTGCTTTGTACACATTGCCCGTGGTCCCTGCTGTGTTTTGAGGCTGACTGTTGGAGATACCCCGCCAACTGCAGATGGTTCAACTTGATTTTTCAGCTTTACGATGTGAAAGTGACACACATTAGGCTGAAACCGTACTTGGACATGAGACTGTTGATCTTCCCCCGGCTTCTGTGCTGCCCTGCCCTCTGGGGTGGTGGGGCGGATGCCACAGCCCCCCATCAGCCACGAGACCACAAGAGTGAACCCGAACTCTTTTAGCTGTCCTGGACACAGACAGCCCTTCTGTTTTTCACTTCTGTTGTCAATTAATTACACGTGATATTCAACACTTTATCATGAAATAGGCTTTATATCAGATGGTCTCACCCAACCATAACCTAATGTAAGTTTCCTGAGCACATTTATGCTGGGCAGGTGAAGCTGTGAGATTTGGTACATTAGATGTATTATTAATACATTGCATTTTCAGTACAGGATGTTTTCAACATAAAATGGGTTTTACGAGAGGCTTCCTAGGTAGCCTGAGTGGTACAAAGAATCTACTTGCAGTGCAGGAGTTCTTGGCTCGATCCCTGGGTCCGAAAGATCCCCTGAAGAAGGGAATGGCTCCCCACTCCAGTATTCTTGCCTGGAGAAGTCCCATGGACAGAGGAGCCTGTGGCCTGCAAGTCCATGAGGTGGCACAGAGTCAGACACGACTGCGCTGCTAATACTAGCGGTGAATAACCCACCTGCCCCGTGCAGGAGACTAAAGAGGCCTGGGACTGATCCTGGGTCGGGAAGATCCCCTTGAGAAGGATGTGGCAAACCACTCCAGGACTTTTCCTGGGGAATCCCATGGACAGAGGAGCCTGGCGGGCTACAGTCCATGGAATCACAGAGAGTCGGACTCGACTGAGGGGCTGAACACAGCCCCCATCGGGAGTCAAGGAAGATCTGTACACAAGTGTGTAAAAGAGCACTTGGGCCCTGCTGATGTGAAAACTGACAACGCCAGCCTTCCCTGGTGGTTGTTTCTCTCTCAGGCAGTTTTTCCTAAAAGTAACACAAGTGTTCTCAGCCAGTTGCCACTCCGTGCATCTTTCCTGGAAAATCAGTTATCATTCAGGATTTCCTCTTAACAATTAGGGGGTCCATCAAGGGCAGAGTTTAATAGGCTCAGTTGTTTTGATGGGTCCTCATTTCAGTGGACTCTTTAAGTTTTAGTGAGATGTGAATTAAATGAAGACCTGGGATCTGTTGCCAACTGAGAGATTTACAATCATTTTGTACCAGGTGACTCAAACCTGTTTCCAAAACTTACCTTTTCAGCCAGGGTGATTTACAGCATTTGAATGAGGGCTGCAGGACCTATTTTTAAGACAGGAAGCCATCCAACCTGCTTTTCAGAAGATCTGGGTTCTAGTTTTGCATTGGTGATTTCATGCGGTTTTTCTTGGGCCTGAGAAAGTTTTTTATCAAGAGTCTTGAGCCATGAATGACACTGTTTGGATTCCAGAAGCATTCTGAAGGAGTGTTCAGTCGTATATACCCTGGTGAGAGTGGCTTCCCATGTGGTTCAGACTGTAAAGAATCTGCCTGCAGTGCAGGAGACCTGGGTTCGATCCCTGGGTCAGGAAGATCTCCTGGAGAAGGGAATGGCTCCTCACTCCAGTATTCTTGCCTGGAGAATTCCATGGACAGAGGACCCTGGTGGGCTGCAGAGTCAGACATGACTGAGTGACTTTGACTTCACTCACTAATGAGAATGCACCCAGTGGAAGCCTTTTTTTCGGGATCCCAGGTTCTTTCTGGGTGTCAGTGACCATGTGTGCGGTCACCACGAATGTTGCCCACAGCACTGGGCATTCCTTAAAAACAATCCTGTGAGCTCATAAGGAACAATGAAAGCAGATGGAAGAGAAAACACACACAACCCACCCCGCTGTTAGAGAGCAAATGCCCTGCTTAGGAGTCCACTGTGTGGAAGAGCTCTGAGCAAGCCCGTACTCTCTTCATCACTGTTCCTTCTCTGTTTCCAGGTACAGAGGCAAAACGTACCGGGCTGTGGCCAAGATCGTCCGCACCTCTGACCAAGTAGCGGACTTCTGCCGCCGGGTCTGTGCCAAGCTCGAGTGCTGTCCAAATTTGTTCAGTCCTGTGCTGGTTTCTGAAAACTGCCCAGAGAACTGCTCTGTTCATACCAAAACCAAGTACAGTAAGTGGCAAGCGAAAGGAACTACGACCTGTGGGTCTGCACTGCAGGGTGATGTGGTTGGTGGGCTGTTTCTTTTTCCCAGATCTTTCAAATGGCTTGTCATAGGGAATAGCTGCAGGAGAATTCTTTAAGGTTTGCTTGGTAGATACTCGTGCGTTTCTCTCCTGGTGTAAGGAATGGGAGGGGGTGTCTCTGGTTCTTTGGGGACCACAGTCCTGGATGAGCTGCACCATGGTTCTCTTTGGTATCAGACACTAATGTATAAGTGTTTGTTCACTTACCCCAGAGGGTTCCTTGATGGTTTTTATAAACGCCATCTTCATGGACCTGGTGGGAGGTACTGGAAATAGACAGTTTTGGTTGGTCATTTTGCATCCGAGGAAATTGCAGTCTGGAGGCTGGTGACTCTGCGGTACAGCAGCGTGGAGGTGTGTGGACCCCCCGTCTGTCACCTGGGTGCCTTTGGTGCTTTCTTTCTGATGCCTCCAGCCATTAGATAAAGTTTCCTTCAGTGCATTTGGTTCTTTTATGAGAGCTCCATATGGAACAGTTGAAGCTTCAGTTAATTGAGGAAGTGTTCTGGATGGTGATCATAATTGGAAACTGGATCACAGTTGATTTTAATCAGTTGATTAGACATTCAACTTATAAAATACATCAGTATTACTGAGATTTGGTGAGAAATTTTCTAAGTAGTGCTCTAAGGGGGTAACGCAGACATACAGCTCTGCTGTTGAATTCAGGAATAAGGCGAGTGTCCACTGAATGAGTAAAGAATAACAGGTAAGGAACACTATTTGAAAAGGAAAAAGACGCCCCATTAATTTGGCCTGTGTGTTCACCACCAGTTCTGAGAGGGACCACTTCGGCCCTTGATACTTGTGACCACAAGGGCATTGAGACAGGGTTCCTCCCTGTGAGCTGTTTTGTCAGAATTGTTCCCCGAGATGAGAGCAGGATGTGAAGCTTCGTCTCCAGTGTTTCTCTCCCTCTCTCACTTCCCCCTCCCTCTCCCTTCATTTTTCCATCTCTTTTTCCCTCCCTCTTCCTCCACATAAGCCCTGGATGTAACCTTTTAACAACAATTTTAACTATCTCTCTCCCTGTAGCTTACTACTACGGGAAGAGAAGGAAGATCAGCAAGCCCCCGATCGGGGAAAGCCGCACTGAGAGTGGACACCCTAAACCAGCCAGACGCAGGAAGCGACGAAAATCCATGTTTGTGCAGAAGAAGCGGAGGTTGTCCGCTGTGGACTTGGCCGCAGGCTCTGGAGAGGTACGTCTGGCTCGGACGCTGCTGACCGTCGATCGATCGGGAAGCAGGGCCACAGCTTCACTGCTGCTGCCGAGGCCGTGGTTTGATGCTGAGCGGTGGGGATCATGAGCTAGTGCCCTGTCTTACTTATAGAACAGACTTAACGCTGCAGCGTCTCTGGCAGACAGAGGTGCCACTGGGGCCCTGGGTGGGACGCTGGGGCCCGTCTTCTGGGCCTCCTTGGACAGACCTCACCAGCAGGGCAGCGCAGGTGCCAGGCGGGAGAGGGTCTGGGGGAGTTGCAGGCCCCCTCCTGCCTTCTCTGCCAACTCAGTGCCCCTCCCATCCCCCTAGGAGAGCGAAGAGGAGGATGCGGACGCCATGGACGATGACTCTGGGAGTGAGGAGACCGGCTCTGAGATCCGTGATGACCAGACAGACACGTCCTCGGCCGAGGTGCCCTCCACCCGGCCCCGGAGGGCCGTGACCTTGCGGAGCAGTGTGGAGGCCGAGCGCCGGGCCCCCGTGGAGAGGTCGCGCAGGGCCCGGAGGGGCGCTGGCCGCCCCCAGGCCGAAGGAGCGCCCCGGAGCCCAGCCACCAGCCAGGAGGCAGCAGAGGTGAAGCGTGGGTCACACGGACTGGCTTGTGTGGTGTCCCCAGTGGGAACAGCTCCGGGCGCACTTGGGCCCCTGGTTTAAGATAAATCTCTAGCAGCTGATCCCGCTGAGTTCCTGAATTGGGCCCAGAATCCTGGCATTCCGCATCCAATGAAGGGGGCAGTAAGCCTCAAGGTGGGGTTCTGGGGAAGACTTTAAAAAGCCACAGGGACTCTTGTCCGGGGGAACAGAGAGCAAGTCCTCATGGTTCCCTTTAACCCTGGGCTTTCCCTCCTTAGGAGACCTTATGATGCTATAAAATGTGTAATCAAGGCATCAGGTCTCCCTGAACCCACGAGTTACACTGTCGGCTGGCAGGTCGCCAGCACCAGCATCACACATGTCCACGGGGCGCAGCCTCTCGGACCATCACTGGCTCCTGCCACTGCTTTTCCACCAGGGATGGAGCCAGTGACGAGCTGGCCCCAGACCTCCTGAGCGTGGGAGTCACTGTCACCATCGCCATGCCTTCTTTTCTTTTTTAAAAATTACCTCTAAAGACGCACAAGTCTCAGGAGCAAAGTCACAGCCCAGACGAGTTGCTTAGCGCCTCCCTGGACACTGGCTGTATCTGTGTCTGCCTGGGTGCCCAGTGAGGAGGCCGCGTGCGGTCCAGGAAGTCCGGATGCAGCCCGCTAGGAGTGTCCCACCATCTGGGAAGCAAGGAAAAGACCTCTCGCTTCCCTTCTGTCTGCAGGATGTGAAGCAGGAGGAGGAGGAAAGGTTGGTTCTGGAGAGCAACCCGCTGGAGTGGTCGGTAACAGATGTGGTGAGGTTCATCAAGCTGACGGACTGTGCGCCCCTGGCCAAAATATTTCAGGAGCAGGTACGGGCTTCTGTCCTGGGTCTTCTGTGTCAGCTGACTTGGAGTCGGCCACGCCAGGGGGAAGGGGCTTGTCGTCACTGGGGGTAGGAGAGCAGAAAGCCAGGGCTCCACATGTGTTCCCACCAGCACCCCTGTGGGGGCTCTGACATCTGATGGAGATGACATCTCGGGTTTCCCTGGGCGTTCTCGGATTCCCCTTGGTGGGAGGGAGGGGCTGCTGGGGGATCTTAGGCGGCCTGGCCAGGCTGGGGGTCAGTGCTCCCGGCTTTGCCTTTGCTGGCGGGTGGGGGGTGCTCTGTCCCCCAGTCGAGCAGTTGACATCTGAGAGGCTTCTGTGCTCCCAGCTCCACCTTCCAGGAGAGAAAGCAGAGGCTTTGGTTGGTTGCTTCATTGGTGCCCGTTGGCACTTCTGGGCTGCCCGCTCGTTGAGTAGTAAAGTCATAGGACATGAGTTTGAGCAAACTCCAGGAGACGGTGGAGGACAGGGAAGCCTGCTGTGCTGCAGTCCACGCGGTCGCAGAGAGTCGGACACGGCTGAGATACTGGATAGCAGCGATGATAAAGTCACAGGAGGGCAGCAGACAAACAGAAGCCTGCAGCCCTGGCCACCGAGTTACACCTGGGGCCCCGCAGCCCTGGCCGGTCTTCCTCTCTCCACCCGCCTGAGTCTTCCTGTGTTTGTCTTATTTGTAACCCCCAGGGCTTTCACGTCTCTGGAAAAATAGAGGAAAGTCTGCTTGATCTTTCCAGAGGCAGAAGCCCTCAGGCCACTGTGTTTTACTGAACTGCTTTCATCACTGTTCTTTGGCTGTGTTGATTCCTTTCCTAAATAATCTGGTAATAAGCGAGGAAGCGAAAACAAGGCTGATTTGAGGAAAAGGCTAAAATACTGCTTATCCTAAGACATCCTGCATTAGACTTTAACCCCTGTTGATAGTAAAAAGTCAGAAAGTTTTGTGCCTTCCCAAGTTAAGAGGTCTGAAACATTCCTGACCCTTGGCCTCTCTTAGGAGCAACAAGGCACATCTTCGCATGTCACAGAGACTCAGCCCGGTGTCCCTGTTTATTTCTCTTACAGAGAGAAAAATAGGTAGAATTCAGTTGATTGCAGCCTTACTTGTCTTTAGCTTCTACGTTAGGCCGTTTCTTCTGTCACAGTAGAAGGCTGTCGTGGGGCTACCTGAAGTCTGTGGGCACTTGTGGGTGTTTTGTTCACTCAGACCTTCAATTCCTAATTTGTTCTTTTCACCTTTGAGCCCAAATGCCACATCTCTGATTTGATGAGGCCTCCAGGGGGTCACTTCAGGTGTTGGATGAGTTTTTAGGTGAACAAGAAAGAGCTGGGGGGTTTAGCCTGTGTGAGAATCATAGCCACACGCCTTCCCTCCCTGATTCTGAGTGGTAAATTCAAAGACTGTCATAATCTCTAGGAGCTTTTACAAAAATTACAAGTTTCCTGTTACCAGAATATATGCTTTTTAATTCTGAAATGTTACAGCAGCTGCTTAAAAAAACCTATACTCTATAATTTCATGCTGCAAACATGTACATTATGTAGAAACCGCCACACATCTATAAAAACACAAAACTCGTAAAATTTTTCCAGTCACTCACCTTTTGTGAATCAGGGCCATGCAGTGCGCAAACGGCCCAAATCCCTTCTCCTCCGTTTCTGCTCACCGTCCAGATTCTTTATCATCTCCTTTCCCCATCTTTGGACTTTCTTGTTGACCACAGCCAGTTCTTCCCGTTCGTTCTCTTGGCGTGTGTTCAGTGAGCCCCTGTTACGCGCCAGTGGGAACTGCTCTGAGTGCTGAGGGTGGAGCAGGGGCAGCAAAGACCCCGCGCCCTGCTTGGCTCGCTGCTTTGACAGACAGTTCAGCACGAGGCTGTCCCTGGCCTCCCAGCATCTCCAGCTCTGGGTACCTTTCTCATCTGTGCCCTGGGTGGCTCCTTGCACAGGTGTGTCTGTTCCTAGGCTGCAGGAGAAAGCCTGTCTCATTTTGTGTCCCCTGCAACTTCTCTGGGGGCTGACATACAGCTAGTTCTATATACATTTTGTCCGAGTCTTAGCCACCTCATGGACTGTAGCCCACGAGGCTCCTCTGTCCATGGCGGTTCTCCAGGCAAGAATACTGGAGTGGGTTGCCATACCCTCCTCCAGGGGATCTTCCTGACCCAGGGATCGAACCCAGGTCTCCTGCATTGCAGGAGGATTCTTTACCAGCTGAGCTACCAGGGAAGCCAAGAGGCTTAACAGCACTTCCCCCAAAATTAATTTATGAATTTACGTTTTTTTTTTTTTTTTTTTTCCTTTAGAGGTTTATAGAACAGCTAAATAAGCCATCAGTTTAAGAACAAACGCTGCCTCTGTGAAACTCCCTGACCCCTGCTGAGGTGCCTGCCTGCGTCAGTGCTGGGGCTCCTGGCAGCCCGGGGCGCCTGCTTCTCCAGCTGGCAGGAGCCCAGGGTGTCTGCTCCTGCCCACCACAACCTCTGTCATTACCTCGGGCCTGCGGGCTCTCGGACCCTCACCCATTTCCTCCGAATGTGAAGGCTGGGTGCCCTGGAAGGGGTCGCAGTGACAGTCGCCCAGTCAAACAACATCCAGAGAAAGAAACCCGTCCTTACAGGAAGCAAGCTGGTCAGGAGGCAGAGCTGCCCGAGGGGGGTGGTCCCAAAGCCTCAGGCTGAGCCTTCTTGCTCTTCTTTCTACAGTGATTGCGGTTCACCCATTGAGTGAATCTCTCCATTGTGGGGCCCCTGTGTATGGATGCAGAAAGCTAAATAAGACAGCCCAGAGGCTTATTCAGCAGAAAGCTAAATAAGACAGGCCTCAGGCCTCATTCTGGGTGGCGCAGGTTACAGATGTGAGGATGTGTGTGCACACACGTGTGCACGTGCATGTGTTCTCCTGCGGAGGATCGCATTGTGTGGTTAAGGTCATCTCTCTCCTCCTGATGGGAACTGTCAGGGCTGGTCTCCTGTCGGTGGAGAGCCCTTTCCAGGGCTCAGAGAGTCACAGCAGAGCAGCACGGGGACATCGCAGCCCAGTAAGGGCTGGAGCTGGGGTCGGGGCGGCTTGCCCACCGCAGCCCAGGAGGCTGGAGCTGGGGTCGGGGCAGCTTGCCCACCGCAGCCCCAAGGGCAGGACCCTAGGGACAGCCCAGTCCAGCCCTCCGTCCCTTCCAGTCCAGGCTAGTGAATTTCACAGCAGCCAGTGTTCTCTTAGCAGAAAGGTTTTCTTGACAAGGGGTTAGGAAGCCATCAAGCCAAATCGCCATCTTGGCCAGCACTCACCAGGCTCGGAGGGGACGAGAGCCACCCCTCCTGCCCTGGGCTGCGGATGAAGCCTGCCGTGGCCCAGGCGCCCCCATTGAGTCCTGTCCCATCTGTCTCGGCTCTAACCCACTCTCTCTCCCAGCAGGACATCGACGGGCAGGCGCTGCTGTTGCTGACCCTGCCCACGGTGCAGGAGTGCATGGAGCTGAAGCTGGGCCCCCGCCATCAAGCTCTGCCACCAGATTGAGCGGGTCAAGGTGGCCTTCTACGCCCAGTATGCCAACTGACCCTGCTGGCCCAGCGAATGCCACGTCTTGGGTCTCAGGAGGTTCCCCAGGCTGGAACTTCCGCTTTCCCCAGACGTGTGTGATGGTGCATCCAACAGGTGTCCACATGAGGGCCTTCTCCACCCACCAGCCTGCTTGACATCTCCGTGTTTGCAGAGCACCCGAGCCCACAGCAGTGGTCCTGGAGGGTGTGAGTTACCGCTCACACCCCATGGGTGTGGACCTGCATCTCTGTAGACCACGCTCCATCTTTCTCCCGCCCCAAACCAGGCGGCTTCCTAAGCCAAGGCCCATGCTTCAGAAACCCCGGCGCAGGGGATATCTTTTCCGTCATGACCCAGGAGGAGGTCTTCCGGTGACGTCACTGTCGTACCCCAAGTGCCTCCTCAGGTGCTTCTTTCAGGTCGATACGCGTGGCTGTCCCTGCGGTTTGGTCTGGTGGCGGCTCGTTGCTCACACATGGCTCTGGGCGATGTTTTTGGATGACAGCGGAAAAGGAACTCCTCCTGTTGGGCAGTGAAGGAAGAAGGAGCGTGTCATGGTGGGGGCGCTGGGCATCCAGGGAGCCTTCAGGGAGGAGGCATGCTTGCCATCCTGTATGGGACCTTCAGGGTCCCCACATTCCTGAATAACTGCGACCAGGTGGGGGAGGGGCTTCTTGTATCTCTTGGGGCGTCTTGCCTTGTGCATTGAAGGCAGAGCGTCATTCCCCAGAGCAAGGCCAGGGGAGACTGGCTGACGCACTGGCTCCTCCCCTGAGAGGGGTCACTGCTCTGGGTCTCCTGGGGAGGTCCCCTCTGAGCCCCAGCTTGGTCACCTCCGCAGAGGCACTTGCACCCCTGGGTCAGCCAGTGACTGACCCCGTCATCTGGGCTGATGTTGAATCACCCTGGACCTCCTTCCGGTGAAGTGACAGGTGTGAACTCTGATGATGTGCCAGGGACATGGGTCCCCTCGTCCCCAGCCTGCTCCTGCTGCCAGAGGAGAGTCTGGATTGGCCAGAAAGAGACAAAGAGAGTGACTGTGTAATGCCTGCAGCCCACCTTGCCTCTGGTTTACTTAGGATGTCCCCTGGCAGTTTTCATTAAGTGGGGCTCGTCATTTATAGAAAGATCCATGACTCTAGGAGCCAGCTGGTCTCTCGAACCAGGCTCTTGTCCACGTGCACCGTGCAAGGAGCTGTTATATTTTTTTCAGTCCCAAACGGACCATTGTCTTCTGTGCTGGTTGTTGGTCACATGCCTTTTTAAACTTGTGCGCGGAAGCTCAGCCTGCACGTTGCCCAGGATAAGCGGGGGTGCACAGCCTTCTCTTCCTTTATTACCCTGACCTTTTCTCTTTGATGAGAGTGTCAACAGTTCCAGGAAGAACGTCCTGGGCGGGCTGATGAGCTGCTTGTGTTTCTGCAACATACGGAGGCCCGGCGTCCTGTCAGATCTTGAGAGGCTCAATCATGGAGGCTAACCTTTTGTTGTCACCTGTCACCAATACTGATGCAAAGGGGAGACACGCATTTAGTGGCTGAGGCTGTCGTCTCCCCTTGACTGACCCTAAGGCAGGTTTAAACATTTGGCAGTGGACTTGCCTGGGTGCCTGGCCAGGAGCCCCATCGTCTTGGCCCACGAACACGGGCGGTTCCGTGGGGAGTCAGGCCTGGCTTGTGGTTTGATTTTTCTTCTCCGAGCTCAAGTTTCGAACCCTTCTCTGTTCTTCACCTCTTGTCTCCTGAGCCCTGGGGCTTTTGTCCAGCTCTGTTCGCCGCTTGAGAAGGGCCTCCTCGAAAGGCCTTGGGTGTTTTCCTGCCTCGGACACACTTGTGATCCTCACTGTGGCCTTTTCTAGCTGAGCTCTTCCCATTGCACATGCGGTGCAAATGAAGGGGGGACGCTCACTCTTTCAGAATGAGTGTCACCTTCTCATGCCCTCCCTGAATGGCACTGCGGCGGGTTGCTCTGGAGTAAGGTGCTCTCTGGTGCCCGTGGCAGGGGTAAGCCCTGGAGCCCACCCAGAGGAGCTGGAGGCCTCCCACCTGGCAGCCGAGGAAGATACCCCACTGGCGCTGGGGACGCGGCCTCTTCCCGAGGGGCCAGGTGTGCAGAGCCCCCCTCGTCCTCTGTCTCTTTGAGGGCTCATTGCTCTCAACCTGCGTGCTTGGTGAGGGGCCGGCCGTGCCGGGCCAGGGGAGGTCCCGTCCAGCTGCAGCTTGGGGCCATCGGGGCACTGTCAGCCGCCCTTTTAGGAGCCAGGAGACTCTTCAGGGTCAAGAACATGTTTTTTTTTGGTTCTGAGTGCTGCCCATGCACCCTCCGGCTCCAGTTCTCTGGGAATTCCCTGCTGCCTCTGTGTCCCTTCGAGTCAGCAGGACTTGAGCTGCAGAGTGTCAGGTGGCGTTCATGTCTCTGTAGGGTTCACTGCTCACCAGCTTCCATCTCAGAGAAACGGCCAGTTTTCAAGGAATGTTTGCCTGTCATGACTGTGTTGTTACTGTGTTTTCGTCCCTTGTGGCTGGAAGAGTTCATGTCACACCTGTAGCCGCCAGCACACCACGGCCCCTGGGATAAACCCTTGGTGGTTGAGATGCTCCACCCAGCGATGCCCCCTTCCCTCTTCATCTCCAAATGCTGCCAGCTCCCCGCGGTCACCAGAAGATGCTTTGGGACCAGAGTCCTCTCCTCTGTGTGCACCACACTGCTTGGTCCCTTCTGGAACTGCCTGAGATGCAGACGCTTCAGTCTGCATTTTCCCACTCATCTCGAAGGCTGAGTCCATCTCTCAGTCCCACGCTAAAGCTAAGGACGCTTCTGTCAACCTCTGACCTCTTGACTGTTTGTGTCTTGTGTTAGGAAAATCTCTTTTCCACAAAAATGTAAACCTAGAAAGAGTAAATAAGGTATGACCCTCATTATAGAAGAACTCATTTTTGCTTATCAAAAAAAATATATATAGCAAAAACCCAGTTTCCTTCACCACAAAGTTGCATAGTATGGAGAAACCTGTCACTTTTAAAATTAGGTTCATTTGATCAAAATTTGACTCACAGTTTGCGCTGTACAGCTGTTAGGTTGCTTTGCCTTATTTGATCGTATTTGAACAATGATTTCCTGTGTTTGATCTGTTTCTCAGTGAATTAGAATGACTCAGACCTTTCACACTGGCCCCTCTGGCCCACACGACAGTCTCTGGAAGGTTGGTTTCGATCAGCCTTTGAAGATTGGTCTGTTTCCTTCATTTATGTCAGAGAATCTGGAATGTTGTTATCAGGCAAGTTCTGAGCCTTGCTTTTTGTCTTAAACCAAATGTCCCTATCTAAGGGGGTGTCTCCCTTCATTTCGGAAGCATTAGAAGTTTCATACTTCTTTTGTCCAACACCCATTTGTGCTTATTTCTGTAGATAGAACTGTAGAAACGGTTGCGTTAAGTAGAGTCTTTGTGGTTTGAGCACTATTGTTGCTCTTTTGGTGAATCTAGGCTCCAAGTCCTGCTCTATCCTTTTGTCTTTAGAAAACTGAGATCAAAGGTACAGGGTTTTGAAGGAAAAATAGTTAATTTTCAGGTATCTGTAGTTTTTAAGGAAAAAACAGTTAGGGAGACATGCATACGGTTTATGAAATCAGTAACTAACAAGAGGAGGTCCATTGGCAACAATTATAGTTCATGATTCTCCTTCTTCCCTCACTGTTCCTTTCTGTTCAAGAGTTCTCTGGAAATTGCTTTACTCCTTTCAGCTGGGTTGTTTTTACCTTGGGCATTTACGTTGGGCAACTCTCATAGCTTTTATCACTAGGGTTGATTTGCACAGATCCTGAACCCAAGGCAACAGTATCCATCTGTGCTATTTTTGACCCAGTGAATTCACCTAAAAATTCTAAGTGCTGACTCGGTGCTGCCTTGGGTTTTGGTTAAGAAAAGCGTCTCTGGTTTAGAGGATCAGTAATAACACGGTATCCTGAGCAGCAGACTTTCTGTCTTACTGGTTTTATTTTAAAAATGGCTAAGATTGGGTACCAGTGAGGACCAGTCGGTCAATAGTTGCATTGCCAGACAGATCGGGTGCTTGATGTGGACCAGAGGGATGTGTTGAAGAAAAAGTTCTAATCGGCATTTGCTGAAAATCACTTTACAGTGGGGAGATTGAAAACAAAAAATGTTTTAAATGACAGGAAAAAAAGATCATCTCATTTGTTGTTCAGAGTGGGAGCCCGTATGAGGTCTAGAAGCATAAACTACCCCTAGTTGTGACCATCGAAAGCTGTTTTACTGCTCTGCATTCCGGTTTGAATAGTTTGTATTGGAACTTGATTCATATCTTGTGTCTGTTTTGGTGCATAGAAGAGAAGAGTTGGCGTTTTTACTTTTGAAATTTGCAGGACAAAAGGGCATGTCATTGATTTGCTGTAAGATTATATTCTGTATATATGTTTTCATGTAAATAAATGAAAATCTATATCAGAGTTATATTTTAATTTTTATTCTAAATGAAAAAAACCCCTTTTTACTTGAAAAAATTGTAAGCCACATTGTTAATAAAGTACGAATAAATTCTATGGTTTTGTTTGTGTCTTATGTGGAAAGTTATTAAATATTATTTTTAAGATTTGAGTTAAAATTATCTCATGTTTTATTTCCCACCATGCACTGAAGCAGATGTTTATAGGGTTTTAGTAACCGTGGCTCTCAAAATCCTGTGTTACTTTTCAAGGTCACCTGCTTGTTCTGGGTATTTTTACTCAGGAACTTGTGTTTATTCTTTTTATTAAAACATTATATCCTCACACAATCGCCTCCAGCCTTCCCATTTTCCATTGTTTAAGTTATTTGATGATCACCTTGTGCATTAGTAGGAACACTGCTTTATGGTCATGAGAGTGATAAGTAAGCAACTATGTTTAAATTTTTCACTGCCCTTCAGTGACACAAATAGGTACAAGCATCCAGGTCGGAAGAAGAGAGTTTTGCACAGATCCTGGGGTCTCCGTCTCCAGGTTAGAATGTCCCTTCTCCTCCCCTACCATTGCCTGGGTAGCATCACTGAGGGACATATAAGGTGAGGGGACGAGAGACCTTTAGGGCACGGAGATGGAGGAGTGCTGAGCAATTTCTGCTTCCAGCCGCAGACTGTCTCCAGCATCTTGTTGCTCAGTTCTCAGTCGTGCCCGACTCTTTGCAGCCCCGTGAGCTGCAGCCCACGAAGCTCCCGTGTCCTTTGTTGCTCCCGGAGCTTGTTCAGACTCCATGTCTTTGATGTGTCCCTTTCCCAATTGTGAGCTAGTCCATTGTTCAGCATCTTACAGTTAGAGCATCTTCAATACATCTTTACATGTATTCTTTTACCCTGCTGGCAATCAAATTCTGCATATAGAATTTTCTATTTTGCTTTTAATTATGGGAGCTTTTGCTCTTCAGTTCAGTTCAGTTGCTCAGTCATGTCTGACTCTGCGACCCCATGAATCGCAGCATGCCAGGCCTCCCTGTCCATCACCAACTCCCGGAGTTCACTCAGACTCACGTCCATCGAGTCAGTAATGCCATCCAGCCATCTCATCCTCTGTCATCCTCGTCTCCTGCCCCCAATCCCTCCCAGCATCAGAGTCTTTTCCAGTGAGTGAACTCTTCACATGAGGTGGCCAAAGTACTGGAGTTTCAGCTTTAGCATCATTCCTTCCAAAAAAATCCCAGGGCTGATCTTCAGAATGGACTGGTTGGATCTCCTTGCAGTCCAAGGGACTCTCAAGAGTCTTCTCCAACACCACAGTTCAAAAGCATCAATTCTTCGGTGCTCAGCCTTCTTCACAGTCCAACTCTCACATCCATACATGACCACAGGAAAAACCATAGCCTTGACTAGACGGACCTTAGTCAGCAAAGTAATGTCTCTGCTTTTGAATATGCTATCTAGGTTGGTCATAACTGTTCTTCCAAGGAGTAATTGTCTTTTGATTTCATGGCTGCAGTCACCATCTGCAGTGATTTTGGAGACCCCCAAAATAAAGTCTGACAATGTTTCCACTGTTTCCCCATCTATTTCCCATGAAGTGATGGGACCGGATGCCATGATCTTCGTTTTCTGAATGTTGAACTTTAGGCCAACTTTTTCACTCTCCGCTTTCACTTTTATTAAGAGGCTTTGTAGTTCCTCTTCACTTTCTGCCGTAAGGGTGGTGTCATCTGCATATCTGAGGTGATTGATATTTCTCCCGGCAATCTTGATTCCAGCTTGTGTTTCTTCCAGTCCAGTGTTTCTCATGGTATACTCTGCATAGAAGTTAAGTAAGCAGGGTAGCAAAGATTTAATAGCATATGGTTCATTTTCCCAAAATATTGTAGCAGCATCTAGGTAAGGGTTATTTGGCTGAGTACATACAATTGCATTTCTATTTGTGATGAAGATGTTTGATGACACGTTTACTGATGAAATATATAATAAGGGAAGCCAAACACTTTTCCAGATGTCTAAACTGAATGAGTTAATGCCAAAAAATGTGCATTTTTCTCCGTTTTGCCTCTGGAAGCCTATTTCTAGCTCATCGCCATGCCACAGTGCTGCTCACCGCTCCCAGTCTGCTAGAAGCTGTTTCCCCTTGAACTGGTCTTTGGTGCTGCACTATTTGATTCCAAGTCCTAGTGGTGAAGAACTCACCTGCCAATGGAGGCAGTGCAAGAGACTGAGATCCCTGGGCTGAGAAGTTTCCCTGGTGTAGGAAATAGTAACTCACTCCAGTATTGTTGCCTGGAGAATCCCTTGGACAGTCCATAGGATCGCACAGAGTCAGACGTGACTCAGGCAACTCAGCATGCATGCCTGTGGGACGGTATCCTGCCTAAGGAGGATGTAAAGACTGCATTAAAAATACTCTTTATATGGACTTAACCTTGGGTGACTACAGGATGAAGACTGGATGTTTAATTGTGGGTGGAAAAAATACCGCATGAAGATAATGCGCCTCCCCAGGTTCAGTTCCTCCGCTTCTCCCGGGCTTGCTGCCCCATCTGGATAAATCTAGCCTCTGCTGCTGTCACTGCACTGGTTGTGGTGGCCGCCTCTGGGGTGAGGGCTGCCGTGATGGCAAGCCCTCTGGCATTTGGGGTCCATTGCCCCAGACCTATCAAAGCTTTCATTCCTGGACCCAGCTGAAGTGCGGGGACGGGGACTGTGGCTGCTTCAGACGATGGAACCTGGATGTGCTCAGAGTTCAGGTTCACGGGCGAATGGTGGTCCATAAGAGACAGGATGTAGCCAGCAAGGAGACTCCCCTCCCGTCCTCCCCCAGGTGGACTTGGCCGCATCTGGTGGTCTAGAGACATCCCTCGTGTCTACAACTACCGTGGCCAGCTCCGTAACCCAGGGATCTGCACCGTTTTCTTCCTTCCCGCAGTTTGGGAATCCACCCATAAAGCCTCAGTTTGTAAGCTTATCTTCCGGGTCTGTTTTCTAGGAAATAGGCCTGAGACAGGAGGCAGCTATTATTATACTTGCGCAACCAATGTGCAAATAATAAAGACAAAATATGCTCCTATAATCCAGCCCAGGCAGCCTACCAGCCTGGTGTAATTGGGACCGTTCGTAACATGAACCCTCTTGGAATGACTTTACGACATGGGTTGAAAGTTTAAATTGAAAATGTTCTTTCTGGTTATTAAAGTAATATGTGTGCATTAAAGAAAATTTGGAAAGTAAAGGACAGTTATTAAATTGCCCTGTTATCTCACTCTGTCCAATTACCAGTTTATTGTATTTCCATGTGTATTTATAACACAATGTTGAAACCCAGTTGTTCATGCCATTTAAAAACTCCCACTAGCAGTTATTTTGTAATCATGTTCTCTGGGGGTGGAGTTAAATATCTAGCTAATATTTTTAATGTTTTGATAAATGTTTAAATAATTCAACATAGCAAATGTGTTTGCACCATCCACCCAGCTTCTAGAATTATTACCATTTTGCCATATTTGTTTCACATTTATGTATTTTATAAAATCCTATAGATACAGTTGAAAGCCCCTTTATCACCTCTGTTTCCCTCCCTCATATACCAGAAGTAACCATAATTCCAACTTTTCCATTCCTAGGCACAGTATTTTCATTACTACTGCATATTAATATGGCCATAGTAATGTAAAATGGCCACAGCACTCAGCACTGCTTTGTGAGTTTTCAGCGTTTTAGTGTTATCATGCTTCTTGCATCCTATTGCAATTTACTTTTTGTCCACTGTTAAACATTTGTGAAATTTATGTGTGTTAATATAAATATATCTAATTCATTCATTTTCAGTGTGTCATAAATTCCACTGGCTATATGGTAATTAGCTTACCCTTTCTCTTATTGGTGAACATTTACATTCTCTGTTCTTTTGCTGTCTCCAAGAATTCTGCCTTGAAGCTTTCATACAATTCTTATGCACACATGTTGCAGAGTCTCTAAAGAATGGCTCCAAAACTGAAGTGGATGAAAGCTTTCCTTGCTCTGCGTCGTCTGTACCTGGGAGGGTTTCATTCTTGCCCATCGGATGAGTGCGGAAATAGTTTTGATTGGCATAGCTCAGTTAATTGCTAGTGGTTAACTAGTAAAGGTGGACATCTTTCCATATGCTTATTGGCCACTTCAGTTCAGTCACTCAGTCGTGTCCAATTCTTTGCAACCCCATGGACTTCAGCACGCCAGGCTTTCCTGTCCATCACCAACTCCCAGAGCTTACTCAAACTCATGTCCATTGAATTGGTGATGCCATCCAACCATCTCATCCTTTGTCGTCCCCTCTCCTCCTGCCTTCAATCTTTTCCAGCATCAGGGTCTTTTCCAATGGGTCGGTCTTCGCATCAGGTGGCCAAAGTATTAGAGTTTCAGCTTCAGCATCAGTCCTTCCCATGAATATTCAGGACTGATTCCTTTAGGATTGCTTATTGGCCATCTATGTTTTTTTCTTTTATGAATGCCTGCTTATCACCTGTATCCAGTGGCTCTTACTCTCCCTCTTTCCCTCCTTGCTCTCTCTGATTTATTCTATAAAGGTTTTAAAAAGTAACTTCATAATGTTACTGCTAAGTCGCTTCAGTCGTGTCCGACTCCGTGCGACCCCATAGACGGCAGCCCACCAGGCTCCCCTGTCCCTGGGATTCTCCAGGCAAGAACACTGGAGTGGGTTGCTGTTTCCTTCTCCAGTGCATGAAAGTGGAAAGTGAAAGTGAAGTCACTCAGTTGTGTCCGACTCTTCGCGACCCCATGGACTGCAGCCCACCAGGCTCCTCCATGCATGGGATTTTCCAGGCAAGACTACTGGAGTGGGGTGCCATTGCCTTAACCCCACATCAGTTCCCTGTGTTACAAGTGCCTACTTCCACTCCATTTTTGTTCTTTTCCTTCCTTTTGTCCTTGGTGACCCAGGAAGGTTTTAATCTAAATGTCCTTCACTATGTCACGCCTTTCTTTTGTGATTCTTACTTTTATTCCCTTAAAGACATTAAGATTGTTCCTTTTATTTCCTTTTAAAAGTCAGTATGTCTTCCTTCTTCCAGTCTCATCTTGAGGTGGGGTTGGTGTTTCCAGTGTTATCCAAAGTGGTGGTGCCAGTTTGCACGCTTGCCCTACAAGAGTTTTCTCTGCTGCACATCCTCACCTGTGCTTGGGAATGTTTTTAATAATCGCCAGCGTGATGGGTGTGGAAAGGGAGTGGTGATGCGAAGAGTAAGGCAGTTAAATTACCCTTCTCTATCTGCCCAGGAATTTTCGCTTTCTCTACTCACCTGCCACACTCCCTGGGTCATAGTTCAAGTTTACAGATATGTGTCTTTACCTTTTCTGGTCAGTGGAGATCTTCATCTTATTTTGAGTTCAGCCACGATTTTCTGTAAATAATCTGCCTGCACTGCAGGAGACGTGGGTTGGGAAGACTCCTTGGAGGAGGACATGGCAACCCACGCAAGTATTCTTGCCTGGAGAATCCCATGGACAGAGGAGCCTGGTGGGGTCGCAAACAATCAGACATGACTGAAGTGACAACTCAGGCAATGCTCAATTTTCTAGTTTATCTGTCTTTTGTTCTATATTTTGAACAGAGGGTGTGTGTCCAAGTTTTGACTTCCAGAGCCATCTTGACTAAGACTTTGTCTAATATCACCTTTCAAAAATACTCTTCCAAGCAGCAGGTGGTATTAGAGCATGTTCTGAGAAGGAAGCTAATTTTTGCCTTATTCAAACTATTTAGAAATGAGATCTTTAGCCCATATGAAAATTCATATGGGGTTCATTTAAGTTACAGTTCCCCAAACACTCAGCTAGTTGACATTTCTAAATGTCTCTTCTGCATAGTTTAGCTCCTAGTAAAACTCCAGTTTGCTACAAATCGTTTGAAAAAATTGCTTTACATTTTATCCCCTGTGACTTTTTTTTGTCATAAATCCCTGTGGCTGAAAGATGTGAAATTGAAGTGGTGTTAAATGCAAGAGTATTCTGTTCTGTTCTAGACCACATGCTAATAGTGCTTTTATCTACCACAATTTTAGCAAAGCAATCTCTTCTCACTGTTGGCATGAAGGATTAAGTATGGACATGGTCAAATACAGCTGTTGATGTTACCTGCTACCTATTAACTGATCAACCTGAAACAGAGCATCCTTAATATGTAAATAGGCTGATTGATGCCATCACAACAATTCATGTGAATGAGCAGGAATGGAAACATTTTATGATATGTTGAACCATATATGAAGCTAGTCACTCATGAGAAATTTAAGAAAACATGAATTCATGTAACAAAAATATTTCATACCTACTAAGTGGATGTACTGAGCTTAGCCCATTAGGAAAAAGAACAGCCCTGTGTTAGTTGCTCTTTAAAGAGCAGAAGCCATCTAGAAGGTGGGCAGACCGCCTCCGGAAATCCCTGTCAGGGAAACGGAGCTGGTGTGTGTTCAATGGGGGTTTAGGCTGAGTCTAAGGAGAGAATGGGTATTTACACACTCCCAGATTCCTGTACAAGGTCCCAGCGTTGCTTACTAGCTGTAAAGTGGGACTGACACTCTAATGCCCACAGGGTCAGCAGACCAGATGACTGCGAGGAGCTGGTGGGCAGCTGGGAACCAGAGCAATGCACCTGTCCTCTAGGCTGCGGAGACGAGGCCAGCGGCTGCCTTATCTTCTCTTTTTCCCAGGGGAACCAGAAATCCAGAGTTTTACGTGAAATCTTAAATTGTTTCAGGCTGGCATTCAATTCAAATGCTTTCAGAATGATGATGCCCCATAAATCATAGACTCCTAGGTCTCCTGAACTTTGACCTCTGTATTGTCAACATTGTGAGGTCATGGTTTGTACAGGAGATCCTTCTTTGAGGCTAGGAGGGGGCCAACCTTTCCAGTTTGGTTGGGATGTCTAGGCAACTGTCCTGGGTAAACTGGGACAGCTGATTCCTGGTAGTCAGTCTGGACATGCCTCCAAACAGGAAGTCCTTGTGACCACGGGGATCATGTCTTTCATCTCCCTCTGAAAATAACCATTTACCACACGTTATCTTCTAACTGCATCCAGTGGGAGGCTGAGCCTATAGCTTCCTCCCCCACCCCATGTCTGGAAGTAGCAGTTAATATTCTTAATAATTATGAGTCTAATTTTTTCTTCTATAGATAAAGATATGGAGCCAAATCTCAAAGATTATAAAGATTAAGAGATCATCTGTATAAATGTTTGAGAATAATAAATGTTAGATAAATGTTTACATTTTTATTTACCAAGATACTACATACATTTTCCTCGTTACAGCAGTTTTACATATATGTGTAGGTGATGTTGTTTAGTCACTCAGTCATATCTGACTCTTTTGCAACCTCATGAACTATAGCCTGTGAGGTTCCTCTGTCCATGGTATTTCCCAGGCAAGAATACTGGAGCAGGTTGCCATCCCCTTCTCCAGAGGATCTTCTCAACCCAGGGATCAAACCCATGTCTCCTGCATTGGCAGACGGGATTCTTTACCACTGAGTCACCAGGAAAGCCCATGTATAGAAATTAAACTGAAATAAATTCAAGACGAATTAAAGATTGGAATGCTAAAGTAATGAATGTGTACCAAAATAGGAGATTTTTGGCTCGACTGTCTCTGCAGACCTGTCACAGAGTGTGTGTGTGTGTGTGTGCGCATGTGTGTGTTTGTTAAGAACTGACACAATCCTTGTATATCATTTTAAAATAGAAATATAATTGTCATCTTTCCAGACAACAAAAATTGTCACAATTTTGCAATCCCAAGAGTAAATTACATTAATTCCCTAACCCCTCCTCCTCAACCTCCTCCTGCTCCTAGCATCTCCCAATGTATTTTCTGACTCTATGAACTTGGCTATTCTAGGTACCTCATATAAGTGGAATAAAACTATATTTGTCTGCACCTAACGTGTATTATAATGAATTTTAAGGTTATTTTAATATATCTCCTATAAACAGATTGTACCTTAAATAGTATGTTTTACATTATGTAACTTTTATCACAATAAAAAATATTAAAAAAGTGTAAATCACACTGTGGCAATTTGTTTCATGTTTTTCAGATTTTTAAAATGCAAATATCAATTATTATCATTGACTAAATAAATGAGTCAAGATCTTTACATAAATTATCTTCTTTTCTAATAAAGATTTTTAAAGATTTTTTTAAGGTGGATCATTTTTAAAGTCTTTATTGAATTTGTTACAATATCACTTCTGTTTTATGTTTTGATTTTTTGGCCACAAGGCATGTGAGATCTTATCTCCCCAACCAGAGGTTGAACCCACACCCTCTGCACTGGAAGGCAGACTCAAGATTCAAGAAGAATTATCAAGATTGTTTGCGCTGAATACTGTTTTTCAGCCACTTACACCTGAGGAATATGGGGTTTAGGAGATGAACTTGACCGTGATGAGGAAGAATAAGTGCCAGAGTATCATGATGTAGAAACTGAGTCTCTGAAGTCCAGAATGCTCTTACTCATCTTCCAAGAGTCATGAGCTAGGGGAACATGAGCTTGTGTGAGAATCAATAAACAGACTCTTGCAGAGATATGTTATCACCCCATTTTCGGAATGATCAAACTGTGTTGGGAGGAATATAGTGAACTGAATACAACCCAGCCTACGTCTAGCCTGAAATACCAGTCACATCTACCAGTGATCTTAAAATCAGCATAAACACACTTAATTTAGTCTAGCATTAGAGTCCTTAGGAGCAAGGATAGGTGAGAAGGAAGGAGAAGGTTCTGTGAATGAAGATTTGTGGAGCAGACACTTGTGCCAGGTGCGTGGTATTTATTACATCATCCAGTTCTGACAACACCCATGTGAAACCTGCCATCAGGGCTGTGCTTGCCTCCTCTGTGTTCGCCAGAACCCTGGGCTTAGTTTGATCCACAGCGTTTCAAATTCTGGCTGCTGACTCATCTCCCGCACTGCACTAGGAACTTCGTGAAGGTGGATGCTGTATCTTTTTCCTTGTCTAAGAAATCTCCAGATCCCAGCACACTGTCTGTCCCCCATAGTGCTATAAAAATGTAAATTAATCACTTGTGTACTGTCCCATTTGGAAAATGGAGTTCAGCTAACCTAGAGGGTTTTAAAAATTAGAGAAATGAGACAGTCATGTATATGAAAGAGCTGGAAAATAACCCAAGATATTTTATAGTCCAATGCTTAATTTTGTGGTGTACAAGCTCTGAGAAGCCAAGACTTCAAAGGCTGGAAGGATTGTCACGGGCCGAGACTAAACTTGGAAAGACTTACTTCTTTATTCATTTATTCAGTATGTTACAAATGCTTGTGAGATATGGTAAACTCATTTGGGTATAAACATTAACATAATCCTCAACCTCAAGGCATGTACATTCTAATGGAAAAATTAGATATAAGATGATCTATAAGATAATCTTCTAATGTCTAGTTCAGTATAATTGTAATAAAAACATGTTGTCGTTCAGTTGCCCAGTCACGTCCAACTCTGCAGCCCCATGGACTGCAGCACGCTAGCTCTCCTTGCTCATTATTTATAAAAAATAAAAACATAGGGGGCCATTTTCACTTTACAAAGGCCAATTCTGATTGCTTTATTTAAAAAATAATTTTCATAAACAGCACTGCAATGAACATTGGGGTACATGTGTCTCTTTCAATTCTGGTTTCCTCGGTGTGTATGCCCAGCAGTGGGACTGCTGGGTCATAAGGCCGTTCTATTTGCAATTTTTAAAGGAATCTCCACACTGTTTTCCATAATGGCTGTACTAGTTTGCATTCCCACCAGCAGTGTAAGAGGGTTCCCTTTTCTCCACATCCTCTCCAGCATTTATTGCTTGTAGACTTTTGGATCGCAGCCATTCTGACTGGTGTGAAATGGTACCTCATTGTGGTCTTGATTTGCATTTCTCTGATAATGAGTGATGTTGAACATCTTTTCATGTGTTTGTTAGCCATCCATATGTCTTCTTTGGAGAAATGCCTATTTAGTTCTTTGGCCCATTTTTTTATTGGATCGTTTATTTTTCTGGAGTTGAGCTGCATAAGTTGCTTATATATCTTTGAGATTAGTTGTTTGTCAGTTGTTTCATTTGCTATTGTTTTCTCCCATTCAGAAGGCTGTCTTTTCACCTTGCTTATAGTTTCCTTTGTTGTGCAGAAGCTTTTAATTTTAATTAGATCCCATTTGTTTATCTTTGCTTTTATTTCCAGTATACTGGGTGTTGGATCATAGAGGATGAGGCACATGTACCCCAATGTTCATTGCAGCACTGTTTATAATAGCCAGGACATGGAAGCAACCTAGATGTCCATCAGCAGATGAATGGATAAGAAAGCTGTGGTACATATACACAATGGAGTACTACTCAGCCCTTAAAAAGAATAAATTTGACTCAGTTCTAATGAGATGGATGAAACTGGAGCTGATTATACAGAGTGAAGTAAGCCAGAAAGAAAAACACCAATACAGTATACTGACACATATATATGGAATTTAGAAGATAGTAATGATGACCCTATATGTGAGACAACAAAAGAGACACAGAGGTATAGAACGGACTTTTGGACTCTGAGGAAGAGGGAAAGAGTGGGATGGTTTGGGAGAATGGCATTGAAACATGCATACTATCTTGTAAGAAACGAAGCACCAGTCTATGTTCAAAGCAGGATGCAGGATGCATGGGGCTGGTGCACAGGATGATTCAGGTAGAGGATGTGGGGTGGGAGGTGGGAGGGGGCTTCGGCATTGGGAGATTGTGTTCACCTGCGGCTGATTCATGTCAATGTATGGCAAAACAAATACAGTATTGTAATTTAAAAAATAAATAAATAAATAAAAATTAAAAAAAAGTATAACCTCCATAAAAAAAAAAAAATAAAAATAATTTTTAATACCACTCACATCAGCCTCTGGAGTAATTGAATATGTTTAAGTTTTCCCAGTCTGTTTGAAATTGCACATCTTATACAGATGGCAACTCAGTCCTCCTGGGTCCTAAGATATTAGGACCCAGAGTTTGAACAAGTATAATATCATCATCTTCATCAATGACATCATCATATCATCTTCAACAACATCAGTGACATCATAGGGACATCTATCAAGCATTACCATGTTCCAGATTCTGTGCTGATTTCTTGTTGGCTGAAGGATGATGGACACACAGTATCTGCCCATTAAGATGGAAATATAAAATATTTACAAGCAAAGAGGAATGAGAACACACCATCTCCTGAAGTCTTAATCTATGGTTTAGATCAGGCATCAGTGGACTGTGTGCTCTGGTCACTGTTTGAAGGAAGGCCTGCCCTGAGCGTGGTCCACAAACTTACTCCTCTGGGCCCCTAAAAGCTGTGTGACCATGTGATCGGGTGACAATGAAAGCTCTTCAGCCTGGGGGGCCCTCTGGAGACGAGCAATTGAATCAGCTCTTCCTCTGCTGAGTTAACTCAACCACCTAGAGCCAGGGTTTCGACTAAGGACTCCAATAAGCCTCCAGAACATCCAGACTAGCTAATCTCATCCCAGGGCATTGTAGGGATTATCTTATCTCAGCCCCCAACAGCATTGTGAAGCCTTCTCTATTGGTGGCTCAGAGGTTAAAGCGTCTGCCTCCAATGCAGGAGACCAGGGTTCGATCCCTGGGTCGGGAAGATCCCCTGGTAGAAGGAAATGGTAACCCACTCCAGTATTCTTGCCTGGAGAATCCCGTAGACATAGAAGCCTGGTAGGCTACGTCCACGGGGTCCCAAAGAGTCGGACACGACTGAGCGACTTCACTTTCACTTCAAACTGAGACTTAGAGAAACTAAGTTGGTTTACAGTCATCAGCCAGTAACTGACAGGTCAGGACCTGAGTTCAGCTCTCAAGCTCTTTCACTTGACCTCAGTGATACATTGGCATATAGATTCAGTCTAATGGATTTGTATATATTCATAATTATATTATATCCTATATATTGTACAGTGCCTAGGCAAAGTGTTGAACTCAGGAAAATTAGTCTATAACGACTCTAGTGGGCATGAGAAATAAAGTTAACTAAAGCTCATTGTTAAGCACAGAAAATCTGTGTTCTTTGATTTGAAGAACTGAGAGCTTAAACATGCCTGAAAAAATCCTTAAAGGAGCCAACCAATCAGCAACTCACAAGATCACAGAAAAAAGTATTTTCATCACCCATCTTTGAGTAGACGTTCAACCCATACTTACTGACTGGATGGAATCACATAAACAGACTTTCATGATTGACACAACATGGAACCTAATTGCAAAACCTATTTGAGGAGCAACTTGATGAAAGAAAACAAAACTAAATGGGGTGATGTGAAGGCACTCTCACGGTATTTGAGCATCTTGGTTTCTGGACTGAAAGGCCACTGAAGGGAACCTTGTTAAGTGTGGACAAATGCACGCAAGAGCCAAATAGAATTTCTTTGACTTAATCATTTTGGAAATTGTTTATACAGTTGGTATATGAAATGCTGTAGAAATTGTTTTTGTGTCTTTGTAAGACAGTAACTGCATTCCATCTCCCTATCAATCTCTGTGCATTTGTGATGTGCTTGGAACAGAGAGCAAATGTGTAATAACTGCATCAACTTCATCTCTTATTTCAGCATTTAAGTAATATATAAGATGATATTCTTGGAAATGGTATTGTTGCAAGATGAAATCCAAAAGTTAAGCTTCAGCGGAGGGGAGAGGAGTGAAGTCAAACAGTAATGCTGAGCTTGGGTTCCTAAAAAGGAATTTTCCATGGAAATGCACCCCTCGGAGATTCTTCTGGTGTTTAGGAAGTCAAATTGTCTTATTATATGGTGCAGAAACTGACAGATTCCAAACAGAGAGAGTAATCATTGGAGACTGCACAATAATCTGGCAATATGGAAATTACAAATTATAATATTTTTCCCTTGAGTAAATGAAATATTCAAAAGAACAACTATATAATACAATAGAGTCTGTGTAATTCTTTGGTAGCTACAGTTAGCAAGCTATTTTATCACAATTGTATGCTTCTCAGTTGATAATGAATGCACAGAATTAAGTTTAAAATAAACTATAAAATTTTTTGTAAAGTTACTGTATATAGAACAGGGAGATTAGCCTGGTGCTCCATGACTACCTAGAGGGGTGGGATGTGTGGGAGGTGGGAGGGAGGTTTAAGAAGGAGGGGACGTGTGTATACCTATGGCTAATTCATGTTGATGTATTGCAGAAACCAACACAACATTGTAAAGCAATTACCCTCCAATTAAAAATAAATATATTTTTAAAATTTAAAGTTTAGTTTTTACATAAAGCACCATCAGGAAATACCAGAATGCTCTGGCAACCCATCAAATAAATCTTGAATAATATCTGTGCATTTTTCTTTTGAACACTGCTTTGTTATGGTAATACTGCATGCGTGCTATGTCACTTCAGTTGTATCCAACTCTGAGCAGCCCTATGGACTGTAGCCCCTCCAGGCTTTTCTGTCCATGGGGTTCTCCAGGCCAGAATACTGGAGTGGGTTGCCATAACCTCCTTCAGGGGATCTTCCCGACCCAGGGTTCCAACCCACTTCTCTTCAGTTCAGTTCAGTCACTCAATCGTGTCCGACTCTTTGCGACCCCATTACTTGCAGCACACCAGGCCTCCCTGTCCATCACCAACTCCTGAGTTCACTCAGACTCACGTCCATCGAGTCAGTAATGCCATCCAGCCATCTCATCGATGACTCTGTTGTCCCCTTCTCCTCGTGCCCCCAACCCCCTTCAGCATCAGGGTCTTTTCCTGTGAGTCAGCTCTTTGCACAAGGTGGCCAAAGTACTGGAGTTTCAGCTTTAGCATCATTCCTTCCAAAGAACACCCAGGACCAATCTCCTTTATAATGGACTGGCTGGATCTCCTTGCAGTCCAAGGGACTCTCAAGAGTCTTCTCCAACACCACAGTTCAAAAGCATCAATTCTTCAGCACTCAACCTTCTTCACAGTCCAACTCTCACATCCATACATGACCACTGGAAAAACCATAGCCTTAACTAGACGGACCTTTGTTGGCAGAGTAATGTCTCTGCTTTTTAATATGCTATCTAGGTTGGTCATAACTTTCCTTCCAAGAAGTAAGCGTCTTTTAATTTCATGGCTGCAGTCACCATCTGCAGTGATTTTGGAGTGCCCCAAAATAAACGCTGACACTGTTTCCACTGTTTCCCCATCATTTCCTATGAAGTGATGGGACCAGATGCCATGATCTTCATTTTCTGAATGTTGAGCTTTTTTTTTTTATTTTTGTTTTTTATTTTTTAAAAATTTATTTATTTTTTAAATTACAATACTGTATTTGTTTTGCCATACATTGACACGAATCAGCCATAGGTGAACACAATCTCCCAATGCCGAAGCCCCCTCCCACCTCCCACCCCACATCCTCTACCTGAATCATCCTGTGCATCAGCCCCATGCATCCTGCATCCTACATTGAACATAAATTGGCGCTTCGTTTCTTACAAGAAAGTATACATGTTTCAATGCCATTCTCCCAAACCATCCCACCCTTTCCCTCTCCCTCAGAGTCCAAAAGTCCACTCTATACCTCTGTGTCTCTTTTGCTGTCTCACATATAGGGTCATCTTTACTGTCTTCTAAATTCCATATATATGTGTCAGTATACTGTATTGGTGTTTTTCTTTCTGGCTTACTTCACTCTGTATAATCGGCTCCAGTTTCATCCATCTCATTAGAACTGAGTCGAATTTATTCTTTTAAGGGCTGAGTAGTACTCCATTGTGTATATGTACCACAGCTTTCTTATCCATTCATCTGCTGATGGACATCTAGGTTGCTTCCATGTCCTGGCTATTATAAACAGTGCTGCAATGAACATTGGGGTACATGTGTCTCTTTCAATTCTGGTTTCCTCGGTGTGTATGCCCAGCAGTGGGATTGCTGGGTCATAAGGCCGTTCTATTTGTAATTTTTTAAGGAATCTCCACACTGTTTTCCATAATGGCTGTCCTAGTTTGCATTCCCACCAGCAGTGTAAGAGGGTTCCCTTTTCTCCACATCCTCTCCAGCATTTATTGCTTGTAGACTTTTGGATCGCAGCCATTCTGACTGGTGTGAAATGGTACCTCATTGTGGTCTTGATTTGCATTTCTCTGATAATGAGTGATGTTGAACATCTTTTCATGTGTTTGTTAGCCATCCATATGTCTTCTTTGGAGAAATGCCTATTTAGTTCTTTGGCCCATTTTTTTATTGGATCGTTTATTTTTCTGGAGTTGAGCTGCATAAGTTGCTTATATATCTTTGAGATTAGTTGTTTGTCAGTTGTTTCATTTGCTATTGTTTTCTCCCATTCAGAAGGCTGTCTTTTCACCTTGCTTATAGTTTCCTTTGTTGTGCAGAAGCTTTTAATTTTAATTAGATCCCATTTGTTTATCTTTGCTTTTATTTCCAGTATACTGGGAGTTGGATCATAGAGGATCCTGCTGTGATTTATGTCGGAGAGTGTCTTGCCTATGTTCTCCTCTAGGAGTTTTATAGTTTCTGGTCTTACATTTAGATCTTTAATCCATTTTGAGTTTATTTTTGTGTATGGTGTTAGAAAGAGGTCTAGTTTCATTCTTTTACAAGTGGTTGACCAGTTTTCCCAGCACCACCTGTTAAAGAGACTGTCTTTACACCATTGTGTATTCTTGCCTCCTTTGTCGAAGATAAGGTGTCCATAGGTATGTGGGTTTATCTCAGGGCTTTCTATTTTGTTCCATTGATTTATATTTCTGTCTTTGTGCCAGTACCGTACCGTCTTAATGACTGTGGCTTTGTAGTAGAGCCTGAAGTCAGGCAAGTTGATTCCTCCAGTTCCATTCTTCTTTCTCAAGATTGCTTTGGCTATTCGAGGTTTTTTGTATTTCCATACAAATCTTGAGATTATTTGATCTAGTTCTGTGAAAAATACTGCTGGTAGCTTAATGGGAATTGCATTGAATCTGTAGATTGCTTTAGGTAGTATACTCATTTTCACTATATTGACTCTTCTGACCCATGAGCATGGTATATTTCTCTATCTATTAGTGTCCTCTTTGATTTATTTCATCAGTGTTTTATAGTTTTCGATATATAGGTCTTCAGTTTCTTTAGGTAGGAATATTCCTAAGTATTTTATTCTTTTCGTTGCAATGGTGAATGGAATTGTTTCCTTAACTTCTTTATCTACTTTCTCATTATTAGTGTATAGGAATGCAAGGGATTTCTGAGTGTTGATTTTATATCCTGCAACTTTACTATATTCATTGATTAGCTCTAGTAGTTTTCTGGTCGAGTCTTCAGGATTTTCTATGTAGAGAATCATGTCATCTGCAAACAGTGAGAGTTTTACTTCTTCTTTTCCAATTTGGATTCCTTGTATTTCTTTTTCTGCTCTGATTGCTGTGGCCAAAACTTCCAGTACGATGTTAAAGAGTAGTGGTGAAAGTGGACACCCTTGTCTTGTTCCTGACTTTAGGGAAATGGTTTCAGTTTTTCACCATTGAGGATAATGTTAGCTGTGGGTTTGTCATATATAGCTTTTATTATGTTGAGGTACGTTCCTTCTATTCCTGCTTTCTGGAGAGTTTTTATCATAAAGGGATGTTGAATTTTGTCAAAGGCTTTTTCTGCATCTATTGAGATAATCATATGATTTTTATTTCTCAGTTTGTTAATGTGATGAATTACATTGATTGACTTGTGGATATTGAAGAATCCTGCATCCCTGGGATAAAGCCCACTTGGTCATGGTGTATGATCTTTTTAATGTGTTGCTGGATTCTGATTGCTAGGATTTTGTTGAGGATTTTTGCATCTATGTTCATCAGTGATATTGGCCTGTAGTTTTCTTTTCTTGTGGTGTCTTTGTGAGGTTTTGGTATTAGGGTGATGGTGGCCTCATAGAATGAGTTTGGAAGTTTACCTTCCTCTGCAATTTTCTGGAATAGTTTCAGTAAGATAGGTGTTAGCTCTTCTCGAAATTTTTGGTAGAATTCAGCTGTGAAGCCGTCTGGACCTGGGCTTTTGTTTGCTGGAAGATTTCTGATTACAGTTTCAATTTCCATGCTTGTGATGGGTCTGTTAAGATTTTCTATTTCTTCCTGGTTCAGTTTTGGAAAGTTGTACTTTTCTAAGAATTTGTCCATGTCTTCCAAGTTGTCCATTTTATTGGCATATGATTGCTGATAGTAGTCTCTTATGATTCTTTGTATTTCTGAGTTGTCTGTCGTGATCTCTCCATTTTCATTTCTAATTTTGTTGATTTGATTTTTTTCTCTTTGTTTCTTGATGAGTCTGGCTAATGGTTTGTCAATTTTATTTATCCTTTCAAAGAACCAGCTTTTTTGCTTTGTTGATTTTTGCTATGGTCTCTTTTGTTTCTTTTGCATTTATTTCTGCCCTAATTTTTAGGATTTCTTTCCTTCTACTAACTCTGAGGTTCTCTATTTCTTCCTTTTCTAGTTGCTTTAGGTGTAGAGTTAGGTTATTTATTTGACTTTTTTCTTGTTTCTTGAGGTATGCCTGTATTGCTATGAACTTTCCTCTTAGGACTGTTTTTATAGTGTCCCAAAGGTTCTGTGTAGTTGTGTTTTCATTTTCATTTGTTTCGATGCATATTTTGATTTCTTTTGATTTCTTCTGTGATTTGTTGATTATTCAGAAGGGTGTTGTTCAGCCTCCAAATGTTGGAATTTTTAATAGTTTTTCTCCTATAATTGAGATCTAACCTTAGTGCATTATGGTCAGAGAAGATGCTTGGAATAATTTCGATTTTTTTGAATTTATCAAGGTTAGATTTATGACCCAGGATGTGATCTATCCTGGAAAAGGTTCCGTGTGCACTTGAGTAAAAGGTGAAATTCATTGTTTGGGGGTGAAATGTCCTATAGATATCAATTAGGTCTAACTGGTCAATTGTATCATTTAACGTTTGCGTTTCTTTGTTAATTTTCTGCTTAGTTGATCTGTCCATAGGTGTGAGTGGGGTATTAAAGTCTCCCACTATTATTGTGTTATTATTAATTTCCCCTTTCATGCTTGTTAGCAATTGTCTTACATATTGCGGTGCTCCTATGTTGGGTGCATATATGTTTATAATTGTTATATCTTCTTCTTGGATTGATCCTTTAATCATTATGTAGTGGCCTTCTTTGTCCCTTTTCACAGCCTTTGTTTTAAAGTCTATTTTATCGGATATGAGTATTGCTACTCCTGCTTTCTTTTGGTCTTTATTTGCATGGAATATCTTTTTCCAGCCCTTCACTTTTAGTCTGTATGTGTCTGTTGTTTTGAGGTGGGTCTCTTGTAGGCAGCATATATAGGGATCTTGTTTTTGTATCCATTCAGCCAGTCTTTGCCTTTTGGTTGGGGCATTCAACCCATTTACATTTAAGGTAATTATTGATAAGTATGCTCCTGTTGCCATTTACTTTATTGTTTTGGGTTCGGGTTTATACGTCCTTTTTGTGTTTCCTTTCTAAAGTCTATCCTTTAGTATTTGTTGGCGAGCTGGTTTGGTGGTGCTGAATTCTCTCAGCTTTTGCTTGTCTGTAAAGCTTTTGATTTCTCCTTCATATTTGAATGAGATCCTTGCTGGGTACAGTAGTCTTGGCTGAAGGTTATTATCTTTCATCACTTTAAGTATGTCTTGCCATTCCCTCCTGGCCTGGAAGCGTTTCTATTGAAAGATCTGCAGTTATTCTTATGGGGATCCCCTTGTGTGTTATTTGTTGTTTTTCCCTTGTTGCTTTTAATATTTGTTCTTTGTGTTTGGTCTTTGTTAGTTTGATTAAAATATGTCTTGGGGTGTTTCGCCTTGGGTTTATCCTGTTTGGCACTCTCTGGGTTTCTTGGACTTGGGTGATTATTTCCTTCCCCATTTTAGGGAAGTTTTCAACTATTATCTCCTCGAGTATTTTCTCATGGTCTTTCTTTTTGTCTTCGTCTTCTGGGACTCCTATAATTTGAATGTTGGAGCGTTTCATATTGTCCTGGAAGTCTCTGAGGTTGTCCTCATTTCTTTTAATTCGTCTTTCTTTTTCCCTCGCTGATTCATTTATTCCTGCCATTCTATCTTCTATTTCACTAATCCTATCTTCTGCCTCTGATATTCTACTATTTGTAGCCTCCAGAGTGTTTCTGATCTCATTTATTGCATTATTCATTATATGTTGACTCTTTTTATTTCTTCTAGGTCCTTGTTAAACCTTTCTTGCATCTTCTCAGTCCTTGACCCCAGGCTATTTATCTGTGATTCCATTTTGATTTCAAGATTTTGGATCATTTTCACTATCAATATTTGAATTCTTTCTCAGGTAGATTCTCTATCTCTTCCTCTTTTGTTTGGTTTGGTGGGCATGTCTCCTGTTCCTTTACCTGCTGGGTATTCCTCTGTCTCTTCATCTTGGTTATATTGCTGCGTTTGGGGTGGCTTTTCTATATTCTGGGAATTTGTGGAATTCTCTTTCTTATAGAGCTTCCTGTCTGTGTTTGGGGTTATATGAGTGGCTTGTCAAAGTTTCTTGATTAGGGAGGCTTGTGTTGGAGTTCTGGTGGGTGGAGCTGGAATTCCTCTCTCTGGAGTGCTGTGACTTGTGAAGTAATGGGTTATGAGACATCAATGGTTTTGGAGTATTTTGAGTTGCCTGTGTATTGAAGCTCAGGGGCTTGTTCTTGTGTGGCTGGAGAATTTGCGTGGTATGTCTTGCTCTGGAGCTTGTTGGCCCTTGGGTGGTGCTCAATTTCAGTATAGGTATGAGGGCGTTTGATGAGCTCTTATTGGATAATGTTCCCTGTATTCAGGAATTCTTTGATGATCTCAGGATTTGGACTTACGCCTCCTGATTCTGGTTTTCAGATTTATTTTTACAATAGCCTCATGATTTCTCCATCTATTCAGCACTAAAGTTAAAACATCTAGGTTAATGATGATAGGTTTCTCCACCTTGAGGGTCGTCCCTAAAGGGTCGGTGAGTTACTTGGAGGAGAGAAGAGGGAGGGAGTAGTTAGAGGTGAGTGGAATGGGATGAGGTGGAATCAAAAGAGGGAAAAGCAAGCTAGCCTGTAACCACTTTCTTGTGTGCGCTCCGAAGTCTGGACCGCTCAGAGGTGGTCACAGAGTTATACATGGAAGAGGAGAGGGAGGAAGTAGATAGAGGTGGACAGGAGGATAAAAGAGGGAGATGGGAAGGAGGGATACAGAACCGGCCAGTGACCAGTTCCCTTAGAATTCTCCCTCCTTCTGGAACACACAGAGATTCATAGAGTTGGGTAGAGAGGAGGAGGGGGAGGGAGGAGACAAAAGCCACCTGGTGGAGAAAGAGAGATTCCAAAGGTGGAGAGAGTGGTCAAGCCAGTAGTCTCACACTCATGTAGAACTGGGTACTGAAGATTAGGTTTTTAAAGGTACAAAATTGGCAACAAATACCAAAATGCCAAGATTAAAAATCTGGAGTATAGATTGGATTTTCAAAGATAGATTATTGAAGAGAAGAAGCAGAAGGAGAGAGAAATTTAAAAAAAAAAAAAGAGAGAAAAAGTAAAATATACTAAAAGACTCCAGAATTATTAAAAGACAACTTCCTCCACCAATAGGACTATATACGGCATTTGCTTTAACGATAGGGTTTTTTTTTTTTTGAAAAGTAATATTAGGTTATAAAAATACTAAATAGAAATATAGAAGACTTAAAAATTTAAGCAAGTTTAGGGAAAAAAGACGAAAAGAAAAGAAAAACAAATTTAAAAAGGAAAAAATTTTTAAAGAAAGAAAAAAAAATTCTTAAAAAAAAAAATCACGCTTCCACATCATCCCCCACCAAAAAATTTTTTTGATCATAAAAGTATTAACGGTGTATCTGGCACTTTCTCTGTAGTTGAGGACTGTGTGGGGTCGCTACCAAGGCAGTTCCCTCTGTTTGACTTTCTCTGTTTGCTGGTCTCTTCCGTGTCTGATTTCTGTCTTGCCACAGGGAAGGTGGTGGTGAGCTCTGCACTGGGCTTGCCCCTTCTCGTTCTGCGGGATAACCGTGTGGGGCCTGCCCTATGCTTCATGCACTTCCCCGGTCTAAGCCGCTCAGGTTTGGCGCTCAGGAAGCCCCCTCCGGGTGCCGGGTTTGGTTCCAAGTCCGAGTGGCTAGGGAGTTTGGCGCGCACTATTGTTGTGTCTTCTGGACTTTCCGGGTCGCTCAATTTTCTGGGAGCTCCGCCGGGGCTCTTTCTCAGGCAGATGATGACTGTTCAGAGACCCTCAGAAGTCTCAATAAAGAAGCTTGCTTGCAATTTGGTAGGTAATGTCTCTCTTGAGCTGCGACTGCCCTCTTCCAGCGCTTAAGGCTCTGGCTGCCTGTCACCAGTGGGGGATGGTCTGCAGCCGGCTATTTCCCGATCCGTCCTTTGTTCTGTGCGCGGGCCTGTCAGTGTCTTATGTTCCAGCGTTTTGCGTGTTAGTTTCCCCAGTCTGGTTTGCTAGTCCGGGATAATTCGTTCTATCCATGCACGGACCCGATTCTGGCCCCGTTACGCCCCGATTCTCGATTCTCGAGAAAAGCCCTGCAGCCTACGTCTCCCGCGGCCCAATTCTTAGAGAGCACTGTCGCGGGCGCGCTCCTCCCTGCCCAACCCCCGCTGCTGTCGGACGCAGGCGTTTGCGCTGCTTATCCGCTGGGGGTTATACTGTTGAATTCGTAATCTGTTGGTTTTAATTATTTATTTATTCTTCCTTCCTGTTATGTTGCCCTCTGTGCTTCCAGGGCTCGCCCCATACACAGCTGTGAGAAAGTTCCCCAATTTTAGGGAATCTCTCTTCTTAAGAGTCTCTTCCTGGGATGAGATTCCCTTCCCGTGCCGGGGTTCCCTCCCTCCCTCTTTTGTCTCTATCTTTGTTCTTTAAAATAATTCTTACCTGGTTGTGAAGCCAATGATCTGCTTTGCTGGATGCCTGATGTCCTCTGCCAGCAGTCAGAAGTTATTTTGTGGGATTTACTCAGCGTTGAAATGTTCTTTTGTTGAGGTAGAGAGGGAGAGAGTGTTCTCCCCATCCTATTCCTCCGCCATCTTTTTTCCCTGAATGTTGAGCTTTAAGCCAACTTTTTCACTCTCCTCTTTCACTTTCATCAGGAGGCTTTTTAGTTCCTCTTCACTTTCTGCCATAAGGGTGGTGTCATCTGTATATGTGAGGTGATTGATATTTCTCCCGGCAATCTTAATTCCAGCTTGTGCTTCTTCCAGCCCAGCTTTTCTCATGATGTACTCTCTGCATATAAGTTAAGCAGGGTGACAATATACAGCCTTGACGTACTCCTTTTCCTATTTGGAACCAGTCTCTTGTTCCATGTCCAGTTCTAACTTGCTTCCTGACCTGTGTATAGGTTTCTCAAGAGACAGGTCCACAGAATTGTCCACAGTTTATTGAGATCCACACAGTCAAAGGCTTTGGCATAGTCAATAAAGCAGAAATAGATGTTTTTCTGGAACTCTCTTGCCACCTCTCTTATGTTTCCTGTATTGGCAAGTGGGTTCTTTACCACCACCGTTAACTGGGAAGCCCCATGGTAATGCTAACTCTTCTTTATATTAGGAAATTTTTCTAATCTGCTTTCAGCCTATGTTTTCTTTTTCCTTTTATTTTAGTTTTTATTTTATATTGGAGCAGAGTCAATTTACAATGTTGGGTTAGTTTCAGGTGTACAGCAAAGTGATTCAGTTGAAAATATACATGTGTCTATTTATTTTCAAATTCTTTTCCCATGTATGTTACTACAGACAAAAGTTCCCTGTCTATACAGTAGGTACTTATTGATAATCTATTTTTCAATGTACTTGTATATATATGTTAATCCCAAACTCCTAATTTACCTTTCCCCTTTGGTAACCATAGGACTACCCTGGTGGCTCAGATGGCAAAGTGTCTGCCTACAATGTGGGAGACCCGGGTTCAATCCCTGGGTCGGGAAGATCCCCTGGAGAAGGAAATGGCAACCCACTCCAGTATTCTTCCCTGGAGAATCCCATGGACAGGGAGCCTGGTGGGCTACAGTTCACTGGGTTGCAAAGAGTTGGACACGACTGAGCAACTTCACTTTCACTTTTCCTTCATGTTTGTGTCATGTTTGAGATCCCACATGTAAATGATATATGGTATTTGCCTTCTGCTGCTGACTGACCTCACTTGGCATGAAAATCTCTAGGCCCATCCATGTTGCTGCAAATGCAATTTTTAATTCTTTTTTATGGCTGAATAATAGTCCGTTGTTTATATACTATATCTTTATCTGTCTATCTGTCCATGGCATGTAGGTTTCATCCTGTCTTTTCAGCCTGTTCTGATAGATAGCACTCTTGGTCCTAAAGAAATAGGAAACTGTAATTCTGCCATAAATATTTTTATAATCTTGATATGATCTTAATAAGATTATCTCCTCATGCTTTTCTGTGGAATATGATATGGAAATCTGATACTGGTGGGGACAATAATATTAATTCATTTTATTCAACAAGGCTTTGAGGAGTGTTCTCCGCTTGGAGACCAGGAGCTCCTCTCATGAGGGATACAGCGAGCACAGAGATTTGCCTTGCAGCTGCTAATTTCACCTTCACTGTTACTGCCTCCTGCCACAAACCACATGTATTCTTTTTTTCTGCACATCTCCAGCAAGGTATCAAGACTGTATTATCTTATTGGTGCTCCATCAGTCCTTGTCCACTTTGGGGATTAATATAAGAGCCCCTAAATCCCTGTGTTATTTTTTTAACCATCCACAGAAGGGATGCACATTTCCAGTCTTCTCTGACCTAAGGAGCAAACTCTTACTGGCTGTAGCCCAGAATTACTCAGCAAGAACATGGCTCTCTCATCCTTATTTCCCCAGTTTGAAGTCTTTGAGGCAACTTAAATGGAGAGACCCAGTACAGCTCATTTACTACCCCTGCCATTTTAATTGGATGTTCTTTGACTTAATTTTATCTCAATGAGAATAAAGCATTGAGAAGCTGTCCCATAAACCTGGAGTTGCCTCTGACAGCTTCTGGGAAGGAACCCCAGCAGGCAGCGTGGTGATTTACTATACTAACAGCACTGCAGAACAGCTTTGGCACCAGACGTTTCGAGGGCTTAATTACTGCCTTTAACATTTAAGCCAGAGTTAGGCACTGAACAGTACCCAGCAGAGGAGAGAGAAAAGGCATAATTACAAAGCAAACAGAAGACTTGCAAGATAAAGTTGGTGTTATTCTTTGTCGTAGGTCCTGTGGCAACACCAACCTAAACATCTCATCTTTCTTTCTATGGTTAATTTTTCCATTCCTTGTATGCCTTTTATTATCTATACAAAGAGAACTGGCCCCTTTGAATCCAACTGAAGTATTCTATCCACAGGAATTATCAGACTTTTACCCACTCCTTAAAAAAATCAGAATTTTTCTACTTCTTTCAGACAGTCTCTGGCCCAAGATACAAAAATTCCAGTAGTCTCAAAATGTTCATATGCTTTATTTTTATCAAATACTTTAATCTCATTATGGGTCATACATATATTTTAAAACAATCCTGTAATCAACATATGGAAAATAAGTTGATTATTTCAAGTTATTATTTCATTCAACTTACGGAAAATATTAATCACATAATTGGCAAAGCCATTCTGCATTGTGAAATCAATCAAGCAGATCAAAGTATTTGAATTCTTTCCAAGTTATAAATGTGTTCTTGCATGTGTGTGCATACTAAGTTGCTTCAGTCGTGTCTGACTCTTTGCAACCCTAAGAACTATAACCTGCCTGTAATCTGTCCATGGGATCCTCCAGACAAGAATGCCAGAGTGGGTTGCCATGCCCTCCTTCAGGGGATCTTCCTCACCGAGGGATCAAACCCATGTCTCTTACATCTCCTGCATTGGCAGGCTGGTTCTTTACCTCTAGCACTGCCAGGGAAATCCACAAATATGTTCATATACTTTTAATTCTGTGAACCACCCATACCCCCTTTCTCCCATTGAACTGTTGAAGATATGCTATATTTTTAGGGCCATTCAGAGTTCCAAAGACAAAACACAGAAACAAACCCACCAAAAATGCTGTCTTGCTAGCTATTGTAAGAAGCAACAGTTTAAGAGATAAAGATTTTCTATAAGTGGAAGGACCTTCTTCAAAATGGGAAATCACTTTTGATTAAGAAGGTGATAGTGCTTGCTTTGGCAGTACATATGCTAAAACTGGAATGATACAGAGAAGATTAGCATGGCTCCTATGTAAGGATGACATGCAAATTTATGAAGCAGTCCATATTTTTGGAACAAAATAGAAAGCCCAGAGACAAATCCATGCACCTATGGGCAATTTATTTTTGACAAAGGAGGGAAGAATATACAATGGAGAAAAGACAATCTCTTTAACAAGTGGTGCTGCGAAACCTGGTCAACCACTTGTAGAAGAATGAAACTAGAACACTTTCTAACACCATACACAAAAATAAACTCAAAATGGATTAAAGATCTAAATGTAAGACCAGAAACTATAAAACTCCTAGAAGAAAACATAAGCAAAACACTCTCTGACATAAATCACAGCCAGATCCTCTATGACCCATCTCCCAGAGTAATGGAAATAAAAACAAAAATAAACAAATGGAACCTAATTAAACTTAAAAGCTTTTGCACAATGAAGGAAACTGTAAGCAAGGTGAAAAGACAGCCTTCAGAATGGGAGAAAATAATAGCAAACAAAGCAACTGACAAAGAATTAATCTCAAAAATATACAAGCAGCTCATGCAGCTCAATTCCAGAAAAATAAACAACCCAATCAAAAAATGGGCCAAAGAACTAAACAGACATTTCTCCAAAGAAGACATACAGATGGCTAACAAACACATGAAAAGATGCTCAAAATCACTCATTATCAGAGAAATGCAAATCAAAACCACCATGAGGTACCATCTCACACTGGTCAGAATGGCTGCTATCAAAAAGTCTACAAACAATAAATGCTGGAGAGGGTGTGGAGAAAAGGGAACCCTCTTAACACTATTGGTGGGAATGCAAACTAGTATAGCCACTATGGGAGAAAAGTGTGGAGATTCCTTAAAAAACTGGAAATAGAACTGCCTTATGGCCCAGCAATCCCACTGCTGGCATACACATGGAGGAAATCAGAATTGAAAGAGACACCTGTACCCCAGTGTTCATCGCAGCACTGTTTATAATAGCCAGGACATGGAAGCAACCTGGATGTCCATCGGCAGACGAATGGATAAGAAAGCTGTGGTGCATATACACAATGGGGTATTGCTCAGCCACTAAAAAGAGTACATTTGAATCAGTTCTAATGAGGTGGCTGAAACTGGAGCCTATTATACAGAGTGAAGTATGTTAGAAAGAAAAATACCAATATAGTATATTAATGCATATATATGGAATTTAGAAAGATGGTAACAAAGACCCTATATGCTAGATAGCAAAAGAGACACAGATGTAAAGAACAGATTTTTGGACTCTGTGGGAGAAGGCGAGGGTGGGATGATTTGAGAGAATAGCACTGAAACATGTATATTATCATCTGTGAAATAGATCGCCAGTCCAGGTTCGATGCATGAGACAGGGTGCTCAGGGCTGGTGCACTGGGATGACCCTGAGGGGGTGGGATGAGGAGGGAGGTGGGAGGGGGTTCAGGATGGGGAACACATGTAAACCCATGGCTGATTCATGTCAATGTATGGCAAAATCCACTACAATATTGTAATCAGCCTCCAATTAAAATAAATTTAAAAATAATAAAATAAATCAATTTTTTTAAAAAAGGCGGCTATGGATAAGACCTCCTCAAGTTCTTCATTTCACTGGGAAAGGATGCCTCTCATGTTCCATGCTGTGCTCTGTTGATGGTGCTTTAGAGGCTTTGAGTCTGAGGGCGATATTCTAAACACTGGTCCCAAACACTGTGTCTCAAAGACATAGGCATTGGTGGACTGTGTCTTTGGGAAAGAAGTGGAATACCTAAGTGAATGGGAGCTGAATTTCCAAAGATGTCTAGGAATTCTAAAATCCATTTTGGGCAAACAGACAAAACATATCCAGCCATCTCTGGTGTTTGGAAACTAAGAGCTCTGGGGAAGAGAAGCCACAGGAGGAAGCTTCGGCTTCCCCCATCTGACCTGCCGCACCCCGTCTGCCGGGAACTCTTAGCTCCTGTGATCTCCTCTAGCACTATTGGAACTGCTCATTATTTGATGTCATTGCCCCTGTCTCTTCTCTGCCTAGCTATCAGATAACAGCTCGAAGGTCATCGCTGACCACCTGCTTCGGGTTAGATTTCACTGACGTCTCCCAGCTGGCCCCAGAGGCCCCCGAAGCTGTTTCTTTGCTGTTAAGTCACATCAGTCATGTCCGATTCTGTGTGACCCCATAGACGGAAGCCCACCAGGCTCCTCTGTCTCTGGGATTCTCCAGGCAAGAACACTGGAGTGGGTTCTGTTTCTTTGGTCCTTCATTAATCTCCCTTGTCACCCTGCAATCTCTCTTCAGTTTCCCTCCCAAGGAGAGTGGATTCTAGAGATCCTGAAAGCTGTCTGGATTTCTGTAGCCACACAGCTTAGCACACATAGGTGCTCAGCAAATATTTGCCAACAAACAGAACTCCCCGTCACGGGAACTCGTTTTCTGTTGACCTAATTTCACGGGTCACTCTTCTGCACGTGTAATATCAACTTTCTGGTGTTACAGATGTAAGCCTGTCAGAAAACTAGCAAGTCATTTTAAAGTCTGTACCTGCAGACATAGAAAGCAAACATACGGATACCTAGGGGAAAGCAGGGGTGGGGGGAATTGGGAGATTGGTAGTGCCGCATATACACTATCAATGCTAAGCATAAAATAGACGGTGGGAACTTACTGCATAACACAGAGAACTCTACTCAGCGCTCTGCAGTGACCGGAATGGGAGGGAAATCCAAAAGAGAGGGAGTATATGTATATGTATGGTATACATTGTATGTATAATGATTCATTTTATTATGCAGTAGAAGTTAACACAATACTGTAGAGCAACTATACTCCAATAAAAATTAATTAATAATAAGAAAATAAAAATAAACTTCAAAAAATAAATTTTTAATCCCAGTCAGCTAAATCATGAGTAAAGCATATTTTCTCCATAAAGAAAAAAAAAAATGAAGTCTGTGTCTAGTGATAGAAGGAATAGTCTGTCTTCCCAGAAGATAGCTCAGTTGGTAAAGTATCCACCTGCAACGCAGAAACCCCCGTTTGATTCCTGGGTTGGGAAGATCCCTGGAGAAGGGATAGGCTACTTGGGCTCCAGTATTCTTGGGCTTCCCTTATGGCTCAGCGGATAAAGAATCCACCTGCAATGTGGGAGACCTGGGATTGATCGTGGGTTGGGAAGATCTCCTGGAGAAGGGAAAGGCTCCCCACTCCAGTATTTTGGCCTGGAGAAGTCCATGGACTGTATAGGCCATGGGGTTGCAAAGAGTCAGACAGGACTGAGTGACTTTCACTTCACCAGGAAGATAAAATGAGCAGAAATCGGGTGTGACTAGGAAAGACCATCTCCACCCCTAGTTATGTCAGCATGACATGAAACAGATAATAGTGAAATAATAATGTGGTTGGAAACGTCGCTGCTGAGGCAGGACCATCACTGAGCAGGGCTTTGACAAAGGAGAAGGAATGCACTTGGCAGAACGGACGGTGCTGTGCCGCCAGCCTCCTCATCAGGCTGAATGTCTGGGTCGCGTAGCTCTTCGTGGGTTGGGGTCCTTTCTCCCACCGAGTTCTCTGATCCCAGGAGCGCACCATGTCAGTCACGTATTCCAAGATCTGGGTCAAACTTGCCAGGAGCCAGAAATAGTTCAGTGAGATTGTGAAACAGAAGAGGGGATTTCCAAACATAAATAACAGCGGATGGCATTTACTACCATGTGTGTGGTAGAGAGAATGCTATAAACTTCTAAATTCTCGGTGTGATTTTTGTTGTTAGTTCATAGGTTTAGATCACGTGCGCCTATGTTTCTAGCCAATCAGAAAGCACTGCAGTGAAGACAACAGGACACAGGTGAGGCCCCACTGGGCCAGTATCTTGGTACCATTACTACCGGCTGACCCTGAGAATGACACATCACCTCTCCGGACTTTCGTTCTCACACCTGTAGAACGAAGAGCTTCATCTCAGTGATACCTTACCAGCTCTAAAATCCTTAGAGACAAGGTTGCTCCTTAATAGTGTTTTTAGGGCATTTGTGCTTTACCGTCTAAGAATCATTTCACATATTGTGAAAGTGTAGGTAGTTAATAAACAATAAGTTGTGTTCATTCTCAGCCGCTCAGTTGTGTCTGACTCTTTTGCGACCCCATGGACTGTGTAGCCCACCAGGGTCCCCTGTCCCTGGGATGTCCCAGGCAAGAGTACTGAGGTGGGTTGCCATTTCCTCCTCCAGGGGATCTTTCCAACCCAGGGATTAAACCGCCTTCGGTGTCTCCTGCATTGGCAGGAGGGTTCTTTACCACTGCAGCACCTGGGAAGCCCCAGATAGTAAGTTGCTCCTGCTGCTGCTGCTGCTGCTAAGTCGCTTCAGTCATGTCCGACTCTGTGCGACCCCATAGATGGCAGCCCACCAGGGCCCCCCGTCCCTGGGATTCTCCAGGCAGGAACACTGGAGTGGGTTGCCATTTCCTTCTCCAATGCATGAAAGTGAAAAGCGAAAGAGAAGTCGCTTAGTCGTGCCCGACTCTTCGCGACCCCACGGACTGCAGCCCACCAGGCTCCTCTGCCCATGAGAGTTTCCAGGCAGGAGTACTGGAGTGAGGGGGCATTGCTTTCCCCAATGGTAAGTTACTGACTTCTTTTAAAATGATTTTTTTGACGTGGACCATTTTAAAAATGGTCTTTATTGCTTCTGTTTTATGTTTCAGGTTTTTGACTGTGAGGCGTGTGGAATCTTAGCTCCCTGACTAGGGATGGAACCCCACACCTGGTGCACTGGAAAGCAAAGTCTTAACCACTCGACTGCCAGGAAAGTCCCAAGTTACTGACTCTTAATTCTGAGTTTGAGGAAGTGAAGTTTCTGTCCTATATATACTTGCATGTAATCTGTTTGCTAAAGAAACAAAGGAAGGAGGTAAGCGTTGTATGAAGCACACCAGGTGTTCATTGTGCTACGTTCTTTGTGACTTTAAAGACATGAATAGTTTACCTCACTGAATAAATCTCTACTCTGTGCAAACTCTTCAGTAGGGAATTTTCAGGAAGTGCAGACCCTAGGGCCCTGGAACCACTCCCTCCACTCCAAGCAAAATACTCTTGATTCACAAATGGTTCCCACTTCCCGGGGGCTCTGTATTAGTGGCAATCAGTTAAAAAATGAATCGTGTAAATACTGTGGTTTTGCTGCTTGTTTTATACATTTGAACACACATAGGAGCACAGACTGGAAATCACTGATTGGGTGGGCGCCATCAGTAAGCAGCCTAGAGAATTATTTATCAATATCAGAGTGAACGAGCAGTAAAAAGCAGGGGCTTTTATAGATAAGCAAAGGGATTTTAAAAGAGACTTGTATTTTATTATAAAGTGAATGGATAGTGTCAGGAAAGGGTTAGAATTTCTGACCATCTGATCAGAACCTCAGCCCTAAACCTAACCCCCCTCCCAACCCCCTTCAGACCTAGACTGGGGTCTCTGAGTCCCTGTGCAGAACTGAAAGCTCTCTGCCCACATCCTGGGCTGCACTGGAGGAATTCTAATTTAGTGGAAAAAGCGAATGATTGGAAATAGGCTTCAACAAACTTGCATTATTCTATGGGTAAATAGAGATAATCGGTCTTCAAAGGTGTTTTTGCCAGCCGGGAGCTCAATTACAGTGTAGTTGTAATGCCAGAAGTCTGTGCCCTGCACCTACATATTATTCTCTGCACAGATCTTTAACTTTCACAGCTATTCATTAGTTCAAGAGACCTTTGCTTTATATGAATCACGGTTTACTGGGTACAGAGAAAAGTATTCATTCTACACAGCTGCTACTTTATTGCAACCCTTCCATTCTTCTTTTAATTACACTCTGACCTTTGGAAAATGGGACAAAAATTTCGAAAGTTTATTGGAGATTCTCTGAAAAGCTATTACCCTGTTTTTGCTTCTTGATTTATAAGGTGTTCTTATTCTAAAATGTAGATACTCACACTTTAAAAGGAGATTAGCTATAAATAAACAGCATGCACGATACTTTCCAGAGAAAGGATGATAAAAACATCTGTGCTGGATGAGGGAAGCTGACAAAAGTCATGACAGAGTGTAGGGTACAAATGTGATGCCCAGAAAATGGGCAAGATCACTGTTCACTGGGGTTCTGTGGAGGGGAGGGGGTGCATGGGAGCTTTCAGAGGACAAGGGCAAATACTAAATGAAGGTTTAAGGAACTCATTAGCATGTAGGAAGAAAATTTTTAATGCTGTTTATACCAAAAAGAAATTAAGGAAATTCACCTTTCCATAATGTTTAGTGTACACAATCACATTTGATCTGCAAGTCATGTGGTTTGATGGTTTCTGAGTTAAGACCAGGTGTTATGCTGGGTCTTATTCCTCCTGTGCTTGCTTTCTGCATGTTTGGGAATGATCAGCTGATTCGTGCCTGGGAAAGTGTTTTACTGCATTTCCACATTTTATTTATTTCAAACAATTTTCATTTTTTTTTTTAACTTTTTGACAGCACCCCCACAGCATGTGGGATCTCAGTTCCCAAATAGGGATCAAACCCCCACCTCCTGCATTGGAAGGCAGAGTCTTAAACACTGGACCACAAGGGAAGTCTCCCATTTCCACATTTTAAATAGTAGGCTATTTAACATACTTTGTAAAGATAAGGCGTGACCATGAATATTTTTTCTATCATCCAAAGGTTTGCTGCTTATTTTGTGGCCAAGTACGAAAACAGCTGGGGACAGAAAGATGAATTGCGTATTTTTTTTCTTTTGCAAAAAGACAAGAGCTCCAAGTTGCTGACTTTTCTTATGATGAAAGTGGCTTTTGGAGCACGCTGCTGAGCAATAACAGGTGCATTTAATTCATCCCTCTGTGGTCAGTGTTGCTGTTGTTGTTCAATTGCTAGATTGTGTTTGACTCTTTGCAGCCACATGGACTGCAGCAGCCAACCAGACCTCCTTGTCCTTCATTAGCTCCCAGAGTTTGTGCAAGCTCATGTCTATTGAGTCGGTGATGCCATCCAACATCTCATCCTCTGTGGTCAATGCAACTTATTAATAACATGGGGGAAAAAAACAAGAGGTTTCTGAAGGAAGCTTGTGCTATAGAGAAAGAATTTTGAAAATGGGTCTTGGGAAATATTACTATCATCACGTGACTTTCTTTTTGAGGCAAATGGTTTAAATGAATCACTTGCAAAGATTTTCATATTTTTATACTTAAAAAACTTGGAAACAATATTCTAGTCAGTTTGAAAATTTTAAGCAGAAGAGTTGCAGAGCATTTTGAACCAATTTGTTGAAAACAGAAAAATGCAGCACCTTCTGGTTAGAAAATGAAAACATCTGCAAAGAGGAAAGTATATCATCTGAATTTCAACAAGTTTTTGTATGCTTGAAGGAAGGGGCTGAGAACAGAAGATTTGGGGCACAAAAAATTACTTCCTCCACCTGGGTTAAAACAGCCTATTAAGACCACATTTGAGAATAGGCTGAATTTAGTCAACTATTACTTTTGTAAATTGAACAACAGTGAATTCTAGATTGTTCAGTCATGAGTGTTTAACCAAACTTTTCAAAAATAATGACATTTAGTAATATTATACTCCCTAGAATTTTAGCAATAATTGCTTATAGTAAGAATACAATTTTGTACCTTCAGCAACTAGCCCATTATTAAATTTTAGTCCATGTCTTTCAAACTTCTCTCTGCATCTGTTTTGTAATATATATATGATATTTACATGTCGATACATTTATTTACACTGGATAATATAATGTAACATGTATATGATATATGTGATGATAATACTGCTGCTGTGCTGTGCTCAGTTGTGTCCGACTCTTTGTGACATTATGGACTGTAGCTCACTAGGCTCCTCTTGCTTGGAATGTTCCAAGCAAGAATACTGGAGTGGGTTGCCATTTTCTACTCCAGGGGATCTTCCTGACCCAGGGATCCAACCTGCATCTCTTGTGTCTCCTGCGTTGGCAGGTGGATTATTTACCACTGTACCACCTGGAAAGCCCTAAGAGCATGTTAATTGACTTTCATTCAAATTTAGTCACTAATTTATAAAGAGGACAATTATGAGTAAATGGGAAAAAATTAGATATGTGCTATGCATAATGAAAGGTCATTAAGAATTTGTACATATGTCCTCCAATAAAGTTCATCCTAATCCTTTGAATATTAATAACCTCAGATATGCAGATGACATTATCCTTATGGCAGAAAACAAGGAAGAACTAAAGAGCCTCTTGATGAAAGTGAAAGAGGAGAGTGAAAATGTTGGCTTAAAACTCAACATTCAGAAAACTAAGATCATGACATCTGGCACCATCACTTCATGGCAAATAGATGGGGAAACAGTGGAAACAGTGACAGACTTTATTTTGGGGGTTCCAAAATCACTGCAGATGGTGACTGCAGCCATGAAATTAAAAGACGCTTACTCCTTAGGGAATCTTTAGGAGATTCCCTGGTAGATCAGATGGTAATGTGTCTGCCTGCAATGCAGGAGACCTGGGTTCAATCTCTGGGTCGAGAAGATCCCCTGGAGAAGGAAATGGCAACCCACGCCAGTACTCATGCCTGGAAAATTCCATGGATGGTCGCCTGGTGGGCTACAGTCCATGGGGTCACAAAGAGTTGGGCACGACTGAGCGACTTCACTCACTTCTTGCTCCTTAAAGAAAAGCTATGACCAACCTAGATAGCATATTAAAAAGCAAAGATATTACTTTGCCAACAAAGGTCCGTCTAGTCAAGGCTATGGTTCTTCCAGTAGTCATGTATGGATGTGAGAGTTGGACTATAAAGAAAGCGGAGCACTGAAGAATTGATGCTTTTGAACTGTAGTGTTGAAGAAGACTCTTGAGAGTCCCTTGGACTGCAAGGAGATCCAACCAACCCATCCTAAAGGAGATCAGTCCTGAATATTCATTGGAAGGACTGATGTTGAAGCTGAAACTTCAATATTTTGGCACCTGATGCAAAGAACTACCTCATTTGAAAAGACCCTGATGCTGGGAAAGATTGAAGGCAGGAGGAGAAGGGGACAACAGAGGATGAGATGGTTGGATAGCATCACCGACTCAATGGACATGAGTTTGAGTAGCCTCTGGGAGTTGGTGATGGATAGGGAGGCCTGGCGTGCTGCAGTCCATGGGGTTGCAAAAGTAGAACACAACTGAGCAACTGAGCTGACTGAACTGAATCCTTTAAATGAAGCCGTGGGGGAGACTAATATCTTCCTAATTTCTGAGGCCCCATCCTTCCAAGACTAGCAGAATCTGACTGCTCCTTTCAGAATGGCTGATATTCTGTCGTGTCTCTAATACTACATGTGTATATATATATATATTTTATAAGTACTTGAATATGCATATATATGTAAATATGATTTATTTATAAATCATATGCATAGGATTTAGAAATAAAATAGAAACATTCTTTGAGAGTATATGCTCAAAACCATTTTTTTTTTTTTTTGGTTGTTCCAAGTGTAGAGACCAAATATTTATGACGGACTCAGAAGACCCACGTCCTATTTCAAGTTCCACCACTGAGACGTAGTACCTCATACAAGTCAGAGCCAATGGGTGAGGAGCGGGGTTCTTCTCAGAGAGGACTGATGGATATAAGATTATGTACGCTGACTGCCTGGCGTAGAGCAGAGTAGAGCCTCCAAAACACCAGGTCCATCATCTAATTATCTAGTGAGGACTTGGTGGGAAGAGGGTACAGTGGATTTGCGGCCTCTCCTGTAGCAGGTACTGGAGGGACTACCACTGAACTCCACCTGTGAGCTCTTTGGAGATTTCACATTAGTCCTAGTGACAACATCTGATGATGAGCTTCTTACAACAACATTTCCTCCACAGGTCAGCTCTTAGGGTATCACAGAGGAGTATGTAAACTTAGCAACTATATAAGCCTAACCCCAGTGCTTTTCCCAGATGGGCATTTATTGATTTTCATTTCTTTTTCCCACTGCCTTTAATTCCCCATGTCCAGAGCACTCTGGAGAGACCAGAAGAACAAGGGGAAGAAACCCAAAAGTTCTGTCAGGCTCCAGATTGTATCAGAAGATTGGAAGAGAGTGAAGTGTGTGCTTGTAGGTTAGAAAGGGCCAGAGATAAAGAATAAGACTGGTCTGAATCAGTGACTTTGAACTTTTGGGGAGTCATCCATTCCTCTGAGAATCTGATGAAATATATGCATATTGTCCCTAGAAAACACATACATTAAAGTGCATATGATATTTTATTTAAGACTACAGGAAATCACACAACTCTTGGAATCTACCCATCGACTAATTATTCTGTAAGTTCCAGCTCTAGGAATCTCTACATCTATAAATATAGAGAAGAAGAAATTCCTTTCATAAAATTCGACTATTCACATCCTCATCCCGGCATTGCCCTTTTGTACATGTTCACCCTTTAATTCAGCTTGGCGGCACTAGTGGTGGAAATCAAATGTGTTTTATATATGTTCTTAATTTCTGCCTGGATCGGTTCATCCCACGAACACCTGGGTAAGGGTTTCTGAGACTATTATGATGCTCACATCAACCTTTCTACTTTATTTCTCCTTCCTGCGATCTTTTTTTAAAATTTATTTTATTGCGGTGTAGTTGATTTACAATGTGATGTTTCCTTTCTGCAGTCTTGATCATGACTCTTTCAAAGTGTTTCCTTCTTGAAATCTGGCAACGTGACTTCTTTGTCAAAATTGGTGTACTTTTAAGTACACCTGTTCAAAAAGACATATGGTATTGAATTTTAAAATAACTAATGGAAGAGATTTAACATTTATGCACTGCTTACCCTGAACCAGACACTATACTTGGGTAGGAAGTGTTTATTGAATTCCATCATTATGTCTTGTAATGTGACTATTATGTCTGATGTTACTACTTTTATTTTTGGGACATTAAAAAAATTAAAACTCAGAGAATTTGAGTAATTAAGGAGTGAATTAGATGCCCAGACTCCTAGATGACAATTCTAGAATTACCCCCTCTCAGTGGGGAACTTCAAACACATCACCCGAATCCTCTCTTCATGTTTTTCCATCTGTAAATCGTGTCTGTCTGCTGCTGACTTTGTATATTCACACAGATGAGTGATTGGTGAGCAGAGGTTTTGACTGTGGCAATACCATCTGTTACCCTGACACAGATCAGAACTTTACTTATTAGTCAGCAAAACTTTTCTCCAGCCCCTCAGCTTCCAACTAAAGTTTTAGGTGTGATGCCCTTTACAGAAAGGAGCATTTAAAGCCACGAGGAAGTCTAATTGAAACTAGCTCCCAAAGTAAGTCATGGAAAAGCCATTCCTGCTCCAAATCTGAAGAAGGAAGTCAATGTGAAAAACCCATTTAGAGACAGGTCTGCCAGTTTATTTGGAAACTGCAGAGGGTTGTGTGGTCTGTCTGGGATATGATCAGCTAACAGCACACAACCCTTAAAATTGCTCTGTCGTCCGGCCAACAGAGCTAAGTGAAAACATGATGATTTGAGCAATAAATTTGTCTTAACTTCAAACTTATGCTGGCGAGTTTCAGTCATTTCATTACTAAAGAAAGATTATAGGTGTTTATGCATATTTGTTCCTCTGCTTATGAACCTTGGGAGTAGAAGCTGTGCTGCTGCTGCTAAGTCACTTCAGTCATGTCCGACTCTGTGTGACCCCATAGATGGCAGCCCACCAGGCTCCCCCCTCCCTGGGATGCTCCAGGCAAGAACACTGGGGTGGGTTGCCATTTCTTTCTCCATGAAAGTGAAAAGTGAAAGGGAAGTCACTCAGTCGTGTCCGACTCTTCACGACCCCAAGGACTGCAGCCTACCAGGCTCCTCTTTCCATGGGGTTTTCCAGGCAAGAGTACTGGAGTGGGGGTGCCATCGTCTTCTCCAAGAGGCTGTAAGTTAATGTAAATTCTCCAGTCTCTACATGATGGGGATAACGCATTGATGGAGATGGCCTTGACAATGATGGCATACATGCTCTTGAGGGGAATTTGTGGGTAGCACTTGAGCATTACGAACCCATGGTAGTCATAGGTGGAAATGATGATAGGACCCCTTGTCACAGAGCCTTTGCACCTGCTAGTCTCTCTTTTCTCAAGGGGCAAGTGCCTGGAGTGGAATGGGAGACTGGCCATTCTTACTCTGGGTCATATTCTTAAGCATGCCTGTTCTGAAACGCCAGCAACACTGCTGTGACACAGAAAGGTTCTGTGAAACCGTAATGATATTGCTTACCTGGGACTCCTTAACCTCTTAAAAGTGAACACTCGAATCGCACAAATCTTGAAAAGCTTTCAAGTGGCTGTGCATGTGTCAAGCAGTTCTCTTTCAGGAGCCAAAGTGACCAGAAAAGGAACTCTTCATTTGTTTGTTTCATGGTGTTCACTGGGGAAGCAGCCAAATGATGTCAGATGGCTCTGGGAGAGCTGTTTCTAGGAGCACCTTTTATTTAGGTGCCTATTGGCAAGGCATCGGGCTTCCCTGGTGGCTCAGGGCTAAAGAATCTGGCTGCCAGTGCAGAAGAGGCAGGTTCAGTCCCTGGGTCGGGAAGATCCCCTAGAGGAGGGCACAGCAACCCACTCCAGTATACTTGCCTGGGAAATCCAATGGACAGAGGAGCCTGGTGGGCTGCAGTCCACGGGGTTGGACAAGAGTTGGATAAGAATTAACAACTGAGCATGCACATTGGCAAGGCATTTAGCCCCCTCTTTGCTCTTGGGAACTTGATGGACACATGAAGTTCTTGTTCAATTACAAAGGCACATCGGCTATTGGGAGAGACCCTGGCCAACATAAACAAAGAAGCCGGTGTAGCCAGAGCAGAGTGCAGAAGCTATTCCAGCCCTTCAAGAAAGCGCTCCTCTAAGCTGGGTTGGAGGTGACTGAGGTGTCAGCAGAGCCTTTATATCTGGCTGATCCCCTGCCTCACAGTGTGTGATGAGGGTTTAGCATCTTCTTGTCCAGATCTCCCATCACTCCACTCTAGGGCTCTTGGCGATCCACACCACCCTTGCAGGCTGACCATATCCTTGAAGGACATGAGATATACTGCTGACAGCCTTGATAAAGGGTCCAATCCAGAAATGTTTCAAACTCAATCGAAGTCGATGTAGGCTCATTTTCCAGAAATGACAATGTTTCTGACCATCCAGGTGTTACAGATGATGGTGGAAAGCAGTGATTCCCATAGGAAAGAACTGAAGGGTAAAGAACGGAGCATTCCAAAGCCATGTTGAAGAGTCCCCAACCTCCGGGGTCTGCCTGATGATCTGAGGTAGAGCTGATGTGGTAGGTAACAAGAGACATAAAGTAAACAATAGGTGTGATGCACTCGAATCATCCCCAAACCATCCCCCCCCGTCCCCGTTGCATTGCAAAATTGTCCTCTGTGAACTCGGTCCCTGGTGCCGAAAAGGCTGGGGATTGCTGCTTGATGATTCGACTCTCGTGAGGAATTATGATGCCACCTGATAATTAGCCCCTAATTCCTCAATGTGGTTTTTAATTTACTTAAAGGTGCTAGTACATTAACATCAAATCAGCCTTGAAGAAATAAAAGCGCCCCAGCTATCTTACAAGATGAAACTATGTTGTCTATGAGAGGCACACTGAGGGAACAGTCACTAGGCGCTAAATGTGCATCTAAACATTTTATGTGCCTGGCAACAGCAGAGATATTGTTATTATTCTCGATTTTCCCCGTAAGGAAACTCACAAAGCCTAAATGACCTCTTCGAGGTAGAAGTGACAAACCCACCTGTCTTATTGCAAAACCATATGTCTTCCTCGCTGAACATGCACAGCCGTCTGCATTGAAGATGGGAGAGATAGTTTTAAAGTTAAAACAGAGAGACAGGGGCTTCTCTCATGGCTCAGTGGTGAACAATCCATCTGCCATGCAGGGAGACATGGGTTCGATTCCTGATCCAGGAAGACCCCACATGCTGTGGAGCAACTGAATCCGTGGGCCAAAACTACTCAGCCTGTGCTCTGGAGCCTGGCAGCCACAAGAGAAACCGCTGCAGAGCAGCTCGGGAAAAGCCCAGCAGCAACGAAGACCCAGCACAGCCAAGTAAATAAATCAATGAGTAAAATTATATATTAAAGAAAGAGAGAGGGAAAAATGCTGCTTCTAGCCCTCCTGCTGCCCCCTCTTTTGGTCTCCTTCCTTCCATTCTTTTTGGGTTTTTGTCCCAGGGGTATTATCTCCTATGTTAGTCATTATAGCTTTTTGGGGGGCATGGTTAATTTATGGATCACATGTGCCTTAAATAGGGTGGAAGTCCCAGTAGTTAAATTGATGAAATGGCCCAAGAGTGCTCCTCTGAAGCCTGACAAAATATGAAAAGCAACAACAAAACAATCTAAATGGGCAGTTAAAGGAAAAACAAAAACTGGAGACTGCTATATTAAGTGCCCTTGGTTAACTCCCAGTTCTTATCTCTTCTCACCTTTCTGATCTCTTCTCACCTTTCTGAATTACTTTGGGCTGATTTCCTTAATTTCATCAAACGGTAAAAAAAATTCTGTGTTTAAATGACCCTGAGATTGCCTAGAATATAAAATGTCTTCATGATATAGAATGATTTTTAGGAAGAAATACAAATAGGCCAAATTGGGCTTCTCTGTGCCTATTTGAGAATCTACAACATTTTGCAGCATCTCAGAGCTCATGGGTGGGATTCTAGCCTATCACACAGTCATTCCTGTCTGGGCTAGAAGTGTCTGGCAGCTTACAACAATTTTTCACTGGTCAATAGCAAAATGAGAAGAGAAAACATGAGTTTTTCATCAAGCTCAGTTTATTTAATTTAGGAATTGTTCTTCTGTTACATTCGATGATGGGGTTTTGTTTCTTATTTTAAAATTTATTTGATTTTGATTTTTATTGGAGTATAGTTGCTTTTGGAAAAGAAATGGCAGCCCACTCCAGTACTCTTGGATTATAGGATGAAGCATGGTGTAAACATTCCCTGCTTACCCTCTACGAACTCTTCAATGGCCCAGCGATCAAACTGGCATCCCCAGCTTCTCCTGGATCAGCAGGCAGATTCTTTACCACTGGGCTGCCTGGGAAGTTCTTTCAGTGGCTAGTCCTTGCTATTACTTAGTAAGCATGCTTTTTATTCAGATTTGACTCCACTTGATTTAGGCTATCCCTGTTTTTCAGAAATAGCTCATTCTGTCATCTCTCTGCCAACAAGCAAGCAACAGGGTCCACATGGAGACTGGCCCGGCAAGTTGGAGGATTTGTAGGCATTGTGCCGAGGTTGAGAAATGAGGGCTTTTCATTTTCTTTCCCGTCTGGTTACTTACGGCAAGTAGATTTTCCCATGTGGAAATGAGTTTTGATATCTATTCAGAAGTTGACATTCTATTATTGTGTTCAGAAATCTGCAAAGTATAATTTTCCTCCTTTCCCCCCACATGTGGGCAGGGAGTTCAGCCTCCCACACATTGACACCAAGAAATTCTCCTGAACATACATTTCAAAAACTATTAAATAATTTTAGAATAATATGGAACATCAATAAAAAAATGTGCCTATAAAGTTGCATGTAGTAATTCCCTGGTGGTCTAGTGTTAGGAATCTGCATGCCAAGGCAGGGAATATGAATGAGTTCGATCCCTGGTCTGGAAAGATCTAACATGCCCATGTGCTACTGGACTAGTAAGCCCTCAAGCTGTGGCTACTGAAGACCGTGCTTTAGAGCCTGTGCTTCAAAACAAGAAAAGCCACCACAATGAGAAGCCCTCAAACAGCAACTACAGAAAGCTATGTGGCAATAAAGACCCAGAGCAGCCAAAAATAAACTACCTAATTAAAAAAAAAAAGCTGTACAGTATTTTTTCCTCTCTCAACAGACTGTTTGTAACATACCTAGAGTGTATGGGAATTGGGGCTGGTCATTATCAGAATGAGTGGGCATTCCTTTCCCCCTCAAGGTGCAGTAAAGGCTGTTCTCCAAACACTAGTCATGACCTAGAATTCTGGGGGGTTGCACTGTGGGGGCCACCCATTCTGGAGCCATCTTGGTAGCCGTTTTTGTTATTGTTTGTTTGGGCTCAAGTTACCCTTCTGGGTTCCTTGCCCTGTATTGAGCAGGTAACACAAATAAAACTCAAACCTGTCTCTTCAGAAGAGGCTGAGCACACAGGTCACAGTTGAGGCACTGATGATGCTCAATGTAAGACAGCTTCTCACTCTATATATTTTCATGCGATGGTGCATAATTCATTTATGGTTAACTCTTTAGTGCTCCTTGTTCTTTACAGGGAGAGTTCAACAAGAATGAACATTATGATACTGTATATTCTGAAGGTTTTGGGGGCCATGGTTATGTTCTATTGTTCTTTTTTTTAAATTAGCATTTAGTTGCTTTATGATGCTGTGCTGGGCTTCCCAGGTGGCACTAGTGGTAAAGAACCCACCTGCATATGCAGGAGACATAAGAGATGCGAGTTTGACCCCTGGGTTGGGAAGATCGCCTGCAGAAGGAACTGGCAACCCACTCCATTATTCTTGCTTGGGGAATCCCATGGACAGAAGAGCCTGGCAGGTTACAGGCCATAGGGTCACACAGAGCTGGACGTGACTGAAGTGGCTTAGCATGGACATTGTGTTAGTTCCTGCTGTACAACAAAGTGAATCAGCTGTATGTATACACATATCCCCTCTCTTCTGGATTTCCTTCACATCTGGGTCACCACAGAGCACTGAGGAGAGTTCCCTGTGCTACACAGTAGATTCTCATTTGTTATCTATTTGGACTGAAAGAAGATCAAACCAGTCGGTCCTAAAGGAAATCAATCCTGAATATACATTGGAAGGACTGATGCTGAAGCTGAAGCTCCAGTACTTTGGCTACTTGATGCGAAGAGCCAACTCATTAGAAAAGACCCTGATGCTGGGAAAGATTGAGGGCAGGAGGAGAAGGGGGTGGCAGAGGATGAGATGGTTAGATAGCATCACCAACTCAATGGACATGAATTTGATCAAACTCCAGGAAATAGTGGATACAGAGGAGCCTGGCATGGTACAGTCCATGCCCAGAGTCAGACATAAATTAGTGACTAAGCAACAATAACAATCAATAGTGTATACATGTCAATCCCAATCTCACAATTCACCCCACCCCGTCCTTTCCTCCTTGCTGTCCATAGGTCTCTTCCTCTGTGTCTCTATTTCTGTTTTGCAAATAAGATCATCTATACCATTTTTCTGCCTGCAGTGCAGGAGACCTGGGTTTGATCCCTGGTTGGGAAGATCCTCTGGAGAAGGGAATGGCAACCCACTCTAGTATTCTTGTCTAGAGTATTCCATGGACAGTCCATGGGGTCACAAAGAGTTGAACATGACTGAATGACCAACACTTTCTTTCTTTATACCATTTTCTAGATTTCACACATATGCATTAATATATTTGTTTTTCTCGTTCTGACTTACTCCACTCTGTATGATAGTCTCTAGGTCCATCCGTGTCTCTGCAAATGAGTGTGTGTAGTTCTTAATTTAGGAAAGTGGTGGTGAAAAGCATGGATTCCTGGCTTAAATCACCTCCACAGCTTGGTGGGAACTTTCTGAGGACCAAACAAGATGGGCATTGGGTCCACAGGCCAAGTTATATCTTTTCCATTTGCATTGAAAAGACAGTGAGAACCCCACTTCAAGGAGATGGATCCTTGAGATACCTTCAATAAATTTCTACATTCCTTTATCTCGTTTTTGGGAACATGAGAAGCCAACTGAATTTCAGCTTCTTTCTGCCTACAAAGGAGCACAATCTTTGTCTGAGCTCTGTTCATGTTTTCACTGGAAGCATCTAATTCATCTTTTCTTTACTGATTCTCTACCCCATTGTTTTGAGGTTACTCTGCAGCCTGGCACTTCCATCATATGAAATTGCTTTGGATTAATCGAGGAGAAATGAGTAGTTTTGGAAAAGGAGTACACCAAGGCTGTATATTGTCACTCTGCTTATTTAACTTCTATGCAGAGTACATCATGAGAAACGCTGGACTGGAAGAAACACAAGCTGGAATCAAGATTTCCAGGAGAAATATCATTCACCTCACGTATGCAGATGACACCACCCTTATGGCAGAAAGTGAAGAGGAACTAAAAAGCCTCTTGATGAAAGTGAAAGTAGAGAGTGAAAAAGTTGGCTTAAAGCTCAACATTCAGAAAACGAAGATCATGGCATCCGGTCCCATCACTTCATGGCAAATAGTTGGGGAAACAGTGGAAACAGTGTCAGACTTTATTCTTTTGGGCTCCAAAATCACTGCAGATGGTGACTGCAGCCATGAAATTAAAAGACGCTTACTCCTTGGAAGAACAGTTATGACCAACCTAGATAGCATATTCAAAAGCAGAGACATTACTTTGCCAACTAAGGTCCGTCTAGTCAAGGCTGTGGTTTTTCCTGTGGTCATGTATGGATGTGAGAGTTGGACTGTGAAGAAGGCTGAGCGCTGAAGAGTTGATGCTTTTGAAATGTGGTGTTGGAGAAGACTCTTGAGAGTCCCTTGGACTGCAAGGAGATCCAACCAGTCCATTCTGAAGGAGCTCAGCCCTGGGATTTCTTTGGAAGGAATGATGCTAAAGCTGAAACTCCAGTACTTTGGCCACCTCATGCGAAGAGTTGACTCACTGGAAAGACTCTGATGCTGGGAGGGATTGGGGGCAGGAGGAGAAGGGGATGACAGAGGATAAGATGGCTGGATGGCATCACGGACTCGATGGATGTGAGTCTGGAGTGAACTCCGAGAGATGGTGATGAACAGGGAGGCCTGGCATGCTGCGATTCATGGGGTCGCAAAGAGTGGGACACGACTGAGCGACTGAAGTGAACTGAACTGAGTAGTTTTGGAAGAATCACATGCAACATTGCATAAACCAGCCAATGATCAAATGACTGTGGCTTTGAACAAAGAACTGAAAGAGTTGTCACAGACCACCCAGTGTAACTCCTTTATTTTATAAATGAGGAAGCCAAGACAAGGGGAGAGGGGAAGGCAGTTTACTTAAGGTCACAGAGAGGTAGAACTTGGGCGATCTGATTCTTGCTCAGAGGTGTTTCTGCAAGCAAGCACACATCGAACCTGCGAAGGAGCCCACTCAGACCTATTGAAAGAGAGTCATTTCCTAGGCAGGTTGATAAGAAGTCTAGGGGTCCCCAAGGAGAGAGGAGTCTGGAATTCTCAAGGAGAAAGAAAATGAAGAAGGAAGTAAAATGTTTCCCAGGGAGTTGAATACTAGGTCAGCTTTACTGGGACGGAAAGCCCCCAAATTTTAAAGGGAACAATGGATACCAGGTGTGTCACTGCAATGTGTGCCCTGCAACCTAAGAAACAGGATCTAGCTCTAGGAAACAGGGACTCGACGCTAACTGCAAATTGTCACCAATGGTTACATAAACCTTACCTGCCGGCCCACCAATCATGCTCCGCCGAGTAGCCTGGTCCCCCTCCTCCCCTGCACAATAGGATAAAAGGCTCCCAAAGCGGGTGTTCGGGGCTCCCCACCTTCGATTGGCTTGGTGGGGGCCCCGGATCCGAAATTGCCAATAAACTGTTTTTCTCTGAACTCCGACTGGTGGTCTCTATTGGCAGCTAGTCTCTCACACCTATGGGAATGCACTAGGTTTGCATCTGACTGGTCAGTCAGCCATTCAACCAGTAAATGTTACTGAGCACCTTCCACCAACGCCGTTCCTGGGATGGAGCTGTGACTATGAATTCCATGGCTTTTACAGTCCACTGGGGATAATGAGCCTTAAGTAGATATTTACCAGTGTAGTGAGTGAAAGAGGAGAAAACACAGGGTCTTAAGGGTGTATATACATGGGAGCAAGGCTAAAGATCTCACAACTCTCTTTTCATATTTGACTCAAGCCTTCACATCAAGTCTGAACTAGCGTTGTTTCTTTCTGAGAAGGATACAGACCTTTGCAGGCAGTGTGTTGGGAGAGCCTATGCATTGATAATTTATCTTTACACATGGCCTTCCGAGACAGTACGGTGATGGCCCTTTGGTCAAAGAAGGAACTGAGGTTGAAAAACTTTTTTATATAAATTTTTACAGAAGTTTGTTGCTTTCTGTCAAAGCTAAACGTGAATCAGCCATCAGTTCAGTTCAGTTCAGTCGCTCAGTCGTGTCCAACTCTTTGTGACTCTATGAACCGCAGCATGCCAGGCCTCCCTGTCCATCACCAACTCCCGGATTCACCCAAACTCATGTCCATCTAGTCGGTGATGCTATCCAACCATCTCATCCTCTGTCATCCCCTTCTCCTCCTGCCCTCAATCTTTCCCAGCACTAGGGTCTTACAAATGAGTCAGCTCTTCGCATCAGGTGGCCAAAGTATTGAAATTTCAGCTTCAGCATCAGTCCTTCCAATGAACATCCAGGACTGATCTCCTTTAGGATGGGTTGGTTGGATCTCCTTGCAGTCTGAGAGACTCTAAAGAGTCTTCTCCAACACCACAGTTCAAAAGCAGCAATTCTTTGTTGCTCAGCTTTCTTTAGAGTCCAACTCTCACATCCATACATGACCAGTGGAAAAACCATAGCCTTGAATAGACGCACCTTTGTTGGCAAAGTAATGTCTCTGCTTTTCAATATGCTAACTAGGTTGGTCATAACTGTTCTTCCAAGGAGTAAGCGTCTTTTGATTTCATAGCTGCAATCACCATCTGCAGTGATTTTGGAGCCCCCCAAAATAAAGTCTGACACTGTTTCCACTGTTTCCCCATGTATTTGCCATGAAGTGATGGGACTGGATGCCATGATATTCGTTTTCTGAATGTTGAGCTTTGAGCCAACTTTTTCACTCTCTTCTTTCACTTTCATCAAGAGGCTCTTTACTTCTTCACTTTCTGCCATACGGGTGGTGTCATCTGCATATCTGAGGTGATTGATATTTCTCCCAGCAATTATGATCCCAGCTTGTGCTTCCTCCAGCCCAGCGTTTCTCATGATGTACTCTGCATATAAGTTAAATAAGCAGGGTGACAATATACAGCCTTGATGTACTCTTTTTCCTATTTGGAACCAGTCTGTTGTTCCATGTCCAGTTCTAACTGTTGCTTCCTGACCATATACAGGTTTCTCAAGAGGCAGGTCAGGTGGTCTGGTATTCCCATTTCTTTTGGAGTTTTCCACAGTTTATTGTGATCCACACAGTCAAAGGCTTTGGCATAGTCAAGAAAGCAGAAATAGATGTTTTTCTGGAACTCTCTTGCTTTTTCCATGATCCAGCGGATGTTGGCAATTTGATCTCTGGTTTCTCTCCCTTTTCTAAAACAAGCTTGAACATCTGGAAGTTCACAGTTCATGTATTACTGAAGTCTGGCTTGGAGAATTTTGAGTATTACTTTACTAGCATGTGAGATGAGTGCAATTGTGCGGTAGTTTGAACATTCTTTGGCATTGCCTTTCTTTGGGATTGGAATGAAAACTGACCTTTTCCAGTCCTGTGGCCACTGCTGAGTTTTCCAAATTTGCTGGCATATTGAGTGCAGCACTTTCACAGCATCATCTTTCAGGATTTGAAACAGCTCAACTGGAATTCCATCACCTCCACTAGCTTTGTTTGTAGTGATGCTTTCTAAGGCCCACTTGACTTCACATTCCAGGATGTCTGGCTCTAGATGAGTGATCACACCATCATGATTATCTGGATTATGAAGATCTTTTTGTACAATTCTTCTGTGTATTCTTGCCACCTATTCTTAATATCCTTTGCTTCTGTTAGGTCCATACCATTAGTGTCCTTTATTGTGCCCATCTTTGCATGAAATGTTCCGTTGGTATCTCTAATTTTCTTAAAGAGATCTCTAGTCTTTCCCATTCTATTGTTTTCCTCTATTTCTTTGCATTGATCACTGAGGAAGTCTTTCTTATCTCCCCTTGCTATTCTTTGGAACTCTGCATTCAAATGGGTATATCTTTCCTTTTCTCCTTTGCTTTTCTCTTCTGTTCTTCTCACAGCTATTTCTAAGGCCTCCTCAGACAGCCATTTTGCTTTTCTGCGTTTCTTTTTCTTGGGGATGGTCTTGATTCCTGTCTCCTGTACAATGTCATGAACCTCCATCTGTAGTTGATCAGGCACTCTGTCTATCAGATCTAGTCCCTTAAATCTATTTCTCACTTCCACTGTATAATCATAAGGGATTTGATTTAGGTCATACCTGAATGGTCTAGTGGTTTTCTCCACTTTCTTCAATTTCAGTCTGAATTTGGCAATAAGGATTCATGATCTGAGCCACAGTCAGTTCCCAGTCTTGTTGTTGCTGACTGTATAGAGCTTCTCCATCTTTGGCTACAAAGAATACGATTTTGGTTCACCATCTGGTGATGTTCATGTGTAGAGTCTTTTCTTGTGTTGCTGGAAGAGCGTGTTTGCTATGACCAGTGCGTTCTCTTGGCAGAATTCTATTAGCTTTGCCCTGCTTTATTCTGTACTCCAAGGCCAAATTTGCCTGTTATTCCAGGTGTTTCTTGACTTCCCTACTTTTGCACTCCAGTCCCCTATAATGAAAAGGACATCTTTTTTTGGTCTTAGTTCTAGAAGGTTGTAGGTCTTCATAGAACTGTTCAACTTCAGCTTCTTCAGCATTACTTGTTGGGGCATAGACTTGGATTACTGTGATATTGAATGGTTTGCCTTGGAAACGAACAGAGATCATTCTGTCGTTTTTGAGACTGCATTCAAGTATTGCATTTCAAACTCTTTTGTTGAGTATGATGGCTACTCCATTTCTTCTAAGAGATTCCTGCCCACAGTAGTAGATATAATGGTCATCTGAGTTAAATTCACCCATTCCAGTCCATCTTAGTTCACTGATTCCTAGAATGTCGATGTTCACTCTTGTCATCTCCTGTTTGACCACTTCGAATTTGCCTTGATTCATGGACCTGACATTCCAAGTTCCTATGCAATATTGCTCTTTACAGCATTGAACCCTGCTTTCATCACCAGTCCCATCCACAACTGGGTGTTGTTTGTGCTTTGGCTCCATCCCTTCATTCTTTCTGGAGTTATTTCTCCACTGATCTCCAGAAGCATGTTGGGCACCTACCCACCTGGGGAGTTCCTCTTTCAGTGTCCTATCTTTTGCCTTTTCATACTGTTCATAGGGTTCTCAAGGCAAGAATACTGAAGTGGTTTGCCATTCCCTTCACCAGTGGACCACATTCTGTCAGACCTCTCCACCATGACCCGCCTGTCTTGGGTGGCCCCACATGGCATGGCTTAGTTTCACTGAGTTAGAGAAGGCTGTGGTCCATGTGATCAGATTGGCTAGTTGGCCATGATTGTGGTTTCAGTCTGTCTGCCCTCTGATCCCCTCTCTCAGCGCCTACCATCTTACTTGGGTTTCTCTTACCTTGGATGTGGGGTGTCTCTTCACGGCTGCTCCAGCAAACCACAGCTGCTGCTCCTTACCTCTGATGCGGGGTATCTACTCTCGACCACCGCCCTTGCCCTCAGGCGCTGGGTAACTCCTCCTGGCCTTGGCCTTGCTCGTGGGCCGTCACAGCCACCGAAGGTATACATATATCCCCCTCTCTTGACTCTCCCTCCAATCTGCCTCCCCAGCTCACCCCTCTAGGTTGATACGGAGTCCTTGTTTGAGTGTCCTGAGCCATACAGCAAATTCCCCGTTGGCTATCTATTTCACAGACAGTGATGTAAGTTTCCATGTTATTCTCATACATGAGGTTGAGAAACTTCAAATGTTTTGTTTCAAGTCAAGCACACATGATGACGGTGCAGAAAGAGTCAGTGTTGTGAAAGTGGGAAAAAGAGGCCGTTTCCCATGGCCAGGATGAGCGGTTAGAAGCAGGGAGAAGCAGGAATGCGCTGTTCAGGAACTGGAGATGATGAGAAGGGCCAACCTCAGGCAGGATGATGGGAGGTGAGCTCCGCCTTCTGAGGGTCCCCTCTGTGCAGCAGATTGAGCGCTTTGTCCCAAGGACCCCGTTTGGAGTGAGGTCCTCTTGCCCACCCCCCAGCACCTCTGCCCTGCACCTCCTTCCTCCACTTTCACTCCCACGAGAATGGCCCCAACCCAAAAAAATGTTATCTAGGGTCAAGAATTAGGGAATGCAGGATGATGAGGCATTGACACTTTCCCAGAGTCAGCCTTGGTTTTAGGTAACTTTTTGAAAAATTATTCTTCAGAAAAAAATTTTCCCCAAGTTTATTGAGATATAGTTGACAATTAAAAATTGGTTATATTTGAGGTGTACAACTTGAGTTTTGACATATATATATATATGTATAATAAATATTTTGGCCACCTGATGTGAACAGCTGACTCATTGGAAAAGACCCTGGTGCTGGGAAAGATTAATGGCAGAAGGAGAAGAGGGTGACAGAGGATGAGATGGTTGGATGGCGTCACTGACTTAATGGACATGAACGTGGGCAGACTCTGGGAGATCGTGAGGGACAGGGAGGCCTGGCATGCTGCAGTCTCCATAGGGTTGCAAAGAGTCCAACACGACTTGAAGACTAGGCAACAACGACATATGTTAATAAAATATTCACCACACTCAAGCTAATGAACCATCCATCACCTCACAGAGTCACCATTGTATGGTGGTTAAGAGGCTAAAGTGTCAGGAAGATCCCCTGGAGAAGGAAATGGCAACCCACTCCAGTATTCTTGCCTGGAGAATCCCATGGACGGAGGAGCCTGGTGGGCTACAGTCCATGGGGTCGCAAAGAGTCGGAAACGACTGAATGACTTAACTAACTAATGCGTGGTGAGAATACTTCAGAACTTCTCTCTCACAAGATTTGAAGTATTACTAGTACAGTACTCTTGCCTGGGAAATCCCATGGATGGAGGAGCCTTGTAGGCTGCAGTCCATGGGGTCTCTAAGAGTCGGACACGGCCAAGCGACTTCCCTTTCACTTTTCACTTGCATGCATTGGAGAAGGAAATGGCAACCCACTCCAGTGTTCTTGCCTGGAGAATCCCAGGGACGGGGGGAGCCTGGTTGGCTGCCGTCTATGGGGTTGCACAGAGTCAACACGACTGAAGCGACCTAGTAGCAGCCACCTCAGCAGCACAGCATTTGGCTTCATGGTGACTCAGATGGTAAAGAATCTGCCTGCAATGCAATGCATAAGAGCTGGGTGCGATCCCTGGGTTGGGAAGATCCCCTGGAGATGGAAATGGAAACCCACTCCATGATTCTCGCCTGGAGAATCCCATGGACAGAGGACCCTGGCAGGACACGGTCCATGGGGTCGCAGAGTCAGGCACAACTGAGTGACTAACGCTTCCACTTTTCAGTATAGTATTAACTATTGTCATGTTGTACATTAGATCTGGGGCACTTAGTTATCTTCTGTAATTGGAATGCTGGACGGTAGTCTTTTCTCCCCCAATTTTTTCTAACGTGGCAAAGTGCACATAATGTGAAAGTTGCCACTGCAACCATTTTGGAATGCACTTTTAGTTCAGTGATATTAAGTGCAGAAGCGTGCTCCCATCACTGCCATCCATTTCCCATCCCTCTCTGCATCTTGTGAAACTGAAACTCTTTACCTCTGAAAAACTCTTGAGGGCAGTTTTGAACAGGAAATACAGGACTTGTAACCAACCTGTGAAGGTTTGTCTGTGCTTTCAAAAGAAACGAACATTATACAAGAAGCAACAGTCTTGCCTTTCCCACTGTCTTTCCCAGAACCACTTCGAAGTTTCTGCTTTTTGTTTTTCCTTCACAATTATTCTTGACTGGTGACATTTATTCCCTCTTGGTGACATTTGCTGAATATCCACAATGAACAGTCCTTGGTGCTTTTAAGATCATAATTATCCCCAGGAAATATACGGGACAGAAGATGTTAGTGGCATTTTTATTTTCCAACAATACATGGTGCAGCCTTGTAGAAATGATAAAATAAATAAATGAGAAGGGTCAGGATCCCCGCTGGGCAATTCTTATTTTACAAAGAGAAGAGGCTAAAATCCTGCGTATTTGAATAGCTCTCCCCAGAAGGTTCACTCCCTCTGAGGTTTAGTTAAGATGATCCTGAATAGTATTTTGGAGTTAATGGGGCAGAACCTTCTTTTTTGTTAGTTTTTTGCCATTCAAATCCTTTGCCCTTTTTAAAATTGGGTTTTTGTCTTCTTGTGGTTACACTGTAAGAGTTTTCGGTGTATTCTGGAGACCTCACCCTTCTCCGACTTGCAAACATTTTCTCACTCCTTCTGTGGGTTGCTTTTTCACTTATTTATTCTGAGACGCTTGAGGCCCCTCCAGGATCACGGAAGTCATGATACTCTATCGTCTCACTGTCAGGATTTGCCTCTGGAACAAACGACTGAAAGGCAGTGGATCTGGGGAAGCGCATATAGAATGTTGTGGGTGTCTGGCTGTGGCAGTACCTTCCTAGAATCACAGGGAATTATCATTGGATTTGGATTCCCACTTAGGTTTAAAACTGGCTCCTTATAATTCAAATATAATTTTAAGAAGGGAGAAAATAGACCTTCTAGCCTCCAGAAAAAAAACCAGAAGAGTCACTTTGGGAAACAATTTGTATATTTGAAACTGCAGCAGTTGAGTTATTGGCATAGTATGTAAACACATATGCTGCTGCTGCTGCTGCTAAGTCGCTTCAGTCATGTCCAACTCTGTGTGACCCCATAGACGGCAGCCCAGCAGGCTCCCGCGCCCCCTGGGATCCTCCAGGCAAGAACACTGGAGTGGGGTGCCATTTCCTTCTCCAATGCATGACAGTGAAAAGTGAAAGGGAAGTCGCTCAGTCGTGTCCAACTCTGTGCAACCCCATAGACAGCAGCCCACCAGGCTCCCCCGTCCCTGGGATCCTCCAGGCAAGAACACTGGAGTGGGTTGCCATTTCCTTCTCCAATGCATGAAAGTGAAAGTGAAAGGGAAGTCTCTCAGTCGTGTCCGACTCTTCAGGACCCCATGGACTGCAGCCTACCAGGCTCCTCCGTCCATGGGATTTTCCAGGTAAGAGTACTGGAGTGGGGTGCCATTGCCTTCTCCAATAAACACATATACTATGTGTTTAACTCTAGGGAATAGGGAGGAATAGAGAGGGACCCCACCTGAATCCAACAATTCCAATGTTAATTTATCTGGAAACCCCCTCACAGACACATCGAGAAATAATGTTTAATCTGGGCGCCTTGTGGACAGTCATGTTGACATTAAAATTAATCATCGCATAGACCTGCCTGTCACGCTTGTCACGATCGCTATCACCAGCATCACCTCCATCATCTCCATTGCTCTGCCTGACACCATCACCATCGTCATCACCATCATTATCATTATTGATGCTTAACTTTCTGTCCTTTTTCTAGACTTTAAAACTGCTGAAGAGGATATTATACTATTTTACAGATGTGAAGGAGAGAAGCAGATCTATGTGAGCAGGGAATAGAAAATGACCTGTTATAAATTTTTACCTTTCTTGACAACCCTAATTCTTTGTTTAAACTAACATCTTCTTCATTCTTTTGGAGTCTTCGGTACTTCAGTGAATGATAATGTGCTTGAATTTCCATAAGCACATTTAGACATTATACCTTTGAGGCTCAGACAATAATTTTATATGCTGATAGCTATAATCAAAGCATGGGGATTACTTAAGCTAACAAGTGATGATCCATCACAACAGAAATGCAAACAGAACTTTAATTCATCATTTTGCTAATGGTTCTTCCCTGGTACATTCATCAGCCTCCACTTCATCCTCTGCCCTAATAAATACGCTGTATTGTTTTATGACCTCTCTTCTGAGTGTTAATATAAGAAGAGAGTTATTACAGTCTCTATTACTCAGAGAGATATGATGGAGGAAGGACTTGCTGGAGATTGCATTTTCCCATCAGTGTGTAAGTCTTCCAACTGGATTAATGCCAGTTCTCCCATTCTCAGACTAAATCTCTTCCTCTGGCACTCTCGATTTCCTTCTATTTTCAGAATGAACCCCATGTTCATATGGTTACGCCCTGAATTGGCAAACCAGTATTCTCTTCCTAAAGAGTATCCTTGATGTCAACACAAGGGAAATATAAAACAAAATGGCAAACAAGATCCCACTCTGTAGCCAAGATGGAAACTAAAACCGTGAACTTAGTCTGCATAGTAATCACATAATGATAGATATTTTTTAAGAGTGACATTTACCCTAAAGCATAGTGAATTTAGGCTAAGATATGATTTGACGTGTTGATTTTTCTTTCCCTGACATTTGATATTGTTGTACCTGCGACTGTATTAGTCAGCTCAGGCTGCCATAACAAAGTGCCCAGATCAGGTGGCTTAGACCATGGATATTTATTGTCTTATAGTTCTGGAGCCTGGAAGTCTGAGATTAAAGCGTTGGCAGGGTTGGTTCTGCTTCCCTCCAGCAGTTTTAAAAGTCCAGAAAGAAGGACAGAAAATTAAGCATAGATGACGGTGGTGATGGTGATGATGGTGATGATGTTGGTGTTGATGGTGATGCTGGTGATGGTGGTGGTGATGGTGACGCTGGTGATGGTGGTGTTGATGGTGACGATGGTGATGGTGGTGGTGATGGTGACGCTGGTGATGGTGGTGATGGTGACGCTGGTGATGGTGGTGTTGATGGTGACGCTGGTGATGGTGGTGTTGATGATGACGCTGGTGATGGTGGTGTTGATGGTGACGCTAGTGATGGTGGTGGTGGTGGTGACGCTGATGATGGTGGTGGTGGTGGTGACGCTGGTGATGATGGTGGTGATGGTGACGCTGGTGATGGTGGTGGTGATGGTGACGCTGGTGATGGTGGTGTTGATGGTGACGCTGGTGATGGTGGTGGTGATGGTGACGCTGGTGATGGTGGTGGTGATGGTGACGCTGGTGATGGTGGTGTTGATGGTGACGCTGGTGATGGTGACGCTGGTGATGGTGGTGGTGGTGGTGATGCTGGTGATGGTGGTGTTGATGGTGATGGTCTTGGCAGCACTGGTTTTCCTTGGCCTCTATGTTGCCATCTTCACATGGTTCTTCCTTTACACTTATCTGTGTGCTACTCAAGGCCCATGTATTTTCCTCATTTTAAATTAATTAATTCTTTAACGACTTTTTTCCCTCAGTGCAGTCACATTCTGAGATGCAAGGGATTAGGACTTCACTATATGAATTTTGAAGGGGATGCAACTCATCCCAGAAAATCACAAAGTTTGGGGAAATTTAAAACAAAATTATTTTATTACCTCTGGAGAAGGAAATGGCAACCCACTCCAGTATTCTTGCCTGGAGAATCCCATGGATGGAGGAGCCTGGTGGGCTACAGTCCACGGGGTCATAAAGAGTTGGACACAACTGAGTGACTTCACTTCACTTTATATATGTTAGTTGTGTATTAAAATATAATCGTGCTGTGTTTTTTATAAAAGAGATTGATCTTAGCCAGGTTGCTACTAGTCCACGAAATAAAGAATCCTTGAGTGAAGGCACCACAACTCGGCTCCACATCTGGGGTGGTATGGGGGCAGGCAGGGAGGGCTGTTGTCACTTGACATCTCAGCACCTGTCTAGCACATAGTAGGTGCTTACCACACGTCTGCTAAACTGACCTTATTGAACTGTGCTTCTGTTTACCCAGTAGTGATGGGTGAAAGGGCTTCCCAGGTGAGGCTAGTTGTAAAGAATCTGCCTCCCAATGCAGGAGATGTAAGAGACGCAGGTTTGATCCCATCAGGAAGATCCCCTGGAGGAGGGCATGGCAACTCATTCCCAACTCATTCCTCATTCCCCCAGTCCTGGAGAATCCCATGGACTGAGAAGCGTGGTGGGCTACAGTCCATGGGGTCACACAGAATTGGATATGACTGAAGTGACTTAGCAGGCACACATAATGGGTGCAAGGAGAACTGATCAGTTGGTGGTAGAAGTAGATGCTGAGGAGAGTCTTAGACTAAATGCAGGGGTTGTCTTTTCTCTGTCCCTACCCCTTCTCCTTTCCACCACAAACTGTTTTTATGAGGACTAAGTAGGGTAATTGCAAGCAGAGGCAATAACACAACCCGAATCACGCAGGAGCCCTACCACGTGACAACCTCGTTTGCCCCTTTGAGCTGTACTCTTGCAAATGTGACCTCTTACAAACTAAGGGTGGCGATAGAGGGCTCAGCTCATGGAATCCTAGATTTCTGGTTCTCAAGATGGGGGCGGAAGCAGCTGGACACATTCCCAGCGTGTGTGTCTGCATACCAAGTCCAACTGGTTGCCACAGCACAGCCTCAGGAAAGCGATGAGAAGGAGAAAGGCCAGGGTTCAAACTGAGTCACTTGAGTTTTGCTTTGAGCCTGAACTTTAAATATTCTGATTCTTTTGTTGAATTTGAAATATTCTGATTCTTCTAGCTTGGGGCCAAGGTGGAGTGACTCTCAACTGGAGGAGGTGAAAAAAACTTCACAGAATGATTGAAAAACAATGCATCCATTTACCACCAGGTTGCCCTCCCCTCCCTGAGGCAGACAGTCAAGCAGTAACCGGTGCTTCTGGAAAGATTTCTCCCCCATCTTTTTAAGGACATGACAAATACTATTTAACAAAGAAAAAGAAAAAGGAACTGGTGTCCTTACTACAAAATACAACACTATAGATCACCGGAACCGAAGGCTCCACATCTTATAAACTCAGCACTCTGCCTTACTCAGCACTGAGTTATTGTGTTTTCTTGCAGAAAGCATCAACTCTGAACGTATTCATGATTCATGCCTGCCTCGGCAGAACATAATGTATACTAATCACACAGAACCAGGCTACAAGAGCACTTGAAATGCATTTGTCCAGTTAATAGTTTGACTTAATCTGATATTTCATCGGGTCACCGACCTTTTCATTGTAGGTAATGCACAGAGGAAAATGTATGGCTGATGCGCTGGTGAATCAACAGAGGGCTTCCTGGTTACTTAGCAACCTGCTCTGTAAGCTTTCCCTCCGCATCATTCTGCCAAGACTTCTGCCTCTCTCAGCTGATGAACTTAAGTGTGGCTCTGGGAGCCTGTGACTGTGTATGTTTGGGGGAGGGAGACACCACAAGCGCAGAGTAGCTCGTTTATGCCGCTTTTTATAGGCATTAGGCAATAAGCTCCCATCATAAACAACCACACCAGAGTTAATACTCAATAAACAGTATGGTTTATAAGCAATTAGGGACCCAAATCTCAAAATCAGACAGTTCAGCAGAATGAGAGCATCTACCCTAACAATGCTTAGTAAGATATGTGGCTTGTTAAATGTGCCATCATTCTCCTTTAAAAAGCAATTAACAGTTGGGTGTATTTGGGTCTGCCAAGCACAGAGTTTCTTAATCAAATGTGCACACCATCAAAGAGCCACTTCTCAGCTTTACAGAACCGACCGCCGCTTAGCCAGAAAGCAAGGTCTGAAACGGAAGGATTGATGTCCTCTCCTGTTTGTTTATCTACCTGAGAATCCATTGAAGGCATCAGAATGAGTCAGATCCACGTATTTTGTTAGCCAGCTACTTTATTTTGCCAGTCTCTCTGTATTTCTTAGTAACTGCAGGTTAAAAAAAAAAACAAAAACAAAAAACAGCACTTGTTTTCCAGCTCCCTTAAATTGCGGTAGGTGATTGGAGAGACAATATGCATTTGCTTTGTTTTGCCTTTTATGACAAGAAACGCAAGTGAGTGCTCCTCATTCTCTGCAGCTACTGGGGTTGTTTTTGGGGGTATTTTGAGATAGTTTACAGTAAGAGGCAAAGCTCAGCTATAGATTTCCTTGACCCACTATTGCTGAAGCTAATGAAGCATATTTTTAAATGCACTTTGAAATGTTGTGAACTTTCAATACCAGGGAGAGATTCGAAGACACTGGGAGGAGACGGATATGCTTCCTTGCTGGGACCCCCCATCCAAGATGGGTTTATAATCATCTCCTGTTAAACCACCACGAAATGAGTACATCATTGATCAGTACTCCTGGCCTTCGAAAACCACTTATTGACTTTTTCATCCAAAACATCAATAATATTTGAAAATTAAGGGGACTTCTGTGGCGATCCAGTGGTTTGAACTCTGTGTTTCTATTGCAGGGGGCACAGGTTCAGTCCCTGCTTGGGGAACTAAGATCCCACATGCTGAGCAGCATGGCCACAAAAATAAAATAAAAAGAATAACAATGTCCCATAGCTTAAAAAAAAATTAAGGATGGAGGGAAACGTATGAGAGAGGAAGAAAGGTGTAGTGTGTACTTAGATTGTTGGCCACATCAAATTATCACCAATTATGAGACTTGATTCACCTGTGGCCTGTTCTCAGCAGCGTCAGCCACTTCTGACTGTTGCTGTAAGAGAGTCTCTGCTGGAATTCTGGTTTTAGGACCTGACTCCTTTCTATCCAGCTGAAGATGAGGGCAGTAAAACATGAAACCTGTTCATACTTGTCAACTGCTCCGATTTCACCTATAAAATGACCACACTGAGTACATCATCATTGCTGTTTTCTCTCTGGCGATCTAGGACTTAAGCAAATCACTAAGCTCTGCAAAATTTTCATAAGGTATACAAAGGTTTAGGGAAGAGAAATAAGTATCAGGAAAAGCAATAAATAAGAGGATAAAAGAGATCTAGGGACTTGTTTGACAGAACAGTGTAAATATACAGACTGAAAAGCAAACTCAGAATGAAGCAAATTTCAGAAAAACTTTTAAGCAAAGCTTTCAGTTCAGTTTAGTTCAGTTGCTCAGTCGTGTTTGACTTTTTGCGACTCCATGAATCGCAGCACGCCAGGCCTCCCTGTTCATCACCAACTCCCGGAGTTCACTCAGGCTCACGACCATGGAGTCGGTGATGCCATCCAGCCATCTCATCCTCAGTCGACCCCTTCTCCTCCTGCCCCCAATCCCTCCCAGCATCAGAGTCTTTTCCAATGAGTCAACTCTTTGCATGAGGTGGCCAAAGTACTAGAGTTTCAGCTTTAGCGTCATTCCTTCCAAAGAAATCCCAGGGCTGAGCTCCTTCAGAATGGACTGGTTGGATCTCCTTGCAGTCCAAGGGACTCTCAAGAGTCTTCTCCAACACCACAGTTCAGAAACATCAACTCTTCGGTGCTCAGCTTTCTTCACAGTCCAACTCTCACATCCATACATGACCACTGGAAAAACCATAGCCTTGACTAGACGCACCTTTGTTGGCAAAGTAATGTCTCTGCTTTTCAATATGCTATCTACATTGGTCATAACTTTCTTTCCAAGGAGTAAGCATCTTTTAATTTCATGGCTGCAGTCACCATCTGCAGTGATTTTGGAGCCCAAAAAATAAAGTCTGACACTGTTTCCACTGTTTCCCCAACTATTTGCCATGAAGTGATGGGACTGGATGCCATGATCTTCGTTTTCTGAATGTTGAGCTTTAGGCCAACTTTTTCACTCTCCTCCTTCACTTTCATCAAGAGGGTTTTTAGCTCCTCTTCACTTTCTGCCATAAGGGTGGTGTTATCTGCATATCTGAGGTTATTGATATTTCTTCCGGCAATCTTGATTCCAGCTTGTGTTTCTTCCAGTCCAGTGTTTCTCATGATGTACTCTGCATAGAAGTTAAATAAGCAAGGTGACAATATACAGCCTTGATGTGCTCCTTTTTCTATTTGGAACCAGTCTGTTGTTCCATGTGCAGTTCTAACTGTTGCTCCCTGACCTGCATACAGATTTCTCTCAAGAGGCAGGTCAAGTGATCTGGTATTCCCATCTCTTTCAGAATTTTCCACAGTTTATTGTGATCCACACAGTCAAAGGCTTTGACACAGTCAGTAAAGCAGAAATCGATGTTTTTCTGGAACTCTCTTGCTTTTTCCATGATCCAGTGGGTGCTGGCAATTTGATCTCTGGTTCCTCTGCCTTTTCTAAAACCAGCTTGAGTATCAGGGAGTTCTCTGTTCATGTATTGCTGAAGCCTGGCTTGGAGACCCTACATTAAATCTCATAGCCAGAATGAAGGATAAATAAATTCTCCTTAACCAAGTACAGGTTGGGGGAATTCTGTGTGCCTCCAGCTGGGGATATTTAAGAGGCCACTATGCCAACATGACATCAGTCTCCACTGGGAGAAGCACAAATAGTCCCCAAGTCCAGGAGTGTGTATATATGTGTGTTTTCTTCATTTCACCCACATTTTCTGTGTTTTTTTTTTTTAACTCGCATTAAAATTTTTTATTCATGTATTTATTTTTGGCCGTGCCGGGTCATTGTTGTTGCACGTGGACTTTCTCTAGTTGCATCGAGCAGGGCTGTTCTTTGCTGTGGTGCGTGGGCTTACTGCAGTGGCCTCTCTCATCGCAGAGCACAGGCTCTAGAGTATAGGTTCAGAACAGCAGCACACTGGCTTAGTTGCCCCATGGCATATGGAATCTTCCCGGACCAGGGATCCAACCCATGTCGCCTGCATTGGCAGGTGGATTCGTAACGACTGGACTGCAGGGAAGTCCTCACCTTTGTCTGTTACAGGTTCCAGGTCCCAGACCTTGTTCTTTGGGGTGGCTCTAGTGGTCTTGCCTTCACTTCGCCCAACTCTTCTGCACCTGCTTCCTATTTCTGAACATGAAAGACGAGCACCAACCGTGAAGGAGTGTCCCCTTAGCATCCGGAGAGAAAATGCTTATAGAACCTTGAGGGTGTATTCAGCAATTCAGTATTTCCTCTCCCTTCAGCAGAGTTTAGAGGAACAGCTAGAGCCTGAAGAAATCCCTGGCACCCAGTGTGTAACATGGGCTGCCCCTTATCCATCCTTTTCACAGCTCCCTGTGAATGTGGCCGTTTATACAAAATCTCCCAGTTGAAAATGTGTTCCTCTGCCAGTGAGTTATGTCAGGGGAGCAGGGAGTTGCATTAAGTCCCATTTAGCCATTAGCTGTAACTAAGCAGTTTCTCCCAGTTTACAGAGCCGGCAGATTCTGAATGATTGTTATGAGGGGTAAAAAGAGATATCAGGAGCAGAGGTGGTTCTGCTTGATCAAGGAAGGACTGAGATTAAATGCGAAACACACAGAAGAAGCCAAGACTTGATGCTGGAGAGAGGGCAGCACCAAGGCAATGTGCCCACTGAACACGGCTCTCTAGGCTCTGTGTGCCGGCTAGCTCTCTGCTTCCAGAAAAGGCAGAGTGAAATCAGACAGCTCTATGTGCTCCCCTCCCTAATTTTCTATCCTTATAACTACTTTAGTCATAGCAGCTGCTGATAGCCAGACTGATCAAAGGGAGGAGCCCAGTAAACATTGACTGAGGCAGTGAGGAGGTCAGAACTTACCTCAAGTCAAGTCAAGTGAGGTGAAGTCGCTTAGTCATGTCTGACTCTTTGCGATCCCATGGACTATAGCCTACCAGGTTCCTCCGTCCATGGGATTTTCCAGGCAAGAGTACTGGAGTGGGTCGCCATTTCCTTCTCTAGGAGATCTTCTCGATCCAGGGGTTGAACCTGGGTCTCCCGCATTATGGGCAGATGCCTTACCACCTGAGCCACCAGGGAAGCTCCTGATATTCACTGAAACTTGAAGCTGATATTTTGAGGATGGTGTCAGATGCATCTTAAGTACGCTCTGCGGAAGTAACTGAAAATATTTCTCTGATGGGTAGGTTTCCTCAGCTTTGTTGTTTCCCATTTATACTCAGGACTTCTCAGGTGGTGCTAGTGGTAAAGAAACCCCCAGCTAATGCAGGAGACAAAAGGGACGCTGGTTCTGTCCCTGGGTTTAAGGAGGTAAAGGTAGGGAAGATGGCATTGTGACTTTTTATTTGGGGAAAGACAAAGAGACACACTATTGCCTGTCAGAAACACATCAGTCTTTTCATTCTAATGTTTTGCATTGAAAAAGGAATCATGGACCGGGAGTTCCCTCTTTTATGTGATGAACAGAGGGCCCATGGGAGAAGCAGGAGAGACTCGCTGGAGATGGATTCATGTCTGCGGCAAAGCTTTTCAGAGCTTGGGCTGCCCAAACCTGTTTTATTCTCACCAGCAGTGATGTTCATTGATTCACTGATTTTCCATCCGCTTTCTCCTGGTGGCTCAGAGGTTAAAGCGTCTGCCTCCAATGCAGGAGACCTGGGTTCGATCCCTGAGTCGGGAAGATCTCCTGGAGAAGGAAATGGTAACCCACTCCAGTATTCTTACCTGGAGAATCCTATGGACGGAGGAACTTGGTGGGCTACAGTCCACGGGGTCGCAAAGAGTCGGACACGACTGAGCGGCTTCCCTTCCCTTTTCTCTAAGGGTGGGCTCCCCAGGCGGCGCTAGTGGTAAAGAATCTGCCTGCCAATACAGGAGCTGCAGGAGCCACATGTTCAGTCTCTGGGTTGGGAAGATCCCCTGGAGAAGGAAGTGGCTCCTGACTCCAGTATTCTTGCCTGGAGAATCCCATGGACAGAGGAGCCTGGCTTGCTACAGTCCATGGGGTCGCAGAGTCAGACTGAAGTGACTATGTGTGCGTGCACCATTCATTAATGTATGATTTTAAATATTATCTTTTTACTTCTTCGTAAACATAAGCATGAATTTGTTATTTTCATAACAATTTTTTACTGGAGTATAGCTGCTTTACAATGTGCTAGTGTCTGCTCTTTTTTGGATTTCCTTCCCATTTAGATTACCGCAGAGCTTAGAGTAGAGTTCCCTGAGATATACAGTAGGCTCTCGTCAGTTGTCTATTTCATACAGAAGAGTCTGTATGTGTCAATCCCAGTCTCTCAATTCATCCCGCCCCCTTTCTCCCCTTGGTGTCCACACGTTTGTTCTCTACATCTGTGTCTCTCTGCTTTGCAAAAAAAAAAAATAACACCTCTCTCAGACTAGCGCCAGCCCTGCTTTCTTCATCTCCTCCTACCTTCTCAGGAGTGAAATATACATACATATACATATGTCAGATTTGGGTTATGTCAATCCATTACCTAAAGACATGGAAGGATTTTCACAAGTGAGTCAAGCAGCATAATTTGATTACATTTCCTATCTTACACCACTTTTTTGTTATTCTTGGAATTACTGCCTCATTTTTCCATTTGCTTAGTTTTTTTAACGTACTTATCACTAACTCTTTCCAGATGTTCTAACACATCTGGCAAATGCATACTAATCATCTTGCTAAGGGCTCCAACACAGCTCCAAACAGTCCATCAGCTCCAAACAGTCCATCAGCTCCATTCTCCATCCACCGCCTCCGCCCACCCCACTGGGAGTCTCCTCCAAGCTCTCCATCCTTCCGGTCCAGTCTGTTTCGAAGCCTGGCATAGAGCTGAATCCCTGGGACTTTCCCGTGCTGATGTCCTGGGGGTGCTGTTTCCTCCATCTTGCGCTTTCCTCTTTTCTTAGCTCAGTCCCTCACTGAGATGGACTACCTCCTTATTGAGAAATCACGTGGGACAGGCGTGTTCCCTGTAGCCACTTGCTGTTGACCGTTCCTGCCTGGCTGCGGGTGTCTGGGAGCAAAATGAGCGACGCAGGCTAGAGTCCTAAAGTTCAAGGTGAAAATTTCACCAAATGCTTCCATTTTCAGCCTGTCTAGTACTGCTGTCTGCTCTACTTACACTCCAAAGTCCAGGGCCTCTTCAGTGGAATTTATTCAGACTTTGACCCTCTTGACCCCTACTGAGGGGGAGAGGGGGAGGGGCGTCACCCGGCTGCAGGGTGGGGTCATCAATACTGGGGGGCATGTCCAAGGGTACCAAGTGCAGATTTGAAACAGGTCCTACTCTTTTCAGTGTTTGCTTAAACCTCATCTTCCCTGTTAGAGTTCTCCCTCTCAACAGTCCTGTAAAGAGAGGCATGTCCCTTCTCATAAACATCTTTCATTTAGAGGCACTTGACTGTCCCCCTGCCAAGTCCTGTACCACTCCTGTCTGCTCCGCATCTTGCAAAAAGTGCATTGCTGGTGACACTTGTTTTTCACCTCCTTTTCCTACGTGGGAAAGCTGTTGTCATTGCCTTCCTCCCATTTGAGTAGGGGTAGTTTGAGCAGAGGAAAGCACATGCAGTCAGTCTTGTATGTTCAACACACGCGATCAGTCTTGTGTGTTCAGACTTACTCTTCCAATACCCCTCGGAGAGGTGTGCATCAGAGATCATTGAACTGGTTTTGTTAGGCTGAAACTGTGGATAGGTAAATGGAGCAGTGAGAGTTCTTGTGAGCTAATTGATCAAGAGGAAAGAAAGGTATCACATCCTTTTAGGATAGTTTAATAAGACAGAGTATAGCTAGAGCCGCTGGGATGTGATGTCAGCTCTGCACCATCCACCCTGTAACTTGCCTGGAATTGCTGGAAAGTGGAGCTGCTTCTCTCTGCAGGGGGTTGAGGGATCCATTCAGGAGACCAGGCAGCAGGTCTGCAGAGTGTTTCTACGGAGGGCAGGGTGCCCATCTGCTCTGCCTTCTGCCCTCTTTTCCCAGGTACTTGCGATTTCTCCTGTATCACATCAGCCACTGGACGTGACTTGACCTGGATTTGCTCTTGTATCTTGGACCTAGTATCCTGCAAACGTTGTTTCATGTCGGCTCAGACCTGATTCAGTTTCCCCTTGATTTATGTAAAGCAGGATTTTCTGCCGTGATCTGTATGTAACACTTATAATCGTTGCTTTGCACTGGCAATGGCACCCTTTTCCTTCCTTCTTAGATGGGACGCTCACGGTTCTTTGCAATGACTGAAGACTGGATTAGATGAGCTAGCAGAAGCAGAGTTCTGAATCTGGGGCTTGATTATTGGCATCATTGCTACTAGGATCACAGCTTTGTCTGTTTCCCTCAGCCTCCTGTCCTCTGGTCAATACACTTGACCTTGAATGGATGTTCATTGCCTAAACTGGGATGTGACATGTACAGTGAAATGTGCAGATCTTAAGTATACAACACAATGAGTTTTGACTGATGCTTATACTCATGTGGCTGATACTCTGTCCAAGAATATTTCTTCACCTTTTTGATATTTTTACAGAGAAATGGTCCTGCTCCCCTCAACCGTGAGACTTGAGTCTAGACACTGAAGTGTTTCATACAGTAGGAAAAGCTGAACATAGAAAGGTCAAAGAGAGCTTGAAGATTTGCATTTGTGAATCTGCAATTTCGAGTACTTCGGGGAAGATGGGAGTCTCAAATATGTCTAGTTCTCCCTTCTAACGACTTAACACTGAAAGCTTGTCCCCAAGTCTCATCAGAGCAGTTACGTGTGCATTTTGGAAACAGGACTCCTAGAATCATGTATTAATGAGACTATAAAGGTGCAGCTACCCCCCGACAATATTCTGCATGTTGACGAGACTATATTTATTATTCTCATCTCCAATCTGGAGCCTCTGACATTTCACTGATCTGCGATTTTTGTTCTATCAGCAGGTGTTGTCACTTTACCTTAGAAACACCTCCCAGAATCCCTTGTTTATCCTCATCACCTTGTCCTTCATCACATCTCAGATGGGTGAGTGTAATAATTTCACTGTCCAGGCTCCTGTTTAACTGTGTACTTCTGCAGATCTAATTTTTTGAAATCACTGACATCCCACAAAAAAATCCCCAGATTTTTCCCTCAGTTTTTCACACTTCAGTAATTGTAATGCCAAACTTTTAGTTGCTCAGGATAAAAACTTTGAAGTCGTGTGCGAGTCCTCTATCTCTAGATATCCAACCTATCAAAAAATGCTGTCACCTCTTTTTATCAATGCAGTCAGAACCAGCAACTTCTCAGTTTCCTGCTAGCAGTCCGGTCCTCCCAGTACTCGCACGGCACCGCATCCTGCCTGGAGGCTCTCATCCCGTGTGTGCTCACTTGCTGTCTCCGCTCTGCTACAGCCTGAAGCAGCTGCAGTCCTTTGAAAACGTGCTGCTTTCAACCCTCCAGGGGCTCCGCATCTCACTCAAGAAGGAGCCAAGACCTTGCGATGGTCTCAGTCCACTGACCCTTCATGATTGTCTCCCACTCCAGCTCTGGCCACACCGTCCATCTCACTAACCCTCCTGTACAAAGGAGTCACCTGGCCGACAATTTTGCACCTTTGCAAAGTTCCTCAAAAATTAAAAATAGAATTACCACATGATCCAGCAAGCCCACTCTGGGAAATAGACAAAAGAATGGAAAACAGGATCTCAAAGCGATATTTGCACACCTGTTTGCAGTAGCGTTATTCACAATAGCTGAGAGGTAGAAATTGTGCACCATCTGTCCACTGACGCAGGAGTGGGCAAAGAAAATGTGATCTATACGGAGGACTATTATTTAGTCTGAAAAAAAGAAGGAAATCTTGTCACATGCAGCAACGAGGATGAAACTCAAGGATGTTATGTTAAATGAAATAAGCCACATTCCACTTACGTGCAGTGTCTAAAGCAGTCAGATTCACAAAGATAGAAAGTATGATGGTGGTTCCCAGGGGTCGTGAGGTGGGGAGATGTAGAGTTCTGGTTTCGTGAGATGAAAAATTCTGTATCTCTATTGTCCAAAAAGAGGCATATGGCTCACATACCGCAGTAGACACTTAAAAATGGTCAAGATGAAAAATTGTGCATTATATGCTTTGTAAAAACCCATGATCACAACAATTTTTGCTCTTTTTCTTCCCCAGTATTTAGCTAGCCTTTTAGTGTCCACTCCAGGGGCAGCTGTGTTTCTAGATCACTCCCACCTGCAATGTTCTTTCTCTTTGCTGAATTCTCATTATTTCCTGGGCATCCAATGCAGCACTTAATTTTACATCAACTGTTTCACATACACAGATGACTTTCCCTGGATTGACCTCAGTTCTACCAGAGCAGGCATCATGCCCTGTGCTTTTTGGAATCTGAGCAATGTATTTAGTAACTGGACAATGCGGTGGTTACATAAAAATCTTTGATGGATTGACTCAGTCAATGGTGATTATCCTCTAGGATATTCAGAGAGAGCAAATTTGCAATCATCCTTGATGCTACCTTGTAGCATTCTAGCCTGTGGTTAGCTGTATTTAATTTTTCATCAGTCCTTAATTTTAGTAGCAAGTTGTTATGGAAACAAAGCTTTGCTTTCCTCTCCTGTGCATCTGAGTTCCCTTTGTACTCGCTATTATTATTATTATTATTATTATTAATTCTTACAAATACTGGAACATTTCTGCACAAACATCCGTTTAGAAATAGACCACTTGAACTTTAGGTAACTTTTGATTTTAACAAAATTAACTGATGTTTTCCTTAACTCTCACTGCTCTTCCAGTTGACCATCCAATTTGGAACTGAAATCATGTCATTTCAGGAAAGTGGCACTGACATTTCCTGAACAAGACCTGTTAATAATTCATTACCAAGTACCCCAATGTCGTTGAATTGAAAAATCAGAACACTTAGTGATATATTCACAGCTAGCTCCTAGGTGGAATGAATCATTTATTGTTTTGTGCCATTTCAAGAGAAAGAGAAATGGCCCAAAGTCACAGTGTGGGTAGATGTATATTTAATATTTTTACTGCACATGCATTGAAAATCAATATTTATTTTAAAAAAAAGGATCAAGTAAGAGCTGATTGGTTGATACAAAGAAAAGGGGTTGCTTTGGGGAGACAAGGCAACCACAAAAGGCAAACTCTGTGTGCTTTGGAAGGCGGCTCATGACGGTCTCTTAAGCTTCATTATCCTCCTCACAGAGGTCCCTGCCTCCTTGCATGTTTTATCGGGCCCTCAGTTCAGTTCAGTTCAGTTGCTCAGTCATGTCCAACTCTTTGAGATCCCATGAACTGCAGCACGCAAGTCCTCCCTGTCCATCAGCAACTCCCGGAGTTCACTCAGATTCACGTCCATCGAGTCAGTGATGCCATCCAGCCATCTCATCCTCTGTCATCCCCTTCTCCTCCTGATCCCAATCCCTCCCAGCATCAGAGTCTTTTCCAATGAGTCGACTCTTCGCATGAGGTGGCCAAAGTACTGGAGTTTCAGCTTTAGCATCATTCCTTCCAAAGAAATCCCAGGGTTGATCTCCTTCAGAATGGACTGGTTGGATCTCCTTGCAGTCCAAGGGACTCTCAAGCCCTAACATTACCTAATGGAGAAGGCAATGGCACCCCACTCCAGTACTCTTGCCTAGAAAATCCCGTGGGTGGAGGAGCCTGGTGGGCTGCAGTCCATGGGGTCGCAAAGAGTCGGACATGACTGAGTGACTTCACTTTCACTTTCCACTTTCATGCCTTGGAGAAGGAAATGGCAACCCTCTCCAGTGTTCTTGCCTGGAGAATCCCAGGGATGGGGAAGCCTGGTGGGCTGCTGTCTATAGGGTCACGTAGAGTCGGACACGACTGAAGCGACTTAGCAGCAGCAGCAGCAGCAGCAGCAGCAGCAGCAACAACATTACCTAAAGGATAGAAACTTCACAACATAATTACCATCAGGTAAAGGTAGGAACCACTCCAGTGGCAATTCAGATGTCCCTTGAACACAAATGGAGAATATGTTTCAGTATTTGGATCTCATTTTCAATTTATAAACTAATTTTTGAATTTTTATGTCGTGTGAGGTGGGTTAGTATGCCTCATGTCAAGAGGAGTTTAGGGTTTTCATTGTGGTTTTGCTTGGCTCTAGGTTTTCAAACCTCTGGTTCTAACAGTGGACTCTAGGCATCATCACCATTATAGATAAGATCCTGATACATCCTAAAGAAGCCAGGATCCCAGACTCAGCAATAAAGACACCACAGAAGCAATGATGAACAACTAGCATAATAACTGAGAGACAGAACTTTCTAGGTAACTATTGGACAAGATGGCGCACTTATTCAAGAGAAACTTCTATTCATTGGGGTTGGGATTTAAGATAGTGAAAGCCTCCACTGGGGAGCTGTTCTCTGTGGCAGAAGCTGTGGCTGGACCACAGGAGGAGGATCCAGAGTTCCTCTGAGTATGAGTGTCCCACAGGTATTTTCTGGGAGAAAGCTCATTGGCACCCTCTGCATATCTATATTCCTTCTGTCAGCTTCATATTTCTTCTCGCTGAGACTTCAGCTTACCAGAAATGTCATGAGACCTACAAGATGAATGCTCAGAAAGGTTCCCAGAAGGAAAAGCAGAAAGCGTCCATCTCCAGCACACCCAGCGTTTAACAGTCACTGCGACTATGATGCTGGAGGAAACCAGCCCAAGATGCCCTGTCCCGTGGGCATCCCCCAGCTCTCCCCACCCTCCTTCCAAGACTAAGCCTCTGTCAAGGACCTACAGTTCTTTCCCTGCCCGAGTGATGCTACACTGACAGTGCCAAGTAAGCTTGAAGAAAGAAAAACAGTCTAAATCTGTGACCCCCACAAAGAGAGAGAGATAGATAGATAGATATCACTTCAGTTCAGTTCAGTTCAGTTGCTCAGTCGTGTCCGGCTCTTTGCAACCCCATGAATCACAGCACGCCAGGCCTCCCTGTCCATCACCAACTCCCAGAGTTCACTTAAACTATCTATCTATCTATATATATCTTAAAACTCTTTGTGTTGTGGATTAAGATGCTGCCAATCAGAATTTGTTCAGTTGCTCAGTCGTGTCCGACTCTCTGTGACCCCATGGACTGCGTGGGGTCCCTGTCCTTCAGCTCCCAGAGTTTGCTCAAACTCACGTCCACTGAGCCGGATATTCAGCCAGTCAGAGTAGGGTACTCAAGAAAGCAAGGTGGGTGTGGCTGGCGTTTGCTGGTCATAGCTGGCTTGTGGAATTCCAGAGGTGGCTTGAGCAGGTGGAGAGAACCCTTTCCACCTGGCTGAGACCCTGACCCTCTGGCTGATGGCTGGTGCTTCTTGGTCCAGTCATTTAGATCCTAGAGCTAGATCTCTGATTATAAGTGTGAATAATAATACCCAACTCATGGTGGGTGTGTATGTATGTTGTTTTTGAAATACCTTTTGAGTGGAAAGGGGAAGCTGGTAGAAACAGACAACCAAGGCTTCTGGTAGAAATATTGTATAGAGATGGGTAACTTTCAGCAAAATTTACTTCAGCACCTGAGAAATTGTCAACATTTCAAAAACATCCACCCTGCTAGACAAGGAGCTGCTGGTCATTTAATAATAAAATGGCTTCTTTAATTTCTTTTAAATCTATGAGACATCTGTGAGCTTTGGATTATTTTGCCTTGACCAGATTTGTGTGTGTTCAGTCACTCAGTTGTGTCCAAGTCCTTGAGGCATCATGGACCATAGCCTGCCAGGCTCCTCTGACCATGGGATTCCCCAGGCAAGAACATTGGAATGAGTTGTTTTTTTCCTACTCCAGGGAATCTTCCTGATCCAGGAATGGAACCCGAGTCTCTTGCATCTCCTGCATTGGCAGGTGGTTTCTTTACCATTAGTGCTATCTGGAAAGCCCTGACCGGCTTTCAGTTCAGTTCAGTTCAGTTCAGTTGCTCAGTCGTGTCCGACTATTTGCAACTCCATGAAGTGCAGCACGCCAGGTCTCCCTGTCCATCAACTCCCAGAGTCCACCCAAACCCATGTCCACTGAGTCAGTGATGTCATCCAACCATCTCATTCTCTGTCGTCCCCTTCTCCTCCTGCCCTCAATCTTTTCCAGCATCAGGGTCTTTTCCAGCGAGTCAGCTCTTTGCATCAGATGGCCAAAGTATTGGAGTTTCAGCTTCAATATCAGTCCTTCCAATGAATACCCAGCGCTGATCTCCTTTAGGATGGACTGTTTGGATCTCCTTGCAGTCCAAGGGACTCTCAAGAGACTTCTCCAACACCACAGTTCAAAAGCATCAATTCTGTGCTCAGCTTTCTTTATAGTCCTACTCTCACATCCATACATGACCACTGACTGGCTTTAATTATGGGAAAACATTTATTGTGATCTCATGTGTACCATAAAGAAGGCTGAACACCGAAGAATTGATGCTTTTGAACTGTGGTGTTGGAGAAGACTCTTGAGTGTTCCTTGGACTGCAAGGAGATCAAACCAGTCCATCCTAAAGGATATCTACCCTGAATATTCATTGGAGGGACTGATGCTGCAGCTGAAGCTCCAATACTTTGACCATCTGGTGCAAAGAGCTGACTCACTGGGAAAGACCCTGATGCTGGGAAAGATTGAGGGCAGGAGGAGAAGGGGGCAACAGAGGATAAGATGGTTGGATTGCATAACTGACCTGATGGATATAAGTTTGAGCAAACTCTGGATAGTGAAGGACAGGGAAGCCTGGGGTACTGTAGTCCATGGGGTCACAAAGAGTCGAACACAACTGAGTGACTGAACAACAGCATCAACAATAACATGTACACCAGGCTGACTGGGTTCTTAGCCCACGTTGCCTAAAGAGATGGAGTTTTTGCTCTCAAGGTGGCAGGTAAGAAAACGGACTTATAGTGTTCTAATATTCCATTCTCCCTACAAAAAAAAAAAAAAAAAAATCACATGATAAAAAACATTTGCCCAGGGTCTATTGTTTTATCTTTAATTTTATTTGTGATCCTTAAAAGTGAAAAAAATTTACTAACATCAAATTTCAAAAGTTTATAATACAGCTGGTAAAAGCAAACATATATAATAAGCTCCTTTCCTCACTTATTTGATTATGTTGCTGATTATTTCTCTGGAATAGAGACATCTTTTCTATCCTTAAGGACTTCTTCTTCTTAATTTGTTCTGAGAGATGTTTATTCTAGGGTGTCTTTTAAATCTAAAAGTGACTGAAGTAGCCCTCAAAATTCCAATACTTGAGGATTTTCATTGCTTCCATTTTCTAGTCTCATTGCTTCCATTTTCTAGTCGATGATGGAATTTGTGGGGTTTTTTGTTTTGGTTTTGGTTTTGGGTTTTTTGCAGTTACTACTTCTCTTCTCTGGTATTCTTTTCTTTTAAATTTATTTATTTTTTAATTGAAGGATAATTGCTTTACAGAATTGTGTTGTTTTCTCTCAAACTTAGCATGACTCAGCCATAGGTATACATATACCCCCTCCCTTTTGAGCCTCCCTCCCGTCTCCCTCCCCACCCCACCCCTCTAGGTTGAGGCAGAGCCCCTGTTTGCGTTTCCTGAGACATATAGCAAATTCCTGTTGGCTATCTATTTTACATACAGTAATATAAGTTTCCATGTTACTCTCAACATACATCTCACCCTCTCCTCCCCTCTCCCCATGTCCATAAGTCTATCCTCTACGTCTGTTTCTCCATTGCTGCCCTGCAAATAAACTCTTCAATACCGTTTTTCTAGATTCCGTATGTATGCATTAGAATACAATATTTAGCTTTCTCTGTCTGGCTTTACTTCACTCTGTCTAATAGGCTCTAGGTTCAGCCACCTCATTAGAACCGACTCAAATGCGTTCCTTTTTATGGCTGAGTAATATTCCATTGTGTATATGCACCACAACTTCTCTATCCATTCATCTCTTGATGGACATCTAGGGGGCTTCCATGTTCTCGCTACTGTAAATAATGCTGCAATGAACAGTGGGGTACATGTCTCTTTTTCAATTTTTATTTCCTCAGGGTATACGCCCAGGAGTGGGATTGCTGGGTCTTATGGTGGTTTTATTCCTGGTTTTTAAGGAATCTCCATACTGTCTTCCATAATGTCTGTATCAATTTACATTCCCACCAACAGTGCAGGAGCATTCCCTTTTCTCCACACCCTCTCCAGCATTTATTGTTTGTAGACTTTTTGATGAGGGCCATTCTGACTAGTGTGAGGTGGTATCTCATTGTAGCTTTGATTTGCATTTCTCTAATAATGAGCGATTTTGAGCATCTTTTCATGTGTTTGTTGGCCATCTGCATGTTTTCTTTGGAGAAATGTCTGTTTAGTCTTTTACCTATTTTTTGACTTTTTTTTTTCTGGTATCAAGTTGTATGAGCTGCTTGTATAGTTTGGAAATTAATCCTTTGTCAGTTATTTCATTTGCTATTATTTTCTCCCACTCCGAGGGATGTCTTTTCACCTTGCTTATAGTTTTCTCTGCTGTGAAAAAGCTTTTAAGTTTAACCAGGTCCCGCTTGCTTACTTTCGTTTTTATTTACATTACTCTAGGAAAAGGATCATAGAGGATCTTGCTTTGATTTATGTATTCAAGTGTTCTGCCTATGTTTTCCTCTAAGAGTTTTATAGCTTCTTGTCTTACATGTAGGTCTTTAACCCATTTTGAGTTTATCTTTGTGTATGGTGTTAGGAAGTGTTTTAATTTCATTCTTTTACATGTAGCTCTCCAGTTTTCCCAGCACCATTTATTGAAGAGGCTGTCTTTGCCCCACTGTATATTCTTGCCTCCTTTGTCAAAATTAAGGTACCCATAGGTGCATGGGTTTATTTCTGGGCTTTTTATCTTGTTCCATTGGTCTATATTTCTGCTTTAGTGCCAGTACCATACTATCTTGATGACTGTAGCTTTGTAGTATAATCTGAAGTCAGGAGGGTTGTATCCTCCATTCTTCTTTCTCAAGACTGCTTTGGCTATTTGGGGTCATTTGTGTTTCTATATGTATTGTGAAATTTTTTGTTCTAGTTCTGTGAAAAATGCCATTGGTAATTTGATAGGGATTGCACTGAATCTGTAGATTGTGTTTGGTAGTATAGTCAATACTGATATTGATTCTTCCTACCTAGAAATATCTCTCCATCTGTTTGTGTCATCTTTGATTTCTTTCATCAGTGTCTTATAATTTTCTGTGTGCAGTTCTTTTGTCTCCTTAGGTAAGTTTATTCCTAAATATTTTATTCTTTTTCTTGTAATGGTGAATGGGATTGATTCCTTAATTTCTCTCCCTTATTTTTCATTGTTAGTATATAGAAATGCAACTGATTTCTGTGTATTGGTTTTGTATCCTGCAACTTTGCTAAATTCACTGATTAGCTCTAGTAATTTTCTGATAGTATCTTTAGGGTTTTCTATGTATAGTATCATGTCACCTGCAAACAGTGAGAGCTTTACTTTGTCTCTGATCTGGATTCCTTTTATTTCTTTTTCTTCTCTGATTGCTATAGCTAGGACTTCCAAGACTAAGTTGAATAATAGCGGTGATAGTGAACACCCTTGTCTTGTTCCTGATCTTAAGGGGAATGCTTTCAGTTTTTCACCATTGAGAATAATGTTTATTTTAGGCTTACCATACATGGTTTTTACTATGTTGAGGTAGGTTCCTTCTATGCTCATTTTTTTGAAGTGCTTTCATTACAAATGGGTGCAGAATTTTGTCAAAGGTTTTTTCTGCATCTTTTGAGATTATCATATGGTTTTTATCTTTTAATTTGTTAATATGGTGTATCACATTGATTGATTTGCATATATTGAAGAAACCTTGGAATAAACCCAACTTGCTCATGGTGTATGAGCTCTTTGATGTGTTGCTGAATTCTGTTTGCTAAAATTTTGTTGAGGATTTTTGCATCTATGTCCATCAGTGAAATTGGCCTGTAGTTTTCCTTTTTTGTGTTGTTTGTCTGGTTTTGGTATCAGGGTGATGGTGGCCTCATAGAATGAGTTTGGAATTGTTCCTCCCTCTCCAATTTTTGAAAGAGTTTTAGAAGGATAGGCATTAGCTCTTCTCTAAATGTTTGATAGAATTCTCCTGTGAAGCCATCTGGTCCTGGGCTTTGTTTTTTGGGAGATTTTTGATCACAGTTTCAATTTCAGTGCTTGAAACTAGGTTGCTCATAATTTCTATTTCTTCCTGATTCAGTCTTGGAAGATTGAACTTTTCTAAGAATCTGGCCATTTCTTCCAGCTTATCCATTTTATTGCCATATAGTTGTTCATAGTAGTCTCTTATAATCCTTGTATATGTGCATTGTCTGTGGTAACCTTTTTTTTTCCATTTTTCATTTCTAATTTTGTTGATTTGATTCTTCTCTCTTTTTCTGGATGAGTCTGGCTAAAGGTATGTCAATTTTGTTTATCTTCTCAAAGAACCAGCTTTTAGTTTTATTAATCTTTACTATTGCTTCTATCATTTCTTTTGGCTTATTTCTGCTCTAATCTTTATAATATTTTTCCTTCTCCTAATTTTGGTGGGTTTCTTTCCTTCTTTTTCCAGTTGATTTAGGTGTGAAGTTAGGCTGTCATTTTGATGTTTTTCTTGTTTCTTGAGGTAGGACTGTATTGTTATAAACTTCTCTCTTGGAACTGCTTTTGCTGCATCCCAAAGGTTTTGAGTTGTCATGTTTTCATTGTCATTTGTTTCCAGAAAGTTTTTGATTTCCTTTTCAATTTCTTCAGTAACCTATTGGTTATTTAGAAATGTATTATTAAATCTCCATGTGTTTGTGTTCTTTACTTTTTTCTTCTAATTGATATCTAGTTTCATAGTGTTGTGGTTGGAGAAGATGCCTGATATTATTTCAATTTTATTAAATTTACTGAGGTTTGATTTGTGACTCAAGATGTGGTTTATCCTGAAGAATGTTATATGTGCACTTGAGAAGAAGGTGCATTCTTCTACATTTGGATGGAATGTCCTGAAGATATCAATGAGATCCCTCTCATCTAAAGTATCATTTAAGGCTTGTGTTTTTATTAGTTTTCTGTTTTGGTGATCTGTCCATTGGTGTGAGTGGGATGTTAAATTCTCCTACTATTATTGTGTTGCTGTCAATTTCTCCTTTTATGTCTGTTAGTGCTTTTCTTATGTACTGAGGTGTTCCTATGTTAGGTGTATAGATATTTTCAATTGTTATGTCTTACTCTTGGACTGATCCCTTGATCACTATGCAATGTCCTTTCTTATGTCTTGTAATCTTCTTGATTTTAAACTCTGTTTTGTCTGATATATCTGTCTGTTTTGTCTCCAGCTTTTGTTTCCATTTGCATGGAATATATTTTTCCATCCTCTCACTTTCAATCTACATGTGTCTTTAGGTCTGAAGTGGGTTTCTTGTAGACAGCATATATATGGGTCTTATTTTTGTATCCATTCAGCCAGTCTGTGTCTTTAAAGTAATTAATGATATATACGTTCCTATTGCCATTTTCTGAATTGTTTGGGGCTAGACTTTGTTGATCTTTTTCTTCACTTGTATTTTTTGACTTTATAAGTCCCTTTATAAGTCCCTTTAACAATTGTTATAAAGCTGGTTTCAGTCTGTTCAGTTCAGTTGCTCAGTCATGTCCAAGTCTTTGCAACCCCATGGATTCTGCATGCCAGGCATCCTGTCCATCACCAACTCCCAGAGTTTACCCAAACACATGTCCATAGAGTCGGTGATGTCATCCAACCATCTCATCCTCTGTCATCCCCTTCTCCTCCTGCCTTCAATCTTTCCCAGCATCAGGGGCTTTTCCAGTGAGTCAGCTCTTTGCATCAGGGGCCAAAGTATTGGAGTTTCAGCTTCAAGATCAGTCCTTCCAATGAATGCTCAGGACTGATCTCCTTGAGTATGGACTAGTTAGATTGCCTTGCAGTCCAAGGGACTCTCAAGAGTCTTCTCCAACACCACAGTTCAAAAGAATCAATTCTTTGGTGCTCAGCTTTCCTTATGGTCCAGCTTTCACATCCATACATGACTACTGGAAAAACCATAGCCTTGACTAGATGGACCTTTGTTGGCAAAGTAATGTCTCTGCTTTTTAATATGCTGTCTAGGTTAGTCATAGCTTTTCTTCCAAGGGGCTAGCGTTCTTTACTTTCATGGCTGCAGTCACCATCTGCAGTGATTTTGGAGCCCAAGAAAATAAAGTCTGACACTGTTTCCCCATCTATTTGCCATGAAGTGATGGGGCCAGATGCCACGATCTTAGTTTTCTGAATGTTGAGCTTTAAGCCAACTTTTTCACTCTCCTCTTTCACTTTCATCAAGAGTCTCTTTAATTCTTCTTTACTTTCTGCCATAAGGGTGGTGTCATCTGCATTTCAGGTTATTGATATTTCTCCCAGCAATCTTGATTCCAGTTTGCGCTTCTTCCAGCCCAGCATTTCTCATGATGTACTCTCTGTGTATGAGTTAAATAAACAGAGTGACAATATACAGCCTTGACGTACTCCTTTTCCTATTTGGAACCAGTTTGTTGCTCCATGTCCAGTTCTAACTGTTGCTTCCTGGCCTGCATACAGATTTCTCAAGAGGCAGGTCAGGTGGTCTGGTATTTCCATCTCTTTCAGAATTTTCCACAGTTTATTGTGGATCCGCATATTGTGTCAAAGGCTTGGCATAGTCAATAAGCAGAAGTAGATGTTTTTCTGGAACTCTCTTGCTTTTTCCATGATCCAGTGGATGTTGACAATTTGATCTCTGGTTCCTCTGCCTTTTCTAAAACCAGCTTGAATATCTGGAAGTTCACGTATTGTTGAAACCTGGCTTGGAGAATTTTGAGCGTTACTTTACTAGTGTGAGAGATGAGTGCAATTGTGCAGTAGTGTGAGCATTCTTTGGCATTACCTGTCTTTGGGATTGGAATGAAAACTGACCTTTTCCAGTCCTGTGGCCACTGCTGAGTTTTCCAAATTTGCTGGCCTATTGATGGCTGGTTTGGTGGTACTGAATTCTTTTAACTTTTGCTTGTTTGAAAAGCTTTTGATTTCTCCATCAATTTTGAGTGAGATCTTTGCTGGGTCCAGTAATCTTGGTTATAGATTTTTCCCTTTCAATACTTTAAATATATCCCGCCATTCTCTTCTGGCCTGCAGAGTTTCTGCTGAAAGATCAGCTGTTAAACATATGGGGTTTCCCTTGTATGTTACTTGTTGCTTTTCCCTTGCTGCTTTTAGTATTCTTTCTTTGTGTTTAATCTTTGTTAGTTTGATTAGTATGTGTCTTTTTGTGTTTCTCTTTGGGTTTATCCCAAAGACTCTTTGCACCTCTTGGACTTGATTGACTATTTCCTTTTCCATGTTGGGGAAATTTTCAACTATAATCTCTTCAAAAAATTTCTCATACCCTTTCTTTTTCTCTTCTTCTTCTGGAATTCCTATAATTTGAATGTTCATGCATTTGATTTCTGAGACTATCCTTAGTTCTTTTCATTCTTTTTACTTTATTTTGCTCTTCAGAAGTTATTTCCACCATTTTATCTTCCAGCTCACTGATTCATTCTTCTGCTTCAGATATTCTGCTATTGATTCCTTCTAGAGTATTTTTAATTTCAGTAATTCTGTTGCTTGTCTCTGCATGTTTATTCTTTAATTCTTCTACATCTTTGTTAATTGATTCTTGTATTTTCTCCATTTTACTTTCAAGATTTTTGATCATCTTTACTATCATTATTCTGAAATCTTTTTCAGGTAGTTTGCCTATTTCCTCTTCATTTATTTGGATTGCTGTGTTTCTAGTTTGTTCCTTTATTTGTGCAGTATTTCCCTGCCTTTTCATTATTAAAAAAAAATTTATTGTGTTTGAGATCTTCTTTTTCCAGTCTTCAAGGCTGAATTCTTACTTCCTTTTGGTTTCTGCCCGCCTAAGTTTGGTCCAGTACTTTGTATAAGCTTGGCATAGGGTGAGATCTGTGCTGAGTTTTTGTTTGTTTTTCCTCTGATGGACAAGGCTGAGTGAAGTGGTAACCCTATGTACTGATGATTGGATTTGTATTTTTGTTTGTTTGTTGTGTAAATGAGGCGTCCTGAACAAGGTATTACTGGTGGTTGGGTGATGCTGGGTCTTGTATTCAGGTGGTTTCCTTTGTGGGAGTTCTCACTATTTGATACTCCACTGGGTTAGTTCTTTGGTAGTCTAGGGCCTTGGAGTCAGTGTTTCCACTCCAAAGCCTCAGGGCTCGGTCTCTTCATAAGTCTCACTTTCTAGGCATGTACCACTTTTCTCCAATTCCATAAAATCTTCAACAGTGATCAAAATATAGTCCAGGAACCTCACCCTCCTTAGGTGGCCTTGTGGTGCCTAGAGCTCTGTTCAGAGGAATCAGAGAAGCCACACATACCCTCCCAACTTTCCATGGCCTCATCAGTGCCTTCTCAAGCCACCCGTACTGATCGAATCCATTCTCAGATCACAGAATTCTCTTGATAGGTGGACTCTCAACTGTGCTTTGATTCTGTCAGCCTGAATGTCTAAAATTTTCTTCTTTAAACCAGACACAGCAATACCAAACTGCCGCTGAGGTCTTTTATTTTCCTCTCCTCTCAAAGATGAAGCATGCAGCACTTCTCTCTCTCCTTCCTCCTGTCTCTCTTCCTCTCCCTTGCTCTCTCCCTTTCCCCTCCTGAGCTCATGCTCTCTCCCTCAGTTTCTTCCTCTGGTATTCTTTTAAAATTTAACTTAATTTTATATTGGAGTGTAGCTGATTGACAATGTTGTGTTAGAATCCTCTGGCATTCTTGATTTTCCTCCTGAATGTGATTTTCCTTTGTTTATCAGTCATCTTCAGTTTACCCAGCTCTACTGCTTTTCACGTAGAAGAGCCTGGTGAGCTAGCTTTTTCATCTACGGGGATGAAAAAGAGTCAGACAAGACGTAGACAACAGTGACTGCTTTTCACAGGGACTCTTCTGTCTCTCTCTCTTCCGGCCACCTTCTCAGGAGTTCTCCTAGGCCACGTGCCGTGACCTTGGATTCTTCTTCACGTTCTTTTTATAAAAATGGATTTATTCATTTTTGGCTGCGCTCAGCCTTTGCTGAAGCACATGGGCTTTCTCTAGTTGCAGTGAACAGGGGTTATTCTCTAGCTGAGGTGCACAGGCTTCTCACTGTAGTGGTTTCTGCTTTTGAGGAGCATGGGCTCTAGGGTGCGTGGGCTCTGGCTCCGGTAGTCTTGGCACATGGGAGCTTTAGCTGTGTGCGGCTCCCATACCACAGAGCGGGCAAGCTTCAGAGGCTGTGGCTCCCAGGCTCTAGAGCACAGGCTCAGCGATTGTGGCAGAAGTGTTTAGCTGCATCACGGCAATTCAGACCTTGCAAGATCAGGGATCAAACCCATGTCTCCTGCACTGGCAGGCAGATTCTTAACTGCTAGAGCACCAGGGAAGTCCAAAATGTTCTTTTAAATATAGAATTTATAGATGATCTTGTTTAGGCAAATGTCACTATGGTTATCATCACTCAGGGAACGTCTAGAGTTTTGTGGAGGTCCTCAGTAAACTGGGCCTCATCCACTTTGATGCCAGCAGATCCAGATTAAAAGTTCAACAGACAGTCATCTTTTCATCTCATTCAGTGCCTTTTGGAGGGTTTGGTGATTGTAAATGGCTGGATTTGGTATCATGGAGACCAGTGAAAGGAAAGGTCAGATGCTACCCTTGTTTCAAGTACAGAAACTCAATCTGAGCCAGGGGGCAAGTGCTCAAATAAAACCAGAGAGCGTGTTTGTTCTGAGAGTGCCAGCTCATGTGGGCAGGTTCTCCTGGAATGTCTCTCTACTTGTGGATTATGAAGATTTTCAAAGTTATTGTAAAATTTCCCAATACTGCAAGAGATGATATTGTTAAGGAACAAAGGGAAGCCTGCCTGCCTGCCTGAGGTAACATACAATGAGTCTGAAAAAGTCTAGGTCGGGATTCAACCACTGAAAGTTCAATGGTTCTGTAAATCGGCCGCAGGGCTTCATCAAACCTGGAAAACACAGATGCATCTTTGTGTGATCTTTTCAAACAATCTGTTGTACGTACACGACTTTTCCCATTTCCTTTCTTTGCCATTTGTGTTTGTCTTCTGTTTAGATGGTAATGACATCATCTTCCACTGCTGTTATCGCTGCTGCAAAAACTAATTCCTGGTCATGAAGAATAAAATGTTAAACGTCTTCCCTTACGGCACACGCCACCAGGGGTTGTTGCAGACACTGCCACCTGAAGGACTGTCCACTTGCAGCCTGTCCCTGGTTGGCTCTGTCCCACTACTGTCTTCAGAAAGCAGCGAGGTGCTACTTGCCTAACAGCTCTGTTCTTGAAAGCATCTGAAACTTCTCCAAACAGAAGATGCTAATTTTAATGTTGTACTCAGCTTTGCTCTTTCTGTGTCTCAGTGGTGAAATAAAGAGCCATTGTGTGGGTTAATCTTTCTCAGGATGGCTTTGCTGATTGAGTAATCTTGAACCAGAGGGTGGGGTGGAGGGAGATATAGACACTTGTGTAGATAGTAATTAATATTCTCCCATCAGACATCACCAAACCCTGGAAAATGAAAGAAATTACATTTGACCCATTGTTCAGGTGTACCAACTGGGGATGATCATATGAACAAAGGGCTTCCCTGGTGGCTCAATGGTAAAGAATCTGCCTGCAATGCACACACACACACACACACACACACACACACACAAATGGGCTACCCAGGTGGCACTAGTGGTAAAGAATCCACCTGCCAGTTCAGGAGAAGTAAGAGACATGGGTTCGATCCCTGGGTCGGGAAGATTCCCTTGAGACGGCAATGGCAACCCATTCCAGCATTCTTGCCTGGAGAATGCCATGGGCAGAGGAGCCTGGCATGTTACAGTCTATAAGGTCGCAAAGAGTTGGACATGACTGAAATGACTTAGCACCCACACAGTACATACGAACAAATGATTTGTTCAAGGTTGTGTAATAGCTAAAATGTGGCTCCAAGAATAGTCATGGCTTTCTTCCAAGGAGCAGGCACCAAACATACTTGTCTTAAGATATAATTTAGCTCCTAAAACAAATCTGAGGACTTGAATCTCTTCAGCTTCTATAACTAAGTTTGCAGAAAATACTTCACCTTAGAAACAGGATATCAAGCACAAAAACAAAGACTGGATTTAGAATTCAGGCTGTGAGCAAGAAAAACAACTTTCCTGTCATCTTTGCCATTTTAATTGGAATTGCTTGCTGCTGTATAAATTCAGCTCTTGGCTGAGGGTATGGAGACATTGGTTCTTGCTTGCTCCTTTTCTTTAAACACTGAGGACAGTGTCATACCTATATTTATATGGGATTCTAGACATGATGGCAATTTTGCTTAGGCAACCAGAGGAGAATTTTACATTATTTAACTCCAGTGAGAAGAGGCAGAAGGAACTGTAGCACCCTTTGGTGAACTTGGTTTGGGGATTGTGTGTAAGCAAAACAGAGGTCCCGTGGATCTGAGCATCTCCGTGTAGTGATCCCTACCATGGCCAAGTGCTTCAGGATAAACAACACTGGAACCCAACTTGGAACAAATCCCTGGCATACACCCGTATTTGTGAAATGAATTAATTAACCAATGAATCCATAAATGAAGCCTTTTCTACACATAAGACTGTGGGATGCAAAACACCGTAGGGGGAAGAATTACCGGGGACATGAACGATCCAGGGCATGAGGCAGATCAGACTGCATGAAGGAGCAAAGGCACAGTGGGGGTGAGCCTCTGGAACTGAGTCGGAGGTTTTCATTCTTTCTTTCTTTTGGCTGCACTGGGTCTTTGCTGCTGTGTGGGCTTTTCTCTAGTTGGGAAGGGCAGGGGCTACTCTCCAGCTGCGCTGTGTGAGCTCCTCATTGCAGTGGCTTCTCTTGTCGAAGACCACAGGCTCTCGATGCAAGGGCTTCAGTAGGTGCCGCATATGGGCTCATTCGGCTTGGGGGCCCTAGAGTGCACAGGTTCCAGTAGTTGTGAAAGCTTGGTTGTCCAACAGGATGTGGGATCTTCAAGGACCAGGGATGGAACCCATGTCTCCTGCATTGGCAGGTGGATTCCTATCCACTGTGCCACCAGGAAAGCCCCAGGGTTAGTTTTCTAATATTCCCATCATGTGAGTCTTACTTATTTTATGAATGCACCAAACAGACAAGGAGGAATTCCTGGCATGGGGAATTCCTGTGTAAAGATGTCTTAGAGGGGGATGACAACCCATGCATCGTCCATTACATATACCTGAGTGTCAACTGTTCACATCAAAACACAAAAGCATGTCGGAGATGGCAGAGTCCCCCTTGGCCACATCTTGCCCTGCCACCAAACCCAGAAATCCTTTTCTGTAGCTGCTGACCTGAGCTTCAAGACTTGTGGGGAAGCTCTTCAAATCAGTGCAGCCACCTGAGCTATGACAAAGGAAACACATCGTCTGGAAATGTAGAGTGTAGCGTGGAGTTCTCAGGGAAGGACGTGAAGAGAACAAATGAGTCATCCACAGATTTCAGACAATTTTATCTCCCTCAGAAAACCTGAAAAGAAACCAAAGCAAACCAAAGGGGACCATGAGAGCAAGGCTGTGCACACGGAAAACCGGCCTTCTGCAACAAAAAGCGAAAGGTCTCAATAAGAAATGGGCAAAATGGATTGAAAATGGGGATGAATCATCTTAAATGGCATCCCAAGAAAATTGGTTTGCAGTTTCACAGAGGAAATGGGTCCCCCTGAAATGACTACAAGACAGGCTTTGACATAATAAATGTGTTTTCTCTGTGTGTGCGTGTGGATTTTCAGCCTCAGACACTGCTGGAAAGTTGGCCGTGATTGTGTAACACCTGACACCCAATGTGATGTTTGGAACAGGAGGGCACTAGTCCTCTGGGGCTCATTATACTCAGAAAATTCTTTAGGGATCCAAAATGACAAAGACTGGTCTCTGAAGTGATTCTCTCGGAGGTTCTTTCCCTAATGGAGCTGAATTGCTTATTCAGTGAAGCCCCAAATGATTTCTAGAGGAAAAGGCAGCAGACCACTCCATGTCTAAGTCACGGTTAACCCATCCTATGATAGTTAGAAGACTGTCTTTTTCTGTGAAGCCCATGGCCTTTGAGTTGACTATCCCATCACCTCCAAGGTCAATGTGTGCCTAATACAAGGTTTCTGTAGGAGAGGGACAGTCAGCAAGTGAGACTGTTCTAGAGCCTCAAACTTGGCTAAGAAACCCATCCTCTGACTTGGCATTTAGCTCAACCGGGGCTGTGGGTAACCAGTCACACCTGATTCACCCCGAGGCTCTCAGGTCAGCGCCTAAGGAGGATTCTAGAGGGAGGCAAAAGACTGTGCTGACTGGAGAGGCTCTGTGTGTGTGTGTGTGTGTGTGTGTGTGTGTGTGTGTTTGAAAATATTGAAGACTTTATTCTTGGAGCTCCATGGTGTCAACCTTAAATATTAAATAAATTAAATTAACTTGATGTACCTCACTTACACCACATCATTTGAAATTGGAGAGACATGGGCTCAAATAGTCACTTAAAAATGAGTGAGTGTGGGCAACTCAGCCTTTCTGAGCCTCAACTGTCCCTCTCTGTAAAGTGGGTTAGCAGTGTCTGCCGCAAAGGGTAGAGAGTCAGGTGAGGGACATATAGGGAGTCATCCAAGACTCTAACTGATAAGCAGCGCCCACTTCCCCTTCATTCATCCCTTCTGTCAAATCCACGCCACCCCTTAGACCTGGTAGAAGTCCTCTTAAAAAGAGTGAATCAAATGCTTTACTTCCTTAGAAGAAAGAACAACCTTCTGGGATCCATGTATTAATTTTCTAACAAGAGAATAGAAACACTCTTATGTTAAATTCCATAACTGAGTGGAACTGCCCTGACAACAGGCATGGAATGCAAAGAGCTGTCCATTGCATCCTTAGGGAAAAAAAGGCATTTGGCTAAGATTTATAAGGTATAGAATCAGAGTAGCAGAGACTTTCAAGATCACAGTGTCTATGATACTGCTAAAGCTGAAGTTGATTTTTTTTTAAGGAAGGGAAAAAGAAAAACTACAGTCCAAAATGTTGTTTTATTTTTATTTTTTTACAAAAGATTTTTAAAGCTTTTGGCTGTACTGCATGGCATGTGGGATCTTAGTTCCCCAACCAGGGATCAAACCCACACCCTTTGCAGTGGAAGCATAGTGTCTTAACCACTGGACCAACAGAGAAGCCCCCAAAATAATGCTTTAAACTTAACCACTGCTTCTCTTTTATTTGTGAATCCCTGGTCCCATTTTTTCCCCACATCCAGAGTGTAGGTTGTATAAGATGATGATGATTTTATTATAAAATATTAAAAAATCCCTCACAGGCATATAAAAATGACTGTGACTGTATCTGTCCTGAGTTAAAGCTGATGAATTAGAGAGCACCCAGGCACTTTCTGCTGGATTAGTCAGAACTGCATTTTAATTCTATGTGTGCTAAGGAAATGCCATCAAGGAAGAATAAAGTGGTTTTTATCTATTCATATCATAATACACATCTGCAATAAAAAGCAATCCAGCTTTTGATCATGAAGGTGATTTCCTGGGTATTATTTTCAGCCCTTTGTTGAAACAAGCACCCCCTTCTGTACATTAACCTCCTGGGAGAAGGTCCACTGCCCTGACAATTTCAGCCACATCTTAGAGTTGCCCGTGTAATTTACACATTTCAAGTTTGCTAATGGGTTCTTTATATCAAAACTGCCAGAGACAGAAAAACCTTTCTTTGAATCTTCATCTTGAAAGAGACATTGAAAGAAAGCCGTGGAATCGTCCCCAGGTCCTGTTCAAGGGAAGGTTACATTAAACTGTGACCAAATTAAACAGGGTGCACTTCTGAAGAGTCAGATCTTTGCTAAGAAACTTAATGACAAAAGCAAAGAGGAGATCACATGAAAATTCAAATTTCCTCCAGCCTTTTCCGATTAATGCCAAGGAAATACATTGTCCTCGAAAGAGATACCCTTTGAGTTTGAACAAGCAGTTCTAATATTACATAACAGGGAATGTAATTTCTCATTTTACCAGGTCTCAGTCCTGTTCTGTAACATGCTCAGAAGAACCTTGGGGGAAAACTGAGCCGTGGGCTGGTGACACAAACCTTTCCCAGAGCAGCTGCTTTCCTTAATGTTTACGTGCGACTCTTCCAAACAAAGAAACATCCACAATGAAAGCAGCAGCAGCAACAGTGTTCATCCTTGCTTTCCCTCCGTTGTGCGGGAGTTCATTAAAGAAGTGGAATTGGTCCCCGAGGATGAACAAGGGCAAAAGCACAGAGGGGCTGATCTGTGGTCTGCGCCAGGGTCCAGCAAACCACAGGGACCCAGAGCTGAATCTGATCCGCAGCCTGCATTTGTAAATAATGTGTTATGAGAACTCAGCCACGCCTATCTTTGACATGTTGTCTTGTCATTTACACTCTGTAACAGCAGAGGTGGGTCACTACCAAAGAGGCGATAGGGACTGGGAAGCCCGAAATGTTTACGAGACGATCCTTTACAGAGAACGTTTGCAGAGATCAGCTTTATGCCATCAAAATTACCACAATAAGATACTTCCTTATTATCCACAAAGTGAGGAGCAAAGCAGTGAGCTGCTCTTAAGAGCATCTTCCTAGAGCTCTAATGCGCTTCACTAGTGCCAGAGAGAGGAGGTGTGAGATTTAGAACTGAGTATATTGCTGTAGATTGTAGCTGCTTTATCATAGAACAGGCTCAGGCAGCCGCAGGAATGGGGATTTAGATTTGCCTGAAGGTTGGGGGTTGGGGAGATAAATGACATTTAGGGGTCCTTTACGGAGCATATAAATTCTGCTAAGAAAATAAAGATCATTTGAATGATTTGATCTTACTTGCTTTCTACATAGGTGACAATCTTTCATGATTTTATTTTCTTTCTTTTGTAAAGGGCAAGAGATAGCTCCTCTGTGCGTGCATGCGTGTTAATTCACTTCAATTATGTCTGACTCTTTGTGACCCCATGGACTATAGCCCTCCAGGCTCCTCTGTCCGTGGGATTCTCCAGGCAACGATACTAGAGTAGTTTGCCATTTCCTTCTCTAGAGGATCTGCTCAACCCAGGGATTGAACCCAGGTCTCCCGCATTGCAGGCAGACTCTTTACCATCTGAACCACCAGGGAAGCCCCATATTTCCCTCCAAGAGCTATTAAATGTGTACCATTGTCTTTCAGAGAAAACCATGACAGTTCCTTCCTGCAATGGATTTCCTTTTTCATTTCATGATTAAATGTGATATTATCTATTCAACATATAACTGAACACTAATTTACTGCTGTTTAATTTATTGACTCCCCCTTCGCACTTGACGCTGCATATTCACTCATTCTATAAGGCATGTGAGTATCATACGGATCTACTCCTCTCTTACTGGTTGTTTCTTCCTACTCTCTTTTGATGGTTACGCTTCATTTTCCAGTCTTCTTACTTTTTGCAAGAGTCAACTTCTAGTGTGCTCTATAATTAATTTCTGCGCTTGTATTGTGCAATTGTACCTGGTATTATTTCATAATAATTTATAATAATTATAAATAAACAATAAAATACATTAAATAATAATGTATTGTTTTACAATGTATTTTATCTATTTTTCCCACCCCTGTTTCATCCTCCTGACCTCACTGGAACATTCACCTCATCAAGGCAGAGATTTTCTCTGTTTTGTTATCTTACTACCAAGACTAGAATCTAGAACAAACTAGCTATTTAATAAATATTAATAATTGCTGAATAAATATCTTCAGTTGCCTACTGCATACTGGGGCATGGGGACTACACACTCCATACTAATATAAGGGCATTCATCATAAGACAGTATTCCTATCCTCCAATCATTTCTAACTGGACGGTGGCTGGAGTGAAAGTAAACAAAAGTTATTCAACTGCAGTAACCGAATATCCATGGCTGGCGGTATTTGGTCGCTTTGGGGGAATGCCAAAGGAGTTCAGAGAAAGGACCTCAGTCATATAGAAAAATCCCAGGGAGGAGAACAAGAGCCGACCCAGGCTCTGAAGTACACACAGAGTCTCAATAACCCCAGAGAAAGCTTTCAGGAAAAGGGGGAGGCCAGGGACTAGCTGTGGGTCTGAGTCAGGGCACCAGTGTCCCCTGCCGCTCTTGCCGCGAGCCACAGGGATGCCGTCTGCTTCCTTCTCTTTCCTAAGGATGCTGTCTACCACCAGCACTACCGTTCCTTTAGCCTCCTTTGTCCATTGACAGATGAATGGATAAAGAAATTGTGGTACATATATACAACGGGATACTACTCAGCCAGAAAAAAGGAATGAATCTGAGTCAGGTGTATTGAGTTGGATGAACCTAGAGCCTCTTATACAGAGTGAAGTAAGTCAGAAAGAAAATAACAAGTATCATGTATTAACACATATATATGGAATCCAGAAAAAATGGCACTGATGAACCCAGTAGAGAACAGAGCTGTGGACACAGCAGGGGAAGGTGAAGGTAGGACCAACTGAGAAAGTTGCAACAAACGGGGCCCAGCCTGGCACTCTGTGATGACTTTTGAGGGGGATAGTAGGGGAGAGGGAGGCTCAAAAGGGAGAGGATATATATATATACATATATTTGGCTGATTTGAGTTGTGGAAACCAACATAAAACTGTAAAGCAATTTTCCACCAATTAAAAAGTACCCTTCATCCAGAGGTCCTTTCTCCATTAGACCTGCTATTTAGAGGGAGACACTTTTAGGATGTATTAGCTGTCAAAAGGATGGTGTGGAGGGCTGAGGTAGCCATGGGAAGGAAAGAGTGAATGGCTGGAGGGATGGGCAAGTGAAATTAAGAATGGGGCTTCCTGGTAGCTCAGAGGTTAAAGCGTTTGCCTGCAATGCGGGAGAGCTGGGTTCGATCCCTGGGTCGGGAAGATCCCCTGGAGAAGGAAATGGCAACCCACTCCAGTATTCTTGCCTGGAGAATCCCATGGACAGAGGAGTGTGGTGGGCTACAGTCCATGGGGTCGTAAAGAGTCGGACACGACTGAGAGAGCGGCTTATGCATGGAAACTAGGGAAAATGGTAAAGCAGATGAACCTGCTTGCAGGGCAGGAATAGAGACGCAGATGCAGAGAACAACACATGGACACAGTGGGGGAAAGGGAGGGTAGAACGAACTGGGAGAGTGGCATTGATATGTACACATTGCCAAGTGTAAAGCGGATAACGCTAGTTAACACTTCCCACTAGGGAAGCTGCCGTATAGCACAGAGAGTTCAGCCTGATGCTCTGTGATGGCTTGGGGGAGGGGGGTGTCAGGGAGGGGAGTAAGGGAGGAGATGTCTGTATACGTATGGCTGATTCACTGTGGTACAGCAGAAACTGACATAACATTATTCCTAAGCAATTATGCTCCAATAAAAGTAATTAAGAATGCACAGAATTTGGTGATTTCTGGCTGCCTGTGATTAAAAGAGGAAGGGTGATGGAACTGGTGGGGAAGGGGTTAGAGAAGAAAAAAGGGTGATCCATTCACAGTCAGAGGGGGCATCTGTGGGTTACAGATAAAACATACTCAGTTTGGGGTGACCATGAAACCACCCAGTGAAAAGCCTCTAGAGCCAAGTGTGCATGTGGGGATGACAAGAATGTGAAGGCTTTCTGATTAGAGGTGACAGAGCAACAGTAGGAGAATTTAAGGTCAGAATTTAGGGAAAAGAAGTGAGATGTTGAGGACAGAGCTTTGGGGGAACACCAAAGTCAGAAGAAGGAAAAGGAAACAGCAACACAAACAGAGATCTGGGCAATCAAGCAGGTGAAAAGTCAGGACAGGTGGTTAGAAGTCAAGGGAAGGGGTGTCCTAGAGCAAGAGGCAATGCTGAGTTTCTGGAGGAGGAAAAACAAGAAACAGAATGGTCCATGAGTCTTGTGAAGGTAAGTGAAGGTGCCTAGGGAAGGGGGAAAGGGTTACCCTTAAGAAAGATGCTTTCCAAGAAGGAAGGGAGGGAGATTGCCTTGGGGGGGCCTGGGGCTGGAGGCAGTGACAGCAGGGAAGGAAGCGAGTGTGTCAAGGTCACTTAGTCACTCAAGGGCCGCAGAGGGGTTGCACTCACTGACACCCTGCTGCGGGGGCCGCCCAGGGCCAGGGGTGTGCTCCAAGACTCAGTGCCGGAGGCGCAGCCTGTATCCTGAGCTCTTAGGAAAGGAGAGGGGGATCACCAGACAGCCGAAGGAGGACACGGAGTTTTCTCTTGAAAGCAGGGCCCCTTCCTGCAGCTGGGAGAAGGTGAAAATGTGAGGCCTCTCATCACACTGAGTCACCAAAAATCTCTGGTGGATTTTCCCGCAGGTGGGGCGTTCATGTACATAGTCTCACCAAAAGGCCAGCTAAGGTAATAAGTTTCACTGACAGATTCTCTATTCCCCCTTCCCTTCCTCTCTCCAACAAGCCTCTTTTCCCCTCCTTCCTAGGCCATTTGCATGCTGCATTGGAAACAATGGGCTTTGATGCCTTTCCCACGTAGGGTTGGGACATTTGAACTTTTGTTCAAAAGTATTTTATGGATTATCACAGTGAAAAAAAAAAAAGAGAGAGAGAGATCCTATACACATCCACTGTCTTGTTCCAGCTTCTTCCCAAGCTCTAGATGGATTGGAATTCTGTCTTATTCCATTTTTTTTAAATTTTAGTTTTCTGTTTACAACCCCAAAGCCATCTTCTGCCAGTCTTACAGGTGAGGGAACACCCCTTTAACCCTGTGCTCACTCACCTTGAGACTAGACTCAGGGCTCCCCTACGCCACCCATGCTCCAAATCTGGTCCTACAAATACAAACAAGTAATGTTGATCTAACTGAAGCTTTCAAGAGTTTAGAGCAAAAGGATGGATGGCCTAGAAAAACTTCATGAAATAAATTTCATCCCTGGGTCTCCATGTTTTCACACAAATTATCTTGTTACCTTTAGTTCATCCCTACATGGTATGATTTTCTGATTCTGCTCTATCGTCATCATTTTTCTCTGAATGCAATCCTGGTTGGTACAGTTCATCTTCAAGGCACCTCTTAAAACAATGTTTATAATACAATACAGTGTCACAGAGAGGATGCTACCAATGCAAAATGGTGTCTGCTCATTGCTTCTGGTTTCTGGACTTGCATTCTAGGTCTACAGCCTGAAAGCATGCTAATTAAGCTTTGGAGCAACTCAGCTTGGACTCATATCAGAATTTATGGTTTAAACAACCAGATCTTTTTTTTATCTTGAATCTGAAAAAAATAGCTTTTTCCCATCATGTACTCAGTTCAGTTCAGTCATTCAGTCATGTCTGACTCTTTGTGACCCCATGGACTGCAGCTCGCCAGGCCTCCCTGTCCATCACCAACTCCCAGAGGCTACTCAAACTCATGTCCATAGAGTCGGTGATGCCATCCAACCATCTCATCCTCTGTCATCCCCTTCTCTTCCCACCTTCAATCTTTTCCAGCATCAGGGTCTTTTCCAGTGATTCAGTTCTTCTTATCAGGTGGCCAAAGTACTGGCGTTTCAGCTTCAACATCAGTCCTTCCAATGAATATTCAGGACTGATTTCCTTCAGGATGGACTGGCTGGATCTCCTTGCTGTCCAAGGAACTCTCTCAAGAGTCTTCTCCAACACTGCAGTTCAAAAGCATCAGTTTGGTGCTCAGCTTTCTTTACAGTCCAACTCTCACATCCATACTTGACTACTGGCATTGTGTTTATCTCTATTAAACTTCGTTTCAGCCCAAAGTTCTATCCTGTCTCAATTCACCTACTCAACATACATAGATTGAGTGCCTATAATGGCCAGAGCCTTCAGAATGTTGATTCTTTCACTAAATAAATCAAATAACAGGCAGGTCCATCTTCAAGAAGAAGGAAGTTAGACTTCACCTCAAGTGGGAGGGGCATGAAATGGATGTACAGACAATTTAAAATTCAACGCTCCTCTTGTGTAACTTCTGCTTCTCATATACTTCCACATTTCGGCGTCAATGTCTTCATTGACATGATCTTCTAGCTTCCAGCATCCTTGGTTTCTGGCTTTTCTTCCTCTCTGGAATGACAGTGTGCAGCCTGCCTCCATTGTTGTTTTATTTGTTCAGCTTTACCATCTCTCTCTCCTATTATGAAGGGTAATTTTTGAATGAAGCACCTGTGAGCAGGTGAAGGGATACTTCTTGTGACATTCCTCTCCCCCACTCCACAGTCTCTCAGGAGTGAACAGTTGAGAGGGGGAGAATGTTTGTAGCAACTCTACAGGAGATTCTGAAATTATTTAGGGACTGCTGAACCCAGAGATTTGGGTGCAGGGCTTGGAGCGTCTGAGCAGGGGAAGATTGCGGTGGAGCCTGCGAGGCTTCTGACACCCTGAGCTTAGAGGCGGTGGGCTTCTGCTGCAGAATTGGCTGATCGGTCTCTGCTTGAGGTGGTTGGGGAGACCCTGGGCCAATTTATTTCACATCAACACAAGCTCTTATCACTTGCATTCGTGCTCCAAGGGGACTGAGAAATGTCCCCACTGATCACATTTAGTGCAAAGAAAGGACCTTTGAGTCCAGCTCTTCTGTGGCCAGCAGACATCACACCTAGGTTTGCCTCCTGTAGACAGAATATAAACAGCCCCTTCAAATCAAGAGCTTGTTAAGAGCCCACATCACTAACCAAGGTTAGTAGCAGTGGCTGCAGCAGCCTCAGAAAGGCCATGAAGATTTCATTATTTCCCTGGTGTTCCTAAAAGGATCACCTTATAAGTGGGATCTTGCCATGTGGAGAGAGTCGACCGCATTTTGAAATTTTAGCACAGACTTTCACAAACAGACATGAAAACGAATGCCTGTGTGCCTGATGGTTTGAAAGCAGAGCCTGTATGAAGGCAGAATTGACACGATGCTCTTGGGGGAGCCTCCCCAGAGAGAAAATGGGTATTTAAATGTGAAAACAGAAAAGCATCTGTGTGAAAGGCCTGGAGAGATCAAAATGGAGAAAGAAGTCCTGAAAGCAATCAGTTCTTTGTAGTGGACAGCTGGGGGCCGGAGTGGGTGACCCAGGAGGCGAGGTCAGTGGCCCACTGGTGCGAGGCGGGGCTGGGTGGGGTTGTGCAAATGGAGTGGGCCCTCCACCCTGGGTTGTTTTGCTTTCCTACACAGACTGTAGGCTAAAAAGTGGTTCATTCATTGATCAACAAAACCAAGTTTGTGAGCAGATGATTCTGAAAACGCTAGAGGTTAGAACTGACCGGAAACAACTCACTAGAGACACGTGTGGGGCTGCGGGTGGGCAGCGGGGGTCAGGGGAGAGGGGCAGGATTCGGCTCTCTCCCGGCCACCCGCCTCCCCAAACTCGCCTCTTTCCCTGCAAATGCATGAATGTACACGGCTCGTACAGGGCTGGTGGAATATGAGGAAGAAGGTACAGGGAGGATGGTCTGAAAATCAACCACCATCCCTCACTGCACAGCCAAGAGCATCACACACAATTACATTCAACATGGTTTCATTTTCAACAAAAGAACTAGGAACCGCTGCTTCCCCGCCACACCCCCTCACCCCGGCCCGCCCTGGTCCCAGAGTTACTTAATTTCTCAACATTCGAGAATGAGAGTTCTCTCATCTGACATCGGAGAGGACTTTCAAGCTGCAGGTCAGTGTGATTTTTCTCACCCGCTGTGTCCAAAGTGGGGGCTGGATTGGAACCCACAGCGAGACCGGGTCCCAGTTCGAGTGGAAATCACACGCGGCTGGCTCGCTCGGTCTGCGGCTTTCCTCTGAGGCCTTTGCCCCGTGTATGCTACATTGTCCGTTCACATCACAGGGTTTCTGCCTCATCCACCCCCTTCCCGGTGGTTATCTTGTTGGGATGGGCCATCTCAGCCTGTTTGAATGGACCTCTGAAACCCCCTTCATCCTCGTCAGGGGCTCTCCTGGGGAAGAGAGAGTTTATTTCTAGACAGAGACTGGGGAGGGTTACACACATTTCCAAACCCCACCTTGGTCTGGATTCTTTAGGTGCTGAGCTTCATAGCATGGATCCAATCCCCTTAGAACATGAAAACCCGGACTCCTGTCCACCTCCACCTTTGCAGCCCAGAGCGAGTGCTGGATTCTTCTGGCAAATATTGGTTTCTTCCCCTTTTCAGTGGACAAAGACAATAAAAGAAAGTTGAACATGGGAATTCTGGTCCTTTTGGATCACTCTACCCATCAGAGAATGCTTCCTTTTCAGAGAGATTTCATTTAAAGGGAAAATTTTATTCTTGCTGCCTGTTTGCAGTAGAGACACTATCTGTTTGTAGTAGAGAAGCAATACCCTGAGAGAGGCTGGGATGTTTGAGGCTCTGTATTAAAGTTCTTGTGCTGTGCTTAATCACTCAGTTGTGTCTGACTCTTTGCAACCTGCGGACTGTAGCCTGCCAGGCTTCTCTGTCCATGGGGATTCTCCAGGCAAGAATATTGGAGTGGGTTGTCATGCCCTCCTCCAAGGGATCTTCCTAACTCAGGGATCAAACTCAGCTCTCCTGCGTTGCAGGCGGATTCTTTCCCACCTGGGCCACCAGGGAAGCCCAAGAATTCTGGAGTGGATAGCTTATCCCTTCTCCAGGAGAACTTCCCCACCCAGGAACGGAACTGGGGTCGCCTGCATTGCAGACAGATTCCTTACCAGTTGAGCTACCTGGGAAACCCATATTAAATTCCTGTGCCCACCTAATACAAAACAGAAATGACCATGAAGAGCTTGCATTTTGAGTGCCCCTTTGGTAAAACACAACAGCTATGAGCGTGGGTTCCTCTTTCAATTCCTTCTGTACTTTCTTCTCCATCCCTGGTGAGGTCTGTGGGTCAGGGGTACTTGGAGGGGCTGGGGGTATCCTTACTTCCATCCTCCCAAGGAACATATGGGGAAGATTTTCTTCCATACTGATCTTGTTCTCCCAGCTGGGAAGAAATTAATCGGGCTAGAACAGTATTGCTTGGATTTCTCAAAAATCTTTCTTTCAGAGAGCATCTATTCCACATTGATAAGAGCCAGGCTGCCAGTTAATCTCCATGAGTTGGAAGGGAAGGGTTCAGGTGTTCCCTAGACACTCCTCTCGTCATTTGATTTTATTTTTGTTGCATCATTCATTACCCACTCTGACTTAGGCCAGTTTGGAAGCTTCTCTGTAGCTCTGTCAGAACCCATGGCTTTCTCGGCATCCTGCTCCCAAGGTGGAGGCTCATCGTTCCCAATGCTGGTTTTTTGCTTTCAGGACACTTCTGTCCTCTTCCTAATTTTAAGCAAGAGATTACTAGCTCTGACCTCTATGCAAGTTTTTCTATTCACTGCTGTGGGTAAGTCACTTGGTCCTTCCTCTGTTAATTTCAGGAGGGGTGTGGGGAGGAAGAGGAGGCGGAAGGCAAAGGCTTGTGCTCAGTTGTCATCTTGAATTGGAACTTGGAAAGTATTTCAAAAGTAAACATTTCTGGGCTCCAATCCCACTCCTTCTGAATCTGAATCACCAGGTGTCCTGCCTAGAAAAAATAAATTTTGTTGCTAAAAAAAAAAAAAAAAAGAAAAATCCCTGCCCTTCCCCTGGTGGTTTTGAAACAAGCCCTCCTTGGAACAGTGACTGAAGCTCAGTTGGAATAAGCTCCAACTCCCAGCTAACTCCCAGCCTGCTCTTTTTCTGCCATCCCAGCCACTCAAACAATTTATATTTCCTTCTTGCCCACCATGATATTTCATTCTTTTGCACCTTTGAACATGCTGACTGAATTGCCTGGGTTTCATATCTCACCCTTTTCATTTAATAAATTCTATTTATTCTGAATTCTGTCTTTGATGAACCACCTTTCTAGGTGCTCTGCTGTCTCCTACACTGCCTGCTGACAGGACCTGGCATGGGATAGATACTTGATAAAATGCTGTGGAAATAACATTGAATTACGGCAGAATTCAACCAGGTTGAGTGAACAGAGGGGAAGGAGAATTTTAGCAAAAAACTAAAAACTATGAGGAAGCAGAGAACACCTCTATCCTTCTGGGCTAATAAAAGATGAGAAATTAAATATCTCTTAAAATATGTCAGAAGACTGCAAGATCTTAAATATCTAACTATTTTAAAAGACTGTGAAATAGTTCAGACTGTGAGAACATGTCCATTTGTTTTGTATGTTTGCTGTTTCAACCCCAAAGCCTACTACAACATCTCTCATTCTCATCCCTCCTTTTATTTCTAGTGCAACTGCTGAGCTCAGCAAAAAGTAGTCGTTCTGTTTCCTATGACATCAGCCCAGGTATGTCTTAAAAGACAATTAACCTAAAGGGAAGGTTAGGTATTGGGGAAGTTACCACCATCATCATGGTAACTGGGCAGTGAAGGTACCAGGATTAGAAGCATAAGTCTTTGGATGTCAAACATGATAACAGAGACAGAAACAGATTCAGATGCCAGCAAACACAAAGCCATGTTTGTTCAGACCTACAAACATGTCTCTTAAGAAAAGCTTACTTTGCTACCGCAAATTCAGAAAGGGTTTGGACTAGGGGACTTAGGAAAATGGGCCTATATGTTGTTAATTTACTAATTAGCTTTAGGTACTCACATTTCTGTCACCCCGAAGGCAAAACTTGCCACTTCCCATTGTGCCAGATGCCTGCACAGCTCAAACCACGCAGACAGGAATAGTTTTTTTCTCTTTGGGGATGAATTTTATAAGCTGTTACATCACCTGCCACATTTGCAAGGAACAGTCTTGGAGTTCTACCGACTGTGTAGCTCAGAACTCTTTGTGCCATGGGAGGACTAAGACAGCCAGTCAACCAGTTCAAATGTTTACTGAATACAGGAATCGAAGGTCCTGGAAGCAGGAATGGTTTTATCCATTTTTGTAACTGCAGCACGACTGACAACGCTGGGTAGATAGCAGGCGACCAAGAAATATTTGTTAGATAGTTGATGGATCATAGATGGACCAATGAGGAAAGCTGGTTGGATAGTACACTGCCAGGGTTTCTGCCCACAAGAAACTCATGGTCTAGAACAGAGATCACACACTTAGGTATCTACAGGACCTGGAAGGTAAAAAATAAACCAGTGAGATGGACTGAGTATAAGAAAAATTAGCGAGGACTTCCCTGCTTGTCCAGTGGCTAAGACTCTGAGTTCCCAATGCAGGGGTCCCGGGTTTGACCCCTGGTTGGGAAATTGGATCCCACATGCCAAAACTAGGAGTTCAAATGCTGCAGTTAAAGAACCTGCATGCTGCGGCTAAGATCCAGTGCAGCCAACTAAGTAAGTAAATAAATATGTTAAAAAAAAAAACAACAGCCAGAAAAATATTAAGTCTTTCTCTGTTTTTCCAGACGTGTCGTTGTAAGATAACAACAGAAACACGGGTAATAGTAGAATACTCTCAATTTGAATTTGAAAATTAATAGAAGCATGCATTTGAATATGTAATCCATTATAATTTCTATTTGTATTTTATCTTATAAATCATTATGCTTTAGATTAGAACATAGAAGCCTGACTACCATTTCTGTTGGTTTTGCTGTTGGTGGGTTTTTTTTTTTTAGGTATTAAGATGACAGTGTCAAGTTTTGAGTTCTGTGTTCAATGTTAAATCCTTTAACAAGTTGTGACATTTAGTTTTTTCAGCTTTATTACAAAAACAGCTGTTCACAAATGTAGGAATCCTAAGTGCAGAAAGATTCTTGCATAGTGATTTTTTTTTTAAAGCAATGACTTGACATACTTGCAATATTCTACTTTTCTAACATCACTGTATTTACTTTTTATTGGGGCATAGGACAATGATTTCCATTTGTAGCTTTTATTCAAATTAGGAATTTTATATCAGAGGGTGAATTGATCCACATTCGTTCATCTTCTAAAGTTTAAAATCTGAGAGTTTTATTTTTGCCGTTCAGTCCTCAAATCTATAATTTTGTAAACATTTCACTTTCATTTTAGGAAATGTATTTCTGGGAGGGAAACTTGGGTATTTGCTGGTGAAAGGTTGTGAGCTTTTTCTTTGTATTAAACTAACATGCCTGCTTTTTTTTTTTTTCCAAAAGTTAATAAAAATCTCTTTGTCACCATGGCAAAACCAAATCCATGGTCCTCATTGTTATGGCATCCTGCCAGCTCTGCGTCTAATAAAATGAATGGGTCTGTAGTTTTAGACTGGGGCCTTATTAGATATAATAAGTTTTAGTACAAAATTATTCCTGGGTAAATGAGTTAAATAACTAAAAACATCTACTTCTGCTTCAGTGACTACACTAAAGCCTTTGACTGTGTGGATCACACCAAATTGTGGAAAATTCTTAAAGAGATGGGAATACCAGGCCACCTTACCTGTCTCTTGAGAAATCTGTATGCAGGACAAGAAGCAACCGTTAGAACCAGACATGGAACAATGAACTTGTTCAAAATTGGGAAAGGAGTACATCAAGGCTGTATATTGTCACCCTGCTTATTTAACTTATATGTAGAATACATCATGTGAAATGCCAGGATGGATGAATTACAAGCTGGGATCAAGATTTCCAGGAGAAATATCAATAACCTCAGATATGCAGATGATACCACCCTAATGGCAGAAAGTGAAGAACTAAAGAGTCTCTTGATGAGGGTCAAAGAGGAGAGTGAAAAAGCTGGCTTAAAACTCAGTGTTCAAAAAGCTAACATCATGGCATCTGTTCCCTTCACTTCATGGCAAATATTGTTGTTCATTGTTCAGGCACTAAGTCAAGTCTAATTCATGGCAAATAGTTGGGGAAAAAGTAGAAACAGTGACAGACTTTATTTTCTTGGGCTCTAAAATTGCTGCATATGGTGACTGCAGCCAAGAAATTAAAATACGCTTGCCCATTGAAAGAAAAGCTATAACAAACCTAAACAGTGTATTAAAAAGCAGAGATATCACTTTGCCAACAAAGGTCCACCTATGAATGAAAGCTATGGTTTTTCCAGTAGTCATGTACAGATGTAAGAGTTGGACATAAAGAAGGATGAATGCCAAAGAATTAATGTTTTCAAACTATGGTGTTGGAGAAGACTCTTAAGAGCCCCTTGAACTGCAAGGAGATCAAACCAGTCAATCACCAGAAGGACTGATGCTGAAACTGAAGCTCTAATACTTTGGCCACCTGATGCGAAGAACTGACTCACTGGAAAAGACTGCTCCTGGGAAAGATTAAGGGTGGAAGGAGAAGAGGGCGGCAGAGGATGAGACAGGTGGATGACATCACTGGTTCAATGGGTATGAGTTTGAGCAAACTCAGGGAGATAGTGAAGGACAGAGGAGCCTGGTGTGCTGCAGCCTGCGAGGTCTCAAAGAGTCGGACGTGAGTTAGAGACGAACTATAACAACAAAGCCTTTGCAAACAATTACTTTGGATTTTCGTTCTACAGCAAACACTAAAATATTAACTGTGACCATTCCAGGAGCCATACCACAATGCAGTTCACTAGCATGAATGAGTCCACCTTAAAATGTTCAGGACTTTTCTCAGTACAAGACAAGTAGGTCATGCCCTGATATGTGTACCTATCATAGGCATCATGTGCAGAAATTTCTATCAACCTTTGGTACTATCAAACTTCGAACTGGAAGCATGAAGAAATACAGATTAAAAAAAAAAATGTTTATTTATTTGGCTACACTGGGTCCTAATTGCAACGTGTGGGTTCTAGTTCTTGACCAGGGATCAAACTTGGGCCCCCTGCACTGGGAGAATGTGGAGTGTTAGCCACTGAAATAACAGGGAAGTCCCGAAGAAATACAGATTAATTGGGAGATGTTATTAAAAATCCAAGGTAATTGTTTGCAAAGGCGTTGTTCCTGTTGTTCAGTCTCTAACTCATGAGACCCTGCAGACTGCAGCACACCAGGCTCCTCACAGCTATAACCAAAGACATCATTGACAATCCAGTTTAAAGCAGCTTCACCTACAAGTTCTCAGGCTTTTGGTCAGTATTCTTGGCACAAGTATTTTTTGTTAGACTTATGCTAGTAAACATTGGTTTCTGTCCTGCTCTGCTGTTCTCTAGAGGCGCTGTTCAAAAGCCACCATCTGAAATGGTTTTGACCCCTGGGAAATTTCTTTTTTGTTTAAAATATAAAAGTGTCTCACAGAATTCCTTATTTTACTCACATTGTAAATAAGCAAGCTGAAATTTAATTTTTTCATTTCACTTTTTAAAGCCGTATTTTATGTAGGTAAACTTACCTTGTCCCAGGAAGTGATCATAAAAGCTGTTATTCATGCCCCCCACCTTCACATCCTGATGGACCCTGGGGCCTCCCTCTGTGGCCCTGCCTGGCATGACGTGCCCCCTTCTCCTGGGATCTGTGAGTATAACAAATTCTCTTCGAATGGCAGTCATCTCCTGATCTATTGGCCTCCCCATACCTTAGCAATAATAAATCCTGCATTTTAAAACACTGTGGGGCTAGAAGTAACACGAAGTGAAACCTGTTCATACAACTGAGTGTACATCCAGGTCTTGCATTGCAATAGCCTTACTTTTATGTGAGTGTTGGCCCTTGCATGGGTCTGAGCTGTGTGGATTTCCTCTATATAAATATATTCTTCAGTAGTACACCGCTGACACTGGGTGAACCCACAGATGCCAAACTGCACATATGGAGGGCCCACTGTAACCCTACTCATGGATTTTCAACTGCGCAAGAGGTCAGTGCCCCAACCCCACACTATTTAAGGGTCAGCACTGTGTTTACTACAAATGATTTAAATTTAAGATGAAATTTAAAATGTGAATGAAAATTTGATATTTATTAATTATAATATATTTTAGAAGAAAAGCCACCTTAAATTAAAAATAACCTTAATTAAAATGTTAACTTTAAAAATGTTTTACATCTATGTTTTAATGAAAATACATTTAAATTGTGTCTCTCTTAAAACTGGGTTTTGCTTTAATACTTTAGACCATGACTGTCAATAACAGATTATGTGACTATTGATTATAGCAACCTAGATAATGATTTCACTGAAATAGAGCCAACAAAATAAGTTTTATGGAATAAATATAAAATAATTTATTAGCTATCTATATCTTTGTTTCATCACTCATTCAAGCATCCTTGGTCCATCTCCCAGTACACCCACATGTGTGCAGTAACAATCAAACATAGTTGTCACTGATATTTTGATGACTTTCCATCAGATAAAGACCACAATGCTATCTGTTATTTAAATTTTTTCTTTCATATTTTTAATTTTGTTATTATGAAGGTGTATTTGTTAAAATAGTAATATAGAGCATGTATGCCTTAATAGTTTGCTTAACTTATGATCCTTCATATTTAGGTGTGTGGTGCATGAGCCTGTAGGGCTTCCCAGGGGGCACTAGTGGTTGAGAACCCACCTGTCAGTGCAGGAGATGTGAGAGACACGGGTTTGATCCCTGGGTTGGGAAGATCCCCTGCAGAAGGATATCCCAGGCAGCCCACTCCAGTATTCTTGCCTGGAGAATCCCTGTGGACAGAGGAGCCTGGCGGGCTTATGGTCCACAAGGTCACAAAAAGTCAGACATTGCTGAACGATTCAGCATGCATGCACATGGGTGTGTTGGTAATCCTAAGCTGGCCCCACAGTTGTAAGAGTAGGCTAGCAGAAACACTGACTTTCTTTCTGCTTCTCAAAATGACAAGCTTCCTCTAGCCATGTCCCCTGGCAGGAACTCTCTTTGTCTGCAATCTCACCTACCCCAGATCACTCATCTGAGCTTCAGGATCACCTCCAGAGGATGCACTTCCCTGGACCCAGGCTCTAGTGGATCGCCCTGTTTTCTTTCCCTCACCTCTTGTATTGTTCTTGTTTAGTTTCTCAGTTGTGTCTGACTCTTTGTAACCCTATGGACTGTAGCCCACCAGGTTCCTCTGCCCTTGGATTTCCCAGGCAAGAATACTGGAGTGGGTTGCCATTTCCTTCTCCAGGGGATCCTCCCAACCCAGGGATGGAACCTGCATCTCCTGTTTTGGCAAGTGGATTCTTTACCACTGAGCCACAAGGGAATCCCACCATCATAATGCCATTTTTAGAATTAGGAAATGCACACTGTGTTTCAGAAATGAATGGTCAATCCAGCCTCACTAGGTCGGAGAGGAACAGGTGCAGATGGTCTTCTTCACATGGAGGGCCCCTTGGGCTGACCCACTCCCCACCTCTCTATGAGCCTCAGTTTCGAATCTGAAAATTCAGACTTGGAGCACAGTCTTTCTAGCCTACTAGGTCTTCTGTTTCTGGATCTGCTCTTGACAATGATAGAGGAAGTGTAGCCCGGGGCTTAGACACCTACACTCAGCTCAGACCACCCGGGTCTGGATTCTGGCTTTGCCATGACCTTACTGCACCTAAGGTGCAGGCAAGTCACTGCACCTCATTCTCCCCATCTGTAAATGGAGCCAACACTAGAAATTACCACCAGATATCTCCTAACCTGGGCTCCTCTGGTCGCTCAGATGGTAAACATCTTCCTGCAACGAAGGAGACCAGGTTCCATCCCTGGGTTGGGAAGATCCCCCAGAGAATGAAATGGCAACCCACTCCAGTATTCTTGCCTGGGAAATCCCATGGACAGAGGAGGCTGGTGAGCTACGGTCCATGGAGTCACAAAAAGTCTGACACAACTGTATGACTAACATTTTCTAATCTATAACTTTATTCATTTTCTGTCTTCTAACACTGGAATTTAGACCCTAGGCAAATTAAATCAGAATCTTTGATGTTGAGCTCAGACTGGGTATTTTTCTTAAACTGTTCTTACATACAGGCAGGGTTGAAAACCACTGCCTATGGCTACCTTGGTTGTATGCTCAAGGAAACATAAACAGGAATGGCCAGGGAGGCCTTGTTTGCAATAGCAAAAAAAAAAAAAAAAAAAGTAACTAAAATATACAGCACCGGGAAAATGGAGATGTAAGTTATGGGATATTCTTAAAGTACAATAAACACTACACATCAGTTAAAATAAATTTCCTTGGGTTACATAAATCAACATGAATAAATTCCCCCAAACACAAGTATGAAAAGCAAGTTAGGGAAAATTATATATGGTACAGTAGTGCTTATTTTAAAAAGCTAAAAAGATATAAAACAATGCATAATTTATGGATACATATATCTGCAAGTAAATTTAATTTTTAAAAAATTCCTAGGATGATTAACATCAATTTCAATGAAAGTGGTTATTTCTTGAAAGAGGTGCATACAAGCGCTAGGGAAGAAGCAGGAGGTTCACCTCATTCTTTTTAAAGGTAGTGTCTTAAAATGTTGCTTACTTTTTATTCATTTGTGTGTGTGTTTCTATTTGTTTATTTGGCTGTGTAGCATGCGAGATCTTAGTTCCTCCCCCTGGGACCGAACCTGCACTCCCTGCATCCCTGAATTGGAAGCACAGAGGCACGTCCCTTCATCTCTTATTCTTAAGGCTTTATTTAAATGTTCCTTTAACAGAGTTCATTCTCTATACGTTTCTGTGTCCTTGAACTCTTTTGTAATAAAAAGAGTAATTTACAGTGTTTTTGGAGGGGCTATCAATAGAACTTCATGATTGTTTTGGTTCATTCTGTGGGCTTTCCAGTTTGTGGCAAAGATGGTCTAAACGCGGGCTTCTCTGATGGCTCAGAAGGTAAAGTACCTGCCTGCTCTGTAGGAGACACAGGAGACACGGGTTTGATCTTTGGGTCAGAAACACCCGTGGAGGAGGAAATGGTAACCCACTCCAGCATTCTTGCCTGGGAAATCCCAGGGTCAGAGGAGCCTGGTGGGCTACAGTCTGTAGCGTCAGAAAGAGTTGCACATGACTGAGCACGCTGTCCTAAGTTGCTTCTCACTCTTCCTCAGTAACTAATACTCTCAACCGTTCACTCATTTGCTTATTTGTTCAGGGACTATCTGTTGAGCATTGCTTCCAAAGCAAGGCCATGGGGAGAACTCTGTTCTGGGACGCACTTTTCTGATGCTGTCCTCAGCCTTTTCTTCTGCCTTGGAGTCTACAATGAGGGCGAATGGGTGCGTCTAGATGTGTGGCTGAGTCCCTTCACTGTTCACTTAAAATCGTCACGACATCGCTCATTGGGTATACCCCACTACAACATAAAAGTTTAAAAAGATTACTTTTTAGTGTGTGTGGCAGGTGCTTTGCAAAGACTGTCGTGGTTAGACTAGCTTTCATGTTTATATTCTCACCCATTTCATGATATGTGATCTAAATTGCTCGAAGGTCCCCACAAAGCAAAATTCTCTAACAGAACCATCTAAAGAGAAAGACACAGGGCTTCAGCAGACTGACAAAGATGAGGCTGCGGGCAGTCACTCCTGCTCTAAATCCGAAGTCTGGCTATACTGAATCTCCAGAGACTTGGAGAGATTTGCTAGGATTTATAACAGTTCGAGTTTCTTAAGGACTCAGATTATGTTTCCCACTTGTCCACACAATCATCATCAGTCCATACTGTTTTCCAAGTGAAAGTGAAGTTGCTCAGTGGCGTCCGACTCTTTGCAACCCCATGGACTGTAGCCCACCAGGCTCCTCCATCCATGGGATTCTCCAGGCAAGAATACTGGAGTGGGTTGCCATTTCCTTCTCCAGGGGATCTTCCTGACCCAGGGATCGAACCCAGGTCCCCCGCATTGCAGGCAGATGCTTTAACCTCTGAGCCACCAGGGAAGCCCACTGTTTTCCAGGTTTTTATGAAACAATAACCTCCCTTTTCCGGGTGCTGGGTACTTGGTATCTTCCCTTTGACTTACAACATTAACATTATTGAATGTGATTCTTCCCCCTTTTATTTTTTCATCTCCTTAGGTTTCAACCAGCTGCTAGTACACAGTATCTTTAGCTTTGAAAAAGAAGTAGAAAGGGAAATCAAAGGAGCATTTATTTGGGGAAAGATTATCTAAGATTCTGGTTATTCACCAAGTTCCACATTAAATTCTCCCACCCTCCCTGCAAAAGAAACTGCCAAATAAGTGATCACAACCTTTATCAAGGGAGTATATGTTATCTCCTCTCTGCTTAGTAAGGTTTCTGAGTACAAATTAGATAGAGCCTGTGACATTACAGTTTTACAAGGAGTGGGGCTTCTTTTTCATTCACGTGTGAAAGAAAAAACTTTTCAGGATTCAATTGGCTGGAGGAAAATGTCATGCCAGCCTGTGCAAAATGATGGGGACAGCTGGCTGGAAAGGCCAACATCAGAAACCAGCCTCACCTCCTCGGTGTGGAAATCGACACCAGGATGCCTATAAATAGTGCTCTCTGTTCCCAGTGCCGCAGAAAGAGCAGTGGGTATTTAAATGAAAGCCACCACTGTGTAATACAGCCCAGAGGCAGGCTCAGTCGTTTCCTTATAGAGGCCAAGGAATGGACATCCATGGGCAGCATGCACTGTGACAATATCACGTTTGCTGGAGGAAAGGGGCCCCCTGGAACTCAGGGGAAGAGGGCTCCAGGGGTTAATGTGTAAGATTTACAGACTCCAGTTACCCAGCAGAGGTGATTGCAGGTAACCCGGAGTTCAGCCAGGTGCTCAGATTGGCGTGAGAGCCAGCCAGAGGCACCCACATCTCTGAGCTTTTTGCCTCCTCAGTTTGGACAGTCTGGAGAGGCCACCCCAGATGGGTGTTCAGAGCCTATTCTGAACTACACTTTAAACTGTGACCTCTGAATTGAGCTACATCCCATAACCACTCCTCAAAGCCAGAGGAAATCTCTGATTTTCAGTTAACAGCGTGGAGTCACCCCAAATTTCCAACCCTTGGGTTTGTTCTCTTTGATAAACAAGGCTGTCACTCACCCATCCTCCCCTACAGGCCTGTCCAAAGGTAATGGGAGTTACGTGCTCACTTCATGCTTGTTCCATAAAAAGTCTTTTCCCTTTTCTGACTGGGACCCAGAAGAGCAGTGAGGTCCTGGAAGATGGTGGCCCTGGAGAAGAGTTCTGAGGAGCCTCTGTCTTAGGTGCATTGACTGACTCAGTTTATAACCGCCCTGGCTTCAGGGAAGGGGAAGAATTGCAGAGGGGAGGAGTGCAGAGCGTGTAATCATTTCATGCAACTCATCAGTTCAAGACACCAATGCAGGGAAAGACTGAAGGTGAAAGGAGAAGGGGCAGCTGAGGATGAGATGGCTAAATAGCATCACTGACTCAATGTGCATGAATCTGAGCAAACTCTGGGAGATAGTGGAGGACAGAGGAGCCTGGCGTGCTGCAATCCTCGGGGTCGAAGAGAGTCAGACACGACTTAGCGACTCAACAACCACATTGGTTCAAACACAACCCAAGCAGATCCAACACACGACATGGAACTGGGGACTGACAAAAGCTGGAGAGGATCCCACGTCACAGTGACTAGCACACAGAAGGTTGTGCTCTTTTGTTTTCCAGGGACTATAGAACACAGCAGGGAGGATCACTTCCACCAGGCTTCTGGGGATTACTCAGGGATTTGGCTCTTCCCTAGAATCTGGAGTGATTCCATTTCAGGATGTTAGTCCCTCATCTGCGCTGTGAAAGAACGAAGACTTTGGAGGAAGTGAGGGCATATAGGTGATCTGCATCTGAAATCTGTGCTTCCCCAGATCGCTCATTCAAGACCAGAGGGGTGACCTGGGCCAGGTGCGTCCACCTCGGGCCTTTTTTTCTGCCTGTAGCTACGCTTTTTCCCCTTACACATCCCCATAATTCTGGTTGTGGCGACTGCTGAACAAAAGCAGCTGTTTGCTCTGCTGATTTTTCCTCCTTCAGGCTGATGACAGAGGAACTGCTTGTGTGGCCCTGGGGCAAAACATTTATGTTTAATTAACTCAGTGTTAAAACTCATCATCCATGGAGGCGCTGATTCTCCTGGTTCTCAGTAGCTTCTGACAAATAACATAGCTTCTATCTAGCCCAGTGGGGCTTCCTGGTGGCTCAGACAGAAAAGAATCTGCCTGCAATGCAGGGGACACGGGTGTGAGCCCTGGGTTGGAAAGATCCCCTGGAGAAGGGAATGACTACCCACTCCTGTATTCTTGCCTGGGAAATCCCATGGACAGAGGAGCCTGGTGGGCCACAGTTCATGGGGTTGCAAAGAGTCAGACATGACTGAACAATTAACAATTTTATCTAGTCCAGCAATGAGAAAGAAAGCAATTTTAGGTGAGATTTTTATTTGATGTGATCTAAACTCCAGGTTGTCTCTTTCAGGAGGGAGAATCATCCCACAGGAGTGCTTTTAAGTAATGTTTTTCAAGGAAAAGCCCCCAAGGTACATTCCAGTTCCGACCAATTATGTCTTCACTCAGTTTATTTTCTTAGGTTTTAAATACTTTTCTATTAAAAAAAAAACTTTAAAACTGTACTTTATGATGATTCAAAGGACTGCCACTGCGCCTTCAGCTAGAAGAAAACACACAGAATACATTTAAATGAATTACAAAGTGTATTATACTCTGCAAATCAGCATTAAAATGCACATTAATTTCTGCAGCTCTTAAATACTTCGTTGCTGAAGAGCTGCCTCCATTCTATAATTGAAATAACTCTTCAGATGCAATTTAGTTGCTGATTGGTTTTTAAGTATTTTTAAAAGCTAACAGCTCAGATGGAAAAAGGGGGTATACCCTTGAGTTATAAATAGGAGCACAGATGTCATCAGCCATGGACTCATCAGACCATTGCCAAAAACAGTGATTTTCTCCAGAGAAAGGATGCTCCACCCGGAAGGCAGGCTGTTCAGGAGACCCTAGAGCTGGCTTGACATCAGATCCAAGACCACAGTTGGGAGGAAGTGACCGTAAATGAAGCAGGTCTCTTTTTCACTCTCCTCCTAATCCACACATTCCATACCTTCTCTTCTTGCCCTTTATTACCTCCAACTTTTTTCAGTTTCAAGAAATGTCAAGTAGGAAAAGAAGAGGCAAAGCATAAAAGCAAGTCCTTTGATCTTTGGCCGGTGGAAATCTACATGTGCGACCAGGGAGAGGTTTCAGCTATTAATAAATCTCTAAATTTGGCACCCCAGTGCTTTGTGGACTTTATGTTATATGCACCATGCCAGGCAGCCAAAGGGTATTTGCGAGGTGGCTGTGTCCCCACAGCAATGCTCAGTAACTTCACGGTTAAAGAACAGTCTATGGATTCTTAGCTGTGTGTGTGCCTCCTTGATACTAATAAAGTCATTTTGGTGACTTCCTGGTGGTCCAGTGGTAACGAATCCACCTTCCAAGGCAGAGCATGTGGGTTTAATACCTGACTGGGAAATTAAGATGCTACATGCCATGGAGAAACCAAGCCTGCATGCCACAGCCATGTGGCTTGTGCACCGCAATGGAGACCCAGCACTGCCCGAGAAGAAGCTGCCTGAACTCAGTCACAGGAGTAAAGCAGATGTTGGAGAAAAGATGGAAGGTCCGATTAGTTCCCTAAATTTCACATGAACTGAGGGTCCACAGTCAGGTCAACTAAATTCTTGGTTTCATAACGTTCTTCCATGACAAATAGCATTAATGAAATGCTAATTAATTAATGATACATTATTGATATATTTTTAGAGTGTTCTAAAGTTGACATGTAAGGTCGTAATGCTTGAAAACCACAAATTTCTATGTGAATGCAGAATTGTTAGGGAATTCTGAAGATGAAGATTTGGGTGAGGATTCTAGGAGCTTGCCAGAAGGCAAATCTCAAAAGTGTATAAATCCTTCAGTGTACTGTATCCAGTCAGACAATTTATAGGCAGGAAATGATCCAGCTTCAAAGACAGCCTAATTGTGGCCTATGAATGCCATCTTTCTCTTTAGAATTCCATCCAAAGAATGAGTAGGTTTAAGTTATGGAAAAAAGATCTACTCTTTCTAAAATTAATTTTTATTTCTTTCATTGACATATAGTTGATTTACAATATATTATATTAGTTGCAGGTATATAGCCTAGTGATTCAATATTTCTACAAATTCTATTCCATTAAAATTTATCATAAGATAATGGCTATAGTTCCCTGTGCTGTACCATAAATCCTTGTTGCCATCTATTTTATATATAATCGTTGTACCTCATCATCCCTTCCCCTGTGTTGCCTCTCTTCCTTCCCCTCTCCTCACTGGTAACCACTGGTTTGTTCTATCTGTGAGTTGGTTTCTGTTTTGCTAAACACATATATTTGTTTTATTTTTAGATTCCACATACAAGTGATATCATACAGTAATTATCTTTCTCTGTCTGATTTCTTTCACTAAGCATAATACCCTGCAGGTCCATCCATGTTGCCACAAATGGCAAAAATTCATTCTGAAAAATCTGGCCTTTGTACTTTTTTTTTTTTAACCTACAGCATGTGAGGAGAAAAAAAAAAAGTCACATAAACATCTTGGCAGATACTAACAAAAGTAATATAACAGCATCTACCTACCATTTATTGTGTAGCTGACCAAGATGCCCAGCAAACAGCTTTATACTTTATATCCATTGTCATCTTCACAAAACTCTATGAAGTAGCTACTATAAATATCCCCTTTTTATAAATGAAGACACTGTAGTCTCGAGGGTAAGTATTGTGCTCAATCTCATATAAGAAGTGAGAGCAACATATATATATTCTAACATGACTTTTTAAAACTCAAAGTACATTATATGTAACTGTAGAGATTGTTAAAAAGTCATTGTGAAATATATCACACTGTGTGCCACTCACATGAATGCTAGGCTCTCATGAAAGCCAAGGGTTGCTAAGAAAATTCATCCAAGTGTGAAGAAGAGTAGGGAGAAGAGATTTCAGGTGATAGAGTTTTCTTTTCTTCCTGACTATGACAGGTCCTACTATGTCTAGTTTACTCATCATGAAAAACTTACACAAAGAAAAAGGTATCCTATATCATGGAGAGAGGAGGAAACTCACCAGTGACCAAAGATCTCAAGAAGAGATGTAGAATGGGTCACCTTCAAGCGCTGTGATGACTTAATTCTTTCACTAGGTCATTATTGTTTTATTTTTTTTTAATAAAAAATTTTGGGGGGCTTTACTATTTGGCTTGTGAGATCTTAGGTCCCCAACCAGGGACTGAACCTGGGGCCTGGCAGTGAAAGCCCTGGGCCCTAACCACTGGACCACCAGGGAAGTCCCTAGATCATTATTTAAATTATACTGTTAAAATCTGAATAAAATATGCAAAAACACCAAGAGTGCCTCCTCCACAACAATCTCAATGGAAGTTGAAAAAACAGAGTGCACAGTAGTCTATTTTCTTTGAAAATATATTGAGGCACTTGAAGGATGAAGTTTAAGCAATGCCCTCAACGTCCAGAGCTCCCCCTTTAGCCAAAATCTCCACATCAGAGTGCTTTCTCTCTCCTAATTTTGCACAGTTTGCAAACTTAAAAACAAAGCTACTGGAACTTCGCTGTCAGTCCAGTGGTTAAGATTTCGCCTTCCAATACAAGGGATTCAGCATCAATCCCTGGTCAGAGAGCGAAGATCCCACCTGCCTCTGGGCCAAAAAAAAAAAAAAAAACCGCACACAAATTAGAAACAATATTGTAACAAGTTTTCAACAGAGACTTCAAAAATGGTTCACATAAAGAAAACCTTAAGAAAAACTACTGAAAAAAAAAAGCAGAGATAAAATGATAGTACTTAGAAAGAATGGAGATGAGATTGTGGGATCTTTCTAAAAGCAAATATTTCCTTTTGTGATGGAAAATCAAAAACCCTTGTTAGACAAAAGCTGGTACATACGTGATGTGGGTTAATGTATCCCAGGAAGCGACTGAGAAGAAACCTGAAGGGTTTGCTCTGCCCCGCTGTCCTCAGCGGTGAAGGTGGTGTCCTGCTCGGTATCTACCCGGTAAGTTGTCTGCAGCTGAGCCCCGGCTCAATCATGTCTGATTGTTTGTGATACTATGGACTGCAGCCCACCAGGCTCCTCTGTCCATGGGATTTCCCAGGCAAGAATACTGGAGCGAGTTGCTACTTCCTTCTCCGGGGGATCTTCCCAACCCAGGGATTTAACCCTTGTTACCTGCATCTCCTTGCATTGTGAGGCAGATTCCTTACAGCTGACAAGAGATTCGACTAAGTGGGAGGCTGCCCTTCACGTCCTGTCCCTTCTTGGAGCCAGCTGAGGGTGGAGGGGACATCATGGCTGGGGGCAGACAGAAACTCAGGGGCAAAACTGACCAGCCCGGTGGAGGGTGGAGCCTGGGAGAACTCAGAAACGATATGCAGCCGCGATCTGAGCTTGGAGAACCCCAGAAAGTCTCATTTCTTTGCAGGACAGGGCATCCGTAATTGGGAGTAACAGTTTGAAAGGTTTCAGAGCTCACCATGTCGCTGTGCTAAAATAGATCTGTGCTTCGAGATTGCCAAGCTGGCATTAAAAAGAGGGAGGGGGAACAAAGAGGAAAAAGAAAGGGACGGAAGGAAGTGCCCACATGGTGTAGCCCCAAATGAAGTAAACCCAAGACTCATGCCACTGCCTCCAAATGTTTCCACGGAAGGTGGGTCGATCTTTTTAAAATTCTGTTTATCTGGCTACACCAGGTCTTTGTGGCAGCATGCAGGAGCTTTAGTTGCTACATTCAAAGTCTTGGTTGTGGCATGGGGATCTAGTTCCCTGACCAGGGATTGAACCTGGCACTGTGCATTGGGAGCTTAGAGCCTTCGCCACTGGGCCCCCTCAGGGGAAGGGGTTCACTCTTAATTGTGCCTGGGACACATAGGAATTACGCTTTCTGGAAATCCACACGTCTTATCTTCCTGTTGGTGGTTCCATAACTGGACAGCACACTAGCACCTCCTAGACATCCTTTCAAAATGGCCCGATGCCCGATGGGGCCTAGAGATTCTGAATTTTTTAAATTATGAGTAAAAATATGGAATGATTCACAGATTCGCTTGCCATCCTTGGGAGGAGCCATGCTCATTTTTGTCCTGCGTCAATTTTAGCATTGTCTGTCCTGTATCAATACGTGTGATGCTGAAGCTAGCGCCAGATTCAATTTGTTTCAGGCTAGCACTGTTTTTCTTCTGCTTTTTCTTTTAAAATTCCTCTGTTGAGAGCACTTCCTTGGCAGTGCAGGGTCTAAGACTCTGTTCTCCCAGTGCACTCCTAATGCACGGGGCCTGGGTTCTGCTTGGAGAGCTAGTTCCCCCATGCTACAACTAAAGATCCTGTGCACTTCCCAGCTGGCACTAGTGGTAAAGAGCCTGCTTCCAGTACCAGAAACGTAAGGGACACGGTTCGATCCCTGGGTCAGGAAGATCCCCTGGAGGAGGAAATGGCAACCCACTCCAGTTTTCTTGCCTGGAGAATCCCATGGACAGAGGAGTCTGGCAGGCTACAGCCTATGGGGTCACAGAGTTGGATGCGACTGAAGCAACTTAGTATGAACACATGCATGCTGCAGCTAAGACCCAGCACGGCCAGATAAGTAAATAGATTTTTTCTTAAAAATTTTTCTTTAAGTAAAATTCGTGTCTAACCTAATGTGTAACCAACGTTGAGAACTGCCTTGATTCCCTTCTCTTTGGCAGATGTTTCAGGTATTTTCTAATCATAACTAGAATGTCGGATCCCATCTTCATGAACTAGAGTTTCCCATAAGAAAACTGTGACACAGGCTGAAACGATTTCTGTGTTTCGTGATTTCTAAGGTGCACTTTCCCTTCCCACCCCCCCACCCCAAACATCCATTTCAATACAGCGGAAATCAGGCTGCCCCTCACAATCACTGGGGTTGTTCAATCGCTGCTGGACCAAGTGCATCCCAATGATGCTGTCATTGCTTTTACACACATGCTTGGCCACGGGCCTGCACGTTTCCAGCATTGCCATTGCCTGACATGGATTGCTGCAACCATATGTGTTTAACGGGTTCATGGGCGCTTACAGTGTCTCTAAGAAGATGACATGATGATTTGGCATTAAACCCCAAAGTTATTGAATACAAAAAATGGCAGAGTAGGGGGACAGAGCTTGGTATTAGGTAAACCATTATTTGTCATTTAAGGAATCACTTAAATTCCTTATGTTCTCAAGAAGCAACAAGCCAGTGTGCACTACTATATATAAAATAAACAACAAGGTCCTACTGTATAGCACAGGGAACTGTATTCAGTGTCTTGTAAGAATCAATAATGGAAAAGGAATATATACGTATAACAGAATCACTCTGTTGTATACCTGAAACTTCTACAATATTGTAAATCAACTATACAACAATTTATAAAAGAGAGAGAGAAATATGTTATTTGGAAGAACCAGTCATGTTCCTCTCTTTCTTCCACCACTGGCCTCCACTGCCTACCATCACACCCAGGGAACTATCATTCATTCATTCATGGATTCATTCGCCACGTACCAGGCAGGGGATAAGAAATGCACTATGAGAAGGTCAAATCCACTCTCTTCCCTCTTAAATAAAACTGGGGCAGGTGGGCAGCAATAGATTTTACTAGGATTATTTATTTTTGTGAGGACGTGCAGCAGATAGCTGTTTCAGAATCAAAAGCTTGCTTTTGATAGAAATTAGTTCTTTTTGTGGGCTTCCTGGTGGCTCTGATGGTAAAGAATCTGCACACAATGCAGGAGACTCGGGTTTGATCCCTGGGTCTGGAAGATCCCCTGGAGAAAGAAATGGCAACCCACTCCCATATTCTTGCTTGGAAAATCCCATGGACAGAGGAGCCTGGTAGGCTACAGTTCATGGTGTCACAAAGTGTTCTTGCATATGAAAACAAGTGAGAAAAAAAATTCTATGCTCCATGTATCATTATCACCCGTCCTCCATCCCCAGGGTCACAAAGAGCCTCTGATGGATCAGAGAAATCCTGGGGACTCAGAAATGTTTATTCTTGCCTGATCCACAGAGGAGAGAGTCCAAGGTTTTCCTAGAAACAGATCTAAGGCCAGAACCTGCGAGTTGATGTGAAGGTAGCCGTGCTAAGAGAAGCTGGGATTCCAGGGTTTCATGCCGGCAAAATCCCAGCCCTGACAAATCCAGTTCACTCCCACCAGCCAGAATGAGAAGTCACCACAGGAGGAGCTATTTTACTAGTAAATTGCTCCTGGTTTGCCTTGTGTTCGAACAAACAGCCGGACAATGAGAAGCCTTGCTTTAGAGAGAGGCTCCAGCTAAGCTGATGGCAAGTTTAGCTGTTAATTGAAACTTTTCACTGATGACTAGTCAGGCAATCTATACCTAATGGCCTTTAAAAGGGATGCCCCCCCTGCCACCACCTTCAGAATGATATTTTCATTTTTGATGATGTCAAAGTCCTCTGTGTTTCAAGGAATAGAAGGAACGCTTATTTTTGTTGGATGTTGCTACAGGCGCTGAGGGCTGGCAGGGCACAGCTCTGCTTTGAGAAAGCTGACGGACCACAGGGCTTCTGGCATGGCTGGCAGAGAGAGGGATCCAGGGCTCTGAGTATCAGGCTTTCTGGATTTCTCCTTGAGGACTAAGGCTCAGGAGAAGGTTCTGGCTGAACGTGTAGCAAGTGTCAATATGACTTGGGAAAAAAGTGTTACTCAATTGTGTCCGACTGTTTGTGACCCCTTAGATAGTCTAGCCCACTTGGCTCCTCTGTCCATGGAATTCTTAAGGGAGTGAAACTGGAGCAGGTTGCCATTTCCTTCTCTAGGGGATCTTCCCAACCCAGGGATCAAACCTGCATCTCCTGCGTTGGTGGGCAGATTCTTTACTACCTGGCCTACCAGGGAAGCCCAATATGACTTGAGCAATGACTCAAAACAAAACACATCGTCTAGGGTTTTTAACACAAGCCCTTTCTGCTCCATCATCTTACCTCCTCTTGCCCCAGATTATTTGCCCTTGAATCAAGAATGATTATTTTTGTCTTCTCAGATAGCTTATACATTAGTGTCACTACTGGAAAAGAGAATAGTTGTGGGGAGACATTATGCTAATATATACTGTTAAAAACATCTTGGCACATAGAGGACGCCTGTAATAGCAGCCACATCTGCACTCTGATATGTAGGCTATCATCCTTTAATTCTTCACTGTTCTCTCCTCTCCCTGATAAAGCAATTGAAGGAGCCAGTACAATATCGGCACAAGCTTTGTTAAAAATGATGTGTTATGTGTGGGTATGTGTATTTTCTCTCACTAGTGTGTGTGTGCGTGTGCACCTTGAAAAGTTGCAAATAATATGTGCTTTGGACAGCAAAGACATCGAATCAGTCAATCCTAAACAAAATCCACCCAGAATATTCATGGGAAGGACTGTTGCTGAAGTTGAAGCTCCACTATTTTGGCCACCTGATGTGAAGAGCCAATACACTGGAAAAAGATCCTGATGCTGGAAAGACTGAGGGCAAGAGGAGAAGGGGGCAGTCCAGGAGGAGATGGTTGGAAGGCATCACTGACTTAACGGATAGGAGATTGAGCAATCTCTGGGAGACAGTGAAGAACAAGGAAGCCTGACGTGCTGCAGTCCATGGGATCGCAAACGTAGTGCCCGAACAAGGCAATGGGGCCTAGAAGACAAGTATTTGTCACTTCTGTAGTCACTGTGTGTCTGATGTTTCTACTACAAAAGTATGTTTTAATAATTGAAAAATTAAAATGAAAATGAAGGTACAGCCCCAGGCAAGTTACAGAGAAAGCTTGCCTCCTTGATGGTGAAATAAGGACTCACCAGAGAGGGCCAGTGCTAGCTGGAAGCCCTGATCCCTGGAAGGGCAGCCTGAGCAGCAAGGCCGATGGGCAGCTGACTCAGGGCGCTCTCTGCTCTGCCATCACCTCTCCAAGAAGCCCTCTGGACCCGCCAGCTCGAGGGGCTCAGGGTCTGGAGGGGGACGTCAATGTTCAGGAGCACCATGCAAATTGCCTCCGGAGTAGCTGCTGGGGAAGCGTGACCCTGAGTCCTGCCTAACCTTTACATTAAGGTAGTCGAGTCAATAAGACCTAACATGCTTATCTTAGAGCTTGATCCAGAAGTAGAAAACTGGGGCTTGCAACATAACATATATATGGCTGACAAAGGGCTGGAAAGGGCTGGGGGTGAGATAATAGGTACCCTGGTCATGGCTGGGGGCTGAGGACCCTGGCACAGCAATTGGTTGAGATCCAACAAAACCTGCGGCTCCCCACTTTGAAGGGTAGTAATTCAGAAAAGAGGGCTTCCCAGGTGGCTTGGTGATAAAGAATCCACCTGTCGAGCAGGAAATGCGGGTTCAATCCCTGGATTGGGAAGATCCCCTGGAGAAGGAATTGTCAACCCACTCCAGTATTCTTGCCTGGGAAATCTCACGGACAGAGGAGCCTGGTGGGCTACAGTCCATGGGGTCGCAAAGAGTCGGACATGATTGAGTGACTAAAATAGCAACAATTAAGAAAGTCCTGTATAAGCTACAAGGACCTCCTTAGAGCACAGGGAACTATTAACATAATCAGTATCTTGTAATAACCCATATGGGAAGGCAATCTGAAAAAGAATATATATATAAAACATATATATATATATATCTGAATCATTTTATTGTACACCTGAAACTAACTCAACATTGTAAATCGACTGTGCTTTAAAGAAAAGAACAGAAAAATGAAAACAAAAGAAACGTCCTGTAGACCACATATGCTTTTAGGCACATCCACCCAGAGAAGGTGACCAGGTAGTGAGAGAATCATGTTATAGGGACGGCATGGAGACTCGCAGTGGGGAATGGGTACCCCACTTCTTTGTTTGCTTCCCCCAGAGAAATAGGTGACTGACTTTTATTAAAAGCCTGCTGTTTCACATGCTAATTCTATTGCCCCACAAGGATGGGGGGAGCTACTTTGCAGGCTCAGGAGCACAACACTGGGCAAGATCCCCATCCATCTCTGATGACCCTTTGTGTTTGGGGCAAAGGCCTTCAGATATATAGGTTTAAGCAGGGTAGATCTTTCTGTTAAGAAAAAGAAGAGGATGATTCCTCTATCAGCTCAAAGGCAGTTTATCCATTTGATCTCATCCGGGGTGGCATGAAGTCACTTTCACTCTCTGCTTGAAGATCTTTCTCTGAATTATTTTGTAAAGCTATATCCTGTGCAGGGCATGTGAAAAGATACAGATTCACTCTAAATTTGTATCAAAGAAAAATGTAATCGGAGGTTGCAGCTAGGGGTTCTTAGGGCACTGGAGATAAGAACTCAAAAATTGTAAGTAAGATATTTATCAGAAGAAGGGATGGAAACAGGGATATCTTTGTTACAGGAAAATCCAAAAGAAATTTCTAAGCAGAAAAGCAGAGCAATGACAGAGCATCTCCCCAGACACAAGGATGGAGTACTTGGAGGGATGGGGGCATACCTTCCATTGTCTCCCCACTCTTCCTGCTCCCATGGAAAGAAGGACTTAAGTAAGAGGATCTAGGAAGAGCAGAGGAGGCTGGTGGACTCTATTGAGTCAAGCAAAGTGCACACTTCAGACGAAGCCAAGACTGACTCCTGTAACCTTTGCTGACTTAGGGGAACACACAGCCTCTAGTGATCTCTAAAGGCCAAAACAAACTCAGGAGATCTGAGCATTTCTCTCTGGGGCACTGTCAAAGGTTGAAAGACATAAAGAACCGGGAAGAGAGCCAACTGCCCGATGTGCAGGCCACAGTGTAAAATAAAAATGCAGAGTCTTGTGTTCAAAAAGCAGAAAACAGTTTCATTAGTGGCACTGACCTATAAAGCCTTTCCTCTGCAGTCTCTCTCCTGACTTCTTGTGAAGTGTTTTTTTTTTTTAGTTTACCATTTATTGTTGATCTAAATTAAAAAATATTAAAAATGTAAATTGTTAGCACAAGTTTCGGTGTTCATTTAAAAAAATGTTTTTGGGGAGGATAATTGCTTTATAATGTTGCATTGGTTTCTGCATGAATCAGCCATATGTGTACACATGTCTCCTCCCTCTTGAACCTCCCTCCCACCAGGTCTCACCCGCCCAGGTTGTCACAGAGCACTGGGTTGAGCTCCGCGGTCACAAGGCAAGCTCCCACTCACTGTTTTGCATATGGTAATGTTTATGTTTCCCTGCTACTCTCCCAACTCGTCCCACCCTCTCCTTCCTGCACTGTGTCCACGTGTCTGTTGTCTATGCCTGGGTCTCCGCTGCTGCCTGCTGCAGTGTCAGTTTTCAATGTAAATATCAGTGCATTGGATTCACAATGCCGAAGCAGTAAGACTGCACAATTCAGATATCATAGCTTACCCACAAGTTCATGTGGGTCTTTTTTTTCTCAACAGAAGAGGATGAGAGAGGGGGCAAAGCAGGGCTTGACGTTTGGCTCCTGGACAGAGAAACAGGGAAGCCGAGATTCTGGGATGGTATGAAGAAACTCCACTTTGATACAGTTAGACCTGGAGCTTAGTAGGTGACTCAGGTAAGATTCAAAAGTAAAATCTGATTGAGAAAGATGATGTGATTTAAGAACGCGATGCTAGCAGAAGGCAAATACCTCCATAACAGCTCGAGGCCAAGGTGAGGAAAGAGAATAGGTTTGAACACAAGAGGAGGTATGGTAAACCGAGGCAAGCAGACCGTTTTTGCCTCATTAACTTGGGAGTTGAATCAACCGTATTTTCTTTGGGGGTAGATGACCCTTTTTCCTGTACTGCATTTTTATCACCCATTTGGCTTGACTTCACTAATATATTTGTCTGGCTCATCCACCTGGTCATCCTTGAGCTGGGGGTGGGGACCACCTGATGACCTCAAAGCTCTGCACCTCTTTTCTGACTGCAGCCCAAACCCCAATGTTTCTGCCATAGAAATTTGACATTACAAGAAGACCCAGACACAGAAAGGCATTTATATAGCTTGGAGCTGAGGATTTGGAGCCTGCTAAGTCCCTGCTTCAAGCAGAGGGAAATTAAGCCCCATCATGCAATCGCATGTAATTTCCATCTGGAAATTACTTTGCAGGAAAATGGTCCTGGGCCTCTTTGCCAGCTTTCAGGCCCTGGTTTACAATGATGCCAGACAGCACTGGGTAAGGCAGAAAGAGACTCCAGATATGACCATGTCCTGTTTTACAATTCAGAGCTGAAACTGGGAGCTGAGATAGAAGAGCAGGGACAGACTGGGGAAATGGATTGGATTGGATTATTGCATTAACCCAGAGAACATTTCAAATGAAAACTTGCATAGCGTAATCAATAATTCAGTCTTATCAGTGTGCTTGTCTGGGCAGATGACATTTATTTTAATAGAGACTCTCAGGAGGGGGATATGCAATTTTATGGTCTGCTTTTTTTTTTTTTTTGAGCATACAAATGCTTAGACTTTTTTTTATCTATAGTTGTATGGCGCTTCTGGAGTCTCTTTATTTCTTCTGTGTTTTGTAAATTTCAGAAATCTGAATTGAGAAGGACCTAGTCTCTTCTCTGTTCCTATTCACTCCCTACCGGGTCTCTCAAATCCAGATTTGCACCTACTTTGTCTAAGACACTTTGGCTCATTTAATGATGTCTGACTAGTATCATTTCATTGCCTGTTTGCTTGTCCTAGACATTATTCTTATAATTTGCATTGTATTTGTTTTATAGTTCTCTCATTTTCTCTTTTAGAATCTCTAGCCTTTCTTTTTAAAATGGGGTTGCATGACATTCCTTGCCAGATTTTAAAGTATCTAAAGTTAAAGATGGGATCTTTAATTTGTTACTACAAAGTTCTTCCAACTCCTGCAATCATTTCCCCCATTCTTACAGACTGAGGAAACTAACCATGACTAAAGGCCAAATCTGGCCTTCCGTGTGTGTTCTTATAAATAAAGCTTTATTGGAACAGATCCATGCTCACTCACTTCTCAGGCTGCTTTCCTGCTGCAGAATATTGTAGTGAGACTGCCTGGCCCACAGAGTCTAAAATTTTACTCTCTGGCCTTTTACAGAAAAAGTTTACTGATCTCTGCTGCAGGCTCATGCCTTTCCATCTTCCATGCCTACCCTGCACTAAGAATCAAGCTGAAGTGTTAGGGTGGAAAGAAAAGGAAACCCTTGTCCAGTTTCATGGCTTTGACTCCTGCTGACCTGGTCAATCCCTGGAGAATTCCCCTGAACCTCTTAGAATCTCCATCTCCTCATTTATTGAATGAGAGCAATAGTATTAGCCTCAGTTAGGATAAATACCTGAAACAAGCCCCCAAAGAGCACAGCATAGGGCTGGAGGGAAAAAATAAAACTATCATGATAAAATAATTGTAGTTACCAAAGGGGAAAGGAGGTGGGATAAATTGGGAGCTTGGGATGAACAGATACTTACCACTCTATATAAAATAAACAACAAAGACCTACTGTGTAGCACAGGGAATTATATTCAATATATTGCAATAACCTATAATAGAAAAGAATCTGAAAATAATGTATGTATAGCTGAATCACTTTGTTGTACACCTGAATCATTGTAAATCAATTATGTTTCAATAAAAACTTTTTAAAATTTGTTATTTTTTTACTGAAGTATAATTGATTTACAATGTTGTATTAATTTCAGCTATAAAGCAAGGTGATTCAGTTTTATATATACTTTTTAATATTTTTTATATTATACTCTTTTCCATTATGGTTTATCATAGGATATTGTACATAAACAACAAGGTTCTACAGTATAGCACAGAGAACTATATTCAGTATCTCTATATTAAAAATTTTTAATAAAAGTTAAAAAGAAATAAATGGTATGATGATAAGGACAAGGATAATAACGACAAGGTACCATCCTGTGCCAAAGGCAACTGTCTAGATTGTTTTCCAGAATTAGTGTCCAGGGAAGCCCAAAAGAGAAGGGAATCATTGCTACGTGGAGTCCTGCATGAAAAGCCATTCCTTCACATTAACCTCTTTCACATCCCCTGGGGAGCCCTTGTATGTATCAAGTGCCAGCCCCCATCATCTACCATTTTGAGGTGCACCCAGCACTTAAGGTATAAATATGCAGCATTTCTGTACAGGGCGGATGACTGAAGCTATCAGGGCTGAAATTATTGGACTGGATTCTGTAGCCTTTAATGTCCTTGGAGTTTCCTTGTTACACATTTTTTCCTGCAGGATAGTACTGTGGGACCTGGTCATTTCTACTTCATTTTCTCTGACCTCAACACGAAGAATTAAGCATACACTGTCCACATCCACCAGCTTTTGTTTGTTTGTTTTGTGTTTTATTTTAATTCCTTTCTGAATACCCACTGTATTAATATGGGTTCTATAGAGAAACAAAATCAATGGGAGAGATGTGTCTGAAGAGCTTTCTTTAGCCGTCTATCCAACTAACCATCCATCCGTCTATTCTTCCATCCATCCATCCAATGTATGTATGTATTACTTATCCTATCTATCATCTATCCATTCTATTCACTTAATCATCCATCCATCTAACCAACCATCCATCCATCCATCCAATGTGTGTGTATGTATTACTTATCCTCTGTATCATCTATCTATCTATCATCTATTTTTCTATCATCTATCCATTCTGTTCATCCAACCATCTATCCATCTAATCAACAAACTATCCATCCATCCAAAGTATGTATATATTACTTAATCATTCTATCTATTTAACATCTATCCATCTATCTATCTATCAATCATCTAATAAGACATTGGCTCAGGCAGTTATGAAGGTTAGGATATCCAAAGCTCTGCAGCTGACAGGCTGGAGACCCAGAGAGTCAATGGAATAGTTCCCATCTGAGACTGAGGACAGGAGACCCACGTCACAGCTCACAGACAGTGAGGCAGAGCAAACAAGTGCCCCCACACAGACTTTGCCTCTAGTCAGACCTTCCATAGATTGGATGAGGCCTCCCACATTTGGGAGAGCAATCTGCTTTTACTGCATCCTCCAATTTAAATGTTAACCTCATCCAGAAACTTCCTCACAGACACACCGGGAATAGAGTTTAACCAAATATCTGGGCCCCTCCTGGAGACCTCCAAGTGTTCACTACAATCTGATTACTTAGCAACAGATGTGTGCCCCTGGGGCTGCAGAGAGCAAGGAATTGGTTATAAAAGTGACTGCATACTTTTATAGCCAAGGCAAGCTAAGTGTTTCAAACCAAATGTTATTACCTTATCCAAGAAGAAGCACTCACTGTGAATACTGAAAAAGGTTCCCTAGTCCACGATTCAAATGATCCCGTTTAACAACTTGCCTACAACCACAAGTCATCCCATGTCTTCAGCATCACAATCTCTGATCAGAGCTCTAAATGTCCTTTCCCTGAGGACACCATCCTTTTCTGCCTGGAGGAGGGCGGTTCCTTGAGTAGTTTCTTAATTCTGCTTTTGTCTCCCTCAAGTCCATTCCGAGCAGAAGCAGGCAGTGTGAGCTCTTAAACACAGAAATCTGATCGTGCTCCTCCCTTGAGCAGTTTTCCATTGCTCCAGGAATGGTATCCATGCTCCTTAACAGGCCTCCCAACTTGGAGTGGCCTGGCCCTGCCTCCCTCTCCAGGCTCATCTCATACTGACAGCTTTTCTGACATTCAAACACCATAAACGTTCCCTGTTCCTGGGCTTTCTGTTTCTCTCTTGCCTGAGTGTTCCTCCTGAGTCCCTCACTGCCCAAGTCCCTCACTCACATTCTACCTTCCATCACACCTCCTGGGGAGGGGGCAGCTTCCCTACTACGCAGCTCTGTTAAGAATTGCCTTCTTTATTTGTTTGTTTTCTAATTGATTGTCTGTCTTCCTCACCACACACACACACACACACACACACACACACACACACACATTACAATGTGTATTATCTTTTGGTTCTTATTTTGTAATTCAGTCAAATTATTTAATCTATGTTTGTTTTCTTATTTGCAAAATTGGAATCAGTTCAGTTCAGTCGCTCAGTCGTGTCCCACTCTTTGCGACCCCATGAATCGCAGCACGCTAGGCCTCCCTGTCCATCACCAACTCCCAGAGTTCACTCAGACTCACGACCATGGAGTCGGTGATGCCATCCAGCCATCTCATCCTCTGTCGTCCCCTTCTCCACCTGCCCCCATTCCCTCCCAGCATCAGGGTCTTTTCCAATGAGTCAACTCTTTGCATGAGGTGGCCAAAGTACTGGAGTTTCAGCTTTAGCATCATTCCTTCCAAAGAAATCCCAGGGCTGATCTCCTTTAGGATGGACTGGTTGGATCTCCTTGCAGTCCAAGGGACTCTGAAGATCTCCAACACCACAGTTCAAAAGCATCAATTCTTTGGTGCTCAGCTTTCTTCACAGTCCAACTCACATCCATACATGACCACAGGAAAAACCATAGCCTTGACTAGATGGACCTTTGTTGGCAAAGTAATGTCTCTGCTTTTGAATATGCTATCTAGGTTGGTCATAACTTTTCTTCCAAGGAGTAAGCGTCCTTTACTTTCATGGCTGCAATCACCATTTGCAGTGATTTTGGAGCCCCCAAAAATAAAGTCTGACACTGTTTCCACTGTTTCCCCATCTATTTCCCATGAAGTGATGGGACCAGATGCCATGATCTTAGTTTTCTGAATGTTGAGCTTTAAGCCAACTTTTTCACTTTCTTCTTTCACTTTCATCAAGAGGTTTTTGAGTTCCTCTTCACTTTCTGCCATAAGGGTGGTGTCATCTGCATATCTGAGGTTATTGTTATTTCTCCTGGAAATCTTGATCCCAGCTTGTGCTTCCTCCAGCCCAGTGTTTCTCATGATGTACTCTGCATATAAATTAAATAACCAGGGTGACAATATACAGCCTTGACGTACTCCTTTTCCTATTTGGAACCAGTCTGTTGTTCCGTGTCCAGTTCTAACTGTTGCTTCCTGACCTGCATATAGGTTTCTTAGGTCAGGTGGTCTGGTATTCCCATCTCTTTCAGAATTTTCCACAGTTTATTATGATCCACACAGTCAAAGGCTTTGGCATAGTCAAAAAGTAGAAATAGATGTTTTTCTGGAACTCTCTTGCTTCTTCCATGATCCAGCGGATGTTGACAATTTGGTCTCTGGTTCCTCTGCCTTTTCTAAAACCAGCTTGAACATCTGGAAGTTCACGTATTGCTGAAGCCTGGCTTAGAGAATTTTGAGCATTACTTTACTAGCTTGTGAGATGAGTGCACTTGTGCGGTAGTTTGAGCATTCTTTGGCATTGCCTTTTTGGGGATTGGAATGAAAACTGACCTTTTCTAGTCCTGTGGCCACTGCTGAGTTTTCCAAATTGGTATAGTAATACATAAATCTTTGGGTTATTAGGATTAAATAAGCTGTTGCAACATGCTTGTAAATTTCCCAACCACATGTTAAGCCTTACAAAAGGATTACCTCTTCATTGTACATACATATATATATGCCAAAGATAGATGCTCATTATGACAATTTAAATTTGTGTAAATGACTATAAGCAGCACTTTACTGGGAATGATAAGATAGCAGTGCTTTAAATTTTAAAAAGACTAAATGAAAAATATCTTGGCAAAATCCATTTCCAAAAGGACATACCATCTAAAATGTACATTCACTAAGCAACTGACACACAGGGAGTTCTACTCAATACTCGGTAATGACCTACATGGAAAAAGAGTTTTTAAAATATGGATTTATATATATGTATAGCTGATTCACTTTGCTATACACCTGAAACTAAAACAACATTGTAAGTCAACTCTACTCCAATAAACATTTTTAAATTAAAAAACAAAAATATAAAACATCAGTTTTTAAAAAGCAATTGAATAGCAAATGGCACATGTCAATTCTCATAACTGCTTTACCTTCTCCTGCACCCCCAGCGCCTAAACCAGAGCCCAGCACACAGCAGGTACACCATAAATATTTAGGAAGCCGATGGACAAGCAGAAAGAATTGCAAGGATGGTTAACAATGGTTAACATTTGCAGAGGGAACATCTTTGGCCTTTTTACTTAATCTGGCTCCAGTGTTTATTTTGCAACAAGAATTTGCTGCTTCTATAAGCCAAAGAAAAAGCCTCTTGGGGTATAAAATGGTGTAGGATCACACGGAAACAGGGTATGTATGAGACATCTATGCAAATACAGACCTGCCAGCATCATTCATTCTGGGTTTCCCATCTGTCTTCCTTAGGTGAAGTGGGGCGTCCTTTGCAAAGTATGAAGCCAACACTTGCCATAAGCACTTAAAAAATTTTTTTAGTTGTATGCTTTGGTTATTTTGGGTTCAAGATAGCAACCCGAAATGAGTTCAAGATGCCATTTTTTGGGAAGAGAATGGAAAAGCAGGACATGACAGCTGAAACAAAAGCAGAATGGCCAGAAAATGGTTATTCCAGGGAACCGATGAGGAGAGGAACAGAGCAGGAGGGAAGCGGGTTACCCTGGGTGCCCGAGTCCAGGGAGGTGGGGCCTGTGAGCGGACCCTGAGGAGGATGTCATGTGGACTGGCCCAGGCCTTGGCACAGCACTGGAAGATGGCTCCAGAACGGACCAAATAAGACGTAGAAACAATGAAGGAACCGTGGAGGGGAAACTCCTCGCATTTGCAGCAGCTGCAAATGTTTTCTTTGAGTAGTCAAAACAGTAAACTGATGTCTTAACCCCCTTGCCTGCAAATCAACTGGGGAGACTTTGGCACCTATCGCTGTCTTGATGCAGTGAGACTGACTCACTCTGGGAACCTGCTGTGATGAATAACTAACTGAGCACCATGTCCACCAATTTGTTCAGATGAAAGGTGTCAGGTCAGGGAAGCCCGACTATTATTTGTACAACTATGAATATTTGTTTCTTTTCTCCCATTGAAGAGATTTGATTTGTCTATTGTGTTTACTGATGTGCAATCAACATGATACTATCAATTGTTGTATTTGTAGATTCACTGCTTTCTCTGCAGAGTGATGGTAGTAATATAAACGTAATTAACATTCACTGAAGGCTTCCCTCAGGCCCTCTGCTGCATGCTGAATGTATTACCTCGTTAACTCTCACAATTGTTTGATGAATGAAAAAGTACTGTATACCTCTCTCCCATTTTTCAATAAGGAAACCGAGGCCAAAAATGATTTAGGAACTTACCTGATAGTTCAAGGTCTGTTGGGCTTCCCTGGTGGCTCAGACCATAAAGAATCTGCTTGCAATGCAGGAGACCCAGGTTCAATCCCTGGGTCGGGAAGATCCCCTGGAAAAGAGAATGGCAAGCCACTCCAGTGCTCTTGCCTGGAGAATCCCACGGACAGAGGAGCTTGGTGGGCTACAGTCCACAGGGTCAGAAAGAGTCAAACACAAGTGAACGACTATCACTTTCACTTCCTTTTCAATGGGGTGGGAGGTTTCAAACCTACAATATTAGACTCTGGTTCCTGAAAGCTTAATTTCTGTGTTTTACTTCTTTGCAAAGCTAAACTTTTACACTGCGTTGGAGGGAGATCTATAGATGCAGAATGAAGTCTTAATTAATGGTTGTGCTGACTTTTCCTGTTTCTGGATTTTTTTTTTTTTTGGTGAAATACAGATTTCTTTGAAATGCATTCATAACATACCAACATTACTGGGAAATAATACAACTGACTTGGAGCTTTTGTCTTGGTTTGTCTTGGGCCTAATTTTATTACTATTTATAAAAATAATAAACTTGATAAAATGCCTAACTAGAATAAAGGTGAAAGACTTTTTCCTTTATTCCCATCCTAATTTCCAAAAGGTGACTACTGTTAGCAGTTTTAAACTAAGAAATATATTACTTCTGGAAATATGTTACTCCTTTACAAACATAAATATCAATGAATACATACATATCTTTGGAAATAAAACACAAACAGAATTATGGCCAAGATAATTTTCAACGACTTTCTTTGTTCATTAAAAACATGCACATAGCTTTATACTCATCAGTTAAAAAATGTATGCACAGATATATATGCAAAACATTTATTGCAGTTCTTTGGCTACAAGAGGAAAAGACTAAAAACAAACCAAATGTTCATCCATTAAAGATTAAATTAATTATATTACATAAAATGGATGACTGTGCAGCATTAAATGATTTATATATGCACTGGCATGGAAGAACGTCTTCTGTTATTTTTTTATCTGTACTTAAACTTTCTAAGGCAGGCGCTGAGAAGAACACACATTTCCCCTATTACTATCTTGCCAAAACAGAGAAGCTTAACACCTTTAGCTTTGAGGCCATGTACAGGGTTGATGCTGAGGCTGAAACTCCAATACGCTGGCTACCTCATGCGAAGAGCTGACTCATTGGAAAAGACCCTGATGCTGGGAGGGATTGGGGGCAGGTGGAGAAGGGGACGACAGAGGATGAGATGGCTGGATGGCATCACCGACTTGATGCACATAAGTTTGGGTGAACTCTGGGAGCTGGTGATGGACAGGGAGGCCTGGTGTGCTGTGGTTCGTGGGGTTGCAAAGAGTCGGACACGACTGAGCGACTGCACTGAACTGAACTGAACTGAACAGGGTTATTGAAACTTAAAGGCACCCTTGGAAGGAAAGCTATTAATATGACAAATGGCAACCTACTCCAGTGTTCTTGCCTGGAGAATCCCAGGGATGGCAGGGCCCAGTGGACTGCCGTCTGTGGGGTCGCAGAGTCAGACACGACTGAAGCGACTTAGCAGTAGCAGCAGCAGCAGACAGCTTATTTGGAGAAGGCAATGGCAACCCACTCCAGTACTCTTGCCTGGAAAATCCCATGGATGGAGGAGCCTGGTGGGCTGCAGTCCATGGGGTCACTAGGAGTTGGACATGACTGAGCGACTTCACTTTCGCTTTTCACTTTCATGCATTGGAGAAGGAAATGGCAACCCACTCCAGTGTTCTTGCCTGGAGAATCCCAGGGATGGGGGAGCCTGGTGGGCTGCCGTCTCTGGGGTCACACAGAGTTGGACACGATTGAAGCGACTTAGCAGCAGAAGCAGCAGCAGCAGCAGCAGCAGCAGACAACTTATTAAAAAGCAGAGGCATCACTTTGCCAACAAAGGTCCATATGGGGCTTCTCTGGTGGCTCAGACAGTAAAGAATCTATCTGCAATGCAGGAGACTCCAGTTTGTTTCCTAGGTCAGGAAGACCCCTTGGAGTAGAGAATGGCAACCCACTCCAGTATTCTTGCCTGGGAATTCCCATGGACAGAGGAGTCTGGTGACCTGTAGTCTATGCAGTTGCAAAGAGTCAGACACGACTGAGTAACTAACACACTTAACAGGACTATTGAAATTAAAAGGCATCCTTGGAAAGAGAGTTAGTAATATAACAAACCTGGACAGCATCTTAAAAAGCAGAGACATCACTTTGCCAACAAAGATCTGTATAGTCAAAGCTATGGTTTTTCCAGTAGTCATGTATGGATGTAACCATAAAGAAGGCTGAGCATTGAAGAGTTGATACTTTCAATCTGTGGTGTTGGATAAGACTCTTGAGAGTCCCTTGAACTTCAGGGAGGTCAAATCAGTCAATCCTAAAGAAAATCAACCCTGAATATTCATGGGAAGGACTGAAACTGAAGGTCCAATACTTTGACCACCTGATGCAAAGAGTCAACTCATTGGAGAAGACCTTGATGCTGGGAAAGATTGAAGGCAAAAGAAGAGAGTGCCAGAGGATGAAATGGTTACACAGCATCACTGACTCAATGCACATGAATTTGAGTAAACTCCAGAACATAATGGAGGACATAATGTAACATAATGGTAGGTTACAATCCATAGTGTCACAAATAGTTAGACATAGCTTAGTGACTAAGGGCTTCCCTGGTGGCTCAGAGGTTAAAGCGTCTGCCTCCAATGCCAGAGACCCGGGTTCGATCCCTGGGTTGGGAAGATCCCCTGGAGAAGGAAATGTCAATCCACTCCAGTATTCTTGCCTGGAGAATCCCATGGACAGAGAAGCCTAGTAAGTTACAGTCCATGGGGTTGCAAAGAGTTGGACACAACTGAGTGACTTTACCTTTACCTAGCGACTAAAAAGTAACAGGGTTACTGCTAGAAATTTTATCTCTTATTCAATAATTCAGAACATTTCCTTTGCCAATTGCAAAACAAATCTCTCTCTCGGTGCCTGTAATGCACAAAGTACTTGTTGTTCTCTGTGTTTCCACGGGGAGGGAAAAAAGGAAGCAATTGATAGGAATGTATTTTCTTGTTCCAACTCTAGCTCTTTTTGGGCACCTTTCATATGATAATATAGCCATAAATTAAAAGTAAAAATAAAATAAAACAGAGCACAACAATAAAAACACCCGTCAACTCAGACCTGAAATAGACTTAGTAAATTATTCATCTAGTGGGTTTCTTCTCAAAAATTTGAAAAGGTTGTCAAATTTTATTTCTGTAAGTGTAGCACTTTAAGGAGATGTTATAAGTTTGACAATTTTCTCCAGGTGTCCTTTGCAGAATAGAATGAATCTTGGCATGTAAATCTCCTTCGCCAGGTCCCAGAGTGGTGGGTTCTGTGTCTTCTTGTTTCCTGATTTCCCAAAGATTTGTGCTTAAGTATTACCTCTGTGGGGGCTTCCCTGGTGGTTCAGAGGATAGAGTCCATCTGCAATGCCGAAAACCTGGGTTCAGTCCTGGGTCAGGAAGATCCCCTGGAGAAGAGAATGGCTACTCACTCCAGTATTCTTGCCTGGAGAATCCCATGGACAGAGGAGCCTGTAACTGAGAAACTAACACTTTCACTTTTTCTTTTTCACCTCCTCTGGGAAAATCCCTGGTGGTCTGGTGGTTAAGATTCCACACTTCCATTGCAGGGGGCACGGGTTCCTTTATGAGAAATAAGATCGTGCATCCTGCACAGCATAGCCAAAAAATTTAAAAAAAAAAAAAAGTATCACCTTTGGGCATAGCACAGTTCAGTTCAGTTGCTCAGTTGTGTCGGACTTTTTCGACCCCATAGACTGCAGCATGCCAGGCTTCCCTGTCCATCACCAACTCCCAGAGCCTACTCAAATTCATGTCCGTTCAGTCAGTGATGCCATCCAACTATCTCATCCTCTGTCATCCCCCTTCTCCTCCTCCCTTCAATCTTTCGCAGCATCAGAGTCTTTCCAATGAGTCAGTTCTTTGCATCAGGTGTCCAAAGTATTGGAGTTTCAGCTTCAGGATCAGTCCTTCCAATGAATATTCAGGACTGATTTCCTTTAGGATTGACTGGTTTGATCTCCTTGTAATCCAAGAGACTCTCAAGAATCTTCTCCAACACCACAGTTCAAAAGTATCAGTTCTTCGGCATTCAGCTTTCTTTATAGTCCAACTCTCACATCTATACGTGGCTACTGGAAAAACCATAGCTTTGACTAGATGGACCTTTGTTGGAAAAGTAATGCCTTTGCTTTTTAATATGCTGTCTAAGTTTGTCATAGCTTTTCTTCCAAGGAGCGAGCATATTTTAATGTCATGACTGCAGTTGCCAACTGCAGTGATTTTGAAGCCCCACAAAATACAGTCTCTCACTGTTTCCATTGTTTCCCCCATCTGTTTGCCTTGAAGTGATGGGACTGGATGCCATGATCTTCACTTTTTGAATGTTGAGTTTTAAGCCAGCTTAAAGCCAGCTTTTTCACTCTCCTCTTTCACCTTCATCAAAGGCCCTTTAGCGCCTCTTTGCTTTCTCCAGTAAGGGTGGTGTCATCTGCATATCTGAGGTTATTGATATTTCTCCCAGCAATCTTGATTCCAGCTTGTGCTTCATTCAGCCCAGCATTTCTCATGATGTGCTCTACATATAAGTTAAATAAGCAGGGTGACAATATACAACCTTGATGTACCCCTTTCCTGATTTTGAACCAGTCTGTTATTCCATATCTGGTTCTAAGTGTTGCTTTTTGACCTGCATACAGGTTTCACAGGAGGCAGGTAAAATGGTCTTGGATTCTCATCTCTTTAAGAATTTTCTCACGTGTATACGTTGGGGCTTCCCAGATGGTTCAATTGTAAAAAGAAATCCTAGTGCCAGTGTAGGAGATGCAGGCTCCAACCTTGGATCGGAAAGATCTCCTGGAGAAGGAAATGGCAACCAACTCCAGTATTCTCTCCTGGGAAATCCCATGGACAGAGGAGACTGGTGGGCTACAGTCCATGGGATTCCAAGAGGGTTGAACACAATTTAACAACGAAGCAACAATAACAATGTGTATGTGTTAATCCCAAACTTCTAATTTATCCCTCCTCCTACCTGTTCCTCTTTGGTAACCGTAAGCTTCTTTTCTATGTCTGTGAGCCTGTTTCCGATTTGTAAATAAGTTTATTTATACCATATATATATATATATATACATACACACATATATATGTATATATATATTTAGATCCTATATACGTGTGCTGTTCCAAGCTGCTTCATACATGCCCAACTCTTTCCAACCCTATAGACTATAGCCCCCCAGTCTCCTCTGCCCCTGGGATTTCCCAGGCAAGAATGCCGGAGTGGGTTGCCATTCCCTCCTCCAGAGGGATCTTCCCAACCCAGTGATCAAACAAGATCTGTTATGTTTGCTATTTTTCCTGCACTGGCAGATGGGTTCTTTACCACTAGCACCACCTGGAAAACTCACATACACATGATATCATATGGTATTTGTCTTTCTCTGTCTGACTGACTTAGTAGCATCATTTTTTTTTAAATCAAAACCACAGGTAGAGCTAAACACTTATTTCCTAAAAACAGGTTCTGTGACTAGAAATGAGTTTAATCACAAAATTGTCCCAAATTCTCAGCCCTTGTGCATCAGCGGATGAAAACTTGGTCAACTGTGCCAGGCCTCGGCGTGGGAGCTGCCTGACCTCGTGCAGTTTGCTTACTGAGTACGGGTGCATGTGCTGATTGAGTCAACAGGCCGTACTGCAGAGAAAATATCAGACTATCTTCCTCCTTGCGGCCGTTCCCCTATGTGTCGCTTTGTGAAAACGGCCTGTTGTGTGGAAACAAACATGTTTTGTCTTCTTTGGGGTTCTGTGCAGCCAGCAGAAAAGCCAAGTCGAATCCCATTCTCTCTTGTGAATCATCCTCCCATCTGCCAGCTAAATTCTGGCTGAGGACACAGGCTTTAGGCAAAGGAGGTACAGAGCTAGAAAGAAGCATGTTGAAACCCAGATCTTAGGCCATTTGTAGTGTAATTAGAAACATAATGTTTTGACTTAAAAGCTGATCACATCTGATATGGTGTCAGTAAGACAAGATAAATATTATTTTTTTAAATGTAATTTAATAGATTCAGAGCTTTAATGAGGACACAACTTCAAATGCTATCAGTGTGAAATCACTGTCTCCTCATTGCTTTCTTGTCAAACTATTATGAAATCAGGCTAGAAATTTCTACAGTGTAATAATGAAGATGGGCTCCCCAGGTGGCTTAGTGGGTAAAGATTTGCAACGCAGGAGATGCAGGAGACTCAGGTTTGATTCCTGGATCAAAAAAATTCCCTGGAGTCAGAAATGGCAACTCATTCAGTATTCTTACCTGGGAAATCCCATGGACAGAGGAGACTGGCGGGCTACAGTCCATAGGGTCGTGAAGAGTCTGACATGACGGAAGTGACTGAGCGAGCATAAAATATATACTCCACATGTGAATGACTTTAAACTCAATATAAAACACCATGGGTTATTTGAGTATCTCATAGACGGTGAGAAGAAAAGATACAGCATATAGGTTGAGCAGAAAACTGTGAATGCCAAGATAAACTTTGAGAATTTGTTATTCTAAGATGTATGCCTTTCTTCCCATAAGAAGCATATTTACATAAAATTATAATATGTGTGATCACTTAAAAGTTAGCTGTAGTGACACTGACTTCATAGAGCATGGATTTTATTAATGCAACAGTGAGTACTAGAATTTACTTCTCTGATGGACTGGAATGAATGTAACGACCTTCTTCAGTTCATCAGCTGGCCCATGTGATAGGTGACCACAGAGGTGCCATAGGCTTATGCCCGCCTTGCAGGTCTGGTGCAGAGCTTGGCCTGACAGATAGCAGGCTCTCAAGCAATATTTGTTGGATAAGTGAATGGATGCGTGAACGAACAAAGGAAATATGAACCTTGGTACTAAGAAAGAGGATCTAGGTCTTGTAGGTTTGCTTACTTTGTGTTGTTTCCCATGCTCTGGTGATCTAGAGAGATTTAGCTCTTGAGGGCAAAGACATGTTTGTGTCATGGTAAATGACACAGGAGGAGGTTACATAAGTCTAGCTGATTCACCATTACTGATAGAACCCAAGAGTGTGGGATGTTCTGCTGGGACCTTGGACTTGATCTTTCTCTTTGAAAAGTACCTTCCGGTGACTGGGTGGGAGACCCTTTCAGATTGCTTCTGCTTTTGGAATAAATTGGGATCTGTGTTATTTCCTTGGTCCGGTTGATCCCTTCTCAGGTTTACCCTGTGCTTTAATTCCATAAACCTTCCAAGTTTACAGTTACCCCTGTGACTCAGTAATGGCTTCTATCCCTGTCTCTTTCTCTTTTTTTTTGTCTTCAAGATTTTTTTTTAATACGAACCATTTTAAAAAGTCTTTTATTGAATTTGTGACAATATTGCTTCTGTTTCTTGTTTTGGGTGTTTTGGCTGCAAGGCATGTGGGATCTTAGTTCCCTGACCAGGGATTGAACCCTTACCCCCTGAATTGGAAGGAGATGCCTTAACCACTGGACTGCCAGGGAAGACCCCTTTTCTCTCCACATTAACTTTAAACTTTCCCTCCTCTTTCATTTGCTGGTTTTTTTTTCTATAACTCTCCTTCTTCCTTATTATCTGTTTTCTCTTCCTCTATATTTGACTGTCTTCACCAATCCTCTCATTTATAAAATTAATTTTAAAGACACTTCCCTGATAGCTCAGACAGTAAAGAATCCACCTGTAATGTGGGAGACCTGGGTTTGATCCCTGGTTTGGGAAGATCCCCTGAAGAAGGGAATGGCTACTCACTCCAGTATTCTGGCCTGAAGAATTCCATGGACCGTATAGTCCATGGGGTAATAAAGCAACTTTCACTTTCACTTTTTAAACTTTGGGGTAGGATGGGCATGGGGAAGGAGGCTCAAGAAAGAGAGGAGATAGACATATACATATATATACATGAAAGCGGACATCGCTCAGTCCTGTTCAACCCTTTGTGACCCTGTGGTCTGTAGCCTGCCAGGCTCCTCTGTCCACGGAATTCTCTGTCCGTGGATTTCTGCCACAACTCTTGAGCCTGTGCTCTCGAGTCCACGTGCCACAACTGTGGCAGCTCAAGTGCTCTGGAGCGCATGCGTCACCACGAGAGAAACCACCACAGTGAGAAGCCCGAGCACCACAACTAAGAGCAGCCCCCATTTACTGCAAGGAGAGGGGAAGACCGAGCAGCAATGGAGACCTAACACAGCCAAAAATAAATAAAGAAAATTCCAGCAAACAAATAAGTACCTTACCTAAAGAGAAACTATTCTTGTATAACATCCTTCAACATACAAACTTTCTATTTTTCTAACATTCAAAGTAAAGAAATCATCCAGGTTTTAGTGACGACAGGAGTCAGCTGTTTGCTTTTCTTTCCCATATTTGAGTACTGTTTCATTTCTTTTTTTCTTCTCTAACAACTGGGCTGGCTTGCTGGTCATTTACCAAAATCTAGCCCTAAACCGAAGTCTGGAGGTATCTTTTCATCAGACATCAGAGAAGGTGACAAAGGGCCTGTGATTTTCTTTCAATTAAGCCCTTCAGCAAGCCTCATGAGAATTCTCTAGATTTCAGTCAATATTAAAAAGGAAAAGGAGAAAATCACACTTTCTGCTCACGTTTATTTATTTATTTTTTTGCCTTTTAGGAAGACATATTGCACCTGTGACATCACACGAAGAGCCCGGAGATCTTTTGGATAATGTCAACCCACTCCAGTGTTCTTGCCTGGAAAATCCCAGGGATGGGGGAGCCTGGTGGGCTGCCGTCTATGAGGTCACACAGAATCAGACACGACTGAAGCTACTTGGCAGCTTAGTAGCCCTGAATCAGGCCATTGTAAGTCCATGAGGCCACAGGTAAAATAATGTTGGGAACTGTTCTGCAGAGAAAGGCCCTGGGAAGAAGCACAGCGGCTTTCAGTGAGTCAGGAGGGAAGCCTGGCTTGGTGATCAGGAGAACTACCACCAGTTCAACAGCACGGAGGACTGGATGTGAAAATGTGAGATAGGATATCATGCCAGTTACATTTTCAGAGTGATCATGCCACCATTTGGAACCTGGGTCTGAGACACCGTGGCTGTTTCCAGAGAAGTCAGGGAGGAATCAGGAGTCCAGACTGGGCTTGGCTCTGGAGATCGGCAGAAAGAGGTGGCACGGGGAGGGAGGAGAGGGATAAAGGAAGCTCGTTGGGTAGGGCATTGGGGCAGAGAAATTTGGCCACTCTGGATGCAGGGTGGTGGCTGTCTTGGAAGTCTTTTGAAGGCAGCTGTGCTCCAGGCCACTCTTGAGTCCTGGGAAGGGTGGTTTGCAGGTACCAAGGGAGGAGAAGACCTCTGACCTTCAAGCTGATGAGTTGGACAAATGAACGTTCACCATGGGGCACCTTGGGGGTTGGGTTGGGTTTGTGACACCAGGAATTTGGTTGTGGGTAAGCAGGAAAGAGTTTTGACTTCAAGTAGATGTGGTATGATGTCTCTGGAGGGGTCTCCTGCTTAGAGAACCTCGAGCAGGACCAAGCTGGCCCTTGGGGTGAAAGGGCATAAGGGGGAAGGGAAGGGGAAATGTTGCTGTATTCAATTTCAGGGCCTCGGGGATGACAGAGACAGAGGAAAGTGGGTGAAACTAAAGATGAGGGTTTCAAGTCATTGTCCTCGCTTTTATCACTGTTGTTGGAAGGGTCCTGCCTGATCCACTCTTCAGGGAAACCGTGACTTTGGAATCAGGCCAGCTGGTCTGTTCTGTGTTTAGTGTTGGCAGTTGTGATGCTTAGAGGAGCATTGGCTCAGCCCAAAAGGCCCAGGGGTTTTAGGATAGTTTAGAAGACAGAACAATGACATCTTTGGATAAAATGATTCAAGAGTGATACATCCGCCCTCCGTGCATCTCTAACGTAAAGACCGCTTGGACAGTATCCTGCTAATGCCGGCACTCCCTCTGGTCCTCAGTGACTTCCTGAACCTCGCGCTTCCTGAGGCTGCAGCCATGGTGGGTCCTGACGTTCCTGGACTATAGGTGTTGGTATCCTGGCCAAGATTCCATAAACCACACCAGGAAATCCCAGAATGCTAACTTCTGAGGCCAAGTTTACAAAATGCACATGTCTTATTTTCCCTTCCCATTGTTCACAGTAAATATCTGTGTCTCTGCACTTGGCCTGACTCCAGTCAGAAAAGGATGTTTATGGTCCTGTAGGCACACATTAGTGACAACAGGTATTTCAGATTGAAACTCACACACATAGTTCAGTTCAGTTCAGTCGCTCAGTCGTGTCCGGCTCTTTGCGACCCCATAAATCGCAGCATGCCAGGCCTCCCTGTTCATTACCATCTCTCGGAGTTCACTCAGACTCAGGTCCATCGAGTCTGTGATGCCATCCAGCCATCTCATCCCCTTCTCCTCCTGCCCCCAATCCCTCCCAGCATCAGAGTCTTTTCCAGTGAGTCAACTCTTCACATGAGGTGGCCAAAGTACTGGGGTTTCAGCTTTAGCATCATTCCCTCCAAAGAAATCCCAGGGCTGATCTCCTTCAGAATGGACTGGTTGGATCTCCTTGCAGTCCAAGGGACTCTGAAGATCTCCAACACCACAGTTCAAAAGCATCAATTCTTCGGTGCTCAGTCTTCTTCAGGTCCAACTCTCACATCCATACATGACCACAGGAAAAACCATAGCCTTGACTAGACGGATCTTAGTTGGCAAAGTAATGTCTCTACTTTTGAATATGCTATCTAGGTTGGTCATAACTTTTCTTCTAAGGAGTAAGCGTCTTTTAATTTCATGGCTGCAGTCACCATCTGCAGTGATTCTGGAGCCCAAAAATAAAGTCTGACACTGTTTCCACTGTTTCTCCATCTATTTCTCATGAAGTGATGGGTCCAGATGCCATGATCTTCGTTTTCTGAATGTTGAGCTTTAAGCCAACTTTTTCGCTTTTCTCTTTCACTTTCATCAAGAAGTTCTTTAGTTCCTCTTCACTTTCTGCCATAAGGGTGGTGTCATCTGCATATCTGAGGTGACTGATATTTCTCCCAGCAGTCTTGACTCCAGCTTGTGCTTCTTCCAGTCCAGCGTTTCTCATGATGTACTCTGCATATAAGTTAAATAAGCAGGGTGACAGTATACAGCCTTGACGTACTCCTTTTCCGATTTGGAACCAGTCTGTTGTTCCATGTCCAGTTCTAACTGTTGCTCCCTGACCTGCATACAGATTTCTCTCAAGAGGCAGGTCAGGTGATCTGGTATTCCCATCTCTTTCAGAATTTTCCACAGTTTATTGTGACCCACACAGTCAAAGGCTTTGGCATAGTCAATAAAACAGAAATAGATGTTTTTCTGGAACTCTTTTGCTTTTTCCATAATCCAGTGGATGTTGGCAATTTGATCTCTGGTTCCTCTGCCTTTTCTAAAACCAACTTGAACATCAGGGAGTTCACGGTTCACATATTGCTGAAGCCTGGCTTGGAGAATTTTGAGTATTACTTTACTAGCATGTGAGATGAGTGCAATTGTGCGGTAGTTTGAGCATTCTTTGGCATTGCCTTTCTTTGGGATTGGAATGAAAACTGACCTTTTCCAGTCCTGTGGCCACTGCTGAGTTTTCCAAATTTGCTGGCATATTGAGTGCAGCACTTTCACAGCATCATCTTTCAGGATTTGAAACAGCTCAACTGGAATGCCATCACCTCCACTAGCTTTGTTTGTAGTGATGCTTTCTAAGGCCCACTTGACTTCACATTCCAGGATGTCTGGCTCTAGATGAGTGATCACATCATCATGATTATCTGGGTCGTGAAGATCTTTTTTGTACAGTTCTTCTGTGTATTCTTGCCACCTCTTCTTAATATCTTCTGCTTCTGTTAGGTCCAGACCATTAGTGTCCTTTATTGTGCCCATCTTTGCATGAAATGTTCACTTGGTATCTCTAATTTTCTTGAAGAGATCTCTAGTCTTCCTCATTCTGTTGTTTTCCTCTATTTCTTTGCATTGATCACTGAAGAAGGCTTTCGTATCTCTTCTTGCTATTCTTTGGAACTCTGCATTCAGATACTTATATCTTTTTTTTCTCCTTTGCTTTTCACCTCTCTCTTTTCACAGCTATTTGTAAGGCCTCCCCAGACAGTCATTTTGCTTTTTTGCATTTCTTTTCCATGGGGATGGTCTTGATCCCTGTCTCCCATACAATGTCACAAACCTCATTCCATAGTTCATCAGGCACTCTATCTATCAGGTCTAGTCCCTTAAATCTATTTCTCACTTCCACTATCTAATCATAAGGGATTTGATTTAGGTCATACCTGAATGGTCTAGCGGTTTTCCCTACTTTCTTCAATTTAAATGTGAATTTGGTAATAAGGGATTCGTGATCTGAGCCACAGTCAGCTCCTGGTCTTGTTTTTGTTGACAGGATAGAGCTTCTCCATCTTTGGCTGCAAAGAATATAATCAGTCTGATTTCGGTGTTGACCATCTGGTGATGTCCATGTGTAGAGTCTTCTCTTGTGTTTTGGAAGAGGGTGTTTGCTATGACCAGTGCATTTTCTTGGCAAAAGTCTGTTAGTCTTTGCCCTGCTTCATTCCGCATTCCAAGGCCAAATTTGCCTGTTACTCCAGGTGTTTCTTGACTTCCTGCTTTAGCATTCCAGTCGCCTATAATGAAAAGGACATTTTTTTTTTTTTTGGTGTTAGTTCTAAAAGGTCTTGTAGGTCTTCATAAAACCGTTCAGCTTCAGCTTCTTCAGCATTACTGGTTGGGGCATAGACTTAGATAACTGTGATATTGAATAGTTTGCCTGGAAACGAACAGAGATCATTCTGTCATTTTTGAGATTGCATCCAAGTACTGCATTTCGGACTCTTTTGTTGACCATGATGGCTACTCCATTTCTTTTGAGGGATTCCTGCATGCAGTAGTAGATATAATGGTCATCTGAGTTAAATTCACCCATTCCAGTCCATTTTAGTTCGCTGATTCCTAGAATATCGACGTTCACCCTTGCCATCTCTTGTTTGACCACTTCCAGTTTGCCTTGATTCATGGACCTGACATTCCAGGTTCCTATGCAATATTGCTCTTTACAGCATCGGATCTTGCTTCTATCACCAGTCACATGCACAGCTGGGTACTGTTTTTGCTTTGGCTCCATCCCTTCATTCTTTCTGGAGTTATTTCTCCACTGATCTCCAGTAGCTTGTTGGGCACCTACTGACCTGGGGAGTTCCTCTTTTGATATCCTATCATTTTGCCTTTTCATACTGTTCATGGGGTTCTCAAGGCAAGAATACCTAAGTGGCTTGCCATTCCCTTCTCTACTGGACCATGTTCACACATAGAGTAAAGTAATATTTTATTATGTATCTACAAGTCAGATGTCCCCAAATTTCAACTCTCTGGAACAGAGTTCCAAACCTTAATTCAGGAATTAAGCCCATGCACGGACATCATTATCCTTTACACCTATGTTTTTGCACATGGCTATCAATTATTTGTTGTTGTTTTGTTGCTAAGTTGTGTCTGATTCTTTTGTGACCCCATGGACTATAGCCTGCCAGGCTCCTCTGTTCATGGGATTTCCCAGGCAAGAATACTGGAGTGGGTTGACATGGCCTTCTCCGGGGGATCTTCCCAACCCAGGGATCGAACTTGGGTCTCCTGCACTGCAGGCTCTCTCCTGCATTGGTGCATATTCTTTACCCCTTTTAAACCACCAAGGAAGCCCTCTATCAACTAGGTCTCTTACCCACAAAAGAGTAGAATATTCTCTTTAATATAGACCCAAACTGTGGGGAATGCAAAGAAATATTTGAATTATTGTGTTCTTACGTGTTATGAGAGATATATGTATGTAGTTAAGAAAACTTCAGAAATGTTTCAAGGTGCTTCATTTTTGTGGGTAGGGAGAAGAGTGTATATGACATTTGTTGTGTTTATCCTTTTATCACATATGGTTTAAGTTTAAAAGTTTGGGTGTGAAATGGATGAACTGCCTTTATCTGGAAAATTTCATTATATATAACACTTCACTTCCAAGACTCCAAATGAAGTGTCACTAGGTATGTTCTGATTATTTATTTTTCCTTTAAACTGCTTCTTATGTTCCTGCCTGTTCTGAGTCACAGTTTTTCTCCACTTCATCCTGTTTCTTGGTTAAAAGCAAAATCATCAATAACTTTAGATGAAAACTGTTTGGAGGAGCATGCTGAGATAATCTGCTTGGAAGACGCTGATTGATTTGGGTCTAAAGGGAAATGCAAACCACATCAATTCGGCCTCCACTCTCTCCAGAGCAGTGTCCAAGTGCCTCATTTAGAGCCTCTGGCTTTTCTCCTGGCACCTGTTGTTTCACACAATTTCATAAGCTGTCTGCTTCTAATAAATGGATCTGCACTGTTCTCACAAGCAATCGAAGAAACATCAGCTCTCCATCTCAAAGCCCAGGCACCCTCAGAATTTTGTCCCAGCCTTGCCTTGCCTTGCATGTGTGCTCCCAGTATCACGGTGTAATACAGGAGGGTTTTCAGTTTTTCTCTTGTATGACAGTTCCAGAGGATCTCCATGAAAGGCAAGTGCAGCTCCCACACATCAGAACTCTAGAGAGAGCCATATGTCATGCAGTTTTACTGCAGATAATGTGGCCCTTATTAAAACTTTGCTTTCTGAGAACACCTTGCCTTCCGGAACCTTAGGCTCTAGCACAAAAAGAGTGACTTGGTCTGTTGCCATGGGTCAGGTTCTCACCATGCTCAGGCACGGTTTTTTTTTTTTTTTTTTTTTAGAAGATTTGCCTGTCTTCGTGGAATCCTGCACCTCTTCAAGCCTGAAGGTTTCCACTTAATGTTTCTTCTATTATGGTCCCAAATAACGTCTTATAATATCATGGAAATATGGAAAAGTCAGAAAGCAATGCCCTAACAGCAAAGTGACTCTCTGTGTGTGTGTTTGTGTGTGTGTAAAGGGCTGCTCTTGCTGCTGCTGTTTAGTCACCAAGTTGTGTCCTATTCTTTGCAACCCCATGGACTGTAGCCTGCCAGGCTCCTCTGTCCGTGGGATTTCCCAGGCAAGAATACTGGAGTGGGTTGTCATGCCCTCCTCCATGGGATCTTCTCAACCCAGGGATAGAACTCATGTCTCCTGGTTGGCAGGTGGATTCTTTATCACTGAATCGCCAGGGAAGTCCGTGTCAAGGGCATTGAAAGGTAATTTAAAGCTGTGGGAAGGGCGTTGGCACTGACATTCTGGATACTTTGAACTAACTCTTAGAGACTCATTTTGAGCTTCAAAACTTAAAGACATTCTCGAATACTTGTGAAATAAATTGATTCTGAGATCATCTTCTGGTTGGAAGGTAGATTCAAAATGTGTTTGTTTTCTGACAGTCTGGCTTTGGTGTGTGAAGCTGGCCCTCAGTCTGTGGTGTCCCAGGAGAGCTTATCTGTATGGGTCTCCTCACTGCCCGCAGGACTGCGTCTTCCCTCCTTGACCCCAGGCAGGAATGTTCTCCTCACATTTGCTTTTTTCTTATTCTCTGCCAGAACCTCCCAGCAGAAGAAAGGAGAAAGAGTCAGATGACAAAGAATCATGTAAAGACCAAGGATTTTTCTAATTGCTTAGGGTTCAAACCATTTACTCAGAATTCAAGCTTTCTTTGTGGGATTGTGGACAATAACCAGTGGTTAGCTGCTTGACTCTTGGGAACTTGTGTCTTCCTTTCCTGGTCTCCACACTCCCAAGAGGACGTGGAATGTCGGGGAAGTGACCAAGGGCAGGGTCTTCATGAAGAAGAGTCATCCCAGTTGTTGGACCTCTTCGGTCTCAGCCTAGGAACTAAGACCTAGGCTGCTGCCTGTGAAAACACAGAGCACATACCCTATAGCCAGTGTGTGTGTGTGTGTGTGTGTGTGTGTGTGTGTGTGTGAGCAAAACCAGTGGTGCTTACAAGTCATATCTTCCAGGTTGCAAAATACTACAGATGTGTAGGACTGGAGAGGTCATGGTCAGTCTTTGATGGTTCTTATCCCTGTGGCTTATAGAATTGCGTTTAATCAGTGGAATAGGAAAAACAAAATAGTTCAAAACAATTTAAAGAATAATTAGCAAGTCCCTGCAATGGACTCACATCGTTTTAGCTGCCAGGGCTGCAGGGCTAGAGTTAGAAGTTTCCTGTTTAGTTTTTAAGTCTATCAGGGAAACAGACATCGAAAAAGTGATTTGGGGGATGCAGGGACAATTGGGGAAAAGAGTAAGATGATGAAAGTGAGTGATCTTTGACTTTTGTGAGCCCTAAATGGTAATCAGAAATGCTTTAAAAAATCTATAGAGTATGAAAACATCAAAAGCTTTATACAATACAGATGATGAGAAACCCAGGTGGGAGCAAGGACTGATCATTGGTTATAATCTTCCTAAATTAAACACGATGTAAAAACACATGTTGGGATCAGGAGAAAAAGCACCATGGTGATGCATGATGCAAAATGATCTGCCTTAAAGGAACCATGCTGCTCTCTTGAAAGAGAAACGCTTAATACCACAGGTGCTTTGAGAGTTCTGCTTGAAAAACATGCATGCCTAGAAATTAAAAGTGCTTTTGGAATTCCAAGTCTTCAAATGGGTGATTTTTTTGATGTTGTTATTCTATCATAACCCCAACAATGGTGAGGTACAGTGATTTCATCCTTTAAAAAACCATACACTACAGAGCTTTACAATTAGAAAAGATCTCATTTTAATTCTCTCTCAATATGTCGGACTCTGCTACTTCCCTCTCCCATTTGTTTGGCAATAAGATGGCTAACACAAGCAGCCATTATAGCTGGTGTGTAATAGCATTCTATGCGCCCTGTGCCACGCTAAACCATTTGTGTGCCTTATCTTAGCTAAGGCAAAACAACCTTCTTTTCTAATTTCTGGTTTAGAAATGAAGTATCAGATTTAATAATGTAATAAACCATCATGGAAAAGAATATGAGATATACATATATATGGACTTTCCTGGCAGTCCAGTGGTTAAGACTTCCCCTTCCAGCGCAGGTCTGATCCCTGCTTGGGAAGCTAAGATCCCATAAGCTTCTTGGCCAAAATACCAAAACATAAAGCAGAAGCAATATGGTAACAAATGCAATAAAGACTAAAAATGGTCCATGACCAAAAAAAAAAAAAAAACCTTAAAAAGAAAAAAAAAGAATATATATGTATATATATGTTTAACTTAATCACTTAGCTGTACACTAGAATCTAACACAATATTGTAAATCAACTGCATTTCAATTTTAAGAAGGTATCAGATTTAAAGGGTTTTGTAACTTGCATGAAAGTGATGGAGTGGCCATATATCTGAATCCATGTCCCTTTGTGTTTAATTAATTTAATTTCTGGAAATTAATCAACAAATTATGAGATTTCTGAGATAGTTAATCCATCAGTACAATTTCCACCTGGAACTCTCCCCTTGCCAACTGTCCGATCCTTCTGAAAATTTTCTCTAATTTGTCTAATACTTCTTCCTTATTGACTCATAATTCAGTAAGAGTATGAACACACACCACACTGTCCAGGAAGCCACTGTTTGGGAATTCTCTGACCTTTTTGTATCCATTTTTCCACCATTAATTTAAAATGAAGATTCAGTTGTTCCTCTGCTATCAAACTTCCGGGTTTAATTCTTATGGGATAAGGCTCACTTTTTTTTTTTTTTTGGCAATAAATTGCAGGAATTGACACACCTAAAGAAATGAATCACATTGAGAATTTAATTAGGTCATTGAAGGTAGAGATTAGAAACAAGAGCTGGAAAACACAGAGGCTTAGAAACTCAGTTCAAGGTGAAAGGTGAATTCATAGAGTGATGGCCCCCTTACACAAACACACACACACACACACACACACAAACACACACACCACCTTTCTTGCAATTCTTAATGTTGGAGCAAGCTAAACCAGACCTGGTACACAACCTTCTGTGATGACAGAAATATTCTTAATATGCAACAGATTATCTGTCTACTTACTAAACAGGCACAGTCTAAAAGCTGAGAGTTATTATTTTATTTGGTGGGAATTTTTAGGACTTCAAGCTGGGGAGATAGCATTTCAAGTAACCCTGAGAGAACTTCTCCAAGGAGACAAGGGGAGGAGTCAGGTTATCTAGAACTTTTGCAACAAAGGGCGGCTAGTCTTAACATCAAAAGATTGTTTGTTGATTAGAGGAAACCAGATATCCTAAATTAAGAACTTTAGTGCTTTTCTATAAATGGGAAGATGCAAGAGTCTGGGCTCACTGAAATCATTCCTTTCATATGCATCTCAGCTATCTGGGGCCACTTTCTCATATCATGAGCTCCCTTGGGGCTCACCTTCAGGAGAGGGGGAGAGGCTGCAGCCTGATGGCTGCTATGGCAGGTATTCTCCTTTTGAGTGCCCAGAGGGCTCACAGGCTCCTCATTGGGGGGCTGCAATTGCTGATGACTGTGACATCCTTGCTTATTGATACGGCGGGAAATACTCCATTCTCAGAGCCTTTAGCAAGTATTTGAGATATGACTAGTGCAACTGTATTTTAATCTTATTAATTAATGTACACAGGCACATGTTGCTAATGGCAACCATATACCAAGCCTCAGGTACCAACTGGGGGCCCTGAAATTCAATTCAGTTCTGACACTAACAACCCACAGTTAGCGTAGATCCCCCTAGTGAAAGGCAAATTCCTTCACAAGACTGTCTCCACTTATGAAGCAAGCCATAAATTCCAGGTATTCCCAGGCCACCTGCAAGTCTGCCCAGCTGATCACAAATTTAGGAGTTTCCCACAATCCCCTCCGGTTCAGTGACTTGTTAGAATGCTTTAGGACAATTTAGGATTACCATCTTTTAATTAGTATAATGGATACAAATGAACAAGTACCTAGGGTAAGGTCTAATGAGTCATCTCATTAGCATAAACTCAGGAATCATGTAGTGGGGCTTGTGATAAATAACACAGACACTCCTGTCACTTGGGAAATTCCAAGGGCTTTTAAAGCTCTGTTCCAGGAACAGAGGACAAAGACCAGATCCATCCCTTCTATCATGAGCATAGAGGCACGTGATCTATCTCCCGAGCTGGAGTGAGTTGGTCCAGCTCCCCCTTTCCCCACTCCCCTCACCATCATTTGGCTCTGGATCCTCCTGGAGAGGATTTAAAAACCCTGATATGTGGGTCTCAACCCCAGGGGTTCTGCATTAATTAGTATGGGGAGCAACAAGGACACTGAAGTTTTCAGAGCTCCCAGGGTATCCTCCTGTGCAGCAAAGTTTGATTCCTGCAAACAAGCCTCCTCTTCCCTTAGAACCAAGGAGACAGGCCTCTCTCCATAGGCGGCAGGATGCAAACACAAAGGGTGAGGAAGTGGAATTAACCTGTTTTTGGTTTTCCAGGAGATATGGCAGAGTTATAAGGGATGCCACCAGCACTATTTAGGGCTGGCTATTCTATTCTATTCTCCTTACTCCTGCAAAGATACCAGGCTTGGGATCTTTGAAAACTGGAATTGCTTTATGCCCCCAAGCACCCTCCAGGGCACAGACACTTTGCTAGGAAGCCCTAAACTATCCTATGCATTATCATCGTTATCATCACCCTTGGGGTCATCGTCACAGTAATAAGGCTGGTTGTGACCAAACCTGCTGGACAGAAGCCTGGACAGATCTCCAGGGAGAAATGGGGCCTCCATCCAAAGCCTTCGTGGGGACCCTTCTTTGGCTAGGTTTCCAAGTGAGGCACTTTCCTCTGGGGGCACAGACTTAATAGTGTTAGTTGCTCAGTCATGTCTGACTCTTTGCAACCCATGGATTGTAGCCCTCTAGGCTCCTCTGTCCATGGAATTCTCCAGGCAAGAATGATGGAGTGGGTTGCCATGCCCGCCTCCAGGGGATCTTCCCAACCCAGGGACTGAACCCAGGTCTCCTGCACTGCAGACAGATTCTTTACCATCTGAGCCACCAGGGAAGCCCATTAGCTGTAAGACACTTTACATCATCCTTTCAGTTAGGTATTTCCACTGTTTCTTCTTCCAGTACTTGTCTACATGTCACCTAATCAGTACAGCCTCCCTGAACACCTTCATTTTTCTCAATCACCTTGGTTATCATCTGGAATATTTCACATACTCACACACACACACACACACACACACACACACACACACACACACACAAGTGCTTTCTTATTCATTGTCTGCCTCTCCATGCCAGGAGGTAAGCTGGTAATAAAGGGGACTTTTATTCAGAATGTAAACAGAAAAGTGCCTGGAACCTAGTAGCCTTGCAAGTCTGTACAGAATGGTCATAACTTGGAATTTACATTTGAAAATCTGGAAACTTCTAATTCTGATTATGTGTCATCCACCAGATGAGAAGAAAAGAAAAGAAAACCTTTAGGATGACCAATTCCAGTATGATCTTGTCCCTGCGCTTCTATCTGGCCTTTCTTCTGTCAACAATTCTCCTTTTGCTCCCTGAACAGCTATTGTTGTTGTTGTTTAGTTGCTAAGTTGTGTCCGACTCTTTGCAACCCCATGGACTGTAAGCCTGCCAGGCTCCCCTGTCCATGGGGTTCTCCAGGCAAGAATACTGGAGTGGGTTGCCATTTCCTCCTCCAGGGGATCTTCCCAATCCAGGGATCGAACCCGTGTCTCCTGCATTTGCAGGCGGATTCGTTACCACCAAGCCACCTGGGAAGCCTGCCCTGACCAGCGGCCCTGTTATAATAAAGGACGTTCTGTGCAGTGACCACGGCTGTCTGTGTCCTCGATGCCTTGTTGAAATGTGCTTCTCTCACTTACCCAACTAACTCAATCTTATTTTTTCTTGTTCTTTCCAGTTTTATTGAGATATAATTGACATCAACACTGTACAAATTTTAGGGTTTACAGACTTATGATTTGACTTACTCTTTGTAAGGAATAGCCCCCATTAGCTATAGCCAGAAACTCCACAAAGGTGAAGAAGAAGCAAAGAGAAGGGTATTCCGAGCACCATCCATGTGTTTGTCATTGTTAGGCAATTTCAACACACAATGTGATTTTATCCTCTCAGATCTTTTTTTTAATTTTATTTTTACTTTATTCTACTTTACAATACTCTATTGGTTTTGCCATACATTGACATGAATCAGCCACAGGTGTACACGAGCTCCCAATCCTGAAACCCCCTCCCACCTCCCATTCCATATCATCTCTCTGGATCATCCCCGTGCACCAGCCCCAAGCATCCTGTATCCTGTATCGAACATAGACTGGCGCTTCGTTTCTTACATGATAGTATACATGTTTCAATGCCACTCTCCCAAATCATCCCTCCCCCTCCCTCTCCCTCTCCCTCAAAGGCCAAAAGTCCATTCTACACATCTGTGTCTCTTTTGTTGTCTCACATACAGGGTCATCATTACTATCTTTCTAAATTCCATATATATGTGTCAGTATACTGTATTGGTGTTTTTCTTTCTGGCTTACTTCACTCTGTATAATCAGCTCCAGTTTCACCCATCTCATTAGAACTGATTCAAATTTATTCTTTTTAAGGGCTGAGTAATACTCCATTGTGTATATGTACCACAGCTTTCTTATCCATTCATCTGCTGATGGACATTTAGGTTGTTTCCATGTCCTGGCTATTATAAACAGCGCTGCAATGAACATTGGGGTACACGTGTCTCTTTCAATTCTGGTTTCCTCGGTGTGTATACCCAGCAGTGGGATTGCTGGGTCATAAGGCAGTTCTATTTGTAATTTTTAAGGAATCTCCACACTGTTTTCCATAGTGGCTGTACTAGTTTGCATTCCCACCAACAGTGTAAGAGGGTTCCCTTTTCTCTACATCCTCTCCGGCATTTATTGCTTGTAGACTTTTGGATTGCAGCCATTCTGACTGGTGTGAAATGGTACCTCATTGTGGTCTTGATTTGCATTTCTCTGATAATGAGTGATGTCGAGCATCTTTTCATGTGTTTGTTAGCCATCTGTATGTCTTCTTTGGAGAAACACCTATTTAGTTCTTTGGCCCATTTTTTTTAATTTAAATTTTATTTTACTTTGGAGTATAATTGATTTACAATGTTGTGTTAGTTTCAGGTATCCAGCACAGTGATTCAGTTATATGTATAACGTATATCCATTCTTCTTCAGGTTCTTTTCCCACGTAGGTTATTGCAGAATATTGACTAGAGTTCCCTGGGCTCTACCATAGGTCCTTGTTGATTATCTATGTTATATACAGTAGTGTGTGTGTGTTAATCCTAGTCTCCCAAATTATCCCTTCCCTCAGTGTTTCCCCTACATTAACCATAAGTCTCAAACCCTCTTGAGGTAAAATTCTCTGAAATTTTTACTTGTGGAGAAACTCAAATAAAAGGAATTTAAAAAATTAACCTCCCTAAAGTCATATGCCAAAGCCTTTGACTGTGTGGATCAGAATAACCTGTTGAAAATTCTGAAAGAGAAGGGAATACCAGACCACCTGACCTGCCTCTTGAGAAATCTGTATGCAGGCCAGGAAGCAACAGTTAGACCTGGACATGGAACAACAGACTGGTTCCAAATAGGAAAAGGACGATGTCAAGGCTGTATATTGTCACCCTGCTTATTTAACTTCTATGCAGAGTACATCATGAGAAACGCTGGGCTGGAAGAAGCACAAGCTGGAATCAAGATTGCTGGGAGAAATACCAGTCACCTCAGATATGCAGATGACACCACCCTTATGGCAGAAAGTGAAGAGCTAAAGAGCCTCTTGATGAAAGTGAAAGAGGAGAGTGAAAGAGTTGGCTTAAAGCTCAACATTCAGAAAACTAAGGTCATGGCATCCGGTCTCGTCACTTCATGGGAAATAGATGGGGAAACAGCGGAAACAGTGTTAGACTTTATTTTTGGGCTCCAAAATCACTGCAGATGGTGACTGCAGCCATGAAATTAAAAGACACTTACTCCTTGGAACGAAAGTTATGACCAACCTAGACAGCATATTCAGAGACATTACTTTGCCAACAAAGGTTTGTCTAGTCAAGGCTATGGTTTTTCCAGTGGTCATGTGTGGATGTGAGAGTTGGACTGTGAAGAAAGCTGAGCGCCAAAGAATTGATGCTTTTGAACTGTGGTGTTGGAGAAGACTTTGAGAGTCCCTTGAACTGCAAGGAGATCCAACCAGTCCATCCTAAAGGAGATCAGTCCTGGGTATTCATTGGAAGGACTGAGGCTGAAGCTGAAACTCCAATACTTTGGCCACCTCATGCGAAGAGTTGACTCATTGGAAAAGACCCTGATGCTGGGAGGGATTGGGGGCAGGTGGAGAAGGGGACAACAGAGGATGAGATGGCTGGATGGCATCACCGACTCAATGGACATGAGTCTGAGTGAATTCCAGGAGTTGGTGATGGACAGGGAGGTCTGGCCTGCTGTGATTCATGGGGTTGCAGAGTTAGACACAACTGAGTGACTGAACTGGACTGAAAGTCAGATGACTAGCAAGTGTGAAGCTGGGTTTTTAAAGTAACACATAGCCCACGTTGTAAAAGCAATCCAGTCCCCAAAATAGGAGAGCCCATGACCTAGTTCTGGCCCAGAAAATGATGAGTTATGGGTTATTGGGATATATCCTTTAGTTATGAAGTAAAAAGAAAAAAAATCTGGCACTCTAGCCCTGTTGTCACCGAGATAAGCTATTTAGTACTACAAAGTATTTCATGGGCAAACAGTGATCACTGAGATTTAACTTCCAAGAACTCTATTCAAGGAGGTTTCCACTTCCTTGACTTGCTCACAGTCTGTTTCTGAAAACAAAATTAGGGGGTAGGTGGATATTTGGGGCTTCCCTGGTAGCTCTGGGGTAAAGAATCCACCTGCAATGCAGAAGAAGCAGGTTCGATCCCTGGATGGGGAAGATCTGCTGGAGAAAGAAATGGCAATCTGCTCCAGTATCCTTGCCTGGGAAATCCGATGGACAGAGGAGCCTGGTGGGCTACAGTCCATGGGGTCACAAAGAGTTGGACATGACTGAGCAACTACACAATAGCAACAGGTGTATATTTACACTTATTTCCTGTTGTTGAAAATATGAGTAGCAAGAGCATATTCCCTGACTTCGATCTCAGAGCTGTATTTTGGGACCCCAAATAGAAACAAGTTTCTGTTTCCTGTGAGGTGTGTGCAAACTATGAGTGTGGGGGGTGGGGTGGGTCGGGGGGTGGTGTGAGAGGTTGAGGGTGAGACAGTGTTCTCTAGAAGCCCTTTCAAGTACCAGTCTACAGAAGTAAACATGAAACAGAGGCAAAGGGCATAAAAATTTAGTTGTCTCTAAAAGAAAACAGTCCTTAGAAATGAATTTGAATCTGAAGAAAAGCAGGACCCTCATCACTGGCAAAGCCACATGCACCACTTAGGAAGCATGGGATGCAGGCCGTGAACATCAAGTAGATTTACAGACAATCGCGGCACGACTATGTGAGCCGGGAAGAACCAAGGGCAGAGTGCTTACCTGGACTCCTGTTCTGGGAGCTGCATCTCTATGTGAGGATGGGCTTAGGAGAGCTGCATTGGGCAGAGTCAAGTAAAATCCTGAAAACAGTGCCAATCCGTGAAAACGGATTGGTGGCCTTAATGTAGCATTAGTTCCAAGGATGGAGACAAGGAGATGAAAGTGGGCCCAGAATGAGGGACCAGCTGAGAGAGACCGGAACCCAGAGAAGGCACTGGGGATAGAAGATGGAGTTACATTGGTCCCCCATGTGCTGGAAATGAAGCCTGAAGTTTTCAATACAGTGCCTAAGCATTAGCCCATGGGTGAGTGGTAGAGGGGAGAGAACACCAGAATAATCAGAGGACATCAAACATTTCCTTGCATAGCAGTGGGGGCAGAAAGTGCACACAGGAAACCAGAGCTCTAAAACCACAGCTCAAGTCACTTGCTATCTTCTTGGCTCTTTTGATGAAAATAGCTACTCACTGGTGAATTGTTTGCAACTCTACTTCAAGACTGCCTCTTATTATCTCTCATTTCATTGTTTGAATTAAATTAATGGATGATAGAAAAAAATCAGGTGATTTCAGCAGTTCATAAACTTCCTGGAAATCAAGGGACCACTATTTCTGTAGTGAGCACTGTTGCATGACTCTTCATTGAAAATAATCAGTGAACCGACTGTCAGTATTCGGTGCTGGTTATGTACAGTAAAAACAATGATAACTCAGTTAATGTACAGTCTATATATTAAGCATTTCCAAACTTTGATAAACTAAGGAAGGAAGGAAGAGAGAGAAGTTTGAACATAAATTTATGTGCAAAATTGACAGTGAGACACCCAGTTTTCCGGAGGAAAAGATTAATGGGGAAAGAGCTCATCCATGACCATCAAATGTCAGGAAAGAAACTGCATACTGATGAGTTGAAATAGTAAAATGGGGGATAGGAAAAGAAAGATGGTGAAATCAGAGATTCCATTAAAAACTTGAAGATTTTCTTATGAATATGACAATGTAATCGGTGTTTTCCTCCTCTTCTGAAAAGCAAACAAAGGCAACTAGTAGTATTTTAAATTGTACAAATTCAGGTATCCCTGGAATTTAGAAGTCAGGTAATCTGTGGGCTTGAAAATATTTGTGTGTGCATGCATGCTAAGTCGCTTCAGTCATGTCCGACTCTTTGCAGCCCTATATAATGTAGCCCACCAATACTTGCAGGGACTTTCAAAACCCCAAGATTAGACAGAAGCAGATGGGAAGAAATGAAAATAAGGAGCTCAGAGAGTGTTGATGGAACCATAAAAAGCAAGAGCCATCAAAGAGCAATGGCCAAGAAAGAGCCATTAAAAATGCCATGGCTGATAGTGCAAAAGCTGTATTTCTTGTTTATAACAACCGCTGTGCTGTTCCAGGATGAGGACAGCTGATGGCAGAGGACATAATGCATCAGTCTGGTCCAGACTTGCAAAGGAGAATGGAAACACAGACCTACACAGAAAAATAATATTCACGGGGAAGGAGCAGCTAGACTTCTTGGGCGTGAAGAAAAGGTAAGCCCACTGTCAGTTCAGTTCAGTTCATTTCAGCCGCTCAGTTGTGTCTGACTCTTTGCGACCCCATAAATCTCAGCACGCCAGGCCTCCCTGTCCATCACCAACTCCCGGAGTTCACTCAGTCTCACGTCCATCGAGTCAGTGATGCCATCCAGCCATCTCATCCTCTGTCGTCCCCCTTCTCCTCCTGCCTCTAATCCCTCCCAGCATCAGAGTCTTATCCAGTGAGTCAACTCTTCACATGATGTGGCCAAAGTACTGGAGTTTCAGCTTTAGCACGATTCCTTCCAAAGAAATCCCAGGGCTGATCTCCTTCAGAATGGACTGGTTGGATCTCCTTGCAGTCCAAGGGACTCTCAAGAGTCTTCTCCAACAAAACACTTCAAAAGCATCAATTCTTCAGCGCTCAGCCTTCTTCACAGTCCAACTCTCACATCCATACATGACCACTGGAAAGATCTTAGCTTTGATTAGATGGACCTTAGTCGGCAAAGTAATGTCTCTGCTTTTGAATATACTATCTAGGTTGGTCATAACTGTTCTTCCAAGGAGTAAGCGTCTTTTAATTTCATGGCTGCAGTCACCATCTGCAGTGATTTTGGAGCCCCAAAAATAAAGTCTGACACTGTTTCCCCATCTATTTCTCATGAAGTGATGGGACTGGATGCCATGATCTTCGTTTTCTGAATGTTGAGCTTTAAGCCAACTTTTTCACTTTCTTCTTTCACTTTCATCAAGAGGCTTTTTAGTTCCTCTTCAATTTCTGCCATAAGGGTGGTGTCATCTGCATATCTGAGGTGACTGATATTTCTCCTGGCAATCTTGATTCCAGCTTGTGTTTCTTCCAGTCCAGCATTTCTCATGATGTACTCTGCATATAAGTTAAATAAACAGGGTGACACTATACAGCCCTGACATACTCCTTTTCCTATTTGGAACCAGTCTGTTGTTCCATGTCCAGTAACTGTTGCTCCCTGACTTGCATACAGATTTCTCTCAAGAGGCAGGTCAGGTGATCTCTTTCAGAATTTTCCACAGTTGATTGTGATCCACACAGTCAAAGGCTTTGGCATAGTCAAGAAAGCAGAAATAGATGTTTTTCTGGAACTCTCTTGCTTTTTCCATGATCCAGCGGATGTTGGCAATTTGATCTCTGGTTCCTCTGCCTTTTCTAAAACCAGCTTGAACATCAGGAAATTCATGGTTCACTTATTGCTGAAGCCTGGCTTGGAGAATTTTGAGCAATACTTTACTAGCATGTGAGATGAGTGCAATTGTGCGGTAGTTTGAGCATTCTTTGGCATTGCCTTTCTTTGGGATTGGAATGAAAACTGACCTTTTCCAGTCCTGTGGCCACTGCTGAGTTTTCCAAATTTGCTGGCATATTGAGTACAGCACTTTCACAGCATCATCTTTCAGGATTTGAAACAGCTCAACTGGAATTCCATCACCTCCACTAGCTTTGTTTGTAGTGATGCTTTCTAAGGCCTGCTTGACTTCACATTCCAAGATGTCTGGATCTAGATGAGTGATTACACCATCGTGATTCTGGGTCATGAAGATCTTTTTGTACAATTCTTCTGTGTATTCTTGCCACCTCTTCTTAATATCTTCTGCTTCTGTTAGGTCTAGACCATTTCTGTCCTTTATCGAGCCCATCTTTGCATGAAATTTTCCCTTGGTATCTCTAATTTTCTTGAAGAGATCTCTAGTTTTTCCTATTCTGTTGTTTTCCTCTATTTCTTTGCACTGATCACTGAAGAAGGCTTTCTTATTTCTCCTTGCTATTCTTTGGAACTCTGCATTCAGATGCTTATATTTTTCCTTTTCTCCTTTGCTGTCGTGAAGCCTAAAAAACATCCTGCTTCATCTCTACTTAGTATTCTTGGAAATTCAACTTTCCAAAGATCAGTGGGGGAAAAAAGCAAAGAAAAGATACAAAAGAAAGTGTGGAGATCTGCAGACCTTTCCAACCCATGTAGCAAAAGTAAGTTGAGACCTAATATTTTACCATGATTTTAAAGAGCTTAAGGCTTCCCTGGTGGCTCAGCTGGTAAAGAATCCACCTGCAATGTGGGAGACCTGGGTTTGCTCCCTGAGTTGGGAAGATTCTCTGGAGAAGGGAATGGCTACCCACTCTAGTATTCTGGCCTGGACAATTCCATGGACTGTATGATCTATGGGGTCACAAAGAGTTGGACATGACTGAGTAACTTTCACTTTCAAATATGTCAGACTTTTCTAAAGAGCTTAAGAAAGCAACTGTTTCTAAGAAGGAAGACCACAAAGTAGAAATTCAAGGACTTTGGGAGAATATCATGAAAAAAACCTGTAGGTTATAATGGGAATTCACTGGCAAGTTGTTAGGACTCCTTGCTTTCACTGCTAATGGTGTGAGTTTCATACCTGGTCAGGGAACTAAGATTCCTCACACCACATGGCACAGTCACAGATAAATTAAAGTCTAAGGCAAAACTTAAAAAAAAAATTAGTGGGTAGAACTCAGAAGAGAATAGAATAAAAACAAACCCTTACAAAAATGAAAAGGAAATCTACAGACCACAAGAGGAGAATCAACACTGTGAAAAAGATAGAAAGGTTTCTCAGGGATCTAAAGAAATTCCTAAAGAAATTAAAATTGAGTAAAATAAAATAGTGAATATTTTAAAAGCATTAGAGAGAAAATAGCAGATAAAAATGGTAAGGAAATTCAACATAGATGCAGTTAGAATTTCCAAAGAAGAAATGAGTAGAACAAATATACACTGATATGTAAATTAAGTAAAATGAAAGATAGACGTCTACATACTGCATGTAAACATGAAAATAATATTTAAACCCTTACCTCTTGACTACTTCAATAAACCATATAGTTTTGGGGTAAAAGATGAAATACAAATGAAAACTACAAAACAGATAGTCTCTGTCTAATATGGTTAACAACCAGCCATATGTGGCTGCTTAAAACTAAATTAAATTAGAAAATGAGTTTCTCTCTCACACATTCAAGCCACATTTTAACAGCTCAATAGCTACCAGAGGCTACTAGCTATCACACTAGATGGTGTATTTATAGAAAATCTCCATTGTCATAGATTGTTCTATTGGATAGTATACTGGCCTAAATTATAATTGTAACAAAACACTACATATGAGAATTATGGGGAATAGCTAAAGCAGTGTATAATTAAATGTTCATAACATTAAAAACATATGTCAAAAATGATGAAAAACATTTAAAAATCAGAAAAGACCTACAACACAGCCCTGTAATAATGACAAAGGTTATTAAAGGCTCATAAAGAATTTTACGAGTTAGAAAAGAGAAAACCCGTAGCACCAATAAATAAAATTTAAAACTATTTTTAAGAAAAATACATAAATTACTGGAAAAGCTACTTTTCATGGAGGGTAAAAAATTCAACATAAAAAATAAGACAAAAAAGGGGAGTGGACCAAAGGAATAGAGAAAATGAAAAGAATGAGACCACTTTGCTCAATTCTGAAAATGATTTCAATACCTGGAAAAAACGGATAATTTTCCAGGAAAATGTAACTGAAAGATTGTTGCTGAGCCACGCAAAGATGCTAGGATTCTTGTCCTCTGGAGGAGAAGAATTCAATCTGGGGCCAGAGACGAGGCTTGATCATTCAGAGCTTTTGTGTAATAAAGCTTAATTAAAGTATAAAGGAGATAGAGAAAGCTTCTAACATAGACATCAGAAGAGGGTAGAAAGAGTACCTGCTTGCTTAGTGTTAGCAATGGAGTTATATGCTCTTCAATGAATCCAAAGAATGTCTGGATGTTGTAAGTTCAGTTCAGTTGCTCAGTTGTGTCCAACTCTTTGCGACCCCATGAATCGCAGCACACCAGGCCTCCCTGTCCATCACCATCTCCCAGAGTTCACTCAGACTCACATTCATCGAGTCAGTGATGCCATCCAGCCATCTCATCCTCTGTCGTCCCCTTCTCCTCCTGCCCCCAATCCTTCCTAGCATCAGAGTCTTTTCCAATGAGTCAACTCTTCACATGAAGTGGCCAAAGTACTGGAGTTTCAGCTTTAGCATCATTCCTTCCAAAGAAATCCCAGGGCTGAGCTCCTTCAGAATGGACTGGTTGGATCTCCTTGCAGTCCAAGGGACCCTCAAGTATCTTCTCCAACATCACAGTTCAAAAGCATCAGTTCTTCAGCGCTCAGCCTTCTTCACAGTCCAACTCTCACATCCATACATGACCACAGGAAAAACCATAGCCTTGACTAGACGGACCTTAGTCGGCAAAGTAATGTCTCTGCTTTTGAATATACTATCTAGGTTGGTCATAACTGTTCTTCCAAGGAGTAAGCGTCTTTTAATTTCATGGCTGCAGTCACCATCTGCAGTGATTTTGGAGCCCCAAAAATAAAGTCTGACACTGTTTCCACTGTTTCCCCATCTATTTCCCATGAAGTGATGGGACTGGATGCCATGATCTTCGTTTTCTGAATGTTGAGCTTTAAGCCAACTTTTTCACTTTCTTCTTTCACTTTCATCAAGAGGCTTTTTAGTTCCTCTTCAATTTCTGCCATAAGGGTGGTGTCATCTGCATATCTGAGGTGACTGATATTTCTCCTGGCAATCTTGATTCCAGCTTGTGTTTCTTCCAGTCCAGCATTTCTCATGATGTACTCTGCATATAAGTTAAATAAACAGGGTGACACTATACAGCCCTGACATACTCCTTTTCCTATTTGGAACCAGTCTGTTGTTCCATGTGCAGTTCTAACTGTTGCTCCCTGACCTGCATACAGATTTCTCAAGAGGCAGGTCAGGTGGTCTGGTATTCCCATCTCTTTCAGAATTTTCCACAGTTGATTGTGATCCACACAGTCAAAGGCTTTGGCATAGTCAAGAAAACAGAAATAGATGTTTTTCTGGAACTCTCTTGCTTTTTCCATGATCCAGCAGATGTTGGCAATTTGATCTCTGGTTCCTCTGCCTTTTCTAAAACCAGCTTGAACATCAGGGAGTTCACGGTTCACATATTGCTGAAGCCTGGCTTGGAGAATTTTGAGCATTACGTTACTAGCATGTGAGATGAGTGCAATTGTGCGGTAGTTTGAGCATTCTTTGGCATTGCCTTTCTTTGGGATTGGAATGAAAACTGACTTTTTCCAGTCCTGTGGCCACTGCTGAGTTTTCCAAATTTGCTGGCATATTGAGTGCAGCACTTTCACAACATCATAAAGACCTCACCAGACCCACTCCTATAATTTACATTTTAAGATAATAGGACTAGCCAGAAGGTTTAATCCAGAGACTGTCCTCAGGCAGGATACATTATTGTTATATAATCCTAAAGAATGTAGAGGGGAAAAAAGTTTGTCCTTTCTTCCTCCTTCAGAATTCCAGACCCCTCTTTCCTTGGGGACCCCTAGACTTCTTATCAACCTGCCTAGGAAATGACTCGCTCATAATCTACCAAAGCTGACACCAGAGGAAATAGAGGAAAATCTAAACTGCCTTATTTTCATAGAAAAATCATAGTGATGGCAAAGAGTTAGCTTCACAGGGAAATTCTATAAAAACTAAAGAGGAAAGAATTTCAAGGTTTTAGAAACCATTGCAGAACATTAAGAAAACACTCTCCAAATTATTTTTTAAAGTAAATAAAATATTAATACCAAATGTGATGAAAATTTTAAAAGTTTTGTCAACAGATCTTATTTATGAATAGTAATTCCAAAATTACATATAAAATATTAACAAATGAATTCAGCAGCACATTAATTATAATCACATTAAGACCTATCCTAGAATTCAAAGATGATTTAATAGTAGGGAATGTAACATAACTTATCATGTTAGTAGAAAAATCTTATGGTTATCTACATAATCTCTTAAAAGAAATTTTTAAAACTCAGCCATTTTCAATGAAATAATCAGTAAAGTTGGACTTATCATGTTAGTAGAAAAATCTTATGGTTATCCACACAATCTCTCAAATGAAATTTTTAAAACTCAATAGCCATTTTTAATGAAATAATCAGTAAAGTTGGAATATAAGGACACAATTTTAACTTGTTAAAATATGAATATCTCAGTTTAAAAGCCAGCACTAGACCCATTCCCATTAAATAATCAGAATCAAATCCAGGATGCCCACCAATACTATTAATATTTCACTGTAGAATTAAATATGAAATTTGACAAAAGAAAAAAAATGCATATTTAAAAATGGAACAGAAGATATAAAACCATCACTCTATTTGGAAGACAATAAAAATGAATACTTGGAAAACTAACATGAACCAGTTAATCAATTTTTGAAACTATAAGAGAATTACTAAAGAATAAAGCACAAAATTATATAGAAATCAATAGCTTTCATATATGTGAACAGTATCCAGTTAGAAGATATAATGGAAGCAAAGATCTTTTTATAATTGCAATCTAAAAGAAAAACAGGAATAAAACAACACAAAATGTGCAAATTCAGGTGGAGAAAACTTTAAAATATGAATAAGAGACTGCCTTACTCCATTTGGGCTGCTGCAACAGGACACCACAGAATGGGTGGCTTATCAGCAGACATTTATTTCTCACAGTCTGGAATGACTGGAAGTCCAAGATCAAGGCACCAAGATCGAGCAAACAGACTTGGTGTCTGGTGAGGATTCTCCTCCTGGTTCACAGATGGCCTTCTTGCCGTGTCCCCACATGGAAAAGAGGCGAGGGAGCTCTCTGGGGTCTCCTTGATAAGTTGTTTGCTGTTTAGTTGCTCAGCTGTGTCCGACTCTTTGCACGTAGCCTGCCATGGACTACGCAGTCCCATGGACTGTAGCCTGCCAGGCTCCTCTGTCCGTGGGGTTTCCCAGCCAAGATGGAGTGGGTTGTCACTTCCTTCTCCAGGGGATCTTCCTGACCCAGGGATCAAACCCGCACCACCTGCTTGGCAGGCAGATTCTTTACCACTGAGCCACCAGGGAAGCCTCCTTTATAAGTAAGGACTAGTCCATTCTTGAGGGCTCTGCCCTGATAATCTGATCTCCCTGCCGAGTCCTCACTTCTAAATATCATCGCACTAAGGGTTAGGATTTCAAGGTTTGGGAGCAAAGACACAAAAGAAGACATCTACTCTGAGGCCCCGTAATCACACTTCCTGTCACTCATCCCACAGGTATTCTGGCAGATGTTGAAAAGATGTATTATAAGAATTACAGCTCTCTCTGTAATTGCAGAAGACTGTAAATTAACACAGTATCTACCAATGGTGAAGTGGTTGATAAAATATGGTATCTGCTTTGACATATGCAAGTAAAGAAACTTTCTATATATTGATATGGAAAGACGTCCAAGCTACAGTATTAGCTGAAGGAGCAAGATGAAGATCAATGTGATTAGAGTTTTCCTTTTGCTGTTAAAAGGGGAGAAAATAAGAATATATATTAATACTTACCTTTATTTGCATGCATTTCTACTTTGGAAGGAGACATCAGAAACCCATGACAACGGGACCCTGTAGGTGGGTAACAGGAGCTTGAAGGAGTCTTTTCACTGCATTCCTTTTAATATATTTTTAATTGTTTAGAATTACCAATTCAAAAGTAAACATAAGATATTTAGAAGAAATACTATGTAAATCGTGTAGAGAATGGTGCATATGAGCCTAACCTTCAGTCTCCATCACTGCCTTAACTCAGATTTTAGAGCCTGGCCATGAATGCCGCAGGGTGAAGGGACTTGGGGGGCTGCTGATATACCCCCTAGGGGGATATGAGGGTTTGTTTATTTTCTGGAAACTGACTTTAAGTGAAATACACTTGCTCTAATTTTCTAGCACACTCAAGTCAGTTAAATGCCTAAACCAATGTCCCAGACATCACTGAGTGTCCCCCAAAGTGCACTGAATTTTCCTGGAGGGCCCCTGGTTCCCACAGGCTGCAGAGTTCTTCAGAGCTGGCAATGTGGGATGTGGGAAGACACGCACAGTAGCACTGGTATCACTGATTTCTCTTGTGAAGGACCATATTTTGATGTGACATTATTAAAGCTCCATGTTAAATGACTTCTGTGACAAAGTTCCCTTAGGCAAAGCCAAAAGTGTTGAGGGTAAATGTGATCATTGTTTTGTTTACTCAACATAAATTACCTTTAAGGTGTAGAGGGAGATATATGCATGTGGACATCTGTATTTAACTGATTGTAGGCCATTGTGGACCAGCTACTTCTGTCCTTCTTGCAGCCGCTGGGAAATGATAAGAGCTCAACATGTTAGAGCAATAATCACACACAAGGGGTATAACTTGTCTTTTTACTATGTGTGAACTGAAAGTCTAAAAGAATGAGAGATGGAGAAGCTCTATACAGTCAACAAAAACAAGACCAGGAGCTGACTGTGGCTCAGATCATGAACTCCTTATTACCAAATTCAGACTCAAATTGAAGAAAGTAGGGAAAACCGCTAGACCATTCAGGTATGACCTAAACCAGATCCCTTATGATTACACAGTGGAAGTGAGAAATAGATTTAAGGGCCTAGATCTGATAAATAGAGTGCCTGATGAACTATGGAATGAGGTTCGTGACATTGTACAGGAGACAGGGATCAAGACCATTCCCATGGGAAAGAAATGCAAAAAAGCAAAATGGCTGTCTGGGGAGACCTTACAAATAGCTGTGAAAAGAAGAGAAGTGAAAAGCAAAGGAGAAAAGGAAAGATATAAGCATCTGAATGCAGAGTTCCAAAGAATAGCAAGGAGAGATAAGAAAGCCTTCTTCAGCGATCAATGCAAAGAAATAGAGGAAAACAACAGAATGGGAAAGACTAGATACCTCTTCAAGAAAATTAGATATATCAAGTGAACATTTCCATGCAAAGATGGGCTCGATAAAGGACAGAAATGGTCTGGACCTAACAGAAGCAGAAGATATTAAGAAGAGGTGGCAAGAATACACAGAAGAACTGTACAGAAAAGATCATCACGACCCAGACAATCATGATGGTGTGATCACTCATCTAGAGCCAGACATCCTGGAATGTGAAGTCAAGTGGGCCTTAGAAAGCATCACTACAAACAAAGCTAGTGGAGGTGATGGCATTCCAGTTGAGCTGTTTCAAATCCTGAAAGATGATGTTGTGAAAGTGCTGCACTCAATATGCCAGCAAATTTGGAAAACTCAGCAGTGGCCACAGGACTGGAAAAGGTCAGTTTTCATTCCAATCCCAAAGAAAGGCAATGCCAAAGAATGCTCAAACTACCGCACAATTGCACTCATCTCACATGCTAGTAAAGTAATGCTCAAAATTCTCCAAGCCAGGCTTCAGCAATATGTGAACCGTGAACTCCCTGATGTTCAAGCTGGTTTTAGAAAAGGCAGAGGAACCGGAGATCAAATTGCCAACATCTGCTGGATCATGGAAAAAGCAAGAGAGTTCCAGAAAAACATCTGTTTTTGTTTTCTTGACTATGCTAAAGCCTTTGACTGTGTGGATCACAATCAACTGTGGAAAATTCTGAAAGAGATGGGAATACCAGACCACCTGACCTGCCTCTTGAGAAATCTGTATGCAGGTCAGGAAGCAACAGTTAGAACTGCACGTGGAACAACAGACTGGTTCCAAATAGGAAAAGGAGTACGTCAAGGCTGTATATTGTCACCCTGTTTATTTAACTTATATGCAGAGTACATCATGAGAAACGCTGGACAGGAAGAAACACAAGCTGGAATCAAGATTGCCAGGAGAAATATCAGTCACGTCAGATATGCAGATGACACTACCCTTATGGCAGAAAGTGAAGAGGAACTAAAAGCCTCTTGATGAAAGTGAAAGAAGAAAGTGAAAAAGTTGGCTTAAAGCTCAACATTCAGAAAACGAAGATCATGGCATCCAGTCCCATCACTTCATGGGAAATAGATGGGGAAACAGTGGAAACAGTGTCAGACTTTATTTTGGGGGCTCCAAAATCACTGCAGATGGTGACTGAAATTAAAAGACGCTTACTCCTTGGAAGAACAGTTATGACCAACCTAGATAGTATATTCAAAAGCAGAGACATTACTTTGCCGACTAAGGTCCATCTAATCAAAGCTAAGATCTTTCCAGTGGTCATGTATGGATGTCAGAGTTGGACTGTGAAGAAGGCTGAGCGCTGAAGAATTGATGCTTTTGAACTGTGGTGTTGGAGAAGATACTTGAGGGTCCCTTGGACTGCAAGGAGATCCAACCAGTCCATTCTGAAGGAGCTCAGCCCTAGGATTTCTTTGGAAGGAATGATGCTGAAGCTGAAACTCCAGTACTTTGGCCACCTCATGCAAAGAGTTGACTCACTGTGAAAGACTCTGATGCTGGGAGGGATTGGGGGCAGGAGGAGAAGGGGACAACCGAGGATGAGATGGTTGGATAGCATCACTGACTCGATGGACGTGAGTCTGAGTGAACTCTGGGAGATGGTGATGGACAGGGAGGCCTGGTGTGCTGTGATTCATGGGGTCACAAAGAGTCAGACACGACTGAGCGACTGAACTGAATTAGTTTAATGTAGAATAATTGGAGAATCCCAGGGACAGGGAGCCTGGTGGGCAGCCATCTATGGGGTCGCACAGAGTCGGACACGATTGAAGCGACTTAGCAGCAGCAGCAGCAGCAACAGAATAACAAATATTTTTAATCGGAGGATAATTGCTTTACAATGATGTGTTAGTTTCTGCTGTGCAACAATGTGAATCAGATGGGTTTCAAGACATACATATCAGGGGCTTCCCTAGTAACTCACACGGTAAAGAATCTGCCTGCAATGCAGGTGACCTGGGTTCAATCCCTGGGTTGGGAAGATTCCCTGGAGAAGAGAATGGCTACTCGTTCCAGTATTCTTGCCTGGGAAATCCCATGGACAGAGGAGCTTGGTGGGCTGCAGTTCATGGGGTCACAAAGAGTTGGACAGAACTGAGTGACCAACACTTTCACACACACACACACACACACACACACACACACACACACACACACACACTGTATATATATATATATGCCTGCATATATCCCCTTCCTCTTGGACCTCCCTCCCACCTACTCCTCTAGGTCACCACAGAGCACCGAGATGAGCGCCCTGTACTGTACCGTAGCTTCCCACTAGCTATCTATTTTACAAATGGTAATTTATAGCATCACTAACTCAGTGGATATGAATTTGAGCAAACTCCAGGAGATAGTGAAGGACAGGGATGTCTGATGTGCTGCAGTCCCCAGGGTTGCAGACAGTCAGACACAACTTAGTGACTGAATAACAACAAAGGGAGTGTGTGTATGTGTGTGTGTGTCTCTCTCTATGTGTGTGTGTGTGCTACTTTCTCAATTTCCCCTTCCCCACCTGAGTCCACATTCATTTCTGGTCTCTACATCTACATCTCTATTTCTGCTTTGCAAACAGGCTTATCTGTACCATTTTTCTAGATTCCATACATATGTGTTAATATATGATATTGTACAATAACAAACATTTTAACACATGCCAGGACAGTGCCACTTCTTTGCTTTGGAAAGGAATATGCACAGTTTGTGTGAACATTCATCCACCACCTGATCCACACATACCCAGGGCTCCTAAGAAAGTGTGTGAAAGGCAGAAGTCCATTTCCTTCTGCCAGTGAGAAGGCTGCTGCCACCTATAGGTGTCTGTGAGCAACTGCATATCAGAGATCAAGGGTGGAGAGAGAAATCCAATCAGAGGAAGAGAGAGAGGAATACATGGGAGTTAAGGCCCCAAATTTCAAATTTGCTGGCATATTGTATGCAGGTCAGAAAGCAACAGTTAGAACTGGACATGGAACAACAGACTGGTTCCAAATAGGAAAAGGAGTACGTCAAGACTGTATACTGTCACCCTGTTTATTTAACTTATATGCAGAGTACATCATGAGAAATGCTGGACTAGAAGAAACACAAGCTGGAATCAAGATTGCCGGGAGAAATATCAATAACCTCAGATATGCAGATGACACCACCCTTATGGCAGAAAGTGAAGAAGAACCTCTTGATGAATGTGAAAGAGGAAAGCGAAAAAGTTGATTTAAAGCTCAACAGTCAGAAAACAAAGGTCATGGCATCCGGTCCCATAATTTCATGGGAAATAGATGGGGAAACAGTGGAAACAATGTCAGACTTTTTTGGAGGGGCTCCAAAATCCCTGCAGATGGTGACTGCAGCCATGAAATTAAAAGACGCTTACTCCTTGGAAGAACAGTTATGACCAATCTAGATAGTATATTCAAAAGCAGAGACGTTACTTTGCCGACTAAGGTCCGTCTAGTCAAGGCTATGGTTCCTGTGGTCATGTATGGATGTGAGAGTTGGACTGTGAAGAAGGCTGAGCGCTGAAGAATTGATGCTTTTGAAGTGTGGTGTTGGAGAAGACTCTTGAGAGTTCCTTGGACTGCAAGGAGATCCAACCAGTCCATTCTGAAGGAGCTCAGCCCTGGGATTTCTTTGGAAGGAATGATGCTAAAGCTGAAACTCCAGTACTTTGGCCATTTCATGCGAAGAGTTGACTCACTGGAAAAGACTCTGATGCTGGGAAGGATTGGGGGCAGGAGGAGAAGGGGACGACAGAGGATGAGATGGCTGGATGGCATCACGGACTCGATGGACACGAGTCTGAGTGAACTCCGGGAGATGGTGATGGACAGGAAGGCCTGGCGTGCACGGGGTCGCAAAGAGTCGGACATGACTGAGCGACTGAACTGAACTGAACTGAAGACCCCAAAGGGCTTCCCCTGTGGCTCAGCTGGTAAAGAATCTACCTGCAATGTGGGAGACCTGGGATTGATCCCTGGATTGGGAAAATCCCTTGGAGAAGGGAACAGCTACCCACTCCAGTATTCTGGCCTGGAGAATTCCATGGACTGTATAGTCCATGGGGTCACAAAGAGTCGGACATGACTGAGCAACTCACTCACTCAAGGGTCAAAAAGGAGCAGAGGGTATCTTCCTCTCTGCCTGAAACATAGCTGTTTCCAACTTCACCTTCATCCTTTAGAATCCACAGGGCATCCAAGAACCTTTAGGTGACATTTTTTTCAAGTAATTATTTAAAAGTATTTGTTTCCTTTTCATATATCTTATAAATCCTAGAGGGATTTCCTGCCCCCTCCACTAGAATATAAGCTCGTTTTATCCCCAGTTACATCATAAAACATGTATGGATGTGAGAGAGTTGGACTATAAAGAAAACTGAGTGCCGAAGAATTGATGCTTTTGAACTGTGGTGTTGGAGAAGACTCTTGAGAGTCCCTTGGACTGCAAGGAAATCCAACCAGTCCATTCTAAAGAGATCAGTCCTGGGTGTTTGTTGGACAGACTGATGTTGAAGTTGAAACTCCGATACTTTGGCCTCCTGATGTGAAGAGCTAACTCACTGGAAAAAGACCCTGATGCTGGGAAAGACTGAGGGCAGGAGGAGAAGGGGACGACAGAGGATGAGATGGTTGGATGGCATCACCAACTTGATGGACGTGGGTTTGGGTGGACTCTGAGAGTTGGTGATAGACAGGGAGGCCTGGAGTGCTGTGATTCATGGGGTCGCAAAGAGTCGGACATGACTGAGCGACTGAACTAAACTGAACTGACATCATAAAACAAAATAGATGCTCAATAAATATCCATGGCTGCGACTTACACTTTAGTTTCACCATCATTACTGTTCCAGAAAGAAGTTCTTCTTATCTTCTTATCACTGTTAATCAAATCATCTGATTTCATATATATATACTATTGATGCTATGTATAAAATAGGTAATGAAAACCTACTTTATAGCTCAGGGAATTCTACTAAATTCTTTGTGGTCACCTAAACAGGAAAGAAGGAGAAGGCAATGGCACCCCACTCCAGTGTTCTTGCCTGGAGAGTCCTAGGGATGGGGAGCCTGGTGGGCTGCCGTCTCTGGGGTCGCAGCAGCAAACAGGAAAGAAATTAAAAAGAGAGGATGCATGTATACATATAGGTGATTCCCTAACCCAGTGTCATAAACCTGCTGCTGCTGCTGAGTCGCTTCAGTCATCTCCGACTCTGTACAACCCCATAGAGGGCAGCCCACCAGGCTCCCTGCCCTTGGGACTCTCCAGGCAAGAACACTGGAGTGGGTTGCCGTTTCCTTCTCCAAGGCATGAGAGTGAGAAGTGAGAGTGAAGTCGCTCAGTGGTGTCCGACTCTTAGCGACCCCATGGACTGTAGCCCACCAGGCTCCTCCATCCATGGGATTTTCCAGGCAAGAACACTGGAGTGGGTTGCCATTGCCTTCTCCAATTCAGGAAAGTAGAACGTGAAAGTGAAGTTGCTCAGTCGTGCCCGAACTTCAGCGACCCCCAATAAAAATTAGTTTAATAAATGTTTAAATAAAATCATCTGATTTATTCTCTTCCTTTTTGACAAAATCTAGTTGGTACTATTTCACTCTAAAGTGAAAGTGAAGTCTCTCAGTCATGTCCAACTCTTTGCGACCCCATGGACTGTAGCCCACCAAGCTCCTCTGTCCATGGGATTCTCCAGGCAAGAGTACTGGAGTGGGTTGCCATTTCCTTCTCCAGGGGATCTTCCCTGACCCAGGGATCGAACCCAGCTCTCCCGCATTGCAGGCAGACACTTTAACCTCTGAGCCACCAGGGGATAATAAATACCAAATCTAATCATGTGGAAAGAGTGGTTTGTTCTTCAGTTCTCTAAATGAACTGCCAGAACATCAGTGCCTCTAACTGAGGTTATCACCCACCTGTGGTTTCAATTCCCTTCAGATCTGTTTCTCCAAAAAATCAAGAAAGTCTTGCTTGTTTTTTTTTTTTCTGACCCAGAAATCTTGCTCAGTTGGCTTGTTTGGATGCTTGGCCATTCATGTGAGCTGTGAAGCAACTCTTCTACTCCTTTTGTGGAAATTGTAGAAATTTTCTATACAATGAAAGTTGCTTAGTCCTGTCTGACTCTTTGTGACCCCATGGGCAGTAGTAGCCCGCCAGGCTACTCTGTCTAGGGAATTCTCCAGGCCAGAATATGGGAGCAGCTAGCTATTCCCTTCTCCAGGGGATCTTCCCAATCCAGGGATTGAACCCATGTCTCCTGCATTGCAGGTGGATTCTTTACCAGTTGAACTATCAGGGAAGCACCTCTACAGTAGGAGCACTGGAAAAAGATTTGCGTGCAATTTGTCATTTTCTGATCATGCTATTTTGCATACCTTAACTTGAGTCTTCTCGCTGGTGATAAAGGCTAGGTCATGGCATCTCTTCTCCACATTGTAAAGGACCAAAGGAAAAAGCTTCAGGATGAATTCATCCTACTTTTCAAGGTCAGATGCTATGTCTCATCAAGGTCAGCCCCACACACAAGGTCTCCTGGTCTGGTGGGCCCTCAACCACACCACAGGGTCATTTTTCTAGGTGTCCTCTTGTAGGGAAAACAGAAAGAATGAGCCATTTATATCTGGTCTTTTCAGATTTCAAAAGTGCATTTTATGAAAAGACCAGATATAAATGGCTGATTCTTATTCTGTTTTCCATATAGGAGGAGATCTAGAAAATGACCTTGTGGTGTGATTGAGGGCTCACTGGACCAGGAGACCTTGTGTGTGGGGGCTGATTTTGATAAGACATAGCACTTTGACTTTGAAAAGTAGAATGGATTCATCCTGCAGGTTTTTCCAGCTTTGATATGTGAAGCTTTGTTATTGCAAGTAAGACTTCAGATATTAAAATGCAGTGACAGTGTCTTTCTTCTTCTCTCAAACCGATCTACATTTTATTATAGGAGAGAAACCAGGTTTTGTGAAAGCCCATAGAATTGAAATGCTGAATAATTTTATATTTACTCTTAAATATTTATTGAGAATGCACTAGATGCAATGATTCAAACTTTTATGATTCTGTATGGTTGGATAGTACCAGCGACTCAATGGACATGAATTTGAGCAAACTCTGGGTGATCATGGTGGACAGAGGAACTGCTGGTCCTCTGTCAGGACTAACAGGCTGCAGCCCATGGCGCTGCAGAGTCAGACATGACCGAGCGACTGAACAGCAACAGCAGGGCAAAGCACTTTCGCTGTATCTGGTGTGAGACTCTCAAAGGCTCTGACAGAAGGCAGGACAGTGATGACCAGGTCTGTTTCACAGAGAGGGAAAAAGGCAGTGAGAGGAATTAACTGAGCTGCCTGGTGTGGGGCTCTCCTGGTGGCACAAAAGGTAAAGAATCCACCTGCAAGACAGGAAACCCAGGTTCCACCCTTGGGTCGGGAAGATCCTCTGGAGAAGGATACCCACTCCAGTATGCCCACCTGGAGAATCCCATGGACAGAGGAGTCTGGTGGGCTACAGTCCATGAGGTTGCAAAGAGCTGGATGCAACAATAGCAACGGTTTTTTGAGCGCCAGTCATGGTGGGTACTATGTGAAGTGCTTTACTTGTGCTGTTTGTTAAACTTTTCTAACTCCCATCAAGACATAGAGAAGCTAGATATAACCCTGTCTCTATCTGTATATCTAAATCTACCTATCCCTCCCTCCATCATACCTATTCATCTTGTCTATTATGTATCATCTATAAATTATCAACCTACCCATTTATCTATCCATCTAGTCATCCACACATCATATCTGTCTATCCACCATATATGTCTATCCATCTATCTATTTTTAAATGTACCTCAATAGTTTTTAACTGGGAACAATTTTGTCCCCCAGGGATATTTGACAATAACCAGTGGAGAGGTTTTTGGCATCTAGAGGCTAGAAGCCAGGAATGCTGCTAAATATCCTGTAATGCACAGAAGAGTCACCCCAGAAAGAATTATCTCATCCGGAATGTCAATAATGCCAGGCTTGAAAAACCTTGATCTCCTCCCTTGTAGAAGTATTGGTTTCATAAATGGGTAGGTTTCTAGCTGTAATAATCGTAACAGTTAACTTTGAGAGGGGACTATTTCCACACACTCCTGTATTATTATCCCCATCTTAGAGTGGAGGCAGCTGAAGCTTAGAGCATAATTTACCCAGCTGACACATTGAGTAAATGACAGAGCTAAAACGTAGGCGATTCAACAGCTGGGTCTAGACTCCTAACCATCACGTTATATTGAACTTTAATATGCTAGTTTCATTGTATTTCATTGGTATGATAAGTCTAATCCTTTTTTTTTTTTTTTTTTTTTTGACTTAGAAAGCATGGGTGGCTGAAGGGGGGAGGCCCAGCTGTGCTGCGTGAAGCAGAACTTCTCGCAAAATGAATTTGCCACGACTGAGGGAAAAAAGATTATAAACAAATAAAAGTGTCTGGTTCACTCCAGTGCACTGATTTATGACCAGGAGTAAAGTCCTTTGAGAAAGGATACTATAGGATAATTCATATTTGACATAAAACATTCTGCCTCCAGCTGAGGAAACTGGCAGGGTCTCACCTTCTCATATAAATATTTAAGAGCACCACCCTATCATTTATTAAGTTTTCTGAAGACTCTGAGTGGAGTGCCTAGTCCCAAATGCTGACTTCCTAAGGATATTTCATCTGATCATCTGGAACCTAAAAAGATTTGCTTTCGGGCCACTGGAGGACTTTGGAATCACGTCTGGCAACCATTTCTCTTTGTAGGATTAAAAGCACTTTTGGTATTGCTGCTGGCTTGCTCTGGGTACCAGAGCATTTTTCTTATACATATGAGGAAATCAAGGCCCTGGTATCCCCATTTGCTGTTAGCATGAGATCAAGTTAAACTCTTCTGGCTCAGATGATTCCCCACTAAAGACTGTAATCCCAGACCTGGGCATGCCATGATGGAGGAGGTGAAGTCTAGAGACAGGTAATGCCAGCCAGAAGGAAGACTTCTGTATTCATTGAAAAGTCTTCATTGACCTCAGTTTGTCTCCCTGGGGACCATCAGAAATTGTGCCATTGTGACTTTGTAGGACAGAGAATGATGTCAGGGACCGATCTCCTAGGGGATTCAGACATCCTTGCTAGTGCTGTAGACTGGGCCCCCGGGCGTAAATGGAACTGTGGTCACAGGTGAAGAGGCTGGGGTATGTGTCAGGGAGGAGGGTGAATAGTGGGCAAGTCAGATGGAATCTGGAATAAAGATCAAGATAAGGAATGGAAAATAAATACTATAAAAGAGATAATTAGCAAGGACCTACTGTATAGCACAAGGAACTCCACTCAGTACGCTAATAACCTATATAGAAAAAGAATCTAAAAAAGAGTGGCTATTGTGTACATATAACTGATTCACTTGAAACTAACACAATGTGGTAAATCAAACTATACTCCAATAAATTTTTAAAAAGAAAAGAAATACTGAAGATTCCATGTCACTCTTTTTTGAACTTTTCGAAGACCTGCACAAGTGAAATTCATCAACTTCTCTTTTCCTTAAAACACACACACAAAAATCCTTTATCTCCCAAGCCTACTGGGATGGGAGGGACGCCCCCTCTCCTCCAGGGGCAACCAGTGGGATTTATTGCTATTTCATGGAAGCAGCTTATCCACCAGGGATGAACCAAAGAGGGGCTTTTGCTTAAGATTAATGGCTGAGGTCACCTCTTAAAAGCCTGTCATTTAAATGAACAAAGGAGCAATTGCTTCCTGACAGCCATAGTGGCAAAATGGAAGCCTGGGCATTGATGTTTCACCCACAAAGCTCCACTCCTCTTTACTCCATTTTCTCCCTTGACCTGTTTTTATAATCATTTCACCTCCTTTCTGCAAAGAATTACTGGCAGTCGCTAACACACATGGTGACCTTCCTGCCTAGTAATTTCAAGTACCCCCTCAACAAGAGGTCACTAATGATTGCTCATCCATCCTTTCAGCAGTACATGATAAGGGTTCTTCCCTTTGGATGTGGACCCACAGGTGAATGGAAATTAGGGCCAAGGGTTGGACTGGTCACCCTCCAGAAGAGGGAAGCCACTGGCTCCCTCTTCACCATCTGGAGGTCAAGTCCAGCATCTCAACTCTCACAGTGCAAATGAAAGCAGAATCACCATATTATGTTAGAAAGTGACTATTTCCCCGAAAATACTAAGGACCATCTTTGTAAGCAGATAGGTTAGGTGATCTGTGGAAGAAACAGACCAGCAGTGTGGCTTTCTTGACATAAGGGAAGCCATTCTGGTCTAAACCATTTTGTGATCTAAGCCTGGGTGCCATGCTTGCCCTTGAACAGGTCTCTATAATCAATGATCTTAAAGGAAGTAATGGAAATGCAGGAGCAAAGGAAAAGCAGTCAGGAAACAAGATTAAGCAATAAAACCAGGTCCTAGTTCCTCCTCCAGGGATGTGAATAATAATCTGATAGCTGCTTCCCTTGTGGCTCAGATGTTAAAGAATCCATCTGTCATGTAGAAGACCCAGATCTGATCCCTGGGAAGATCCCCTGAAGAATGGAATGGCTACCCACTCCAGTATTCTTGCCTGAAGAATCCGATGGACAGAGGAGGCTAGTGGTCTACCGTCTATTGGATCGCAAAGAGTCAGACATGCCTGAGCAACTCACACTTTCACTTTCACAGTCTTTGAGTCCTGTAGGAACTGAGGCCCCCACCAGGTGGAAGGTGGAAGGATGACGTTGATCTTCCTGAATTCAATCAACTAACGCTTGGACTCTGTGGACCTTTGTCCCAATTTTATGTTGAATTCTCCTCTGCTCCAGCCCCTTTATGAATATGCATATACCTTAGCATGAAAGTGAAAGTGAAGTCGCTCAGTCGTGTCCAACTCCGCGACCCCGTGGACCGCAGCCCACCAGGCTCCTCCGTCTGTGGGATTCTCCAGGCAAGAATACTGGAGTGGGTTGCCATTTCCTTCTCCAGGGGATCTTCCTGACCCAGGGACTGAACCCAGGTCTCCTGCATTGCAGGCAGACGCTTTAACCTTTGAGCCACCAGGGAAGCCCTAACCTTAGCGTAAAACTCCCCAAATTTTGCTGTTCAAGGAGACACTGCTCTGGGAAATATTGTGGTACTCTCTTTACTTGCTACAAGTAATAATACGCCATTCTTTCTCTTGATCTTTGACTTGGCTGTGTCTATGGGTTTGACACTCACAAGAGGTAAACCCAGTTTTGGGGTCACATCATGGGTAAAGAATACACATCACTGCAGAGTATTCCTTTGTTTTATGGTATCTGAAGGAGGAAGAGGACTTAGTTTACCCTCTTGTCCAACTTTGAAAGCAGCAAAAGAAAAGTGAGAAATCTACAGCTTCTGTTGGACACTCTCAGAACCTCTTTAACCCAGGAGACAATTGTGTCTCCCCGCAGATCCACACATTCTCAACAGTGGTCAATATAGTACTGGCCTAAAATTTCTAAACACAGATTGTCTTTCTGTTTCAAACTTCACTTTGATTTCCCCAAGAAGTACAGGATGATGTTTAGGAGGCAGTGCAGGGCAGGGGCTAAGAATGCAGACCCTGCTGTCATATTAAAGGGATTTGAGTCATATTTTGGACCCTTCATAGTAGCGGGACCTTGAGAAAGTTCAAGCTTTAGATCCCTTGTCTGTAAAATGGTGATGATAATTTTAACATAGTATTGATGGTAATTGTATAGGGCTAGAGTAGCCCACAGACCCAGTACTGTGCCTGGGACATAATAAACATTTAATAAATATCAGTTTTATTAGAGTTATTGCTGCCTCTAACTACATTAGCAGAGTGTACACTATGGGATTCAAGTTAGGTGGGCCACGGATGCCAATGTACTCTGCAGAATGCCTAACTATGGCCTTCCACAAGGAAAACACTTAATAAAGAGAACACTTAAGACTTAATTAATAAAATACTCAAGTGAAACACTTAAGACTACTCTTGAGAACAATTTGGGAGGGACTAGAGTAAAAGGTGATTGATCCATTGGTAGACCATTGCAGCTATCTAGGCAAGACATGGACTAGTTGGGGCCTGGGTTGGGATAGAAGAAGTAGAAAGTAGTCTGGAGTCAAAACCAAGAGAGCATGTTTATGAATCAATGGAAGAAGAGGCTGAAAAAGATACAAGGCTGCTGGGCTCAGTTAAAGAAAGTTAGGATTATATCTAGGGGAAAATGGGTGTTAGACAAACGACCCACGAACATTAGTCACCATCACTGGTTCCTATATTTGGGCAGCAAACTTATTCAGAGCTTCCTAGTTGCCAAGACATATGCTAATGATGATAACGGTCATTTTAGACTTATATGACAAAGGAAAGCATCAGATTCTCTCCACATAAGTTCTTCTGAAAAAGCAACCTTTCCCCCAGAAGTTTCAATAGCACGTGTTAGAGATTCAGACTGAAAAGAGAAGGGGAGAGACTGTTCCCCTAACAAATCCTTTCGAGACCTGAGATGAGCGAGGTCAAAAGCAAACAGGACTCTACGGGAGAGAGAGAAAGCAGGAGTCAGGGAAAGAGATTTTCAGACATGAGATATTCAAAGGTGCTCAAAAGTGAAGGAGAAGAAGCAGAGAAAAGGAGACACTGATGATAAAGAAAGGAAAAACAGGTTAAAATGTTACCAAGGAGCTTAACCGTAATCCATGTAGCAGGGAGGTGAGTTGCAAACATCCGTTAGAAAAGGAGAGGACAGAATCAGAAGTCAGGAGGGAAACTGACATGCACCTGTTTTCCATTGTTCAAGTCACATCCTACCACGCTCTTAATTCATTTCTTCGTTGAGAAGATTCTTCTTTTATAAGTTCTCTCAGCATTGCTTTGAAAATCTAAAAGTCACCTTCTTAAGCTTGGACTTGAGATAGCTCGGTTGGTAAAGAATTCGTCTGCAATGCAGGAGACCCTGATTTGATTCCTGGGTCAGGAAGATCCGCTGAGAGAAGGGAAAGGGCTACTCACTCCAGTATTCCTGGGCTTCCCTTGTGGCTCAGCTGGTAAAGAATTTGCCTGCAGTGTGGGAGCCCTGGGATCAATTCCTGGGTTGGGAAGATCTCCTGGAGAAGGGAAAGGCTACCCTCTCCAGTATTCTGGCCTAGAGAATTTCAAGGACTGTATAATCCTTTGGGTTGCAAAGAGTTGGACATGACTGAATGACTTTCACTTTCAAGCTTGGACTGCTATATATTTCTACATAAACACGCTCTTCATCTCCATAAGGAGGGCATGTTTCTCCTGGTAGGTGTGTTCGTGGGAAGGATTTCCACCCAGGGCCTTGGAGATGTTGTCCCCATCATACTTTCTTGTTAGCTTGAAACAACTTCATAATTTTTCCTTTGAAAAAAATATTTTCTTACTTGTTTCCTCATTTTAATTCAAGGCAAACAAGTCCCCACCCACCAGAGTCTAGTAGATATCTTAGTAACAGAAAGAGATTTAGAGAGACTTAATTCTGTGTGACTTGCGCAAAATTAAAAAAAAATTTTTTTCATTGAAGTAAAGTTGATTTACAGTGTTGTGTTAGTTTCAGGTATACAGTAAAGTGGTTCAGTGTACATATATATATATAATTTTTTCAGATCTTTATCCCTTTTAGATTATTACAAAATATTGAGTTTAGTTTCATGTGCTATACAGTAGATTGTTGTTGGTTATCTATTTTATATATGGTAGTATGTATATATTAATCTCAAACTCCTAATTTATCCTTCCCCATCAAAAATTTTTAATAAATTGGAATTTTCCCAATAGGTGGCTTGAAGGAGGGGTTTTAAGCCTATGGTCACTCCCTGGAGGGTACTTTGAGATACATTTGTAATACCGAAAATAGAAAATGTTAGTTGCTCAGTCATGACCAAGTCTATGCGACCCCTTGGTCTGAAGCCTGCCAGGCTCCTCTCCTTGGAATTCTCCAGGCAAGAGTACTGCAATGGGTTGCCATTTCCTGTTCCAGGGGATCTTTGCGACCCGGGGACCGAACCTGGTTCTCCTGCATTGCAGGCAGGATTCCTACTATCTAAGCCACTTTGCATTTCACATACCTTAAAGCCCCATGGAATTTAGTTCTTGTGATAACCTTGAACATATAGCTTCTTAACCCATTTTATTGACAAGTAATGAGAGTACCAGGGATGAATTTCCCACCCTCAGAACTGGAGTTTGAATGTAGGTCTATTTACATTACAGACTTTCCAGTGTCCACTTCCTGGCTTTCTGGCATAGGATGTGTGTTTTTGCCAAGTTAATTGCATATCAATATTTAAATACAGTGTTACCAATGCCAAGGGGTATTTGTTATTTTGAGGATTTCTGGTAGAGTCTTTGTGTGTGTGAGAGAGAGAGACAGAGAGACAGAGAGAGAGAGAAAGAAAAAGACACACCTAAGTTTTTCCATGCTTGTTTTACAAATGTGCAGCCGGCCTGTTTGTGGCTTTCTGTTCTGATTTTCTTATAGCTGAACACTTATTTCCTGACACCTTCTCTTTTCGCCAGTTAACAAAAATATTGAGTCTGCCCTAGATCATCCCTAATTCGCTGAAAAAGCCACTGCTGAAACTGCTTACTGCTCACCTTTTACCTAGAACCATCTGGGGAAAAAAGGAAAGGTGGAAGTGTTCTTTCTCCTTTTGAAAGAGGCCCATTAATTGTGCAGAAATCTATTACAAAACTTCTTATGGAACAGTTTTGCAAATAACAGCCAGCCCTCTGTAACTGCGGCTTCTTTTGCAGACTCACGGTAGATCAAGAATACTGGGGGAGAAATTCCAAACAAACTTCCAAAAAGCAAAGCTTAAATTTGCCACGTAACTATTTACCCAGAATTCACATTGCACTGGGTATTGTAGAGGTGATTGAAATATGTGCCTACTGCACCATTTTATGTAAGAAGTTCAGCATCCTTTGAGGGATCACAATGATAACATTGCTTAAGAATCAGATTTTGGTAACAATGGTTTGTAAGCCTTGAAAATACAGGGAGATGTTATGTCTGTATTATTAGAATAGCTAAGAGCTGGGGGCTCATTACGGCTAATCTTTTTGCCAGCTTAATATGTAAAGCACTGCAGCTTAAGACATAGAATATTAAAATCTAGCACAGATACATTATTAATACATAAGAAAAAACTCTTTAAACAGTATATGTCATTTTATTGTTACAATAGCCTCATCAAGGTGACATTCATAAAACGGATGCCGTGATACAGTCCCTAAATTGGTTGTTACTGGTAATGAGGGAATAATTTGGAAGTAAATAGTCTCTGGCAAAACTGAAGATGGCTATTTATTTCAGAATTGATTAATTAAGAATTGTTCATTAACGAATGCTAAACGCCTCATGTGTTGGGTTTGCCTCTTTGCCAAAAGATATTGGTGCTTTATTATGGTGCCAATGCTAATTGCTAATTACTGTTCTGGGACCCTGGAATTTGAGAGGGGCACAAAAGTTGGCTAGCAGCTAGCTTTCCTAAAGGCTTTGCAGGATGCCGAAAAAAAAAAAAACACCTCTCTAGACCCTTGAGTCTCATTTCCAAGATCTTGTGCTTTCTGCAGACTGTTTGGGGCCCTGGGGCTAACGTTTGGAAAGCTGCAGCAAAGTGCACAAGAAAACTATTCATAGCTAAAGCTTTGGGGAATGTTTTCATGGGCTGGGGCTTAAATAAACTGAAGTCGTTTTTAATTGAATGCACTACCAATCTGTTTCAAAGAGGAATTTCACCAGGGTGTGGTTAATACCCCATTTGCTGGTTTTGTTGTTGTTGAATATTTTGACTACTGGGACTGAATTGGACCCTAAGTCTTAGAATAGCTCCAGACAAAGAGTGGCATTTTCAAACGGTTCAGGGAAATAAATGAATTTCCATAGCTCTTTTATTGTTTGTGGCCAGAGCTGGAGACAGCATTTCTATTGAAGGGCACACCAACTCACCAGATTTACGGCTTGACAGATGACAAAAGTGTAGATATTTGCATTGTAGGTCGTAGATGATATCATATTTCAAAACTTGTTTCCAGGGTGTGAACTGTATATGTTAGTTTTCAATTTCTTTGCCATTGGAAGTGTTTTGATTGGCTGCAGTTTCAAGACTAAAATTACACAACCTCTCCATTGCATAGAGCTCTAAATTTAATTATTATCATTCTTATATGTAATATTTAGAAAAATCAACACTAAGCAGTTTGTGGCTTTCCAGTGAATTTCCTCCACACTCTTCTGATAGACTGACTTGCCTGTTAGAATAGAATTACAAACCCCTTGTGGAAGAAATACAAGGGTTATTTGTTTAATTCTTTGATTCAGGACTCAGTTCAGTTCAGTCACTCAGTTGTGTCTGACTCTTTGCTACCCCATGGACTGCAGCACGCCAGGCCTCCCTGTCCATCACCAGCTCCCAGAGTTCACTCAGACTCATGTCCATCAAGTCAGTGATGCCATCCAACCATCTCATCCTCTGTCATCCCCTTCTCCTCCTGCCTTTAATCTTTCCCAGCATCAGGGTCTTTTCTAATGAGTCAGCTCTTTGCATTAGGCGGCCAAAGTATTGGAGCTTCAGTTTCAGCATCAGCCCTTCCAGTGAATATTCAGGACTGATTTCCTTTAGGATTGACTGGTTTGATCCAGGACTAGAGCCAGGTAATTGAACAGGGGATTGTTCTGAAAGGTTTCCAGGAACAGATATTTCATTCCCTGGTAGCCTGGTTCAGTGTCAAGTGTGGAAGTTCTTCAGTTCAGTTCAGTTCAGTTCAGTCGCTCAGTCGTGTCCGACTCTTTGCGACCCCATGAATTGCAGCACGCCAGGCCTCCCTGTCCATCACCATCTCCTGGAGTTCACTCAGACTCATGTCCATTGAGTCTGTGATGCCATCCAGCCATCTCATCCTCTGTCGTCCCCTTCTCCTCCTGCCCCCAATCCCTCCCAGCATCAGAGTCTTTTCCAGTGAGTCAACTCTTCGTATGAGGTGGCCAGCTTTAGCATCATTCCTTCCAAAGAAATCCCAGGGCTGATCTCCTTCCAGAATGGACTGGTTGGATCTTCTTGCAATCCAAGGGACTCTCAAGAGTCTTCTCCAACACCACAGTTCAAAAGCATCAATTCTTCAGCGCTCAGCTTTCTTCACAGTCCAATTCTCACATCCATACATGACCATAGGAAAAATCATAGCCTTGACTAGACGGACCTTAGTCAGCAAAGTAATGTCTCTGCTTTTCAATATGCTATCTAGGCTGGTAATAGCTTTTCTTCCAAGGAGTAAGCGTTTTTAATTTCATGGCTGCAGTCACCATCTGCAGTGATTTTGGAGCCCCTCGAAATAAAATAAAATCTGACACTGTTTCCCCATCTATTTCCTATGAAGTGATGGGACCAGATGCCATGATCTTAACCAGGTCTTATTCAAATCCTTCTTGCTTCATCAAAAGCTTTGCTCTCTGTGGATATCAAGAACAGCCTGGGAAACAGCCTATTTATAATAATCTTTCAGATTCCTAAGGATAGTTATTAAATTTTCCTTCAACTCTCTTCTCACCAAGCTAATTAACCCAATTTCTTTGAATCTTTCCCTGTAAGACTTCACATAGCCAGCAAGACTCATTCACATAGAAATTTACTTCTAGAGCTCAAATTATTTCAAGGATACTTCCTATGCATTTGGCTGTAAGACCTTTGAAAGGGTCTCAGGGAATTCCAGCTAAGGGTATCCTACTGAGATGACTTAATAAATCCATGTTAGCAACCAGGTGCTGAGAACTGCAGATAACCCTTACTCCAGGTGAGGTCATCAGGAGCTTTTGTGGCAGACAAGAACTTCTCTACATGCAGCTGAAATGGTGTTAAGGAGTCTGTATTTTCCACAAATGAAGTCATTTCAGCCTACAGTCACTCTACTGTCATCATTAATGTTGGTTGCTCTTCCCAAAGTAGCTTTCCTTCAAAACTGATTGATCAAGAAGAGACCATTGGTTGAGGAAACTGACCAAATAATTCACATCAGAAGACTCTGCATCAGGAAGATGTCAGGTGGCAACAGCCGGGGTTTAGTGTCTGTGAACACATGTGGCATGCTTCACATAGCACTTGGCCATGCTCTATGCTAATCTTTATTGGGCATTTTAAAGAGCAACATAGAAATTGCACATACCATATGCATGACACCATCGATGGCTTAATGGACGGGGGAATCTTCCATGGGAAGGAGGGTCCTGGAGTGACACTAAACTGTGGGTGGGCCTTGGCAACGGTCTTCGCTCTCAGGAGAGGGTGAAGGTATCAGTTATAGGGGGAATCCACATCTGGTTGACTCTTCAGTTACCAAGGAAACCAGCAGAGTGGCACATCCTCTCAGTGCCCCTTTGGAAAGAATAGTCACTAGCCTGGGCCTGGGGCAGGTATGTAGGAAGGTCAGTCGTGTGAGTGAGATGCAGGTGGAGCAGGGGACGCAGAGAGAACAGGAGGACGGCCATCGTGGGCGACTTGACCATTGTTGCTGTTGTTCCGTCACTCAGTCGTGTCTGACTCTTTGAGAACCCATAGACTGCAGCACACCAGGCCTCCCTGTCCATCACCAACTCCCGGAGTTTACTCAAACTTGTGTCCATTGAGTCGGTGATGCCACCCAACCATCTCATCCTCTGTTGTCCCCTTCTCCTCCTGCCTTCAGTCTTTCCCAGCATCAGGGTCTTTTCCAATGAGTCAGTTCTTCACATCAGGTGGCCAAAGTATTGGAGTTTGAATGAATATCTGGGACTAATTTCCTTTAGGATGAACTGGTTGGATCTCCTTGCAGTCCAAGGGGCTCTCAAGAGTCTTCTCCAACACCACAGTTCAAAGCATCAATTCTTTGGCACTCAGCCTTCTTTATGGTCCAACTCTCATATCCATACATGACTATGGGAAAAACTATAGCTTTGACTAGACAGACTTTTGTTGGCAAAGCAATGTCTCTGCTTTTTAATATACTGTCTAGGTCTGTCATAGCTTTTCTTCCAAGGATCCAGCATCTTTTAATTTTATGGCTGCAGTAATTTTGGAGTCCCCCAAAATAAAGTCTGTCACTGTTTTCATTGTTTCCCCATCCATTTGCCATGAAGCCATGATCTTTGTTTTTTGAATGTTGAGTTTTAAGCCAGCCTTTTCACTCTCCTCTTTCACCTTCATCAAGAGGCTCTTTAGTTCCTCCTCACTTTCTGCCGTAAGGGTGGTATCATGTGCATAACTGAAGTTTTTGATATTTCCCCTGGCAATCTTGATTCTAGCTTGTGCTTCATCCAGCTCAGCATTTTGCATGATGTACTCTGCATATAAGTTAAATAATCAGGGTGAAAATATACAGCCTTGGCATACTCCTTTCCCAATTTGGAACCAGTCCATTTTTGATGTATCTGTTTCTAATTGTTGCTTTTTGACATCCATACAGATTTCTCAGGAGGCAGGTAAGGAGGTCTGGTATTCCCATCTCTTTAAGAATTTTCCACAGTTAGTTTTGATCCACACAGTCAAAGGCTTTAGCGTAGTCAGTGAAGCAGATGTTTTTCTGGAATTCTCTTGCTTTTTCTATGATCCAACGGATGTTAGCAATTTGATCTCTGGTTCCTATGCCTTTTCTGAATCCAGCTGGAACATCTGGAAGTTCTCAGTTCACATACTGTTGAAGCCTGGCAGGGAGAATTTTGAGCATTACTTTGCTAGCATGTGAGATGAGTGTGACTGTGCAGTAGTTTGAGCATTCTTTGGTATTGCTTTTCTTTGGAATTGGAATAAAACTGACCTTTTCTAGTCCTGTGGCTCCTGCTGAATTTTCCAAATTTGCTGGCATATTGAGTGCAGCACTTTCACAGCATCATCTTTTAGGATTTGAAATAGCTCAACTGGAATTCCATTACCTCTGATAGCTTTGTTCATAGTGATGCTTCCTAAGGCCCACTTGACTTCACATTCCAGGATGTCTGGCTCTAGGTAAGTGATCACACCATCATGGTTACCTGGGTCATGAAGATCTTTTTTCTATAGTTTTTCTGTGTATTCTTGCCACCTCTTTTAATATTTTCTGCTTCTGTTAGGTCCAGACCATTTCTGTCTTTTATTGTGCTCATCTTTGCATGAAATATTCCCTTGGTATCTCTAATTTTTTTGAAGGGACCTCTCATCTTTTCCATTCTATTGTTTTCCTCTATTTCTTTGCATTGATCACTGAGGAAGGCTTTCTTAGCTCTCCTTGCTATTCTTTGGAACTCTGCATTCAGATGGGTATATCTTTCTTTTTCTCCCTTGCCTTTCCCTTCTCTTCTTTTCTCACCTATTTGTAAGGCTTCCTCAGACAACTATTTTGCTTTTTTGCATTTTTTTTCCCTTGGGGATGATCTTGATCCCTGCCTCCTATACAATGTCACAAATCTCCATCCATAGTTCTTCAGGCACTTTGTTTATCAGATCTAATCCTTGGAATCTATTTGTCACCTCCACTGTATAATCCTAAGGGATTTGATTTAGGTCATACCTGAATGGCCTAGTGGTTTTCCCTATTTCAATTTAAGTCTGAATCTTGCAATAAGGAGTTCACGATCTTGCAGTCAGCTCACAGTCTTATTTTTGCTGTCTGTATAGAGCTTCTCTATCTTTGGCTGCAAATAATATAATCAATCTAATTCCAGTATTGGCCATCTGGTGATTTCTGTGTGTAAACTCATCTCTTGTGTTGTTGGAAGAGGGTGTTTGCTATGACCAGTGTGGTCTCTTGGCAAAACTCTGTTAGCCTTTGCCCTGCTTCATATTGTACAACAAGGCTGAATTTGCCTATTACTCCAGATATCTATCTCTAGACTTCCTACTTCTGCATTCCAGTCCCCTATGATGAAAAGGACATCTTTCTTTGGTGTTAGTTCTAGAAGGTCTTGTAGGTCTTCATAAAACCAGTCAACTTCAGCTTCTTCGCCATTAGTGGTTGGGGCACAGACTTGGATTACTGTGATATTGAATCGTTTTCCTTGAAATGAACATAGATCATTCTGTCATTTTTGAGATTGCACCCAAGTACTGCATTTCGGACTCTCTTATTGGCTATGAGGGCTACTCCCTTTCTTCTAAGGAATTCTTTCCACAGCAGTAGATAAAATGGTCATCTGAATTAAATTCACCCATTCTGGTCCATTTTAGTTCACTGATTCCCTAAAATGTCAATGCTCATTCTTGCCATCTCCTGTTTGACTACTTTCAATTTACCTTGATTCATGGACCTGAGATTCCAGGTTCATCTGCAATATTGTTCTTTACTACATCGGGCTTTACTTCCATCACCAGTCACATCCACAACTGGGTGTTGTTTTTGCTTTAGCTCAGCCTCTTCATTCCTTCTGGAGCTATTTCTCTGCACTTCTCCAGTAGCATTTTGGGCACCTACTGACCTAGAGAGTTCATCTTCCTGTGTCTTAACTTTTTGCCTTTTCATACTCTTCATGGAGTTCTCAAGGCAAGAATGTTGAAGTGGTTTCCCATTCCCTTCTCCAGTGGACCACGTTTGGTCGAGCAGAGGACGCAGAGAGAACAGGAGAACAGTCATCTTGGGTGACCTGACCATGTGTTTGCACAAATGCTTAACATGTGTTGTTAGTGGCCCTTAGGGGAGCCTGTGTAAATTCAAGGATCTTGTATGAACTATACAAGGATCTTGTACAAACTTTTATGAACAAGTATGAACTATGTGAGGAAGGCTGAGATGGCCAGTGAAGCTGAAGCTTGATGGCAGAGAGAACTGTCTTGGGGAGATGGTTTTAGAATCTCTCAGAACATATTAGACATGTTAGAGTCTGTCCTGTAGGATGAATTTTTCATGTTAGAAAATTACAACGGGACCTGCATAATCAATTTTCCCTTTTAGAAAATAAGACCCTAGCAGCTGCCTGGGGGAGCATCAGAAAGAGACTAGAAGGAGAGCCCAAAGCCAGAGGCAGTGGGATTTGTATGAGGCTGTGAGGGGTTCCCAGGTAGCACAGTATTAAAGAACTTGCCTGCCAGTGCAGAAAATGCAGAAAGAGACGCAGGTTCCATCCCTAGATCGGGAAGATCCCCTAGAGAAAGTTATGGCAACCTGCTCCAGGATTCTTGCCGGGAAAATTCCACACCCAGGGGAACCTGGAGAGCTACAGTCCATGGGACAGCAAAGAGTCAGACACGACAGTATGCATATACCTAATGTGCGCCAAGGCAAGTGATGCTGAAGGTTCAAACCTATGTAAATGGTGCAAAAGGCCAAGTTTTCAGAGATTTCTGAGACTCAGTAAGCTGAACTTAAATCCCTACAAAGGTAAGGGCTGCAAAGAAGTCAAATATTTCCCCTTATTATTCATCCCATCTCAAAATTTCAAAAATGCCTCATTTAATTTGAGGTTATGTTTAGACTTTTTTGGGACCAAAGTGTCTGACCTTTTATATGCCTCATGACCACTCTGTTTTTATAAACACAACCAGACCTTTAGCAGTTTACAATCAAGTGGAAGATTTTTTTTCAAATGCTTACATTTTTATAGTAATGTTTTGTGCCCAAGGAAATCCTTCTCTTCCATAGTAACGATCTCCTTTTATGCACTGTTATCCCTTGGGTCTTAGAACCTTATGAGGTCACGACCTTGTCTCAATGTCATTTGAAAACATTTCTCTCCCAAGGCCTCCATTCTTTCGCCTCACACCTCTCTTGCCTCATAATTGAGGACTTTAATTTATTCACCACACAATGTCTTTGCCCTCCTGCCATCTGTAATTTATGCCTTACACACTCTGCTGCCTGGTATTATTTAATTCTACTTTAAAAAATGACAAGAGTTTTGTGAACCACTTGGTAGGAATCATCCCATTAAAAATATAGTTATGCATAACGGTATTTAGAAAAAAGTCCCAGCAGTGAATTTCAGTTTTGTTAAGATAATGCTCGTTTTAGCATGACCCAGCTGGTGGTTACAGTTATCATTAATATTATAAAATAAAGATAACAGGAGCCCCAGGGAAAGAAGAATGACCTCCCAAGAGAATGCCAGGGTTTATAATCCAGGTCTGAACGAGCCGTTCAGCCAAACAAAAGAAACAGCCACCTTGCCAGGATCATACGTGGGTTTTCATCCCAGCAGGATCTCCGAAGTGCTAAAGTGTGCAGGGTATATTGGGCAACCACTGACCTCTTTTTTTTTTTATATGATTTTTGGGCAGAGCACAGATTGGTCATTAAAACCTTGTGAGTGTCCTGAGAAGTGCAGAGAAATGGTAGCTTTTATTTTGTTTCCTTTTGGAGATCTTTTAGCCAACACTCTAATTTTCATTTCATGATCGTAAACATAAGGGTGCCATGCGATCCAGGGATCCCACTTCTGGGAATATACCCAGAAAAGACTAATTCAAAAAGATACATGCTCCCTTGTCTTCACAGCAGCACTGTTCACAGTAGCCAAAAAGTGGAAGCAAACTAGACAGATGAATGGATAAAGAAGGTGTGGCACATACATATAACGGAATGCTACTCAGCCATGAGAGAATGAAACACTACCATTTGTAGCAACATGGATGGAGCCAGAGGTTATCAGACTGAGTGAAGTTAGAAAGAGCAAGACAAATATATATGTGGAATCTAAAACAAGAATATAAATGAACTTATGAACAAAACCAGACTCAAATACATAGAAAACTAAGTTATGGCTACCAAAGGGGAAGGAAAGGGGACAGATAAATTAGGAACTTGGGATTAACAGTAAACACTACTGTATATGAAACTGATCAACAGGGACCTACTGTATAAACAGGGAACTACCTTCAATATCTTGCAACAATCTATAATGAAAAATAATCTGAAAAAGAATATATATATCAGATACATATATACATATATATATGTATGTATACCTGAATCATATATATGTATGTCTGTAGGTATAACTGAATCAGGGGCTTCCCAGGTGGCTCATTGGTAAAGAATCCACCTGCTAATGTAGGAGACACAAGAGATGCAGGTTTGATTTCTGGGTCAGGAAGATCTCCTGGAGGAGGAAATGGCAATTCACTCTAGCATTCTTGCCTGGAAAATTCCCATGGACGGAGGAGCCTGGTGGGCTGCAGTCCATGGAGTCACGAAAGTTGGACACAACTGAGCAACTGAGCATGCACATAACTGAATCACTTTGCTGAACATCAGAAACTAACACAGCACTGTAAATATCTATACTTCTATGAAAAATAGGCCACTATGAATTCATACTGAACAGGTAAATGAATAAATTAGGAGTTTGATAACATAGTCTCAAAGTATCTCTCTCGGTTCAGTTCAGTTCAGTCGCTTAGTCGTGTCTGACTCTTTGCGACCCCATGAATCGCAGCACGCCAGGCCTCCCTGTCCATCACCAGCTCCCAGAGTTCACTCAGGCTCACGTCTATGGAGTCAGTGATGCCATCCAGCCATCTCATCCTCTGTCGTCCCCTTCTCCTCCTGCCCCCAATCCTTCCCAGCATCAGAGTCTTTTCCAGTGAGTCAACTCTTCGCATGAGGTGGCCAAAGTACTGGAGTTTCAGCTTTAGCATCATTCCTTCCAAAGAAATCCCAGGGCTGATCTCCTTCAGAATGGACTGGTTGGATCTCCTTGCAGTCCAAGGAACTCTCAAGAGTCTTCTCCAACACCACAGTTCAAAAGCATCAATTCTTCAGCGCTCAGCCTTCTTCACAGTCCAACTCTCACATCCATACATGACCACTGGAAAAACCATAGCCTTGACTAGACGGACCTTAGTAGGCAAAGTAATGTCTCTGCTTTTGAATATGCTATCTAGGTTGGTCATAACTGTTCTTCCAAGGAGTAAGCATCTTTAATTTCATGGCTGCAGTCACCATCTGCAGTGATTTTGGAGCCCCCAAAATAAAGTCTGACACTGTTTCCACTCTTTCCCCATCTATTTCCCATGAAGTGATGGGACCGGATGCCATGATCTTCATTTTCTGAATGTTGAGCTTTAAGCCAACTTTTTCACTCTCCACTTTCACTTTCATCAAGAGGCTTTTGAGTTCCTCTTCACTTTCTGCCATAAGGGTGGTGTCATCTGCATATCTGAGGTTCTTGATATTTCTCCCGGCAATCTTGATTCCAGCTTGTGCTTCTTCCAGCCCAGCATTTCTCATGATGTACTCTGCATATAAGTTCAATAAGCAGGATGAGAATATACCACCCTGATGTACTCCTTTTCCTATTTGGAACCAGTCTGTTGTTCCATGTCCAGTTCTAACTGTTGCTTCCTGACCTGCATATAGGTTTCTCAAGAGTCAGGTCAGGTGGTCTGGTAGTCCCATCTCTCTCAGAATTTTCTACAGTTGATTGTGATCTACACAGTCAAACGTTTTGGCACAGTCAATAAAGCAGAAATAGATGTTTTTCTGGAACTCGCTTGATTTTTCCATGATCCAGTGGATGTTGGCAATTTGATCTCTGCTTCCTATGCCTTTTCTAAAACCAGCTTGAACATCTGGAGGTTCATAGTTCACGTCTTGCTGAAGCCTGGCTTGGAGAATTTTGAGCATTAGTTTACTAGCGTGTGAGATGAGTGCAGTTGTGCGGTAGTTTGAGCATTCTTTGGCATAGCCTGTCTTTGGGATTGGAATGAACACTGACCTTTTCCAGTCCTGTGGCCACTGCTGAGTTTTCCAAATTTGCTGGCATATTGAGTGCAGCACTTTCATAGCATCATCTCTACAAGGTACCTAATAACTGTGAAAAGAGAACATCGTTAGCGTGAAGAGTCTAGGGAGAAATCCCTGAGTCATGTAACTAGAGTTAACAGCATCAGTGATACGAGAACCACAGTGGCAGGGTTCAGTCAGCACCGGAGCATAGCTTCCCTTGTGTGATGTGATGCTCCCATCACACCAGATCTGAATTGAGTCACTAAGAAACATCAGAAAATCCAAACTGGGGGCTTCCTACAAAATCAGTGGCCTGTTAATAGTCAAAGATGTCTAGGTAGTGAATAACCGGGAAGACCAAAAACTGTTCCAGAGTGAAGGAAGTGAAAAGGCAGAAAGCAAGCATTGTATGGTTAGGAACTGATTCCCTGTGCTGAATAGTTGTTATTGAAAGAACTGGTGAAACTTGAATGCATTTTGATTTAGAGGGCTGTATGATAGCTTTTCCCCTTGTTTGTAGGAAATACACACTGAAGTATTCAGGTTGATGAGCAACATGTAGGCACCATGTTGACAGCTTTCTCACAGAAGGTTCATGAAAAGAAAGTTCTTTGCATATAGAGGCATAACTTTTTCCCTACGTTTGAGATTGTTTCAAAATAAAAGGGATTTTAAGTCAATAGACACATTTTACAGATGAGTAGACAGAGTCCTGAGGTACATGAGGTTACTAGGCCAAGATCCTTTCTTCATGGACTTTTATTAGGCAACGTTTTCACCAGAGTTAGAGAGGTGTGAGATTAAAACAAAAAGATTTCACCAGGAGATAAATCCAGGTCTAAAACCTCAGTCTACATAGCTTTGGTGCCCAGGTCCCACCGCTGACTTAATCAGGCTTCTGTCCTTGTCTAAGGAAATATTCAGTACTAATGTTCTCCGATTCTACACTGGAAAAAACCAAATGACACCAACTCATGCTTTGGGGATGGAAGGTTTGGGAACATTTTGGCTTTCATTCTGCTTTCTGCCATAAGATAGAGAAACTGTCATGTTACAAAGCAGGGGATCTCCTTCTGTTGAAAGCTGCGAGTGGTCTGAGGGTGGCAGTTGGGAATGGTGGTTAAATTATTCATCATGACAGAAATAATTATCTTCATACAGGAGACAGAAGCCCGAGTACCTTTTAGGAAGTCAAGTTGAGAAATTGCTCCCTGGTGATCCGGAAAGTAATACGATGTGTCCCAGGCCCTATTCACAGGCTCTGGTTTTTTCCCCAACATTTGCAAAGCATGTCCTATGCTGACAAAAGTCTGATTAAGAAAATTAAGAAGAGATTTGGCTGCACCCTTAAGTCTTCCCCTGGGCCTTCTAGTTTCTGCATTTCTAGGTTGATTATCTTTTCAGGTCAGATCTTTCTTTCTCCGTCTATTCTTTTCCATTTGGAGTTGAGCCAGTTTGATGGTTTGCTGACATGACAGGGGTTGAATGCCCATCTCCTCCAGGAGAGGTACTGCCACACTAGCAAGTACTATTCAGCTATGTCTCCAACACAAAATAAACACTACTGGTATATTGTCACTGTTCCCTTCAAAGGCTCATCCTTTGATTCAAACAGAAATATTAGCAATGGTATGGAAAACATGGCAAAGGTGATTTAATTCAAACCTTGCATAGATCCTGGGAGCTTTTGGTGTATTTAACTAATTGGTGCCTAATTTGGAAAAGGGATCACCAAGATAGACAGGGTACCCCAGGGAACACCCCTTCCTTGTAGATAAAAGAGGAGTGATACTGAAGCCCTGGGAGAGAGGTGAGAGATTATTGTTGTGGTCACTGTGTTTGTGATTACTCTGCCGAGGAAACTGAGATTCAGTATTGCTACATGACTTTCCTTCCATCAGGAAGCCAGAAAGGAGTGGAGCTAAGACTTAAAGTTGGGTATTTGGATTCAAAAATGCCAGACACGGGGACTTCCCTAGGGTTCCTTGGTTAAGAATCTGCCTGCCAATGCAGGGGACATGGGTTTGACCCTGGCTGGGGAACTAAGATTCTACATGCTGCAGAGCATCTAGAGAAGCCTGCGTGCCATGACAGAGACCAGTGCAGCCAAGTCAACCGATAAATCAGGATGATTTTAAAAATACACCAGTCATCAACTTGAACATTTATTAAGAACTGAATTAATTCATTAAGCATAAATATTGCCCTATAAATGATGCAGCTATTAAGTATGACTCAGCTGATGAATCATACAGACCATGATTAAGGTTAAATTATATATGAGTGTATAAAATTAGCTTTTTTTACAGCTAATCCAGAGGAACAAAATACACTTACTTTCCTGATGTGGTGGGAAAATGTCTGGCAAAGCCCTAAATGATATTTTGGCTTTGAGAGGTTATCACAGGAGAGGGGAGAGAGCAAAACAATGAAAAATTATGTATATTTTAAGAATTTGAATTTTAAATGTGTATGTCAAGATGAAAAAAACCACATGTGAAAAATTAAGTGTTAGAGATTGGTAGAAATTAAGTGGAGCTAACACAAAGCAAAGCAAAAATTGGTCCGATTCTTATTTTTAGCTTAACATTTTATTTATTTACTTAATTTTTATGTATGTATTTATTTTATTTTGGCTGCACTGGGTCTTCCTTGCAGCACCCAGATTTTCTCTAGTTGTGGTGTGCAGGCTGAGTTGCTCTGGGGCACCCAAACAGGATTGACATGGGAAGGCAAATTCTTTACCATTGGGCTGCCAGGGAGATCCTTCAGTCTAACACTGAAACAGGCACTTGCCTTAATCCTGTTGTCAAAAAGAGAATGATCAGAAAGGACATGAACATGTCTACTAACTTGAACATGAAAGGCTCACTCGAGAGAAAATACAGACTTTGTCATTCACACACTTTAGGCCCAACTCTAAAAATTATATCAAGATGAAGACCGAATGTCCCTTGCTTTGCAACGTGACCTGGGCAAGTCCTCTTACCATTTAGGGCTGTGATTTTTCACAACAGAATGAGGGGTCAAAATAAAATCTCTCTGGAGTTTCCCAGAACTCCATGTTCTTGGGCTCTACAGCTTTGGAATTGAATGAGACACATTTTATGAAAAAGTAGCAGAGACTGGCAAAGAAAAAAGATCTATTGCTTCCAAACTGTGACTAGCAAGGAAGAATAAAAACCATCACTAATTACTGCCAGGCCCAGGGAACTGTTCCAGGATAACCACTTAGATGTTGGAAACCTTTCTCAACTTTGGGCTCCATCCTTCTTCCCAGATTTTCTCATTTTCCTTCTTCAGGGAGGCAAAGATGCTTAACACTGTCTGTGTTTTCACGAATATTACAGAAACATTCTTGGGCCTGTCATTTGAAAAGGAAGTATAAATATTTAGATGTTATACAGAAGCGCCTGAAGTCTGGAAGTGTGGAAACATGTTGAGACTTGCATTGCCATAGTTAACTCACAGGAATAAAATAGAAAAAGATTCTCCCAGGGTAGGCAGTATTAAATGAAAAGGGACATTTAGGCAATATTCTTTAGTGGTTTTTTTTTTTTTTTTACTGCCAGTTTTATCTTTTAGGGTTGTTGAGAAAATAGGCAAATAGAAAAATAATAGTAGTATTCAACTGTGTGGGATAAAAGAATACAGAGACTGAAGTGGAGTAGGACGCTGTGGTCCTTTTCCCCCACCTCTCAGTGCAATGTTGCTGCCTACTTTTGGTCTGTGGAGGGACTTTAACTAAAGAATAAGTTGCTCAGAGAAGTGAGAAAACAAAAAAAGGAAAACAGCCAAAGAAGACCAAAGAATAGCAATGTAATCATTAAGCAAAGTCAAGGATCTTTAGTTCCTTCTCAAGGACTATAGGTAATATTCTGAGCCATATCCTGTGAGCTGTCTTTGTGGATACTGAACCCCCACTCAGTGGAGAATTTAACTACATAATGATCAGACTATCAGTTCAATTCAGTCGCTCAGTCGTGTCTGACTCTTCACGGCCCCATGAACCGCAGCACGCCAAGCCTCCCTGTCCATCACCAACTCCCAGAGTCCACCCAAACCCACGTCCATTGAGTCGGTGATGCTATCCAACCATCTCATCCTCTGTCATCCCCTTCTCCTCCTGCCCTCAATCTTTCCCAGCATCAGGGTCTTTTCCAGTGAGTCAGCTCTTCGCATCAGGTGGCTAAAGTATTGGAGTTTCAGCTTCAACATCAGTCCTCCCAATGAACAACCAGGCTATAGCCATGACAAAGACTGCCGCAATCCCAAGAACTGGCCTCAAAGAAATGGAAACAAACCAACCATGGAACTGAAGATTAACTGTGCCTAAAATAACAAAGATGACCCTGGTCAACCACCACTGACCAATATCAAGATGACTGTCAGAGGTGATTGTGCTGTTTCTGCCTGGAGCCTTCTACCTGAGTCTATAAAATCTCTCTTCCCCTGATTGTCAGGGATGGAAGAGTTGGTCTTTGGACAGGTGTCCAGCGCCCCTCCCCACACCTTGCCAGCATCCAAAATAAAGCAAACTTTCCTTTCCACCAACCTGGCCTCTTTCGTAACTTTTGAGAAGCGAGCAGCTGGACTTCGGTTGGGTAACAAGATGACTGTCGTCACAAGTCCAGGACTTTGTAGAGAGCTGGATTTCTGTTTTACTGTCTGGGGCCAGGGCCCATCAGCCCCTTCCAAAGCTGAGAACTCTTGAAAGGTGAAAAGTAAAAGTGTTAGTCATGTCCAACTCTTTGCAGCCCCATGGACTGTAGCCTACCAGGCTCCTCTGTCCATAGAATTCTCCAGTCCAGAGTACTAGAGTGGGTAGCCATTCTCTTCTGCAGGGAATCTTCCTGACCTAGGGATTGAACCTGGGTTTCCTGCATTGCAGGCAAATTCTTTACTACCTGGGCCAAGGTGACCATGTATTAATGAGGCCAGAATGAGAGGGGAGCAGGGATTTTATCTTTATCTCAATGATCTACAGATCATTGAATCCACAAGCCCTACAATTTGGTCTAAGTTTCCATGGCATTGACCCAGATATTCTGGTTCATAAAAGTACTAAATACTTTAATGAAACATAGAATTAAGTTAATATGATTTATGCCACCCATCACCCAGTGGGCTGATGCTTTGTAGCGATCTTGATTAAAGGAAGATTGTAAAATAGCTACAACCCTCCCTCACTCATTTGCATTTGCTTCAAAGAAAACGGCCCAAATGGAACTACACAGGCATTGAAGCACAAGAAAAAGATTTTTTCCCTTTTTATGAAGCATGAACACGAAACAACTTGCCAACATTTTGCACAACATTAAGACTAGAAAGCAAATTTGGCATATTAAAAAAACCCTAAACTGGTCATGTTAATTATGTTTCTTCTGAACAAGGAAATTTAATAATCTCTGTCTCTGAATACATCAATCTCAAACTTGGTACTTTAGATTATTCCTGTCTGGTGGTGTTGAGTGGTGCATATTTTAAACACATGTGTGTCTGTTTACCTCGAAGGAAGAAAAAGGATAGAACTACCATTTCTGTGTTGTGTTAGGATGTTTGTTTCATTATCCTCATTTTACAAATAAAAAGTGAAGCTGAATGTCTCATCTTAATATTAGGAAGAAGTAAAACAGAAATTCAAGCCCATGCTTGTCTATCTGTAAAGCGCACCCCTTCCCAAGCCATCAGGCTGCCTTCTCTTTTCTTTATAACTTGTACAGAGAATATTTCAACTGACTCATATACTCTGCAAGTCCAGAAATTGTACTTTTGACAGAAAATGCTAATCTCGCAAATACATCAGTTCCTTGGACGTGATTATGGGTTTGCTAATACCTCTCCTTGTAAAACAGTGATATATTTCCCTCAGGTTGAGCAAGGTACAATTTTCCTGTGATTATATAATTTCAGGTATCCAGTGAGAGAAAATAGGCAGAGAATATATGAAAATCATACCATTTTACTTGCAAGTTGCTGTTATGAAAAGATGACTAGTTGATCAGAAATGATTACGAGAAGCCTGCCAGTTTCTGTGTCTTTATTTACTTAACTAAGTTTTCAGATGTGTGAAAAAGAGCTGATGTGAGAACTCTGAGAAATTCTAGAAGGAATGCTAGTCAAAGTTTACAGCAAAAATCACACAGGTTTCTAGACCAATGTGTGATGCTATGGCGAAAAAGAAGAGTGGAGAAAGTAGACGGAAGAACAATGATTGGCCTGAGAAGAAACTGTATAAATGTTCCAGGTACAATAGGTCAATAAGCTATAATCAAAATGGAACAGCAATCCATAAAAAATCCTAAGTCAAAGCTGCGGCCTGCTATAAAGCTGGATATTATTCTTGGACAACGCATACCTCTCATTCCATCTGATACAAATATTTTTTTCCTCTTCCAAAGAAAACAGTTCACTAAAGAGGAATCTAAGTCTTTTGAGTCATTACTGTCAAATTTCAGAGACATTTGACGAAATCTTCTTGTATCTTCCAAAACCTCTATTGACTAACAGACATCTGTAGATATTCTTTCAGCAGTTCAAGGACTGGACTTTTCAAGTATTTATCTAAGATGATTTTGCTAATTGTGCTTCAAATGAACTAATAGAACATGAATATATAAATGCTAATATTGTAATGTTATGTGAATAATGACTGAGCTCTGTAATGTTGTATGTTATGAAGAATTTTGCTAGCATTGTAATAAACTCCTTTTCAAAGCCTGGTGTTCCTGAGGGCAATTCACAAATGAGATGTGGATTATACAATATGGTAACCCTGGAGCCAAGTTTTGTCTGACACCTACAAGATGCTCAAAGATCATCTGCTGAATGAATAAGAAGAATAAGAGGAAAATACACAAAGCCTAATATTGTAGCTTATGATTTTAGAAGAAAAATGAGCAAGGTATTCACAAGTCACAATAGCTGTACTTATTTATACTCCATGAGGTTTGGACAGTGAAACCACTGCCTGCATTAAGAAAAAGGTAAGTGCTAAGGAAAGAGCTAGGGCAGGTCAATGGCCAGAGATGGATTCCCACACTGGAACATGCATTGGACCTGCTGGAACTCCTATCTTGTATGCAAAGATTTGTATCACAACAGCTTGCTTGCAGTTCCTCCACTGTCTGTTAAAATTGCAAATGGCTTTGCAAAATTGGCAATTGTCCCTGGAAGAATAATTATGAGGTATAAATCACTAATATTTATGGTTTACAACTGTAACTAAATTAAAGGTCTTTTATATTCTATGAAATCTAGGTCCAATAATATAATAACAGATGTTCTAAATGAAAGGCTTTTAGAAAGGGAATAATTGCTTTAAATGACTTCCTATCAAACTCAAAAGACTCCTGAAATTGTGATATGACATTAACGTTAGCCTGTCATTTTAATTCACGTTGACAGACAAATGCTAATGGATATAGTGTTCTCTAAGCCTGATGCATTCTATAAACACGATGCATTCTCTAAAATGCAATGGTACATCCCAGAATGTCTCAGGAAGTAAGAAATGTGTGTTTAATTATTTGGTAATGACCATGAAGCCAAGGAAGTGGAGGGTCTTTCCTGGCCTCTTTATGTCTCTTCAAGAGAGTCTTGGCTTCTCGGTGGCTTCAGCAAGACTGCCTGGGGGCTGGATTCTTCCTCTAGAGACAGTTCTGAGGCAAGTGAAATTCAAGCACTTTCCCGTGGTTCCTAGAAGTAGGAGGAGAATATTTCTCTTGTCCTCCAAGCTTTTGAGCCCATCTGGGAAACATCATGTTTGTCATAAGAGGAGAATGGGGTTTCTGTGAGAATCCAGTAAAGGAATGATGGCCTACAGACAGCAGGAGGGATGAGTGGATCAGAACAAGGAAAACTTTTAAAGGTTTTTTTTTTTATTTTTAGAAGTATTTAATTTATTTATCTGGGTGAGCCAGGTCTTAGCTGCAGCTTGTGAGATCCTCCATCTTCACTGTGGCGTGTGGGGTTTAGTTCCCCAACCAGGGACGGAACCTGGCCCCTTGCATTGGGAACACAGAGTCTTAGCCACTGGGCCGCCAGAGAAGTTCCCAAGGGCGATTTAGAGTTCACCTTTTCCTATTTCATTTTGTTGTAAAAAAACACCTAACATGCTGCTTACACTCTTAATGAAGTTTTAAGTGTCCAGTATATCTTCGTTGCTGACTAGGATACCAGGTGGCACAGAATTTCCAGAGCTTATTCATCTCACTTCATTGACACTTTATGCAGTAAGTCCCAATTTCTCCCTCCTTCCAGTCCCTGGCAATCACCATTCTACTTTTCCATTCTTTGAATTTTACTATTTAGATGCCCAAGTGGAATCATGCAGGATCTGTTCTGTGATTGGCTTATTTTACTCAGTATAATATCCCCAAGGTCCATCCACGCTTTCACATATTGCACATTCTCTCCTCTTTAAATGATGACTTCCCTGGTGGCTCAGATGGTAAAGTATCTGCCTACAATGCGGGAGACCCAGGTTCAATCCCTGTGTTGGGAAGATCCCCTGGAGAAGGAAATGGCAACCCACTCCAGTACTCTTGCCTGGAGAATCCCTTGGATGAAGGAGCCTGGTGGGCTACAGTCCATGGGATCGCAAAGACTCTGACACAACTGAGCTTTCATTTTTAAGTAATGAATAATATTCCATTGTATGGACTGACCACATTTTCTTTGTCCACCTGTCTGTTGATGGACATTTAGGTTGTGTTTACATCTTTGCTTTAGTGACCGACATAGCATGGTGAAAGGGAAATGCTTAAGGCCCCACCTGTTGGCAGAGAAGGACCTGTAGGAGCCTGAAAACTTGTTGTACTTCCTGTTTCCACAGTCTTCTCCTGGCTACACCGAGCAAGGAAGATGTACAGAGAGCAGAGACAAGCATCAGCTTCCATTTTCACCAGCATTCATTTTAGCAAGTGGTCCAGACTCGTAGCTCAGCTGGTAAAAAGTCCACCTGCAATGCAGAAGACCCCGATCCAATTTCTGAGTCAGGAAGATCCCCTGGAGAAGGGATAGGCTACCCACTCCAGTATTCTTGGGCTTCCGTGGTGGCTCAGCTGGTAAATAATCTGTCAGCAGTGCAGGAGATATGGTTTGGTCCCTGGCTTGAGAAGATCCCCTGGAGAATGTAATGGCTACCCACTCCAGTATTCTGACCTAGAGAATTCCATGGACTGTATAGTCCATGGGGTTGCAAAGAGCTAGACAGGACTGACTTTCACTTTCACTTTCCAGAGAGGATAGATGCAGACTGTCCAAGGAAAGTGACAAATGGGTCCATGGGGAAGACAGAATCTAAAGAAACAGTTTTTCTTCCTTTCCCTTGTACCTTGGGAGCCAGGGTTGAATTACTTTTCTGACTTGATTCACTGCCACTGAGAAGCTGGTTAAAGGGCTCTCCATCTAAACATTTGTTTGATGTCCTTATAACAATAGGGGCTTCCCAGGTGGCACAAGAGGTAAAGAATCTACCTGCAATGCAGAAGGGAGTTTGATCCCTAAGTTGGGAAGATCCCCTAGAGAAGGAAGTGGCAACCCACTCCAGCATTCTTGCCTGGAAAACTCCTACGGACAAAGGGGCCTGGTGGGCCACAGTCCATAGGCATATAGAAGGTTGGATGAGACTGAGCGCGCATGTGCACAGACACACACAGAACAATAGAAGGCTGGAAAGAAAGGACTAGAGTCACAGATGCATTCTCTTCTCATCGAAGTGCCCATACATGGCAGGGTGCCCACTCACTCACTGGTGCAACTCCCGGTCTGTCTGTCAAAACCTACAACATTCCCTGTTGGCTGACCCATCGGTATTTGTACATGATTACGATCACCTCTGGAGAAGGCAATGGCACCCCACTCCAGGACTCTTGCCTGGAGAATCCCAGGGATGGGAGAGCCTGGTAGGCTGCTGTCTGTGGGGTCACACAGAGTGGGACACGACTGAAGCGACTTAATAGCAGCAGCAGCAGCATGATCACCTTTCTCTTGATGCTCTTCCAGGAAAAAAAAATCCCACATCTGATTCGAAGCACTGAGGGAATGTTCTCTTGCTCTGAAAAGCAGAGAGCTTGCTCCTGCCCCTGTTTTCTAGCAGATCACACTCAGGCCAGCATCCCCTGCCTGGAAGATAAATTACTGTGCTTTTGTAAACAATCAACAGTCATTGTGCCCAGTGGTTATTAGAGAAAACCTCCAAGGCTCACATCAGACAGAGGTGGGCATGGCCAGAGTTGGGCACCAGGAGTCAAACATCTGGTTTCAAATCCTAACAAGGATTTTTTTCGAAGTCCCCACAGGAAATAAAGTCACTTTCCCTCTTTCTGCCTGGGTGTCCATATCTACAGGTGATGATATTATTGTGGGCTTCCCAGGTTGTGCTAGTGGTAAAGAACTCTCCAGCTGATGCAGGAGACGTAAGAGACCTGGGTTCCATCCCTGTGTGGGGAAGGTCCCCTGGAGGAGGGCATGGCAACCCACTCCAGTTTTCTTGCCTGGAGAACCCCCCATGGACAGAGGAGCCTGGTGGGCTACAATCCATAGCATCACAAAGAGTCAGACATAACTAAAGTGACTTAGTATACACACGCAATAGATTTTCTGGGAAGAATATGACAACCTGAAAACTGTGTAAACTGAAAACATCTAGTCAAAAGCTTTTTATTACTATTTTATTCTAGTGATCATTAGGACTCTGATGGCTAAGGTCATACTGCATTGATTGTGTGTTTAATTTTTCTCTATTTTATGAGGCTTTGGCATCTTGGGACCTTGTGAACCAGAGGAGGGACCGTCCCTCCCTTGTTAGTTAATTCCTGGGTAGAGTAAGAGATTCACTGTGTGTGTCCCTTTGACTTCCAAACCAATGAGTCACGAATCCGAATCCCCACCAGCCTCCATTCATCAGACTCCTGCTCTCTGGACACCATTCCCCTGCCCTAAAACACCCCAGGGCCAGGCACTGGATGAGTAGGTAGGGGCCATGCATACACCCTAGAGCTTGTTCAAATTATCCAACCTAACGGTGTTTAGCTTGCTTACTTTTCCTGTGAGATGCAGGCTCTCAGCCCTGCGTTCCCCTCCCTGCCTCCCGGCTGGTGCTGGTGCTTCCCCAGGTGGCCCTCCGCAGCACGCTGCGCCTTCCGTTCCTAGGGAATCTGTGACTATAAACCTGTTCCTTCAAGGCCACCATTTCCACGTCTGTAGGTCTTAACATATCGGATCAAAACAAGCCTCAGGTACATTTTAAAACCGCTGTCCACATGGATACGCTTTGAAGTGAACAAACCCAGGGAACAGAAAGCACCGTGGCTGTGAGTTTACAGGCTGCTTCACCTTTCTGGGCAGCTGGCTTGGAGCAGATGTAAGTCAGCGCTTGCTCTCTGCTGCCCTTGGGAATCACCTGGGAGACTTTTAAAGCATTTCTGTAAACATTTTTTTTCACTTATTTGGCTGCATCAGGTCTTAGTTGCAGCATGCAGGGGCTAGTTTCCTGACCAGGGGGTGGAACCCACGCCCCTTGTATTGGCGGTGTGGATGTTTAGCCGCTGGACCACCAGGCAGGTCCCAGGAATCACCTGAGTGATTTGAGGAACTCAGATCTCAGAGCAGATGCATCCGTACTTCTCCGTGTGTGTGTGTGTGTGTGTGTGTGTGTGTGTGTGTGTGTGTGGTTGAATGAAAGCTCCCTCCTGTGAGTTTAAGGCTGGGCAGGATCCAGACCTCCTGGTGTGGGTCTTCTGTGAATTTTTCTAAAGTTTTAAAATATCTTATTAAATAAACCCTGAAGGATCATCTTGTGGAGAAACATATCTGAGAAAGATAAATTAGACATAGAAAGCTCCAAATATTAGATCATCCAGACTAGTTCCTATGGGTATAAAAAGAATACGTTTACCATACTTTTGAAATGAAGTGGGAGGGGGGCAAGGGTTTTTCCCCGAGCCTGAACCAGTTAGAAAACTGCCACGCCCATTAAGTTAGGATGGTGACAGGATGTAATGTGGCCTTTGGGGGCATCATTGTGGCCTCAAGCAGTGTGATGGAGAGATCAGCTTCAGTGATATATAATTCAGTGCCTCGTATCCGGCCCCAGAGGCTGCTGCGATCGCTTATACAATGATTTTACTCACGAGGGGAAAATTAATTGCATCTTCCTCAGTCAGTTGCTCAGTGCTACAACTTCATTGGCAAAAGCCAGAATTCCCCTTAGGAGACCCAATTTCAAGTTAATATATAGTAATGCTGTACATGGCTTTATTAATCCAGAGGCAGGTGCATCTGCAAGCAGAAATCAGTGGGCCGCGGGCTGGAGAGGTTTACTCGGGTCTGGCTGGTCCAGGGGCCAGCTGTGTGATCTTGGTCAGGCTTCACCTCAGGTTCTGTCCCTAAGTGTGGAACAGGGATAATCACATATGCCTCTTCGGCACACATAATAAAAGCATATGAGATAACGTCTTAGGAAAAATTGGAGAGCACAACCACAAAACAGACACACACACACACTCTCAAGCATGTTGTCTCTCCATGTACATTATCAGTCTAAGAAACAGGAAATTATAATGCCCCCCATTATAATTCTACTGCAACCATTATCTTTAAGAAAAAAACCCTTCTCTTCCACGGAGCTGCTGGGAGAATCACTCTTCTTGTCCCCACAGTCTGTGACGGAAAAAAAGAATGTTTTGTTCCTTTGGCAAGTGTAGTTAAAACTCCCTGTGTTCCATGCGAGTGACCCCATCTGGGGCTCAGGGAAGACCTCAGACATGTTTCCAGTGTTTGGACTCCATTAAATCCCCATCGTGTATTCATTTCCCTACTAATCGCAGTGGTGTTTAATTGTTCAAGCCGCGTGGGTTCCGAGGGAAATTGAGTCCATATGTTTCCGATTCATTTGCACTGAACTCACCAAATGGTTGTTTTGTAAGAGCCCGTTTGCTGTCCAGGAAGAATCCCCAAGGGCCTCTTCATACACCATTCTATGCTTTTCAGCACCTTGGAAACAGGAAGCACACTCCACCAACGACATGACTCTGATCGCCTCTGCTTCCCAAGCCTTGTAATGATCCAAGTTTCTCTCCTTTTCATGGGGGCCAGACAAGAAGGCCTCTTCCAGAAGGGCTTCCCAAAGTAGTTTCCACAGAAGCGACAGAGTAAAAAGTGAATTTTTAAAAATGAAGCAAACATTCCTCATCGATTTTTCAAGGCCTTTGATGGGAAAATATGTGAAGGTGAAAAGTTTTCCTAGATTCGTACGCTCAACAAATATTTAGCAAGAATCTATTATATTATGTGCCAATGCATAATTTTAGATACTAAGCATGTTGCTATGAAAAGGTAACCAACCTGTCCATGCGAGGCATATATTATACAGAGGATTTCCCAAACATATTTAGATCATGGAAATCGATATTCTGAAAAAAACTTCCTAGGAAATATTAATTCACAGGGGATACAAAATCTAAGTCCAGCTACTGGAGTAAGTTCAAGTACTCTAGAGTATGTGCTCAGATTGGAAAATATGATGCCAATTCACTGTCTTAGGATACATTCTGTCAAAGAGAGAATAAAAAAGGGAAAACATTATTTCTGATTGTGTGTCTTTAACAGGCTTCCCAGATGGCGCTAGTGGTAAAGAATCTGCTTGCCAATGCAGAAGATTCAAGAGACATGGGTTCGATCCCTGGATGGGGAAGATCTCCTGGAGGAGGGCGGCATGGCAACCCACTCCAGTGTACTTGCCTGGAGAATTCCTTGGACAGAGGAGCCTGGTGGGCTACAGTCCATGGGGTCACAAAGAGTAAGACACTACTGAGCGACTGAGCATGCACATGTCTATAAAGGTGTTTCTGAAAGAGACAAACCTCTGGATTCAGCAGACCAAGTAAAGAAGACGGTCCTCCCCAATGTGGGTGTGCATCACCCCAAGCCACTGGGGGGCTGGAAGTGGGTAAAAACATGAGGGAAAGGCAAATTCACTCTCTCTTTTCTTGAAATGAGACGTCTATATTTTCCTGCCTTGGACAGTTGCAATCCTGGTTCTCAGACCTCTGGATTTAATGGATCACTCCACTGGCTTTCCTGGATCTTTGTATACACTCATTAGTCAATTTCTAAAGCAAAACTGTGTTAAGCCTGGGAAAGAAAGAGTTCAAAGATCTTCACACTGATTATGAGTTCTAACCCCAGCTCTGCCATGAGCTCTTTATATTATGTCGAATAACTTAAAAACTCTCTCAAGACTTCCTTGGTGGTCCAGTGGTTGAGAATCCACCTTCCAAGGCAGGGGACGTGGGTTCCATCCCTGTTCGGGGAACTAAGATCACGCATGCTGCGGGCAAGTAAGCCCACGTGCAAGAGAAGCGCACGTGCTGCGACTGGAGAAAGCCCTTCCCCTGTGATGAAGACCCAATGTCCCGCCCAGATTTTTTTTTCTCATTTGATTCCCACATTATCCCTTTTTGCACAAAGACTTGTTTTTGTTTAACTTAAAAAATGATGGTAACTTTGCCAAAAGATAACAGGGTATTACATGGAAGAATCAATAAAAATGACCACAATGCAGTTTGAAACTGTAAAAGCATCCTGGGATGGCTTGGCAGGCATTCTGGAGGGCTGTGTCTGGTCACCACGCTGCTGCAGGTGGACAGGTGTCATTCAGCCCAGCCCAGCTTTCAAGGCTCCAGTGCCAACATGCCTTGTGACCTCCAGTGAGACAAGCATTCTGAGCTTCAATTAATTCTAAATCCCTTCCATTTAACTTTGTTTAAAGTTATTGAACAAGTAGAAATTTGCAATTAAATTAACATCTTGTAATTTGAGAGAATAGCATTGAAACATGTATATTCAGTTCAGTTCAGTCGCTCAGTCGTGTCTGACTCTGCGACCCCATGAATCACAGCACACCAGGCCTCCTTGTCCATCACCAACTCCCGGAGTTCACTCAGACTGGCGTCCATCAAGTCAGTGATGTCATCCAGCCACCTCATCCTCAGTCGTCCTCTTCTTCTCTTGTCCTCAATCCTTCCCAGCATCAGAGTCTTTTCCAATGAGTCAACTCTTGGCATAAGGTGGTCAAAGTACTGGAGTTTCAGCTTTAGCATCATTCCTTCCAAAGAAATCCCAGGGCTGATCTCCTTTAGAATGGACTGATTGGATCTCCTTGCAGTCCAAGGGATTCTCAAGAGTCTTCTCCAACACCACAGTTCAAATGCATCAATTCTTTGGTGCTCAGCCTTCTTCACAGTCCAACTCTCACATCCATATGTGACCACAGGACAAACCATAGCCTTGACTAGACAGACCTTAGTTGGCAAAGTAATGTCTCTGCTTTTGAATATGCTATCTAGGTTGGTCATAATTTTTCTTCCAAGGAGTAAGCATCTTTTAATTTCATGGCCGCAGTGATTTTGGAGCCCCCAAATTAAAGTCTGACACTGTTTCCACTGTTTCCCCATCTATTTGCCATGAAGTGATGGGACCGGATGCCATGATCTTTGTTTTCTGAATGTTGAGCTTTAAGCCAACTTTTCACTCTCCTCTTTTACTTTCATCAAGAGGCTTTTAGTTCCTGTTCACTTTCTGCCATAAGGGTGGTGTCACCTGCATATCTGAGGTTATTGATATTTCTCCTGGCAACCTACCATATGTGAAGTATATCACCAGTCCAGGTTCAATGCATGAGACAGGGCACTCAGGGCTGGTGCACTGGGATGACCCTGAGGGATGGGATGGGGAGTGGGGGTGGAAGGGGTTTCAGGATGGGGGACATATGTACACCCATGTACATATGGGTGATTCATGTCAATGAATGGCAAAAACCACTACAATATTATAAAATAATTAGCCTCCAATTAAAATAAATAAATTAATTAAAAATTAGTATCTTGTAAATAGATGTGACATGGACGCAAATGTTTAATTTTGAGGGAAAGGACTGTTTGGATTCACCATTTTATACCCCGTGGTGGCATACAGCAGGTTCACAGTAAATACTGGTTGATCAATAAATAATGAATAAATGTATGGATAACTAATCACCTATTTTAAGTACCCATTGACTCAATTTCCCATGTCCTAGCAGTAACACTGAGAGTAAGGATCTCTGTTGTGTGCTAAGTTGCTTTAGTCCTGTCTGACTCTCTGCGCCCCTATGGACTATAGCCCATGGACTGTAGCCTATGGACTATAGCCCATGGACTGACCCTATGGACTGACTGTATGGACTAACCGTATGGACTGTAGCCCATAGACTGTTGCTTATGGACTGTAGCCTATAGACTGTAGTCTATGGACTGACCCTATGGACTGACGCTATAGACTGACCCCATGGACTGTAGCCTACAGGCTCCTCTGTCCCTTGGAGTCTCCAGGCAAGAATACTGGAGTGGGTTGCCATGCCCTCCTCCAGGAGATCTTCCCCCACCCAGGGATCAAACCGAGGTCTCATGTCTCTTCCATTGGCAGGTGGATTCTTTACCATCAGTGTCACCTGGGAAGTCCAAAGCTCTCTGTTAAAGACTGGCTATTTCCAAGAAAACTCAATTTTTTTTTTCCTGTCAGGGAGAAGGATAATCAACTTTGCTACATCTCCCAATCTGTGATGGTTAATTGTCTGTGTCAACTTGTCTGGGTCATGATGGACCCAGATGTGTGGTCAGACACACTGGGTGTGTCTATGAGGGTGTTCTGGATGAGTCTGGCATTTGAGTCGTGGGCTTGGTCAAGTAGCCAGCCCTCCCTTAAAGGGGTGGCGGGCCATCACAAAATCAGTTGAAGACCCAAATGGAACAAAGATGCTGAATAAGAGGGAACTTCATCTGCAGTAAACTCAGCTCTGTTTGATCCTCTGGGCAAGTACCCTAGGGGAGAGAGATAGGTGTGATGATTAGAAGAGGGCTGAGCACTTTATTCAGGCAGAAGGACGGAGACAGGCCAATTGCAGCCCACCTTTGATCCTTTCTCTGCTATTAAAGGAAGGATCTGTAGCTCACTGCTTCATCCTCCCAAGTTTACATCATTAGAAGCCCAGGATGACCCTTAATTGTGTAATTTACTCCCAATGTTCAACTCTTAATTGCTCCAACTCCTTTAGCTTAAGAAAGCACGAATCCTCACGAGTCTTCCAACTGACATGCTGAGAGATGCAAATACCTCCAGTGCAATCACTGAAAACCACACCAATAAACATTTTAAGCTTAACTCTCATTGTGTCAAGGCAAGATGGTCATGACAGCTTTCTTTAAATAAATCCTTGCCACAGGTATTTGCTCCTTTTATCCGACCGAGTATATTCAATCTAGTAGTATTTGTGGGTTTATCACATTTTCTAATTCTGACTTTCCTAAACATTGAAAATTCAGTATTCTATCTGCAACCCTGCCCTGTTTCTAGCCTGTGATGATACTGGTAACATTTAAGGAAACTATATGGTGTGTTAGATCTTGTTCTGGGCCCCCTACATATATTCACACATTAAATCTTCGCTAAAACCCTTAAAGAGACACAATGATCATATCCAGTTTACAGAAGAGAAAACTGAAGAACAGAGAGGTTTCCATACCTTGCCGACTCAAATTAAAAAAATGGAAAGTAGTTTTGATTCAGTTTGATATCACAACTTATTTTCCAAGATAATATGCAATAAAGTCTCCTGCTTAGTTCTCCTTTAGAGAAATTTTGTTGAATAAACGTTATTGAATGGACTAAATTAAATTACTGGAGGAAAGCTTCTTAAATAGATACAAATAATTTTCCCTCGGAGGAGTTTCTCCCAGAATAAGAGAGAACAAATCAGCATTATTTTGAACATGAGCATCATTCGTTATTTGGAAAGTTAGGTTGCTGGATCTCTTTCCTAAGGCTTGCATATTTACACTATTTACTTTAAGACAAATCACCAAATGCTTTCACTCATTTCTTTTTGCCTACTTTATTCTATTTTGCTTCACTGGTATTTTTAGTCTCTCTTAAGGGAGCTGGAAAGGCTTAATCAGTAAAGAGTTAAAGCCTCAGCTGACAGTTGCCAGATGACAAAGAACGATTCCACCCCTAGAAACCCACTCAAAACTGAGCGCTGGTAATTGATTTAATAACGGCTGATAGGGATGTGGATACAAAGAGGGTGCATATGCTTTTGTTGCTTTTCCCACTATCTGTGATGCTCTGTTTGATAGCCAGCGTGACAAATTATAGAGAGACAGTAGTAACGGTAAAAGGAAAAGAAATACCATTTTGATAATACTGACGATTACCCAATCCCATCCTGCAGGCCTGTCACGAGTCACAGAATCCCGTGATAATACACATTTTATCTGTACACCCTTTGAACTCTGGGACTTCACCCCATCGTTAAACACCCTCAATGGTGCCAATGGAGCCATTTGCAATTCTGATAAGAATCGGAGCAGAAGAATATCTGGACCAAAGGGACAACCCTCCTCCTTTTCCTTGTAGCGTGGGGGCCTGTGTGAGGACTCTGCTCTGTTATTTCTAGAAGACCTGAGTAGGATAGTCTCATTCCCAGTGTGTCTGACACCAGCATCCATCAAAAGGTAATCAGTAGACCAACAATCTAAGACCCCCTCTGCCTCTCTGGGAGGACCAGAGATGAGGCTGTGCATTTACTCACCTGGGGATGGGAAGTGATGCAGGTCAGAGACACCCCCTATTCTTACAGAAATGTGGCTTCTGTCGTAAGTGGGTTTAAAATCTCCTATGATGTCTGCAGTCATTTAAGAGTATAGGGCCTTAAGAACACTCCAGATTCTTAAGACATGTCTTTTTATAAATGCACATCCTTGTTTCAAAAGGCTTTCCTTATAAAAACACTCAACTTCCCTGGTGGCTCAGATGGTAAAGAATCTGCCTGCAACATGGGAGACCCAGGTTTGATCTCTGGGTTGGGAAGACCCCTGGAAAAGTCAATGGTTACCCACTCCAGTATTCTTGCCTGGAGAATTCCATGGACAGAGGAGCCTGGCAGGCTACAGTCCATGGGGGCACAAAGAGTCAGACACAACTGAACGACTTTCACCTTCATACTTTCCCCAAACTGGTGCTTTCATTATAGCATTTGATTTACAAATTCTAACTCACTACCCACATTTCAAAATTCCACAGAATGCATGCAGGGAAAAAGAAATAAATACTATACTTTAGTTCATTTTGTGAGTAAGACTGAATTTCCCATACCTGAAGAAGTGTATGACCCCCATTTCCAGACTTGCTGGGGGAACTTTCCCATAATGAACTTGAGTAGCTATCAGAGACCAGTGACAATTCAGAAAGCAGAACATCTTTCCTGTAATTTAAGAGATCCATTTTTAATCTCAACATAATACACATGGCACTAAAATCTGCACTGTATTAGATTTATCTGAATAATAAAATAATGAGGGACTCTAATGAATAATTGTTACCATTAATAATTACCATCATTGCTAAACTGGTTTTATCACTGCCCACTTCACATTTACACCTAATATAAAATATGATAAGATTAGATTTCAAGAGGCAAGTAATAATGATAATAATATAATAATGTCCTTGAAGGATGTCATTATACCATAAAGCAGATATCCTGTTGCTCAGATAATAGCTACCTTACACATATTAACATAGAGTGCACCATTTTCTCCAAACTAGAGAGAGTTGAATATGAAGAGTCTGGCTCTATTCTCGCCTACCAAAATTCTAAGGGTACTTTCCTGTTTTCAAAATAATAATTAAAGTCTCATTTTGGGGACCTAGCTCATATACAAGAGAATTTATTGCTACAAAACAGTTTTAATAGCCCTCCCCATCAAACAAAGAAGAAAGAAAGAGGAAGAAGATAAGGAAAGAAAGCAAACAGATTTCACCAATAGATACAGGTTGAATAAATGACAAGAGGCTTTAGGATTTAGCGCACTTATCTTTAAAAAGTGATTTAAAAAAGAACAAGAGGGACTTCTTTGGTGGTTTAGTGGTTAAGAATCTGCCTTCCGATGCAAGGGATACAATTCCATGCCTGGTCAGGGAACTAGGATCTCACATGCTGCGAGGCAACTAAGACTTGACACAGCCAAAAATAAATAAATAAATGTCTTTTAAAAGAAAGTTATTTAAAACATATAGCATAACCTCATTTGAAAGTTTTTAAAATAAGAATAAGAGCTGTATGTATTGACTGTAAAAGTTGCATAGTATATTTGTAAGTAACAATATAAGCAAGTTTCACGGCAAGTGGTATATGAATATCTCATTTTTGTTGAAAGTGAAAAAGAAAGACAGAAATTTTAAAAAATGGAGAGAGGGAGGAGACAGGAAGGATGGAGGAAGGAAAGAGTAGAGGAGAGAAAAGGGTAACCTATACATTCACAGGAGCACAGATAAGTGATAGATGAATAAGTACATTCTGGGGTAGGGGGAGCAAGCACTGAATAAATGCTTAATATTATTCTGGGTGTGGAATTTGAGGAGGGTTAGGGCTAACCAACCATTTCTTTGCAAACTTCTGTTTTGGTTTACTCATTTCAGCAAGTTTTTTATTATTTTTATGATTTTTAAGAATTTTAAAGATGAAAAACATAGAACCAAAATTAAAAGACAACAGTAAAGACTTCCATCTACATGTCCTTGACTCTATAGCACATCATTTCCTGAGAATGAGAAAAATTGCAATGTTACTGTTTTATTTCTATGTGTATCCTTCCCAGATGCATGTTAAAAACAAAAGGAAACAACCAAATAGACCAAGGATTTGGAACATCAGACAAGAAAAACCATTTCTTTGTAGGCAATAAGCTTCTATCCATTGACTATCTAGTTTGGAATGAGGGGTACTTACACTACCTAGTTGATATCATCCTTCACAATTTACGAAATACACTCAAATGAACATTTAATTTAATCCTTGAGAGCAAAACCCTCAGGATTATTTTGCTTCAGAAAAAGGAGTAAGTGACTGCGATCCTCCCCCAGTTCTATCATGAATAAAAATTCAACTTTGATTTGAATCTATCAGATTTAGAATAATGCAATGCTGTATCTACTGAGAAGAAGATAGATTTCTCATAGGGGTTCTGTACAAAGAATACATTTATTAGATGTGCAAACCACCCTAAATATTAAATTCCATAAATAACAAAAGAAAGAATAGCACATGATTCATCCTGGGTATAAGGAACCTACTAAAAGCGAAGTGTTTTTGGTTGTTCTGTGGGCTTTATAAATGATGATAATGAAGTCTCAGGCTCATGAGGCAAATGTTATCAGTTGCCTGGGTCATAAAAACCACTCACTGTCCTTAATATAGTTTGGTACAAGTGACATTTCTGAACACAGGGCTTTGATGAAAATAGATGGCTCTAGGCTGTTGTAGCTATTTCACTTTTTCAGCTACAGTAGACTCAGGAAAAACAATGTTTTAGCCAGGAAAATGGCAACACACTGGTTGATTCTGTTAGAATGTAAAGTACATCGTTATGATTCTTTTATTTGAGGGAAAGACGTATCCATAGCACTTTCTTCTGTTATTGGCCTGTGGTCTTGCCTTATGTTTGTAATGACTGACGTAGGTGATTTGTAGGTTAGAAGCTTGTTATAAGACTGTTTTGTTGCTGCTGAAAGGGAAGCAAAAAGGAATTTTGGATGGTAGTTATCTAGTGGTGATGGTAGGAGTGAAATCCCGTCTTCCTGACTCAGCTCACACCACTTTGTGTCTCCCTTTGTGACCTTAATTAAGACCCTCATATCGGTCATATGCATGGCTTTATTAACAGTGCCCAGTATGGAACCTGTCTCAAAAAAGACATTAAAAGCATCTGTTGAATAAATGAATGAATGGACACTAAAACATTCTGGCTAGCATACCCATTCCATTCACCTAGTCTGAACTTTAGATGTTACACACAGTCTAACTGTGGTCTGAAGAGGTGGCTTCCAGTGTTGCATAGATAAATAGTAGCTCAAGGTCTTGTCAAGGGTTAGAATGGGCTTATATGAAACCAGGTGCGTGAAACCACAAATTGTAAAGCACTCTAGAGTTTTAAGAATCCTTCATTCACTAAGAAAATAAAAAAAAAAAAAAAATTTACTGACATTTCAAGCCATGGTATCTTGTTTGTTGTCTTCATAACATGTACATGTCAAATCTTTAAGTAGAAATACCCTAACTTTGGAGCTAGCAAGTTAGAAAAATTTCCTCGGCCTCCCCTACGCTCACTTTAGATAATTCCCAAATGACCTCTGCCTCAATTTAGTTGTAGGTGAAACTGATAAACTTTTAGTTTGATTGTGAGAAGGAAAGTTGCTGATGAATCTCTCTGGTCAGGATTCTAAATAATTTATGTAGATAGTCCTCCCTTGATATGATATGATGAGAATGATCCTTCACCTCTGTGGATTTCTTCCCCCAAACCCATAACCCCAGTCTACTCATAAGAAAAATATAAGACAAATTCAAACAGAAGGATATTTTACAAAACATGTGATCAGTACTGCCCAAAGCTGTCAAGATCATTGGAAACAAGGACAGCCTGAGAACTTGTGACTAACCAGAGGCGTCTAAGGAGGCACATGGGCTAAATACAGTGTTATTGCCTGGATAGATCTTGAACAGAAAAGTAACATTGGGAAAAACTGGGGAAATCCTAAAAGAAACTGTGAAGTTTAATTAATACCAATGTATCCATTCTGGTTTCTTAGTTATGACCAATGCTCCATATAATATAAGATGTTAAGAGTAGAGGAGGGCGTCCCTGGCGACTCAGTGGTTAAGAATTCACCTGCCAGTGCAGGAGGCATGGGTTTTATCCTGATTTGGGAAAACCCCACATGCCACGTGGCATCTAAGCCCAGGCACCACAGCTACTGAGCCTGTGCTCTGGAACCCAGCAGTTGCAAACGCTGGGCCCACACGCCACAGCTGCTGAAGCCTGCACCTCCCAAAGCCTGTGCTCCGCAGCGAGAGAAGCCACAGCAAACGAGAAGCCCTCACACCGCAGCTGGAGGGCAGCCCCCACGCTCCAAAGCTAGAGGAAAGCCTGCAACTGCACAGCCAAAAATAAGCAATAAAATTAAAAACTGAGTAGAGGAGAATAGGTGAGGAGTATACGGGTACTTTTTACACATTTTTGTAAATCTAGAAGCATTCTAAAATTGAAAACTATCTTATTAAAAGATGAAAGATATTAGTGTTAAATGTCTAATCAAACCCAGCTTTCCCACTTGTAATGATAAGAAACATGGGACCAACAGACCCTGGCTAAGTTTAAACTCATTTTTGTGATTTCCAAATTGTGCACACACTTCAGTTCTACCCAGGTGACTTACTTTCCCAAAGTGTCTGCTTCACAGAAAAATAAGGTAAAACAGATTAGTTTTAGATTTTAAGAATATAGCTCATTTATTATTATTAGTTTGGTATACTTTGAGAAAAATTGGTGTGCAAAATTATAATACATATAGGTCAAGGAATGTTAATCTACTTGCTAAGTGCTTTTTACTTGTTTTATAAAAGAATTCATTGAAGTTTTTTGAATAGCAAGCTTCTAGATGCAACTAGCAAATTGTTTACCCATTTTTCTATGCACACTTATTACATGTAATTTATGTCCAGAGTATTATTCTAATATCAAGCTGTTTTTAGGTTTAGATTTTCAACCCTATTTTCCTTTTTAAATGTTTGTTATTTAAAGTAAGCAAGTCATTTGAAATATTTTAAGATGACATTGAAAATTCAAATAGATATAGAGGAAAGGACTTTTCTTTTTTTTTAGGCATAAATTAAAAACCCCAGTGCTAGTCCAAGATTTCTAGTTTTTAATGAAATGTCATGTCTACCCTTGATCTGTTGCTTCAGCTACAGAAACTTAGAAATCAAAGAATTATTGTGGAAACATTGTTAATTGAGGCCTTTAATTATATATGTTGGTAAAACCCATAATCTGGAATCTTTGAGAAATATCAAATTTAAATGGGTTCCCTGGTGAAAAAATAATAAAACATGGTGCTCATAGGGTTATTTTATATAAGACTATCAATGTATTTAAGTTACACTGAATTTTTAATCATTTCACCTTCCCTCTGGTGATTGGAAAGTATATTTTATAACTGCAGCCAATAGAAACAATTATTTCAGTCTATATGTGTCTTGAGGTCTAAAGTGGGTTTCCTGTAGACAGCATGTTTATGGGTCTTGTTTTTGTATTCATTCAGCCAGTCTGTGTCTTTAGTCCATTTACATTTAAAGTAATTATTGATATATATGTTCCTATTGCCATTTGCTTAATTGTTTGGGGTTGGTTTTATAGATCTTTTTTTTCTTCTTTTGTATTTCTTGACCATTTAACATTTAACTGTTTTTGTAAAGCTGGTTTGGTTGTTCTGAATTCTCTTAACTTTTGCTTGTCTCAAAACTTTTGATTTCTCCATCATTTCTGAATGAGATCCTAGCTGGGTACAGTAATTTTGGTTGTAGATTTTTCCCTTCCAGTACTTTAAATATATCCCACCATTCCCTTCTGGCCTGCAGAGTTTCTGCTGAAAGATCAGCTGTTAAGCCTATGGGGTTTCCCTTGTACATTACTTGTTGCTTCTCCTTTGCTGCTTTTAATATTCTTTCTTTGTGTTTAGTCTTCGTTAGTTTGATTAATATGTGTCTTGGCATGTTTCTCCTTGGCTTATTCTTTATGGGACTCTTTGTGCCTCTTGGACTTGATTGACTATTTCCTTTTCCATGTTGGGGAAATTATCAACTATAATTTCTTCAAAAATTTCTCATACCCTTTCTTTTTCTCTTCATCTTCTGGAATCCCTATAATTTGAATGTTCATGCATTTGATATTGTCCCAGACGTCTCTGAGACTATCCTCAGTTCTTTTCATTCTTTTTACTTTATTCTGCTCTTCAGAAGTTATTTCCAGCATTTTATTTTCCAGCTCACTGATTCGTTCTTCCTCTTCGGATATTCTGCTATTGATTCCTTCTAGAGTATTTTTAATTTCAATAATTGTGTTGCTTGTCTCTGCATGTTTATTCTTTAATTCTTCTACATCTTTGTTAACTGGTTCTTACATTCTCTCCATTTTGCTCTCAAGGTTTTTGATCATCTTTACCATAATTATTCTGAATTCCTTTTCAGGTAGTTTGCCTATTTCCTCTTCATTTATTTGGACTTCTAGGTTTCTAGCTTGTTCCTTCATTTGTGTGGTATTTCTCTGCCTTTTCATTTTTTTTTAACTTATTATGTTTGAGATCTCCTTTCCCCAGTCTTCAAGTTTGAACTCTTTCTTCCTTTTGGTCTCTCCCCTCTCAGTTTGGTCCAGTGGCATGTGTAAGCTTCTTACAGGGTGAGGTCTATGCTGAGTTTTTGTCTCTGTTTGTTTTCCTCTGATGGGCAAGGCTGAGTGAGGTGGTGATCCTGTCTGCTGACTACTGGGTTTGTACTTTTTGTTTTGTTTGTTGTTTAGATGAGGTGTCCTGCACAGGGTGCTATTGGTGGTTGGTTGATGCTGAGTCTTGTATTACAGTGATTTCCTTTGTGGGAGTTCTCACTATTTGATACAGAAGGTGAAGTCGCTCAGTTGTGTCCGACTCTTTGCAACCCCATGGACACCAGGCTCCTCCATCCATGGGATTTTCTAGGCAAGAATACTGGAGTGGGGGTGCCATTTCCTTCTCCAAGAGTTCGTTCTCTGGTAGTTTAGGGTCTTGGAGTCAGTGTTCCCACTCCAAAAGCACAGGGCTTGATCTCTGGTCAGGAATGAAGATACCACAAGTGGCTTGTTATGGCATTAAGTGAGATTAAAACAAATATCCATAAATAAGAAACCAAAGGTGAACCCCAGACAAATGGCAGTTACAAAATATACACATATACATATACACCCATTGCCAAAGTCAAAACAGTCCACCAAAAATAAAGTACAATAGACTGACCCAGCAAACTAAGGAAACCAAAAATTATATTTACCAATTAAGAACAAAACTAACTAAAGCACCAACTGGAAAGCAAAACTAAAGCAAAGTGCCAAGTGGGGAATCAAGCAATGAAAACAAAACTAACAAATATGATGAAGGAAAGGAAAGAAAGAAAGAATAGCTATGCAAACTTAAACAGCAGTAGATGAAGAAGATTTATGTATGTTAAAGATAAATGCAAGGGGGAAAGAACAGTAGGATAGGCAAACAAAGGAATAAATGTAGAAAAATATAATAGGTTTAAAATAAATTAGAAGTTAAAATTATAAAAATGAGAAAAGATTTTTTTAAAAGGAAGAAGAAAAAAAAAGTAGAAAAAGGAAAACTCCACGTAACTACAAAAGCCCAACATAGATGCAGAGGCTTATAACAACAATAAAAGGTGTGACTGAATATTCACGCATATAAATACACCCATAAGCAAAATCAAAACAGTCCAACAAAAATAAAGTACAATAGCTTGACCCAGCAAACACAGGAAACTTAAAATTTTATCTACCAGAATGAAAGTGAGAGGATGGGAAGGAAAAGAAAGCTGGAGTACCATTCCTCCTATCAGACAAAATAGACCTTAAAATAAAGACGATTATAACAGATAAGGAAGAACACTACATAATGATCAAGGGATCAATCCAAGAGGAAGACATAACAGTTGTGAATACCTTTGAACCCAACATAGGAGCATCTCAATACATAAGATAAACAGTAACAGACAAAAAGGAGATATTGGCAGTAACACAATAATAGTAGGAGACTTTAACACCCCAGTCACACCAACGGACAGATCATCAAAACAGAATTAGTAAGGAAACACAAATCTTAAATGATACATTAGATGAGATAGATCTCATTGCTATCTTCAGGACATTCTATCCAAATGCAAAAGAATATACCTTCTTCTCAAATGCACATGGAACATTCTCTAGGGTAGACCACATTTTGAGTCACAAATCAAACCTCAGTAAATTTAATAAAATTGAAATTGTATCAAGTATCTTCTCTGACCACAACACTAAGAGACTAGATACCAATTACAAGAGAAAAAAACTATAAGAAACACAGACACATGGAGATTAAACAACACATTTCTAAATAACCAACAGTTTACTAAAGAAATCAAAAGGGAAATCAAAAAATTTCTAGAAACAAATGACAATGAAAACACAACTCAAAACCTTTGGGCTGCAGCAAGAGCAGTTCCAAGAGGGAACTTTATAGCAATACAATCCTATCTCAAGAAACAAGAAAAACACTGAATAGAGAGCCTAACTTTACACCTAAAACAACTGGAAAAAGAAGAACAAAACCCCCAAAATTAGTGGAAGGAATAATATCCAAGCAGAAACAAAGGAAGAAGAAACGAAAGAAACAATAATAGAGATTAATAAAACTAAAAGCTGGTTCTTTGAGAAGATAAACAAGATAATTGACAGGCCCTTGGCCAGACTCATCAAGAAAAAGAGAAGAATCAAATCAACAAAATTAGAAATGAAAAAGGAGAGGTTACAATAGACAATGAACAAATATAAAGGATTATAAAAGACTATTCTGAACAACTATATGGCAATAAAATGGATAACCTGGAGGAAATGGCCAGATTCTTAGAAAAGTTCAATCTTCCAAGACTGAATCAGGAAGAAATAGAAATTACGAACAACCCAGTTTCAAGCACTGAAATTGAAGCCGTGATGAAAATATCACAAAAAAACAAAAGCCCAGGACAAGATGGCTTCACAGGAGAATTCTATCAAACATTTAGAGAAGAGCTCATGCCTATCCTTCTAAAATTTTTTCAAAAAACTGCAGAGGAAGGAACACTTCCAAACTCATTCTACAAGGCCACCATCACCCTGAAACCAAAACCAGACAAAGACAACACAAAAAAGGAAACTACAGGCCAATATCACTGATGAAGACAGATGCAAAAATCCTCAACAAAATTTTAACAAACAGAATTCAGCAACACATCAAAAAGCTCATGTACCATGAGCAAATTGAATTTATTCCATAGATGCAAGGATTCTTCAATATTCGCAAATCAATCAATGTGATACACTATATTAACAAACTGAAAGATTAAAAACCATATGATAATCTCAATAGATGCAGAAAAAGCCTTTGACAAAATTCAGCACCCATTTATGATTTTTAAAAAATTAATATTATTTAATTAATGTCATCATTTGTTAATATCACATTTCCCCAGATTGTCTCATGAAAATTATTTTTTCAACAGCTTATTCTTTGATTCAGAATCTCAATAAGTTTCATCCATTCACTGCAGTTGGTTAAGTTTTATTTTTTTTAATTTATTGGTTTTCTCCTCCACTTCTCTCCTTTCTTTCTTTCTTCTTCATCCTGAGTGATATTACTGTAGAAACTGAGTGAATTTGCTTCCAGAGGCTGGATTTTGCTGGTTACATCCCCATAAGGGCATTTAATATGCTCCTTTATCCTTAAAGGGGCGAGGGTCCAATGAGATGCCCTGTAGAGCTACATCTCAGTAGGTGACAGCTTACAGGATGATGCTGGGGTTCTGTGATTCTACGATGGGGACCCGCTGACACATCAGGGGACACAGAGCAGCGAACAGGAGAAATCAACGAGACTGCTTCCCTTCTACGAGGCCCACTCCTGCTGAACGCGGCACGTCCACCCCCGGGTCTTCTGTGCTGCCTCCGCCTCCATCCACCCACCTTGCACCCTGGCTGCACGCTCCCCATTTATGATTAAAACTCTTCAAAAAATGGGCATAGAAGGAACCTACCTCAACATAGTAAAGACCATATATGATAAGCCTAGAGCAAACATTATTCTCAGTGGTAGAAACTGAAAGCATTCTCCCTAAGATCAGGAACAAGACAAGGATGTCATCTCTCACCACTATTATTCAACATAGTTCTGGAAGTCCTAGCTACACCAATCAGAGAAGAAGAAGAAAAAGAAATAAAAGGAATCCAGATCAGAAAAGAAGGAGTAAAGCTCTCACTGTTTGCAGATGACATGAAGAGTACTGGAGTGGTTTGCCATTTCCTTCTCCAATGCATGAAAATGAAAAGTGAAAGTGAAGTCGCTCAATCGTGTCTGACTCTTGGTGACCCCATGGACTGCAGCCTACCAGGCTCCTCCGTCCATGGGATTTTCCAGGCAAGAGTGCTGGAGTGGGGTGCCATTGCCTTCTCCAGATACTATACATAGAAAACCCTAAAGATACTATCAGAAAATTACTAGAGTTGATCAGTGAATTTAGCAAAGTTGCAGAATACAAAGTCAATACACAGAAATCAGTTGCATTTCTATATGCTAACAATGAAAAATCAGAAAGAGAAATTAAAGAATCAATCCCATTCACCACTGCAACAAAAATAATTAAATATCCAGGAGTAAACTTACCTAAGGAGACAAAATAACTGTATACAGAAAATTATAAGACACTGATGAAAGAAATCAAAGACAACATAAACAGATGAAGAGATATTCCATGTTCCTGGGTAGGAAGAATCAATATTGTGAAAATGACTATACTACCAAATGCAATCTTCAGATTCAATGTGATCCCTATCAAATTATGATTGCAGCCATGAAATTAAAAGATGCTTACTCCTTGGAAGGAAAGTTATGACCAACCTAGATAGCATATTCAAAAGCAGAGACATTACTTTGCCAACAAAGGTCCATCTAGTCAAGGCTATGGTTTTTCCAGTAGTCATGTAGGATGAGAGTTGGACCTTGAAGAAAGCTGAGTACTGAAGAACTGATGCTCTTGAACTGTGGTGTTGGAGAAGACTCTTGAGAGTCCCTTGCAAGGAGATCCAACCGATCCATTCTAAAGGAGATCCGTCCTGGGTGTTCTTTGGAAGGACTGATGCTAAAGCTGAAACCACAATACTTTGGCCACTTCATGCTCAGAGTTGACTCATTGGAAAAGACTCTGATGCTGGGAGGGATTGGGGGCAGGAGGAGAAGGGGACAACAGAGGATGAGGTGGCTGGATGACATCACTGACTCCATGGACGCCAGTCTGAGTGAACTCCGGGGAGTTGGTGATGGACAGGGAGGCCTGGCGTGCTGCAATTCATGGGGTAGCAGAGTCGGACATGACTGAACTGAACTGAGTGACTAAACTGATCAAATTACCAACAGTATTTTTCACAGAACTAGAACAAAAAATTTCACAATTGATATGGAAACACAAAAGACCCTGAATAGCCAACGAAGTCTTGAGAAAGAAGAATGGAGCTGGAGGAATCAACCCTCCTGACTTCAGGTTATACTACAAAGCTACAGTCATCAAGATAGTATGGTACTGGCACCAAAACAGAAATATAGACCAATAGAACAAGATAGAGAGCCCAGAAATAAACCCATGCACCCATGGGTACCTTATTTTGACAAAGGAGGCAAGAATATACAATGGGACAAAGACAGCCACTTCAAAGGAGGCAAGAATATACAATGGGGCAAAGATAGCCACTTCAATAAATGGTGCTGGGAAAACTGGAGCGCTACATGTAAAGAATAAAATTAGAACACTTCCTAACACCATACACAAAGATAAACTCAAAATGGATTAAAGACCTAAATGTAAGACCAGAAACTATAAACCTCCTAGAGGAAAACATAGGCAGAACCCTCGATGACATAAATCAAAACAAGATCCTCTGTGACCCACCTCCTAGAGTAACACAAACAAAAACAAGAGTAAACAAGCAGGACCTGATTAAACTTAAAAGCTTTTTCACAGCAAAAGAAACTATAAGCAAGATGAAAAGATAACCCTCAGAATGGGAGAAAATAATAGCAGATGAAACAACTGACAAAGGATTAAATTCCAAAATATATAAGCAGCTCATACAACTCAATACCAGGAAAATAAAAACCTAATCAAAAAGTGGGAAAAAGACATAAACAGACATCTCTCCAAAGAAGACATACAGATGGCTAACAAACACATGAAAAGATGCTCAACATCACTCATTATTAGGGAAATGCAAATCAAAACTACAATGAGATATCACCTCACACTAGTCAGAATGGCCCTCATCAAAAAGTCTACAAACAATAAATGCTGGAGAGGGTGTGGAGAAAAGGGAATGCTCCTGCACTGTTGGTGGGAATGTAAATTGATACAGCCACTATGGAAGACAGTATGGAGATTCCTTAAAAAACTAGGAATAAAACCACCATAAGACCCAGCAATCCCACTCCTAGGCATATACCCTGAAGAAATAAAAATTTAAAAAGAGACATGTATCCCACTGGTCATTGCAGCATTATTTACAGTAGCGAGAACATGGAAGCCCCCTAGATGTCCATCAAGAGATGAATGGATAAAGAAGTTGTGGTACATATACACAATGGAATATTACTCAGCAATAAAGGGGAACATATTTGAGTCAGTTGTGATGAGGTGGATGAACCTAGAGGCTATTAGACAGAGTGAAGTAAGTCAGAAAGAGAAAGCTAAATACCGTATACTAACGCATATATACGGAATCTAGAAAAATGGTAATGAAGAATTTATTTGCAGGGCAGCAATAGAGAAACAGACATAGAGAATAGACTTAATGGACATGGGGAGTCGGGAGGAGAGGGTGAGAGGTATAGAAAGAGTAACATGGAAACTTACATTACCATATGTAAAACAGATAGGCAATGGGAATTTGCTGTATGTCTCAGGAAACTCAAACAGGTGCTCTGCATCAACCTAGAGGGGTGGGATGGGGAGGGAGATGAGAGGGAAGTTCAAAGGGAGGGGTTATATGTATACCTATGGGTGAATTTAAATCAGATGACCATTATATCTACTACTGTGGGCAGGAATCCCTTAGAAGAAATGGAGTAGCCATCATAGTCAACAAGAGTCTGAAATGCAGTTCAGTTCAGTTCAGTCACTCAGTCGTGTCCGACTCTTTGCGACCCCGTGATTCGCAGCACGCCAGCCTCCCTATCCATCACCAACTCCTGGAGTTCACTCAAATTCACGTCCATCGGGTCAGTGATGCCATCCAGCCATCTCATCCTCTGTCGTCCCCTTCTCCTCCTGCCCCCAATCCCTCCCAGCATCAGAGTCTTTCCAATGAGTCGACTCTTCGCATGAGGTGGCCAAAGTACTGGAGTTTAAGCTTTAGCATCATTCCTTCCAAAGAAATCCCAGGGCTGATCTCCTTCAGAATGGACTGGTTGATCTCCTTGCAGTCCAAGGGACTCTCAAGAGTCTTCTCCAACACCACAGTTCAAAAACATCAACTCTTCGGTGCTCAGCCTTCTTCACAGTCCAACTCTCACATCCATACATGACCACTGGAAAAACCATAGCCTTGACTAGATGGACCTTTGTTGGCAAAGTAATGTCTCTGTTTTGTAATATGCTATCTAGGTTGGTCATAACTTGCCTTTCAAGGAGTAAGCGTCTTTTAATTTCATGGCTGCAATCACTAACTGCAGTGATTTTGGAGCCCCCAAAATAAAGTCTGACACTGAAATGCAGTACTCAGATGCATTCTCAAAAACGACAGAATGATCTCTGTTCGTTCCCAAGGCAAAGCATTCAACATCACGGTAATCCAAGTCTATGCCCCAACCAGTAATGCTGAAGAAGCTGAAGTTGAACAATTCTATGAAGAACTAGAAGACCTTCTAGAACTAACACCCAAACAAGATGTCCTTTTCATTATAGGGGACTGGAATGCAAAAGTAGGAAGTCACGAATCACTTGGAGTAACAGGCAAATTTGGCCTTGGGTATGGAATGAGGCAGGGCAAAGGCTAATAGCGTTTTGCCAAGAGAACGCACTGGTCATAGCAAACACCCTCTTCTAACAACACAAGAGAAGACTCTACACATGGACATCACCAGATGGTCAACACCGAAATCAGATTGATTATATTCTTTGCAGCCAAAGATGGAGAAGCTCTATACAGTCAACAAAAACAAGACCCAAAGCTGACTGTGGCTCAGATCCTGAACTCCTATTGCCAAATTCAGACAGAAATTGAAGAAAGCAGAGAAAACCACTGGGTCATTCAGGTATGACCTAAATCAAACCCGTTATGACTATACAGAGGAAGTGAGAAATAGATTTAAGGGACTAGATCTGGTAGAGTGCCTGATCAACTAGGATGGCAGTTAGTGAAATTGTACAGGAGACAGGGATCAAGACCATCCCCAAGAAAAAGAAATGCAAAAAAGCAAAATGGCTGCCAGTGGAGGCCTTACAAACAGCGTGTAAAAGAAGGGAAGTGAAAAACAAAGGAGAAAAGGAAAGATATAAGCATCTGAATGCAGAGTTCCAAAGAGTAGCAAGGAGAGATAAGAAAGACTTCCTCAGCGATCAATGCAAAGAAATAGAGGAAAACAATAGAATGGGAAAGATTAGAGATCTCTTCAAGAAAATTAGAGATCCCAAGGGAACATTTCATACAAAGATGGGCTCAATAAAGGACAGAAATGGTATGGACCTAACAGAAGCAGAAGATATTACGAAGAGGTGGCGAGAATACACAGAACTGTACAATAAAGATTTTAATGACCCAGATAATCACGATAGTGTGATCACTCATCTAGAACCAGATATCCTGGAATGTAAAGTCAAGTGGGCCTTAGGAAGCATCACTACGAACAAAGCTGGTAGAGGTGATGGAATACCAGTTGAGCTGTTTCAAATCCTGAAAGATGATGCTGTGAAAGTGCTGCACTCAATATGCCAGCAAGTTTGGAAAATTCAGCAGTGGCCACAGGATTGGAAAAGGTCAGTTTTTTTTCCAATCCAAAAGAAGGCAATGCCAAAGAATGCTCAAACTACCACACAATTGCACTCATCTCACAAGCTAGTAAAGTAATGCTTAAAATTCTCCAAGCCAGGCTTCAGCAATATGTGAACTGTGATCTTCCAGATGTTCAAGCTGGTTTTAGGAAAGGCAGAGGAACCAGAGATCAAATTGCCACCATCCACTGGATCATCAAAAAAGCAAGAGAGGTCCAGATAAACATCTACTTCTGCATTATTGACTATGCCAAAGCCTTTGACTGTGTGGATCACAATAAAGTGTGGAAAATTCTGAAAGAGATGGGAATACCAGACCACCTGACTTGCCTCTTGAGAAACCTGTATGCAGGTCAGGAAGCAACAGTTAGAATTGGACATGGAACAACAGACTGGTTCCAAATAGGAAAAGAAGTACCTCAAGGCTGTATATTGTCAGCCTGCTTATTTAACTTATATGCAGAGTACCTCATGAGAGATGCTGGGCTGGAAGAAGCACAAGCTGGAATCAAGATTGCTGGGAGAAATATTAATCACCTCAGATATGCAGATGACACCACTCTTATGGCAGAAAGTGAAGAAGAACTAAAAAGCCTCTTGATGAAAGTGAAAGAGGAGAGTGAAAAAGTTGGCTTAAAGCTCAGCATTCAGAAAACAAAGAACATGGCATCTGGTCCCATCACTTCATGGGAAATAGATAGGAAACATTGGAAACAGTGTCAGATTTTATTTTGGGGGCTCCAAAATCACTGCAAATGGTGACTGCAGCCATGAAATTAAAAGACTCTTACTCCTTGGAAGAAAAGCTTTTGACCAACCTAGATAGAATATTGAAAAGCAGAGACATTACTTTGCAAACAAAGGTGTGTCTAGTCAAGGCTACGGTTTTTCCAGTGGTCATGTATGGATGTGAGTTGGACTCTGAAGAAACCTGAGCACCAAAGAATTGATGCTTTTGAATTGTGGTGTTGGAGAAGACTCTTGCGAGTCCCTTGGACTGCAAGGAGATCCAACCAGTCCATCCTAAAGGAGATCAGTCCTGAGTGTTCATTGAAAGGACTGATCCCAAAGCTGAAACTCCAATACTTTGGCCACCTCATGAGAAGAGTTGACTCATTGGAAAAGACTTTGATGCTGGGAAGGATTGGGGGCAGCAGGAGAAGGGGACAACAGAGGATGAGATGGCTGGATGGCATCACCGACTCAATGGACATGGGGTTTGGGTGAATTCTGGGAGTTGGTGATGGACAGGGAGGCCCGTTGTGCTGCAGTTCATGGGGTCGCAAAGAGTCAGACACGACTGAGTGACTCAACTGAACTGCACTGAATGGTCAATTCATGTTGAGGTTTGATAGAAAACAACAAAATTCTGTAAAGCAATTATACCTCAATAAAAAAAGAAAGAAAGAAATCAAGTAAACAATTCTTGTCTTCGGTGTTTGTAGCAAAATGTGACCCAAGATGGGTCTAACAGTATGTTTCTTAGTCAGCTGTTTGCTTGTTTTTAATATTCTACTTCTTCCTGGGGTTGCTCCTGTAAAAGCACAATCCATCCATTGCTCATACCAACACTACATGTGCACATAGCTTTTAAAAATGCATTCTTAGTCTCTTGGAAATAGGTCAGCAAAAGGCATACATTAGAGAGCAGACATCTACCTTGTCTGCAATTATGTTCAGATAAGAGTGGTTCACATTCAACCTCAACATACCCATGATGAGCCCAGTTTCATGGTGCAGCCCAGCCTATTTTAATCAGAATGTTATCTGCTTATATTTATGTGACTTTTAGCTTAAATGCTTAATATTTAAATATTTTTAAATTTTGAGATACATGCAGGTTGGCATTAGTTGCAAGAATTAGAACAGAGAGATCCCTTAAGTCCTTTTCTCCATTCCTCAGTTGGTAGCATCTTGCTAAACTATATCATATTATAATCTAGATATTAACGTGAATACAGTCATTATGTGAAACATTTTGTGTGAACATTTTGTGCACATTAGGTGGACCATTATGTGGCTTTTCGAAAGAAAAATTTTCCTTGCATTGAAATAAAATCTATTTTTTAGAGCTTTTACCCTGGCGGTCTAGCTCTTTTTTTTCTGAAAGAAGAAAAGCAAGATATTAATAGATAACATGATGACATCAATTTTTTTAGAAGAGAGAATGTCTCAGGGAGCCTACGAAGCTGACAGCAGGTCAATGTGGAATTAACCCTAGCCTGACAGACTCCAGAGGTCTTGCTCACAGATGCCATACCAGTCTAGGTTAGTGTTGCAGCATCTCGACTCTAAGCAAGGGTATCTGCCCAAGGCAGTCAGTGGGAGCTGACATCCAGCAGGTGCACTGATGAATTCATTCCCCCACCCCAGGTAGTTAATATTTTATTTATTTTTAAGTTGAGTTTTACTGGAGCATAGCTGCTTGACAATGTTGTGTTAGCTTCTGCTGCACAGAAAAATGAACCAGCCATACGTGGACATATATCCCCTCTTTTTTGGATTTCCTTCCCATTTAGGTCACCATAGACAACTGAGTAGAGATCCCTGTAATATACATAGGTTCTCATTTAGTTATCTATTTTATACATAGTATCGATAGTGTACTTAGCTTCCCTGATGGCTCAGTGGTAAAGACTCCACCTGCAATATGGGAGACCTGGCTTCAATCCCTGGGTCAGGAAGATCCCCTGGAGAAGAGAACGGCAACCCACTCTAGTTTTCTTGCCTGCGAAATTCCATGGACAGAGGAGCCTGGTGGGCTATATAGTCCATGGGATTTCAGAGTCAGACATGACTGAGCCACAAATACCCAGGACTGAAAGGAAGGGGAACAATTTTATGATTTCCACTGTTCACGCCTGTTCACGCAGGCATGGACCTTTAGGATCATGTTAGCTGTGTGTATCTGATGCACACAGAGGTGCGCGTCAGGAGGCAGGAGTCCCACTAGCCCATCCATTTCTATGACCTTAGCAATCACTTCATTTGCCTAAGAGTGCTCCAGTATCCCTGTTTAACGATCTGCTTGCAGATCATGGACTCAGTGGACATCAGTTTGACAAACTCCAGGAGAGAGTGAAGGACAGGGAAGCCTGGTGTGTTGCAGTCCATGGGGTCGCCGAGAGTCATGACTTAGCGACTGAACAACAATGAAAAGATGGGGTTACATGACCATAGTATAATGATTTCCACTCCCTCCCCACATACCTTTAAAAATATTTAATCAAGGGAATTCCCTAGTGACACAGTAGATGAGAATCTGCCTGCCAGTGCAGAGGAACAGGTTTGATCCCTGGTTCGGGAAGATTCCATGTGTCTTAGAGCAACTAAGCCCATGCACCACAACTATTGAAACTGCTGCACAATGAAGAGTAACCCCTGATCACTCACCTACAAAGAGAGAAATTGTGGGCAGCAACAACGAAGACCTAGGACAACCAAAAACAAAAAAATCAAAATATGTCCTTATCAAGGCTTCCAGTGCTGCTTCTCCTGTCAGCATTATTTCTCAAAAGACTGCCGACGGTATTTTTTCACACCCATCAAGTTTTCCTATTACCCTGGGGAAAATATTGCTATTGTTTATTTGCTCCAGTCATGTCCAACTTTTTGTGACCCAATGGACTGAAGCCCACTAGGCTCCTCTGTCCGTGGAATTTTCCAGGCAAGAATAATGGAGTGGGTTGACATTTCCTTCTCCAGGGGATCTTCCTGACCCAGGGATAAAACCCACATCTCCTGCATTGGCAGGCAGATTCTTTACCACTGAGCTACCAGGGAAGCCTGGGAAAGAATCAATTCAATTCAATTCAGTCACTCAGTCACTCAGTACTGTTCAACTCCGCGACCCCATGAATCGCAGCATGCCAGGCCTCCATATCCATCACCAACTCCCAGAGTTCACCCAAACTCATGTTCGTCAATTCGGTGATGCCATCCAGCCATCTCATCCTCTGTCGTCCCCTTCTCCTCCTGCCCCCAACCCCCTCAGCATCAGGGTCTTTTCCAATGAGTCAACTCTTCGCATGAGGTGGCCAAAGTATTAGAGTTTCAGCTTCAACATCAGTTCTTCCAGTGAACACTCAGGACTGATCTCCTTTAGGATGGACTGGTTGGATCTCCTTGCAGTCCAAGGGACTCTCAAGAGTCTTCTCCAACACCACAGTTCAAAAGCATCAATTCTTTGGTGCTCAGCTTTCTTCACAATCCAACTCTCACATCCATACATGACCACAGGAAAAACCATAGCCTTGACTAGACGGACCTTTGTTGGCAAAGTAATGTCTCTACTTTTCAATATGCTGTCTAGGTTGGTCATAACTTTCCTTCCAAGAAGTAAGCGTCTTTTAATTTCATGGCTGCAATCACCATCTGCAGTGATTTTGGAGCCCCTCAAAATAAAGTCTGACGCTGTTGCCACTGTTTCCCCTTCTATTCCCCATGAAGTGATGGGACCAGATGCCATGTTCTTCGTTTTCTGAATGTTGAGCTTTAAGCCAACTTTTCACTCTCCTCTTTCACTTTCATCAAGAGGCTTTTTAGTTCCTCACTTTCTGCCGTAAGGGTGGTGTCATCTGCATATCTGAGGTGATTGATATCTTTCCCAGCAATCTTGATTCCAGCTTGTGCTTCTTCCAGCCCAGCATCTCTCATGATGTACTCTGCATAAAAGTTAAATAAGCAGGGTGACAATATACAGCCTTGACATACTTCTTTTCCTATTTGGAACCAGTCTGTTGTTCCATGTCCAGTTCTAACTGTTGCTTCCTGATCTGCATACAGGTTTCTCAAGAGGCAGGTCAGGTGGTCTGGTATTCCCATCTCTTGAAGAATTTTCCACAGATTATTGTGATCCACACAGTCAAAGGTTTGGCATAGTCAAGAAAGCAGAAATAGATGTTTTTCTGGAACTCTCTTGCTTTTTTGATGATCCAGTGGATGTTGGCAATTTGATCTCTGGTTCCTCTGCCTTTCCTAAAACCAGCTTGAACATCTGGAAGTTCATGGTTCACATATTGCTGAAGCCTGGTTTGGAGAATTTTAAGCATTACTTTACTAGCTTGTGAGATGAGTGCAATTGTGTGGTAGTTTGAACATTCTTTGGCATTGCCTTTCTTTGGGATTGGAATGAAAACTGACCTTTTCCAATCCTGTGGCCACTGCTGAGTTTTCCAAACTTGCTGGCATATTGAGTGCAGCACTTTCACAGCATCATCTTTCAGGATTTGAAATAGCTCAACTGGAATTCCATCCCTGGAGAAGAATAGGGGAGCTTAAAAGGTAAAATGTATCTGACATAGCTAGATGTCCACTCGCAGGATCCCTACCATTTTACCACTTATAGACCAACTGTCATAACTGGAAAGAGAAAAGGGAATAAAAGATAACGAGAAAAAACACCATACTAACTTGTAAGAGGAGATCATTCCCTCACAATCTTACATTCTGTGAGGAAATTGTGTAGACTCTGATATAAAGGGCAGAACATAATATGAACAATGTCCTCAGCACAATTTTTCTAGAAAAAGAAACATACTTTGCAAATTATGTTTATTATCTTGTCATGCTGTTCTAAAAACAATCTCATGGAACAAAGAAAGAGTAGGAATAAACCACCCTGGCTGGGAAATGAAATGATCCAGGGTAGTTTTCTTTTTTCCCCTTTTCTGCAGCCTTCAAAAGGTCTACAATGAGTATGAATTACTTATATAAGGAAAAGATAAACTTTACAGAACTGTAGTAAATAAAAGAACTTTGTGAAAGTGTCTTTTAATACCAACTGTTGGTGCAAGTGGGAACATGGCATTTTTAAAGTGGCCAAGTTAATATAAACCAGGCAGCATCAGTTTTAATGTTCTGCTTGGCCCCTGTAACCAAGAAGAATGCTAAACTTGTTCTTCAAATTGTCTCTCAAATACTATTTATCTCAATTACACTTTTGACATGGGTTGAGTATCAGTCAATCTGAGCTTTAACTCTAGGGTTATCATTGAAAAGCAGAGGTTCTCTCTTAGTAGAAAAGGTGACCAGTGTAAAGTTAGACCTTAGAAGTCGTGTCCAGAAGATACCATGAAGTCTAAGCTGCTGATTAGTGTGATTTTTCAAACTGGGCTGCTTTGTCTTCATCAGGCAATGGGCTATGCGGAAGGAAGCTTGTTTCACAGCCTAATTCCTTTTGGGGGAGAGGGGGAGCTGTACCACATGGCATGTGGCATCTCAGTGCCCAACCAGGGACTGAGCCCTTGTCCCTTGCAGTGAAATCACAGTCTTAACTGTTGGACCACCAGGGAAGTTCCTGGTTCTTAGAACCTGATGGATGGCTGGGGTTGAACTGATGTGAATGAACTCAAGTCAAAGACTATTAATCTCATTTATTTCCCTACCATTGAATCTTCTGTAGAATTATACCAGTTATTTCCTAATTGAGCTGGACTTTGAGTACCAGGCAACTGAAATGCACCAAGTCAAGTGTGTTATCAGATATTGCAATCAGCACAGAGGAAGGGGTTTCCATTTAATCTCAACTTAACCTCACTCCCCACTCATGAACTTCAGAAGAGGATTCTAATAAGATGGTCAAATGTGTGATCTCATTCGTTGTAATAAGCACTGCCTTCCCAGATGTGGGGCCTGATTTCCAGCAGCGGAAGGCGAGTCTATTGGATTAACTCCAGCCTGGTGATGGATTTGCTCTGGGTTTTGTCAGCCTTCAAGGCAGATGTAATGGGAGGAAATATAGAGTGTGTGTCTTGGCAAGAGGACACAGTGGTGCTCTCCCGGAGACCAAGATACTGTCAAGACTCGGGGTAACAGCTCATCATTGCAGGAACTTTACGCTCCCTCCACAATGTGAAATATACTTTGCTCTCCTTTCAGTTTTGAAGGGATTTGTTATCATTCCATAATGCCAATAATCAATTATTCACCTGTGGACTTTTCTCATTGAAGGTTCAGTGTTTTCTGTGGCCAAGCGTAACTTCTGGCTTTACCACTATGTCATCAGTGAGTGTCTGTTAAAAACATATTAACTAATAGAGAGCAGAGTTATGGTTGCCAAGGTGTAGGAGCAGATGAGGCGGATGGATTGGGAGTTTGGGATTAGCAGATGCAAACAATTATCTATAGAGCGGATAAACAAGGCCCTACTTTATAGCACAGGAAATCATTAAATATCCTGTGATAAACCCTAATGGAAAAAAATATGAAAAAGAATATGTATATATGTATAACTGAATTACTCTGCTGTACAGTGGAAATTCACATAACGTTGTAAATCAACTATTACTTCCCCAAAATTGAAACATGTTAACTAATTTTACAATAACCCCAATAAATCATCATTAGGAAGGTAAATTTGATTTTGGGGGAAAATAATGTACTAATACATCTCCCAGTAAATCAGAATTGACTTTTTGATCCTTTATTTCCTAACATAATAAAGTTTTGGTGAAAGTTGATTGAAGCTCAGTCATGTCTGACTCTTTGCAATCTGTGGACTGAAGCCAGCCAAGCTCCTCTGCCCATGGAATTTTCAAGATAAGAATAGTGGAGCGGGTTGCTATTTCCTACTCCAGGAGATCTTCCTGATCCAGGGATCGAACCTGAGTCTCCTGTGTCTCCTCGATGGCAGGCAGATTCTTTACCACTGTGCCACCTGGGAAGCCTAAGTTCTAAAAAACTCCACAAATTTAGATTTCCTGAGCACGTGTTACAGATTATCATGTAGGTCCAGGTCATCAGTTGGGCTAAATGAGAGCCAAAGTGGATTGTATAACGACCTCCCAAGGGACAGAGAGGGATGATTTGAGACTCAAAATGAGCCCATCTAATTTCCATCATTTTCACGAAGCTGCCTTCCTCCATGTTACTTTTAATAGTCTCTTTAGTAAGCAACACAGATGAATAATTTGGGGGACTGACGTCTTCAGACTTAAACTCATTGGTTCAACGCTAATCTCATAAATTTAAGTCAGTGGTTAGTCCTTTATTAAACTCTTTAATTGGACTTGATCCAGCACTACCCATGAGGAAAATACTAATGAAGTGATTCACAAGTAGGCAGTTAGCCACATGTCCTGGGGGCATGCCAGGCAGTTCGTTGGAAAGTCTCGATTGTGCATCTCTAGGAAGTCTTCAAGTTCTGATGAAGGTGTTATCAGCAAAACACATCTGAGGTCAATGGAAGATGGACACTAACGTGGTAGGACCAGCCTGGAATATACATGAGAAATGTGCCCATAGGTCCCAGGCTGGCAGGATTTCAGAAAGAGAGACAGGGTAAGCTTTGAAAAGACTGGACAGGGTCGCTTAAGATGAAAAGGAAACAATTTAAAAGGTATTGAGAAAACCTGGGCAAGAAAACAGGGAACCGTGGGGCAGCAGTGTGGATGGGAAAGTGGTGTGTATTTGAGAAAAACCTGAGAAAGAGGCTGGCTAAAACAGACAGAGAATGACAGCAGCTTCTGGATGGCTTCGAGTTTTCTGGGCCTGAAGACAGGTAGAGGAGGAGACTTCCCATTAGGAGCGACACCAACGGGAAACGGGGAGGTGAGTGGAGGAGATCTGGGTCTTGGGCTCGGTGTCTAGACTGACTTGTATATACAGGTTATTAAGACTCCTTTCAGGGAACTTAAGTACTTAAGACTTCACAGGGGGCGTCAGTTTGATCCCTGGTTGGACAGCTAAGATCCCACATGCCTTGTGGCCTTAAAATCAAAACATAAAACAGAAGCAATATTGCAACAAATTCAAAAGGCTTTAAAAAATTAAAACCTTTCGGGTTTCTACATGCAAATATCCAATAAGCTGTCACAGACACATGTCTGGGAATCCGAAAAGAGATATACCCCGGGAAATATATTTGGGAGTCATCAGTATCTAGCTGCAAATCAAAGTGGTTAAGTCTCGGCAAAGTGCTTGGGGGAAGAAAACAAAGAGGAGAAGAGTAGAGAATGGATTTCTCCCTGGAAAGCAGCACTGCTGGCCTGAGTAGGAGGAGAATGGCCTTTCAAGGGCCTGGAAGGATGTGTAGGGAGGCAGGTGGTCACTCAGCAGGGGTGACCTTGGGGGGCAAACCCAGGGGAGGAATGTGAGGTGGGAGGGAAACCGAGCAGAAGGGAGACTGATGAGCATACTTGGTAACCTGGCGTTCTTAGCTTGCTGATGACAGGAGGGTAACAAGGTGGATATGAACCAAACAACAAGTAAAAAAATGAGTCTCTCAAACTGAGGTCTGTAGGCCTTCAGAAATCCAAGGTTATTTCATTCAATCAATTGAACTAAAATTGTAACTGAGCAGAACCCCATGGAGGGGACAGGCCTTTTCCCGCCTCCCCTGCTTTAGCACCCCCTCTGAGGCACCTAGATAATAGCCTTCGAGGCACTGTCCCTGAGTTGTTTTGCAGATGTACAAACCCTCCCCCTCTCCAACAATGAAAGATGTTAACTACTTGCGGACCATGAACACATGGCCCCAGGCCTCCTGGAGCCTAAAGGCTAATGATGTTAACCCGTGTGACACCCCCCCTGCTGACTCGCCAATTAGCCCATCAGAGAATTGTGCACAAGCTGATCACAGACTGAGACCACCTCCCTCACCTTGCTTTTGAAAGGGTTTTGCTTTGCCAAAACCCTTTGGGGAGCTCAAGGCTTCTAGGGAGTGAGCTGGTGTCTCCTTGCGGGGCCCTGCAATGAACCTTCCTCTGCCAGTGCAGGGGACATGGGTTCAATCGCTGGTCCAGGAAGATCCCACACGGGGCAAGCCGGCCCATGGGCCACACTGACGGAGCCCATATGCTGTCACTACTGAAGCCTGCATGCCTAAAGCCTGGGCTCTGCAGCGAGAGAAGCCATGGTAATGAGCAGCCCTGTCTTGCTCAAGCTGGAGCAGCAGCAGCGAAGACCAAATATAAACAAACAAAATTATATATTAAAAAAAGTTTGGCTCGTGGAATACAATGCTTTGCATACATAATATTGCAATTTATTTGAATAAATATTTGTAAATGTTTTTGAATTAAATAACATGACTTTTTAATTAGTAAAAATACATTATTCTCATTAACAATTCATATTAACAATAGACTAATTATTTATAATTAATAGCATAATAGATATTAATAAATAATTAAGATCAATTACTACTGATGATTAATAACCTATTCTGCATATATAGAAAGTCATAGAAAAACTTAGTAACAAGAACCAATTTCCTGAAATTAACTCAAGTGTTTTTGTTAGGGGAAGCATGCTGATTGAAACTGTCCACCCTGGCCAGGCACCACAGTAACCATTTGCATGAGTTGTTTTATGACAAAAGGTCCTGGTAAGGAACAGGGAACTAATAAGCCTCCACCAACCAGAAGAGTTCGGGAAAGGTCAAAGGAGACACCACTTGTCCGACCACCTCCCAGAATCCTTCTCTCCGGCATCCATCTTGGCTGAACAAGGGGTGCACCACCAGGAAGGCCTCTGAGTCAAAATGATTGGCTAAGGACAACTTGGAAACTAGTCCCATCACCATAAAACCGGAGACTGCAAACCATGTGACAGAGAAATTCTCCTGGGTTCCCTTACCCTACTGCTCTCCCGCCCAGGCACCCTTTCCCAATAAAATCTCTTGCTTTGTCAGCACATGTGTCTCCTCAGACAATTCATTTCTGAGTGTTAGACAAGAGCCCAATTTTGGGCCCTGGAAGGGGTCCCCCCTTCCTGCAACATTTTTATCTATGCTAAACTGATCAAATAGAAAGTAAACTCTCCAAAATACCTTTGATTAGGGACTCTTTCTAGACCTGATTAAAAAGAACCTTCAAGGAAGAAACAATATTATTTTCATTAATGACATATTAAAAAAATTATGTCTATTTTCTCTCACATAGATACAGCTTTCACAAATTTAATTTTTATTTTACACTTAGGTTTGACAGCTTTTAACCACTTACAAATGAGAGACCCCAGTACAACGTGGCCTCCACTTCTTGTGAATATAATTTGATATCAAGATGGGGAATTAGAAAAGATCCTACCAATTCCTAAGGCTCCATGATTGAAATCAAGCACTTAAAATTATATCTAACTATTTTTTAACAATCACAATGGTAACTTTTTAAAAGACAGTTCTCATTTTTTTTCATTAATTCATTCAATTAATATTTGAGTGCCTGATGGGTGATTTCTTCGCAGGTTTCTGAGGACATGGAGATGAATAACACACCATCCTTGTTGCCAAAAAGGAGTTTATTGTCTGAGGTGTTATTTTTGTTTCGTTGCTAAGTTGTATCCAACTCTTTGTGGGTACACATATTATAGCCTCTGCCAGGCTCCTCTGTCCATGGGATTTCCCAGGTAAGATTACTGGAAAGGGTTGCCATTTCCTTCCCTAGGGGATCAAACTGACTGTGACTGAATCAGTCTCCTGCATTGGAAGATGGAGTCTTTACCACTGAGCCACCAGGGAAGCCTGTCGGGGGTGTCGAAGGACACATTTGAGCAGGGAATTTAGTGTATTGACAGCAGCCAGAGAAAACAGCTCGGAGGTCTTAGGGCTCTTACTCCCCCAGAGATATTTTTCCATTGGGGAGGTGGGGGTGGTGGAAATCTACACCTCTAACGACTGGGTAGAAAAAAATGCCAGAGCTGTATAAAAAGCACAGTAGTTTTACCCAGGGAAGTAATCTCTCCTGAAAAACGATGTAAATTTGACATATGCTAGTAAAATAAAGTACTTGTTGAGTCTTTGAGATTGACTTTCTGGTGAATCTTGAGTTTGACTTCCTAGTGAATCTTGAATCTTGCTTAGCTAAATTAATCATCACAGCTCAGCTTATTTGCAATCCAAGTCTGTTGTGTTGTCTTTCACTACTGAAGGAGCACTCACTGTCATTTTCCCTTCGTATTTAGTTTGTGTCTTTTGGTCGTTTGCTTTCCAGATGCGCAGGACAAACAGCCCCTGCTGCCTGGTTGCGTGGATGAATACACAGCTCAGTGATGTTGAATGCATTTCACCATCTCTTGAGTAATTTAAAATTGAACTAGGTATAAAGCCGGGAAAAACCATGGTAGCAAATAATGCTGCATGATCCACAAAGAGCTGACCTAGTTACCCTGGAATTTCTATGCTTCATAAATCTTGTTTCAAATAATCATAGCTTTCTGGGAAGAGAGTTGACTCAGAAATGAACATCCATGATCTCTGAAAACAGTCCTGTGGAGGTCCAGCAGGCAGGCCATGGCTTTGATTGGATTATCTCTCAGCCTTCCAACTAACTCCATATTTAGTTCCAGATAAGCAGCAGAGGATTGCATGCCTCCAGGAATTAAGGCCACCTAATCTATCACAGTGGGCTAAGCAAAGATGGTCTGCCTGAGCAGGGAAAGTAGTGGTGGTCTACCAGGGCACATACTTCCAGGCTGGTGTGCCGTGGGTAGGAGGGTTGTGTCTGCTTAGAGCAGTGGGAGTGGGGGTAGGGGGGTGGGGTGGATGCTGGGACAGTCCAAGTCCCTAGACAGTTGTGTCCAGAGTGAGAAGTCTCTTACTTATGCCACCTGCTTGACAAATAGTCCCATTTTCAATGGGTACCATAATGAGAAAAAGGGTGGGAAGCATAGACTATGAGATATGATTTTGAGGAACTGGCAAGGTCCCCCAGTATACCCCTCCGCTGTGTGTGCCTGCTAAGTTGCTCACTCATGTCTCACTCTGTGAGACCCTATGGACTCTAGCCAACCAGGCTCCTGTGTCCCAGGGATTCTCCAGGCAAGATTACTGGAATGGGTTGCCATGCTTTCCTCCAGGGGATCTTCCCAGCCCAGAGATCGAACCCGTGTCTCTTATGTCTCCTGCACTGGCAGGAGGGTTCTTTACCACTAGGCCACCTGGGAAGCCCATACCCTACCCTCCACCAAGTACCATCCAATATTGTCTCTTTTGGCCTGTCACTGCCTGCAAAAGTGCATGATAGCTTTTTTTTTTTTTTTTTTAATGCATATATCTGGGGTCTTAGTTCCTAGACCAGGGATTGAAACTGTACCACCTGCATTGGCAGTGAGGAGACTTAACCACTAGGCTGCCAGGGAAGTCCCAAGAGCTTCATTTGTTTCAAATGAAAAATAGCCTGTTTTAAATTATCACTATGAGATTATGATTTAGTGGCTCAGAATACTTTGAATGTGACAAGTTATGGACTGCAGATCTTAATAAGCAGGAGGATGAAGACACTGGAAGGGTGCTGGGCCCCTGGAGAAATGAGGACAAGGTGTTAATGTTATTAGGCCTTGGTTTTCCCAGTCATTAAATGAGGGTGTCAACTAGATAGTGTAAATGGCCCTTTTCAGGTTTTTTTCAAGCCTATAGTAGCAAAAATGAATTGTATCTATATTCAAGTTTACCAGTTTTCCCTTGACCTTGCCCTTAAAAGATAATGAGTCACCAAAAGCCATAGGCTGCTTGGAAAGGGTTCTAGTCCTACACCAAAGCCCCAAGTGTGTATGTGCGTGCTCAATCGTGTCCCCTCATTGAGATCCGATGGACTGTAGCCCTCCAGGCTCCTCTGTCCATGGGATTTCCCAGGCAAGAACACTGGAGTTGCCATTTCCTTCTCCAGAGGATCTTCCAGACCCAGGGACTGAACCAGCATCTCCTGTGTCTCCTGCACTGCAGGCAGATTCTTTACCACTGAGCCCCTGGGAAGCCCACAAAGCCCCAGACTGAGCCTGATTTGAAGAACTTAAGGATTATCTCTCAGAAATATCACTTCCACTGCTTTAATGCCTAAAATTGCAAAATAACATTCAGCATCCATTAGCCTGAGTCCCTGCATATATGACAGAGCCCAGGCCCACCCTCCCGTCCTGAGTGACCTAGAACCGCCGTAGACAAAGGAAGAGAGAAACTCTGCTTGCCGAGCTATCTTGTGCTGGGATCTCTTTTTGGCTCAGTGTAACCCACTCTAATGATAGCCTCCTGGGCAGCCTGCTATAGCATTATACTGACTGATCTAGAGTGGCTGCCACAGGCTTAACTGTCAGCTGAAGGGCAGCATCCCAGAGTGGGTTATCTATGTCGTTACTGCTGGAACGGGCTTCTCTGATATCTCAGTTGGTAAAGAATCTGCCTGCAATGCAGGAGACCCCACTTTGATTCCTGGATTGGGAAGATCTGCTGGAGAAGGGACAGGCTGCCCACTCCAGGATCCTTGGGCTCCCCCTTGTGGCTCAGCTGGTAATGAATTCACCTGCAAATATTTTCTGTTAACTGAAGAAAGTGAAACCAAGCTGAACTTCTCTAAGTGAAGTTCAACACGTTTTTAAAGACGTAGTTTTCAGGGATGATTCTGTTTCCTGTAGAAATCAATCTGCCATTTCTCTGGGCATATGAACATTGGGAATGGGGTTAACTCGCTGATAAAAAGAGGGAAAAAAGTACTATTTACATCTGTGGAACACTGTCTATTTCCTGTGGCAGACCCGATGCTTTGTGCTAGGAGCTTTGATCTCTCTTAAGACGTGCTCATTAACTCAGTGAAGGTGGCATTATTAACACGATTTTATAAATACTCATGATTATTGCCCAAACAGGTCAAATAATAACTTATGTCAGACGATCCTGGGATCCAGGCAGAACTTAAAACCAGTGCAGTGTGGGTCCACGGATTAAAGTCAACATCACTCATTATCAGAGAAATGCAAATCAAAACCACAATAAGGTACTATTTCACGCCAGTCAGAATGGCTGCTATCCAAAAGTCTACAAGCAATAAATGCTGGAGAGGGTGTGGAGAAAAGGGAACCCTCTTACACTGTTGGTAGGAATACAAACTAGTACAGCCACTATAGAGAACAGTGTGGAGATTCCTTAAAAACTAGAAATAGAACAGCCATATGACCCAGCAATCCCACTGCTGGGCATACACACCAAGGAAACCAGAATTGAAAGAGACACGTGTACCCCAATGTTCATCACAGTACTGTTTATAATAGCCAGGACATGGAAGCAACCTAGATGTCCATCAGCAGATGAATGGATAAGAAAGCTGTGGTACATATACACAATGGAGTATTACTCAGCCATTAAAAAGAATACATTTGAATCAGTTCTAATGATGTGGGTGAAACTGGAGCCGATTACACAGAGTGAAGTAAGCCAGAAAGAAAAACACCAATACAGTATACTAACATATATATATGGAATTTAGAAAGATGGTAACGATAACCCTGTATGTGAGACAGCAAAAGAGACACAGATGTATAGAACAGTCTTTTGGACTCTGTGGGAGAGGGCGAGGGTGGGATGATTTAGGAGAATGGCATTGAAACATGTATAATGTCATATGTGAAATGAATCGCCAGTCCAGGTTCAGTGCAGGATACAGGATGCTTGGGGCTGGGATGATCCAGAGGTATGGGATGGGGAGGGAGGTGGCAGGGGGGGTTCAAGATGGGGAACACATGTACAACTGTGGCAGATTCATGTCAGTGTATGGCAAAACCACTAAAATATTGTAAAGTAATTAGCCTCCAATTAAAATAAATAAATTTATTTTTAAAAAATAAAGTCATTTTGTACTTCTAACCTGATCATCCTGTCAGTGTAACAGACTCACCCTTAAGGAGCTGAGTGAATATTCACAAGACATTACATTAGCAGGAATACCAATAATTTAACAAATTAGCACCCTATTCCTTCCCCCAAATTTCAGGAAATTGAGTTTAAAGGCTTCATTACAAATTGACCTTATTTCAAGAAAACTATGATTAGAAGAGATCATTCTGATCAAGAACTTTAAATATGTTTATATTGCAGGGATCTTCCCTGATGAAAGAATGTAAAAGTTTAAATATGAATTCTTTCACCAAAGGATTATTTCTAATTATGACAACAAAAAAGATTCAATTTTAAACGGGATTAGTATCTTCATAAGATAGGATGCAGACAAATGTCAACAAGACTTTGTTAGAAGTTAGAAAATATTTATAATATTAAATGAAAAAAGGTAAAAGTGTATTTATACACTGAGTTTAAAATGTAAAATATATATATATAATATATATATATTATATATATATATATATGCATAACAGCCTGGAAGAGAAATCACCACAATTTTAACAGGTGTTCTCGCCAAGTGATAAGATTACAGGTGGTTTTTTCCTGCATATATTATTGGGCACATGTTCTTTTTTCTTTACTGAGCATATGTTGCATTTAAAAACAGGAAAAAATTAAAATTTCAATTTGCAACCGCAAGCTGGTCATTTATGCCAGTCTTTCTCAAACTGATGTTTGACATAATACAACAAAATTCTGTAAGGCAATTATCCTTCAATTAAAAAAATAAATAAATTAAAAACAACAATAACAAACAAACAAAAATAAAATGTTTGCTTGGAAAACTCATTTAAAATGTGGGTTCGGATTCAGCCTGAGATGCTAAATTTCTAACAAGCTCCCAGGTTATGCTGATGCTGTTCTACAGGGACCACACTTGGAGTTGGATTTCATGTCGAATAAGCAAGAAAGAATCATTGTAGACCCACTTAAATCTGAGAGTTAGAGCTTAGGAAGCTTGCTTTGCAAAGTCTTTCCCTGAAAATCTGAGTCAGGAAGTTTTGCTTAATGGCTACCTAAATCTCTCCTGTTGCACTATAATCCCATTTCTTTTCCAACTTTACTTCTCACTGAACCAATTTTCAAATCCACAGTCCAGCGCATGAGGTTTTCTTCTCCAGGGTAACCTTCCTTTGCCCCTTGAAATTAAATTTCATTTGTTCTGCTCATGTTGGCACAAAAATTGTCTCCAGTTAGTTTAATAAAACCATCACTAAAACAATTTTCTTGAGTAGTGTAATTATAGAGCTAGTAATTAGACTCATCACTAAATGAATAGCCTAGTTAGATTACATTTAGACAAGCACCACACACCCCTTTCTGTTTTAATCACCCCTTAAATGCAATTCCATTTGTTTGCATGGAAGGACTTTTTAAATGATAATGGTGAGAACATCATAGACACTCTTAGAAGATAATGCTACCTCTAAAATTAGGGAAATTTGGCATTCACCACATTACCTCTGCCAGGGGAAGGGGAAAGGAGGTGCTTTCCTGGCATTTTGTCAATACAGTAGAGAATCCTATCTTTCAACAACTGAAAGTGGTGTGAATCGAACAGGAGGCAAGGGGGCAGGGCATAATCTTGGAAAGAATGACATAGACCTAGGACATGACAAAACTGAGTAGCGGCAACTAGGTCCAAGATGGCAGAAGATGCAACTTCCAGTGGACCCTGAACCTTATTATACATTCATTGTAATACATTAGCATAAATGAAGCAACACACCCACAGGTGTCCTGACATTTCTGAGGCTATAACCATAAAAGTTCAAAAGTGGGTGGTGGCCCAGTTCCTGGAAATCCCTGTCCTTCCCCCAGTAACTGGAATAATCCTCCCAGTCAGTAGCCTGTGAGATTACCCAGACCATGAACACTAACCACATCATATGTCAAAGCCTTCTTTCACCTTCTGAAATGCCCCCACAGTCTGTCTGTGGAGTGCTTTTCTCGAAATAAATCCACTTCTTACCAATCACTTTGTCTCTGTCTCTGAATTCTTTCTCAACCAAAGAAGCAAGAACCTCCAATTCACCAGGAACATGTGTATTTCCTGAAGTCCCAGTGGAGATTCTCCCATGATACCTGCCAGATGACATGGTCACACCCTGAAGATGCACTTTTGAAGCTCCTGTCAGCTCCTTTAGGGAGTCTTTTGATTCAGCACTTCCAGGTGGATCTTTGACTCTTTTGTCTGTTTCAGTGCTGGGTTTTCTATTTCATTCTGCAACCTATTTGCCCTCCTCCACACCTGCAGTTTTCTCAAAGCACAAACGATGCAAACTGCAGGCACCCAGCTGTCCTTGGAGCCTCTTGATCGTTTAACAGAGCTCTCGTAGGCATCTACACGTGCGGTCAGCCCACTGTGCTCAGAGGAGTCTACGTGAGTTGTCAGCCCATGGCGCTCTTCACGTCCGCCAATTCACATTGCATAAAGTTTCACTTTCTGGCTAAGAACCACCCAATTTGCCATCAGAGATAATATAACTTCGACCTGACTCATCATTTCTCAAAGATGGAGCATTCGCAATAGCTTATAGTCATTGAATACCATGCTGCGTGCTTTCAATGTGTCCTTCCATTGGATTGGTCCAGGATTCTGTTTCCCAGGGGGAATAACTGGGCAGCCCAGAGAGGTTATATAACTCACCCAAGTTCAACCAGGTTAGAAATGGCAGAAAAGAGAGTGAAAACTATGTTTTCCTATTGAGAAGAGTGTGGGGCTAAGAGCATCTCTGAGTTCTCCAGGAACTCTCACCTTTGTTTCTTTATCTTTTGTTGTTCTTTAGTTGTTAACTTGTGTCTGACTCTTTGCAACCCCATAGAAAGTAGACCGCCAGGCTCCTCTGTCCATGGGATTTTCCAAGCAAGAATACTGGAGTGGGTTGCCATTTCCTTCTCCAAGGCATCTTATTGACCCAGGGATCAAACCTGTGTCCCCTGCTTTGGCAGGTGGATTCTTTACAGCTGAGCCACCAGGGAAGTCCTTATCTGTGTAATGAGAATAACTGTATCTACAACACTTACATCTTAAGGGTGTGTGTGTGTCTGTGTGTGTGTATAACATGAGATAAGGTTTATAAAAGCAATATGTAAAATGGAAAATGTTATAACATGTAAATTATTATTGTTATGACTTAACAAGATCCAGGATATGCCTTGCTTAATAAACCGAGCTCATCTCTGAAGCAGTTGAAATGTCTTACGTCCTATCATAGAAATAGTCTTACATTACATATTAATATTATTCATGTGTTACAGTTAACTTGTTCGAATGTCACAGTCCTATCAGGAAGAGGCTTCCATAGATGTTGTAAGCCATCTTTTACATTTTACTTTTTATCCTGTTTTTAATTTGCATGCTTTCAATTCCCTTTTCAGTAATAGAATTACTCTGTTCTCAGCTGATTGATTCTAGGAATTTGCTGAATGCAGCCAAACTATGACATGTTTGCATTTTAAAGTCTTGAAATGTTCTTTCAGTTTTGAAAATGAGCTTATTTGGAGGAAATGTAGGACTTCTTGAACTAATGGCAAATTACGTTAATAAAATTCATACGTGCTGTGGGCAGTGATGATTCTCTATCAAACAGAAAGTAAATCAAAAGCTGAATTCCACACTTTCTAATTGGTCACATCTCCTGTTTACTGTAGGAGGAATATTTTCTGTTTGAGATTTTAATACTGAGTTGCAGAACCAATGATTCTCCCCGTTAAGCTGCTCTTCTCTCTCCAGCCTCGTCTTTTCCGGAAGCTCCTGCTGTTGACTTTGGCTCCCTCCTTCCACCATCCACACAGCCATTGGTTTTATCGCCACAGCTGTTCACCACGAAACACACACTCACACTATTGCAATTTTCATCTTTCTTAGAAATAGGTTTAATTTGTTTGAAACTGTGTTGGCTGGTGGCTTGTTCAACACCAATCTCAGTTTTTAAGAAGAATTTTTAAAAGGCTGGTGTGAAATGAGACATGAAGTTGAAATTCAGAGGTCTTTTTCACAAGAGCCCTTCTGTCTCCCGAGCCTGGTACCATCTGGCCAGCTGACCGTAGTGAACACACTCAAATCTTGTCTTGAAACTGCTGAACTTTGAGTCTGGTCTGAATTTTACAAGTCGCTGGTATGGAAGGGTGGTATAATCAAGTGTGACATGCACACTCTTTGAGGGAGAAAAAGAATAAAATAGAGTTTCTGCGGTTCGCAACGTTCAGAAGCAGGCAGTGGGCTGATAGGCTAACACCCCTGGGGGCCTCCTGTGTGCTGGCCAGACGCGTGCACCTGCCCGGCACTTGTGGCAACATCCGACTCAGCGCAAAGCAAACCAGTGCTGCAAATTCTCCTGTCTTTTTCCCTTGGATATAGTAATTTGTGGTAACTGTTGTTGATTCATTTCTATAATCATAGCTGCCTGTTAGCACTGGATGCATTGAAAGGTCAAAATCACTTTGGAAGTGATTAGCTTTGGAAGCACTGAAAGGTTAAAACCACTCAAACTTCCAATAAATTTTCTTCATTTAAAAATATGTTTTTAATCTGAAAAAGAACATCTATATTTGGTATTTTGCTGCAGCTTGTCCTAATGAATTAAAAGCACTCTTAAATACTATTAAAGATTACTTGAAAATGTAATTTTCATAGACCCACTTTTCTGATTATCATTATCATTTTTATGTTTTTAAAAGACATTTTATCTTATTTTTAAATTAATTTTTATTGAAGTATAGTTGATTTACAATGTTGTGTTAGTTTCTGGTTTACAGCAAAATGATGCAGTTATCTATATGAATACATGTATCTATATATATAAATTGCATCACTTTGCTTTTAAAATTATGTTTTCAAAGAATTTTAATAGCACTTAAGAGTGCTCTTAATACATTAGGACAAACCATAGCAAAATACAAAAACATGTAACAAAAGATGATGCTGAATGGTTTCTTTTATTATTGTTTGAAAACTAAATCCATATTCTCACCTTAGGGAAAAAAATTGTAAATATGTGCATTTACAGGTAGTATCCAGACTCACTGTGGTGATATTTTTCCAGTGGATAAAAATACAGAATCCTTATGTTGTACATTTGAAACTAATACGATGTTGTATGTCAATTACACTTCTATAAAAAAATAAAATAAAATAAAATATATAGAGAGATTGAAGTAAATACTTCAAAATACTAAAAACAGAAAATTTCCTTCTGAAGAAAAACATATTCATTTGGAAAATTCAAAAAGCATAAAGAAGGAAAAGCTTCATGTTTCTATCATTCAGAGAAAATCCCCGTGAACACTGGGTGCAACTTTCTTTAGCATTTTCTTATTTGTTCTCTGTCTCTTTCTTACTACATTTTTCATCGTATACTCTATTTTTCTCCATTTAACTTTATGTCATCATTATAAACAATTCATGGCATCACTTTACATAGCTTTAAAGAATAGTCTATTGTATGGTATACCCTAATTTTTTAAAAACAAATCCCTATTTTGTGGGGTTTTTTTCTAATTTCTTACTAACTTAAAATAATAATGCAATGAATTTTCTTGTACAGAAGTTTTCCTGTGCACTGTTACTTTCTTATAATATGAGGTAAAATATTAATAAAGGGCTTTCCAGGTGGCTCAGTAGTAAAGAATCTGCCTGCTAATGCAGGAGATGCAGGTTCTATCCTTGGGTTGGGAAGATCTCCTGGAGAAGGAAATGGCAAGCCACTCTAGTATTCTTGCCTGGGAAATCCCATGGATGGGGAGACTGGCAGGCTAAGTCCATGGGGGTGCAAAGACTTAGACACCACTTAGCGACTGAACAACAAAAATATTAAGGAGGTTTTTTTCCTTCAAGGTATCCAACGTTCTTTTTTTTTTTTAGCAACATCATGTGCTTCCATAGAGGGAAACCAAACCCATAAAGAGAAAAGATGGGTCAAAGTCTTACTCTTTAAGTTCTGAAGCTCACGGCACAGTCTCTAGTTCTGAACATCTGTATTTTAGTTTGCAGGAGCTCCTTTTTGTTGAGACTGTAGAATTTGGGGTTTTGTTTTGAATTCAGAGTCAAATCTCAAAGGAATCAAGGCATAGACTTCGTACTATAAATAAAATATTGGGATAAGGGCTCTCGGACTCATGTTTGTGAATAGGATAGAGTTTTAGTATAAATGATTTCCCACTTTAACCCTACCTATCTCATCTTGTACCTCTAAAACATTTTTCAGAGAAAGAAAAGACAGGCTTCATCGGACCACAGAAGGGGGGCCATGCACAAAAGAGGTCAATAGCTCCTGGTGTTGTGAAGCACGTTTTTCCCCTTGAAAACTGGGGGGACTGCTTGACCTGAGGGAGGCGTAGGACCCAGAAGCAACACAGGCAGGTCCGGTGATGAGACCGTGAACAAGAGGGCCATCCTCCACAGGCCATGTGTGCGTGTGTGTGCGTGTGTGTGTGTGTGTGTGTGTGTGTGTGTGTGTGTGTGTGAAGAAAATACTGTCTCCGCTACCTTACCCTATCCCTCCAGTTACATTCAAAGAATGCTAAAAATGGAGAAAACCTTTCCAGGGTTTTGCCCCAGATGGAGCGAGTCCTGAAGAAAAGCCACGTCCTGTTCTGTGCCTGAGCTGTAGACTAGCACAGCGGCCATGGATGGGTCCCTGGAGCCCCGGCATTCCAGAAGGATGGGAGTATAGGTGCACCCTGCACTCTGCCACCCCTGCCTCAAGGACACGCAGCAGAGGAGCAGACTTGAGCCGGCAGGCGCGGAGCGGAGAATGTGGAAGGATGGAGACTGTTCTTCTAGGGACCAGGAGAGGGCGCTGTACTAGCTCAGCTGGTGACGCTGTGAAGGAGAGGGGGTTGCTGGAAGGTCCCACGGGTCAGAGCATTTCTGCCCAGTCAACAGGGGAGATGCTAACAGAGGCCAAGGCGGAGAAGGACAAGGCAGGAGGCTGGCTGGAGCGCCCCGTCCCCTCCCCCAAAGTCGCGCTGCTTCTCGCCTCCCCCCACGCCCGCTCCCCAGATCCGAAATGTGATGCCAGGGGTAATGGGGCTAGGGGAGACTTTAGGATTAATGAGTTTAAGATCGAACGCCTGAAAAAAAAAAGAAGTGACAGGGTTTCAGCAGAAACTGACTGGATCGTATTTTCTGATTTCAGGAGGTATATAGGAACTTGAGATAGATATTGAGTCATAGAAAAATAAAAGAGGTGTTGGGGTTTTGTGGTTATTGGGGTTTTGCACCCTTCAATTTTATGAGCTGTGAAAATATTATAGACTTAGTGAAGTTCTTTAAATGTCACATTTCTGAGTCAAGTGGTAAAAATGTTATGCAGGCTTTATATATATGCTTTTAATTTCTTTCCAGAAAAGCTCTGCTAATTTCTCTTCCAAGCCACAAGCTCAAAAGTACTGAGTATGGAGCTTTTAAACTATTTTTCAGTTCAACTTTTAAAAAGGCAAAATTAATTGGAATACTATATTATCATAATTTTTAGTCATTTGTATTTCTTTGGTGAACTGCATGTTCATGTACTTTGCTCATTTTAAATTAGGAGTATTAGTTATTTTCTTGTTGGTTTTAGTATACTAAGGAGACCAATTTTCCCTATCATATTTGTTCTGAGTATTTCTCCCAATTTGCTCTTGGCATATGAATTATTGTTACAAAGTCATTTCACGTTCCCAAGTTTAATCCTTTTTTCACTAGTCTTGCCCATGTTTTGTTATTTTCCATGGTTTCATGTAAAATATTTATTTTGTAATTTCTAGTGCATATTTAACACATCTAAAATTTATTTCGGTGTGTCTTGTGGGATGGAAGGTGAGAAATCTTTTCTCAAACACACAATTTCGCTATTAAGTACTTCACTAACTCAGTTATTTTACAAGAGTTTGTTAAGTACCTATTAGGTATGAAGTACTGTGCTACGCTCTAATCACATAGTAACCAAAACGTAAAATTTTTTTAATAAACCAGATAATCTTTCTTTTGAGAGCTCACAACATGACTGGGGAGACAGGTATTAAGTAATAAATGTATACTTATGAATTGTAACTGGGGCAGTGAAAACAGAATAAGGCAAGAGGAGGAGAATGTGAGAATCTTAATTTGACTGAGGGTAACAGGCAGCTTCCCAAAGAGACTGACACTTGATTTTCACTTTTTATGTGCTTATTTCCCTGCATACTCTAAATTCTGTTTTGTTGCTATCTTTTCTGGGCCATTGATCCATTTGTTTAAACCAGTCTTGCACTGCTCCAAGTAGTCAAGCTTTATGATGTGTTTAAATATTTCAGCAAATTCTTTCTCGATACAATTTTCAGTTTATTTTTTGTTGGTCAGCCTGGAAACCCATATGTTCACTGCAGAACCAAAATAAAGCCAGTTCTGTGAACACAGAAAGTTGTTTCCTGTTGGAGCAGAGCAAGGGTTTTCATCCTTTGGTTCAAATTTCACTTGTGGCTTCTTTGTTCTGAGTAGCTGTGAACAGACCACCTCTCCCTTCCCAGGGCCTCTTCCACATGGCTCCGTATCCACCAGGATGGCTGGGATCTCTCCTGACTTCCTCCCCAATCCCACTTGGATTTTTTCTCCTTATTCTTCTGCGGAATAATTATTTTGTTCTGCCCAGACTTATATGCTACCTTTTCAACCAGCTCAGGAAACAACAGTATTTCAGTTACCTGGACAACCCTTCTTAGGAGAGAAAGGGGATTACAAAGCCGCAGCAACACACACTGTCAGAAAAGAAACTCTGCAAGCCCCCACTTTTGGAAGATTGCTCTTTCTTAGAATGGAGGAATGGATCACGTAGCAATGATGCTGGTTGCCTATTCACCAACATTCTTCCTCATTCAAAAAGCCCTATTTTTATTGGGAGTGTCAACATACCTGGTTTCCCAGATTCCATTACAAATAGGCAGCCTTGTTCTGGCCATGAGATCTGAGTAGAACTTCTGGAAGGGCTGCTTAGCGGGAGACAGTAGCATGAAACTGCCATGACCAGCATGGGCCGCGTAACCTCAGACTTTTCTGATATGTGGGTAAACTTTTATGTATTTACACACTGTTACCCGAGTTTGTGTACAGACAGTTCAACCCCACCCTAACAGGTGTAGACCAGCAGAGTCCACTGACTTCTGTTCCTAACCAAGAAAAAAGTCACCAGGGTCAAATGTAAGGATCTTCAGAGAAGTCGTGCGTGTTATCATAATGGTTTTTGAAAAGATGAAGCTGAATCGAAATCCTGTTACATTCTGGATAGCACGGTGCTTTGCTTTTGGTGTACTCAAGGCTCTGATGGAAGGTACTTAGATTTTTTAGTTGAGTATCAATTTAAGCATTTGGGAATGTCCTACATTAAATATATGAATAATGACCTTAGCAGAGAATTTCAATTTTATTACCAGTGCTCGACGTTAAAGGCAAAGAGGACGTACTTCAGTGAAGTGACTGGGCAGGCTTCACGTGCTCCCTCCTCACTGGTCAAGTGTATCTTCCAAACTTTCAACCATTTTACATTCTTCTAAAATGTTTGCTGCCCAAAGAATAGAGTCCAGATCCAACAAGCGCAGCATCCAGACACAGTATGATTCTCTCTTACCTCTCAGCCTCCTCTCCAGATAGCCCACACACAAGATTAAGACATACTTGATGGCTCCTTGTAATGTAGCTTCGTGTTTCTTTACCTGTGCACTGTGGGCAAGCTGTTTGACTTGGAAATAAACACCCACAGCATGTTTATCCACAACGAATATAAGGGTCATTCATCACTACAGTATTGTGGGAGTAATTTTCTTGATCTGATAGGCAGGCAACAGTCCCCTCTAAGAATTCCATGTGTGTCTTTTCTGGTGTTAATACTCTTCCTAACTTGAGGGAGATGGTTTCTCGCTGAAGCAGATGCAAGTGACTGGAATGTATCTATTCGAAGCAGGCAGGTTATCTGGCTCCATCTGCCATAGCCTATTCGGACCGCCTCCCAGCAGCAGGGCATCACTCCTCGCAGCGTCATGATGAGCTGCTTTGATTTGTCAAGACTTTGAAATCCTACCCTGAGTCCCCACACAGGTAGTCAGGTTGTTCTTGGTAGGATGTGCTCATGTACTGTGAGCAAGGATCCACACTGCTTTCTAGACCATGCAAAGCAACCGCTCCTTCACTTACTAACCTCTTGGCGTCCCAGCTTCAGCAAACCTCTCTGCATCACTGCAACTACCGCTGTGGACCAGCTGGAGATTTGGGAGTGATCACTCATCTGGGACTTAATCTGCAGGGACTGACAAAGGAAGGATGTGGACTGGGCATTTTTGTTTTTAAAAAATATTTAATTAAATTCTTTAAAAGTTTTTAAAATTTATTATTATTGTCATTATTTTGGCCGTGCTGGGCATCATTGCAGCACGCAGGCTTTCTCTGATTGCGACGTGCGGGCCTCTGGGTGTGGTGGCTTCTCTTGCGGCAGCACACAGCATATTGCCCCATGGCATTGTGGCATTTTGGGCTTCCTACATGGAGCTAGTAGTAAAGAACCTGCCTGCCAACGCAGTAGGACGTGAGAGACGCGGGTTCAGCCCCTGGTTTGGGCAGGTCCCCTGGAGAAGGAAATGGCAAGCCACTCCAGTATTCTGTGGAGAACCCCACGGACAGAGGAGCCTGGCAGGTGACAGACCGTAGGGTCGCACAGAGTTGGACACAACTGAAACGACTTAGCACGCATGCGTGGTGGATCTTAGTTCCCAGACTTGGGGTTGGATCTGTGTCCCCTGCATTGGCCGATTCTTAAGCACTGGACCACCAGGGGAGTCCCTGGGCATTTTTCTAGTGAGCCTGGCGAGGAAGGGATAGAAAAGGGGGAGCGTTAATTGCCTGTTGATATTTTGGAGGGCAAAGTGGAGATACTGGTTCACCTTCATCCCTATGCCCTTTTACATTTCCCTAAATTCTTCTACTTGTTCCCATGTCAAATCTTGTATAAGATTTCCTTCTCAGTAAAAACAGGCCGACACGAAAAATAATTCATATTCATAAAGTCGGCTCTGATTAAAATAATCCCTGGGGCTTCAGCACACTGCATCCTGAATTAAAATGCTTTAGACGTTCAGGGTTTGGCTGGTCTGTCTCCTGGGATGCCATTAATGGCTTATGCACATCATGCTATTTTCCAAATTCTGCTCCTTTGCTCTGGTAAATAAATGAAGAAATCCAGTTGAGAAACATCTGGAAGGCTTTAAAAACTGGGAAAAATCCTCCCCTGGACGGGGGTTTTCCAAGTGTGATGCTGCTTAAATTTGGGGCCAACGGCCACAGGAGGAACTCTCCAGGCCATTTGCAATACTTGAATTTTATAATACTATGAATATCTAACCAACAGTCCCCTTGGGGATAGATTTCAAAATTGGACATGATGTGAAAAAAATTCAATTAATTTTTTTTTTTTTTTTTTTTGATAGAGTGGAAAAGCCCTGAGCTGGGATGTTTTAGAAATGTGGCTTCTTATCCCATCTCTGCCCCTAATTAGATGTGCAGCTTCAGGAAGTCACATGGCCTTTCTAGGCCTGTTTCATTACCCATAAAAGAGGGTTCACTTGATAATACCCAATTTCCCTTCAAATAACCTCCCCCGTCTTTAATCTCTTCCTTTTCCATCTGTCTGCTTCCCTCCAAACTCCCTTCTCATCGCCTGGTCCTCATTCCAATTAATCCTTGATCCGGCTTCTCCTCTGACTTAGCTGTGTGACCTTAGGCAAGTTGTTTAACCTTTCTGTGCTCTGGAAAAAAGAGGGAGCAGTGATAGTGCCTGTCTCATAGAGTTGTGGTAAAGGACTAAATGATTAATACACAGCAAGCCCTTGGCTCAGAGTATTAAGGAAATAAACTGTGAGCCAACAGTCATTACTTTCCAGATACTAATTTTACTAATAAAGTATAATCAATACATTTTATTCCTGGATCAAAAGGATAGTCAAAAAGTTGGAGCCATTTCTTATCAAGAGTGGCCACTACTTATTAAGAAAATAATAAGCCTATGGGATCATTGACTTCATTTCTCTAGCCTCATCTCACACTTTATTCAGAGGCTCTGTACAGTTGGGCAAACAGGAGCATTTCTCTCCATCAACAATTTTGCCACCATCCTTGTGTGAAAACACGGAGTGAATCATGAGAAGTTCGTCTCAATTCAGAGGCTGTGATAATGATATCCTATCTTTGGCTCTCTGAGGCCCACATCACAGTGGAACTAATACAATATTCAACTATAGTCATGAAATATATGCATGTATACTCCATGTGGAATGCTAGAAAGACTGGCAACACACTTTTTGGAAAGTGAATTTTAAGATTTTTTTTTTTTTTTTGCAGTATAGTTATATACGGTAAAAGCCCAGCTCCTAACTATATGAGTTTTGACCCTGATAGCTTAGTTGGTAAAGACTCCTCCTGCAATGCAGGAGACCTCAGTTCGATTCCTGGGCTGGGAAGATCGGCTGGAGAAGGATAGGCTACCCACTCCAGTATTCTTGGGCTTCCCTTGTGGTTCAGTTGGTAAAGAATCCACCTGCAATGCAGGAGCCCTGGGATCAATCCCTGGGTTGGGAAGATCCCCTAGAGAAGGGAAAGGCTACTTACTCCAGGATTCTGGCCTGGAGAACTCCATGGACTATATAATCCATGAGGTTCCAAAGAGTTGGACACGATTGAGTGACTTTTACTCTCACTGTACGGTTATGTACCCAGTGGCCAAGATATAGAATATCAACCTGAGAAAATTTCTCTGTACTCATTTCTAACTGTTGGCCTTCTTGGTCAGAAGCAACAGTTGTTTTGATTGCTCATTACTTAGTTTTGCCTGTTCTTTATCTTTTTTTTTTTTTTGGTCTGTGCCCTGAAGCTTGTGGGATCCTAGTTTCCTGACCAGATATGGAACCCAAGCCCTTTGCAGTGAGAGTTCTCAGTCCTAACCACTGGATCGCCAGGGAATTCTCAGTTTTGCCTGGTCTTGAACTTCCCAGCTATTATATGTAAAATAGATAAACAGCAAGGTCCTACTGTATAGTACTATATTCAGTACCTTATAATAAATCATAATGAAAATGAATATGAAAAATAACATATATGTGTAATTGAATCACTTTGCTGTACACTTGAAATTAAACAACATTAACTATACTTCAATTAAAAGATGCATTAAAAACCCCAGCACAAAACTAGGTATTTGCTCTACGTATCTGCTTTGTCTCTCTGTCTTTACCCAGCATGCACCTTTCCGTGCAGCCTGCTGTCTACCCCCACCTGGCTCTCTTTCTTTCTGCCTCCCCTTCTATCTACCAGCTTGCGTCTCTGCCTGTCACAGAGTTTCTGAGCAATGAGGAAGAGTGTCACGTCTGTAAAGGATATACTTCCTCTGTCAAGGTCTGAGATGGAAAACCTACTTCTCCATCATTGTCTACAACACTTCAGATTATCCATTCAGTAGCTTAGTTGGGGGGGCAATGGTGCAGAAATGAGTGTGAAAATCCTCACGTGCTCTTCACTTTTAGAGCTCCATAGCTGGAAAGGTCTCCTCCACTTCCTTTCTGTTATACAGCACTGGAGTTGAAGATCATCTTGCCACATGGAGCTGGGGGGCGTCCCAGCCCTCACACTTTTGTGGGAATTACTTAATCAGATAATTCTTAGGCTTCCTCCCAGTTTCTTTGAAGGGAGTGAACTTCTGTGTGGCCACGTGACCCTAGTAGGACTTTGGGGGACCAGAGGTTATCTTCGGGAAAGGGTTACAAAAATGTGGGGAGTAACCTACAATGACCCTGTGTCTCGAAGTCTTCCCAGGGCCCTGGTGATGGCCTTTAGCTCCATGTCCTCTTTAGTGAGGACCTGACCATGGGCATTGGGTCCTCCAGAGCTGCAAGCTTCCCGGCTTTTGTGATCTCTGTAGGGACGATGTGTGATTGATGGAGAAGGAAAACACGTGGCACCCCCTCAACACCCAAAGCCTGAAACGGCACAGAGGGCAGTGCAAGAACGTGGGGCCCTGATGAATGACGTGGACAAAGGGGCTAGAGTCAGTGCAGGCTGTCCCGGTGAGGGATCATGGTCATCAGGGTTCCCATCAGCACCAGGAGGATCCAAAAGTTATCCTGGACTTTCGAAAATGTTCAGTAGAGGCTTAAGTTCACATGCATAGAAATTGAGGCAAGGGAACTATCTGAATGACTATAGAGTTTGTCCAGACAGATCATGAATCCACTGCCATTATCTATACTCCTGTAAAGTAACAAGTAAAATATATATATATATGTATGTATGTATATACATATAAAATGTGTATATATATATATACATATATACATATAAAATATGTATGTATATATATAAATGGCATTAAAAACTGTCATGTTAAATCAAAATTCAGCTAATATGGGTGTATTCATTTCTTAGGGCTGTCATAAGCAAACACACACGTGAGTGGCTTAAACAACAGACACTGTCGTGTCATAGTTCTGGATGCCAGAAGTACAAAAGGGGTCAGAGTGATGGGTTCTTGAGGGCTGCCATGCCTTTTCTCCTTGTAGTGGTTTGTTGGAAATCTTTGCCATCCCTTGGCTTGCAGTGGCGTCACTCTGCCACCTTCATCCTCAACGGTGTTCTTGTATTTACATCTGTATCCAAATTCTCCATTTTTTAAAGGAGACCTCATATTGGATTAGGGACCAACTCTGCTCCAGTACAACCTCATTTTAACCAATTACATTTGCCATCTCTCTATTTCTAAATAAGGTCTCATTCTTGGATAGTGGGAACAAGGTCCTCAATATATGAATTTTTAAGGAGACAATTCAATCCATAATGGTGGGAAAGTAAATGCTTTAGAAATCATGTTGTGTGATGAATGCTCACTCCCACTTTCCCAACTTGAGCTTTTTCTGCCAGAACTTCTATTCTGACTCCCAGACTCACAGTTTTCACGTTCGAAGGGTAGACCTGGCACTACAGTTTGCCTCTAACAGAGTCTCATGTGTGTATGTGAAATATTTCATCATTTATATTTGCCATCATAATCACCAGGTAATCACAGTGCAGGATGAATACACATTTTCTAAGGATTCTAAAAATTATAAAGGTTTTATCTCTGTAAAACTGATACATAATTGCTAGATACTGACGATTCAAAAAAACTTTCCCCAGAAGCAGATAGCTTGATGATTTGTGTTTTATATTTATAAAGATAAATAGAAATCTTTTTGAATTTTGAAATAGTAAAAGAATATGAGAGCCAAACAAGGGGGGCCTCGAGTGTCCTTATAAGCGTAGTGACATTTTCTTTCCAGAGATAATTGGGTGAAAAATAGATAGGTCATCTTATCAGTTGAACGCTTATGGCAGTAAGAGAGAATTACCAGGATTAAAACTACTTAAGCCTATTCCCCACCCCCCCAACCGGGCTCCCGCCCCCCCATCCCCAGGCACATTTGTTTCTATTTTGCAGATTTAAAAAATTACTTATTTGTATCAAAATTTGTAACAAAAGCATGTTATGAAACAGAACCCACAAGCACTGAATGGTGAGCCTGTCTGCAGCCCAGCAAGATCCTGGCAGAGCTGAACAGTCTTCCAGACTGCCCAGAGGATGCATCTGCTGGATGACATGAGCAGGACACGCGGCAGCACTGGGCCGGAGCGCACAGATGATCCTTACTGGTAAACTGACACCAGAAATGACCAAAACTGGGCTGGAGCCCAGCGGAAAACAGAATGTCATTTCCTTACAGGCATGTCTGTGGAAGCAATTATGTTGTCCAGTCTGAAGCCTTCCAAGTAAAAACTTGGAATAAATGGTACCCCACAATTTTGTTATACCGAAAGCTAAAGGCACTTCATACCTTTATGTTTTATCAAAACACCAAGTATATATAATCTAAGGGCTTCCATCTCAGAGATAAAATGGAGTTTCAGAGTTACATATCTACAACCTATCTTCTCAGATATTTTGATTATTTTTACATGGTTTTATGAACTGCTTTTCTTTCACTCTGCTATTCCCTCATTACATCAGAACCCTTCTTTAACATTACTTTTAGCAGCTGTGCCATTAGGTGGAAGTATCCTGATTTATTTTATTGATGCCCCATTGCCAGTCACTTAGGGTGGCTCTTAATTTTTGGCTGTGTCCTGCAAAGCCGCGGTTAACTTTACCTAGGGCTATATGCTGCATTACAACAATGATTTAATCACTAAGCTTCCTCAGTTACACTAAGTGTGAAGCGTCAGAAAAGACATTAAAGAATCGCTTTTGAGAAACTTTTTTTTTTTTATAACAGGGACCAGAGCCCCCAAAAGGATGGGAGGATTTTATCATTAGTCTTGGAGTAAGTCATTGGTTTGTCTGTTTTATTGGCTCTACAGATATGCAAGCATTGCGTCCTGAAACCAATCTGTTCTGGCTACTCATAAGGTCAGCCTTGGCAGGAAAAATACATCTTTGGAGGAAAGTGCATTTGAGAAATGCAATGATCAGGCAGAGGCAATGCAGAAGTTAAGCTTTCTTCCTTTCTTTGGCAATAAAGTTAAATTCTCGCTGCTCTGCCATCACTTGAATCACACCTGATATTTTTTCTATACTCAATCCATTCTGAATGTCTGTCAGGATGTTCCTTCTTACACACTTGAGGATGTTATGGCATACCTGAATATGATTCCCATATGTTTCAGATTTAAAATGAAAATTCCATAATTAGGTAAAAATTCTCAAATCCTTCTGAACCAACAAAACACATTTATCTGATTACCATAATGACAAAATGATGTTCAGTTTGCAGAAGTGTTCACGGATACAGTCGAATGAGTTTGGATTTTTGTTTCTGCTGATGACATCTTCCAATGAAGACTGTTCGTAGAGCAGAAGGCAGATTTGGCAAACATGCATTAATTCTTCCTTAAGAAACTGAATGTATTTTAGGGGTACTCCAAGATTTGTAGGTTTTCAGAAATTGGCACCCACAGTCCATCATTCTCTGGGGCACTGTCTGATCCCTGTTTCTGTTGATTCAATAGTGGTGCTGTCATCTTATGTTTGGTTGTATTTCACAATTGGCAAAACCCTACACTCTGCAGGATTCCCTGGTGGCTCAAAGAATCTGCCTGCAGTGTAGGGGACCTGGGTTTGATCCCTGGGTTGGGAAGGTCCCCTGGAGAAGGGAATGGCTATCCACTCCAGGATTCTGGTCTGGAGAATTCCATGAACTGTGTAGTCCATGGGGTCACAACTGAGTTAGACACAACTGAGCAACTGTCACATATCACACACATATCCTACACTCTGTAAGGGCCTCCAAAACGCCATTCACTGGAAAACTCACAAACCCAAACTTTACTAACATTGAATTCACCTAGGAATTTTACTGTCAGTAAAACAGCAGAGTCACTTGGACAATAGACTAGTTTTGCATTCAGATCTTTAAAAAGCAATGTTTCCTTGTTTCTGGCTTCTCTTTTTTTATGGTCCATAAAAAATACTGAACAGCATGATCATTTATAAAAATAGCTACATAAAATGTTTTTAGGGAAGTTTCCTGAAAATTCCCTTAAAATGCAAAGAAGGAGTTCTCACTAGTTTAAAGAACTTTTTTTTTTCTTTTGGCCACAGTGCAGGACTTACAGAATCTTATTTCCTCACTCAGGGATTTCAATCCAGGCCCCAACAGGGAAGGGCTCCCTTGGTAGCTCAGTGGTAAAGAATCCACTTGCCAATGTCTGAGACATAACAGACGTGGGTTTGATCCCTGGGCTGCGAAGATCCCCTGGAGGAGGGCATGGCAATCCATTCAAGTATTCTTGCCTGGAGAATCCCATGATCAGAGGAGCCTGGTGGGCTACAGTCCATAGGTCTCAAAGAGTCAGACACAACTGAAGTGACTTAGCATGCACACACCCAGCAGTGAAAGTGCCAAGTCCAAATTACTGGACCATCAGGGATTTCCCAGGAACTGTTCTTTACTGAAAAATAGGTACTGTGCATTGAGTGCTTTGAAAATGTATTATTGCATCTGCTGCTGCTGCTGCTAAGTTGTCTCAGTCGTGTCCAACTCTGTGCTACCCCATAGACAGCAGCCTACCAGGCTCCCCCATCCCTGGGATTCTCCAGGCAAGAACACCAGAGTAGGCTGCTATTTCCCTCTCCAATGCACGAAAGTGAAAAGTGAAAATGAGGTCGCTCAGTCGTGTCCTACTTAAAAGCAAATAATAGGGACTTCCCTGGTAGTCCAGTGGTTAAGACTTTGCCTTCCAATACAGGGGGCATGGGTTTGATCCTTAGTTGGGGAGCAGAGATCCCACAAGCCTCACAGCCAAAAAACAAAAACATAAAACAGAAACAATATTGTATCAAATTCAATAAAACTTTAAAAATGGTCCACATAAATTTTAAAGCAAAGAAAAATATATTTATAAATGAAGTAGTCACCTACATTTAAAATGTATCAGTACATGTACCTCTACCAATATCTATATCAAAATTAATAGTAATATAAATCAACTCAGGGTATTGAGAAGTAGTTTTTCAATTTGGAGATTTCTCGTTTCCTTCCAACCTACTGCAATCCACTGTCTTCTTTACCCCCCCACACACACACATGCGCGTGTGCGCGCACCTGCCGCATGCGCGCGCACACACACACACACACACACACACACACACACATCCGAGCCCTGTTCAAAAGAAAACATGAAAATTGCTGGATGTAAATTAAATTTTTAATTGCTAGCATTGAAGCACCAGAACTAGGGTATACTTCATTATTCCTTTCCCTAAATCAGACAAACTTTATTGAAAAAAGAATGTGTTGTCTAACATTCATCCCAAGGTAACACATTTTCTGGAATCAAATCACATTCCCCATCCTTGGGTTTTTGTGTGATTTCATATAAATTTTTAAGATGTAAATATTTCATTATACATTCATAGGATACAATTTTCAAACACTAAAATCTTAACTATGATTTCATTCAAAAAGCATTTTGGTCTTCATATCTGTTGGCTTTTGCTTGTAAAAACCAGTGCCTCAGTGACGTGTTTATTTCCTGCTCGTGTCATTCCGTCGACTGGAGCCGGATAACTTAGGACAGACTCAGCTGAGCTTGGATTTAGGCCATGAGCTGGGCCCAAGTGGGCCCCACATGCTTGTCAGTATCCCACTATCAGCAGCTCCCTGCGTTGCGGCAGGAAGGCAAGGATGGCTTGGAGGTTCCACCTGTTCATGTTCTCTAAAACTGCATCAGCCAAAGCAAGTATTTTGGTCAACACCCAACTCAAGGGGAAGGAAAAATATTTCTCATACACCATGAGGTCAAAACGAATGGCATAGTCAAGCCACCATCAGTCTGGCAGAGTCACTTTCTAAAGGCAGGGGAGGGAATGAACATTTGCTGAACCGTTAATGCTATGGTCTCTCTCAGCCGTGCCCATGCACTTGACTTTCAGCCGGCAATACAGTGGTGAGCAAAGCTAACTGTGCCGTCACGGGGCTTCCGTTTCAGAGGGCAGAAAAGACAGTCAATAAATACACACAGAATGACGCACTACTCACTCTCACAGAAACGGGGACTCCTCACTTCATAGGTGGTCAGGACGGTTTTCTTAGGATAAGACCAAAATGAGTTGAGGGGATTAACTATCTGTCAAGAGTTTCCAGCCTGAAGAAATAGCCATGAAGAAGGTCCTGGGGAGGTAACCTTTAAGGAACAGCAGGGCAGCCCAATATGTCCAGAGCAGACTGAGTTTGTGTAGAGTGCTATAGGACGCAAGAGAGAGCTTCCGTCTGATTCTAGGTGAGATGGGAAAACAATGGAGGGCTGAGAACAGGGGAATTACGAGTGGAAGAAGAGCGGGACTTTGGGATCTAGATGAGAATCTCTAGCTCCGTTTAGCTGGCTCTTTGGAGTGTTTAGAGACACTATGCTAACACAAGTTGTTTTTATAAATTCACTCAGTAATCTCTAGGACCCAAGCAAAACATTATTTTGCTGCAAAATAGTTCTCACTGACTGCTGGATTTCCATCTTCACAACACAGTCAGGCTCATTCTGTTTGTAGGTTTTCAACAACCTATAATCTGAGAAATGGATCCGAATGCTAAACCGGCTTCATTTTTAGGAATCTCAGGGAAACTTCAGCATCAACTGACCTTGCAGGCTGCTCATTTCTTGTTGTCTGATCTTTGCAGAAGTTATAAGATCAGCTAAATATCCCTCCTAGGGGAAAGGGCAGCATGGTAGAACAAACTTCAGGACAAAAATGAGCTTCCCAAGGCCCGACATTTTAAAAAATGTGGAGTGGGGACATTGCTTAACAGCTAAACCCATGATTCTGGTTCCAAGCCTGTTACACCACACCTTTGCTTTATGTCTTTATCATTTGAAAAGGAATTTTAATTATCTTTTACCAAATTTGTCTTCCATAGCCAGAGGATTTCATGGATAGGAAACAATAAGTTCCTAGAAACACAGAGACCTAACAGATGGTAGTAAATAGGCTGGAAATATTTCAAAACCTCCCTTGATTTCCATTCCCCAAACGCCTCTCGCTCTCAGTTTGTTTTTTAAATAATAGCAGTTTCCTTCATATTCTTCAGTGGTCCTACTTTGGTTACAGTTTGTGCTCCCTTATGCTCTAAGACTAACCAAATTATCCTCTAAACATGGACAGCTCCCCAAGAAAGAAAACTTTCAGCATTTCAAAACATTCCCATTCATCTAATTGGTAGAATATTCAATAAGAAGTAAGTTAGAAAGAGAAAGACAAATATTATATATTAATGTATCTATGTAGAATTGAGAAAAATAGTACAGATTAACCCATTTGCAGGGCAGGATTAGAGATACGGATGTAGAGAGTGGACATGTGGACACAGGGGCGGGGAGAAGGGGAGGGTGGGATGAATTGAGAGAGTAACATCGACATATATGTGAAATAAACAGCTAGAGGGAAGCTGCTGTGAGGCACAGGGAGCTCTGAGATGACCTAGATGGGCAGGATCGGGCAGAGGGAAGGGAGGCTCAAGAAGGAGGTGATATATAACTGGTTCACACTGCAGAGCAAAAAATAACACAACGTCGTAAAGCAATTATACACCAATAAAAAAGTCAGAATAAAAAGAATACTCCACTGAAGGCAAAGAAAATTGACATTCTTTTCTAATGCACATTTTTCATTAGAAGAGGAATTGCCTGCCTCAGTTTTGTGATTAAAAGAGAGAAAGCCCATCTCATTCAAAGAGAGGGGATTCTGTTTTTGTCTGGAAATATGAAACAAATTTATAGCTTATCACTGAGATAAGTGAAAAGAAAATATTAAAATATTCTGTACCATTACCAGGATTCTCACAGGATAATGCCATCATGTAGGAGAAATAGTTTTGGTTCATTAATCTTAATTGTACCATTGTGGCACTTCAGTGCTCTCTCATAATAAAGACACTATGCACATATACTACATATGTGCCTTGACTTTCCTCTTGAGCCTAACAACGATCCTATATTGCTGGATGGACCCATATTTTGTTCCCATTTTACAGATGAGGTAACTGAGGCAGGGCGGAGGTGGTTTGTCCATAGTCACACATCTGGAGTCGACAGAACAGAAGCCCAGGAGTCTAATAAACTTTCTCTTTATTTTCTTGACAACGACATTTGTTTCCTTTTGGATTGCTTGTTAATGCATATTTGTGGTAAAAATGTTTCAGTAATATAGAAAAGTACATGGAAGAAATTAAAAGCTTTACAGAGTTCCACCACCCAGGGGGAAGCATTAATATTTTGCCTGTTTAAGCATCTATCTATTTTATTACAAGCCTGGAAATCACTCTTTACTGGTTTGTAACTTGTCTTTTTATGTCAGGGCTACTTAGCAATCCATCAGTTGCACCACAATTGATCCAATCCCTTTTAGTGGGTTGTCTCTGATTTTTTTTCCCCACTGTGAGGAACATCCTTGCTGTAAATTAGGTCAAGGATGCCCAGGGAGTGTAGATCCCTGAATATTTTCTTAAGACACATTCTTAGAAGTGCCTTTCTTAGGTGGAAGGGTACCACCCATTTTAAGACTCTAAAAGTCCGTATTGGCCAAATGACACACTGCAAATTCTGTTTCTATGCCCATCATCACTGTCAGGGTAGGAGATCCATTTTCTGGAACCTGTGGCAACACAGAAGCTCTTTCTCTTGGGCTTGGCAATAACATTTTTCTCTTTTAAATGGAAGACGTAATGAGATGGTAGACTTGGGGCTCTGAGAATAACGCTGCTCACAACGGTGGCCAAGGCTAAAATAAATCAGTTGCTCTGGTGGCTGGAAGGGCTCAGGGGGAAGTGATGGATGAGGTGTTCTGAGAGTCACATGCACACCTGTTATCTGGCTGCACGCACCAAGGAGCCCAAGCTACTTATGAGCTACATTGCTCATCGTGAGCACTCACGTCTTTTAAAAAAATGCGTTCCAGGATTCCTGACTGGTTCATTGGTCTTAGAAGACTGAGGAAATGGTCACTTTGCTGGTTTTCACTGGAGGGAGAGAGAAGAGTTGCACGAAGGGAAAGGATGGTGGGCACTGTTCCTTCTCCCCTGAATGGAGGGTGACTGGGACATTTCACACCCGCTAGGAAGGGAGCCCCACAGAGAACGCCAACCAAACATGGAACCCTGTAGACTGTCAACCCAGCCAAGGCTGAGTTCCACCCCTGAGAGTGAGCTGACAAGCTATTGTCTGTTAGCAGTTCTCTCATATAACATTCAACATTGCTAGACCGGGATAATCAATATCATGATAATAACAAATGTCGTTTGACCCAGGATTGTTCTCCATAAGAACCCCACCTCACTTAATCCTTATGGTACTGTGACTTGAGGTTCACCATTCACAGTACTCGATACCTAGGTTAACCCTCCTTCTATACCCCAGACACCACTGTGTCCGTTCAATGATGAAGGAGACATACCTTCATACATGCATACATTCAGTATGTAACACCGAATGACGGTTGAGATCATGAGCCTTAGAGTTGAAAAGATCAGAATATAGGTTCTAGCTCTGTTCCTCTCACGCTGCCTGACTTTGGGTAAGTTCTGGCCAATGTGCTGTGCCCTCATTTCCTGTCTAGCCAATGGAGATCATAATGTCTGTTTAGAGGTTTGTTATGAGAATTGAACTTTGTAAAGTAAACATAAAATAATGTAAAGCACTCCATCAGTGGGAACTTTCATTATAATTTAATGAGGCAATTGGGTCGAGAACTCTTTTGTGACATTTTCAAAGTCACATAATCAGAGAATGGCAAGAACTTGACTTAAAACCACTCCTTCAATCCTGGAACAATACATGATTCCCCACCCCCGCCCCCAGTACAGCCTCTAGCCAAGTTTAGATATCCTTATTGAATAGAATGAATTATTCCTTAAGAAAGCTTGATAGTTCTTCCAAGCCTAGAGCAAATCACTGTCCTGAAGCCATATGCTCTGGGTGGTGCACAAACTCCATGTTTTCATTCTCCACTGAAGGCCTTGGGGATTCCTGCTTAGTCATATATTTTATCTCAGGAAGAAAGTTCATCATGGTCCAGCTGTTCAAAGCTGCACTTGTCTCTTTGGCAAGTCTCTAACACTTTTGACCCAGTAAATAAAAGACAGTGTGCCCTATTGAAAGAAGTGGCTTATTTTGGTCTTTGTCCCTTCTCAGCATCTGAAATGTGCATTGCTTTTCTTGCCTGGTTTCCAGGGCTGTGAGCAGAAGGCTGATGTTTCTCCATCATACTTTCCCAATCCTGTCACCATGGGTCTCTGTGAATGGCGCAGCTCTTGCCTGAGCATCTACACCCTCAGTTGTGGGTTTTCTTTGTCCCAGCTTCACAACAATGCATTCTGACTATACCAGACTTCCCCATCCGAGCAGTTCTGTTCAGTTCCGTTGCTCAGTCATGCCCGACTCTTTTTGACCCCATGGACTACAGCACGGCAGGCCTCCCTGTCCATCACCAACTCTTGGAACTTGCTCAAACTCATGTCCATTGAGTCAGTGATGCCATCCAACCATCTCATCCTCTGTCATCCCCTTCTCCTCCTGCCCTCAATCTTTCCCAGCATCAGGGTCTCTTCCAAGGAGTCAGTTCTTGGCATCAGGTGGCCAAAGTATTGGAGTTTCAGCTTCAGCATCATCCCTCCAATGAATATTCAGGACTGATTTCCTTTATCATGGACTAGTTGGATCTCCTGGCTGTCCAAGTGACTCTCAAGAGTTTTCTCCAACACCACAGTTCAAAAGCATCAATTATTTGGCACTCAGCTTTCTTTATAGTCCAGCTCTCACATCCATACATCCCATCTGATAATCCCAAGTTTTCTACAAAGGTTCCTGGTCTCCACTCCGTGTCATCGAGGGTCATGCAGCCAGGTGGCTTTGGGAGTCAAGTGTCAGTATCACCTGCGCACGGGTCAGTCGAGACTAAATCTTGGCTAATTTAGTGCCAGAGGAGACCAGAGACTCCACACTTTTCATTGTGGGAAGACAGGGAAGTAAATGAGGAGGCAGGGCAGCTTATCTGAGTTCACACATGTTCATGATGAAATGGGACAAGAATTTGTGTCTCCTCTCTGAATCAGATACTTATTAAATATTTTAAAAATCCATGTAGATCACAACAAACTATGGAAAATTCTTAGAGGTGGGAATACCAGACCACCTTACCTCCCTTCTGAAAAATGTGTATGTAGATCAAGAAGCAACAGTTAGAACTGGACATGGAAGATGGACTGGTTCAAAATTGGGAAAGGAATATGTCAAGGCTGTACATTGTCACCCTGCTGATTAACTTATATGCAGAGTGCTGTGCTGTGCTTAGTCACTCAGTCATGTCCGACATTTTTCAACCCTTTGGACTATAGCCTGCCAGGTTCCTCTGTCCATGGGGATTCTCCAGGTAAGAATACTAGAGTGGGTTGCCATGCTAGCCTCCAGAGGGTCTTCCCAACCCAGGGATCAAACCCAGATCTCCCACAATGCAGGCAGATTCTTTAGCATATGAGTCACCAGGGAAGCCCAAGATTATTGGAGTGGGTACACTATCTCTTCTCCAGGGGGATCTTCCCGACCCAGGAATCTAATTGGGGTCTCCTGAATTGCAGGCAGATTCTTCACCAGTTGAGCTACCCAGGAAGCCCTATATGCAGTGTACATGATGCAAAATGCCAGGCTGGATGAAGCTCAAGCTGGACTCAAGATTGCCCAAAAGCTGGCTTAAAATCCAACATTCAAAAAAGTAAGATCATGTCATCCAGTCCTATCACTTCGTGGCAAATAGATGGGGAAAAAATGCAAACAGTGACAGGCTTTATTTTCTTGAGCTCCAAAATCACTGTGGATGGAGATTGAAGCTATGAAATTAAAAGACGCTTGCTCCTTGGAAGAAAAGCTATGACAAACCTATACAGTGTATTAAAAATCAGAGACAACACTTGGCCAATAAAAGTCCATATAGGCAAAGCTATGGTTTTTCCAGTAGTCATGTATGGAAGTGAGAGGTGGACCATAAAGGAGGCTGAGAACCGAAGAATTGATGCTTTCTAACTTTGGAGCTGGAGAAGACTCTTGAGGGTCACTTGGACTGCAAGGAGATCCAACCAGTCAACCCTAAAGGAAATCAACCCTGAATATTCATTGGAAGAACTGATACTGAAGCTCAATTACTTTGGCCACCTGATGTGAAGAGCTGACTCACTGGAAAAGATTCTGATGCTGGGAAAGATTGAAGGCAGGAGAAGAAGGCAACAACAGAGGATGAGATGGTTGGACAGCATCACCGACTCGATGGACATGAGTTTGAGCAAGCTCCAAGAGTTGGTGATGGACAGGGAGGCCTGCCATGCTGCAGTCTATGGGGTCACAAAAAGTCAGAAATGACTGAGTCATCATGCTTGGAACAACTTCCCTCGTAGGTCCTTCTTCATCCATTTAAAATGAGAGGCTGTGATGGAAGTGCAGACATAGAGAAGAGACTTGTGAACACAGTGGGGGAAGGAGAGGATGAGAAGACTTGAGCGAGCAGCACTGAAACATATGCGTCACCATGTGCAAAATTAGATAGCTGATGGAAATTTGCTGTATGGTGCCGGGAGTTCAAATGTGATGCTCCGTGAAAACCTAGAGAGATGGGAAGGGGTGGGAGGTGGGAGGGAGATTTAAGAGGGAGGGGACATGCCCATACCTATAGCTGATTCCTGTTGATATATATCAGAAACCAACACAGTATTGTAAAGCAATTATCCTCCAATTAAAAGCAAATAGTTTAAAAACGTGAGAGGCTGTGAGGTTAGACCTGCTTGAAGGGACTTACTTCCAGCCCCACCTTCTTTGGGGGAAACGTTCAAAATTCTCGGAGCAAGTGTGTATCAGGCGTGTCCATGGCCGGGAGGCCACCTGTTGGCTCTGCCACCTGTGTCAGCTGCAGACTCTCCCAGGTGGCTTCCACGAGCCTCCCAGAATCTTCTCAACACTCTGCTGCTGCTGCGTTGCTTCAGTTGTGTCAGACTCTGTGTGACCTCATAGACAGCAGCCCACCAAGCTCCTCTGTCCCTGGGATTCTCCAGGCAAGAACACTGGAGTGGGTTGCCATTCCCTTCTCCAATGCATGAAAGTGAAAAGTGAAAGTGAAGCTGCTTAGTCGTGTCTGACTCTTGGCGACCCCATGGACTGCAGCCTACCAGGCTCCTCCGTCCATGAGATTTTCCAGGCAAGAACACTGGAGTGGGTTGCCTTCTCCAACACTCACTCTACTTGCAGGTAAAGGATTTTCATTTGACATCAGATTTCAGAGAGGATGGGAACCCTAGAGGCTTTGCCATGCATCCCATGTGCTTCTGTTTTTTTTTAACTTTTTATTTTACACTGGAGCATAGCCTATTAACAATGTGGTGACAGTTTCAGGTGAACAGCAGAAGGGACTCAATCATCCATACACATGTCTCTATTTTCCCCCAGACTCCCCTCCCATCCAGACTGCAACATAACGTTGAGCAGAGTCTCATGTGCTGTGCAAGTAAGTCCTTGTTGGTTATCCACTTCACATGGAGCAGTGTGTACATGTCCATCCCGAACTCCCTACCATCCCTTCCCCCATCTTCCTCCCCACCCCCACAGCCATACATTCGTTCTCTAAGTCTATGAGTCTGTTTTCCAAGTAAGTTCATTTGTAGTATTTATTGTTAGATTCCACATATAAGGGCATCCCACGCATCTCTGATAGGTGGATTTACACTTAACTACCCAGAAGAGGATTCAGAGAAGGCAGTGGCACCCCACTCCAGTACTCTTACCTGGAAAATCCCATGGATGGAGGAGCCTGGTAGGCTGCAGTTCACGGGGTCGCAAGAGGCCGACCCGACTGAGTGACTTCAATTTCACTTTTCACTTTCATGCATTGGAGAAGGAAATGGCAACCCACTCCAGTGTTCTTGCCTGGAGAATCCCAAGACGGAGGAGCCTGGTGGGCTGCCGTTTATGGGGTCACACAGAGTCTGACACTACTGAAGTGACTTAGCAGCAGCAGCAGCAGCCTAGAAGAGGATTATGTAAGTCCCAGGGAAGCCCATGCGGGCTTATGAGCCAGTCCCCAACTCCAGGCTTTCCAGCCTAACACAAAGGCGAAGCAAGGCCCTAGAGGATCATCTGGGCTGGTCAGCAGGCTTGCACTGTCTCCATCTCACAGGACTCTCCGCAGCCCCTCGGGGTGGAAATGCACGTGCCTACGGCAGCCTTGCATCTGCTTGTTCACGTGGCCCCATGGGGCTGCGATAATCAGGAGGGCCGGGTGGAGTCCGGGCTCCCCTGCCTGCTCTCTCCCTCACCCCGCCTCCGCCGGTGCTGTACAGCTGTGTTTCTGTGCAAACAAGGGTGCCAGAAAAGGAGAAAAACACTGTTTACAAGGCTGCCTAGATTGGTGAGTCACATCATTTCAATAGCCCTGAGATATACACAGCTGACTACTTATGCAAATTCCAGACTTCGAGTTTGAACAAAAGGTTACCGGGTAACATAACCTGGAGCTTTTATTACTAATGAGGCACTTATTTCCATTTGAATACAGAAGTGTGTATTCTTTTCCCCTCTTTATGGCTTCTCATAATGCTGTCTAATAATATAAAAATAACATTCAGGGTTGTTCACACCACGTGGCTCAGACATCAGAGGCAGACTCCTGTCCTCCCTACCCTAGGAAAGCTTCACGTTGGGCCCACCCCGTCCCCCCATCCCCGCTGAGCACAGTTTAAGATGCTCAGCCCAGGTGCCTCTTTGGAACCATGAAAATTCCATTACCTGTTCACTTCTGAGTGCTTGCCACGCTTTAGATGTGTTTTCAAAATTAATAGTAACAGTAATAGTAATAGTAATAATAGAATATGATTTAAAAATCACCATGCTTTGCTCTTTTTTTTTGATCATCAGTGAGGTAAAGCCAATTTGGCACAGGTTAATAATGACAGCTTTTCTACTTGCCAAGTGATTTGTATTTTGGTGTGATATACCAAGTTAAAACTGATGGAAGGGGGAGATTTTTAATCATGATATATAATCCCAAATGTGGGCCGTAGTGCCATAGTAAACTTAATTTTAATGAATAAAATAAATAAGGGAGACAACTGAATTTGTAAATAAAAGTGAGAAATGAAGAAACCATAAGAATCAATTAAAACTTCAGATATTTTACTAGTATATATTCAATTACATGCACCCCTGCACACGTGTGCACGTGGCGCGCACAAACACACACACACACACACACACACACACTTATTTTGTTTGAATTAGTCACTGCCAAAGGTTTTGGTGAGCACAGAATTAGAAAGAGAAAATTTAGCGCTACACTTGGCATCCAACCCTTGGATTAGAATTTAGTGGATGGTCTTTCCATCTTAGGTAGTCTCTCCTTTGAAATGCAAGTCTTTGGGCATTCAAGGGGCAATCCTTTAGGGTGGGATAAATGGGAAGGTTTTGATCAAAGAATACAATATTTCAATGTCACAGGATGAGTAGATTCTAGAGATCTAATATACAGCATGGTGTCTACTTGAACTCTGCAAAGAGGGTAGATCTTAACATTGGCCACTACACACACAGAGAACATTAACACTATGACATAATGGGCATAATGAGCTTGCTTGGAGGAGGCAATGGCACCCCACTCCAGTATCTTGCCTGGAAAATCCCAGGGACAGAGGAGCCTAGCTGCTGTCTATGGGGTCGCACAGAGTCGGACACGACTGAAGCGACTTAGCAGCAGCAGCAGCAGCAGCAGCAGCCCGAGCTTGCTTGTGATGCTCACTTCACAATGTACACCTATGTCAAATCATCACATTGTAGCCCTTAAACATACACAATTTTTATCTGTCTATTTTACGCCAATAAATCTGGAACAAAAATCTTTTAAAAAATGAAGGGCTTCCCTGGTGTCTCAGTGGTAAAGAATCAGCTGCCAGTGCAGGGGAAACAGGTTTGATCCCTGATTTGGGAATATCTCACATGCTGCAGAGCAACTAAGCCCATGTACCACAACTAGTGAGCCTGTGAACTGCAATGAGAGAAGCCACTGCAATCCAGAGCCTGTGCACCACAACTAGAGAGACTGTGAACTGCAAGAAGAGAAGCCACTGCAATCCAGAGCTCGTGCACCACAACTAGAGAATAGTCACCCTTTCAGCACAACTGGAGAAAGCCCACACAGCAACTAAGACCCAGCATAGCCAAAGATTAAAAAAAAAATTAGTGGATCAATCTTTGAGATACAATACTTCTGGGGCAGTCAGGTTTCTAAGGGTATTTACAGTCTAATGAATGAGTGGCTGGCTGACCCTCAGGGGCTGAGTGGACCCCAGTTAAGAGCAGGAAGAAGTCTGGAGGTGGGACTGAAGGAAACCACTGGTCAGTGGAGTAGAGGAGGGATGTGGGTTGGCCCAGGGCAGGTTTGGACACAGTGAAAAACAGCAGATGGACTGAAGAATCTTTAGAGGGCTTTGCCCAGGTCTCCTCCTGCATCTCCCACCCTAATGATCCCAGTAACCTGGACATCTTCTAGCCAACTCCCACAGTTCTGTGCAAGGCAGTGACTCAGAGTTTATGCACATTCAATACCCCTTATCCAAACCTCGGGCTTCCCAGATGGCTCAGCGTGTAAAGAATCTGCCTGCAATGCAGGAGATGAAGGAGATACGGGTTCAATCCCTGGGTTGGGAAGATTCCCTGGAGGAGGGCATGGCAACCCACTCCAGTATTCTTGCCTGAAGAATTCCATAGACAGAGGAGCCTGCTGGGCTACGGTCCATAGGGTCGCAAAGAGTCGGACACGACTGAGTGACTAATCACACATGCATGTGTCCAACCCTAGGCCCCAACGCATCCAAAATCATTCACTAAAATGATGAGAAAAAGAAGATATGTTCTCAGCCTCTGTTCATTGACTGATAGGTGGATGCTGTGATGATAAATTGCATGTGCAACTTGGCTGGCCAACAGGGGCCCAGATATCCAGTCAATCGTTATCCTGAGAGTGTCTGGGAAAAAGTTTCCAGACGATATGAACATCTGAGAAATGACATAAACACCAGTAGACAAAGTGAAGCAGATTGCTCTCCCCAGTGCGGGTGGGCCTCATCCAATCAGATGAAGACCTGACCTGGAGAAAGGGCTGGCAGGAAAGAATTCTCTCTCTGCCTGAGAGTCTTTTCACTGGAGCGTCAGCATTTACCCGGGTTCAGGCTCAAACTGAAACCCTGGCCCTTCTTGAGCCTCCTGCTTGTTAGTCTCTTGACTGGAGCTGTGCTGTTGGGTCTCAGTTTGCTGACTGCATGCTTGGGGCTTGTCACTGTCCACATTTGGGCTTCCCTGGTGGCTCAGATGGTAAAGACTCTGCCTGCAAAGCCAGAGACCTGGGTTGATCCCTGGGTGGGTAAGATTCCCTGGAGAGGAGAATGACTACCCACTCCAGTATTCTTGCCTGGAAAATTCCATGGACAGAGGAGCCTGGTGGGCTACAGTCTATGGGGTGGCGAAGAGTCAGACACGACTGAGCAACTAACACTACCACTACAATTCCTTATAATGAATCATACATGTGTGTATATATATGATTTATTATAAGGAATATACACCAGGATATCTCTCTCCTACTGCTTCTGGTTCTCTGGAGATCCCTGATGAACACAGCTGTTCAAAACACAGAAAGGAAGAGTGTGTGATCCTTTTCATTCAAAAATTAGAAAACTCTCCTTCTCCCCAGCCTTCAGGATTAGACAGTCAGCTCCATGAAAAGAAGGAAACAGAACTATAGAAACCCGACACATCGGGAAGAGATGCAGAGAATGACATTACACTTTCCCTCTTGGAAGACCCTCTGCAGAGAGGTCCTTTCTTCCTCACCTTCCTTATGATGACACTTTAGCGTCACTGAGTTTGCAGAGGGGTGAGGGTTGCAGCAGGTGCCCATAGCTGCTGAGTAGAGATGCCTTGTGAACAGCCCGGCAGGTGGTGGCTGAAAGCTGACCCTGGGATTGGCAGCAGCATCACGTCCACAGGGCAGCCTGGTGCTTGGTGCTGGGCCTCTTGGGGCTGGGACTCCCTCCTTCCATTGATTCCATACGCCTGGAGAGGCGATTTCCAAAAAGCTGCTGACAGAGACATCAATTAGTTTTTATGCAATGATTTGAGTTTCAGTAGAAAGAAGGAGAACAGAGGGAAGAAGGAAGAGAGGAAGGAAGTCGAGAGGGAGGGAGGGAGGGAAAGAAGACTGTGTTTATAAATACAAATGCACAAACACCTAACCATCTTTCACATACACATAAAGCGCACTTCTCAAAGCTTAATTAAAACAAGAAACCCTGACCTGTTATCTGCAGTCTCACATCACGTACATTTATTGACTCAAGTGCAGGAACACAAATTACTGAGGAAGCACTTGTTAACTCATTTCTTAATCACCCATTTACTCTGATTTTTAAAATCCAGCGGAGTAACACCTGTTTGGGAGACAGAGCCCACGGTGCTGCATTTGGGAAAGGTGAATGGACAAGGGTTCTTCATCCCTTCCCAGTCCATCGCCAGGTAGGATGAGGATTTCAGCGCTATTTTTCATTTGTTTTCATTCTTCAGCCACCCCAACCTGGACCTTCAGCCTAAGGGAGACACCACTGCTTTGGCAATATGAGCCTGTCCAGCGGCGGCTGTCTGCCGCTGTCACAGGGTGCTCCGTGGCCACCGGCCTTGAGGCCCCAGCTGTGTAGAAGTGCCCTGTCTCCAGGGATCTTAAGCCATCTGTGTTTCCCACGACTTTCCCAACACCTGGTTGGGCTCCAGAAAGAAAGGAAAATGGAGCGTTAGAGCTGAAAATGACCTTCTACTACATTCTCTCTAAATCCTTTGTTTTTGAGGTGGAAAGACTGAGTCTCATAGAGGCCATACGATTTTCTCAGACTGGCACAGCTGGCGGGTGGCACTGTCGGGCCCAGAAACCCAGGCTGCCGGCTCAGCCCTAGGCTTTCCGGACAACACCAGGTGTATGTGTGCCCGGGTTCACCCAGCGCGACGGACCAGGTCTGGGAGGGGGTGGCTAAATGCGCGAAGGGTTCGTGTGAGGTTGGGGGCTTTTAAAACTCTGGGTAAGAGATTTAAAAGGACTGTTAGAGGCCTCTTTACAAGCAATTGCAATGGGTCTCAGTTTTCAGAGTGAGAATGAAGTGCCGGGGATGGGGGACGCACTCGCCACAAGAATTCGGCTGCAGGGACCTGGGCCCCAGTGTCCCACGTGCAGAATCTAGAGTCCAAGGCAGGGGCCGGCCACTCCTGGACACCCTCCTGCCCCTGCCCCTGTGTTCAGCTCACTGCAACTTTTCCAAGAAGTGAAACAGGCTTAAAAGATATGAGTGTGTGAGTTGAAGGGAGATTTTATCACTGCCTCTCCATTCCTCTTTTACGGGGCTTGCACAGAGATTTGCGCTGGCGAGGAAACCAAGCTGGTCCCTCCCCCTGTTCCAAGAGTGGGCAGAGAAAGCAGCGCCAGTCGAGGCAGGGCAAACGAGGCCAGTTAGGGGGCTGCTGGGAGTTTGGAGACTGTCAGTAATCTGTTTGCCTTGCTCCTCTGAGCCCCAGGGATTTGGGTCAACACTTCTCTGTTAATATACCTTCAATTCATTGAGACAAGTCCACAAACTGAGCACTACACACATTTAACTAAGCCCCCTCTCCTGCCTGCACACCACAAACACTCATTTGCATGTGAGTGTGTGCACTGAGTGTGTGTCTGAAGTCATGGGAGAAGTGAGGGGCAAGCTGCTTCCTTCTGGACCAGTGAATCTGGGAGGCATGTTAGCAACTACCCAAAGCATCATTTTCCCCATCCTGCTTTCCCCCGGCAAATCTGCACTAATTTGAGGGTAACTCTGATCGTCAGTTTGGTGTCATGCGGCAACTCAAGCACTGAGTTTTTCTTTTGTGTTGTTCTGTTTGTTTGGCTATCTTTTTGTCCTGTTTTTAAATCAGAGAAGCTGCAAAATAATGTGGGGGCTTGGGATGAAGTCACCCACCATGGATGGTGTTTAGCCTGGGTCAAAAGCTAGCCCCACCGCTCAGATCCTCCACCTCTGAGATGTCTCTGAGCTCAGAAGCAGCCTCCAGCCTACACAGATGAGATAAAGAGCCAAAATTCAGTCTCTGTCTTCCTGTCTGTCTGCCTGTTTCCCTGTCTCTACCAGGCTCTTTCTGCTGCTCTCTTTTCCCCCTGTGAGAGCTGGAGATTGGAGTCCAGGACCCAGGGACCCTTGCTCTGGGTCAAACATCTCAAAAACAGCCAGCCAGACAGTGGACTAGTTAGCAGCTGTTGTCTGTCGTATACCTCAGCGATGTTGCTAACTCACCTGATTCTGCAGGATCCCTGCAGGAGGGTCGGTGATGAAAGCCAGAGAAGGACAAGAACAGCCTTTCCCATATTCAGGAAGAGAACACACAGACTTTCATGGACAAGCTGCACATAGCCATTATCAAGGAATTCCATTTCTGTACATTTTATAGCCATATTGACCATTGTAAATATACATCACCTGTCTATGACCTGCCCGGTTAACCCTGCCCAAACTTGAGAGAAATCTCCTGCAAGAAGAAAATTCTATCTTAAAATCATTTAGCTTCCCTGAAATTAAAATTATGTAACTAATATAATCTCTGAGAGCCAAAGAATTGATGCTTTTGAACTGTGGTGTTGGAGAAGACTCTTGAGAATCCCTTGGACTGCAAGGAGATCCAACCAGTCCATCCTAAAGTCCTGGGTGTTCATTGGAAGGTCTGATGCTGAGGCTGAAACTCCAGTACTTTGGCCACCTCATGCAAAAAGTTGACTCATTGGAAAAGGCCCTGGTGTTGGGAGGGATTGGGGGCAGGAGGAGAAGGGGATGACAGAGGATGAGATGGCTGGATGGCATCATCCACTTGATGGACATGAGTTTGGGTAAACTCCGAGAGTTGATGATGGACAGGGAGGCCTGGCGTGCTGGGATTCATGGGGTCGCAAGGAGTCGGACACGACTGAGCGACTGAGCTGAACTGAACTGAATGTAATCTCAGGATGTAAGCAGGTTAGACGAAGTGTATTTACAGCCAAATTGGTATAAGTGGCCAGGAATTGAAGAAAGCTGAAAGTGCATCAATAAGGGAGCTTCACTTTAGTCCAGAGCTCTTTTTATTCCTATCAGGACACAGAAGCAAATTTCTCATGACCTCATCTAACCCAGATTACCTCTCCAAACCCCATTGCATCGAGGTTTGGGCTTCAATATGAAGTCGGGTGGGATACAATTCCATCCAAAGCAGAAACCAAAGCAAGAGGTGAAAAGGAACTATGCTGCTAAGTCGCTTCAGTCGTGTCCGACTCTCTGTGACCCTATAGACAGCAGCCCACCAGGCTCCCCCATCCCGGGGATTCTCCAGGCAAGAACACTTGGAGTGGGTTTCCATTTCCTTCTCCAATGCGTGAAAGTGAAAAGTGAAAGTGAAGTCCCTCAGTCGTGTCCGACTCTTAGCGACCCCATGGACTGCAGCCTACCAGGCTCCTCCATCCATGGGATTTGCCAAGCAAGAGTATTGGAGTGGGGTGCCATTGCCTTCTCCAAAAGGACCTATGGCAAGACCCAATTCCAACAAATGGGTTGCAGAGCATTGGTTTGAATTAATTCTGGGGTCAAAATGTTGATGCTCCTGCAGAAGCTTCCTGTACACTCCTGTTGCATAGGCAAGGCTGTGCTGTTCAAGGGCACTGGGTTGGCTAGTGTGCAGATCTATATCTGATTTAGGATCCTCCACACAGACCTGTTCACATGTTCCCGTAGGAGCAGGAGCCTCGGAGCACTGACCAGCTCCTCCCTGAGTTCCCTCTGCGGTTTTCTTCCTGCACCTTGAAACAGCTGAACTTAGTGCCATCATGATGGAATGCGTACCGGCCACTCCTTCTTAGGACTGACCGAAAATAAAAAGAGATGATTCAGTTTCAAAGTTAAATGTCTGATCTGGTTAGAAGAATTGGGAAAAATTGAGAGAGAGAGAAGAAATTAAAATGAGAAATGGCAACTTTCAGAGGGAAGGAGGGAGAGAGAAAGGGGAATTGTGTCACAGTCAATCAGATTTCTGTTCGTAAATACCTTAGTCATTTGGCTAACAATTGCTAAGGATCAATTATATATATGATATAATCAGTGCCAGATTTAGAAATCGTGTAGAAAAATTAAAATAGAAACCCTCCCTGTGCAGATGTGGAAGCTTGGGCTGGCCTGTCCTTCCTCCCCTGGTCCTGACAGCGTTGCTGGGCCCCTACCTCGCTCCTCCTCAAGCCTCTGCAGGTCTGAGGAGTTATTTATGCAGCTGAATCAAGATCCTGACTTTAGCACTGTCAAACAGCGGCTGGGAGTTGGAGCACCCTGACTGGGTTTGCTGACAGTTTTATAAGCCTCAGTAAATGCCAGTGGCTCCTCCCTCTGCCTCAGTGGGGCTTGCAGGTTGGCATGCAGCGATGCGGCTCACTGAGGGAGGGGCCCACACAAATGAGGACATGGTTCAGCCCCGGAAACATTGCTGTCCCTTATTTGTTCACAGAGAGGCTGCCTGATACCTCACGGAGGGGACAGGGGTGACAAGGTCCCAGAGCCTCCACCAGCCTCCTTGGACTGGGAAGACTGCAACTATGATTCTCTAAGCAGAGGGACACAGAAAAGGTGTGTTGATCAACTGAATAAAGGCTGGAGGATGTGCCAGTGTCTTGCAATACCTTCTCCTCTTTTAAGCATCAGGAGCTCTAGGAAATGTGGTGCCGCCCGAATTCCTGCAAGAATGGGAACTTGATAAAGACATCATGCCGAATCTCGGAGAAACAGAACTATTCGAATCTCTGCTCACATTCTAGCCAAAATGAGCACACGCAGAGGTGTGCATATGTGTGTGCACACAGACACACACGCTCACACATGCACTCTCTGGCTAAGATGTTTTGCACGTGGAAGTCGATCCTCCTGAGCAAGTACATCCGTGTAGCTCTCCCCCGGGATAACTTGTAAGACTGGGCATTACAGAAGCAGTCATCAGACACACACCTGCCACACAGTGTGTCAGCATCCGACACAGAGGCCCTGCACTAGGTGTGCACTGCCGTGACAATAACTTCTTGAGTCAGGGGCTAGAGTGAGCATTTTACCATTATCTCCTTTATTCAGTTCACAGAAACACAACAACTTTTTATGGGTTTGAACCTCTATATTTTTTAATCTTTTGTGACAGACACTGTGGCTTAGAAAGCGTCAACAATGGCCAAAGCTAGCAAGTGGCAGGAGTTGTTTGGAGCCCATATCCTATAATTCAAACACGTTTGCATCAGCTAGTGATTGCCATGAAGATGCAGTATAACAAAGCATCCCAAAACTCAGTGGCTTCAAACACCAGTAATTTATTCTCAGGTGTGTGTGGGTGGGCAGGGGTCTTCTGACTTAGCATGAGTGCTGCTGGAGGTGACTCTGCCCCAGGTGACTCCCAGCCTTTTCCCAGGACCAGTGACCAAAGGACCAATCCATCCATCATTAAGGACTTTGAAATTGTTTCAGACTTTAAACTTTTACTTTATTTTAGGATATCAATTATCAATGTTGTGGTGGTTTCAGGTGAACAGAGAACTCAGGCATACATGTACAAGGGACTTTGCATTTTAATGAAGGATGCAAGAACAAACAGATGTCTATGTGGGATACATCCTAGTGGTAAAATTTCAGGTGCATGGGAAGAAAGGTTGGATGAGAAAGGGCTCCTTTTGAGCATCTTTCAAAGTCTTCCAAAGGTCTCTGCTGCTGGTTGCTTCAGTCGTGTCTGACTCCGTGTGACCCCATAGAAGGCAGCCCACCAGGCTCCCCGTCCCTGGGATTCTCCAAGCAAGAATACTGGAGTGGCTTGCCATTTCCTTCTCCAAACCAAAAAAACCATCAGAATCACCGAGGGAGCTTTTAGAACGCAGCTTCCCAGGGCCAGGGCCTTCCTCACTGACTCAGGATTTCTGGGGCTCAGGTGATGGCAGCTGTTATTTCAAGGACCACCGTTTGGGAACCACAGATGGACAGCCTCTGCCTCCTTTGACCAAGTATCTCAGGACAAGTTCCACTGCCTGGACCATTGCTCTCTCTCTTGACTACTTCCCTCTGTCTCAGGCACCCTAGACCTCTTTTTGTCCTGTCTTCAAATCATTAGCATTGATAGGAAATTGCAGAATGGAGATGGGAGTGTTTCTGAGTTGTCTCTGAGTATCTAGTCTACCTGTAATCAGTTCAGTTCCCAGAAACCTGACTCTAACATTGGCAGAGCTGAAGTTGCTGCAAGCAACCCACACCATCCTCACAGAGCTGAGTGGGAGAATTTCTGCCAGCTTCCTGTATTTGAATGAAATGAGAGACACATTCTTCTGGGTTGCCCCTGGTCGTCCATATGGGTGTTTTACTCAGTATTATTATTTTTTTCATTAGAAATCTCTCGGAAGTAAAACCACTCCCATGTAGTAGTTAGCTGGACTCAGAACAAGTGGCCTCCAGGGAGCTATGTTTGAATATTCTTTGAGATGGTTGGTTTTGCTGAAATGTCTTTCCCTTATCACACTTTCTGAACGACTGGACAGAAGCAGTCTTGTCTTTTTGCAGTTTTCTCTTGTAATCACTGCCTCCCTGGGGTTGCCTCCACCTTGACAAATGGAGCTCAATGAATATCTGCCTGCAAAGGGCATCTTCTGGGGACTGGCTCCTCGAAGGGACCCCAATGAACAGTGGCAATTATAAAGGCAAAATTAGGAAAAGGGCAAGAGGGTGGTGGACAGAAGGGACCTAAGACACGATAGGAGGGGATTCTTCTGAAGTCACCTGTGTGTCTAAGTGTGTATGTGAGCGTGTGCATGCTGTTTCTGTCTCCCCTTCCTCTCCCAGCCCAGCAACTCAACAAACTGCTCTATTAGAAAAAAATGTAATAAATTCAGAATCCTAAGGCCCTGGGTTATCATATCCAGATCCCTAATATTCTTCCTGAATAGCTCAGCGTGAACCATTACGGTTACATGTCTTCAACACACCGGCTTAGTATATAAGGAGAAGGGTCATAGAAACAGTGCTCCTGGGAAATCCGTAATTCTGATCAACAGAGAGACCTTGAAGACTTGTCAGAGCCAGTAACAGGACATCTGTGCAATGGAATCAGAGCCACCATGAAACGCCTGCACCTGGTTACTCTTGGAAAGAAAGATCGCGTACTCTCTCTTTCCTTCTTTCTGTCTTTATTTCCAGATTGTTCAAAAAGAACTTCCTCTTGAAGAGGGCTTCCTTTCTACCCCACCTTGTCACACACCAACATCTATGGTGGGGGGTGAGGTGGCAGGGGAGTTGTGTCCTCCTTGTTCCCATAATGCCATATAACAACATTTGCCATGGCACTCACCAAAGACATTGTAATTCCCTACTTATTCAACTTGTCTTGCCCATGGAGCTATGAGATTCTTGAGGCCAGAGATTGTTTTATTTGTCTGTTTCCAGCAAGCTGGAATCAAGATTGCCGAGAGAAATATCAATAACCTCAGATATGCAGATGACACCACCCTTATGGCAGAAAGTGAAGAGGAACTCAAAAGCCTCTTGATGAAAGTGAAAGAGGAGAGTGAAAAAGTTGGCTTAAAGCTCAACATTCAGAAAACGAAGATCATGGCATCTGGTCCCGTAACTTCATGGCAAATAGATGGGGAAACGGTGGAAATAGTGTCAGACTTTATTTTGTGGGCTCCAAAATCACTGCAGAGGGTGATTGCAGCCATGAAATTAAAGGACACACTCCTTAGAAGGAAAGTTACGACCAATAGCATATTCAAAAGCAGAGATATCACTTTGCTGAGATATCACAAAGGTCCATCTAGTCAAGGCTATGGTTTTTCCTGTGGTCATGTATGGATGTGAGAGTTGGACTGTGAAGAAAGCTGAGCGCCAAAGAATTGATGCTTTTGAACTGTGGTGCTGGAGAAGACTCTTGAGAGTCCCTTGGACTGCAAGGAGATCCAACCAGTCCATCCTAAAGGAGATCAGTTCTGGGAGATCAGTTCTTTGGAAGGACTGATGTTGAAGCTGAAACTCTAATACTTTGGCCACTTCATGCGAAGAGTTGATTCATTGGAAAAGACTCTGATGCTGGGAGGGATTGGGTGCAGGAGGAGAAGGGGATAACAGAGGGTGAGATAGGTGGATGGCATCACCAACTCGATGGACATGAGTTTGAGTGAACTCCGGGAGATGGTGATAGACAGGGAGGCCTGGTGTGCTGCAATTCATGGGATTGCAAAGAGTCAGACACGACTGAGCAACTGAACTGAACTGAACTTCCAGCCATTAGTCTTGTATCTACTATGGTATTGCTAAGTATTTGCTGAATTAATGAAAGACCCAGATCACGAACAGAGGTTGTCTCCAGGTGGTGATTTTTATTTATTTCTCTTTTCTTTTTCTTATTCCAAACATTTTTACAGTGGGAATGGCTTACTTCTACAATCAGATAAAAAGGGTTTCGAATAATTGAGTCTGTCCTTCCTCATAATTGATCTAAGAGGAGAAAGCATGTTGACTAACTGAAGCAATGAGCACATTTTTTTTGCTCTGTGCCTGTTACATGCTCTACACTTACAGATGTTTGCTGTATTTAAACAGTCTAATATTTTAAATATTTGAACCTTTTTCACCAAATATATTCCCATTCAGAATTTCTTTACATGTCATTTAGCATTAGAGTTGAAAAGTAGCTGTTGAGTGAAATGCTATATGACCCCGTTTGGCATCCAGTAATTTAAGATACATAGATGGGTGGCTGTAAGGAAAACAGATTTTTGTCTCCGTGAACTGCCATAAGTGTGATTCACTTTAAAAATACATACACCTACTTGCCTACATCTTAAAGTCCTCTTGTTTCCAGCTCATGTAAACCCATTTAGAGAAGTGACCTTTTTCTCTCCTAACAAAGGACCGTCCTAGGAGATGAGTGTTTCAGTGTGCAGAGGAACAGTCTTGACCTGAGGGTCCATCCATCTTTCAGATGGAAGGGAGGAGGGGACTCAGAGTTTGCGGCTGTCTGGTTTAAGTCACTTCCTCAGCCCAGGTAGGAAAATGGGGAGCCAGGGGTCTCCAGCTCCTTTCCTGACTTCTTCGATGACATCCGAGAAAGCAAGCAACCCCCACCCCCACTGCAACTGGGAACTAGTGATGATCTTACATCTTGGCCTCGGGCTTCATCATGAGCTGACCTGATGCTTCCAGCCCAGCCATGCGTCCTCCCACTGGTCATAGATCATCTCGGAACATCCACCCACATTAGGTCACACAGGACACGCCGCCCCTACAATCCTTCCAAGTAAGTCACTGGTACATCATGAGCAGTTCCAACTTTTCCTGGCTTTTAAGCTGCTCTCCCCGGAGGTAACGGGTATTGAGATTCCCGCTCCTAGAAGTGCCGCTGCTTCACAGGAATACCCAGGCTACAGCAAACTTAGTGCTGGGAATGATCAAGGGCAGGAAGAGGGGGCTGCAGAGGATGCGGTGGCTGGACAGCATCATCAGCTCAATGGACGTGGGTTTGAGCAAACTCAAACAGTGAGCAACAGGGAAGCCTGGTATGCTAAAGTCCATGGGGTTACAGAGGGTCAGACACAACTGAGCAACTGAACAACGCCAGCAACAACAAGAGCGAAACTGGTTCCTATAGACCCTCCCCTAGATCACCTAACAGGAGCCCAAATCCTATAGCAGGCTCTTTCTAACACCTTCTTATACTGGGATACCCAGCGCCCCTCGGTGTGGTCTCTCTCCCTGAAGCTGGGAATTAACCCTCTCATCTCAGCACAGGTGCGTTCCTTGTGGCCTTCACCTGGGCGGCTTGACATGTCTTCAGCATCCAGTGGATGCCTGTGAAGAGGAGCTGAGCACTGTGCTGAGGACGCAGCTGCTTATCTTTTGTTTACTGACAGCTGAATGCCTCCTCCACAACCCCTGGCTACCTTGGGCCACACGTGCAATCAGTATCACCGAGAAGCTCCTCCTTTTGGGCTGTTTGTTGTGGTCTCCCAGTTACCTGTGTCAAATGGGATCTCCCATATCACCAGCCCCAAATCCTGAGTTGCTCAGCAAGGATTTATTGGCCATCTACAGATCAAGCTCTGGGCTAAAGTGTATGGGGGAAAGCTTTGCTTCTGTAAATTTTTTTAAGCCCACCAAATTCTTTGTGTTAATTTTATTTATTTTTGGCTGTTCTGGGTCTTTGTTGCTCTGCAGGCTTTTCTCTAGTTGCACACAGCAGGGGCTCTCAGTCTCTTCAGGTGAGGTGCTCAGACTGCTCATTGAGGCAGCTGCTCTTATTGCAAAGCACAGGCTCTAGGGCAAGCTGGCTTTAGTAGCTTCAGTACAAGGGCTCAGTAGTTGCGGCTCCCGGGTTCTGAGCACGGGCTCAGCAGTTGTGGTACAGACTTAACTGCTCAGCAGCATGTGGGACCCCATATCAGAGATCAAAAATGTGTCTCCTGCATCCTTGACCACTGAGCAAGCAGGGAAGCCTCACCAGGCTCTTTATATGATGTGGATACGGCACACTTCTTGTGTGCCCTCTGGAAGCTTATACCTGTAGGGAATACAAGACAAGCACACGCTAATGAACGTGTCCATAGCAGAGCTGTGGCATCCATCAACCCTGTCTTATTGTGGAATCAGCAGGATACGTTAACAAAGGGGTAATTATTTATTAATGGTTACTTGAAACCTGGGGTTTTCCCACATACTTCAGAACACAAGGGGCCATTTATTTTAAGTGGTTTTTAGACGTTGATAGATTGGATAGTCTTTTACGCTGGCAAAGGAATCAATGCAGGAATGTTAGAGTAACTCCAGAAAGTATATTATCCTGGTACACCCTTAGAACATCTCCAAACCATCACCACATGAAGGAACATCAAGGGGATAGAAGACCATGTGGGCTCTATGGCGGGAACGCTTGAACAGCTTGTAGAGGGAAAAAAAAATCACAACAAAAATCTAGCGAATGATAAACACAAGATTTTTACATTCACCAGGCAGTTGCTATGGATTGAGATCAATATATAAAAAAAGGGCCCTGTCAGACTCCAGCACCTCTGGCTTGAATGAAAGATGAGCAGAAGAAATTCAAAACTGAAGCTGATGATCGTTATGCTGCCCCAAACACACTACTCACAAGGAAGCTATTTGTTTTCTTTACAGATGACGGGAAATCCAGACAGAGTAAAACTACACAGACTGTCGCAAGACAAAGCCTGTCTGTGGGCATTTCCAGCTCATTTTGGAAACAAAATGTAATGATGGTCCTGTGAGCAAAGTCTGTTTTCCTGTAATGTCCAAGGCAGTTTTGCAGATTTGAAGATAACAACCAATTGGAAGATGATTGCAACGCAACCCTTTGGTGGAATAAGCGAAACTTCCAAGTAACCCCCAGCTCATCAGCACAGATAAGTCTTTCCTAGATATTTCTACTTGCTTTGTTTCTCTTGATTCACCTCTCAAGCAGCCCTGGGTGGCTTTTAGCGTATAGTTTGACTACGAGACACTCAACACCATCTTGAGCCAAACTGGGCTCAAGACACCCTGCGATGAAGCAGCTTTACTTGGGTGTGTCAGACAGATGTGCACCAAGGTCATGGAGCTTCTCAGAAAACAGAACTGAAACTGAGCTCGGGCTGGACCGGCTTCAGCTCAACCACTTCAACACAGCCAGGCCACGTTGTTTTTCATCTGATTTCCATCTCTCTGGACATCAACGATCTGAAGAGCTGGCAACAGAAGATAAAAATATGAAGAGCTGGCAACAGAAGGTCATAATAACTCTTTACTGGATAGGGGCATCTAAAGTTTTCAAAGTCCTTCTATTTAATAAAGCCATTCCATTCAGTGTATACTTGTGTGTGTGTAACTCTCTCACCCCAAATGCAGCATCAACATCCAATATATGAAGTGATTTTCTCCTACACCCTTGTCCCCTGATTCCAACACACAGAGGTAACCACTATTAATAGACTGGTATGACTCTTTCTATGCTCAACACTTATCTATTTAAAACAAAACCTGTATCACTTTCGTCATCATTTTCTGCAACTTGCTCGCTTACGACTCTTGTGGATGTCCTTGTGACTCGTTAACTGCAAGTATGTCATCTTCTTAAAGGGGCTTTCCTGGTGGCTCAGTGGTAAAGAATCTGCCTGCAATGCAGGAGACCTGAGTTCGAGCCCTGTGTTGGGAAAATGCCCTGGAGAAGGAAATGGCAACCCACTCCAGTGTTCTTGCCTGGAAAATCCCATGGACAGAGGAGACCAGCAGGCTACAGCCCATGTGGTTGCAAAGAGTCAGACATGACTTAGCGACTGAAAAACAACCATCTTAAAGGCTATAGAGTGTTCCACTGGATGAAAGTATCCTCATTTATGCATGAATTCCCCTCATTCCTTCCACTGACAGACAATGTGGCAATGAAAAAAAACTATAATGTCCTGGCAAGCTTGTTAACTTGTAATGATAGGTTTCATGCCTCTAAGGCTCTTGCCTTCTCCCAAATATAGCCCCATGAAACCCCCTTGTTAATAAGCATCCCATCTTCTTTCTTCCTTTTTCCTCCAATACACACGTCTAAGCTCCCCACTGACCCCTCTGCACCAGGACTTGCTCTTCCCTGCCTTCTCTAATACTTGCCAACCTAGTATTCCTGGCAGAATTCACGTGTATCCTGTTCGCAGATTCTTCCAACTCATTGATAAAGATTTTTAATAAACTCAGTGCTCACAGTAACCTCTGGGGCATCCGCTAAACACTCTCCAGCAACTAGATCTGCTGCTGCTTATTTATCAGTTCCATTACCTATGGTTTCTGGCTTTGGAGCCAGGATTCAATCTGCACCGGAATCCTCCTATTCCAGCCAACTTGAACTTGTTTTGCAAGTCAAATTTCATGAGACATTTTTATCAAGTGCTTTAGTAAGGTCCAAATAAGTAACAGCTGCTGTGTTCTACTTAACTATTCATTCCGGTGTGCGTGTGTGTGTGTGTGTGTGAATTCACATACACATTTCTTTTCAAGAAATGAACTATTAAGTGTGTCTGACAGTATTGGTTCCTAAGAAAACCACACAGCTATTGGCCCTGGGTTTCATTATTATTCCCTGGCTTGATGCTAACTGGTTTCCATCAGTTAGGATTTTCTCCCTCCTCCGAATAAATGTCTTCTGCTATAAGCAGTTATTTTAGCCGAACAATGAGCTTGAGCTTACAGGGCTCTATTTCACAAGACTGCCTCTTCCTTCCGCTGAGGACCCTAGGGCTTTGCTCTGCTCCCAGCTGCTTCTAATCACAGCTGATTCCTTCACCCGGGCTCCAAGGGCTGGCCCCACTATTCCCATTGAACAAGATGACTCAGGGTGCTAGAGATTCAAAGCCTCTCCACTTTACAACAGCTCGAGCTGGATTCCCCAGGGTAAAGTTACCTGCTTTACATGCAACTCACAGTCTCCTCTGCCCATCTCTCTTGATATCCCATGGGTCAGTATTTTCAGGAGGAGGACTGGTTCCCTATGTGATAAAGTCTCCCTCCTTAACCAGAAGGCAGTCAGGCTCCTCATGGGCTTTTCCCAAATATGCCTCATCCCTATTAGACCTGTTCCCACCTTGAGCAGGAATCTGGACAAATCAGTTCACGGAGAATCCTCCACCCTCCATCTCTGACCATATTGATCAGACGTCTCATCACCCTGGGCTGCCTTCAGCAAGAATCCTGTTGTCTAGCCAGCATAACCCCGCCACTTACCCCTGATGTCTCTTCTTAATTATTTTCCATCCTGACCCCTACACTGCTCCTTGGCTATAAATCCCCAACTGTCCTTGTTGAACTTGGACTTGAGCCCATGTTCTGTACTGAGGTCTGTTTTCCTCTATGGTCATAGTTCCTGGGTAAAATCTGTTTCTACTGTTTTAACTACCATCCAGCTCTGTTCCTTTGTCATGCCTTCTTGTCAGCCTCAGAAGGAGACCTGGAGGTGGAGGTAATTCATGTAAAATCCTCAGGATCTTGAGATGTTGCCAGGACAGGTTCATGCCAGCCCGGAGGCTATATGGAGAAGTGGTGCTGAGGAGGGACAAGAGGAAGGGAACAGAGGCTGGAAAGAATATTCCAGACAGAAGGTAACTCATACTAGTAGTGACTTGTGGAAGCTAGAGAGAGAAAAAATGGAAAAACAGAGAGATTGCACACTGCTATGGAAAACAGTATGGAGATTCCTCATATGATCCAGCAATCCCACTTTTGAGCATATATCTGGACAAAACTCAACAATTTGAAAGGATACATGCACCTCAATATTCATAGCAGCACTATTTACAATAGCCAAGATATAGAAGCAACTTAAGTGTCCATCAGCAATGAAAGGATAAAGTAGATGGGAAAGAAAGTAAAAGTCGTTCAGTCATGTCTGTCTCTGCGACCCACGGACTATACAGTCCATGGAATTCTCCAGGCCAGAATACTGGAGTGGGTAGCCTTTCCCTTCTCCAGGGGATCTTCCCAACGCAGGGATCAAACCCAGGTCTCCTGCATTACAGGCAGATTCTTTACCAGCTGAGCCACAGGGGAAGCCCAGGCAGACGTGGTGTATATGTTTATGTGCTGTCCTGTGCTTAGTTGCTCAGTCGTGTCCGACTCTTTGCAACCCCACGGACTGCAGCTCACTAGTCTCCTCTGTCCATGGGGATTCTCCAGGCAAGGATACTGGAGTGGGTTGCCATGCCCTCCTCCAGGGGATCTTCCCAACCCAGGGATCGAACCCAGGTCTTCTGCATTGCAGGCAGATTCTTTACCATCTGAGCCACCAAGGAAGACCAAGAATACTGGAGTGGGTAGCCTAACCCTTCTCTAGGTGATCTGCCCAAATCAGGAATTGAATGGGGTCTCCTGCATTGCAGGCAGATTCTTTACCAGCTGAATTCTTTATCCTTTACCTTTCTTTACCAGGGAAGCCTATAAATGTGTGTGTGTGTGTGTGTGTGTGTGTGTGTGTGTGTGTGTGTGTATATATATATATATATATGTCCTACAGTCCATGGGGTCAAGAATTAGACATGACTGAGAGACTAAGCACAGCACACACACACACCCACACCCACACACACACACACACACACAGAATGGAATACTACTCAGCCATAAAAAGAATAAAATAATGTCACTTTCAGTAACATGGATCCACCCAGCAGTGATCATACTAAGTGAAGTAAGCCAGAAAGACAAATACTATATGATATCCCTTGTATGTGAAATCTAAAATATAACACGAATGAACTTATTCATGAAGCAGAAATAGATTCACAGACATAGAGACAGACTTGCAGTTGCCAAGAGGGGAAGGGAATGGGGAGGGATAATTTGGGAGTCTGGGATTAGCAGGTGCAAACTATTCTATTTCTCTCTCTCTCTTTAGTCACTAAGTGGTGTCTGACTCTTGCGACCCCATGGACTGGAATCTGCCAGGCTCCTCTGTCCATGGGCTTCTCCCAGTGAGAATACTGGAGTGGGTTGCCATTTCCTTCTCCAAACTCCAAAATAACTCTCATATTTATGGTTGATAAATAACAAGGTCCTGTTGTATGTCACAGGGAGCTATGTTCAATATCCTGTGATGGACTATAAAGGAAAAATATGAAAATGAATGTATATATGTATATTTGAGCCACTTTGCTATACAGGAGAAATTAATACAACATTATAAATCAACTATATTCAGTAAAATAAATTAAAAAATAAAGATTGCCTGAAGGTAAACACACAAATGTCAAGAGCTTCAGAGAAATGAAGATCTGCTAAGAACAGTCTGTGCTGGCTACAAGGAGTCTCTGATCTGAAAGGCAGAGGTGCTCTGAGCAGAGGAAGTTGGTAAGCTTCTTTCTCTCCACCCATCCTACCCACCAAGCTTACAGGAGACGGGAGACACCCAGCTACCACCTACGAAGGATGAGAGTTTGGGAGCTTAGAGAAGACGGGCTGCCTCTCCCAGTTTCACGTCCTGCCTTTCCACAAGGGTGACTTGGAGGAAACAGAGGCTCGAGGGGTCAACCTGTCTGCGTTCTGCTATGCTTTCAGTTCCTAGAGTCACAAGGTGAGTTTCCTGACTCCTTTCTGACACAGCAGTGAGGACATCGTGTCCTTCACAAACACATTCAAAAATAGACACCGAAACTCAGGAGTCGGGTCTTTCTCAGGTTCTAAAGTCCATTCTCCAAAACCATGGGGACACTGCCGTTGCTCACGCCGGTAGCTTCTGACAGACAGCTGTCCCTGTGCAGAAGTGACATTGACATTACTGACACTATGGCCTGACATCCGTCTGTGACTGTCTAAGGGGAGAATTCGCAATGCATTTGATGGTCTGCAGTCAGCACTTCCATTCCACTTTTCTGGTTCAATGTAAAACGAGGATCATGAAATTCTATGTGATAGTGTAACTAATACTATTAGGGTCATTAGAAAGACTGCCGAGAGAAATATCAATAACCTCAGGTATGCAGATGACACCACCCTTATGGCAGAAAGTGAAGAGGAACTAAAAAGTCTCTTGATGAAAGTGAAAGAGGAGAGTGAAAAAGTTGGCTAAAGCTCAACATTTAGAAAACGAAGATCATGGCATCTGGTCCCATCACTTCATGGCAAATAGATGGGGAAACAGTGGAAAGAATGGCTGACTTTATTTTTCTGGGCCCCAAAATCACTGCAGATGGTTACTGCAGACATGAAATTAAAAGACACTCCTTAGAAGGAAAGTTATGACCAACCTAGATACATATTCAAAAGCAGAGACATCACTTTGCCAACAAAGGTCCATCTAGTCAAGGCTATGGTTTTTCCAGTGGTCATGTATGGATGTGAGAGTTGGACTATAAAGAAAGCTAAGTGCTGAAAAATTGATGCTTTTGAACTGTGGTGTTGGAGAAGACTCTTGAGAGTCCCTTGGACTGCAAGGAGATCCAACCAGTCCATTCTAAAGGAGACCAGTCCTGGGTGTTCAATGGAAGGACTGATGTTAAAGCTGAAACTCCAATACTTGGCCACCTGATGTGAAGAGCTGACTCACTGGAAAAGACCCTGATGCTGGGAAATATTGAGGGCAGGAGGAGAAGGGGACTACAGAGGATGAGATGGCTGGATGGCATCACCAACTCAATGGACATGGGTTTGGGTAGACTCCAGGAGTTGGTGATGGGCAGGGTGGCCTGGCATGCTGCGGTTCATGGGGTCGCAAGCAGTAGGACACGACTGAGCGACTGAACTGAACTGACATGTTGATGCTGAAGATGCTTTACTCAAACACTGTCCTCTCAGGCATCAGCTTCTAATTTTTAAGTCAGGAGCAGCATGTCAGGCTCTGGGCTAGGCTGTAGGAACTCTCCCTTTGGGGTGCCATCTGCCTTGAATCAACCTCTCCTCTGGCTGTGACTCACCTTATCTCCTTCTTACTTTCCTTTCTGCACTCCCCTCACCTTTCACATCTACTAGCATCACCTCCCTGATGAAAAAATAAGAAAGAGTTCACAGACTGAGGAAGGAAAACCTGGCTGGCCATTCATCAGGCTGTTATAACAGATACAACCAGCTGCAAAGTTGATAGGAAACAGAATTTTTCCCAAGGACATACTGCAACTTGAATGAGTCATTACAACCCCTTCTTGGAGTGACTCACTAAGACATTTTGTGCTCTAAGATCATGGACAGACAGAGCCTCCCTCTGTTGCAAATCAAATCAGAAAGGGTAAAGCCTCCCACTTTTGCCTGGAAAACCCGGTTACTCTTGGATTCAGAGAATCAGTGGCTATTTACCAGCCAGGTGCGGGACTTCAGATAAAAGGTTTACAGGCGCCAAGCTCTGTATCTACCTTAACTTTATTGTTTTCAAAGAAACACTTTTCAGTCTAGACTGGATGTTGGTCTATGCACAACACTATGTTAACATCAAAACACTGCTTCATTCAAATTGCATCGAGACTCCTCCATTCCCCAGAGTCCTAAATGCCTCTTTTTTTTTTTTTTTTTCATTTGGCAGAACTCCCTCTAAGGCAACCTGCTGGCTCATTGCCTCAGATCAATAAACCTGGATGTATCAGGCTATCAACTTCTTTCTGGTGATCGTAAGCTCACTCTGCTAGGATGATAAACGCCTAATGTTCATTCTGCCGCAAAAAGAATGAGTTTCCCCAATGGTTGGCAGAACAACTAAAAGGTCCATCACCTATACTTAAGTATGGTTCTATTTTTTTCCAAAATATTTAGAAGCTAGAACTTCTAGCTTCATGAGGGACACAATACACGAAATGGGATATTTGAATTATATAAATCTCATACTCAGGGATTCAACAGAAGTCAATGCTTTCATGTAAATTTGGAAATAATTATCTTATACCAAGGATCACAAGAATTTTCTGCAAAGGGGCAAGTATAAATACCCAAAGCTTGATCACAATTATTTCACTCTGATGTACAGCACATAGCGGCTGTAGACAAAAGTATAAATGAATGAGCATGGATGTGTTTCAATAAAACAAGCCATGGTCCTCTTTGGGCTCAAGAGCTATAGCCCTCTGACCCATGTGCCCTACACCATGATGATAACATAGAATCCGTGTTGGTGAATTTGCTAATTGTATTTTGAGATGTAAGTCAAGTATTACTTGGCAGCCGAGAGGGGGAACACTGAGATCTGATGGACTTTGGGAATTCCCTGAAAAAGGTGTATTCCTGATAATGGTAATGATGAAGGACGGTAAGAATTAATGAGTATTTGGTACAGATATCATGCGTTACACTTCACACAGAATGGCAAATCCTCATAGTACAACCTGGTAGGTGTTTCAATCCTCATTTTATATATAGGGAAATCTGAAGTCTAGAATAGCTATGCATCTTTTCTAGAGTCATTAAACTATTAAATGGAGGCATCACGTGACTCTTTTGCGACCCCATGGACTGTAACCCGCCACACTACTCTGTCTAAAGAATTTTCCAGGGAAGAATAACGGAGTTTGTTGCTATTTCCTTCTCCAAGGATCTTCCTGACCAGGGATCGAACCTTGGTTTCCTGCATTGGCAAGCAGATTTTTCACCACCAAGCCCCCGGGAAGCCCCGTGAGCACACCTTCAGTTCAGTTCAGTTCAGTTCAGTTGCTCAGTCGTGTGCAACTCTTTGCGACCTCATGAATTGCAGCACGCCAGGCCTCCCTGTCCATCACCAACTCCTGGAGTTCACCCAAACTCTCGTGCATCGAGTCGGTGATGTCATCTAGCCATCTCATCCTCTGTCGTCCCCTTCTCCTCCTGCCCCTAATCTCTCCAGCATCAGGGTCTTTTCCAATGAGTCAACTCTTTGCATGAGGTGGCCAAAGTATTGGAGTTTCAGCTTCAGCATCAGTCCTTCCAATGAACACCCAGGACTGGTCTCCTTCAGGATGGGCTGGTTGTATCTCCTTGGAGTCCAAGGGACTCTCAAGAGTCTTCTCCAGCACCACCTTAGGAAGATACTAATCTTCTTGGGGGTGGGATAACAAAGAATCACTAAAGAGGAATTAAAAGTTAAGGTCCTTAGTAAATGAACATTTTCAGGTTGTAAGAAACCTCTAAATCTCTTTTAATTAAAAATCCAGCCTTTGGGGGAACAACCACACTTTAGCCATTTGGAGCCCATTGGAGCTTGAAGAGGGCAGGTAAGTGAGACAAATATGGAATTCAGCCCTTCTGGCTCCCAGCCCTTCCTTCTGACCACCAAAATGGATTTCCCCTTCAACCCCAGGATAAAAAATAATTGGATTTCTCTACGTTTTATAAATGCGTAACTTGCAGTTCAAAAGAATCTGTGTTTAACTTCATCCTCATCTGACCCAGGGGGATTAAAATGAAATAACTAAAATCAGGACAATGCCAGGGCTGGGCTCTGATGGTCCCCCATGCACCGGCTTCCTCCTTCGCGGTAATCACACCGCTGCAGCAGATAAAGGAGCCAGAGCGCTGCTGCAGAGCCCCGCTGAATGTAAAATGCACCCTGCGCTCAGCTTCCCTCCCACAATTAATCTTCCCTGCTGTCTGCAGAACTATCCTCTGCAGTGCTCATCATTTGGCTGGGACTTTTCATTTTGTTATCTCCATCGCTGTCTTTGTTTTTGGAAAAGAGAAAGACAATCCATGGCATGTGGACCCTACATGTGAGGGCAGCTAAGCTTGGAATACAGCAGGTTCCATGTAAAATTCATATCTCTCTCCCTCCACCAACTGGAACATCATTTCTATCCCTAAGGAACTTAAGGAAAGCAAAGCCAACCTGTCCTCTTTCTAAGATTGTGGTTACACTATTTTTAGTTATTAATACCTAAGATCACTTTCTAATGAGTGGAAGACTTCCAAAAAACACCAAAAATGTCATGTGAATGTAGATTTTCCCTTTAACATGCTGAAAGAAACCAATATTTCTGAATCCCTTTAGCCTTCACAGATGTAGTTGCCATGGAAACCATAACATTAAGCCAGGCAGTTACTTCCACATTACATAATATTATCTAATGCTTAGTTACTCTTGAACAAATGTGTTTATTCAGTAGCTTTTTGTCCATGTAATCAACCATATCTGCTTTGATTTGATTAAACAAGGAGCCGGGGCATAAAATCATCTATTGCAATGCACTCTGTGCCTGTTACTCATCCAGAAAATGACACGCTCTGCATTTGCCAAAGAGACTGCATGTGAAGTCGTTGGAAGAGGTTCTGGCTCCTGACACAGTATGTAGTTATGGGTTAAAGTAATTAAGATGAAAAGGATATGAAGTTAGAATCTAGAGCAGATACACTGAAGATGAAATTCCAATAGCTTTGAACCATTTTTTTTCTCCAAAGAAGAGAGGAGATAGCTCAGATGCTTTAGGAAGTCCGTGTGTATTGTGAAGGTCATTTTTTTCTGGGAGGGGCGGGGCGGGCGGAGTGTTTGCTTGTAAAACTCTGATTCCGGCGAGGAACATTATTCACCATGTTAGCAGTGCATGCTTGCTATTGATTTACACATTATTTGTGAGACCCTAACTGACAACCGATTCTCAAAGACCCTGGTAGTTACACCATCAGACAGTCTCTTTCTCTTCTGACTCTAAACACATACTTTCAGTTATTTCTCAATGAGTGACAAGGCTGCACTCAGATATAAGTAATATTTGTTGAGGCAGAATTCTTTAAGAAGTATTGAAACTTGCTTCTGCCCATAGGTGAGGGAGTCTATTGTCTCTGCACACAGCAAGATCTAGAGAATTTATTCTCCCCCTCCCCCCCTTCCCTTTCTTCTTATCTCTCTTTCCATCTGCCTGTATTTCTAAATACTTAACACTTTAGACAGATGTTAAAAAGATTTATTGAGAAATGAATTGAATCCCTACATCGGCTTTTCAAAAATGTGTCACTAAATCCTTGTATAACTGTATATCTTATTTAGTGAGCTTCTGATGTCCTCTTAAAGTACATTTTTATTAAAGACACGACATCGGGCATAATTATTTTAGAGAAAAAAAAGATAGGTAAGTTAAAGTCCATTAAAACCACTCAAAGCTCTCACCACCCTAAAATAACATGTGCTGTTTTTATGCAAATAGAAATAGCATTCAATTAGAGTTTCTAGAAGAATGCTTCTATTCGGATTTGCTCTCTAATACCTTTCTTCCCATGTTTCCTTCTGTTCCTTGGTTATCTTCTGCTCCCCATTGACATGCCACTTTATTTGTGCACCCAGATTTTTCGGGGCATGTAATCTTTAGTCTTTGCATCTGCAGAAACTCCAAGTTAACTTTTTGTCCTACTATCCTAGAGGCTTCTTTTCCCTCGGATTTTCTGTCTCTCACTTTTCTCTTTCCCACCTTCTCCGAGCTGGCCAGCCCATGCTGCTTCACACTGCTCCTTTGTCTGTTACATTCTTCACTCCTCACCCTCTGGATAGCACGTGCTCCTGCCCCACTCACTTTTCAGTATAAGACATCAATGCTAGTTTTCTAGATTCAGTGTGTGTGTGTGTGTGTGTGTGTGTGTGTGTGTGCGCGCACGCGCGCATGTGTGTGTGCGTGCATGCGTGCATGTGTGTGCGCGCGCGTGTGTGTGTGTGTGCGTGTATGTGCGTGTGTGTGTTAGTTGCTCAGTCATGTCCGACCCTTTCAACCCCATGGACTGTAACCCTCCAGACGCCTCTGTCCATGGGATTTCCCAGGCAAGAGTACTGGAGTGGGTTGCCTTTCCCTTCTCCATTCTAGATTCCATATATATATATGCTTTAATATACGATATTTGTTTTTCTCCTTCTGACTTCACTCTGTATCACAGGCTCTAGGTTCATCCACCTCACTAGAAGTGACTCAAATTTGTTCTTTTTTATGGCTGGGTAATATTCCATTGTGTATTGTACCATAAATTAACCTATTTTCAGGGAAGGAATGGAGACACAGATGTAGAGAATGGATTTGTGAACAAACAGGGGGAAGGACAGAGTGGGACAAATGAAGAAAGTAGCATTGACATATATACAGTATCGTGTGTAAAATACCCAGCTGGTGAGAAGCTGCTATATGCCTGGAACTCTGTAACGACTTAGAGGGATGGGATGGGGGTGGTGGGTGGGAGGGAGGGTCTAGAGGGAGGGGATATACATATAGTTATGGTTGGTTTGCACTGTTGTATGGCAGAAACCAACAAAACATTGTAAAGCAATTTCCCTCCAATTAAAAAACACAAATTCTAAATCTAGATATTAAAATATATAGATATATTTTAAAGACTCAGTTCAGAAAGGAGAGGGTGAGATGAATGGAGAGAGTAGCATGGAAACATATACACTAACATATGTTGAATAGATAGCCAGTGGGAATTTGCTGTATGACTCAGGGAACTCAAACTGGGGCTCTATAATGACCTAGAGGGATGGGAATGGGTGGGAGGTGGGAGGGAGGTTCGAGAGGGAGGGGCCCTATGTACCCCCATGGTTAAGTCATGCTGATGTAAGACAGAAATCAAACCAATATTGTAAAGCAATCACCAATCAATTAAAAATAAGTAAATATACTGATTTTAAAAAAAATTCAGTACCAGGATGAAGTCCTGAGTAAAGTCCCTGACATTCCCTCTCACCCGCCCACCGGCGGATTTCCCACTCTTCACTCCAGCCACACACTCTGACCTGCATGTATTTCTATCACAGCATCTAGAAAGTACTAAGTTCTCAGTTGATAGTCTCTCTCCATCCACGTATAGAACAAGTACTGACGGGGCCCTGGTGACCATCAGTCCAGGCCAGCGAGTCAAGAGAGATGAAGAAGACCAGTGGGTCTAGCACTTGCAGGAGTTTACACCCCGTGGCTTGAATCTCTTTGTCTTCTCAGTGCCCAGGGAAATGTATGAGCCGTGGTAGACCCTGAATATCTGTTTGTTGAATTTTTTTAACTTTCTGTGTCATAACATGGTTAGTCAAGTGTGAGCTGCTCAGTTGTGTCTGACTTTCCGACTCCATGGATTGTGGCCCACCAGGCTCCTCTGTGAGTGGAATTCTTCAGGCAGGAATACTGGAGTGGGTAGTCATTTCTTTTTCCAGGGAATCTTCCAGGGAATCTTCCCAACCCAGGGATCCAACCCAGTCTGCTGCATCACAGGCAGATTCTTTACCGTCTGAACCACCAGGGAATCACTACTCAAATTTTAGAAAAATAGAAAATACAGCTCTATCAGTGACCATTTAGCAAAGATCTTCCTTCAGAAATTGGATCTTTATCTGGAACACTTCACTAACCATCAGCTATTAAGATTCTGATCTCCACACTGATAGAGCTAAAAATAAGATGGGGACTAAACAGAGTCTTTAACAAATGCACATTTCAGATCTTTCAGTTCAGCCCTGCCAGGCATCACAGGAAACACAGTGATAAGAAGGGGGCCCAAACTTCAAGTATTGTCAAAGGGGATAGTCTCAGACTGGTCATAATTGTGCTTGTCTTGATCTGTCAATCACTTCATGTAGAACTGAACAATATGTTTATTTGAAATAAAAATTTGAAATTGGGAAAAAAAGAAAAACCAGAAAATATAAATTAACAGAAAAAAAAATCCCTTAGGTGGCTCAAATGGTAAAGAACCCACCTGCCAATGCAGGAGATATAAGAGACACAGGTTTGATCCCTGGGTGGGGAAGATTCCGTGGAGGAGTGCATGGCAACCCATTCCAGTACTCTTGCCTGGAGAATCCCATGGACATAGGAGCCTGGCAGGTTATGGTCCAAAGGGTTACAAAGAGTCAGACATGAATGAAATAACTTAGCAAGACCCATGTTCTTACCATCCAGAAATGAACACATTTTTATCTATGTGTTTCACAAACAAAAATTTCCTTGATATTGATGAAAATCTTCTTTTAAAAAAAAACAAGGTCATAGGACACAAGCTTTTTGTTCTTGAAAAAACAAAGGGTCCGGCTCTGTGTTTCCTGTATCTATGCTACAGTGAACTCTTGGCTGACTTTCCCCACTCATTCAGAAATAAGAGCAAGAAAGGACATAGGTACTGGATTCCGTGAAGACAGAGAGCTCAGTTTCAAGGAAACAGACGAAGATTAGTTTTGCTTTGTCTATGGTTTCTAATCTAAAGTTTCCATTTGCAGCAAGTCAGGCATCTGGACGGTCTAATACATAAATCCTTTATTTGGGTACCTGAGTTTGTACTAGAGTATCTGTGTTCAGAAAAAGTCTCAGAATGTAGAATCTAGACTCAACTGACCTTGGCTTCTAAATGCTAGTCCTGCTCTTAGGCAAACTTTAGGCAAGAGAGATTTATAAAATCTCTCTTAAGTATCAGTTTCTTTTTCTGTAAAATGAAAGCAGTAATAGAAGATTAACTAAAGCACATATCTATATAAAATCCTTAGCCTGATACTTAGCCTAATGCAAGTTTGGTCCCATCTCTTCATGGCAAATAGTTGGAGAAACAATGGAAGCAGAATTTATTTTCTTGGGCTCCAAAATCACTGCAGATGGCGACTGCAGCCATGAAATTAAAAGACGCTTACTCCTTGGAAGGAAAGTTATGACAAACCTAGACAGTATATTAAAAGGCAGAGGCATTACTTTGACAACAATGGTCTGTCTAGTCAAAGCTATGGTTTTTCCAGTAGTCATATATGGATGTGACAGTTGGACCATAAAGAAGGCTGAGCACTGAAGAATTGATGCTTTTGAACTGTGGTGTTGGAGAAGACTCTTGAGAAGACTCCTTGGACTGCAAGGAGATTAAAACCGTCAACCCTAAAGGAAATCTGTCCTGAATACTCATTGGAAGGACTGGATGCAAAGGCTAATACTTTGGCCACCTGATGCGAACAGCTAACTCATTAGAAAAGACCCTGGATTCCTTAAAAAATTGCAAATAGAACTGCCTTATGACCCAGCAATCCCACTGCTGGGCATACACACCGAGGAAACCAGAATTGAAAGAGACACATGTACCCCAATGTTCATTGCAGCGCTGTTTATAATAGCCAGGACATGGAAGCAACCTAGATGTCCATCAGCAGATGAATGGATAAGAAAGCTGTGGTACATATACACTATGGAATACTACTCAGCCCTTAAAAAGAATAAATTTGACTCAGTTCTAATGAGATGGATGAAATTGGAACCAATTATACAGAGTGAAATAAGCCAGAAAGAAAAACACCAATACAGTATACTGACACATATATATGGAATTTAGAAGACAGTAATGATGACCCTATATGTGAGACAACAAAGAGACACAGAGGTATAGAGTGGACTTTTGGACTCTGAGGGAGAGGGAAAGGGTGGGATGGTTTGGGAGAATGGCAATGAAACATGTATATTTTCCTGTAAGAAACGAAGCGCCAATCTATGTTCAATGTACGATGCAGGATGCATGGGGCTGATGCACAGGATGATTCAAGTAGAGGATGTGGGGTGGGAGGTGGGAGGGGGCTTCAGCATTGGGAGATTGTGTTCACCTATGGCTGATTCGTGTCAATGTATGGCAAAACAAATACAGTATTGTAATTTTTAATAAATAAATAAATTTAAAAAAAAAAGAAAAGAAAAGACCCTGATGCTGGGAAAGACAGAAGGCAGGAGGAGAAGGAGATGATAGAGGATAAGCTGGTTGGATGGCATCACCGACTCAATGGACATGAGTTTGAGCAAAAGGACAGGGAAGCTTGGTGTGCTGTAGTCCATGGAATTGCAAAGAGTAGGACATGACTGAGGGACTGAAAAACAACAAATGTCAGCAAATCACACACACCCAACTCAAATATCAAAGGTCCACTTAACTTTTGGAAATACATAGGTCCTTTCCCCCAGAAAAATGCAGTATTAATTATGTTTCAACTTTGTGTGCCACTCCCACAATAAAATGAGGGGGAATAAAACATTCTAATAAAATGTTTTCCATTGGCTTGAATCTAATCAGCTTTTTTTTTTTGACCCTATAATTTACTTGTGAAATAGTCACTGTGCTTATAATTTACATAGTATTCATCTGCCTTTGTTCAGTCATATAATTAAATAAGAGAAATGACTCCACTTTGACACATGTATGATAAATTTTATTTGGGGAGTGGAATGGAAACTATTTTATAAAATGGAATTTTGTGTGAAGAATTGCAAAGTAAGAATGCAAAAGTAGTGGATATTATTATTTATTTAATTTTTTGGTCATGCCGCAGGGTCCATGGGATCCTAGTTTTCCAATCAAGGATCCAGTCTGGGCCCTTGGCAGTGAAAGCATAGAATCCCAACCACTGGACCACCTGGGAATTCTCAAGTAGTGGGTATATTAATAATCACCACCATGCTAGTTCTCTCTGAGTATTCAGGATTATACAATTGAATTCATTTGGGAAACTCATTATATGCAATGAAAGACAACATGGGGACTGCTTTATCTGATATTCCCAGATCACAAAGTGGAATGATCTAGTGCTTATACAGTTCAACAGGAAACTAAAAATGTGATAAGAGAGAAAAGTAACTGACCCTTCAATGGTGGAGGTTCTGAGTTAAAAGAGCGTGAAACAACCACTTCACTTGGACCAGACAGAAAGTATGTGAGAGAGCATAAAGGAGACAGAGAAAGGGAGACTATCAGCTACATCCCCTAAACTAAACTTATTTTCTGCTGGCCCTGCTTACAGCAAGGCCAGCATCCTCTACCCCATGTTCCATTAAATAAAGATGCCTGTTTATTCTGCTGTCTAACAGATCAGGAGACCTTCCTGAAATGCTTGCTTTTGGTACGTTTCATAAGGTCAGTCCAGCCTAGTTCACTTTTAAAAATATATATATTTTCTTGCCCACACCAAGCAGCATGTGGGATCTTAGTTCCCTGAACAGAGATTGAAACTGCACCCCTTGCATTGCGAGCATTTAGTGTTAATCACTCCACCACTAGGGAAGCCATCCAGTTCACTTTCTATTGTGGTGGCATTAGTGGGGTTGGGGGAGGTGTGTGTGTATATATAGATATATATAAATTTTATGAAAGAACTCTACTTTTCCACAGTTGAGATGCTTCAATTTCTCTAAATATTTGTTAAACATTTTATAAACTTGCTTTGAGGGTAAACGGCCCATAAGATTTTATTGCACACTGAAATTACTTATTCTCAACACATATCCCTCAGTAGATAGATATCTACATTTGACTTTTTATAATTTGAGCTCATGTCTAGTCTTTGAAGTCATTAGGGCTATGATTCTCTCTTTATAGACAAGACAGCTGAAAGTTCATAAGATTAGAGTTATAATCCCGAAGTCCAGAAAAGTAAATCAGAGACATTTTACTCTTTAATGATATTCCAATCCCAGAAAAATTCAGAGACATGACATAACCTACCATGTTATTTCTGGAACTGCCATCTCCTCTGAGGTCCATTTATGGACCTCCCCTTTAAGAGTCCCTGGAAGTGAAAGGTCTAGGATTTGAAACCAGTTGTTTGTTTTTGTTTCTTCTTTTTGATGTATTTGGCTGCTCCAGGTCCTACCTCAGACACGTGAGATCTTTGGCTGTGGCATGTGGGATCTAGTTTCCTGACCAGGATTCGAACCCAGGCCCCCTGCATTGGGAACGCAGAGTCCCAACCACTGGACAGAGAAGCCCCTGATTGTAAATTCAAGTCCAGCCCACCTGCCCCCACCCTACAAAGCTCCAATACCTAAGTCCACGTTCACTTGGTCCGTGTCTATTCTTACATTTTTAAAAATAACCTCCTCATTCATCTTTTTAATTTCCAGGCTGAACTCTAACTTTTTGTCTGCCTTTAGGAGAGCTCCTTTACCCCCAGAATCATCTTTGGACCTTCTCTGGACTGAAAGTCAAAAGCTGACTTGCAGTAACCTACACAGGAAATTTTGTGAGGATTTATTTCGAAAGGGGAACCACACTTCTGCCAAGAATGCTTGGAGACACCCTGGCGATTCTAGACGATAGTAAATCAAGTCTGCTTCTTCTGAGGGTGACAAATTCATTTAACTTTTGAATATTTTTTATATCTTTTTATAGGGCAGCTACTAATTATTGCCACCTATGTGTGCTAGCTGACTTGTCTTTGGTATTCTTAATGGGCCTCTTTCTGGACATGGATGCTAAAATCCTAAACAAACTATGAACTGATTAAATCTAATGGTTTAATAAAAGAATGACCGAGTCTTTCCTCTTTGTATCTAAGTTGGGTTTTTCCTAAGTGTGCAAGGAATGTACAACATTAATAATATAATTGATGCAAGATAACAAACTGAAGGAGAAAATTCCCATGATCCTTTCAATTGGTACTAAAAAGCATTTGATAAGATTCAGTACCCATCCATGACGAAAATGGTCAGCAAGCTAGGAATGAAAAGAAGTCATCTTTCTGTAGTACTGAAAAGTGAAGTACATCTTCCTGCTAAACTTTTAAATGGTAAGATTTTTCTTGCCATCACCACAGTGTTTACACGTAGTCCCATGCATGTTAGCCAAAGCAGTGGGATAAAAATAAATCGAAAACCTAATATTATAAAGGAAGAGACCAAGCAGATTTTTTTTTTCTCATAATTAAATTGTCTACGCTAAAAAATTCACTGACTTTTCCAACTTTCTCCCCTCACCCAGTCTTGTGGGATGAGAGCTGATATGGGCCTGGCTGGCCCAAGGTCAAGGAGCTGATAAGATCTGAGGCTGTGATTGGACCTTAGTCAGTCTGACTCCCAAGTCACAGGCTCCACCCCCATCTTGGTCCCTCCTTGCACTGTTTGAAATTGGAAAATTAAAACAAAGGACAGCTATCCAAAAAATGAACAGGTTATCAGAAGCAGGCACCAACGTTTCCTGGTCATTTCTCCTGTATCTCTCTTTAAAAAAATTAATTTAAAAAGTCTGGGTGTTTTGTTTAAAAATCAGAACTCTTGCACTAATTGCTTTTAAATCCTTCATTAAAATAAAGTTCTAAAGCAACAGTAGAATGTTAATGAGAAGCAGGCCCTCCCTGGACTTCTAATTCATGAAATGCAAACCAAGACTGTGCCTTTATTTTTCTTAATGGGTCAGTGAAATGTCCATTTTTCTTGTATAAAAGAAACAGCAGATTTAGGTGTCCTCTCTCACAGGGTGGTAGCAAGCCTAAGAAGGATGCTTTTTGGTAGCACTTCACAGAATCCAGCGCCTGCCAAACTGAAGAAACACGAGGAGCACCTGAGCCCAGCCGTCTTGGCTTCGAGACCAGTTTCTATCTAGCTCATCACCATTCACTCTCACCCTCAGGATACAACCCAAATATCCATCTACTGGTGAATGGATAAACAGACTGTGGTGTATCCAGTTAATAAGATAGCATGCAGCTATGTGAAAAGAATGGATCTTGAAAACAGGCAACAGCATGGATGAATCTCAAAAGCATATGTTAAACGGAAGAAGAGAAAACAGAAATACCACATGATTCTCTTTATCTAATAATCTGGAAAAGACAAAAATGTAGGGATAGGGAAACAGAGCACTGTGTGCCAAGAGTTTAGGATAGAAAAATGGGGGATCGGCACGAAGAGACACAAGAGGATTTGCAGGTGAGTGATGGGTGTGTTCTATTCCTAATTGAGATGACAGTTAGACAAGTGCACGTATTTATCAAAACACAGCGAACCATGGATGTCAGATGCCAGTCTTATTGTAGCTCCATAAGAAGACATCAGTTCAGTTCAGTTCAGTCATTCAGTCATGTCCGACTCTTTGTGACCCCATGAACAGCAGCACACCAGGCCTCCCTGTCCATCAGCATCTCCCGGAGTCCACCCAAACTCATGCCCATCTAGTCAGTGATGGCACCCAAACATCTCCTCCTCTGTTGTCCCCTTCTCCTCCTGCCCTCAATATTTCCCAGCATCAGGGTCTTTTTGAACAAGTCAGCTCATCACATCAGGTGGCCAAAGTATTGGAGTTTCAGCTTTAGCATCATTCTTTCCAAAGAACACCCAGGACTGATCTCCTTTAGGATGAACTGACTGGACCTCCTTGCAGTCCAAGGGACTCTCAAGAGTCTTCTCCAGCACCACAGTTCAAAAGCATCAATTCTTCGGCACTCAGCCTTCTTCACAGGACAATTCTCACATCCATACATGACCACAGGAAAAACCATAGCCTTGACTAGACGGACCTTTGTTGACAAAGTAATGTCTCTGCTTTTTAATATGCTGTCTAGGTTGGTAATAACTTTCCTTCTAAGGAGTAAGCGTCTTTTAATTTCATGGCTGCAATCACCATTTGCAGTGATTTTGGAGCCCAGAAAAATAAAGCCTGACACTGTTTTCACTGTTTCCCCATCTATCTGCCATGAAGTGATGAGACCGGATGCCATGATCTTAGTTTTCTGAATGTTGAGCTTTAAGCCAACTTTTTCACTCTTCTCTTTCACTTTCATCGAGAGGCTCTTTAGTTCTTCTTCACTCTCTGCCATAAGGGTGGTGTCATCTGCATATCTGAGACATAAACATCCTAATTTAAAAAAGAAAGAAACTACATCATAGGAAGAGAAGGAAACACAGGAACATTTTGCCTGCTAAACCTTCATTTTTCAGAATAGAGTTGTCTTCACTGTCCCAAGTTAATTTAGCTGCACTCGGCTTAAAATGCTGTTGAATTTCCCCTTGTGTGTGGTTAATTGTACTTCCATCCTTCCTACAAGTAAAAATCAGCCTGTAGTTAGAGCCTCTTGCTGGGCCCTTAAAAAGAAACAGTATCACCTAAACCTGGTATTTGTATAACAGGCTTTACAGTCAGAGAACCACAGAGCTATATTTCTGAAAAAAATGTTTTCTGTAATATACTTAAATATTTTGTGTGAATGTTTTGGGTGAATGATTTATGGCCAGTGTGAATGCTATGTGGTATAGACCTCCAGCTTCTGCGTGGTTTTTTTCACTATTATAGCCACTCTAACATCCTGTCAACTTGTGGATTGTTCTATTCACTTAAAAATACATGGGTTTAGGGACTTCCCTGGCGGGTCAGTTGTTTAGACTTTGCATCCCAAGGGGCAAGGGGTACTGGTTTGATCCCTGGTCAAAGAGCCAAGATCCCACATGCTTTGTGGCCAAAAAACTAAAACATAAAGAGAAGCATTACTGTAAAAAGCTCAATAAAGACTTTTTAAAGAAATGGTCCACATTGGGAAAAAAAAATCTTAAGTACTCAGGGAGTTTGGGATTGACATGTATACACTACTGTATTTAAAATGGATAACCAACAAGGACCCACTGTATAGCCCATGAACTCTGCTCAATATTATGTGGCAGCCTGGATGGGAGGGAGCTTGGGGGAGAATGCGTGTATATTACGGCTGAATCCTTTTGCTGTCCACCTGAAACTATCACAGTGTTAACTGGCTATGCGGCTGCTGCTGCTAAACTGCTTCAGTCGTGTCCGACTCCATGCGACCCCAGAGACAGCAGCCCACCAGGCTCCCTCGTCTCTGGAATTCTCCAGTGTTAACTGGCTATACTCCAGTACAAATCAAAAAGTTTAAAATAAAATAAAATACATGGGTTTAATTTCACACTAGATTATCATGTTGAAGTGAACGATGTTGAAACATCTTCTGAAGTTAAATAAGAGATTTCAAATTGTTTCTTGAATGTCTTCTTTCTGCAGGACATGCTGGCTACACAGGACGTAACTCGCACACTCGCCTCCCTGAGTCTGGGGGTATCCTTGGCGTTCTACCAAAAATACAGACTGTCTTCTTTTTAAGTGGGAACTTTATAAAATTTTTAATTTAATTTTTTATTTTATCTTGAAATTTAGTTGATTTACAATGTTGTGTTAGTTTCAGGTGCATAGCAAAGTGGTCCAGATATACACGTGTGAGTGCTAAGGCGCTTCGGTCATGCCTGACTCTTTGCAACCCCATGGATGGTAGCCATCAAATTCCTCTGTCCATGGGATTCTCCAGGCAATAGTACAAGTGGGTTGCCATGCCCTCCTCCAGGGGATCTTCCCGACCCAGGGATGGAACCCGTGTCTCTTATGTCTCCTGCATTAGTAGGCAGGTTCATTACCACTAGCGCCACCTGGGAAGTCCCATGTGCTGTGCTGGGCTGAGTCAGTCAGTGTCTGACTCTTTGCAGCCCTGTGGATTGAAGCCTTCCAGGCTCCTCTGCCCATGGGGATTCTCCAGGCAAGAATACTGGAGTGGGTTGCCATGCCTTCCTCCAGGGGACCTTACCAACCCAGGTCTCCTACATTGCAGACAGATTCTTTACTGTTGGGTAGCCTATCCCTTCTCCAGGTGATTTTCCCAACCCAGGAATCAAACTGGGGTCTCCTGCATTGTAGGCAGATTCTTTACCAACTGAGCTACCAGGGAAGCCAGGGAAGCCCCATACATATGCACATATCCATTCAAAGAGAGATTGCCTTGTCCAGTGGCTGTTGTTGCTACACCTATAGTTTTTGATATTGACAATTTCTAAACCTACTCTTTTTAATAAAATAAGTGCAACTAATGCAAGGGGCCCAGACTCGAAAGAGAGTCAGTTACAAAATGACAAAAACCCTTCTCTGACATCATGGTTTTATCATACAACGTGGATGCAGATTTCTCCGATTATAATTGATTGGTGGCTCAGAGGTTAAAGCGTCTGCCTGCAATGCGGGAGATCTGGGTTCAATCCCTGGGTCGGGAAGTTCCCTTGGAGAAGGAAATGGCAACCCACTCCAGCATTCTTGCCTGGAGAATCCCAAGGACAGAGGAGCCTGGTGGGCTACAGTTCACGGGGTCGCAAAGAGTCGGACATGACTGAGCGACTTCACTCTTCACTCAAACTTCAGGTCCAAGTAGGTTTTTCTAGAAAGTTTAAAAATATATATGGTACCCACTATGTCTTAGTTTGGTTTGTTCATTCTGAGCTGAGCTCACCCAGGGAAAGGCATCACTTTCTTTGAGTATGTTCAGAAACACGATGGCTGCTTTGCCAGGAAAATGCGCGTACATCTCCCCCAGGAATACAAGTTCTTCTTACAAAATATCTGTTGCCTGACCTAGCTGCTGGCTGCTGCCCTCGGACATGGGTAGGAACCGGAGCTTCGAAGCATTTGTGTTATGCATCAACCTTGATATTTACAAGTTCACATGAACAGATGTCTCATCATCGTCTGGCTGAGCGGGACTGTAGAGGATGCGGGCAGCTGGGGCACTTAGGAGCTGTATGAGTCATGTAACATTTGACATGTTGTCCCAGCACATACCTCAGATGACAGTCTGATCTCTCAGAGGCTAATGGAAGTGACTCTAGTACCATTATCAGGGCCATCATGATCGCCATCATCATCATTTCTACTGTTATTAATTGGACACCTGAAATGAATCAAAACCCTAGAACAAATAAAATAACATGCTTGGACATGCAAGGCAGATTCTTAACCCCTGGACCACCAGGGAAGTCCCCAAGTCCTGGTTTTGAAAACCAAGCAAAAGTATCACAAATGAGCAAGTGGAGCTAAAACACTGAACAGATACCAAGTTCTAATATGTGGTGGTTGCTTTCCCCCTCTTCTCTCTTCCCTTTACTCTAAAATAGCACCTCTGCCCAAGAGAGAGAGCAGTGTCTAGTTAGCCCCAAGTAAGGCCTCCACTTGAAAACAAAGAAAATTATTTCTTTTCAAATTTTTTTATTTCATAGAATGGCCTTTTAAGTTGGATTTGTGAGGTGTGACCGTACTTTCAGAATAAATAAGAATACCTAAAATTATAACGTGATTATGTTTTATCCTTCCAACATGAGTTGTCTATGAGTATTTCCACGAGGAGCCTAAACAGCTTTAAAAAAACAAAACTGATTGCACTATTGAAAATACATTTCTGAATAGATACCCCTTAGGAAATGTACCAGAAAGATTATCTTTATACTTAAATAATGATGTATGCATATAACTAACCCCAAATTGAGTAAGTTGTATGGTAGGGGTGTGGCTTATAAAGCAAAGAGTTGTGAATTCAGCTCTAAACACGATTTCCTTCCTGAGCTGTGGAGAACTAGGCAACTGTGCCCTAGAGGCCTGCCTCAGACACACAGTAATGATTCTTGCATACACAAATTCATTAGTTGTTTAATTAAGTTAAATCATGAATTGAATTTGTTTAATCATTAATTAAGGAACAAGGAGCTGTGTGCTAAAATTTGGCACCTCAGGAAAAGAAAGCAGAAGAAAATATCAGTTCCAAATTCTTTGTGCTTATACCTACCAGAGAATTCCAGTTTTGTCTTTCTCTGTCTATACACATCTGTGTGCATGCACACACACACACACACACACACACACACACACACTGAAATAATTTTCAGAGACATTTTAACCTTTCCATTTAAAATTGAATATTGTTTTCAAAGTAAAAGTGAAAGCCATTTCTTCGCAGACTGTGTACGTGACTTCTGTTCCTTCTCCAACTGGCGTTTTCCTTAAGAGGAAAAAGGATCTGCCTAACTTCATAAAATTAAAATGGTGGCACTTTTTTAATCCATGAAGGGCCAAGACACAGTGAAGGAATTACATTTCAATCCCAAATGGATTCTCAGGAGAACTCTGTCAATAATATCAAATCCTTCAATCATTTTAATAACTCAGACCACAGTGCAATTAGAATCATGAGCAGCAGTATTCCCAGGCTTCAAGCTTATCCTAACATTTAGGATAAAATGCAGAACCACATGAATTCAGCACCTGAAGTTAAACTCTCTCTCTCTGCAACCACGGCCAAATGTTAGATACAGTCCACGAGGTCGCTAAGAGTTAGACACGACTGAGCGACTTCACTTTCACTTTTCACTTTCGTGCATTGGAGAAGGAAATGGCAACCCACTCCAGTGTTCTTGCCTGGAGAATCCCAGGGACGGGGGATCCTGGTGGGCTGCTGTCTATGGGGTCGCACAGAGTCAGACATGACTGAAGCAACTTAGCAGCAGCAGCAGCAGCAACAGAGCTCTTAAATCCCAAGAAAGTGGGAAAGTGATCATTTTTTTTTCTGTGAAAGTCAGCAGCTCCCCAAGTGCGATCTTGGGCCTGACTTGTGAGTCGTATGGCCCCTCCAGATGGCTCCTGCCATAATAATGCATCAAGGCAATTTATTCTGATTCTGAGCATTAATCTGTGAGTCACTTATGGCTTCTCTTACAGGTGCTTCCAAAGGACAGGATGGGAATTCTAGTGAACTTGATTTGGTTTTTCCTGTTGCTGAGGGGGATTTGGAGGGTTTACTTGGCAGCATGGCTCGGGGACTCAAGGTTGAGAATCCTTGCTTTGGCATAATCATCCGCGTCCTTACAGAAGTGGCTGGGTTAGTTGTCATAGCAACAGACGTGGAAATTATCCACCTGACTTTCCCTTCTGGCTTTTCAGGGTACAGCACTGTGAAGTGTGGGAAACCCTTGTTCCAATGTGCTTCAATCAAGAGCAGGTGAGTTTTTGCACTTATTACCCCTGAGGGTTGATTTTCAAAAATCCCATCTTTCAAGTTGTAGCTGGTGGATCACTCAGAAAACAGACATATTTGAATGATGATGCTCTAGACAGAGCAGCATATACCATGTCAGATAAATGGGGCCACACCTTTGTGGACTGGAATGAGAGCAAGGACTTTCCATAAAAGGAAGTTACAGGCTCCTTCTGGCTTACGGAATGGGATTTCAGAGAGTGCTGGCTCTGCAAATTGCCTCTCTGCAGAATTATGGTGTTGCTTTGAATGATCCGGGAAAGCATGATCATTTTTGGTCCCTTAGAATCTGCAAATTCAAGATATGTGTAAATATAAATATTTATATACTTCAAGATAGGTGTCAATATAAATATTTATATATTTATGTATATATACATAAACCTCTAAACACATCTATTTCAAAGAGTGAGGTATTAGCTGAGTTTATGACTAATATGTCGCATTCAACATAGTTCTTTAAATATGTATTTAGCACTTGTAAGGTAGGCAGCATACATATGATGTTAAATAAAACAACCAAAAGACCATTTGTACTCTGCCAGAGGTAACAGACAGGCATGCCAATGATCCTACTATGAAGCATGAAAACAACTACTTGGCAGAGAAGTACAAAATCAGAGAAATGCGGTAGAAGAGCTCAGTTTCATAACAAAAGAAATCAAGGAGAAAAATCTAAGAGAGCAAGCAGGGATGTGCAGTCCTTCTGAATGCCCAGTAGGAGAAATGGAACTTTTGTGAACAGCCCTGGTATGGACTAAAGGGGTCCTCTTCAGATTCATACGTTGAACCCTCCTGTGCCTGCATTTGGAGATGGGGCCTTCAGGGAAGTAATGAAAGTTACATGGGGCCATAGCGGTGGGGCCTTGGTCTGATAGGACTGGCATCCTTGTATGAGGAGGAAGAGACATCAAGGATTCTCACTCACACAGTGCAAAAGCCCTGTGAGCATGCAGTGAGACACAGCCATCTACAAGCCTGGCAGAGGAACCTCACTGGAAACCAGTCCTGCCAGGGCTTTCATCTTGTTCTTCCAACCTCCAGAACTGTGAGAAAAGAGGTGTTTTTTTTTTTTGTTTTTTTGTCTTTTATTAAAGTGCAGTTGATTTACAATGTTGTGTTAGTTTCTCCTGTATGGCAAAGTAATAGGAAAAGTATATTCTTTTCATATGCTTTTCCATTATGTTTTATCACAGGATACTGACTATAGTTCCCTATGCTACACTAGGACTGTAAAACCTTGTTGTTTATCCATCCTATATATGATAGCTCGCATCTGCTAATCCCAAACCCCCGAGTCCTTCCCTCCCCTACCTCCTCTCGCCCCCAGCAACCGCAAGTCTGTCCTTTATGTCTGTGAGTCTGTTTCTGCTTCATAGATAAGTTCCTTTGCGTCATATTTTAAATTCCACATAAAAGTGTGAAATGATTTTTATTTCTCTTTCTAACTTCACTTAGTGTGATAATCTCTAGGTCCATCCATGTTGCTGCTAATGACATTATTTCAGTCTTTATGGCTAAGTAATTTTCCACTGTGTATATGAACCGCATCTTCTGTATCCATCCCGCTGTCAGTGGACATTTAGCTTGTTTCTGTACCTTGGCCGTGTGAATAGTGCTACGAGAAACACAAGGGTGCGTGTATCTTTTGGAGTTATAGTTTTGTCCAGATATATGCCCAGGAGTGGGATTTATTGCTGGATTGTATGACAACTCTACGGAAATGGATGTCTTTGCTACCTTGCAGCGGCAACGTGGACTGACGAAGGCAAGTTTGCTGAAAACCATAAGCACAGAGACTGCATCTTAGTTTAAACAGCTCACCCAACCTTAAACAGCTTTATGAGATTTTGTAGGATTTCAGTGGTGCTTCTCTGAGGCTCAGAGGCTCTCTCTAATTAAATGAACCCAGTAAAAAAAAAAACAGAGAAATCAAACACAAGCAAACACCTCATTAAGGACTCTCCATCCACACCAAAAAATGTACTTTCTAAGTGTTATTTTCATTTATTTCCGATCAAGATAAATATTCTAGACTCCAGCTTTCCTCCCAACTTGTTTAAAAAACAGAAATGCTGCCAAGTACACTATATTGAATGGAAATGGTCTGATACAGAGACAGAATCATACCTGCTGACTATACTGACTATAGCTCCATCCAAGCAGCTCACTCTACTTAGCAAACATTATCTGATCGTCATAAAAGTTACAACATGAAGAACTAACTCCATTATATAATCAGGCCAGAGATCACACCTCAAATAAGAAAATATAGATTTGTGTCATCTTCCCTCAACTGAACTAGGCATTTCTTTTCTCACCCTCTGTCTAACTCCATAGAAATGCTCAGTTTTAGAGAGATGTCCTGCTCAGTCTCCCCAAGTGTTTGTTCATCCCACTGGCTACCAGCAAATTGTCTCTGCTTCTGTTTCCTGTAAATTAATCCACACCTAGGAAACCCATGTGTCTATAAAAACAAGGGAAATTAATTTTAAGAATATATTTTGTAATCCAACATGTCCAAAGTATTGTCAACATGCAACAAATATTTTTAATGCTGAGATATTTTTTTCCTTTTTTTTTCATACCGAGCCTTCAAAATTTCTTATTTTTTGCTTACAGCACATATCACTTCTGGATAGCTGCATTTCAAATGCCCACTAGCCACATGTGACAGGTGGTTTCATAGTAAGTATAATTCCTTAGGTTTATGCAATTAGCTGAATTCTTTCTGACCCTAGTGAAAGTGAAATTTGCTCAGTCATGTCCTTTGTGACCCCCATGGACTGTAGCCCACCAGGTTACTCTGTGCATGGGATTCTCCAGACAAGAATACTGGAGTGGTAGCCATTCCCTTCTCCAGGGGATTTTCCCCACCCAGGGATTGAACGCAGGTCTTTCTCATTGCAGGCAGGTTCTTTGCCATCTGTGCCACCAGGGAAGCCCCTCCTGACCCTAAGGCAACCCCATCTGAAAATTAGAGGTTGTAGACTCACCGTAGTTACCGAACCCTTCATACTCTACATGACAACAGCTAAGAGAATTTACATACAAGTCACCAGTAGCCTACATGGGGTAGAATTTGCAACTCATACTATTTTTCACAGATAGGAAGAGAGGACTGTGTTGATCCTGTTTTTGAACAGAAAGTGTGTTGGGTTTAAGAGCTTTAACCTCTCTAATTTCTCAACTCTCCTGCATCAGGACCAGTGTTTTTGCAAAATTTTTGCAAATTCAACTTCTCAGGGCCAGAATCTTTTTATGGGAAAAAAGCTTTCTTGATCTGTGGGGAACTGGCACATGCGTGCTCAACCGCATCTGATTCTTTGACTCCATGGGCTGCAGCCCACCAGGCTCCTCTGTCCATGGCAAGAATACCGGAGTGTGTTGCCATTTCCTCCTCTAGGGGATCTTCCTGACCCAGGGGTCTTGGATTGCAGGTGGATTCTTTACCTCTGAGCCACTGGGAAAACCCGTAGGGAACTGTTAAACCAATATTTTGGTCACTTCCTTTGACAGCAGCAGTGAAACCTGGCTTTCTGTACAAAGTGAATTGTCATTCTATTGAAGTACAGTGTTAGGCATTTTTTATGAGAGACATTTTATTCATGTTTCACACTTTCTTGTTATTGCACTCAGCAGTTTTTATTATTTTTATTAGATTTCACTTTAGATCTCCATGAAGACTTCGTTATTACCTAAAAAGGCATTTGCCAATCTTTCCCTTAAGCCAGGTTACTCCGTATGAGTGACTAATTCCTTTTGGCAACCATAAGATGATCGTGAAATTTACCCTTTCCATTCACATTCACGTGAAAGCCTTATTTCCCCGTGTGTCAGCAAATCTCCCAGCAGTGGAGGCTCAAAACGTTGATCCATGAAGATGCCCAGACACTCAGCTGTCTTCCATGGCCTGCTGTCTTCTCCAGCTTTCTCTAGAAACGTTCTGTGTGGGTAATCCTTGATTATAGTATTGATGGTGGTAAATTAGAACCATTTTATCAACTAAATATAAGAGATCCTTTGAAAGAGCTTTTATCCAAGTTTCACAATGATTGATCCCTAATGCATGCAGGTACCACAGTCAACCTCTATTCTTTCACGTAACAGAGAGTAGCCAATAAGTAAACTGAAAACTCGGAACCACTCACATTTCATGTTTGACCAAATTATGTATTTCAGTTTGCTGTTTGCCATGTTGCCTGGGACTGACTATGCTCCTTATATTTCTGACCAGATAATTTTTCAAAAATATTTTTGTTAAATTTTTTTCCCTCATTTTTGACCACACTGTATAGCATGTGGAATCTTAGTTCCCAAACCAGGGATTGAATCTGGGACCCCTGCAATGGAGGCACAAAGTCTCAACTGGACCACCAGGGAAGTCCCTGATCATATTATTATTAATTTTAAATTATGGTCCTTGAATATCACTGTTGCTCAGTTACTAAGTCATGTCCTGCTCTTTGCAGCCCCATGGACTGCATGCAGCTCGTGAGGCTTCCCTGTCCTTCACTATCTCCTCGAGTTTGCTCTGATTCATGTCCACTGAGTCGGTGATGCTATCTAACCATCTCATCTTGCATCTCCCTGCATATACACCAACTGAAAATAAGTGAATAAAATTCTTCCAAACAGAATCAACAGAGTGTCTAATCTTTCCAAGAATTGTCAAGAACTCACTGTGTCATCTTCTACCTTTCCACTTATTCTTTTAAAGATTTTTTTCATGTGGACCATTTTCTAAGTCTTTATTGAATTTCTTACAACATTGCTTCTGTTTTTGTCTTTGTATTTTGGCCCTGAGGCATGTGGGATCTTAGCCTCTGATCAGAGATCAAACTCCCACCCCCCTGCATCGGAAGGCGTGGTCTTAACCTCTGCACAAGAAGTCCCTCATTTATTCTTGAGATATTTCCTGGGGACTGCTCTGGGCAAGGTTCTACGTAGTCTCTGAGACTCGGCCTTCAGGAGCTTACACTCTAGTGGAAAATATAAGTCATACAACAAATAAATGATGCATATGCATGGCAGAGAGTGATATCTTGTATGAGAGACAGAAAAAGTTATCTGCCGTGGCAGTTCAGGGAAGGGAGAGAAGCATCAACCAGGCTACGTGCAATGGACCATTTGCAGTAGGTCTGAAGCAGTGGGTTGATTTTGGACATTTGGAAATGAGAAGTAGAGAAATGCAGAGTATCAGAAGCAAGTTCATTTGAAGGAAGTTACCTGCTCTTGGAAAAATGATATAGCAGAGGTGTTAATTCAGAACATTCCTGTGTGCCTTTGACTCTGGGAACATGAAGGGGAAGAAAAGATGCACTGTTTAAAAAAATGCAAACTGTTACTTTTTAAAATAATGAGTTAATTATTTTTTCCAAGAAAAAAATCTGTTTATAGAAGCCATATAATAAAAGCAGCAAAGTTATTGTCTCCCCCTTCCATAGACCAAGAATGAGGCTTTCATGTTTCTAGAGGATGCTTCTGAAGAATAAGACACATAATACTATTCTTTATAAGGAAAGCATAATTTGCCATCCCAAATATGGGTTTCGTGTTCATATACTTGGTGGCAGATACACACACATGCACACACACTCACTCATGATGATAATTATTTCTGGCACAATCAGTAATTCTACTGAATGTATTTCTGAAGGCAAAAATTCCTAATAAATACGTGCTTGAGCTGGTATAATCTCTGAAACAATGGTATCCTTCTTTGATGGTTTAAATGCAAAAGAATCAGGTTTTGCCATTAACAGCTTCAATTAATAAGTCAACCCATTAGCCTATACAAAGAAGGGCCAGAAAAAAAAATCCAGCACTACACTAATGAAGGGAATCCAATAGCACCTCAAAATATACCACTTTGGCATAAGGACTATTTTGAGTTGAAGGTAATTGAGAAGCAGCAGATGCAGGAAGAATACTGTCTTCTTCCTTTTTGCCTAAAATTAGGACATATGCTTTCATTTGTAAATGTATCTCCCTCTCTGTACCAGGTAAAGGGGAATGACTCTTGGGGCTTCCCTGGTGCCTCAGATGGTTAAGAATCTACCTGCAATGCTGGAGTTCCTGGCTCTTAGGCACCAGCAATTACTCTTATCACTGGAGACACACACACTTGAGTCTGCTTAGCAAATCCTACAAAGTAACGCCTATCTTCCACTACTTTCCCCCATATATTTACCTTCTCACTCTGTGTTATCCCCAGAAGCCCAGACTCCTTTTCCTTTGTCTAGTCGCTTCTCTCCCACTTACCACCCTTTGCTAAAATGGTATGTACCCTTTCAAGCCTAACTGCTTCTTTTGGGTTTTACTTCTTTCCTATGCAGCTCCCGTGTGCAAACAAAATAAATCTTTTCTCCCAGTAGGCTGGTGTTTGTGAGTTTAATTCACAGTCTTTGGGTACAAAACCTAAAAGGGTAATAGAAGTTTGTTTTCAACCCTACACTTGTGACATGACTCCTCAATAAATGTTTGTTGAAAGATACTGAAAAGGGCTTTCCCGGTGGCACAGGGGTGGAGACTCTGCACTCCCAATGCAGGGGCCTGGGTTCGGTCCCTAGTTGGGAAACTACATCCAGTATGTTGAAACTAAGAGCCTGCATGCCACGACTAAAGATCCCGTATGCCACAACTAAGACTTGGTCAAAAAAAAAAGAGAAAAGACTCTGATCAACAGTCATAAATTACCTTACAGGCCCAGGTAATTATTAGCTCTAGGAGGAGGGGTAAGGAAAGGTGGTACCTTGAAGACCAGACCATCCCTCCCTTGTACAGTTGAAGAAGCTTTGCCTGGGAGGCAGGTGTGTTGGTGACACACAGTCCAAACTCATACCCTAAGATAGGATATAAATTACCAGTTAGAGGTAAGTTCCCAAAACAGCGCTTCTGACTGCATTGCAGCATCCTTTTTGTGGCTCTGTGATGCCTTTCAACTCACGTGGCCAGAGAAGAGCATCTTAACCTTCTCGTCTCCATTTTTAACCTAAGTGTGTTCCATCTGATTAGCCGTGTGACAGTATCCATGCTGTGCTGAGGTGACTTGGGCGGATCATAAACCTGGTCTTCGGGAGCCTTTCGACTTAGAGGATTTCCTTTCAACACACATGCACATCCTGTCATTTGAAGATTTGAAGCTGCATGCAAAAGTGAGATTTTTTTTTTTGAGGTTTTGTTTCCCAGGCAACTGCTCTCAATTCAAGATTAACTGAGAACACCAGCATCTCCCAGAGGCACTACCCCCCACCTCCCCTTCCCCTTTCCTGTGATAAAGCTGTATGCTCTGAGGACCGGGGAGGATCCTTCCTCCATTGGAGAGTGAAACAAGATGCAGGGATGGTTCAGAAACAATGCTAAATTCACAAGGACAGGATGCCTGCTGGTGGGCAATGCACACAGTCAACATTCTGTGTAATTTTGAGAGGGAGGAGGGCTCAGGATGAGTGACGTGTTGGTAAGGCCAGAAACGATGGAAAAAGAAGCCATTCTGTCATTTGCCATAACCTTTAGACAGCAGTTGGTATCAGTTGATAATGGGACGGGGCAAGTTGGCCTTTCCAGACCCATAAAGTCAAGCTTTAGCATCTGAATGACAACAAAGTGCTGCCAAAGAGGTTTCAGACAACACAAACCACAGGTGTCCACTATTAAAACAGCTCCTGCAGTTTGCACTCTGAGAAGACCGGAATCACCAGTGCCTGTGTGCCAAGTTCCTTCAGTCATGACCAGCTGTCTGCGACTCCATGGACTGTAGCCCGCCAGGCTCCTCTGTCCACGGAGTTCTCCAGGCAAGAAGACCGGAGTGGGTTAACATGCCCTCCTCCAGGGGATCTTGCCAACCCAAGGACTGAACCCAGGTTTCTGCAGTCTCCTGCTTTGGCAGGCAGGATCCTCACCACTAGTGCCTCCTGGGAAGCCTGGAATCACCAGGGACTTTGAAATCTACTGGGCAGTCAATACTGACTTTGAGTTTCCAATAGTTATAGGACCTATTACACTTATGTCATATGTACGAGTCAACCGTGCAAAAGTGCTCTGTACTGGTGAGATGGAAGTGGTACCCTCTGGAAAAGAGTATGCCTCTTGTATCAGAATTCCTTACAACTTTCTGAGTTTCATAGTTTGGTGAGGGTGGGGAGGGGTAGCATCTTAAACCTGTTATTTCCTTTTTAAAAAATGTTTAGGTCTTTACTGAATTTGTTACAATATTGCTTCAGTTTTATGTTTTGGTTTTGGGCCTTGAGGCATGTGGAATGTTAGCTCCTGACCAGGGGTCAAACCCACACCCACTACACTGAAAGGTGAAGTCTTAACCACTGGCCTGCCAGGGAAGTCCCTTATACTTGTTATCTCAGAGAAATTATTTTCTTTCTCAATGTGATCATGGCACTAGTCTACCAACATACATCACAAGGCTGGAAAACAAAAGTAATTGTTTAGTTGCTAGGCATCGGAACATTTTCTTAATAGGCATAAAGTGAAAACGTGTTTTTTTTTGAAAGGAAGATCCCAATGAATATATTTTTATTAAACTTTCACTACTATCCCCTCCACATCTATCTATCACTATTACCAAGTGTATTACTGAGAAATTTTCTAAGAATATGCAGTTTAAAATTCCTTTCAGTGATGCAGCTTATATAAGAAGAGAATTTTAGTTTATTCTGAAAAACTATTCATGATTTTTTTTTCTGAATGTCAAAATTTCTTGCGGTCTTTTCCTAATACAATTAGTCTAGTATTGCTACCCTGTATTCATACTGTTGAACTACAAAAATCAGAAGATCATCTAATTAAGCCACGGACTTCCCCAGTGGCTCAGGAGTAAAGAATCTGACCACAATGCAGGAGATGCAGGGAACTCAGGTCGGATCCCTGGGTCAGGAAGAGCCCCTGGAGGAGGGCACAGCAACCCACGTGAGTAGTCTTGCCTGGAAAACCCCATGGACAGAGGAGCCTGGCAGGCTACAGCCCACGGGGTCACAAAGAGTAGGACACCACTGGGCAACTGAGCATGCAAGCACAAATTCGTCATTTTCCCGTTATTTCTCTATTTTTGTTGGCTTGTGATGGCTTGTTCCATTAAAATGACAGAATTAGCTGTTAGACCCAGAGAGCACCATTTAAAAAAAAAAAAAGGGAATCTCAAGCTGTTTTCCCCAGAGTCACCCAAGAGACAAATTATCCCTCCCCCTTGGCCATGCCCACATTTCCTGACACTAACCTTGTGAATATTCATGAAATGCAAACCCATTCAATGGCCCAACAATCCTCTAGCTTTGCCGGGGTGAGAGAAAGGTGAGAGGTGAAATGTTTCCCAAATCCAGACTATGTATCCTTGGATCATTCAGATTTGACGATATAAATAAACTCATTTACAAACCCAAGAAGCTTTTCTCCAAGCACCATTTTGTTCCTGTAAATATCAGGCCTCAAGCAGAATGAAATACTCACAAAATGTCAGATCTATTTGCAAGAGGTTTGTAAGGGGAAATGACAGGAAAATAAACACTCAGATGAGTAGCAAGGAAAAAATGCATGGTAACCCAGCACAATTAAGGTGGCATTTTAATTAAACGAGCAGGAGATGGCACAGATTCACCAACCATTTTAGTGGCTGTAATTTAGCACTGTGAAAAATAGTGTTCTGTAAACTGCAACATGCCAGAACTCTCACAGTATTTTTTATTCTTTCTAAGGGACAACTGATAATGAAAGCTAAGCTTCTTTGTACACAGGTGCTGAATCAAATCTCAGAGGCAGTTTTGGGTGAAGAAGAAAAGAGTGGTGTTATTGCTTTGCCAGGCAAAGGGGGTAAATGCCTACAAAATCATGTGTCCCGACTTGGGTAAGAGTGGAAATTTTTATAGTTTTTGTTCAGAGGGTGTGATCAGATGGTGGACAGTCTTCTGATGGGTGGGTGATGAGGTAAGCAGGAATCAGCCTCATCAGCCTCAGGTCCACGTGCTCTGGAGTCTACATGCTTGTGGGCAGCACCTCATCATTAATCATTGAATTCTCCTACCTGCAGCGGGGAGTGGATTCAGTGTCTGCAGAATATATTGTGTGTATCCTTTGATAGGAAAACAGAACCTTGCCCCAAGGCTGCTCTTGACTGTTTCTTCTGGTGTCCCAGCCCCTTCCTTCCCTAATTACCAACTGCTTGAATCTGACTCTAGAATTCAGAGAAGGTTGAATTCATGAAGGTTGAATAAAGGCTGTGTCCTATAATCAAGGAAACGGGGGACACAGAAAGTCCTTCTGCTAGGAGCCCCACAGTGCCCTGCAAGATATCACAACTAATTTCACAAAATCTCAAGTAGGAACCAAAGAAAGAGAAAACATCACAGTAAACAAAGAGAGCAAATGAAAAAATAAAGAAAAGGAAAAGAAATAGGATAAAGAGTATGAACCATGAAGAAAAGGAGAAATGAACATAAAGATAAAAAAGAACAGTTGTAAGAGGCCTCAGAAATCTGCAAGAGAGTGATCTCCTATTTGTATAAGACAAAGTTAGAGAAACAGAGTAATTATCATTATTGCTGTTGTCGTTGTTATTCACATTAACAACACCAAAGATAAAAGCTACATCATTTAATATACACGCTTTCCATATGGCTCAGTGGGTAAAGAATCTGCCTGCAATGCAGGAGACCCGGAAGACACGGGTTCGATCCCCGGGTGAGGAAGATCCACTGGAGAAGGGTATGGCAACCTACCAGTATTCTTGCTTGGAGAGTCCCATGGACAGAGAAGCCTGGCAGGCTACAGTCCATAGGGTCGTAAAGAGTCAGACAAGACTGAAGCAGCTAAGCAACCACACTCACAATATATCCAAACTGTTGGGTGTAACATAGGCTCAAGGATGTATTATACAACAAGGGGAATAATTTGTAATAACTGTAAGTGGAATGTGGGTGTTCCATCACTCAATTGTGTTCAACCCTTTGCAACCTCATGGACTATAGCCCGCCCAGCTTCTCTGTCCGTGGGATTCTCTAGGCAAGAATACTGGAGTGGGTTGCCATTTCCTCCTCCAGGGGATCTTCCTGATCCAGAGATTGAACCTGCATCTCTTGTATCTCCTGCATTGACAGGTGGATTCTTCACCACTGCACCACCTGGGAAGCCCCTGTAAGCAGAGTGTAACCTTTAAAAACGTATAATTAAATTTTTTTCAAATATATAGTTAAAAGCAATAAATAAAATATGTATAATAATATAGAAAATTTAACAAAATTATTTTCAGTGAGTTCTGGAAGATCAGGGCTTCCCAGGTGGCTCAGCTGGTAAAGAATTCACCTGCAATGCAGGAGACCCTGGTTTGATTCCTGGGTTGGGAAGATCCCCTGGAGGAGGGCATGGCAATCCACTCCATTATTCTTGCCTGGTGAGTCCCCATGGACAGAGGAGCCTGGCTGGCTGCAGTCCATGGGGGTCTCAAAGAGTCGGACACAACTGAGTCACTAAGTTCAGCACAGCACAGCAGGGAAGATCAGATAATTTCTCGTCCACAGTATCGTGCTTCTAGTGAGAGTAATAGAGTGATAAGTAAAGATGGGCTATGAAGACCAAAATATTTTTACATTTATATACATTTTATATAAAAATATATATATGTGCCATTTTGATGTTTTTTGCAGTTGGCTAAGTCATGTCTGACTCTTTGCAATCCCACAGACTGCATTACACCAGGCTCTCCATCCTTCACTATACCATCTTTTATATATATATAATACATTTTTATTTTTATATATATACATTTTATACACACACACATATTCTGACTTTCTGTGTCAAGGTTTTGCTGAACGTTCCAAGGCATGTGTATCTTTGAGCAATTCCTAAATTATATGTTGCAACATAAGAACATCAGAATTTTATATCTGGTAAGGGTCTTGGAAAGGATTTAGCTCAAACCCCTTATTATGCAGATAAAGAAACAAGAAATCCTTTCCCAGGGCCAGGAATCTGTTTTCCTTTTATTACAGTTCAACAGGAACAAATGAGAGTAGGCTCATGAAATGAGACACCCCGTGGGATTGGGGGTGATGCCTGTGGGAGAGGCCATGGCTGGCTCTGTAAACTGGGTGCTATTTTTGCTGACCTGGATATCAGGTGGTCCATACACTGTATTGCTCTATATAACATCAGCCTCACACTGAAAAATCATACATATTTTATGGTTGGCACCTTAATTTCAGAAATTCGTAGTTGGATAGGACAATTGCATGAGTTTCTGGGGCAAGCTTTCTTTAGCTTAAGCATCCCCTTTACCAAGCAAAATGATAATTGCTTTTGAAATTATCTGAATCTGGATTTAAAGAACATTTCACTCTTTTCACTTATAAAGAAATTATTATAGGGTAGGAACCAAATATTTTTCCTGTAAATCTGTCTGAAACTGTTTTGAGACCATTAACCAGTTTTCAAAGAATTTTTGTTTAGCAAAAGGGAGTTTCGAAATGTTTTCAAAACTGCAGAGCTAAAATTTTTCAGAAAATGTGTTTTCTCTGAAAGCTTTTTGTTGTTGTTGTTAATGGCCATAGCTTTTCTGTACACTTGCATATGCTGTGTCAGACTTTTATCGCAAAGAACAGGCTAAAGAAAAGTGAATACAAAGGTCATTATGATTTCCAAATTAAAAGATTTTTCCATTACAAAAATAACACATTCAAAAAGAAAGCTTAAAAATGCACCAGTCCATGAGCAGAATGCCCACAAGAACCCGCTACTAAAAATATAAAGCATATTGCTGCCGTTTCCTGCTAATAAGCATTGCAAGGCAGTGAGATTTTCTAATTTTCTAGTTCTTGTTTTTCATGACAACATCTGTTGACCTGAAACTGGCACTGAGCAGAACACACATGTGCCAGAAATTGCCAAGGTAGACGGGCCCCAAAACGAGGTGGGTGCCAGTCAGGAACAAGAGGGAGGAAAAAGAAAAGCGGGATTTGTTGCAATTGTTGTTTGTGCTTTTAAAATAAGTTTTAAAACCCAGAAGCAGAATACAAAATAGCCACGATAAGATCAAACTGACACTGAGCAGAGATGGGCAGATGGAGGCTCTCTGTACAAATTTACCAAGTAGTCGCCTAGTAGATGGAGCTGAGTTTGCAAGGTCATGACCATCCCCAAGCTAATGACCCCTTAGAGATTTTATCATCTTTCCCTCCAAAAACTGGTAACATGTGCTGTTAAATATTTACAGTTTTTGCTTGCTTTGTTTCATAAATCTGCTTCAAAGGTCAGGAACACCCAATTCTATAGTGCTATGGTGTTATTCCTTCTGCAACAAAACAGATCCTAACTGTTCCCAGGCGTCTAAGCCAAGATAATAATGAGTTCCTTAGAGAATGAACTTATGGCTGCCAGTGGGACGGATGGGAAGCAGGGATAGTTAGGGAGTTTGGGATCGACATGTACGCTCTGCCATATTTAAAATGGATAACCAACAAAAGACCTCCTGTATAGCGTGTGGAACTCTGCTCAGTGTCATGTGGCAGCCTGGGTGAGAGCGGAGTTTGGGGGAGAATGGATACTTGTATATGTACGGCTGAGTCTCTTTGCTGTTCACCTAGAATATTGCAACACTGTTAACTGGCTATAGCCCAATACAAAACAAAAACAGTTGTAAATATAATATAAAAATCAAAGAATGACAGATAAGAAGAGGAGGGAGTTTTACCTGCATAGTGATAAAGAACCTGCCTGCCAGTGCAGGATATATAAGAGACCTGGGTTCAGTCCCTGGGTTGGGAAGATCCCCTGGAGGAGGGCATGGCAACCCACTCCAGTATTCTTGCCTGGAGAATCCCATGGACAGAGGAGCCTGGCAGGCTGCAGTCCATAGGGTCGCACAGAGTTGGGCACAAATGAAACGACTTAGCCCATGTGCCTTCTGTTTAAGTGTCTGATATTTTTGGAATTAATCTTTAAACAGTACTTGGTGGAGGCATAAGATCATTGGAGATTTGACTCCACTATCACTCTGGACTATTTGTTCTGGCTTTTGGCTCAGTAGGGTGTGTGTCAACTAAGTAATGTGGGAGTGAATACAAAAATGTCAGGGCAAGCTTGCTATGCCCACCATTTCTTTTTTGTTTCGGGAAAGTGTTTTTATTTCTATTGACATGATATTTTGAAAGAGAACGTGGATTGAATTAAAAAAAAATTGTGTTCCCTGAAAGAAAGGCCTTCTTGTTGCATTGCGACAGATAGTTTTTATTGAACCATAAGTCTCTGAAACTAATGACTACCTCTGGCCTGGGTTGGAAAGAACCTACCGTCCAATTAGTGTTTCCAGAATCGTTTCTTTCTCCTCTTTAGAGCAGGAGGCAGTAGAAGGAAGAAATAATTAGCAAGAACAGCAGGGCCAGCATATTTTTTTACACTAGATGATGACGCTGAGTTCCACTGCGTGAAAGAAAAAAGGGAATTTGATGGGAATTCTGACTGCTAATGTTTCTCTCTATCTGAAGCATTTTGATATTGTTGAAAAAACCCTCTCACAAGGGAGAAGGAAATTGAAAAATAACTAAGAACCAAGATAACTGATGGTGGTAAGCAAAGCCTGTATGGTTTTTTTCTCAGACCCTGACAGTGTTGATTGCCTGTGCTCTGCCACTAGACGAGAATGTGGACTGGAAATTGAAATGTAACCCCTAGGACTGGTTTTCTGCCTCAGTTTCCCCAGGGAGCACTCCGGAGCAGTGCTCCAGATGAGCCGGGGTCGTGCTCCAAATGCCAGTCCAGAAGCACCCAGACTCCCGCCTCCACCAGGGGTTATACCCCATCACGACAAGCCTTTTTGGGGGATGCTATGTCACTGTCCCCAGCCTCTTCAACCTTGCAGCCGGGCCTTTGTGCTGCAGATGCCTGCGTGAAGTGGACCCGATCAGGGGCTCTTGTCATGGTCCACAGCCGGGCTTCTGTGCTGCAGACGCCTGCGTGAAGTGGACCTGACCAGGGGCTTTTGTCATGGTCCACAGCCGGGCCAGTCCTGTCTGCTCTGCTTCCCTTTCTCCTTCCAGGTGTGTTTACCTGGAAAGCAATGTAATTCCCAATCAAAGCCCGCAAAACCCCATTAGGCTCCACTTTCCACCATCTCCAGGATAAAGTGCCGAGAAGGGTTAGGGAACACCCTCGGGAAGATACCCCTGGAGGTTCATTCATTGCACCTCATTTGCCCTCCAGATCCAGACTGACTGCCCAGCGACTTGGAGTGACCATTCTCGCTGCTCTACCAATGTGACATTGACAAATGACACCACTCTGCTTTCTAAGTGATGGCAGTCCCCATCCCTCTGACCCAGACCTTCTTTATTTAAACTATATGAGCACAAAGGTCCACTTGAATGTCCAGAAGATAAGCCCAGTTCTGCTCTAGATGCAAGGAGACTCAGACAAAGGGTGAGGCTCAGTGGACGCTGCATTGGATGGGTTTCTGCATCCCCCAGCTCACATGCCCCTTCCACTGGTGCTCCAAATACTGGTGCTTTATCAGATGAAGGGTAGATTGATGCCAGTAACTTGCTTCATTTTGATTTTGTCTGGGCTCCTCTCCAAAACACTTTTGGGTTGAATGCTGTGAGCTGGGAACCAAGAGATAAGGGCCTAGAGAAAGCAGCTCTTGAGGTCATTGGTTAGACCCTGTATGTAATACAGTCAGGGGGCATCCACAACCACTGACACCCAGGAAATACTGGATCGCTTGCTCAGAATCCATTCCTTTCTCCAACACCCCATGCAGGGTGAGGCAGGCTTTGTGGCAGCTGATGCCCTATTCCGTTCTATCACCTCGTCGCAAGTCTTATCTGCAATGTAACCCCTAGAAAAGTTCTACCCAGAGACTGGAATGGCATGGTAAGCTATTGGTGAAGCTCCTGGCTCCATTCTTTGGGGCCTCCCTCCCCGTCTTTCCAAATAAAAATATTTGTACCATTAAAAAATAACTTTATAGAGGTTTCCATGTGTGGTCCAGGGCTAAGATTCCATGCTCCCAGTGAAGGGAGCCCAAATTCAGTCCCTGGTAGGGAAAACTAGATCCCACATACCTCAACTAAAGACCCCACACACTCAAATAAAGGCATAAATATATACTTTTAAAAGCTTAATACAGAAGAGTGTATGCTATAAGTACATACTGCATGATTCTTAAAAAATGGCTAATATATTAAAAAAAATTTAATTTTTAACATTTTGAGATAATTGAAAATTCTTAGGAAGTTGCGAAGAGTATATATCGAGATTATCTATATTGTTTATCCAGTTGCTTCCAATAGTGATGTCATACATTACCATAGAACAACATCAAAAGAAGGAAATTAACACTGGAACAATGTGGGCATGTAATTCTGAGCTGTTCTATCTGGTGTATAAATTCACATCACCATCACAATCAAGATTCCGAATAATCAGATCACCCCCAAAGACCTCTCTCCTGCTTGAATAGACAAACACACACCCCTGATCCACATCATCCCTAATCCCTAGGAACCATTAATTTGGCTTTATCCCTACAGTTTTGTCATTTTGAGTGTTATATAAATAAAATTATATTGAGTGTGACCTTCAGTTTGCTCTTTTCCATTTGGCATAACACCCTTGAGATCCTGCGTGTATCAGTAGCTAATCCCCTTTTACTGTTGGACAGTATTCTTGGGGTGGGTGGTGGCGGTGTCCAGTCACTAAATCATGTTCAGCTCTTTGAGATCCCATGGACTACAGCACACCAGGCTTTCCTGTCCTTCACTATCTCCTGGAGTTTGTTCAATCTCATGTCCATCGAGTCAGTGATGCCATCCAACCATCTCATTCTCTGTTGCCCCCTTCTTCTCCCGCCCTCAGTCTTTCCCAGCATCAGTCTTTTCCAATGAGTCAGCTTTTCACATCAGTGGCCAAAGTATCGGAGCTTCAGCTTCAGCATCAGTCCTTTCAATGAGTATTCAGGGTTGATTTCCAGTAGGATTGACTGGTTTGATCTCTTTGCTGTCCAAGGGACTCTCAAGAGTCTTCTCTAGCACCACAATTCCAAAGCATCAATTCTTTTGGTTCTCAGCCTTCTTTACGGTCCAACTACCACATTCCTACACGATTACGGGAAAAACAATGGCTTTGACTAGATGGATCTTTGTCAGCAAAGTGATGTCTCTGCTTTTTAATACACTAACTCTGTCATAGCTTTTCTTCCAAAGAGCAGGTGCCTTTTAATTTCATTGCTGCAGTCACTGTCTGTAGTGGTTTTGGAGCCCAAGAAAATAAACTCTGCCACTGTTTTCACTTGCTCCCCATCTATTTGCCATAAAGTGATGGGACTAGACGCCATGGTCTTAGGATTTTGAATGTGGAGTTTGAAGCCAGCTTTTTGCTTTCCTCTTTCACCCTCACTTGTGGGTGAAACTGTTCCTTTAGTTTTTCACCTATGGAAAGACATCAAGGTTGTTTCTAGTTGTTGGCTGTTAAAGTAAAACTGCTGTGAATAACTGCACACAAGTTTTTGTGAAGATGTAAGTCTTCTCTGAGATCAATGTCCAGGAGTATAGCTACGGTGTTTATGCCAAGCTTATGCTTATCTTAAAAAGAATCTGCCAAAGAAGTTCCCAGGTGGCTGTCCCATTTACATCTTCACCAGCAATGAACATGAGAGATCTTGTTTATCTGAATCTTCGCCAGCATTCAGTGCTATCAGTTTTTTTAAGCTATTTTAGTGGGTTTCTAATGATACCTCATCATGGTCTAAATTTGCATTCCCTAATGGGTAATCATCCTGAAACCCTTTTCATATTCGTATTTACCACCCTTATATCCTCTTCAATCAGATGTCACTTTGTGTCTTTTGCCCATTGTCTATCTAGGTTGTTTGGGTTGTTTGTACTGTTGTTTTGAGAGATCTAGAAATGAAACTGCTGTTAGCCGTGAGATCTGAAAAAATTCTCTTTCAATCTGTGGCTTGTTTTTTCTACTGGTTGATGGGGTAATTTGCAGAGCAGATGACTTAATTTTGATAAAGCCCAACTTGCTTTTTTTTTTTTTTTTCCTTTTATGGTTTGTGTTTTGGTGTGTTGTATCTGAGAAGTCTTCACTTAGCCCTAGGTCCCAAAGTTTTTTTTTCACATATTGTATCCTAAATGTCTCTAGTGTTACATTTTCATCTACATTTATGATACATTTTGTCTTAATTCTTGTACAAGATGTGAGCTTTATGTCAGGGCCTCTTTTTCCACCCCTGCGTGGGTGCATGCTCAGATCTTCCCGACCCAGAGATTGAATCCCAAACTTGCATTGTATATTTACCTCGTACCCCCTACATTTACCGAATGTTCTTACTAGTCATATACTCTTACTTCTGGCAAAATGATGAGAAATTCATTGCTGTTAGAATTATTTCTTCTTATTAGTAAGTGCTCTTTCTCTCTCCTTGCTTTCATTTCCACTTTGTTTCTAGTTTTGAGAAATTCAGTTACATCTTGGCAAGAATTCCTTTGGGTTTAATCAGTTTGGAAGTCACACAACTGGCTTAATCTGTAGGTTTATGTCTCTTTCCAAAATGGGAACATTTAAGCCATTATTTCTTCAAATGCTTTTTCAGCAGCACTCTCTTTCTCCACCGCTCCTTCCAGGACTTTGAAAACATGAATGTCAGACCTATGGTCACACAGCTTCCTCTGTTTTTTGGTGGTTTTTTAAGTTGATTTTCTCTGTCTCTCAAGTTGAGTAATTACATTATTCTATTTTATCCTCCAGTTCATTGACTGGAAGTTTGACTTCTCCTTCCATCAATTGCTGCTGCTGCTAAGTCACTTCAGTCGTGTCCGACTCTGTGCAACCCCATAGACGGCAGCCCACCAGGATCCCCCGTCCCTGGGATTCAGTAAGTTCTCATTATAGTTATTGTATTTTTTCAATGCTAAAATTTCAGTTGATTTTTTATCTTGTTTCTTTGCTGAAATTTCCTATCTTTTCATGTGTGAATATATGAAGCAAAGGAAGTCATAGGACAAATGAATATGAGTAAAATCTCACTAATTCTTGGTGAATATAGGAAGCCTCCTGGTAGAATTTTAAGGAAATTCAATATAATTCATTGCAATTACATGAAGTAACCAGTGTTTCTTTGAGGGCATATAGGGTCGACCCTTGCCAAATATGGGCTCTTTCTAGAGTCTCTTCTGATGACTAGAGAAAATAATTATTCACAGTTATCTTTTGTTTGAATAAGGCTTTAATGTACTTTAAAACAATTACTGTTTTTCATATTTTAAGCATTGCCTCTGAAGATTTTTTTTTGCACTGTTGTTTGACGGGGGTTTAGTCATTAAGTCGTGTCTGACTCTGTGACCTCATGGACTGTAGCCCACCAGGCTCCTCACTCAGTCCATAGGATTCTCCAAGTAAGAATACTGGAGTGGGTTGCCATTTCTTTCTCCAGAGGATCTTCCTGACTCAGGGATCGAATCCAGGTCTCCTGTACTGCAGGACAATTCTTTACCGACTGAGCTACCAGGGAAGCCCAAATTTGATTTATACTCTATCGTAAACAAAGAATTTTCTCAAATGGGGAGGATAATCATAAATAATATTGATATAATACTGAACAAATTTCATTTTAGCATGAAAATTTTCACATTTAAAATTGTATGGCTTGGTCATTTTGTTTAATTGTGAAATGTATTTTCAACTTGGTTAAACTCCGAATGCTTCAGATCTCTTTCTTTTTATTTTATGTTACCAATTCCAAATTTTTCCACCTTCCTCCTTGAGATGCAAATCGTAGCTTATATTTTTAAGAGACTTGTGCCCCCTGATTCCCTAGCCCCTAGGTTACATATAAACACTCATACCTGAAATTGAAAGGTTTCTTCTCATTTACCAGAAGCTGAGGAGAGAAGAAAAGAGTGAAGATGGCAATGGTGTTGGAAAGTGAGAGAGTTGAAAGTTAATTTCCCCAGAAACAGGAAATATACCCCCAGCACGCATGCGCGCACACACACACACACACTCCACATGACAGAGACAGCAACCAGTTTCTGTACACAATACAAAAAAAAAAAAAAAAAAACCCCACCTTCTAGAGAAATGCTTTTGTTTAATGCTCACAAGAATGGACAATATGAACTCTGTAAAAAAGAAATACAGAAGCTACCATTTATGGGAACTTTATGTGCCCCCCACCCACAGAATATTATGGAATTCTTGCAACAATTCTAGGTTATGGGAAGCATGAGTATATCCCAGTTTTATGGGTAAAGAAACCAGATTTCAGAACAGCTGGAATTTGCCTGAGGTCACTCAGTTACCATGACCTTGAGCCATGATGAGTCCACATTTGTTTGACTTCTAATCTCATAAGATTCTCTAGAATCTCCCCTGGCAGCAAAAATAGGTATTGTAGATTCTCTTTCTGATGTTAAAACAATAACCAATTTCTTTCATCATGGGAGCATTGAGCCATCTTACTTAAATTTGCCTATTTTTCTATATGAAGAATGCTGGCTGCTGCTAAATCACTTCAGTCTTGTCCAACTCTGTGCGACCCCATAGACAGCAGCTCACCAGGCTCCCCTGTCCCTGGGATTCTTCAGGCAAGAACACTGGAGTGGGTTACCATTTCCTTCTCCAAGGTATGAAGGTGAAAAGTGAAAGTGAAATTGCTCAGTCGTGTCTGACTCTTAGCAACCCCATGGACTGCAGCCTACCAGACTCCTCCGTCCATGGGATTTTCCACCAGGCAAGAGTACTGGAGTGGGGTGCCATCGCCTTCTCTGTGAAGAATGCTTATGTGTGGATAATTTGGATAACAAATACAGAAGAATCTTGAGTTAATTTCTGCTTCCCTCTTGTGTCAGAGACTAGTCATGACAATCCCCAGAGCCTTATACTGTTTTGGTTTTTTTTTTGCCTCCTTTTATTCATCCTGTAAATGATCCCATTTCTTCTCCATCTGAGTAAAGGAAAAGTTTGAATTTGAAATTTCTAACTGTTCATAAAATACCCCTCAGCTCCCTGAAACTCTCAGGACAATGTACCTGTTTCACCAAATGCACAATTTCAGTGTGTGATAGAATAAGACTGGATCAATACCATGCAATGCAATAAAACTTCTTTGTACCATGTCTTCCATTCGAACTGTCTCAGAACAATTTCCAATATTAAGTAATGATGTTACTGTGTTATAAGCACCTTGGAAGGAAGTCTTTGCCATCATGGGCTTTGGGTCTATTTTAGAACATCAGTCACTGCTTCATAAAAGTGTAGGTGCATCCTTGCTTCCTTGTCTCTGGAAAGTCATGTTATCTATTGTGTCTTTCTGCTTTAGAAGGACTTTCCATTTAGAGAAAAACTAGTGAACCATTTTCATGCAAATCAGGCTCACTTGAGAAAGCTCCTGAATTTTCATATAAAGGGATCTTATGGTTAATAGTCTAGTTGGGAGGAGAGGCTGAAGGTGTGGCCACTGGGTTTTCTTGGAGTATATGTTTCTCCCAGTTGGTTCAGGGGAGCAACTAGAGATGCTATTGACAGGGATGCTGAAGGAACTCCCTGTCAGCACCCCTGCTAAAATCATCATGACATCTCTCCCATCTCCGCCACCAACCATGAGAAGACTACAGTGAAGTCGAGATGCCCACTGCCGCATGTTCTACTTGTTTTCTCTGATCCTACTGTGCATGAACCATGCCTCCCAAACCAGGGCAGTTGTTTCCTACAGGTGACAACACCTAGGGAGTTCAGACCTGGCCTCGTTATCTGAACGATGCCAGGGCAAATCCACGCCATGAAGCGGAAAGTAAGTCTAAGCTGTAGGTGCCACCCAGCCGTGGCTTGATCTCTATGGAGGCTTGTGCGGTGAAGTGATCCAGTAGGAAGAATAAAGGGCAATCCTGCAGACCGTGGTGCAAGCTTCCTGTCCCCACCAGTCAGGGAATTGCTAAGTGTGGTTAAAATGTCAACACTCTAGGTGATGGGAAGCAAATACTGGAGAGAAGTTATTAGTGTCCAAATGGTACTATCTAATCTGGTGGTCACTAACCACATCTAGATAATTAAAGTGAAATTAATCCCCTGGAGGAGGGCATAGCAGCCCACTCCAGTATTCTTGCCTGGAGAATCCCATGGAGACTGGTGGGTTACAGTCCATGGGGTCGCAAAGAGCAGACACGACTGAGTGATTAAGCACAGCACAATTATAATAAAATACAACTAAAAGCTCAGTTTCTTAGTTGCATCAGTTCATTTGGCTCAGCTGAATAGCATTAACTGTGCACTCATTCCCAGTGGCTACTGGTTATTACATCAGAGAGCACAGATACAGAACACCTCTGTCATCGCAGAGATCAGACATCTGGGAGACCACATGCCACGTGAAATTTCTTGGCTCTGATGAGTTTATCAGCAATGGCCTAAACAATGAAGACTGAGAATCCCTGGAGGGTTTTCCCTCGTGATTACAGGGGCTGAGTCTAACTCTGCGGGGGAAAATTGACTTCCCTGGTGTCTCAGTGGTAAAGAATTTACCTGCCAGTGCAGGAGATGCGAATTTGATCCCTGGGTCCAGAAGATCCCCTGGAGGAGGAAATGACAACCCACTTCACTATTCTTGCCTGGAGAATATCAAGGACAGAGGAGCCTGGCGGGTCCATGGGGTCTCAAAAGAGTCAGACACGACTTAGATACAGAGCATCAGCTGCAAGGAAAAGAACAGAAAACAAAGCAGGACTTTAAAACCTCATAGTTCCAGGAGAGGGAGCTATGATCCTCTAATACTAAATGTGACTTTTCCCCTCCTGGAAACTGGATCTCACACAGCTGTGGAAGGATTAAGGCACCAAAATAGAAATCTAGCTTTGCTCTAACAGAGCACCTCACAACAAACTCTTTGCAACACTTTTGACCTTAGAATTTTTAGAAGGAAATGAAATATAATGGAATATTTGTACAAAATAGATACAAAATCATACCATATAATTTTCAAGGTTCTGGATGTAGCTAAATACATCAATGGGATCCTTTGGAAAGGCATATATTCAATACACAGAAAGGACTTAAGACTGTAATTATAAAAGTAAACTCCAGGATTTCCCAGTGGCTAAGACTCCACATTCCCAATGCAAGGGGCCTAGGTTCAATCCTTGGTCAGGGAACTTGATCCCATATACTGCCCCTGAAAGATCTCACATGCTACAACTAAGACCCAGCACAGCCAAATAAATAAACAATTTTTTAAAGTGAACTCCAGAAAGCAGTTTCTCCATTTCTAATTTCCAGAATGCAAAGGAAGAAGGGATATCCGGTTACCTGTTGATAAATAAAAATACCCAAGGTGGTATATAAGTGGAAAGCCCACAAGGACATAGATTTTCCTGCTGATACATATTAGCACAGCTGAGCCCTTCAACGTACTTCACTGCAGTTCTCTAAGTGGGTCTCGAATGCCAGTCCATGAACCACCGCCTCCTCCGATGTACCCAGTGCAGTGCTCTGAGACAGACTCCTGTCGAGTGCATCTGACCTGCGTGTCAGCCTCATGTCTGGGAATGCCCTCACCTGGAGCGAGGCAGTACATGGCACCAAGTGGGCCAGTCCCCATGCTTAGAACATGTAGAGTCTTCCTAAATGCTAAAATCATGGGGCAGATTGAACATTCATGCTTCAGTTCTTTGTGAACCATACATGAAGGAAATTTTAAATGTCCTACGACAGGGTCTTGATTTGAAACAGGAGACCCTCGGGTCTCCAGGAGTCCCCACTACCCTTGGGCGTGTTTGCACCCCATTCCCTACACAATCTCATTCTGTCCCATCAGTAAATCCAGGAATGGATATCATCAATTCCATTTCATTGACAAAGAAGCTAGGAAGAGTATGTTTTAGAGCAGAGTTCTAGGAGTGGAGTATTTGAAGAATTTCTAGATACATCTCCTGTGAATTTTCCTCCCAAATGTCAGGCATCCACTTTATTATTTGAAAATGCCACAGGGAAAAAATCTCTCCACCATATGACAGCTATTTTAACTGCCTTTGTGCGTTTTCTGTCTTCTTTTCCAGCCAAGCTCTGACAAGGGCCTCTAATGCACTTTACTGTTTATTGGGCTTATTAAAAAAATTAGGGTAACTTCATGCTGCTGCTGCTGCTAAGTCGCTTCAGTCGTGTCCGACTCTGTGCAACCCCATAGACGGCAGCCCACCAAGCTCCCTTGTCCCTGGGATTCTCCAGGCAAGAATACTGGAGTGAGTTGCCATTTCCTTCTCCAATGTATGAAAGTGAAGTCACTCGGTGTCTGACTCTTAGAGACCCCATGGACTGCAGCCTACCGGGCTCCTCCACCCATCATCACATTCTAAATACATCACCTGCTGAATAAATTGAAATTTCATCTGCTTTTAGACAAGTCTTCAAGTCTTTCCAGTTGGAGCACACATTTCGGATATACTAAAATACATCTAAATACATACTAACATTTTCCCCCAAAGTTTGTCTCACAAAAATAAACCCTCAAAATGGTTTAAGGGAAAAAATATTATGAGAATATCAATATGCATTTCAGAACCCGAGAATGGGAATGCAGCTGGACCTCAGGAAACACTGGAAGCATGAATCTGGATGAGGTGAGACCCCTTTCTCTGTCCACTCTGCTCCCCTCTGCGTATCCAGTTTGTTTCTCTCCTTCCTTCTGCAGAACCACATGGCAGGAAACACAGTGAACCCCCTCTGGAGCTTTAGCCACAAGACAGACACCACACTGACTCTCTCTGCTGCAAAGCAAATATGCCGAGGAAGAGATGCATCAAACCTGGCTTGGGACGTAGTCCATCTTCACACGAGGCTGGATGTGACTCAGAATCATGATATTTAAAACGATGAATGGACAATTGTGGGGAGCGTGTGTGTACTGTATGTAAGCTCCTTTGCAAGGAACTACCACTGCTGCCTGTCTCAGTCTTTTTATTTTTTTATAAATAGAGATCTCAAAATGTTGTGAATGGATATTTCTGTTTACCTGGCAGATGAGGAACAAAGTAAACTTCATGATTTAAGCATGCCTTTAAATTATAACAATACCGTTTGTTTCTTTTTAACAAAATATTTACAAGTCTCCAGCATATAAGGTTGATTAGGTAACCAGATAATATCATTTGGGTACAATATATTTTGAGTTGTCAGAAATATTTGAATTAAATTGATCTCCCTTCTCAAAGAATATTTTATTATAAAAACAGCTCAGAATACTAAATACAAAATAACACACTCTGGGTTCATAATATTTATATTACCTACAAAACTACTGATTAGGATATATGCCTCAAGCAAAATGAAAAGGAAACTCTTTGCTGTATTGTTACTTGCTCATATGCCCCAAATGTTCTTTAATTGTCTCTTTGCAGACGCTGGGTCGCTGTTTACATTTTTACTCTAAATGATGGTCCCTTGTTACCTTAAGGAGGATCTGCCACCATGATAATAATGAATGTTTTGGATGATCCTCTAGAGCAGCAGGCAAAACTGAAAGGTAAACATGAATATGTAGGTACCTTATTATTAAAATGAGCACAAAAAAGAATAAAAATAAGAAACTAATTCTAAGCAAATAAATATTAAGAATTGACATGAGACCAAAAAAATGAGCACTAATAAATTGATTTGCTCTCTTTTTCTTCAGGGTTCTTGACATTAATGATTACCAATCTTCAGTTTAACATATTGATAATTATTTTGACTTCTGCCTTTTAAAATTGCCAATATTCTTCTTATTCATCAGCCAGCAAGGTAATCACTTCAAATGATAATGAGAACAGAACTCCAATTTCATGGAAAATAAATTCAGAAATATAATTTGGCAACTGGACCTATGAAATAGGAGTCTAAAAGCCCTGATTTTATTCTGTATCCAACACAGAGTTACTGTGTGGCCTTGAAGAAGGCATTTCAGCATTCCGAGTTTTTAAAATTACTCCATTTCAAAGAGGTACAGTGAAAGATATATTTTTATTATTGAGGCAACATGTATATACAATGAAATCTGTTGACCTTAAACGTACAGTCTGATCAGTTCAGTTCAGTCGGTCAGTCGTGTCCAACTCTTTTCGACCCCATGGACTGCAGCATGCCAGGCCTCCCTGTTCATCACCAACTCCTGGAGTTTATTCAGATTCATGTCCAATGAGTCAGTGATGCCCATCCAACCACCTCATCCTCTGTCATTCCCTTCTCCTACCGCCTTCAATCTTTTCCAGCATCAGGGTATTTTCCAGAGTCAGTTCTTCGCATCAGGTGGCCAAAGTATTGGAATTTCAGCTTCCAGTGAATATTCAGGACTGATTTGCTTGAGGATGGACTGGTTGGATTTCCTTGCACTCCAAGGGACTCTCAAGAGTCTTCTCCAACACCACAGTTCAAAAGTATCAATTCTTTGGCACTCAGCTTTCTTTACAGTCCAGTTCTCACACCCATACATGACCACTGAAAAACCATAGCCTTGACTAGACAGACCTTTGTGGGCAAAGTAACATCTCTGTTTTTTATTATGCTGTGTAGGTTGGTCATAACTTTCCTCCAAGGACAAGCATCTTTTAATTTCATGGCTGCAGTCACCATCTGCAGTGATTTTGGAGCCCAAGAAAATAAAGTCTGTCACTGTTTCCACTGTTTCCTCATCTATTTGCCATGAAATGATGGGACCAGAAGCCATGATCTTAGTTTTCTGAATGTTGATCTTTAAGCCAATGTTTTTACTCTCCTCTTTCACTTTCATCAAGAGGACCTTGAGTTCTTCTTCACTTTCTGCCATAACGGTGGCATCATCTGCATTTGTGAGGTTATTGATATTTCTCCCAGCAATCTTGATCCCAGGTTGTGCTTCATCCAGCCCAATGTTTCTCATGATGTACTCTGCATATAAGTTAAATAAGCAGGGTGACAATATGCAGCCTTGATGCTCTCCTTTCCTGATTTGAAACCAGTCTGTTGTTCCACGTCCAGTTCTAACTGTTGCTTCCTGACCTGCATACAGATTTCTTAAGACCATACAGATGGTCTGGTAACCCATCTCTTTCAGAATTGTCCACAGTTTATTGTGATCCACACAGTTAAAGGCTTTGGCATAGTCAATAAAGCAGAAATAGATGTTTTTCTGGAACTCTCTTGCTTTTTCCATGATCCAGCGGATGTTGGCAATTTGATCTCTGGTTCCTCTGCCTTTTCTAAAACCAGCTTGAACATCTGGGAGTTCATGGTTCACGTATAGTTGAAGCCTGGCTTGGAGAATTTAGAGCATTACTTTACTAGCATGTGAGATGAGTGCAACCGTGCAGTAGTTTGAGCATTTTTGGCATTGCCTTTCTTTGGGATTGGAATAAAAACTGACCTTTTCCAATCCTGTGGCCACTGCTGAGTTTTCCAAATTTGCTGGCATATTGAGTGCAGCCCATCATAGCATCATCTTTTAGGATTTGAAATAGCTCAACTGGAATCCCATCACCTCCACTAGCTTTGTTCATAGTGATGTTTTCTAAGGCCCACTTGACTTCACATTCCAGGATGTCTGGCTCTAGGTGAGTGATCACACCATTGTGATTATCTGGGTCATGAAGATCTTTTTGTACAGTTCTTCTGTGTATTCTTGCCACCTCTTCTTAATATCTTCTGCTTCTGTTAGGTCCATACCATTTCTGTCCTTTATTGTGCCCATCTTTGCATGAAATGTTCCCTTGGTATCTCTAATTTCCTTGAACATATCTCTAGTCTTTCCCATTCTGTTGTTTTCCTCTATTTCTTTGCACTGATCACTGAGGAAGACTTTCTTATCTCTCCTTGCTATTTCCTTTTCTCCTTTGCTTTTCACTTCTCTTTTTTCACAGCTAATTATAAGGCTTCCTCAGACAGTCATTTTGCTTTTTTGCATTTCTTTCTCTTGGGGATGGTTTTGATCCCTGTCTCCTCACAAACCTCTGTCCATAGTTCATCAGGCTCTTTGTCTATCACAGCTAGTCCCTTGATAAGTTTTGACAATTGTAAATACCCACAGAGCCAACACCCAAATCAAGATATGGAACATTTGCATCACTCTATAAAGTGCCCTCATATGTGGGAGGCAATCTTCAAAACAGAAAAACAGCAGAGATTGGTGACCTTGGATTGAACAAAAACTCTCAATTTCTTTGTAATTTTACACTTTCTTCTTTCTCCCTTTGATTCTGAAATATAGGGCATTAAGTTATGCACAGATTATTGAAAGTCATGAAGAGCAAGAACCAGATTTGCCAGCCAGGTTGGAATCCTCGAATCTTTGTGAAAGTGGGAATGTCTTCTCAGTGGGCAGTTTGGGAAGAAGGTGAAAACGTTTGGAGCTCTGATTATCCTCTGCCTACTGAAAGCCAGGGCTGTTACTGAGTTCTTTGAAATGCAAGGGGCTCTTTACTGATTGTTTTCTATAAGCACAAGTTGGGACGGGGTGGGGGTGGGGGGACACTTCTCTATTCCCAGCCCAGCAGACTTTTCCAAGTGCCCAGCTGACGGGATAAATTTACTAAATATAGTGCTATGGTATTTACTGGGAGTCGAGGACTCTTGTGAGTGGTTTATATTTATTAACTTACGCAGTCTTTATCAAAAGCATATGAAGGATGTTGGCAGAAAGAGTGGAATAAAAACCTCTTGAAAATTCTACTCTTCCATAAATGCAAGAAAAACACAGGGAAAAATCGTTAAGTCATCATTTTCAGAATTCTGGAAATTAGCCAGAGGTTTGCAACAATCCGAGGAGCTTTTATTCAAGAAAAACAGCTGAATCTTGGTAGGAACAGTGAGCTGTGTGTCATCCTAATGGCCCCCTTTTCCATGCCCTTCTCCCTGGTTCCAAGAGCAATTCTGCAAGCGAGAAGTCTGCGGTAATGCACCATATTAATAGAATAAAGGATGAAAAGTACATGACCATCACCATATATGCAAAATTCTAACACTCCTTCAGGGTCAAAACACTAAACAAAGTAGGAATAGAAAGGAACTCCCTCATTCTGATAAAAGGGTGACCACAACGTGGATGAATCTTGAAACAAAATTCTAAGTGAAAATAAAGCTAGATGTGGAAGATTACGTATTATAGGGACTTCCCTCGTGGTCCAGTGGCCAAGACTCCGCACTCCCAATTCAGGGAGTTTGATCCCTGGTCTGGGAACTAGATACCACATGCTGCAACTAAGAGTTTGTATGTAGCAAGCAAAGATCCCACAGGTTGCAACAAAGGTTGAAGATCCTGCACGCCTCAACAAAGACCTAGCAGAGCAAATAAATGAATAAATAATAAAAATATTACATATTGCATAATTCCAGCTATATGAAATGTCCAGAATAGTTAAATCCAGAGATAATTACATCAGTGGTTGCCAGGGACTGGGTGGAGGGAGGAATATGGAATGACTACTAATGGATCCAGGGTTTCTTTCAGGGGTATGATAAGACTGTCCTGGAATTACAGAAGGGTGATATTTCACACCCATGTAAATATATAGAAACTACTCAGTTATGCACCTTAAAATTCCAGGAATGGCTACCCACTCCAATATTCTTGCTTGGAAAATCCCAGGGACAGAGGAGCCTGGGAGGCTGTAGTCCATGGCATCACAAAGAGTTAGATACAACTGACCAGCTAACCCAAGGGTAGGAGAAATATATTGTATAAAGCAAATTGTGCTATCATCCCTATTTTACAGACAAAATTGAATTCTTAAAGATGAAGCACAATTAGTTGGTGATTCAGTTCTATATACTCTGGCCGCAGAGTCCAGACTTCAACCACTATGTCACATAGAACTCTTGCAAAGATCTCCTTTCTAAAGAAAGTTCGATTAACAAGCCAAACAGATGGCACTGTTTCCTTCTTAAGCAACACAATGATACAAAATAGAGATATCTGTGCCATTTTTGCCAATTAGGCGAGCTACCTAGATATTCTATAGGATTCCAATGACACGTAATAAAACCCACAGGTACCATTACAGAAATTGCTGCTTGTTGAGTCATTTGTAAACCTTTGCCTTGTATAGAAGCTTCTCCTGTAAGGGAACAGAAATCAGATTTTTACTTGCAGAATCATTACTGGTGTGGACCTGTCTTTTCTGTTTCACAATATTAATTCTCAGTGTTTAGTTTCATTGTCCATAATATAGGGATGAAAGTACTGTCCCCTTAAAGGGTTAACATGAGAATTAATCACTTAATACCCTTAATATGCTTAGGTTAGTGCCATGAACATAGGGATTATTCATAAATGTTAGCTATTATAGTAATAATGTCATGCTCACATAGAAACTATGAACAAGTTATCACTTGTCCCCATAACTGTTCACAGAGTCTCTAACAGAAAAGAATTCTCTTTTAATCTGAAGGAGAATATGGTCAGTATTCACACTCTACTACATTTGATGCAAGAGTAGGTAAAAACTCAGGGACCTATGGGATGATGAATAGTAAACTAATGAGCTTATGATGCAGGGAGATTTGAGGGGACATGTAATCTACTGAGTTAGTAGCCATTTTCCTCAAGTAAAATCTTCGGAAATGCACTGACCCTATAGTCAGTCGAATTTCCAAAGTGGAATTGCCAGGCTGAGCAATGGATCACAGCAGGATCCACAAAGGCACAAGACACAGACTCAATCAGAAATACGTGGCATTCACCATCAGACATGGACTCACCCCCACTTTCCTCCTTTTCTCAGCCCACAATCCAGTCAAAGGTCTTTGAGCTCCTTGTCTTGGCTCCTTTTGGAAAGCTGACTGCCAGAGCCTCTGGGGCTGCCTGGGAGTGACCGGCAGACAGCAGTGCCCCATGAGAGCCTGGAGGTCGGTGGAGCTCATCACTGCTGGTCTCCACTTCTGCTAACATTTCGTGACAGTCTTGTAATGAACACACCTCCCCTCATGCAACTGCCAACTGGTTGGTGTTGTGCTCCCTCCCCGGTGTTTTTAGTAAGTGCATTAAAAAAGATGGAAAGAAGTAGGTCAAAACCTAAGATCCAAAAAATCCTTAGGTTAGAGGAAAGGTCATATGCTTTACAGAGACACAGGGAACTGTGAATCAGTACACAGTCACTCTGCATTTCCTTTGAAGTGTGTTTAACCACCGCAGGAATGCAGGCTCCCTTTGCTTTAAAGCCTGAGAGCTGAGCTCCTGGGTTATGCAGCAGCTCCCCACTAGCCATCTGTTCCATGCATGGTAGTGTGTATGTTCCAGTGCTGCTCTCAGTTCGTCCCACTCTCTCCTCCCCACACCAGTGCCCACAAATCCGTTCTCTGTGTCTATATCTCTATTCGTGCCCTGCAAGTAGGTTTATCAGTACCATTTTTCTAGATTTCATAAGTGTGCATGAATACATGATATGTGCTTTTCTCTTTCTGGCTTATTTCACTGTGTACCAAGGGTCTAGGTTCATCCACCTCAGTTCAGTTCAATTTAGTCACTCATTCATGTCTGACTCTTTGCGACTCCACGGACTGCAGCATGCCAGGACTCCCTGTCTGTCATCAACTCCCAGAATTTACTCAAACTCATGTCCGTTGAGTTGGTGATGCCATCCATGATGATATGAAAAGGCATCACCTCAGTTCAGCTGATTCAAATTTGTTCCTTTTTATGGCTGAGTAATATTCTATTGAATACATGTACAACTTCTTTATTCATTCACCACTGGACCTCTAGGCTGCTTTCATGTCCTGGACCACCAGGAGGTCTAGGATGGGGTTGGGGAGGGAGGCAGGCTCAAGAGGGAGGGGATATGTATGCACTTCTGGGTGTTTCACATGTATGGCAGAAAGCAACACGACATTGTAAAGCAACACAACATTGTACAGCAACCTTTCTCCAGTTAAATATAAAAGTTTAGAAAATACTTGAGAAAAACTCACAAAACTCCCCAAATCAAAAGTTCAGTACCACAATCCTTATACCTGAAATGTCTGTTGCTCAATTGTGTCCCACTCTTGGCGATCCCACGGACTGTAGCCCACCAGGCTCCTCTGTCCATGGGATTCTCCAGGCAAGAATACTGGAGTGGGTTGCCATTCCCTTCTCCAGGAGATCTTCCCCATGCAGAGATCCCCCACTGCAGGAAGATTCTTTACCATCTGAACCACCAGAAGCTCAAACTTAAAGCTTAAAACTTACAGTTTAAAAGTTATGCCTAATATATAACTTAATTCCTCTTTCTGAAATCTAAACTTTAAAAAAATCTTAAAGGAAAAGATTTTTTTTTAATTTTACTTTATTTTACTTACAATACTGTATTGGTTTTGCCATACATCAACATGAATCCACCACAGGTGTACATTTTAAAAATCACTAAGCCCAAGTTCTAAATTTGTTAGAGGAAAACCCAAGAAACATAAAAAGTTATAGGTTAATTTTTTATGGCTGATCCATATTGATACATGGCAGAAACCAACACAATATTGTAATTATCCTTCAATTAAAAATAAATGTTTGAAAAGTTATAGGTTAGTTTTTAAAAGTTATAAAGTGAGTTAGAAGGTGGGTGGTCCTCTGTTACATTCCCCAGGAGATACTGAAGAAATGGCTAGCCTACAATGCCTTTGGTAGTTTTGTGTGAAGTGCTTTCCTTATTTTCTTTAATTTACACCTCTGCTCTCTCACTCCACTGGCCTGAGCGGCAAAGCAGAGTGGCCGGCACCACGCAGTGCTGAAAACGGCCTTCTCCTTCAGAAACCTGAGACTTGGTTACCGGGTCGAGCTCATCACACCTCCCTCCCCTTTGTTACAGGGTCTCCCAGAAGGCTTCCAACACCCCATGAGCAAATCGATGCCGGCTTGGTGCAAAGCTCTACTCATGGATGTGATCAAACACATCTAAATACCAGGGACAGGCCTGGTTTAAGCTCAAGCTGGAACCTCCCTCCACGCTGCCACTGATGACCTGAATGTCATGGATCACTTTGTAGGAGGAGGTGAAAAGGAAAGACAGCTGGGAAATGGACGGCATCCCAGTGGTGTCTTCACCCAGCTGGGTGACAGGGCCCTTCATTTTTATCAATACAACGAAGATGTTGAACAAGATGTTCCTTTGGGGGTCCCACAGCATCTTATTTCTCCAACCAGAGATCAAACCTACACCCTTTGCACTGGAAGTGTGAAGTCTTGCCACAGCACCACAGGAGAAGTCCCTGAACAGTTACGTGCCTTTTCAACACTAACATTTCCTGATTCTGAAGAATAGCCCTGAGAGGGGACAGCTCATATGTCCTTGAGAAAAGTATATATTCTGTATTGACAGGATACATTTCTGAGGAACATAATTGTGCTTTTCCATTGTTGAAGATATTCTGCATTCCTTCCTGCATCTACCGGTGCTGAGAAATCTCAAGACACTCTGATTTTTGATGCTTTGCATGGAGATGTTCTTCCTTGAGAAGCTTTTCTTTGCAGCTAATGAGAATGCTTTGCTGTCTCTTTTTGCTTTGCTTCATTTTCAGTCTGCGTGCTTAGCATTCTGTGGACAGTTTCAACCTAAAATCTCATATCACAGAATTCTAGAAGGTTTTCTCATATTAGTTGTTGGAAAATCTCTTTTTCAATTTTTTGTCTCTTTTTATGAAACTACCATTATTTGGATGTTGCCTTTCCTAGACCTGTCCTCAGAGTATCTTCTTTTGTTTCCATCCTACTTTCTGTAGGCTGGTGCACTAAGCGCAGGTGGTGGTGGCAGTGGCCGAGAGCTATCCCTCGTCTGAGGTCAGGGACAGCAGCCTAGAGTGCCAGGCTGCGACAGCGCAGGAACGACTGAGAGGAGCTACCCCGCGTCTGAGGTCAGGGGCGGCAGCCAACAGAAGCTACCCCATGTCCGAGGTCAGGGGGCGAAGTCCAGGAGGAGCTATCCTGCGCCTGAGGCCAGGGGTGGCAGCAGAGAGGAGCCACCCCACGTTCGAGGCCAAGGGCAGAGGCCAGAAGGAGCATCCCCACGCCTGAGGCCAGGGCAGAGACTGGGAGGAGCAGCCCCACGCCCAAAGCCAGGGGTGTCCGCCAGGAGGAGCAACCCCACATCCAAGGAGAGGTGGCTGCCCAGGCACAGGAGGGCCTAGAGGAGCTATCCCACGCTGAAGGTCAGGAAGGGTGGCGGAAAGAGATACCCCTCATCCAAGGTAAGGAGTAGCGGCTGTGCTTTGCTGGAGCAGCCGTGAAGAGATACCCCACGCCTAAGGTAAGAGAAACTCAAGTAAAATGGTAGGTGTTGCAAGAGGGCATCAGAGGGCAGACACACTGAAACCATACTCAGAGAAATCTAGTCACTGTAACCACACTAAGACCACAGCCTTGTCTAACTCAGTGAAACCAAGCCATGCCTGCAGGGTAACCCAAGACGGGCAGGTCATGGTGGAGAGGTCTGACAGAGTGTGACCCACTGGAGAAGGGAATGGCAAGCCACTTCAGTATTCTTGCCTTAAGAACCCCATGAACAGTATGAAAAGGCAAAATGATAGGATACTGAAAGAGGTACTCCCCAGGTCAGTAGGTGCCCAATGCTACTGGAGATAAGTGGAGAAATAACTCTAGAAAGAATGAAGGGATGGAGCCAAAGCAAAAACAATACCCAGCTGTGGATGTGACTGGTGATAGAAGCAAGATCCGATGCTGTAAAGAGCAACACTGCATAGAAACCTGGAATGCCAGGTCTATGAATCAAGGCAAATTGGAAGTGGTCAAACAGGAGATGGCAAGAGTGAACATTGACATTCTAGGAATCAGCGAACTAAAATGGACTGGAAAGGGTGAATTTAACTCAGATGACCATTATATCTACTACTACGGGCAGGAATCTCTCAGAAGAAATGGTGTAGCCATCATACTCAACAAAAGAGTCTGAAATGCAATACTTGAATGCAGTCTCAAAATGACAGAATGATCTCTCTTCGTTTCCAAGGTAAACCATTTAATATCACAGTAATCCAAGTCTATGCCCCAACAAGTAACGCTGAAGAAGCTGAAGTTGAACAGTTCTATGAAGACCTACAACCTTCTAGAACTAAGACCAAAAAAAAGATGTCCTTTTCATGATAGGAGACTGGAATGCTAAAGTAGGAAGTCAAGAAACACCTGGAGTAACAGGCAAATTTGGCCTTGGAATGTGGAATGAAGCAGGGCAAAGACTAATAGAGTTTTGCCAAGATAATGCACTGGTCATAGCAAACACCCTTTTCCAACAACACAAGAAAAGACTCTATACATGGACATCACCAGATGGTCAACACCTAAAATCAGATTGATTATATTCTCTGCAGCCAAAGATGGAGAAGCTCTATACAGTCAACAAAAACAAGACCAGGAGCTGACTGTGGCTCAGATCATAAACTCCTTATTACCAAACTCAGACTGAAATTGAAGAAAGCAGGAAATCCACTAGACTACTAAGGTATGACCTAAATCAAATCCCTTAAGGTTATACAGTGGAAGTGAGAAATAGATTTAAAGGCCTAGATCTGATAGATATAGTGCCTGATGAACTATGGATGGAGGTTTGTGACATGGTATGGGAGACAGGGATCAAGACCATTCCCATAGAAAAGAAATGCAAAAAGCAAAATGGCTGTCTAGGGAAGCCTTACAAATAGCTGTAAAAAGAAGAGAAGCGAAAAGCCAAGGAGAAAAGGAAAGATATAAGCATCTGAATGCAGAGTTCCAAAGAATAGCAAGAAGACATAAGAAAGCCTTCTTCAGCGATCAATGCAAAGAAATAGAGGGAAAAACAGAATGGGAAAGACTAGAGATCTCTTCAAGAAAATTAGAGATACCAAGGGAACATTTCATGCAAAGATGGGCTCAATAAAGGACAGAAACTGTATGGACTTAACAGAAGCAGAAGATATTAAGAAGAGATGGCAAGAATACACAGAAGAACTATACAAAAAGGATCTTCATGAACCAGATAATCACGATGATGTGATCACTCATCTAGATCCAGATTTCTTGGAATGTGAAGTCAAGTGGGCGTTAGAAAGCATCACTATGAACAAAGCTAGTGGAGGTGATGGGATTCCAGTTGAGCTATTTCAAATCCTGAATGATGATGCTGTGAAAGTGCTGCACTCAATATGCCAGCAAATTTGGAAAACTCAGCAGTGGCCACAGGACTAGAAAAGGTCAGTTTTCATTCCATTCCCAAAGAAAGGCAATGCCAAAGAATGCTCAAACTCCTGCACAATTGCACTCATCTCACACACTAGTAAAGTAATGCTCAAAATTCTCCAAGGTAGGCTTCAGCAATATGTGAACCGTGAACTTCCAGATGTTCAAGCTGGTTTTAGAAAAGGCAGAGGAACCAGAGATCGAATTGCCAACATCCACTGGATCATGGAAAAAGCAAGAGAGTTCCAGAAAAATATTTATTTCTGCTGTATTGACTATGCCAAAGCCTTTAACTGTGTGGATCACAATAAACTGTGGAAAATTCTGAGAGAGATGGGAATACCAGACCACCTGACCTGCCTCTTGAGAAACCTATATGCAGGTCAGGAGGCAACAGTTAGAACTGGACACGGAACAACAGACTGCTTCCAAATAGGAAAAGGAGTACCTCAAGGCTGTATATTGTCACCCTGCTTATTTAATTTATATGCAGAGTACATCACAAGAAATGCTGGGCTGGAAAAAGCACAAGCTGGAATCAAGATTGCTGGGAGAAATATCCATAACCTCAGATATGTAGATGACACCACCCTTATGGCAGAAAGTGAAGAGGAACTAAAAGCCTCTTGATGAAAGTGAAAGAAGAGAGTGAAAAAGTTGGCTTAAAGCTCTACATTCAGAAAACGAAGATCATGACATCTGGTCCCATCACTTCATGGGAAATAGATGGGGAAACAGTGGAAACAGTGTCAGACTTTATTTTTGGGGGCTCTAAAATCACTGCAGATGGTGACTGCAGCCATGGAATTAAAAGACGCTTACTCCTTGGAAGAACAATTATGACGAACCTAGATAGGATATTCAAAAGCAGAGACATTACTTTGCTGACTAAGGTCCATCTAGTCAAGGCTATGGTTTTTTCAGTGGTCGTGTATGAATGTGAGAGTTGGACTGTGAAGAAGGCTAAGCACCAAAGAATTGATGCTTTTGAACTGTGGTGTTGGAGAAGACTCTTGAGAGTCCGTTGGACTGCAAGGAGATCCAACCAGTCCATTCTGAAAGAGATCAGCCCTGGGATTTCTTTGGAAGGCCTGATGCTAAAGCTGAAACTCCAGTACCTTGGCCACCTCATGCGAAGAGCTGATTCATTGGAAAAGACTATGATGCTGGGAGAGACTGGGGGCAGGAGAAGAAGCGGACGGCCAAGGATGAGATGGCTGGATGGCATCACGGACTCGATGGACACGAGTCTGAGTGAACTCTGGGAGTTGGTGATGGACAGTGAGGCCTGGCGTGCTGCGATTCATGGGGTCGCAAAGAGTCAGACATGACTGAGCGACTGAAATGAACTGAACTGAAGTCCTTATCATCACCCTTCAGGTGTTCCAGAAGCTAATTGTAAAGATAAGAAGATAGAAAATAGAAGATAGAAATGAAAAACCCAGCAGCATTGTAAAGCAATTATTCTCCAATTAAAAATCTTAAAAGAGGTGAATGAACCTAAAGCCTATTATACAGAGTGAAGTAAGTCAGGAAGAGAAAAGCAAATATAATATGTTAATTCATACATATGGAATCTAGAAAGATGGTACTGTTAAACCTATTTGCAGGGCAGCAGTGGAGATGCAGGCACAGAGAACAGGCTTATGGACACAGTGAGGGAAGGAGAGGGTGGGATGAACTGAGAGAATAATATGGAAATATATACATTACCATATGTAAAATGGATAGTGAGAATTTGCTGTATGATGACAGGGAACTCAAACGGGGCTCTGTGACCACCAAGAGGGGTGGGATGGGGTGGGATGGGGTGAGATGGGGTGGGATGGGGTGGGATGGGGTGGGATGGGGTGGGATGGGGTGGGATGGGGTGAGATGGGGTGGGAGGTGGGAGGGAGTGGACACATGTATACCTACGGCTGCTTCATGTTGATGTGTGGCAGAAACCAACACAATATTGTACATCATTTATCCTCCGATTTAAAACAAGCTAGTTAAAAATAAAGGGAAAACCCATATATTCATATAGAAGTCCCTGTTTTTGTAAATGTTCCATGTGTTTTGGAGAAGGATGCATATCATGCATTGGATATTGTTTTTAAAATATAAAAACGCTTCTTCCTTCTGCCTGTCCCTTCTCCCCCAGAACCTTCTCCAATTCTGCTGTGGGCATGCCTCCACTAAGCAGTAACACTAGGTGGCAGTGATTTCATGACTACAAGTTTTCAAATTGGACTGAGTGATAGCTTCATCTTTCAGGGAGATCCAAGGCTAAAGTGAAAAACCTGTGAGTCCCAGAGACACGTCCCCATTCTTGTATCCAGCACCACTGTGCCTCTGAATGCCGTGTTCACGTCCCTCTCTACTAGAGGACTGATTAGCCAGTTCCAGATCCGCCATCGGAACTGTAAGGAAATGCAGTAGAGAATATCACTGATCGGGCACCCCCTGTGCCCCTACCCTGATTTATGCATGATTCTCAGAGTGATACTTAAAATATATACTCTGTAAAAACACACACACACACACACACACACACACACACACACCCTTTTGAGAACCAATCATAATGCCAGAGAGTCATGTTATGATAAGAACAACCACAAGGACCTACTGTCTAGTACAGGGAACTATATTCAATATCTTGTAATAATCTATAATGGAAAAGAGTCTGAAAATGAAGATAGATAGATAGATGATAGATGTATAGAACTGAACCACTTTGTTGCATACCTGAAACTAACACAGCATAAATCAACTCTGCTTCCAAAGAGTAACCACAGATTCACTTTAATTTTGTAAATAAAAATCATTGTAAACCATTCCCCATTACTAAGAATTTGATGATCAGTTACAAATGACTGGCATCACACCATGCACAGGTGATCTTGAAATGCCAGGAGGAGCCTAGACTCCATCTCACCCACCTGCAGGGGTGAAGGCAGGCATTCAGGATGCTCTGAGCATGGTACCACAGGAGAGGTCTGCAGAGATGAGCCGCCCGGAAGAACTGGCTAATAAGAGCAGAGAATTGGTATTGAACACGAGGTACCAAGTAAAGCCGTATCTGGGGAGCATGAATGAGACCCAGACACTGAAAAACATGCCATATGGGACTTGCTCACAGCAGCTAGGTCTGATTTCTAAAGCTAGGGGATAAGATTAAGCTGAGCTGTTCTGCAGCTGAATCCCCAATCTAAGCATTCATCAGATTCCCTTCCAGTTTAGCCAGACTAACCCCAAATTCTGGGGCAAAGAGGACCACACGAGTGACGATTAAGTTACCCTGGGCCGTCAGATGGGTGGAGGAGGAGACTGCTCATGTGGGACAATACAGTGACACAGGCTAGACATTTACTAGAGGCTCTGCCTCGATCAGATGGATGGGCCAACTCACAAAGCTCAAATTCCCCCAGTTCCTGGCAGTCCCAGTGGTTAGGAATCTGCCTGCTAACACTGGGGACATGGATTCGATCCCTGGTCTGAGAACTAAGATTCCACATCCATGAGGCAACTAACCTCATGTGCCACAACTACTGAAGCCTGGGTGCCCTAAAGCTCATTCTCTGCAACAACAGAAGCCACCTCAGTGAGAAGCCTGAGAGCCACAACTAGAAAGCAGCGCCTGCTCAATGCAACTAGAGAAAGCCCACACATAGCAATAAAGATCCAGTACAACAGCAAAAAAACAAACAAACAAACAACTTGGTCCTCTCTGATAATAAAGTACAATAGAAGCGAAACAATAAATGTTTGCAAACTTTGATGTATTTTGCAAAAATGAAATGCTATTTATTAAAGTATTACCCTAAATATTATTACTTAGGATACAAATACAAAGATATAGCTATGATCATGCCTTGTCTGAAAGAATTAATAGGAGAAATAAATTTGGTAGCTATAAAACAGTCTTAAGTATATGCTATGTGCTTCCACATTGCTCATTAAATGTCACAGAAGTCATATAATAAATCAGTTATTTCATTAACATCCCAGATTCTTAGATGATTTATATAGACACTACTGCAGTCTGTCACTCATGCATTAAATAAACCTCCACCATTCTCTCTTTGAAGCTGTAAAAATGCCTCTCATTTGGGTTCCTTGGCAAGGAGAAGGAAGGCTTTTTCATTCTACTGGACAGCAGTCCACACAGCTCCAATGCACCGAGGAAGGAACGGCAGGTGTACGGGTTTCCGATCTTATAACTGCGGATTTCTTCTCCTCTGCCGCCTAGATAGTCATCGAGAAGAACTCCCCTCTGCCACACTTCTCTTCCCCTGATTGCCTCCAAAAATCTGAGGGCAACGATTTCTCTGGTCATTGTGGCGGACCCAAAGCACAGTGTAGTTTGTTTCAAAGACTTAAGGGAGGAAAGAAAAAGATCCTAAAACCTCAAACAAGCAGAGTCTGGAAGTTGATTTCTTTCTTACACAGACAAGCCAAGAAAAAATGGGAAGTACTTTAAGGATAAAAAGACATTCTAGAGAAGACAGCAATCTCAGGCACATAAGGAGGAGTTTCGGGGAGAACACATTTGCAAAAAGCATCCATTCATATATATCCTCTCCCAGTTTCTATTTCCAGTGTCTCTAGAAGGAAAACTGATCGGAGGTGGTTTCAGAAGGGCTTGTTAAGCTGCTCACCAGTCCCCTTGAGACAGGCTGGGACCGGGGCTCTCAGCTGCGGTGCTGCCAAGTTTGCACCTGACACACCTCTCCTCCAGCAACAAAAGACAAAGAGACTACATGGGACTAAAAATAACCCTGTGCATGCGCAGTCGGGGCAAATTCGGGACCAAAAGGTACAAAGACAAAAAAACATACAACTGCCATTTCTGAAGAGCGGGGAGCAAAAACCTGAGTGTCGGGAGCTAAAGTCCCCCTCTACTGAACCCCACAAAGGCTGGGCAAACCACCTGAGCCACCCCTCCAGCAGGACCCCTGATACACCCTTCCCCTCATTCCGTGTAAGCAATGAGGGCTCCCCACCTTGGGAAGTGAGCAAGACAACCTGTTTCTTGTTTTGCTCCCTCCTAAAGCCAACATAGGAGCCCCAATAAAGCTTTGCCTGAATTCCTCACCATGTGTGCAGTCAATTTCTCTTGATTGGGAAAGGCCAAAAACCCTGGTTGGTAGCACTCTATGTTGAGGGTGATCAGCATCTCAGATTGTCCTGTCTAGGATGGCTGCTCTGAACAGGATTCTATCCCCCAGAGTTGAAGCCCTTCACGCCCAGTGCATCTGTATTTGGAGTAAGCTGCCCTGCAGTCTGTGTCATCAAGAAACGGCTGGAGCAGACGGTCAGTGATGACTGAGGTGATATCTTCACACGTGAGAGCGTGAGTGTGGGATGTGCAACAGTGACCCAGTAACACTGGCTCGCAAAGAACAGACGTTTCTTTGTTTTTCCTTCAAAATCCTGGCTGACGCCACAGGCTGCTCTGAGAAGGGCTCCAAAGCCGCTGATCCCTCCCCGTTCAATCGCTCATTCATCTGTGTCTTCACCACCCACACGGCCACACCCCCATGTCAGCCCCAAGGGAGAAGGAAAAGATAAAGTGGGCGGGGTATAAACTAGGAGCTTGGGATTACTCATACACGCAAAACAGATCATCAACAAGGACCTGCTGTCTAGCCCAGGGAACTCTACTCAATATTCTGTGATCAGCTATAATGGAAAGAATCTGAAAAAGAATAGACGCACATAGGTATATAACGGATCCACTTTTCAACTATCAGTTCAGTTCAGTTCAGTTCAGTCGCTCAGTCGTGTCCAACTCTGTGACACCATGAATCGCAGCACGCCAGGCCTCACTGTCCATCACCAACTCCCGGAGTTCACTCAGACTCTTGTCCATCGAGTCCGTGATGCATCCAGCCATCTCATCCTCTGTCGTCCCCTTCTCCTCCTGCCCCCAATCCCTCCCAGCATCAGAGACTTTTCCAGTGAGTCAACTCTTCTAATGAGGTGGCCAAAGTAATGGAGTTTCAGCTTTAGCATCATTCCTTCCAAAGAAATCCCAGGGCTGATCTTCTTTAGGATGGACTGATTGGATCTCCTTGCAGTCCAAGGGACTCTCAAGAGTCTTCTCCAACACCACAGTTCAAAAGCATCAATTCTTTGGCTCTCAGCTTTCTTCACAGTCCAACTCTCACATCCAAACATGACCACTGGAAAAACCATAGCCTTGACTAGACAGATCTTTGTTGGCAAAGTAATGTCTCTGCTTTTCAATATGCTAACTAGGTTCGTCATAACTTTTCTTCCAAGCAGTAAGAGTCTTTTAATTTCATGGCTGCAACCACCCTCTGCAGTGATTTTGGAGCCCCCAAAAATAAAGTCTGACACTGTTTCCACTGTTTCCCCATCTATTTCCCATGAAGTGATGGGACCAGATGCCATGATCTTTGTTTTCTGAATGTTGAGCTTTAAGCCAACTTTTTCACTCTCCTCTTTCACTTTTATCAAGAGGCTTTTTAGTTCCTCTTCATTTTCTGCCATAAGGGTGGTGTCATCTACATATCTGAGGTTATGGATATTTCTCCCAGCAACCTTGATTCCAGCTTGTGCTTCTTCCAGCCCAGCGTTTCTCATGATGTACTCTGCATATAAGTTAAATAAGCAGGGTGACAATATACAGCCTTGAGGTACTCCTTTTCCTATTTGGAACCAGTCTGTTGTTCCATGTTCAGTTCTAACTATTGCTTCCTGAAGTGCATATAAGTTTCTCAAGAGGCAGGTCAGGTGGTCTGGTATTCCCATCTCTCTCAGAATTTTCCACAGTTTATTGTGATCCACACAGTTAAAGGCTTTGGCATAGTCAATAAAGCAGAAATTGATGTTTTTCTGGAACTCTCTTGCTTTTCCCATGATCCAGTGGATGTTGGCAATTTGATCTCTGGTTCCTCTGCCTTTTCTAAAACCAGCTTTAACACCTGGAAATTCACGTTCACGTACTGTTGAAGCCTGACTTGGAGAATTTTGAGCATTACTTTACTAGCATGAGATGAATGCAATTGTGCGGTAGTTTGAGCATTCTCTGGCATTGCCTTTCTTTGGGGGTTGTAATGAAAACTGACCTTTTCCAGTCCTGTGGCCACTGCTGAGTTTTCCAAATTTGCTGGCATATTGAGCGCAGCACTTTCAGCATCATCTTTCAGGATTTGAAACAGTGCAACTGGAATTCCATCACCTCCTCTAGCTTTGTTCTTAGTGATGCTTCCTAAGTCCCACTTGACTTCACATTCCAAGATGTCTGGCTCTATGTGAGTGATCACATCATCGTGATTATCTGGGTCATGAAGATCTTTTTGTAGTTCTTCTGTGTATTCTTGCCACCTCTTCTTAATATCTTCTGCTTCTGTTAGGTCAATACCATTTCTGTCCATTATTGAGCCCATGTTTGCATGAAATGTTCCCTTGGTATCTCTAATTTTCTTGAAGAGATCTCTAGTCTTTCCCATTCTGTTGTTTTCCTCTGTTTCTTTGCATTGATCACCAAGGAAGGCTTTCTTATCTCTCCTTGCTATTCTTTGGAACTCTGCATTCAGATGCTTATATCTTTCTTATATCTTTCCTTTTCTCCTTTGCTTTTGCTTCTCTTCTTTTCACAGATATTTGTAAGGCCTCCTCAGACAGCCAATTTGCTTTTTTGCATTTCTTTTCCATGGGGATGGTCTTGATCCCTGTCTCCTGTACAATGTCACAAACCTCTGTCCATAGTTCATCAGGCACTCTATCTATCAGATATAGTCCCTTAAATCTATTTCTCACTTCCACTGTATAATCATAAGTTATGTATAATCATATATACATGATTATATATATATATATAATCATATATACATATATATAGTATAAACTATACTTATGATTATACTTTTGTATATAAGTATAGTTTTCAACTATACTCCAGTATAAAATCAAAGTTTTTAAAAAGAAAGTGAGTGGAATTTTTAAATTTTATTCCTGGAGTGTAACTGCCTTACAGTGTTGTGTTAGGTTCTGCAGTCGAAAGAACTGAATCAGCTATATGTATACATATATCCCCTCCCTCTAGAACCTCCCTCCCCCATCTCACCCCTCTGGGTCATTATAGAGCACCAAGCTGTGCAAATATATATATATATATATATATATATATATATATATATACATATACACAAAAACACATCATTAAATAATATATGTTGATATATATGTAAAATGTTTAACTTCTACATGGCAAAAAAACCTTCATAAGTAAATAATAAAAATCTAAGTGATTGACCAAAAAAAAAAAAAAAAAGGAAAGAAAGTAGGTGGTAAAGCATGGATCTTCCCCTTAAGAACCAGACATTATATCTGTCACGTTCATGCATAACCTCCCAACCAGAGTTAAATCACAGGGCTGCATGCAGCTTAGAGGAAGCTGAGAAATGTCTGTTCTGGATGCCTTGTGCCCTCTAAAATAATCCCAAGGAAGATGGGGAAAATGCCCCTGCAGGGCACCTAGCCTTCCCACCCACCCCCACTTAGTGAGCATACAAGAAAAACCCCAAGGATTCCCAGAGAGAGCTTACAGGAACTTTGAAAATGGGTTCATATTCAGAAAATAGTGTTCTGTGACCTTGTTTCTCACCCAGACAAACTCTGACTTGCAAGGAGTTCAAAGCAAGCACAAAGAGGATTGGTGGTGTTACCAAGTTGATTTATTTTCTGGAAACATAAGATCTTTCCAGAACTTCTTTATTAATTGACATGAGTAAATTTTTCCCCCTTTCCTGTCCGTCAGACAGACACGCTAACACCTCAGGATGACTAAGTGTTTTTGTAAGCAGCCTCAAAGATTATAGCTTCGAGGAGATAACCGGGGCCCCTCTCTGTGCACCACGAATGTCTGATGTGGATTTGGATGCTTTCAATACCAAGTCCAGTGTTTGATCTCCAGTTCCCGTACATTTCTCAGAGGTATAAGCAGTAATCAAATAGTCCATCAATTTAGGCTTTGGAAAATAGTATTTATGTTCAAAGTTGTTGCCACACTAGTCTTTCCAAACACCCATAATGAAAATGAGAAGTTAACTGACAGTCATCTGGGAAAGTTGTTAAAAGCACAGATTCCTGGTCCCACTTCTCCAATGAGTCATCAGTGAGTCTGGATTAGATTCCAGGGAACTGTATTTTTAAAAACTTTAAAAAAATTTTTTAAATTAAACATGTAAAACATGGTGAGATTTGAAGTTCCCAAGCGAGTAAGGGGACATTATCCCATGTTGCAAATAACTGTAATTTGATTTGTTGTTGTTGTTTAGGCTTCCCCAGTGGCTCTGATGATAAAGAATCCACCTGCTGTGTAGGAAACACAGGAGACTCGGGATTGATTCCTGGGTCAGATCCCCTGGAGGAGGACATAGCAACTCACTCCAGTATTCTTGCCTGGAGAATCCCATGGCTGGAGGAGCCTGGCGGGCTGCAGCCCATGGGGTTGAAGAGAGTCAGATACGATGGAAGTGACTTAGCATGTATGCAATGGAAAGTCTGTTGACATGGGCCTGAGAAACCCACCCTGCAGAGGTTAAATACTGACAGGGTGAGGAATGGGTCTTCAGGTAACACATAGAGAACTATCACAGACTTGGAGATGCTGTGAGGATAAGGACATTGGTGATGAGGGGTATGATGGGAGAGGAAGCATGGTCCAAAACAAAGAAGCTCCCCAACATCAATCAGGCAGTTTAGTAGCTACATTTTGTCCAACTCTTTGTGACCCCATGGACTATAGCCCACCAGGCTCTTCTGTCCTTGGGATTTTCCAGGCAAGAGTACTAGAGTGGGTTGCCATTTCCTTCTCCAGGGGGATCTTCCCTACCCAGGGATTATTCCTGGGCCTTTTGCATTGCAGGTGAATTTTTTTACCAACTGACCCTCCAGGGAAGCCCCAGATTAATCATAGAAAAGACAATACTTGATTATGAAGTTCAAAATACAACCACAGGTAGAGAATGGGCTTTCTGCTTCTGGTATGAATTGGACTCCCAAGTCTAAAAAGTATTTGGGAAATGCAATACATTACATAAGAATATAGCATGTGTCAAAAGTCATACTGATGTCATCTTTATTAAAAAACTGATCTCTATTCTTTTAAAACATCTCATAACTATCCTCCTTCAGAAAGTCCTGGGTCACCTAGATAACTGATCACGTGAGTGATCCTACTTATCCCTTCTCAAACCCTAATTCTCACTCTTACACTCTAAAATAGCCAATAAAGAATGAACTCCCACATCCTAGACACTCCATTTTTGACCCTAATAAAGGCAGAGCCCCAGGTCACACACATTCTCTGCCTGTGATCTCAGTGTATGGTCTCTCCAGCAAGTATACCCTCCAGGACTTGTGAGTGGTAAAATCTTGTTGCTCAAAGTCACCTATGGTTTCTTGCTGAAGTTCATCCTTTGCTCATAAGACCCAAAGGGTTGCTCAGCCATATGTAGTGGCGCCAGTGGGTGAAATGTCTGTGCAGCTCCCTGTGAGTGGTGTGCTGCCTGGGCACCCTCCTAATCATAGACCCTCCTAATCAAGGGCACTACCATCAATAGGCTCAGGACCGATGGAAGAGTAGGTCTTTTAACAAATGGTGATGGGGCAATTGGGTATCCTTATGGAATACAATGTGTCTTGATGCCTACCTCACTCTGGATGCAAAAATTCATCCAAGGTAGATTAGAGAACTAACTGTAAAAATTACAACTATAAAACTTCAAGAAGAGTCATCAGAGACTATCTCATAACCTGAGGCTAAACTAATATTTATTACACAGTATACAGAAATTACTAAGTATCAAATAAAAGGTTGATTAATTATATTTAATCAAAATTAAAAACTCATTAGAAACACACCTAAGAATATAAAGGGACAAACCACAGGTTGGGATAAACTATTTGTAATACTTATATCTGAAAAAAGAGCCTGGAGATTTTTATATATATATATATATATATATATATATATGCACATATATATGTATGTATATATATCTGGAATATATAAAAATATATCCAATTATTAAAAGACAATCAAATGAAAACATAGGCAAAGCAATATGAAGAGACGCTTCACAGAGGAATTTGCATGACTAGCCAGCAAGCATATGAAAATACTCATCATGTTGTCATTTACGCATGCATGCTAAGTTGCTTCAGGAGTGTCCGACTCGTTTGCAGCGCTATGGACTGCAGCCCGCCAGGCTCCTCTGTCCATGGAATTCTCCAGGCAAGAATACTGCAGTGGGTTGCCATTCCCTTCTCCAGGGGTTCTTCCTGACCCAGGGATTGAACTTGCATCTCTTACATCTCCTGCATTGGCAGACTGATTCTTTACCGCTGAGCCACCAGGAAAGCCCCATGTTGTCATTGGGGAAATTCAAATTAAATCACAAAGAGATATTACTACCCACTCATTAAATGGCTAAAATTAAAAATGCTCTCGGAAACTGCATGTATTGCTGGTAGGTATATAAATTAATACAACATTTTGGGGAAAAGTTTAGCAGTTTCTTGTAATGTTTCTACCCTATTACCCAGCAATTCTACTCCTAAGTATTTACTTGAGAGAAATGAAAGCATATACCCACACAAAAACTTGTAAATAAGTGTTTATAGAAACTGTATTCATAATAGCCTCCGAACTGTAAACAACCCAAATGTCCATCAGTTGATGAGGGAATAAACCTCAGAAAGACAAAAAGGTTAGAGTATTCAATCATACAAAGGGTCCTTTCAAGAGACCAGGTATGCTTCCATCAAACCAGAGGATCTCTAGTGTGTTCTAAGGAGATGTCCTTCTGCCATCTCACCAGCCTCCTGAGATGGAAATGATGATCCTGGCAACATCGGTAGGCATGGCTTTATCAAGCGGAATGAAATCCAGTAAAGTTCACTGAAGATTCACAGAACTTCTTAAGAAAATTGTTTCATCAGAAACGTTGCCAGCTTGGGTTAAGAGGGATGAAGACAAGAAGGAATAAAAAGAGACTGCTGGCTTCCCCAGATTTTCTGGCAGAAAGCAGGCTATTAAAACTACTCAGCTGCAGATGGAGACACTTTTCATGAAAAAGGAAAGAGGATTCAGGGGGTGGAACCAAGAGCCCAGAAGTTGAATCTATGAGCCAGGAAGAATTATTCCCAGTCCTTGAAATCTAATCAGGAAATGCCCATTTGCTCAGTTGGATTTCGGAACTGCCTTTAACAGATAGGTAGGGTAGGTTCTCACCTTCCATTTTCCCATCTTTTGAACCATGATGTCTGCATCTGTTATTCCATGCCTGGCCCACCATCGTACATTGGGAGCCAATGATTTGTGTCACTCGTGTCTCATATCCACAGACGGCCAGAAACTGGGGCCCAGCAGTTATGCTCAGTGGATTACATCTAGTGACCTTATTTCCACCTGGCACTGATTTAGATTCTGGATTTGAGCTGATGATGTTTAGATTAGATTCTGGACTTTGAATTGATGCCGTAGTGGGCTAAGACTCTTGGGAACTTATGGATAATTTTACATTTGGGAGGGATATAAGTGATGGAGAGACAGAAGGTGGACTGTGATGGGCAGAAATCTCACATGGTCCCCAAGATTCCATCCTTGTACACACCTTGTGTGATGCCCTCTCCTTGGTGATGGGCTTGAACTTCAAATGTGGAATATGAGCAGACATGCTCCCACGACTGGGTTACAGGTCAGCTCACTGTTGAGTACAACAAAAGGGGAAATCATCTTAGGTAGGTTTAATCTAATCAGGGAAGCCCTTACAGAAAAAGGAAGCAATAGTAGACAGACTCCTGCTGGCCTGGAGGAAGCAAACCAATGTCTCTGTTGCGAGCTAGAAGAATCTTTGGTGGCAACATGACCAGGAACTGTGGGTGACCTCTGAGAGCTGAGAGGAGTCTCTGGAAACAGCTATCAGGGAAAGGGGACCTCAGTCATACAATCACGAGGAAAGGACTTTTCCAACAAGCAGTGAGCCATCAGAGCACTTTGAACCTCAGATAAGAGTAGATGCCCCAGTCAACAGCTTCATTTCAGCCTGGGAGGACCCTAAGCAAAGAGCCCAGTTAAGCTGAACCCATTCTCATGATCCAGGAACACTGTGAGACAATATCTTTGTGTTGTTTTAAGCTACTAAGTTGTATAGCAATTTGTTACACAATATAGAAAACTAGTATATTTTCTTTAAAAGATGAATGGAACTACTTCCTTCTTCCTCCCTGAAATCACACCAAACATGCAACTGAGACTCAGACTGAGACAGAGATGAATGAGGTTCTTTACCAGCATCAGTTCATTACTGAGAATGGTGAACACGCAGAGATGCCTTTTACCAGATTTTGAAATTCTAACATTTTAAGATAAATGCATGAAGGAATGGACAGGAAAGGGAGGTACAAAGGTCTTCCAAGAGCTCTCCCCCAGGTTGAACAGATGTGCTGCTACCACAGTATTTTCATGGTGGTTCTCTACTTCAGACCTCTCAGATTCTCTACTTCATTCTCTTTGAATTTTCCCTTGGAAGTTAATTGAACAGAACTGCTTCCCACGTAGCTCAGTTGGTAAAGAATCTACCTGCAGTGCTAGAAACCTGGGTTCAATTCCTGGGTTGGGAAGATCTCCTGGAGAAGGAAATGGCAACCCACTCTAGCATTCTTGCTTGGAAAATCCCAAGGACAGAAGAGCCTGGCAGGCTACAGTCCATAGGGTGGCAAGAGTCGGACATGACTTAGCGCTGTCTTTCTTTTCTTTCTTTCCTTGGAAGTAATGCATTCTTTGACAACATTCACGGAATGGAAATGGTGAAGTAATAGCATTTCAAAAAGTGTCACCACTGGGGCAGTCCCATTTCCTATGATATATTTGGGTTCTGAATATTCTTTGGACCAAAATATCATCATTTTAGTGCCTGGCTTCATCCACAGGGACCATTATCATGGGTTTGTGGTACCTTGATTAAGACATGATTCCAGACACCAGTATTTTAATTGACCATTTGACTGAAGGCATAAAAGTTTTTGGATCCCAGGGGAACACATCACATTAAGATCCCAGGTAGGTGAGAGATCTGTCTTTGATAAAGTCAGAGAAGGAGAATTGTGAAGGTGAGAAGGCCAAGGAGAAGAGTTTGACAAGCACATTGTCATACAGATCATTTTTAGGAAAACAGATACCTGGAAGTCAAGTATTTGGAAACTGATTTTTTAAAAACTACTTGGTCTGTGTATCACCTGCAAAGTTTTCATGGAACCTTATTACTTGGTTTGGAAATTGCAATTTTAAATATTCCTGAATAAAAGTTTAGGAGTGTAATTTCTAAAAATATGGACCAGGACAAAATGTGTCTTCTCCAGTTTTCTTGACTTAAAAGAGACATTTTTTAAAAAATTACTGGAAATTACTACAAGAAAACTTGATTCAAAACAACTAAGGTCTTTTAGTTTCATTTTAGCTACACACCAGAAAGCCACGTAGGGTATGTATATGTGTGCTTTATTCAGTGTGTCTCTATAAGACATATTCTGAAAAATCAGCAACTTAAACTGAACTGATAATACAACTTTGAATATTTCTGCATTAGTCAAGTCTAATCTAATATGGTGGCTACTGATTTATCCAGGCACTAATACCAAGCTCAGGGATGGTGTTCAGTCAAAATATCCCATTGCCCCATAGTAAAAATCTGAGCATAAGGTTAAATATTACTTTATGGCTGAAAATATCATCATCCAAAAAGACATCCAAAGAGATGACCTCTATTTTGATAAGATCTTTAAAAGTAACAGTTAACATCTTTGTCCTTTTCATTTTGCTCTTTGACCTACAGTGTGATCAAAGTCAGGTTTTGGTGAATGTCAATAGAAAGGTAACGTATCTTCAGGACCCAAAGTGAAGTGATAAATCTACTCTTTGTGGTGGTACAGATGGAAAGAAGTGTTAACTGCACCAAAACTCTGTGAGCAGTTCAGTAACCTTCAGGGAACTGCCATTTATTTTATCCAAAGCCGAGAAAATAAAAACTTAATCCATCTCAAGGGAAGCCAAGGTAATGGAGATGGGCCAATAATATTTTCTTGATTCTGACATAATGTTTTAGCTCTTTGATACAATAGCATGGCTGACTGAGTGAAATGTAGCAAGGAATATCCTCCATATATATTATTGTGACTTTCCCTTAGTTTTACTTGCTTCAGATGACCCATTTTTCAGTAAGCAACTGGCAAGTCAGTTTAATTTAGAAAGAGTCACGACCAGGAATTTTTAGAGCAAATTTCAAAAGCCATTTTGGGGAACAGAAATAAGCCCTAAGTTTGGAAGATGTTTACAAGTCAGGGTTTTATTATATTCCATTCAAATCTGTAAGCAGTTATTACATATAAGTTTACACTTAACACCAGCAATAACAATTTTAATAATAATACCTGCCGTTTTGGACTGTTCTGCACCAAGAACTGTTAACAGATATGATTTTGTGCAATTCTTACAGTAATTCTGTGAAGTCAATTTTTGTATCTCTATTTTATATAAGAGATATATAAGAATTGGGTTATCACAAGACATCAAGGTTTATATATGCACACATTGAAATCATAGCATTATCATCTTCAACTTGGTGTCAATAAAGCACAACTTTAATTTGCCATGCTATGCTAATGTTGCTAATTTTATCAACTTTACACATTTGCTTAATTTGGGGAGGGGGTGAGTGGGGGCTGGAGTGGCATCAGAGAAGTGGAAATTTACAAAAGAGGGAAGACAATGGATCAATTGAGACCAGGATTCCACCTTCAGATATAGATTGGAGCAGATAGGAAATTATTTTTGCAGTCTTGAGCTTTCCCAGACACTCTGAGTTTTTGCTTTCCTATTGCTTTCAATTAAAAGCATCCAAACTGTAATGTAAATTTGAATATAATCTTTTAGGGGGAAAGAGTACAAACACCAGCAGAGTATAAGCTCTTCATTTGTGTTCAAAGGAACTGTTACTAGATAAAATAACAGCATATGTGCTCAGTCGTGCCTGACTCTTTACAACTCCATGGACTTTAGCCCTCCAGGCTCCTCTGACCATGGGATTCTCCAGGTAAGAATCCTGGAGTGGGTTGCCAGGCCCTCTTCCAGGGGATCTTCCCAACCCAGAGGTGGAACCTGGGTCTCCTGCATTGGCAGGCAGATTCTTTACCAATTTGCCACCTGGGAAGCCCAGATATAATAAATACAGAATTGCTTTTGCCGTTTAATGGTTTGGTGTTTCATGTGTATGAAGAGTGACATTCTCAGTCCTACTACTCCATGGGGAAAGACGGTGGGTGAGTGGACACTTAAGAGTGGTCACAGACCTCATCCTTTGTCCTCAGCGCATTTGCTCCCTTGACACCTTTCTTTATGCCTTGGCATCAATAACTGGTTACTTCTAAGTATATGTTAGGCTTCTCAGGTGGCGTTAGTGGTAAAGAACCCACCTGCCAATGCAGGAGACATAGGAGACTCGGGTTAGTCTCTGGGTCGGGAAGATCCCCTGCAGATGGGCCTGGCAACCCGCTCCAGTATTCTTGCCTGGAGAATCCCATGGACAGAGGAGCCTGGTGGGCTACAGTCCATGGGGTCACAGAGTCGGACTGGACTGAGCAACTTAGCACGAGCAGGCATGAAAGCATATGTTAAAATACAGTTAGTGAGTGATGACCCTTTTTAAATTCATGTTCCATAATGACGTCAATTTATTTGAATAGTTAGCTTTAAAAGCCATCATATTGAACTAGGCATAAGCACATTGACATGTAGGTGCCTTTTATAGCCCTGTTCCCTCTTCACTCTCATCTATCACCTCCTTCTTAAACAGCAAAGGTTCCCTGTAAATGCCCCAGTTAGACATAATTACTAAGCATTTTGCCATCATTTTCTAGATTAACTCACTTATACAACCTGCAGCAATGAGTCAAGATCTTGGTGAAACACCTGCAATGAGGTGTACAAATCCTTTTGTAAATGGCTTGAAATCAAAGCAAGCTTATCCCTATTGATAGAGGAGACTACAGTTAAGTCAGCCTCTCTCTTTTTGCCCCAGTTTTTGCAAGTTCTAAAATGCGAGTGGGTGACTCTTGGGAATTAACTCTCTGAGACAGCACTGGGTCTGTTTTCAGCTTTACAGTGGTGGGCATTTGGTCTGGTTTGGGACAATGGATATTATGTCTTCTCCTGACATAGATTAGAAGAAGAAACATGAGCAAAATGTACCCCTTATGGTTGATAGCCATCCATGTCTGAAAGGATTAGAAAGAAGATTTAGTAGTTTAAAAGGTAGGCTCCAAGGATAGATCACCAGCTTTTAGATCCTGGTTCTTCTTATCAGTTGTATAACCTTAGGAAAATTATTTGACCCTTTAAAAATGTTTTCTTTTTTAATATCGAGGTAGAGTAGATTTACACTATGTTAATATTTTCAGATGTGCAGCATAGTAATTCCCTATTTTTGTAAATTATACTCCACTTAAAGTTACTACCAAATAATGGCTATTTTCCACTGTGCTGGACAATATTATCTGTGTTGCTTATTCATTTTATACATAGTAGTTTGTACCCGTTAATCCTCTACTCCTATCTCTCCTCTCCTCCTTACTTTTCCCCACTGGTTTCTTCTCTATATCTGTGAGTCTGTTTCTGTTTTGTTATAATATATACACTCGTTTGTCTTATTTTTGGCTTAAGATATAAATGATCACAGAGATTTGTCTTTCTCTTTTGACTCATTTTACTAAGCACGATACTCTAGGTCTATTCACATTGTTGCAGAATTTCATTCTGTACAATGACCGAGTCATATTCCATTGTGCCACACTTTCTTTATTCCTTTATCTGCAGTAAAGGAAGCTGTCGACGAAACAAAAAGACAACCTACTGGATGGGAGAAAATATTGGCAGATGATATGACTTTGTTGTCGTTCAGTCGCTCAGCCATGTCCTACTGTTTGCAGCCCCATGGCCTGCAGCATGCCAGGCTTCCCTGTCCTTCACCATCTCCCGGAGCTTGCTCAAACTCATGTCCATTGAATTGGTGATGCCATCCAACCATCTCATCCTCTGTTGTCCCCTTCTCCTGCCTTCAGTCTTTCCTAGCATCAAGGTCTTTTCCAGTAAGTCAGCTCTTTGCACCAGGTAGCCCCAAAAAGATATGACTGATAAGGGGTTAACAGCCAAAATTTATAAATAGCTCATAATAAAACAATATCAAGAAAATAAACCAATCTAAAAATAGAAGACATGAATAGACATTTTTCCAAAGAGATGATCCACAGGCATATGAAAAAATGCTCAACATTGCTATCATCAGAAAAATGAAAATCAAAACTACCAAGAGATATTGCATTACATCTACCAGAATGACTATCATCAAAAAGTCTACAAATAACAAATGTCAGCAAGGATGCAGAGAAAAGGGAATGCTCCTACCCTGTTGGTGGGAATGTAAATTGGTATAGCCATTATGGAAAACAGTATGGATGTTCCTCAAAAACTAAAGATAGAGCTTCCATATGACCCAGCAATTCCAATTCTGGGTATATATTGGGGAAAAAATGAAAACACTAATTCAAAAAGATACATGATTCTTTTTAAGGGCTGAGTAATACTCCACTGTGTATATGTACCACAGCTTTCTTATCCATTCATCTGCTGATGGACATCTAGGTTGTTTCCAAGTCCTGGCTATTATAAACAGTGCTGCAATGTTCTAATGAGATGGATGAAACTGGAGCCGATTATACAGAGTGAAGTAAGCCAGAAAGAAAAACACCAATACAGTATATTAACACATATATATGGAATTTAGAAAGATAGTAATGATGACCCTCTATGTGAGACAACAAAAGAGACACAGAGGTATAGAACGGACTTTTGGACTCTGAGGGAGAGGGAGAGGGTGGGATGATTCTGGAGAATGGCATTGAGACATGCATACTATCATGTAAGAAACGAAGTGCCAGTCTATGTTCAATACAGGATTCAGGATGCTTGGGGCTGGTGCACCGGAGGATCCAGGGAGATGATATGGAGTGAGAGGTGGGAGGGGGCTTTGGCATTGGGAGATCGTGTACACCTGTGGCTGATTCATGTCAATGTATGGCAAAACAAATACAGTATTGTAATGTAGAATAAAAAAAATTTTTGGATGAAAATAGCACAGCAATTAAAAGCAAAAACATACATGATCCTAATGTTTATAGCAGCACTATTTACAATAGCCTAGATATGGAAGCAAACTAAGTGCCCATCCCCAGATGAATGAAAACTTGATCCTTTTAAGTTTTATCTTCCCATTCTGCAAAATGGGTGTAGTAGTAGTACCTATCACAGAATGTTTTTTTGAGAACTGAGTGCTTATAAACTGCTCAGCCACAGTGTTTATCAATGGTCAAAAAATTTAGCTTAAAGGGACTTCCCGGTGATCCAGTGATTGAGACTCTGTGCTTCCATTGCTGGGGACATGGGTTCGATCCCTGGTTGGGGAACTAAGATCCCACATGCCCCATAGTGTGGCCAATATTTAATTAACATTTATTAATTGCATAATTGCATTTTTTTTAAAAAGAGGCAGCTCTGAGGTGGAGCTGATGAATAATAATAGAAATAAAGTGTGCAATATATATAATGCACTTGAATCGTCCCCCAACCATCCCTTCAAAGCCCAGTCTGTAGAAAAATTGTCTTCTGTGAAACCGATTTCTGGGGCCAAAGAAGCTGGGGAATCACTGTTAGCAGACTTACTAGCTTGTGAGCTTCATCTTGGGGAATTCAAGCTGGTGTGACCTCCAGGTAACTCATCTACTCAGAAGAGGCAAGGGAAAGTTTGCAAGCTGAAAGTAGAGACGAGGAATGAGGGGATGGGGTGTTCCAAATTGACATACAGCTTACCCCTTTTCTTCTTGGTTTTCACTGGCCCATTCCTAACTACCTCCAAGCAAATCATTTTCGTTACAAAATTAATCTCTACTAGCACATTTCACCAGATTACATGGGAAATTCATCATTAATAACGGGACTGGTGTCATGGGCCCCAGACTCAGAAGGACAACACAAGTGACAGAATGTTCTCCTGTCTCTATCCTGAAATTCAAATAATTTTTGTACAAAGGATCCTGCTTTTTTATTCTGCCCTAGACTCTGCAAATTATGAAGACAGTCTTGCTCCCAGTATAAGGTCTGGGTCATGTTATGCTAAAATGATATCCATTCCTTTCCAATCCTGGGTTTCATTGGAAAATCTTATTTTATTAATATAAATTTAGAAAGTGTTGAGTCCAACCATCCTTCTCAAATCCTGAAATTTCCACCCCTGCCCTTTACTACAGATGATGTCAGGAGCAGCACACAAGAAGCAAGGATGGGAGGTCACACCAGCTTGAATTCCCCAAGATGAAGCTCACGGGCTAGTAAGTCTGCCCACAGTGATTCCCCAGCTTCTTTGGCCCCAGAAATCGGTTTCACAGGAGACAATTCTTCTACAGACTGGGCTTTGAAGGGATGGTTGGGGGACGATTCAAGTGCACTATATATATTGTGCACTTTATTTCTATTATTATTCATCAGCTCCACCTCAGATCATGCGGCGTTAGATCCTGGAGGTTGGGGACCCCTGCTCTAAAGCTGATTTTGCACGTAAGTGGAGGAGAGCAGGGGTACCCTTTGTTTTCATGGGAGTTGCCTCCTTCCTTTCTCTGTTATCTCAGATCCCTGGCCTCATAGCAGCTGGAAACACAGCTTAAATGATCAGTGCAGGCCTTCCCTGGTGGCCCAGTGGTAAAGAATTCATTTCCCTGTGCCGGAAACGAGGGTTCAATCCCTGACCCAGGAAGATCCCACAGGCTGAGGGGCAAATAAGCACAAATAGGCACCAGGGGCGAACGCACAAGATTGAGCCTGTGCTCTAGAGCCCAGGAGTCCAGGAGCCCTAGAGTCTGTGCTCCACCACAAGAGGACCCACTGCAACGAGAAGCGCGCACACAGCTAGCGAGTAGCCCCCACTCACTGCAACTGGCGAAAAGCCCATGCAGCAATGAAGACCCAGCACAAACATAAATAATTATTTTAAAGAAATGACCAATGCATTGTCACGAACTGTAGTTTTCTTCTTAAAGGTTTGTATACTCCTAGTTCTCCAAGTGTTTTCACCCACAGTGTATCACTGGATCATCATGATATCCATGCAGTAGGCAGGTTGGCTCTTATAATGCTGGGTAGCAATAATCTAAAGAACGTATATGAGAAGCCAGGCAAATCAGAGTCTAATCTTGTCTCAACTGCTTCCTTGTCTACAAAATAGAGTTCTGTAGAGATGAATGTGTATATGTGTAAACTATTAGTATAATGCCTGGTGTGTAACAGGTACTTGGTAGGCAGGAGCTTTTGCTGTGTGCATGCTTCCCTAGGGAGAACTGAGGACAATGTTGGTCCTGATGAGGACCCGTCTTGCATCATCTGGACCGAGATCTGTCTCCGGCAGTTCCCAGAATGCGCCATGCTCTCTCACAGCCCCTTGGCTTCTCACCTGTTGCTCTGCCCAAAATTGCAGCTGCCGTGTTCCACCTGGCCACCTTCCATTGATCTATCAGGCTCATTCCATGTTGCCTTTTTCTGAACCTTTCCCAGAATAGCCCTCCTGTGCTAGGTGATCCTTCTTGGGCTCCCATTTTCCCCTCTTCTTTTCTCCATGGTTACACTGTGTCGGGCTATAGCCGTCTGTCCCTACTTTATCACCTCTGTTGTCTCTGAATTGACCTGTGGGGTAGGAGCTTGTCTTTAATCTCTGTTTCTGTAGCCTCTGAGTAGATACTCAGTAAATATTTGCTCCTACGTGAATAAATACATAAGTGGATTTTAAAAGGTAACGAGGAATTAATTAATTTGCTTTGCGCGTGTGTCCCCTGGTAACAGATGTGAGGTGCAAACCAGCCTTTCTAACATCCTGGAGATAAGCCAGCATTCCTTTTTGAAGCTGCAAGCAGCAGGACACAATTTCTCTAAAGAAAAATGTTTCTTGAATTTGTTGGAATCTGGCCTGTGGCCCCGGTATAGAAATGGTAGAGGGATGAATCTGGGTTCGGGGAAGGAGCCTCCCTTTATTGCAAAGATCATTTTCCCTGGCACTAGTCAAAGCAGAAGACAGAGACAGCTGCGTGTCCCAGTGACATCACTTGGCCCTGCCTTGCACAACCGAGGAAAAACTGGCCGGGCAAGCTTTCAGTTTATATACACACAACTGCGTCACAGTCAAGATTTTCCATCCCTCTCTCCACCTCTGCTGATCCCAGCACTGAAAATGCTCTTGGAACCCTGGATAAAACTGTCTGGAGGGACTTCCTGGTAGGTCCAAAGGTTAAGACTTCACCTTCCCAGGCAGGGAATGCCGGTTTGATCCCTGATCAGGGAGCTGGTCGAAATTCAAAACATACAACAGAAGCAATATTGCAACAGATTCAGTAAAGACCTTATAAATGATCCACATTAAAAAAAAACAAAAAACAAAAAAAACTTAAAAGAAACAAGCCAAGCTCTACATCAGATTTGCAGCCGTGAATTCAAGGCACAGTTTCATCTCCATCTCGTCCCTTTATGCATTAATTCCCTCCTCCTGGCCTTCACCCAAGACGCCCACACTCTTCAATTTGAGGATTATCATCTCTAGGCATATCTTTGTACTTAAACTAGAAAAGGCAATGGCACCCCACTCCAGTACTCTTGCCTGGAAAATCTCATGGACAGAGGAGTCCGGTGGGCCACAGTCCATGGGGTCACGAAGAGTCAGACACGACCGAGAGATTTCACTTTCACTTTTCACTTTCATGCATTGGAGAAGGAAATGGCAACCCACTCCAGTGTTCTTGCCTGGAGAATCCCACGGACGGTGGACCCTGGTGGGCTGCCGTCCGTGGGGTCGCACAGAGTCGGACACGACTGAAGCGACTTAGCAGCAGCAGCAGAGTGGTTCTTAAAGCTCTAGAGTATTGCTTTACATTTTTGACCTTATATGTTATATCATGCTGTACGGGTTCATCTTTAACTCTGTTCTGTTTTTCCAATATGATATTGTCAGACTTACCCACCCACGGGCATAAGTGGCTGCTGCTGAATGAGCAGCAAATCCCTTGGGTTAGCATCACACAGCACAGATGCTGGCTTGCGACATGCTACGGAGGCCTGGGGGAGGGAAGCAGGGGCATGTCACGTCGCTCATGGGGTCTTGCTGCTTCTCATCTCCAGGTAAACACATATCCAGGTGTCACTGGGCTGGGGGCAGATGTGGTCTGTTTTATTACACATATGAGGCTCATCTCATTTCCTAAACTTAGTTCATATGTGAATATATAATCCAACAGTCTATTGTGGCAAGAATAACAGGAGGCTGGAAGTCAGAAACCTTGAATCTCATTCCACTCCTGTCATAAGAACCCACGGGATCTTTGGTAAGTTGTTTCACCTTTCCAAGCCTCATTTCTCACGTTGAGCGTTACTTGATTTCCAGAAGCTGTATAGGACTGCAGGAAACATTTATAGGGTAGAATGTGGTACAGTGGTTGAACTTTGTACAGGATGAAGTGATACTCACTTTCCAGGTGGGAGTGGCCAGACAAAGCACCTAATTTTCTGAGCCTCACTTACCTCCTCCCCACCAACTGAGGAAATAATGACTCAGTTAAGGAACTTAGTCCAGGCTGACACATGAAAAGTGATCAGTGTCATGTGCTGGTCGTTTTATTTCTCTGGGGATCGTCTTGTCTCATTCCTTAGTGTAATCTTGGTCCTTCTGAAAGTCTGCCCTGTACCAGTTTCCATGAGTCTTCAGAGCCTGTCTTCCATCTCCTGCTATGGAGTAAAGTATCGATATGATGGTACTGAAACCTCCACCGCCCACTGCTGGCACTCTGCTGATACTGACACCATGGATAGGTATGCGCTACTTTTCTCATCACATTTCCCTGAATTAAACACACACACACAAGAAAAAGAGAGGACTTTCCTGGCAGTCCGGTGGCTATGACTTCACACTTACACTGCATGCCACATAGCACAGCCAAAAACAAGCAAAACAACAACAGAAGCAAGCCCTCTCCCAGTTTTTATTGTTTTCTGTTTCTTTTTCAGTTGATTGTTAATGCTTATTTTCAACTCCTTTTCTTCTGAGTACTGAATAAAATTGGGCTGGGAAATAAGAACCTTGCCCCTCCATCTCCAGCAAAGACTATTTTTGTTTCTGGATCTTCTATTCCTTACTTTCATCTCTTATGATGAGCACTTTCCCGGGAAGAGACTCTGGTTTGGTTCCTCGACATCAGGTAGCCCCTGCCCGCCTTGGCTCTGGCCAATGAGGAGCTGCCTCTAAACTCCACCTGCCCTGCAGATGCCTGGAAGTGCTTTTCAGAAGTGCCTGCCTGTCTCCAGCTTCCAGAGGCCTGGCCTTCAGTGCTTTTAAAAGAGACTTCTCTGTGCTTTGGGGAAGGACACAACTTTTGGCCCCCTTTCTATGCCCTTGGACATAGTTGGTGGGATGGTAGAATCTTCGCCAACAGAAATGTCCGCATCCTAATCCCTAAACCATGTGAACATGCTGACTTACCAAAGGGGACCTTGCAGGTGTGATCAATTTAAGGATGTTGCGATGGGGAGATGCTTCTGGATGGTCAGGTGGGTCCAATGTAATCACAAGCATCTTTGTGGAGAGAGACTAGTCAGGGTTGCTGCTGCTGCTAAGTCACTTCAGTCGTGTTTGACTCTGTTTGACCCCATAGACGACAGCCTGCCAGGCTCCCCCATCCCTGAGATTCTCCGGGAAAGAACACTGGAGTAGGGTGCCATTGCCTTCTCTGAGTCAGGGTTAGGGAAGGAGTTGTGATGATGAGAGCAGAGACGTGGGTGGGTGTGAGGTGGATTTGAAGACAACGCTGCAGGAGATGTGAACCAAGGGATACAGTGGCCTCTAGAAGATGGAAAAGGTAAGGACGCATTGTCTCCCTGAGCCTCTGAATGGAGTATAGCACAGCCTGCCAGCATCTTGATTTTAGGACCTCTGACTTCCAGAACCATGGTGTGATACATTTGTATTATTTTAACCACTAAGTTTGTGGCAGTTTGGTGCAACAGGGATGAGTCACTAGAACAGAGGGTGAGTGAGCACGTTTTACAGTGTAAACCCACTGCATATCTGTCTCCTTAAATCCATTGATTCCTTCATCTGCTGTCAGCCAAGGTGTCTGGTGTCTCAAAGTCGTTTCGTTCTGTGTCTCAGTCAGCCCTCCACACAAACCATTTGCAGCTTTTGAACTCACACACTGAGTCTAGAACCTTTAGTAAGCGCACCTGTCTGATAAATGCTGCCTAATCTAAAATGTTGCTGTTTCCTTCCTGCATTATGCCCTTCAATATCCACTCCACCCTCTCCTCCCTGGTTTCTGCTGATATTAATTAGCACATCTTGCAGTTCCTTAAGTGGGTGAGACTTTCCCCAGGTCAGGCTTGAAATTCCCTCCCTGAGTCTTCATAGGGAGCCTGACTGCAGCCTTGTCGGAGGAGAGAAACTGGGACCCTGGAGGCAATGAGACAGTTCACCCCCAGTGAGCGCATTCCATGGAGCAACAGGGCGGGAAGGTCTTCTGCAGGTGAGGCCACTTCATTAAGGCTGTGATGTGCGTTCAGTCGTGTCCAGCTTTTTGTGGGCACGTGGACTTTGGCCCACCAGGCTCCTGTGTCCATGGGATTTCCCAGGCAAGAACACTGGAGTGGGTTGCCATTTCCTGCCCCAGGGGATCTTCCTGACCCAGGGGTGAAACCCACGTCTCCTGCGTTGGGGAGCAGATGCTTTCCCACTGTGCCACTTAGGAAGCCCTCATTATAGCTGGAATCTGCCTACAGATCCTCCTTCCACTCCTCTCTCAGCACCGTCCTGTTTCCACACATGCGCACACAGACAGTGTGGGGCTGGCAGCGGACAATCTCTGATATAATTCAACGACCCGTGAAGGCAGCCCGCATCTGATTTCTAGATGCATCAGCCCGTGACTGTAAGACTTGAGATGTTTTCAGAGCATCCATACAAGCTCCTTGGCTCTCTTTTCCTTAAAAATAGATTTTGAACCCTGAACTTACTATACATTCATTGTTTTTCCACTAAGCTTTCTGGCAGAATAACAGAAACAAAAACCAGCTTATATTCCGTAGGTAGGACATCCCTGTTGCTTTCAAATTCAATCAGATAAGATCACATCGCCACATTTCCCGACTCTCCTGGGAGCACCAAGTACTATTGGGGTAAAATTTCAGGTGCAGAGAGTAGACGCCATGCTAGCTGGTTTAAGTAAGACCTTTATCACAGGCTATTGAACACATTCCAAAATCAAAGGGAAACTGCAGAAACAAACTCCGGATTGTACTTTCTTCTAGGAACAACTTTTAAATTACACGGCAGGATCTGGCAGCCATGAGAATTGTTGCTTCTGCCATGATCCAGCATGAGGAGGCCGCCAACTCAGGGATAAAAGTGGTCTGCACGCTCTCTGGACCCAGAATCACACTAGCTCTGCTATGACCCAAACAGAAAGGAGGCTCCTTGCTCATCTCACATTCAAATCCCAAGCAAATGTTTCTGCTCAGCAGATCTACATCATATCCAGAAAGCCTGAGGGCAAGGGAGTTCTAGGAGATGTGATCTTTAGCATCCCAATCTCTGCTCTAGGAAGGCAGGTGAAGAAACCCATCCAGTGTTGGCTCACTTCCCTTGAGGGTTCCTAGGTGAATTACTGTCAAGGAAAATGGTGCAGTGCTGGTAATCTGAGCCAAGGGGCTGCACTGGTGAGTTTGAGACATGTCAGGAATCTCTTCTTGGCAAATGAGCTGGAAGTCAGAGCAAACTCTGAGAGGAAGGAGGACCAGCGGTCTTGCAAGTGAGGAAGGAAATTCAACCTCGGTTCACCTAGGAGTCAGTTCAGAAATTTGAACTCTGAATTGTGTTCCATTGTTATCTTTTTGTGTTTTGGGTTTCTCTTCACAGTTTCTTTTATCATCATCTTTTTTTTTAAGTTCTCAAACTGCACTTCAGAAGGAAAGAGAAAAAAGATTACTCTATTCAAGATAGCTGAAGCAATAGTGAGAGAGGAATGGGTCCTACCAGAGGGAATTCCCTCCCATAAGCTTCTCACTTTAAGAATTCTCAGCTTCTGTTGAATTTGGCAAAGGGGAGCATTGTTTTTATTTTGAAATTTGAATCTATATGATTAGCTACGTGAAAGCCTGTGTGTTGCATGGATGCTAATTAATTACTCCTTATTTAAATAACAACAATCAATCCATTGTTCAAGCTGTACTAATTTGCATATGCAAATGATGTTTTTCTCCACTACTCGAAACTCAGTGATCACAGCTGCATGAAAAATGTCTGCTTTATGAAGTTTCCATCGATCTTCACATGATAATGCTTAGTTATGCAGAACTGACTAGCATTTGCAAATGAAGGGATTCTGACTTTCATTTATGTGTACCTTTAGCTCCTAGAATTGCACAATTAACCCCTAAGAGGACTTATGAAGAGTAATCATTTAATAGGGAATCAAATAATAAAACATTTAAACTGAGGTGCATATATGTGAACGAGGTTGAGAATGTATGTGCTTCTGATGAATTTGATTTCTGTAAGGGCAATAATCCCTGAGAGCCTGGATCAGCTCATATGGGCAAGAGTGTTCCCATGATTAAGACTCCTCTTCTCCTCTCTGCATCTTTTTCCACTTAACCAGAAGCATCTTTAAACTACTGTTTTGGGGACTTTCTTGGTGGTTCATTAGTTAAGACTCCATTCTTTCACTGCAGGGGACACAGGTTCCATCCCTGCTCAGGGAACTAAGATCCCACATGCCTGATGGTCTAGCCAAATAAAATATACTGTTTTTCTACATTTAAACCATCAACTTACCCCAGAATTTTGCAGTAAAGTCAGAGAAAGGCCATTATTTAATCATAGTTGAAGTGGCTACATAAGCAATTTCAATATCTCCCACCAGAAACCGTTGACTCAAAGTTTTCTCGACACACACCAAGACTGATTTGCTATCATTATTTCAATGTATATTGGAGGTCTGCATATCTTTAAAGAGAAGTGGCCTCTAGGCCTCCAAACCCAAATCCTTGGTCATAATAAACAATTTTTCCCCCTAATTCGTCTAGAAGCCAAATATACTCTTAAAGTAAACTTGGGCATTTGTTAAAATCCAACATGAATAATTCTAAATTATTATTATTATTTATTAATTAATAATTAATTATTATTAATTAATATTAATTAATAATTCTAGAATTCTAAAGAATTCTAATAATTTTAAAGAAATCCAAGTTTTCTATTCATTGTGCAGGTCCAGTCCTGAACCACATGGATCCTCTGGATCTTAAACACTGTGTGATTGACCTCAGACTTTCTGAGAATTTCAAGATTAGCACGTGTGGTTGAATATGTAACTATCTCCAACTAAAACTTCCTTCTTTAGTATGGGCTATTGATTAATTCATAATTTGTTAGCACATTTTCCTTTGTTTACTATCTAAGACACAGTCCCAGAGAGGAATTCTCCATGAAATACCTCGTTAATGATAATTTACAGTATAACAGTGCATTTTAACTATTTCTTGGAGAACAAATGTGATTCTGAATAATTAGTTTTATTATTTATCTGCTTCTCTCTTCTGTCTTGTGCAGATAATATTTATCAACTGGATAACTTCTCTTATATGATCAAGGGAGTAGTCACATGCTTGTAGTGTGTAACTGGGAGAAAAAATTTCCTAAGACTAAGGGTAGTTGGGAAAAGGAGTATGTCAAGGCTATATATTGTCACCCTGCTTATTTAACTTATATGCAGAGTACATCATGAGAAATGTTGGGCTGGAAGAAGCACAAGTTGGGATCAAGATTGCCAGGAGAAATATCAATAACCTCAGATATGTAGATGACACCACCCTTATGGCAGAAAATGAAGAGGAACTAAAAAGCCTCTTGGTAAAATTAAAGAGGAGAGTGAAAAAGTTGGCTTAAAGCTCAACATTCAGAAAACGAAGATCATGGCATCCGGTCCCATCACTTCATGGGAAATAGATGGGAAAACAGTGGAAACAGTGTCAGACTTTATTTTGGAGGCTCCAAAATCACTGCAGAGGGTGATTGCAGCCATGAAATTAAAAGATGCTTACTCCTTGGAAGAAAAGTTATGACCAACTTAGATAGCATATTAAAAAGCAGAGACATTACTCTGCCAACAAAGGTCCATCTAGTCAAGGCTACGGTTCTTCCAGTAGTCATGTATGGATGTGAGAGTTGGATTGTGAAGAAAGCTGAGCACCGAAGAATTGATGCTTTTGAACTGTGGTGTTGGAGAAGACTCTTGAGAGTCCCTTGGACTGCAAGGAGATCCAACCAGTCCATCTTAAAGGAGATCAGTCCTGGGTGTTCATTGGAAGGACTGATGCTGAAGCTGAAACTCCAGTACTTTGGCTAACTTATGCGAGGAACTGACTCATTGGAAAAGACTCTGATGCTGGGAGGGATTGGGGGCAGGAGGAGAAGGGGACGACAGAGGATGAGATGGCTGGTTGGCATCACCGACTCGATGCACATGAGTTTGGGTGAACTCTGAGAGATGGTGATGGACAGGGAGGCCTGGTGTGCTGTGATTCGTGGGGTTGCAAAGAGTCGGACACGACTGAGCAACTGAACTTAACTGAAGGGGAGTTGATATATATTGTGACTGGCTATATAGGCTAATTATTTCATCGATTCTCATAAACTGTTAAAACTCATTCAGAGGTTTCATGTTCTCAGATGGTTATCATTCAGAGACTCACTGAAAATATATCAAAGGGCTCCTGGGAGCATCAACAACTTTAGTTGGAAATAACATCTATCTTCATAACAAGAACAACCTCCTTGGCCTGGCTTCCTTACCTGGTCCTGTAAGGAGGGTAATGTTTCTCTATCTTCCCAGAATAAGAACCGACTCTATGAGAACCCACATAGGAAATCTACATATTTTTAGATTTTACCAGATTAATCAACCGTGTTTGGTAACGTTCATATATGTGTGTTAAGTCTCTTCCATCGTGTCCAACTCTGTGCAACCCTTTGGACGATAGTGAAGAAGGCTGAGCACTGAAGAATTGATACTTTTGAACTGTGGTGTTGGAGAAGACTCTTGAGAGTCCCTTGGACTGCAAGGAGATCCAACCAGTCCATTCTGAAGGAGATCAGCCCTGGGATTTCTTTGGAAGGAATGATGCTAAAGCTGAAACTCCAGTACTTTGGCCACCTCATGCAAAGAGTTGACTCATTGGAAAAGACTCTGATGCTGGGAGGGATTGGGGACAGGAGGAGAAGGGGACGACTGAGGGTGAGATGGCTGGATGGCATCACAGACTTGATGGATGTGAGTCTGAGTGAACTCCGAGAGTTTACAAAGAGTCGGACACGACTGAGCAACTGACCTGAACTGCCAGGCTTCTCTGTCCATGGGATGTTCCAGGCAAGAATACTGGAGTGAGTTGCCATGCCCTCCTCTCAGGGATCTTCCGACACAGAAATCGAACCTGCATCTTACGTCTCCTGCGTTGGCAGGCAGGTTCTTTACCACTAGCACCAGCTTTCATATAGGCACATGTGAAAACTTGCTCCCACGCAGGTTTGGTTTATAAAATTTTATTATTTTATTTTTGGCCGTGCCGGATCTTTGTTGCTGCACGAGGGCTTTCTTTAGTTGTGGCAAGCGGGGGCGGGGGACCTACTCTCTAGTTGTGATGCGTGGCCTTCTCATTGCAGTGGCTTCTCGTAGAGCTTGGGTTCTAGGGCACACAGGCTCAGTGGTTACGGTGCATGGCCTTAGTTGCTCCTTCGCATGTAGGATCTTCCCAGATCAGGGGTCGAACCTGTGTCCCCCACATTGGCAGGCAGACTCTTAACTCTTGGAGCACCAGAGAAGTCCCCACATTGTGAATCTTTCGTCTTTTGTCCAGGGGTGCCTTTGCCCATTTGATAGGGGAAGTCTGCGGGGCACCAGCCCTCTTGCCAGTGGGTGAATTGCTGGGACGACCCTTGACCTTGCGCTGGGAGCCAGTGACTAAGGACTCCATTTCTGTCTTGGATAGGCAATGCTAAGGAACATCCTGCACCATTCCGCAGGCGGTCCTCAGGGTTGAGCCTGAGCTGCCCACACAGTAGCCGACTCTGTGCTGCATCCTTCAGTTGCCTTTCCCACCCTCTCTCTCACTTTCTCCTCTGCTCCCCATTCCCAGACTCCGAAAGCACTTCTCAAAGTAAATTATTTCCATAAGGATTCTTGTTTCTAGTTCTGCTTTTGAGAGGAAAGCCAAACATGGAAAACATGCCGTGCTGAATTATTGGGTTAGCCATGAGTAAAGGATTCATGTAAAGTTAAGTTAAACTCTAAGACATGTACTTGCCACACCTGCTCTCCTCCACCCTTTGTAATGATTTAACCTCTAGTGTAACAGAGCAGCTCCACTGAGATGATGGGCCAGTCAAAAGTTGTTGTCATTATTTATGGTTTGAAACCAACAATGTGCTTTACCTTGAAGTTCAGGTTTATTATTTCTAAAACTCAAGACAAATGCTCATTCTTATCATTTTCCATCATATCAACAAAATTTATCCGAGTGTTTCTTCTGCATGCATGCATTTTCCAAATATGATCCAAGTCTTGGGATCAAGCTTACAAAACTAAAATGTAAATGATAAAAAAAGACCTAAGGGCAAAAGTTAATAATATGAAGTAGCATATTTCTACAAACTAAATAAATGGGCTTAACGATTATTAGCTTTAGAGTGGCTGCTCAGGGAAGAGGTGTAACTTGATTGAGTTGGATGTCCAGAGGACTGAACAGGCAGAGGGCTGGACAGACAATTCCAGGCTGAAGATTTGTTTAAGCAAGAATGCAGCATGGGATGTACATGGTGTGGTCAAGAAATAGTCAGTCAGCTGGTGTAGGGGAGAGAACTTTTACGGAAGTTAACAAAGAAATTTAGAGACGTAGGTTGGTTCTAAACCATGGGAAAACATAAAAATTAGAATGAGAAATCTGGATGCTTATTCCACAAACAGAAGAGTCTTTTTGACTCCTTGGTTGCAATGCTTGAAACTTTTAGACCAGGAGCCATAAGAAAATACTCAGGTCTTAAATGGTAGAACATATTAAAAAAAAGAGACCACAGCTTGTTCTAGAACCACACAACTCCTCCCCTCAAATCTTGGGAAGTGTAAGAAATGAAGGTGGGGACTTAGAATAATGCTTGAACAAAGCAGGAGAAGTGAGAGGGAAGACTTTATCATTTGAGCCTGAATCTTTCAGGTATCTCAATGATACCGGTAGGTATCATTTGAGCCTGAATCTTCCAGGTATCTCAATGATACTGGTGGGTTTTTCTGAGCAAATCCACTGCTTTTACAGAAGTCATTACCCCTAGATTCTAAGACTGAAAAGATGCTTCTAAAAAAATTTAACCACAGAATATATTCAAGATTTTATTTTTTTACTTGAAAACAATATCTTTTTATTTACTTAAATTTATTTTTAAATGGGGGAAATTGCTTTACAACATTGTGTTGGTTTCTGCTGTATGACAACTCAAATCAGCCATAATCATAACATATTGCCTCCCCCAACCCTGCCCCGCTAGGTCATCACAGAGTGCCAGGCTGGGCTCCCTCTGTCATATAGCAACTTCTTACCAGCTATCTATTTTACACAGGGCAGTGTATATATATCGATGGTACTTTCTCCATCCCTCGCATCTGTCCTTCTGTCATTGTGTCCGCAAGTCCATTCTCTATATCTTAGTCTCCATTCCTTCCCTGCAAACTTGTTCATCAATGCCCTTTTCTAGATTCCAAATATATGCATTAATATACAATATCTATCTTTCTGACTTACTTCACTCTGCATAACACGCTCTAGGTTCATCTACCTCACTAGAACTGACTCAAATCTATTCTTTTCATGGCTGAGTAATATTCCATTGTATATATGTATATTCAAGACTTTAAATGCTAAATTAGGCAAGATGGAGCAGAAAAAGGGCGTTAAAAGTCACAATAAGAGGATGGACTAAGCTTCCTCTTTCAAAATTTATTATTACTTCCTTTTATTTTACATTCTACTAAATTCAAAGAACTAAGATCATGGCATCTTGTCCCATCCAACTTCATGGCAAATAGATGGGGAAACAATGGAAAAAGTAACAGACTATTAATTTTCTTGGGCTCCAAAATCACTGCAGATGGTGACTACAGCCACAAAATTAAAAGATGTTTGCTCTTTGGAAGAAGAACTATGAGAAGCTATGACAGCGTATTAAAAGCAGAGACATTACTTTGTCAACAAAAGTCTGTCTAATCAAAGCTATGGTTTTTCCAGTTGTTATCTATGGATGTTAGAGTTGTACCATGAAAAAGGCTGAATGCCAAAGAATTGATGCTTTTGAACTGTGGTGTTGGAGAAGACTGTTGAAAGTCCCTTAGACTGCAAGGAGATCTAACCAGTCAATCCTAAAGGAAATCAATCCTGAGTATTCACTGGAGAGTCTGATGCTAAAACTGAAGTTCCAATACTTTGGCCACCTGATGCAAAGAGTTGACTCATTAGAAAAGACCCTGATACTGGGAAAGATTGAAGGCAGGAGGAGAAAACCATGACAGAGGACAAGATGGTTGGATGGCATCACCGACTCGATGGACATGAGTCTGAGCAAGCTCCAGGCGCTGGTGAAGAACTGGGAAACTGCGTGCTGCAGTCCATGGGGTCACAAAGAGTCATATGACTGAGTGACTAAACAACAGCTAAATTCTACTAAAAAATTAATTCAATCAACAAGTATTCTTTGTACCCTGGAAGGTTTTCAGAACACAAACTTGATTTCAAAGCTGGATCCAAAGTCATTTGCTAACCTTGGGATTTTGGCAAATTAAACATATTTTATGGCTCTTAATTTTTCTTTATGTAATGATAAAAAGGGAGAAATAATATCCAGCTCATAGTCTATAAGCTCATAGTCTGTAAGAATTATGATTATAAAATGACTATAGTAAGTGATCAGTTAAAGCTTTCAAAAGTTTTAAAGTTTCATTTTCCATATTATCCAAAAAATATTGAAAGTTTCATACTGTGTGATAGAGCCTTAGGTAATCTTCTAGCTATAATTCAGCAATAGTGGTAGGCTCTGCCTATAAAAGGAACCTTGGCTAGAATTTCAATAGCTCTATTAAATGTCTAAATATTTCTGTAGGATACATAAATTCTAACTTATTGTACATGTAGGAGTGGCCAAGTCGGTATCCATGGATTTGGTTCCATTGCTCCCCTCCTATTTGAAAAGAAGATAAACAGAAAGCTATTTGTTTCTTGTGATTCCACTCAAATCACTTGGAATATCTGCTTTCTAGCTTTTCACTGATTTAAAAATTCTTTCAAGCATTTTGAAACAAACCACCTTTATCTCTTCCCATTCTTCAAGATTCAGTTATTTAAGCTTTTAGTAAATGATTATTATGATTTTATTACACCAGTAATTCAGCCTAACATTTTCTACAACTAATATTTGAGAAAAGCATTTCAATATTTAGGTTTCGTTGGTGGTGTCTATTCCCAAAGTTCTGTCCAACCCCATGGACCATCTGTTGCAACCCCATGGACCATCGCCCCCAGTCTCCTCTGTTCATGGGGCTTCCCAGGTAAGAATACTGGAGTGAGCTGCCACTTTCTCCTTCAGGGGAGCTACACAACCCAGGGATTGGACCTGTGTCTCCTGTATTGGCAGGTGGACTCTTTACCACTGACCCACCCAGAAAGTTCCTTAGGCAGAGATAATACAATTGATAAAGATTTCAAAAATTAGCAAAAACCATAATACTGATTAATATGCCTGTTTATTTTGACAGTATTATGGCTATATTTCTATTGGTAAAAAGCTCTGTGCAGTTGGAAAAATACTTCCGAGTGACATTATCAGGTGTGACTTTTTATTTTTAGATTAAAAAAATCAACAACAAGAAAGCACATTAGAAAAATGATAGCCTTAGATTCAAGAGCTGTTTTAGTCTGGAAATGGACGAAATTCTACCATATTTACTGATAGTTGACATATCTCCGTCAGTTAGAAAGGAGGGCAAAGGTACATAGCAAAATGTGATTTCAATCAGTGGCTTTAGGCATCCAACCAAAAGATTTTGACCTTTACAGTGTCTCCTCCCAAGGATGCTGTGCAAGCAGGTATTTCCTTCACAAAAAGCAAAAGCAGTCACTGTTCAAAACCAACATGGCTAGGTTGAAAAATATCAGCAACATCTGTGAATTTCTCTGCAAACCCATCAGCAGGAGCCAAGAAGTAATTTAACAACCAAGTGAGCAAAGTAAATGACTCTACAGAGAGCTCCTTTATGCAGAAAGGACTTTGGGTGCTGATGAAATCAATCTCTCAGGATGTCCCACTGAGTTGGCAGTTTCTTCCCTAAATGCCAGGCCAAGTATTGCGACTGCTGCTGTTACCACCTGGGTCTGAATGTCCCCTGCTTTCTACCACCCATCCGCTACTCTGTTCAAAGAGGACGTCTCCACGTTTCCCAAGCACATTGTCAACTTGCCCAGCTTCTTGTCTTTGTGCTATTGCCTCTTCCTAGAGTGACTTGGGTTTATTTCTCCCCTTGGAGGAAGCCTACTTCTTCTCCCAGATCTTGTTCACAGCATCATCTCCCCCTGGAAGGATTTCTACTCACTCTGCCTGCTAAAGGCACATTAGAGTGGGATAATTGAATTGTTAGTCACTCAGTCGTGTCCAGCTCTTTGGAACCCCATGGACTGCAGCCCTCCAGGCTCCTCTGTCCATGGGATTTCCCAGGCAAGAATACTGGGATGGTGTGCCATTTCCTTCTCCATGGGCTCTTCCTGACCCAGGGATCAGCCAGGTCTCTTGCACTGCAGGCAGATTCTTTACCACGTGCACTACCATGGAGCACATTATAGAAGAGCAATGCTTCTTGTGTTATAGACTTCATCGTGTCACCCCTCCCCATAATTCATATGCTGAAGTCCTAGCTCTCCAGGGTCTCAGAATGTAATTGCACTTGGAGACAGAGATGATTAAGTCAAATGATGTCAGCAAGGTGGGCTCTAATCCCATAGGACTGGAGTTCTTATGAGAAGAGATTACACAGGGATAAAGCGGCCACCTACAAGCCAAGGAGAGAAACCAGCCCTGCTGACACCAAGAGCTTGGACTTTGTTGCCACAACTGTGACAGACATGTTTCTGTTGTTTAAGGTGCTGTATATATGGTATATTGATACCCCTAGTGAGAAATGGAATATTTCTGGTCATATCAGTAAACAACGCATCACAGTCATCAGCACTTGCAGCCCCCACAGACAGAGAGCTGGTGAGCCCTGAGGGGACTCAGGAAGGATAGAATACCTGCCATCTAGCAGCCATCAGGCTCTAGGCACTCCCTAAGGTGAGTCCTGAGGAAACTCAGGATATGAAAACACAGCCCCAGATAGCTGAGGTGCATAGCAAACGAATGATTTCTGGAAGCCCTGCCTCTTGCATCTTCCTGTACTTAGAAAAGCGCTAAATTCCTTAACTTGGGATATCTGGTTTTAATTAACAATAATCTTGTGATGTTCAGACTACCTGCCCTTTGTTGCAAAACTTCTATATAACCTGACTCCCCCCTCGCCTCCTTGGAGGAGTTCTTTCAGAGTTACTTAAGAGACTATCTCTTGGACTTGAAGTTTCCACTGAATAAAACATAATGCTCAACTTTTAGGTTGTAATTTTTTTTTCCTTTTATTTTTCTTTTTTTAATTTTAATTTTTACTTTATTTTGCTTTACAATACTGTATTGGTTTTGTCATACATTGACATGAATCAGCCATGGGTGTACATGAGTTCCCAATCCTGAACCCCCCTCCCACCTCCTACCCCATATCATCTCTCTGGATCATCCCCATGCACCACCCCCAAGCATCCTGTATCCTGTATTGAACATAGACTGATGATTTGTTACTTACCGGATAGTATACATGTTTCAGTGCCATTCTCCCAACTCATCCCACCCTCTCCCTCTCTCACAGAGTCTAAAAGTCCGTTCTATACATCTGTGTCTCTTTTGCTGTCTCACATAAAGTGTTATCATTACCATCTTTCTAAATTCCATATATATGCGTTAGTACACTGTATTGGTGTTTTTCTTTCTGGCTTACTTCACTCTGTATAATAGGCTCCAGTTTTATCCACCTCGTTAGAACTGATTTAAATGTATTCTTTTTAAGGGCTGAGTAGTACTCCATTGTGTATATGTACCACAGCTTTCTTATCCATTCATCTGCTGATGGACATCTAGGTTGTTTCCATGTCCTGGCTATTATAAACAGTGCTGTGATAGGTTGTAATTATTTTTAAAGTCTACGCTAGCAACCTACTTCTTTCTAGCTCCTCCCACTAGAGTTTAAGTCCCAGAGGTCAGGGACTATGCTCATCCCCACAATATATACTCTGTAAGTATTGGTGATTTTAGTTAAAGTTCATTATAGAGAAAAATAGCACGTGGTATGGTTGGAAGGGAAGTGAGAGTTGGATTGTGAAGGCTGCTAACTGCTGAAGGAATTCCTGGAGGCTTTATCTGAGATATGATCACATGTATTTTTGCACCAATAAGTCAAGTGTCAAAAGAGTTGGGTTGTTGTGCACTCAGTCATGTTTGACTCTTTGGGACCCCCTGGACTGCAGCATGCCAGGCTTGCCTGCCCTTCACGATCTCTCCGAGTTTGCTAAACTCATGTCCATTGATTCAGTGATGCCATCCAACTATCTCATCCTCTGTTGCCCCCTTTTCCTCCTGCCCTCAATCTTTCACAGCATCAGGGTTGTTTCCAGTGAGTCAGCTCTTCGCATCAGGTGGCTAAAGTTTGGAGCTTCAGCATCAATTATCAATTATCAATTATCAATGGATAATCAAGGTTGATTTCCTTTAGGACTGACTGGTTAGATCTCCTTGCTGTCCAAGGGACTCTCAAGAGCTCTTTCCCCAACAGCACAGCTCAAAATCATCAATTCTTCAGCACTCAGTCTTCTTTATGGTCCAACTCTCACATCCATACATGACTACTGGAAAACCCATAGATTTGACTATATGAACCTTGTTGGCAAAGATATGTCTCTGCTTTTCTAAAAGCAGGGAAGATTTTGCTATTGTCTGGTCTAAGGATGAAGACTGAGCCAGAATAGCACAGAGGAAGGGGAAAGTAGGCATGTGTGTGAAAGATGACTGAGGCATAACCCACAGAATTCGATCCCTGGAATAGAAGAAGCAAAGCAGAGAAAAGAAACAGGGAACTGAAAAGCACTCTGGAATTCCCAACTTGGAGGGCTGGATGGGTGGTGAACCAACTAGTCAAGACAGATGTACTGGAGGAGAGTCAGACCTGGAGGCGAGACTAGGAGGGTACTGAAGTCTACGTAGGTGTTAGTTTTGAGATGCCTACAGGTGTTCAGATGGGCCAGTCCAGTAAAGAGTTAGACACTTAGAAACCAATAATGAGCTTTTCCAAATTCTACAGCATCTAGAGGATAAGAATCTGAAACCATCTGGGTATCATTTGGGGAGATCTCTGAAGAGCTCTGGTACTACAGTTCTTTGTGTCTCAATGCAGAAAAGAATTCAGTGAGAGGTGAAGTGATGTATTACAATAGGACACTTGTGAAGTTTGCAAGGGGAAGGTGAGAAATGCTGTACCTGGGAACTTAGTGGGCTACAGTTTTATAATTAAAGGAAAAGTGGGGAGGGGGAGAAGAACTTCTTTTCCTTGAGTAGACATCATGCTTCCAACATCAGTGCCTCCTCCAGGTTGAGTAGGTGAGTTTTCTTGTTCACACATGGTAAAGCTAGGTCCACAAATCATTGTTTTCTAATGTGTGCAGAAAGCGTGCCTGAGAAATCATTAACTGATCTCCCTGGGCAGGATGTGGGTCTCATGCCACTATTGTTTTATTGTTCTGGGGGCCTGTCTCTTGTTTCTGATGTATGATTTTGCTGCTAAGCAAGCCTGCTTGGTTTTGTGGTTAAGCAAGCCTGCTTTCTCGAGTAATCATTAACTTACAGGGGTCTCTCATATTTTGCTATTTACGCCCCTAGTGGGATGAACTATTTAATCATCTACTTGGTCCCTTTACTCTGTCCCTATCAAAGCTACGCATCAGACACTCTTGCAGGGCTCTTAGATCTGCAAGAAAGAGAACAGAAGACATCACCTTGTGGAATCTGTTCTGGTGAGATTGGTGGCACCAGTTCCCTGTGCATATGCTCAGTGGGAGGGCACTCAATTTCCACTCCTTGCGTTTCCTTCCAAGTGTGGTTAATATTCATCCTTCCAGGTTCTCTGCCCCTCCACTGTTATGACTTTAAAAATGGTCACAACCTAAAAGTTGAGAGTTATGTTTTATTCGGTGGGAATTTTTAGGCCTTCAAGCAGGAGAGAGAGCATCTCAAGTAACCCTTGGGAGAACTGCTCTGAGGAGGTGGGGGTTCAGAGGGGAGGAGTGAGGTGATACAGAAGTTTGCAACAAAGGGCAGGTAGTGTGAACATCAAAAGTATTTTGTGAGTTAAAGGAAACTAGATATCCCAAGTGAAGGAATTTAGCACTTTTTAATGTATGGGAAGATGCAAAATTCTGGGCTTGCTGAAATCATTGCTTTGATATACTCCTCAGCTATTTGAGGCTGGTATCCTGGGTTTTCACCTTCTGAGTTTCCTCAGGGCTCATCTTAGGGCATGGCTGCAGTCTGATGCCTGCTTTGTTGTTTAGTCACTCAGTCACATCTGACTCTTTGCAACCCTGTGGACTGCAGCATGCCAGGCTTCCCTGTCCTTCATCATCTCCCGGAGCTTGCTCAAACTCATGCTCATTGAGTCGGTGATGCCATCCAACCATTTCATCCTCTGTCGTCCCCTTCTCCTGCCTTCAGTCTTTCCCAGCATCAGGGTCTTTTCTAATGGGTCAGCTCTTCGCATCAGGTGGCCAAAGCATTGGAGCTTCAGCCTTAGCACCAGCCCCTGCAATGAATATTCAGGATTGATTTCCTTTAGGATTGACTGGTTAGATCTCCTAGCAGTCCAAGGGACTCTCAAGAGTCTTCTCCAACACCACAGTTCAAAAGCATCAATTCTTTGACTTTCAGCCTTTTTATGGTCCATGTCTCACATCCATATGTGACTACTGGGAAAACCATAGCTTTGATTAGACAGACTTTTGTAGGCAAAGTAAAGTCTCTGCTTTTTAATACACTGTCTAGATTTGTCATAGCTTTTCTTCCAAGGAGCAAGCATCTTTTAGTTTCATGGCTGCAGTCCCCATCTGCAGTGATTTTGGAGCCCAAGAAAATAAAGTCTGTCACTGTTTCCTTTGTTTCCCCATCCGTTTGCCATGAAGTGATGTGACCAGATGGCATGATCTTGGTTTTTGAATGTTGAGTTTTAAGCCAGCTTCTTCACTCTTCTCTTTTCACCTTCATCGAGAGCTTCTTTAGTTCCTCTTTGCTTTCTGCCATAAAGGTGGTGTCATCTGTGTGTCTGGGGTTACTGATATTTCTCCTGGCATCTTGATGGCTGCTAGGTGACATGTATTCTTTGTTTCCTTCCTGAGTTTCTTCAGGGCTCACCTTTGGTTGTGGCTGCAATCACCAGTGAGTGTGACATCCTTTGTTTACTGATGTGGGAGGCCGTACTCCATTTCTCACCACTTATTTGTCTTAATTGTTCAGAACTCAGATAAGAGAAGGCAGTAATATTTATCAGGCCACCTTAAGATTCCCTCAGCAGATTCCTGGGTGCAAGGTAAGCTGTGGGTTTGTGTACCAGGGTCTCCAGTCCTAAAGGATAATGTGAGCATTCTTCCTGGCTACATGGTCTCCATGCTTGATTCCACAGCCTTCCTAGAACATACATGAGCTAAAAAGAAAAAAAAATTCTTCAATAAACGTCTTTTCTACTTAAATTAGCTCTAACTAGTTTTTTTTTTTTTTTTTTTTTTTTTTTAACCGTGTGCCAAATGATATGGTAATTTGGAGTTCCAAAAATACGGTCACCCTGGCTAGAACAGATAAATGGTGAGTTGTGTTGATTCTAGAAAAAATCATGGGTGATTTTAAGGTAAAGACAGAGTCAATGAGTAGCCAACATCCTGTCTTAGGGCGAGAGTGCACATAGCAACGATAGAAGCTTTTAGTTCTCCAGAGAGGCATGCACTTACATAAACAATGGGTATGGCATTGACCATGAGTGTGGTGCAGTTTTTTGTTGCTTTGTTTCATAAGTGGACCATTTTTAAAGTCTTTTATTGACTTTGTTACAATATTGCTTCCATTTTATGTTTTGGTTTTTTGACCGTGAGGCATGTGGGATCTCAGTTCCCTGACCAGGAATTGAACCTGCACCCTCTGCACTGGAAGGCAAAATCCTAACCAGTGGACCACCAGGGACATCCCTGTGGAACAGTTTTATGAATTCTTTCCCCAAACCTTTTAGACAGATACTTCAGAATCCAGATTTTCTTTCTTTTTAATTTTAGGAAAGCTACTATGGTACATATGCCATATATTATACTGTGCCCCTCCCTTGTGAGGTCTGGGGCAAAATTCTATAATTGAATATTCCATGGAAGTGGAATTGAGGCTACAAATAGACTCATGTCAGTTTACTAAATGAGTAGAAACTCATTAATTTGGCATCAAACTTATGAAAACTACTGCAAGCTCTCTGAGGTTTGGGAATTTCTTAAATTGTGGTTACTCATCTATCCCTGTACTAAATTTACTCTCACCTCCACTCATTCATAGCTGGCCTGGACTGCGTTTCCCAAGAACCTTTCCTACTGGCAAGAAGATGAGATAACCAGCTGATGACACTAGTCCCAACAGCCTTGGCAATAATATTTCCCAGAGTAAGTTTATATTCTTAAACCTTGCCTTGGCTTTAAAGAATAAATCTATCCAACTGCCCACTTGACCATTACAAGTGTATATCTAAGGCTTCTCCAGTGTAATGTGACCAAAATAGAGCTCTGAATTTCATTCCCATCAGAGTCAAGGGGTACCGTCATTCATCCAGTTGAGGAAGCAAAATCTATAAGACTCACCTTCTCCCTGCCATTCTTTCACTGCCTACATTAAATACATAAGCCCCATGTGTGGGCTTGAGTTATACATTGGCATGTATTTCTCTTTCCAAGATTATTATTATTGTGAATGGGAGTCTAGTTACCTTACAGTGTTAATTTCTGCTATATGGCAAAGTAAATCAGCCACACAGTATACACATATCATCTCTTCCTTGGATTTGTCTCCCATTTAGGTCACTCAGAGCACTGAGCAGAGTTCCCTATGCTATACAGTCTGTGCTCATTAGTTATCTATTTCATACATAGTATCAGCAGTGTATATATGTCAATTCCTATCTCCCAATCCATGCCACCCATTCTTTCCCTTTGCGTACTCTTACGTTTGTTCACTACATCTGTGTTTCTGTTTCTACTTTGCAAATAAGTTCATCTATACCATCCAAGATTATTTTTAAACTTCTCCCACCCCAAGTCTTCCCTAACTGGATCCACTGGAACTCCAGTAAATCATGAGAAAGTTCCCTTCATTCCTTGACCATTTCTGTGCATGTGTTTTTCACTTCTTGGATGTCTTCTGAGGACCCGCCTTACTGGAAGTCTTCTCAAGTAGTCGTTGTGTTTTCCTCTTTGATACCCTTCATGCCATCGGGTCTTGAGGTTGGTAGATACTCTACTTATTCCGCACATTGTTTTCCAAACAACCCTCTCTTCTGCCTCCCCAAAACTCCCTCTGTTTGAATTTTATGCCAGCAGATATTACCCTGACCCAATTTTCCCTCCTTCTTGGCTTTATCCACCATTGACTCCGAGACACTCTCCCAAAACCCCTTGGATTTTTTTAGTCCTCTCTCACTGTCATTTCTCTAACAATATTTCTGTCTTTCTTCTGTATCCATGTAAGTGATCCTTCTACTGTGCTCTCAGTTCTTTGGCCTTCTCCTCCTATTTTCTCATCCTTTAACGCATCCCATGGCTCTCCACTTGACCTTGTCATTATCAATAACTTCAAGCCTTCCAGTTCTTGACTATCAATGTCTGACTTTCTAGATCACTCCTTCTAGTATTCTTGCTCCAACCAACCTTGCAAACCTTGCTGGTGTAGGACCTTCAATCCACCTATCATTCCACCATCTTTTACCATCCTTCTTCCCCTCACATCCCAACATTGACTTATTACTGGTTTTTAATGGAGGTGATTGGATTCCAATTTTCTGAGAGGAAGCATTCCATTTAAAATATATGCTCTTTGTTTTAATCTGTAAATACATTAAATACTTCTTATGATGAGAAAGGACTAATTCAATTTAGTGTTTTCAGATCTAGTGTACAACAATGTGACGATCATTAACAACATGATATTGCAGGGACTTCCCTGCTGGTCCAGTGGTTCAGAATCTGCCTCCCAATGCAGGGAACACAGATTCCATCCCTGGTCTGGGAACTAAGATCCCATATGCTATGGGGTAATTAAGCCCAGGCACCACAGCTAGAGAAGCCCTTGTGCCTCACTGAAGACACAGCACAGCCAGAAAAATAAAAAAACCAATAGGATATTGTATATATATATATCAAGCCATCATATAGTATACCTTTCAGTTCAGCTCAGTTGCTCAGTCATGTCCAACTCTTCCCCACCCCATGGACTGCAACACACCAGGCTTCCCTGTCCATCACCATCTCCTGGAGCTTGCTCAAACTGATGTCCATTGAGTCGGTGATATCATCCAGCCATCTCATGGTTAATGTATATACCTTAAATATACACAATTTTTAATTGTCAACTCCACCTCAATAAAGTGGGGTCAGGACATACATACATAAAAAATAAAGCATTTGCTCTTTGTTCTTATTTGTAAATGGATTAACTGCTTCTTATGATAGGAAAGGACTCATTAAATCTACAGCCATTCCATTCTTTCACATAAACATATGTGAAAATATTTCATATTTCACAGTGTATTGTGATTAGCTACCTTTAATTAATTCATCTATATAACAAATCTTTTTTGAATGACTTCCATGTGCCACATTGTTGGAGATATGATAGAACACAAAACAGAAAAACTAATCCTTGCCGGCTTAGGGTTTATGTTCCAGAAAGATGAAACTGACAAGGGGACTAGGGAGAGGTGAAGGGCAGAGGGACACACAGCAATAGTGTGGGTGGATGGATGGGGAGGGTGCTCTGACGGCTGTGATTTTAAACAGGGCCGTCAGGGAAATGCTCATTGAGAAAGTGATGATGAGACCAAAACCCGAAGGAAGTTTGTGCAGACGTCCAGAGCTGAGGGTTGTCTGGTATGGGATGGAACGGGCTGAGGCCAGTGTGGCCAGGCTGAGTGGTGAGGATGACTCACAGAGGGGCCTGCAGAGCAAGGCTGGGGCAGATGTCAGAGAAAGGCGCCCCTGGAAGGCTGGGCTGAAGGAGCTGCATAGGTGATGTGGGTGGCAAGGGGGTCCTTCCAGCCATCATGCCAGGACAGGCAGCAGGGGCCCCTGGCGGCCCCGCATTGACACAGATGTGCTCCTGTCTAAACACATACTTGCTGATACCATCTCGCTCTGTGGCAGATAAGAGCCTGGCAGAGGTGGAACAGCCCACTCTGCTTTCTTCTCCCGTGTCTCTGTTCCCTCTAAGGCTGAATGCGCATGTGAAAATCACTTCTGTCTGTTCCCCTTGACACACTACAGAGCTGCACATACCATATTCTTCTTTGATTGTGATGGGTAAGGCAACCAGAAGAAAAACATTTCATTTATCATGTACTTCTTCCTCCATTTATGCAGCTTTCTCTGGCAGCTTTTAGTTCAGTTCAGTCCAGTTGCTCAGTCATGTCCGAGTCTTTGTAACCCCATGACAGCTTTAGCAGATGGCTTCTTGAAACAAGGCATGAGACTTAGTCAAGAGTGGTTTCCCTTCACTGCTAGGTCATCCAAACATCTGAAAAGGAGATTTCCAAGGTCAAAATGACAGTGTCTTATGAAAGCATCTATGAAAACAGAATCTGCACAAGGCTTACTTGCATCTATCTCTAATAGTTTTGGATGGTTCCATTACAGAAAATCCAGAGGGTGTTTTTGTCTGCTTGTTTGTGGGTTTTTGTTTTTGTTTTTGTTTTTTTGGTTGTTTACTCCTTGCATTTCCTTCTGATACACTGAAATTCAGACATGGGCTCACATCATAAACTTAGCTGATGTTCTTTACACGTTTACTGAAGAGTTCATTCATTTCAGATGAGACTCAGCTGATCACAGTGGAAGGTGGAACCCTTGTTGAAAACAACCATGAAGATAAAACGCTAGATCGAGGAAGAGCTATTGTGAGCAGACCAACTTGCTTCAAGATGGGCTCTGATAAGAAACACTCAAGAGCTCCTTGGGAAATGGGGTGGGCCACCTAGAAAGACATTTTCTCCCAATTTCCCAGAAGTTGAATTTAAAAAGTGGCTGCTTGAAAACATACTGGAGGATGGAAAATGCCCAGGACACTGACACCTGCCATTCTGTGTCTACAACTCTATTTTCATGACAACAGATGTCACCGGGCCCCATTTTCCAATAGCTTCTAAATGTGCAATGACTAACAGTGCTCTTCTCAAGAAAAAAACTCTTCTAACACAAGTTTTCACTGTTAAAAGAACTCCTCGCAAACACTCTGAGCTACACTTTTTCTATTTTCTAGTGGAAATTATAACCACAGGTTACCATGTTTTCTTTCCTGTGTTTGAAAACCACATGTGTTTGAGTGAAAACATGAAGGTGAATAATGAAATGGAAGACTTAAGTATACCAGATACCTGTCATTGGAGAGAAAAACATCTTTTTCTGAGGGCTTCATCTGATGCAAGAAATCCTAGTGTGTTGAAAAGGGAACTTTGAGTCTGTCAATCTCAGCTGAATACAAATCACAGTTAATCATCCAGAGCAAAAAAAAAAATAAAAACACTGACTGACTTTATTTTCTTGGGCTCCAAACTCACTGTAGATTGTGACTGCAGCCAGGAAATAAAAAGATACTTGCTCCTTGGAAGAAAAGCTATGACACATCTAGACAGTGTATTAAAGGTCCATCTACTCAAGGCTATGGTTTTTCCAGTAGTCATGTATGGATGTGAGAGTTGGACCATAAAGAATGCTGAGCACCGAAGAATTGATGCTTTTGAATTGTGGTGTTGGAGAAGACTATTGAGAGTCTCTTGAACAGCCTGGAAATCAAGCCAGTCAACTCTAAAGGAAATCGATCCTGAATATTCATTGGAAGGACTGATGTGAAGCCTCCAATACTTTGGCCACCTGATGTGAAGAGCTGAAACTCATTGGAAAAGACCCTGATGCTGGGAAAGATTGAGGGCAGGAGGAGAAGGGGGCAGCAGAGGATGAGATGATTGGATGGCATCACCGCCTCAATGGATATGAGTTTGAGCAAGCTCCTGGAGATGGACAGAGACTTAACACTGACCACCAACAATGGAAAAGTATAGCCATTTGTCAGAATTAGGTTATTTTCTAGCTTACAGATGTTTTTAACTGAAAGGCACATTACCTAGTCCATCACTGCCTTTTAGAGCTGGGGAAACTGAGCAGAGAAGTGGTGGGACTCCCCCTTATCCACTGGCTTGCCATGGGTGAAGCCTAGGCATGCATCTTGAGTTTTATTTCTCTGAAATCCATAAGCTTTGCACACACCACCCTGTCTCTTCTCCTAATATAGGAGATGCTATTAGAAAGGTTTGGGAATGTATTGAGTGCTTACTGGGAAACTTTCACATGCTTTATTGAAATGAATTCATCCCTATATGGTAGGCAAATGAAACAGAGAAGTGTTGTTAAATGTACTGCGTCCCTATGTAAGCGGGAATTTTCAATGTCCTGGGAAGACTTTGATATCAGGATTTAGCCGCCATTGAAAGTAAAGAAAGGGCTTCCCTGGTGGCTCAGACAGTAAAGAATCTGCCTGCAATGCAGAGACCTGGTCTCTGGGTCATGAAGATCCCCTGGAGAAGGGAATGTCTACCCACTCCAATATTCAAAGGTGATGATGTTTCTTGAAGGCTGAGAGTCAGAAACCAAATATGTTGACATTTACACTTTTCTAAATGCATGGCTTGAAAATTTGATTTATCTGGCTTCCTCAGCAACACCAGGAATGCTCTCCAGGACCTCACTAACCCACTGTCACAGGAGGCATCGTGATGGAGGTTTGCATGAGGGTGAATGCTGGAGGTAGGCTGGCCAGCCAGGAGCCTGCGGTCCATTTGAACCTGGGCCGCAAGGATCTTCCTTCTGCCCTGTGCGCTTTCTCAAACCACATCCCTCTCTGCTTTCAGCCCAGCTGGTGCCTCAGGGTGGCTGCTCCTTGGACGATTCTGTTCCTGCACTGATTCTGGATCTGGCTGTTGAGGAAACGCAACGGACTGTCTGAGTAGTATGTACCTGATGAAAAAGCATAGAAGGTCCAGTCCATGAGATAACTAGTATCCAAATAATAAACCACAGATGAAACAGGTTCTTCATGAGCAAAGAAATATTTGAAAGAAGGATAATATAAGAAAGTGGGTGTTTTCCAAAGGATATAAAAGCCTATCCGTCTTCAGTCTAGCAACACATCTTTCAAAATAAACATTTCCTGCTCCTTAAGTTAAAAAGCACAATTAAGTACAGCTGAACAGTTCAGAAGCAAGCAGACAAATTTTTAGTATCCAATCCTCCTATGTCATTTTCTTTATTAACTCTCAGGATCTCTATCATTAAAACCCTTATTTTTAATTAATTCAAGTAGAGGTTATCCAAATGATTCTTTATTATCTTTTTAAATATTTTATGCCAGTTATTTCATGATGCTTTAATTTCATAGACATGCTACCTCCAAAAAGCAATGCTGATGGGTCACAATGTTCAGTGGGACTAGAATTTCTAAAACACATGCATACATAGAGGAGAAAGAAAGAGACTACTGTGAAATCAAAAGGTCAGAGAAGCCTCACAGAGAAAGGGAAGCCTAGAATCAGAGCAGTGAGGGTCCAAAAGCTTCCATCTTGTCTAACTCCCTCCATCATCAAACAAGAAAAAAGGACTCGGAAAATAATCAGTGACTTGTTTGAGGTCACAGTGTCCTTGAGCTTAACTTGTTGGCATGTTGGACAGTTCAGAGAGAGAAACAGAGAGGGATAGAGAGAGAGTGACAGAGAAGCATAGAGACAATGAACAACAGAGGCAGAAAGAGAAAGAACTAAGACATCTGCCACATGGTTTGCATTCACAGGGCTGGTGAATTCTCCATCACTTGGGACACCAAGCCTATCTCTGGCTGCAAAGGACTTTGTGAATATGATAATAATATGTTCTGCTTTTATTTTTATTATTTTTTGGGGGGTCTGCCAATGGCACCCCACTCCAGTACTCTTGCCTGGAAAATCCCATGGACAGAGGAGCCTGGTGGGCTGCAGTCCATGGGGTCACTAAGAGTCGGGTACAACTGAGTGACTTCACTTTCGCTTTTCACTTTTATGCATTGGAGAAGGAAATGGCAACCCACTCCAGTGTTCTTGCCTGGAGAGTCCTAGGGACGGGGGAGCCTGCTGGGCTGCCATCTGTGGGGTCGCATGGAGTCGGACATGACTGAAGCGACTTGGCAGCAGCAGCAGCCAGAGGCTTTATTTTTTTTTTTCCTTTTTAAAATTTTATTTATTTATTTATTTTTACTTTACAATATGGTATTGGTTTAAAAACCCTGTTTACATTCAAGTTTTCTAAACTGAAAACAATACAAAACAGTTTACCAGTTCTTCCTCCACCCCCTATACCGTCAATCTGTATCTATGGGTTTAGTATTTTTTTCTTTTTCAGGTTCCACATAGGAGAGAGATCATATGGTATTTGTCTTTCTCTGACTTACGTCACTTAGCACATGCCTTTGAAGTTGTCCAGCCATGTTGTCACAAATAGCAAGATTTCATTCTTTCTTATGGTTGAATAGTAGTCCGTATATATTCCATTATATATATCTATATATGGATGTATGGATGTATGTTTAGGCTTCCCAGGTGGCACTAGTGGTAGAGAACCTACCTGCCAATGCAAGAGACATAAGAGACCTGGTTTCATCCGTGGGTTTTGAAGATCCCTGGAGGAGGGCATGGAAACTGTATTCTTGTCTCCAGTATTATTTTCTGGAGAATCCCATGGATAGAGGAGTCTGGTGGGCCACAGTCCATAGAGTTGCAGAGTCCACACACACACACACACACACACACACACACACACACACACACACATAAATAAATCACCCATCTCCCCAAATTAATAACTATGTAATAACTATTATCCTGACTTGTAATGGTATGAATTTCTTTTACCCATTTTTGAGATTCTCGTAAATGAAGTCACATAGTATGTATTTGTTTAGACCTGGCTTCTTTCACTCAACATGACAATTATAAGATTTGTTCACGCTACAGCTTGTTTGCTACAGTTTGTTACACTTCACTGTGGCATTGTGAAATGTGATACATTGTGATTGATGTACAATTTAATTATGCATTCTATAGCTGATGGACACTTGGGCTGTTTCCAACATGAGGTGATAAACATGCCTTTGGAAGGAATGATGCTGATGATGAAACTCCAGTACTTTGGCCACCTCATGTGAAGAGTTAACTCACTGGAAAAGACTGATGCTGGGAGGGATTAGGGGCAGGAGGAGAAGGGGACGACCGAGGCTAGATGGCATCACGGACGCGATGGACGTGAGTCTGAGTGAACTCCGAGAGATGGTGATGGACAGGGAGGCCTGGCGTGCTGCGATTCATGGGGTCACAAAGAGTCGGACATGACTGAGTGGCTGAACTGGACTGAACACATTTTTAGTGTGCGTGTATATACATGTCTATCAGGCTTCCCTAGTGGCTCAGACAGTGAAGAATCTGCCTGCAGTGCAGGAGAGCAGGTTCAGTCCTTGAGCTGGGAAGATCCCCTGGAAAAGGGAATGGCTACCCACTCCAGTACCTTTGTCTGGAGAATTCCATGGAGCCTAGCAGGCTACAGTCCATGGAGTCACAAAAAGTTGGACAAGAGTGAGTGACTAACATTCCATTATATCTATGGGTTGTATGCTATATACTCCTAGAATACCTGGGTCATGAAGTCTGTGAATGTTCAGCTTTAGTTTACTTAATACTGCCAAACAGTCTCCCAAAGTTGTACTAATTTGCGTGAGAATTCCACTTTCTCCACATCCTCTCCATGATGTACATAATGAAGTCACTATGTTCAGAGTTACAAAGTAGACATGGCATTTTTGAAATTTTATTTCTTAGCTGAGAAATAAAAGGAAGAACTGAAGTTTGGAGCCATGCAAGAGGTCTCAATTCTATCTGAATGAAATCACAAGGGAAAAAGAAAATGTGATTCTGCAAAAGATAAGTAAATAGAGTTTTGGGAAAACAAAAACATATACGATAATTATTTAATTCTTTTTCATGCTCTGATACTCTATGGAAGATGGAAAGGTTTATAAAAACCTCAAGAACCTACGTTTAAAGACTTTCAGTTGATTATTTGGTTTCCTTGCCTCTGGCCCTCACTAAGCTCAGGGAGGAAACTTGGTGATAACATTGTAGCAGCTGGAATGTGGGGGCACCTCTTGTTTCACTCAGAACCCTCTTTAAGTTTTTAAGTCTTTAAGTTCCCATGGCAGGTCAGGTCACATGAGGTGTTCTCAAGCAACGGTTTTCTTGTTGTTTTTTGCTTGGAGAGAAACTTTTTTTTAGTGTGATTACAATTTAATCCGATTTTCTGCAGCCCTTCGTTACTTATTTAATCTGGCAATTCAGTCTCAGTTGCCTTCTCCTGACCAGAAGTTTTTCCTTATGGTTGGAAGTGCGCGATCCAATTAGTAAACCAGGAGTTTATAGTTTTCTTTCCTGCCAGTGCAAACTACTTAAAACAAGTTATATTTGAATAAAATAAAATAAGCCATTCTGTGCACTTAGAAGGGCAGATTCGAACAATATCATTTTTCTTTTTTCAAGGCAGGGGTCCTCAGCCTCTGGGATCTAATGCCTGATGTCATCTGAGGTGGAGCTGACATCATAATGATAGAAATAAAGTGCATAATAAATGCCATGCACTTGAGTCATGCCCCAACAACCCCTGTCTGTTGAAAAATTGTCTTCCACTAAACCAGTCCCTGGTACCAAAAGGGTTGGGGACTGCTGCGTTAAGGTACTTGGGGCAGGGGGATGGGTGTAATTTTTGTCATTTAGGAGAAACCCAAGTAGCTGGTCCTTTTTAGAGCAACAAAATCCTTCCAGTCATCTGCCTAAAAGTCCTAGTTGCAATTCTTTGCCAAAACATCAGCAAATCAAGTAAAAATCAAACCAGCAACTTTAAAAAAGATCCTGTGGACTGTGAACTACCAATAGTGTGATACAGTTTGAGCTTCAGTCTCAAAATTTCAGCTCTCAGGCTTGACTAGGATAAGATACCAAAGGGTTAACAGTCATCTTTATATTCTGAGATTACAAGGACTTTAAAATTTCTTTTATATGCATTTTAATACTTAAAAACTTTCCATAATGAATATTCACTATTCCTAATTACTTTGTAATTAGGCAACATGTAAAAGTTATTGTTAAAATAATCCCGTAAATTATAGATAAAAGCATATAAGGAAATATACCAAAGTGTTTATTGTGTTTGGATTGTGGAATTATGGGTAATCTTTTATCTCTTCTCTTTTCTCTAATGTCTTGATGTGTCTGTGTATGCAAATATATGCATAACTTTATCACAGGAAAGCTAATAAACATTTTTAAAATGGCATGCAGAATATGACCCCTATTTCTAGACTTTTTAGTTGGTGGCTGGAATTCTCTAGATATCAGAATTCTCTAGGTTTGGCATAAGTCGAAATGAGCACTGCCTGTGTCCTGATTCTGGCTCTTCCGCTCACTTGCTGTGTGAGCTTGGATAAGTTCCTTACCCTCTCTGAGGCTCAATGGTCTCATCTGTAAATTGTAAGTAACACTACCCATTTTATAGGATTGTTACAAGGGTTAAACAAGATGATATATGTAAAATGCTACAGTGTGTTTTAGTCATTCAGTGTGTCTGACTTTTTGTGACCCCATGGACTGTAGCCCACCAGGCTCCTCTGTCGACCGAATTCTCCAGGCAAGAATACTGGACTAGGTAGCCATTCCCTTTCCCAGGAGATCTTCTTGACCCAGGGATCAAACCCAGGTCTCCTGCATTGCAGGCAGATTCTTTACCATCTGAGCCACCAGGAAGCCCAAGTACTTTAGAGGTTTAAGCTGCTCAGTCTTCCTTGTGAAACTGGCAAAATGTAATATCAATACCTCTCCTTTATTTAATTTTAAAGCAAAGAGAAGGCTCTGTGAAATAATGCATGACATATGTAGTCTATTTAGAAGGAAAAGCTTATCTTCCAATTTAAAATACCACATTTATATGATTTTTAAGTGAATCTTCACGTTCTAAATGACTAGTAGAAAGATTAATTTATTTTTCATTATTTTTAATGTTGCATAAGTGTACAAATATAACCTATTGATATGATTATTTAAATACTACAGATTTTCTTTTTATCATCAGAGTACATTTTGTGTCCTGGGCAATTCAGGTGTAAGGTGTGCACTTGTGTGTGTTTTATGTGTAAAATGGAGATAAAGCATCTGCTCTCTGAATGAATGCTGAATCCTACATGTAGGGCTTTAGTTCTTTTGTTTGCTGACTCTGCCTAGTAACATGCAGGAAAAGAAAAGTAAAAAGAAAAGGAGGGAGGGAGGGAGAGAGAAGGAAGGAGGGAAGAAAGAAAGGAAATATCAGTTTGGATCTACTTAGAACATACAAGAAAATACAACTTTAAAGAAATAACCGGTCTTGAGCATCACTATTTGGGGCTTAAAACAAACACTGCAGGGTTGAAATGCCTGAGTTGAGGGATAAAATAGAAGCACACAGCACACACGTCTGACTCAGAGCACAGCCAAATATGGTCAATTTCGCCTCATTAGACCACTGTTCTAACCACTGAGAAAAAAAATTAGATTTTCATTTCATGAAATATTTACCTTCAATTGAATTGTTGAAACTATAGTGCAGTCACGAAAGAAGAAATTCTTGATTGTCAGTGTTTTCCTGTGCCATCAGTATATGCTTTCCTTGAGAATATTTGAAATATTTGTGCCAGTGACTGTATTAAATCAGCAAGAAGCACTAGAAGCAAATTACATTTCACCCTCACTAACAATTAGAACTTTCTTTTAAATGGCCGTTATTCTCAGCCTTTTATAGCTCAAAGAAATTTGACAGTATACTCCATGTAGTCCAAAATAAATCCCTCGCTTCATTTGTGTGTGTGTGTATGTGTGTTAATGTTGAAATAAAACCATAAATAATGTGTTTGAGAAGTGTGGATTGAAGGAGAGAGTAATGAGGGGCAGGTGCATAATTTGCTTTGCTCAAACTAGGAGACTGAGAGACAAGGCAGTTTACCCTAAAGCAATGTGCCTTCGTTGCTAGATTTTCAGATCCAAAGGCTCTTGTGCTATGTCCAACTGTAGAGCTGTAATAATCAAATTTATAAATATGACCAAAGTTTCATCTTCATTTCTCCCTCCTGGATTCACAGATTAATTCTCAGGTTTATTACTCTTTCCTGGGGAGGCTTTCTCATCAAAGTGTATGGTCTGTTGGACTTTCAGTTTGCTGTTGTTTTTCCACTGGTGGAAGAGAATCGTTAAAACAGTGCTCTGTATAGATGACTCCGTCTAGTCAATGTCCCTTTAATTTCAGGCGAAGTTTTACATCCATTTGGGCTGTACGCATTTTGCTAATACAGCTGAACTCACCAAATCCAAAATGTATCTGTGGAAGTGGTCTTTCACCCTAATTCTATCCTCGGATCTTATGAACACACCATAAGTTTCACACCTTACCCATGTGAAACAGCACTGAAAATGCTCCCATTCATTATCCGATCTGGTAGTTGCGCTACTGTTGGAGTCTCGCTATGGCCAGGGCTGACTTTGTTGCTGCTGCTGTTGCGCTGGGTCTTTGGTTGCTTTCTCTAGTTGTGGAGAGTGGGGGTCACCGTCTAGTTGTGGTGCACAGGCTTCTCACTGCGTTGGCTTCTCATTGCAGAGCACAGGCTCCAGATGTTCGAGCTTCAATAACTGGAGCACACAGGCTCAGCGGCTGTGGCTCTCGGGCTCTAGAGCCCAGACTCAAAAGTTGTGGTGCAGGGGTTAGTTGCTCCATCGCATGTAGAATCTTCCTGAGGGACTGAACCCGTGTCCCCTGCGTTGGCAGGCAGATTCTTATCCACTCTGCCACTAGAGAAGTCCCAGGGATGACTTTTTAAAAATATGGTGCCTAAAGATTTCAGAGGGCTTCCCTCATGGTCCAGTGGCAAAAAAAAATCCACCTCCCAGTGCAGAAGGCATGGGTTTGATCCCTGGGTCAGGAAGATTCTGTGGAAAAGGAAATGGCAACCCACTCCAGTATCCTTGCCTGGGAAATCCCATGGACAGAGGAGCCTGGTGGGCTATAGTCAATGGAGTTGCAAATAGTCAGACACAACTTAATGATTAAACAACAACAAACAACAAGGATTATAGACGCCAAAACCAAAACACGTTAGCAATATTGTATCTTTATAACTCTTTACCTTTAAAAAAAAAAAACTTTCATGCTCAGTTCATTTTTTATGATAATAATTGATGCTCAAGAGAAATGACTTGCTATAGATATTTACTACATTATTATAGATTAAAATTTTTATTTGTTTTAATTTATATGGCTGTATTATTACATGAGGATTTTGATACGTTTTAATTCACAAATTGGCCATCTACACACATGTTAACTCTTCTTAGAATGCTGTATTCATCAGGACATCCATAAACATACACAATTCTTTTACTGTTTGGAATTGGGCTATAATTTCACCTCTTGTCTCTGTGTATGATGACAAAAATTAAGGCTCTGGGGGTCAGGAGACTGTAAGTCAAATCATAGCCCGCACAATGAGTCTGGTAAGTCATTTATCTGCCCTCTGAGGTTCATCTGTCATTTCTGTGAAATGAAAAGGATATTACTCATCTCAAGGGATTTGTTGTAAGAATCAAATTAAATAATTGAAACAAAGTGCTGGGCACCATGCCTGAACACATGCCATAAATGCACAGTAAGTGCTGGTCTGTGTTAGGTTCACACATAGTCTCTTTCTTAAAAAAAAAAAAAAAAAAAAAATTTATTTGGCTGCTCCAGGTCTTAGCTGTGGCACATGGGATCTAGTTGTCCGACCAGGGTTTGAACCCAGGCCCCCTGCACTGGGAGTGCAGAGTCCGAACCACTGGACAACCAGGGAAGTCCTCACCTCTTAATTTAAACAGAGACATCACTCCTACCTCCCTTACCTTGCCAAAGATTTTAAAATGAGCTTAACGTGACTAAGCATGTGTGAACATTGTTCCTTTTCTAACTCAGGGTAAATTTTGTGTCTTCTTTCACCACTCCCCTCATGGTTTGGAAGTGTTGCTATCAATCTTATTACCAACAGTAATCAAGGTTTACTTACTCCCTAAGGGCAGGACCAAGTTTTGCTTCAGGGTTTAGAGTTCTCATGTGGCAATAAAAATTTTCTAATGTTTGATTATCCCTTTTCTTCCCCAATTGCATGGCTAAATTTGAGTTGAAAGGGGGAAAAAAAATCTCCCTTTCCCTTGTCCAAGCTGTGGATTTAAAATGCCTGTTTAGGGGACTTCTGTGGTGGTCCAGAGGTTAAGACTTCCCCTTCCAATGTAGGGGCACAAGTTCAATCCTGGGTCAGGGAACTAAGATCCCATGTGCCACATGGCATGGCAAAAAAAAAAAAAAAAAACTTAAAAAAAATTACTACTCCTACACTTTTTAGTAGGTATAGTTGAGGTATAGTTGATTTATAGTATTATTTTCAGCTGTTATTATTCAGTTGCTAAGTCATGTCTGACTCTTTGTGATCCCGTGGACTGCAGCACTCCAGGCTTCCTTGTCCTTCACTATCTCCCAGAGTTTGCTCAAACTCATGTCCATGGAGTCGGTGATACCATCCAATGATCTCATCCTCTGTTGACCCTGTCTCCTCCTGCCCTCAGTCTTTCCCAACATCAAGGTCTTTTCCAATGAGTTGGCTCTTTTTCCAACATAGTGACTCAAAATTTTTATAGATTATACTTCATTCAGAATTACTATAAAATAATGGTTATATTCCCTGTGCTGTACAATAAAATAGGTGTTTTTGCATATACCACTTTTATCATGGGGCTTCCCAGGGAGCACTAGTGGTAAAGAATCCGATTGCCAATGCTGGAGACATAAGAGACTTGGGTTCGAACCCAGGATCAGGAAGATCCCCTGGAGGAAGGCATAGCAGCCCACTCCAGTATTCTTGCCTGGAGAATCCCCATGGACAGAGGAGCCTGGCAGGCTACAGTCCACAGGGTCACAAAGGGTTGGACACAACTGAAATGATTTATCGTTATCATAGCCCACTTTTACCCATAGCTCCTAGAATAACTTTGACATTTTCTGAACAAATTTATCCTAGACTCAATATGTTTATCAAATCTTCCATTAAGGTAGATCATTGTCTTACAGCTCCATGCTGATTCTTCTGGGGAATTCAGGTGGATCACTTTACAAACTCCTCAAGAAACTGTCCAAACTGGCTTCCTCCAAGTGGTGACTGTCTGTAAGAGGCAGAAGGGTCCTTGTGAAATTATCCTTTGTTCAAATTTGGGGGTCATATCCTTCTTTTCCCTAGTACTATCTTTCTCCAAATTAAGGTTGATAATAAGAATGCTTTCTCTTTTCAAAATGTGCTCATCTATGTATTAGTCTCGTCTCTGCTGGGTCTTTGTTGCCGTGCGGGCTTTCCTCTCACTGTGGCAAACAGGGGTTGCTCTCCAGTTGTGGTGTGCAGGCTTTTCATTGTGGTGGCTTCTCAAGTTGCGGAGCACAGGCTCAGTACTTGTGATGCATAGGCTTAGTTGCTCCGTGGCATGCTGGGATAGTCCCAGGCCAGGGATCAAACCTGTATCTCCTGCACTGGCAGGGTGATTCCTTACCAGGGAAGCCCCAGAACATTTTCTTTTTATGGACGGCCAACTTCACAGATGAATGCCAGAGCCGGTCTCTTCTGGAGATAATCACCCACCAGGTCCAACTTAAAAACGAAGAGATGTCTCAGGCACCCTTTCACAAATCCCGAGTTGAAGGAAGATGGACTGTGGTGTCTCCAGAGATAAGACTCAAGAGCTAAGTCATTCGTTCCTTAGCTCTGAATCCAGAGCAGGAGTTCCCCTCTTTCCCAGCTAAAAGGAATGGAAGCAGCTGCCGCTCAATTTATTTTCAGTATGATTCCAGGAAAGTTGAGAGCGGAAGCTAAAGTGGGGAAAGAAGCACAGAACCAACTGAAAGCTTGAGTGTGTTTAATGTAACGAGTGGAACCTCACCACCCACGTGTAAGCCCCCCAGGAAACGCAATTTCCTCTTCCAGGAAATAAAGGTGTGGAGAACTTCTGAGCAGCAGCCATCTATAAAACGATGAGACAGAGTCTGATACAAACAGAAATGCCTTCTAGCTTAGGGAAGGAGAGGCCAGCTTTAGGTTACTGGGGTCAGAAAGGTCTACAGCTTTCTCTAGCACCTGCATGGAATGAGAACAAAGAGGGATGTTTTTCCTTTTAGTTGATACTCAAGAAAAAAACAAAAAAACTTTCTAGACACATGATGAATATTGTTTTAAAAGATACAGTCTTCAGATGAATTGGTTTCTAATTGTAGGACTATACGCTTATATAGTAGCGTAGCACATGTCTCCAGGGACCAACTGTCCCAGAGAGAAGGGGAAAGTGGAGGGTATGTATGGTCAAGGAATAGAGGCAGTATTCAACAGTGCTAGGGGGCTGCTTTCAACTGGCCTAAATTGCAATCCTGGTTATGGTATTTTATTAACCGTGTGGTCACAGGCAAGCTGCCTGATCCTTCTAAGCTGCATTATTCTCATCCCTAACATAGAAATAACGATGATGACAGTGAGGATTTAATATCTACATCTTAAGATTTTTACGAGGATTATGTGAATAGTGCATCAAAAGTGCTCATCACAAAAATAATGAAAAAAGAAGTGCTCATCACAGTGACTAACAGCATATGGTGATGATTATCATCATTATTGTTTGAAACATTGTTTATTTTGGCTCTAGTTGCCACAAGCGGGCCGGGGCTTCTCTCGACGTGGAGCTCAGGCTTTAGGGAGCGCTGGCTTCAGTAGCTGCAGTGCGTGGGCTCAGGAGTTGCAGTGAGTGGGCTCTCGAGCACAGGCTCAACAGCTGTGGTGCTAGGGCTTAGCAGCCCTACAGCATGTGGCATCTTCCTGGACCAAGGATCAAACCTGTGTCCCCTGCACTGGCTGGCAGATTCTTAACCACTGGACCTCTAGGGAAGTCCTATGTGAAACGTCTTAAAAGTCACTATTGATTAAACTAAGAGGACATAAGACTTTCCCTCGAGTGCCTATTTTTATTGGGTTGACCAGGAAGCTCGTTAGGTTTTTTCTATACCATATTATGGAAATTTCTGGCCAACCTAATACTTAACCCCTTTCTCAAATGGTCAGTGAAAACTCCAGCCATGAAGAATGGGTGGGTTTGCTGTCTCCTAGGCCCCGAAGCCTCTGGTGGCCTGCCATCTCACCTCTGTGTAACAAGCTGTGTTAAAGATGGCTGGGGAGAGAACCAAGGGGCAGGTGTCTTGAACTGGGAGGTTTCTCTTTGGCAGTCTGCAGAGAGAAACCAGGCCTCTTTCTGGTTCTGTCACCTCATTCCCAGCCATAGATACATTTTCCTACTAAATCTCAATAGCAAATATACAATGAGCACCTACTGTGTGCCAGGCTCTGGTGACATCAACATAGCTGAGGTTCTCCCACCACCACACCTCTTGACTGTGGCCTTGCAGGGGTGGCAGCCTCTCTGTTGGATGATCCTGGCCTGAGGGTCTATTCAGTGCTATTCAGTTCTGCTGCTGCTGCTGCTGCTAAGTCGCTTCAGTCGTGTCCGACTCTGTGCGACCCCATAGACGGCAGCCCACCAGGATCCCCCATCCCTGGGATTCTCCAGGCAAGAACATTGGAGTGGGTGCTATTCAGTTCAGTTCAGTCACTCAGTTGTGTCCGACTCTTTGTGACCCCATGAATCGCAGCACGCCAGGCCTCCCTGTCCATCACCAACTCCCGGAGTTCACTCAGACTCACGTCCACCGAGTCAGTGATGCCATCCAGCCATCTCATCCTCAGTCGTCCCCTTCTCCTCCTGCCCCCAATCCCTCCCAGCATCAGAGTCTTTTCCAGTGAGTCAACTGTTCGCATGAGGTGGCCAAAGTATTGGAGTTTCAGCTTTAGCATCATTCCTTCCAAAGAACACCCAGGGCTGATCTCCTTCAGAATGGACTGGTTGGATCTCCTTGCAGTCCAAGAAACTCTCAAGAGTCTTCTCCAACATCACAGTTCAAAAGCATCAATTCTTCGGCGCTCAGCCTTCTTCACAGTCCAACTCTCACATCCATACATGACTACTGGAAAAACCATAGCCTTGACTAGACGGACCTTAGTCGGCAAAGTAATGTCTCTGCTTTTGAATATGCTATCTAGGTTGGCAATAACTTTTCTTCCAAGGAGTGTCTTTTAATTTCATGGCTGCAATCACCATCTGCAGTGATTTTGGAGCCCCCCAAATAAAGTCTGACACTGTTTCCACTGTTTCCCATGAAGTGATGGGACCAGATGCCATGATCTTCATTTTCTGAATGTTGAGCTTTAAGCCAACTTTTTCACTCTCCACTTTCACTTTCATCAAGAGGCTTCAATGCTGTTAGATACTGATAAATGCAGGAGAGGGCCTACTCCTCGGGGAATGTATTTTTATCTTTAAAGTTGTGTGTGTTTGCTCTGCAGGGTTCATACAGATTAGGAGAACAAGCCAGCATATCTGACTTCCCAGCACCGCCCTGCCACAAGGCAGCAATGGGAACTAAGTTACCAGATCCTCTGGGCCTCAGGTTTTCTTCATCTTTAAAAGTCTGGAACTAGCTGTAGTCTGAGGTCTATTTCAGCTGACAGGCTATACTTCCATGATCAGAAGCCAGCTGATCCAAACTGAGGCTCTTCCATATCTTTTTAATTTCTCTCCCCCCCCAAAAAAAGAAGAAGAAGAAGAAAAGGACTATTGTTCTATTTCTTAAGCTAATCTGGGTTTAGTATATTAGACTAACAAGCACTTTAACCAAGTATATTTAAATCATTTTGCGTAATAATTCAGAGGGAACAGGCCTGCAGTGCTGGTAACCAGTAGTCTATCGTGAATGAAAAATTTATTCTCTAGAGCACAGAACAAAAGCACCCCACTTATCCTCAGCCGGACCATCAGGACACCAGCCAGGCGTGAAAGTCCTCTAATGACGACGACACTGGTAAAACGTTAAACTGCAGCTTCAAGGGCTGTCAAGTTTAAAGCAATGCAATTTAGGAAATGATACAAAAAAAAAAAAAAAAAAAAGAAAGAAAATGGTGCAGAAACAGTCAGAGGTCGGGTTATCCAGCACCAAATCTTTCTCGGGTGGGGCATTTTAAAAGAATAGGGTTCACCAGCCCTTTCTAGTGGAAAGGCTGGCAAACAGCTGAATTTTTTTTTTAATCTGATGACCTTGATCCTTCCCGTGGGAAGGCTCCTTTCGCTTTTCGGTTGGGTTAGATGGAGAGTCACGTGGTCTCGGGTGCCTCTGCCCGGGCGCAGCTCAGCATCCCCGGCGCGGGGATGGGACCAGGTCTCGGGGCCGGAGCCGCTGCGAGCGGAAGCGCGGGGCGGGCCCCGGAGGAGAGCGGCGCGCGGCGGGCGGTGCGCGGGCCGCGGCTCCGGGGCGGGCGTCCGGGCAGCCGGCTCGGCGGCGGGGCCTCGGGGTGACGAGCGCCCCCTGGCCCGCGCCGCCCGTGCCCGCGCCGCCGCCCAGCTGAGCGTTCCGACCGCCGCCACCGGCAGGTAGGTCCCCGCGCGGGTCGCCGACCGATCGGGAGGGCAGGGCGTCCTGCGAGGGGCGCGGGGAGTGGGCGGCCACCCAGCTCGGGCTCCGAGCGGGTCCAGGACGGGGCGGGCAGCAGGACCGTGAACTCGGCAAGGGCGACAAGCGCCGCAAACTTTGGGTCTCGTTTCCGCGGTTTCTGGCGCGCGCGACGCCGGGGATGCGCGGACCTTGGCCTGGCAGAGGCCGTCGGGGCCAGGGGCTGGGTGCCTCCGCTTCCTTCTGGGCTCTTCTCTCACCTAAACTGCGGGGTGGGAGGGAGGGAAGGAAGACGGTGGCGGAGAGTTTATTGTTTCCCGCACGCCCTGGGAAGGAGAGGTGTGTGATGCGGTGGCAGCCTGTCCAAGGAGGAAAATAAAGTTTTCTTGGCGTTTGCTCGAGAAGCAGACGGGGCTGCCAACACTCACTTCTAAACTAAGCCAAGTTTCCTTCCAGGGGCCTGGGGCAGGAGGAGGCCGGTTTTGATAGATGTCAGAAAACAAAACAAAAAACTGGTGCGCAATCCTGTAATCTTGGGGTGAGAGTGTTTTCCAGCTTTGGGGGCCACACGTCAAGAAACTAGAGCTACTGCCTTCATATTTTATTCGGTTCTAAAGAGCTCGGGTTATCAGTGTGAAATGGACCTTTCACGCTAAGGACTCGGCGTTCCCTGCTGGCGGGCGCGCCTGGATGAAGACAAGCTCCGAGGCGGGCTCACCTGGGAGATGCTGGGGTTTCTGCAGGGAGAAAGCTTTGTCCCTGGGCTTGTCCTGCTCAGAGTGGTGCTGATAAAAGATGATTCAGTGGTGGACCGAGCTGACCTGGAGGGGGCTGGTGACACGGGGAGGAGAATGGGAAGGCGCCTCTCTCCGGCGCCTCTCTCCTCGTCTGTGGAACGGTTCCACCCACAGGTAGGGAGAGCGTGCAGGACCCTTTCTGAACACAGGTCTGGTGGGTGCTCCCCTTACGTTGCTCTCTAGAAGCTGTGACCACCACCGTCCTTTCCTGGTGGGGAAATTTGAAAAACAAGCCCTATTAGTAAAATGGTGGTGCTCCATTCCCACCCCCAATCCTGTGAATTACCATCTTCATTTCCCCCGAATTTATCTTTTAACTCTTGTAAAATGGCAGTCTCACCGCCAGTGCTTTAATCTTTTTAAAAAATGCTGTGTCTCTTGGGAAGGAGGGTGACATTTACTAATTTGGTTGCAAATGACTTCTGAAGTTGGTGCGAGGCTGTTTAGAATCCCTCGGAGATCAGCACTATTGTTTGAAGCAGGTGTCTGCGGCAAACTCTTCTTAGTCTTTCTCATGTTGATTGAACGTACATATATTTAAAGATGCGGCATAGGAAGAGCTTCTAAAACCTTCAAAGCCTCAGCTGTGGAACTCCTCCAAGTTAGCAATTAAGTCTAAATTAAGTTGGTTTGTTTGGGGTTTTTCCCCCTCTCTCATAAACTTTTCTCTGATTTCAGGAGCAACCTTGTCCCCATCGCCAGCCTTTGTTTGGGCCCTCTGTGATTTTTCTTGTAAGCTTTTAAAATGTAAGCTTCCAGGGAGGACTCTCGTCACCACCCTCCGCCGTGTGTGTTCACTTCCGCCACCGTCTTCTGCAGCGGTGGCTTGGGATGGCAGGTGGCTCATGGGCAAGCTTCTTTGTCCTCCCAGATCCTTCTCCCTTCTGCAGAAATTCCCTATTGTCTGTGTGAAAGATACATAGGCCAGTGTCTAGAACTTTCTTTTGTTGAGGTGCCCCTGGCCTTTCATTTATGCAGAGATATTGCTCAGTTAGTCACACCTTGGTCCTTCCGCAGATCTCAAAGGTGACTTTCAACACTGAAATGAGCTTTCTCTTGTTTGTAGCAGGTCCTGCAGGGGGGTTGGGGGGTGCTCCTGGAATAACCCGTTCCTCTCTGACTATTTCTATAAAGGTCCCTCTTGCAGTTGTAATACATTCCCTCTCTTCTATGGAAAAGAGGCAATTCTTCTGTGTAGTGAGTCTGGTGTTTTACCTGAAATTCCATGTAGACTGGGTCCAGGATTTTTCCAAGAGTGTGGCTTTATAAATCTGTAACTGGCATTCAGGAGTAAAAGCTCCACAAAATCTCCTTACAATGTGGAATTTGATGACAGGACATTTGCCTTCTTTTTAAAATAGGAATTGGAATTAGTACTACCTGTTCCGAATGCATTTGCTTTGGAGTTACTGATTGTGTTGCTTGCCGCTAGAAAATATCGTTGATGTAGTCATCTAATATAACTGTTAATAAGGATATTTTTGATTTCAGATGACATCCTTTTTATAGGGTTATCTTTTGTCATTTTTCCCAAGTGATTTTCACAAATCATTTCATTAAAATAAAAAAAATGATTAAGTGATAAAAGGTGCAGAGAGCACAGATGCATCATGTGAGTTCATATTTATATGAGTTTGTTGCCCCAAATCATATTGTAATTATAAGCAAGGGAAGTAGTCTTGTGACAACATACATAATGTTAAACTCATTCTTTCTGTTTCTGTCCATTAGTTTGGAAGTTTAAGCTTCTCATTTTCAAGCAGTCATGCATCCAGCTTTGCTTTATAATACCTATTCTAGCTGTCAAGGCAGAAATCAGGAGCAAGTTATAAAAAATGATGTTGAGGCAAAAAGATTAATTATGAGGTGTTTCCTTGCAATAATGGAAACCTCTTTCATTATTTTAACCTGTCAACCATTTGTACATGATTATTTACATTGCTCTGTCATCTGAGTATATCCTTGAGACAAAATGAGAACCAGAAGTTTCTGAAATTAGGAATAGCAGAGCCAAAGCCTGGAATAATAGATTTTTGCTCTGGGATTAAATTAGTAGATATTCAAAGCCACTCACTCTGGCAGTACATACTCTACAGGCCGATGTTACCTTTTGATTTTTTTCCCTTGTTTGGTTCAAAAATTTTTTTTCTTGGTGTATTGTTGATTGACAGTGTTGTCCTAGTTTCAGTGTAAAGCAAAGTGGTTCAGTCATACATGTACATGTGTCTATCCTTTTCCAGGTTCTTTTCCTATATAGCTAATACAGGGTATTGAGTCTAGTTCCCTGTGTTATACAGTAGATCCTTGTTGATTATTCTTTATATATTAGTATGCATGTTAATCCCAAGCTTCTAATGTATCACTCCACCCCACCCCCAGTATTTCCCCTTTGGTAAACATAAGTTTGTTTTTGAAATCTGTGAGTCTGTTTCTGTTTTATAAATAAGCTCATTTATATAGCTTTTTAAAAATTATAACTTTGAATTAAGCTAATCCTATTCATAGTAATCAGAGCCAACAAAAGCAGTAAGACATGATTTATTGATGTATTAGTACTTATAATTTATGGGCCAGATATTATGTGGCACACAATTTTACTTGTATTTGGTAAATATTAGTCTCATTCAGTCTTTGCAAAGTTTTTATAAATTTGATATCACCATCATTGTCATTATCCTTGTTAGCATTCACATTCTGCAGTTGGAGAAATGGAGGCTGAGGGAGGCTGAGTTATTTGCACAGTTCTTAACAGCTGATAACTGTTAGAATCAGGCCTGTGTGATTGCCCAGCCTTGCCAAAAACCACAGAGCTGGATAACCTACCAGTTAAATTTTGTAAATTGTGATAAACATACACCTGACAAAATCTGCCACCTTAATCATTTTTAAATTTTAGACAGGTCAGTGGCACTGAGTACATTCACACTGTCATGCGGCATCACCACCATCCACCTGCAGAGCCCTTTTCATCTTGCAAAACGGAAACTGTCTACCCATTATACAATTCACTCCCCATTCCCCCTTCCTCCAGCCCTGGGAACCTCCGTTCTGCCTTCTATCTTTGAATTTGGCTCCTCTAGCTCCCTTGTGTAAATGGGATCGCACAGGATTTGTCTTTTTGTGAGTTGCTTGTTTTACTAAACTATGTCCTTCAGGTTCATCTGCGTTCTAGCCCGTGTCAGAATTTCCTTTCTTCTCAAAGACTGAATAATATTCCATTTTAGCTACCATGGGTTCAATGGACACGAGTTTGAGCAAACCCCAGAAGATGGTGAAGGACAGGGAAGCCTGGGTCACAAAGCGCTGGACACGCTTGAGCAGCTGGGCAGCAACAGTATCTACCACAATGTATCTACCATATTTTGTCTATCCTTTCATCTGTTCATGGTTGTTTGGGTTGCTTCCACATTTTGGCTTACGAATAAGGCTGCTGTGAATATGAGTGTAAAAATCTCACCTCAGATCTCTGCTTTAAATACTGTGGCTGTACACCCAGATGTGGATTTGCTGGATTAGATGATAATTCTGTGTTTAGTATTTTGAGGAGCTGCAACACTGTTCTTCGTGGCGACTGCACCATGTTGCTTTTCCACCAACAGCGCGGGAGGGTTTCAGTGTCTCCCATCCACGCCCATGCTGGTTACTTTCTGTTTCTCGATCGTTGCCATCCTAATGGGTGTGAGATGGTAACCAATTAACATTTTACCAAACCATTTGGTGCCCGACCTCAGGGGTTCATGGGTTGATGCTGCTTCTGAATTCATTATTTTTTTTTTCCTATCTCATCCTGTACTTATGTCCCTTTTTATTTTTTTCCTCTCTCTTTATTTCTTTTAACCTTGAAACATTCCAGACTTACAGAAAAGCTGTAATTACAGTACAAAGGGGAAAATCCTTTGACCCTTTTAACCCTACTGATGATGTCTAAATAAGTTGCTGACTGGATGCCGTATCACCTTATTGGTTCTTTCATGCATATTTCTTACAAATAGGAACATTCTCCCCCAGAAGCAGAGAATAGCCACAAAATTAGGAAATGAAGTTAATATGTCCCCTTTTTTAGTGCAGAATAATTGGAGGACTTAACGACTCCAGCATCTCCTGCAGGACTAGGGAACCCATGGGCAGAAGGGCTTCTGCCCTCTAGAGAGGGCTGCCCCTACTTACATGAAGTTCCTTGTGGTTTAGCACTGAGCAGTTGTCGACAATCAGGTAAGCGTGGTATTCATTGTAATGATGCTAAATGTGCAGAACAGACCCTTTGCAGACAGTTAAAGGTTGTTGTCTTGTATGTGACCAAAACAAGACAAATTACCAGACAGTAGGGAAAACCAGAAAGTTGACTGTTGTGCTTTCATCCACCAAGTTTTTGTTGGGAGCCTCAGAGCCATACACTGTGCTGTGTAACCATGGGCGAGATGCAGCCAGGTAAAGGGGAAATTCTGAGTGTGATGATTTCATCATGTGTTACGTCAGTTTATAATATTACCGTGTGCAACCGTGTTGCAGATTCATTTGTTCCCTCTTCGTCAGTATAAAGTCCGAAAAGGCTGGCATTTGCCTGTAGCCCTTTCCCAGCACCTATAGCAGGACTGGTGCCCAAGGAACCCCCAGTGAACCCCCAGTGCAGAATGAGTGTGTACATGCTGTACTGGGCACACAGGGAAACACTGGATCTGGGGTGTCTGGGAAGGCATCCGGAGAAAGTGGCAGCGCAGCTGAGACCTGCTGTGCAGCTGAGGATGTTTCGGAAGGTGGGATTGCATTTTAGGATGGCCCGTGAGCATGACATCCTAGTAAGGCAAAGGACAAACCCTGTCTGGTTTGAGCAGAGCAGTGAGGGAGGAGAATGGGGTGAGCCCCAACGCTTCCCTCTCAACTTGTGTTGATCACTACCACATCAACTACTGCTCTTTGGCTGAAAGTATGAAGAGCGGCCCCTTAATCACCCTTGGCTAGCCTGCCCTGTTACCCGTCTCCAGCCCTCTGTATTGTTCACACTGGGCATATGCTAAAATAAGCATCTAGCTGGTAGAGTCCTGTTGCCATGATAGGGGTGAGTTTCCAAAGCAAGCCAGGCGCTGAGAATTCATGGTCAGACGACTCTTCACAGCCCAGGTGAGCAAGAGGCCGAGTCTTTCATAAAAGTCAGCTGACATGTCCTTCTTGCAGTTTGGGGAGAAATTCATGTCAGCTGTGTGGTAGCGTTTTTAGAGCGGTAGTTTTCAGCTTTTTCCATTCTGTGGTCTGCTAATGTACTGTTTGCAGTGGTATAGAGTTGGGCCTCTCATCTAGTGTTTTTAAACTGCAAAGCACAATCATTATTGGATTGTGAGATTTGCATTGTGTTGCAACCAGCGAATCTTTCAACATGAAACAGAACAGAAAGACTAGCATGCATTTCACATAGCAAGAGGAAATAATTCATGAGCTTTGGGATCGTGGAGTTTGGGACATGTGTCTTCTGATCATCCTAGACCTATGGCCTTTAGTTTTCTGTAATGTTCCTCCAAGTTGTAGAATCATACACTCTGTGGCCTGGAAGGAGGCAGAGGAAAGTGATGTTGGTTGAGTGGGCATCGTGCCACGTGTCTGGGGTATGTGAGACATTTTCTCCTCAAGTCCTGCCTGTTGAGTGGCTCATCCACAGTTCATAGAGATGCTGAGGCGGGTCGAGGTCAAGAATCTTCATCAACGGTCCCACAACAAATGACTAGCTGGGAACTCTGATCTCTTGGCTCCCAATGTAAGCTCCTTTTTCTGCCTCTGTGGGTTATATTCCCAAAGTTTGTTCATCAGTTGGCTGTTTGGGGAAGATGTCATCTCAGGGGGAGAGTCTTATAATCAGATTCCACGTTTGTTTGGAGGAATACGGACTTTGGGATGTGCCCTGTCAGCTTCTTAAGGAAAAAAAAATCACCTAGGAAAAAATAGTATTGATTCAACAGACCAGAGATTGTGGGGCCTGAAGTCAACCAAGATGAAAACAGCCCCTCTGCCCTCCCCTTAAAGCCCCACCCGCCCAGTCAGGCTGGGAGCAGCAGCTTGGGTGGAGCCACATGAGGTGATGTGCTTTTCTTTCCAAAGCTGGGGTCCCCAGGTCCCCAGTGGAGTCCCATCTCCTCCTCCCAGTGTGGAGCCAGAGGCTGCTGTGCTTCTGGTGGACAGAATCATGTAGCTGCGAATTTGTGGCGTTGGGGCTCTGTGATTTCCAGCGTCAGCCAGGCCCTCCCTCAGACTTTGCCCAGTCAACTCCCTGCCCCTGTAGAATACAGCAACCATTTCAGACCGTCTCCTGCCACCACCATCCCCTCAGCCTGCTTCGCTGAGAAAATGGGAGTTTCCTGATGGAAACAACCTAACCCTATGATGACAGGGCTCCATGCCCAGCTCTGGATCTACCCTCCCTTCCTTCCCCTCTTTTATGATAAAAAAATAGAAGCCTCACCTTCTAAGGTTCATTTCTCCACTGATGCTCTGGATTGCGTTTCTTCCTCCTCTGTGGAAGGGGGAGGAATCTCATTCTCTTGATTATCTCATTCTGCATCTGTATTTTCCTTACCCTGCCTGGTCCCACCTCACTGCACAAGCATGCTGAAGCCCTTTCCTTCTCAGAAGAAGAAGGCCATCCTTCTTCACCTTCCTCCAGCCATGGCCTTCTCCTTCCTCCTCCTCACAGCCAGCCTGCTTAAATTGTCCCCTGCCCCTGCTGCTCTGTCCTCACTCCCTGCTGTGGCCAGACATCTGGCTCTGTTGCCTCTGGGATCTAACACATTCATGCTCCCTTTTGCTTTATTGTTGTTCAGCTGCTAAGTCGTGTCTGACTCTTTGCAGTCCCATGGACTGTAGTCCATTAGGCTCCCCTGTCCATGGGTTTTTCTAGGCAAGAATAGTAGAGTGAGTTGCCATTTCCTCCTCCAGGGGATCTTCCTGGATCAGAGATTAACAGGCAGATTCTTTACCATCAGGGAAACCCTCCCTTTTGCTGACTCTTGCTCAGTTCCACTTCTTTCTTCCTGACTTCTCTGCAGCAGATGGTGTACTGACCACCTCTGCATCCTCGGAGCAATACCCTCATCCCACCCCTGCTTCCCATGCTCCTTCCTTCCCCTCTTCTGCTTTGCAAGCTCCTGCTCTCCCTCCTTTCCCATGGAAGGTTGATGTTCCTCTGGATTCTCACTCCGTGGGTAACCTCCTGCCCACTGACCTGAATAGCCATCCCCTTGGTGACCCCTCCCTAACAGTGACGTCTCCAGAGTCTTTGCGGCTGCTGAATGGGTGCATCTGGTGCTACATGCCTCAGACTGCTTGCACGGTCTTCCCCTTTCTCTTCTCACAAGATAATCCCTCCTTTCCTTTCCTGTCTATGGCGCTGTCTCACCTGCTCTTGCACGAGCAGAAATCTGGATGTTTTCCTTGACTCCTCACTTCCTCATTTCACTTCAAGTCAAGTTCTGGTAGACGCACACCCCTATGTATCTTTTATTCCACCCACCTTTCCCTCCCCGACTCAGGTCACCGCCATTTCCCTTCTGGATCACCACCAGAACCTCCTCCCTGGTCTCTGTTACTGTGGGTGTTCTCCACTGTGCAGCTGGGAGGATCCTTGTAGAACCCAGATCTGAGCTTGTCACTCCTTGCGTTAAAGTCTGCAGTGGCTACCCAGTGTTATTTGGAATGAAACCTGGACTCTGACATGAATGTTGTTCAGTTGCTAAGTGGTGTCTGACTCTTTGCGACCCCATGGACTGCAGCACACCAGGTTTCCCTGTCCTTCACCATCTCCTGGAGTTTGCTCAGACTCATGTCCATTGAGTCAGTGATGCTGTCTAACCATCTTATTTTCTGCTGCCCTCATCTCCAATGAATATTCAGGGTTGATTTCTTTTAGGATTGGCTGGTTTGATCTCTTGCCGTCTAAGGGACTCTCAAGAGTCTTCTCCAACACCACAGTTTGAAAGCATCAGTTCTTTGGTGCTCAGCCTTCTTTATGGTCCAACTCTCATGTCCATACATGACTATTGGAAAAACCATAGCTTTGAATATTCAGACCTTGTCAGCAGTGATGTCTCTGCTTTTTAATATGCTGCCTAGGTTTGTCACAGCTTTCCTTCCAAGGAGCAAGCGTCTTTTAATTTCATGGCTGCAGTCACCATCTGCAATGATTTTGGTGCAGAAAATAAAAATGTCTGCACAAGCGGGATCATCAGCTCAGCAGATTTTGCCTGTGGGTTTCTAGAATTACCTAGATACATTCTACTAGAAGTTCAGAGATGAAGGTGACAGAAAACATTTTACATGCTTAAAGACAACTTCTTACAAGGGAGAAACTCTGTCTCCCCATCCCTGTGGTGGGCTTTCCTCCCCTATTGCCCTCCCAGTTTCCCACCTTGCTGAGAAATGCCAGTAATGAAAGGAAAAGAGACTGACTTAAGAATGATAAGGAAATAAAAAGTAATACTGAGATATTCCAAAATTTCCCCCTACAAGCAAATGGATGAGGCAAGGAGTAAACACTGAATGCAGATATACAGAGATCTCAAAATTATTTTAGTAAAAAGAAAATATCAAAGGATAAAAGAGATTAAAATTTAATAAAGCGATGTTTTTAGGATCTTTCAGAACAAAACCATCATGATCTTAAACTTCATTAAGAAAGATAAAAAGATAAAAAGATCAAAAGTGAAGGAAGAAATTCAAGAGTTAGGATGATAAAGGCCTGCCAAAGATTAAACAATTGAGAGCATTCAAAGAAAAATGTCTTAAAAGTAGAGTAATAAATTTGTTTTAAAAAATAGTTTTATCAGAGTAGAGATGCTTTACAATGTTGTGTTGATTTCTGCTGTACAGCAGAGTGATTCAGCTACACATACACATCTATCCCCTCTTCTGGGGTTTCTTTCTCATTTAGGCCACCAAGTTGAGTAGAGTTCCCTGTGCTGCACAGTAGATTCTCGGTAGTTATCTGTTTCATACATAGTAGTGTATATAAATGTCAAAGAGTCTGACACAACTCAGCAGCTGAGCAACAACAGTGTATGTCAGTCCCAATCTCTCAGTTCAGCCCACCCCTATGCCTGCCTTGGCATCTTTACATTTCTTCCCTTCATCTGTGGTTCTACTTCTGCTTTGCAAATATGATCATCTAAGAGTCATAAAGGAGATCACTTCTGGGTGTTCATTGGAAGGACTGATGCTGAAGCTGAAACACCAGTGTTTTGGCCACCTGATGTGAAGAACTGACTCATTTGAAAAGACCCTGATACTGGGAAAGATTGAAGGCAGGAGGAGAAGGGGATGACAGAGGATGAGATGGTTGGATAGCATCACCAACTTAATGGACATAAATCTGGGTAAACTCTGGGGGTTGGTGATGGACAGGGAAGCCTGCTGTGCTGCGGTTCATGGGATTGCAAAGAGTCAGACATGACTGAACGACTGAACTGAAATAAAGAGTCATAAATTGTAGGGCAACAGTCCCCAACCATTTTGGCACCTGTGATCGGTTTTGTGGAAGACAGCTTTCCCATGGATCAGGAAGTCAGGTGGATGGTTTCAGGATGATTCGAGAGCATTACATTTTTTGTGTCCTTTATTTCTAACCTAATGCCACTGCTCTGACAGAAGTCTGCGGCCCAGAGGTTGGGGGCCCTTGCTTTAGGGGACTTACTGAAAGGCAGAATAACCAAAAATATGAAACCAGAGGAGAAAAACACACGCTCTTTTAAAGAAGATTAAAAATAAATCCCAGCAGTAATAAAATGAGCACTTGCATGGGTTCCCAACAGCTAGTAAGCCATGGCTGAAACAATGTTAAGACGGGAGCTTAGGGTTTGGGCTTATACCTCAAAAGCCCATGTCACCTCAGTGGGATTTTAGAGGCAATTTTTACAGTACACTTCTGTGTGGATGCCATCATGTTTTGGGGGAAATGTTCTGTGTGTTCCACTGGGACGGTTCCATCCTCGGCAGGGGAGGGGGCAGTCACACCAGGGCAACCGAGGAATTATGCTCATCTTTGTCTGCCAAACAAGGGAGATGCTTTTAACTGTGTGAGGCTCAGCATCCCTGCCCTCCAGAGCTCAACGGAGTCTCCACCCCAAGCATTCTGCTTTCCTCTGGGAAGTGAGAAGATCAGGTGGTACCCAGGTGCATTCCTCACCTTGTTCATGGAGCCTCTTCTCCATCAAGGTCCGTTTGGCAATTATCCAGGAGAGAGTCCTTTCCTGTTACATCTTTTCTGTGTAGCTTGTGATGTGTTTCCTCTCCCTCTTCTGCTTTCTCGTGTCTCTGGGGATTTGTGATTCGATCTGGCTCATAAACAGAGCTCAGTAAAAATATTTTTCTAATTTTTATATATTTGGCTATGCTGGGTCAGAGAAGACAATGGCAACCCACTCCAGTACTCTTGCCTGGAAAATCCCATGGACGAAGGAGCCTGGTAGGCTGCAGTCCATGGGGTCACTAAGAGTAGGACACGACTGAGCGACTTCACTTTCACTTCTCACTTTCATGCACTGGAGAAGGAACTGGCAACCCACTCCAGTGTTCTTGCCTGGAGAATCCCAAGGATGGGGGAGCCTGGTGGGCTGCCATCCACGGGGGTCGCACAGAGTCGGACACGACTGAAGTGACTTAGCAGCAGCAGCAGCAGCAGCAGCAGCAGCAGCATACTGGGTGTTAGTTGTGGCATGCGGAATCTTTAGTTACAGCATTTAGACTCATAGTTGAGGTAGGTGGGATTTAGTTCCTTGACCAGGGATCGAACTGGATTCGATTCAGGGATCCCCTGAATCGGGAGCAGGGAGTCTTAGCCACTGGACTGTGAGGGAAGTCCCAGTAATGATACTGTAATTCAGTTATTATCTCCTGAGAAAGCTTGATCAGTGACCTTGTTGTTGTTCAGTTGCTAAGTTGTGTCCGACTTTTTGCAACCCCATAGACTGTAGCACACCAGGCTTCCCTGTTCTTCACTATCTCCCAGAGTTTGCTCAAACTCATGTCCATTGAGTCGGTGATACCATCCAACCATCTCATCCTTTGTTGTCCCTTTCTCTTCCTGCCCTCAATCTTTTTCAGCATCAGGGTCTTTTCCAGTGAGTCAGCTCTTCGTATCAGGTGGCCAAAGTATTGAAGCTTCAGTTTCAGCCTCATTAATGAATATTAAGCTTTGATTTCCTTTAGGATTGACATACACCAAGGACATAACACCAGGTATTCTATTTCCTTCTCTTCTTAAACTCTCAGCACAGAGCTCAGACTTCATCTTCATTTGCAGAAGATAGGACATCTCCTCATCAGAGAATAGATTTCATTTTTTCTCTCATTGCCAGCATGAAGGAGTCTAATTACAAATGTCCTCTTTCTCAGGATCTGCTCATTAGTACTAAGAGCTCTGAGCACTGAATTATTTGCCCATGTGCTTAAAGTGAATGTTAGGGGCGTGACTGAGCAGTGGCGCATGGGGCCAAGTGCATTATTAGACTTCGGTGCATTGACTTCTGTTTGGCCAGACTATACCATGGCACCTGCTGCCTCCCTCCCCTCCCCAGCCTTCCACCTTGCTTCCCAGGTCCCTTGCAGTGAATGAAGACACATGGGAGTTGGCATGCAAGGGTATTAAGAATCCAGATTAGATCGTCCTTTTCCATAGCAGGGACTGGAGAGAGGCTATAGGATCTTGGAGCAACTTTCCCCCGCCTTAGTCCAGCTTTTCCACCGTCATGCAGTCTTCTTGAGCTGTCTGACAATGAAGGCAGATGGAAAGATCACAGAATTGGAAGTAGGAGACCAGTGTTCTCTGACCTGCTTGGCCATATTGACCATAAGATGAGTGAGTTGGATGAGGGGGTCTCTAGGATTCTTCCTGATCCTAATATTTTGTAGCTGTTCGAGGAGGGTGCCTTTGAGATCTACACATTCCACTCCCACCAGGATTTCCCCCAGGCACCTGGGTGGTGCAGTATCAAATGCATGTCATGGCTCCCAGCCTATAGTTCACCCATTCATTAGCCTGGATGTAGAATACAGAGTATAGTATGTCCCCTACTTATGAATGAGTTCTATTCTGAGTGTGCATTCATAAATCTAATTTGTTCATAAGTCCAACAAAGTTAGCCTAGGTACCCAAATAACACAATTGGCTGTATGTTGTTGTTGTTCAGTTGTTACGTCCTATCCTACTCTTTGTGACCCCATGGACTGCAGTGCACCAGTCTCCTCTGGCCTTCACTGTCTCCCAGAGCTTGCTCAAACTCATGTCTGTTGAGTCAGTGATGCCATCCAACCATCTCATCCTCTGTCACCTCCTTCCTCTCCTGCCTTCAGTCTTTCCCAGCATCAGGGTTTTTTCTAATGAGTTGGCTCTTTGCATCAGGTGGCCAGAATATTGGAGCTTCAGCATTAGTCCTTCCAATGAATATTCAGGGTTGATTTCCTTTAGGATTGACTGGTTTGATCTCCTTGCAGTCCAAGGGACTCTCAAGAGTCTTCTCCAACAACTCGAAAGTGTCAGTTCTTTGGCACCCAACCTTCTTTATCAGCTCTATAGTAACTGTACTGTAATAGGTTTACAATACTTTTCACACAAATAGATAACAAATACAAAAAATAAAACATTTTAAGTCTTACAGTACAGTACCTTGAAAAGTATGCCAGACATGTGAACTAACTTAAATGACTGGACATGTGAATGCATGTTCGCATCTTTGAAAGTTCGCAACTTGAAGGTTTGTATGTCGGGAACTTACTGTATTACCAATGGTTGGAATATGTACCTCTTTACCAGTAAACAGGAGAGCAATCACCCAAACACTGAAATCATTCTGCTTTCATTTTAAATTTTGCAAATTAAAACTACCTGTGAAAAAAGGGCAAGAGCACATTTTTCCTTCTCCTGTGTTAGTGGTGATGGTAGCACAAGAAGTCTGATAACAGCCAGTTCTTCTCAAAATGCTGATTCTTCAAAAGAACACCTTGATTTCCTCAGTGGACTTTGTTTCTGGAAGATAAGCTCATGAGGAATAGCAGCCAGATAGCTTCTTCTCCGCTCTAAGAGTGGAAACTCTTTGTCCTTCTGCATCAATCATTGGAGAAGAAAAATAAATTATCATGTATTTTTAAATGACTGAATCGCATTACTTCTTTTTAGAAAATATTTATTTACTTATTTATCTTTGGCTACACTGGGTCTTCGTTGCTGTGTGCAGGCTTTCTCTAGTTGGTGGCTAGTGGGGGCTACTCTTCGTCGCAGAACTTGGGCTTATTGCACTGATTTCTCTTGTGGCAGAGCACAGGCTCTACCTTATGGGCTTCAGCCGTGCGATGCATGCGCTAGGGTACCACAGCAATCCTGGATAGTTAAAGTCCTTACGATTTTGAAATAATTCAGGGAGTGATCACTTGCATAATTCCAAGTTCTGACGCAGAAGCAGCTTAAATATTTGCCAAAAGTGCAGCACAAAGTACTCTCACCTTCCTCTGTTCCAGTAAAAACAAGGAGTTTACTGCTGGAATTCTTTTAAGTTCCTGAGCCCTGAAATCTGTTATTATTTAGAATACACTTGGGGTATTTGATGAAAGCACTTTTGGAAAGAAAGCCATGTGAACAGTAGGAAAGACTGTGTTACTTGTTAAAATAAAGTAAGTGCAACATAGTTGTTGTTGTTCAGTCACTCAGTTGTGTCCCACTCTTTGCAACCCCATGGGCTGCAGCATGCCAGGCTCCTTGTCCCTCATCATCTCACAGAGTTTGCTCAAGGTTGTGTTCATTGTGTTGGTGATGCCATCCAGCCATCTCATCCTCTGATGCCCTCTTCTTCTGCCCTCAGACTTTCCCAGCATTAGGGACTCTGCCAGTGAGTCATCTGTTCACATCAGATCACCAGAATCCTGGAGCTTCAGCAACTTGCTTGATCCCAAATTGCCAGTATTGCTAAGCATAAGCTAGCACGTAATTTTAGAAAGTTTAGTGAAGGCAAACTTAATCCATTAATAGTGTCCCATAGGTGAAACTAGTAGAGAGAAATGCCAATTCAATATTTGAATTTTATTATTTCAATTGAAAGGAAGAAGGGCAAGCCCTTCTCTTTTGAGAACAGGCTAGAGGTACTCAGAACAGAGAGAATATATCTTCATTAAATATACAAAGTCAGGGGACTTGCTAGGCCATCCCATGGTTAAGACTTCACTTTCCAATGCAGGACGTACAGATCCCATCCCTGGTCAGAGACCTGAGATCCTACATGCCTCATGGTCAAAACAACCAAACATAAAATGGAAGCAATAATGTAACAAATTCAGTAGACTTAAAAAATGGTCCACATTAAAAAAATCTTTTAAAACATAGTAGAAAAATATATACATGTGGAAAAATATATACAAAGTCATTTTCTCTTGGAAAAATATGGTAGATATTTTCTGGTGGAAAAAATAGTATAGACCTCTGTGTCTAAATATCTAGACCCAGAGAGAGAGATCACACCATTTATTCAAGTACTGGTTTGTCTCAAGACACTTAGCAGTACAGCTAAGAAAGCAAAATATAAAGAACCGTCAAACATTCTGCAAGTCCAAAAAGTGAGACACATGTTTGTTGGGATGTTTGTCTGAAAACTATCAATAGGAAAGTTCAGGCTGAATTCCAGGGAATTTTAATCCACACACTGCGTTCTCTTAGTTTTTTGCAAGATGGAAACAGGATTACATTTTCTAAGAATCCCTTTTTCAGAGCTTGAGCACTAATCAGTTAAGTGTGATGTAGGTTTGAAATGAGAGTTGGTGATGAGTAATTAAGTGAAGTACAACTTAACTCATGTTGGCAGTGAGTGGATCAGTACTGCTGTTCTGAACTTGTTAAGACCCCAGTGTACTATTAATATTTATTCGACCTAGAATATTGCTTTGGATAGCAGTCACTGGGTAGCAAACATCCACAATACTTCGTGGCTTAAGACACCACCATGTGATCGGCTCGTGATTCTGTGGCTCAGAAATCTGGGGCTGGCTCTGCTGATCATGGATTCACATGGGGTCTCTCCTGAAGCTGTGCACAGATCTGAGATGGAATGCTCATATTGGGTTGGCCAAAAATTTGTTTAGGTTTCTCTATACCATCACTCCAGTACTTTGGCCACCTCATGCGAAGAGTTGACTCATTGGAAAAGACTCTGATGCTGGGAGGGATTGGGGGCAGGAGGAGAAGGGGATGACAGAGGATGAGATGGCTGGATGGCATCACAGACTCAATGGACGTGAGTCTGAGTGAACTTCTGGAGTTGGTGATGGACAGGGAGGCCTGGCGTGCTGCGATTCATGGGGTCACAAAGAGTCGGACACGACTGAGTGACGGAACTGAACTGAACTGATACCATCTTACAGAAAAACCCAAATGAACTTTTGGCCAGCCCAGTGTATTATATGGACTTCCCTGGTGGCTCAGTGGCAAAGAATCTACCTGCCAACACGGGAGACATGTGTTTGATCCCTGACTTAGGAAGATCCACTGGAGAAAGAAATAGCAACTCACCCTTATATTCTTGTGTGACATGGGCAAGGTGGAGAATGGCAATTCTTGAGAATACTCACTCTAATATTCTTGCCTGGGAAATCCCATGGACAGAGGAGCCTGGTGGGCTACAGTCCGTAGGGTGACAAAGAGTTGGATGTGACTGAGCAACTAAGCAGCAACAGATGACACCTGGCGGGTATGGCTAGAAGACTGGAACCCTCGGCTCCTTCTCTTTCCCTCTATGCAGCCACGTTGGACTTCTTTTCGTGATGATTAGATCCTAACAGTAAATATCTGCCATAGACAAAGGCTCAAATCTCTTAAGGGCCAAACTAAGAAGCCACGGAGCATCACTTCTGCCGAGATCTCCTGGTCAAAGCCAGTCCCAAGTCAGCCGTGATGACAGGGAGGGGGCTGGGCCGAGGAGCAGTGCAGGAGAGCTTTGGAATGGGAGGTGCTCTGGCAGCTACCCATGGAAACACAAGTATTTAGGCTGTGATAGGATAATATTTCACCACCTCACATTTCTTTTCTGAGATGGAACCTCTGGTCTCACTGGTGGCAGAAGAGTCTGATGCAAACAAAGATGGGATTGCCATTCTCTCCCTTGCCCCACATCACCTGAAGAATAAGATCCAGGCCCTTGACACAGCTCGCAGGTCCCCTGCCCGCCTCTCCAGTCTCCCTCTCCCAAGGGCCTGAGCACCACCTTTTCCTTCCATGCCTCTTGGTTAGCGTAGCTCCACGGGGGACCACACGCTAGAGATGCCCTTCTCCCCCTCGTGTCCTCACTCGCAGACCCCTCAGACATCACCGCCCTCTGCGAAGGCGCCCCCACCCGCTGCTCTAATTAAAACATCCTTTCCCCCTGAGTGAGCGCCCAGGCTTCCTGTACCGGAAGCCACCTCGGCAGTAACAACACCCCCCTCCACCCTGACCACACTCTGAGCTCCTTGAGGGCAGGGATCCGGGTCTCTCTCTCCAGTCTAGCCCTGGGCTCGTCCCCCACTCAGCAGGTGCTCAGTACATAGCTAGGACATTGGTGTGATCGCCGCACAGGGTAGAGCAGGGGGGTGCCTGGAGGGAAGACCAGAAAACCCCACACAGGAAGAAGGCGGGTGTGATGAGGAGGAGGTCAGAGCTGTGAAAGTAAGCCGTGTGACGGAGCCAAAGGGGTCGACGCAGAACTGCCACTGTGCAGAGAGAGAACGGGCCAGACACACAGAGCGTGAGACACGAGCTTAGCAGCTGAAACAGAATGGTCAGCTAGAGCTCAGTGTCACGATTAAGAAGGAAGGAGCAGGGAGGAAGCTGGCTTCAGACCTGGCCGTGTGCATTCACGGAGATACAGGAGCAGCACCCCAGAAGGGCATCCCAGACCTGCCATGAGAAGGCGGGGCACCCGGATGCAAACCGTACAGAACCTCAGCCCTCCTTGCGCACCTTCTCCACAGGTGACTGCCTGGCCGAGAGGGCAGGGGAGAAGTTGGGCCAAGCAATGACAGGGTGGTGCTTCCTTCACGTGGGTGCCTGTTAAGTGGCTAGCTCGCCTCCCCAGCCACACTGACTGCACAACGTGAAAGTGAAACTGACGACTGTTACACTTGAGGCTGGTGACGAGCTTCAGGGGAAGTGGTGTGACTCGGGGGAGGGAGCGGGAAGGCCCACCTTGAACGAGCAGAGCTGCTTTTTGACAAAACAACTCTAAAGGAAGTAATCATTGTAAGAAAATGTTTTCTGCTGAGTGGTGGAAGAAGCAAGCATGATCGTCATTCCTTTGACTCTGTTAAATGGATAAACTCAAGACTAATAGTTACAACTAACTTGGATCGAGCTTTTTCTGCATCCAGGTACTGCTCTGATCAGCTTACATCTGTTAACCTACTTGAGTGGGTCATCTTAATTGTCCCCATTGTGCAGATGAGGAAAGAGTTAAACAGCTTGTTCCAAGTCACAGAGCTGCTAAACGGCAGAGCTCAGATTTGAACCCGGGCAGTTTGATGCTGTAATCTGTGTTCCTGATGCTCCACTTGGCTTAGCCTGAGTTAGGCAATATACTGTATCTACTGACTCATTGTTTTACAAAAATATTACCGGACAGTAGTGTTAATTCTAAGAAATGAGTTACGAGACTTCCTTCCCTCCTCATATCAGTTATGGTTTGGGGCACATTTTAAGATGGCAAAGTCTGTCATCTGTGGGCACACATACACACACTTGTATATACTGACTACTGTAACTTGCAGAGAGCTGTTCAAAAGAAAGTGTGTTTAATTAAAAATGAGTGAGAAATGCAGCCAGATTCATCTCCTTTGGTAATAACTTTGAAGTTTGAAATTTGACTTTATAAGGCAATTCTGGAAATGAGAGGAATGATATATTTTTATGCTGTGAGGCATATTTATATTGTTTCTCAATATATGCCTGAGGTAACTTTGTAATCTGCTTTTAAGTCAGTATGTTTGTGTATCTATGAAATCACTGGTAAGATTCAAATTGTTTCTGATCCCTTTTATGTCTATTATTTACTGATTGTTGTTATTTGACAAGTTCTGAAGCCCAAGATTCCAGAAAGTTCAAAGCGATATCCTTATTCAAGAAAACACTTGTTTTGCCAATATTTTCCAAAGAGTAATTATTTTTAAATCTCAGAGCTCTGTACTTTATTATTTTTCTGGTTGGCTTGCAAAATAACAACTAGAAATATCATAGGTATTTCATATTTGAGCAAATGGGCAGTTTTCAGAGGTGGAATATAAATGTTAGTCCTGAAAATGAATAAACAGAAAAAATTGTAATAACCACTGAGATGCAGAACGCCCATGATGCATTGTCTTTGGGGCAGAAACAAAGCGTACCTCTGCTTTCTGGGCCTTCTGTTTTAGCCTTATCTTTCTGACCCTTATGGACCCTTATGCTTCTGACCCTGTGTAACCCTCCTGGGCCAACACTTGGAGATTTATGGGTTTGCCCATAGAGGGAAGGAGGAGTCTGTGAACAGTACAGAGGGATTTGTTTTTCCTTGGAGTAGACATTCTAGCAAATTAAAGGCTGGCTGTCTTTGGACTGCTCCTTCCCACCTGATCTCAAAATACCTTCCAGTAACCACCTGAAAGTTCTCATTTCTTCCCGGTACCAGAATTCTGCCAGCTAGAAATTTAAGACACATAGATCCTCTGAAAAATGCAAGTAGCACTCAGATCACCTTCACACATTAGAGTGGCTTAATCAGTAACTTAGAGAAAATGGGAACTTTTATGACTTGGAACAAGCAGGGAATTATTCAGTCCACAGATAGTAATTAATCCAGCCCTTCATTGATCATTGTCAGTGATGGATGTGGTGTTGGGAATTCAGGGGAGAAAAGAGAGCCAAAGTCCTAACCCTCATGAAGGAGAAAGGCATTAAAATTCAAACAAAGAACAGTATGTAAGTAAGATCATCTAGCTCACGACAGTGCTGTGAAGTTACAGTAAAAAGAATGAAGAATTAGAAATTTCTGGAACCTGGCCTGTTCTTAGATTACTAAGTGTTTGCTTTCCATGGAGTGGGAGGGAGAGGAAAAATATCTGCTATGTGCTCACTGCCATAAAATCATGGGTAAGCATATGACACAGTAATCCCAATACTGGGCATATGCCCTGAGAAAACCACAACTGAAAGAGGCACATGTACCCCAGTGTCACTGCAGCTCTGTTTACAGTAGCTGGGACATGGAAACAGCCTAGATGTCCATCGACAGATGAATGGATACAGGAATCGTGGTACACGTATACAGTGGACTATTACTCAGCCAGATGAATGGATACAAAAATTGTGGTACATATATACAATGGACTGTCACTCAGCTTTAAAAAGAACACATTTGAGTTAGTCCTAATGAGGCAAATAAACCTAGAGCCTATGGTCCAAAGTGAAGTAAGTCAGAAAGAGAAGGACAAATATTGTGTGTTAGTGCATGTGTATGCAGGGCAGCGGTGGAGATGCAGACATAGAGAAGAGACTCACGGAGACAGTGTAGGAGGGAGAGGGTGGGACGAACTGAGAGAGTAGCATGGAAGCTTACACGTTACGGTATGTAAAGGAGCTAGCCAGTGGGAACTGGCTGTGCGACACAGGGAGCTCAGCCCAGTGCCATGTGACAACCTAGAGGGCTGGGAGATGGGAGGGAGGTTCAGGTGGCGGGGGACGTAGGTATTTCTGTGGCTGCTTCATGTGGATGTATGGCGGAAACCAGCACAATATTGCAAAGCAATTATCTTCCAATAAAAATTACCAAAAAAGCCCCATGGGTACAAAGAAAAAGAAGGTGCAGACAGGTCACCGGTGATACAGAAAAGTCCTGTTCTGTCCTTCCCTGGTTCCAAGTGATGCATAACCCTTATTTTCTCTGTCCATGAGGCCTGCCCTGACTCCTTTGTCACCACTGGGTTTTTTGTTTGTTTTTGTTTTTTTTTAAGCTGGTACATGCCTGGGACTTAGGTTGTCATTACTTGTTATCTAAATAGATATATGGATTCTATTATGATTCTGATTAGGGTCTCTACCTTTCCAAAACATCCAGAACTTTTTAATGCCTCTTGCTGCTGTTTTAGCACACAGGCAAATGAGTAGAAGGAAACTAAAGGGCTGTCTAATTACTTCCCACCCCTGCAGCCCAAGCCCCTAATCTGTCACTTCCTTTCCTTATTTTAACATCCACGTATTGGAGGGAACATGCCTCCCTGTGCCTGAGAAAGCACACTTATATGTGTGTGTGTGTGTTAGGTGCTTAGTAGTGACCATGGGGTCACTGACTCTGTGACCCCATGGACTGTAGCCTGCCAGGCTCCTCTGTCCATGGAATTTTCCAGGTGAGAATACTGGAGTGGGTAGCCATGCCCTTCTCCAGGAGATCTTCCTGACCCAAGGATTGAATCCAGGTCTCCTGCAATTCAGGCAGATTCTTTACCATCTGAGCCACCAGGGAAGCCCTGAGAATGCACTTGGTACTGTCTAACTTACTGGAAAAGGAATACCACGCATCACTTTGAAAACAGTCTGTCTCCTCTTGTTTCCCCTAAGGATAAATACACTTAGCATTTTCTGATCGTAATAATACTGAGATGAAAATAGTGAAGTGCAGAATTTTAGCAAGGACAGATGTTTTTCTCTTTAGATTCTTCATTTTTAAAATATATTTTTAATTTTAACTGGAGGATAAGTGCTTTACAATGTTGTTAGCTTCTGCTGTGCAACAGTTTGAATCCACTATAAGTATACATTGATCCCCTCCTCTTGAGCCTACCTCTGACCCTCACCCCCCATCCCACCCATTAGGTCATCACAGAGCATCGAGCTGAGCTACCTGTGTTATACAGCACTTTCCCATTAGTTACCTGTTTTACACATGGTAGTGTATACATGTTAATGATACTCTCAATCCATCCCTCCTCCTTCCCCTGCTGTGTCTACAGATCTGTTCTGTATATCTAGACCCTTCTTTTTAAAGGCAAGGAAACTGGGGCTTAGATGAGATATTCAGGGTATCACAGCTGGTTGGTGGTGGGAGTTGAGAAAGTAGAAGTTTTCATGACATCCACTGCTTAATTCTGGCTGCAGAGGAGCCTTAATAAATATCAGTGGTCTCCCACCTCAACCTCAAAAATTGAACATCAACCTATAAAATCTTATTTTTCTCCTGAAACTAAGTGCCCATACAAATGAAACGGACATGGTCCAAGAAATGATCCTCTTCCAGCAAGCAGGGGTTCCCCTAAGAACCTCTGCTCCCAGGGGCTCTCTGGAGTCAACCCATCACCTTTCTTTGTCCAAAGTATTTTCTCAGACTTTCATGCTATACACCCATGACACTTGCTTGCTAAATCATCAGCTTAATTTATTTACCCCATTTCTTTTATCTCAGTTTTCTGGTTGTATTTTATCTAAGTTATCTTTACTTTAGTTGAGTTAAAGCTGTGGTTTTGCAAATTAAATCAGTTGTGGGTTTCTGCATATATCTCCTCTCCGTGTTTACTAAGCTTTTTTTTTTTTAAACTAACATTATAGGTTCTGTTTTCATCTTACTAGCTGTGTGAGGGAAGATTTGTTTTGCTTAAGTTTCTTTGAGACAAAACTATTTAGAGGAACACATTTTAAGAAACCAAAGTATTTTTAAATGCCTGGTTTAATCGATATCTTTAGCCAAAGTTCAGTTTCCTTAAAGTTTGGAAGTTCGTCCATAATGAAGAAATTGTGTGGTTTTGAGTCTGGGCTTTATACTGTAGGCAGAGAGAAGTTTTATGTTCTTCAACATTGAAGAGATTTTTGGAAAGGCAGCTTTTATGGCTAAGGTGAAGGATGAATAGACTGCACGCAAAGACAAGGAGGTTGGTACTGACCAAGCTCAAGGATTGGAGAAAGAAAGAAAGTGAAGTCGCTTAGTTGTGTCCGACTCTTTGTGGCCCCACGGACTATAGCCTACAATGCTCTTCCCTCCATGAGATTTTCCAGGCTAGAGTACTGCAGTGGGTTGTCATTTCTTCTCCAGAGGATCTTCCCGACCCAGGGATCGAACCTGGGTCTCCTACATTGTAGGCAGACGCTTTACGATCTGAGCCACCAGGGAAGTCAAAAGGACTGGAGAATAGGATCAAATACAAAAGAAACAACGGGATAAAACTGGGATAAAACAAGACGTTGCACAGTTGGATGTCAGAGGTAAAAATCAAGGAGTACTCACAGTTGATTCCAATATTTCTGGCTTGGAAAAGTCAGTGGATGGTAATTCCACTGAGCAGGACAGGAGAGAGCAGAGAGGCATGAGCACTGAAGAAAAGGTAGAACTCGTATTTGTTCTGGCTGTGCTTGAGCTGGCAGAAAGACACGTGGAGTGATCCAGCGTGTAGCTGAAACCATAGGACCAACGGCGTGCGAGTGTAGTTCAAGAAGAATGTCTTTTTGAAGTTATCACTGAGTAGAGGATCACTGAAGCCACCAGTGTGGGTGTGATTAGCCAGAAGGGACTCAAGTTGAAACCTGGATGTGTTTCAGAAGTTTAGGTAAAGAAAGCTGAACTAAGAGTAGCTGAAAGAGTGACCAAAGAGATGAAAGGGCAGGCAGAGGGGGAAGGACTGTCAGCAGTGCTCTGTAATATGGAGGAAGAAGATTAAGAATGAGCCGCTGGATCTGGAAATTGGCGTCATCGGTGCCCTTGGAGAGAGCCGGGTCAGCAGAGCGGTGGGTACAGAAGACAAAGGGAGAGGGTAGAGGAGCTGCCCGGTGGCGGGAAGGGACGTTTGCTGCTGGGGGAGGGGAGACGCAGCCGCATCTGCAGAAGTGAAGTCACAGGTTGTCAGGGATGGGGAATACGAGCCCATTTGTGAGTCAGTTGTGGTTAGTCAGTCACTCAGTCTTGTCCGAATCTTTGCGACCCCATGGACTGCAGCATGCCAGGCTTCCCTCCACTGTCTTTGAGGAGTTTGCTCAAACTCATGTCCATTGAGTCAATGATGCCAGCCAATCATCTCATCCTCTGTCACTCCTGGGTTGGAGAGGAGGGTGAGATCACAAGGATGGTGGGGGCTGGGGGTCAAGGAGAAGAAGAGTTTCCAGGGATGTGGCCCTGGAATGTGATCATACATAGGGCACAGCTGGGGGAGAACAGGTGGAGAAGAGGTAAGCTGGACCAGAGGGAAGGAAATTGGACAAGTTTATGCCTTGAGGCTTCCATCTTCTCGTGAAATAGTTTCGTCTGCTGAAGGTGGAGAAGACAGAGTTATGGTTTTGGAGAATAAGGAGGAAAAGTGTGTGACGGCCTACTTAGCAAACGAAAGGAAATGGACCAGGAATGAAATTTTGTGAAAATATCATTAGTGAATTCAGTAATAAATGCTTAGGTTATTTGTTGCTTTTTATTATGCTAAAAGCACACACAGCTTTATTTTTACCATTTCAACCATTTTTAGGTGTAGAATTAGCAGCATCCATTAGCTGTATCATGTTATACAGCCATCACTCCAGTTATCCACTATCAGAACTTTCTCATCACCCCAAGCAGAGATTCCAGACAAAATTTCTCTCCTTAGCCACTGGTAATCACCACCCTATCCTCTGTCTCTGCATTTGCTTGTTTTATCTATTTCATATTATTTGTTGCTTTTAAAGCATAATTCATAAAATAAGAAGGAATAACAGGAAGGTAATATTTCTAACTGTAATGTTCCATTGATGGAGGTCCATCTTAAACCATTCTGTTTTTAAAATCCACTTATAAAGCATTAATGTTATAAAATTGGTATACTGCATTATCCTTAAAGTAACTCACATTTACTTGGGAACTCCATAAATTCTACTTTGATGATTTTTTTGACATGCACAAACCTGGATGCTGCAGTTTTGTGCATGTCAAAAACAGTATATTTTTCTCCCATCTAAATGATAGCATAGAATTGCAGTTTGGTAAATATTTTTCTGTTTAGCAATCTGTTTCAGAGGATTGCTTTTTCATCTGAATTTATGTTTTCTGCACTAGGAGTTCCTAAAAATAGCTAATATATGCATCATTTAGACAAATGAGAGGTTTTCCTACTAAGATATGCAAATAAATAACCACTCTGCTTTATATGTCAGTTAGAGGTGACAGGAACTGATTTTCACTTCTCAAGAAGCTGCTCAAATAAATCATGATAGCTTTGGAGTCAGTTATTTTTAATGGAAATAACCTTTCCTCCGAGTAAAAGTAAATTTGAATGTGATGCGTTAGAAGAAATGCCTTATATCACAGTCATCTTCCAGCAAAAGTTGACAAAATCCCAGGTGTTCCTTTCCTCATAGCAGCACACAGTGGATGTGGCCTTAGCAGGTTCCTTCTAAATTTAGAGCTCTCAAGGGAAGTGGCATCAGCCACAGCATTTCCCCAGGCCCTGAAGCTAGCCACTGCCTCTAAATATTGCTGACCAGGCTATCAAAAGGGGAACTATTTTCATATCATTTGCCTACCCTCCATCTCACCTCCTCTCATCCAATCCCAGCATCCTTTCATTCCTGGCTCGGAGCCTCACTTCTCTCCTAAAGCTGCTAGTGTGGATTTTTCCTCTTCAGAAATTGTGGTGGTGCTGTTTTTCAGTGGCTAAGTCGTGTCTGACTCTTTGCAACCCCATGGACTGCAGCACACCGGGCTTCCCTGTCCTTCACCATCTCCTGGAATTTGCTCAAACTCATGTCCGTTGCGGAGAAGGCAATGGCATCCCACTCCAGCACTCTTGCCTGGAAAATCCCATGGACGGAGGAGCCTGGTAGGCTGTAGTCCATGGGGTCTCTAAGAGTCGGACACGACTGACTGACTTACTTTCACTTTTCATTTTCATGCATTGGAGAAGGAAATGGCGACCCACTCCAGTGTTCTTGCCTGGAGAATCCCAGGGACAGGGGAGCCTGGTGGGCTGCTGTCTGTGGGGTTGCACAGAGTCGGACACGACTGAAGCGACTTAGCAGCAGCAGCAGCATGTCTGTTGAGTTGGTGATGCCATTAACCATCTCATCCTCTGTCACCCCCTTCTCCTCCTGCCCCCAGTCTTTCCCAGCATCAGGATCTTTCCTAATGGATTAGCTCTTCACATCAGACTTACTGGCTTTTGTTGCTTTATGTGTAAATCACATATCCCAGGCGCACTGTCATCCTTTTGAAGTTAATGTGTTTTAATCCATGGAATCATGAATGATCATCATTTTACAGTTGAGGACTTTGGCTGCAAGGAGATAAAGTAACTTGACCTGAGGTCACATGGCTGAATTCAACAACAGATGGTTGAATTGGGTGTTGAAGGGAGGGAGTGAAATAGGTGTGTTTCTTCCCTAGAATTACTTGAAGGGGCTCTGCCAGAGTTTGTCTTTGAGGCTGTTGTTTTTGCTAATTCTATCTTGAACAGACATCTGTTTGTTCTGGAGGGCTTTCTCCAGATATAGGATATAGTTCCATATTATTAGTTATCTCTCAGATTTTTAAAAATTATCATCACATTTCTTGCCTCCCAGAGATAATCTTGGTTAAAGTTTTAGGTGCTGGAAACTAGTGACACATTTACAGATTGTACATTTGAGAGAGCACTTTGACAATAACTGTACTATAGTCGAAAATGTGTATACACCAAAATGCGGTGGTTCTGCTACTTTGTGCATATTTTGTAGAAACCAGTGGCAAAGCAGATATCTGCAAGAATGTTCACAACAACATGATTAAGAAAAGCCAAATAAAAAAATGAACATTGGCAGAAGAATAGATAAAGAAGATTGCAGTATATTTATTTCAGTGAAATTCTAAGGAGCAGTGATTTTCAAGTGTGATCCAGAGATCCCTGGAGATCCTGCTGACTTCTTTCAGGGTATTTCCAGATCAAAACTCATTTCACAGCATGACTAAGACCTTTTTCACCTTTTCTCTCTCATTCTGTACAATGGAGTTTTCCAGAGGCCATGTATTATGATAGCAACAGACTGAATGCAGAAATAAGAATAAGAAGCCAGCTGTCTTCTATTAAGCCAGACATGAAGGAGATTTACAAAAGTGTAAAACAGAACCACTTTTCTCATTGCCTTTTGTGTTGAAAAAGTAAGATTATTTAATCATAAAATATGTTCTTACGTTAACTTTATGTAATGGGTTTTATTATTTTAAATTGTTGTTCTTCATTGCTCACTTGTCAAGTCATGTCTGACTCTGCAAGCCCCACGGACTGCAGCACACCAGGGTTACCCATCCTTCTCTATCTCCCTGAGTTTGCTCAAACTCATGTCCGTTGAATCAGTGATGCCATCCAACCATCTTATCCTCTGTCGTCCCCTTCTCCTGCCTTCAATCTTTCCCGGCATCAGGGTCTTTTCCAATGAGTGGGCTCTTTGCATCAGATGGCCAGAGTATCAGAGCTTCAGCTTCAGCATCAGTCCCTCCAATGAATATTCAAGGTTGATTTCCTCTAGGATTGATTGGTTTGATCTCCTTGCTGGCCAAGGGACTCTCAAGAGTCATCTCCAGCACCACAGTTGGAAAGCATCAATTCTTTGGTGCTCAGCCTTCTTTATGGTCCAACTCTCACATTCATACATGACTACTGGAAAAACCATAGCTTTGACTAGACAGACCTTTGCCAGCAAAGTGATTTCTCTGCTTTTAAATACACTCTCTAGGTCTGTCATAACTTTTCTTCCAAGGAGCAAGTGTCTTTAATTTCATGGCTGCAGTCAGTATCCAAAGTGATTTTGGAAGCCAAGAAAATAAAATCTGTCACTGTTTCCATTGTTTCCCCATCTATTTGCCATGTAGTGATGGGACTAGATGTCATGATCTTCATTTTTTGAATGTTGAGTTTTAAGCCAGCTTTTCATTCTCCTCTTTCACTTTCATCAAGAGGCTCTTTAGTTCCTCTTCACTTTCTGCCATTAAAGTGGTATCATCTGCATATCTGAGGTTGTTGATATTTCTCCCAGCAGTCTGGATTCCAGCTTGTGTTTCACCCACCCTGTCATTTCACATGATGTACCCTGCATATAAGTTAAATAAGCAGGGTGACAATATACAGCCTTGATGTACTCCCTTTCAATTTTGAACCAGTCTGTTGTTCCATGTCCAGTTCTAATTGTTGCTTCTTGTCCAGCACACAGATTTCTCAGGAGGCAGGTAAGGTGATCTGGTATTCCCATTTCTTGAAGAATTTTCCACAGTTTGTTGTGATCCACACAGTCAAATGCTTTAGCATAGTCAATGAAACAGAAGTAGATTTTTTTTTTTTAATGCCCTTGCTTTTTCTGTGATCCAACGGATGTTGGCAATTTGATCTCTGGTTCCTCTGCCTTTTCTAAATCCAGCTTGTACATCTGCAAATTCTTGGTTCATGTATTCCTAAAGCTTAGTTGAAGGATTTTGAGCCTAATTTTGCTAGTGTGTGAAATGAGTTCAATTGTATGGTAATTTAAACGTTCATAGACATGGCTTTTCTTTAGGATTAGAATGAAAATTGACCTTTTCCAGTCTTGTGGCCACTGCTGATTTTTTTCAGCATTGTTTTCTGATATGGCAAATATTGATTAACTGAATCTATGTAAACCAAAGCTCTTCAGTAGCCTCAGTAATTTTTTAAAAAGTAAAGGAATCCTAAGACCAAAAAGTTTGAGAACCACAGCTATAGAGTGAATAAAATGAATGTTTGAGATTACACGTGCCAAGAAAAATGAATCTCACAGATATAAATGGAGTTGCAGAAGAATGTAAATAATGGTTTATATATTGAGTTTTAAAGTCAGTTAAATAGTCATGAAATTAAAAATGCTTACTCCTTAGAAGGAAAGTTATGACCAACCTAGATAGTATATTCAAAAGCAGAGACATTACTTTGCCAACAAAGGTCCATCTAGTCAAGGCTATGATTTTTCTAGTGGTCATGTATGGATGTGAGAGTTGGACTGTGAAGAAGGCTGAGCACCACAGAATTGATGCTTTTGAACTGTGGTGCTGGAGAAGACTCTTGCGAGTCCCTTGGACTGCGAGGAGATCCAACCAGTCCATTCTGAAGGAGATCAGCCCTGGATGTTCTTTGGAAGGACTGATGCTGAAGCTGAAACTCCAATACTTTGGCCACCTCATGTGAAGAGTTGATTCATTGGAAAAGACTCTGATGCTGGGAGGGATTGGGGGCAGGAGGAGAAGGGGACGACAGAGGAGGAAATGGTTGGATGGCATCAGTGACTCAATGGACATGAGTTTGATTAAACTCCGGGAGTTGGTGATGGACAGGGAGGCCTGGTGTGCTGCAATTCATGGGTTTGCGAAGAGTTGGACATGACTGAGCGACTGAACTGAAATAGGCAACAGTAGAGTAGAAATAGATATATAAATATTTATTACTATATAAAAATGGAGGGAATAATAGGCTCTGGCATCTGGATAGTAGTTCTCTTGGTGAAAGTGTGAAAGGGAATTCAGTCAGGAGAAGGATATTGGACGCCTCAAATATATTGGTTTTCTGTTTTAGGTTGGATTGTAGGTATTGGGTATTCATCAAGTTATTTTTTTATATTCTGTAGGCCTGAAATGTTTTATAGTACAATTTTAAAACTAATAGCTATATACAACACAATAACAACAGAAAACAGAGTCCAACTTAAAAAATCAATGAAGGACATGAATAGCCATTTTTCCAAAGATGTTATACAAATGACCAAGAAGTGTCTGGAAAGATACTCAATATCATTGTAAATTAATACCACAATGAGAATCACCTCACACCCATTAGGATGGCTAGTTCGAAAAATCCAACAAGTGTTGGTGAGGATGTGGAGAAATTAGAACCCTTGTACTCTGTTGTTGAGACTGTACAATGGCACAGCCACTATGGAAAAAATATGGCAGGTCCTCAAAACAATTAAGACTAGAATTACAGTGTAATCCAATAGTCACCCTTGTGGGTATTCATTCAAAAGAATTGAAAGCAGCATCTTAAAAGATATTTGGTCACTGAAGTTCATAGCAGCATTATTTGCAATATCCAACAGGTGGAAACAACTGTTTCCATTCATCATGCAACTGACAGGTAAAAGGATAAACATAATGTGACATGTACAATGAGTATTATTTGGCCTTAAAAAGAAAGGAAATACTTCAATAAAAAAGGAAAGGTATTCTGACATGGGGTTGAATAATATTCTACTTTAACTTTTTAGGCTTCAACTTTCTCTTCTGTAAAATGGGATTAGTAGCCCATTCTTCAAAAGTTAATGTGCGGATTTAATGAGAACATGAAAAATGATGGCCAGTGCCTAGCACAGAGCTTTGGCCCATACATAATCATTTCCTTCTCTTCCCTTCCTAAATTATAAATGTCATAAGGATCAGGTAGAAGGAATACACTTTTCTCATTTCCCTAGTTCCTTGTGTCACACATTAGTGACATCAAAGTCATTATCATCGTGTTGAATTGAACTGGAGAAGCTCCTGCTTCAGTAATTTAGAGATCTGTTCCCAGTGTGGTAACAGTGATTGTCTGTTTCACTCTCTCCTGCTCCTTTCCCCCAACAACCCCTACCACATGGGCATCAATAGCATGAGTGAAAAAGTAGCAGACGTGTCACTCAGGAAAACAAAGCTGATTTGATACGTTAGTTGGATTGGATCTCTTTTAAGTAAGAGAGAATGTTGAATAGTTATCTGATCAATGCAGTTATTGAAGACGAGCAGGAAGAATCAAATTGCAAGTCAAGACTCAGTTTCCAGTTATTTTAATTTGTAATCCTCCTTTGGCCTGAGTCAATAAGAATTAATCACTAGGGAGTTAATTATAGTGTCACTGGTTGCTGTTACCAGTGTGTTGTGGTCCTTGATTAGATGGGCAAGTTGGTACTTAAGCTGACGATGTGTCATTAGAGAGGCAAGTCCGTGGGAGAATCTTGAGTGGGGTTGATTTCAGAGGAGACATCCGGCCATCCACAATCTTCCTGGAATAGATGTCAAATAAGTGCAGGAGTGAAGCTTAAAACTGGGACTATGACAGTCGATTTAACATCTTTCAGATTGATTTACCCCCATTCTTTGTTCCAAACCTCTCTCTCTGAAGCTCTCCCCAAACAGTAGCTTAACACATAAATTGTTAGTCCTGAGAACGTTTTTCTATGAGTTAATGACTCTACCCTCAATTCATAATAGAAGTATGCTCAGGGAGAAAAGTCAAATTTTTGGAAATCTGTCCTTAAAAGTATCTTGCCTGTCTAGACTGAGAAAGCAATGAATATAAGTTTATTATGTAGAAAATGTCTATTGTATTGTCTCTTAAGAAAAATCAGGTAACTGGTAAAAGTTTGTGAGTATTTTATTAATCACCTGAAATAATAGAGCTTTCTCAGTCTTCTGAAAGTAAAGGTGTCGTCTGTGTCACAGACGAGGCTTCTGCATGTTTGATTGATAGAATTGAACACAACAGAGCTCAGGGAGACCAACCCAATAATTGACTGGAAAAGAAAGAAATGCTTTGTTGACGCTAAACTAAACCCAGAGAGCAGAGTAATTAATTTTCAGGATTTACAGACTTGGAGGTCTGTCTGAAAATAAAGAAAAAGTGAAACATAGTGTTATACAAACACATTCTTCCTAGGATCTCATCCTCAGCAGTTACCCAGGGCCTTCCCAGAGGATAGAGTAGGTTAGCAATTGATCAGGCGGCTTTGGAGACAAGCAGAGGAGTGCCAGGTGCCCTGGTCGTGGGTGGGGCAGGTAGGGGCCCAGAAGTGCCTCACATCTTTAGATCTGTCCTGCACGTGTTGATAAAGATAGATATTAACTTGATACTGACATTTTTGCTGTTACCCTTTCTTCCAAAATATACATTGTGACTCCTTTGTACTTGTGTTAGTCACTCAGTCCTGTCCGACTCTTTGTGACTCCATGGACTGTAGCCTGCCAAGCTCCTCTGTCCATGCAAGAATATCTCCAGGCAAGAATACTGGAGTGGGTTGCCATCCCTTCTCCAGGAGATCTTCCTGATCCAGGGATTGAATCCGGATCTCCCAAACTGCTGGCAGATTCTTTACCATCTGAACCACGAGGGAAACCAAAGTAGTGAAATGTCAGAATAAATAATTTGTTTTAAGCACATTTGATTAATTGGAGGGTATGTAAAATAATTTAAATAGTTAAAAATAGGTTGTCTGGGAGCACACACCTTTAAGAATAAATCCTCTGGCTGCCTGGGGCACGCAGATGCTGAATCCTGGCTCCTTTTCTTTTTCAGCTGCAAATCCTCATGTGAGATGTTTAACCAGTTTCTTCATCTGTAATGTAGAAATGATGACTTCTATCTTGCAGAGCTTCTGTGGGCTTTTTTTTTTTTTTTTTGCATTTCACATATTATTTGTATTTACTTATTTTTATTGGAATATAGTTGTTTTACAATGTTGTGTTAGTTTCTGCTGTCTAGAAAAGTAAATCAGCCATATATGTACATATATACCTTCTTTTTGGATTTCCTTCCCATTTAGGTCAGCACAGAGCACTGAGTAGAGTTCCCTGAACAATACATAGGTTCTTATTATCTGTCATAATAGGTATAATAAATAATTATTTATACATAAGATCGGTAGTGTTTACATGTCAATCCCAATCTCCCGGTTCATCCCACCCCTCCTTCCACCCCTTGGTAACCATAAGTTTGTTCTCTACATCTGTGACTTTGTTTCTACTTTGCAAATGAGATCATCTGTACCATTTTTCTAGATCCCACATATATGTGTTGATAGACAATATTTGTTTTTCTCTTTCTGACTTCACTCTGTGTGACAGTCTCTAGGTTCATCCACATCTCTGCAGATGGCACCATTTTTCCCTTTTTATGCTATGGCCATTCTTTTAGGTGGGTAAAGAGCACTGAGTCTAGCACACAATCAATAGTAACCAGTCCTAATATGTCTAACTCACATTTCCATTGTAAAAATCTGTCACACACATAACACGTCTATTGAAGACTTAATATAGTCTCAATATATAGCAAACATTTCACCAAACTATATTTTCCCAAGATACATTTCTATCTCTTATGTCCTTACAGAATTTTAAATACATCTCAGGTTAATCAGGGATGAAGGGTAGGTTGTATTAATGGGGTGTTTGATTTACTGTAGGAAGGTAAAGTAATAAATGGTATAATCAGTTTTACTCCCCTGAGGGAAAAATGGAAACTTGCTTTGAAACAGCCTGCAAACTGTGAGAAAAACGGTAGCCTTCAGGGCTAGAGATGACTCTCCTTCCCATAATGGGGAGGACTGGCATGCTGGTTTCCAGTCTTGACAGCTGCCTACACAAAGACAAACAAGATCTCTCTCCTCCATCAGGAAGGGTGCACTTGAAGCTAACTAATAAGGCCCTACTGTATAGCACAGGGCACTGTACTCAGAGATCCATAATGGCTCACTTCATGAAAGAATCTAGGATACAGTGGGTACCTGTGTGTGCATAACTGATGCCCTTTGTTGTACTGCTGAAACTAAGGCAATATTGTAAATCAACTACCCTCCAATAAAAGTTTCTTAAAAGAGTCAGGAGGGCCATGAATGAAAAGACCCTGGCACCTCCCAGATCTGGGCAAGCTGGTCTTCATTCCAGCACTGGTGTGTGTGTGTCTGGAGAGCAGCCGTGCTGGGCACACGGTGGCCTCGTCAGAAACCTGCTCCGTTAGGAGTGAGTTTATTTCATCATCAATGACAGTGTTTTAAGTTTCTGGAGGTGTGTGTTTGCTTTTCTTATGTAACCACAAAATAGTGGTTAGTTTCTCTCTAATAGATAAGAGTGACAGAAGCTGCTGTTGCCTTTAACGTGATATGTGCAGTCTTATTCTGAGAATGAATTTGATGAGTTTAGTCATGGCAGACCCAGTTCTGGCTTTTTCCTCTCTCCCCTTTTCCCAGCTCTGGGCTGCCCCATGTCATTTTCCTCCTCCGTTTGGGGAGAGAAAGACAGGATGGAGGGCTCAGCAGAAAGTGGCAGGAAGCACGTGCCAGGCTGACGAGGCTTTTAGATGCCTGGGCTCCTCCTGCGTGACTTTTTACTCTTTTCTTTTTAAAACCAAACACAGCAGGATGTGTGCACACCAGTTACTGAGCACACAGAAAAGTGGGCACTGCTATATTGGAGGAATAACTTTCAAAGGACAGAGCCAAAAACTGGCTGCCTCCCTGCCGGGTATGTAAAGGGCTGTGCTCTCCTGGGGAGAAGAACTGACTTCTTAACCCAAGACTTTCTCAGTGCACCACAGATGGAACTCTGCATAGGGAAAGGACATGTTGGCAGTGGGTTTCCTACTAACTTTGGGATCTTCTGCACTGAGGCTAAAAAAAAAACACAAACCTTAAAAAATTTTATTTTATTGTTTTTGGCAGTAACAATGAAAGGAATGTGAATTTGACTTTGAATACCTTACATCTTATGGTTTATGTATTTTTCCAGCGGGATCTTAGCAATCCCTCAGTAAGCTCTGAAATAGGTAGCCTTCATTACCTCCATTATTTTTAGATGAGGAATCTGAAGCACAAAGCAGACAAATGGCCTTGTAACATCAAATTCTTCGACATTAAGCTGATCTCCTGATGTTTTCTTTTATAAAAAATTTTGACATGGAGTTGATTTATAATCTTGTGTTAACTTCCTCTGCAAAGCAATTCAGTTATACATATATATTAATATGTACATGTATGTATATTTTAAAAATTATTTTAATTGGAGGATAATTACAACATTGTAATGGTTTTTGCCATATATCAACATGAATCAGTCACAGGTATGTTCTTCATATTCTTTTCCGTTATGGTTTGTCACAGGATATTGAAAATCGTTCCCTGTGCTCCACAGTAGGGCCTTGTGGTTTACCCGTCCTGTGTATAAAGGGTTGCCTCTGCTAATTCCAGACTCCCAGTCTGCCCCTCCGCTATCCTCCCTTGACGACCCCAAGTCTATTCTCTGTGCCTGTGACTCTGTTTTTGTTTCACTGGTATGTTGATCTGTATCATAGTCTAGATTCCACATACAAGTGATACCATTTGGTATTTGTCTGTCTTTTTCTGACTCACCTCGCTTCGTGTGGTAATCTCTAGGTCCATCCGTGTTGCTGCGGTTGTTATTTCACTGTCTTTGATGGCTGAGTGATATTACATTGTGTATTTAGAGCTTCTGTGGTGGCTCACTGGTAAAGAGCTTGCCAATACAGGAGACCCGGGTTCGATCCCTGGGTCAGGAAGATTCCCTGGAGAAGGAAATGGCAACCCACTCCAGTGTTCTTCCCTAGGGAACCCCATGGACAGAGGAGCCTGGTGGGCTACGGTCCACGGGGTTGCCAAAGAGCTGGAATGACTTAGTGTCTAAACAACAACGTGTGTGTGTGTGTATCTTTATCCATTCATCTTCTTTATCCATTCATCATCTTTATCCATTCATCTTCTTTATTCATTCATCATTCATCATTCACTGGTGGGCACTTCAGTTGTTTCCATATCTTGGCTATTGTGAATAGTACTGCTATGAACATAGGGTGTACGTATATTTTGAATTGTAGTTTCAGCTGGGTGTATGCCCAGGGGTGGGATGGCTGGATCATATGGCAACTTTCTTGCATGTGTCCCTACATGCTACAGATGAACATCTAAAAACGGGTGGGAAGCATGCCAGACAACCCCGTTGCCAACTTACACTCAGACACTGCTCTTGTCTTAGAATGAGAGCTGTTAACCCTGAAGTTAGAGATGCCAGGTTATTGATCCTGTGGTTTCTATCAAGGGTCAATATTCTATATTGGCTCAATATTTGATATCTCTGTATTCACGTTTTATTGCTTCCACTAAAATGCAAGTATTTTGAGGATGAAGTACTATGATCCATGCTCCATGAGTATTGATTGTGTGAATGTAATGATTGAACAGATCATACAGATTATAGGTTATTCCCATAATATCAAACAGCAGTGGGTATTTCTCCAGGACGGCAGATGTCTGTCTGTAAATGCACTGGCTTCAGCAGGATGGCAAGTGCAGCTAGCAAGCTGGGAAGTCATCACACACTCTAGGGTGTTGGGCTCCCAAACAGACCAGAGAGCTGAATCTCTGCTCCCTCACTTTATAGGCAGAGAAGCTGAGGCCCACAGAAAGGAATAGATTTCCTCCGAGTTTATCCCCTTGAACTTTGCACTGGCCTCTTCATTCTTAGTGAGAACCCAAGAGCTGGCCACAGTTAGAACCATGGTCCCCTTGCACGGTCCAGTCTCCTGGCTCTGACTGGGAGTCAAGAATATGAACATGTTGAAGAGATGTAATATCTTTGCTGGATCTTAAACTTCATCATTCAGAAATGCCCTTGAGTTCAACATTTTCATAAGTTCATATAGAAATCAGATACTCTTTTAAGAGTAGGGGGAAATCATTTGAATATGACTATTTTGGGGGAAAGAATGAAGAGAAGCTGTTATTTCACATGGAAAAGAGAAAGCTTGGAGGTTATTTTAATATGCAGATCAGTATAAGAAGCATCATTGAAAAGAATCCGAACTAGCAATTTTCTAATCTTCATTTAAAAGAGAGAAAGAGGCTTATAATAAAGCAGGACATTTTCTGTTAAGTTGTTTTAAAAAAGTGGTAATCAGAAGGACTTAGCATAAACTTACTAAACTTCATGCCAAACTTACCTAATTCCATGTTTAGAGAGTTACCAGGCAGGTGAAATACTCAGAAAGTGAGAGAACATTTTTATGTTAATAAAATATTAACAGGTTGTCTCATAACATTCCTGTTAAAGATATGAAAAACTAACAGCAATTGCTTTCAAATTCAGGAAAGAGGCACCTTAAGTGGCAGGTCATACAAGTCTTGTGTCCTAGTCAACAGTGTTTGTAGAAATAAATGACCTTAGTGAAGACTTAGAAGAGCCAATGTATATAAATTCAGAAAACTCAACATCCTCCAAGTTCTAATGTATGTTACTTTCATTCACTGATGAGACCTGAAGTTATAGTAAAACAAAATAATTTGGATCAACAGAAAGGAAACTGGGGCTCTAATGATTAAATTCACTAATATTTCTTCCCTGGTACCAGAGGACCATAGCTCGATACTGAGCCATGTCACTTTAATAATTGAAATTATTAGAAATAACCCAAAAGTACTTCCCTTGAAGGCAGAGGAGAAGAAGGCAACAGAGGATGAGATGATTGGATGGCATCACTGATTAAATGGATGTGAACTTGGGCAAACTATGGGAGATGGTGAGGGACAGGGAAGACTGGTGTGCTGCAGTCCATGGGGTCACGAAGAGTCGGACATGACTTGGCGACTGAACAACAACTTACCTTCCAAGTCATTTGGAAATAGTTAAAAGTCGGCAACTTGAACCAGGAGAATCTGGTTGAATCAAGTTGAATCAACTTACAACTTGAACCAGGAGAATCTGAACCTGACTCCAACTCAGACTTTGCACAGTGGTGGGGGAGAGAACTGTATTTTTGGACCATGTCAACTCAGCAACATCACCATGACATCACTGCTAACTAAGCAAGGACATTCCTAGCTGTTTCAGTGCCACCCAAGTTTTTCTGAAAGCAGAAGGAACCACTTCCTGTGCTTTGCAAACCCAGTCATGTGAACGGTAGACAGTATTGATTTTTGAAAAATTGCATGACATGAGAGTTGCGAGTCAATTTTTATTTCAAACAAAATAAGGACTATAGCGTGGGAGACAGCATTTCATATGGCTCTGTGAAACTGCTCTAGAAAAGCAGGAGGAAGGGCAGTATAAATGTGATTTTGGTGAAAGAGAAATACATGCAATCAAGCATATATTTTTTGCAGGTTTCTGCTAGTCGCAAGGAGTAGTTATCACCATGAAGGATTTTAGTGCTTTTCTAGATCTGAGGAGATACAAGATAGTCTTAAAAACTCAGCTCCTGAGAATGTCTAGCTATCTGAAGACATCTCCTGCTAGTTTTCCACTGAGCACAGTATCTCATTTTTGCTCTCCATCCTACTCTTTTCAGGGAGTGTTGAAAGTCAGCAGCTGCAACAGCACATGATTTAATCCTTATAGAGGAGGATGTTGTGTTTAGTTCCTCAGTCATGCCCAGCTCTTTGCAGCCCCATGGACTGTAGCCCTCCAAGCTCCTCTTGCCTGAAAAATCCATTTCAGACAAGAATACTGGACTGGATTACTTGCCATGAATACTTGCCATGTCTTCCTCCAGGGGACCATCCCAACCCGGGGATTGGAACCTGTATCTCCTGTGTTGACAGGTGGATTCTTTTACCACTGGGCCCCCAGGGAAGCCAGTGGGCCAATTTGTAATTGGCAACAGGAAGCTCAAAACTTGGTTTAATATTTCCTAAGGGAGCAGCTCTTATAAGATGTTTCTTCTCTCTCTGCTAAGAGGTAATTCCCGTTAGACTGCTTCTATCTCCAATCAGATCCAGCTTGGCTTCCTTGATTTACCAAAAGCCCAGCAAGGAATCAGTGGAGACAGGCTGGGCTAGGCTTCCTGTAGCCCCAAAGTCATCCATCCCAGGGCCTCAGTCATGGCAGCCCCAGAGTTTGGATGCTGGTGTGTACCGGGGTGGACCATCACTCTAGAGAAGCATCTCTAACACCAGGGCGAGACAACAGGTGATTCAGGCAGAAACTGAAGACAGAAACCAGGGGAGGCTGGTGGAACTGTGGTCCATCCTCTCTGCTCCTGGAGGCAATGTATACATCCCTCCCCTAGAGAGATGTGGCGGGGAAACCAAACCCCCTGCTTCCTCTCTTCCTTCCTCTTTGCCCTGAGGCCAGATGTCCTACTCTATCACTTGGCTTTTATTCCTAATCCATCACCAGGGAGAAAGTCCTGAATGGCAGAGGGCCCAGAGGAGGAAGTGCAAGGAGGGGTGGCACCGTGAATGAGGAACCAGAAAAGGCAGTGTTCCTTCAGCCTTCCCTGACCCAAGTACGTAAAAGCAAGAAGGGTAGCTTCACTGTGGGGAGCAACTGAGGTGCAAGTATCTTTTGAGAGCCCCAGAGAAGAATGGGATGAATAGTACCTTTTAATAATTGTGGGTCTTCAGTAAAGACCAGCTGCACAGAACCCAGTGGGAACCCAACTTGTTATTTTTTTTAAGCAAGCACTGGATTAAAAAAAAATTTAATGTTATTTATTTATTTATTTGGCTACACTTGGTCTAAGTTGTGGCATTCAGGATCTTTAATTGTGGCACATGAGTTTAGTTGCAGCAGGTAGCATCTAGTTCCCTGATCAGAGATTGAACCTGGGCCCCCTGCAGTAGGAAGGAAGGAGTCTAAGCTGCTGGACTACCAGAGAAGTCCCCCAAAGGGTTCTTGACAAAGGTGTCAACATAAGTCACCCAATTCAATTTCAATTCAGTTGCTCAGTTGTGTCCAACTCTTTGCGACCCCATGGACTGCAGCATGCTAGGCTTCCCTGTCCTTCACCAACTCCCGGAGCTTGCTGAAACTCCTGTCCATCGAGTCAGTGACGCCATCCAATCATCTCATCTTCTGTCATCCCCTTCTCCTCCTGCCTTCAATCTTTCCCAGCATCAGGGTCTTTTCTGATGAGTCAGTTCTTCCCGTCAGGCAGCCAAAGTATTGGAGTTTCAGCTTTAGCATCAGTCCTTCCAATGAATATTCAGGACTGATTTCCTTTAGGATTGACTGGTTAGATCTCCTTGCTGTCCAAGGGACTCTCAAGAGTCTTCTCCAATACCTCAATTCAAAAGCATGAATTCTTCAGTGCTCAGCTTTCTTAACTCGCACATCCATGACTACTGGAAAACCATAGTTTGATTAGATGGACCTTTGTTGGCAAAGTAATATCTCTACTTTTTAATATGCTGTCTAGGTTGGTCATAACGTTCCTTCCAAGGATCAAGCTTCTTTTAATTGCATGGCTGTAGTCACCATTTGCAGTGATTTGGGAACCCCGCAAAACAAAGTCTGTCACTATTTCCATTGTTTCCCCATCTATTTGACATGAAATGATGGGACCAGATGCCATGATCTTAGTTTTTAGAATGTTGAGTCTTAAGCCAACTTTTTCACTTTCATCAAGAGGCTCTTTAGTTCCTCTTCACTTTCTACCATAAGGGTGGTGTCAGCTGCATATCTGAGGTTATTGATATTTCTCTCAGCAGTCTTGATTCCAGCATGTGCTTCATCCAGCCCACCTTTTAGCATGATGTACTCTGCATATAAGTTAAACAAGCAGGGTGACAATATACAGCCTTGACGTACTCCTTTTCCTGATTTGGAACCAGTCTGTTGTTCCATGTGCAGTTCTAACTGTTGCTTCCTGACCTGCATACAGATTTCTCAAGAGGCAGGTCAGGTGGTCTGGTATTCCCATCTCTTTCAGAATTTTCCACAGTTTATTGTGATCCACACAGTCAATGGCTTTGGCATGCTCAATAAAGCAGAAGTAGATGTTTTTGTGGAATTCTCTTGCTTTTTTTAATGATCTAGTGGATGTTGGCAATTTGATCTCTGGTTCCTCTGCCTTTTCTAAATCTAGCTTGAACATGTGGAAGTTCATGGTTCATGTACTGTTGAAGGCTGGCTTGGAGAATTTTGACCATTACTTCGCTAGTGTGTGAGCTGAGTGCAATTGTACAGTACTTTGAACATTCTTTGGCATTGCTTTTCTTTGGGATTGGAATGAAAACTGACCTTTTCTAGTCCTTGGCCACTGCTGAGTTTTCCAAATTTGCTGGCATATTGAGTGAAGCACTTTCACAGCATCATCATTTAGGATTTGAAATAGCTCAACTGGAATTCCATCACCTCCACTAGCTTTGTTCATAGTGATGTTTCCTAAGACCCACTTGACTTCACATTCCAAGATGTCTGACTCTAGGTGAGTGATCACACCATCGTGATTATCTGGGTCATGAAGATCTTTTTGTACAGTTCTTCTGTGTATTCTTGCCACCTCTTCTTAATATATTCTGCTTCTATTAGGTCCATACTGTTTCTGTCCTTTATTGTGCCCATCTTTGCATGCAAAGTTCCCTTGGTATCTCTAATTTTCTTGAAGAGATCTCTCATCTTTCCCATTCTATTGTTTACCTCTATTTCTTTGCATTGATCACTGAGGAAGGCTTTCTTATCTCTCCTTGCTATTCTTTGGAACTCTGCATTCAAATGGGTATATCTTTCCTTTTCTCCTTTGCCTTTAGCTTCTCTTCTTTCCTCAGCTATTTGTAAGGCCTCTTCAGACAACCATTTTGCCTTTTGTATTTCTTTTTCTTGGGGATGGTCTTGATCACTGCCTCCTATACAATGTTATGAACCTTTATTCATAGCTCTTCAGGCACTCTATTAGATCTAATCCCTTGAATGTGTCACTTCCACTGTGTAATCATAAGGGATTTGATTTAGGTCATACCTGGATGGTCTAGTGGTTTTCTCTTTCTTCAATGTAAGTCTGAATTTGGCAGTAAGGAGTTCATGATCTGAGCCACAGTCAGCTCCTGGTCTCGTTTTTACTGGCTGTACAGAGCTTCTCCATCTTTGGCTGCAAAGAATATAATCAGTGTGGTTTCAGTATTGACCATTTTGTGAGTCTTCTCTTGCGTTGTTGAAAGAGGGTGTTTGCTATGACCAGTACGTTTTCTTGGAAAACCTCTGTTAGCTTTTGCCCTGCTTCATTTTGTATTGCAAGGCCAAATTTGCCTGTTACTCCAGGTATCTCTTGACTCTCTGGTTTTGCATTCCAGTCCCCTGTAATGAAAAGGACATCTATTTTGGGTGTTAGTTCTAGAAGGTCTTGTAGGTCTTCATAGAATTGTTCAGCTGCAGCTTCTTCAGCATTACTGATTGGGGCATAGACTTGGAATACTGTGATATTGAATGGTTTGCCTTGGAAACAAACAGAGATCATTCTGTCATTTTTGAGATTGCACCCAAGAACTGCATTTGACATTTAGTTCAGTTCAGTCGCTCAGTCGTGTCAGACTCTTTGCAACCCCATGGAATGCAGCATGCCAGGCTTCCCTGTCCTTCACCAACTCCTGGAGCTTGCTGAAACTCCTGTCCATCGAGTCAGTGATGCCATCCAACCATCTCATCTTCTGTTGTCCCCTTCTCCTCCTGCCTTCAATATTTCCCAGCATCAGGGTCTTTTCCAGTGAGTCAGCTCTTCACATCAGATGGCCAAATTATTGGAGTTTCAGCTTCAACATCGGTCTTCCCAATGAACATTCAGGTCTGATCTCCTTTAGAACGGACTGCTTGGATCTCCTTGCAGTCCAAGGGACTCTCAAGAGTCTTCTCCAATTCCATATTTCAAAAGCATCAATTCTTCGGCACTCAGCTTTCTTTACAACTCTTACATCCATACGTGATCACTGGAAAAACCATAGCTTTGACTAGATGGCCCTTTGTTGACAAAGTAATGTCTCTGCTTTTGAATATGCTGTCTAAGCTGGTCATAACTTTCCTTCCAAGGAATAAGTGTCTTTTATTTCATGGCTTCAGTCACCATCTGCAGTGATTTTGGAGCCCCAAAATAAAATCTGCCACAATTTCCACTGTTTCCCTATCTATTTGCCATGAAATGATGGGACTGGATGCCATGATCTTTGTTTTCTGAATGTTGAGCTTTAAGCCAACTTTTTTACTCTCCTCTTTCACTTTCACCAAAAGGCTCTGTAGTTCTTCTTCACTTTCTGCCATAAGGGTGGTGTCATCTGCATATCTGAGGTTATTGTTATTTCTCCTGGTAATCTTGCTTCCAGCTCGTGCTTCATCCAGGTTTTATGAAAAGGCATTTGGCGTAATTAAAAAATAATTACTTAAAGGACAAAGCTTGGCATACAGGAGATCAAAGAGCTCCATGTGCTTTCAGGACAGATCCTGGAAAGGAAGAGAACACCTCAGAAATGAGCTCTCAGGGTGGCACTGTGGCACTGGAGTCTGGTCCCTGCTTCTCCACCATTAGCTATGCAACCTTGAATGCATGTTCTTGCCTCTCTAAGCCTATAAAATATGGATGAGGGTACCACCATGGATGTGTTACAAGACCATGGCATGAAGCATATGTAAAAAGGACTTCTAATTATGGTCAGATTTTGCTGTTCCTTCTTCTCATTGATTTCCTTAAGAGGAAAACTGAGGCACCAGCTAACAAAATAGCTTATTGTTCTCTGTTCTGTTTAGAACAAAATGAAATAGTTTTAAACAGAAACAAAAGTAAGAAAAGAATCTCCCACTTTCTCCAGCCAATCGCGTGTTCACAGTGAAGATCAGGGAGAGCGCTAGGTCATCTTCTGGTACTTCCGCCGGTCCACGCCCGGGAACCCACGCACGTCAGCCCTTGTCTTGCTCTGTCCCTTAGGCCTCACTGACTTGTTCCTACCGCAACCCGAGCAGGACTCACTTCACTCTGAGAGATCAGGTTGGGAGATGCTGAGAATTAGGGGTTGTGTGTTTTTCCAAGAGAGCATAGTTTTTGTCTCGAGGAGGGAAAGTTGGTGCCCCGAGTTCGGTGTTTTCCCTCATGCGGCCCAAGGGCAGGAAAGAGGGACAGGGTACCTGGAACACTTGCTTCCGCTTTCTCTCCCAGACTTTGTTGACTTGTTACCCAGACAGACACATCTGATTTTCAGATTTTTAAGCCTCAGGAAAATATGTGTCCAGAGGATGGTTCTGGCGCGTCTTGCAGTGTCAGCGAGTGGGATGAGTGCAGGACCTTGAGGCCAGATGCACAATCTGGTTACCATTGTCAACAGCCTCTCTTTTGCCCCTTGTTAGCAGGACAGGGAGACTTGACTGGTCCATGTGGGGAGCAGGGGCAGGAAGGAGGAGGGGGGAGGAGAAGTTTTTAGATAGACTAAGGCAATTCTCTTTCGTTACTAGGACAGTCCTATCATTCAGGAAGCTCTCATCAGTTCTTGATTCATTTCTTCCTCATCTTGTGAAGTGTGGTGTCTGGTAGTCTGTGTGTCTGCCTGCTGTCACAGGCCTCTGGTCCTCTCCCACTAGGGCCTCCAGGCTCAGGTGATCAAAGGCATCATCAAGGTGGTTCTAGCCAGGGGCAGGAGGCAGGTGGGCCCAGCCTGGAAGCTGTTCATCAGTTAAGCTCACTGGCTCCTGACCACATCCAACTGCAAGAGAGTGTGCAGGTGGTGAGGTGGTGCCACAGTCTGCCCCCAGCTTCAGGTGCCCTCTGTGGGAGAGCACCGGCTGCGTGCCTCCTCTTCTGCCCCTCATGCTCCTTCTTCTCCTGGTTCACCTTCCCTGCATCACTCTTCAGCCGCACCTGCATCTCCGGCCCCCAGTGCCTTCTGCTGCCATCTGGCACGTTTCCCTGCTTCAGCCCTGCTCTCCATGCTCAGCATCGCCTGGGGATGCAGCTACCCTACTCCTGCCCACCTCCCCAGAGCCCTTCCCCCAGGTCTGTCTTCTCACTGCCTTGGCCCGGGGAGCCCTCCAGGTGACCTGGAGCTGGGAGAGGAATCGATCTGATCCCACTACTCGTAACAATTTTGTGTTCTCTGAGTCCTCTGTCCTGGGGTGTGTTCCTGAAACCCCAAATGGGACTTTAGGGGGCAGTTCCTAGGAAACCTGTTACAAATCCATTGTAGGTGGTTTCATGGTACCATTTGGTACTTTCAAACGTGCATATGTCCATTCAACATCATGAGTAACATTGCTATGGAAAAATAATATATGCTGACCTAAACTACCTGTGAGGAGAAGAGGATGACAGAGGATGAGATGACTGGATGGCATCATTGACTCAGTGACCTGAGTTTGAGCAAACTCTTGAGAGATACTGAAGGGCAGGGAAGCCTGGTGCGCTGCAGTCCACGGGGTCGCAATGAGTCGGATACAACCGAGCGACTGAACAACAGAACTACCTATTAATGAAGTCATGGGCCACTGCTATTTCCTAAATTGGGAATCTCCTCTGATAAGGATTGGAAGATTCTTGAAATCAAAAGGCTTCGGTGTCTAAGAACTGCCTCCCAGCACTTTCCACATGCAAACCTCCCATTGAATTGATATTAACAAGAGTGACTTGTTAAAATTCCAAATGTTATTGAAGCTTAGGATCTGAATGTGTGCCAGGTGGTACCCCAGGGCGGGGCGTCCAGTAGTCTTAATAAAAGTCTCCACTTCTCCATTTCTCCCTTTTCTATAATGGGAACTTCTCTATAATGACTATCCTATGGCACAAAATTGTTAGGTGTAAAAAAATGAGTTGATTTATGAAAAGCATTTTCCCCTCTTTGTTATACAGGATCATTTTTTAAAATTAGTATTGTAGACCTCTCAAAAATAACCATTTAGAATCACCTAAAATTCAGTCCACGCAGAGAGTGTGTTTTGGTCCAAAGTTTTTCCCATTAAAATTTATACATGCAATTTTTTTTTAATGAGGTTCTATAATTATACACTAAGGTTCAGTTCAGTCGCTCAGTTGTGTCCGATTCTTTGTGACTCCATGAATTGCAGCATGCCAGGCTTCCCTATCCATCATCAACTCCCGGAGTTCACTCAGACTCGTGTCCATCGAGTCCGTGATGCCATCCAGCCATCTCATCCTCTGTCATCCCCTTCTCCTCCTGCCCCCAATCCCTCCCAGCATCAAAGTCTTTTCTAATGAGTCAACTCTTTGCATGAGGTGGCCAAAGTACTGGAGTTTCAGCTTTAGCATCATTCCTTCCAAAGAAATCCCAGGGTTGATCTCCTTCAGAATGGACTGGTTGGATCTCCTTGCAGTCCAAGGGACTCTCAAGAGTCTTCTCCAACACCACAGTTTAAAACTATCAATTCTTCAGCGCTCAGCCTTCTTCACAGTCCAACTCTCACATCCATACGTGACTAATGGAGAAACCATAGCCTTGACGAGACGGATCTTAGTCGGCAAAGTAATGTCTCTGCTTTTGAATGTGCTATCTAGGTTGGTCATATTATAGCCTGTAAATTAAGTGAATAACAGTCTACTGGTTGTAAAATATTCCACTGTATTTGTTTGTCATAATATATTTAAATAATAGCTTATTTTTGACAGTGAGGTTATTCCCAGTTTTAGTAGGCCATGCTGCAATGGGCATTCTTGTTTATATACCTTCATATACTTGCCTTATCATTTCAGTCATTTAATACATATTTTCTTCCATAAAGATTGTACAGGTCCCCTATCCAAACTATTATAGCTAAATCTGTTTTATAATTTGTATTTTATAAAGGTAATAAATTATAACTATTTAGTACAAAATATTCCCAGTAGCCTTTATGTGTGTGTGTGGTGGGGGGATACGGTATTAACAGTTATGTTCAGTGGAATTAAATAGACCATAAGTAGTCCACATCAGATTTTGCTACAAAATTAGTTTGCACTAGGTTGGCAAATTGATGATTTCATATTTTCTTTTCTTGTATATTCAATGATTGCAATTTTACTGTAAGGAAGAAAAAAATTAGTTTCCACTCTAGAAGCATTTTTTCCTATTTCCAGAGCTTTTTGTATTTTGGAATTGCAGAGAAAGGATTATTATAGAACTGACTAATTTACATTTCTTTACTTTTTAGTGAAATTGAACTTCTTTCATGGTTTTCTTTTGCCTTTATAATCATTTTGTAAAATATATGCTCTTAGCCTTTGTCTATTTTTTAATTGGGCAAATAGTATTTAATTACTAGGCTTGACCTTTTTTGATATTTAAGAGCTTTCACGTGTTTGTTTGTCAAATATTTCACTACCTATTTTATAAACATGTCTCCCACACTGTGATTTGTTTTTAATGTTTAACACTTGTACCTTTTAGCTAAAACAGGATAGAGGTGTGTTTCTGTATGACGCTTGTCTGTGATATCATATTTGAGAATCCTTCCTAGTTCCAACTACATATCTAGTACCTTTAGTAGTTTTAGAGGTCTTTATTGCTACATTAAGGTCATCAGTCTATCTAAATTTTATTTTGATGTCAGCTTTCATGAAGGTTTAGCTGAGGGGTCCAGCCCATTTGTTGAACAATCTTTCCTTTTCCCCAGATTTTTCTGCCATCATTGTACACATGCTTTCTTAAGTATATAGACTTATTTCAAGACGGTCTGTTTCCTTCTGGTGATCTGCCCAACTCTTCTGCTCCCAGAACCATGCTGTTTCTATTACTGCATCTTTATTGTAATATCTGTCAGGGCTGGAGGAGGAGGATGAATGCGTGGAGCACAGGATCTTTAGAATAGGGAAACCATTTAGTCTGACACAAGAATGACAGACTTGTACCTGTCATTCATGTCTGACATGTATCCATGTCATTATGTATTTGTTCAAACGCAGAGCATCATACCACCGAGAGTGAACCCTCATGTAAACTCAGCACTCTGGGTGATGGTGGCATACCCATGTAAGTAACAAATGTGCCATCTAGGTGGGGGAATGCTGGTCATGCGGGAGGCTGTGCACAGGGCAGGCAGCAAGTATTTGGGAAATCTTTGTCCTCTCTGCTGAATTTTGCTATGAATATAAGGCTGCTTTAAAAACAACAACAACAACTGAAGGCTGTTAAAAAACAAAAACTAGACATTACTCCTAAAATCATAGCGCTTTTATTCAAAGGGGGAATATAAAAAGATAAATAGAATACTAAAGGAGATGGCATTTTCCCAAGTTTTGTGTAACAAAAGTACCAGAGAGCAATGCTTCTCAAACTGAGATGAAGGACCAGTTAAAAAAAAAAAAAGAAAACAGTTCCCAGTATCTTTCAAGACCAGCAACCTCTCTCTTAACCTCATCTTTAAAAGCTCTGTATAAGCTATCAGTGCTCTATGCATATTATTTGCCACTAATTTGTAGTGGATTCTTTGCCAAAATGAAGATACTTATTCACTCCATGCCTTCTGCTCAGGAGAACAATAATAGTCACGGACTGCTGTGCTGTTCACTTAAGACTGTTGTCTGTAAGAAGAGGCTGAAATGGCATTTCTCACAATAGCTCTGATCACAAAATAATCTTGATAGCTCGCTGAAGACTCACCAAGGAAAGTCAGAGCTTGGCATTTGAAAGAACTCTGTCTCATAATCAAGTGCTGCTTTTACTTCTTACCGTTTTTTTTTCTTCAAAGAAACAAAGCTTTTAATCTCTTCCTATTTTCTCTGTGTATGATGAATACAGGAAAGCCCCCCCCATGACTTCTTTGGAATGTGGATAATCAGCAGTCAGTGAGGTTCACTCACTCACTGAAGGCTCGGCTACTGCACATGAAGCTGCTGTATTGTCCCAAATCAGCAAAATTAGGATGCATTCCAAATATTAAGGCTGAAGGACTGGCATTTGGTGGTGTGAACAGTCTTTCTGTGTAAGTGGTATAATGTTTTGTGCAGGAGAAATCCAAACCTTGTTCAAATCCATTTTTCTTGGAGTGATATCTACAATAAAAGCACAGTGGAAACATGAATAAATAATGATCTAGGAGACCTGGACCCTAGTAGCACTTCTTCCACTAATCAAGTAGATGTGATCACTTGCCTTAATTTTTCTGAGACTGAATTTCCTCATCTTTTACAGGAGTGGGTAGACTACTTGATCACTAAGAGCCCTTTCAGCTCTCAAAAAAAAAAAAAAAAGGACAGATCCACTGGTTTGTTTACAGATTGATTCATTTTCATTTATACCCAATGTATCCATTTGTATAGTTGAAACCCTTGTAGTGAGTTGTATTACATGTCAGTTACTGTGTTACTGCTGCTGCTAAGTCGCTTCAGTCGCATCCAACTCTGTGCGACCCCATAGATACGGCAGCCCACCAGGCTCCCCGTCCCTGGGATTCTCCAGGCAAGAACACTGGAGTGGGTTTCCATTTCCTTCTCCAATGCATGAAAGTGAAAAGTGAAGTCACTGAGTCGTGTCCAACTCTCAGCGACCCCATGGACTGCACCTGCCAGGCTCCTCCATCCATGGGATTTTCCAGGAAAGAGTACTGGAGTGGGGTGCCATTGCCTTCTCCGACTGTGTTGCTTGTGGCTACAAATGAGGTGGTGTGGGAGAGAGAGACCCATTCTCCCAAGTCATCATAGTCTTCTCGTTGAGGGGCTAGAATTCATTCAACTTGAGGAACGGGTAAGAGGCAGGGAGGAATGAAGAGAGAGGATTCTTTTGGCATCTCCACGTTTTAATATATTTATTTAATATGTAGAACAGAGCTTTTCAGCCTCAGCACCATTGACGTGTTTGTTGTGGGCAGCTGTCCTGTGTGTTGTAGGTTTGTCTGCAGCATCTCTGGCCTCAGCCTACCAGTTGCCAGCCCCACCCTCTCCAACCATATGTGACCACCAGCAATGTCCCCTAGAGGCAAGGCCGCCCTGATTGAGAATCATTGGTTTAGAATCGCTATGCTGGGCACCAAGCAAATAGAGATGAGAAAGACACAGCCTGGCCTGGAGGAATCTGCTCTAGCCTGATGGCTTCCAGAAGCTAAATAGACAGCGGGTCAGTGGAGGGCTTCATGGAGGAACCCACTCCCAAAATTTCTAACTCGGTGAGTCCAGGTGGGGATGGAAGGTTTGCCTTTCTCAAGCCTGCCCCACCCCCTTGCTGGTTTGGGTGCTGAGGGTCTGCCAGGATCCCACTTTGAGAACTGCTAGGCTCGGGGGTTCCCATCTCCCAGGTGGTGGGTGTCCACTGCAGTTGCGGCCAAGAATACAGATGGTCTCACCCAGTCAACTAGTGTGTTCTGAGAATCAAAGTACCCTGTGGTTTCTAAATTGAGAATACAGACCTCATATGGGGCTATTAACCCACAGTAAATCTGAGAGGTCACAGGAGGGAAAACCAGGGGCAGACCTCCTAAGCCAGGACAGTGACAGAAGGGTGCTTAGTGTCAGAATCTTGATTTCATTCTGAATGAACAGATGAACGAGCAGATCAAGGGCTTGTCTCAGCACCTGAAGAGTATCTGATTTCAGTTTCCATGGAGTCTAAGCTCCGATCACAAACATGCTTTTACAACCTGGTCATTTCTAAGGTGGGGACATTTGTGGGCCACAATAAGGGGGTGGGTGGCTCACACATCCACCCTCCATCATCAGAGCCCCACCCTGCCTCCCTCCTCCTGGTCCCGCCCTTGGCCATCCTGTCTCCTGGTCTGTGGCAGTTACTTCCCCGGCACTGCTGGTCTGCCTGCGCACTCAGGGCTCTGGGTAGGTTATTCTTTACAGAACTGCTAGTTCATCTTTGGACTGAACATCACTGTTTCCGCCTGCTGTGGTGATACTAACAAGTACTGTATTTTCTTTGAAAATTGTCACACACCCGGGGAAGGAAGTGGGGTGTGGTGTTTGAGGCACTGGGCAGACAGGGGTGTTTTGCTCTTGCTGTACGCAGGAGCAACAGCCCACTTTGCCATCTCTTGTTTTGTCTCTTGGTGCTGAGTCTGCATTAACCGGCCACGTCATTTTACTCACAGGATGAAAGGTGAGAAAGTGGAGTCCAGTCCCTTCTCTAATCCCTTCTAGGCAAAAATGGGCTACCCCATGCTGAGGTCCCAGGACTCATTTAGACCCTGTTATGTGTTTCTATCCCACACAGGGCTTTATACCTAGTAGGCAGGTTTGCAAATATTGATGGCAAAAAAAAAAAAAAAGTGGCCAGTAGTTTAGGTGAGTTTTAGGACAGGTCAGATAATCCACTGAGTGAGTTATCATCAGTCATTGATTTCATCGGGGAGAATTTCCAAGGATGCTTTGGGAAAGTTCTATGTGATATAATAGCTACCTTTCCCACCACTGTTGTAAGCATTTCATTTAATGGTTGATTCATTTAATCTTTATGACAACTCTATGAAGCTAGTCTGCTATTTTCTCTATGTTGCAGAAATGGAAAGGTGGTCACACAGAGATGAGGTCCCTTGTGTAAGGCTGTTTGGTTGAGGAAAGCTGGATTTTTATACCATGGCTGTCTTGTTGACACTCCTGTGGGCTCCTACCTGTGTCCCCTCCTCCCTCATGGCACACAGTCATGTCAAGGAAAAGGGACACTGTGGCCAGGGGCTTCACCTTGACCATCTCAGTCGAGATGTCCTTTGACCAAGCCCTGAGCCCTGGCTCTGATTGGATGTCCTGCATTCAGGTGGGGTGTTTTTCCTGCCTGAGCACCCAACGGGCGGAAGACCTCTTCCTCTGGTACACTAGGAAGATCCCAAAGCATTCTGTGTGTGTCATTAGAGCTACTGGGTTGATAAGATGGTAGAATCACTGAGAAACTCACCTCTCTTCCACCAGCTTTATTGAGGTATAATTGACAATTCAAAATTGGATGTATATTTAAGATATATGACTTCATTAAACTTGACACAGTGAAATAATCACCACAGTCAATTTAATTCACATATCCCTCACCTCACATCACTACCCTTTTCTGTGTGGTGAAGTGTCTTTGTTCTTTTTTAATTTTGGGCTGCACCACGCAGTATGCAGGATCTTAGTTCCCTGACCGGTAATTGAACCCGCGCCCCCTGCAGTAGAAGCAGTCTTAATCGTTGGACCATGTGGGACGTCCCAAGAGTGTCTTTTAAGAGGAAACTTTGACCTAAATAAACAGACCCATCCTTAAATCCACTTTCTGTATGAAACAGCATCTTTGGGCTCAGTAAGTGGTCACCCTACAATGGATAGGAAGGGATGCCGAGGAGACCGACTTTATACAAAGCAGTGAGTTTTGCTCTGGACTCTGGCTCCAGGAATCATAACCGGTACCAGCCAGCCACGAGTAACAGCAGGAACGGAGAAGACGCAGAGGCGTACAGTACACGCTTATGACCCCATGGGAATATCATCCAAGTCAGCAGCTTTGTTTGACCTCACTTCCAAAAGAGCTTAAGTTCTGACAAGAAACTTCAATTCCTTTATATTGTTTGTGTGTATGCTAAGTTGCTCCAGATGTGTTTGACTTTTTGCGATCCTACAGACTAGACCACCAGGCTCCTCTGTCCATGGGATTCTCTAGGCAAGAATTCTGGAATGGATTGCCATGCCCTCCTTCAGGGGATCTTCCTGACCCAGGGATCAAACCCACGTCTCTTGCATTTGCTGCATTGGCAGGCGTATTCTTTACTGCTAATGTTCTTTAGCGCCCCATTACCCACCCTTTAACTCTTCAAGTTATAGCCAAGGAGTAGAAGGACAGATCATTAGACCACAGGTTCCAACAAAAGAAATGTCAAGTTAGTAGCCGAGGTAACTGAGCAAGTAGGCAGCCAGAAGGCTGCTGGGAAAGCTTGTCTGACAGCTGTTGTGGGTCCTGTCTAATTAGGGGCTGGTTGAGCAGATGGGAACAATCTATGGGGAACTCTCCAGGCTTTCACTTCCTCCCTCACCTAACCTTGAAGTGGTTTTCTAACAAGGAATCATTGACTAATTTGGGTGGAGGCACTGAGCAAGCAAAGCTGGAATCCAGGTTCTGTTGCTCACGAGTTATCTGACCTTCAGCTTACCCACTCAGGCCTTAGCTTTCTAATCTGTAGAATGGAACTAATTATACCTACCTCATGGGCTTGGTGAGAAGGCTGAATAATACAAGCTGTGGAAAGCTTTTTACAAAATTTTGTGAATTGTAGAAGACCCAATAAATAACCCTCGAGGCATGTGCTTATACCAAATAGACAATGGCACCCCACTCCAGTACTCTTGCCTGGAAAATCCTGTGGATGGAGGAGCCTGATAGGCTACAGTCCATGAGGTCGCTGAGTCGGACACGACTGAGAGACCACTTTCACTTTTCTCTTTCATGTGTTGGAGAAGGAAATGACAACCCACTCCAGCGTTCTTGCCTGGAGAATCCCAGGGACGGAGGAGCCTGGTGGGCTGCTGTCACTGGGGTCTCACAGAGTTGGACACTACTAAAGCGACTTAGCAGCATGAGAGATGGAGAAGAAAAAAAAATCAACTTGATGAGTGATAAAAGGCTGGATTGGTAGACATGGCCAAAGCATCCAAGCAAATAGGTTGGTGGTTGTTCACAGGGTCATAGGCAGTGCTGGACGATGGCTGGCCTCCCAGGACTGGTGGGATAGCCCTGCCCTGCTGATGGCACAGCACAGGAGAGTAGAGAAACACAGTCTCTGAAAATTGGCAGAATCCCTGAAAAGAGAGGAGGGAGCTGGACTGGGCAAGCACCTGTTATTCCTGTAGTTCATCCTTTGGGTAAATCACTCCCCTTCTTGTGGGAAACAGGAAGGGATCCAGAGATCCCTTCCTCTGCCCACCTCTGGAAGGGCAGAGGTGAAGTCCTTGAAAGAGGAAAAAGGTTGAAGGATGTGCCTGAGTGCAGGTGATGGAGCACGCACATGGAAGGAAGGTATAAACAGAGCCAATGAGATGGATCGTTGGGGTGTGTTCAGAAAACGGGCTGAGTCAGTTGGACAGAGACAACTGAGTATTCATGCAATTTGGTCAGAGCTGGGCTTTCACGGGACTGTCTGTCCACATCACACATTCAAACTAGTGTCAGAATAGTAGTAATGCCACACAGGTGCTTTTTCCTAAATTTCAGTATTTCTTTTATTTCTACATTTTTGGCAGGCGAAGGGATGTGTTCTGTTTGCTCAGGCTGCCTCTGTGTCTCATAAAGAAATGTGAGAGTGTTAGGTGTATCTTCATTTGCCAGAATTTGCCTGACATTTACCAAATTACAGCTTAGCTGATGGATTGGGCACCCACTGAATTTTTTTCTCATTCTCAAGCTTCCTATTGATTCGCTTGTGTTTTCTCTTCTGTTGATACATGTTAAGGGTTTGGTATTTCTGTGACTCTCTCTCTGTCCTTAAGGCTCCTCCAGCTAAATTGTAGCAATACAACTGCTGTCCAGATTTTTGTAAAATAAAGAAGTATGCTCATTCTTACTTGACTTGCTGCAGAGGAAGTGAAGTCTCGACATGTTTTTGCTGACGAGCCTTTAGAGAACTTCTCCCGCTTCCTATTCCATGGACTTTCCCCCCAGCCACTTTCGTTACGTGGTGGCAATCCTTCAGGTCACCATGAAAGTGTTTGGTGGGTTTGAATTGTGGCGGGTGAGTCAGTCTAGGTAAGTAGGTCAGGCAGCACCAGGCAGTCAAGAGACCAGAATTCTCCATTTGATACTTAACGAATATAACCTCAAGCACACCTCTGAGCAGTGAGACTTGCCCATCTACCTGCCCAAGAGGAATGCGATCGTAGTTAAAGGGGAAAGCATTGAGCTGTAAGAGTAAAGATCCTCCACAGGTTTAAAATACACGTTATGACGATATTTCACAGCTGGGCTAGCTAAAGCACAGAAGGCTGGATGGACACTCCGCTAGTTCATCATGACGAGTACTGGCATCATGATCACTCCATTAGGGGAAAATAAGTGCTTTAGAAGAGATACCCGAAGGGCTTCATGAGAGCTCAGTGGCAGAGTGCCGAAGAAGGTCACATAATTCAGCCCGGATAACGCTCCTAAAAGACCATTTCCATTCGCTTTCTACCCTTTTCTGGTACACACTAATAATGCTCATAAAGTACGCGAGGAACTGTTTCAGAGTTGCGATAATAATGACTTTTCCTGAGAGCTGGCTGTGTGCCAGCCCTGCTCTCAATGCCTCCCTGTGCTTTCCCATTTCATCCTCTTCACTCTTTGAAGCAAGTGACAACATTATCACCATTTTCCAAGCGAGAAGACAGACTTAGAGAAGTTAAATAACTGCTGCTGTTGAGCTCATAATGGCGTCGATTCTCTGCCTGTAACGATTCCTAGCACGTTTCCTTGGAATTGATTTCCTCTGTAACTGGTTGCCACCTAATCAGACCACAGAATACCCTTGCAGGTAAAAGAAATGCAGGAAGATTAAGAGGGGATGTAAAATGTTGCTTTGGAAAATTAAGTTCCTTAGCAAGAAGGCAATGAGCATCTGCTCAGTATCAGAGAGAGGGATTAATCCTCAGAGGTATGTAGATGATTAATTAAGACCTGGTCTCCGCCCTCAGAGCCCTAAGTCTTGTTTGGGAAGACAAACGTGAATGAATCAATCAAATCAAGCATTATGGGGCAATATGATTGTGTGAGCACTGGTCTCCTCCCCAATCCCACATTCCCCAAAGGAAGGTGGTAATAGAGAAAACCCTTTATCAGAGCTAGGGTCTATTGAGGAAGGCACCCACATGCACTCTCTCTGGAAGGCTTTTGCTGGATACACTGATTTAACCAGAGGGACTTCCACAGATTGAGTCCCACCCCACTTCTGAGGATATAAGTGTACCCCACCCTCTCTAAGGATTATGTTGGAGAAATCCTGGTGAGGCCCTTCTGTGTCCCCCAGATTTGGAGGCTGAGAGCTGAAGACAAAGAGAATGGGAGTTACAGGATCGGCACCACTCAGACTTTAGAAATGGCAGAGGAGAGGCGAACTGCTATGACAGGTGTGTCTCGCAGGGTACCCAGGGACCACGGGAGGCTGAGTAAATCCCACCAAGATGTGAGGGGGCGGGGTTGGGGGGGTGGAGGTGAGGGAAGAAGGGGTTTGCAAGGAGGTAGAGACTGAGCAGGAACTTGGAAGATGAGGAAGTGGGGGAGGGGCAGGTGGAGGACAGAGGGCACTGGCAAAGCAGTCCAGGGAGAGGGGCGGGATTGTGAAGCGCCTAGAGCCACGCAGCAGAATGACACGTGGGGGCAGCAGCGGGAGCTCTGCGTGATCTTAAGGAAGGTCCTCCGGGCTGCAGTGTGGAGATCAGACTGGAAGTGAGAGGTGACAAGGCTGGAGAGAGACAGTAAGCTGCTGCCTTGGGTCTACCGAGGGATGATGCAGAATGGAGGTCCCAGGGAAGGAGGGAGAGGAGGTGGGGAAAGAGAAGAGAAAGTTGGCTGTGGTGGATGAGAGAAAGGGTGATGGCTAGGCGGGGTGCTAGGCCAGGAGTCCTGGCACCAGTCACTGGGCAGATTCCAAAGGCAAGACAGTGAGTTCCCTGCAGACCTGGCAGGTCAAGGGTCCCCGGGAGCTGTCCAGGGGAGTCCTCAGACGAACGGTCTGCAGAGCGTCCTGCCCTGGGCTACCAGGACAGCCTGGGCTGGCCAGTCACTTTTTAAAAAATGTAATTTTATCATTTATTTTTGGCTGCTCTGGGTCTCCATTGCTGTGCGTGGGCTTTCTCTCGTTGTGGCGCACAGGCTTCTCGTTGCGGCGGCCTCTCCTGTTGCAGAGCATGGGCGCTAGGTCAGGCAGGCTCGGTGGCGCACGGCTTAGTTGCCCTGTGGCATGTGGAGTCTTCTCAGACCAGGGACTGAACCCATTTGCCCTGCACTGGCAGGCAGAGTCTTAACCACTGGACCACCAGGGAAGTCACGGCCAGTCACTCTCATGCACACCTTCTTTGTTGTAAAAAGCGAGGTTGTGTGATTGGCAGTAAAGAGATTATGAAATGTACACTCCGTAGAGAGACTGGGAGAGGACAGTCCTCACGGATGAGATTCCAGTGCCTGTATTTCTGTGCAAGAGTAATTCTCCTTGGAATCCCCCTTCTCCCTTACCATCTGCTCTGAGCACAAGTCACCCCACAAAAATCTTTCAGGTTAATTTCATCTTCATGTGCTTATTATATATCTTCTTGGCTCTTGAGATTTGCATATATACATATACATACATGCATGTATGTGTGTGTGTTCAACAGGACTGTGGAAATTTATGCTCACAACAGATAAGATAGCATTTGATGCGTGTTGTCCTTGCCAGTGTTAGGTAAGAGCACTTCAAAAGTATTTGCTAATTGCCCAGGTAAAGTAATGTTATTGTTTTATTTTATATTTTAAGTATTTTAGTCATTTTATTATTATAGTTTGAATTGAATATTAATATACCTCAAAGAAAATGCATTGTTAAATGCTAATGTTACTTTTTTTCAGCTATTTGCACCAAAATGCAAAATTTCAGGAGCGTTTAAATGTTACAGAGTGAAAGATGATCTTTTTTTTTTTTAAAGACTCTGACCACCTTTAGTAAATTGAGGCTATTCTTGGTTACTTCAAATTTAAATTCAGTATTTTATTATATAGATTCTCCATTTCCTAATATATATTCTTTATATAACCTCTGAATTTTTAATCTATGCCTTGAAATGCTAGTCGCATATATCTTTATTTTGGTTCTTAAGTTACCATGTGGAAGAATTGACATTTATTCTGGGTGAATCATTCTGTGTATTTACGTCTAGATTTCTGTGACTGCCACCACAGCCAAGCTATAGAACCGTTAGACCGTCCCCCTAACCTGCTCATGCCATTCCTTTATACTCCCATCCTGTCTGCTAACTGCTGATTTTTTTCTCCCATGTAGCTTATCTTTTCAAGAATGTCACATAAATGCAATTATATAGTATCTTGCATTGTTTTTGCATTTCTTGAATTGCTCACAAGGCTGGAAATTTTCCTACAAACTAGTTACAACTATGTTTTCTGTATTTTATACATTTGTGACATTGTCACTTATTTAGTTGGGTCATGGGTAGTGGTTTGGGGTATTTTTTCCTACACATTTGTGTATACTTATTATATAAGAATGATGATCACTTATTTTCTGTTACATTTACTATAGATATTTTCCCCTTTTGTTACTTTCTTAAAATAGTAATCTCTTACAAATAGTAATATCATTTGATCTAGTAATATTGGAGTTCTCTAGTGACCTAGTCTGATGCAATCTTCCTAAATTAAAAAAATTGTAAAAGGTGCTTATCAGCTAATTTCTATTATGGACTAACTGGACACAATCTCTGTATGTAACTATAAGACTTTAATAAAGCAGATAATGGAGCTGTCCCTCAGTGGGATATCATGCAAGAATTAAAAGGATGCTTAGGAAGATGACATAGTAACTTGGACAATCTTCATGATAAGATGTTAAATTAAAAGTCAGATATAATCTCATACAAACAGTAGGAGCACGAAATAGAAAACAAAAACACAAAACCCATTAATTAAAATAGACTAGAGAAAATCCATCAAAATATTGAATGCAATTTGCCTCAGGTAAGGAGAGTTTTACTAACTTTACGTATTTTTTTCATTTCACGATAATCACCTATTACTGGTTTTTAATCCATTTTTATTGGGGTATAGTTGCTTTATAATGTTGTATTAGTTTCTACTGTACAGCAAAGTGAAGCAGCTGTGTGTTTACATGTATCCCCTCCCTTTTGGGTTTCCTTTCCATTCAGAGCACCACAGAGCACGGAGCAGAGTTCCCGGTGCTACACAGTAGCTTCTCATCAGTTATCTATTTTATATAGAGTATCAGCAGTCTATGTTAATCACAGCCTCCCAGTTCCTCCCACCCTCCCTTCCCCCTTAGTGTCCATATATTAGTTCTCTACATTTGTGTCTCTATTTCTGCTTTGCAAATAAGATCATCTATACCATTTTTCTGGGGCCTCCCTGATAACTCAGTAGGTAAAGAATCCAGCTGCAATGCAGGAGACCCCAGTTCGATTCCTGGGTTGGGAAGATCGTCTGGAGAGGGGATAGGCTGTCCACTTCAGTATTCTTGGGCTTCCCTTGTGACTCAGCTGGCAAAGAATCTACCTGCAGTGTGGGATACCTGGCTTTGATCCCTGGGTTGGGAAGATCCTCTGGAGAAGGGAACGGCTACCCACTCCAGCATTCTGGCCTGGAGAATTCTATGGGGTCACAGAGTCAGACACGACTGAGCAACTTTCACTTTCACATACCATTTTTCTAGATTTCATGTATCTATACATTATATTTGTTTCTGTGACTTCACTCTGTGTGACACCCTAGGTCCCCATTGATCATAGCAGCACCATTTACAATAGCCAGGACACGATACAGAAGGAGAGAAGATTCTGAGTAGCTCAGGAATAAAATGCTACCTTTTGCCTTAAAAAGGCACCCCTGAGCTTGAGGCTTTACTGAACGATGTGTGAGGTAAAGCACACAAATGCCAGTTCTGCTTTCTAAATGTCAGATGCCATCCCTGGGACCGGGCCTTTACAACAAGAGGCACTGGCTTTGCTACCAGATAGATGGATGCATTGGGCGGATGGGCAAAATGCCCATGTGTGAGGGGACAGGGCAGGCAGACTGGCGCGAGAGCCTGGATCGCTTGTGGAGAAGACATCCGGTGACATCTACGCCAACCCTGCGGGAGGAGGGGGCTTCACTGCAGCTCACTTCTCTGCTGTCATAGAGCCCCTGCAGATGCTACAGCCTTCTGTCTGTTCCCCAGATGGATTTTCCCAGGTGCTCATTGCACACTGTTGCCTAATTCTGAGCCCAGCCTGGAAATAGCAAAGTGACACATCGTCAGTAAAGGTCAGAGTGCTTGCAGCTCAGACATGACGAGTCACTGATCCCTCCGGGCTCCAGTCGGAAAGAATTGCTTACCTTCAGCTTGTTTTGAGGAAATCTTCAAAAAGTCCACGTGTGGTAAATAGTCCCATAAATGATGCCAGTCCTTGGCTTGATCAGTGGAAGAGTATAAATTTGTCTGAAAGATCTACATGACCCAGAAACCCCGAGGGGAGAGGCGGGTGGAGGGTCTCAAGTTTTCTCTGGAGAATTCTCATTTCTTAGACAGGCTTCTACCCAAAAGTTCTAAGCTCAGAGGGTAAGGGGGGTCCCTAAAGACAAACCTGGAAGTCATCTCGTTGCTGATTCATGGGAATGTGTTTCAGAGGAACATGAGACAAATCGGGCTGATTCTGTGACCATCTCTTGTATTTAAACCTGCTGAACTGCAGGAAACCGGGACTCTCTTAATCTCCATGAAATTAACAGCAGTTGTCAAGGGCCCCTGATATGTCTCCGTGTTGGTTAAAAACAAACAAACAAACAAACAGAAAACCCCTAAAGGCCAGCAGCATTCCAGAGGCCCAGAGGACTGGTGATCTTTCGTGGCTCTGCTGGCTTCAGATGACCACTTCGAGATTCCCAGTTGGGTCACTGATTATGGCATCTGGGAGCCTGTTACTCTGAGTAGTTTTGTTCTTTTCCACAAAGATAAGAAAGATGGCCGATGCTTTCTTCTTGACACTGGGTTGGTCAAAAAGTTCCTATAACCTCTTACAGAAAAACCCCAATGAACTTTTTGGCCAACTCATATTCCCTTTGGCTTCCTTAAGAATGTTTTGGAAAATTCATGAAGTAAAATCTGTTCAAGAGACAGGAAGCAAGAGTGTAATTTTATCACTAATTATTGATACCAGGTAATAGTTTCAGATTCATGGAGCATCATGAAAAAGTAGGTAAAAGAGGGAGCTTTAGTTGAAGTAAATGGTCAAACAAAGGAAAGAACAGTGGATGAAAAATCAGGCTAGAATCCCTGACTCTGTAGCCAACACTAAGATGATTTTCACTAACATCTCCTGGAAAGTGTAATTATTAGATCTGTGACTTTTACAAAGTCCTTTGTTTCTCTTTCCACAATGAAGTTGCCATTTTATGGTGGTCAGTGATTTAGGGTTTTTAAGTGGTTCAGACTGTTCAAAAGCTCTTTAAATACATACACACACACGCAGACACAGATATATATAAAGTAAACAGATCAGCTGCTAAATAAACGCCCAGAGCCCATTCCATCACACACACAAATAGCCCACGTAAGAATTTCACAGTGTCATATTTAACTGCTGTCACCAAAATAGACTCACTGTTTATAAACTCATTTTCTTATTACTGCGTTGTTTCCTGGGTACCTACTTGGCTAATAGAAGAAATGAAGTGTTGGAATGCTTTTGTGTCTCTCTGCAACTATTAAATATAACTCCATTCAATTAGGAGTGGGACTTAGGTCTAACTGACAAGGTTAAATAACCTTAGTCCAGGACGCTGCTTTCTCTGGCACATCAGCCTGCGGTTTGGGGTGAGCCCAATAATGCACCGTGCAGAAGGGGAAGTAAAACATTTGTTTGAACGGATAGCCGAGCCACTTTGAGGCTCTGGCTTTCAGAGATAAAGCCCTGGTTAAGAGGGATGCAACACCCAAAATAATATATTTTACAGGCTTCAAACAGCTGTTGTCTTCTGTCACTTTGCAGGGAGTGAGCATCATGTCACCGTTTCTCCGAATTGGTTTGTCCAACTTCGACTGTGGGTCCTGCCAGTCGTGCCAGGGTGAGGCGGTTAACCCTTACTGTGCCGTGCTTGTCAAAGAGTATGTTGAATCAGGTAAGCTTGAGTGGGTGCTGGGCGTGAGGGGCAGGGGAAGAGGGAGCCGCTGCAGTGATCTGGGAAGCAAGGCCTTCCGGGATCTTCAAGGTCGCCTGACTCAACCTGACTTTCCAGCTCAGGAAACGATGCCCAGAGAAGCCAAGTGCTTCCTCAGAGGCACACGGGCTTAGTAACGGCCTCTGAACTAGACCTGGTCGCCTGCCTTATGTTTTAGGTCATGGTCCCATTTCCCACATAAATGAAGGAAAGGAGGAATGAGTTGAGGACGTTATGTGCGGAGTTAACGAAGGAAAAAAACCAAAAACCTACTTTAATGAGCTAGAGTAGAACATGGTACAGTGTTGTCTGATTGTTTTCTCTGATTATAGATAAAGTCTGCATCGTCTTGCATTTTGAAAAGTTTTAGTTGGAGGATACTTACTTTAGAATATCGTGTTGGCGGCTGCTATACAACAACGTGAATCTGTCTTAAGTATACATATGTCCCCTCCCTCGGGACCTCCCTCCCACCCCCTCCAGGCTGTCTCAGAGCACCAGGCTGCGCTCTCTGTGCTATACAGCAGCTTCCCACTAGCTAGCTGTTCCACATATGGTAATGTATATGTTTCAATGACACGCTCTCAATTTGTCCCACCCTCTCCTTCCCCTACTGTGTCCAAAGTCTGTTTTCTGTATCTGCAGGTTTATTCCTGCCCTGAATATAAGTTCATCAGTACCATTTTCTAGATTCCATATATATATGCGTTAATGTATTGGTGTTCTTTCCGATTGACTTCACTCTGTATAACAGGATCTAGGTTCTAGGTTCATCCACCTCACAAAAACCAACTCAAATGCACTCCTTTTTATGGCTGAGTAATGTTCCATAGTCTTAGACTTAACGCCAAAGATATTTTACTGCTTCTTTGACCAAGTTCAGATAAATAGCACAAAAAGTATAGGATTAGCAATTAGGGTTCAACTTTCAGAAGACTTCCTTTACCAAGACCCCAGGTGAGTTAAAGAATTTTGTCAGATTTAAATATTCATGAAAATTTCATGGAGAGGAGGAAAGCATGACAGTCTTCTAAGATTCCTTCATGGGTTTAGATCTTTCCATTAAAATCATCCTACTCTGGCTTGTCCAAATTACTGGTACAGCAGTGTAACTAGTGTGCACATTTGAGCATGGTGGTACCATGGAGTCAAGGAATTTTTCTTAATGAAATAGTAATTAACATCACTGTACATTGTAATAAGTGAACAGACAAAAAATGAGTATTGAATGGACATTTGGAATACTTCTTCCATTTGGAAGAATGAATGAACATGAAGCTAAATTGTCTAATGAAGTGACTGCTAAAATGTTTTAAAGAGAATTTGATAATATTTTAACCAATTTATTTCCTGAAGCACGTTGGAAATGATAATGTGAATAAACAGTGTCACTCAGGAAAAATAAGATAATCCTATTCTGTCTAGAGTATCTTCATGATCACTTAAACTGTGCCTACCCTGTCTGGTCCCTGCTTCTGTATTTTAAAGTTCTCATGGACTTTCTAAAAACAGAAAGAAAAGGAAAAATAAAAACCAGGATGAAGTTTACATCCCATGGTTTTCCCAGCCTCCCTGCCTTTCCCTACCTCTCTGCACACATTTTCTGCTTTTAGCAGATGACACTTTGTAGGGAAGTCTGATTGCCACCATTGCAGTCACAGGAACAATTAGGAGCCACTACAGTGCATTTACAGAGAAAGTATTTATGGAGCACCTACTGTATACTGGGCCAGAAAACATTCCTTTCCTTCAGAGTTCCTCTCCTAGCAGAAGATAAGCAAAAAACAGAAAGATCACATAGTAAGTCGTGTGAAGTGAAGACATCAAAGCAGGGTCGTGTGGGGAGAAAATTGGAGCTGGAGAGAAAGATGGAGAGAGAAGGTAGTCTTGAAAAAGAAAAATTAAGTGATGTTCCTGGGTGCAAGAGGAACCTGATTCTGCAGGTGATGACTTCCAGCTGGATGTGTCCAGCTCAGAACCCTGGGGTTTCCAACCCTGGATGCTGGCTTTTCTTTCCCTTAAAAGACTTCTCTGTGCTCAACTGGCTTCTGCCTTTCAGCCCCAGGAGCACATCAAAGCAGAGGAGACTGACTGATCATCTTAAGTTCCCTTCTGCCCAGATCTCTCTCCTGTTTAGTTAACAGTGAGAATGGCACTTGCTCCCAATCTAAAACCTTTCAAATGTCACTGAAATCTTTGAAGTGTGCAATGTCTGAGTTTTTCAAAGCTGCTTTTTGACTTAATGGGTCCCTTGGATCTGGTTCCCTTTACATCCACAGGTCTCACTGACATTTGCCTCCTGGGAGCCTTTTTAAGTATCTATTTCTTCTTTTGGCCTTGCCTTTGAACTTGGTCTGATCAGCCACATGAATCAAGAGGACATGTTGGAAAAGAAGTTTGTTTTTCTGAAAGGTTAGCCTGTGGAGTGCAGAAGTTTTTGTTTTTTCATTTTGTTTTGGTTTTGTCCTGAAAAGAAATCTCTCTGAACATGGTATTTAAAACATTACTTCTGTAGAGTTTTAGCAGGTTTCCAGGTTCGGGATGTTAAGGCTGCATTTTACATAAAGCAAAGAACAGGAGCAAATAGGACACAGTGCTGTCAGTCTAGGAGCCTTTGAAAATAGTAAACCCCACTGTAAATAGACAGGATCTTGAGTTCTTGTTCTCTTTATAAATGATGACAGTCTACTGAATGAAAGTGTGAAAAATGCCTTGCTATGGGAATTTTTATCCGTTTCCTGGGTGTGCTGAATGATAATGGTTGGAAGATAAAGGAATTTTGAGAGGTAGCTTGAAGCCTGTGGAAGTAAAACATTACTCTGATCACTAATGTTTCCATGGCTTTTTTTTAAAAGTCTAATCCTGAGTTAAATTGCTATTAAACAAACCATAAAAATATTCCCCTTCCAGTTCCATGCTCAGCATTGCTAGAGTTTATACCTCTCACAGCCAGGTTTACCTACAGTGTGAGGTTTCAGCTTATTCAAATCCTCGTATGCCTCCCAAAGAATAATTTAGCAAATGCCTGATGCCTGTTCTCTTTCAGCATCATGCGTCAAGAGTTAGAGCTGCTTTGTTTCCCTGCTTTCAGTGGCGTTTTCTTTTTGCTTTATCAACATCTCTGATAAATCTCTGCTCAGACTGCCGCTTCATGTGCTTAGGGTCACAAGAAAGAAACCCTGAAATACAGCTGCAGTTTTCTGCTCCTGCAACGACTAGAGCATAAATGCTACAGAGAATCCAATGTGGATGGAGGATAGGGCAACACTGCTGAATCCCACTAGTGATCACTTTCCCTGGTGGTTCTGGGATGGCTCCCTTAAACGTCATCATCCTGCCCTTGGTTCCTGTCACTAACCATTTGCAGGCCCTCTGCATCCTGCTTCACTGACTCTGGGGATGACGACCTCCACCTCTCTGAGATACTTGTTAGTTTTTGCTTAGGGTGCATGGCTTATGTTAAAATGTATCCTCATTTTGAGAAGAAAATAATGGTTCATGGTATTTTAAAGGTTTTGCCTATTAAAGGTATTTATGTTGAGTGGAAAATTTTAAAATATCTTTCTAAAAGAACACTCAGTATAAGCCTGAAATTAAGTCACTGTCTTTTTCAAATCAACACACAGTAGTTTTATATTATCTTTTTTTTTTTAACTAAATACCAGTGAAATTGAACAGTCATGTGTTCACCGTTAATACATTAACACAGAAGGATCCCCAAAGGCATAAAAGTATAAAACCTGTTTAAAAAAAAAGAGGTGGGGATCTAGTTCACTGTCCTCTACCAAACATACCAGGCTTAGCTCCTGGGTTCTTTATATTTGCTCAGATGTTCAGACTTCAAAAGAAGCAACTGATGAATAGGAAAAGAGCATTGCCAGTGAAGATGCCAGATTTATTTGCATAAATTATCCAGGTTGACTTCCAAGTTTTAGTACATTAACTTGCATGTAGACCTTGGAACCATCTCATTTTGTCCTATTTTATCTCTAATTCTTTTTTTTTTTACTTTTATTTTATTGGAGTATAGTCAATTAACAGTATTGTGATAATGTCAGGTGCACACCAGAGCGATTCAACCATGCATGTATACATGTATCCATTCTCCCCAAATCGTTCTTCCATCCACGCGGCTACCTAATACTGAGCAGAGTTTCCTGTGCTATACAGTAGGACCTTGTTGGTTATGCATTTTAGATATAGCAGTGTGTGCGTGTCCATCCCCAACTCCCTAACTATCCCTTTCCCCCATCCTTCCTCCCTGGTAACCATGAGTTCATTCTCTGAGTGTCTCTAATTCTTGTATGTGTTATTGTCGTTCTCCCCAAAAGACTTATATAGTCCTCGAGAGCAGAGGGAATGGGTGAATTATTTCCCAGAACAGGTGGAAAGCGTGATGAGAACGTATCTTTCGATTCCTAGAGAATGGGCAGATGTACATCCAGAAGAAGCCAACCATGTACCCGCCCTGGGACAGCACTTTCGACGCCCACATCAACAAGGGCCGGGTGATGCAGATCATCGTAAAGGGCAAAAACGTGGACCTCATATCTGAGACCACTGTGGAGCTCTACTCCCTGGCTGAGAGATGCAGGAAGAACAATGGGAAGACAGAAATATGGGTAAATAGCCACTGCACAGGCTTCATTTATGTGTATATTCCATGAAGTGATAGGTACCATTACAGCTGATGACTGGTACAAAATTTCAATGTCATCCTGAAGGCTGACATCCTGAAGGCCTCGAGGAAACAGACTCCCTACCACTGACTCATTGGTGACTTGATTGTGACAATGAGTATTCATTGTGGACTATAGAACATACTAGCATACTCAAATTTCTTTGATTCTTGTGTAAAGGAAATAAGGTCTCTTAGGGTGTGAAGAACTGTTATTGATCTATAACTGTTAAAGTCAGTTTGGAAATACCACAAAATTTTCATAGCGTGGGAACCTACCTGTGATCTGTGTATCAAGATATCACGTGAATATCAAGAGATCTAGATACTTACATGATACCTTGATAAACTATCTTAGACAGGATGCTGGATAGATAAGGAGAAGAGAGCAAAGATCCATTTAATATCTCAATCCCTGTAATTTTTTCTAGTCATAGTGCGTTTGCTTAGCTTGTTATTCAGTGTTCAGTCGTATGTGACTCTTTGTGATCCCATGGACTGCAGCAGGCCAGGCTCCCCTGTCCTCCACTATCTCCCAGAGTTTACTCAAACTCATGTCCCTTGATTGAGTGCTGTTATCCAACCATGTTATCCACTGCCACCCCCTTCTCCTTTTGCCTTCAATCTTTCCCAGCATCAGGGTCTTTCCCAGTGAGTGGGCTCTTCGCATCAGGTGACCAAAATATTGGAGCTTCAGCTTCAGTCCTTCCAAAGAATATTCAGGATTAGTTTACTTTACTCTAAAAAGTACATTATGCACAACTCATGTTACCACACAGATTTTTGAAAACTTCGATTTTAAACATTTGTTACCAAAATAGTTATGAAGATAAAGGGAGAAGTAAACTAGAAAGCATAAAAATTCGTATGAAAATTTCTGGGGTACAAAAATTAAAGAAAACATATGAGTAAAAGCTGTTTTTGTAAGAGCTGAAACCCAAAGTGTTTTCAAATGTCTGTATCCTTTATGCAAAGGAGGAGACTCTTACCTTTCAGCTTCATGCTTCGTATGACTCAGATTCTTAAGAACTCTAGCCAAAAGATATCCAAATGCCAGGTTTCAAAATGGGAATAATATAAGCCTAAAACATATTTTCATGTCAATTGTATATTTTTTACCTTAAAAAAGAGAGTGAGAGAAAGAGATACTTTTAGGAAAGTATATCTATCTTTGCTTGCATCACTAAAGTAATCTTTAAAGATAACGATTTGTCAAGACTTTTTCTTAAAGTCCCCATGCTTAGATGTATTTAGATAATTTAGTTCAGGGTGTCTGTGAACTCATTCAGCCTGGTGAGGGATCACAGAAACAGAATTCCTCTTAGGTAGCTGGTTGTGCCAATAGGAAGTGGATAAATAAGTGGGTAATGTCACAGGTATGTGACTTAGTGGTAAAAATTTACACAGACCTGTTGGGGGAGAGGGTGAGGCTTCAGATACCTCTGAGTCATAGAGCATTTGACCAGGCTCAGAGAAAGAAGAGAGAAACTAGAGAAAATCTTCCTCTGCTTTTCTCCCATTCCCATTTATTTTCCACTTTCTGCCTCATTTTTTTAAAGGGAAGAGTCACCAAATCTCTAATTTTTAAAGTAGCATACTATTGATTTCCTTTTCAATGAATAAAGGGATAACTATTTTTTAAAATTCTTTTATTATGCATCCTTGACAAACAAGTTGTTTTTCTATTTATACCTCTTAAAGTTGCATTTGCTTTTTTGCCAAGACATTTTTTAAAAGTTTATTCTTGTCAGACTTTCCATATTTTTTACATATTGGGATTATTGAGACATAAGCCCTCGGATCCTTGGAAGGATAGGATATCCTTCCAACCTAGACAGCATATTAAAAAACAGGGACATTACTTTGTCAACAAAGGTCCATCTGGTCAAGGCTATGGTTTTTCCCGTGGTCATGTATGGATGTGAGAGTTGGACTATCAAGAAAGCTGAGCGCCAAAGAATTGTTGCTTTTGAACTGTAGTGTTGGAGAAGACTCTTGAGAGTCCCTTGGACTGCAAAGAGATCAAACCAGTCCATCCTAAAGGAGATCATTCCTGGGTGTTCTTTGGAAGGACTAATGTTGAAGCTGAAACTCCAGTACTTTGGCCACCTGCTGCGAAGAGCTGACTCATTGGAAAAGACCTTGATGCTGGGAAAGATTGAAGGCAGGAGGAGAAGGGGACGACAGAGGATAGGATGGTTGGATGGCATCACCAACTTGATGGACATGGGTTTGGGTAAACTCTAGGAGTTGGTGATGAACAGAGGGGCCTGGTGTGCTCCAGTTCATGGGCTCACAAAGAGTCAGACACGACTGAGCGACTGAACTGAAGCCCTCGGATCCACATTTAACTACTGGCAACCTTCTTATATTTTCTGCTTTTATTATGTTCAAGGTTATTTCCTAGTTCACTTTTATTTATCGTGTTTAAGCATCAACAGATTGCTTTGGACTTAGTTTCCCTTGCTTCTGTTGAAATCTACTTTCTTAAAATTAGTTTCTCTATTAAAAAAAAAACAAAACAAGATTTTCTCAGAACTGCCTCTTACCTCCACAGTCACCATCTAGTTTCCAAACATCGATATTTTGTTTCTGCTTTCCCAGGGTTTTCCCTGTTGGTGTGGTTATCCCCCACTCACTCATAAATGTGATGGAGGCTGACTTTCTGTGGAGGCTGTTTTTTCAGCAGCTCACTGATTTAATTTCCTCTATCACCACTAATTCCTGAATATTGATAGCATGGCAGTCGCCTGGTACCAGTTTTTCCCACTTCCTCTGGGAATGAGCCCCTATCCCACATTCTTCGAGTTTTATTTTTGCCTCCATTATTTATTATTCCATAAACCAGAGAATAATGGTATATGTACTTGATGTCAAAGGCCTTTCTCTTTACACTAATCCATTTAGGCCATTTAAGAGTCAGACACAACTTAGCAACTGAACAACAAGAACAAATTTAAGCTTTCATGGGAATGTATAGTTAAGCAAGTGGTACAAGCTTGCCACATCATAAAATTCTAGTAGTAGTGATGTGGTACCATTGGCATTGCTATTATGTCAGTTTCTCCAATATCTTTAAAGGTCTGGTGGAAGGTACAAGATCACCATGATTTTGAATTATTTAACCATGATTCATATTCAGTCCTGAGTTTAACCAGACCCTTCTTGCTATTTTTCAGTTATTCTAGTTACCCATAGATGTAATGAACAGCAATGGGCTTCAGTTCACCTTTTTTTTTTTTTCTTTTTAGTATGTGAACAATGCTGTGTTACAATCTAGTTATATTATTAGTGGTTAGTCAGGCCTTCTCGGATTTGCCATGTGTCCCTTATGTCACATCACATAATCTGCATCATCCCTTCACAGGTCACTTTGTCTGGTCCCTTCTACATAATCATAGCTGAAATATATATCTTCTTAATCCCTTCCTTGACCAATCTAATTAAAATTTCTCTTAGTAGATGGTCTGGCAATTTCCAAAGGAAGCAGGTTCTCCATGTGAAAGTAAAAGGCCACTCCCATTTAATACCGCTATTAACCTAGAGGCCCTGGTGGCTCAGCAGTAAAGAATTGCCTGCAACTCAGGAGATAGCTAGGTCAGGAAGATGTCCTGGAGGAGGAAATGGCGACCCACTCCGGTATTCTTGCTTGAGAGATTCCATGGACAGATGAGCCTGGCAGGCAGCAGTCCATCAGGCCACAGAAAGTCGGACATGGCCTTAAGGAAGTTTTGATCTCCAAATCAAATTCATGAACTGCTGAGGTGTTTTGATAAAAGAAAGATCATATTTGTGGATGCTGTGCTATTTTGATGATAACGTGATTGAGCAAGATGAAAAGGAACAGAGTTGCAATGGAAATCTCCTGCCTCAGCCAGCTCCTCAGTTGGGATGTCATTCAGCTCAGCGCTTGCCTCACGCTCTGACCCATGTTTCTTTTCTTCCTTCCACCAGTTAGAGCTGAAACCTCAAGGCCGAATGCTGATGAACGCAAGATACTTTCTGGAAATGAGTGGCAAGTGACATTTCTTATTCCTATTTGGGGATGAGGTGGGCATGTCTCTTCTCCTTTGCAACTTAGTTCACTTTTTCGAAAGCAAAGAAAATGGAATCACAAGGAATTTCCTTAAAATTTCCAATGATGCTCGAGCATGAGTTGGATATACACTCTGTGGGACCAGATACACACAGAAATATAAAACATTTATGGTATTTACTTTTGAAAAAAATCTTATTTTTGGCTGCACTGGGTCTTCACGGCTGTGCTCAGGCTTTCTCTTGTGGAGGTAGGCAGGCTTCTCATTGAGGTGGCTCCCCTTGCTGCAGAGCTCCAGCTCTAGGGCACGTGGGCTCAGCAGTGGCTCCCAGGCTCTGGAGTGTGGGCTCAGCGGTAGCTCCCAGGCTCTGGAATGTGGGCTCAGCTGTGGCTCCCAGGCTCTGGAGTGTGGGCTCAGCAGCTGTGGTGCATGGGCTTAGCTGCCCCACAGCATGTGCAATATTCCCAGACCAGGAATCAACCTGTTTTCCCTGCTGCTGCTGCTGCTGCTGCTAAGTTGCATCAGCCATGTCCGACTCTGTGCGACCCCATAGACGGCAGCCCGCCAGCCTCCCCCATCCCTGGGATTCTCCAGGCAAGAACACTGGAGTGGGTTGCCATTTCCTTCTCTAATGCAGGAAAGTGAAAAGTGAAAGTGAAGTCACTTAGTCGTGTCCGACTCTCAGTGACCCCATGGACTACAGCCCACCAGGCTCCTCCGTCCATGGGATTTTCCAGGCAAGAGCACTGGAGTGGGGTGCCATTGCCTTCTCCTGCATTGTCAGGGAAATTCTTAGCCATTGGACCACCAGGGAAGTCCAGCATTTATTTTTCACGTGGTGTGAAGGCATATGCCCAGGGCTTTTCTAGTCTGTCTATATTTTCGTTTGGGAATTTACTATAAACACCAAAGGTTCTGCTAATGTGTTGCTCTGTGTGTACGCACTGTATATAAATGGTGTGATATGACACGTGGTCACACCATCAGAATACAAAATGAATAAGAAGCTGATAAATGCTTTCCTTAGCCCTGGAAGAACAGAGTACTGATGCTCCAAGTTAGTCGCCTCAAATGCTTTTAGGAACAACCAAGGAAAAAAATGTGTCACTGAAGACTTTCCCTGCATCTCACACACAGACACCATTCATAGAAGTTAATTTACGAGCTGTGTGTGTGCTGTCTCAGACAGCCTGTCAGTTCTTCCTGTTGCATTTACATCCTGTTGTCAAAATGCTGTGTAAATGAATCAAATGCTACTACTCTTCCATCTTTTTTTCAAAGCACAGTTGATTCATAATGTGCTAGCATCAGGTGTAGAGGAAAGTGATTCAGATATGTCTGAATATATATATATGCACCCCCACACACACATACGTATATATACTTTCATATCCTTTTCTCTTACAGGTTATTACAAAATATTGGGTATAGTTCCCTGTGCTGTACAGTAGGTCCTTGTTGAGTATCTGTCTATGTGTGTATGTTAAGCCCTTTCCTGTTTTATGCCTCCATGCCCTTCTCCTTTGGTAACTATAAGTTTGTTTTCTAAGTCTGTGAGTCTATTTCTGCTCCTTAAATAAGTTCACTTGTATCATTTTTTAATGTCCACATATAAGTGATATTGTATAATATCTGTCATTCTCTGTCTGACTTCACTTAGCATGATCATCACTGGGTCCATCCACGTTGCTGCAGATGGCCTTGTTTCATTCATTTTCCTATTGGACTGAGTTCTCAGGAGGGGCTCGGGGCACGTGTGTGGAACTGTTCAGTTGGGCTCTGGCATTTAGAAACGCCTTTTCTTTTCCTGTGGTTCGCACAGGAAATATTCCCATAGCCCTTCTGGGTTGCTGAGGAAACTGCTAACGTGGTGAGCTGGGAGAGCCCGTGCCTTCCGCCGGTGTCTGCTCTCCAGGGCGCAGCTGCTGCTCCCCGAGCCCTCTCCCCGCTCTCGGCCCCTGAGAGAGCCCCCCTTCTTGGCGTCCTGGCTGTCGACCCTGGCGGCTCTGTAACGCCAGCCCTGCTTCCTCTCTGGCATCTTCAGTTTTTCCTTTTCTCTCTGGTTTCCACCTCATTGACAAGACATACATGATTATGCTATCTTTTCCAACTTGAAAGAGGTATTTTTTAAAAAGCTTTTTACTGTGCTAAAAGTCACATAATATATACTATTTCAGCCATATTTAACTGTACAGTTCGACGACACCGAGCCTGTTCACATTGTTGAGCAGCTCTCACCGTCACCTACCCTCCTGAGTTTTTCACCTTCCTAAATTGAAGCTCTGTCCCCATTAAACATGAACTCCCATCCCGGTCTCCCCACCCGTCCACCTCGCAGCCCCAGGCATCTACCAGTGTGTTTTCTGACTCTGTGAATTGGACTATTCTAAGTACCCTGTATGCCGCTGCTGCTGCTAAGTCACTTCAGTTGTGTCCGACTCTGTGCGACCCCATAGACGGCAGCCCAGGAGGCTCCCCTGTCCCTGGGATTCCCCAGGCAAGAACACTGGAGTGGGTTGCCATTTCCTTCTCCAATGCATGAATAAGTGCAATCAAAAACTATTTGTTTACACCTAGTGTATATTGGAATGCACATTAAATTTTATTTTTAATTGAAAGATGATTGCTTTACAGTATTGTATTGTTTCCAACAAACATGAACATGAATCAACCATAGGTATACATCTGTTCCCTCCCTCTTGAACCCCCCCTCCCCATCCCACCCTTCTAGGTGGTTACAGACCCCAGGTTTAATTCCCTGAGTCGCACAACAGGAGGTTCATTTAACATATGTCCTAGGGCTTCCCTGGTGGCTCACATGGTAAAGAATCTGTCTGTGATGCAGCAGACCTGGGTTCGATCCCTGGATCAGGAAGATCCCCTGGAGAACAGAATGTCAACCCACTTCAGTGTTCTTGCCTGGAGAATTCCATGGACAGAGGAGCCTTGCAGGCTACAGTCCAAATGGATTACCTTCTTTTTTTCCCCTCTGTGCTATATAGTAGGTTCTCATTAGTTACCTGTTTTATACCTAGTACTGTGTATATAGTTTGAGCATTCTTTGGCATTGCCTTTCTTTGGGATTGGAATGAAAACTGACCTTTTCCAGTCCTGTGGCCACTGCTGAGTTTTCCAAATTTGCTGGCATATTGAGTGAAGCACTTTCACAGCATCATCTTTCAGGATTTGAAAGAGCTCAACTGGAATTCCATCACCTCCACTAGCATTGTTCGTAGTGATGCTTTCTAAGGCCCACTTGACTTCACATTCCAGGATGTCTGGCTCTAGGTGAGTGATCACACCATCATCATTATCTGGGTCATGAAGATCTTTTTGTATAGTTCTTCTGTATATTCTTGCCACCTCTTAATATCTTCTGCTTCTGTTGGGTCCATCTTTATCAAGCCCATCTTTGCATGCAGTGTTCCCTTGGTATCTCTAGTTTTCTTGAAGTGATCTCTTGTCTTCCTCATTTTGTTGTTTTCCTCTATTTCTTTGCATTGATCATTGAAGAAGGCTTTCTTATATCTCCTTGCTATTCTTTGGAACTCTGCATTCAGATGCTTATATCTTTCCTTTCACCTTTGTTTTTCACTTCTCTTCTTTTCACAGCTATTTGTAAGGCCTCCTCAGATAGCCATTTTGCTTTTTTACATTTTTCTTCCATGGGGATGATCTTGATCCCTGTCTCCTGTACAATGTCACAAATCTCTGTCCATAGTTCATCAAGCACTATCAGATCTAGTCCCTTAAATCTGTTTCTCATTTCCACTGTATAATCTCACATGCTAATAAAGTAATGCTCAAAATTCTCCAAGCCAGGCTTCAGCAGTACGTAACCGTGAACTTCCAGATGTTCAAGCTGGTTTTAGAAAAGGCAGAGGAACCAGAGATCAAACTGCCAACATCCGCTGGATTATCAAAAAAGCAAGAGAGTTCCAGAAAAGCATCTATTTCTGCTGTATTGACTATGCCAAAGCCTTTGACTGTGTGGGTCACAATAAACTGTGGAAAATTCTGAAAGAGATGGGAATACCAGACCACCTGACCTGCCTCTTGAGAAACCTATATGCAGGTCAGGAAGCAACAGTCAGAACTGGACATGGAACAACAGCCTGGTTCCAAATAGGAAAAGGAGTACGTCAAGGCTGTATGCTGTCACCCTGTTTATTTAACTTATATGCAGAGTACATCATGAGAAATGCTGGACTGGAAGAAGCACAAGCTGGAATCAAGATTGCTGGGAGAAATATCAATCACCTCAGATATGCAGATGACACCACCATTATGGCAGAAAGTGAAGAGGAACTAAAAGCCTCTTGATAAAAGTGAAAGAGGAGAGTGAAAAAGTTGGCTTAGAGCTCAACATTCAGAAAACAAAGACCATGGCATCTGGTCCCATCACTTCATGGGAAATAGATGGGGAAAGAGTGGAAACAGTGTCAGACTTTATTTTTTTGAGCTCCAGCATCACTGCAGATGGTAACTGCAGCCAGGTGGGAGGGGTTTTCGGGATTGGGAACACGTATACACCCGTGGCAGATTCATGTTGATGTGTAGCAAAACCAATACAATATTGTAAAATAATAATAACAATTAAAAAAGAAAAAAAAAGACGCTTACTCCTTGGAAGGAAAGTTATGACCAACCTAGATAGCATGTTCAAAAGCAGAGACATTACTTTGCCAACAAAGGTCCGTCTAGTCAAGGCTATGGTTTTTCCAGTAGTCATGTATGGATGTGAGAGTTGGACTGTGAAGAAGGCTGAGCGTCGAAGAATTGATGCTTTTGAACTGTGGTGTTGGAGAAGACTCTTGAGAGTCCCTTGAACTGCAAGGAGATCCAGCCAGTGCATTCTGAAGGAGATCAGCCCTGGGATTTCTTTGGAAGGACTGATGCTAAAACTGAAACTCCGGTACTTTGGCCACCTCATGCGAAGAGTTGATCCTGCGAGGGATTAGGGGCACGAGGAGAAGGGGACAGCAGAGGGTGAGATGGCTGGATGGCATCACCAACTCAATGGACATGAGTTTGGGTGAACTCCGGGAGATGGTGAGAACAGGGAGGCCTGATGTGCTGCTATTCATGGGGTCGCAAAGAGTTGGACACGACTGAGTGAGTGAACTGAACTGTGTATGTGTATCAATCCCAATCTCTTAGTTTAAAGGTATTTTTTAAACCTTTTTTTCCTCTACAAGGCCTTCTTTACTTTCATTCCCTGACACATTTCTTGAGAAATAGTTTAATGTATTACTCCTTTTTCCTTCACTACTCTATCAACCCTTAAACCCAAAGAATCTGGCTCATTTTTCAATCCATCTGCTAAATGCCTTTCCCCAAAAGAATGAATCCTCAAAACAAATGTTTGTTTCTTAAACTTCAGTTCCCTTGACATCTCTCTATCCGTCAATGCTGAGAAACCTTTTCTTTCTTGTATTGCTTGATGTAATATTATTCAGGTTTTCCTCTTAATTTTTTCAGCTGCCTCTTCATGGCCTCTTTTGTAATTTCATTTCCCCCTCCCAAAAATCTGGGAGTTCTTATCTCCAAGTCCGTTCTTCGTGTGAGTGCCATCTCTTCCTGACTTACCCATTCAAAATTAGGGGTAGCATCTCATAATTCTTTATACTATCCTGCATAGCAATTCACGTACAGCTCCCCAGGAAATGTGTGACTTAATTGACTACAAACAAGTGATTGGTTAAACTAAACAAATAGATTTGGCACCATTGCTATAAAATAAATAACCAACTATATAAAAATCAGTGAGCTTATTCAAGCCAGTGAACAAACGGAAGGCCAAATTACTTCAGAAATAAACAATAATTACAAGGAGAATTTTTCAAATTCTGAGCTTTTATACATTTACTTTCTTATAAGGATTGAAATGTCAGAGGATAAAGGAATTATAGCAAGGAGCAAAGGAATGAATTCTTTACCTGTACTCTCTGACATATTTTTAAATGTACAGTGTTCTAATACACAGACTATTTTATATTTATAAACATACAGTTGTATATAGTCTGGACTATAGACTATATAGACTATTCAGTCAGTAAAGAATTGAGTCCTGGGTTGGGAAGATCTCCTAGAGAAGGAAATGGCAACCCATGCCAGTATTCTTGCCTGGAGAATCCCATGAACAGAGGAGCCTGGTGGTCTGCAGTCCTTGGGGTTGCAAGAGTCAGACACAACTTAGCAACTAAACTACCACCATATAATTTTTACATGATTATATTTGTATATTTTTCACAGTAATATGGATAGGGTTCCCAGAATAATTCACCTCCCTCCCTGAGTTCAAAGGTAATTTTATGCTTTATTTCCTTTTATTTCATCAGCACCAAAATAGAAATGAGTCAGAACTTCCTGACAAATGGCCTCGAGTTGCAAATAGATCTCTACACTTAAACCAGAACCTATAGGAGAAGCCAGTTGCCTCGGTGACCCTAAATCTAACCCCTAATTCACCAAGCCTTTTGTTTCCAGCACAGTTCCTTTAAAAAAAAAAAAAAAGACCTAAACCGCCTATCCTTGAAGTATCAGGCAAAGTTCTCAGCCCTGTAAAGAACTCTTTCTTAGGAATGCTTTGTTATTATCTTTTTGGAGTAGAGTTGATTTACAATGCTGTGTTAGTTTCAGGTGTACAGCAGAGTGACGTTTTATCTGAGAGTTTGGGCTTTCCATAAAACAGACCCATGGACTCTCGGGGGAAGACTTCAGTCTTGAAATGAGTGCTGGCACTAGGCTGGATGGTGGAGGAGGGCTCCACCTCCATGACCCTCCCCCAGCCCGTCTACCCGGTGTGCTTCCAGCCTGGCCATGAAAAGGGGCGGGGAAATTAAGATGCTCCGGCAGGATCCCTTGCCTTGACTGTGTTGTCCAGCCACTGCCTTGGCTTAGCCAGAAGGGAAACAGCTGGGTTTAAATATTGTTAACTCTCTTCATCTGTGAAGCAGGAGCCCCTTATTCTTGCCAAACCTCCATTTTTTGTATTTTAAAAAAAAGTAGAAAAAAGTAATCCAAGAATCTACTTAAAATCGCAGTTGTAGGAGCGAGAGTTGTTAACTCATTATCCGTATTTTAGTGGTGATGACAGCTTTGTTCTGCCTCCTTTACCATGCACTGTCTCATGCACGCTGGCGGGCCCATCGTACTGTTCAGTCGTAACTACCTTGCTATTGCGTATTTTGGCTGGGGGACCTGGGCTTCGGCCCAGGCGAATATCTCACCGATATTTCTCAGAATTCTTCCAGCCTTTTGGAGCTGTGGGTACTGTGGACAGTTACTACCTAGAGTAGCTTCACCAGCACCCAGAGCCCAGGGTAAACTGAAGAAATGTGAATGTGATGATTTGATATAGATGACTAGGTACCATCCAGGATTATACAGACCTTTTATAACTACAGTCCTCTGTTCCTTTCTGGCCCTTTCCGCATTGACCTGTATAGTTTCAGGCTGCTGCATCTGATTCCCATGGGCTTCAGGAACCAAAGCATAAACAACTTCCCAAAGCTTTTTGCCTTCAGAAATCTGGCCAGCTCCTGCCTGTCTATGTTTTTTGTCTATAAACAACCAGATATAAAATTTCCTGGGACCTAAAATATATATATATATATTGTTTCCAACTTACTGTCAGTACCAAATTATTCTTTAGAATTACAGGCGAAGTATTTGCCACTTCCTGCCTTTTCTGGCTGACTCATCACTGACAGTGACAAGGAAAGGTCAATAAATACCTTAAATGTTCCAATTTCTGGTTTTAAACATTGAGAGAGGATATAGCTCAGTGTTGTGAAAGAGGATGGAAGGATTGAGCCAAGATTCCAGCCTTGTTGTTCCAGTCCTGTAACAGGACACCCTCTGGTAATTTGTTACGGGACTAAGGAAAGACACTTCGTATTGTACCAAACTTTAGAAATATGGGTTGGCCAAAATGTCCATAACAACTTTTAGAAAAAAACCCAAATAGGCTTTTAGCCCAACCCGGTACTTGGGATGCTAACGGTCTCCAAGCTTGTCTAGTTCCTCACCCATCTCTGCCCCTTCCCCGTTCCCCCAGCCTTGCTCACCCCAGCTGTGACAGCCACTTTGCAGAAGGTCACTGTCACTGCCCTCTTCCTGCAGACACAAAGGACATGAACGAATTCGAGACCGACGGCTTCTTCACTCTGCATCACCGCCGAGGAGCCATCAAGCAGGCCAAAGTCCACCACGTCAAGTGCCATGAGTTCACGGCCACCTTCTTCCCACAGCCCACGTTTTGCTCAGTCTGCCATGAATTTGTCTGGTATGGTAACTCACATGTGACGCCAAGCTTCAGGTTACGCCTTGTGTCACTTTTTTTTGTTTGTTTGTTTATTTATTTGGCTGTGTTGGGTCTTAGTTATGGCACACAGGCTTCAGAGCACAGGCCTAGTTGTTCTGAGGCCTGTGGGACCTTAGACTCCTGATCAAGGACTGAACGCCCGTCCCCTGCATTGCATGGCAGATTCTTAAACACTGGACCACCGGGAAAGTCCCGTGATGCATCTTCTTAATCCACCAGGCCTGGCATGTTCCGCCTTGGGGGAGTGTACGGGAATAGGTACTACCTGAGAGTTTCCAGTGGCCTCACCTGGATTGAGAAGGCTCAAATGGTGTGATTCTAGAGAATATTTTCATAATAGAGCTCCTATAGCGTGAGGAATCCAGCTCCCTTAAGAAAGATTTCAAGGAAACTTTGGTTTCCAATTAAATGGGAAGCTCCTGGGGGTGAGTGGGGAGGAACAGAAGAGGGAGAGATCTTTATTGTAAGCACAGTTTTATAGTCAAAACTGTCACTAGCTCAACAACCCAACTGTGCTAACTAAATGTCTGCAGAAGGCAACACTTGCCCATTGGAGCTAATGGGTTTCTATGTTTACAAGTCTCCTGGGTGTCTTAAACAGCCCTCGAACAGAGATTGGTTCAAGCCTCAGTAACCACAACAGCGAAGGCTACGGTACACTGGAGACTCAAAGTGACTCCTATCTCTTGTTTCAGCCGCCCCCACTCTTTTGGGGTCTTCGCTCCTTTGGGTACTTGCAGGATTTGTTAATGCACAACCTCTGGCTTAACCAGGGTATCCAAAGGTCAGGTAGACTTTTAGTGGACTTCTATCAACTGTCTTCATCTAATGACTCGTACTCCTTCCTTTCTAATAGTGAATGTTAACAGAATCAGTCTTTAGGTTGAGAATTTATTAGCTGCAAATGTTCTCAGATACTCAGAGAGAGGAAATAAAGTGTTATATGGATATCTTTGCTTATCTGTACTGAACTTAGTAAGACAGTGAAAATTTTTAAGTGTAGACATGGAAATTTGCTACCAGGAGCCTGTGATCCATTTTTGGTTGGACATTTTTTTGTCTGCATGTTTGTTTGGGAAATATGCAAGTGAAAAGGAAATGAACAACTCCTCATTTGTTGAAAGTTCAGACTTTTCACAAAGCAGGTCAAAATAAGAGCACACATTAACACTCTTGGCTAATAACAGACGAGGGCTGCTGATCAGAAAATGCTTTGTGAGAGTAGGAAGCTGTGAGAACTTGTTCATCTTTTAAATGTTTTTGTTTTTGGTACTACAGTTGACTCTAAAGTCCATATACATATTCAAACATATGCTTTATTGCAGGGGTCTGAACAAACAAGGCTACCAGTGTCAACGTAAGTGAGAAGGATTTCTGTTGTACTAGCATCATTTCTTTTTAGTTATCCCTTAACTTCTGAAAATCTCAAGCTGTAGTTATTTCTTTTCAGAATGTAATGCAGCAATTCACAAGAAGTGTATCGATAAAGTAATAGCAAAGTGCACAGGATCAGCTATCAACAGCCGAGAAACTATGGTACGGACCTAGATTCGCCTTTGTCTGAAATACGATGATTTCACCCTGACATTACTTTTAACAGCCCACGAATTCTTTTTTAAAGGGCTTTTAAAAAAATTCTTTTCTTTTTGGTGGCACCGGGTCTTTGCTGCGTGTGGGCTTGCTCTCGTTTCAAAGAGCAGGGGCTGCTCTCTAGTTGCGGTGCTCAGGGCTTCTCATTGTGGTGGCTTTTCTTATTGCAGAGCATGGTCTCTAGGTTTGCAGGCTTCAGCAGTTGGGGTGCATGGGCTTTGTTGCTCCATAGCATGTGGAATCTTCCCAGACCAGGGATCAAACCCATGTGCCCTGCACTGGCAGGTGGATTTTTATCCACTGTACCACCAGGGAAGTCCAACAACTCCCTAATCCTTGTTCATAATGCACAATTCTTAAATTTTTCAAGGCGCGTCAATATCCCTAAAACACTTTCCTCTTCAGTAACGATTGTTAGTGAGACCCAAAACTAGTGTCTTTCCCTCTCTGTTTAATCTCCCCATAGATCAAATCAAAATCCTAACAGAGGCTGCTGCAAATGAGATATTTTGAGGATTGTATGAGATATTACACGTGTAAAAGACCACACAGGTGGCATATTTGTCACAGCACCTGGCAGAACCGTTCTCTATGCCTCGTCTCTTCTGTTCACATCTAACCAGTGTGAAAAGTCTTCCCCACTCCTCACACTAATAAACCGTTGCCTTCAGAGGAGGCATTATATAATATCTTCCAAAGGTGAAAGCACTCATTCTAGGTTGAAAGAGAAGAGGAAATATTTATATTAAATTAGGAAGGGAAGTCTTGACATAACTCCCATTTAAACGAATAACGCTGGTCTCCTTCCTGAAATATTAACCCATCTGCCCAGAGGCGGCAGACTTCAGCTATCTCCAGGTTACCTGAAGCGAGTATCTCATGCCCTTGACCCAGAACAGCTCATGGCTTCCTGTCTTCATTGGATATGACTATAAGGCTTGACAAGTAAAAACCGTGACTTCCAATACATATCATTGTAATGTTTTTATTATTCTGTTCATTCTGCAAAAGTCTCTGCTAGAGAAATGACAAGTGGGGAACCCAGGGACACACGAACCATCACACTCTCTTGTTCCTTTTCAGTTCCACAAGGAGAGGTTCAAAATCGACATGCCGCACAGATTTAAGGTCTACAATTACAAGAGCCCAACCTTCTGTGAGCACTGTGGGACCCTGCTGTGGGGCCTGGCCAGGCAAGGACTCAAGTGTGACGGTGAGTCCCACGCGAAAGGTGCTTGGGGTCCCCACCTACTGAACCTCCAGGGGGGTGGAGTTGCAGCTTTGATGAGAGGATGAGGGAGGGAGGAAAGATGGAGATGACTGGCTTGTTCAGGCAGCCCAGAAGAGCCCTGTGGTCCTGAATGAAGTTCTCGGATAACAAGCCGCTGCTGTTCTTTCCCTTCCACCTGCCACACCCCATGTCTTATTTCCCAGAGAAGTGCACAGTCATTCAGGTCCCATGTCCAGGCGCCTGGCCTGATGCCATTGAGGCACCCAGTCCTTCGGAGCAAGGAGGCGGCAGGCTCCTCTGACTGGTCCCCTGCCCTGGCCTGTCCCTTCCTGACTCTGGCAGCTCCGGCCGTGCCCCTGCCACTCTCCCTGGGACCAGCAAGGACCATTCTGTCTGTGGCCCCATCGAGGAATGAGCCTGGCACATCTGTTGGGCTGCTGAAAAGTCCTGTATGGAAAAATCCTCTGGCTTCCTGAAGCTGGCACGCCTGTCCCCAGAGTGTGCTGTGAACTCAGCTGCACAGTTTAAGCGTTGGAAGTGTCAGTCACTGAGTCCTGTCCAGCTCTTTGCGACCCCATGCACTGTAGCCCACCAGGCTCCTCTGTGCATGGAATTCTCCAAGGCAAGAAGAGTGGAGTGGGCTGCCATTCCCTTTTCCAGGGGATCTTCCTGACCCAGGAGTTGAACCCAGGTCTCCTGTATTGCAGGCAGATTGTTTGCCGTCTGAGCTACCGGGAAGCCTGCATAGGGAGCAGCCCAGCTCTGACAGTATGGCTCCTCCAGGTGACCTGACCACGGAGCCTGAGCTCACTCCCCTTTACCCATCCAGTTATTCAGTCTAACCAGAGAAAAAGCCAGACAGCTTTCTTGCTCTAAAAGCCCAGGTTGCTAAGGCAATAACCTTTAGAAACTGAGATGCCATTTCACCAGTCTTAGGGGGTAGGGAGGAAAAATTCCAACAAGAACTATCAGAGCCCTTCTGCCTTTGGAGTGGGGCTGAGAGGGGACAGAGCCTAGATAATGTGTTCAAAGCAAAAGTGCTCCATTCAGCAGGGAGCATTTTATTCTCAATTAAAAAAATTTTTATTGGAGTATAGTTAACGTAGTGTTTTGTTAATTACTTCTATACAGCAAAACGATTCATTTATACACACACACACACACACACACACACACACACACACACAAACACATTATATAATGTGCATACTTTATATGCATTTTTTAACACACTCTTTTCCATTATGGTTTATCCTAGGATTTTGATTAAACATGCGTGTTTGCTAAGTCTCTTTAGTCATGTCTGACTCTGCAACCCCATGGACGGTGCATGCCAGGCTCCTTTGTCCATGGGAATCTCTAGGCAAGAATACTACAGTGGGTTCCTCTGCCCTCCTCCAGGAGATCTTCCCAACCCAGGGATAGAACCATGTCTCTTAAATCTCCTGCACTGGCAGGCAGATTCTTTACCATTAGCACTGCCTGGGAAGCCAACTGATTAAATATAGAAGCCACTTTATTTTTTGTGGGTGACCCCATTTTAACTTATGGCACTGGCTAATGTGTGTTGGGTCTTTTAAGTGATAAAGGGGACTGACCTAAGCGGGAAGATCACCCTTAGAGGCCTCCTTATCCACATCCCAGGTGTATCTGCAGGTCTGGTGGAGCCTGGAGTGACATCTTAAGGAAGGCAGGAGATGTTAGGTTTCTCAAGTCATTGCTGAAGACAAACCCACAGGTAGTCAAAATTCATCTGAACCAGAAAAACCTCTGCTGCCCAGGGGACCATCACATACTTTCCTATCTACCCCTGCTCAACGGTCCGTGGGTGGGTGGCCTGGCATTGTGTGGAGTGTCTTTAGAAATTCACAGGCAACAGGTAACTGGAGGGTTTCTGAGCGGACAAACAGGACAGGAATAATCAAATCCACACCTAATGGCACCTTGAGTCTGATGGTCTTGGACATCGGAGTTTTCTTCCCTGGAGCCCGTCACCCCACCTGCAGAGGCCTCGCTCATCCCAGCAGTGGCTGCTGCCTCTGAGCTCAGAACTCCCGCTAGGATTCCTTGGCATTATTCCATGGCTCCCACGCCCTGCTCTGTCCCCTCATTTCCCAACATTCTTTCTTCTCTGTTCCATTCTCTTCTTTCATTTCCCATCCTCTGGCCTTCCTTACGTTCCCTCCTTCTCTTCTCCCCTCCTCTCCCCCCGCCTTCCTTCCCCCGAGTCATTCTCTGTTCTTGCTGGAACCCCGCGAGGCGGGGTGCTGTCTGCTCCCTCCTCATGCCCCTGCCTGCATCTCCACCTCCCACTCTCTCCCTGGGTCTCCCCCGTCTCTGCCTCCCTCTCTCTCCTTCTTGCTCTCCTGTAAGCCTCCTGCCTAAGTACCTACAGTCCCCTCTTATCCTGATTCTGTCTCCTTCCTCTGGCTGCTGAAATTCACATAAAATTAGTCATCAGAGGAACTGTTTGCACTCACAGAGGTTCAGTTATCACCTACTAGGTTCGTAACAGGCTTCTGACATTTTGATCCTGGTGGGCAGGGAGCCTTTCTGCACGGCACATCAGAGAGGAGCTTAGATCTGGTACACTTTTAAACAGTAAGATGCTCAATCCCTGCTAACTGCCTCCCTCTCTCTGCCTTGCAGTCATGGGTAGGAAATGGGAGCTGGGGCCACCCAACATAAAACCTGCATCTGGGAGCCCAGGAAGAGTCAAGTAAATCAGGCAGGGTTCAGAGGACAGGGGCCATTATAAGTCGCATCTTTACTGTATTAAAGATCTCACTTCTGATGGGGTTTTTTTTTTTTACAACTATCTATGGTTTATACTTACTTACATAGAAAATGCTATTTTGTTTTATTGTGAACGGTCTGTTTACCTAGTGAAAACTAAAGGTAAAGACAGCTAAAGTATCATCTAAATACTTCAATAACATTTTGAAAGATGAAAGAAAAGTTGTATTTGGTGAGCACCTTTTGGAGGCGAATCACTGTGCTTAGTTTGTGCACACAAATGGGTGGCAGCCTTCCTTGCCATCAACAAGGCTCTGGCTCTGCCTCAAGCAGGAGTCGTGTCCCAGCATCACGCCAAAAGGCGCCTGCCATGTGCACGAGTATCTCAGTGGAGCAGAGGTGGATGCTTGGTGGCATCATAAGAGCACCGCCCTAATGTCTGTCTTCAGCGTCTCCCTCTGTGGGGAAGATGGTGCTGGGGGTTTGCCAATTGTCTGTTGGACGTACCTGCACCCAAAACAGATCGTGTTCAGAGTGTCTGGAAGTTGGTTCTGTTGCCCTTGCTCACGGTGTTGCTTCTCTTTCAGCATGTGGCATGAATGTGCATCACAGATGCCAGACAAAGGTGGCCAACCTCTGTGGTATAAACCAGAAGTTGATGGCTGAAGCACTGGCAATGATCGAGAGCACTCAGCAGGTAGGAATGGCTCTTAGGGGACGAGTGCCTACAGTTTCAGCTCAACAAGGACTATTTCAGCCTCTTCACTCTTGGACTTGTAGCAACTGTATGGGGCAACCTGGAATCTGTTTCCAAGCACTTGCCTTGACCCTGGCTTTCATCTGCATGTCCACATCCCCACTTTGAGATGTTTATGTAATGCATTTCATTTGTGTGAATCTTTGTAAGAGCTTAAATTCTTCATGGAATGAGCAGGGGCACAAACAAATGTATTCATTAAAATTATCGAGGATTCACTGCTAACTTTATACTTGCATAAGATGACTATGTAATAGCTGGTGGGAAAAACATTTGCTGAAATCATCTCCAAAATGCCCCCAAAACACTGAATCCGAGGCAGCTTTGCCTTTCCGCTCAGTAGCATGCTGAATCCTCACGCCTGTGAACAAACCCTCTTAGAGACTTGGCTTTGGGATTTCCCTGGTGGTCCAGTGGTTAAGACTTCACCTTCCAATGCAGGAAGTGTGAGTTTGATCCCTGTCAGGGAGCTACGATCCCACACGCCTCGCACCAAAAACCAAAACATAAAACAGAAGTAGTATTGTAACAACTTCAAGGAAGACTTTAAAAATGGTCTGTTCTAAAAAAAAAAAAAGAAAGAAAGAAAGAAATTTTAAAGACTTGGCTTTGCCTTCTTGAGCTTTTTCCATCCATTGGTCTTTGATTCCTATTTGTGACTGAGTGCAGTGGGGAGTGTGGGAAAACCAGCGGGCCCCCAGAAAATATGAAGGAAGTGAGCATGCTCTGCTGGTGCATAAAATATAATAGATATTCACAGGGTATGGTGTCCTAAGAGAGTGCCCGAGGAGGAGGAGAGGTTCGGTTATCCTACATATTCAGGGGACTGAAATGGCTTCGTGACCATGGACAGCGGCATGCACGGTCCCTTCCGTGGTGAGTGGGTAGGTGGGTGGTCTGACTCTTTGTTTGTAACCCAGGCTCGCTGCTTAAGAGATTCTGAGCACATCTTCAGAGAAGGTCCAGTTGAAATTGGTCTCCCATGCTCCATAAAAGGTGAAGCAAAGCCGCCATACGTACCAGGACCAGGGAAAAAGGTAGCTATCCCTATTCGCAGTGGAATTGTCATCAGTAATTCATCTTCACTAACCTGAGTCCAGGACTTCCCTGGTGGCTCAGAAGGTAAAGAATCTGCCTGGAATGCAGAAGACCTGGGTTTGATCCCTGTGTCGGGAAGGTTTCCCTGGAGAAGGGAATGGCTACCCACTCCAAGTATTCTTGCCTGGAGAAGCTCATGGACAGAGGAGCCTGGCAGGCTACAGTCCATGGGGTCACAAAGAGTCAGACACAACTGAGCAACTAACACTTTGACTAAGACTTTCTGGGCTAAAGTCTCACTTTACCTGGCCTGATAAATGATTCTTTTCTAGTTAGAAATTACCGACCTAGCCACCCACAAAGAGGCTTCTACTTCTAGGAGTAAAACCAAAATACAGCCCACTAGAAAAGCTTTGTAAGTGGATGGGATTGTGGGAAGTTGGGGTGGGGGGTAGAAGATGGGGTTTCTCTGAAATAATGGCAATATTCTCAGAAATAACGGCAAACTTTTCCTTAGAATTTTAGAATGTTATTCCCTGCCATGGTCCAACTGTGTACAAAACTGAATCCTCTATAGAGCACTAAGGTAGAAATACCACAGACCATCTTATTCTGTACTTTGAGACTTTACTGGAAAGTTTAAGATTAGAATGGGGAAGAATAGCCAACATCCTTCACATTTATGACATTATGGAAGCTCATCCAGCCTCCTGCTGGAAGGTGCTTTTTGAGAGGTTGTGACTATTTTTCAATTTTTATTTTTTTAACACCAAAACTATTTTGTATTGAGGTATAGCCAATTAATTAATGTTGTGGTAGTTTCAGGTGAACAGCAGAGGGACTCAGCTATATGTATATATGTGATTCTGAATAGTTTCAACATATATTATAAAATACTTATTTTCCTTGGACTTAGAATATGAAAGACAAACCTAGAGTGGTAAAGACAAACATGGAGTGGTAAAGAATCTTCCTGCCAATGCAGGAGACACAAGAGATGCAGCTTCAATCCCTGGATGGGAAAGATCCCCTGGAATAGGAAATGGTAACCAGCTCCAGTATTCTTGCTTGGAAAATTCCATGGACAGAGAGGCCTGGCAGGATACAATCCATGGAGTCTCAAAGAGTTGGACATGACTGAGCACACACATAATTCCAACCACAAAAATGATAGGATAATTATGTGCTATGAGGTGCCATCAAGTGATATCACAGTAGACAAATGTGTCAATCAACATGTTATGCATGTTAACTTAGCACAATGTGATATGTCAAGCATATTTCAATTTTAAGAAAAGAAATGTTATAAGAGGGTGAGGGGAAGGTTCCAGAAAAGTTGGTCTACAACTTCTCTGGCATGGGGTGAGGAATAAGTTGTAAATTTTTTTAAAGAAGTGTTTAGATTAGATTTGGGAAAGGTCTCTGGGTAAACCATGTCTCAGAGACAGTCAAAATAGGCAGCATCTTGACCTGAAGACTGTGGCGACTGATTCCATTTGGGTCTTCAGTGATCTGCTATCCAGCTCCTCTTCCCTACATGGCAGGTCAGAGAAATTGATGCCGTTATGCCTGCAAGCCACGCAAGCAATGGGGAGTCATTTTCCCTCCAGTTTGGCTAAAATCCCTATATGACTGTGATTCGGCATTATCTAAAGTGCTTGTTTCTGCTGCAGAGATGGTCTTTTGCTGGTTGGAATGTTTCTTAACCTGACATTTTTCCCAGTCTGTCCCATAAAGAGACACGGTCCATCCCCCAGATTTCAGGCTTCTAGGCAGGAGGTGCTCCTTTTGCCCTGTAGGAACCCCTTTCTGAACTGTTGCAGATGAAACTTCAGAACAGGATATGAAAAAGGAAGCAGGTTCTCAGAATAGCTAGGAAGACTCTCCGCTATTCCTTATTTCCTTTTAACCACTGGCTTATCATTCTCAGAGCCTCAGGGCATCTCCTGGGAGTCTCCCTTGGAAGAGATGGAGAAAGCATGCCATCATCCAGAACCTGAGCCGAACAAAGAAAGAAGTTCTCTGCGTATGAAACTAAAAATCGAGGATTTCACCTTGCACAAAATGTTGGGGAAAGGAAGTTTTGGCAAGGTACGATACTGTATGTAGGATTCTGTGGGCCAGATAAGAGACACTGAGAAGCAAAGCTCTGGCCAGCAGAACTGAGGCTGGTGGGACCAGAACCGGGTGTGGGTGTGCAGAGAGAGGCTTCCTGGGCGGGAGCTGTGATGTGATGTGATGTATGTTAGAGGGCAGAGAGATGTCTGAGTCAAAAGGGACCCAGGGGCTTCCCTGGTGGCTCAGACGGTAAAGAATCTGCCTGCAAAGCAAGAGACCTGGGTTCTGTCTCTGGGTTGGGAAGATGCCCTGGAGGAGGGTGTAGCAACCTGCTCCAGTGTTCTTGCCTGGAGAATCCCCATGGACAGAGGAGCCTGCCGGACTACAGTCCATGGGGTCGCAGAGTCGGACACAACTGAGCGACTAGCACAGGGAGCTCTTGGGAGCAGCAGCCTCTACTCCCTGGGGAAAAACAGCTCCAGCCGTCTTACTTTGAAGGTGTTCATCCCACCAGCTTCTGAGCGTGGTATCTTCGGACGCCAGCGAAGCGGAAGGTGCCCCGGCCAGTTCCTGTCTCATAGATATTTTTGCTTTATTGGTGGTTTTGTTGTTGTTTTGCTCCTTTCTTCAACCCAGAGTGTGGTTTTACTTTCCTCATGATTTTTTTTCTCAGTCTTGTCTTAGGTTAGGGCTACTGTAATAAAACACCACAGAGGGGGGCAGCTTCAACAGCAGAAATGTATCTCTCCCAGTTCTGGAGGCTGGACATCCTGGATCAAGGTGTGGACAGGGCTGTCCCTCCTGAGGCCTCCCTCTTTCCCGGGTGTAGACACTGTCTTCTCCCTGTGTCTTCACACGGCCATTGCTCTGTGTCCCAATTCCCTCTTCTTATGAGGATGCCAGTTCTGTGGCATCAGGGCCCATCCTAATGACCTCATTTGAACATAATCATCTCTGTAGAGACCCTGTCTCCAAATAAGGTCACGCTCTCAGGTGCTGGGAGTTTAGGACTTCTGCATATGAATGATTAAGTCTCCTCTGGTGGCTCAGATGGTAAAGAATCTACCTGCAATGTGAGAGACCTAGGTTTGATCACTGGGTCAGGAAGATTCTAGAGGAGCCTGTCCATGGAATTATTTGGAAGGGACACAGTGCAGCCCAGAATTACAGCCATAACTTGAGTGTCTTAGGAAAAGTTTCACGGAGGAGTCCCTCCTCTCAATTATTCCTGCCACTCACTCAACATATGGGCTCTCTGTCATTGAGAGTGAGGAGGAGGAGGAAAACATAGTCTAAGAAATTATAATCAACTATCAGTGATGAGAAGATTCTCAAGTCAGTGATTGTAAAGAGGGATGTCATGGAATACAGGCTTTTACCTTATAGTGGCTATTAAGGATATCTCACGATGGCACCCAACTCCAGCACTCTTGACTGGAAAATCCCATGGATGGAGGAGCCTGGTAGGCTGCAGTCCATGGGGTTGCGAAGAGTCAGACATGACTGAGCGACTTCCCTTTCACTTTTCACTTTCATGCACTGGAGAAGGAAATGGCAACCCACCCCAGTGTTCTTGCCTGGAGAATCCCAGGGATGGGGGAGCCTGGTGGGCTGCCGTCTATGGGGTCGCACAGAGTCAGACACGACTGAAGCAACTTAGCAGCAGCAGTAGTATGTATTAATGAAATCCTCAGTTGCTTTTTTATTTATATTGGATGTCACTTCTTGGAGAATTTTAGCCAGAGACTACTGTTCCATTAATTTGTGCAACCAAGGCCAGCATTATGCTCAGCACCTGCTCACCAGAGGGCTGTAAAACTTGCCCAGTTTAATAATAAACAAGCTGAAATGCAGCTAGGTCTTGCCATAGCTGAATGACTTCATGCTGCTAGTAGGGGTTGGGTTTAATACCAAGGAATCGCCTTTGGCAAAAGCCACTCGGCCCTGCCAACTGTAGCCAATAGCTATTAATTTGTTTCCACAATAGCACGAACCATCGCGGGCTCACTTGGTGTTATTCTGAGTGCAATAGGCAGTTTTACAGCCAGTCTTCATTAAACTGTAGCATCAGTTAATGTGCCATGATAGCCTGTTACCAAAAATTGAAAGGACATTATAGAGATGGAGATTGATTTTTCGACTTCTTAGTTTAAGGCTGGTTTGGAGGCATGTTTTATTGAAAGAAGCAATTGCCAAAAGAGGATTTCTAGTTGTTATAGAAATGTTTTTCTTTGTTTTCTGGGTAGATTTCTACTTTTCAACAAGGTTAACACAGCTTTAAGTTAAACCTACCTGCCTTAGTAAATAACCCACTGGACAGCTGAGAGCTTCAGTAGCCTTGGCTCTGTGACTAAGCTCCTCCCCATCAGAATCCCAGATCCCTGGACCCCGAGGGGACTGCACTGTGGGGCCCCAGTGAGAGGGGAGAGCCCCAAAGCAGAATATATTTCCTCTTCTTGAACTCCAAAACTTGTTCTTGTTTTTCTTTTTTTCACTCTATAGCTATGTTTCCTCACCAAAATGGTAGCCTCTCTTTTGGTTCTCCATCGATTTTAGGCCCAGGAGAATAAATTGCATGTTTTCTGGGGTTATGCACATTATTTCCCTGGTGGCTCAGATGGTAGAGATTCTGTCTGCCATGTAGGAGACATGGGTTCAATCCCTGGGTTGGGAAGATCGCCTGGAGAAGGGAATGGCTACTGAGTCTGGTATTCTCACCTGGAGAATTCCATGGGCAGAGGAGCGGCTACAATCTGTGGGGTCACAAAGAGTTGGACACAACTGAGTGACTCACACTTTCACCTTCATGCCTGAATTCTCATCTAAGCTCTCTATCAAGCCAGCTACCCCCAAAGCTATATGTCTGCACTGTATTATTTTAAACATTAGTGTGTTAGTCGCTCAGTCATGCCCGACTCTTTGCGACCCCATGGGCTGCAGCCCTCTGTCCATGAGATTTTCCAGGCAAGGATTCTGGAGTGGGTTGCCATTTCCTTCTCCAGGGAATCTTCCCAACCCAGGAAATAGACACGGGCATTTTCCACTATTGGTGTATCTTCATGAACTTCAGCATTCCTCAAAAGTCACTAAAGAAACAAATGATGAGTGGGTGTTTTGAAGTATAGTTGATTTACAATATTAATTAGCTGCAGATGTGTTGTAACATAATGATTCAGTAGTTTCATAGATTGTACTCTAAAGTTATTACAGAATAATGGTTCTATTTCACTGTGAGATTCAATATATCCCCATTGGTTATTTATTTTACACAGAGCAGTTCGTACCTCTTAATCCCATGCCCTTGTCTTGGCCCTCCCCCGACTGGAAACCACTGGTTTGTTCTCTATATCCGTGAGTCTGCTTCTGTTTTGTTACACACATTCGTTTTGGTTTTAGATTCCAATAGCTGTCATTCAGAAAGCATTTTGGAGTTCACAAGTCGCTTCCCCACCTGGTGTGTGATTTTCACAGCAGTTCTGAAAGTCAGCAGTGTGGTGATAGCTATGGCTTTTCCACATTAGGGAACCGAAGCCCAGGGAGGTTGCTTTGTGAGCCCACATTCCCACAGCTGGTAAATGTCTGTGAAATGAGGCCAGAGCTGTGGCTTTCTGACTCCACAGACCGTGCCCTCACTTCTATCAGTTGCCTGTGGCTGTATCATCTGCAAGAATGCAGGTTGAAGCAACCCTCCATTCTAAGCCATCTGGTGTCCTGTCTTATAAGATGCCTGAAATTGAGTGGAAAAAGTCAGCTTTGGAGTCAGATTTTCCACTGAGTAGCTCTGTGAGTTTGAGAAAGTTACCCTTTGACCCTAGGTTTCTTTTATTATTACTCTCTGTATTGCAGAGGGTTCTGAACCAAGAATTAAACAGGTACTAAAATTAGGTAGCATGCATAAAGCCTGTAGCAGAATGTCTGACACATAGTAGGTCTTGAAGATACTGTTAGTGTCTGTGCCATCAGAGGAAATGCTGTGCATTCTTTAAGTGCGTCAGGACAGTTGTATTTCTCACATATGCTTTTTGGCCTTGAAAAGTGGGTAAAACGTGGAATAAGGTTTTACGCTCATTTTTATTGATTATTTCAAAAGCAGTCAAGTCTTCCTTTTCATTGCTCGCTGCTGCTTCCTCAATACACATTTTTCTCTGATTTTTTTTTTTTATAAACTTAGGTCTCTAGGCCGACAGGACACTTTTTAAAAATTGTATTGGCGTATAGCTGATTTACAGTGTTGTGTATCTGCTATACAGTAAAGTGAATCAGCTATACGTGTACATGTATCCTCTCTTGTCTGGATTTCCTTCCCATTTCGGTCCAAGCATTGGGCAGCGTTCCTTCAACTATACAGTGGGTTCTCATTCGTTATCTGTTTTATCCATAGTAGTGTGTGTATCACTCCCAACCTCCTAATCCATCCCCCTTGATGTCCATGCATTTGTTCTCTACATCTGTGTCTCTGTTTCTGCTTTGCAAATAGATTCATCTATATGATTTTCCTAGATTCCACTTTTTTAAATAGAATCTTTCCAGGGGTTGAGAATAACCCATCCGGTTTTGTGAAACCCTTTGAAAGGTAGAATGAATGAAGCTGTTAATAGCATCCCACGCCCGTAAAACTCGGTTTGTCTCCATAAAGGGGATAGAGGAGGATTAGAGAATTAATTCTGTTTCCTCCCCCAGTATTTCTCTCTCAGCATGTCATGAGTCTTCTTTATCGAATGTCAATCCAAATTCTAAAATAACCCTGCTTCTCCTTCCTTCCAGGTCTTCCTAGCAGAGTTCAAGAAAACCAATCAATTTTTCGCAATAAAAGCCTTAAAGAAAGATGTGGTTTTGATGGACGATGACGTAGAGTGCACAATGGTAGAGAAGAGGGTCCTCTCCTTGGCCTGGGAGCATCCGTTCTTAACACATATGTTCTGCACGTTCCAGACCAAGGTAAGGCTTCTGCCCAGATGGTCCTTCATCTCTGCATCCTCAGCCAGTAGGTCTGGGTGCTCCTGCAGAACAGGAGACACGGGGCACTCACTCCATGTATTTATTTCTTCTTTGAGTCCACCTTCCATCCATCTAAGCAAGGCTTTCACAGTTGTTTAGAGGGGAAGAAACTTGTTTGGAAAGAAACAAGTTTTATTGTTTGGAAAAATGCAGGAAACTTGCATTTTCTAATGCAGTTGACTGGGGAAAGGGCCTTACTTCTGGTTTTGCTTGCTTGCTTTTTAGAATTTAGTTCAACTTCTATAACAAAGATTCTAAGCAGTGTGTGATTTGCTTAACAAAGCTGTGCTTTGTGAAAGGGAAAAGGTGTGACATCTGTTCATCTACCATACATATATTTCAGGAGACAAAATTTAGAAAAATGGATCAAAATGTGTGTGTACTGTTATTTCCCTTTATAAGGCCAGAAGAAAATCATCCTTTAGAGCACACTTTACCAGAAACTGAGCAGTCAGGTAAAATTGTGAGTTTTGTCAAAAATGCCTCTTATTTTGGGAGAATGTTCCTCCTGATTTGCTTTTTCTTTAAAATTAAAAACACACACACACACTTTTTTCTAACTTAAAAGTTATTCAGGATCATTTTAGAAAATTTGCTTATATGCTTAAAGAAAATCATATACATCGCATTACTTGGGTATAGTCGCCATTGCTGTGTTAAGTTTATCCTTCTAGATTTCCCCGCCCCCCCGCCATTGGGTTTATAAAAATAAAAATAACCAGTTAGTGTAAATACTCCTGCTCTGTAACTTGTACTTTAACACACTGTACGTTTCCTGACATCTGTAGATATCCTTCTGCAATGTGATTTATCTCATTAGGCTATTTCTAAATTTTGTTCTGATTTAAATAACACTGAAATGAACATTCCTGTAGATCAGTCAGCCGTATAAACATTATGGTTTTCTATTTTTCTACTGTACTTGACCCTGTCCCCATGTGTAAGGCCTAGAATTGTGTTGTATGTAGCCAAGAATAATAAGCAGACCCGTGGGGAGCTGTGTGGTTAAGATCCAAAGAAAATGAGGAAGTTTTTCTCTTGTTCTATTTCAAGCCGTGATGATAATGCACTACCTTAGTATAGCAGCTTCTGCCTCAGCCACAGAAGTGGTAGTGGGGAAACGGAATCAGCCAGTAAATGTGGATAGTCACTTAGGGATTTCATCACCACTTCTCCAGCTGCCAATAGACTCTCAAGTGTTTAATTAGGGAACAAATGAATAAATGTACTAGCTAAAATAAGGAAAGATATAAGCATCTGAATGCAGAGTTCCAAAGAATAGCAAGAAGAGATAAGAAAGCCTTCCTCAGTGATCAATGCAGAGAAATAGAGGAAAACAACAGAATGGGAAAGACTAGAGATCTCTTCAAGAAAATTAGAGATATCAAGGGAACATTTCATGCAAAGATGGTCTCGATAAAGGACAGAAATGGTAGGGACCTAACAGAAGCAGAAGATATTAAGAAGAGGTGGCAAGAATACACAGAAGAATTGTAAAAAAAGATCTTCACGACCCAGATAATCACGATAGTGTGATCACTCACCTAGAGCCAGACATCCTGGAATGTGAAGTCAAGTGGGCCTTAGAAAGCATCACGACGAACAAAGCTAGTGGAGGAGATGGCATTCCAGTTGAGCTATTTCAAATCCTGAAAGAGGATGCTGTGAAAGTGCTGCACTCAATATGCCAGCAAATTTGGAAAACTCAGCAGTGGCCACAGGACTAGAAAAGGTCAGTTTTCATTCCAATCCCAAAGAAAGGCAATGCCAAAGAATGCTCAAACTGCCACACAATTGCACTCATCTCACATGCTAGTAAAGTAATGCTCAAAATTCTCCAAGCCAGGCTTCAGTAATATGTGAACCATGAACTTCCAGATGTTCAAGCTGGTTTTAGAAAAGGCAGAGGAACCAGAGATCAAATTGCCAACATCTGGTGGATCATGGAAAAAGCAATAGAGTTCCAGAAAAACATCTATTTCTGCTTTATTGACTGTGCTAAAGCCTTTGACTGTGTGGATCACAATCAACTGTGGAAAATTCTGAAAGAGATGGGAATACCAGACCACCTGACCTGCCTCTTGAGAAACCTATATGCAAGTCAGGAAGCAACAGTTAGAACTGGACATGGAACAACAGACTGGTTCCAAATAGGAAAAGGAGTACATCAAGGCTGTATATTGTCACCCTGCTCATTTAACTTCTATGCAGAGTACATCATGAGAAATGCTGGGCTGGAAGAAGCACAAGCTGGAATCAAGATTGCTGGGAGAGATATCAGTCACCTCAGATATGCAGATGACACCACCCTTATGGCAGAAAGTGAAGAGGAGCTAAAGAGCCTCTTGATGAAGGTGAAAGAGGAGAGTGAAAAAGTTGGCTTAAAGCTCAACATTCAGAAAACTAAGATCATGGCATCTGGTCCCATCCCTTCATGGGATATAGATGGGGAAACAGTGGAAACAGTGTCAGACTTTTTTATTTTTTTGAGCTCCAAAATCACTGCAGATAGTGATTGTGGCCATGAAATTAAAAGACGCTTACTCCTTGGAAGGAAAGTTACGACCAACCTAGATAGCATATTCAAAAGCAGAGACATTACTTTGCTGACTAAGGTCCGTCTAGTCAAGGCTATGGTTTTTCCAGTGGTCATGTATGGATGTGAGAGTTGGACTGTGAAGAAAGCTGAGCGCTGAAGAATTGATGCTTTTGAACTGTGGTGTTAGAGAAGACTCTTGTGAGTCCCTTGGACTGCAAGGAGATCCAAGCAGTCCTTTCTGAAGGAGATCAACCCTGGGATTTCTTTGGAAGGAATGATGCTGAAGCTGAAACTCCAGTACTTTGGCCACCTCATGCGAAGAGCTGACTCATTGGAAAAGACTATAATGCTGGGAGGGACTGGGGGCAGGAGGAGAAGGGGACGACCGAGGATGAGATGGCTGGATGGCATCACTGACTCGATGGATGTGAGTCTGAGTGAACTCCGGGAGTTGATGATGGACAGAGAGGCCTGGCGTGCTGCAATTCATGGGGTCGCAAAGAGTTGGACACCACTGAGCGACTGAACAGTATCTATCAATATCTGTTCTACTATTGCCTGTTTCAGTTCAGTTCAGTCTTCACAATGCTTCACAATGCCATTTCACAATGCTTCAAGCACAGTATGTGATCACTAAGTGCTTTCTCATGGTCTGAGTTTCCATTGTGAAGGATACAGAAATAATATAGTCTCTGAGCTAGAGCATTTCACACTCTGTGGAGCTGAAGTAGCTCTGTTGGGAGAGCGTTAGCCTGAAGATCCAAAGGCCCCTGGTTCAGTCCCGGGCTTCGGCAGGCAAGCGCTTCTTTGTGGCTTCCTTGGTGACTTAGATGGAAGACCATTGCCTGCAAAGCGAGAGACCCAGGTTCGATCCCTGGGCTGGGAAAATCCTCTGGAGAAGGAAATGGCAACCCACTCTAGTACCCTTGCCTGGTAGGCTATAGTCCATGGGGTTGGAAAGAGTCGGACACGACTGAGCAACTTCACTTTCACTTTCGAAGAGCCGACAATGATACTTGTAACGGTGGTAAGTAATATGAATTGCAGAATGCTGACTTTTAAGTACCAGAGCTGAGGAAAACTAGAAATTAGAATTTGAATAGGCAGTAAAGGTCTTGGGTAACAGAAGTGTAGAGGCTATTAGAGGGCATGAAGGAAGAAAGGGATTGTGATAAGCTGTTTAAGTAGGCGCATGGCACCCCACTCCAGTACTCTTGCCTGGAAAATCCCATGGACAGAGGAGCCAGGTAGGCTGCAGTCCATGGGGTCGCTACTAGTTGGACATGACTGAAGCGACTTAGCAGCAGCAGCAGCATGTTTTTACAGCAGAAAGGAGTTTGGGATTCCTGGTAATGAGGGTTACAGAGATTTCCTGCTAGACGATTCATCCTGGAGATCAGAAATATCTGTTGGTCTTGGATGGTGCAGATATTTTACTGAAAGACAAAGTAAGGAGCTCTGCCCAGCTGTCTTGTTCTGTGTTCTAGATTTGCTGTGCACCCTGGGGGTTACGTAGTCTCACTTTTCCTCTTGAAATATTGTGAGGCTTTTATCAAAATGCTAAATGCACCTCAGACCAGGCTTCTAGGAAATCAAATTTCTCTTGGCACCTTTTCCTGCTGTTGTTTATTGGAATATAGTTGTGTACAATGAAGAGAATCAGCCATATGTATCCATATATCCCCCTCCCCCACCCCAGGTCATCACAGAGCAGAGCTGAGCTCCCTGTGCTGTACAGCAGCTTCCCACTAGCTGTTTTTGTGTATTTGTTTGACTGTTGTTTTCATATCTTACAGAGAAGGCTACCATGAAGTCCATTTTGTAAAAAATAGGCATATTTCTGTCTCTGATTGTCAATTCTCAGGGGTTATTTACATTTTTCCTTGTTATAGGAAATGCTCTTAAAATTCCAAGCCTATGGAATGCTTTACCAGAACCAGAGCAGTAAATGCATGAGAAAAAATGTTATAGAATGTACACGTAAAATGTAAAAATGACTGTCTCACTAGATTTCAGGGAATTAAGTTCTTTTAGAGATGGTGGGGAAGGGGAGGCAAAGCTTACACTATTACACTTTCTGAAGGACCTTCAGTTGCTTTGAGACACCTTGATTTTTAAATTTAATTTTTGATAGTGTATAGATGCTGTGCAGTATTATAAGTTATAGGTGTACAATTCAGTGATTACAATTTTCAAAGATTATATTCTATTTATAGTTATTATAAAATATTTAGATTTCCCATGTTGTGCAATATATCCTTCTAGCCTGTTTTGTACTTAATAATCCTGATTTATTTAAACCTTGTATGTCAAACAAAATAACCAGATGCCACAGGTGAGTGTAAAAAGCAGCAATTTACATGAATAATGATTTCCTCTGGGTAAGTTTAGAATGTAGTCAGTTGGGAAAAGGGCCTTACTTCTGGATTTTGTCTGCTTACTTATTGTTTAGAATTTGGTTTTAACTTCTATAACAGTGAGGATTTGAAGCAGTCAAAGACTGCTTTGTCTAATTGAATTTTTTTGTGATTCCACACAAATTTTAGGATTATTTGTTCTCATTCTGTGAAAAATGTCATAGGTATTATGATAGATATTGCATTAAATCTTTAGATGGTTTTCAGTAGTAAGGACATTTTAACAATACTAATTCTTTCAATCCACGAACACGGGGTATTTTCCACATTTTCTTTGTATCATGTTGAATCTTCTACATCAATGTCTTTTAGTTTTCAGAATACAGGTCTTCCACCTCTTAAATCCCTAGGTATTTGATTCTTTTTTGATGCAACTGTAAACAAGATTGTTTTGCCTTTTGTTTACAACAATTCATTATGAGTATAAGAAATGCATTGTATTTCTGCATATCAATTTTGTATCCTGCAACTTTATTTATTAGCTCTAATAGTTTTTCACTGTATCTTTAGGGTTTTCTATGTGTAGTATCATATGATCTGCAAATAGTGACAGTTTTACTGTCTCCTTTCCAATTTGGAAAGAGTTCCAGCAGTTCCCCCACAAGGTTAGTAAAAGGTCTGAGTGTCCTTTAAATCACCGTTTCTTTCCATGTGTCCCAAAGTGGGCAAGTCTGTGCACAGGGCTCTCAGGGGTATCCTTTCTACTGCAGACCACAGTGTCAGAGGTGGATCCCAGTTTTCTTTTTAACTGGAAGATAATTGCTTTACAATGTTTTGTTGGTTCTGCTGTGCCACAATGTGAATAGCCATAAGTGAACATACATCCCCTCCACCCACCCCTCTAGGCTCCTGGTAGTGTTGGGTCTCGGTCCCTCTATCAGTTCTTGAGGAGAAGCTGTTCAGTCAGCCCTCAGTTCTTCAGGAGGAATTGCTTTCTGTGTAGATCAGTGTGTCCATGGGAGGAATCTTTTAACTGTACTGGCAAATTAAAATCTATCAGAAACTAATTAATCATAAAACTTTGAAAATACACTTCGTAACATCACTTTGGAAAGTCACCGTTAATTCAACAAATGTGGTTTCTTGTGGACCTACTGTTTGTTAAGTTCTATATTTCCCCAACAGAGGCAAGACTCAAACTATAGGGACTTGGTAGCTAGCTTGGAAGAATAGTAGTCTGCTTTCTTGATTTTAAGATGCTATTAGTATTAGATGCCCTATTTTCTTGATACAGAAAATTATTTTAAAAACTAGGAGCCATGTCTCTGAAATTGTCTAAATGTGAATTGACATGTATGTCAGTTAGAAATAGCATTGGCTGCTAGTAATAGAGACTGGAAACAGTGACTTAAGTGAGACAGAAGTGTTTCTCAGTCTCTGCATACAAAAGGAGCTAGTTCCATGATGTCCGAGACCCAGGAACCATCTACTACACTGGGTTCTCATCCTTAGTCCAGCATGGCTACTGGAGCCCAGCTGTCACAGCCGCATTCTAGGGAGGAAGGAACAACCCCAAGCCTGCTTAGTCTTCTTTATCAAGTCACTTTTGCAAAAGTGTTACAAAAAAGCTGCTGTTTACCTCTCTCTCGGACTCTTCTATAGCTCTAAGGAGAGCCGGAAAGTTGAATCTTTAAGATGAGCACACCGTCATCCAGAATAATATTTTTACTAAGAAAGAGCAGCAACCAGACATTTCTGCCCTAACATATGTTTAGTTTAAAATATATGATTCAAACTAGCTTTATTGAAGTCGATTTAGCACCAGATAATTTCCTAGAAACCTTAAATAAGATAATATACTTAATTCTGTAATCCCAGTGAAGTAGATATTATTCCATTTTACCTATGAGAAAACTGAAGCTCGGAAAGATGAACTTTGTCTTAAGGCCACTGAGATGGAAACAGCATGCAACCTTACCGGGGCATCTTGGTCCAGATATGGGATTCCTATATATTCATACCATGTAAGTGTCTTAGTGATATGTCATCTCTGTAGTGTCTAAATGTTCACCTACGGTGGGGGAAACACACAGAAAAATAGTGTTCTTCTGTTTTATTATACTAGAGTAAAAGTTCAATAACTCGAGTACCCAAAGTTTCTCTGATCTAACTCTGATAACCCTAGGTGTTGGGGGAGAGGGGGCAGGGGAAGGGTTTGGAAAGTGTTAAAAACACAAAATTCAGCTGAGTAAATTTAGAGATCTAATTATGTTTTTGCAATAATTCATGAATCGAATAGTATCCTATTTAGGAAGCAGAAAGGAGCGCTGAGGACCTGTATGAAATGGAAGACTTTTATGGGCAGAAAGTGGGGACAAGGAAAGAACAGTGTTTCAGGCAAGGTCACTTCCTCACAAGTGCTGATCAGGAAGTTCTAGCCTGGGGAAGATTAGAACTGCAGGTAGGTTAGATGTTAAGTCTCCATTTAGAGATGTGGACTTAGCACAAGTAATTCCATTTGCAGACTATTTTATCAACAATCACTCCCCACCCCCTTTTGACCAGTCCGGCAGCTTAACTGGAAGATGCGATCAAAATTTAAGGTAGTAGCACTCTTCCCAGCTGCCGTCCTGAAGTTCCCATGGTTTTTGATGATCCTTTGTGTGCTATTCACAGGCCACAGGGTTCAGGGTCTCCATTTTTAAGTCAGGCATCCTCTTCCTTTTTGGAAACTCCACGTTGAGGGAGATCGTTCACCTGAGGGTCAGTGACTACAAACATGAATTTAAAGCCTTTGAAAGAACACAGCATTCCAGAGAGACTCTTGTGACTATGTAAAGTAGGATAATTCCCAATAGTTGGAGTGCTGCCAAACTAATGAAGAAAAACAAAAAGATCCAATTGAAAGAGTCACCTTTTCAAGCCAACTGGGTTGTTTAGTGTTTTCCTGTAAAATGAGTTTCAGCTTCTGCAGACACGTTAATCCAGGAGCCAAAGGCTGTCTTGACTAGTGATGCAGCATCCTGCCAAAGGAAAGGGGAGGTTACTCTTGCTATGTGTCTCCTCATTTGTGTAGAGCCTAAATAGAAAGTTCCCCAAGTTTGGGGTGGTTAGATAGAGGGAGGGAAACAGACCAGGGCTTTCTAACATCATGGACAGATCAGAGTTTCTGATGAGAAATCCAGCGATCTGAAAGGATTCCACCCCCACACCCAAGCAATAGGTCGGGAGATACGGGGAATGGTGTTCTCTTTCCAAGTCAAGCCAGAGTCAAGGAAGGTGCTGAAGAAGAGAGGGTTGTGTGCTTGGCTACCCAGTGATGCAACTCAACACTGGCTACTTCTCTTCCCAGTCGATTCGATTCTGAGGTCTTGAGTGGGCAGACAGGACCCAGTATCAGGTGAGATGTACACCCAAGGTTCAAGTCCCTGCAGTCTGGCTCCCATCTGGTTAGTGAGGAAAATCTGGGATAGTCCCTTGCCAGGAGACACAAGGGCAGTCTTTGTTCTTCAGGATTCCAAATCAGAAGGGTGGGAGGAAATTGCAAACAGTAGTTTGAGAGTCATAACCAGTCAATTGAGGGGACTGGAAGTATTCAAAGATCCACTCCAGGTTACAGGGATGTTACAAAGTCTCCAAAGCACTTCGCAGGATTAGACTCTGATATCTACAGAAATACAGTTTTCTTCTCTGTAATCACTGTTCTCTTAACCAAAGAGCATTAACAGTAAACCCAATTTGTTTGCATTAAACTTGGCCTGATTAATTACATAAGTGCAGCAAGAAGAGTGCTCGGCCATTTATAATCTTTTAAAAACTGTTTCCTATAAAGGAACCTCAGATTGAAGTCTTAAGCCTCTGAAGCCAGGTAGCCAAAATCTCACAATCCAATTTTACCTGCAATACCTGTAACTTTGGGTGAGTTCCTCTCTTATGGAGGTCTAAAAAAATATCCTGGAGTTCTATGGACCTACCAGGAAATTACCTTTTTACTCGTCTGTTTAGTTACCAGGAATCTTGGTTCAGTTCAGTTCAATTCAGTCGCTCAGTCATGTCCGACTCTTTGCGACCCCATGAATCGCAGCACGCCAGGCCTCCCTGTTCATCATCATCTCTCGGAGTTCACTCAGACTCACGTCCATCGAGTCCATGATGCCATCCAGCCATCTCATCTTCGGTCGTCCCCTTCTCCTCCTGCCCCCAATCCCTCCCAGCATCAGAGTCTTTTCCAACGAGTCAGCTCCTCTCATGAGGTGGCCAAAGTAGTGAAGTTTCAGCTTCATCGTCATTCCCTCCAAAGAAATCCCAGGGCTGATCTCTTTCAGAAAGGACTGGTTGGATCTCCTTGCAGTCCAGGGAATCTTGGTACCAGTCCAATTTTTCCAAAGGACTTTATAGACTCCCCAAAGTGAATCTTAGTTATTTTCAGTTGTCTGGTCATATCTGAGTCTATATACATCTCTCTCATATATACTATTATAGTCAATGCCTTGGTAATAATACCAGTGTAGTCAACTGTGCCCTATTACGATGACAGGTTCTCACTAAACTTACATAAAATAGCTATTTTGCTTTAAAAAGAATACTCAAGAGTTTTTGGGTTCTGGAAGAATCGGAGAAAACATTTCATCTTTGTTTTCAATGGTATACTTTACCTCATTGTTGTAGGTCATGTTATCGCAAGAGCAATCTCAAATCTGGAAAAACAAAATATTAAGATACCAGCAATGTCTCAAATAAGAAATTCTAATCATCCTCCTCAGTTCATTCAGTCTCATGTTATTAATTCTTGTTCTACTTGAATCCATTTTTTTATTAGTTCTGGGAATGTTTACCCAGTTCAGTTGTATGAACCAAAGTTATCACTAACCTGTATTTGTCAGAGTCCTTTCCATGAATTTCTTTAAAGATAAAGTACTTTTGAAGAAATACTTTTGCAAAAGCATTGGAGTAAAACAGTAACTCTGTAAATGACAGACTTATAAATGACTATAGTTAAAGATCTGATAAGAGTTCATTTGATAAGGAAATAGTTATTCTGTGATAAACATTTTAAGATGGTAACTGGAAGTATGGCTGATTACATTATTGTAGGACATATGAATTTTGAGAATACTTATATATCTGTAGAAATACAACCTAAAGGAAGCTTAGTATTACCTTTTATGTGACAGGGCTTCCCATACAATTTACTGTATCAAATAAGCCTAGTTAGTTTAACATCTCTCTTTTTCTAAGGAGAGAAAACAAATCTTTTGAAATGTTCCCGGGGCTCTCTGGAAAATCTCAAAGTTGGTTTGAGGTCAAAAAGATTACATTTAGAATTTGATTTGGGAGAAGTTTGTCAAAAATACCAAAAAGTTTAAAAATACTTGGTCAAATAAGATCATAGTTCACTGTGAAGTAACAGTTATCCATGCAAACAAGGGAATAAGGACTTTGCAGGTAAATATAGAAAGTTGCGTAACTGTTAGAAAGATGGTAACAGTGACCCTATATGCGAGACAGCAAAAGAGATACAGATGTAAAGAACAAACTGTTGGACTCTGTGGGAGAAGGCGAGATGATTTGAGAGAAGAGCATTGAAACATGTTTATTACCATATGTGAAATAGATTGCCAGTCCAGGTATGATGCATGAGACAGGGTGCTCAGGGCTAGTGCACTGGGGTGACCTTGAGGGGGGATGGGGGACACGTGTACACCCATGGCTGATTCATGTCAATGTATGGCAAAAACCATTCCAGTACTGTAAAGTAATTAGCCTCAAATTCAAATAGTCAAATAAATAAATTAATTTTTAAAAAAGAAAGTTGCATAATTGTTTAAAATGTCTCTTTTAGTAGAGAAGACTCAGAATTACTCAAGTAATCAAAGACCTAATAAAGATAATGGGAATCACAGGAATTTAGACTCTTTCACGGCTGCTTACCAGAAGTAGACCAATAGTGCAAAAGAACTTTTCCTTTTAAGAAAAAGCAATTTTAATTTTGACTAAAGCTCTTTTTTACTTAAATTAATTCATTCGGATCATGGATAGCTTACCCATGCATAAAATTCAGCTCCCAAGACTCTTTCTCCCACAGACTTTCTACAGTTGTTTTCTATGTTTATTCCTTCTTTCCATTCTGAAATAACCACTCTGCATTTAGGACAAAACTGCCTTCTTTTTCCTCAACAGAAATACATCTCTATTCTTCATACCTACCATTGTCAAATCACACATCCTACTATCCTTGCACCCAGAGATATTTCCCTTTACTATTTCTAATAGCTTTAATTATAATGTTTAACCCTAAAAATACTTAATTTTAGTGAAAATCAGATCGTAAACAACTATAAAGTCTTATGTTAGCAGCTTATTTTGTGGCTTGACAGTTTTTAAAATTTCTTGAAACATGTTTTCTAATAGTAAATATTTCAGTATGGCACAAAAAAAAGTTTACTAATAGACCCAAAATCTTTAGTTGGTCTGTAAATGCCCAAAGTAGATAAACCTGTATTCAATAATCAGTGTTTCAGTATTTTATCTTATTTGGAAATCATGTATATATTTAATGACTATCCATAATTTAACTTAGCAAAACTTGGGTTTCAGATGACCACAAAGTTTTGAGGAAACTATTTTACAAGTTACCTAAAACCTGTTATCCTATTTACATCAATTTGACTCATTTGTTCTCAATAATTATGTTTACACTACCTGCAAAAGCTTCATAAGACACTGGACAAGTCATCCATCACCCCCTAAGATTTTTTTCTTGCTGAAAAACTTTGTAACAGAGATAAGATGAACTTATTTGACCAGTAAAACAAGTAGAAAAGTTGTACGTTTGCATTATTTTAATAATAATTCAGAGTTTGTTAGTTAACCCAACAAACTCAACAAGCTTTTATTTATTAGAGATTATCTCTGATCATGTGAACTTGAGAAGCATTGGGACTACTTTCTGTTATAGGTATACTTTGCTTTATTGTGCTTTGCTTTATTGAATTTCACAAATATTGCATTTTTTTCTTTAATAAATTAAAGCTTTATGACAACCTTGCATTGAGCAATCTGTTGGTGCCATTTTTCCAACAGCATTTTCTCACTTGTGTCTGTGTCACATTTTGTATTCTTAAATATTTCAAACTTTTATATTATTACATTACAGTCATCTTTGATGTTACTGTTGTAATTGTTTGGGGCATCATGAACTGTGCCCATGTAAGACAGCAAACTTAACACATCATTGACCAGGGATGTATAAATACATCTTTTGTTACATGAATGTTATTGACCGGAGATGTATCAGTATATTTTTAGAGCATGATACAATTAACAGCAGATGCTAGAGCTTAAAAGATTCATCAAGAATTCATTATATAACTTATGGTTTTTGTTATCATTCACATTTTGCTCCATTAGGTTTTTGGTCCAAATTTGTGTCTATTATAAATACAAGTCTATTACCATAAAACTTTCAAAAATGATGCATTACAAAATTTCTTATTTCTAAAAGAGCCCCCTACAAACATCCACCTTGCCAACTATCAGGTAAAAGAAAAGAACGTATTCTAGAAGAAATAATACCCATAGGACTAAAAAGAATGTCTCCAGAAAGTGTAAGGTCTGCTTTTCCAGGGGGAAGCACAGTGTTCTGTCCTTGCACAGAGGTGCCTCCTGTAGGACCTATCACACACTCAAAATATTCAGTTTATTTCAATCTCTCAGTCATGTCCGACTCTTTGCAACCCCATGGACTGCAGCTTCCATGTCCAACACCTACTTCCGGAGCTTACTCAGACTCATGTCCACTGAGTCAGTGATGCCATCCAACCACCTCATCCTCTGTCATCCCCTTCTCTTCCTGCCTTCAATCTTTCCCAGCATCAGGGTCTCTTCCAAAGAGTCAGTTCTTTGCATCTGGTGGCCAAAGTATTGGAGCTTCAGCATCGATCATTCCAATGAATATTCAGGACTGATTTCCTTTAGGATGGACTAGTTGGATCTCCTTGCAGTCCAAGGGATTTTCAAGAGTCTTCTCCAACACCACAGTTCAAAAGCATCAATGCTTTAGTACTCAGCTTTCTTTATGATCCAACTCACATCCATACATGACTACTGGAAAAACCATAGCTTTGACTAGATGGACCTTTGTCAGCAAAGTAATGTCTGTGCTTTTTAACATGCTATCTAGATTGATCATAACTTTCTTCCAAGGAGCAAGCGTCTTTTAATTTCATGGCTGCAGTCACCATTTACGGTGATTTTGGAGCCCTGAAAAATAGTCTGTCACCATTCCATTGTTTCTCTATTTCCCGTGAAGTGATAGGACCAGATGCCATGATCTTAGTTTTCTGAATGTTGAGTTTTAAGCCAACTTTTTCACTCTCCTCTTTCACTTTCATCAAGAGGCTCTTTAGTTCCTCTTCTCTTTCTGCCATAAGGGTGGTGTCATCTGCATATCTAAGGTTATTGATATTTCTCCTGGCACAATTCCAGCTTGTGCTTCATCCAGCCTGGCATTTCGCATAATGTACTCTGCATAGAAGTTAAATAAGCAGGGTGACAATATACAGCCTTGACGTACTCCCTTCCCAATTTGGAACCAGTCTGTTGTTCCATGTCTGGTTCTAACTGTTGCTTCCTGACCTGCATACAGATTTCTCAAGAGGCAGGTCAGGTGGTCTGGTATTCCCATCTCTTTCAGAATTTTCCACAGTTTGCTGTGATCTACACACAGTCAAAGGCTTTGGTGTAATCAATAAAGCAGAAGTAGATGTTTTTCTGGAATTCTCTTGTTTTTTCTATGATCCAGTGGATGTTGGCAATTTGATCTCTGGTTCCTCTGCCTTTTCTAAATCCAGCTTGAACATATGGACATTCATAGTTCATGTACTGTTGAAGCCTGGCTTGGAGAATTTTGAGCATTACTTTGCTAGTGTGTGTGATGAGTGCAATTGTACGGTAGTTTGAACATTGTTTGGCATGCCTCTTCTTTGGGATTGGAATGAAAACACCTTTTCCAGTCCTGTGGCCACTGCTGAATTTTCCAAATTTGCTGGCATATTGAGTGAAGCACTTTCACAGCATCATCTTTTAGGATTTGAAGTAGCTCAACTGGAATTCCATCACCTCCACTATCAGAATGCTTTAATAAGACATGTACAAAGTTTCCAATAAATACATTAAGTGCCAAAAGTGTTGATATTGACTCAAATGCGGGTGTTTCAATATTCACTCACATAGCAAATGGCTGGCCGCAGGTGCTGGTTTCTGCAAACATGCCCCTGTTGGTAGCGTGTTAATTAGCACACGTTCAATGTGTTCTGACTGCTCCTCTGACCAGCCGTTTCTCCATCTCTCCCCCTGTGTTCAGGTCCCCTAGTCTCTGAGGCATGAAGGTGAAACTAGACCAGTTAATAACCCTACAGTGGCCTCTAAAGTTCAGTGAAAGGAAAAGACACACGTTACTCACTTTTAAGTCAAAAGCTAGAAATAATTAGGCTTTGGGATGAAGGCGTGGGGGAAGGTAAGACAGGTCGAAAGAGAGGCCTCTTGCACCAACCATTAGCCCAGGGTGTGAACATAAAGGAGGTTAGAAGTGTGACTCCAGTGAACACAGGAATGATAAAGTGAAACAGCATTATGACGGCTACGGAGGAAAGTTGAACAGTCTGGATCACTCAAATCAGCCACTCTATTCCCTTAAGCCAAAGCCTAACCCAGAGCAAGGCCCTGCTCGCTCTGTCTCTGTGAGAGCCAGGAGAAGGAGGGAGCAGCAGAAGCAAAGTCTGAAGCCAGCAGAGGTTGGCTTGTGAGGTCTAAGAAGCCATACACGTGACATGAGAGTGTAAGGTGAAGCGGCAAGTGCTGATGTAGAAGCTCCTGCAAATTATCTGGAAGGTCTAGCTAAGATAATTAACAAAGGAGGCCACACCAGCAGATTTTCAATGCAGATGATGCAGTGTTATATTGGAAGACGATGCCATCTAGGACTTTCATAGCCCGAGAAAAGTCAGTGCCTGGTGTCAAAGGAAACACCGACTCTCTTGTTAGGTGCTGATGCAACTGTGACTTTAAGTTAAAAGCAGTGGTCATTTACCACTCCAAAACTCCTAGAGCCCTTAAGAATTACGCTAAATCCACCCTGCCTGTGCTCTGTAAATGGAAAACAAAGCCTGAATGACAGCACCTCTGTTTCCAGCATGGTTTACTGAATATTTTAAGTTAACTGTTGAGATCTACTCAGAAAAAAAGATTCCTTTCAAAATACTACTGCTCCTTGAGAATGCACGTGGTCTCCTAAGAACTCTGATGGAGACATATAAGGAAATTACTGTTGTTTTCTTATCTGCTAGCACAACTTCCATTCTGCAGCCCCAAGGACCAAGGTGTGATTTCAATTCTCAAGTCTTATTCTCTAACATACACATTTTGCAAGGCTCTGCACCACAGATGTTCATTCCTGATGAATCTGGGCAAGTCAGTTGAAGACCTTCTGGAAAGGACTCACCATTCTAGATGCCGTTGAGGACATTTGTGATTCACGGGAAGAAATCAAAATATCAGCATCGACGGGAGTTTGAAAGAAGTTGATTCCAACCTGAATCGATGATTTTTAGGCATTCATGACCTTGGTGGAGGACATAATCGCAGATGTGGTGGAGTTAGAAGTGGAGCCTGAAGATGTGACTGAATTGATACAATTCATGATAAAACTTTAATGGATGAGGACTGACTTCAGTGGATGAGCAAAGAGTGGTTTTTTGACTTAGAACCTAATTCTGGTAAGATGCTGTGAAGACTGTTGAAATGACAACAAAGCATTTAGAATGTTACATAAACTGAATTGCTAAAGCAGTGGCAGGGTTTGAGAGAATCAATCCCAATTTTGAAAGACATCCCATGCATAAAATGCTATCAAATAGAATTGCCCGCTTTGGAGAGATCATTCATGAAATGAAGAGTCAATCAATAAACCACTGTTGTCTTATTTTAAGAAATTAGCATAGCTACACCACCTTCAATAATCACCACCCTGATTAGTCTGCAGCCACAAACACTGATGTAAAACCCTCAACCTGCAAAAAGATTATGACTTCATGAAGGCTCAGATAGCGAGCATTTTTTTTTAGCAATAAAGCATTTTTAATTAAGGTAGATACATTTTCAAGCATAATGCTATTGCACACTTATAGCCTATGCTGCTGCTTGGGCTATAAGTCACTTCAGTCGTGTCCAACTCTGTGTGACCCCATAGACGGCAGCCCACCGGGCTCCCCAGTCTCTGGGATTCTCCAGGCAAGAACACTGGAGTGGGTTGTCATTTCCTTCTCCAATGCATGAAAGTGAAAAGTGAAAGGGAAGTCGCTCAGACGTGTCCGACTCTTAGCGACCCCATGGACTGCAGCCCACCAGGCTCCTCCGTCCGTGAGATTTTCTGACTTATAGCCCATAGTATAGTGTAAATATAAGCCTTATATGCACTAGGAAATTTAAAAATTCATGTGACTTGATTTATTGTGATATTAGTTTTTATTGTAGCTGTCTGAAACTGGACCTGTAATATCGCTGAGGTATGCCTGTGTATTTAGGAATACTTCATATACGTGCTTAATTCTCCTCAAACCAAATAAATTGAACTCTTTTTTTTTAAACAGTTTTAGTAATACCATTAGGAGGTGAAAAATAACCATACAATTCATGTATACAGACACATGAACACAAAGAGAGGTACCTTATAGATTTCATTTTAAAATTAATGCCATGAATCGGCTACAGTAACATTGCCTTCTCCAATAAGAAATTTACTACTTACAAGAGAGGCTGGATCTAAGTTGTTTACCTGGTAGAGAAATAAGCTAAAGTTACCTGCTCAAATGGCTAACGCATTTTCACTAAAATTTGTGGGGAAGGCATGTAGGAGATTTTTTGTTTTGTTTTGTTCACCTAAGTTTCAAATGGCAGAAAGTGAAGAGGAACTGAGGAGCTTCTTGATGAAAGTGAAAAGGCTGGCTTAAAACTCAGCATTCAAAAACTGAAGATTATGGCGTCCAGTCCCATCACTTGATGGCAAATAGATGGAGAAACAATGGGAACGGTGATGGTCTTTTTGGCTCCAAACTCACTGCAGATGGTGACTGCAGCCATGAGATTAAAAGACACTTGCTCCTTGGAAGAAAAGTTATGACCAACCTAGACAGCATATTCAAAAGCAGAGACATTACTTTGCTGACAAAGATCCGTCTAGTCAAAGCTATGGTTTTTCCAGTAGTCGTGTATGGATGTGAGTTGGATCATAAAGAAAGCTGAGTACTAAAGCATTGATGCTTTTGAACTGTGGTGTTGGAGAAGACTCCTGAGAGTCCCTTGGACTGCAAGGAGATCCAACCAGTCCATCGTAAAGGAGAGCAGTCCTGAATATTTATTGGAAGGACTGATTCTGAAGCTAAAGCTCCAATACTTTGACCACCTGATGCAAAGAACTGACTCTGGAAAAGACCCTGATGCTGGGAAAGATTGAAGGCAGGAGAAGGGGACGACAGAGGATGAGATGGTTGGATGACATCACCGACTCAATGGACATGAGTTTGAGTAAACTCCAGGAGTTGGTGATGCACAGGCAAGCCTGGCATGCTTCAGTGCATGGGGTCACAAAGAATCGGGACACGGAGCAGCTGAACTGAAGTTTCAAATGACTTTCCCCTTTCACTTTCTTACTGATAAGAATTACCTCCCTAAGTTTAGATAACATTTACATCTCAAAGACATGGGAATAGAATGCGGGTTCCTCCAAGAAGGACTTTGGTTTCCTAAGGCCAGAATTTTTATACAATTAATACATACAGGGCTTTTGAGATAAATAGGGGTGGCTGTGGCCTTGGTGGAAGGGATAGTTGAATTGTGAACTGCTGCTAGAGCTGAATTTCTAGTGTTGCGAAATTTATAAGATCATGACAGTAGCTCTTAATCCCTCAAAGAACTGGGTTGCAGTTTAAATGACAGCTTACATTGATCTACCCCATCCCAACTAGGTTATCCTTAATTCATTTTTTTCCTTGTATATCAGGGAGAAGATTTCTAATTAAAATGGATATTACAAAATTTATATGTTCTGGAGTTAGAGCTGTTTGCCTTTGGAATGTTTTGTAAATCCTTTCACAAAGACTATAGGTTTTTATCTCCCTCCGGGGTGTACACAGATTTATTTTGGCTTAAGGGAAGAGGCCTAAAAAAAAAAATTCTATGATGCTGTCAGTATCAACTGCCAATTTCTGACCAACTTCTTAATCACTGTAAGTATCTCACCAGTTTTTAGTCAGGGCAAACAGCAAATTTTTCTTGCAGTATAGAACCATCCCTTGTACTTAAGAGGTGTCCCCAAAGTGGATATAAAAGTTACTGTCTTTTCCTCTCTTTCTCATGGATTGATAAAGATCCAGGAGAGCTAATTCAGGGAAGAATTCTCTCCTGAGCTGCCTTCTGCCAGTTTTCCTGGGATCCCATATGCAGGCTTGAAGTGGCGTGTACAGTAGAGAGTCTCTGGAATCTACCAAAACTCGGTCATTGTTTCTCATTAATTTAAATTTTAGTTAGCCTTAGCTGGTTACGGGAATAATGTAGCAATTTGCCAGAAACTCCCTCAGTCTCAACAACCCTAGGAGGGGCCTTTATGGGGGTCTTCCACTGAGGGTAGACATGGGGCTGTCTGCAAGTCACTGACGTGGTGGACTTCTGTTTATGATCTTGTGTTCTCTTTAGAGTAGAAAGACAATTTAGATCAGATTACTAGAATGAGTGTCCAAATAAAGGGGGACAGAAGGGAGCAGTAAAGGTTAGGTAATGTCCATCTTACAGTCTGTTTTAGGTACCTCCTGTGTCTTTAGCATTTCATTAGCCTGTTGCAACAAATTTTTAATAAAGGGGGACAAAAGGGAGCAGTAAAGGTTAGGTAATGTCCATCTTACAGTCTGTTTTAGGTACCTCCTGTGTCTCTAGCATTTCATTAGCCTGTTGCAACAAATTTTTAATAAAGGGGGACAGAAGGGAGCAGTGAAGGTTAGGTAATGTCCATCTTACAGTCTGTTTTAGGTACCTCCTGTGTCTTTAGCATTTCATTAGCCTGTTGCAACAAATTTTTAATGACCCTTTGACATCTTGAAGACTTTTGAAGGCTTCTGCATGCCAGCTAACACATCATTAACAGGAGACAGATTAGTCCATCTTTTGCTACCTGAATATTATTGACCAGAGACTTATCAATACGTTTTTAGATCATGATACAATTGACATCACTGTGCAGCACTGTTAAGAGCTTGAAGCTGATCAGAGGTTCATTATACAACATAATTGTCATTATCATTTACATTTGGCTCCATTATGTTTTTGTTCCAACCTTGCGTATATTACAAACAAGTTTATTACTGACATTTTCAAAACTGATGCCTTGGGAAATTTCTTATTTCTAAAAAGCACACCACCACCCCCTCCCACGCAAAGGTCCACTTTGTTGACTGTCAGATAAAATAAAAGAACATATTCAAGAGGAAATAATACCTGCAGGAACCCCCCAAAAAATGCATCCAGCAGTCAGCTTTTCCAGGGGAAAGTGCAGTGAAAACCAGTGTATTTGCAATACTCTCCTTCACATCAGTGTCTGCGACATTCTGCCTGTCACACTCTCATGAAACATTAGAATGCTTTAGTAAGACGTGCAAAATTTCAAATAAATACATTAAGTCCAAAATAAAAAGTTGTTGATATTTGCTCAAATGCAGGTAGTTCAATATTCACTTACATAATGAATTGCGAGCCACAGGCGTTAGTTTCCGGAAAAAAAAAAAAATCACCCAATAGATAATGTGTTAAAACAGGTATCCCCATTCTGTGTGTTTGATTTGGAAGGTCTCATTTTCAAGTGTACTTTTAAATAATCTCAGCTAACTTTCCCCATAATGGCTGTGGTCATTTCCGTGAGGGCTGGTAGGACCCTCAGCCACTGTTCTGTGCAGCCATATTTTGACCCCCAAACTGACACAATAAGCAGGTGTCACACTTAACTCTCTTAGAATTGAAAGGCCCCATCTTTTTCTGGCTGAGCAGCCTTCTGGGTCTCTCAGAGACAGGTGAATAAGCGGGGTGTGCTGCAGGGCTTGTGTGGTTTTTATACAATGCACATACCCCATTGCCTGGATGTTTTGAGGTGGGCAGGTGGCTCAGTGTCACTTTAAGCCATTCCATAACTATCCTGTCCTAACCCAGGAGTCTCTGGGTGAGGTGGTGAACATTCTAGCAGCTTCTGAGTGCTCGATCCATGCCCACCAATTTTGTGGCTTTTCTTTCCTCTGAAATTCCCATCAACAGTAGCCTTTATCTACATAAGACAAACAAATGTGCTCCTTAACACACCAGGAATAACCAAGAGCTGTCATTGCATCCTGGCCAAGACAAAGACCTCACATACCACCAACAGTTCCCAACATGGAACCCGGGACTGGGGGAAGGACTGAACCAGCAAACCCCACAAATGGGGGAACCACAGCTGCCACCAGCAGCTCCCAGCATGGAGTCTGCAGGGGGTTCCAAGCACATGGGGAGCTCCACCCTAAACCACCAGCAGGTCCCAGCACGGAACTAGGGGCTCCAAGCAAACAGGGCACTGAAAAGCCAATTAAATGTCCTCAGGAGCTCAATGCAAAGAGCAGAGCTCAAAAACCGAGGGAACTCACCCACAGCCTTTGTAATGGCGGGAGAGAGAAGTCACTGGTTTCCTACCTGTGTTTCTCGTTCTCCTCAAAGCTGTCAGAAGTTTCCTTCAGATCCTATCACCGTCATCAAACCTGTTAAAACACAAAATTGAGCTGAGTATATTTAGGACTCTAATTGGCTTTATTCAGTGATTCCTGAATTGGGCAGCATCTCAATTAGCAAATAAAAAGGAGCTCTGAGGAGCCGAAGCCTTTATAGGCAGAAATTGGGGAGGGTCAAGGAAAAGGCAGATTGTTTCAGCAAGACCACCTTCCCTTAGGGGAGGAGAGGGTTTATGTCAGGCAGCTGACCTCACTCTACTGACCAGAAAGTTCCAGATTGGCCAGTTAAGACTACATCGCTGGGGAAGGCTGGAACTGCAAATAGGTTAGGTGTTAAATCTCAGCTGGTGATGTGGGTTTAGCACAGGTGACTCCATGTGGGAACTATTGTCTCTTAAAAATAAAAAGAGAGAGAGAGAGAAGATGCCCCTGTTGTGGTCCAAGCATGGGTTGGAAAAGAATTTCCACAGCACAGAGTAACCTAGAGCCTATTATACTGAGCGAAGTAAGTCAGAACAAGAAAAACAATGATTGTATGCTAACACATATATATGGAATTTTAAAAGATGGTACTGATTAACCTATTTGCAGAGCAGCAAATGGAGACAAAGACATTGAGAATAGTCTTATGGACACAGCTACAGGGGAGAAGAAGAGGGTGGGAGGTAGGGGGAAAATAACATGGAAACATACATACCAATATGCAAAATAGCCAAAGGGAATTTGCTGTTTGACTTGGGAACTCAAACAGGGACTCTGTAACAACCCAGAGGGGTGGGAAGGAGGTGGAAGGGATGTTTAAGTGGGAAGGGACGTGGGTAAACCTATGGCTGATTCATGTTGGTGTTTGGTAGAAACCAATGCAATATTGTAAAGCAGTTATCCTTCAATTACAATTTTTTTAATTAAAAAAAAAAACAAACCTTCCAGACACAGAGTAATTCAGAAAGGAGTGAGTTTGTTAGGAACAGAGAACAGAGATAATGAGGGCACAGCAAGTAGAGCAGGCTGGCTCAAGGGAGCGCTGACGCTTTCATGGGTTAGTAGCCAATTCTTATAGCCTCAAGACAAAGACAGTTCCTGCTGGAAGGGTGGCATTAGGGGATCGGTTAGGGTGTGCATTTTTACCTAATATGGGGTCAGGGAGCTACCAGTTTAGATTAGGGGCTCGTGGCAACAGTTACTACCGGGGTCATCCAGAGATGATCTTGGTTCCGGGCTCTGCACCTGTGACCTTGCTATGGGACTCCACAGGATCTAACACTTTGGGATTGCTTTGTTTTTTAAGAAAATAAAAAATGAAAAGTAAACTGCGGTCTGCATTCACCTGCATCTCCTTTGAATCCTGAAAGGCCCATCTGCATTCAAGTGTTGGGTCGGCCGTAATGCATATTTCAATTTTTCTATAAGATTTTAAGATGAAACCCAAATGCGCTTTTTTTTAGCCAACACAGTAGTTTCAGTAGCTTTACGATGTTGCACCTACAAGACGTTTTAGATCATAGAGCACATCTCCAGGACCCTCCCCCTTCTTCAGGCCAAATGTGAGTGAACACCCAGCTGTTTTGCAGGCGTCCAAATGCAGAGTCCTCAATTTGACATAAGGAGTAAGAATGCTGTTGTTAATTCATGTGTTTACGCCACCACCCTCGACCTCCACATACCCTGTCTGAACCAGGAAGACTCTTCTCTGTCAGTATTATCTTGCAATGTCTCTTTTATGAAACAGAAAACTGAATTTCACTTTCCCTTCATAATAGAACACGCAAGGCCAGCCTCACCACAGTCACTCCTCTGCTCATGAATCCAGAGCAAGAGTTGATGCCTGAAGCTTCCCGTGACTTTCCACAAGTCACCTAACATTTCTTCATAACCTCAATTCTCCCCTTTTAGTCTCCAAGGGACAACATTAAAGAATATATAGCATTTGCAGAGAAGTTGGAATCCTTTGTGGAGAAAAGTGCCTTATGAACTGCAGGGTATTATCTGAAATAGAAGAAGAACTCCTTCAGCATGGTAGTTTAAAAAAAAAAAGTCAAACTGTGAGAATTCCCAAAGTTTGAAGGTAAAATCCATTAAGACTGCTGGAAGGTTTTTAATGGCAAGCATTTCATTCAGAAACTCCCTTGTCTAAAGCTTGCAGAAACGCTTTAATCCATAAACGCTCTGGTTGAGTTAGGAGTGCTGACAGTGATCACAGTTTGAGCAAGGAAAAGAAAACCACATAAGCCACATCCTCAGAAACACTTATCCATGAACTGAGATGAGAATTACCTCTTTGTGTTGTCCCCATTCATAGGTAACTTTTTTTTTCATAAAGTAGTTAATGTTTTTATTTGTTCTTTATTTGGAGGAGAATTGCTTTACAATGATGTGTTGGGTCCTGCCATACGATAACGCAGTCCAGCCATCATTATACAGATATATCCACCTCCCTCTTGATTCTCTCTGCCCCTCCCCCTCCCACCCCTCTAGGTCATTGCAGAACACCAGGCTGGACTCCTGTGTTACATAGCATATGTCTCTTTTCCTTACAGAACTCTGCCAGTTTTCGATACAATGAATGCTTGAAAACTGTTATTTCAGAAGTTGCCCTTCACTCTGATGTGTTTCAGATGCCCTTTCTATGCAACTGAACTGATTCAGCAAATGTCGATTCACAATTTACAAAAAAAAAAAGAATAGTTTAGTGGGTGTATAGTAAATTCCTATTGTACTCCAAAACTCTAGCCTCAGGTCCCACCCTCTCCCAAGACACTAATGGTAATAGGTAGTTAATGCACAAATATTTCAGGAACTCTGCCTGAGTGTGTTGCCTGCTGAGTCGAAAATGCCATGCCCTTTCCACACACCTGCTCTTAAGCTCACGGGTATTTTCTCACCTTGATGTGATTTGTGTAACGTTTCCTCAAGGCTCACGTGCCCTCATTTTCAGTTGGTTCCTGCATCAGCTATTCTCCCAAAGCCCCAGACACCAGCTCCCACAAAACACCAGCCTTTGCAACTCCTTCGAGCTCATCTGGAAAGAACCTCTTGTCTGCAAATCCACTCTGCCTCCTTTGACGGCTTAAAGAGGGTCTCCCCCATAAATAACTTTCAGATTCACCAAATCCTACTTAATAGCCATTAGCTTTCACCACCTGAGGCTTCTCAGATGAGAAAACCCGGAAAGGTGGCTTTGTCCCTGGGTCTGCCTTTCTGTAACTGTGTCCATATGCATCGTACCATTTCTCCGTGTCAATAGTACTTTTCTTTGATATCAAGAAGCACGTTTTCTTTTTTTTAGCTGGAAATGTGTGCAACTCCCTGTTGTGGAGGCTAGGGGCTGGAGTGGGTAGCGTGCTTTCTGCGTGTGGCCACTTAACTGGAGCGAGATTTGGAAGAATTCTAAAGTCATCACATACCTTTGTGGTCGTTATGAAGGTATATTTCTATATATACATTTCTCTCTATAGATATATATAGAGAGAGAGCACATAGGAATATAGAACATGTTTCATTTGTTTTAACGAAATAATGGCAATGCACATAATAAAGGTAACTAGGTATGGAGTTCTTGCTCTGGCACAGGGCTAAATACTGATCTGGAGAATTTCCTGTTAGATATGGACCAACTGCCCTTCATTCTCCAGGGTGCACCATCCCACACTTGCCACTGGCTATAATAGGAAATACCCCCAGGTTGAGCTGGAAGTCTGTTCTCCAGTTTCCATGTTGTTATACTATCATCTTGGATGTTACAGCACTTACTATATATGCTTCAAAACATATGTTTCTCTGAAAAGCATACTGGTATACTTGGATTTTTTCTTTTTGGCTACCCTGTGGGGCATGCGGAATCTTAGTTCCCTGGACCAGGGATTGAACCTGTGCCCCTTGCATCAGAAGCACACTGGTCTGCCAAAAGAGTCCTTACACTTGGACATTAAATATTTGAATTCTAATCTTATTGTCTCAAACATGCAAACCTTCTCTTCTATAAAGTTTACTACATTAACTCACTAGCCCTTAGGAGAAGGAAAAAACCTGAAAAAATGACTGTAATTATTCTTTTCCTCCTTTTACTTTTTCTGGAAAGGGAATCTATATTCCTGACCTTATTTGCATGATATTTGCCATGTCCTCTATGTAATCTCAAAATTATTACAAGTTTGATAAGATCATAAAATCTCTAATGCTAAAAAGTTCTCACTTTGCTGATAATTGTGCACATTTGGCAACTGTTCCCTTATTGGTTCAGTACTTGACTCACTAGTCATCATGACTGAATAATTTCCCAAGTTCTTTATTTTCATCGTCCTGTGGAAAACAAATGTAATCCTTCGAAGGAGAAGTCAGGTAGAAGCCAGATCATATTAGGATAAGTTTACATTTCCCCTTTACCAAGTCTAGAATGTTCATTCACAAAATGTCTTTTAAAGAATAAGCTCATGCTGTAAGCCCTGGTGTGTCGACAGCCCTGGGTCTTGTAATTCCTCCAAAGGACACTGACGTGCAAACACAATCCTATGAGAATTACATCGCTGATTTTGTTAAATCTGTCACTTTAATCTTATATTTAATCATCTTTCACATTGTCAGTGTAAACTTTTACTTTAATGAGGCTTTCCTTTTATATCTTTTTATTATTGATTGTTTTTAAAATCTTTTTGAAATTTATATTATTTTGATTAAAATGATGTAAGAAGTCTTTTATCAGATGACTCAGATTTTATCAGGGAGTAACAAGTGCTACCTGGTCGTGCTGTCTTCATAATGCTAAGCCTGCCAGTTTCAGCTTAGTTGAGCTAAAAAGATAGCATCTTACTTTACATCAAACACTGAACCAAGATGTCCATATCAAATAGCAAACCCCCTTGGTAAATACAGAGAACCTACACTATAGAAACATTAGGTGATGGAGAACTCACTCACTTATAAATTCTTAAGGAAATTTCATTAGTATTTTCCCTACTTATAAAAGTAATTACACCAAAATATACTTTAAAAAGTGGAGGATACACAAAAGCATTAAAGAAGAGAGTCATTTCTAGCTATATCATTCAAAGGTACCCAGAGGTAGGATTTTTGAGTATTTCATCTTTTTTCAGTACTAGTTTCTCATTGCTAATGAAGGGGGGAAAGATAACTTTAAAATCTGTAGCAGAGTAGATCATTTTCACATCAAAACCGTATTCCTTAAAACTTGTCTTTTATGTTAAAATTCAGTCTGTTGCAGGAATCCTTCTGTGCTTGTGAATGTATGTTTCTCCACATGCATGTATATTATGTATAGTAACTGTAGTCATAAATAACAGCTGGTGTTTATAAAGCATTTACTGTGTGTGAGTCCATGTTCCGGGCATGTTACATATTTTAAATCATTTCTAGGCATGCTATGTATTTTAGATCATTTATTCTTCATAGCAGCCTTCTAAAGTAGACACTATTATCATCCCCATTTAACAAACAAGGAAATCGAGGTCACCCCTGCAGGGGTCACAGAGACATCGGAGGTCACACAACTGTCAAGCAGGGCAGCAGTTTGGGAGCAAAGTCCATCAGCCTAACTACACTCTTTCCTCTTAGTAGAGACCCAGCCATATCAGGGAAAACAATTTTAAAATTCATGAACTGAATCCCTGCTAGCACATGTTATAGAAGGAAAGAATTTGTTAGTTACTACAAGATGACCCTGTGGGACAAAAGCCAGAAAATACCAACTGAGCCCAAGTTCTGGTACAGGCCATTAGAAACAAGCCATTAGAAACTTGGGCACTTTATTTCTGACACGTTTTAACGAATCTATGGAAGGCAGTGAACTTTACTAATTAGAACTTACAGTAGAAATATAAATAGGCCATACATAATGAACGAGGCTGCCAGCCTGTAGGGAACCCTGCCTCCCTCACACACATACGCACCCAACATTCAGATATCAGAAGTACACGTGATTATCTTTGGGTTTCTTTGATGGCTTATTCTTTTGAAAAGAGCAAATAAACCTGTTTCCTCGGATGTTTTAGCTTATGGCTCGGTAAGCAACTAAGGAATAAATTAAGTTCTCCAGATTCAGAGTGACTCCAGTCTTCTAAATTACAAGCATACCTAAGACGCTGAGTGTTCTCCTGACCCCGCTGCCGTGGGCGTGCGCGTGGAGCAACAGGAGATCTGGGTGCGCCCTGCCCAGGGGATGAGCAGGCATGCCTCAGCGATGCGAGCTCCGCCCTGGGCTGGGCCACTCACTGCTTCTGTGAACTCCTGGCATGGGCAGCCCTGACCCCAGCTCCACACTCTTCCTCCCCACCCCAGAGATGCGGACGTCCAGCAAGTAACTCGCTCAGTCTCTAATTCCAAACCAAAACCTTGATTTCGGGGGGCATTAAGTAGAAGTAAAGATGTAAATCTCTGCAGAGGTAGTCAGCCCTCTGAAGGGGACTTGCCTCCACTCTGACTCTCATCCACACTCAGGGCATCGACAGAGTAAGTAACAAGGATGGGATCCACCAAGGTAGAGATTCAAGCGCAATATCTACGTTAAATTTAGACCTTAATGATTTCAAGGATTTGGCTTTGAAAACCACTGAGATGAATATATATCTCTCATGTGGAAAATGATTTTTTCCCCAATTCTTAGATTAGTGAAGTGTCTAAGTACTTCTATTCCTGTATATAGCTGTGACCAGCCTTCCTCCTTTCTACTACTATAAAGTGCTTTTACAGCTAAATTTTATATAAATATTTCACAAAAAAGATGAATACAAAGGAATTTAGATGTTATTCAGTTCAGTCGCTCAGTCGTGTCCGACTCTTTGCCACCCCATGAATCACAGCACACCAGGCCTCCCTGTTCTCACCATCTCTTGGAGTTCACTCAGACTCAGGTACATCGAGTCTGTGATGCCATCAAGCCATCTCATCCTCTGTCGTCCCCTTCTCCTCCTGCCCCCAATCCCTCCCAGCATTATAGTCTTTTCCAGTGAGTCAGCTCTTCGCATGAGGTGGCCAAAGTACTGGAGTTTCAGCTTTAGCATCATTCCTTCCAAAGAAATCCCAGGGTTGATCTCCTTCAGAATGCACTGGTTGGATCTCCTTGCAGTCCAAGGGACTGTCAAGAGTCTTCTCCAACACCACAGTTCAAAAGCATCAATTCTTCGGCGCTCAGCCTTCTTCACAGTCCAACTCTCGCATCCATACATGACCACAGGAAAAACCATAGCCTTGACTAGATGGACCATAGTCGGCAAAGTAATGTCTCTGCTTTTGAATATACTATCTAGGTCGGTCATAACTTTTCTTCCAAGGAGTAAGCGTCTTTTAATTTCATGGCTGCAGTCACCATCTGCAGTGATTTTGGAGCCCCCCAAAATAAAGTCTGACACTGTTTCCACTGTTTCCCCATCTATTTCCCATGAAGTGATGGGACCAGATGCCATGATCTTCGATTTCTGAATGTTGATCTTTAAGCCAACTTTTTCACTCTCCTCTTTCACTTTCATCAAGAGGCCCTTTAGCTCCTCTTCACTTTCTGCTGTAAGGGTAGTATCATCTGCATATCTGAGGTTATTGATATTTCTCCCGGCAATCTTGATTCCAGCTTGTGTTTCTTCCAACCCAGCATTTCTCATGATGTACTCTGCATAGAAGTTAAATAAGCAGGGTGACAATATACAGCCTTGACGTACTCCTTTTCCTGTTTGGGACCAGTCTGTTGTTCCATGTCCAGTTCTAACTGTTGCTTCCTGACCTGCATACAGATTTCTCAAGAGGCAGGTTAGGTGGTCTGGTATTCCCATCTCTTTCAGAATTGTCCACAGTTTATTGTGATCCACACAGTCAAAAGCTTTGGCATAGTCAATAAAGCAGAAATAGATGTTTTTCTGGAATTCTCTTGCTTTTTGATGATCCAGCAGATGTTGGCAATTTGATCTCTGGTTCCTCTGCCTTTTCTAAAACCAGCTTGAACATCAGGGAGTTCACAGTTCACATATTGCTGAAGCCTGGCTTGGAGAATTTTGAGCATTACTTTACTAGCATGTGAGATGAGTGCAATTGTGCAGTAGTTTGAGCATTCTTTGGCATTGCCTTTCTTTGGGATTGGAATGAAAACTGACCCTTTCCAGTCCTGTGGCCACTGCTGAGTTTTCCAAATTTGCTGGCATATTGAGTGCAGCACTTTCACAGCATCATCTTTCAGGATTTGAAATAGCTCAATTGGAATTCCATCACTTCCACTAGCTTTGTTCGTAGTGATGCTTTCTAAGGCCCATTTGACTTCACATTCCAAGGTGTCTGGCTCTAGATTAGTGATCACATCATCATGATTATCTGGGTTGTGAAGATCTTTTTGTACAGTTCTTCTGTGTATTCGTAGCTTTTAATCACTCTAAGTGATACAATCCATGCTATATTAGATGTTATAGGCCCTCTAAATTGGTCTCTTATTTTTTATGAGTATTGTGTTGGGCAAAAAAATTCATTTGGGTTTTTCTATAACATTTTACAGGTCAACTTGAATGAACTTTTTAGTCAACTCAAAATACAGGAGAACAAAATACATCCTATCAGCCAAGTGGTGAAAGATATTTGTAGATGCTCTGGAAAATACAGTACTTTGCACACAAACACGCAGAATCCTTTACTGTTCTGAAGTTTTGAATGTACTCAGTATTTAACTGACTTTACATTTTGCTATACAGTAGAAACTAACATTGGAGAAGGCGATGGCAGCCCACTCCAGTACTCTTGCCTGGAAAATCCCATGGACAGAGGAGCCTGGTAGGCTGTGGTCCATGGTGTCGCGGAAGAGTCGGACACGACTGAACAACTTCCCTTTCACTTTTCACTTTCATGCACTGGAGAAGGAAATGGCAGCCCACTCCAGAGTTCTTGCCTGGAGAATCCCAGGGACGGGGGAGCCTGGTGGGCTGCTGTCTATGGGGTCACACAGAGTCGGACACGACTGAAGTGACTTAGCAGCAGCAGCAGAAACTAACATTGTTGCTTTACAACATGGTAAATCAACTATACTCCAATAAAAGTTTAAAAATAAATGACTCTACAGGAACATGCACTCTACCATAAATGCACTGTAGGAGGATTCTTTACCCCTGAGCCTGTTCACAGCATGCTGCTGCTGCTCAGTTGCTCAGCCATGTCCCACTCTCTGTGACCCCGTAGACGGCAGCACGCCAGGCTTCCCTGTGTTTCATCATCTCCCGGAGCTTGCTCAGTCTCATTGTCCATTGAGTCAGTAATGCCATCCAACCATCTCATTCTCCATTGCCCCTTTCTCCTCCTGCCTTCACTCTTTGCCAGCATATCAGCATTAATTATTGCCTTCAATTGTCAGAGAACCACAGCAAAGCAGAAACTAACTTTCTCTTTTGTGGGCCAGGCACAGAACAACATGTATTCCATAGATATATTTGCAAATTGGGGAGCTGAGAGAGAAACATTATCGAATGATTTACCAAATGCTCTCTTGGTAGCTAGAGGTTCTCACTGTATCACTTCTTTTAGTGCCCATAATCAGGGTTCTGGCAGACCCCAGTGAAAACTGACTTCAGGAACTTCCTGGCAGTCCGGCGGGTAGGACTTTGCATTCTTCCTGCTGACGGCCCGGATCCAGTTCCTGGTCAGGGAACTGAAATCCCACAAGTTGTGCATCGCACCCAAAAAGATTTTAAATAAAAAATAAAACTAACTTCACTGATCGGATGGAAAGATGCTCAATGTTTTCTTGTGTCATGAATAAGAACCTCAGCCACACCCCCTGCTGGAGGGAGCATCCTAAGTAAGGCAACCTTCCTCTCGTAAAATTCACTTCTTCATGGAGCTACTTGACAAAACGGTATGGTTTTGCCAGCTAAGTGGGCAAAATGAAAGACTCGCCAAATGCTCAGACTCAGGGGCAAATCCTAGAGGTTATTGAATTCTAATTCTTTGTTTGGAGTCTTTCTGAAATCAGAAATAATACACTCTGAGCAGGCCTGGTTGAGTTCTTTATAAGAGAACAAAACACACGATTCAGAAACAAAATACAAAGGCCGATCGAAAAGTGATTCACCTGCACTCTTGTCAAGCTCAGAATCGTGCCGCCCACTCCGTCCTAACCCATTCTGTTTCTCAGCCCCTGGCTCATGGCGGCATTGACTTAGATGTTAAGGCAGTCAGTACGTGGTGCACAGAGGTATTTGCCCCCAGGCCAAGCTCCATTGGCAGAAACAGTAGATGACTTAACAGGAGGAAGCCCTCTTGCCTCTATTTCGTGACCTTCTTGCGGGCATCATGGTAGTTAATTCTGTTTAAAAATTTTTAAAAATCTCCGGTGTCAGGTTCACAGATGCGGATTTATGTGCAGACATCCAGCCATCCCCTCACCAAATAGATTGCTCCTTCTGTGGCTCATGAGGACTTTGAAGATCATGGAGCTTCTGTGTGCACGTTCGTTTGCTAAGTCGTGTCTTCTGCGACCCCGTGGACTGTAGCCCAAAAGGCTCCTCTGTCCATGGGATTTCCCAGACAAGAGTGCTGGAGTGGGTTGCCATTTCCTCCTCCAGGGGAGCTTCCCGAGTCAGGGATGGAGCCCATGTCTCGTGCACTGGCAGGCAGATTCTTTACCGTCTGAGCCACCAGGGAAGCCCCACTTTACCATCCTACACCCTTGTCAGCTTGAGTAGGTAGGCAGTCAGCACACACTGACACACTGAAGAGCCCGAGACCATCCCACGGTCAAGTGAGCAAGTCCAGGTGGCCCCCTCCCTCATGTGCCCCCATCCGCTCCACTGCATCAGCGCATTCAGGCATCCAGCATCACATTCACCACCACCCCCAACTTCCCAGACTTCTTGGGGTTCAGACATGCTGCAGAGCAGCTGACTTATGTGGCCAGCCTTTTGAAAGGGATTTCAAGACAGACTCGGTTCCTCTGAAATAACGAAACTCATTCCTTTGAAAAGTAAGCCAGAAAGAGAAAAACAAATATCGTATATGAATGCATATATGCGAAATCTAGAAAAATAGTACTGATGAGCTTCTTTGCAAGGCAGAAACAGAGACACGGATGTAGGGAATGGACATATGGACACAAGAGAGGAAGCAGAGGGTGGGATGAACTGGGAGATGGGGTCTGATATATATACACTACGATGCGTAGAATAGCTAGCTAGTGGGAAGCTGCTGTATGGCACAGGGAGCTCAGCTTGGTGCTCAGTGATGACCTAGAGGGATGGGATGTGGGTAGGTCCAAGCGGGAGGGGATACAGGTATACATACAGCTGATTCACGTTGTTGTACAGCAGAAACCCTGTGAAACACATTGTTGTAAAGCAGCTACAGCCCAGTAAAAAAGAAGCTCACAGTGGGACTGTCGTGTCTTTCTGCAGGAGAACCTCTTTTTGTGATGGAGTACCTCAACGGAGGAGACTTAATGTACCACATCCAGAGCTGTCACAAGTTCGACCTCTGCAGAGCCACGTAAGAGCCCTTTGTAGCATTGGAGTCCCCCTTGTCTGGTCAGGGACTGGGGTCCACTGTGCTCACACCTTGCTTTTTTCCCACATGCTTTACTCAAAGGACCTAAACTCCAGGGTAAGGCGACTCCAGAAACACATCCAATGAGGTGCCTGTTTTCCCAGCTCCTACAGCTTCTATTCAGTTAGTTTTATTTCATTTTTCTGCCTCGAGATCAAGTACTTAGTTTAAGGAACCACCCCAGTAGTTGATCTTCCTTCTAAGTCACCTGAACCTAGAAGGAAGATTTGCCCCTTGAATGGAAGTCAGATGGAAGAAGGGTCATGGGTGGGATGTCCATAGGGGCCTTTCAAGGGAAACTCAGAGTAAAGCATCAAGCATTCAGCTCTGGGGGCAGGAGAACTGGAGAACCAGAAGAGACATTTGCTTTCTCTCGAGAATAAATCACCTTTGGCGTCAAGCCACCCTAGATGCTGGCTTCCCAGGGGGCTCTAGTAGTGAAGAATCCACCCGCCAATGCAGGAGATGCGAGAGACTCAGGTTTGATCCCTAGGTCAGGAAGATCCCCTGGAGTAGGAAACAGCAACCCACTCCAATTTTCTTGCCTGGAAAACAACAAGGACGGGGAGCCTGGTGGGCTACCGTCCATGAGGTCGCAGAGTCAGACACCACTGAGCGACTGAATGTGCACACACACCCTGGATGCAGGCAAAATCAAGCAAGGTGGGCTTACTAGGTGGACTGTGGCAGAGCTCACAGGACCCTCTGCATCCTGCCTCCCTTGGGCCTTCTTTCCTGAGTCATCAAGCCCCTGAGACCTTCAAAAACTGTGCCCCTAGGCCCACCTAAAAGTGTGGGTACCACTAGCCTTCTTCACTGAATGCTCAACAATCTCTCACTCACCCCTGACAAACACTCAAGAGTGGTTCTTGTCAAGCTGCATCGACAGACAGACTTTTCCAGCAGCTTCTGCAGAAACCCGGTCTGAAACATCTTGTCTTGTCACATCCAGTGGTTAGCTCACTGCTGATCTTATTGTCTCCAGGACCCGTCAGCCAAGTGCCAGGGGATAATTTTCTGGGATTTCTGCAGCCCAGAAATCTTCGGGCATTTTTCTGCTATTAAGGGTTCACCCGGTCTCCTCCAGGTCTGTTAAGTGTAGGAGGCATCACAGACACACACTGTCTGTCTTTCCTCACTGCCTCCTGGGAAGGGATTCCTGCGTTCCTCTCTAAGATCCAGCAGCTCACACTTGCAGGAAGTTCTCCCTTTTATCTAATCCAACTAGAGATGGTTAAACTCGCCTCCTTTGAGTTACTCACCTGTGAAGGCGGAGAGCACGGGATCACCCCCTAACACAGGCATATCTCCGTTTATTGCACTTCATTTTATCATGCTTTGAGATACCCTTTTTTTCCCAATAAATGCAGGTTTGTGGCAGCTCTACATCGTCAGACGATGGTTAGCATCTTTTAGTTGTATTTTTCATTTATTTTTATTGAAGTATACTTCACAGCAAGTATTTTTAATTAAGGCATGTGCATTTTTCACACTATTGCATACCTCACAGACTAGTGTAGTGTCAATGTAACTTCTGTATGCACAGGAAAACCAATCGCCACCCCCCGGAAGATCTGCTTTACTGCAGTGGTCTAGAACTGAACCTGCGAGATCGCTGAGCTCTACCGCTATGCATTCCTCCTCTCACACTGCATCTTTACATGTGAGCAAGTCAGGTGCATGTGGAATCTGGGGTCCAGGTAGATTTAAAAATAAAAGGGAAATTTATCATATTATTATTACATTTAGTGTCTTTGAATATTCTCATAACCCTCCAAAATGATAATTCAAGCATTCTGCTGCTGCTGCTAAGCCACTTCAGTCGTGTCCAACTCTGTGCGACCCCAGAGACGGCAGCCCACCAGGCTCCCCCGTCCCTGGGATTCTCCAGGCAAGAACACTGGAGTGGGTTGCCATTCCCTTCTCCAATGCATGAAAGTGAAAAGTGAAAGTGAAGTTGCTCAGTCATGTCCAACCTCAGCGACCCCATGGACTGCAGCCCACCAGGCTCCCCCGTCCTTGGGATTCTCCAGGCAAGAGCACTGGAGTGGGTATTCTAGTTCACAGTATAAGCAGCAGCACTAGATATCAGCTCTGTTTCATTCTCTCAGGGCTGAAGCTGGGCGTGTAGAATGGACGTGGTCTTCCTTTTGTTAAGATTAAACAAAATTCCGCATGTACATTTAGCAGAACGCCACACGCTCACTCTGTCCAAAGGGGAACGTTTTTCCCACTAAACGTTTCATGTGGAACCTCGATTTTTCCTCCCGCTCAGGTTCTACGCTGCCGAAATCATCCTCGGTCTGCAGTTCCTCCATTCCAAAGGAATCGTCTACAGGTAGGCTGGCTCTTTGGGAACAAGCCCTGGGATGTCGGGATCCCCTGCTCCGGGTGGTTTACTCAGCGTGCTCAGGTGACGGGAAGCGGTCAGGGTGCTTTTGTGGCACAAAGTTCCACACCCAGGCTTCCTGCCCAGAGCAATCATGGACACTGATTTACCAACCAAGGAGGAAATTCTCATCTCAAACAGAATGAGGCTGCGACCTCATTCTGTTCTTTCTTTCCTTTTCTTCTCCCTCTCGCCTCCCTTTGTCTTGTTTCCTCCTCTGGCATCTCACGGTGGCTTTCTCTCTGTCTCCTTTTCGTTCTTGCCTGTATCTGAATATTGAGTGCCCTCCTGGGTGAGGGCAGAGGGAAGTCCTTCCTTGAACACTCAAACACGCCTGTGAAAACCTACATGCCTACACCTAGTCACCGTACCCAGGACGCCCCGTGTCCCCTCTTTCTTGAGTGGATGTCCATCCAGAACTTGCTGCACACCATCATCTCACAGCCTTCTTGGATAAAAGCTGATGTACTTCAGTGTCTTTCTCAAGGCACACTTGAACTCCTTTAACATACAAATCTTCAAAGGCTTAGTTATCTAGTTTCCAACTCACTGCCGATTAGAAGGGGAGATAATTTTTTTATAAAAGAAAGGGAGCTAGACAGGATGCTGGCTGGACAGGTGGGAGCCTGCAGTGAGCACAGTGAGAAGAGACAGCTGAGGACCCGACATAAAGAGGGAGAGCAGGACAAGCTCGCGGCCCAGGAGAATGCGATCACCTGCTTTCCTGTGACTGGTGCTCGGGAAGGACCCCGAGTCACTAGGAAAGGCTGAGTGACGCTCTGCACAAATTGCTGAAGACAGCAAACTGTATAATAATGTGGTCCAGAAGCACTCCATCCAGGACGGTCCGCACCAGTGCTTACAGAATAGACTGAAACTCCGCCTGGGGAAACCTCTCTACTTCCAGGGGTGCAGCCAAGTGTGAGCACCCTGTTTAGACCTGCAGAACCAGATGACTCAGGGGAGGTTTCAGCACTCGTTTCTTGTAAGCAGTCTCTCTGACACCCTTTGGGTATACTTTTGTATTGGGTGGGAGTCTGTCTACAAAACGATAGGTTAAAAATCTGACATGATTCTTTAATCTTCAGGAAATTGAGATCTGATCACCAGGATGGTGAAAACCCTGATCAGATTCCATGGTTTGTTTTTTTCCTTCTATATGAAATGCCTGCAGTATCCCCAAAGTATACCTATACTGAGGCCCTCTAGATTATGTGGGATAGACGGATAGGAAAAGAGGGAGGAAAAACTAGGAAGATCAAAAAGAGAGATCTTAGAGCTGAAAGGGACCTCGTGCCACCAAACCCCACATGCCCCCGTGCAGGCTGCTTCTCCACATTCTGTCTCTTCATCTCTTGTAAATTACTGACACTCAGGACAAAAAGACAGTGAGGGTCCATAAGTGTCTTTAATATCATAAATTGTTTGGGAAATCATGTTTTCTGAAGTGCCTTATGCGCCTCTAAGAAAGAACACTACATTTATTTAGCAGTGTACTCACAGGACTGTAGGAGATCCTGGGAAGTCATTGAATAATTTGAACTGAGGGACATCACCTAGCAGGTACACGGACACTGAGATTGGCCTTAAGGAAATTTTCAGCCTACAAGGTATACATTGTAACCTTACTCCCTGACACTCACTGGGCCCCTGAATTAACAAGGAGATTCTATTAGTTTCCTTTTCTGTCCACTGATGATTAGTTTCAAAGGGTTGCCATAAGATTTAGCACAAATTTAGCACCAACAGAGTTTGTCCCCTCCCAGCTCAGGAGTCCCAAGGTCTGGAATCGAGGTGTCCATGGGGCCACACTTCCTCTGCGAGCTCTTGGGGAGGGTCCTTCTGGCCTTTCCCAGTTTCTGGTGGCCCCAGGGGTTCCCAGGCTTGGGGGGTCCCTCCCATCCTCCCTCAGCCTTGGCCTCTGCCTGTGTCTCTTCCCTGTATGCCTCTCACATGGGCACGTGACATTGGATTTAGGGGCCACTCAGATAAACCAGGCCTTCCCTGGTGGCTCACGGGTCTCCTGCCAGTGCAGAGACATGGGTTCTATCCCTGGGTCAGGAAGATTCCCTGGAGAAGGGAATCTACCCTTCTAGTATTCTACCCACTCTAGTATTCTTGCGTGGAAAATCCCACAGACAGAGGAGCCTGGTGGGCTACAGTTCGTGGGATCACAAAGAGTCAGACACGACTAAGTTAGCAACAACAGATAATCGAAGATGACATCATTTCAAGATCCTTCACTTGATTACATTTGCAAATACTCTCTTTCCAAATAAGATCTCATTCATAAGGTCCTGGGGGTTAGGATAGAAACATCTTTGGTGGTGGGGGAGTACCTTAAACCCACTACACCTGGTAACTTGGATGGAGCACCTGCTGAACACACAGCCTCTGTAAAGCATCATGGTGGATACTGAAGCTATGGAAGTCCAGCCTCTGGATACCTGAGGAAGTCACTTTCTGGATTTGTACTTTGTTTAGGGTTTTGGGGTTTTTTTGAAGGTGAAATATAAGGACATGAAAAGACACGAACAGCAAACTCTTAGAAAGTCCAAAGGAATAAGATTCTAATGAAGAGTGCCGAAGGAAACTCTCAGAGAGACATGCTCAGCCTAGGGTCCAAGGCAGAATGTGAGAGGTATGTGATCATGGGTGGGAGAAGAAAGTTTTCTTTTTCACTAGACTCTAAGTTGACATTTCCCTCAAGTCTAAATATAGGCAACACATCACAATGAAAGTGGGTTTAATTACAACGAAGGAACAAAGCCGAGGGCCTGCCTAAGGAGAAGACAGACATATCGAAGTGTGTAGTCCTCATTAATGAGAGTGTGACGGCATTTGAGTTAGGATGGGAGAAATAGAACCGATACTGATATGAATGTGAGATACACATTCCTGTACCGTGGGAGCATCCACGCCTCTGGTCAGACAGACTGTCCATGAGGCGCTGGTGCCGGAGGTTAGCACGCTGCTCCAGATGTGAGGAGGTGAGCACGCTGCTCCAGATGTGAGGAGGTGAGCACGCTGGCCCAGATATGAGGAGGTGAGCACGCTGGCCCAGATGTGAGGAGGTGAGCACGCTGGTCCAGATGTGAGGAGGTCAGCACGCTGGTCCAGATGTGAGGAGGTGAGCACGCTGGCCCAGATGTGGGGAGGTGAGCACGCTGGTCCAGATGTGAGGAGGTCAGCACGCTGCTCCAGATGTGAGGAGGTGAGCACGCTGGCCCAGATGTGAGGAGGTGAGCACGCTGGTCCAGATGTGAGGAGGTCAGCACGCTGGCCCAGATGTGAGGAGGTGAGCACGCTGGCCCAGATGTGGGGAGGTGAGCACGCTGGTCCAGATGTGAGGAGGTCAGCACGCTGCTCCAGATGTGAGGAGGTCAGCACGCTGGCCCAGATGTGAGGAGGTGAGCACGCTGGCCCAGATGTGAGGAGGTCAGCATGCTGGCCCAGATGTGAGGAGGTCAGCATGCTGGCCCAGATGTGAGGAGGTGAGCATGCTGCTCCAGATGTGAGGAGGTGAGCATGCTGCTCCAGATGTGAGGAGGTGAGCACGCTGGTCCAGATGTGAGGAGGTCAGCACGCTGGCCCAGATGTGAGGAGGTGAGCACGCTGGCCCAGATGTGGGGAGGTGAGCACGCTGGCCCAGATGTGAGGAGGTGAGCATGCTGCTCCAGATGTGAGGAGGTTAGCATGCTGCTCCAAATGTGAGGAGGTCAGAACGTGGGACCAGATGTGAGGAGGTGAGCACACTGGCCCAGATGTGGGGAGGTTAGCATGCTGCTCCAGATGTGAGGCAGTGAGCACACTGGCCCAGATGTGAGGAGGTGAGCACGCTGGCCCAGATGTGGGGAGGTTAGCACGCTGCTCCAGATGTGAGGAGGTGAGCACACTGGCCCAGATGTGGGGAGGTTAGCATGCTGCTCCAGATGTGAGGCAGTGAGCACGCTGGCCCAGATGTGAGGAGGTGAGCACGCTGGCCCAGATGTGGGGGGGTTAGCATGCTGCTCCAGATGTGAGGAGGTTAGCATGCTGCTCCAGATGTGAGGAGGTCAGAACGTGGGACCAGATGTGAGGAGGTGAGCACACTGGCCCAGATGTGGGGGGTTAGCATGCTGCTCCAGATGTGAGGCAGTGAGCACGCTGGCCCAGATGTGAGGAGGTGAGCACGCTGGCCCAGATGTGGGGAGGTTAGCACGCTGCTCCAGATGTGAGGAGGTGAGCACACTGGCCCAGATGTGGGGAGGTTAGCATGCTGCTCCAGATGTGAGGCAGTGAGCACGCTGGCCCAGATGTGAGGAGGTGAGCACGCTGGCCCAGATGTGGGGAGGTTAGCACATTGGTGCAGTGTAAGGAGGTTAGCACGCTGCTCCAGATATAAGACGCCAGTTCTGGGGACAGGTGCCAGCAGCATCCACCCACCAGAACAGGATTGTATCCCCTGCTCTCTGTCCCCGGCTGATCTGCTCACACAAGATGAGAAAGCACTGAAAGGGAACCATTACTCAGGACTTAAGGCAGCAGGCAATGAAGTGGTGAGGTAGTCTCCAGCTCGTGAGTAATTCATTCAACAAATATTTATGGAACGATCGCCACATGCCACACTCTTGTCAGAGCATTGCTCTACAGTGAGTAACAATACGCATTTCCACCCTCTTCAAGCTTAGAGTTTAGCAAGAGAGAGAAATAGCGATGGGAACTTTAGAATGTGGATTCTGATTACAAGCAATGTAAAACCTCAAACTCTTGCTTAAGCAGAAGCTCGGCCTTGCTGAATGAATGGGCTTCCCAGGTGGCTCAGTGGTAAAGAATCCTCCTGCCAGTGCAGGAGATGTGGGTTTGATCCCTGGGGTGGGGAGATCCCCTGGAGAAGGAAAACGGCAACCCTCTCCAGTATTCTTGCCTGGAGAATCCCGTGGACAGAGGAGCCTGGCGGGCTATATGGTCCATGGACTCGCAACGAGTCAAACACAACTGAGCGACTGAGGAACAGCCACTCCTTAAAAGTGAGAAAGGGAAATGGGCGGCAGCCAGCCTTTTCCTTGAAGAGTCGGGTTTATCTTCACCCCTATCTGCATAGAAGTGAACGCATGTACGTGTTGTGTAATACTAAATACCACCTGACCCCAGACACACCAGGCTTCATTTCTGGAAGGCCCCTCTTAATACTGAGGGGTGCTGCTTTGCAGAGATGACACGTGACCTTTATGCATCCCCATCTCGGCACCTGCTCAGCCATTCGTACAAGAAATATGGATGGGGCTCTTGAGATGGGCCAGGCAGTGCACTGGGCGTAGAAGATGCAGGACTGTGCCAGAGTGAAAGAAAGAGAAGTCGCTCAGCCGTGTCCGACTCTGGACTGTAGCCCACCAGGCTCCTCTGTCCATGGGATTTTCCAGGCAAGAATACTGGAGTGGGTTGCCATTTCCTTCTCCAGGGGATCTTTCCAACCCAGGGATTGAACCCAGGTCTCCTGCATTGCGGGCAGACACTTTACCGTCTGAGCCACCAGGAAAGCCCGTCAGAGATGGGCCCAGAGATAGCTTACCTGCCTGCGCAGGGCTATAATAGATCGAGTCCTGGGCAAAGACATTGGTCACGGAGGAAACACCATGGAGGAGAAGCAGTGAGCCCCTGAGCCATGCCGTGGATGAAGGGTTGAAAGGAGAGAGGAGGCCAGCAAAGCACCCACAGGTGGCCTTTCCAGCTGTGCTGGGAGAAGACGCACGCACGTCCTTCTGCTTTGCCATCTTGATTTGAAAACCCTGATGGGACACTGAGGCCAGTGTGTCCCACCTTACACAGCAACCCCGTGTCACCAAAACTGCCTTATTAAAGTGAGACCCTGCTTTGTTTTTCAGGGACCTGAAGCTGGATAACATCCTCTTAGACAAAGATGGACACATCAAAATCGCGGACTTCGGGATGTGCAAGGAGAACATGCTGGGAGACGCCAGGACCAACACCTTCTGCGGGACCCCGACTACATCGCGCCAGAGGTAGGGTGCGCCCGGCCCCCCACCTCAGCACGCTCAGGCCGCACTGCTGCTGCTGCCTCCCGGAAAAACCAAAAGACTTGAACGTGCTTTGGTGCCGGAAGTGTGTTTGTTAATCCAAATACTTGACAAAAGCAGCTGCACAAAGGTGTGCTAGTGTCTCCTGGCGGGTGGTACCAGCCCTGACTGCAGCATCTCGCCAAGCGTGAAGGACCCAGCAGGTCCATCCTGTCCTGGTTCCCCGCACCCAAGCCTTAAAATACATCCACCCTGCTCAGACCAACCGAAAGCAGCCACTGGAGAAGAGCCAGGTGGACCCCGAACAGGCCCATGGGGCATCCACCTGCGTTCAGTGGCTTCGTTTGGGACCAGAAACGCCCAAGTTGTGGTTTCCAGGCTGTGTCCCGTGTGAGCCTGGAGAGCCCCACATTCTCGTGTAAAATGAGCATACTTCTGTCTTGTGCTGTTTTGTCACATGGGAGAGCCTATGGACGTTTAAAAAGAAACAAGCCATTGCTCTTGTATTCTGAGCCCCTGGAAGTGCAGCATTTGCTCAAAGGCATCCTTCAGTCCTGCTTTGCCCACTGCCCGGCCCCCTAGTTCTGGATTCCATGCCAGCTGCCCACCCAGGCAGATGAGAAAGACACCCTTGCCACGTGGTTCTCGCACCATAAATTTATCATTGTGGCTTTTCTGTCTTTGAATCTCTCTGCACCGTTGGATGGTCGCTGTAATGCCAGCGACCGTTTCTTTCTTTTTAAAAGTATTTATTTGGCTGCACCGCATCTTAGTTGAAGCATGCAGGATCTTTTTTTTTTTTTAGTTGCATCACATGGGATCTAGTTCCCCAACCAGGGATTGAACCTGGGTGCCCCGCATTGGGAGTGAGGAGTCTCAGACTCTGGACTACTAGGGAAGTCCCAGGACTGCTGCTTGTTCACTTTTTAGACATTTTATTTTGGAATAATTACAAATTCACAGGAAGCTTCCAAAAATAGTAAAGAAACACTTTCCATATTTCCTGTTCACCATTTCCCCTACCAGTTCCATCTTCAGTAGCTATGGCACAATAGCAAGACCAGGGCAGTGGTGCTGGTACAGGCCTATACGGTTGTTTTCTCGTCTTGTCGCTTGTGTAGATCAGTGTATTCTTGCTCACTTTTATATCCAAGGATCGAGCACAAGGTTTGTCACATGAAGGTGCTAATAGATAGCCTTTCAAAGAGTGAGTGAAGAATTGTTGATAAGTGTGTGAGTGCTGAGTGGTTGTTTGATAGACAGTGATGGGCCTCTGGTTTCTAGGGCAAACAAATTTAGCGACATATCCCTGTCATTGCCAAAGTTAACAGCAGCACCTTCAGTCTGGGAAACAGGAGACTCTGCCCTGCACGTATGTATGTAGCTTTGACTGCACCTTTTTTAAATGTGCACTTGGCCTCTGGCGAGCAGACTATGGCTTCAACTGCCCTGTCTACACACGCTTTATGCCCCGCCCTATCTTGGGCAGTCCTTCCTTTTCAATCTCTTTTCTTTGGCATCTTTCAGAATTTAGCCTCCGAGACTGGCTTCTCTCTGCAGCTTCAGTCTCATCCTCTCACCTTCAGTCATGCTTCTCTTCACACGGTTCCACTTCTGGTCCTTTCTCCTCCCATACCTTCGCCATGAGCAGCAGCTGTACGTATGACTGTGATTTCAAATCACTGCAGCCATGCCCAGACTTCTTATCCAAACCCATATGTCTGTTTTCCTGCTGAGATCTCCAACTAACTGGCACAGGCCATTCAAACATAGCAGGTCCCAAACCTGTTCTCTCTGTTCTTTCTTGACTCTCCCAAATCCAAATGCCAAGACCCTCTAAATTTAGATGCTGCACACATCTATTCTCATCCCTCCCCAGTCTTATGAATTAAGATCCACCCCCCCTCACATCTGTACATGACTAATGGAAAAACCATAGCTTTGACCAGATGGACCTTTGTCAATAAAGTCATGTCTCTGCTTTTGAATATGCTGTCTAGGTTGGTCATAGCTTTTCTTCCAAGAAGCAAGCGTCTTTTAGTTTCATGGCTGCAGTCACCATCTGCAGTGATTTTGGAGCCCAGGAAAATAAAGTCCACCACTCTTTCCATTGTTCCCCATCTATTTGCCATGAAGTGATGGGACCAGAGGCCATGATCTTAGTTTTTTGAATGTTGAGTTTTAAGCTAATTTTTTCACTCTCCTCTTTCACTTTCATCAAGAGACTCTTTAGTTCTTCACTTTCTGCCATAGGGTAGTGTCATCTCCATATCTGAGGTGACTGATATTTCTCCCTACAATCTTCATTTTAGCTTGTGCTTCATCCAGTCTGGCATTTTGCATGATATACTCTGCATGTAAATTAAATAAGCAGGGTGACAACATACAGCCTTGACGTACTCCTTTCCCAATTTGGAACCATGTTGTTCCACTGTTCCTTGCCTGGTTCTAACTGTTGCTTCTTGACCTGCATACAGATTTCTCAGGAGGCAGGTCAGGTGGTCTTATATTCCCATCTTTTGAAGAATTTTCTGCAGTTTATGGTGATCCACACAGTCAAAGGCTTTGGCATAGCCAGTAAAGCAGAAATAGATGTTATTCTGGAACTCTCTTGCTTTTTTGATGATCCAGTGGATGTTGGCAACTTGCTCTCTGGTTCCTGTGCCTTTTCTAAAACCAGCTTGAGCATCTGGAAGTTCTCGGTTCACGCACTGTTGAAGCCTGGCTTGGAGAATTTTAAGCACTACTTCGCTAGTGTGTGAGCTGGAGTGCAATTGTGCGGTAAACAATCTTTGGCATTGCCTTTCTTTGGGATTGGAATGAAACTGACTTTTTTTCAGTCCTGTGGCCACTGCTGAATTTTCCAAATTTGCTGGCATATTGAGTGCAGCATCATCTTTTAGGATTTGAAATAGCTCAACTGGAATTCCGTCACCTCCACTAGCTTTGATCATAGTGATGGTTCCTAAGGCCCACTTGACTTCACATTCCAGGATGTCTGACTGTAGGTGAGTGATCAGCCCAGCATGGTTATCTGGGTCATGAAGATCTTTTTGTACAGTTCTTCTGTGTATTCTTTCACCTCTTCTTAATGTCTTCTGCTTCTGTTAGGTCCATACCATTTCTGTCCTTTACTGAGCCCATCTTTGCATGAAATGTTCCCTTGGCATCTCTGATTTTCTTGAAGAGATCTCGTCTTTCCCGTTCTACTGTTTTCCTCTATTTCTTTGCATAGATCCCTCAGGGTGACTTTCTTATCTCTCCTTGCTGTTCTTAGGAGCTCCACATTCAGATGGTTAGTTTCTTTCAGTTTCTGGTTTCAGTGGCTCATAGCTAGAAGAGAGCCCTCAAAGACGCAGTGTAAGATAGAGGCCACAAGGTGCACATAAGGCAAGGTTCATGGCTAAGAACAGTGGATGTAAGTCCAGAATTTACAACAGTGTTTTTGATACACCTGATTTAGCCAGCTTCCTACTATAACTAATGAGATGATCATTTTCAGCCTGATGATACAGTGACAAGGAGCTGGGACGAGGAGTAAGGCCCCTGCACTGCCATCTTTGGCTTTACATCACTTAGCGTGGTCTTCATCCCAAGCCTCTTTGGAGGAAACTTTTAAGGACCCGCTGTGTTGTGAAAATGAGCTTAGTTCAGACAGAACCCAGCCATCCCCTTAACCAGGCCTATGACACAGGTGATTCCACACCTTGGAACAGTAAGTCGTCGTAACAGACACACCTCACGACATGCTGAAAACAGATGCCCTGGCCGACACACCAGCAGCTCCTCCTGAGATGAGGCTTCCCGTTCCCCTCTCGGGAAACCTAGTCCTTGTTCAGGTCTCTAAACCAGGGCACCAATGTCCCTCAGAAGTTTTTTAAACTCGCAAAAATACAAATTCTAATATCTCCATCTATATCTTGTGGCACCGTCTAGGTGACCCCTGGAGTGCCTTGAACTGAGGGCCACTCCTCCACCGCGTCACCAGATTTCCCTTTTCAGTGGGAAAACCTGTCCTGCCACGACTTTGAGCTTCTTCAGGAGGTCCCCGTTATCGTCTGGTACAAGCAAAAACCCCGAGCGAAGGTGCTTAATCGTATGTCCTGAGAAGCCCAGCTTCCCTCCTCTCCCGTGGCTCTGAACCGGGCACTTGGGATCCTGGGTCTGATCGTCCCCACCTCCAGAGTCATCCTCTCCCTGAAGATGCTCCTGGCTTCTCACGCCAATCAGTTGTTTCCTCCCTCTGTGCTCCCGCAGCACACATGTAATTGATTTGCCAGTAAACTGAATTTTATACCGTTAAGGACCACAGTTTATCCACCTCGATGTCTAGGCTCCTCCCCCTCCGCTCAGAGCGTCTGTCACCCGTTCCCTGAATGTCCACACCCAGCCCTGCACCACAAATGCCCATCTCTGGACCTGTGCTGGGTTCCCCCACCTCTGGGCCTTTTACACAAGAACACTCCCTAGCCTCCCCATTTTCCGTCAAAACCCTACCCATTTTCCAACGCTCCACACACACGCCACGCACGGGCCTTGGTGAAGTTTTTCCTTCATCTCACTCACTCTCCCCCGGGGACCCCAAAGATATGGGCGGAGATCCCAAAACACAAGAAATTAAGGCATTCAGTGCAGTATCAGGAACGATGCATGGAAAAGCCGACTGTGCTCCTCAAACCAGGGAATAGTCCCAGCAATCCATGCCTCCTGGGGCCTTCTCAAAACCTCCCTTATCCCCTGTCACTGCTATAAGACTGAGGGTCTGACGTATAATTGGAGGTCTACACTCATTTTGACAAAGAACAGGAAAAGAGTAAAATAAGGAGACACCCTACTTCTAACATCTACCAGCCACTTAGGAATTTTAATACAGAGAAGGCACTCCTGGAGGAGGCAGGAGTCACGCTGAGTGGGGGCACTGGAGGTCACGTGGTTTTTAAGGATGCTTCCTATGCTGTGTATATCACCCGGTGAGCCATGTGCAGACCTCAAATTACTAGCTCCACAAGGCAGATGGAATTGCAGCTCTCCTCTGCTCTAAGAGAGAAAGAGGGACTCTGACATGAAGTGGTAACATTATGATTACCTATATTATTTTGAGCAAAGATGGGGAGGACACAGGACAAGAGACAGCATGGCCAAGAGAAGGCATCAGGGTCTGAGACTCAAAAGGGGCCACTCTAGCCAGTGTTTCTCAGCCAGTTTCTTTAAAAATATAGACTAGTTTGAGCATGACCAAGTTAGAGCAAAGTTTCAATCCTGGAGACAACATTATAATGAAAAGGAGCATTGTATAGGAAGATCCCCAAAGACCAGGGTTCAGAGCATAGCTCTTGACTAACCAGAAGACCTTAAGGAAGATGTGAAGACCCTCCCAGGGTCCAGTCACTGTCCTTCATTAAAAAGGGATAAGAGGACCTACCCCAGACGTTCTGTCAGTAACACACAAAGTATGGGGAAACACCCAGTACCCATCACAGACGTTTGCAGATTTTCTGTTCATACCATGAATAACTGAATTGGCATTGTGCTTCTCTCTCCTAACTTAAGACTGAAACTCTTTATCACCTAGCCCTGGCAGACTGAATTTCCACCTTAACTGTCTCCTGTCTTCCAAATTTCTTTTCGGTAATCCAGCACAAAGTTGTGTACCAGGATGTGATGCTCAGAGCAGCTTCTGGTTGCCTTGGGCTCCCCCTTGTGGCATGTCCTGGGAATTGCATCTGAACCAGTCCCCACTTGAGGCAAAGGCCCCTGAACTAAGATTATGCTGTGTGTGCTCATCTTTATTTTATCATTCTCCCTAGGTCTCCTTTTACACTGTTCCTTAAGGTCATTTTTTTAACTTTAAGATTAACTTTGGTGTTCAAATATTAAGGCTAGTAGATAGCATTTTTATCCTGGAAGTCAGTCGCAGATTGAAAACTTCTGTTTGCAACTTGATATTTATTTTTTGCACATATCTATCAGCTTGTTCTCCTCGTCTCTCTCAGCATAGTCACAAAATTTGACGCTTCGTAACCGTGACTGCTTAGGTTTAAGGGGTGGACTTGGTCAACCTCCTTGGCTGCTTGGTTAGCTACAAAAACTTTATGTAAAGACTCAGGACCATTTGCTTAGTCACTCACTCATGTTCAACTCTGTGAATCTTTGGACTGTAGCCCACCGGGGTCCTCCGTCCATGGGATTCTCCAGGTAAGAATACTGGAGTGGGTTGCTATTTCCTCCTCCAGGGGGTCTTCCCAACTCAAGGACTGAACTAGTGTCTCCGGTGTCTCCTGCGTTACAGGCAGATTCTTTACCCAACAAGCGATCAGGGAAGCCCCAGCACTTAACAGAAAGTCCATAAAATGTGTGGGTTTGGTTTAGAAGCTCCGAAGGGCATAGATACACACCAGCTCTCCTGGGCTGAATCTATCACCCACATGTTCCCGTCTCAGATGGGCAGATGAAGGGTGATGGTACAATTTCACTGTTTCGCTTAGGTGGGGGAAAAAAGAGGTTGATCTCAAAAATATTTGCCCAGTTTGGGCACTGCCCACTCATTTCTACCCAATCATTAACTTCTCAAAAGATCATATTCAGTGTCATCTTGGCTAAAACCGCGCTCTGTCCTCATGAGTTATATCCTGGGTGGCCTTGAAAAGTCCATGCAGGGTTTGAGTCAACCTCATTTTCATTCTCTGTGTCTTTGCCTCTTGGTCACACAGATCCTCCTGGGTCAGAAGTACAACCACTCTGTGGACTGGTGGTCCTTCGGTGTCCTCCTCTATGAGATGCTAGTAGGTCAGTCTCCTTTCCACGGGCAGGATGAAGAGGAGCTTTTCCACTCCATCCGCATGGACAATCCCTTTTACCCGCGATGGCTCGAGAAGGAGGCAAAGGACCTTTTAGTGAAGGTAAGAAGTGAAGTCAAGGAGACTTTGGTAAGATTAGCACTAGGTTTTCTGTTCGTAAGATGTTACAGAAAGACTGGAATAAACTTTTGACCAACCCAATACATAGTAAACAATAATTGTTCTGAGCCAGCCTTAAAGGGGATGGTTGCCGTCTGTTTTAACTGAGGCACCAATAGGATGAACATGAGCTATCAAAATGAGTGTGAGATAGACCCTCACATGCATAATTTACAAAAGAAATCTCCAGCAACAATCCCTATACAGTCTATTCTGTCCACCTGAAACCATAAAATTCCTAGAAGAAAACAAACTAAATCGACATCAGTCTTAGTGATATTTTGGGGGATCTCACTCTATAAGCAAGGGAAACAAAAGCAAAAAAATAATATGCGATGGCATCAAACTAAAAAGCTTCTGCACAGCAAATGAAATCATCAAAATGAAAACTTTGAATGGGAGAAGATACTTGCAAATCATATGTCTAATAAGGGATTACTATCCAAAATACATAAAGAAATCATACAACAACAGACAACCCAATTTTTAAATGGGTGAAGGAGGATCTGAATAAACAGTTTCTCAAAGACATACAGGTAGCTAATATGTAACATGAAAAGATGCTTAATATCACTCACCAGGGAAACACAAGTCAGAACTACAATGAGCTGTCGTCTCATACCTGTCCGAGTGGCTGTTATCAAGAAGGCAAGAAATAAATACTGAGGAGGATGTGGAGAAAGGGGAGCCTCATGCACTGTTGTTGGGAATGTGAATCGATCTGTGCACTATGGCAAACAGTGTGGAGATTCACCAAAAAGTTAGGAATAGAACTGTCACGCACTCATATGGTCTTCCACTTCGGTTATTCATTCAAACGACATGGAAACACAAATTGGGAAACATATATGCACCCCTGTGTTCACTGCAGCATTGTTTACAATAGCCAAGATGTGGAAGCAACCTAAATGTTTATCCATGGATGAACAGGGGAAGCTGTGGTGTGTGTGAGATGCGTATAATGGAATATCAATGCCCTTTACAACACCATGGATGGATCTAGGGGCGTTCTAGGTAGTGAAATAAGTCAGACAGAGAAAGATAAGTACCATGTACTTTCACTCATGTGAAATCTAAGAAAACACACAAAACAAGCACAATGAAATAAAAACAAACTGATGGACACAAAGAACAGATTTGTGATTACCAGTGGAGAAGAGGGTTAGGGGACTGGGCAAAAATAGATTAAGGGGAGTCGGGTCAACTCTATGGTGATGGGTGGTAATTAGACCTCAGTGGTGATCACTCTGTAATGTGTACAGATGTCAAATTATAACGCTGATCCTGGAATGTAATTAAAAATCTTCCCCTTACCCTGGATGAAGATGTGGATAAGATGTGTGGCTTTCTGCTCATTCTTAGATAAAAGAAAAAGTTCTTGTCACTCCTAAGTCAGAAACACTGTCTCTGCTGAGAAATTAAAGCTGTCTTGGCCAAGATATAAGTCATTACATCAGTCCTAACTTGAAAGCAAAGACTTCCAGCTCCCTGTCCTCTGGCCAGGTTCATGGCTGGCAGCTGCTCACTTCTGGAGAAGAGAGTGTGGTCATAGAGTACCAACTGTGTGCACTTTCCCTTCGTCTCCAACTCTTGGGTTTCTGCTTCAGACTGAACACAGCAAGAGGACAGAGAGATTATGAAGAGAAAGAACTGCTCTTGTATGACTGGGGGCTGCCTGCTCTTTGAATCTGACGGGTTTTAAAGCTAAGACTTTGGAAGTTCCCTGGTGGCCCAGTAGTTAGGACTTGGTGCATTCACAATGCAGAGAGCCCAGGTTCAATCCCTGGTCAGGGAACTAAGATCCCACAAGCCACATGACATGGCCAAAAAACAAGGCTTTGTATGGGATTCTACCAGGTGTCTTGGAAATGCCTGTAATTGGAGACAATTTGCAGTGAAGCCCTTGAGACTCAGGCTGTTGAATTCATCCTTCAACCCAACTTCTGTATGAAACCTTAAGCCAGCAACACTGCATGTGGGTGAGACTCCTGCTGAGCAGAGTCCAGGGGCTGTCCAAATGGATGCAGGCCAGCCCTCCTGCCACGTTCCTGACCCACGTCCACAGGAGACATTGATGTATTTTTCACCTGGAGCCCTTGATACTGCAGGCTCTTACCATCTTAGCAGCAATCTCCAGAATTTACTATCAAAATAGGAGTCAGAGCTCACCAGCAATAGGCCAGACTTAAGCCTTGGCAGGCTTCCCTGATGGCTCAGCGGTAAAGAATCCGCCTGCCAATGCAAGAGACACAGGTTCAAGTCCTGGTCTGGAGGATCCCACATCCCATGGAGCGGCTGAGCTCATGCAGCACAGCTGCTGAGCCCGTGAGACCATGGCCGCAACAAGAGAAGCCGCCGCAGCAGAGCTAGAGAGCACCCCCACTCACTGCAGCCAGAGAGGAGCCTGCACAATGAGGACCCAGCACAGCCAAAGATAAACAAATATAAGAAAAGAAATTACTTGAGGAAAAAAAAAAAGAACCAGAACCCAGTGCTACAGACTCCAAGAATCACTAACCATGAACCAGGAGTGCCCAGGGAGTCAGTCCATTGCAGAGACACACGACGCATGGGAAAGCCGACCACAGGATTCAGATTTTAAGTTCTCCTCTTTTGAAGATGCAGAACACCAGTACAGTGTGATTGTAGTAAGTTGTAAAAAAAAAAAAAAGAAAGAAAAGCTCATGCTCATACCACATGCTCATTACATAGCATGATAAGCACCTACATTTACTGAGCTGTTCCAGCGACTGTGTGGATCAAAATGACCCACAAGTGTTAACCAGGAGCCAGCAGATCTAAAAAGAACTGCAAATACAGCTGTTTTGATCAAAACAGGGTTTTAATTTCTGACAACTCATATCAGCTAGCTAAAATAAAAAGTCATTTAGGAAATAATTTTTAGCTCTGCTCTTACAATGAAAAGGGGACGAGAATAGGATCTTTCGACATCAGATGTTCTCAGTGGTTTTAAATCCAAACTTAGAAGATTATCCAGCCTATCTTTTTCCACCAGTCTCCTTTTTTCTCCTGAAGAACTGCTCAGAATTAAATTTAAACTGTGTAATACACTTCAGCCTCTCATCCGACTGTCAGCTTGCCTAGGATGTTTCATATGTAGAGGCGGCTGTGGAGTTCTCCCTGAGGATTCAAGGTCTTGAATCTGAAGTGCTGACAGAGCCCCCAGAGGAGCCCCAGCCCAAGGTTGATGGTATTTAAAAATCTGAACCAGTACACCCTCAGCTTGTACTTTCTGATGAATGGAAACAGGCAGTAAACTTAGAAAACTCCCCAAATGACCAATTAAGTTCCCTTTTAATGACTGAACAACACATCTATAAAATGGAAGCTAATTTCAAAATTAACCAACTTAAAAACATGACAACAGTAAAAATTAGTTACAAGGATTGGAATGTAAACAATTTTGCTTTTCCATGATAGCAGCTTCAGGCACTCTGACAGTTGTTACATGTATTGTACACCCTGGCTCTTGGAAGGACTTAATTGAGGTATGTTAGTTGGTTCCAGCTGCTGTAACAAAACACAGTAGACTAGGCGAATTAAACAACAGAAATTTACTTAGTTACATTTCTGAAGGCTTGGGAATCCAAGTTCTGGGCCTGGCAGGGTGGGTTTCTGATGAGAACCCTCCTGCTTGCAGGCACTGTGTCTTGCATGACAACTCTGACACCTCCTCTTATAAGGACTCGCCCATCAGATCAGCTCCACCCTCTTGACCTCATTAACCTTAAGCATCTCCTTACTCCCAGTTCACTCACACTAGGGGCTAGGGATTCAATACACGGATTTTGAAGGGACACGGTTCAATCCATAGCATGAAGGCTGCCCTCCAAAGGCCTGGACTGTCAAAACTCACTAGAAAAAGAAAGCGAGGAAAAGGCTTGGGGGTCTGACGCTGACATTGCAGCTACCTTTTCCATAAAGCTGAACACCTGTGCCTCCAAACCCAGCTCCTCCCAGCTCAGCAGAGGACACGTCCTGGCAAGGACACAGTGAGGGTGTAACCCAGACCAGGTGGAGATGATGGGACTAAGTCCACAGAGAGACACTGGGGGCGGGGTGGTTTCCAAGGAGAGGAAGATTGAGGAGGAGGAAAGGATTGCTTCCTGTTGGAGAAGAAAAGGTGTGGTGAAAAGTGCAAGATGGAAACTAATTTTATCAGCTCAACTCCCAGAACCTGGGAGAACTATCTGGAGCAAGGGCATGGGCCTTTACTTGCTAACGTCAAGTTTCCATCTTTTAATTGCTCAGCAATTAAAAGGACATAACTATTGAGTCACCAAACAAGCAAAGGACATTAAAGTGAAAAGAAGAAAAAAATCAATCTCCGTAGGTCATGTACTGTATGAGCCCATATCTGTAACATTCTTGAAAGGACAACATTGTGAGTTGTAAATGGGATTAGTGGCTCACATGTTTAAGTCTTCAAGTGACGTAATAGGTCATGAGGCCTCTGAGGGGCAATTCGGTTTAGATGGGGTCATGAGGGTGGAGTCCTCAAGGTGGGATTAGTGTCCTTACAAAAAGAGGGAGAGAAAAGAGATCGCTCCCTCCAAACACGTGTGCCAAGAAAAGGCCACGTGAGCCCGTGGCAAGAAGATGGCCGCCTCCAGGCCAGGACGAGAGGTCTTACCGGAAACTGACCATGTCAGCACCTTGATCCTGGACTTCCCACCCTCAGAACCACAAGAAACAAACGTCTGCTATTTTTAAGCCTCCCAGTCTGGGGCATTTTGTTACAGCAGACTGAGTCCCTATAATTATTTCAGAATAAAAGTTTCAAAACAAAACTAGATCTAAAGCTCAAGTCTAGCAAATACCCTCCTCCGCTTTAAAAAAGGCACCTGCAGAGTTTCAGCGGCAGGGAAAAGATTTGCTGTGAATGTAGAAAGTGAATTTTTTTTTGGTGAATAGAGCAGAAACAAAGACAATTAAGGATAAAGAAAGGGAAGAAAAAGAACCAGTTGTTGAAAGAGGTTTTAAATCCACGTGGAGGAAGCTGGGCTTATTCTTTCTCATGTGAGTAAGTAGTCCATGTCCTTGCTCCACGGGAAGATCTCCCAGGTTCTAGGAGCTGGGCTGATAAAAATTGGTTTCCATTTGCGATGTGCTGATTGTAAGACTGGCCTCTAGTTTCATCTCTGCATCTCTTTTGCTCTATAATTTTAATCCAACAGCCCTCACATCCTTGAGCTCCCTTTTCTGTAAAAATCAAAGGTATACTAATGAATCATTTTGAGAGAAACTCCCTCTAGGGAGTTACACCTGATGTTGTGAGACCCAGAAGTGATGGAGCCTCTGAAAAAGGTGGGCAGAGTATTCGCTGGCGTCTGCACCGGGCTCCACCCTCTAGTCCGGCAAGGGCGTGGCTGCATGTAGTGTACTGGACAGTTGCAGTCAGGAGAGGCTGTGCCCCAGCGAGAGTTACAGCTGGAAAAGGGGACTGCTGACCAAACGGAAACACAGACTACCAGTGAGAGGGAGTGTTTGCAGACGGTATGATCGACGAGGGATTAATAGCCAGCATACGTAAACAACTCACACAATTCAACATCAAAAGAAGAACCACCCAGTTTAAAAATGGGCAGAATTTATCTCTGGGCTTTCTATTTTGTTCCATTGATCTGTATTCCTGTCTTTGTGTCTGTACCATATTACTCAGCCATTAAAAAGAATACATTTGAGCCAGTTCTAATGAAGTGGATGAAACTGGAGCCTATTAGAGAGAAGTAAGCCAGAAAGAAAAACACCAATACAGTATACTAATGCACGAATATGGAATTTAGAAAGATGGTAATGATAACCCTGTACACGAGACAGCAAAAGAGACACAGATGTATAGAAGAGTCTTTTGGATTCTGTGGGAGAAGGCGAGGGTGGGATGATTTGGGAGAATGGCATTGAAACATATATAATATCATATGTGAGACGGATTGCCAGTCCATGTTCGATGCATGATACTGGATGCTTGGGGCTGGTGCACTGGGATGACCCAGAGGGATGGTACGGGGGAGGGAGGTGGGAGGGGGTTCAGGATGGGGAACACGTGTACACCTGTGGTGGATTCATGTTGATGTATGGCAAAACCAATACAATATTGTAAAGTAATTAGCCTCCAATTAAATATATTTATATTTTAAAAAAGAAATGAAAAAAATAACAAAAATGGGCAGAAGACCTTTTCCAAAGGAAAAATGAGGATGGTCAAGAGGCACATGAAAAGATGCTCAACATCACTAATCATCAAGGAAACACAAATCAAAACCACGAGATGTCACCTCATACCTGTCAGAATGTCTATTGCAAAAAGACAACAAATAAAAACATTGGTGAGGAAGTAGAGAAGAGGAAACTCTCCTACACTGTTGGTGAGGATGTAAATTGGTGTAGCCATTATGGAAAACAGAATGGAGGTTTCTCAAAAACTAAAAATATTTATAATAGCAAAGATATGGAAGCAACACCTGAGACTTCATCAATGACAAATGAATAAAGATGTTTTATATACGTATATATATGTATGTATGTATATATATGCACATATATATATATATTTACATCACACACACACACATCCAATATAATACTGTTTAGCCATATGGAAGAATGAACTTTTGTCATTTGCAACAACATGAATGGACTTAGAGGGCATTATGCTAAGTGAAAATAAGTCAGACCTTGTCACAAAGAGGTGGACAGGTCTGAGCAACTAACACTTTCACAGAAGGTAAATACTATATCACTTACATGTGGAATCTTAAAAGTACAGCAAACTAGTGAATATAGCAAAAAGAACCCAGCAACGCAGAGAGCTGGTGGTTACCAGCGGGAGGAGGGTGGGGTAACACAGGGTTGGGAGGGGAGGCACAAACTCTTAGGCGCAAGATGGGCTAGAAGGATGTATTATACAACGTGGGGAATACAGCCAATGTTTTGCAATGACTAAATGAAAAGTAAACTGTAAAAATTGTGTGAAATGTCTTTACGGTTTAAAGAATTACAGCTGGAACATGGCTGTCCAGTTGACGGTGGTCAGAGACACGCCCCTTTCTTCCTCACTTATTCATCCAGGGTGTCCTGTCTGGAGAATGATGAAACACTATTGATCCCAGACAGAAATACCTCTCCCTTTAGTAGAAAGAGCCCTCTGAGGAGGGACCGAGGTTGGAAGGAGATTCCAGTGGCAGATGCAGAGCCTGGGGGTTGAGAGGAGAGGGCCATCTGCAGTGTCTCAGCACTGCTTTCTTGCCCGGACAGTCGAATACGTTTAAACAAACTCCAGCTGCATCCTGGCCATTTATGTAAGAGATGTGCTTTTTCCTACAAATGTAAACCACACTTGTGACAGCTTTTATGAACAAAATCAAATCATTTATTCCTCTGGTGCAGCCTCCCCTGTGGCAGAGAGGATGACTGCCCACAAGCTCAATGGGCATCTTCAGGACCAGGGTGGGGAGGATCAGCTGCAGGGCAGAGACGATAATTCACTCATCTGTGCAAAACTGGAAAGGATTTGGAGTCCTGAAGCTGGAGATCATTTTACCTTCTCATTATTCCTTTTATCTTCTAATTGTTTTTTTACCTTTCACAGGTATATCTGCTAGGCTCAGAAAACTTTCTCATGATCCTCTTGGAACAAACGCCCCATGTTACTGGGGGAATGAACAGAAAACTAGTGTGTGCACACTTGGCCTCAGGCAGCTGTTATACTTCTAACGTGATTCCCTGAAGCATTTAATGATAACAACAAGAGGCTAAGCTTTTCCTTAGAGCATGAGTGTGACCCTAAGAAAGCAGCTTTGTAAGAAATCAAACTCAGTTGATGGCAGTCAACCAAACAACAAACACGCTGGTCACTTAACCCTCTGCTGGTGTGTTTTGCAGACCAGGAATTAGCACATACCTGCGGTGTGTGTGTGTGTGTTGTTGTAACCCACAAAACAGTCCTGTAAGGAGGATTCACTCACCTTACTGATGAGGAACCTGACTCAGAGCCTCTGTGGCTTGCTGGCGGCCTCATGAATAACACAGGGCAAAGCTGATTTCGATCAAGGTCTAGATAATTCAAAAATAGCATTTCTAGAGCAAAGCTCAGACTCTGGAATATTCAGTAGACCTGTTGCCACTAGTTTGACTTGAGTTGATAGTTTAAGACAGTTGTAGAAAAAGAAGGCTCTGAAATCAGGTGGCAAGAGCCAAACCTCTCTCCTAGTGGAGTCAAGCCTTGCAGTCTGGGCTCCCTGCATCTGAGGAGCCTGGTTCATCCCATGAGAAGTAACTGCTCCTCTTCTGCTCCCTTTCAGCTCTTCGTAAGAGAGCCTGAGAAGCGGCTGGGGGTGAGGGGAGACATCCGTCAGCACCCCTTGTTTCGGGAGATCAATTGGGAAGAGTTGGAAAGGAAGGAGATCGACCCGCCATTCAGACCTAAAGTGGTAAGGGGCCCCCGGGACCCTGAGGTCCTGCCAGCACCATCCTTATGTCACACCCAGGCTGCCTGGACCCTGACTCCCCACCCACCCTCGGGGGTGCTGTTCTTAGAAGAAAATCTTTAACCATAATCAGGCTACAGGGCTGGGGGAGGGGGATGTAACTCATTTACTGTGTCAGCAAATGTAGCTGCATGAAGAATGGATTGCTGAGTCTACAGGCCTTAGACTGAATATGTGTGTGGACAGGTAACCCTGAGATGCAGTGTGGAGCTTTGCACGGATGCATTCAGGCTCTCAGGGCCAAGTCTGTGTGACCCAAACCTGAGCGTAAACCCTGCCTCCTTTAACAGGAATTTTGGAGCCGTGTGTTCTGTGATATTTGTGAAATTTTCCCTGACACGTGGCATCTGGTCATGTAACTACAGACCCTAATGGTAACTGGTAGACGTTTTTTCATGTAAGAAGTAAGGTGGTGCTTAGAAAAAGACAGGCCTCTAAATTCCCACTGGCAAGAGTCACCAACCTCCCTGAGCAAGGGCAGAACTTCCCGGGTCACTGTAAAATGAGGCAAAATTGAGATTAAAAATGTTCTGAAGGTAGATGGTAGTCATGGTGACGGAACATATGAATTCTCCTGAACACTTAAAAAGGGTTAGGATGGTCACTTTCGTGTTATGTACATTTTACCACAATTTTTAATTTTTTATCATGGTAAAAGTCACATAATATAAAAATACTATTTTAACCACATTTCACTGTTCAGTGGCACTAAGGACGTTCACAAGGTTGTGCAGCCCTCACCATCATCCACCCTCCTGAGTTTTGCACCTTCCTCAACGGAAACTCTGTCCCTGTTAAACCCCCAGTAGTACGTATATACAATGGAATGTTACTCAGCCATAAAAAGGAGCAAAATTGTGTCATTTGCAGAGACATGGATGGAACTAGAGACTATCATACAGAGTGAAGCCAGAAAAACAAACGTCGTATATTAACACAAATATATGGAATTTACAACAGTGTACAGATGAACCTATCTGCAAGCAGAAACAGACCCATGTTTTTGTAGAGAGCAACATATAGATTTCAAGGGGGTGGGGAGAGTGGGGTAGACTGGGAGATTGGGATAGACATATCTATCACAATTTTTTTTTTTTAAAGAGTAAAGCAAAGTGGTGGATTTGCCAGCTCTACCCCCATTCCTGGTGATTCTGAGAATAAGATAGCAATGGCCTGGGTGAATATGAGCCATCTTTGCACCAGGTGGCACCGGCTTGTGGATTTCAAAGCACTGCATTCACTCTAGAAAATGTCTCCTGTTGTTACTTGTGGTGGTGGATGGCCAGTCAGGGCAGTGTGTCCCCAGGCCAGGAAGAGTTAGTTATTCTCAACATTTTCCTAAGCTCTGGGGATGTTCCGAGGGTCCTACAGGGCTGGCCCCGAGCAGTCTTCTTATTTGTAACAGCACCATTTCTAATACACAGGTTAATAATTTAGAGAGTAATTTCTGCCTTGTTCCAGCTCATCAGGGCAATGTCGTTTGTCTCGACTTCCATGAGAGACTATGATGGACTTGATATTTTCTGCACAAAAAAATCAGACCTTTGATCTACTCTTTCCTTGTGGGATGATTCCAGATGCTTCCCATGGGAAGGCATTTCCCTGTCCTGCAGTCTAAGCAGCTGTTTGTGGGCAAAGGCCAAAGAACCGTTGACCTCAGCAGCTCTGGGGGCCCCTTAAGGGTGGAAGGGCTGACGCTTAGTCATGTTCATATAAGGGTGACATTGCGTAATGGTTGCTCTTAATCTTGGGAAGTAGAAGCGTACACCACACTGAGCCGTATTTGTGAATAGGTCTGTTTTTGGTCATGGGCACCAATAGATTGGGTGGCGTGAAGGGAGGTCACCCTAATCTGTCTTGTCTATGGAAGACAGCCCAAGAGGTTTAATAATAAAATTAGCATGGTATTCTTTTCCCAGTCAGGCTATTAAAGAGTAGAGTTCCCTGTGCTATACAGTAGGTCCTTAGGAGGAATCTAAAAAAATCAGTAGTATTTTATGTATTTATATATATATATATATATATATATATATATATGTAAACAGTCGTGAAGGATGTTGACAGAACAGGAATGTATAATCTGCAAAACTCCTCCCCTCCTCCACTCCCAACCCTAACCCCTACCTTCCACTACTTCTCCACCCAGGGTCACCTGTAGATTAAAAATCAGAGGTCAGATTGGGGCTGACCATTTTCCCAAAGGTTGCCAATCCTGCTTCACATAAACTTATTTGAATGTGCAAGTCATAGAATCCCTCTGTATGCATTTATTCTACTGTTGATAACAGTGCTGATCTGGGGTCTGAGAGAGGGTCAATAAAACTCCCATATGGTCAATTGTAAGTGTTACTTTAGTTTATTTGCAGATGCCAGCTTTTTCACATGCAGGTTATAGCCTTGATGGTGAAAACAAAGATAATGAGTTCAGTGGCTGATCTTCTTCTCTTTTTCTCCCCACCACTTAAACTCTGATCCAGAAATCGCCATACGACTGCAGCAATTTCGACAAGGAATTCCTGAATGAGAAGCCCCGGCTGTCATTTGCAGACAGGGCGCTGATCAACAGCATGGACCAGAACATGTTCCGGAACTTTTCCTTCATGAACCCAGGGATGGAGAAGCTGATATCCTGACCTCGCCTCTCCAGAGGATTTGCCCTCTTCCCTCTGTGAACTGGTTCAAGCGGACACTCCTTGGGTTCCTTTTCAACTTGGAAAAGAAAAGAAACACTCAACCATAGAGGCTGAGCCCCTGGAGGCTCCTCAGCAGCTTTGTCTGTAGCAGAAACTAGCTCTGCTTCACTGACGATTGTGGCGAGTCCTGAAGTTAGTTTCTTACTCAATGTAGCTATTTACTTGAACATGGGTCTCCATGCTGTGAAAGATCTGAAAACTGAACTCTGCACTGAGTTATGACTCTTCACCTGGGCACCAACTACTGGTCCATGACCTACGAGTTGACTCAAGGAGCATAATCTGAACCTCTCAAGACCGAAGACAGCACATGGCCTGGCGTAGCACTGGATTCCATTCAGCCACAGACAAGTCAGCACTAACCCATTTCATTCTGTTCATCCCTGTGCAAGTGTAAGGGGGAAGGGGTGGGGGAAGCCCTGAACAGGTTCTTACAGGAACTCTTCATAATAAACATAGCTTATAACTTGAGATTCACAAATCCACTCATTCTGATTAGCAAGGAAATTCATGGGAGAAAGGAAGGCGGGGAGTGTTGGTGTCATTGATATGAAAGGTTGACTGAGCCCTACTCTTGTTATCTTGTCAACGTAGAAATTAGAATCCAGTGAAGATTTAGCCATAGAATCATTTTACTCCTGCCAATAAAACTTTCCCACCCATCCATTCTCAGTTGATTTCAGTATCAGTGGCAGTTTCTCATTATCATCCTCACATTAGAACAGGGAAAAAAATGAAATGTGTAATTCTTCTAGGGAAAAGAAATCCCATTCCTTTATGATACCGTTACTGATGTTTTGATGACTCATAAGTCTCTTGAGAAAGACATCTTTCAGGATAAATACCCATGCATGCTATTCACAGTGATCTTATTTAATAAGAACTCTAGCTATACATGTTTAAAGTATCTGTGCTGTTTGTATATTTTGATAAAATGTTGTGACTTCATGACAAAGAGATAGATACATAAAAATGGAATAAAAGAAAGAAAGATGCCTCTTTGTAGTTTAATTCCCTATTCATCCCCCTCACCCCCAACTTGGTTCTGTTTGGATTATCATCAAAATATAGCTATCATTGAGGTGATGTTTTAAATTTTGAGAATCATTCAAAATCCTCAACCAGAAGAGAGGCTCAGATAACCCTGAAGTTATTGGTATTATATTTCTCTTTCCTACAAGATTTCTTTTTCTACTCACTTTCCAACCTACTTTATTCCAAATTCCCTACACAGTCTTCCAAGGACCTGTGGGGTCAGGTCTTTAGTTTTCCACTCTCGACTTTGCTCCAGTGACTTCAGTCATAGTGGTTTCCCCATCAATCTGGACGTAGTTCTGCCTCAGGGCCTTTGCACTTCCTGTTCTCAGCACCTGGGATGCTCTTCCTCCAGTAAGATTCTTTGAAAGAATGATATCCAACACCCGAATTCAGCTCTGCCTCCTAACCTCTGTCCTGACACTGCTTCCTCCAATGACAGCCTTCTTTCCTGTTCTTATGGAATGTGCTCGATCCTTATCTACCTCTCTGCAAATTTTGATTCGAAGTTTAATACAAACTGTTTAATCTCCAGCCCCATGGATGTTCTGACCTTTCCTCTTTCACCACTTCCATCTTTAACTCCCCACCTCTAACTGGCCTCACTCCCTCCTTCTTCCCCAAATCACCTCTGAGGCCCCTCCCCTCCTCGCATTTTTTTTTTTTTTAATATAGTTTTCTCTTACCCCATGCCTTTAAGGATTCTCAGTGCAATCATCTCAGTCCTCATCTCCAGTTTAGGCTCTCTGCCAGGCTTCATGCAGGTTCCATTAACATGTCCTGTTTTCTTAAGATCTTTCTATCTTACTTCCTAATTTTAATAACAGCACCATCATGGACCTGGTCATCCAGGCTCAGAGCCACAGAGTTCTTGTCAACTATCTTAACCTCCTTCCCTCTCTCCCTTCTACAAAATCCTTTTGCATCTGCCTCTGCTGTCTCTCCAAATACATACGTAAAACATACATATCTCTCTTCTCTCCTCTGCTAATTGTGCCTGGATTATTTAATAGTCTGTGAACCAGTGTTGCCATCGTAAGTCTCTCTCTACATTTTAATTCACATGTACAGTATATAAACTGTAGCGTGGGAATACCTTTTCCTCTACCCTCTTAGGTTCTGTGTCCAAGGGCCTGTGCATTAAGTTGACAAAGTCCAGTGAGCAAGAGAAGCATATTTTCATCTGCGCGTGTAATGTGTGTGTGTGTGGGAGAGCTCCGTGATGAGGCCCTCAAAATGGTGGTTATGATTTGGGGCTTAAGTAGCTAACTTGCCAGAGGACAGGGAGGAAAAGGAGAAGTCTCCAGTGGAAAGAGCAAATAGGTTTCAAGAGATGAGAGTTTGCGGAGGCGGGTTTACTCTTCGCCTCACTCCTGGGATCAGACACGCACCAAAGACGGAATCTATGGTGGGCCTCACTTCTCTGAAGTGTCTGCATTTAGTCAGTTAAAGGAAGCTCCAGAAAGGCCTCTTTCTGCCTCTACTGCATCTCAAATAGCTTAAAATAATTTTTTACTGTTTATGAAAAAATAATTTTTACTATTTATGAAATATAAAAGTACTATCTTCAGAAATCAAGGTTTTTATACCACGCCCTTATATTCATAATGTTGTGCAGGCTTCCCTGGCTGAACCCCATTCAAGGCACCCTATCCTGTCCCCAGATTCCCTCTCTACCATCCCCTCTTGCCTCTGCCCTCCACTCATCTGCACTCCCATCACTCCAGACAGTTCTTAGTACTGCCTGTGGACCCGCATTGTGCCCTGCCTCTGGGCCTCCCTGAGGCTCGTTTTTCTGCCCAGACTGTCCCCATCCCGCAAGTCCATGTACTCCTGTCTCTCAGGTCTGCTATGAGGAGCCTCCTTTTCCCTGAAGGCCGCTAACCCAAGCTGGTGTCTCTTGCCCCTTTAAGCTTCCATTCTATTGTATTTCTCTCCACGTCTCCAACACACCCACCATTTTCCATCAAGCTCTACGAACTTTGCCTCTGTTTCTAGACTGTAAACCCTTGACATTTACAGTCTCACTTCCCACATTTCCTTTGTATATTCAGGCTCAAAAAGAGCTGTCAGGCAAGTTGAGTAAGGAATGTATGGCACAGTGTGTGAATAGTGATCCCTCAAAAGATATGTCCCCTAGTACCTGCCAGCATGACCTTATCTGGAAAGGGGTCTTGGCAGATCTCCTTAATTAAGTTCCAGATCTCAAGATGAGAGCATCCTAGATTTTGTAGGGCTGGACCCGAAAGCCAACATCAGGTGTCCTTACAAAAAACGCAGGGAGAAGAGGCGGCTGGGGGTAGACAGGAATGAGGCAGCTACAGGCTCAGGAACACCCGGGGCTGCGAGAAGTTGCGAGAGGCCAGGATGGAGCCCCCTCTAGAGCCTACGGAGGAAGCATGGCCTGCCAACACCCTGACTGACCTGGCCTCCAAAACCGAGAGGGCTTCCCGGGTGGTGCAGTGGTAAAGCATCTTTCTGCCAGTGCAGCAGATGCAGGAGTCAGGCATGACTGAGCTACTGAGCACACACGCAGGCCCCTCCTAAACTGAGGGAGAGTACATCTGGGTCGTTTTCAAGCCAACCAGCCTATGGTCACTTATGACAGCAGCTGCAGGAAATGGATGCTCCATTCAGGGAAGCCAGCAGTGGGTGTGCTGGGAGAGGGCAATGGTAAGGTTCAGGCTATCCTGTCTCTGATACAGACGGGTCCTCCCCACCCAGGCCAGACCCTTACATCCCTTCTCCTGCAGCAACACCTCCACCATTGTGCAGCTCCTTGTCATGTTCTGACTCTTGCCTGTGTGTTTCTCTCGTCACCTCATTTCTCTCGCTGGCTTCTTCCCTCTCTGGCCTCCAATATCCTCTCTGACTGCAGAGCTTGCGGCTTCTCCACACACACAGGAAGAGGCCTCTGTCCGGCTCTCGATTTGTGACTTTGGCAGCTGTTTCTTCCTGCCGGTGGAACATCCGCACTGTGGTTTATAAACCTGTCAATATTGTCAGAGAAAAGACCCAGAGGCACTTGTGAATGCACAGGAAGGCTATTTAAGGGGGACCATCGTGATGGGTGTAGGGGCCAGCATGGGAGGGGGAACTGCATGAGAAAGTGAGGGTTTACAGACAAGAAACAGGGGGCAGGGCAGTGGATGGAAAATTACTAAGAAGAAACTGCAGGGGGAAGGGGGGCTTCTGGCTGATCCGACCTAGCAGGATTCTTGCGGAAGGCAGGCCAGGTGAGCATACCTCACCTAGGGGGTAAGGGATCACATGTCAAAGAGTGGGGATTCTGGTTAAACTGATGTCACAAGATTCTCGCTAAATTTGGACGATGCAGAGACAAACACAGAAGCCCCAAAGTTATGCTTACTTGAAAAAGATTTCAGGGAGGCTGAGTACAGTATCCTCAAGGAGAGAGTCTCTGTTGGCATTCAGAGCAGAGATCCCAGCTGCAGCCTTGAGGGCTTCGGGATTACCACCAGTCCAGCCTTCCTCTCTCCATGCCAGAGGTACTTCCGTGTGGTCCTGAGAGCTTGCTACCCTCCCTGCTATGAAGATGACTGTAGAGAAGAGATCAGTTCCTAGGACCCCTTGTGTCAGCTGGAGACGTGCTGGGAGCATGAGGAGCTGTGGAGAGGAGGCGGGATTGGGAACCAGAGAGACCTGAGCTCAAGCTCCAGCTCTGCCATGGTAAACTTCGCAGCCTCCCTTAACTTCCTGGATGAGGCTTTCTCGCCCATAAAATGGAGCTCATTGTCCATTATGAGACTAGGAGATGCTCCCGCACAGGGCAGCGTGGGGGGGTGCGGTCAGTGGATGCTTCCTAGTGAGAGTCACTGGAAATTCTCAAGTTGATCATGAGCATGAGGGTATCCATCCATTAATTCACCCATCACATCTATCTATCATCTATCTATACCTCAGCTATTGATGTGAGGTGAGGTGAGGTAAAGTCGCTCACTCGTGTCCGACTCTTGCGACCCCATGGACTGTAACCTACTAGGCTTCTCTGTCCATGGGATTCTCCAGGCAAGAATACTGGAGTGGACTGCCATTTCCTTCTCCAGCTGTTGATGTAAATATATCAATATATTGATAGATATTAATAGGTTTGATGGATGAATGGATGGATAAATAGAGATGTTAGTGTCACTGACCAGAAAAGTACATGAAAGTCAAATGTGCAGATGCTACAAATTGGATAAAGAATTTGAAGGTCATTCGACAGGCAAACTGAAGACACTGAAATTATGCCCACAAAGCATGACAAAATCCTCAAAGCAGAGCCACTAGAAGCATACATTTAAATTTTTAAAATTAAAATAGAGTTTTCTGCCAACCTGGAAGTGAATTTTCTGCAATAAAGACCCATTCAGATTCTTCTATGTGTAAGATCATATTATCTGAGTTGGAAAATATCAGTAAGATGGAGTACCAAGAGGCCTCAGCCCTTGTACCTCAAAAACAAGAATCTAACAACTACTCATTGAGGAAAAGAGCTCTGGAGAGTTAAGAAGCCATAACAAGCCGTGCGTATGTGCCAAGTCACGTCAGTCATGTCTCTTTGAGACCCTATGGACTGTAAGCCTCCACGCTCCTCTGTCCATGGGATTCTCCAAGAAAAAAATAAACACTGGAGTGGGTTGTCACTGAAGCTATAAAAAGCCAGTGGAGGGGAAGACTGGGGATGGCCATATAGAAAGCTACCGAAGGTGTTTAAGTGTGTCTCCTCCTCAGACTGGTGCAGTTCAGCACCAAGAGGATCCCTGCAGCCCCAACTTTTCTGTTTTGGGGTCCAGTGGCCCACCTCACCACTGCAGGGGTGGATAATGGTTAATATCCAAAACACTCTACATAAGGAACTTATACAACAAAGATCCTTGGGAGTCCCTTGGACTGCAAGGAGATCAAACCAGTCCATCCTAAAGGAAATAAATCCTGAATATTCATTGGAAGGACTGATGCTGAAGCTGAAGCTCCAATACTTTGGCCACCTGATATAAAGAACTGATTCATTGGAAAAGACTCTGATGCTGGGAAAGACTGAAGGCAGGAAGAGAAGGGGATGACAGAGGATGAGACTGTTGGATGGCATCACTGACTCAATGAACATGAGTTTGAGCAAGCTGCAGGAGTTGATGATGAACAGGGAAGCCTGGCATGCTGCAGTCCATGGGGTCACAGAGAGGCAGACACGAGAGCAACTGAACAGTGAACAACATACAACTCAATAGCCAAAAACAAGTTAAAGTGGGCAGAATATCTAAATAGACATTTCCCAAAAGAAGGCACACAGTTGACCACCAGGTCCATGAAAAGATGCTCAACATCATTCATCATCAAGGAAATGCAAACCAAAACCTCAAAGAGCTATTGCCTCACCTGTCAGAATGGCCATCCATCAGAATGAAAAGAAGTATGTATCAGCAAGGATGTGGAAGAAAGGGGACCCTTAGGTACTGTGGTGGGAATGTAAATTGGTGTAGCCTCTCTGGAGAACAGCATGGAGGCTCCTAAAAACATTAAAAACAGAACTAAACAGAATATGATCCAGCAGTTCCACTTCTGGGTATACACCCAAAGGAAATGAAATCAGTATCTTGAAGGGATATTTGAACTCCGTCATTCACTGCAGCACTGTTGACAGTGGCCTAGGTGTGGAAGCAACCTAAATGCCCTAGGTAGATAAAGAAAAGTATGGTGCACGTACATATATAAGGGAATATTAGTCAACTTTAAAAAGGAAATCCTGCCACTTGCGATAACATGGCTGAAGCGGGAGGAATATGATACAAAGTGAAGTAAGCCAAAGACAGATACTCTATGGCCTCACTTATATGTGGAATCTAAACCAGTCAGGACTCATAGAAGCAGAGAGTAGCAGGGCTACCAGGGGTTGGAGGAGGGGAAATGGGGAGATACAGGTCAAAGCGTACAGAGCTGCAGTCATGCAAGGCGAATATACTGTGGAAATCTAACGTAGAGCCACATGACTATAGGTAACAGTACCATGTAGCACACTTGAAATTTGCTAAGACAGGAGATCTTTAGTGTTCTCACCACAAAAAAGAGGTAAGTATGTAAGAAAATGGGTAAGTTAATCAGCTCAACTGGTGACCATCTCACAAGGTACATGTGTACCAGAACATCAAATTGTACACCCAGCAGGCACACAGTAATTGTTCATTATACCTCAATAAAGCTGGAGAATTTTTTTTACTTAAAAAAACCCTCAAAATATAATTACGATGAGATAAGTAATCTCTATATATTAAACTAGCCGTATATGGTCTTCCCTTGTAGCTTAGTTGTTAAAGAATCTGCCTGCAATGCAGAAGACCTGGGTTTGATCTCTGGGTTGGGAAGATCCCCCGGAGAAGCAAATGACAACCCACATCAGTATCCTTGCCTAGAGAATCCCATGGACAGAGGAGCCTGGTGAGCTGCAGTCCATGGGGTCGCAAAGAGTCAGGCATGGCTGAGCGACTAACACTTACTTACTTATGCATGCGTGCGAACTTCGTGGGAAACGAATGCAAGTGGCCAGCAGTTGGAACATTCTTTAGTACTGCCCTTCTTGGGAACTGGGATGAAGATAGAGGGTGACAGAGGATGAGATGGTCGGATGGCATCACTGATTCAATGGACATGAACTTGGACAAAGTCCAGAAGATGGTGAGGGCCAGGGAGGCCTGGCGTGTTTCAGTCCATGGGGTTGCCGAGAGTCAGACACAACCTGGCGACTGAACAACAACAACACACGTGCTTTTGTGTCAGCAAGTTTTATTTAGTGAATGAAGGTGCCTGTGTGTCTCTTAAATTCTTTGTACCAGCAGGTCCACAAGGCATCAGGGCTAGAAAGGTTGAGTCACTTTTTGTGGATATAAAGTGCTGCACTCAATATGCCAGCAAATTTGGAAAACTCAGCAGAGGCCACAGGACTGGAAAAGGTCAGTTTTCATTCCAATCCCAAAGAAAGGCAATGCCAAAGAGTGCTCAAACTACCGCACAATTGTACTCATCTCACACGCTAGTAAAGTAATGCTCAAAATTCTCCAAGCCAGGCTTCAGCAATACATTCCAGATGTTCAAGCTGGTTTTAGAAAAGGCAGAGGAACTAGAGATCAAATTGCCAACATCCGCTGGATCATCGAAAAAGCAAGAGAGTTCCAGAAAAACATCTATTTCTGCTTTATTGACTATGCCAAAGCCTTAGACTGTGTGGATCACAATCAACTGTGGAAAATTCTGAAAGAGATGGGACTACCAGACCACCTGACCTGCCTCTTGAGAAACCTATATGCAGGTCAGGAAGCAACAGTTAGAACTGGACATGGAGCAACAGACTGGTTCCAAATAGGAAAAGGAGTACATCAAGGCTGTATATTGTCACCCTGCTTATTTAACTTATATTCCGAGTATATCATAAAAATGCTGGGCTGGAAGAAGTACAAGCTGGAATCAAGATCGCCAGGAGAAACATCGATAACCTCAGATATGCAGATAACACCACCTTTATGGCAGAAAGTGAAGAACTGAAGAGCCTCTTGTTGAAAGTGAAAAGGGAGAGTGAAAAAGTTGGCTTAAAGCTCAACATTCAGAAAACGAAGATCATGGCATCTGGTCCCATCACTTCATGGGAAATAGATGGGGAAACAGTGTCAGACTTTTTTTTTTTTTGGCTCCAAAATCACTGCAGATGGTGACTGCAGCCATGAAATTAAAAGACGCTTACTCCTTGGAAGGAAAGTTATGACCAACCTAGATAGCATATTAAAAGGAGAGATATTACTTCGCCAACAAAGGTCCGTCTAGTCAAGGCTATGATTTTTCCTGTGGTCATGTATGGATGTGAGAGTTGGACTGTGAAGAAAGCTGAGCACTGAAGAATTGATGCTTTTGAACTGTGGTGTTGGAGAAGACTCTTGAGAGTCCCTGGGACTGCAAGGAGATCCAGCCAGTCCATTCTGAAGGAGATCAGTCCCGGGATTTCTTTGGAAGGAATGATGCTAAAGCTGAAACTCCAATACCCTGGCCACCTCATGAGAAGAGTTGACTCATTGGAAAAGACTCTGATGCTGAGAGGGATTGGGGGCAGGAGGAGAAGGGGACGACAGAGGATGAGATGGCTGGATGGCATCACTGACTCGATGGATGTGAGTTTTAGTGAACTCTGGGAGTTGGTAATGGACAAGGAGGCCTGGTGTGCTGCGATTCATAGGGTCGCAGAGTCAGACATGACTGAGCCACTGAACTGAACTGAACTGCACTGATTCTTTGCTCATGGGGGCTTTTCCCCTCTGTCTGCATGTTACACCATCAACATTTCTATCTTGAACCTATGACTCACTTCCTCAGCCGATCCTACCCTCACAGCACACAGCAGAGCCATCCTCACTGCCCTCAGGGACTAGCCCAGAACTCTTGACCCTCGGTACTTACTTAGCAAGAAAAAGTAGACACATGTGCCCTGTTCACCGACGGCTCAGGGTAAAGAATCTGCCTGCCATGCAGGAGACACAGGAGATGCGAGTTTGATCCCAGGAAGACCCTCTGGAGAAGGCAATGGCAACCCACTCCAGCATGGTTGCCTGGAGAATTCCATGGACAGAGGAACCTGGCTGGCCACAGTCCATGGGGTCTCAAAGAGTTGAACACAGCTTAGCACACACACAGATGTCCTGTTCACCAAGCTGTTAGAGCCTGCTTAGCCATTCCCTTCTGGTTTAAAAAGACATCCAACTCAGAGTCACTTTATTTCTTTTGAGCTTGAGTCTAGCAAGAGATCAGAAGTTTCTATTAAAACTTTTATACTTTTATCAGAATTCAACTCCTTGAGCTATATGTTGGCTAATCCCTTTCAGTGTTTTCAGAGTCAGAGGGGCCAGAAAAACACACTCATGATCAACAACTGCTCCAAAGTTTCAACAAGGTAGCCATCGTGGTTCTTTGGTTCCTGCAATAACTGGAATTAAGAAAAAGAAGTCTGCATAGAGAATAAACTGGTGATTGTCAAGGAGGAGGGGAGTAGGAGATGGGTGCATAGGGATGTAGGGGCTAGGAGATGCAAACTCTTCTATACAGAATGACTAAAGAAGGTCCTACTGCATAGCATAGTGAACTGTATTCAATATCCTGTAATGAACCATAATGGAAAAGAATATGAAAAAGAATGTGTGTGTTGTGTATATATGTGTGTGTGTATAATTGAATCTCTTTGCTGTACAGAAGTAACTGACACATTGTAAATCAACTATATATATCAATAAAATTCTGAAAAAGAAAACAATGTCCCAGACATCTAAAACACTTGTCAGGGGACTGCTGGTGGAAGGCCTTGCAAGAAATAGCATAGGGTTAGGGCTTCCCTGGTGGCTCAGAGGTTAAAGCGTCTGCCTCCAATGCAGGAGACCCAGGATCGATCCTGGGTCGGGAAGATCCCCTGGAGAAGGAAATGGCAATCCACTCCAGTATTCTTGCCTGGAGAATCCCATGGACGGAGGAGCCTAGTAAGTTATAGTCCACGGGGTCGCAAAGAATCAGACACGAGTGAGCGACTTCACCTTCACCTTCATAACATCAAATACTTCCCTTCGAGAAGCCAAATGGCCTGGGCTGTGACCTGGCTGTGTGAACACCTCTGTTTGTGCTGTGTAAATGGGTCTAGTCTCCCGACCTTCCTTGTAGACGCACCACTCGAGCTCTGAGCAGTGCGAAGAGGTGTCTGCCAGCAGACACCTGCTGCCCAGGTGTCTGCCAGTCCCAGAGGAACCATCTGCTACCCTTTGAAATGCAGGGGATGAGGGGACTTGTGCTGGTTTCCAAACGTGTTCCAGGCTACTTCTCTGAAAATGTCTAAGAACAGGGCATGAGGGAGGAGGGAACACCCCCTACTCCCACTAAAACAAGCAACTCAGTGACACAACCAGCGTCAGAACCAGCTCTCCAGGGGCAAACCTGGCCAATAGCACTGCTAAAGGTTCTCTTAAAGCTGGTCTTGCTGTTGTTCACTTTTACCTGACTGCATGCCCACAGACGGCTCCAGGCAGCACCTGAGTCTACCTAAAGACAGCCACCCCTTTGCATGTGTCTTTTGCAGGCTTTGCACCCAAGCTCATCTATGACAGAGCGGAGTGCATTACCCAGTGTGGGGTCAGTGCTCAGCTGATAAATCCCCAGAAGTTTACAAGGGCTGTTTGCAGACTGCATCCATTCTGACTGGCCGATGCCCATGCTGTCGGGGTGTTTAGATATTTTGAACCTCAATCTTAAATATGGATAAACGGGATGGAGAAATGATACCCACTTGGCAATAAAGGCCTATAAGTTTCCTTTCTTCTACCATTAAAATTCAGAATCTAGGAAGCAACCTAAATGTCCATCAAGAGAGGAATGGATAAAGAAGATGTGGTCTATATGTATGATGGAATATTACTCAGCCATGAAAAGGAACAAAACTGGGTTATTTGTAGAGATGTGAATGGACCTAGAGACTATCACACAAAGTCAGCAGGAGAAAAACAAATACTGTATGTCAGTGCATATATATATAATCAAGAAAAATGATGCAGATGAACCTATTTTGCAAAAAGTGTCTATCTGTAAATAGACACACAGATGTAGAAAACTAATGTATGGGGGTAAGGGGTGGGATGAAATTAGGAGATTGGGGTTAATACATATACACTACTGATACTATATATAAAATAGATAACAAATGAGAACCTATTGGACAGCACAGTAACTCTATTCAGTGCCCTGTGGTGACCTAAATGGGAAGGAAACCCCAAAGAGAGGGCATTTATGTATGTCTTATAAACGATTCACTTTTCTATACAGCAGAAACTAACACAACATGTAAAGCAAATATATTCCAATAAAAATTAATTTTAAAAATTCAGAATCTAACAAACCATGTAAAAGCAGATAACACGGCTGTTTTTAAAATGAGCACAGGATCAGCAGTCCTGTGATTACTAATCCTGTTTTGAATCAGCTTACCATTCTCCAAAACCACCTTACTACGCCACTCAGAGGGTACCCCACCATCCCCCTAGAGACAGACCACATCAAAATGGCAACACACGGAATGAAGAGCCTGCTGACACGTTTCACAGTGGAGGAGGAAGTCAGTGTCAGAATCTTGGCTGTTATAAAAGTATTTCAAATGGTTCCATGCCATGTGTTTTTGTAAAAATTGTGGAGCACAACAATAAAAATCCATGCCACCAAATTACCCTTTACCAGTGTGTGTGGGGGGAGGAGGTGTCTAGGCCCTGTTTTCAAAGTTTTCCCACCAGAAGTCCACCACCCAATTTCTCTAGATATTATCTTACTATTTTTTCCCAATCATATTTCTATTCCCTGCCAAATATGTGGTTTCAGAATGTGGTGCTTAGTTACTCAGTTGTGTCTGACTCTTTGTGACGCCACAGACGGTAGCCCACCAGACTCCTCAGTCCAGAGGATTGCCAGGCAAGAATACCAGAGTGGGTGGCCATTTCCTTCTCCATGGTGGGATTTTGTGATACAAGATGTGTTTCTTGTGATTCTTAGTTGCTACCCTAACTCATTGTGCAACTGGACATTCTTCTGGCATTCTATCTAAAGTCCAATGGGGCTTCCCTGGCAGTCCAGTGGCTAAGTATCTGCTTGCAATGCAGGAGACGTGGGTTTGACACCTGCTAAGGAAACTAAGATCCCACATGCAACTAAGCCTGGGTCCCACGTGACACAGTGAAGATCCACATGCCACAACTAAGGCCTGAAACTGCCAAATAAGTAAATAAAAATAAATATTTAACAAAAATAATAAAACAAAAGAACGTCCAGCGTCTTACATTTCTAAATCAGACCAGTCTTGAATAAGACAAAACAAAGAAGGAAATAAACTTAATTAAAGGTGAAGTAACTGCCAAGACCAAGTGGCAGACCATCAAACTGAAGAAAATGAGGAATTCTGTAGGGGATGGGTTATTTATGCAGGGTTTCATTTCAGAAGAGTAACAAAGACATTGAAAGCACTGGCTTATCCATAACTAGGATGCTCCTACCCCCTGCTCAGCGAGGGAGGTGAAGTGAGGGGGAAACTGTGTTGGTCTGTCTGATCTTGGGCTAGGGAAAGACTATGCAGAGAAATCCAAGTTAATTATGTGCTAGGGGGTGAAAACCTAAAAAAAATGACTAAATTAAAGGAACAGTCAGGTAAAGTTAGCGTCCCCAGCTTCAAACTAACCTCTGGTGCACCCACTCTGACGACTTGCCTTTTTTTTTTTTTTTGGCATGTTTTGTACCATAATGACCTATAGGAAGAGTAACCTACAAATGCACATGAACAGCAGACTTATGAAAAGTCTGATGAGGAATACGAAATACTGCAGGGGGCCAAGGGCTTGAGACGCACCGGATACCTCTTAAGACAATAATAAAAGCAGGCTGATGGTCTGACAGGTGTGCCCTGAAATGATCATGACCACATTGAGGCTACTATTTTTTTTAATGGACATTCTGCTGTAATGAACACTGAGAATCTCACCTATGAGGAGAAAATAGGTGCCTGTTCTCAGAAGCACAGGTGCAGATGTTGGGATCCGTTGTTCTGAAAATAATGTAAGATTCCAGAGCTCTAGATCCTTGGGAAGGCAATACTGCTCTTTCCTGGCTCCTGATGGAAAGCTCAGATGGTTGCCAAACACACCCACCTCAAGGAGGAAGGAGGTGGAGGATGGCCTGCGGGGAACTGCAGCAGGAAAGGAAGCATGTAGACGGAGGACTGGAAATGTGTGGGTCATCCGTTCTGAAACGGCTCCGCTTCCAGTTCACTGCGAAACTCTGAACAAGCCATTCAGCCCTCAGGGGCCTCAAAATGAGGGAGGGTCAGAAAGATGCTATCTCAGGGCCCTTTTAGTTTGAGCGTTTTCTGGTTCTAATCTGAATCAAAATCCTGAGCAGCCACAAAGGTTGGTGAGCAATACTTTCCACACACACAGACACTTCCCGAGTCCACCCTTTGCAGGCACAAGGGCACCTGTGGGCCCCCCTCTTCCCCTCTTGGCACCCCCTTCCTCAACCTGGGCCCCTGCACACACCCTACCCAGGTACCCAGTTTCGCCACTGCCCAGAGACCCCCACCAGGACCCCAGCAGGAGATACTTCTGAGAATCGGCTCTCAGAAAGGGTAACAGCCAACTCTGCATTCCCCTCCATGGTGGCCAGAATCATGTCAAATTCATAATCAAGTTTCAACAAATGGTGAATCTGTTGGATGACTAACGACATTACTACTTGCTTCCTATTTTAGAGTGTACGAAGAACTTACATATCAAACTCTTTTCTTACAAAAGCCTTCTGAAATTTGCCTGTAAATGTATCTGTTTGATAGGTGAGGAATCAGGACTTCTGTGGCAGTCCAGGGGCTAAGACGCCATGCTCCCAGTGCAGGGGGCCTGGGTTCAATCCCTAGTCAGGGAATTAGATCCCACAGGTTGCAACTAAGAGTCCACATGCTGCAAATAAGACCTAGCACGGCCAAATAAATAAATATTCGGGGAACTCAACCTGGTGCTCTGTGACAACCTAGAAGAGTAGGAGGTGGGAGGGAGGTTCACAAAGGAGGGAACGTATGTATACCTATAGCTGCTTCATGTTGTTGCTTGGCAGAAACCAACTCTGCATTTATCCATCCTCCAATTGAATTTAAAAAAAAAGGTTAGGAATCTGAATCTAGAGACACAGAAAATAGTCACCAAGTGGAGACTAGAATCCAGATCTCTCAGATCCAATCTTGCTTTGTTCCAGACTATACTCAGCCTTCCTGCTGTATCTCCCCATCAGAGCTAGAAAGACTTTTACACCAACTCTCAAGGTCAGAAGTCACACCTGGTCTCACCTGTTCCACATCTAGGGAAAAGAAACATGGAGAGATGGTCTCATGGAGGCCTAGCCCTCTTAACACCACCCCCAATTCTCTCCCGTGCAGTACTTCCACATGGACTCAATCTTGCCAACAGAAAGGAGAACTTTTCCTGCACTATTGGGAAAGGGACATCTGGGTTTCTTTTAGGAAGACATGGACTCACGAGTTCAGCTGTTCTAACGGAGCTTTCCTTGCTCATGTGGACAAATGAGGAGGCATGGGTATTTCCTGTGCAAAAGATGTGGGCCATTAAGAGTGATGCTATTTTTAGGTGTGAAAAGTTAAACAATTATAAATAAACTTTTAAAAACACACAGTTTAAAAACCTTTACACCTTTTACACCAAAAGAAATGGGTTCTTCAAGAAGTTACTCTCTAGAGTTTGTTCCTTGGTTTGGAAGTTGTGGGGTTTTGGTATTTTTGTTAAGTGCTTTAAGAATCTTGGTCCAGGGCTGGTGATGCTGCGCCAGTTTAACTTGCTTGTTAGCAGGACCACCTGGTGCAGCTGCTTGGCTGGGGCTTTGCCCAGCGATGCTGAGGTGGAAGCGGCAGCTGGGCACGGGCAGCCAGAGGGACGGGGCCTTTGCACAGATTTCAGGATTCAGAGTGTCTGTCCTGGGCAGACTCAGCCAGGACTCCTAGGAGAATAGGCATCAGCTTTTATCACCTGCCCAGCCCAGGAAATGCTAGGATCCACTCAGACAGCCCAAGATGAGGAAGGCTTCTCCTGCCAGTCCTTCCTGTTTACTTACCCTCTTCCAATTTGGGAGAGAGGGCAGAGGGCAGAAACCATGGTTACTGAGCCAGAAAAGACAACAGAAGCCTGGGGAAGTGACGAAGCCGGGAGAGGAACCCTGCCTGTTTCTTTCCTTCTTACCCACTTGGCACACTCAGCCCACCTGAACCAGAGGGGAGAGAAAACATGCTCTGAATAGACTTGTGATTATCTCATGTCAGATGGTAAAGAATCTGCCCACAGTGCAGGAGACCTGTGTTCAATGCCTGGGTTGGGAAGATCCCTTGAAGGAGGGCATGGCAACCCACTCCAGTATTCTTGCCTGGAGAAACGCCATGGACAGAGGAACCTGTTGGGCTGCAGTCCATGGGGTCACAGAGAGTCGGACACGACTGAGTGACTAAGCACAGCACACAGCACGTGGCACCCCAGGTGGCACTAGGGGTAAAGAACCTGCCTGCCAATGCAGGAGACATAAGAGACTCGAGTTTGATCCCTGGGAGCAAGATCCCCTGGAGGAGGAAATGGCAACCCACTCCAGTATTCTTGCCTGGAGAATCCCATGGACAGAGGAGCCTAGCGGACTGCAGTCCATGGCGTCTCAAAGAGCTGGACATGACTGAAGAGACTCAGCACGCATGCATGACACCACACAGTTAAGTTGCTGAAATGAGGCTCAAGGGAAGACAAGAAGTGACCAGAGGACATTTTCAATCACCTAAAAATAACCAGAAAAGTCACAGGACCTAGAAGATTTCAGAAGCTGGAAGAATTAGCCCCACAAAGCAGGTTTGAACGAATGGTAGGTCAAAAATAATAAGAAATGGTTCTTGTTTCGTTTTACCCTGAGTTCTGTTTCTTTACATGTAAACATGTATTGAAGCCAAGATAAGGTTGCACGTGGCATCACAGTACCCGTGAGAGATCTCGGCTGTATCAGTGACCTGCCTTTTGTCACTGACCCTGCCACCCTGGAATGGGCTTAATAAATATTTGCTCAACGAAGAAATGCATTGGACCATAGGTGAGCACCCAGCTATGATCACCCATCAGTGTGTGTGGCTGGTTGACAATAAGCCTTGGGTGGGAATTATTTTGCCCAACAGGGACTGATTAATCTTGGGTATCAGATTCTCTGTCTTGGGGAATTTTAGGAAGATGCAGAAGCCAGTGGAGCAAGAGAGGAAGCGTCAAACCAGAGGCCACAAGAGAGCAAAGGGATGGATAGCAGGAGGTAGGAGGTAGAGAGCAACTGGAGAGGCCGTGAAGGAGGGCATGGTCTGTCCCCCTTAACCCCTGGAGTAGTGACCAAGAGCCAACAACCTGTCCTATGTGCACCTGGAGTTGCTCTAACATCCTGGAGTTATCAAGGGGTCCGTAGGCTGTGGGGTATTTTGAAGCCAGCCCTGGGGTCAACCTTGTGTAGGTGCTGTAACTCACCAAACCCACTCTCACTCACTCTGGGGGCCATCTTGGCAGAGGAGGGGCCCTCAGTCAGAAGGCAGGCCTGGAACTGAACTGCCTGGACGCCGCCGTTCCTGCAGCGATGCTGGCTGGTCTCCGTGAAGGCTGACAATGGGGAAGAGTCCTGGCTATCTGTTTCTCCATGTTTTCCCCAAAGCCCTGAGCCCAGAGAGTCCTGAGTATGTCTCTGGGGTGGGTGTGTGTGTACGTGAGTGAGAGAAAGACAGAGATTAGCTAAGTCCTTACACATCAAACCACATAGCTATTAGCTTCAGATAAGCTGAGTCACGGTTCCCTGCATACCTACTGTGTATTCCTGGCACAGAACTTTCACTCATGTTCTCCTACCAGCCTGAAAGGCCCTCTCACATCTTTTAAACAACCTCAAAACCAACTGACCTCCCGGCAAGGCCCAGCTGAAGCTCTGAGGCCTAACCTGCAACATGAGGTCTTTGTGGCCGCATCAGGAGACACTGCTTGAAGACGCTCCCTCCACATTCTGCCTTTTAATTTAACAAGAGTTGAAAGCAGGCTTGAACAACCAGAGCCCGGAGATCCTTGGGGCTGGAGTAGGCACCCCTCAAGGTAGTCTGTGTATAGCCCAGTGCACTGTCAGAGAGGCGCACTTAGAGGGTGCAAGCTGCTCTGGGGGCCCACCTGGCAGGTGGGGTGACACCCCCAGGGAGACAAGAAAGGCATGTATTTCCATCTCCAAGTCCTCTGCCTTCTATATTTCTCTTGACAGTGAAGCTTTGGGAGTAGAATTCATCAGGAGAATGTGGTCACTTCACTGACTGACGTACGTGGCTGTTGGGCTAGCTCCCAGCTGGCAAATGTGGAGTCAAAGATCTCCTTATGGAAAAATCTTGCCAAGTACTGTGCTAAGGGCTTTGTGGATATTTTTTCCACTTAGAACAACCGTATGAGGACAGCATAATTGCTCCCATTTTATAAATAAGGACACTAAGGCTTGAAGTCTATATTTTGCCCAGAGTGTGTAAAAAAAAAGAGCATTTGATTGCAGCACCTGTGCCCTCTATCAGATGATGCATCAAGGCCAAGCAGGTGGCTTCTGAAGTCAGACTGCCCGATTCACCTCCCAGCTTCACCACTACATGACCTTGAACTAGTCACCTAAATGCTGGGCCTCAGGACCTCATGTCCAGGATGAGAGCAACAGGACCAATGTTAATGGGGACATGATGAGAAGTAAATGAGATATAACTTTCAGAGCTCTTAGAAGACCACCGGATGTACCCAAGGCAGCCACCAATCCACCATCATCGTTATTATACTATATTATACTACATTGTTGTTAGAATATTCCCAGCAAAGAATCTAGAGACCTCTTTTATAGGAAAAGTAATTCCATCAGAATGATTTCTATCTGAATTAGTTCTATCTCAATTCTATCACCAAAGGAGGGAACCAAACTTAAATATAAACAAGCGAACACACAAAAATACAAACGCAACCTCACTGATTGTACACAACTATAACACCAAAGATGTGGTTGGTTAAAGTTAACACAATTAAACTATAAAAACGATATTAAAATTAACAATACTGATTTTACATGATGACGAAGTCAAGAGACTGAAACTAAATCAACACTCCCAATGTAACTGTCCCGATGGCCACAGGGTAAAATCTTCTGCGTTTATCGTGGTTATATGACCTCATGCACACAGTGTGATGACTCAGTTCATCCACTGCTTTCCCCTACTGCAGTTATCGAAGAGGAATCAGTTATGTGTCTTGATGCATCTGACCTTCATTTGTCATAAATTCGCAAGCACACCTCAGCTCTTTGGCACATGACAAAGTAATTCCAACTGGGGCCAACATACCCACGAACAAAATGCACCGCAAGCTCTGTGTTTCAGCATTACCTGATGGAACTTTCTGCAGTCAGAAATGTATGAGGTGCTGTGCAAAATGACAGCCAATCGTTGTGTGTAGCCATTGCTTGAAATGTGGCTGAGGATGGTACTCAGTTACAGGCAGTGATCTGTACGATCCATAATTTATATAAAAACTGTACATATACCTACCAGCATAACATACATACATGTGTGTGTACAGACACAAAGCTTTCAAATGTGCAGCAAGAATCTTCAGACCACTGATAATTTTCGAGTTTGCAGGATACTACATTAGAGCACACTGAGTTCTTTCTGTTGGGAAGATTTGTTCAGGTCCAGCCCTAGATGCCAAGATCTCTCTTCCCCAGACCAGACCTGGTAGTGGGTCAGAGGTAGAGAATCTAAGAATAATATTGCCGTATTCTGGATTTACCAGGCCATGCTAGGAGTTTGGGGGTTACATTTTAGAGAGACCTCAAAGAACTAAAGCTCTTTGAGAAGAGGGTTAGCAAAAGAGTAAAGAGAAACTAAATTAAGCCAGACCAGAAAAGTCAAAAGAACTAGAAAGTGAAAGTCGCTCAGTTGTGTCCAACTTTTTGCGACCCCATGGCCTATACAGTCCATGAAATTCTCCAGGCCAGAATACTGGAGTGGGTAGCCTTTGCCTTCTCCAGAGGATCTTCCCAACACAGGAATTGAACCGGGGTCTCCTGCACTGCAGGCAGATTCTTTACCAACTGAGCTCTCAAGGAACTAGAGATGTCACTAATTATTAGAGAACTGCAAATCAAAATTATAAGGAGATATCACCTCACACCAGCCAGAATGGTTTTCCTCAAAAATCCACAAACAATACATAAGCAATAAATTATAAAATTTGGAGGGTGCGGAGAAAAGGGAACCCTCCTACAGTGTTGGTGGGGATGTAAATTGGTACAGCCACTACAGAGAAGAGTATGGGTGCTTCTTAAAGATCGAAAAACAGAGCTACCATATGACCTTGCAAATCCCACTCCTGAGCATATATCCAGAGAAAAAGATGATCCAAAAGGATACATGCACCCCAGTGTTGACCGCACCAATAGTTTACAATAGCCAAGGTATGAAAGCAACCTAAATGTCCTTTGGCAAATGAATGGAAAAGAAGACGTGGTAAATATACATGGTAGAATATTACTAAGCCATTAAAAAGAATGAAATGATGCCATTTGCAGCAATGTGAATGGATTCACTCATTCATACTGAGGGAAGTAAGCCAGAGGAGAAATACCATTTACTATCCCTTATGTGCAGAACCTAAAAAGAAATGATACCAATGAATTTACAAAACAGTGACAGAGAATGAACTTATGGATGCTGAGGGGAAGGGACAGCTAGGCAGTTTGGGCTGGACACATACACACTGCTATATTTGAAATGGACAACGAACAAGGACCTACTGTTTAGCACAGGGGACTCTGCTCAAAGTTAGGTGGCAGCCTGGACGGGAGGGAGGTTTGGGAGAGAATGGACACACACATATGTATGGTTGAGACCCTTCACTGTTCACCTGAACTGTCATGGCATTGTTAATCGGCTACACTCCAAAGTAAAATTACAGGTTCAATAAAAATTAAAGCAATTTAGGACACCAAAAAAAAAGAAAGAAAGAACTGGAGATGTGTGGCTTGGAGAAGACAGTATAGAGAAGGAAAGGAAAAGCTATGGTCTTGTGGACAAATGTTTGGAGGCTTCAGTTACAGGAAGCAAAAGGACACGTTTCAGTTCACTTGAAGTTAGAGCAAACAGAACACTGGCAAGAATGAAAACGAGGCTGGCCATAACTAGTATAAGATAACGTGTGGGTTGCATCTCAACCAAAACTAAAAAGAAAGACTCTTCTTACTGACCGTGTTGTCCACATGAATAAAGACACAGGGTGCACTGAACACAGTCTTCATTCACTTCCTTCCTATTGTCACTTAATTTTTAAAAGAAAGATACATTCTTTAAAAGAACAAAGTGAGCAAGGAAAGAAACAACAGAGGTGCGAGATGTTAGCAAATTTGGAGGCTGGAAAGCAGTTGAAGAAGACTTGGCACCGTGAAGAGAGAAATCCTGAACCTGAAGCCTATTTATTCCGTAGAATCTCAGAAGGGAATAGAAATGTGAACTGGACAAAAGCCCCTTTAGGCATTAGGTGGAGATATAGCTGGAGGCAAAGGCTGAAACTCTTTAAAGGGAGTCAAGAGTCTTTGGGGCAGTTTCTCCATGTAGCCAAGATTCTACCCTGAGAGCCAGTAGAGACCTAGAGATTTGCTCTTCTAGAAAGGGTTACCTTGATTGAGAAGATCTGGACCCATGAACTCTTCCCCCACCCAGCGGAGGATGCAGAGAAGTCATGATAACAAAAAGTGGGAGATTAAGTTAAAGCCCGTGGATTTACTGGGGAGACCGTCCCTCACCTCAGTCTCTCAGTTCATTTCCAGAGTAATTATTTCTCCCACGGCTGGACACTATAGGATTCTTTTTGAGAAAACCGATCAGCCCAAGAGAAAAGGCCAGGGGATCCGTCCATTTAGGGATGTCCATGGAGGGTAAAGGGCCCCTCTACTGCTAAGTGAGCCTACTAATGTATAAACCCATTCCAAGATCTCAGACTTCCCAATCATCATCTTAGTGTTTCACCAAAATATAAAAAGATAACTAAACTGCCAAGCACTTGAACAAAAGCACTACTCTAAAAGCAGAAATTGAAGTAACATGGTTTTTATTAAAAAAAACTGAGGGAAAACAAAAACAACAGATATGAGGAACAGGAGAAAACTAAATAACAACAATAATTATTATCTTCAGAAACACAAAAGGAAGCGTTGTGTCCATAGTACATCCATGAGCAAAATGGATGCTGTAAAAATGCAAACAGCAATCAGAGAAAAAAAACTATTTGGGAAATTTAAAACGTTGCTAAGAGAAATTTTTTTTTTAACTTCATAGGTTGGAAATAAAGCTAAATCTCCCAGAAAAAAAAGGAAAGCTTAGAAATGTTAGAAAAAAAGTTTCAGGGCTGAGGTTCAATGTCCAAACAAAGAAGTTACAGGAGGAAAAATAATGCAAAGGAGGAAGTTCTGAAAGAAACAGTACAAGAAAATAACAGAGCTGAAATACTGTTTCCAGCCTGAACAGACTATTTTGACACCCGGTAAAATTAAAATTAATGGGGGGGTGGGGGAGGCTCTCATCAGAGCACATAAGAAAGAAATTTCAGAACATGGGTGACTTGGATGTGGGAGAGGGAAAGAGAAAGCTGATCCAAAAGCCTTCCGTAGAGAAGAAAGAGGCTACCTACAACTGCTGAATGTTTATAACGCTGAAAGCTATAAGACAAGGGAACAAAGTCTTCAAAACCCCGAGAGAAACCAAATTGAACATATAATTCAATAACTCACCAAATCTCCATATTCCAAGTATGGAATTTTATGTTCAAATTTGCCTGAAGAAAGGAAGAAAGAGTGGAACTATATATAACTTTGTTCTGTATATTCCAAGCCTCCTGTAAATTATCATAGTTTCATAATTTTAAAAAAGAGAGAAAAAAAGAAAGGAAGAACGAGAGGGAAGGAGGCAGGAGGGACAAAAGAAAGAAAGAAGCAGTCTCCTTGGGAGGCGGGAAGTTCCCTGGAGCTGGGGCTGATCAAGCAGAATGTATAGTCACTTGTTCAGAGGGATTTAGAGGGCTTTCAGACTTGAGATTCTTGTGCTGATGGAACAAGTCACCAAATCTCCCTATAAACGCCAAGATTCTACAAGGAGCCAACAGTTGGATGAAGAAGGTTCTGGAACCGAGTGCCAACAGCAAGCAAGGGTCGGTGCGCACCCTGTAAGTAGCAGCAGACAGGTTCCCCTCCCGCCCCTGTAACAGCCCAAGGAGCTGGGGAGAGGGAAGGAGAGGGAAGGAAGCAGGCTGAGCTCTCTTCCCGTTTCTTTTCAGGAAGTCAGAGAGGCCTTGAGTGATGGGAGAGGGAGTACTTGGGCATTCACACCAGAGAGTGCTCTTAGCATACCTGTGAACTCTCAGGTTGGTTGTAGCATTCTCCAGTAAGAGACAAATACCAAGACATGTTACCATCCTAAACATTTTTCATACTAAAGTCTGATTCTGCCTCACACATTTGGGGGCTGCATCTTTTCCTTTCTTTTGAATAAACCCAAAGTTTTTCTGAATTCACAGGTGATCCTTTACAATGTAAACAGCAGCATGCAATTAATTTAAAAACAGGATGTTGTTATTTGGAGAAAGTCAGTTTAAAATCCAAACTGGAAGAGGATTTCTTTGCGATGGCTGATAGTAATGACCACACTTTTTTTCCAGTGCCACAGGCTTTAAGCAGCTTCAGGCGTCCAATCAAAGACACAAATCTGAAAAACAAGTGGAAAATCTAAGTCCAACAAAGCCTACTCAGATTTCAGTCTGTATTTCAAAACATCAACAGATGACATCCACCCATCAACAGAAACTAGAAACTGCTCATTATGAACTGTCCCCATGGGTCACACAGGTTGCACATGGCACCAACTCCCCAGGACAAGATACCCACTCACTGTTGCCATGGAAATTTTTCTTCTAAGGGTTTCCTCTGTGATGTCATTTGTTGCCTGGGAAGGTGGAGACCTCTAGTGTCACTAAACGGCATTTCCTTCCAGTATAAATTACACTGTTGGCATCTGTGACGGCGATTTATCAAGGGGAAAATTAATTCATCAGCAACTCAGCTGATATGAGTTTGAGCAAGTCTGGGAGATGGTGAAGGACGGGGAAGTCTGGCATGCTGCAGTCCCCAGGGTCACAGAGAGTCAGACGTGACGGAGTGATTGAACAACATCTGGGTTTGATCCTAAAGCAGCTAAACTCTAGAGTAGAATAAAAATAAGAATCTTTTTGCATTTTGCAATCATGATCTGACTGGCCAACAGTATCAAGAATCAAAATTGCTTTATCACAGTGACTATTTTACTCCCCTGGAAGGTACATTTGCCAATGCTATGTTTGTGTGCCTTCAGTTACGTCTGACTCTTTGTGAATACATGGACTGTAGCCTGCCTGCTTCCTCTGCTCATGGGATTTTACAGGCAGTAGTACTGGAGTGGATTGCCATTTCCTACTCAGGGGATCTTCCAAACCCAGGGATTGAACCCAGGTCACTTGCATCTCCCCCATTGGCAAGCACATTCTTTACCGCTGCACCGTCTGAGAAGTCTGCCAAGTAGACTAGAAACTGATCCAACTCTTTTCAAGAGAAAAATGTAGACAAATGTCAACAGTGTAGCCCTACCCATACTGTGACCCACCAAACCCAGTATGGAATTTCAGATGAGTGAGTGACATAACAAAAAATATGTCCTTTCCCCACCGGCTTAAAATTCTATGTCGTGTATTATCTTGTCACACACAACTTTGGGTATCCTCTGTTGTAATATATTGAGCTATTCATTCTTCTACCAAGAACCAACTGTTTAAATTTGTATCACTTTATAACATGCTGATATCTTGCGAGGTAATCACTCTTTCAAACCCTCCTTTCCCATTCTTATACATTTACCATTACAAATAAACTTTAATGTTAGCTTAAATCACCCTTTTAAAACTGCCACTTTTATTGGGATTGCACTGAAATAAACTGACTCGAGGGCAATGAATTTCTTTTACATTGTAAAACACATTCCAAGATAACTACACTCTCCTTTGCTCGGATATGGCTTCTTACTTCTTACTATAAAGTTATCACATTTAAAAGACTTTCTTCACCCTCCAGCTATTGCCTGTGTTCATAGGCTGATTTTACTGTTACTAACTGAATACACTTGACAGATACTGAGACGTCAGGCATTGTTGTAGATGCTCATTTAAAAGGGTTAATACCTGTGTTCAGAAAGATGCCTGGCCATAGTAAGCAAATACCATGTTGGCAATTGTCATCAGCATGACTATCACTATATAAAACCTTTGGGTATAGCATTCATGGACCCAGAGATTGTCACATGGAGTCAAGAAAGTCAGAGAAAGAGAAACATCGTATCACATCCCTTAGAGGCAGAATCTAAAATGAAATTATACAAATGAACTTATTTACAAAACAGAAACAGTCTCACAGACTTAGAGAACAAATTTACGGTTACAGAGCCAGGGCAGGATCAGAAGGCATAGTTTAGGGAGTCTGGGATGGACATGTGCACACTGCTATATTTAAAAGAGACAGCCAACAAAGACCTTCTATATAGTACAGGGAACTCTGCTCAGTATTACGTGGCAGCCTGGATAGGAAGGGAGGTTGGGGAGAATGGATACATGCATGGCTGAGTCCCTTTGCTGTTCACCTGAAACTATCACAACATTGTTAACTGCCTATACTCCAACATAAAATAAAAAATTAAAAACAAAAAAACAACCTTTGCTGCACCTTTTTGAACTACGTTAAGAAGTGGCAACTGGGTAACATGGATAAGTAGCCATATAGGTGAATTATGTGCTAGGCCAGGGAGGTCAAGAAACGTTTCTTGTAAAGGACTGCTGCTGCTGTTAAGTCGCTTCAGTCATGTCTGACCTGCAATCCTATAGACGGTAGCCCACCAGGCTCGTCTGTCCCTGGGATTCTCCAGGCAAGAATACTGGAGTGGGTTACCGTTTCCTTCTCTGTAAAGGACTAGTATATAGTAAATATTTTCATCTTTGCCGGCCATAGTCTCGATGGCAGTTACTCACCTCTACTACATGAAAGAGATCAGTTCAGTTCAGTTGAGTCGCTCAGTCGTGTCCAACTCTTTGCGACCCCATGAATCGCAGCACACCAGGCCTCCCTGTTCATTACCATCTCTCGGAGTTCACTCAGACTCATGTCCATTGAGTCAGTGATGCCATCCAGCCATCTCATCTTCGGTCGTCCCCTTCTCCTCCTGCCCCCAATCCCTCCCAGCATCAGAGTCTTTTCCAATGAGTCAACTCTTTGCATGAGGTGGCCAAAGTACTGGAGTTTCAGCTTTAGCATCATTCCTTCCAGAGAAATCCCAGGGTTGATCTCCTTCAGAATGCACTGGTTGGATCTCCTTGCCGTCCAAGGGACTCTCAAGAGTCTTCTCCAACACCACAGTTCAAAAGCATCAATTCTTCGGTGCTCAGCCTTCTTCACAGTCCAACTCGCACACCCATACATGACCACAGGAAAAATCATAGCCTTGACTAGACGGACACCTTAGTCGGCAAAGTAATGTCTCTGCTTTTGAATATACTATCTAGGTTGGTCATAAATTTTCTTCCAAGGAGTAAGTGTCTTTTAATTTCATGGCTGCAGTCACCATCTGCAGTGATTTTGGAGCCCCCCAAAATACAGTCTGACACTGTTTCCACTGTTTCCCCATCTATTTCCCATGAAGTGATGGGACCGGATGCCATGATCTTCGTTTTCTGAATGTTGAGCTTTAAGCCAACTTTTTCACTCTCCTCTTTCACCTTCATCAAGAGGCCCTTTAGCTCCTCTTCACTTTCTGCCATAAGGGTGGTGTCATCTGCATATCTGAGGTGACTGATATTTCTCCCTGCAATCTTGATTCCAGCTTGTGCTTCTTCCAGTCCAGCATTTCTCATGATGTACTCTGCATAGAAGTTAAATAAGCAGGGTGACAATATACAGCCCTGACGTACTCCTTTTCCTATTTGGAACCAGTCTGTTGCTCCATGTCCAGTTCTAACTGTTGCTTCCTGACCTGCATACAGATTTCTCAAGAGGCAGGTCAGGTGGTCTGGTATTTCGATCTCTTTCAGAATTTTCCACAGTTGATTGTGATCCACACAGTCAAAGGCTTTGGCATAGTCAAGAAAACAGAAATAGATGTTTTTCTGGAACTCTCTTGCTTTTTCCATGATCCAGCAAATGTTGGCAATTTGATCTCTGGTTCCTCTGCCATTTCTAAAACCAGCTTGAACATCAGGGAGTTCATGGTTCACGTATTGCTGAAGCCTGGCTTGGAGAATTTTGAGCATTACTTTACTAGCATGTGAGATGAGTGCAATTGTGCAGTAGTTTGAGCATTCTTTGGCATTGCCTTTCTTTGGAATTGGAATGAAAACTGACCTTTTCCAGTCCTGTGGCCACTGCTGAGTTTTCCAAATTTGCTGGCATATTGAGTGCAGAACTTTCACAGCATCATCTTTCAGGATCTGAAAGCAAACAGGTGTTCCAATAAAACTTTATTTACAAAACAGTGTTTCTCTAAGGGCTCACACTTGCCAACCCCCAGACAAAATCAGGAAGTCAGTCACATTGGTTTATGATGTCCCTCTGTTGTCTTACAATGATCCTTTTTGTCTTTTTTACAGTGACTTGCCACCATAGGACTTTGTCTCACCCTCAGGAAAATATTGTTCTTGGAGGAGTCACATGTCAGAGTGATGTCTCTGCAATAACTCCTGGGCAATGGCAAGTTTTATGAAGTAGAACAGGAAAAAGGATGATCATAGCTAGCATCTTTGAAGGTTTCATGGGCTCAGAAACCTTCTATATGGTTTAAGTGCACTGAATCATTTAAACTCCACAACTACATAAGACAGCTACTAAAATGACCCTCAACTAACTGACAAAAAACTGAAGTACAGAAAGGCTGAGGAAGTAGGTCAAGGTTACATCACTGTTAGAGAAATGGACTGTGAACACTAGTCTCTCATTATAAGCTAGAGACTGAAAAAAGAGGTATTTATTGCCTAAAAACCCATGCCCATGGAATTCTCCAGGCCAGAATACAGGAGTGGGTAGCCTTTCCCTTCTCCAGGGAATCTTCTCAACCCAGGGATCTAACCCAGGCCTCCTACAATGCAGGCAGATTCTTTGCCAGCAGAGCCGTAGTTCAGTTCAGTTGCTCAGTTGTGTCTGACTCTTTGTGACCCAATGGACTGCAGCACGCCAGGCTTCCCTGTCCTTCACCAATTCCTGGAACTTGCTCAAACTCATGTCCACTGAGTCGGTGATACCATTCAACTATCTCATCCTCTGTCATCCCCTTCTCCTGCTGCCTTCAATCTTTCCCAGTATCAGGGTCTTTTCCAATGAGTCAGTTCTTCACATCAGGTGGCCAAAGTATTGGAATTTCAGCTTCAGCATCAGTCCTTCCAATGAATATTCAGGATTGATTTCCTTTAGGATGGACTGATTAGATCTCCTTGCTGTCCAAGGGACTCTCAAGAGTCTTCAACACCACAGTTCAAAAGCATTGATTCTTCAGTGCTCAGCTTTCTTTATAGTCCAACTCTCACATCCATACATGACTACTGGAAAAACCATAGCTTTGACTAGACAGGCCTTTGTCAGCAAAGTAATGTCTCTGCTTTTAATATGCTGTCGAGGTCTGTCATAGCTTTCCTTCCAAGGAGCAAGCATTTTTACTGTCGTGGCTGCAGTCACCATCACTGTTTCCGTTGTTTCTTCATCTACTTGCCATGAAGTGATGGGACCAGATGCCATGATCTTAGTTTTTCGAATGTTGAGTTCTAAGCCAACTTTTTCACTCTCCTCTTTCACTTTCATCAAGAGGCTCTTTAGCTGTTCTTTGCTTTCTGCCATAGGGTGATGTCATCTGCATAACTGAGGTTATTGATATTTCTCCCAGCAATCTTGATTCTAGTATGTGCTTCATCCAGCCCAGCATTTCTCATGGTGTACTCTGCACGTAAGTTAAATAAGCAGGGTGACAATATACAGCCTTTTTGTACTCCTTTCCCGATCTGGAACTGATCTGTTGTTCCATGTCCGGTTCTAACCGTTGCTTCTTGACCCGCACACAGACTTCTCAGGAGGCAGATGAGGTGGTCTTGTATTCCCATCCCTTGAAGAATTTTCCAGTTTGTTGTGATCCACACAGTCAAAGGCTTTGTGATCACACAGTCAAAGCCACAAGGGAAGCCCAAGAATCTGGAGTGGGTAGCCTATCCCTTCTCCACTGGATCTTCCAAACCCAAGAATCGAACTGGGGTCTCGCACACTGCAGGCAGATTCTTTACCAACTGAGCTGTCAGCGAAGCCCCCAACACCCCCTTAAAAAAGAGTATTTATTGCCTAAAAACCTTTGGATTTTGTCATAAAACACAAAGACCAAAGAACGTACTCCCTCTAATAAGTCTGCAATGTTCCTCAAGAGGAGTTATTGGCATTTAAGGAAGGACCATTATTTGCTAGATAAAACAGCTCAACTTATTGTAAGACATTTTGCCTCCCTGGCCCCCCATGCACTAATTGCTGACAATGCCCAAGACCACCATTCCTGAGACCATTTTGAAAAACCAAAAATGCCCCTATGCATTTCCAAATCCCATTGCCACTTAATGCTTCTGTTTGGGGTCAATCTTGGCAGCTGTTGACCAAGAAATATAGCTCCACCTTCTGTCCTAGATTTTCTCCCAAGAAGGGAAAAAGCATCGAAGAAAAAAGTACCTTCTTGGCAGCCTCATTCAGCCACTATGATGAAGAGTCCCAAACAGAGAACTATCTGGCACCTGAAAATTCCAATTTAGGAGCTGTGTTCGTTTACTTAGGGATTTATATCCCTTAAAGGCACATATCCTGCCAAAGTGGTAACATACTAAATAACTCATAAATATTCCTTAATAAGAACAAATTAAAATCATCTCAAAGTCAAACAATCCATACATGAAGACATTTATTGAGAACTGAGTACCCAAAAAGTGCTAAGAGGCTGGCTTGTGCTATGTCCAAACAAACTTCTCCCACAGTTAATGAATTACTGCCAGACTTCTTCTATCGGAGGGTAACCTGAAGTTAAATGAGGTCTTTAAAATTTTGTGTTTTTCATGGCATCCACCAGCTTTTCAACACATCTCACGAAAATTAGGATGAACTAAGCTTTCTATGTTACGAGACTTGTAATTTTGCCTTTGGAGGAGTTGCATGAACAAAGAACTTCATCTAGGTCTGCTACCTTAATCCTAGTGATTTCACCCCTTCTATGAAAAGTATAGCTTTTCATTAGATCAACATTCTTGCTATCATATCCTCCATGCTACAAACTGGGAAATACCCTTCTGTAGGTTTACTCACTTTAACTTACATGAAGGAGAACATATTCAGTTCAGCTCAGTTGCTCAGTTGTGTCCAACTCTTTGCTACTACATGGACTGCAGCACGCTGGGCTTCCCTGTCCTTCACCAACTCCTGGAGCTTGCTCAAACTCATGTCCTTTGAGTTGATGATGCCATCCAACCATCTCATCCTCTGTCATCCCCTTCTCCTCCTGCCTTCAATCTTTCCCAGCATCAGGGTCTTTTCCAATGAGTCAGTTCTTCAGATCAGGTGGCCAAAGTATTGGAATTTCAGCTTCAGCATCAGTCCTTCCAATGAATATTCAGGACTGATTCCCTTTAGGATTGACTGATTAGGTCTCCTTGCAGTCCAAGGGACCCTCAAGAGTCTTCTCCAACACCACACTTCAAAAGCATCAATTCTTTGGCACTCAGTTTTCTTTGTAGTCCAACTCTCACATCCATACATGACTTCTGGAAAAACCATAGCTTTGACAAGACAGAACTTAGTTGGTAAAATAATGTCTCTGCTTTTTAATATGCTGTCTAGATTTGTCATAGCTTTTCTTCCAAGGAGCAAGGGTCTTTTAATTTTATGGTGACAATCACCATCTGCAGTGATTTTGGAGCCCCCCCCAAAAAAAAAAATCTGTCACAGTTTCCATTGTTTCTCCATCTATTTGCCATTAAGTGATGGGACCGGATGCCATGATCTTCGTTTTTGAATGCTGAATTCTAAGCCAACTTCTTCACTCTCCTCTTTCACTTTGATCAAGAGGCTCTTTAGCTTCTCTTTGCTTTCACCCATAAGGGTAGTGTCATCTGCATATCTCAGGTTAGTGATATTTCTCCTGGCAATCTTCATTCCAGTTTGTGCTTCATCAAGTCCAGCATTTCTCATAATGTACTCTGAATATAAGTTAAATAAGCAGAGTGACAATATTCAGCCTTGACGTACTCCTTTTCCTATTTGGAACCAGTCTGTTGTTCCATGTTCAGTTCTAACTGTTGCTTCGTGACCTGCATACAGGTTTCTCAAGAGGCATGTCAGGTGGTCTGGTATTCCCATCTCTATCAGAATTTTCCACAGTTTATTATGATTCACACAGTCAAAGGCTTTGGCGTAGTCAATAAAGTAGAAGTAGATGTTTTTCTGGAACTCTCTCGCTTTTTCTATGACCCAGCAAATGTTGGCAATTTGATTTCTGATTCCTCTGACTTTTCTAAATACAGTTTGAACATTTGGAAGTTCTCAGTTCACATACTGTTGAAGCCTCTCTTGGAGAATTTTAAGCATTACTTTGCTAGTGTGTAAGACGAGTGCAACTGTGTGGTAGTTTAAACATTCTTTGCTGTTGCCTTTCTTTGGGATTGGAATGAAAATTGACTTTTTCCAATTAACACACAGAAATCCCTTGCATTCCTATACACTAACAATGAGAAAACAGAAATAAATTAAGGAAACAATTCCATTCACCATTGCAATGAAAAGAACAAAATACTTAGGAATAACTTTACCTAAAGAAACAAAAGACCTATATATAGAAAACTATAAAACACTGATGAAAGAAATCAAAGATGACACAAATAGATGGAGAAATATATCATGTTCATGGATTGGAAGAATCAATATACTGAAATGAGTATACTGCCCTAAGCAATCTACAGATTCAATGCAATCCCTATCAAGCTACCAATGGTATTTTTCAGAGAACTAGAACAAATAATTTCACAATTTGTATTTGTATGTAAATACAAAAGAAAAAAACAAACCTTAAATAGCCAAAGCAATTTTGAAACAGAAGAATGGAACTAGAGGAATCAATCTACCTGACTTCAGAATATACTACAAAGCTATAGTCATTAAGACAGTATGATACTGGCACAAAGACAGAAATATAGATCAATGAAACAAAACAGAAAGCCCAGAGATAAATCCATGCACCTATGGACACCTTACCTTTGATAAAGGAGGCAAGAATATATGATAGAGAAAAGACATTCTCTTTAGCAAGTGGTTCTGGGAAAACTGGTCAACCATTTGTAAAAGAATGAAATTAGAACACTTTCCAACATCATACACAGAAATAAACTCAAAATGGATTAGAGATCTAAATGTAAGATCAGAAACTATAAAACTCCTAGAGATCATAGGCAAAACACTCTCTGACATAAATCACAGCAGGATCCTCCCTGACCCACCTCCCAGAGTAATAGAAATAAAAGTAAAAATAAACACATGGGACCTAATTAAACTTAAAAAGTTTTGCACAATGAAGGAAACTATAAGCAAGGTGAAAAGACAGCCTTCAGAATGGGAGAAAATAATAGCAAATAAAGCAACTGACAAAGAATTAATCTCCAAAATATGCAAAATTGAGCAGCTCATGCAGCTCAAAACCAGAAAAATAAACGACCCAATCAAAAATGGGCCAAAAAACTAAACAGACATTTCTCCAAAGAAGACATACAGATGTCTGACAAACACATGAACAGATGCTCAACATCACTCATTATCAGAGAAATGCAAATCAAAACCACAATGAGGTACCATCTCACGCCAGTCAGAATGGCAGAATGGTTGCTATCAAAGTCTACAAACAATAAATGCTGGAGAGGGTGTGGAGAAAAGAGAACCCTTTTACATTGTTGGTGGGGATGCAAACTAGTACAGCCACTATACAGAGCAGCGTGGAGATTCCTTGAAAAACTGGAAATAGAACTGCCATATGACCCAGCAATCCCACTGCTGGGCATACACACCAAGGAAACTAGAAGTGAAAGAGACACGTGTACTCCAATGTTCATCGCAGCACTGTTTATAATAGACAGTACATGGAAGCAACCTAGATGTCCATCAGCAGATGAATGGATAAGAAAGCTGTGGTACATATACACAATGGAGTACTACTCAGCCATTAAAAAGAATACATTTGCATCAGTTCTAATGAGGTGGATGAAACTGGAGCCGATTATACAGAGTGAAGCAAGCCAGAAAGAAAAACACCAATACAGTATACTGACACATATATATGGAATTTAGAAAGATGGTAACAATGACACTATATGTGAGACAGCAAGAGAGACACGGATGTAAAGAACAGACTTTTGGACTCTGTGGGAGAAGGTGAGGGTGGGATGATTTGGGAGAGTAGCATAAAACATGTATATTACCATACGTGAAATATATCACCAGTCCACATTCGATGCATGAGACAGGGTGTCAGGACCGGTGCACTGGGATGACCCTGAGGGATGGGATGTGGAAGGAGGTGGGAGGGGGGTTCAGGATGGGGGATACATGTACACCCATGGCTGATTCACGTCAATGTATGGCAAAAACCACTACAATATTGTAAAATAATTAGCTTCCTATTAAAATAAATAAATTTTAATTAATTAAAAAATAAAGAAAGAAAACTGATCTTTTCCAGTCCTGTGTCCACTGCTGAGTTTTCCAAATTTGTTGGCATACTGAGTGCAGCACTTTCACAACATTATCTTTTAGGATTTGAAATAGCTCAGCTGCAATTCCATCATCTCCACTAGCTTTGTTTGTAGTGATGCTTCCTAAGACCCACTTGACTTCACATTCCAGGATGTCTGGCTCTAGGTGAGTGATCACACCATCATGGTTATATGGGTCATGAAGATCTTTTTCTGTATAGTTCTTCTATATATTCTTGCCACCATTCTTAATATCTTCTGCTTCTGTTAGGTCTGGCTTCCCTGGTGGCTCAGATGGTAAAGCATCTGCCTGCAATGTGGGAGACTTGGGTTCAACCCCTCGGTTGGAAGATACCTGGAGAAGGAAATGGCAACCTACTCCAGTACTCTTGCCTGGAGAATTCCATGGACTGAGGAGCCTGGTAGACTACAGTCCATGGGATCACAAAGAGTTGGACATGACTGAGTGACTTCACTTTCACTTTCTGTTAGGTCCATACCCTTTCTGTCCTTTGTTGTGCCCATCTTTGCATGAAATGTTCCCTTGGTATCTCCAATTTTCTTGAAGCTATCTCTAGTCTTCCCCATTCTATTGTTTTCCTCTATTTATTTGCATTGATCACTGAGGAAGGTTTTCTTATCTCTTCTTGCTATTCTTTGGAACTCTGCATTCAGATGGGTATATCTTTCCTTTTCTCCTTTGCCTTTAGCTTCTCTTCTTTTCTCAGCTATTTTTAAGGCCTCCTCAGACAATCACTTTGCCTTTTTGCATTTCCTTTTCTTGGGTATGGTTTTGATCACCGCCTCCTGTACAATGTCACGAACATTCATCCATAGTTCTTCAGAGACTCTATCAGATCTAATCCATTGAAATCTATTTGTCACTCCCACTGTATAATCATAAGGGATCTGGCCACTGTCTCCTGCACTGCAGGCAGAGTCTTTACCAACTGAGCTATCAGGGAAGCCCGGAGAATATATTATGGTTATCAAAACTGTGGTGTGGGAAAATTCTTTCAGAAATAACTAAGGTGAATTTCCAATTAGAGATGTCAGAAAACCTATGTAAAATGCACAAGAAATAAATACTCTCCTTTCGGGGGGGTGAATACCTGTACTACATTCTGTTTTTTGAGGGTCTAAGAAGAAACACACACCTGGATTTAATCTTTCTTCCACGAGTCCTCTTTAAACCAGCTCAGTTTGGTTGATGAGAAATGTCCTTGGTCATGTGTGACCCTTACACTGAATGCCTCCATTATTTTGAAAATGAAAACTGCAATGAAATACTGTTACACATCCACCAGGTGGACCAAGCTTAAATCGGACAATGCAATGATGCTGCAAGAATTCTCACCTACTCTTGATTGGAGTGTGAATTAGAAGGATTGCTTTAGAAAAGACTTAGGCATTGACTATAAAGTTAAACTTGAATAGGCCCTGCAACTCAGCCATCCATTTCTAGAAAAATTCTTGCTTAAGTTATTAACCAGAAAGAATAAGAATATATTTAACATATAACAATATACATGATATGTAACATATTATACAAAGTATAGGAATATGTATAGTAATACATATTATTCATAGTAGCAAAAACCTAGAATCAACCTAAATACTCAACAACATTTGAAAGGATAAATAGTAACACCTACTTGAATAGACCTGAATGTTAACCATCGACGGCTTCTCACTCCAAGGAAAAGATAACCAGATTTTATTTGTGTCATGAAAGAACAGAACACTGTCTCTAATGTAACCTGGCCAAAAATAAATAAAATCTGAGTCTGGATAAAGCTCTGTATCAAAATATTAATTTATAGGAAATACAGAACACAGAATAATGTGTCAAAGTACATCCTGGGGATGTAATCAGAAAGATTCAAAGTGGGCAGTTCTATAAGACAAAAGTTTTCGTCAAAGAATATTGCAAGAGGCAGGGTGGAAATAAAACTATAGATTTAAGAAGACAGCAAAAGTATCTACTAATCACAGTGTGTGGACCCTATCTGGATTCTGATATTTTTTACCTATAAAAAATACCCTCAAAAGTGACATGAGTCACTGGGAATTTGAACATGGGAGATCTGATAATACTAAGAATTATTGTTAACCTTGGCATGATAATAGTGCTGCTATTCTTTTAATTCTTTAGAGAAATTTAGAAATACATATATACTATTTCATGTATCTAGAGATACAGGGAAACGATAATGATAAAAGGGATTTGCTTCAAAATAATACCACTGAGAATGGATCAGGTGGGAACTTGGATGACACAGGATTGACCATGAAATGGTAATTATTGAACCTAGTGAGTACATGGAGATTCATGACACCACTCTGCATTTGTGTATGGTTGGAATTCTCCATGTAATGAAAAAGTTGTTTGAAACAATTACGTGTATATTTATTCAGTGAAATATAAATATAGAAGTTGAAATAAACAATGTACATTTCATGCATTAGCATGTTTCAATCACAAAGACACAGGGTTGAGTTAAAAAACTTAAGACATGAGTGAATATACACACTGATTCCATATGTGTAAAGCCCATGAACAAAAGTAAAAAAGAAATGTTAATTTTTAAAAATAAAACGAAAGAAGGTAGCAGTCACCTATGGGAGATGGGGGAGAGAGATAGGATACCTGAGATATAGTCACACTTCACTTATTGGCCTTTTTGGTGAACATATGGATTTTTTTTTCTCTCTAAATGGTATGCTCGTAGTTTATATACTTTTTGTTACATATACTATATTTTTTAAAGAAACCAAAATATTTTACCACCAGCTCATCACCAACCCTAGAAGCCTGACAAAATCACAGGCTAATTGAGAACTAGGTGTATAGCTTGCCAAATTTAAATGAGACCCCCTAAAGATTAGCATGTCAAGGACTATTTTTTTAATGTTTCACAATTCATATCCTATTCAGAACCTTCAGGGTATAATTCACACCAGACAACAGAGCCGTACTGATTCCTGTCAGTTAATGATACAAGCACCAGAAGATGTTATAACTGTTTTTGACAGAAATATTTCTAAGCTGTACTGTGCGGTTTCCTGAGTTGAAGTGCAGTTCGTCTTACTGATTCAGGGTAAGCCTCAGAATGAAGAATGAATCCCTGTACTTCCAAGGGAACTGTAAGTCCTGCCTACACTGAGGATTACTGACTGAAAGACTACTGCCTCTCACAGTAGTTCTCAAACTCATCTTAAAAAAAGAAAAGAAATCCCGTGTTTATGTGTGAAGTTTTGATTACTAATTTATTCAACAAAATGTACCAAGTGTCCAGACTTAGAGGTTGAACTTATGGTTCCCAAGGAGGAAGGATGGGGAGAAGGGATCGTTAGGGCACTGGGGATGGATGTGTACACTCTGCTGTATTTAAAATGGATAACCAGCAAGGACCTACTATATAGCACAAGGAAATCTGCTCAGTGTTATATGGCAGCCTGGATGGGAGGAGAGCTTGGGGAAATGGATACATGTGTACATACATATGGCTGGGTCCCTCTCCTGTTCACCTGCAATTTACCCAACATTGTTAATCAGCTATACTCCAATACAAAATAATAAGTTTAAAAAAAAATGTAGTGAGTGTCATGACAGAGCTGGCTATCCATTCTCTAATATCCTCTTTCCTAATTCCTGAGCACACAGTTAGGCTGGACTTCACACTGCTCCTTGTAGTTAGATGAGGCTGTCTGCCTAAGTACCAGCCAGTAAAATGTGGGAGAAAATAATGCTAATTTCTTCTAGGCCTGGCCCATGAAATCCCCCATAAGACTCTCCACTCTCTCTGTTTTTAACTTTTAAAAATTAATTTATTTTAATTGGAGGCTAATTACTTTACAATATTGCGGTGGTTTTTGCCATATGTTAACATGAATCACCCATGGGTGTACGTGTGTCCCCTCCTGAACCCCCTCCCACCTTCCTCCCCATCCCCTCCCTCAGGGTTGTCCCAGTACACTGGCTTTGAGTGTCCTGTTTCATGCATCGAACTTGGACTGGTGATGTAGCTTCCCTGGTGGCTCAGAGGTTAAAGCGTCTGCCTGCAATGCGGGAGACCTGGGTTCGATCCCTGGGTCGAGAAGATCCCCTGGAGAAGGAAATGGCAACCCACTCCAGTACTCTTGCCTGGAGAATCCCATGGACGGAGGAGCCTGGTAGGCTACAGTCCATGGGGTCGCAAAGAGTTAGACACGACTGAGCGACAAACTACTAACTACTAATATACATGTTTCATTGCTGTTCTCTCAAATCATCCCACTCTCACCTTCTCCCACAGAGTCCAAAAGTCTATTCTTTACATCTGTATCTCTTTTGCTGTCTCGAATATAGGGTCATCATTACCATCTTTCTAAATTCCATATATATGCGTTAATGTATTGGTGTTCTTCTTTCTGACTTACTTCACTCTGTATAATAGGCTCCAGTTTCACCCACCTCATTAGAACTGATTCAAACGCGTTCTTTTTAATAGCTGAGTAATATTCCATTGTGTATATGTACCACAGCTTTCTTATCCATTTGTCTGCAATGGACATCTAGGTTGATTCCATGTCCTAGCTATTGTAAACAGTGCTGTGATGAACACTGGGATATATGTGTCTCTTTCAATTCTAGTTTCCTTGGTGTGTATGCCCAGCAGTGGGATTGCTGGGTCATATGGCAGTTCTATTTCCAGTTTTTCAAGGAATCTCCACACTATTCTGTATAGTAGCTGTACTAGTTTGCATTCCCACCAACAGTGTAAAAGGGTTCCCTTTTCTCCACACCCTCTCCAGGATTTATTGTTTGTAGACTTTCATAGCAGCCATTCTGCCATTCTGACTGGCGTGAGATGGTACCTCATTGTTGTTTTGATTTGCATTTCTCTGATAATGAGTGATGTTGAGCATCTTTTCATGTATTTGTTAGCCATCTGTATGTCTTCTTTGGAGAAATATCTGTTTAGTTTTTTGGCCAATTTTTGATTGGGTCATGTATTTTCTGGTATTGAGCTGCATGAGCTGCTTGTATATTTTGAAGATTAATTCTTTGTCAGTTGCTTTATTTGCTATTATTTTCTCCCATTCTGAAGGCTGTCTTTTCACCTTGCTTATAGTTTCCTTCACTGTGCAAAAACTTTTTAAGCTTAATTAGGTCCCATGTGTTTATTTTTGCTTTTATTTCCATTACTTTGGGAGGTGGGTCAGAGAGGATCCTGCTGTGATTTATGTCAGGGAGTGTTTTATCTATGTTTTCCTCTAGGAGTTTTATAGTTTGATAGTTTCTGGTCTTACAGTTAGATCTTTAATCCATTTTGAGTTTATATGGGTGTATGGTGTTAAGAAGTGTTCTAGTTTTATTCTTTTACAGGTGGTTGACCAGATTTCCCAGCACCACTTGCTAAAGAGAATGTCTTTTCTTCATTGTATATTCTTGCCTCTTTTGTCAAAAATAAGGTGTCCATAGGTGCGTGGATTTATCTCTGGGCTTTCTGTTTTGTCTCATTGATATATATTTCTTTCTTTGGTGCCAGTATCATACTGTCTTGATGACTGTAGATTTGTAGTATAGTCTAAAGTTAGGCAGGTTGATTCCTCTAGTTCTATTCATTTTTCTCAAGATTGCATTGGCTATTTGAGGTTTTTTGTATTTCCATACAAATTGTGAAATTATTTGTTCTCAGTTCAGTTCAGTTGCTCAGTTGTGTCCGATTCTTTACAACCCTATTAACTGCAGCACACCAGATCTCCCTGTCCATCACCAACTCCTGGAGTTTACTCAAACTCGTGTCCATTGAGTTGGTGATGCCATCCAACCATCTCATCCTCTCTCATCCCCTTCTCCTACCACCTTCAATCTTTCCCAGCATCAGGATCTTTTCAAATGAGTCAGCTCTTTGCATCAGGTGCCCAAAAGTATTGGAGCTTCAGCTTCAATATTAGTCCTTCCAATGAATATTCAGGACTGATTTCCTTTGGATAGACTGGTTGGATCTCCTTGCAGTCCAAGGGACTCTCAAGACTCTTCTCCAACACAACAGTTCAAAAGCATCAATTTTTGGCACTCAGATTTCTTTATAATCCAACTCTCACATCCATACATGACTATTGGAAAAACCATAGCTTTGACGAGATGGACTTGTGTTGGCAAAATAATATCCTATGTGAGGTAAGAGATAACCCATGTCCAAGGTCAGAGAAACCCAGTAAGACAGTAGGCACTGGAGCAGCTTTGAGGAGATACTCCACACCCAAGGGCAAAGGAGAAGCCCCAGCAAGATGGTAGGAGGGGCAGATTCACGTTTAGAATCAAACCCCATTCCCACCAGAGATGCTCAGAGGGCTCAAACAAACCAGGAACCAGGGACCCCACAGAGACTGAGCCAGAACTGGTTTGAGCATCTCCTATGGAGGTATGGGTCTGTTGCAGGGACAGGGGCTCTGGATGCAGCAGACTTGGGTATGGCATAAGCCCTCTTAAAGGAGGTTGCCATTAACCCAGCATAGAGCTGCCAGAACTTACACAGAACTGGGAAATAGACACTTGGGAGCATCAGGACCCAGGAGAAAGGAGCAGTGACACCACAAGAGACTTACCTGGACTTTCTGTGAGTATCCAGGAGTTTCTGGTGAAGGCATGGCTCATTGGTGGCCTGCTGCAGGGTTGGGGGCACTGAGTATAGCAGTACATGCATGGGATCTTTTGAGGGAGTACACCATTGTCTCCACTACCTCCACCATAGTTTCAGTTCAGTTCAGTTCAGTTGTTGAGTTACGTCCGACTCTTTGGGACCCCATGAATCACAGCACACCAGGCCTCCCTGTCCATCACCAACTCCCAGAGTTCACTCAGACTGACGTCCATCGAGTCAGTGATGCCATCCAGGCATCTCATCCTCTGTCGTCCCCTTTTCTTCCTGCCCCCAATCCTTCCCAGCATCAAAGTCTTTTCCAATGAGTCAACTCTATGAAGTGGCCAAAGTACTGGAGTTTCAGCTTCAGCATCATTCCTTCCAAAGAAATCCCAGGGCTGATCTCCTTCAGAATGGACTGGTTGGATCTTCTTGCAGTCCAAGGGATTCTCAAGAGTCTTCTCCAACACCACAGTTCAAAAGCATCAATTCTTTGGCGCTCAGCCTTGTTCACCGTCCAACTCTCACATCCATACATGACCACAGGAAAAACCATAGCCTTGACTAGATGGACCTTAGTCAGCAAAGTAATGTCTCTGTTTTGAATATACTACCTAGGTTGGTCATAACTTTTCTTCCAAGGAGTAAGTGTCTTTTAATTTCACGGCTGCAGTCACCATCTTCAGTGATTTTGGAGCCACAAAAAATAAAGCCTGACATTGTTTCCACTGTTTCCCCATCTATTTCCCATGAAGTGATGGGACCGGATGCCATGATCTTAGTTTTCTGAATGTTGAGCTTCAAGCCAACTTTTTCACTCTCCTCTTTCACTTTCATCAAGAGGCTTTTTAGTTCCTCTTCACTTTCTGCCATAAGGGTGGTGTCATCTGCATATCTGAGGTGATTGATATTTCTCCTGGCAATCTTGATTCTAGCTTGTTCTTCTTCCAGTCCAGCGTTTCTCATGATGTACTCTACATATAAGTTAAATAAGCAAGGTGACAATATACAACCTTGACATACTCCTTTTCCTATTTGGAACCAGTCTGTCGTTCCATGTCCAGTTCTAACTGTTGCTTCCTGACCTGCATACAGATTTCTCAAGAGGCAGGTTAGGTGGTCTGGTATTCCCATCTCTTTCAGAATTTTCCACAGTTGATTGTGATCCACACAGTCAAAGGCTTTGGCATAGTCAATAAAGCAGAAACAGATGTTTTTCTGGAACTCTCTTGCTTTTTGATGATCCAGCAGATGTTGGCAATTTGATCTCTGGTTCCTCTGCCTTTTCTAAAGCCAGCTTGAACATCAGGGAGTCCATGGTTCACATATTGCTGAAGCTTGGCTTGGAGAATTTTGAGCATTACTTTACTAGCATGTGAGATGAGTGCAATTGTGCAGTAGTTTGAGCATTCTTTGGCATTGCCTTTCAAGCAGGGAGGGAGTACAGCTCCACCCATCAACAGAAAATTGGATCAAAGATCTACTGAGCATGGCCCCCACCCTTCAGAACAAGACCCAGTTACCCCCTCAGTCAGTCTATCCCATCAGGAAGCTTCCATAAGCCTCTTATCCTTCTCCATCAAAGGACAGTCTGAAAACCACATTCACAGAAAACTAACCAATCTAATCACATGGACCACAGCCTTGTCTAACTCAGTGAAACTATGAGCCATGCCATGTAGGGTCACCCAAGACGGACAAGTCATGGTGGAGAGTTCTGACAAAATGTGGTCCATTGGAGAAAAGAATGACAAACTACTTCAGTATTCTTGCCTTGAGAACCCCATAAGCAGTATGAAAAGGCAAAAAGATAGGACAATGAAAGATGAAATCCCCAGGTTGGTAGGTGCCCAATATGCTACTGGAGATCAGTGGAGAAACAAATCCAGAAAAATGAAGTTCAGTTCAGTTCAATTCAATTGCTCAGTCATGTCCAACTCTTTGCAACCCCATGAATTGCAGTACACCAGGCCTCCCTGTCCATCACCAACTCCAGGAGTTTATCCAAACTCATGTATACTGAGAAGATGATGCCATCCAACCATCTCATCCTCTGTCATTCCCTTCTCCTCCTGCCCCAATCCTTTCCAGCATCAGAGTCTTTTCCAGTGAGTCAATTCTTCGCATGAGGTGGCCAAAGAATTGGAGTTTCAGCTTTAGCATCAGTCCTTCCAATGAACACCCAGGACTGATCCCTGTTAGGATGGACTGGTTGGATCTCCTTGCAGTCCAAGAAACTCTCAAGACTCTTCTCCAACACCACGGTTCAAAATCATCAATTCTTCGGTGCTCAGCTTTCTTCACAGTCCAACTCTCACATCCATACATGACCAATGGAAAAACCATAGCCTTGACTAGATGGACCTTTGTTGGCAAAGTGATGCCAAAGAAAAATGAAGAGATGGAGACAAAGCAAAAACCACACCCAGTTGTGGATGTGACTGGTGATAGAAGCAAAGTCCGATGCTGTAAACAGCAATATTGCATAGGAACCAGAAATGTTAGGTCCATGAATCAAGGCAAGTTGGAAGTGGTCAAACAGGAGATGGCAAGAGTCAACATTGACATTTTAGGAATCAGCTAACATTTAGGAATCCAACTAACATGGACTGGAATGGGTGAATTTAACTCAGACAACCATTATATCTACTACTGTGGGCAAGAATCCCTTAGTAGAAATAGAGTAGCCATCAGAGTCAAAAAGAGTCTGAAATGCAGTACTTGGATGCAATCTCAAAAACGACAGAATGATCTCTGTTTCCAAGGCAAACCATTCAGTATCACAGTAATCCAAGTCCTTGCCCCAACCAGTAATGCTGAAGAGGTTGAAGTTGAATGGTTCTATGAATACCTACAAGACCTTCTAGAACTAACACCCAAAAAAGATGTCCTTTTTATTATAGGGGACTGGAATGCAAAAGTAGGAATTCGAGAAACACCTGGAGTAACAGGCAAATTTGGCCTTGGAGTACAGAATGAAGCAGGGCAAAGGCTAATAGAGTTTTTGCCAAGAGAATTCACTGGTCATAGCAAACACCCTCTTCCAACAACACAAGAGAAGACTCTACACGTGGACATCACCAGATGGTCAACACTAAAATCAGATTGATTAAATTCTTTGCAGCCAAAGATGGAGAAGCTCTATATAGTCAGCAAAAACAATATCAGGAGCTGATTCAGATCATGAACTCCTTATTGCCAAATTCAGACTTAAATTGAAGAAAGTAGGGAAAATCACTAGACCATTCAGGTATGACCTAAATCAAATCTCTAATGATTATTTATTCTAGTTCTGTGAAAAATACCATAGATAGCTTGATAGGGATTGCATTGAATCTGTAGATTGCTTTACGTAGTATACTCATTTTCACTATACTGATTCTTCCAATCCATGAAAATGGTATATTTTTCCATCTATTTGTGTCATCTTTGATTTCTTTCACAGTGTTTTATAGTTTTCTATATATAAGTCTTTTGTTTCTTTAGGTTGATATATTTCTAAGTATTTTATTCTTTTCATTGCAATGGTGAATGGCATTATTCCTTAATTTCTCTGTTTTCTCATTGTTAGCATATAGGAATGCAAGGGATTTTGTGCATTAATTTTGTATCCTGCAACTTTACTATATTCATTGATTAGCTCTAGGAATTTTCTGGTGGTATCTTTAGGGTTTTCTATTAGAGGATCATGACTTCTGCAAACAGTGAGTTTTACTTATTATTTTCCAATCTGTATTCCTTTTGTTTCTTTTTCTTCTCTTATTGCTGTGACCAAAACTTCTAAAACCATGTTGAACAGTAGCGGTGAGAGTGGGCACCCTTGTCTTATTCCTGACTTTAGTGGGAATGCTTTCATTTTTTCTCCATTGAGGATAATGTTTGCTATGGCTTTTATTATGTGGCTTTTATTATGTTGAGGTATGTTCCTTCTATACCTGCTTTCTGGAGGGTTTTTTTTTATCATAAATGGATGTTGAATTTTGTCAAAAGCTGTCTCTGCATCTACTGAGATAATCATATGGTTTTTATCTTTCAGTTTGTTAATGTGGTGTGTTGCAATTTGTTAATGTGATTGATGTACAAATATTGAAGAATCCTTGCATCCCTGGGAAAAAGCCCACTTGGTCATGTTATACAATCTTTTTAATATGTTGTTGGATTCTGTTTGCTAGAATTTTGTTGAGGACTTTTGCATCTATGTTTATCAGTGATATTGGCCTGTAGTTCTTTCTTTGGGGCACCTTTGTCTGGTTTTGGTATTAGGGAGATGGTGGCCTCATAGAATGAGTTTGGCAGTTTACCTTCCTCTGCAATTTTCTGGAAGAGTTTGAGTAGGATGTGTGTTATTAGCTCTTTAAATTTTTGGTAGAATTCACCTGTGAAGCCATCTGGTCCTGGGCTTTTGCTTGTTGGAAGATTTTTTATTACAGTTTCAATTTCTGTGCTTGTGATGGGTCTGTTAAGATTTTCTGTTTCTTCCTGACTCAGTTTTGGAAGGTTATACTTTTCTAAGAATTCGTCCATTTCTTCCAAGTTGTCCATTTTATTGGCATACAGTTGCTGATAGTAGTCTTGTATGAACTTTTGTATTTCTGTGTTGTCTGTTGTGATTTCTCCATTTTCATTTCTAATTTTGTTGATTTGACTCTCCTCCCTTTTTCTTGATGGGTCTGGCTAATGGTTTGTCTATTTTATTTATTTTCCCAAAGAACCAGCTTTTAGTTTTGCTGATTTTTGCTATAGTCTTTGTTTCTTTTTCATTTATTTCTGCCTTAATTTTTTACGAATTCTTTCCTTCTGCTAACCCCTGGGTTCTTAATTTCTTCTTTTTCTAGTTGCTTTAGGTGTAGAGTTAGGTTATTTATTTGATTTTCTCTTGTATCTTGAGGTAAGCTAGTTTTGCTATGAACCTTCCCCTTAGCACTGCTTTTACTGAATCCCATAGGTTTTGGTCATCGTGTTTTCATTTTCATTTGTTTCCAAGCATATTTTGATTTCTTTTTTATTTCTTCTATGATTTTTGGTTATTCAGAAGCACGTTGTTTAGCCTTCATATGCTTGTATTTTTAGTAGTTTTTTCCTGTAGTTGACATCTAATTTTACCACATTGTGATCAGAAAAGATGCTTGAAATGATTTCAAGTTTTTTTAATTTACCAAGGCTAGATATATGGCCCAGGATGTGATCTATCCTGGAGAATGTTCTGTGTGCACTTGAGAAAAAGGTGAAATTCATTGTTTTGGGGTGAAATGTCCTATAGATATCAATTATGTCTAACTGGTCCATTGTATCATTTAAGGTTTTTGTTTCCTTGCTAATTTTCTATTTGGTTGATCTATACCTAGATGTGAGTGGGTTATTAAAGTCTCCCACTATTATTGTGTTACTGTTAATTTATCCTTTCATACTTGTTAGCATTTGCTTTACATATTGGTGTGCTCCTATGTTGGGTACATATATATTTACAATTGTTTCTTGGATTGATCCTTTGATCATTATGTAGTGTTCTTCTTCGTCTCTTTTCATGGCCTTTATTTCAAAGCCTATTTTATCTAATATGATTATTGCTACTCCTGCTTTCTTTTGGTCTCCATTTGCATGAAATATCTTTTTCCAGCCCTTCACTTTCAGTCTGTATGTGTCCCTTGGTTTGAGGTGGGTCTATGGTAGACAGCATATATAGGGGTCTGATTTTTCTATCCATTTAGCCAGTCTTTGTCTTTTGGCTGGGACATTCAACCCACTTACATTTAAGGTAATTATTGATAAGTATGATCCTGTTGCCATTTACTTTGTTGTTTTGGGTTCAAGTGTGTTGAACTTTTCTGTGTTTCCTGTCTGGAGAAGATCATTTAATTCTCTTAGTTTTTGTTTGTCTGTAAAGCTTTTGATTTCTCTTTCATATCTGAATGAGATCCTTGTTGAGTATAGTTATCTGGGTTGTAGGTTTTCTCTTTCATCACGTTAAGTATGTCCTGCCATTCCCTTCTGGCCTGAAGAGTTTCTATTGAAAGATCAATTGTTATCTTTATAGGGATCCCCTTGTATGTTATTTGTTGCTTTTCCGTTGCTGCTGTTAATATTTACTGCTTGTGTTTGATCTTCGTTAATTTGATTAATATGTGTCTTGGGGTGTTTTGCCTTGGGTTTATCCTGTTTGGGACTCTCTGGGTTTCTTGGGCTTGGGTGGCTATTTCCTTTCCCATTTTAAGGGTTTTCAGCTATTATCTCCTCATGTATTTCCTCATGCCCTTTTGTCTTCTTCTTCTGGGACTCCTATGATTTGAATATTGGGGCTTTTAACATTGTCCCAGAGGTCTCTGAAGTTGTCCTCATTTCTTTTGATTCTTTTTTCCTCTCTGTTTTATTTCCACCATTTAATCTTCTACCTTACTTATCGTATCTTCTGCCTCAGTTATTCTACTGTTGGTTCCCTCCAGAATGCTTTTGATCTCAGTTATTGCATTATTCATTACTGATTGTTTCTTTTTATTTCTTCTAGGTCCTTGTTAAACATTTCTTGCATCTTCTTAATCCTTGTCTCTGGTCTATTTATCTGTAACTCCATTGCGTTTTCAAGATTTTGGATCATCTTAGCTATCATTATTCTGAATTCTTTTTCAGGTAGACTCCCCAGCTCCTCCTCTTTTGTTTGGTTTGGTGGACATTTATCATGTTCCTTTACCTGCTGAATATTTCTCTGCCTTTTCATCTTGTTTATGTTGATGTGTTTGGGATGGCCTTTCTGTAGGCTGGAAGTTTGTGGTTCCTCTTTACTATGCAGCTTGTTCCCTGTGGGTGGGATTGGACTAATGGTTTGTCAAGGTTTCCTGGTTAGGGAAGCCTGTGTCAGTGTTTTGATGGGTGTGGCTGGATCTCTTCTCTCTGAAGTGCAATGAAGCATCCAGTAGTGAGTTTTGGGGTGTCTATGGGCTTAGCATGGCTTTGGGCAGCCTGTGTTTTAAGGTTCAGGGCTGTGTTCCTGCACTGCTGGAGAATTAGCTTGGTATGCCTTGCTCTGGAACTTGTTTGCTCTTGGGTGGAGCTTGGTTTCGGTGTAGGCATGGAGGCTTTTGGATGAGCTCTTGTCAGTTAATGTTCCCTGGAGTCAGGAGTTGTCTAGTGTTCTCAAGTTTTGAATTTAAGCCTCCTGCCTCTGGCTTTCAGCCTTTTTCTTACAGTAGACTCAAGACTTCTCTATCCATACAGCACAGATGATGAAATATCTAGGTTAATAATGAAAGATTATCTATAGTGAGGGACACTCAGATAGGTTCACAGAGTTACATGGAGAAGAGAAGAGGAAGGAGTGAGATAGAGGAAACCAGGAGGAGAAGAGGGGGAATCAAAAGGGGAGAGAGCAATCTAGGTATTAATCAAATCCCTATGTGCTCTCTGCAGTCTGGAACACCCAGAGAGATTCACGTAGTTACAGAGAAGAGAAGAGGGAGGAAGGAGATAGAAGTGACCAGGAGGAGAAGAGGGAGAGTCAAAAGGGGAGAGATCAATCTAGCCAGTAAACAGTTCCGTAAGTGTTCTCCACAGCCCAGAACACCCAGAGAGATTTACAGACTTAAGTAGTAGAAGAGAAGGAGGAGGGAGGAGATAAATGTGACCTGGGGGAGAAAAGGGAGAGTCAAAAGGGGAGAGAGCAATCAAGCCAGTAATCACCCTCCTAAGTGAAAATGGATACTGAAGATTAGATTCTTAAAGGTACAAAATTGATAACAAATACCATAACAAAAACCATAAATCAACGATTAAAAATCTAGGGTAGAGGTTAAACTCTCAAAAATACAATATTAAAAATACAAAACAAAATCAGTCACAAAGATTATAAATATATATATGAAATTTGCTTTAAAAATAGCATCTTTTTTTAGCAAGGTAATAGTAGGTTATAAAAATGAAAAGTAAAGGAACAATAAAGAACTGAAAAATTAAAAAAATTAAGAAATGACAGTAGTAAAAATATATCTAGGAATTTCTCTGGAGCTATTGTGGGCAGTGTGAGATCAGTTCAGTTTCAGATAGTTCCTTGTTCCAGCTTGTACTTCTCAAAGTCTATAGGCCCCTTCCAATGCTTAGTCAATGTTAACTACAGGGTTTTAATCTGTCGCACCTGTCACTTCCAGAGCGGTTCACTCTTCTTAGTTTATTTTGGCTTCCTCTGTTTGCAAGTCTCCTCAGTGTCTAATTTCCACCCTGACACAAGGGGATGAAGGTGCCCATTTATTTAGGCTCACTTGTTCAGTTGTGTTGTGGGAGGGAGGTACACTGCAAACAAATATCACTAGCATGTGTAGGGAGTGCTCATGGTGTAAGGACCACACTGGGTTTGCCCCAGCTCAGTGTTGCATGTGCTTTCCCGATCTACACTGTTCAGGCTCCAGGTTTCTCTGCAGGGCATTGTCCAAAGCAGGCCCTGCGTTTTAAGTACTTCCCAGATCTAAGCCGCTCAGGTTTAGGTTCTCAGGTACTCTGCAAGAGCACAGACTCAGTTGGGTGTGTGTTTGTGCCCTTCCTAGGTCCGAGCAGCTCAGGCAACCAGGTGCTTGGTGAGCACATTGTCCCAGGTGGGTCACGTGTCTTATCACCTCCCTGGTCCTGGCCACTCAGTTTCCTGGGTGCTCTCCAAAAGCGTCTTCTCAGGTGTGCTGTGTGTCTCCCCTCTGGGGAGCTGATCTCAGACTGTGACCCTCCTGGTGGATGTCAACCATCCAGGATTCCAGGAAGGCTTAGTTAGCAACTGGGAGCCTGCTCACAGTTTGGTGGCGGGTTCTGGTCTCTGGGGCTGAGATTGCCCCTTGCCTTCCCCTACTCTGGCTGTCACCCGCCTGCTTCTCTGCCTCCAGCAGTGGGGAGGGGCCTGTATACAGCCAGCTAGCTCTCCTTTGCTGTTCACTCAATCCTTTGTTCTGTAAGCTGGCCAGGCTGCATGTTAGGTTAGAGCCTTTCATGGGAAAGTTTTTTTTTTTCCCCTCTCTGGCTGTCCCACAGTTTGGGTTGCTATCTCATGTTAGCTCCCTCAGATTGCTCTCAGGGCATTCAGGCCCCATCCTTACCCTAAGCAGGCAGTCCACACCTCTCTGTTCAACCCCTGCTCGCTGGTGGCAGACGCTACTGGGCTACTTCTCTGCTGGGAGTTGCAGTTAAGCATGTATTCTATGTTTGTTTGTTTGTTTGTTTTCTCCCAATTTATGTTGCCTTCTGAAATTCCAAAACTCCCCATAGACCCGCCATGAGAGGGTTTTCTGCTGTTTGGAAACTTTTCCATGACTCCCTCCCTGGGACTGGTCTCCATCCCTAACTCTTTTGCCTCTCTTTTCATCTTTTATATTTTGTCTTATTTCCTTTTGAAAAGAATGGGCTGCCTTTCTGGGTGCCTAGTGTCCTCTGCCAGCATTCAGAAGTTGTTTTGTGGAAGTTGTTCAGCATTCAAATGATCTTTGGATGAATCTGTAGGGGAGAAAGTGGTCACTCCATCCTATTCCTCTGCCATCTTGGGACTGCCCCCTCCACTCTCTTCTTTCTGTCTAACATGATATTTGCATCTACCAAAATCACACATTGAATGTGGCAGTGCCTCTACTGGCCTGGTACTTTGGATACTGCATGGAGCAGAATTCTCCAGCCCACCAACTCTCCATCAGGAACATACATTTTGTAAAGTTACCATATGATCCTTCAATCCCACTCATGGGCATATTTTCATACAAAACCATAATTCGAAAAGATACATGGGAATTTGCCTGGTGGTCTAGTGGCAAAGACTCAGCACTCTCCAATGTGGGGGATTATAGTTCGATCCCTGAGTAGGGAGCTGGATCCTATATGCTGCAATGAAGGGTCCCACATGCTGCAACAGAGACCTGGTGCAGCCAAATAAATAAATATATTTTTAAAGATACATGCACCCTATGTTAGCAACACTATTCACAATAGCCCAGACATGGAAACAACCTAAATGGCCATCAACAGAGGAATGGATTAAAAAAAAAAGATATGGTACATATATACAATGGAATCGTAGCCATAAAAAAGAATGAAATAATGTCACTTGCAGGAGCATGCAACTAGAGATTATCATACTAAGCAGTCAGAAATAGAAAGACATACCTTATGATATCACTTATATGTGAAATCTAAAATATGACACAAACTTATCTATGAAACAGACTCGCAGACATAGAGAACAGACTTATGGTTGACAAGGGAGGGCAGTAGAGGGATAAATTGGGTATTTGCAGTTAGCAGATGCAAACTATTATATAAAAGATGGAAAAGCAACAAGGTCCTACTGTAGAGCACAGGGAACTATATTCAATATCCTGTGATAAACCATAATGGAAAAGAATGTAAAAAGAATATATATATATATATAACTGAATCACTTTGCTGTACAGCAGAAAATAACACAACATTGTAAGCTAACTGTATTTTAATTTTTAAAAAAGAACATACATTTTGAACTTAACATGAGCCAAAATAAATTAAGTTCTATTATGTTGGCACTTAGAGATCTTCTCTTAACAACAGCACATTGACTAAATAACACAAGGACCCACCCTAAACAAAACAGACACGGGTTTTCTGTGCACATGGGGCTTACAGTCTGGTAAAGCAAACAGAAGCATGTACAGTGAGTGATCACATTCAGTGCTTTGCAGAGGAGGAGGAGAAAGAGGGATTTATGAGAAAGAACAAAAGGAAATGATTTTTTAAATAGGAGATCAAGTAGGAAGTGATACGGAGACTTGATGAACAAGTAGGCATTTATCAGATTTGTTTTAAAAAGAGAAGAAGAGTTTGTCCACCAAAATAAAGAGCGATCGTGAAGCTACTGTAGTGGAAAAAAGGATGGCACACTGATGAATCTGGAAGAAGGTCAGTGTGGCTGGAGCTTGAGTTAAAAGATACAAATGGGGCACAATGTGTAGTGGCTTCTAGGTAGTATTAAGCTAATGCTGTTTCTCATTGCAATGGGAAGTTACTCCAAATTCTAAGCATAAGAGCAACGAGATCAGATTTATATGCATATATAAAAGCTCCTTGGACAGTGAGAAGATCAAACCAGTCAATCCTAAAGGAAATCAACCCTGAATACTCATTGGAATGACTGATGCCAAAGCAGAAGCTCCAATTCATTGGCCACCTGACGCGAACAGCTGACTCATTGGAAAAGAGCCTGATGCTGGGAGAGACTGAAGGCAGAAGAAGAGGGTGACAGAGGATGAAATAGTTGGATGGCATCACCGATTCAATGGGCATGAACTTGGGCAAACTCCGGGAGATGCTGAGGGACAGGGAGGCCTGGGGTGCTGTAGTCCATGAGGCCTCAAAGAGTCAGACATGACTTAGCAATTGAACAATAAAATCTTGCTCCATGTGACACAGGGACAATAGTCTGGAGTCGAGAGGAATAAAACCTGGAAATCAGACAGGAAGCACATTCCCAGATAGAGGTGAGGCAACTGTAAAGACAGAAAAAATAAACTTGGACTATATGTTAGAGATGGGATTTACAGGATTTGGTGACAGACTACAGTCAGAGTAGAAAAGGGAGACACCAAGAGCAAGTCCCAAGCTTCTGGCATGAGCAGATATTAGGGATTATTACTTAAACCGGGATAAGAGGAGGACTGGGGTGAGAAAGCAAGATGAGCAGGTGGTGATGTTCATAATAGTCAGCAGTGATCCTGGAGATTAAAGATTTGGGGTGAAAATTTGAAAACTGGTCCTAGAGATCTGATGTACAACATAGCGCCTACAGTTTAAAAACATGGTGTTCTTAGTTGGCTCATGTAGTTAAACATTTACTAAGCAGCAGGTCTTGTGTTTTGTTCTTAAAACGACATCAAAACCAACCAAATCAACAAACAAAAATGATGACTGAGAAGCAAGAAGGAAGTTTTGGAGGTGATGTTTATCCCTTTGATGATGGTAATGGTTTAAGAGGTGTATGCATATGTCCACACTGATTAGGCTATGGACATTAAATGTGTCCCTACTGGTTTATAATGCCATTCCATCATTTCCCAAGTTTCCATACATACACAGGCCCCTCCAATGGCTCTCTTCTTTGTTCTTTGTTTCTCTTTCTCCCTCCCTTTTCTTCCCTCCCTCCCCCTCTCTCTATACACACACACATTCATAAATGTGTCTTGATGTCTAGTTTCACCATTATCATCCCTTGCCCAGTTGTGTCCTTTTTTTAACTTTGTCTTGCTATTCTTGGCCTGAAAATGCACGTGCATCTGGGGATGGACAGAATGCCTGATAGCATGGAGGTGCTCAGTGAACGTGTGGAACGGGCAGTTGGGTGGGTGAACTATTAAATCCTTCACAGCCATCTGTTAGAAATGATGACTCTTTATGGGCTTGTAAAATATATGGTGCCTGCGGTTTTAAACTTCACTCATATATCTTTTCAAAGGGCGTTCATTTTACCTCTGAGAAAATAAGTTACACCATTTTGCATGTTCAACGCGTATTCGTCTCTTTCAACTTTATGACTGTCATCTCATCAAAGCAACTGTTCCAGTCTCTTGTTCATTCTACTTTGTAGTTGCAAGTACAAGTAATTAACTGTGATTAAATCATCAAACCTAAAATGAATATCTCCCCACCAGCATGAAACATCCTCATTAATCCTATAGTACGTCAACCAACCATTTGCATATTGTACTAGAAAAGTGCTGCTAGAAAGAATTCTAGTTTCTCATCTGCCTTGGCACTGATGAATGAATAGCCTTTCTAATAGTGATGCCTGGGGTGGCTGGACCCTCAGGTGAACATACTGTTATTAGCCTTTCACAGAGCTATCTATTAGTGTCATGGAACTTGTAATAACTAGGGTTCTCTGCATAAGGAGAACCCACAGGATGTGTACAAATATACAGGAAGACATTTATTATGAGACATTGGGCTCATGAGATTAGAGAGGCTGACAAGTCACACAACCAACAAAAAGAGAAGGAAAGCCTCTGGTGTACAGTTCAGTTCAGTTCAATCGCTCAGTCATGTCCGACTCTGCGACTCCATGAATGACAGCACGCCAGGCCTCCCTGTCCATCACCAACTCCCGGAGTTCACTCAGACTCATGTCCATCGAGTCGGTGATGCCATCCAGCCATCTCATCCTCTGTCATCCCCTTCTCCCCCTGCCCCCAATCCCTCCCAGCATCAGGGTCTTTTTCAATGAGTCAACTCTTTGCATGAGGTGGCCGAAGTACTGGAGTTTAAACTTTAGCATCAGTCCTTCCATAGAACACCCAGGGCTGATCTCCTTCAGAATGGGCTGGCTGGATCTCCTTGCAGTCCAAGGGACTCTCAAGAGTCTTCTCCAACACCACAGTTCAAAAGCATCAATTCTTCGGTGCTCAGCGTTTTTCACAGTCCAACTCTCACATCTATACATGACCACAGGAGAAACCATAGCCTTGACTAGACGAAGCTTTGTTGGCAAAGTAATGTCTCTGCTTTTGAATATGCTATCTAGCTTGGTCATAACTTTCCTTCCAAGGATAAGAGTCTTTTAATTTCATGGCTGCAATCACCATCTGCAGTGATTTTGCAGTCCAAAAAAGTAAAGTTTGACATTGTTTCCACTGTTTCTCCATCTATTTCCCATGAAATGATGGGACCAGATGCCATGATCTTAGTTTTCTGAATGTTGAGCTTTAAGCCAACTTTTTCACTTTCCTCTTTCACTTTCATCAAGAGGCTCTTTAGTTCTTCTTCACTTTCTGTCATAAAGGTGGTGTCATCTGCATATTTGAAGATATTGATATTTCTCCCAGCAGTCTTGATTCCAGCATGTGCTTCTTCCAGTCCAGCGTTTCTCATGATGTACTCTGCATATAAGTTAAATAAGCAGGGTGACAATATACAGCCTTGAAGTACTCCTTTTCCTATTTGGAACCAGTCTGTTGTTCCATGTCCATTTCTAACTGTTGCTTCCTGACCTGCATATAGGTTTCTCAGGAGGCAGGTCAGGTGGTCTGGTATTCCCATCTCTTTCAGAATTTTCCACAGTTGATTGTGATCCACACAGTCAAAGGCTTTGGGCATAGTCAATAAAGCAAAAATAGATGTTTTTCTGGAACTCTCTTGCTTTTTGATGATCCAGCAGATGTTGGCAATTTGATCTCTGGTTCCTCTGCCTTTTCTAAAACCAGCTTGAACATCTGGAAGTTCACGGTTCACGTATTGTTGAAGCCTGGCTTGGAGAATTTTGAGCATTACTTTACTAGCATGTGAGATGAGTACAATTGTGCAGTAGTTTGAGCATTCTTTGGTATTGCGTTTCTTTGGGATTGGAATGAAAACTGACCTTTTCCAGTCCTGTGGCCACTGCTGAGTTTTCCAAATTTGCTGGCATATTGAGTGCAGCACTTTCACAGCATCATCTTTCAGGATTTGAAATAGCTCTACTGGAATGCCATCACCTCCACTAGCTTTGTTTGTAGTGATGCTTTCTCAGGCCCACTTGACTTCACATTCCAGGATGTCTGGCTCCAGGTGAGTGATCACACCACCATGATTATCTGGGTCATGAAGATCTTTTTGTACAGTTCTTCTGTGTATTCTTGCCACCTTTTCTTAATATCTTCTGCTTCTGTTAGGTCCAGATCATTTCTGTCCTTTATCGAGCCCATCTTTGCATGAAATGTTCCCTTGGTATCTCTAATTTTCTTGAAGAGATCTCTAGTCTTTTCCATTCTGTTCCTTTCCTCTATTTCTTTGCATTGATTGCTGAGGAAGGCTTTCTTATCTCTCCTTGCTATTTTTGGAACTCTGCATTCAGATGGGTATATCTTTCCTTTTCTCCTTTGCTTTTCACTTCTCTTCTTTTCACAGCTATTTGTAAGGCCTCCCCAGACAGCCATTTTGCTTTTTTGCATTTATTTTCCATGAGGATGGTCTTGATCCCTTGTTTCCAGTACAATGTCATGACCTCAGTCCATAGTACATCAGGTACTCTATCTATCAGATCTAGTCCCTTAAATCTATTTCTCACTTCTACTGTATAATCATAAGGAATTTGATTTAGGTCATACCTGAATGTCTAGTGGTTTTCCCTACTTTCTTCAATTCAAGTCTGAATTTGGCAATAAGGAGTTCATGATCTGAGCCACAGTCAGCTCCTGGTCTTGTTTTTGTTGACTGTATAGAGCTTCTCCATCTTTGGCTGCAAAGAATATAATCAGTCTGATTTCGGTGTTGACCATCTGGTGATGTCCATGTGTAGAGTCTTCTCTTGTGTTGTTGGAAAAGGGTGTTTGCTATGACCAGTGCGTTCTCTTGGCAAAACTCTTTTAGCCTTTGTCCTGCTTCATTCACAGGTGTGAATATCATGGGTTCACATACAAACAGATATTTTCAATAGTAAATATTACAGTACTATTTATAGGAATGGTGGAATACATGGGTGGCGCAGCACAGAAATGGAGGAGCCTCAGCTATGGAGGACTCAAACATATAGAGGTGAGTTACACGTGGGTTTTCAGCTGAAAATGAGAGGGGCTGTGAAATCACACTGCTGGCCAGAAGTGAAGCCGGCGTTTGGACCCAGGCAGTCTGACCCCACGGCCCATGGCCTTCAACAGGGGAGAATTTACTATTCAATAAATGGACCTAGGATAAGTGATTATCCATAGAAAAGTGTAATTAGTTCCCAGCCTCACATCATACACAAAAATTAATTGCAGATGAAAATTCTTTTCACCTTTCAAGCGCAAATAGTAGAATATCTGTCTGTCTTAAGAGTAAAAGGGGATTACTTAAACATATCACAAGATAAAGCAAGCCATAAAGGAAAAAAATAAACACATATAGATATGAATTTGAGGGACTTCCCTGGCAGTTCGGTGGTTAGGATTTTGCCTTCCGGTGCAGGGGGTGCAGGTTTGATCTCTGTCGGGGAGCTAGGACTCCACGTACCTCACAGCCAGAAAACCAGAACATAAAACAGAAGTAGTATTGTAACAAATTCAATAAAGACTTTAAAAATGGTCCACATCGAAAAATCCTTTTATAAAAAATCTATTTATATTAAAAGGTAAGTGAAAGATAAGTCACACACTGAAAGAAAGTTATAGCCACTGGAAATTTCTTATATATTATAAATAAACAACTCATACAAATAAGAGAGACTCTCGAATCAGTAGAAACTAGAACAAGGATTGGAACAGGCTATTCACAGAGAGGAGAATCAAACGGCAAAAGTATGAAAACACGCTTAACCTCTCTGCTAAGGAGGAGAGAACTGATTTTAAAATATAAAATAGCATTTCACATCAGACTGGCCCGAAGAATTTAAGCAGACATGGATGGTGAGTATTTGAGGAAACGGGAACCCTTAGACATTGTTCGAAAGAGTGTAAATGCACACTGCTGTATTTAAAATGAATAACTTCAAGGACCTGCTGTGCAGCACAGGGAACTCTGCCAGTGCTATGAGGCAGCCTGGATGGAGGGGAGTCTGGGGGAGAATGGATACATGTGTGTGTATGGCCGAGTCCCTTTGCTGTTCACCTGAAACTACCACAATATTGTTAAGCAGCACAACATTGTTATTATTCTGTACACCTCAATACAGAATTAAAAGGTTAAAAAATAATTTTAAGGGTATAAATAGGAGGGTAATTTGCATTAAAGGTGCTGTGACTTAGGTGGTCAGATATAACTCTAGATAACTGAATCTCACTGTCAGCACCTGTCAAAGTTTCTAAACTGCGTGTGGAAACAGTCCCACCATTTTCTGAGGGCTTGGGTGCTGACCTGCATTATTTCATTTAAAAGGGTGTGCATGCTAAGTTGCTTCCATCATGTCTGACTCTTTGCAACCCTGTGGACTGTAGCCCACCAGCTCCTCTCTCCATAGGATTCTCCAGGCAAGAAGAGTGAAGTGGGTTGCCTTGCTCTCCTCCAGGGGATCTTCCCACCCCAGGGATTGAACCCATGTCTCCTACGTCTCCTGCATTGGTAGGCAGGTTCTTTACCACTAATGACACCTGGGAAGCCCCTTTAAAAGGGTGATCACTGTGTTATTGTACAATTTAGGTTTCTTATTGCATCCAGACATTCCGAGTTAATTGACTCTGCAATTATAATTGTAGGCACTAGAGGGAGACTTATGCTAACATTATTTCAGAGGTTCAGGCTCAAAAGAACACTGAGCTCCACCGTGGAAACTGCCTTTTAGAGATGCCCTAAAAAGTAACCTGGAGACTGGAGTAGAACACAGTTCTGAAGCTTAAAAGAATGATCTTTGGATGGTGTTTGATATAAGTATCTTCTAAAGTCTTTTCAGTTCTAACATGTTGTTTTTCAGTTGCTCAGCTGTGTCCGAATCTTTGCAACCCCATGGACTACAGCACGCCAGGCTGCCCTGTCCTTCACCATCTCCTGGAGCTTGCTCAGACTCATGTCCATTGAGTTGGTGATACCATCTAGCCATCTCATCTTATATCATCCCCTTCCCTTTCCCAGCCTTCAATCTTTCCCAGCATCAGGGTCTTCTCTAATCAGTCGGCTCTTTGCATCAGGTGGCCGAAGTATTGGAGCTTCAGCATCAGTCCTTCCAGTGAATATTCAGGATTTCCTTTAGGATTGACTGGTTTGATCTGCTTGCAGTCCAAGGGACTCTCAGGTGTCTTCTCCAATACCACAGTTAAAAAGCATCAATTCTTTGACCTTCAGCCTTCTTTATGTTCCAAGTCTCATATCCATACATGACTACTGGAAAAACTGTAGCTTTATATGTACTTTTGCTGGCAAGGTAATGTCTCTTCTTTTTATTATGCTGTCTAGGTTTGACATAGCTTTTCTTCTAAGAAGCAAGCATCTTTTAATTTTGTGGCTGCAGTCTCCATCTGCTGTGATTTTCTAAACCAAGGATCTTCTGAAATGTATGTTTGCAGTCCACACCATGCTTCAGACTTTGCTGTTTTACAAACCAATCTCAGCTTCAAAGGGCATAGTTCTCTTTAATGCTTTTCCTCCACTTTGATAAAATATGAACAGGGCCACAACAAATGGTCAAGCAGCCCTGGAAGATGGCCCCTGGCCATGCCAGCTCTAGGCAGCGAACGTGCCTGACCTGGAATGCCACCGAGCTGAAGTCATCGTTCCAGCCAGAGGGTCTCCTTGGCAATGATGCCTTAGATGCTGGGGCTGTCGCTGTTCCCAGGGGCTCCGTGGGGCGCATGGGCAGCCTGGGAAAGTAGCTGGTACTCTGACAATGTCAGTTCAGAGCCTGGTGCCCCCAGGAGTAGCATTCCCCACCCCCACCCCACCCAGAATCTTGCAAATGCCCTTTTGAAAAAGCTGGATGAAAACTTGAGTCACCTATTAGGGGTGGTTCAGAAGACACCAGGCAGATCCCGTCTTCCAAAAACTCTGCCTTCCCACTCAACCAGTTTAACATTTCACTGTTAAACATCTTTTTGTTTGCTATTTTTACTGAGCTATAACTGACATAAAATATTGTATCCATGTTAGGGACTTCTTTGGCGACAGTGGCTAAGACGCTGGACTCCCAATGCTGCATACCCAGGTTTGATCCCTGATCAGGGAACTAGATCCCACATACTTCAACTAAGACATCCTTCATGCTGCAACTAAGACCTGGGGCAGCCAAATAAATATTTTCAAAAAAACAAACATTGTACCCATGTTATTTGTGCAGCATAACAACTTGACATGTGCGTACACTGCTAACGCATGTGATCACAATGAATTTAGCTAACTTCGAGGATCAGAAAGTTTTCGAGAGCTCTGGGGGGCTGAGATGCCAATGGCATTGGGGAATTAACACTTAGTTATCTTCAGTGTGTTAAGTGAAGACCTGCCAGAAAGAGTACAGGCAAAGCCCAGGGACGGGCTACAGGGGATGGGGGTCAGGGGGCAGGACACAGATGAGAAGAACAGCTTGTGAAAGCCCAAGAGAAAGCCAAACACAGAATTATCCAATGCACAGACTCGCCAGAAGGAAAACGACTGCCCAGAACAAGCAGATCTGTGCTGTACCCACACATACATATGGAAAATGGAATCCACTGTCATAGAGTTTGGCACTAAAGGGAACTTTTCATCTAAACTTTATGCAGAAATTTGAGTAAGTCCTCCGTCTGTTACCTGCCTCCATTTCCCCACAAGGTCACGCTCTTGCTCCCCAATAACAGCAAAGATTTTGCCTTTAACTAACCTTGACAAGGGCTTCCCTGGAGGCTCAGCAATACATCTGCCAGTGCAGGAAACACAACAGATCCGGGGTTTGATCCCCAGGTCAGGAAGGTCCCCTGGAGCAGGGCATGGCAACCTGGGAGAATCCCCGTGGACAGAGGAGCCTGGTGGGCTGCAGCCCATAGGGTCACAAAGAGTTGGACATGACTGAAGTGCCTGAGCAGACATGCATGCCACCTTGGCAAAAAAAAAAAAAAAGTAAAATTCTGTATTTTTATTCTTACTACTAAAACTGTGACCATAATGGCTGAAAATTGTCTCTAGGCTATCAGATCTATGGGTACTTTTTATCAGAAAGTTTGTCTTTTTTTTTCTTGCAGCTGTAACCTAGTATCTTCTGTTTTTTCTTCATACATACCTTTATGTCCTATTTCTCACCATAAAGATAAGGAAATCATGAAGACTTCCTTCAAAACCCTTCACATCACATGCATCTGTTGGCCTAGAAACTGTGCTCAGAACAAAATTAGTATTTGTGCCTTTTTTTCCAACACCCTCTCCAGAGTTTGTTATTTGTAGACTTTTAATGATGGCCATTCTGATGAGTATGAGGTGATATCCCATTGTAGTTTTCATTTGCATTTCTCTAATAATTAATGATGTTGAGCATCTTTTCATGTGCCTACCAGCTACCTGTATGTCTTCTTTGAAGAGATTTCTATTTAGATCTTCTGCCCATTTTTTGATTGTTTGTTTGATACTGAACTGTATGAGTTGTATAATTTGGAAATTAGGCCTTTATTGGGAGAAGGCAATGGCACCCCACTCCAATACTCTTGCCTGGAAAATCCCATGGGCAGAGGAGCCTGGTGGGCTGCAGTCCCTGGGGTCGCGAAGAGTTGGACACGACTGAGGGACTTCACTTTCACTTTTCACTGTCATGCACTGGAGAAGGAAATGGCAGCCCACTCCAGTGTTCTAGCCTGGAGAATCCCAGGGATGGGAGAGCCTGGTAGGCTGCCTTCTATGGGGTCGCACAGAGATGGACACCACTGAAGCGACTTAACAGCAGCAGCAGGCCTTTGTTCGTTTTGTCGTTTGAAAATATTTTCTCCCAGTTCATAGGCTGTGTTTTCAATTTCTTTGTGGTTTCCTTGCTGTGCAAAAGCTTTTAAATTTAATTAGGTCCCGTTTGTTTATTTTTCCTTTATTTTCCATTACTCTAGGAGATGAGACAGATCCCAAAAATATTGCTGCAATTTAGGTCAAAGAAAGTTCTGCCTGTTTTCCTCCTGGAGTTTTATAGTATGTTCATTCATTCTCAATATAAGCAATTATTGAGCATGAACCATGCCCCAGACATAGGGGACACAAAAAATAAATTCACATAATTCAGCCTAACGGCAGTCCAGTGCCCTTGGCACTGGGGTACAATCCTAAGAGGTACACAGATAAAAATCACCCAGCATTCTATATGAAACATTCATATGGTAGCTTCCCCAAGTTCCCTCAAGTCCCTAGCATGGGGAGCAGCACTGTCTCTCTGGCTGTCAAAACCTCTTCTGAGATCCACCAGTGCCAGCCGTAAGCTGGCAGAGACCCAGGAACTCTTGGTCCAGGGACACTTAGTGGCTCTGAGCGACAACACAGTAGTAATGGAAACCTGGCTGCTAAGCTAGGCTCTGGGTAGAAGATGGTAGAATCGAGCTAGTTCAGTCCTGGTGTAAAGTGAACATGCTCAAACTCCTGCCCTCCTTTCCGGATTTCTGAGTGGCAGGCATCACCAAGACTGAGTCTGGCCATGTTTGGCTGGTAGCAAATTCCTCAGTGTTTATTTGATGACAGTATCATTAAGAAGTCTGACTCCCGCCCTCCCCTGTCTCTGAGTGTTTACCATCTGCAAATTGCTGGAAACAAAATGTTCTAGCACAGAGGTGAGTGATCTCTGTAGGTGAGAGAGCAACCCTCAGGGGTGAGCCGGCTTGATGGCTTTCCTGGCAGGGCAGAAAAAATATGAAATACAAAACCAGTAGTGAGAGATTAGAGAGAAGAGGGGAAGGAGCTGGAAGGAGGGAAGAAAGGAAGGGTGAATGTGGTCAGGATATAATGTTGTTGTTCACCTGCTCAGTCATGCCCAACTCTTTGTGACCCCATGAACTGCAGCATGCCAGGCTTCTCTGTGCCTCACTGTCCCCTGGAGTTCGCTCAAACTCATGTCCATTGAGTCAGCCATGTTATCTATCTATCTATCTATAGATAGAGAATGTGTAGAAAACCAGCAAAAAGTTGCCCCAGCTCCTTTATGGAGTCTCAAGTGCAAAATCACTCTTAACTCTATATGAGAAAGATCAAAAATGGAAAGAGTAATTACTTCCTCTGTGCTTTTGATTTTTTTTTTTTTTTCTTTTTGCCACACCACAAGGCATGCAACATCTTAATTCCGCTTCCACTGCAGGGTGTGAGGGTTCAGCATTTGCCCCCTGCAGTGAAAGCACAGCAACACTGGACTTCCACTGAATTCCATTTCCTTTGAATTTTAACTTTCACTCTTTCTTTGAAATTCTAAATCCTCTTTTTGTTGTTGCTGCTGTTGTTTTGGTTTGGGATTTAATTTTTTTTTCTTCTTCCTTTTGGTACAGAGGAGTTGCTAGAGTGTCCTACGTGGGAAAAAAGAACACAGAGGTAGAAACCTGAGCCAGGCTATTATCTTTGTGGCCTTGGTTGTTACTACAATGTTTCACTTTATTAGGCATATATGAGAAAAGGAAGGAAGGAGATAAGACTTGGCTTTTTGTTGTTATTGCAGTTTCCATGTTCTTGCGGTAACTTCCTACTGCAAAAAATGTGTGTGTGTATTTACTTTACTGTTTTATTTATATGTGTACAATATATAATACATATTACTAATTTAGTCACCAAGTCGTGTCTGACTCTTTGCAACTCCATGGACTCTAGCCCACCAGACTCCTCTGTCCATAGGATTCTCCAGGCAAGAATACTAGAGTGGGTTACCATTTCCTCCTCCAGGGGATCTTCCCAACCCAAGGATCAAACCCACATCTCCTACCTTGGCAGGTGGGTTCTTTCTCACTGAGCCGCCAGGGACGCCCTTACCACTGGCACTGGCTTATAGAATGTAACACCTTTAGACTATAATAACACTGGCATAATAAATAATACAGATTGTAATTTTGGACTTGAGTCTCTAGAGGGAGGCAGAGAAACACGAGAAAAGCTGCGGCTGTAGCCACCACACACAGTGCTGTCAGACTTAATCGGGGAATGGATTTATTTCACAGACCAGGCAAGATTAGAAGTCAGAAAGGTCAGTTCTGCCTTCCCCTTAATTTGAAACATGAACCCCACCTTTAGTCAGCACGTGTGTGTGTGTGTGCTAATTGCTCAGTTGTGTCCCAACTCTTTGCAACCCCATTGACTGTAGCCCACCAGGCTCCTGTCTATGGAATTTTCCAGACAAGAACACTGGATGGGTAGCCATTTCCTTGTCCAGGGGATCTTTCTGACCCAGGGACTGAAGTATAATCTATACATTTTTAAAGAATCAGTAAGAAAAGAGCTGCATACCACAGGGCAATCAGAATTGCTGCATCTATATCACAAAGGGCTGTCAGGTCATCTGGTCGACCCCCTCAGTGGCTGCTGTGCAGTGGCAGGAGAAAACATGTGGGACCCAGAGTTTGGGGCCAGTTCTCTCTAGTTATGCAACCCTCACTGAGTTATTTGTCTTCTTAGAAATCCAATTTTTCATCATCAGAAGGGTAAGAGACATTGTTTCTGCCTTGGTTTGTTTTTTTTTTTTGGCTGTAAAAACTGATAAAAGGAAAACTTCATTCATAAAACAACAAAGAACTACCTGGATATAGATCCAATTATTACTATGACCCATGTGTTCAAGACATGAGTTGTCTACTTAATCCTGTTCTTAAAGGGCCCCAGTGAGAGTCCACAGACCGTAAGTTCTATAATAGAAGGGAAGGAACTCAGGCTGCTCCTCTTAGCATCTAACATGGTACCTGGTAAACAGTACATAATTTTAATTTCTTATTTGAAAATGTAAATACACTTATATGCAGGTAAACTATACAATTTACCATCTAGGTCTTTTCTTCTTCTTCTTCTTCTTCTGAAAGGGAGCACTATTAGTGACCACTCCAGGAAACAGAACAAAGGCAAGTCTATCCTGGGCCAAGGGAACATGGGACACATGGTCTCTCTATTTACGTGACACTTACTATGGGGGTGGGCACTGCCCTGAACATAATACAGTATGAACTCACTTAATTTCATAGTAATCCAGTTGAGGTTGGTGCAATGATCAACCATATTCAGCATGTTTAATGAGTAGCTTCTACATGTCCCAAGTCTTCTAGAGTCTGAGACTACATCAAAAGACAACACCCACAAAAACAATGATGTGTCCTTGATGCGTGCTCAGTGACTCCAGTCGCGTCTGACTCTTTGCAACCCTATGGACTATAGCCCTCAAGGCTCCTCTGCCCATGGAATTTTCCCAGGCAAGAATACTGGAGTAGGTTGCTATTTCCTTCTCCAGGGGCTCTTCCAGACCCAGGGATCAAATTCATGTCTCCTGTGGCTCCTGCATTGCAGCTGGATTCTCTTCCACTGAGCCACTGGGGAAGTCCCCTGTCCTCTGGAGGTGGGAACAACCAATAAATGTAATCAATAAATATATTACATGCACACCAAGAGGTGACAGTGCTGTGGATAAGAGAAAGAGATTTGGGGAGTGTTGAATGGAGACATTTGGGCACAGAAATACCATACACATGGCTGCAATTCCGCCTAAGGTGATCTGTCTCCAGTTGTTGCTTTTAACTTTGTCTCTGCTTTCTCTTTCGGTTCTGATGTGCCCCTAACCTTGTACTACATTCAAATTCATTTCCTCTGTAAGCAGCAGAGAGGGGCACACAAAATCTAGCCACCCTTTCTGGACATCAACTCAGTAGCCCCCATCCACACCAGACATTGGCCACCTCTGATGACTTGCTTTGGGTCTCAGCTGAGTTCACACTGCACTTGGGGCCTCTATAATTGCCTGTTTGCCCTGTAGGAATGAAGGCTCTGCCTCAAGAGCTCTCTGTTTGTAGGTTTGGGGGAATGGCCAGATAAACCCACCAGATGGGAGGAAACACATAACCCTGAGGATAAGGGCTAGGCTTTCGGACCTCTCGACTGCTTAAACGAATTCTGGCCTCTGAGTAGGGCTGAGCCATGGAAACCACAGGATACTCAACTTCCTCTGCATGCCCCACACCTCCCCACCCTGCTCTCTGTCTCCTGTTGAGTCCTTGCCCTTCCTCATCTTGTGACTCTGGCAGAACTCCAGGGTGCTTATTCAACCTGTCTCCAGATGCCCTGGGCCAAGAAAGAAAGAAAGGGTAAGAACAGGCTCCAGGGCAAAGCTAGCTGCCAAGAGTACTGTCAATAGCCCGACCGAGGCCAGGCAGTGGGCACAAAGGAATCTTTAAAAGTGAGCGTCACCCCTAGAAGGAGCTTGAGCACTTTCTCAGCCTTCCATGGTGAGCTGTGCCCACCCCCCTCCAGGCTGCACACCAGCCAGTAAGCAAATCGGAGCAAATGTTTTGAGGGCCTATGTGCAAGGCACTGTGTCACAGTCATTCACTTTTGTGGACACCATAGCTTTCCTGCAAATCTCTTCCTCTAGGCTTTTTCTTCATACCTACAAAGTGAAGGAGTTTAAGTTGACAGTCTCCAGAAAGGCAGCAATGATAGTCTGGCCACTTCTTTGCCAGACTGTGAGCAAACTGAATTCAGCGACTGAGCCCCATTCCATTTATTTTTCTCTCCCCAGCTTCTAGCACATGCCATGATGTGTGGGAGATGCCAGGTAGATGTCTGTGGAACAAGTCAACTTCTGAAATAAGGTTCTTCAAGAAGGTCTCCAAGACCAGCCAAAAGCCGACTCATGTGCTGTTGCAGATGCAGGAGAGAGCACATCCTTACTGTTGGACGGCTAGGCCAACAGTAAAGCTGTGGACCTCTACTAACGAACATCAACTGATATCTTCAAACCCTTCAGACTCTAAAAGTATCTATGAATTCACAAACTATAAGACATACAACCCTTTCTTTAAAAACAGGCCTCATTTTTTGAAGAATTACTAAGCTAGAGGAGTCATATTCCCTTATCTCAAAACTTACTACATAGCTATAATCATAAATCTGTGTGGTACTAGCATCCAGATAGATATAGAGATCAATAAAGCAGAATGGAGAATTCAGACATAAGCCTTTCATTAGTGGCCACTTTTTTTCAACAAAGGAGTCAAGGTAATTAATGAAGAAAGAACAGAGCTTTTTAATAACTGGCGTTGGGAACCACTGGATATCCCAACATGGAAAAAAATTAATCAGAACTCCTACCTCACACCATACACAAAAATTAACACAAAATGGATCAAGGATCTGAATGAAAAAAATTAAACTAGAAAATTTAGAAAGAAATATGAGAGTAAATCTTCATGACCCTGAGTTAGGTAATGATTTCTTAAACACCAAAAACATACTGGCCTAGGGATTAGGGGAATGGCAGGGGGTGGGTGACAGCAAGTAGATTTAGAGATTCTTTTCAGGGTTATGAAAATGCCCTAAAATTATATTATGGTGATGGTTGTGCAACTCCATAAATACATCCCCAAGTTTGAATTTTGCAATTTAGAAGAGTACATGGTGTGATTATATGAATTATAGTTCAATAAAGGTTGCTTAAAAAATAACTTTTAGGAGACTTCCCTGGTGGTCCAATAGCTAAGACTCCTCCCTCCCAATGCAGGGGGCCTGGAGTTTGACCCCTGGTCAGAGAACTAGATCCCGCATGCTGCAACTATGACCCAGAACAGCCAAACAAATAATAAAATAAATATATTTTTAATAACTTTTAGGGATAGAAAACTTGTTTTTAGCTAAGAAGTGAAACTGATTTGGGAGCTCTAGAGGTAACTTTTTAAATGAACTATTCATTCAACTGTGATTAGTATTTAGATTCCATAGCAGAGATAATATCACTACCAATAGCTATTTGATATGAGGCAGTTCTAATATCTGCTAAAAGTTTTGTCCCTTGATCTGGAAGGTCTTACTACATGGAGACTCCATTAAGTCTGCATGTATCTTATTGACAGAATTAAGGAGACATCATGGTGGTTCATTTAAACTTGTCATGATAGCTAAAAAAAAAAAAAAAAAGTGGGAATTGGGGAAACAAAAGGACAACTTCTGAAAAACATATTCAGCATAACGCACTGACAGCCAGCACCGCAAGGATGGTGGCTGCAGCACTGGCCTGGCACAGGGAGGGTCTTAGGAGAGGTTCACAGAAAGAAATGAAAGGAGGAAAGTCACGGGGCAACCTGTGCCCATCCACAGGGGAATGGATCAAGCAGCTGCGGTGCACACATACAGCAGAACATTACTCGGCCATTAAAAAGAATGGAAGCGTGCCATTTGCAACAGCACAGATGGATGGACCTAGAGATTCTCATATTGAGTGAAGTCAGTCAGACAGAGAAAGAGAAATATCATATGACATCCCTTATATGTGGAATCTAAAAGAAATGATACCAGTGAACTTACATATAAAACAGAAAGAGACTCACAGGCTTAGAGAATGAATTTATTCCTTGCCAGGAGGGTAGGATGAGGGGAAGGGATAGTTAGCGAGTTTGGGATCAACATGTACACACTGCTGTATTTAAAATGGATAACCAACAAGGACCTACTGTTTAGCACAGGAAACTGCTCAACATTGATACAAGTGTATGTATGGCTAAGTCCCTTTGCTGTTCACCTGAAACTGCCGCATTGTCAATTGACTGTTGCTGCTGCTAAGTCGCGTCAGTCGTGTCCGACTCTGTGCCACCCCACAGACAGCAGCCCACCAGGCTCTGCTGTCCCTGGGATTCTCAGGGAAGAACACTGGAGTGGGCTGCCATTTCCTTCTCCAAGTCAATTGACTGTACCCCAACACAAAATTAAAAGTTTTTAAAAAATGAAAAAGAGGTATTTCTGGAGAACAAAATTCAAGTAGTTGACCCATCCTATCCTGACTTGTTTTTGAGAAAATAGATCATAAAATTACCCATATTCTTAGAAGCAACATAGATTCTCCTTCTCCTGTTAGGCTTTCAGCTGTAATCACCTGTTATCTGAATCAGCTATTGAGCGAAAGCCATTTAAGTCACTAATTCAACAGACTCTCCAGTGTGTATGCCTGTTGCAAAGCCTGGCACATGTATTTATAACACTCATGTGAGGAAGCAGTTCCCCAGGTACAAACCACCACTGTCACCAAGCCGTGTCCACAGTCAAAAGAGGAACCACGCAGCTCATTGGAGCTGACAACCAGCGGGCAGATCCGAGGAAGGTTCTTCCTGCATTTTTAGATGTGTGTGTCATCTTTCTTCCCCCCTCTACTCTCGGAGACAAGCAACAAGTTAGAAAAAATGACCAGTCTCGTTCAAGGCCCCAAGGCATCCAGGATGTTCAGTCTGCCCTATGAATCAGCAGTTGAAGTGTGGAGACACCATGCATCTAATCTGAATATCAGGCCTCCAAACCTAAGACACAGGAGGCAGGCTTCCCTGGTGGCTGAGTGCTAAAGAATTTGCCTGCCAGCACAGGAGACATGGGCTCCATTCCCGTTCCGGGAAGATTGCACATGCTAAGGAGCAACTAAGCCTGTGTGCCACGGCTACTAGATCTAGAGCTTGTGAGCCGTGACTACTGTGCCCACGTGCTACCGCTGCGAAGCCCAGGAGCCCGCGCTCTGCAACAAGAGAAGCCGCTGGAGTGAGAAGCCCGTGTACCGCAGCCGAAGAGCAGCCCCCACGCTCTGCAACTAGGAGAAAAACCCACCCGGCAAGGAAGACCCAGCACAGCCAAAAATACACAGATAAATAAGACAAGGGGGCATTTGGGGAAAGGCCTATTGTCAAAGTAAAATTTACTCAGGTCTGTGCTAACCCCTACCTACCACCAAAGCTAAGGACCAGAGGGAAAAGAGCCTTCACAGACGAGCTAATCAGACTTAACAATCCTACATAATAACTGTAACAGTCATTATGTATTCTAAGGCATCACTTCTAAGTACACCTGTAATTCTAAGGCATCACTTAGAATGTATTCCAATGTATTCTAAGGCATCACTTCTCTCTGCACCTTAGTATGCAGGGGACCCCAGAGGTGTGAGTGAATGGGGATTCTGTGGATATAAATGCATGCTGGGAACCCCTTCCTCACCCCCAGTCCACTTTCCACATTTGGCTCTCAGAAATCATAGTCAAGCCTTAACCTCCACCCACCCAGGCAAGAGATCTGTTGAGTTTTCTGTGGGCTCCACTCCAGCCAAGAAGGCAGGATAGCAGGATGGCTGAGGAGCTCCCCAAACTCAACAGCTCAGCCAGACTGCCCTCCTCCAAAGTTCACTTAATACAGTCCATCTACGTGCACTCATCTCTCCCTACAGCACAGATGCCAACTCTAAGATACTAGGAAACAGTCACAGATTACCAGACAGCTGGAAACAAACCTCTTATGAGACAGTGGCCAAACCAAATAAACAGGGGAAAGAAAGCAAATTCAAGGGGAAAAAAAAAAAAAGAGTCTATATATGAAGGGAAGATAAACCTCCAGAAGAGAAGCTATCCCTAGGGTCTTTAGAGAGAAAGAAGAAATAGGAAAATGAACTGTGAAAAGCACAAAGAATGACCCCCAAAATCCTTAAAAATTAAAAACATGAGCACAGAAATGAAAAAAGCAAGAGAAGAATTAGAACACAAAATTGAGGAAACATTCTACAAAGTATAGCAAGTAAAATAAAGAGATGGATAATAAGAAGTGAAAAATAATTAGAGGATCAGTGCAGGTGTCCCACACCTGAACAACAGAAATTCAGAAAGCAACCAAAGTAGATGAGGGAACCATCAGTGCAGTAACTCGAAGACAATTATCAGAACTGAAGAAGCCAATTTGAAAATCAAAAGGTATCACTGAATATCCAGAAAGATGAGAGGACATAGACTCAGACCAAGATATATTATCCCACCATTGCAAAACACCAGGAACAAGAGAAGTCACTAGAGCAGGGGTCCCCAGCCCCTGGGCCACGGACGGCAACCTGTCCATGGTCTGTGAGGAACTGGGTCACATGGGAAGAGATGAGAGGAGCAAAAGCCGTCCCCACCCTCCCAGTCCTGGGAAGAATTGTCTCCCATGAGACCAGTCCCTAACGCCAAACAGGTTGGGGACCGCTTCCCTACAGGCTTCAAAATGTGTTGTTTTCAAAGGTTTGGGAATTAGGATGGCATCAGAGCTCTCAAGAACATCATGGGACACTAGAAAGGCACAGGGCAGTATCTTCAAACTCCTGACGGGAAAGAATTCCCAATCAGACTAGTCCATCCAGATAAAACATCTTTCAAAATACTGGGATAGAATACAGACACTTTGGGACCCTCATGGTTACAAAAAGAAAGAAAAAAAAAAGAACCGTACCCCCATGCACCATTCTCAAGAAGGTATCTGAAGATGCTCCATGAAACTAAAAGGAAAATCTGAGAAAGAGGAAATGAGGGGAAATAAGGAACAGATGATCCTACATCCGAGCAAGCAAGAACATCCCCGGCTGATGGAGTGAGATCCCGAGATGCCAGCCAGCCCCTGGGACAGGGTTCAGCTGGTCAGGGGGGGGTGGAGCAGCTCATTGGAGGCCCCAGAAGAGACCTCCTTAGGAGGACAAAATAGATGGAACACCTGAAGTCTCTCAATGTCCTAAGCGGAGATGTCAATGAAAGAACTTGGAGTTTCATTAGTGACAGGTGCCTGGAAAACCAAGGAAATAAGAAGCTTGATTTCCTTCGAAGAAAACAAAAATTTGCATTAAAAAGAATAGCTAAGGTTGAACATTAAGGGAGGTGTATATGGGAGCTCTGTCCTATTATCACAACGTTTCTACATGCCTACAATCAATTTAGGGGAAAAAGAAATTATAGTGTAAGCAGCAAACCAACTCCTCACTGAGGGCAGGCAGCTATGGGCCGTGAGCGGCCCTGTAGAAAGGCCTGGCAGGGCGGGGAGTTGGTGTCTCCAGCCAAAAGCCGAGTGAGCTTGGGAAGGGAACCCCCAGAGCCTGAGATGATCCTCAAGATGATCACAATGGCCTTCCTGAGAGACACTGAGTCAAAAGTCCCAGCTAAGCAACACCTGGCCTCCTGACCACTGGAACGGTGAAATGTTTATCTTCTCAGCTGCTAAGTTAGGGGTGCTTGGTTAAGCAGAAATCAAATAACTGATACAGTATACTACCTGGCCCTGTGTGTACAGTTGCCCCTGAAGAACTAGGATGTTGGGCACCGGCAGTTCACACACTAGAAGATCCAAGGATGACTTTAGAGCCAGCCCTCCTCATCCACGGTCCACGTCCTCGGATTCAACCAGTCACAGACTGAGCAGCCCTGTCGTGCGCATTCAGTGAAAGAAATCAGAGCAAAACTGGGTGCAGTTCAGACCTGTGTGATTTGAGGTCACCTGTGTCAAACCTAGGGAAGCCTAAAAATTAATCTGTCCAGCGACTGAGAGGATACAGGATGAGAAAGTTGTGAGTACCTGGTGGGAAGGACAGCTAAAGGCTCACCTTTAACGAATTCAGAACTAGTGTTGCGCCAAAAACACAAAGTAGAAATGAGCAGTAAAATCAATGAAAGTGAGTGCCTCTTCAAAGAAGAGAAGGGTGGGATGGAGAGATGCGGGGTGTTTTATCATGAACCTTGTGTAGCTATTCGACTTTTTAACCCCGGTGCATGTATAACTTTGATTAAAATGTAAGCATAACAACTTCCTCACCACACAATTCAGATGTGGTTCTTGTTTCTTTTTGTCTCATCTAATACTCCTTTTTTAAAAATTTCACAGAGTGAAAAGGCCCAGGCAGTCCTCCAATAATTAGTCCTTTAGATTATGTTCTGACCCTTATCTTTCAGTCTTTTCTAGTTTGTAGAGCCTCAAAACGTTTCACTCTGTATCAAAGCTTCTTTTTCCCTAAATCACTAATCTTTTCAGTTTTTTTTCTTTTCTTTGACTGTGTGTATGTCTGTGTGTATACATGTGAGTGTGTATGTGTATGTATGTGTTGTGTGTATGTGTATATGCAGGCATGGTGTATATATGCATATGTGTAGGTGTGTGGGTGTATATGCAGGCATGTGTAGGTATATGTGTGTCTGTGTATATGTGTATATATGTGCATGTGTGTACATGCATGTGTGTGGGGAGGGATCCTTTCCACTTCTCCCTTCCATCTAATGAAACAGAAAGCCTCACAGGTGGATCTGTAGTGCCCCAGGATCTGGCACATAAAAGGCACCGGTACCTGTTATGTAAATAAATCAGCCTCCAAATTGAGTTACAATCCACCAAACAGGCTGGAAATGCAAGAGCTGGTGAAGCTGAAAGAGAAGGGGGTGAGGGAAGGCCCTCAGCTCACAAACTCGCACCCTGTGCAGGGCTGTGGCCATGCGGGCGTGGCTCCAGGCCAGCTCCAAGCTGAGCAAGGTGACAGCGAGCTGATGGCCACAAAGAGCAGGGCAGGGGCCGAGGCTGCTCCCAAAGAGATGCGGTGTTTGTGCAGACCAGTAAGCAGCTCCCAGCGTCACGGAGGGAGCAGAGCTCGTCCCTGGAGGTGGAATCCACTTCCCCGAAACAAACACAGGATAGACCTGGACGAGGCAGGGCAGCCCAGGAGAGGAGGACAGAGCCACCATCAGGACCTGACTCCCGCCTGGGACGGTGCTGTTGGCCAAATGGGGTCAAGGAAAGTGAGCCAGGCCAATTCTGGTTAACTCAGGCCACTAGGAACCAGTGACTCTCTTCCTTATGAGTTACAAGGCGTGGAGACTGAAGGGAACTACTCATTTTCAGAAACCAGATTACTTGATTTAGGTCTGCCTGTCCCTCTGAGCCCCCAGACCCGGGGATGTAGATGCCCATCTACTTTTGCTTCTCAATAAAATCCTGAGCATCATGCTCCATGCCGGGAACATAGCAGGTGACCAGTAAATATTGGACAGATGGATGAGTGAAAGAACGGGTGAACAAGTGAGTGAGTGAACAAGTGAGCAAGGGAGTGAGTAAATGAATAAGTGAGTGAGTGAACAAATGACTGAGTGAATAAGTGAACAAAGGAGTGAATGAATGATATCTGAGACCTTGTGATGGAGAGTTCATTTTTAAATTAATTTATTTTTTATTGAAGGATAATTGCTTTACAGAATTTTGCTGTTTTCTGTCAAATCTCAGCATGAATCAGCCATAGGTATACATATATCCCCTCCCTTTTGAAACCCCTCCCATCTCTCTCCCCATCCCACCCCTCTAGGTTGATGCAGAGCCCCTGTTTGAGTTTCCGGAGCCATACAGCAAATTCCCGCTGGCTATCTGTTTTACATATGGTAATGTAAGTTTCCATGTTACTCTCTCCGTACATCTCACCCTCTCCTCCCCTCTCCCCATGTCCCTAAGTCTACTCTCTATGTCTCCTTCTCCATTGCTGCCCTGGAAATAAACTCTTCAGTGAGAGTCCATGTTTGATGGGGGCAGAGTTTCAGCTGCAGAAGGTGAAAAATTCAGGAGGTAATGATGCTGAGAGCTGCACCATGTGAATGTACTTAGTGCCACTGAACCGCACAGTGAATATGGTTAAAATCGTATATTACACGACTTTTACCACAATAACAACAAAAACTAAAAACATAAATCTCATTGCATGAAAGGTTTTCCCTTCGTTTTATAAAGGATGAAACAGGTTCACTGGAGTTGAGTTTTTGGCTCAAATCTCAGTCAGTAGGTGGCAGGACTGGAATTCAAACCAGGGGAAGACGTGCCACTCCAGACAGATGCCCTGGGTTCGATTCCTGGACGCCACTCCATCCTGGTGGTGTGCCTAAAGTTGGCACTCACCCTTCCCAACTTGATTTATGTCAAGGAAGGAGGTGATCAGGATACCTCTGCAGACAGTCAATCCTGGGAGGAGGTGATCTGATACAGAAGCAGGTAGGTGAACAGCTCGGGTACGTAGTAATTGCTCCTTGAATGTTCACTCTCATTGAAACGGTGCTACCTGGTTGGGAGGGAGTTTGGAGGAGAGTGGATACATGTGTCTGTGTGGCTGAGTACCTTAGCTGCTCAACTATCACAACATTGCTAATCGGCTATACCTGAACACAAAAGAAAAAGTTTAAAAATAAAGTAAAAACACAAACAAATTTTAAAACAAATCAACTGTAAAAGCCCTTTGGTATTTAATGCTTGGTAAAATGTGTTACTTTGGACTCAACTGGCAAACACCCTGATGCTGGGAAGGACTGAAGTCAAAAGGAGAGAGAGAAAGTGGCACAGGATGTGATGGTTGGATAGCATCACGAGTTCAGTGGACATGAACTTGGGCAACCTCCTGGGGATAGCAAGGGGCAGGGAGGCCTGGTGTGCTGTAGTCCATGGGGTTGCAAAGAGTCGGACACGACTTAGCAACTGAACAACAACAACAACAAAATTTGTTAACTGATAAAATTAGGTAGATTTTTGATAAAGGTTGCATGCTCTATAAAAATGTTTATCAATAAAAATAAAACAGTGCTGCCTCTTTCTGCACACACACTTAACACCATCCTTGGCTCACTCTCAAAACATAGTCAGGCCTTGATGAACACAAAGGCTGAGTTAACCTAATCATTACCCATGACCAAGCTCGGCGGGTAAACAAATGAACGCTTTCTACCTTCCATGAGCTGCACAATCAAGACTGCTACTCTTAGAAATGACACTCAAAATAACGAAACCCACCAATTATTGGAGACACAGAGTCTTTCCCACACACCCTTCCGTGACTTTCTAGAGTCAACGATTCTGTGCTGGTGCCTCCTGACCCAGAAACATGTCTTGCTTCCCCTAAGCAGAGTTCTGCTTATTTGCCCAGGACTTGCTTTCTCTCTAGACCAGTGCTGTTCAATAGAAACACTGGACTGGCCAATAAGTTCATTCCATTACATCTTACAGAAAAACCCAAATGAAATAAACTTTTGGGACAGCACAATATAATGCAAGTCACATTTATAGTCATAAATTCTCTAGTTCAGTTCAGTCGCTCACTCATGTCCAACTCTTTGTGACCTCATGAATCTCAGCACACCAGGCCTCCTTGTCCATCACCAACTCCCAGAGTTCACTCAGACTCACGTCCATCGAGTCAGTGATGCCATCCAGCCATCTCATCCTCTGTCATCCCCTTCTCCTCCTTCCCCCAATCCCTCCCAGAATCAGGGTCTTTTCCAATGAGTCAACTCTTCGCGTGAGGTGACCAAAGTACTGGCGTTTCAGCTTTAGCATCATTCCTTCCAAAGAAATCCCGGGCTGATCTCCTTTAGAAAGGACTGGTTGGATCTCCTTGCAGTCCAAGGGACTCGCAAGAGTCTTCTCCAACACCACAGTTCAAAAGCATCAATTCTTTGGTGCTCAGCCTTCTTCACAGTCCAACTCTCACATCCATACATCTTCACAGGAAAAACCATAGCCTTGACTGGACAGATCTTAGTTGGCAAAGTAACGTCTCTGCTTTTGAATATGCTATCTAGGTTCGTCATAATTTTGCTTCCAAGGAGTGTCTTTTAATTTCATGGCTGCAATCACGATCTGCAGTGATTTTGGAGCCCCCAAAATAAAGCCTGACACTGTTTCCACTGTTTCCCCATCTATTTCCCATGAAGTGATGGGACCGGATGCCATGATCTTCATTTTCTGAATGTTGAGCTTTAAGCCAACTTTTTCACTCTCCTCTTTCACTTTCATCAAGAGGCTTTTTAGTTCCTCTTCACTTTGTGCCATAAGGGTGGTGTCATCTGCATATCTGAGGTTATGGATATTTCTCCCGGCAATCTTGATTCCAGCTTGTGCTTCTTCCAGCCCAGTGTTTCTCATGATGTACTCTGCATATAAGTTAAATAATCAGGGTGACAATATACAGCCTTGAAGTCCTCCTTTTCCTATTTGGAACCAGTCTGTTATTTCATGTCCAGTTCTAGCTGTTGCATTCTCTAGTAGCCACATTTAAAAAAGTAAAAGAGCAAGTAATGTCAATTTCAATAATATATTCTATGTAGCCCATTATGTCCATTCAGTGACTGGCCCATCATGAAATCAAGATAAAAATGATTGGTGAGCTGTTTTACCTTTTATTTGAGTACTAAGTCTTTGAAATTGGTGTATATTTTATACTCAGGTACATCTCAATAGGGACTCACCACATATCACGCCCTACTAGCTCTGAGTGGCCAGTGGCCCCAGGGCACATCTCTAAGGAATCCTAAGGGTAGAAGTCTTGTCTGTCCTGTCCACCACTGTAAACTTAGGGCCCAGCACAAAGTCACCATAGAGTCCAGTATACAGAAGGAGCTTAATAAGCACATGCTAGATGATTGGATGGATGAATGAATGGGATTCCAAATGCATCATTAATTTTAAAAAAAAAAAAAAGGCAACACTTAACCTTGGTCCTACCTGTGAAATGGGCCGCATGGCCCAGCAGGTTCACAGAGATCTGGGAAGTAGGTCGTGGTCATGACTGTGACCCATGTTCCTAGACAGACAGATAAAAGGCTTCAGTAGAGAGGAAAGGACAAAAGTGCCAGAAACATGTTCTAGCCTGAACTGGGTTCTTTTCAACACCAGTCGAATTTTCCCATCTCGGGAGGTTTGGGAAAGGAGAGTGGGGGGTGCGCCTGAGAACGTTCACAGACATAGAGGACAAATACATGGTCACCAAATGGGAAAGGGGGTGAAGGATGGATAAATTAGCAGTTTGGGATTAACAGATATACACTGTTATATGCAGAATAGATAAACAATAAGGTCCTAGTGTATAGTATGGGGAACTATATCTTGTAATAAACTATAATGGAAAATAACCTGAAAAAGAATATATATATATACACATACACACACACACACACATACACACACACACATATACACACACACACACATAAATATATATGTATGCTTAACTAAGGGCTTCCCAGGTGGCCGTAGGGGTAAAGAATCCATCTACCAATGCAGGAGACATAAGAGACACAGGCTTGATCCCTGGGTCAGAAGATCCCCTGGAACAGGGCATGGCAACCCAGTCCAGTATTCTTGCCTGGAGAATCCCAAGTTCAGAGGAGCCTAGCGGGTTATGGTCCGTAAGGCCACACAGAGTGGGACAGGACTGGGCAGCTTAGCATGCACACACACACATGCATGACTGAATCGCTGGGTTATACACCTGAAACCAACACAGCATTGTAAATTAACCATACTTCAATTTAAAAAGAAAGAATCCCAATGAAGTGCTTAGGGCAAGGTCTGAAGAAGAGGAGCACTAAGTGTGAGCAGCTTTGGTTCTTCTTCTTTCACATCCTCCAAGCCCTCATCAGCTCTCTCCTTCCTGATGTTGCCAATTAGAACCCCTGTGACACAGCCACGAGGCTCTTGCTTAACCAGTTTCCTCGGCATTCGCTTCCTCTTTTCTTCACCTCCTTTGTTGCTCAATCTGCCACTGTCTGATCTGTTCCACTTTGCTTTTCCACTTTGCTTCTTAGCTCTGGAACATCTTCTCCTCCGTGAGCCAGGTAACCGCCCCCAAACTGCTTCCATATCATCATCTTCCTTAAGACATCCTGGTTCAGAGTCTGGAGAGTGTAAGTTCACCGGAGACATTCTATCAGGTTCTTGAAGAAGAGCACAGATGATGTCATCACCTGCATCCTCATTCTCCTCTGCACAACAGCACACCTTAGCTATCACGGGTACATCACCCACCACAGCCCAAGAGCCTAAATGGCCCCTGGGTATGGAGGCTTGGACCACACACACAGGATAATAGCACAAAGGAGTTAAGTGAGAGTCCAGGTGGCTAAGGACGCACACCACCGTCTAATGAAAGGCACCCAGAGAATCCACCCATGACAGCTGAGGCCATGCCTTTGTCCTCAGTGGAATTTCTACTGAACAATCCAGGCCAACTTCTCCTTCCCTCTGACTCTCTTCTTCCAATGGACTCTAGTTACTTTTAATGCACTTTTTAATTGACATAGTTGAGGGCTTCCTGGTGGCTCAAATGGTAAAGAATCTGCCTGCAATGCACGAGATCACAGTTCAATCCTGGGTCGGGAAGATTCCCTTGGAGAAGGGCATGGCAACCCACTCCAGTATTCTTGCCTGGAGAATTCCATGGACAGAGGAGCCTGGTAGGCTACAGTCTATGAAGTTGCAAAGAGCTGGTCATAACTGAGCTACTAATATACACATAGTTGCTGCACAAGAGTATATAAGCTACAGGTATACAATATAGTGATCCACAGTTTTTAAAGGTTATAGTCTACAGTTATTATGAAATATTGGCTCTATTCCCTATGTTCAATATATCCTTGTACCTTGCATGATGCATGCTCAGTTGTGTCAGACTACTTGTTACCCCATGGACTGTAGCCCACCAGACTCCTCTGTCCATGGAATTTCCCAGGTAAGCATACCACAGTGGGTTGCCATGTCCTTCTCCAAGGGATCTTCCCAACACAGGAATCAAACCCGCATCTCCTGCACTGACAGGTGGACTCTATCACTGAGCCACCTAGGAAGCCCTATCCTTATAGCTCATTCCGTACATAATAGTTTGCACCTCCGTTAACAGTTTGTATCTCTTACTCTGTTGCCTCTCTATTGCTCCTCTGCCCGAGTAACCACTAGTTTCTCTCTAAACCTGCGAGTCTAGTTTAAGGAGCAAGACCAGCTGTCATCTTGCCCAAGGGAGCCGCAAACCCAAGGGTCATCCAGCTGTCCCCTGGCCAGCAACCGGGGAAGTGACTTGACTCCATACAAAATGTTTATCCAAGAAGAGTGATAACCATTGTCTTAAACCCATTAGCCTGGCTCTTTAGGAGCTCCAGAATGAAGAATATGGAAATAATTGGCTAGTCGGGGAAGAAGACATGGCCAAACCAAACACAGATGGAGAAGCAGAGACACCACGTTAAGCAAACACAGAGTGTTCACCCTCTAGGTCACTTCAGATATTCATGAGCAAGCTAAGTTAGACAGAGAAATTGGGTGTGATATGATCGTAGCTTCCTGGTTACACTTACAAACTGGAGCAACTTTACAGGCAACGCCCATCTGGCCTGTGCTGCCTCAAAAACACCACCTGAGTCAGATCTCACCTGGGACACTTTATGGACAGGTAGGTGTCATCCCAGGGCAGCAAGAGGGAGGGGAAGGGAAGTGACAGGGCAGGAGGAGCAGATTCACACAAAGGGTATGCTATTCAGCGTCAGCACCTCCAAAGAAAACACAGCTGGTGGTTCCGTCATCGGACCTTGATAGGGAAGGTCAGAGGGCATCACCGCCCCAGGACACCTCTAAGGCAGAGAAAGAGGGGGCTGGGGAGGGAGGGAGAGAGAGCAATTCACATGGCAGCTGCGGCACATCCCCTGTCTCAAGGGTCAGGGCTCACTATTTGGGACATCAAGCCTCCCTCTCTCTGCCCCACCTTGGGCTGTTTTCACCCCCTGGTGCGTGAACTCACTTGCACTTCTGGTTGATCCCCCGTGAGCACCTGGGAACTCACATGGCACAGTGCAGCCCTTCATCTGATCCGGATGTGGTGGGAGCAGCCAGGCCCACCACAAGCCCTATGGACTGGGGAGGGAGATTAGGAGCCAGAGAGGCTGCAGCGCCCACCAGCTGAGAGTCCGGGGAAATCAGGTGGGACCAGGGAGACTGGGGACGTGCATGCCTGCATTCAGCCCAGTGCATTCCTTTGGAGTTACGAGTTTCCCTTCTTACAGTTCAAATAGCCAAACTCAAAATGCAGTGTGTCGTTATCACCCTCCTTGAGCTTCAGCGTCGCTATAATCCCTTCCCAAATCAGCTCTCGAGTAGAGTCTATTCCAGTTTCACGCCTTTTGGATGCAAGTCTTCCTACTACAGCCCCACCTCCCCCGATTAAGCCTCCACACTTCCCTTAATCCAGCGTGTGCAGAGACAAAGGCCGCATTACTCCATCCAGAGGCAAAGCACCCATGGTCAGACTATGGGCCCCGATAATCTTATATGGAAACTAGAATGGCCAGCGTCATATCTCTCCCCAAGCCCAGAACCTCTACATCCCCGTTGGGAGTATTTACAAAAGCCATATAATGCTTTTTTAAAATAAACAATTCAAAGGACATGGCTTAGGCAATGACATGTCAAATTACATCAAGTCTCTTGAGAATGTGGATATGGGGTAGGGGCTGTGCGTGGTGGTGGGGAAACGTACCCGTCAGGGTGGTTGGTTTCTAGTCCTATCAGGCGCTAACAGCTGTGTGCCGTGGGTGGTACCCGACAGCATCCTCCTCCATAAAGAATGGAGTGAGAACAGATTCCCACAGCGCTGGCATCCCATGACTCTATTTTACCATGACCGAGCCAAAGAAAGCACTTTGTTTCAAAGTCCGTTACTCCAGTTTTCAAAAATCAAGAACTCCTTGGGTTTAAAATTGAGAGGAGGCATACAGCTTACCACTGCTCTTTGTTCAGACAGAGGAGAGCACATTCTAACCAATCACAGTGCAGAACTTCCTTAGATTCTAATGACTCTCCTGGCTGTATGGCTAGAGTCTGAAAGTCTGGTTACCTGGATTGGCTTCTCCCACAGAAACATAGGGAGCTGCCTACCTTCTAGATGACAGGTTGTCCGTCTACAAAACAGACTGAACGGTGCTGTCGAAACCCTAAAGGGGGACTCTGGTGCTTTAAGTGGGCTACCCCTCAAATGTGTATCCATGAAGGCGTCATCTTAAAATAACTGGGATTCTGCTAGTTCTGGCTACCAGCTCACTATGAGGAAAATACCACGACCAAAATGAAAGAACTGAAGATCAAAGAAAACAGGAAGGAGACGCTTGGGCTGCCTGGACCCAGCTTGTGAGCCACGTGGGAGGGACAGGGCAGGATGTGATACACAGTGTGGAGGCCGTGGAGAGGGAGCCCACCCCGCCCTGAGATTCAGGAGTTGTCACAGAGGGTCAGAACGCTAAAATCCAGGGGGTGCAAGTCCGTCCCAGCCGGGAAATGTCAACCCAGAGGGTTGGCCACTTAAATGCCATCTGCTTCCATGTGAGGTATGTCCCATTTTGCAAGTACTAAAAATAGTACCAGCCATAAATGGCATAGCCAAATTGGAAGGAAAGCGACCCTCACCCTGGATAAAACTTAAGATTTCCTTACAGGTGAACAAGGAAAACTTTTGCATCATTCTCAATAGATCTCCAGATCAAAAGAACTCTCACCAGTCTCTGTAGCTATCATAAGAGTCAAGAATTGCTGTTATGGGGGCTTCCCTGGTGGCCCAGTGGCCAAGACTCTCCACTCCCAATGCAGGGGGCCCGGATTCAGTCCCTGGCCAGGGAACTAGATCCCCACGCTGCAACTACAGATTCTTTGTGTTGCAATGCTAAGACCCGGCACAGACAAATAAAAAAAATTTTTTAAGAATTTCTGTTATAAATTAATATGAGACCTGGGTTTCATCAAACAATGCTTGATTCTTAGTGATGTTGCTGCAGGAGCACCTATGCACTGTTCTGAGTTAAAACAATATTTTTTTAAAGGTGCTGTCTATTTGCAGAGCTGACACACTGGCAAGGAACCATCTAAATGTTTAAAGAATGACAACACATTGCGAGCATGACCCGGAGCAGAGCCTGAGGCCACAGGAGAAAAAAGAGGCAAGGACTGACAGGGCAGTAGGTGGGGCTGTTGGAGGCACTCTGGATGGTAGGGCTATGGGGCACTGACCCTGCAAGGGGGCAGGAGGCCTTGGGAGGCGGGCCTCGAGGGCCACAGGAAAAATCCTCCCAACTGTCCACAGCGGTGCCTGGGGGCTCCGTCCCCTAGTGGCAGTCCAGCTCCCCCAACACTCACCCTGCAGAATGAATGGGTTTTGTTTGGCTTCTCTGAGATGCATCTCAATACAAGAGCTTTTGCCTGGAGTGAGTCAGAAGCAGGAAAGTCTCCAGCCTCACCCCAGCTGGTACTTTTCCATCCCTTCCCCTGGATTACATAACAGGCCACATTTTTAGAAACTTAGTTCTAGCTGCAGAGATGTCTGTGCAAAAATTCCAGCTCCCCAGACTCTCAAAGGTTTAAGAAAGGAGATGCTGGTGTTTATTGAGCTCTAAGGAGGAGGAAGTGGAGAATAACGTATCTTCTTATAGGGTCTAACATGGTCACCTGGAAATAGCTCCTTCCTACCTTTTGTGTTTAGATAGGGACATGGTCAGAGAACCTACATATGGCTGGGCTTTATCTTGTTTCCAGAGTAGCACTTGGGAAAGTGCCCAGCTTGGATGTAGTGTTATATATGGAGGTATGACTCTAGCTGAAATTCATACTAGCATGTAGATGGTTGACTGCAATTCATACTAGTGTGTGGATGATTGACTGTAATTCACACTAGTGTGTAGATGGTTGGCTGAAATTCATAATGGCATGTAGATGACTGACTGCAATTCATACTAACAAGTAGATAATTGATAGTAATTCATACTAGCATGTAAAATGGTTAATAGAGAAAGGAAATTTCTTGGCAACATCTGGAGAAGACTGGGCTCCTGAAATAAGGAAGGAGAGACTGAAGCCAGAGGAGAAAAACATGTTGGCAGAGATGGAGGGAAAGGGGCTCAAGGTAAAGGAAAACAGAGGCAGACACAGCCTCCATGACCATCAGGTTCATTTTGCCTGATGACAAGTTACAAGGACCTAATTCCAGGTCTCTCTTTTCTCACCTCACCTGCTAGAATGTCAGCCTCATCCTCTTGGAGCCATTTGTCCAAAAGCAGCCCCTTGTGACACATTCTGACCAAGTCCTTTCCAATCTAAGTGCCTGGGAAGGAAAAACAACAGCTCGAGGCCACCTTGCCCTCAGTGGAGCTTCAGGCAAAGCCACGTGCATGGGGAGAAGTGTCTCCTTGTTTAATATCTGCTCGGTCGCCAAGGATCATGAAACCATAGTCCCAGCCAGAGCCAGAGCCAAACAGGAATGGAAAGAAATGAAGGCGCGGGCAGGACACCATGGGCTGCAGCTGTGCAGACATCCCTGTGGGCCAGGCCACTGCCCTTCCTCCTCGTGCCCACAGGTGCTGGCCTCAGGCCCGTATGCCATTCCCCCGGAAGCGCCCCATGAAAGAGGTGCACTGCAGGGTAATAGCGTCATGTCAGCTTCTGGGCGAGCTAAAGCTTAGTTGTGGCCTACTGTGTTTTTAGGCAACTCATTTCTGCAGCAACAGCCACTGCCTTCTGTCCTCTCGTCTTGCACAACCTTCCCAAGTGCCAAAGGGACATCCCTACACCCCCGGTGTCAGGTGAAGCTGCGTCTCAGATGGATGTGCGGCTTGGACCCTGAGAAGCAAACTCGGGGTGGGGGTGTCCTGATATACTGATGGAAGTCTGCGGACCCCTGCCCTTGCTTCCAGAACAAAGACAGGCGTGGCAGCATTGTTGCCCTGCGCCCCACGAGGCCAGCAGCTTCCCTTCAGGCGCCCTCTCTGCGAGACAACTGCTACAGGGCAATTGCAGCAGTTGACCTCCCCCTCAGAGATTCAGCCCCCCAGCCACTCCACGGAGAGATATGGTGCCCCACCCAGGGCAATTGCAGCAGTTGACCTCCCCTCCAAAGATTCAGCCACCCAGCCAGTCCACGGAGAGATATGGTGCCCCCCAGTTTTTCACCTCATAAATATCTAGGCGCAGATACACATTGAGTGCCGGCTGGATGCCGAACACAGACAAAAGTCACCAGAGAAAAAGATGTGCTCCCCACCTCCATGTCCTAAAGACTCTGACAGTCTAGGTAACAGTGGTTACATCTCTTCCCAACTCCGCGTTCAGAAGATGTCACGGGGCAGCTTGAAATCAGTCATGTGGGAGAATTTGCACTACAGAAATGGGCAACCACTTCAGGTCCAGGTTTTGTTTTTGCTGCTTTGGTTTCTGTGGTGTGATTTCGTACATGTGTATGTTTGAGGTGGTTTGCCAGCTGCTGCTGCAAAAGTCGCTTCAGTCGTGTCTGACTCTATGTGACCCCATAGACGGCAGCGCACCAGGCTCCCTCTGTCCCTGGGATTCTCCAGGCAAGAACACTGGAGTGGGTTGCCATTTCCTTCTCCAATGCATGAAAGTGAAAAGTGAAAGGGAAGTCGCTCAGCCGTGTCCGACTCTTAGCGACCCCATGGACTGCAGCCTACCAGGCTCCTCCGTCCATGGGATTTTCCAGGCAAGAGTACTGGAGTGGGGTGTCACTGCCTTCTCCAGCACATCACTGTATAACAATGGTGTGACTGAAAGGCTAGAGCAGAAAACACATTCTTCTGCCTTAAGGGATTGGGTAAGGCTTCTACACAGGAGAAGGCATACCAGGTGTGCATTTCAAGCTGAGTAAGATTTCACCAGGCAGCAAAAGAGGAACAAAGAATTCCAGAAAGAATAACCTAAGTTGATGCACAGACGTTTTTAATTCAAAAGCTCTAGAGATTCAGAGAAGGAAACCAATACAGTCTAATGTGCTGCCCAGGGAAGGCAATTGAGCTTTAAAGAATTGATAGGATGGGTCTTTGGCAGATGTGGTGCGGGGATGGGTAGGGAGGAAGGACATGAGTGTGGAGCAGATGGCAGGTGAGGTAAGAAAAGGGAGATCTGGAATTAAGGCCTTCCAGTCAGGAAAAATTAGGTCATTGTCATCAGGAAAAGTGAAACTGACAGTCACTGAGGCTGTATCTGCCTCCATTTTCCTTTCTACCTTGAGCCCATTCCATTCTATCTCTGTCAACACATCTCTGCCTCCAGTCCCTCTGTATTTCAGGAGCCCAGTCCTCTCTAGATGTTCCCATGAAACTCCTTTTCTCTATCAACCATCTACATGCTGGTATGAATTGCAATCAGTCGTCTACATGCTGGTATGAATGGCAGCTGCCATTCTGCCTCTATGTGTGACACTACATTTAAAATCTCCAACTGAGCACTATCTTAGGTGCTTCCCTGGAAGCAACAAGATAAATTCCAGTCTGATCAGCATGGAGCTGGGCAGCTCAGCCTAGGGAGAAAAGACTGATGCCTCTCTCTTCTATCCTTCTGATCCTTGGGAGTCCCTGTGGTGGGTGTTACACGTAAAGAAGAACACTCAGTGAACTTGCACAGAAAACCCATAGCTTCCATGTGTTTGCACATCATAAAGACAGAGCAAGGATCTGTCTCCAGTTCAGACTCTGATGTTACCAGTATCGTCCCCAGGTGAGAAACTCTTTACTTAAAAAGCACTACTTATTCCCTTCCTCTTCCCCAATAACACAAATAATGAGCAGAGAAATTCTGTTTTTATGGTTTAAAAATTAGCACAAAAGACCGTCACATTAAAATGGCCAAAACCCAGAACACTGGCAACATCAAATGCTGGTGAGGATGTGGAGTGACAGGAATTCTCATTTGTGGCTGGTGGGGATGCAAATGATACAGCCACTTTGGAAGACAGTTTGGCAGTTTCTTACAAAACTAAACATACCCCTACCACACAATCCAGTAATTATATTCCTTGCTATTTACTCAAATAAGCTGAAAACTTCTGTCCACACAAACACCAGCACACAGATGTTTATAGCAGCTTTATCCATAAGTGCCAAAACTTGGAAGCCACCAGGATGTCCTTCAGTGAGTGATGGATAAATAAACTGTGGTGCATCCAGACAATGGAGTATTATTCAGCATTAAAAAGAAACGAGCCATCAGCCAAGAGAAGACATGGAGGAAACTTAAGGAGCCAGTCTGTAAAGGATGCACAGTATATGATTACAACCATGTGCCATTCTGGAAAAGGCAAAACTATACAGACAGGCAAAGGATCAGTGCTTGCCAGGGGCCGGTGGGGAGAGAGATGAACTGCTGGAGCAGAAAGGATTTTTAGGGCAGCAATACAATGTTACAATGATAGATGCACATCATGATACCTTTGTCCAAGCCTACAGAATGTACAACATCAAGAGGGAGTCCTAGTGTCCACTGCAGACGTCGGGTGATGATGACCTAGGCTCCTCAGTTGTAACAGGGGCACCATCTGTTCCAGGAAGTTGATCACCAGGAGGCTGTGCCTGAGTGGGGGCAGGGGGCGTATGGGAAATCTCTGTACTTTCCCCTCAATCTTGAGACCAAAACTCCTCTTAAAAATAAAATTCATTTTTCCAAAAAGATTTTAAAACTCAACGGAAACAGCCTGAGCTTTTAAGGGGGTCTCTGCTCCCCCTACCACTACCCTCAGCCCCTGAGGAGGGTTTGCCCCCACTATATTCCTGGGAGCCACCAGATGGCGCTGCTGCAGCCGTCGGCGCTCCCATGACTCCAGGCCAAATTGGTGAGGAGCCCGGTACCAGCAGCAAACGTCTGGCAAGGATTCGTGTCAGCATGGGGACTAACAGATTCCTCAGGAGGACTGAGATGCAGCTGGGAGAGTGAGGCACAAGTAGACAGAGGAGAAAAGAGAAATCTGAGGGGAAAGGAAAATGATGATCAGCTAAAGGTTGGCTCAGAAGGCAGCACGGTGTGACATCACCAAGACTTCCCCATGGATGGTTTCATTTAAAAGGGCAGAAAAGAAGAGCACATTAGGGAGCTGCGGTTCCATCTAGCTTGTGCTTGGCTCTGGAAGACGGTCTAAGAACTCGCCCTGCTCTGTGAGGAGAGGGCGAGCACGCGAGGTTCGGCTCCAGGGCAGACAGTGCACAGGCCCCGGGTTCCACTTCCCGGTTGCAGTCTCCTGCCTTGCTCCTCAGAGCCCCAGCGTCTGGCTCCCGCCTCTGCCATACACTGCCAGGGCCTTGCCAAGCCTCCTGGTGATGCATTTGTAAAATGGGGATAATATTACAACCGCCTTCTCATAGCCGTTCTGAGATCATTTGTGTGAAAAGTATCCTGTAACCGGAAACCTTTGCAATCAATTATTTTTACCATCATCACACTCTGCTGCAGCAGCAACACACTCTGCACAGCCCCCCACTTCCAACAGCTGTTCCCACACCCACAGAAGCATCACAGTCACCGTAACTGTGCTTCCAGGGGGCATATTTTTAAAAATTTATTGACGTATAAACATCTACTTCTGCTTTACTGACTATGCCAAAGCCTTTGACTGTGTGGATCACAATAAACTGTGGAAAATTCTGAAAGAGATGAGAATACTAGACCACCTGACCTGCCTCCTGAGAAATCTGTATGCAGGTCAAGAAGCAACAGTTAGAACTGGCCATGGAACAACAGACTGGTTTCAAATCGGGAAAGGAGTACGTAAAGACTGTATATTGTCACTCTGCTTATTTAACTTATATGCAGAGTACATCATGAGAAATGCTGGGCTGGATGAAGAACAAGCTGGAATCAAGACTGCAAGGAGAAACATCAATAACCTCAGATACGCAGATGACACCACGCTTATGGCAGAAAGTGAAAAAGAACTAAAGAGCCTCTTGATGAAAGAGGAGAGTGAAAAAGCTGGCTTCAAACTCAACATTCAGAAACCTAAGATCATGGCATCTTGTCCCATCACTTCATGGCAAATAGATGGGAAAACACTGGAAACAGTGACAGACTTTATTTTTTTGGGCTCCAAAATCACTGCAGATGGTGACTGCAGCCATGAAATTAAAACGTGCTTGCTCCTTGGAAGAAAATTTATGACCAACCTAGACAGCATATTAAAAAGCAGAGACATTACTTTGCCAACAAAGGTCCAGCTACTCAAAGCTATGGTTTTTCCAGTAGTAGTGTATGGATGTGAGAGTTGGACTATAGGGAAAGCTGAGTGCCGAAGAATTGATGCTTTTGAACTGTGGTGTTGGAGAAGACTCTTGAGAGTCCCTTGGACTGCAAGAAGATCCAACCAGTCCACCCTAAAAAGAGATCAGTCCTGAATATTCATTGGAAGGACTGGTGCTGAAGCTGAAACTCCAATACTTTGGCCACCAGATGCAAAGAACTGTCTCGTTGGAAAAGACCCTGATGCTGGGAAAGATTGAAGGCAGGAGGAGAAGGGGACGACAGAGGATGAGATGGTTGGGTGGCATCACCAACTCAATGGACACAAGTTTGAGTAAACTCTGGGAGTTGGTAATGGACAGGGAGGCCTGGCGTGCTGCAGCCATGGGGTGTCAAGAGTCAGACACGACTGAGCGACTGAACTGATTGATGTATAGTGAATTGACAATGTTGTGTTAGTTTTTTGGCATTTGGCTTGGCATGCATGCTTATTCATGTCTTACTCTTGTGACCGCATGGGCTGTAGCCTACCAGGCTCCTTTCCCTGTGGGATTCTCCAGGCAAGCATACTGGAGTGGGTTGCTATTTCCTTGTCCAGGGCATCTTCCCAACCCAGGGATCAAACCTGCGTCTTCTACATTGCTAGTGGATTCTTCACCACTTGACCCATCAGGGAGTTTCTGCTGTACAGCAAAGTGGCTCAGTTATATGTATATATATTGTCCATAGTCTTTCCCATTATGGTTTATCACAGGATATTGAATATGGTTCCTTGTGCTATACAATAGGACCTTGTTTTCCTTGGTGGCTCAGACGGTAAAGCGCCTGTCGATAATGTGGGAGACTTGGGTTCGATCCTTGGGTCGGGAAGATCCTCTGGAGAAGTAAATGGCAATCCACTCCAGTACTACTGCCTGGAAAACCCCATGGACAGAGGAGCCTGGAAGGCTACAGTCCATGGGGTCGCAAAGAGCCGGACACGCCTGAGCAAATTCACTTACACTTTGCATCCATCTTATATCTAATATATGATATATAATATATAATAATTTGCATCTGCTAACCCCCAATAGAGGGGAGTTTGGGGTCTAGTGCAATTTTAAAACCCTCATTGTTGCCTTGTGTAAATCACTGCAATAACCCCCAGACCAGTCTCCCACTTGGTATCTCTCAAAAGCCACCCTACCAAAGGTCGCCAGGTCTCTAAAGCAGGGCTCAAGTCATGCTATCCCATGCTCTGACACCTCCAATAGTTCTGCCCTCATCTTCCACATGGAAGAAGGGCTCGTTACCTTGGCACTTGGGGCCCTGCAATTCATCACAGCATCCTCCCCTTCCACACGTCTCCCTCTGGTCCCAGCGTCTGCCCTGTATCCCTGGACCAGTCACTGACTTCTTAGCCTGGTCTTCCACCTCTTGCTCAGGCTGCCATGTAACTCCTTTTCCCACCTACTAGCCTCTCTTGGCAAAATCTTAATGCATCCCCTAACTCTTCTAAAAGGACCCCTTTGATTTATTTCTTATCTTTTGGCCATACTGCACAGCATGTGGAATCTTAGTTCCCTAACCAAGGATCAAACTCTCAACCCCAGCACTGGAAGTGCAGAGTTTTAACCACTGGACCACCAGGGAAGTCTCTAAAAGGACCCTTTTTTATACAGTACTTTCATGATCCTTCTTCCCTGATTCTACCTATCACTAAATTCTCCCAAATCATACAGGTTTCAATTCTATCTCTGAATTACTGAGTAAGCCTTGCAATACTAAACACTGAATGAACTGATTTAGGGTTTTCATTTCATTCATATTCTGACCAAAGCACAAAATTCTTCAGAGTGAGTGCCTGCTGGGTTTTCCCAATATGCCCCCCATCTCTGGTACAGCTCTTTGCCCTTAATGAGAGATCAATACATTTTTGCTGAATTGACTTGAAGGAGTAGAAGAGGACCAGGGTCTGAAGGGACTTCAGTGAGATGGGTGAAGATGGTAGGGCTAATTGTTAAGAATTTTAATTGAATGTGCGATGAGTATAAACCACTTTTTAAAATATGCTTAGTATCTGTGCAAGCTTTTTTATCCACCTGACAGTTACATGTTCTTCCTGTAAACTGCCAGCGATGAATGAAGTTTCTATGTCGCAGTGTCTCATAAGTATAATCTTGTAGAAGTCAAGGTGGCTGCATTTCTGAGCCCCTGTTTCTAACAGCTTTTTCTGCCTCCTTCCAGATGTTTTCAGGGTTAGATGAGAACATTTTTCTACAGCAGTGGTTCTCCAAGAGCAAGCCTCAGACCCACAGCAAGAGAGTCACCTGGAAACATATTAGAAATGCAAATCATCAGGTCCCCCACACGCACAGACCTACTTGATCAGAAACCCATGGCGGGCATGGCAGGCAAGGAGGAGAGCAATCTGTGTTTTAACAGCTTTTCAGGGGCCTCTCAGAGAAGGCAATGGCACCCCACTCCAGTACTCTTGCCTGGAAAAATCCCATGGACGGGGGAGCCTGGTAGGCTGCAGTCCATGGGGTGGCTAAGAGTCGGACACGACTGAGCGACTTCACTTTCACTTTTCACTTTCATGCATTGGAGAAGGAAATGGCAACCCTCTCCAATGTTCTTGCTTGGAGAATCCCAGGGACAAGGGAGCCTGGTGGGCTACCGTCTATGGGTTCGCACAGAGTCGGACATGACTGAAGCGACTTAGCAGAGCAGCAGCAGAGACCTCTGATGAAAATTAAACCTAAGGACACCGATTTTTGACACTTCCAGATCAGAAGTGTGGTCCATGGACCCTCAGCATCCCCACTGCCTGGGAGCTTGAGAAAAACACAAAATCTCAAGCCTCACCTCCAGCCCCGCTGAATCAGCATCTGCATTTTAACAAGACCACTGATGAGTGCTTGGCAGGCTCAGAATTGAGAAGTGCCCTTCTAGAGCACTTTGGGGGAAAAAAATGCCTCCCATTAGGAAACTGTCGTCAAGGGCTGTGGATGATTAGAACAGTCCCACATTTCCACCACTTCTTCCACCAAGGGGTAGTGTCTATGTCCCATTCTCTTGAATGCATTGGCTAGTGACCCAGTGCCATCAACAGATATGGCTGTGTTGATGTTGTCTGTGCTCCCAGGCTGGGCTTTGAAAGACCTGAGGTTTCTGTCTTCATCCCTGAGAACAGCATCTTATGGGACTCAGTCAACACACTGTCAGAAGCCCCTGCAGATGCCAGGAGGAGGAGGGGAACTAAGACTGTCTGGTTCCCACTCCCACTGGCTCTCCTCTGACAGCCCATCGGCAGCGATGAGAATAAGCCATGGAGCGTGTCCCAACCCAGGTGGACCACAGGAGCAGAAGACACCCCACTGAACCCGGTCACCCCCACAGACTTGCAGCAGCTAAGAAAGGTTGTTGTTCTAAGCCAGAACATTTTGGGGAGCTTTGTTATACAGCAGTATAGATCTGAAACAGGAAGCCAGTGAGTGAGCTAACCACATGTCTTCTGATGTCATCTCTGTCTAAAGTCATTTGCTAAATTATAAAACTATGAGCAATGTTCACAGCCGCACTATTCACAATAGCCAAGATCTGGAAGCAACCGGAATGCCCAACGATAGAGGAACAGATAAAGAAGAACGTATAACCAAGGCAATATTATTGAACCATAAAAATGAATGAAATAATGCCATTTGCAGCAACATCGTGGACCTAGGGTGCCTCCCAGGTGGTGTAACTGGTAAAAAAATCTGCTTGCCAATTAGGAGATGTGGGTTCAATCCCTGGGATGGGAAGAGCCCCTGGAGTAGGAAATAGCAATTCACTTCAGTACTCTTGCCTGGAAAATTACATGGAAAGAGGAGCCTGGCAGGCTACAGTTCATGGTGTCACAAAGAGTGAGACATGACTGAACACACACATACGTATACACAGACCTAGAGATCATCACACTTAGTGGAGTGAAAGGGGAAGACAAATACCATACGCTGTCATTTAAATAGGTGGGATCTATAAGGTTCTTGTTAGCAGATATAAGTTATTACATTGGAATGGAAAACAGCAAGGTCCTACTGTATATAACAGCATAGATAACATATTCAAGATGTTATGTTAAACCATAATGGAAAAGAATATTTTTTAAAAAGATGTATATAAATATGTGTATAATTGAATCACTTTGCTGTAGAGCAGAAATTAACACAAACTGTAAATCAATAAAAAATTAAAAATTTAAAACAAATAAATAAAATTATAAGTATTATGACTTCCATGAATTTTCCCTGAAACTCTCAAATGTAGATAGATATAGCTATCTGCAAGATGAATAGCCTGTGAGTAGAAGACTCTGCTCAGAAAAACTGAATTTATCATACAGCACAGGATAAAATACAAATAATTCAACGAGGGCCACTCATGGACCAGGAAGAGTAAGCCAGAAGAGACTTCTCTTCCTTTGGCCAGAAGCGCCTACAACACAGCCAACAGTTTCCTCTAAAACAGAAATCATTCACTTTATTTTTAAATTCTGGTACTTCTAGCCAGGAAAAATTCATATTCTTGAAAAATAAATTCAGGAAGGACACTGTCATAACTCTGTGTCGATAATCAAATTTGGGCCGGTTGATCTGTATGGAGCTCCAGCTGCATGCAGAGCTGAGCCTGGGTGTTTTCAGGGCCACCTGCAGAAATCTGGGTGCAGCAGAACTGTGTGCATATGGGTGCCCACACTCCTTGGGCCACATGGCTTTAGTTACCCAGGGGTGCTTATGGGCATCAATGTGAAAATGGTGACAGGAACTCAGGGCCCCCAGCTCCCTGCTCCTGCACCCGCTCCTCTCCCTGAACCACAGCCTTCCCTCACAGGGCTCCCAGCCTACAGCCTGCATATATTAGGAACTTGATAGCTGAAACATTTCAACAAGTCACTTTTCTGGTCTCTCCGTTTCTTAATGCCCCCTTCTGCCGTTGATAACTATCGGTCAAAAACTAGAATCTGGGACTTGCCTGGTGTCCAGTGGTTAAGAGTCTGCCTGCCGAGGCAGGGGACATGGGTTCAATCCCTGGTCTGGGACAATTCCACATGCTGCATAGCAACTGAGCCGCACACCACAGCTACTGAGACCTCGTGTCCTAGACTCTGTGCTCTGCAGCAGGGGAAGCCACTGCAAGGAGAAGCCCACGCACCTCAGGGAAGAGTAGCCCCCACTCATCGCAACTGGAGAAAGCCCGAGCATGGCAACGAGAGCCAGCACGACCAAAAATAATAATAATAAAATGTTAAAAAACAGAATCTGAAACATATCACTTATATTTTAACATGAATTTAAATCAGTGTATCATTTCTCCTGGGGTCTTTGCATTTTGCCCCATTTATGAAAAAGAAAGGTGTTCATTTTAGGCAGGTAGGTAAGTAAAGTAGTAAAGAATTCTTTGCTTTCCTTTTTTACTTAAATGTTTCTCTTCAATGAAAAGGGTCTTTCTTAGTGGCATCATTACAGAGGCTAGTGGGTCTACACCCCCACTCTGTGCTAAACACTCAAAGGTATAGGGTGTGGAAGTGCGGATAGCACTTGATCAACAGACAGAGGGGTACACTGGCCGTGTGTGTGCCTCTTGGTATCCTATGCAGAAGGCCCACAGTGGGGCCGGACCATCTCCACGGTATGCCTGTGCCACCAGGAGAGAAAGTGCAGGTGTAGAGTAGTAGGAAAGGAAAAGCCAGGAAATCTGGCGAGACGTCTATTCCAGCCACTTGCTGAACCCCATATGGCCAGAGGGAAGCCCCTCAAGGCCGCCCACCCAGCTCTGCTCGGCTCGGCTTCTGTGGTCAGCCACCAACAGCCAGCTGACTTAGGAGTGTGAAATAAATGATGCTTGTTACAAGGCCTCCAGTGTTCTAGAGCTATTTGTTATATAGCAGAATCCCAGCAAAAGCCTAGCACAGTCAAGAAATTAAACATTTCCACAATGAATTCAGAGTGTTAAGGATGCCAGGAACTAAAAAGGACTGAATGTGAAGCAGCTGAACTGAGGTGGATGAACCTAGAGCCTATTATACAGAATAAAGTAAGTCAGAAAAGAAAAAAATATCATATATTAACATATATATGTGGAATCTAGAAAAATGGTATCAATGAACTATTTGCAGGGGAGTAATAGAGATGCAGACGCAGAGAAAGGGCTTGTGGACACAGCAGGAGGGTGGGGTGAATTAAGAGAGGAACACTGACATATACACGCTTACCACGTGTGAGACAGAGAGCTAGCGGGAAGCTAAGCACAGGCAGCTCAGCTCCTGCTCTGGGATGACCTAGAGGGGTGGAGGGTGGGGCATGGATAAACAGGAGAAGGCGGCGGCGGAGGGTGAGATGGTTAGAGAGCACCACCAACTCAAGGGACATGAAATGGAGCAAACTCTGGGAAATAGTGGAGGACGGAGAAACCTCACGTGCTGCAGTCGATGGGGTTACAAAGAGTCAGACACGACTTAGTGACTAAACAACAAATATATATACTTATGGCTGAGTCACCTTATTATACAGCAGAAACCAACACGACACTGTAAAGCAATTATCCTCCAATTTAAAAAGATGAATTAAACAGAAAAGGATGCCGGGCACACACCAACTCCAGTGCAAAGGCAGGCGTCTTCAGGGAGACATTCCCTGCAGGGCTGTCTGTGGGTCTCAGGACCGCAGAGTCCACTGAGGGCAGAGAGAGCACGCCAGCACGAAGCCCCTGGGGTGGCCTCTACATCTGAAGGCCGACCGCAGCGCTCACATCCCCGGCAAGACAGACTCTGTCCTGCTTGGAGCCCGTGAGAGTCCACAGCCAGGGGCGCACAGTGGACGGGGTGCTGACCAGCGCCAAACCCGGTGGCTCTCCGCTCCAGTCAGGCCATGTCAATAAGCCACCACATCTCGTGAGGAAAGACAAGCATGGCTATTTCCACAGTCACTAAGTGGAGGGCTTTGTAGACACTCAACAATGCAAACTGATTTTTTTTTTCTTTTACTTTGGAAAACAATTTGTCAGTTTCTCTTTTTATTCCAATCTTGATAAAATGCACATGACATAAAATTTAATGTCTGTTATGGACTGAATATTTGTACCTCCCCTGCCCCAAGTTTATGTCACAGCCCCAGCCCCCAGTGTGGCTGTATCTGGAGACGAGGCCTCAAAGGGGTGGATTCAGGGTAAATGAGGTCGCGAGGGTGGGACTTTGTCTGACAGAATTAGCACCCTTAGAGGAGACCCCAGAGAGCTCTGTCTCCCTCCACACACTCACAGAGGAAAGGCCACATGAGGACACAGCAAGCAGGCTGCCCAACAGCCAAGAAGAGGGCCTTCGTCAGAAATTTGCCAGCACCTTGATCATGGGCTACCAGACTCCAGAACTGCAAGGAAATACAGTGTCTGTCATGTAAACCCTGATGACAGGAACTTGTTACACAGCCCAAACAGACAAATACACCTTTTCAACTATGCTTACATGTATAATTCAGTGACATTAAGTACTTTTGTATTATTCTGCAAAACTGACTTTCTAATGTTGTTCAATTAGGAATGAGAAAATGGCAAAAATCTTTTTGCAGATGAAATCATAAAAGTCTAGAGCTCTGCATTCAGATTACTTTTCAAATACCTTTAAACTCTCATTCGTTTGTAAGGACCCAAACTGGAAAACAAAACTTTGTGACTGTAACGAAAACCAGTGGAAAACTTTGACCAGTGAAACCATCACACCCAGGAGTCAACAAACAAATGTTCTTGATATGGTTAAGTGAGAATGGCTCGGTAGGTAGGTTTTATTTTTTAGAATTTCCTTCTTTGACTCATTTGGCTGACCAGTGATTCCCGGTATTGCTGTTAGATAAGGGAGTTTGTACAGATTCCATTCCATGTGGCTGCACCTTCAAGGATGAATTGGTTTCCACCAGGCAAAGAGGGAGAGGGTCAGAGCCCAGGTGGATGAAGTCACAGGAACATAACTGTACCTGACATACCAGGGAACTGGGGAGGTGTCAAGTGTGACTGGGACACTGGATCACAAGGGCATCCCAGGAGGAAAAGTCAGAAAAGTGCATTGGTCCCAGATCACGTAAGGCTTTGAAAATCATGCTAAGATATTTGGATCTGACCCTGTGTGTATGGACCCTGAAGGTTTTCCTTGGGGTTGTGTCTGGGTACAACTTATGGTCCAATACAACACAGAGATTGAAGGAAGGGGTGACTAGAATAAGGTGTTTCCTGCAAGAGTCCCTATAAGAGATGACAAAGGTCTGAAATAAACACAGCAGCAAAATGGAAATGTGGGTGCAGACACATTTGTAGGGGCAGGTGTTTTTTCAAATAAAATTGGCAATTTGTGGAGAAAAAGAAGAAATTTTTCAAGACTGATGAAAACGTTTCTAGCTTGTTTCAAATAATGGTTAAGACTGGAAATTTCCTCCCAGCAGGAAATTGTCCTGGAGCTTTCTCCTAGGCAAATATCTTTTGACACAGATAAGTTAATTTTAACTGATTGCTGTATATTCCTATTGCCACCTGGAGCAGAAAGTGAGAAGGGGGATTAAAGGGGGAGAATTCAACACCCCTCCGGTTCACAGTGACCTAAACCATCAAACAGGATAGCAGCCAAACAATGGAACTCTCCTGGAATCAGCTGCAGAGCCAGATAAGAGAGGAAACCCCTGGGTATGGTGCCTACAGCTGGATTTATTGAGCACACAGAATATGTACCAAAAGAAAATGTCTTCCAGGGCTTCCCTGGTGGCTCCATGGTAGAGAATCTACCTGCCGTGCAAGAGACAAGAGTTCGATCCCTTATCTGGGAAGACCCCACATGCTTGGGGCAACTAAGCCTGGGAGCCACAGCGACTGGGCCTGCGCTCTAGGGCCTGGGAGCCACGGCTACTGAGCCCCTGTGGCACAGCTACTGAAGCCTGTGTGCCCTCAGCTGGGGCCGCAGTAGGAGAAGCCACGGCAACGGGCAGCCCACACACCACAGCTAGAGAGTAACCCCCTCGGCACAAGCAGAGAAAAGCCCGTGCAGCAGTAAGGACCCAGCGCAGCTAAATATAAAACAAAGAAACAAAATTCCTTTCTAAAAAGATGTCTTCCAAAATCCTCTTCCAACAGAGCTGGACAAAAACTCTTCCTTTGTGACATAACAGGATTGGTAAGTTGAAATCAGTTGAACAGCATCAGTCGTGTTCTCCAAGGTAAATCTCATCCCTTTCCATTTTTTCTCATACAGGAGTCCTTTGAGATGCTTTTAGGAGAGTCTGTGGCTCAGCTGGTAAATAATTCGACTTGGGTTCGATCTCTGGGTTGGGAAGATGCTCTGGAGGAGGGAAAGGCTACCCACTCCAGTATTCTGACCTGGAAAATACCATGGACTGTATAGTCCATGAGGTCGCAAAAACTCAGACATGACTGAGCGACTTTCACTAGGAAAGTCTGAGCCATAAGACCTCCTCTGTGACTCAGAGTACTGAGCCTTCATAACTCGACCATGCGTATCAAGAGAGGTGACCAACACTGTGGCTACATCTTTTGTGTCTATATTTTATCACTGGGGCTTCCCAGGTAGCTCAAGTGGTAAAGAATCCGCCTCCCAGAGCAGGAGAGGCAGGAGAGATGGGTTCGATCCCTGGGTCAGGAAGATCCCCTAGAGTAGGAAATGGCAACCTGCTCCAGAATCCTTGAAGGAAAAATTCCATGGACAGAGGAGCCTTGCAGGATACAGTTCATGGGGCCAGAATAAATAGGACACAACTGAGAGGCTGAGCAAAAATCACTGAAAGCCATGGAGATATGAATTTGAGTTAGCACTGTGACTGTGTTGATCTTGCCTGGGAGGTGCTTAGAATCTAATAAGAGAAATAGGCTGATATAGAAAAGACTATAACACAAGTTAAAAAATCAAAAGTAGCATACAGAGGGAAGAGGGAAAGTATTCCTGTAGCTCAGAGAAGCCACATTTTATCCTCTCAGTGTTATGAAAATATTATCTACCCTTCCTGGACCCCGCAAGTCCTCCTCTTTTATTTCTAACTCATCTGGTTCCACTCTTGGGCCACTCCTCGTGGTGTTTCCTAAAATGCACACTGTGTTTTGTATAAAGGTCTTCACTCTCTCTCATCCCACTGCCCAGTCTGAGACGAGCGGTGTCTGAAGGCCCGGGAGGGCTGTGTGCATGAGGGCTGGCTTATTCCATTCGGGCAGGTCAAACCTCGTTCAAGTCACGGTCCAGACTGGGCTTTATTGGACCCAGTCCATGCTCTCTTGAGTGCTAGCTTCCTGAAGGTGGCTGGGAACAGGACACGCTAGGGGAAAATCCAGGAATGTCTAGATGTGGTAAAAATACCAGTGTTTCTCTGGTATGCACACCAGACTCTGGCTCTATAATAGGATGTTGATCTGTTTACCCTGAAGGCAATTAAGCCTGAGTTTCTCAGGAACATCTATTTTACATTCCTTACATCCTTCCGGAAAGCTTACATTACAAGTGTCTTTGTTAACTTTTTGTGATAGCATCTCAGGCTGCCAGCAGTAAAATGAACTGAAGGAAGAGCAGTTAGATTAAATTCTAGGTCAAGAAAATCTTCTAAAATGGGGCCTAGAGATTCAATGCATTAGGTTAGCTTAGATGCAATTTTTGCCTACGACCAGGCTCTTATGGTCTCTTCTAATCCTAGAATCCTGTAATCCTAAACTCAGTGGAAAAAATATGAAGATCAATGGAAAGGCTGCTGCTGCTGCTGCTGCTGAGTCGCTTCAGTCGTGTCCGACTCTGTGCGACCCCATAGACAGCAGCCCACCGGGCTCCCCTGTCCCTGGAATTCTCCAGGCAAGAACACTGGAGTGGGTTGCCATTTCCTTCTCCAATGCATGAAAGTGAAAAGTGAAAGTGATGTCGCTCAGTCATGTCTGACTCTTAGCGACCCCATGGACTGTAGTCCACCAGGCTCCTCCATCCATGGGATTTTCCAGGCAAGAGTACTGGAGTGGGGTGCCATTGCCTTCTCCAAATGGAAAGGCTACCTTCTGTTAAATAATATATGTCAAGCTTTTCACAGTTTTGGTGGGTTCTTTTTTTTTTTTGGTGGCATAAAGGTTCTGAGCGTACATTCAGTTTTACAGTTTGATGTCTTCACTTAACATATTGCAAATTTTCTTCATCTTATTCAATATTATTTTGTGTGTTTTCTGGGGGAGGTACCATGAGGCATGTGGGATCTTAGTTCCCCAATCAGGGATCAAACCCATGTCCCCTGCACTGGAAGCATGGAGACTTCCGGACCACTAGGGAAGTACTCAGTCTTTTATTTAATCCCCACAGCACCCCTGAGATTAAGTATGAATAACTGCCTTCTTAGAGACAGAGAATCTAAGACTCAGAAAAGTCAAGTGACTGTGAAAGTCACAAAGCCAGAAAGTATCAAATTAGAAATGAAAACCCGAATTCATATGATGCCAAAATCTTTGCCCTTCTTTTAGAGACAAGTTCAGTTGTTGGTGTGGGGCCAACAAATCAAACTGATAAAAATCTAGGAGCATAATGGAACTGATATTCCAGAAAGAACTTTGCATAACAAAGGAAAAGGGATCTCTATAGCCTGGGAATGTCTAGTCTATAAAGAAACACAGAGCAGCCTCACAATGAGAAGGAGCTGGTTAAATGGTCTTATCCAGCCCCTTCCTGGTCCCACCCTGGGCTTCTGGGATCCTCTCAGCTTTTTCTCACTAGGTTGTTCTTAAGCAACTGCTATAAAGAGGTCATACAGTTCCAGTTCTCAGCTGTATGGAGCACTGGATAACTTCACAATTCTCCTACTGAAGATGAGCACAAGTGCTGACAAAGATCTCTTTAAAAGCATTGATAAGATGGCCAAAAATCAAAGGACAATTTAGAGGCCAAATAATCAGAAACTCAAGGAGGCAAATCTGTTCTCACCTTGATATTATTATTTTTGCCCTTTTTTAAAGTTGCCAAATGTGTTCATTAGTGTGTGTGTGTGTGTGTGTGTGTGTGTGTGTGTGTGTATATTTTGAGGAGGGGACCTCATCACACAGCATATGGGATCGTGTGTGTGTGTGTGTGTGTGTGTGTGTGTGTGTGTGTAAACACACACATATATATATATTTTTTTTTGAGGGGGACCTCATCACACAGCATATGGGATCTTTTGTGTGTGTGTGTGTGTGTGTGTGTGTGTGTGTGTGTATTTTTTGGTTTTGAAGGGGGGACCTCATCACACAGCATATGGGATCTTTTGTGTGTGTGTGTGTGTGTGTGTGTCTGTATTTTTTTTTTTGAGGGAGGGACCTCATCACACAGCATACGGGACCTTTTTGTGTGTGTGTGTGTGTCTATGTGTATATATATATATATATTTTGAGGGGGACCTCATCACACAGCATATGGGATTGTGTGTGTGTGTGTGTGTGTGTGTGTGTGTGTGTATTTTGGGTGGGACCTCATCACACAGCATATGGGATCTTTTGTGTGTGTGTGTATATATGTATTTTTGAGAGGGGACCTCATCACACAGCATGTGGGATCTTGTGTGTGTGTGTGTGTGTGTGTGTGTGTGTGTGTGTGTGTGTGTGTATTTTGGGGGTACCTCATCACACAGCATATGGGATCTTTGTGTGTGTGCATATATATATTTCTTTTGAGGGGTACTTCATCACACAGCATATTGGATCTTTTGTGTGTGTGTGTATATATGTATTTTTTGAGGGGGACCTCATCACACAGCATGTGGGATCTTAGCTTCCCTACCAGGCATCAAATCACATTCTCTGCAGTGGAGCATGAGTCTTAACCACTGGACCGCCAAAGAAGTCCCCTGCCATTTTCTGTACCAGTGGATTCTAGGTTAGATACTCAAGGTTCCCACGGTTCAGGGGATGGGGAGAAAGCCTAAGGTAACGAGGAGTCTATAGAAAACAGCCCAATCACATTCACTTAAGGTGGAAAAGAAATAAGCTCAGACCTAGGTGACTATAAGGGAAGGTACCTATCTCAAACCTGGCACTAAGTTGAAAGAAAGAAATATTCCTCTGAGAGTTTATAGCCACAAACCAGCCTCCATGTGAGTTTTCAAGTCAAGGAGTTAGTTAAACTCATTGGAACTGATCAGTCTATTTCTCCGTGAAAAACCAGACACATGTGAAATCTCAACAGAGAGATACTGGGTGACCTTAAACCACTCTTTTACTTTCCACCATGTTAACAAGCTTCATTAATAGCCAGAAGAACCCTCTGAGTCTCCTAGCAGTGAAAAAGAATCCTGGATTAGTCAGGGTTCCCCAGAACTAGGAAATGTGTTATATATCCATGTTACCTATGCATGTTATATATAAACATGTATAAATGTTTGGAAGATTTGTTATAGGAAATTGGCTAACCTCATTAGGAGGGCTGAAAAGTCCAAAGATGTGTGCCAGTGAGTCAGCAGCTGGCAGCACAGGAGGGATTTGGGTGTAGTTTTTATCCAAAGACCAGTAAACTCGTGATCAAGAGGGGATGCTTCTCTTCAAGTCTGAAAGCAAGAAAAAGCCCACACCCTAGTCTGAAAGTGATCAGGCAAGAGGAATTCTCCCGAACCCTGTGGAGGGTCAGCCTTTCTTTCTGTTCAGGCCTTCACTGATTGAACAAGGCGCACATATTATGGAGGGCAATCTGCTTTTTTCAATCTATTTATTTAAATGTTAATCACATCCAAAAACACCCTCACAGAAACACACAAGATACTATTAGACCAAATATCTGGGCACCATGTGACCCAGTCAGGCTGACACTTGAAATTAACCATCACTGATGCCACGTGCAGTATTACCTCCATCCTATGCCCACAGACTTCTTCGCCAGGGAAGTCCTCTTGGGATTAGAGAAATGCTGCTGTGATGGACAGCAGCTGGAGCTCTGAGAGCCTGGTACCCCAGTGCCCATCATAACCAGGATCAAAGCACATCTCCATCTGACAGAGCAGGTCCATTCTAACCAGTTCCTGCCCAGAAGAACCATACATTACCTCACCCCACACCCCCACCCCCCACCCCCTGCTATTTCTCATAGCGTACCCAGGTCAGAGCTGTGCTTCTAAGACCAGAGTGTGCATAGCAATCGTTTAGAGCTCTTGTTAACATGCAGACTCTGGTTCAGTTGGTCTGGGGTGGGTTTGGAAGCCAGCATTTCTTACAAAGACCTGAGAGCAGCTGATGCTGCTCCACAGACCACACTCTGAGCGCCAGGTTCTAGAACAGACAAAGCTTCTTCACAGCATCACCAGGGACAAAAAGGGCCAGCTTTTCTCTTGCTTTCTGTTCACTTATAACCGGAGCTCAACCTCTGTCATATACCCTCTTCCTAACTCCAGCCCCTTGGCTTAGCCTTTATAACAAATAAGATGCAGTCTGAGATGCTGGCTTATCTATACGGGCCCTCACCCAGAAGGCCTGTAGAAGACAGTATGCTCCGTTACACCTCATCAGCGTGCAGGAGATGCTGTCTGCTTTTTGGCCATGGTTTTCTGATGCACAGCTCTGAACAGCTTGGATTCGTTCTGCTGTTGTTTCTGTGGCATTTTCGAGGTGTAATTGCCATGCCCCTCCCTCCAATACTATAAACCCTCAAAGGCAAGGTCAGCAGTAACACCACCACCACATTTATTTAATAATAAACATATTGCAGAACAGCTTTGTAGTATGTATGGGTGCACACTGTCCCATCTGCACCCGACATTTACCCTCAAAAGCAAACTTCACCTGCTCTGAAAATTCTTCTTCGGGCCCACAAGGAGAGCATTTATCACAGCTTGAAGTTCTGCTTAGTCATTTATTTACTTGGCCACACCACGTGGCAGGATCTTAATTCAACCAGGGACGAAACCCTGCTCCCTGCAGGGGAAACTCAGAGCCTTAACCACTGGCCGACATGGAAGTCCCTGTTATGCTTATTTATAGATCATATTTCCCACTGTTAACTCTTCAAAGATAGAAACTCTCTCACATACCTACAGGTTTTTTGCCACTCAGAACACCGTCCGGAATGAATGAGTGAACTGACTCCACATTTATAATGAACCACCACCCTGGCAAGTAGGTCACTTTTTCTTCTCTCCATTTTGCTGATGAGGAAACTAAGGGGGAGAAAATAAGTGACCTGCCCAAGGTCACACTGGTAGGTGTCGAAATTCTGACAGAGCGGGAACTCTGCCACGTGACCACCCTCCCAGTGGCTTATGTCTTGACGAGATCTCCCAAGAGGTTTTGCTGAATTTGCCCCTCGAAGGAAGGAGAGCGAGGTGCCCTGCTTGGCAGGTCATGACTTCGTCACACACAGAGATGTTGTGATTTACCTGCACTCCCAGAGCTGGCCACCAGCAGGGAGTGAACTGAATCCGAGTTCCTGCGTGTCCTATGTGTCACTGGCACTGACTTCACATGTCCATCCCTTCTGGGGACCAGCCTCTGCTCAGGGTCCAGTCCTGGGTGCAATTATACTGCTTAACCCCCAGGATGAGGACCCAGGCTAACTGTCAATTTTCAGACTTGAACTTTCCGAGAGCAACTCTTTCAGTTGGTTTGAGTTCAGCATTTTAAAATGTGTACTATGTAATATTTTTTCCCCTCCTTTGGCATTTAAATTTTTCCATGTGTCTAAGTGAAATCCAATATGTGAATAAACACAAATTAACTCATCAAAATGAAAGCAGTAAGAGAAGCCAGTTATTTCCAAGACTTCTTGCCAAAGCCTCCCCTGACTGTCTTCTGAAAGGCAGAGCCAGCTGTCTGCTGTTATTAGGTGACATTTGACAAACCTGGCATCCATTTTTAATAATTATTGCACATAAAACCCCCAAAGAGAAGTGGGGGATGCAGCCATGTCCAAAAAATAAGAGACACATAATACACTTTAATTAGTAGGAATAGAAGTTGGGCTCATGAGATGCTTTATATTCTTCCTTAATGCTTCATTTTTTCCAAGACATGTATTGGTTTTATAATTTTTAAAAACTCAGTAAAAGAGTTCTGAAAACAAAATTTACTGTTTATATACCAGGTGACCTGAATCAACTCAGTCATTCAAAATTATCAGACTGTTTACACATCCCATAACTAAAGGTAAATAAGAACTACAGGTCTCATCATCCATTACCATGCTCCAAGGAGATGTGTGATTCAGACAGCAAAGGCCAGACCAAATTCTGCCACACACAAAAATATTTAGTAGCAAGTGGGCTCCAAATCAGCCATTCCTGTAAGCTCTATGGAGGACCAGGGCTTGGACCTTTCCGTGAAATGTTAACTCAAAACAGACGCAACAACATTCTAACAGTAGTGTTCAGCTACCACACTAGTGGGATCCATGTGCTAGAACGCTCCGTTAATGACAGACATAAGACAAATTAATGTTCTGGCTTAGACAACGCCCTAAAGGTTGCAATTTGCTGGCATTACTGGATTTCTACATCCCATTCATCTTTTCTTTTTTAAAAATATTTATTTGGCTACACTGGGTCTTGCTTGTGGCACACAGGACGTTTAGGTGCAGCAGGCAGCTCTAATCTGCAGCATGTGGGATCTAGTTCCCTGACCAGGGATTGAACCCAGGCCTCCTGCACTGGGAGTGCAAAGTCTTAGCCACTGGACCACCAAGAAAGCCCTGGCAAGGGTGTTGTTAAATAGTTCTTGCCAACTCACACATCTTGGACACCCCTTAATTCTCCATTGAAAAATAGCTTCATAAATTTACTAGGGAATAATAATTCCCTATTTATTATTAGGGAACTCTCTAGGACTGATCAGAGATTGTTGTTCAGTCGCTCAGTCATGTCCAACTCTTTGCAACCCCATGGACTGCAGCACGCCAGGACTGGAGAAGGGAATGGCAAACCACTTCCGTATTATTGCCTTGAGAAACCCATGAACAGTATGAAAAGGCAAAAAGATCAGAGATTAATATCACTAAAGTCTGATTGTACTAACGTAATAACATCCATTCCCAAAGAGTATAAACAGTTCAGTTCAGTCGCTCAGTTGTGTCCAACTCTTTGAGACCCCATGAATTGCAGCACGCCAGGCCTCCCTGTCCATCATCAACTCCTGGAGTTCACTCAGACTCAACGTCCATTGAGTCAGTGATGCCATCCAGCCATCTCATCCTCTGTTGTTCCCTTCTCCTCCTGCCCCAATCCCTCTCAGCATCAGAGTCTTTTCTAATGAGTCAACTCTTCGCATGAGGTGGCCGAAGTACTGGAGTTTCAGCTTTAGCATCATTTCCTCCAAAGAAATCCCAGGGCTGATCTCCTTCAGAATGGACTGGTTGGATCTCCTTGCAGTCCAAGGGACTCGCAAGAGTCTTCTCCAACACCACAGTTCAAAAGCATCAATTCTTCAGCATTCAGCTTTCTTCACAGTCCAACTCTCACATCCATACATGACCACAGGAAAAACCATAGCCTTGACTAGACGGACCTTAGTCGGCAAAGTAATGTCTCTGCTTTTGAATATACTATCTAGGTTGGTCATAACTTTCCTTCCAAGGAATAAGCGTCTTTTAATTTCATGGCTGCAATCACCATCTGCAGCGATTTTGGAGCCCCCCAAAATAAAGTCTGATACTGTTTCCACTGTTTCCCTATCTATTTCCCATGAAGTGATGGGACCGGATGCCATGATCTTCGTTTTCTGAATGTTGAGCTTTAAGCCCACTTTTTCACTCTCCTCTTTCACTTTCATCAAAAGGCTTTTTAGTTCCTCTTCACTTTCTGCCATAAAGGTGGTGTCATCTGCATATCTGAGGTGATTGATATTTCTCTCGGCAATCTTGATTCCAGCTTGTGCTTCTTCCAGTCCAGCGTTTCTCATGATGTACTCTGCATAGAAGATAAATAAGCAGGGTGACAATATACAGCCTTGATGTCCTCCTTTTCCTATTTGGAACCAGTCTGTTATTCCATGTCCAGTTCTAACTGTTGCTTGCTGACCTGCATATAGGTTTCTCAAGAGGCAGGTCAGGTGCTCTGGTATTCCCATCTCTTTCAGAATTTTCCATAGTTTATTGTGATCCACACAGTCAAAGGCTTTAGCATAGTCAATAAAGCAGAAACAGTTAGAGTATTTCAAATATTAACTCACAACCCCATAGAGGATTAGAAACACACACACAATTTTCATACTGAAATATGTTAAAGTAAATTGGAAAATATTAAAAAGTAAATTTTATGTACCACAAAAAGCTAGATAAAACAAAAGAATACAGCAGTGATAAGTGAACTTTATGAAGACATATAAAAGGATATGAAAGCTCATTCCATTAAAATGAGCATTTCTAATAACCTTAGTCTGGTTCTTAATTACACAAAAATGTTACAGCTTAGTTTCTTCATTTTGAATCCAAACAGAGCCTCATTGACAAGACTTGCCTGAGATTGTCCTGAGAATTAATGGCAAAGCCAAAACTGGCACTAATCTTTAACCTTTCCATGGTTGCTATGGAGCTTCTGGCGGCGGGGGGTGGGGGTGGGGGGAACTTTTCAAATACAAAAATGATCCATTGCAGAAAATGTATATGAGAAAATAAAATATGAAGATATAATAAAAGTTTATTCACAGTTCCTGCACTCAGATAGAATCCTTATAGGTGCATCTCCTTCTAGACATTAACACAGCGTTAATCCATCCTTTGTTATTTTAATTCACAGAGTTACATGATACTTCATATGTAGTTTTGTGGGCAACTTTAATTTGGTTTTCTATAGGAAACGATCCACCATGCTATGTAATAGCCTTCAGAAACATGTCTCTAAAGGTTGCATAACAGGTCATCATATTTTCATTCATTTATTCATTCTTCTATTTTGGGACATAAAGGTTATCTCAAGAGGTTTGTTATGATCACTCTAAGCTGAACTTCTGCCCCTAGAATGTAACACTATGAAGGCAGGAGGTTTGTTTGTCTTATTGATTACAGTACTCTCAGGCCCCGGGAGAGCGTCCAGTACCTAGTAGCTGCTCTGGATGACCATGTAGAAGGATGGATAAGTGGATGCATGGATGGCCGGACATGGATGAACGGGTGTCAGGGGATGGGCTGACACGGATGGATATTTGTTTGCATCTCTGTTAACGTCCTAAAACTCTTTTTAGCTTGAGCACAAATGTTGATATTCCAGTTAAAGTTGCCTCATAAAATACAGGACATCAATTTATCTGAAATGACTCATCCCATATTATATAAAAATGTATTCATTTTTTATCTGACATTTATTCAAAATTACTTAGGTGAAATTCAAATTAAGCTTGAGTAGGCCATATTTAAATTTGCTAAATGTGACAAACATAAGTCTTGATGTCCCTTCACAAAGTAGGCTGCCTAGAATAACTCAGTGGTCCCTGAGAAAAACCTCAATCCTCTTAAAGGATCTGACCCCACTGGTCTATGGCAACAGTGAGTGAGGTAAACAGCCACTATCTCTTGAGCCCTTGATCTTCCTAATTAGTCAAGACAAAAAAAAAAAAAAAAAACAATAGGAGAGAGAGTGCCCAATCAGGACAACGCCCACAGCCAGAGTGTGATCTTTCCAAACACAAATCGCACATAGGCAGACATGGAGTAAAAATTAAGATCTCCATCCTCTCAAGCCAACTTGTCGTCCCGCTGAAACTGCCAGACTCACAGGCTTGTGGGGATCATCACTGCTCAGTGGCACCGTTTTATGCTGGTTTTCCTCCTGACTTACCCCCTGCACTGCATCCTCCTGCTTCCTCAAGCCTAACCCTTTTCCCCTCAATCTAAATGACTACAGAAATGTTCAGACACACGCAAAAGTAGGAACACCAACACCCATCATTAGGCTTCAACAATTATCAATTCACGGCCAATCGTTTTTCATCTTATACCCCCTTCACCACTGCGCTACTCAATGCCACTGGGTCATCTGAAGCAAATTTTATAATAATATCGCACATCCTATTATTTCAGCCATAAATATTTCAGTGTGTATTGCAAAAAAACATAAAGATTGCCCCATGTGTCTTATAAATTTTTAAAACAACTGACTTGTTCAAAATTAGGATTCAAATAAGGGCTACATGTCAGTTTGATGGTTGTGTCTTTTAAATCTTTAACCGATAGATTTACTCTTCCTGTTCTCCTTGAATTTCATTTAGGTGGGGTCTTGTGCCCTACCTAATTTCCCACACTATAGGTTTTTATTAAATGCATCCCCCAGGGTGTGGCTCAGCATGGCCCCCGGCCCCCTGTAGTTCCTGACTATAAACTGGTAGTTAGATCTAGAGGCTTGATTGGATCTGAATTTCACTTTACAGCAAGTATATTTCATGGTAGTTCTGTGTACTTCCTGTTATATCACATCAGGAAGCTCATGGTGTCTGTTTTGGATGTTAAATATTGATCAGTGAGTTCAGGAAGTGCCAGCTTGACCCATACGGTAGAACATCCCCCATCAACTTTTGCACCCATTGATTTCAGCATTCCCTCCTGATGAGAATCAGTCAATGCTAAGGAGACCAACCCTGGATATTCACTGGAAGGACTGGTGCTGAAGCTGAAACTCCAATACTTCGGTCACCTGAGGCAAAGAGCTGACTCACTGGACAAGGCTGAGGCTGGGAAGGAAAGGGGCGACAGAGGATAAGATAGTTGGATGGCATCACTGACTCAATGGATATGAGTCTGAGTAAACTCTGGGAGACAGTGAAGGACAGGGAAGCCTGATGTCCTGCAATTCACTGGGTGGCAAAGAGTCAGACACTAATCAACAACTGAACAACAAATGGTTTCATTAAAAGTTTCAAAATGATGATATTCTAACTCCATCTTTCCTTCTAAATTTAGTAGCTGGATTTTTCCATAAAGAAGACATTGCCCTGGTCCACTCTTTGTGAGTATGGTTCATACAGGAAAAACAGAATAAAGGCTTGACTTTTATCCCTCTTTTTCACTAGTTTTCAGAATCGAAGGTGACACACTCTTAAAAAGGAAACAAATGAGTTTAGTTTTGCTTGTTTTGAATATCATTATGAATTAACAGATTTCTACACATGAGTGTTTTCCACACCTACTCTTTATTATGCCTTTCATCAGTAATTGGGTATCAGGACTGAGAATCAGGTCCGGGCAAAATGTTGCTATAAAGACATGGATTTCACCCACACTCTCAGGAAGTGGTCCTCTGCCTGTTCTGCCTGGACCAGCCTTCTAGCCGTACAGCCTGACCCTGGGCTTGGCAACATTCATGAGATGTCTCGGGACTCTGAACCATGCTGTGGACTCTCCACCAGCCACATCCCTTAATTTGCATGAGATGGTGTGAAAATAACCTTTGAGGAAGTGTGGCTGTCTGAGCAGGCCAGTGTTGAAGTTGGAGAGGACAAGGTTTCCTGGAGCAGCATGAAGCGGTGCCTAAGCATTTTTTGACAGCATCCTGGGAAGAAGACACTCGGGTATAAAAGCCCAGTTGGCTCTAAGGCACCCCTCTGCAGAAGCTGGAGTAGAAGAGAGAAAAGCACTAGAAAGTACAGAGCTTTTCAGGTGAACACAGCTCAAGCATCAGCCTGGGGGCAGGAAGGCACGGGAAACAGACAAAAGCTATGGAGAGGAGAGCAGAAGGATGGCAGGAACTCTGATGTGAAAGACAAGTCAGGACAGGGAGACGGACCCGTGTCCACAGCAGCACTGCTCACAATAGCCAAGACATGGAAGCAACCTCAGTGTCCATTGACAGAGGCATGGGAAAAGATGCTGTACACAGATACAGTGGAATAGTCCTCAGCCATAAACAGAACGAAATAATGCCATCTGCAGCAACATAGATGGGCCTAGAGATGATGTAAGGAAAGTAAGTCAGAGAAAGACAAATACCATATGATATCACTCATATGTGGAATCTTCGATATGACACGGATGAACTTATTTATAAAACAGAAACAGACTCACATACATAGAAAACAAACTTAAGGTTACCAAGGGTAGAAAGGGGTAGGGGAGGGATGAATTAGGAGTTTGGGATGAATAGATGCAAACTAGTACATAGGATGGATAAATAATAAGGTCCTACTGTAGAGCACAGGGAACTCTATTCAGTGTCCTGTGATAAGCCATAATAGAAAGCAGATGAAAAAGAATATAGATGTGTGCAGCTGAATGACTTTTCTGTACAGCAGAAATTAAAGCAACATTATACATCAACTATACTTTGATGAAATAAAAGAGACAGGGACTGAGGAGGGAAAAGACGGGACATTCTGCCAAGCAGTCAGATGGGGCCTCAGAGCACTGCGATTTTGATACAGGTGAACTTGGATAGACTGGGAACAAAAGCAAAAACCAGGCTCCCACCGTCCAAGCCAAAACCTTGCCACAGCACCTCTATTCCCAGACCCCACATCCATCCATCACCTCAGAAGGAGTCCTCTCCTACCCTCCTACCATGAGGGTTTCTGCCTCATTTACTGGTCTCCCTCTTGGATTACTCACTGCACTGCCTCTGGCCACTCTCAGGAAACTCAGTCTCCCTCCCCATCAAGCCCTTCCCTGCTGCACAGTACTCCAAACATTTTATTTGCCCCCTAAACATGAAGCACAAAATTGGAGCTCACCCCCAAACAGACTTATATTTATGTACAGGTTGAAACTGCCCTCCTGAACCATAATGTAGGTATACTTTAGAACATGGACCAAAGAGAAGTTAAAAAGAGAAAAATAAATGGGTAAGATGTATTAACTTTTTCTGGCATTTCCCTCAATTAGCTATCCTATCAGCCTCACCTGTAAACTCCTGCAAAATTACTGATTTGCAGCTGAAGTCTTAGACAGAACCAGACCACGAAACCCCAAATGTCTTTAAAACAAAAAGACTATTCTTGGGGCTGAAAGTGACAAGAAAAGGATGAATTAAGGAATCCATCCAAGATGTCACCTTTGACAGCAGAGAGTGAAGATAGATTCATTTCCTGCTCCCTCCTCTACTAAATTTAGTCTGTTTGATACCCACTTGCTGCTGCTGCTGCTGCTGCTAAGTTGCTTCAATCGTGTCTGACTCTGTGCCACCCCATAGACGGCAACCCACCAGGCTCCTCTGTCCCTGGGATTCTCCAGGCAAGAACACTGGAGTGGGTTGCCATTTCCTTCTCCAATGCATGCATGCATGCTAAGCCGCTTTAGTCATGTCCAGCTCTGTGCGACCCTATGGACAGCAGCCCACCAGGCTCCTCTGTCCATGGGATTCTCTAGGCTTGAATACCGGAGTGGGTTGCCATTTCCTTCTCCATGATTCCTGCTTGGCCCACAGCTAATCTGAATCTTTCTGGCTGGATTTTAAATTTTGTATTGGCCCTGGAATAAAACTTGGACTTGGGAGGGTTGCTCAGCTCTTCAAATCAAACAAAGGTTATTACAGGTACAGGAGTGAAGGATGGAGCCCCTTCTTATATTGGGGTCCCTGCTAGTTCTCTTGCCTGGAGAATCCCATGGACAGAAAGGCCTGGTGGGCTGCAGTTCATAAGATCACGTGGAGTTGGACACGACTGAAGCACCCGAGGCCTGCACGCTGCTGCCTGGCAGCTGTTCCCCTGCCTGCAGCTGTGCAGAGGCTGAACAGTTCTTGCAAGATCAAAGACCAATTTAGTGTGGCCCCAAAATAGATCTTCAGGCATAATTAAGACGCAGGTTCGCTTTTCCCGTTTTCCCTTCAAAGCAAATTAGCCTAAAGAAAATAGCACTCCCAGTGACAAAGTTTGGAAAAATCATCCCACGAGTGTTGTGAATTCTTTGTCACCCCCGATTTCTTTCACCAGGGAGGTTCCTGGCATGCGGGTGACAGCCTCAATGGCAAACAGGATGTCCTCACCAGCACCCCAGCTTGGCTGCAATTGACTAGAATTAATTGGTCTTGGGGTTTCTTTTGTTGACAGTATCGGTGGTTTTTTCTTTTTTCTCTTTCTTTTCTACTTGAGAGCCTCAGATGGGCAGACATGGAAACAGCTTCTCATTTGCATAGAGCCTGGCGGCTAGGGGTGAGCTGAGGACACGGGACTGCCTTCTTGGCCAAGGCAGGAAGTCAGCTGTAAGAAGCAACCACTTTTCAACCCTAGGTGGCTTTTTTTTTTCCCTCTCTCCATCATTCGTTTTGGAAGAAAACAGAAGTTTAATTTCAAACAGAGCACAGACCCTGGGAAGAGAGGGGGAAAGAAGGCAGTCCAAGGCTTCAGGCTGGCCCTATCGTTCTTGCCTGTCCTCTTTTTTTCCTTACTTAATTAGGATGCTGAGCCATCAAACTGAAAGTGGCTCGTGGTCCTCGGCCAGCCCAGAGGAGGCTAGTGACGATGAACAGTGGCAGACAGTCCACGAGGGCCTCCCTTCCACATGGTGGTGCGCTGGCATTAAAAGGTACAGTCTCTCTCGAGCCACCTGGGCCCAGCCAAGTGTGAGGGTTTTTTCACCTTCCACCTGAGAGAAGCCTCTGTTTCAAGGAACATTTCTGCACGAACTGGTGAGAAGTTTTAGCAGAACGAACCAACCCTGCGGGGAATGGCGACGTCATTTCCAAGCAAATTGGTTCTTTCTCACCCGTCTTCAGGTGCAAAGAACCCTGTTTTTGCTCTTGATTTGAATCTTTTTACAGATCTGTGGTTTGCAGCTCTGCTCTAGGCTCTGAGAGGCTCCGTGTGAGATGTGCCCAGAGGCACAATGGAGTAGCCTCACTCTGCTCTGGGCCCGAAAACAGCAGTAGGCGCATCTCAAAGGAAACTCAGTTTCTGTGAGTGGCACTTGACCACAACCCAAGTCATCCATTGCTCTCATAAAACAACTAACTCTGCCCTCACAGAAGCAGCAAAGGTGCCTGATGGTATATTTATATGTCGGCTTGTCACAAGGAACCAAAAATAGGAAGTCACCACACACTAAGATATGCGGTAACATCTAGACATGCATGTAAATATCATTTTTATGAGAGCATGTTACCATTTTTGTAACAATTCTGAATAATCTTGTTCCTATACCAGAGTACAATGGACTGTGTACATTGGTAAAAGATGTACTTCCAGACCCTTAGAATGCTCCCAATTATTGAACCAAAATAATACGACTTCCTCGACCATCATGCGCCCCACTAAGTCACAGTTTCAGAAATATCTTCACCCCACAAGTTGTCTTTTCTACGGTCATCAGTATTTTCTCTTATACCACATTGTTAACTATATTTCTAACCAAAAAAAAAGAGAAATAAATACTTTTATCACCTGAAAAGTTGGACAAGGTTTTCTGGGCCTCTCACTGGCTTCATGTGTAACCCCGGAAATCCATTGGATAGAGCAGCTCTGTGTACAAAATCATGCTACACTGGACCTCTGATGACCCGGGATCAAACCCACATCTCCTGCACTGGCAGGTGGATTCTTTACTACTGAGCCACCAGGGAAACCCGTACCACCTCACACGGGTCATTAAAAAGTCTAAAATGCTGGGAACAGTCCCACTGTTGCTGGGAACAGTCCCACTGTTGCTGGGAATGCAAGGTGGTACAGCCACTGTGAAAACCAATACAGAGTTTCCTCAGAAAGCTAGAGATAGAACTATCATATGATGCAGCAGTTCCACTCCTGGGCATACACCCAGACCAAACTATAGCTCAAAAGGATGCATGCACCCCTGTGTTCATAGCAGCACTATTCACAATAGCCAAGATATGGAAACGACTGAAGTGCCCACCAGCAGAAGCATGGATAAAGATGTGGGACATGTATACAACGGAAGAGTACTCAGCCATAAAAAAGAATAAAATATTACCATTTGTAGCAACAGGCATGCAGCTGCAGATTATCATGCTAAGTGAATTAAGTCAGAAAAAGTAAAGTAATGCTCAAAATTCTCCAAGCCAGGCTACAGCAATACGTGAACCATGAACTCCCTGATGTTCAAGCTGGTTTTAGAAAAGGCAGAGGAATCAGAGATCAAATTGCCAACATCCGCTGGATCATGGAAAAAGCAAGAGAGTTCCAGAAAAACATCTATTTCTGCTTTCTTGACTATGCCAAAGCCTTTGACTGTGTGGATCACTATCAACTGTGGACAATTCTGAAAGAGATGGGAATACCAGACCACCTGACCTGCCTCTTGAGAAATCTGTATGCAGGTCAGGAAGCAACAGTTAGAACTGGACATGGAATAACAGACTGGTTCCAAATAGGAAAAGGAGTACGTCAAGGCTGTATGTTGTCGCCCTGCTTATTTAACTTCTATGCAGAGTACATTATGAGAAACGCTGGACTGGAAGAAGCACAAGATGGAATCAAGATTGCCAGGAGAAATATCAATAACCTTAGATATGCAGATAACACCACCCTTATGTCAGAAAGTGAAGAGGAACTAAAAAGCCTCTTGATGAAAGTGAAACAGGAAAGCGAAAAAGTTGGCTTAAAGCTCAACATTCAGAAAACAAAGATCATGGCATCTGGTCCCATCACTTCATGGGAAATAGATGGAGAAACAGTGGAAACAGTGACAGACTTTATTTTGGGGGGCTCCAAAGTCACTGCAGATCGTAACTGCAGCCATGAAATTAAAAATCGCTTACTCCTTGGAAAGAAAGTTATGACCAGCCTAGAAAGTATGTTCAAAAGCAGAGACATCACTTTGCCGACTAAGGTCCATCTAGTCAAGACTATGGTCTTTCCTGTGGTCATGTATGGATGTGAGAGTTGGACTGTGAAGAAGGCTGAGCACCAAAGAATTGATGCTTTTGAACTGTGGTGTTGGAGAAGACTCTTGAGAGTCCCTTGGACTGCAAGGAGATCCAACCAGTCCATTCTGGAAGGAGATCAACCCTGGGATTTCTTTGTAGGGAATGATGCTAAAGCTGAAACTCCAGTACTTTGGCCACCTCATGCGAAGAGTTGACTCATTGGAAAAGTCCCTGATGCTGGGAAGGATTGGGGGCACGAGGAGGAGGGGACGACCGAGGATGAGATGGCTGGATGGCATCACGGACTCGATGAACGTGAGTCTGAGTGAACTCCGGGAGATGGTGATGGACAGGGAGGCCTGATGTGCTGCAATTCATGGGGTCACAAAGAGTCGGACATGACTGAGCGACTGAACTGAACTACTTATATGTGGAATCCAAAATATGGCACAAATGAACTTATCTACAAAACAGAAACAAACTCACAGACATGGAGAACAGACTTGTGATCTCAAAGGGGGAGGCCGGGAAAGGAGAAGAATGGACTGGGACTTTGGGGTTGGTAGATGCAAGCTATTGCATATAGAATGGATAAACAACAAGGTCCTACTGTATAGCACAGGGAACTAAATCCAATCTCCTTGGATAAACCATCATGGAAAACAATATATATATAAAAGAATCTCTATGTTTAAAACTGAATCACTTTGCTGTACAACGACTGGCAGAGATTGGCACAACCTTGTAAATCAATGATACTTCAGTAAAAAATAAAATAAAATAAATTAAAAAAAATGCACCTATGCAAAACTGACATAACTATTCTAGATGTTACGGAGCTTCAAGGCTGATTTGAAGCTAAACACCAAAATATGATGTCCTTTGAAGAACCAAGAATATCTTCTAACTCATCAAGGACAACAGGTCTGGCCAAGGACTGGCAGTAAAGACCGGAAGCTGCCTGGCCTTCTTCTACATGGTTATATCTGGGGAAGTCAGGATTTGAAAGCAGACACATCTGGGTTGAGAGAATAAGTCATAATCTAGTAGGATTCCATGTCTATTGGCCATGGAGATGGGATTTCATTAGTCTTTGCCACTAAAATGATGTCTTCTTATCCAACTTTCCTGATGACTCTGAACATCACACCTTTTTAAGGTGCTGTGTTTTTTAAGGACGTTTTTAGAGGGCAAGATAAATAAGAATAGCTTGTGCACAAAACCTTCTATGGAAGGCCATCAAATAAATGTGCTTGTAAAACCTGCTTGTGTCCATGCCAACAGTGTGCTTTGGCTGCTGTGAGTTCTCTTTGAGCTTGTCGTGCAGACGTGTAAGCCACTTCAAGCCAACCCTGAAGAGTGGTTCAGTGTGTAGAGTTTAGAGCCAGATGCATCCAAATCGTCTGCTTTTAGCTCTTTGACCTTAGGCAAATGCTTAACTATTTTTAGTCTCACTTCTTAATTTGCAGTATGGAGGCTGATTATACCGCAGAAGGTTCTTGTGGGGATTATGTCTATAAAGGGTTTAGCACAGTGCTTGAAACACTCAATAAGTAGACAGACAGATATTCAAATATCTTGAAGGAAAAAGTGAACTCATTTCTCAGAAACTCTTCCTGGGGCAAATCATTCAAATACCCAAGTGATAAATAGTTTTCAGTGTTTCACACTGTGGAGTATTTTGAATTCTCAGCTCCAGTTTGATCTCTTTCTTTATAAGAATTCCACTCATAATTCTTTTTCATAACTCTTGATCATAATTCAATTCTGTTCAGGGAGAGAACACTCAGAGGTGATGACAGGGGGACCTAAAATTTATTCTTCTCCTTGACACTCAAGTTCACAGTGCCATCAGGTATATTTATCCAACTCCTAGTCAAAGCTATGGTTTTTCCAAGTAGTCATGTATGGATGTGAGAGCTGGACCGTAAAGAAGGCTAAGTTCCAAAAAATTGATGCTTTCAAGTTGTGGTACTGGAGAAGACTCTTGAGAGTCCCTTGGACAGCAAGGAGATCAAACCAGTCAATCCTAGAGGAAATCAACCCTGAATATTCATTGGAAGGACTGATGCTGAAGCGCCAATACTTTGGCCACCTGATACAAAGAGCTGACTCATTGCAGAAAACATGATGCTGGGAAAGATTGCCCTCCTGCAAAGGACAGGAGGAGAAGATGGGGCAACAGAGGATGAGATGGTTGGATGGCATCCCCAACTCAATGGAGAATAGTTTGAGGAAACTCCAGGAGATAGTGAAGGACAGGGAAGCCTGGCGTACTGCAGACCTTCAGATCACAGAGTCAGACTCAGCTTAGCAGCGGAGCAACAACAACCATGTAGTCACTACCTATAAAATGATGTTTTCTTTAAAGAAACTCAGTTACTGCTTGTGAAATTAAGGGTTCATTGTGAACTTGTTTGCAAGGAAAATCCTGGGAGGATTCTGCTGCTGTCCCAGAGGCTCCACCTAGCCTGGCCTCGAGGGTGACTGGCATCTTGGAGGACAGGTTTATTGATCAATGGACTGCAGATATTTTATCATTTAATGTACACTCTGCATCCTGAGTCATGTGGGACTAAAGTTTTACAGTTTTAATTTCATACAATTTAGATAAACAGCCTTATCTAAATATCTTTCACTTTAGAGTCCTTTTGTCTCATCAATAATCCTTGCTTTATCACTGAAATATATCTAAATAAAAAGAAGTGGAAATATTGTGATACTAAAAAAAAAAAAATGATGTTTTCTAATTCATTGGGGAAGTGGTAGAAATAAATTAGATCATTTCTGCACAGAATTATTAGCTCCTTAATACAAAAGGATCTATTCACTTTAATGCCATCAATTATATCGCTAATTTATGTCAATTGATCTTTGTATCACGAACAAGTCTGTCTTCAGCTAGTCTTCTCCCCCACCCTCTCCATCCCCACTCCTTATATTCATCATTAAACCAAACTCCACCCACTCTTGCTTTCACTGGGAGCAGCAATCAAAATTCTGGGCTCTGATGATCTGGAACCTGGGATGCAATGATCTGATCTGGGATGAATGTCTTGATCTCCTGCTGGTTTCGCAGAGTCCTACGGAAATGCGTAAGGAAAAGAAGGGCGATGACAGTTCAGGTCATTTTCAACACCCTGATTGTGAGGTGAGAATGGATACTGAATAAGCAAACACAGGTCCTTCTCCCATGAGGCCTGCTGAGAGCCAGATGCCCATGCTGGGCTCTCCATTCTCCTCCACATCCCTTCCCACATCCACTTCCCTTTTCACCTGTCTGGTCCCCAGAGGCCTCCGCATCTCCTCGGACAGTTTGCCAGCAAGGTTCTGTTTCTAAGTGTGCCTTTTGATCTGGCTGGGCTCTGCTTCACTTGGAGTGAAGTATTGCCTCCACAGTCTCTAAACTCATCTTCCCATGCCCACGGGGATGAATGGGTGAAGTGGGGCACAGAGGACCTGGGTAAGGAAGGGAGATGGCAACCCTGGACTCTGCACACAGGCTGGTATCTCTACCATTGACTTTTTTTCCTCAACATTGATTTTTTTTCCCCCATCACTGATTGATTTTTCCCCCAAAGTCCAGGGGGTTGCAGAGGCTCAGACATGACTGAGTGACTAAGCACACCACACCACAAGGCATGTAGGAGCCTAGTTTCCTAAGCAGGGGTGGAGCCCATGCCCTTGCCTTGGGAGTTCAGGGTCCTAACCAATGGGCCACCCTGGAAGTCCCTCTACATGATCTGTTTCTTTTTTTATTAAATCAAGCCTTCTGGTAGCAATTTTCATTTCTTAGACTGACCTAGGAGCATGGTATGCTCTATGGTCCCTTCACATTTAGGAGGAAAAGACAGCATCATCATGAATGAGGAAGAAAGGCCCTCCCTCCATCACCCACTTGCTGGCTCAGCCCTGAGATCAGAATAAGATCAGAGAAAAGCGTATGGGGTGACCAGCCAGACGGTCCTCTGCTTCTTCATTTATCACAGATTCAAATGAGCCAACTATGTAGCTGAGTTCTCCTGCACAGAGGCCCAGAGCCCACGCTGATCTGCACTGATCTGAGGGAACTGGGCAGGCCCCAAGTGAATATCCCGAGGGGCCGGCCCGGGACCTGGCGCTTCCCGGCTGAGACTCAGGTCCGTCATCCTTCCACCCACGGCCCCTTGGCCTCCAGGGCACTCTGCAGCAGAGACGCGTTATACTCAAGCCTTCCAGCACTGAGAGACCACCTGGTTCAGCTCCTGTCTGCACCTGTTCTTGCCCCCAGATGGAGAGGCCAGGTGTGAGGGCGACATGATGCAGCCGGCATGTGTCATGCGCCCACAGACTCTTGCTTCACTCCTCTCGGTGCAACCTGCATCCCTGCTCTGGCCCTGCCTACATCCTGGCCTCAGACCCAGTGCCTGCAGAAAGCGGTGTGGCATGGGGCCAGCACCAGGACAATCTGCATCCCCACTCTGGTTCTCACACCCGGGGAGGCCCAGTGTTGGGCGCCTCCCTCCATCACTGACCATCACCTTATTCCAGGGATCTGGGAGCTGGTGGTCAGCTCTCCTGCCTCCACCGTCCACTTCCTCACTCACAATGCTCCCCCTCCTCTTTCTCCTCCATCCTTTCCACTAAGGTCCTGGGACCTTCTCTGCCCTCCCACCTGTACTGATGCCCAGCTCCAAAGTCTGGTCTCAACCCCTGGGCTTTACAGCCTGTGCACCCTGTTTGCAACCCTGCCCACCTCTCAACTCCCGCCTCTGAGCCCTTTCTCCATCCAGTGTCTCCACCACCATCACTCCCCCATGCAGACACCCCTTCTTCAGTCAGACACAGGTGAAGACTACTGTAGCCCCTGGACTGATCCCAGACCAGAAGTGCTCAATTCTTCCCAACATAAATATCAATTTTTAGTAGCATTTGCTCTCAGAGGTTGTTACATATTCTGGAAAATCGTGATTATTATTTCTTGCTTCACTTTTTTTTAAATGAAGTATAGTTGATGTACAATGTTTCAGGTGTACAGCAAAATGAGGAAAGCTATGATTATTTATTCCCAAACTTGCTTCTCAATGATATTCACTTCTGGGCCAACTGGAGCATGTCCAGGAAATGCAAACTAGTTGAAAGTTCTGAAAGAAGTCTCCCATAATGAGAGACAGAGAGAGGAGGAGGAGAAGGAAAGAAGCAGACACTAGTTTGATCCCTGGTCCGGTAAGATCCCACGTGCCACGAAGCAACTAGGCCTGAGGGCCACAGCTAACTACTGAAGCCCGTGCCCCCAGAGCCCATGCTTTGCAACAAGAGAGGCCACTGAGATGAGAAGCCAGAGTACCACAACTGGAGAGGAGCCTCCACTCACCACAATTAAAGCAAGCCTGAACATCAGTGGAGACCTAGCACAGCTAAATATAAAATAAATACATAAAACATAAAATAATTTTTTAATTTCTAAAAAAAAAAATGTTAACAGAGGACCTGTTCCAGGCAGGGAGCTCTCTCACAGGTCGCTGTTTTAGGAGCTAGGTGGGCAGGTAGAAAGGGACCAGGACCAGTAGCCTCTGCTTATTAAAATTCCTCTCTGTGCCACACTGTCTGTGCCTGGCTCAGCAAACATTTATCTGTCAAACATTTGCTTTCCCTCTGAAATCCCAAACCACCATCCCAACATCTTCTTTTGTTTTTAGCTGCAGATGGTATTTAAGGGGAGTGTTTGGGCCACTCTGGTGACTTACTCTCCTTTCCTGGGTCTCCCACATGTACACGTGTTATAAAACTTTAGTGCGATTTTCTCCTGTTACTCTGTCTCATCTGCGTTTAAGAAGGATCTAGCCAGCCAGAAGAATCTAGAAGGGTCTTCCTTCCGATACAGATCGGTGGAGGCTGAGGTCCATGTTCAGAACTCAAGCTGGGGGCATCCTCAGTGAGAAACCCTGTCTTCAGATGGAAGGAAAAGTGGTGGGATGGTGAATACCCAGAATGACTTCTTTGGCCAAAGCTTCATGGTCAAGCCTGATGACAGTGGACAGGAATACTTACCCAGAAAGGAGCAACTACTACTTGGAACAATATTACAGCCTATCATAGAATTCTTTTCTTCTGTAGAAGAAACAGATGATTGCAATCTAGTAGGAATATTTTTGTTCTTTATTCCACAAATCCATAACAATTCTTGCCAGAACACTATGGTAATTACTTTTTTTTAATTTAAAAGATATCATTTCATCTAAGAACTTAGAATTCAGTACATACTTTAAGGAGTATGAAACAGGCCTTTTAAGTAAATACAACCATATGAATATAATAAAACGAATTTTCCAAAATTCGGACTCTTCCATATATGTGTACATTATATTTCTTGGGCTTCTCGTGTGGTGTAGTGGGAAAGAATCTGCCTGCAAATGCAGGAGACGCAAGAGACAACAGTTCAACTTCTGGGTTGAAAGCTGCCCTGGAGGAGGAAATGGCAACCCACCCCAGTAATCTCGCCTAGAGAATCTCATGGACAGAGGAGCCTGGTGGGCTACAGTCCATGGGGTTGCAAAGAGTTGGACACAACTGAACAGCTAACACTTACCTTTTTTTCATAGTGTGCATATAATGTTTCTTATAATTAGTATATATTCCTTATGAAATAAAGTGACAGTGAATATGGTAGTTACTCAGTCGTGTCTGGCTCTTCTGCGACCCCAGGGACTAGCCCGCCAGGCGCCTCTGTCCACGGGACCCTCCCGGGAGGAATCTTCGCGTGGGTGGCAGCTCCCCAGGGGGCGCTAGTGGTAAAGAACCTGCCTGCCGGTGCAGGAGCTGTAAGAACCTGCCTGCCAGTGCAGGAGCTGTAAGAGGCGGCGGACAGTCCCTGGGTCGAGAAGATCCTGTGGAGTAGGAGATGGCAACGCACTCTAGGATTCTTCCCCCTCTCCAGGGGGTTCCTCTATCCTTTGTAAAAGTGACAGTGTTAGCTTCTCAGTCATGTCCATCTCTTTGCGATCCATGGACGGTAGCCCAGTCAGGCTCGTCTGTCCATGGGATTCTCCAGGCAAGAATACTGGAGTGGGCAGCCATTCCCTTCTCCAGGGGATCGTCCCAACCCAGGGATCGAACCGAGTCTCCCTTGTTGCAGGCAGATTCTTTACCATCTGAGCCACCAGGGAAATCACCTGAATTATGTATATATATTTATGTATGGAAATGTGGATATATAGTGTGTGTATACATAGTGTGTGTGTGCATGTATATATAGTGTTTGTGTATATATACACATGGTGTGTGCATATGTGTGAGTGTGTATATTCATGTGTGTATACACGTGTGTACATGTGTGTATGTATGTGCGTATATATATACATGGTGTGTGCTTGTGTGTGCATATATATATACACACAGTGTATGGGTATGTATGACTATATATATGGTGTATGTGCATATATGTGTGTGTGTGTGTATACACAGTGTGTGCATATATGTATTGTATGTGTGTGTGTATCTGTTACTGGCTCTGTTTCTCCAGAGAACTTTGACTAACACAAGTAGATTAGAAGATCCTCCTTCTATATGGATGAGAAAACTGGTTTAAATTGATGAGACTTTTCTTGGGTTAGACTGCAAACAGCCTTTCTGGACTCCAGATTCCCAGCTAGGGCTGAGCCAGGAGGAGAGCTGAAGGCTGGTCACTTTGACCTCAAAGTGACCAGCACCCCTGCCTTCAACCCCAAGGGTGGGGCAGCCCAGGTAGGGTGGGCTTTGTTGCCTGCGGCTGCTGCCATGAACCCAGATCTGGGAACCCCTCAGCGGCCTGCCTCACCCACACCAAGTGTGGGGAGGACCTCCGCCTCTGTTAGGTCCAGCAGGCAGGAGAAGCTGTCAGATGGCTTGGCTCTTAGGAGGGAGTTTTCAAGGCCAAGGTCAGAGATTAGTCTGGTTGGCTTTCTCTGTGCCAGCCAAAATATTCTTAACTATAATTAAAACAAAAATGAAAAGGGCCAAATAAAATGTGCAGGGACCAAACTTCCCACACTTTAAATCTGATAATCTAGTTTAAGACCAAGGAACCAAATGAAGTCAAGAGAATTCTTTTGTTTGGCCAAAGTGACCCCACACAACTTGCTGCTTCCTGGAGGGGCTCTGATCCAAGTGGATGCATACAGCAAATTCTCCACAGTGGTTCTACACAAAGCTAGCCCACAGTTAAATGGGCTCAGTGTAACACACACATACAGCCAACAGGGACATGGAGACATGCTCAACATCATCAGTCATCATGGAAACACAGGTCCAAACTGTTAGAGTAGGTCATATGGTTTTCCAAACATGAAGAAACTGTGTATCCTGTATCAATGTGTTAGTCCACTTCTGTTTGTTTCTGAAGGTACTGTATATTCTTATTAACAAATGTATATGGACTGATTTATTTGTATAAATTTGGCATTGAATTTAAACTTTTCTGGACTTCCCTTGGTGGTCAAGGACCCACTTGCCAGTTCAGGGGTCATAGGTTCAGTCCTTGGCCTGGGAAGATTCCACATGCCTCTCGGTAACTAGATCCGTGTGCCACAATTACGGAGCCCATGTGCTCCCACTCCTGAAGCCTGTGCATGTTAGAGCCTGTGATCCGTAACCAGACAAGCCACTGCAACGAGAAGCCTGTGCAGAACAACTAGAGAAAGCCTACATCCAGCAAAGATGACCCAGCATGGCAAAAAAATAAACAAATAATTTGTACCTTTCTGCACATAGAAGAAATGTATAGTGAAGTGTCACCTGACTTCTGTTCAGTTCAGTTCAGTCGCTCAGTCGTGTCCAACTCTGCGACTCCATGAATTGCAGCATGCCAGGCCTCCCTGTCCATCACCCACTCCCAGAGTTCACTCAGACTCACATCCATTGAGTCAGTGGTGCCATCCAGCCATCTCATCCTCTGTCGTCCCCTTCTCCTCCTGCCCCCAATCCCTCCCAGCATCACAGTCTTTTCCAATGAGTCAACTCTTCGCATGAGGTGGCCAAAGTACTGGAGTTTCAGCTTTAGCATCATTCCTTCCAAAGAAATCCCAGGGTTGATCTCCTTCAGAATGGACTGGTTGGATCTCCTTGCAGTCCAAGGGACTCTCAAGAGTCTTCTCCAACACCACAGTTCAAGGCTTTTATCAAAAAGACAAGAGATAACAAGAATTGGTAAAGATGTGATGAAAAAGGAACCCTTGCTGCATAGCTCCCAAATGTCGTCTCCTCCAAGAACCTGGACCACTTCTTCATCTCTGTACACTCAGCAGCTCTCTGGGTCCTTTTGTAAACAATATACATGTATTTCCGTCAGTTCTGAAGGCTGAGAATCCAAGATGAAGGCATCTCAGATTCAGTCTCTGGTGGAAACCTGTGACCTGGTTTGCACATGGCCATCTTCTCGTTGTGTCCTCACAGGGTGGAGAGCAGAGAAGAAGCAAGCTCCCTGCTCAGTCTCCTTCTAAGGACACTAATCCCATCACGTGACCTCATCACCTCCCAACCATCACATCAGGGGTAAGGACTTCAACACATGAACTGGGACACAAACCTTCAGTCCTTAACAGCACCAGACACATGGAAGGCACTTAATCAACTATACATTTGCCAGCAAAGGGGCCGTATAGTCAAACCTATGGTTTTCCCAGTAGTCGTGTACAGGTGTGAGAGCTGGAACATAAAGGCTGAGAGCCAAAGAATTGATGCTTTCTGTGTGCATGGTGCTTCTCCACTGTGGTGGTGGTGAAGACTCTTGAGAGTCCCTTGGGCTGCAAGGAGATCCAACCAGTCCATCCTAAAGGAGATCAGTCCTGAATATTCATGTGAAGGACTGATGCTGAAGCTCCAATCCTTTGGCCACCTGATGTGAACAGCTGACTCACTGGAAAAGACCCTGATGCTGGGAAAGACTGAAGGCAGAAGGAGAAGAGGGCAGCAGAGGATGGGATGGTTGGATGGCATCAGTGACTCAAAGGACATGAGTCTGAGGAAACTCTGGGAGATAGTAAAGGACAGGGAACCCTGTGTGCTGCAGTCCATGGAGTCACAGAGAGTCAGACATGACTTAGCAACTGAACAACAACAACATTTGCATCAAACAATAGTTCTCAACCCTGATGACATATTGGAGTTGTCCGGACAGCTTAAAATATACAGTTGAGCTTTGACCAACACAGGTTTGAGCTGTGCAGGTCCACTTCTATGCAGATTTTTTTCAATAAATACATACTACAGTACATCACAATCTGAGGTTGCTTGAATCTGTGGATGGGAAATTGCAAATACACAGGACCAGCTATAAAGTTATTGAGAGATTTTTCCACTGCATAGAGGGTCAGCATCCTTAATCCTCATGTTGTTCAAGGGTCAAATGTAAATACTGATACACAAGCGCTTCCAGGGATTCCGTGTGGGGCGAGCGCTGGGCATCACAGGCTCCACCGATGATTCTCACATATGGTCAAAGGGGTCCACTGACATGGAGAGAAAGATAATGGAGCCGCTGCCCTTCACTGCCCAAGAGGGTCTTCACCTGGACAGCCGCTTTCCTCCTGTGCAATGTCAAGGCCATCCGTGGTGCCTGCTGGCCTATCTGGGTCATCATCTCTTGATGTGGTGCACCTTCCTCCTCTTCTGTTTTTATCCTCCCTCTTGCCTCAACCCCTGGAAGATACCATTCTACTTTTAAAAAAAATAATTTTAATTGGAATATAGTTGCTTTATCCTGTTGTCAGTTCCTGCTGCTCAGCAAGGTGAATCAGCTGTATGTTTATGCATGTCCCCTCTCTTTTGGATTTCCTCCCCACTTAGGTCACCATAGAGCACTGAGTGGAGTTCCCTGTGCTGTACACGAGGTTCTCATCAGTTCCCTATTTTATACAGAGTATCAGTAGTGTATATGTGCCAATCCCAATCTCCCAATTCATTTCATTCCCCACTTTCCATGGTATCCATACATCTGTTCCCTATTTCTGTTTTGCAAATAAGACCATTTTACCATTTTTCTAGATTCCACATATATGCATTAATAGACATGGATGAACCTAAAGACCGTCACCCAGAGTGAAGTCAGTCAGAAAGAGAAAAACAAATATCCTGCCCTGTGTTAAATTCCCCTGAATGCATACTCTGTCTCTTCTCAAGGGTCAGAGGGCACTCAGCCTTACACCAAATGTCCTTCCTGGAGAAGTTCCAGAACCTCCATGCAAAGATGATACGATGCAGAGGAAAAACGGAAGGACAGTGTAGGGGAACTGGGGGTCTCAGAGGCTTGGTGAAAGGCTAAATTACTAACTAACTCACACGTGCATGTGTGACTGTCCAGGAGAAGAGTGCTTCGAGAATGTCACAGGGTTGGGGCCTGGGGGAACTTTCTCAGCATCCCTCAAAGACCAAGGATGATGGGCCTTCTCATCTATTTGTGTGTGGAGCTCTTGTCTACTCTCTTGGAGCAGGAGGAGTAAGGGAGAGAAAGTAGAAAACTGTAGGAGGAAAAGTGGAAGAAAACATACGGTTTCATGCCCTGGTTTGGCTCTGCTGTGACAGAGAGAATTAGAACCCAAAGAGCCAGCAAACTGCCTGGCTCAGACCATTTCTTAGTCCTGCGCCCTGGGCAACTGCCAGTTTAGGAGAAAATACACAGCCCGTGATACTGAAGCTGCTGATTTTGTGGATGTTTCTTTTCATGTTGATTTCTCATTGCACTGGGCATGCAAATAAGGGCAACATCCACCATAATTTCCTTAAAGGAAAAGTTGAAAGCAGAATCAAGCTCTTCCTAGTAGCTCTGCTACTCCAGAGACAAGGATTAACTAGTTTCTATGCTCTTAGTTTTCTGAAACCTCTCAGCATGTATAATTCATGAACTGCATTTTTCAACCTTCAGATTACTTAACATTTGATGACAAGCAGCCTGACTAGATACATTCACTTAAGTTGTCATGTATGTAGGTATAGGACCTGCTTTGTGTGGGCCTTAGGAAGCATCACTACAAACTAAGTTAGTGGAGGTGATGGAATTCCAGGTGAGCTATTTCAAATCCTAAAAGATGATACCATTAAAGTGCTACTCTCAATATGCCAGCAAATTTGAAAATCTCAGCAGTGGCCACAGGACTGGAAAAGGTCAGTTTTCATTCCATCCCAAAGAAAGGCGATGCCAAAGAATGCTCTAACTACCACATAGTTGCACTCATCCCACATGCTAGCAAAGTGATGCTCAAAATTCTCCAAGCCAGACTTCAGCAGTATGTGAACCAAGAACTTCTAGATGTTCAAGCTGGATTTAGAAAAGGCAGAGGAACCAGAGATCAAATTGCCAACATCCACTGGATCATAGAAAAAGCAAGAGAGTTCCAGAAAAACATTTACTTCTGCTTTATTGACTACACCACACCCTTGACTGTGTGGATCACAATCAACTGTGGAAAATTCTTCAAGAGATGGGAATACCCAATCATCTGACTTGCCTCCTGAGAAACCTGTATGCAGGTCAAGAAACAACATGTAACAGTGGACTGGTTCCAAATTAGGAAAGAAGTACGTCAAGGCTGTATCTTGTCACCCTGCTTATTTAACTTAAGTGCAGAGTATATCATGCAAAATGCCAGGATGGATGATACACAAGCCAGAATCAAGACTGTTGGGAGAAATATCAATAACCTCAGATATGCAGATGATGCCACCCTTAAGGGAGAAAGCGAAGAGGAACTAAAGAGCCTCTTGATGAAAGTGAAAGAGGAGAGTGAAACAGCCTGCTTAAAATTCAACATTCAATATATGAAGATCATGGCATCTGGTCCCATCACTTCATGGCAAATAGATGGGGAAACAACAATAGACTTTATTTTCTTGGGCTCCAAAATCACTGCAGATGGTGAGTGAAGCATGAAATTAAAAGACACTTACTCCTTGGAAGGGAAGTTATGACAAACTTAGACAGTGTATTAAAAAGCAGAGACATCAGTGTGCTGACAAAAGTCCATCTAGTCAAAGCTTCGTTTTTTTCAGTAGTCTTGTATGGATGTGACAGCTGGACCATAAAGAAGGCTGAACACTGAAAAACTGATGCTTTCAAACTGTGGTGTTGGAGAAGACTCTTGAGAGTCCCTTGGACTGCAAGAAGATCAAAACAGCCAATCCTAAAGGAAATCAACCCTCAATATTCATTGGAAGGACTGATGCTAAAGCTCCAATACTTTGGTCACCTGATGCAAAGAGCTAACTCATTAGAAAAGACCCTGAGGCTGGGAAAGATTGAAGGCAGGAGGAGAAGGGGATGACAGAGGATGAGATGGTTGAATGGCATCACTGACTCAGTGGACATGGGTTTGAACAAGCTCCAGAGATGGTGGAAGACAGAGAAGACTGGCATGCTGTTGTCCATGGGGTTGCAAAGAGTTGGCACGACTAGGTGACTAAATATCAACAACAGCATTTCAATTAGTTCAGACAGTAATGAATCTGCCTGCAATACAGGAGACCCCAGTTTGATCCCTGGGTTTGGAAGATCTCCTGGAGAAGGGAATGGCAACCCACTCCGATATTCTTGCCTGGAGAGTTCCATGGACAAAGGAGCCTAGTCTGCTACAGCCCATAGGTTCAGACACGACTGAGTCAGGCACAACTGAGTCACTAACATGCACACATGTGCACATGCACACACACACCTGAATTAGTGCCTTTCAGGAAAATCAGTAGCAAAATATAATTTTATCAAATTATGTCAAAGATACTTCCCAATTCATTTGGGGAAGGATTTTTTTTTATCCCTTTTACTTTCATGAATATGTTGTAGGTTTAAGCCAAGTATAAGAACAGACATGAGTAAATAGGTCGGTAAAAAATGTTACCCAGCATGCAGAGCTTTGTTGAACCCATTGGCAAGAGAACGGTCAGACACCACATTCTTGGTGAAAAGGCTCTTTCAGAGAAAGAGTGCATTCAATACCACTTCAATTGCTATTTATAAAGCAGAGCTTGAAAGACGGATGGAAGGAGTGGGTTCCATGGGAAAGGAAAGAGAGAAAGAAAGGGAATGGAGGGCTTGCCAAGTACCACTGGTGGTGGCCAGGAGCTCTTTCAAAAATGCTGGAGCCTTGGGAGTCAAACGCTTTTCTCTCCTGGAGACCCTGGGCGAAGTGACAGTTCAGTAACTGGAAATGGCCTTCTCGAAGGCAGGGCCCCACTGGGAAAACATGAAAAGAGTTAGCAGAAAGCTTTCTCTCCATGAGTGACTCAGTGACAGAACCAGTAAGAAGCACATAAAAGTCTCAAAGAGAGAGATTTGAAGCCTGGACTCCAAGAATCTCTACAACAGTGGTCTTCAACGTTTTTGGCACCAGGGATCAGTTTCATGAAGATAATTTTTCCATGGACTGGGAGGGAATGGTTTCAGAATGATTCAAGTGTGTTGCATTTATCGTGTACTTTAATTCTATTATTATGGCATCTGCTCTACCTCGGATCATCAGGCGCTAGATTCCGGAGGTTGGGGACCCCTACAAGAAGGTACAAGAATGAGATCCTGGATACCCTCTTGGTCCAGCGGTTAAGAATCTACCATGCAATGTAGGGGATGCTGGTTCAAACCGTGGTCTGGGAAGATTCCACAAGCCACAGGGCAACTAAGACCATGTACCAAAGCACTGAGACTGCGTGCTCACCACCACAATGAAAAATCTGCACACTGCAACTAGAGAGCAGCCCCTGCTTGCCACAACCAGAGAAAAGTCTGTGCACAGCAATGAAGACCCAATACAGTCAAAAATATAATTTTAAAAAAATGAGATCCAGGGGGCACTATGGAAGCCCCAGATTCAGGCAGGTCAGGCAGAGTTCAGAAGAAGGGATCTATGCCAGGCTGGCCATATTGAGAGGACGTTTCCATGTGATAACCATGGTCCCGTGTGCGTTTATTCTTCACTGATGCATACATTGTTGACCACAATGACTTTTTTGAGAAGGCTACTCTTGCTTGATGTTCTCAACTGCCTGATAAGTGTAGAGGAAAAAAACTAGGTGTAGAGAGAAAATGTAGAGATAAAAGTAGAAGAAAGAAAGTAACATGCCTTGTAAATGTCTTTTCATGAAAATCCATAAGAAGTATCGTCTTTTGGAAAGGGCATGGCCACAAGCTCTCTTGAAACACGTTGCCTTTGTGCTCTGGCTTGAGATGAGGGGGTTGGGGGAGGGCGGCTCTGAGCCTGTGGGCGGGGGTGGGAGGAACTGGCCCTTGTGCCTCGAGCCTGCATTTAGTTTCCCATTGCTGTGCATGCAGTATGTACCACGAGAAAGCAAGCCCTGATTTTATAGCATCTAGTCTTCCTAGATGTTCAAGAGGTGGCCAGGACTTGACCAAGTAGAGTTAGTAAGATATTTTGTGTTAAAATTCATAGTAAAGATCGTCTTCTGAGAAAGGACTTGTGGAAACTGAAAGCTCCCTCGAAGTGTTGCAGATGCATAGGACTGCCCACGGGTTGAGAGCAGGGAGAGAAGAAAAGATTCTGGGCTGGAGTGTTCCTACGCTGAAGGCTGTCTCTAGATATGGCCTGGGTTCTATTACATTGTCTCTCAGTTTGTTCACCACTGCTCTGGTCTTCATCTGAACATCTGAAATATCTCGTGTTTTGAGATTTTTAGAATTGCACAACTCATGTTTAAAAGTTCAGTTCAGTCATTCAGTTGTGTCCAACTTTTCGCAACCCCATGGACCACAGCACGCCAGGCCTCTCTGTCCATCACCAACTCCGGGAATTTACTCAAACTCATCTCCACTGAGTCAGTGATGCCATCCAACCACCTCATCCTCTATTGTCCCCTTCTCCTCCTGCCCTCAATTTTTCCCAGCATCAGAGTCTTTTCAAATGAGTCAGCTCTTCGCATCAGGTGGCCAAAGTGTTAGAGTTTCAGCTTCAACATCAGTCCTTCCAATGAACACTCAGGACTGATCTCCTTTAGAATGGACTGGTTGGATCTCCTTACAGTCCAAGGGACTCTCAAGAGTCTTCTCCAACACCACAGTTCAAAAGCATCAATTCTTCGGTGCTCAGCTTTCTTCACAGTCCAACTCTCACATCTATACATGACCACAGGAAAAACCATAGCCTTGACTAGACAGACCTTTGTTGGCAAAGTAATGTCTCTGTTTTTGAATATGCTCTCTAGGTTGGTCATAACTTTTCTCCCAAGGAACAAGCATCAGGTTAAAAGTAAGAGAATGTAAAATGACACACTGTGGGGCTTTTTTTCTGTGAATGCACAGACACAGTTATCTTCTGAGATAGAACTGCTTGCTCTCTGGAGGACACAAGGATGGGCATCACCTAAGCTGTCAGATGAATTCAGACTGCCCAGCTATTGTTCTGTACGTGAACTGCGGTTACTATGAGCGTCTAAAGGACAAACAGTTCTAAGTGCTCCTAGTACATTCAGAGCAAAGGTGGTTTAATAACCCCTTTGTCAGCTTATAGGAAGGCCCTTTGGTCAGCCACCTCTCAGATGGTGTCCTTTTATTACAATTAGTAGCAAAGAAGCACTTTAGACATGGAATTTTAAGCCACTTTTGAGAAGCGTACATCAGGATTTGTTCATCAGGTTGGCAGTAGAGGAGCCGAGGAAGTTCCAGGAAAGAATCACACAGGTGTGTTCATACTCACACCTTGATAAGCCTCGAGTGTGTGCATCTCTGCTGGCTGTGCCATGTGAATACATAAATAAGCCAGTGGAAACATATCTTCTTGTTTATGTTTCAATATGATGATCCGATTACTTTCTCAGAAGGATTACACTTACTGTTGTCTTGCTTTATAGTTCACTTTAAACTGATCATTAAAAGGAGGACAGGGCTTGTTTTTAATTATTTATCTATGTTTGGCTGTATCCGGTCTTAGTTGCAGCATGAAGGATCTCAGTTGTGATGCTTGGGCTCCACTAGTTGTGGCTCGTGGGCTCAGTTGCCTCACAGCATGTGGGATCTTTGTTCCCCAAGTAGGGATAGAACCCGTGTCCCCCTACATTGGAAGGCAGATCCTTAACCACCAGGAAGTCTCAGGGAGGCAGTGTGTTAACTCTGTCAACATCTTTATTCAGAGTCCTGTGGCCCTTTCTATCTTCTCAAAACTGTCTACATGAAAAGCAAATTGACACTCTTTCCCTGATTGAGTTGGTTTCACGTATTCTCAGTCATCAAAATTCTCATGGCTTTTCCTGGGCTTATACTCCTCTCTCTGGGAACTCTCCAGCCAAGCTTCCCCTTCTGTTCGCTGTGCTATCTGTATTCAGGGTTTTCTTCCGTTTTCAGGCCTAGGTCAAACCCTCCCGGGATTGTTCTAGAAGGATTTATGACTTGCAGGTTAGAGGGCAGCTGGCAAACCTTATTTAATGCTTCCTGGAGGGGTGGCTTCCCATGTGAGTCATACTGAGGTCCCTGGTGTCACACCCTAAGGCACTAGAAATCCTTTCAGGTTGCCCACACGCACACAACTCATGACTTTGAGTGTGAGACTTGGTAAATATTTGCGAAGTCTGCGAAGGCATGATACACACTATGTGATCTTAACCACTCAGCAATATGTGTTCAACTGTATTAAACATACGCAAGAGCTCAGAAGGGTCACATCAGGTGAACACTTCATGTAATGATGATTTGTATGTTCTTTGCTCTGTGCTTTTCAGTTTCAATAATGTACACACTCAGTTTTAAAAGTTTAAAAACAAAACCTTTTTAAAAACCATATGCCGGGGCTTCCCTGGTGGCTTAATGGTAAAGAATCCACCTGCCAATGTAGGAGACATGGGTTTGATCCCTGGTCCAGGAATATTCCACGTGCCTCAGAGCAACTAGGCCAGCATGCCACAACTACTGAGCCAGTGCTCTACAGCCTGGGAGCCACAACTGCTGAAGCCTGTGTGCCCTTGAACCCATGCTCTGCCACAAGAAAAGCCACTGCATTGAGAAACCCATGCATTGCAACTAGAGAGAAGCCCTTGCTCTCTGCAATTAGAGAAAAGCCTGCACAGCAACAAAGACCTAGCACAGCCAACATAAATAAATAAATAAACAAAGACGTACAATTATAAAGATCTGTTTAAAAATTATCAAAAACCATACGCTGAAGCTTTTATGTTTATGTATATGTGCATATTTATGGGAAGAGGATTCATTTCTATGAACCCAAAGTAATTGTCAACCAACCAAACTAACATCAACTGTGCTGTCTTGATGTTCTTTTTTATCTCTTTTGTTTCTGTGGTAAAATATATATAAAGTTTACCATTTTGACCATTTTTATACAGTTCAGTGGGATTTCCCAGGTGACTCAGAGGTAAAGAATCCGCCTGCAGTTCAGGAGTGGCAGGAGACATGGGTTCAGTCTCTGGGTTGAGAAGATCCCTGGAGGAGGGCATGGCAACCCACTCCAGTATTCTTACCTGGAGAATTCCACGGGCAGAGGAACCTGGCGGGCTACAGTCCATGGGGTCGCAAAGAGACACGACTGAAGTGACTTGGCGTGCAAACACACGCACAGCTCAGTGGCGTTATATGCACTCACATTCTGTGCAACTATCATCACCTTCCATCTCCAGAACTTTTTCACCTTCCCCACTGAAACACTATACCAACTAAACAATAACTCCTTATTCCACCCCCTCACCAGCCCCTGGTAACTACCATTCTGCTTTCTGTCTCTATAAATTTGACTGCTGTAGGGAGCTGATATAAGGAGAATCATACAACATTTGCCCACTTGTGTCTAGCTTATTCACTGAGCACGCTGTCCTCAAATTTCATCCAAGTTGTATCATGTGTCAGAACTCCATTCCTTTTAAAGTCTGAACAACTTTGTGTGGTTCCACCACTTTATCCATTCTTCGGTAGGTGGACAGTTGGGTGGTTCCACCTTTTTGCTGTTGGAAACAAGGCTGCTATCAACATGGGTGGACAGTATCTGTTTGAGTCCTTTCTTTCAGTTATTTGGAGTGTATAGTCAGAAGTGGAATTTCTGAATGATTGTATGCTTAATTAAAAAAAAGAAAAGAAAAAACCACCATACTGTTTTCCACAGCAGCTGCACCATTTCACATTTGCAGCAGCAGCGCACAAGGGTTCGATTTCTCCATATCTTGGCTGCCGCTAGTCACTTTCTGGTTTTGCTTTGATGACAGCCATCTCAACGGCATAAAGTGGTACCAAAGCTCTTCACTGACTTGGAGAATCATGGAGTTAACAATTCTGGGCTCCAGTTCTCACCTGTCCTACTGTGCAGCTTGAAGCAAGTTTTTAAACTCTGTATTGAAATTGTTCCCTCATTTCTAAAATGGGAAGTTTAAATCATTTACTTAGCAAGTACATACAACCTGCAAACATTGGGCTATATCCCCACCAGGTGAGAAGGAGAGAAAAGGACGTGAGAATAAACAAGACAGAAGACACCCACTGTTCCCCAGCTGTTCCTGCTCTCAAAGGCCTTCACAGCCTCCTGAGGAGCCAGGCCTGGAGGCAAGTGAGATGGGGAGGCGAGGAGGGGGGACTTAGCAGAATTACAGACTGCAGCATTGTCATGTCAAACACCAGCCCAGGGTGCTCACACGCCTTCTTCTCCAGATCCAGGCCAGGGAGCAAACACCCTGTTCCTCCCCATGCAACAACATCGAAACTGGTCCAGTTTCCCCTCTTCCACTCAGGACTCTGAAATTGCTTCCCTGACACCCAGCATCATAATCTGATTTTTGTTCTAGAAGACAACGAATGTCAAGAAACTCAGCTGCCATGTCACAACAGTGCATCAGGAGAGTTTCTCCTGGAGGGGAATGGTCCCCGACTCCAGTATTCTTGCCTGGGAAATCCCATGGACAGAGGAGCCTGGCGGACTCCGTTGGGTCCCAAAAGAGCCAGACATGACTTAACAACTATACAACAACAACAAAACTTTCTGAATCTTAGCTTCCTTTCATATAAGTTGGGATGATAATACCTCCAGTATTAATTGGCTAGGGGCAAATGCTTAAGGGAGCAGGAATCAGGAGTAATTTATCCAAGGACTTCACTGGCATGAAAGAATTTGGGGTCAGTAAATTTTTATCTACTCCTTCACATGAAGAAAATAAAGTGTGTCTAAGAGGGCAGCAGAGGATGAGAATGGTTAGATAGTACCACCAACTCAATCGACATGAATTTGAGCAAACTCTGGGAGACAAAGGACAGGGAGGCCTGGTGTGCTGCAGTCCATGGGGTCACAGAGTCAGACACAACTGAGCGACTGAATAACAACAACATTCTATGATTCTAAAGAAGAACTGCAAGAGAAAATGAAAGTGAAAGTCACTTAGTCATGTCCAACTCTTTGTGAGCATGGAATTCTGGAGGCCAGAATACTGGAGTGGGTAGCCTTTCCCTTCTCCAGGGGATCTTCCCAACCCAGGGATCGAACCCAGGTCTCCGGCATTGCAGGCAGATTCTTTACCAGCAGAGCCACAAGAGAAGCCCAAGAAAAATAGAACTTTCTTAATTAGACTTTTCTGAAAAACTGCTACCTCTTTCTAAAGTCAGTTACTATTATTACATATAGATTTTAGCAATTGAATATGTAGAGCTCTTTGATAGTAAATTCAAATATTTTGCCTTTAAAAATCTATTTGTGAACTTATGTAACTATATTATTGACCTTTCTTCTTGGAGGGTATGGAAAATAAATTTTCTTGCTGACAAACTGGAAAAATGAAAAATTTCCTCCTTAAAAACACAGGGGACAGTGTAAGAGAAAGTCCTTTGTCCCAGCACTTTCCTTCCTGCTTGGGCTCTGCCACGTGAGAACAGAATGCACGCGTCACCACCTGTCACAAAAGAGGTAGCCAACACACAGAAGACAGCGGACTGGAAACCGGGGAGTGTCTGGTCCTTCGTGGCTTCAGCAGGGCAGGAATAGACCCTGGAACCCCATCCGTCCACATCAGGTCTCTTGTTAAATGATAGCAACAGACCCATAGGGCTTCCCAGGTGGCGTGAGTGGCAAAGAACCCTCCGGCCAATGTAGGAGACGTAAGAGATGTGGGTTTGATCCCTGGGTTGGGAATATCCCCCTGGAGGAGGGCATAGCAACCCACTCCAGTATGCTTGCCTGGAGAGTGCCACGGACAGAGGAGTCTGGCGGTCTACAGGCCACAGGGCCCCAAAGAGTCAGACATGACTGAAGCGACTTAGCATGCACGCACAACAGACCCATGTGAACTCTTCTAGTTAGGCTGCTAATTACTCAAATTTTTTTGAAATAATTTTTTTATGTGGACCATTTTTTAAGTCTTTATTGAATTTATTACAATACTGCTGTTGCTTCAAGTGTTAGTTGTTTGGCTGAGAGGCATGTGCGATCTGAGCTCCTTGACCAGGGATTGAACCTGCGTCCCTTGCATTGGAAGGTGACGTTGGCTACAGGGGAAGTCTGACATCTTAGCAATTCTTCACGTGTTATCCAGCAATTTCACTTCCGAGAATCTGTCTTAAGGATGTGATGAAGTATTTGCTCAGTGATTCATCAACAGCATAGGTGCTGTTCTTAATAGTAAAATTAAGCATAAAACAAACTTCAGCATTCCTTAATAGAATGCAGGTTAAATAATTTATAACTGTACAAGCCAATACTAGTCAAGTTATGAAACGTACTGTAAGGAGCATGTGACACCACAAAAACGCTGATGACACACTATTACATGGGGAAAAAAATCAGGTCACAAAGCAGGATTCTTGTTTCCTTTGTGGAGAACAGACATACATGCACAGAAACACAGAAAAGAAAGAGACCAGTAAAGCTGTAAGACTCAAGTCCTAATGGCAGTTCTCTGTGGATCATGAGGTTTCGGGCATTTTTTCATTATCTTAGTTCCATCTCTTTGGATTGCTTCATTTTTCTACAGTGAACATATGCTTCTTTCTCTGTATTTTCCGCCTAACCTAGAATGGACTTGGAGCACAGCAGGTATTCAGCTAATATGAGGTTGTCAGCTAATACGACGAGGCTGATGGAGGGGAGTCATTCTGCCCTTTCCCTTTTAGATCAGGCCTATTGTTCCACTCACAAACTATTCAAACTCATTCTCAGCTTAAGTTCTCAAAAATAGAGTCAACGTGCCTCATCAGAGGTTTTAAGCCACCATATAACTCGTAGAAGTCTGGATCCGTCTCTGCTCTTATATCTGACCTCCCCTCACCCACCTACATATCACCTTGGGGAAGATGTGTGTGGCAGAGAGGGGAGACCTGGAGGATGGGGGGAGGGTGTTGAGCTCACAGGACATAAAAGAGGTACATAAGAAAACAGGCTCCACAGAGAAGGAGAAATATTGTATGACATCCCTTATCCCTCAAACGCACAGACTTGGAGAACAAATTTACGGTTATCAGGAGGGAAGGGTGGAGGGAAGGGATGGTTAGGGAGTTTGGGATGGACACGTACACACTGCCACAGTTACAAGGGCCTACTGTCTAGCACATGGCCTCTACTCAATGTTATGTGGCAGCCTGGATGGAAGGGGAGCTTAGGGGAGAATGGATATGGCTCAGATCCCTTGCTATGCACCTAAAACTATCACAACATTGTTAATCTGCTAAACCCTAATACAAAATAAAAAGTTAAAAAATATATATACAATTTCCAGACTTCCCAGATGGTCCAATGGTTAAGAAACAGCCTGCCAATGCAGGAGACACAGGTTTGACGCCTGATCCCAGAAGATCCTCAGTTGCTAGGGAGCAACTAAGCCCACGTGCCTTCGCTACTGTAGCTGTGCTCTAGGGCCCAGGAGCTACAGTAAGAGAAGCCTTTGCAACGAGAAGCCGGAGCGCCACAACAAAGACCCAGCACGACCAACACTTAAATAAATGAGTCAATAAAAAGATGACAGTCTACGAGCCAGGCCAATTTAATAGCCACCAAGAGCCATGTCGTCTCCTTATTTTCTTTCCCTTCCTTCTCTCCCCTCATTCCACAAGTGACTACTTAGCATCCGTAATATGCCAGGGATTAGGCTTGGAGCTGGGGAATTTGAGAGGAATGAGCCACAGCCCCGCTCTTAATTAGCTCACCATCCAGTAGCAGAGAAATTTACCAAACAGCCATTAAAATTCAGTACTTTCCCTGCAAGAATAAACGAGTGTAAACAGCAGAGTGAAGGCAAAAAACAAAAACAAAACAACAAAAAAAGAGGCAACAGCTGGCAATTTGGGTGGCATGGAATTAGGCAAGTTTCACAGACACATTGATCTGTGAACTGGGTTCATGTCTGTGATCCATGCAGAAAAGAAGAGGCATGAGAGAGCCTGGGGGCAGTGGGGATAAACACAGTGTCCCTCACACAGGGACACTTGCGCCAGAACATCTTAACCCGCACGTACCCTATAAATTTCTCTTTTGTTGCAATCATGAAATTAAATAAACAATCATAGAGGCCTGAGTAGAAATGCAGAACATGATGTTTTTCTTGTATTAAACTGTGTGTATACGAGGATAGTATTGTAAAAAGCAACCAGTAAAGTTTCATAAAATCAAAACATTCGCCAAAGGTAGACTTTAGGCAGCTACTACTTCCTGTCAAGAACAATCTCCTGATTCATTCTATGGTTTTAAAGTGATTGACGATGAAGAATTTTCATTTTAGAGATATGATTGAATTTAATACCATATTTCATGCACAAGTTCATGCTGGCTCTTGCGAACCAGAAATATACTTCCCAGTTCATGCAGTTTCATGGTTTAAGTTTCACTGAAACACTAATGAACACCTGCAGGTATGTACACAGAATGAGCAAAGTGAAATAACTGTCTGTCTCTTTTCCCTTCCAGTTCCTGGCTACCATGGTCAATCTGAATAAATACAGAAATATATCTTGTCCCAAGGGCTGGAGTGAGCCCCTGTCCAAAGGGGACAGAATGACTTCAACTCACTCTTACTACCAACTCACTCTTACTACCAACTCACTCTTGACACAAAGGCATACAGCTAAGTCTGTACGTGGCTGAGGCTGACAGTATAACTGGAGATCTCGGAATTAACTTCCCCATGTAAAAGAGTATTTATGAACAAACAAAAATCTGCTCATTTGAAACGTACATGACTAAAACCCAACCATAACTACAGCAACAGTCTACACTGCAAAAGACTTGTTTTCAGGAGGTTTATCACTGACATTGCTTGGAACTGTTAGCACATGGTGATAATAGACACAATTTCAGTCCACTCTAGTATTGTGTGTAAAATCCTTTACAGAGAACATACCTACTATTGCTTGTGCCCAGGAAGGTGGGTCCCACCACCCCATCCTCAGCATAAGCATCTCATTTCAGCTAAAAGTCTGGATTAGAGAGGAACAGAGAGTAGCCTTTCTGTCCATCTCTGTCCATCCATTCATACATCACAACTATCATCTATCCATCCATCCATCCATCCATCTATCACATCTCTGTCATCCATCCATCACTTCTACCTATCTAACCATTCCCTTCTCCAAGGGATCTTCCCGAACCAGGGATTGAACCCAGGTCTCCCACATTGTGGATGGATCCTTTACCATCCGAGCCATCATGGAAGTCTAAGAATACTGGAGTGGGTAGTCATTCCCTTCTCCAGGGGTCTTCCCAACCCAGGGATTGGACCTGAGTCTCCTGAATTACAGGTAGATTCTTTACCATCTGAGCTACCAGGGAAGCCCTATCTATCTATTCATCCATCTATCCATCTCATCTATCCATCTATCCATCTATCTGTCATGTGAGGAATGACAACAGGTAGATAGAGCCCAGGCAGAAACCAGTTCCGATAGAATCTATGAGTTTCATTCCACCAAGAGATCAATCACCTCAACAGATGGAGAAGAGGGATCCTCCCCCCTCACTCTGTTCTCTATGGAAAGTTTAGCCAAGCTTCCCAGCCTTGCAGATGGCCTCAAGCCTTCCCGTGCAGTGGCAGGATCTGCAGGGTGCGACAAGGTACCAGAGATCAACAGGTCAGAGTGAAGGAAATGCCAGCTCGCTGAGCCCAGGTACCCACAATCACTCCCCTTGTGCTTTTCTGCAAGCGGCTGTCCTGGGTGCTTCGTCGTTCCCGCCATGGGTTGGAACTCAGCCTGCCACCTGCTTGTTACAGACCAACTGTCATCCATGCCTGTGCTCGCAGGGACAGACGATCCTGAGAACCATGGTAGGAACCACTTTACAGAGAATCCCTCGTACTTTACAAGGGCAGATCCAGACAGGGGTACTGTCTCCTAGACCAAGAACTACCAACCTCAACACTGCCGGGGACCCCCAAGGATGCTAATTCCCCATGGGGAATCACCTCCATGACTATATAGCATCCTTCCCTGAGGCGGAGCTTCCCTAGGGAACTGGCAGGAGGCAGAGAGGAATCAAAGGAACCAAAGGGAAAACAAAGGGTCCCGGGACAGGAACATGCCTGCAGCAAGAGCTAGATAGATGCACAGCGACTTCCCACAGCAGGCAGAGCAGGGAGGCAAGTGAACATGGGCGGGGGAAAACCAGGCCAAGTGGGAAGCTGCTATATAGCACAGGGAGCTCAATCCAGTGCTCTGAGATGACCTAGAGGGGTGGGATGGGGAGGAGGGGAGGGAGGGGGCTCCAGAGGCCGGGCACATATGTATACTGATGGCGGATTCGTGTTGCTGTAGAGCAGAAACCAGCACAACGTTGCAAGGCAATTATCCTCCAATTAAAAGAACAAAAATAGAAGGTCAGCACACATCCCCTACAGGTGGGGTCTTCTCCATTTCTCTTTTTAACCAAAGGAGGATTCACAAAGGTCTTGTAAGTCTACAGAGGCTGTGTCCTCACAGGCACATGTTTACACCCACTCCACTAGTTACTAGCTCTGCAGTCCTAGGCAAGGAGCTTGGCTTTTTTGAGTCTTAATTTCAGCATCTGTTTTCAAGAAGATGCCGTTAAATGATGTAGGTAAGAAAATGTGCCTAATGCCTGGCACTCTGAAGCTGTTCAGAATAGATCAGTTTGCTTCCGCTAAAGTGAATTGAGTCATACACAATAATTTATTTCATACATCTGGAGATCATGAGGATTGATCAATATTTTTTAAATCTTTTTAAGGAAGGCTTTAAACATTCATAAATACAAAAAAAAAAAGTATAGGGATTTCCCTGGTGGTCCAGTGGCTAAGTCTGCCTTGCAATACAGAGGGAGGGTTTGATCCCTGGGCAGGGAATTAAGCGCCCACATACTGCAGTGTAGCTAAGCCTCCAAGCCACAGCTACTGAGCCCGCACCCACCCCACATGGTCAGTGGAGACCCATGCATCTGTATGTTCAGTTTTGTCCGACTCTTTGTGACCCCTTCCACTGTAACCTGCCAGACTCCTCTGTCCGTGGGATTTCCCAAGCAAGAAAACTGGAGTGGGTTGCCATTTCCTACTCCAGGAGATCTTCCCAACCCAGGGATCAAATCTGTCTCTCGTGTCCATCTCCTGCATTGACAGGCAGATTCTTTACCACTGCATCAGAGTCAAAATAAATAAATAAACTTAAAAAAATAAAACAAGAGTATAATGAATCCTCATATTCTCATCATTCAGTTTCTAAGCACTAATTTTGCTTCATCTGTGCCCCTTCCCTCTTCTGTCTTTCAGATTATTTTTGAAGCAAATGAGCTCAGATATCATGCCATTTAATCCATAAATATATCACTAGATTCTTTAAAAAAAAAAAACCTCTTTATAAAACAGTTATAATATACTTATTATACCTTAAACATTACGAGGAATTCCTTCATGTCATCAAAAATCCAATTGGTGTTCAAATTTCTGATTGACTCATAAATGCATTTTTTAATGCTGTTTGAGCCAGTGTTCACATGAGTCTCTCACACTGTGGTTGAGAATCTGCCTCTTTAGTCTCTCTTTAGATTCCACACTCCCATTTTCACCCACATCTTTTATTTTCATTTGCAGTATTTTGTTGGAGAATGTGGTTTGTCCTGTAGAGTGTCCCTTTGTTTGTAGTTTGCTGATGTATCCTCATATGTCCTCTGCAAGTCTTGTAAATTTTGTGGCTTGATTTTTGGCAAGACCACTTCCTAGGGGTGGTTGACCAGGATTTTTAAAATGATGTTTTTAAAGTGATTTTCTTGGCAGTTCCAGAAACAAGAAAGATTTATGCTGATCAGGACAACTAAGACAGTGTCCTAGCCCAGTGTATAGTGGTGACTAATTAAGCTCAGTCTTCTGGCTAAGTGCTAACATATTAACATACAACACAGCAAATAGAAAGTTTAGAACTAAGTCTAATGGCAGGCAGCATATTAAAAGGTGATCACATCCATAACATCTTTTACATTACCTAAATAAATTAAAGAAGTATAAGTGGCATTTGATGGTTTCCTGATGACAATGAGGTATATTCACAAAGCTGTTTTCTGAAAGTTTTAAGGGGATGTGTGCCAGACTGTTGAGAAGACTCTACGTGAAGTCAACAGTATCTACTTCTAATGGTGATGTTCACTCCACAGTAGCTTCTCCACTGTGAAGCTGCTGTATGAAGCAGCTGTTTTTTCAGCTGTCAAGCTGGGGTACCAAATTGTGGACCTTCAGATTCCCAACCTGGATTATTCAGCTTCTGGCATGACCAGGTGGTACAAGTATGGAATTATGGTGGAAAAAAGAATGAATGGGTGGATGGAAGGGAGGGAGGGAGAGAAGGAGGGAATGGTTTGAACATTTGTCATCCCAAAAATTTATATGCCAAAATCTAACCTCCAAGGTGTTAGGAGGTGGCACCTTTGGCAGGTGATGAGGCCATGAGGGTAGGGCCCCCAGGATGGGCTTAGTGTCCTCATAAATGCAACCCAGAGAGCACTCTCGCCCCCTTTCTCCAGGTGAGGACATGGGGAGAAGACACTACCTATGAGTCAAAAACTAGACCCCACCAGTCATCAAATCGGCCCAGCCCTTGACTCCAGATTTGCCAATCTCCAGAACCACAAGAAATAAATTTCTGTTGTTTATAAGTACCCAATCTATGGTATTTTTCCTACAGCAGCCCAAATAGTCTAAGACAGGAGGAGGGATAGAGGGATAGAAAGAAGGAGGGAAGAAAGTAAGGTAGGGAGGGAAGAGGGAAGGAAGGGAAGAAGGAAAGAGAAAAGAAAGCCATTTGCCACGAGTCTATTCTCAGAGCACTGGTATTGTCCTTTCTTTGGGGTCACCATTGGTAGTCATCTACATCCTGAGTGTACTAATCAGGGTTCTCCAGAGAGAGAAGCAGGGTGCATATATAAAGAGAGATAATATTCCTTATAATAAAAGTAAAAAGAATCAGCTCACATGATTACAGAGAAAGTCCAAAATCCACAAAATGGGCGGGCAGGCTTCAGGGCCCCAGAGAACCGATGCTCCAGTTCACGTGTAAAGGCTGCCTGCTGTAGAACCAGGAAGAACTGGTGGGGCAGAGACCGTCTGCTGGAGAATTCCTTCTTGCTCAGGGGAGGTCAGTCCTGCTCTATTCATGCCTTCAACTGATTGGATGAGGCCCACTCCCATCATGGAGTGCAATCTGCTTTACTCAGAGTCCACCAATGCAAATGTTCATCTCATGCAAGAACACCCTCGTGGACACACCCAGGAGAGCATTTAACAGCATCTCTGGGCACCCCATGGCCCAGTGGAGTTGGTACATAAACACAAGCATCCCTCTGAGGAGCTGAAAATGTTGCCCTGGCTACAGTGTAGTTATCCCACATCGTGCTGGAAAAGCCTCATCTTTGGCCAGTCCTGAGACCCGCCCTGCTTTCAAGGCCTAGCACTGGGCCTTCCACCCTCCCAACCCACCCCCATGGAAAGTCCTGAAAAATAACGATTACACTGAATAGAGGCTCTGTGGCACGAGTAAAGGCGTCACCTCCTCCCTTTACTCAAATCTCACTCTTCTTTCTGAGGATTTTTTGTGTCCTGCAGGAGGAGGTCACGGAGAGGACGTGACCACCAGTTGACCTGTGTGCTGGACCCAGGCCATCAACCCTCCCCTGTCCTCGGAATGTACATCATACCCCCCACACCCACAGCAGGCGCCTCTCCAAGGACACAGTCTTGGGAGACTAAGGGGCTACTGAGAGCATCTGGACAGAATGTGGGACCAAGCCCTGCTAAGACACCCCCTTAGACACTTTGAGATGCTGGTGGGGGTGGAGATCCACTCAGGCGGCGACAGCCAGCACAAGCTGTGTAAGTTCCTCTGCTTATCACACTGCCACCTGCCCGTCTTCTTCAGCCTCTCCTTGCTCTCTCTGTACAGGGGGCCAGCTTGCAAACCAAGAGTTTCTTTCTTTGTTTGGGGGCATAATGTGTAGGGAAACGTGTTGCATTTTAGAAAAGCAAACCGGACTTCAACCACCTGCTGATCTGGTTGGGTGGGCAGCCATCGCACCACAGGCTCTGGCCTGGCCCGTAACCCCATAGAGAAGCCACATGAAGAGCCCATTTGCAGCTATCTTGAGGACTAAGGGCTTCCTCTGTGGCTCAGTCAGTAAAGAACTTACCTGCAAGGCAGGAGACCCCAGTTCAATCTCTCTGGGTCAGGAAGATCTCCTGGAGAAGGAAATGGTAACCCACTCCAGCATTCTTGTCTGGAGAATTCCCTGGTGGGCCACGTAGTCCATGGGGTCACAAGAGTGGGACAGGATTTAGTGACTAAATCACCACCAGAGGACCAAAGACCCTCTCAATGAAAATAAACCAAAATGTTAGGTTAAACTTCAACAAATGTTTTAAATGCACCTTTGACAGAAAAGACGATCTCAAAGGCAGCTCATATGCGGAGTTTCTGCCTTGGGAGATGCTTGGGGGCCAGGGACCAGAAATAAAATCCTGTTCATACTGGAGACAGGGCTCTACCACAAAAACTGGCACCCATCCCCAACTCTGCAAGGGGCAGATCATCAGAAACAAGAGGAAGGAGGCACTCACCCAATGCACACAAAGAAAAGGCAGCAAAACCTGCTTATCTCGACTTTGGCACTGAGTGGAAAGGGTAAAAAAAAAAAAAAACCTGCCCTTCAAAGTTTCATCAGAGACCAGAATCCAGGCAAATTTGGGGTCTGAATTCATACCTCCCCCTCCCCGGGGGTGATCTGAAAAGTTCATTGGGATGTTTAAGTTTAAAGTGGACAAGCTTGCTGAGACCCCCCAGGCAGTTGGCGAAAGAGATATTCTCTGGAAGCATGATGACCATCCAGACTTTGAAGAAATTCCACAGATTAAGTAACCAGGAAAAGCATCACTCACAAAAAGGACCTCTAAACACAGAAGGAAGCAAACACAGGCGGCAGGTCAGACTGGCCAGTATGTCCCCGAGGCTGCAATGGTCTGAAACTGATCTTTAAATGATGCTTGCTGTCCTTAAAGATATTAATGAGAGGCTTGAAAGTAAGAGCCAGGCATCAGAGCCTGTAAGGGATGACCAAGCACATTTGAAAAGACACAAATTCTGTAAACCTAAGAAGACATCATCACTTTAAAATTGTGTTGAGAGACTGAAGAACACAATGGAGAGAGACCACCAATATCTGATTGCAGTCGTGTGCTGGGGTGGCGGGGGAGGGGGGTGCGGATGTGGGTGTTGAAACAGAGGCCAGCAGGAATAAAGTGGGAGGCAGCACAGAGGTGGGCTTGGCTGTGGTAACACATTGACCCAAAAGGCATAAAGTCTCAAATGCAACACAGGTTTACTTCTTCTTCATAAAACTGCTCAAAGCAGGCACTCTGCTCACAGGGTCATTAGGGGCCCAGGACTCTTCCAATTGGTGGCCCCCGCCACCCGCTGGACCCTCATTTTCATTTGAATCCAGGTGAAAACAGATCCTGGGGATGCCCCTGTGTCTGCAAAACCTCAGAAAAGGTATGGTTCACTTCTGTGCCCATTCCACTGGCCAGAACTCACTATGTTTCTCGTGTCCAGACTTTTCTCTTTTCATCAGGAGTAAGTGCCATTTCAGCATTATCAAAGTCATGAGTTTTTGTGTTGGCTCATCAATGTGACACTTAAATGAATAAAACTTTTAATATTAAACCAACAGTGTATAATGGAGTATTGTACCATTTACTCAGATTTTTATTGAATTCTCACTTTTCTGTTTATAAAGGAAAACAGTCAATACTTATATTCTTCTTTTCTTTGCATGAGCTTTCTGCTTTGTAAATGAATCAATGCATTGCCCATATAATTTATGGCATATTTATTCCACTTAGAAGGTTATAGTTAGAAGGTTATAGTGGTCCATAAATCCTTAAAGACGTTCAGCTGAAATTTTTATGTGGACCATTTTTAAAACCTTTATTAAATTTGTTACAATATTGCTTCCATTTTACATTTTGGTTTTTGGCTCCAAGACACTTGGAATCTTGGCTCCCCGACCAGGCATCGATCCCACACCCTCTGCAGTGGAAGTGCAGACCCTTAACCACCAGACCACCAGGAAAGTCCAAGTTGAAGTTTTTGAAGAGTTAGTAAGTAGATAGCTTTTGAAAAACGATGTATCTATGTTTTATAAGACCATTCATATGCTTGTTTTTTTAATATGTGTTGGACCTTCTGCCAGGAGGACTGATTGAGGCCTCGGCTGCTCCAGTGCCTGGGCTGGGTCCAAATGCCACATCACCTGAGCTTCCTTTTCATCTGTAAAAAGGTATCCAAAAGATGCAATGTCACAAATCCCAACAGCCCACTGTTTTGTGGGAATTCACAGATACCTTCTCCAGTTTAGAAGCCATGAAAGACATTGTTTTAATCCCCTTTGGCTTCCTGAGTAAGAGAAGTGTGGAGAAATCACAACTAAGTTCGGTTTGTATAAATAATAAACAGTCCTCCGTCCCTCTCCCACAAGGAAGTAGAGAAAGCAGAGTGGCAATAAACCACATCATGCGGGACTTGTGAGATGGATCAGTCATTAAACACAGATCAGAGCAGATAGCGAAGCAAGTGACTGTCAGCCCAGCCCATGATTCCTGTGCTGGAATCACGTGGTCTCTCATTTCCTGGAATTGAATCACAACAGAAGCAATGTGCTGTTCGGCTTCCCTTATCAAGAGAGTCCGCGTGATAAGTCAGAGGTCCACTTCATCTAAGGCTTGTCCTCACCCCACATGGCAAGTCCCACACAAGACCTTTGCACAGGGCTGCTCTTTTAGGCAGATCTGTGACCCCACTGGGTCAAGAGGTCACTCACAGTTACACAAATCAGGGCTTTTCCCAAAAATGCAAGGGAGCTTCCCTCCATCTGTTATCTCGTTAAGTCAACTATGTGAAAACCCAGATTAGCACAATTTTGTTTAAATAAGAAGTCTTCACTTTGAGAAATGACATGCTTTCCTAGTGCATTTAAAACAAGTCAGCTTCCCAAACTAATTTTTGACCAACACTCAATATTGTTAACTGCATATCTCAAACAATCAGAGAGTAGACATCAACCATTTCAAGTAAAGGTGAAAGAAAATATCTTTATCAAGTCTCCCAAACATCCAGGCACCAGGCCACACGCCTCACATATGTGCTAGAAATAAACCTCAAGTCTGGCAATCTATGCATGCCTAAGTCATCACATCACCTTCTGTCTTCAAATCAAAGTCAACTCCAAGTCCCTGGAATAGTGAAACATCCAGTGGTGGGTGCTCCTGACTATCCCAGACCTTCTCCAAGGTTATAAAAAGGTACACAGAGCTAAACACTCATCTCCTGTCCACACACACGGAGCCCATGGAAGTCCGGCGTCCAGTGGCTTCCAGTGCCAGGCTTGGGTGCAGGAAACAGCAGCAGGAAGATGGTATCTCCAGTTGCCAAGGTCCAGCTTGCATGGTACACCACACAGCCACGCCCTCTTGATGTCTCCCCACCTTCCCAGATGCTGCCAGAGGGAGAAGAGCAGAGTTCCCCCGATTCACCAGACCCCCTGATTCCTGTCCCTCTGGAGCCGTTACCTTGCTCTCAAAGGCAACAGCTGCTCTCTACTGTCTATAGCATAATCCCCTCAAGAAGCCAAGGCTTCCGGAACCCAAATCCAATACAGAATCTAGAACTCAAACACAGGAAGAAAGGAAACCCAGTTGTACACGGCTCCTGATTTCCCACTCCCAAGTCTGGCTTTGCTGAAGCGTGGGCTTCTGGGTGGCAGTCAGTAAGAAACCAGCATGGCAAGATGCTTTGGGAAAAGGTGCTCCATTTGCTTCTAGTTTTAGAACTGTTCTGGCCTAGGAGAGTCCTGCTGAGTTGTGTCCTGAAAACACTGCTTTTGACATTCCAAGTCTGCGTGGGTTGATAAGCATTTGCCAGGAACACAGAAAGAACACGGTCTGAAAACACTGCGATGGACTTCACTGGTATAATAAAATGGACCCGCCAGAATCCACCACTTGTTCGATGCTTACAAATATTTATTGAACATCTACTATGTATCAGGCACTGTGTCAAATGATGACCTGCAGGAGGGCATGGGAACCCACTTGGGTCATACACAAGAAGCAACTCAGTACGCATCCAATGATGACATAATCCAGTCTTCCGTTTGCAGCGTTTAAAGCAGACAGATTCACTGTGTGATCTGCACACAGAAACGGAGGCATTTCAGATGTGAAGGGGCTGAAAGTGACAGATCCTGCCCTAGGGTAGCTGTATCCGACCCCATCATACACAGACACCGCACGGAATACCTGGAGAGCCAGCCACAGTGGGGACTCTGAAAAGGCAGGACATATTTAAAGCCATCTCAGTAATCGGCTTGGCTGAGGCCTGAATTGGGGTTTACACCATTCTCGCTTCATAAAAAAATGTTTTAGTATCTATTACAAGCAGGCTCTGTTAGACTCTGGGAGTACAAGCTTTAAAAAGTCAAAATTCATGTCTGGAAATGCTCACTCAAAAGTAAAAGGAAGAGGCCAAGAAAACGGAACTGCCAAACAATGGTTTTAAAAAGTGCTGAAGTCAAGGCATCTTTACGGTTGGCAGGACTGTGAATCGGGGCAGTCGCTGTGGAAAACAGTACACGAGTCGCTCAAAACTTAAGAACTACCATTTCATCCAGCCAGCCCACTTCTGGGTATCTATCTGAAAGAATGGAAAATAGGATTGCCAAGAGACATTTGCAAACCCATGTTCATTACAGCATTATTTATAGTAGCCAAGGTGCAGAAGCACGCTACATGTCCATCAAAGAATAAATGTGGCTTGTGATTTATATACAGTGGACTATTATCCAGCCTCAAGAAAAAGAAGGAAAACCCTACCATATGTTACAATATGGATGACCCTTGAGGACATCGTGATAAGTGAAATCGCTTTCCAGGCGGCACTAGAGGTGCAGCACCCACGTGCCAGCGCAGCAGACGCAAGAACATGGGTTTGGTCTCTGGGTTGGGAAGAGTCCCTGGAGGAGAGCATGGGAATCTTCTCCGGTACTCTTACCTGGAAAATTCTATGGACAGAGGAGTCTGGTGGGCTATAGTTCACGGGGCCACAAAGAGCTGGACATGACTGGGCACAGCACAGCACATCAGCAAGTGAAACAGTCACAAAAGACAAACTGCACACTTCCACCTATACGAGGTGTCAGTATCGTAAGATGAAAATGTTCCGGAGATCTGCTATAGAGTGATGTATATATAGTTAGTACTACTGCAGTCTACATTTAAAATTATTAAGAGGTTATAAAGAAGGTCCTACTATATAGCACAGGCAATGTCAATATAATCGGAAAGATTGTGAAAAATAGTCTATTAATATATATAACTAAGTTACTCTATATGGCAGAAACTAATGCATTATAAATCAACTATACTTCAATAATGTTTTCTAAAAATTAAATTGTTAAGATGTTAAATTTATATGCTTTTTTAAAACTACAATAAAAATGATATATTTTTAGGCTTTTCCCTTGCCTGGGAATCCGGGAGATTTTCCGAAGAGATGCTGTGTCAGCCAAGCTGCAGGCTTCCCAGGTAGCTCAGTGGCAAAGAATCTGCCTGCCAGTGCAGGAGACACAGGCTCGATCCTTGGGTCAGGAATATCCCCTGGAGGTAGGAAATGGCAGCCCACTCCAGTATTCTTGCCCGGGAAATCCCATGGACAGAGGATCCTGGTGGGCTACAGTCCATGGGGGTGCTGGAATCAGACATAACTGAGCAAGTGAGCACACACACACTCAGCTGAGCTGTGCAGAGAGGGCAGAAGTTAACCAAGAAAACAAGGTCAAGGGAAGGGTTTCTAAGCTGAGGAACCCCCAGAGCTCAAAACACTGAGCAAGTTCTCAGGGAGCCAAGGCTAAGCAAATTCTGCTTAAGGGCCAGAAGCAGTGAAATCAAGAGAAGAGGACTTGGGACCAGTAAATCATTACCCTTTACCTGCCCCAGCAGATGGAAGGACAATATCCTGGGATGATCAATGCCAGCAGAGGCTCGAGTTCCCTCTCTGCAGCCCTGGACTTGCTGTGGGTGGCTCAGCAACGACATCCCCAGGAGGCATGGCAGCCCCCAAGGCGACCCCGGGCCTCCCAGCAAAGGTCTTTTCTGTCCTGGCCACCTGTGATCAGCTGGCTCACACCTGCCTATCAATCCTAGTCAGGGAGATGGGGAAGGGGAGCAAGGTACAGAAGCACAGAACAAACTCTGTCTGCCTGTAGAGAGGAAAAACAAGAGCAAGAACTGGTTCACGACAGCAGCAACACAGCCTTCCTTGGAAAGTTACAGGCAGAATGTATCCGCATGGGGGTGTGAGCCCTGAGCACTCAGCTGACCCCAGCGCTGTCCAGACCACCGTCTCAGTCCTACAAATCAGAGCATGAGGAAGAATAGAATTTGAAAGTCCTGCCTGTCAAGCAATAATGAGGCAGCAGACACAATTTGGTTCTTTCACTCTAGCAGAGAAAGAAATGAAATTAGTATGAATCAGCAAGGGTTTCAGGCTCCATGGCAAATACAGAGATGAACACACACACACATGCTCAAGGAGCCTAGGATTAGGCAGAGGAAATGAGACACTATACGGATTATGGAAACAATGGTTGGTGCAGCACAGCAAGCTCGTCAAAATGAGCAACATCACTCAGGTACCAACTGCTGGGTTCTTTTTGGCATCGACAGATTCGGGAAGCCTTCAGAGAGCCTGTGTTTTGGGGTGCCTAGAAGACCTTCCCCCTGGAAGATCACCCGTCATTTAGGACCATCACATCTGGAATGTGCTGAGCTCAATAAAGACAGTGAGGATGAAGGATGTGCTGATGGATGAACAGATGGACCGTGGCCTCTTCCGTCCTCCACTTCCTTCCTTAAGCCTACTCCACAGGCATCACCCCAGGACACTCCAACTGTCACCCTGCAAGGAAAAACCTCCAGCTCATGGGGCCAAAACACAGATCTGAGTTTGGCTTGGCTTCTGCCTGCAAATCCCCAAGCCGGTCACACATTGTGCTCATGGTTCCTTTTAGCTTTGCTCAAGATGTCAGACTGATTAACGAGGTCAGACTGGTTAAGAAGCCTCCTCCTTCTCCTTCTGATAAGTTTCTTAACTAAATAGAATGCAGTGGCTCATGGTACCAGCCCAGTGATTGAGAGTCACTTCAGTTTGAAACACAGTTTATACGCCTGTCCATTCGCATTCTGGACAGAGGAACAGACTGATGCTCTGAGCAGAGGGAAGACGGGCTACTCTTTAGGGACATCTGTGACTCAGGTGTTAAGCAAAACTGGAGTGCCTGGAGAAGAGCTCGAAACTCCCCCAGAGGATAAAGAGGACCCCTCAATGCTGTGATGGGTGGAAAAGGTGGTGGGCACAGCTCCACTCCTGCCACTCCCCGCAGCCTCCCATGCACCATGGTGGAGGGACTCTCCAGCCACAGAACAAGCCTCTGGCTCCTGTGCAAAGGCCCTGAGACACGTCCCCACATGTGTGCAGAACAGGTCTGCCTGTACCTGCCCTCCGGCTGCCCCCTCCCAGTGGCATTCTGCCACAGCTCCTGCAGCAGAAAACAGCCCACTTTCTTTCCAGGGGTGCTGCACCCACAGAATGCTACAAAGAGGGGCCCTGGCTCACCCTGTCCTCCTGACTCGGGGGTCTCCTGCTCCCCTTGTCCCTGCTCTCTTCCTCAGCTCACACAAATGCAGCCCTTACACCTTTTCCTGTTTTATTTGTTTAATTATTACAATGTTGTGTTGGTTTCTGCCTTACAACAATGGGAACCAGCCATAATTACACAACGAGCCCCTATGCCTCCCCCATCTCTCCCCTCTAGGTCATCACAGAGCGCCAGGCCTGGCTCCCTGTATTATACAACAACTTCTCACCAGCCATCTGCTGTACACAGGATAGTGTATATATGATGATGTTACTTTCTCCATCCATCCCACACTCTCCCTCTGCCATACATTCTCCACCTCTGTGTCTCCATTCCTTCCCTGCAAATAGACTCATCAATACCATCTTTCTAGATTCTATATATATATATATATGCATTAATGTAATTGACATACAATATTTGATTTTCTCTTTCTGATTTACTTCACTCTGTATAACTGGTTCATCCACTTCACTAGAACTGACTCAACTTATCAAAAAAAAAATCTACAAACAATAAATTTTAGAGAGGATATAAAGAGAACCCTCCCACATTGTTAGTGGGAATATTAACTGATATAGCCATGATGGAGACCAGGATTGAGATTTCTTGTAAAACGAGGAATAAATCTACCATGTGACCCAGAAACCCCACTACCAGGCATAGACCCTGAGAAAGCCACAGTTTTAAAAGATACATGTGGGAGATTGTGTGTATCTGTGGCTGATTCATGTCAATGTATGGCAAAACCAATACAGTATTGTAAAGTAGAATAAAGTATTAAAAATAAATAAATAAATAAAAGATACATGTGCCCCAATGTTCACTGCAGCACTGTTTACAATAGCCAGAACATGAAAGCAACCCAGATGTCCATCGACTGATGAATGGATAAGGAAGATGCGGTGCGTATATATAATGGAGTATTATTCAACCATGAAAAAGAGCAAACTTGAGCCTTTCCATCTTGTATCTGCTCTCTCTCTGGTGCTCAGACCTCCTTGGAAACAAGGACCATATTTCAATTCCTCTCAGGAAGCTGTACAAAATGATTTCTCCCATGAAAAGCAACAACCACTGCAAATGCACAGCAGGTCTGGGAACACGGGGTCACCATCCCCACATTCAGTAAACACAGAACCTCAGTTCATGCTCTGCTGGAACACAGAGAGAAATCAGCGGGCATCAAAACACCACCCACTTCCTGATGATGCCCCAGGAAGCCTGGCTGACGATAAGAGATCCAGACTCCATCTCAAGACTGGGCTGCTCTCTTCCCTATATCTTTGTGCTCTATGGGTGAGGTCAAGTCTTTAATCATCCCTTTGCCTCAGGTCTGGCAACTTTTATAGAACTTTTCCTTTTACAGCTGGAGTAGCTTCCAAGGCATCCCCAGTAATAGCTGCAGAGATCAGTCCAACAGTTTAGTTCAGTTGCTCAGTTGTGTCTGACTCTTTGTGATCCCGTGGACTACAGAATGCCAGGCCTCCCTATCCATCACCAACTCTCGAAGTTCACACAAACTCATGTCCATTGAGTTGGTGATGTCATCCAACCATCTCATCCTCTATCGTCCCCTTCTCCTCCTGCTTTCAATCTTTCCCAGCATCAGAGTCTTTTCAAATGAGTCAGTTCTTTACCTTAGGTGGCCAAAGTATTGGAGCTTCAGCTTCAGCATCAATCCTTCCAATGAATATTCAGACTAATTTCTCTTAGGATGGACTGGTTGGATCTCCTTGCAGAACAAGGGACTCTCAAGATCTTCTCCAACACCACAGTTCAAAAGCATCAATTCTTTGGTGCTCAGCTTTACTTATGGAACAACTCTCACATCCATGCATGACCACTGGAAAAACCATAGCCTTGACTAGACGGACCTGTGTTGGCAAAGTAACGTCTCTGCTTTTTAATATGCTGTCTAGGTTAGTCATAAAGTTTCTTCCAAGGAGCAAGCGTCTTTTAATTTCATGGCTACAGTCACCATCTGCAGTGATTTTGGAGCCCCCAAAAATAAAGTCTGTCCATTGCTTCCCCATCTATTTGCCATGAAGTGATAGAACTGGATGCCATGATCTTAGTTTTCTGAATACTGAGTTTTAAGCCAAAATTTTCACTCTCTTTCACTTTCATCAAGAGGTTCTTTAGTTCTTCTTCACTTTTTGTTATAAGTGTGGTGTCAAATGCATATCTGAGGTTATTTATAGTTTTCCCATCCATCTTGATTCCAGCTTGTGCTTTATGCAGCCCAGTGTTTCTCATGACGTACTCTGCATATAAGTTAAATAAGCAGGGTGACAATACACAGCCTTGACATATTCCTTTCCTGATTTGGAACCAGTATGCTGATCCATGTCCATTTCTAACTGTTGCTTCCTGACCTATGGATCAGTTTATAGAGAGCACCAATTTCAGTCCATAAAGACATGCTAAAGAAAGCCAGCTTCCAACCTCCAGTCTGGTGTATGAAGGGCTTGGGAGTTGACATCACCACCCTCCCAATAAGAAAGGAAAGCTGAACAAACTGAAGACTGATGATTCTGGTTAGATCCCTCAGAGAGCTGAGGTTGCAGAGCGAACTGCGGCCCTCCCCCCACCCCCCGCCCCCAAGTTAGAGGGACAGACAGGCAAGTACAGAGACTGACAGCTCTCCAGGAGGGAAGCCCACAGCTGTAGCCAACACCTGCAGGAACACGTGAAGCTGTGATGGGCTAGTTGCTGGAGGCTCAGTGGGGACAAGCTTGAGAACTAAAAACGCTAAGGGCATCCAGGCCTTGAGGGGTCCTGGTAGCTCCGTTGGTAAAGAATCTGCCTGCAACACAGGAGATCCAGGTTCGATCCCTCGTTGGGGAAGATCCCCTGGAGAAGGAAATGGCAACCCATTCCAGTGTTCTTGCCTGGAAAATCCCATGGACAGAGAAGCCGGGCAGACCTCAGTACATGGGGTCGCAAAGAGTTGGACACGACTTAGCAACTAATCCACACTTTTGTGAGTGTTCCCCCAGGAATTCTACAAGTTCTCATTATAAAGATCAGATAGAAATCCCCTCTTGTTTTTCACAGGAGGAGGGAAAAACATTGTGTTCTCATTAATAAGACCTGCCCTCTGAAGAACTATTTACCAGAAGTTAAGCAGCTGAGGCTTTACCAAAACCTGACTGACCTCGGAGAAGAGGACCATCCAGTTAGGCTCACAAAAAGACTGAATTGTAAGCCTAGAAAACACTCCTCCTCCCCCACCCCACCCACCTCATTGACAGGGCTCCTGCATAATTCCAGGGGATTACAGCTGAAAGAACTGCAAGCCTCAGACCCTATTTAAAGAGTCTCTCAGAAAAGCCAGGACAACAGGGGAGATGAAAATAAGAGCATTAAAGGCAAGTTTAGCTTCTGACACCACAGCAAACAGTAAACACAGCATAACACATAGCCTGATAAACATAAACCTCACACCAAAGGCCTGTCTACCTCAGGTCCTTCTGATACAGCAGATCTGACTTTCAACAAAAAAATTACAAGGCATAATAAAAGCCCCCTGCAAAAAAAAAATCCAGAGTTTAAAATAATAGTGACTAATTAGGGTTCTAATGGAGAAGGTGAACGCTATGAAAGAGCAGATAGGTAATATAAGCAGAGAGATGGAAACTGCAAATGAGAATCAAAAAGAAATGCTTGAAATAAAAAGCTCTGTAACAGAAATGAAGACTGCCTATGATGGGCTTATCAGTAGACCAAGGGAAAGTATTGGTGATCCTGAAGAGGTGTCAGTGGCAACTTCCAAAACTGAAAACCAAAGAGAAAAAAATATTGCAAAGCATGGAGCAGAATGTTCAAGAACTGTGGGGCAATTACAAACAGTGCAACAGACACACAATGGGACTGCCAGAAGGGAAAGGAGAAAAAGAAACAGAAAAAAATATTTGAAGTAATAATGTCTGAAAGCTTCCCCAAACTAATGAGATATGCCAAACCAGATCCAGGAAACTCAGAGAACACCAAGTAGAGTAAATTAAAAAAAAAAAAGAAAGAAAGAAATCTCCTCCTAGTCATATCATACGTAAGCTGCAGAAAATCAAAAATAAAGGGAAAATCTTGAGAGAAGCCAGATGAAGGAACTAGAGTAAGAATTATGTTTGTCTCTCCAGAAACCATGCAAGCAAGAAGACAGCACAAAGTGTCAGGAAGAAACTAATCAACCTAACACTCCGGCTCCTGTGAAATTATCCTCTAAAATCTGTCATTAGAATGTCTTTCAATAAAGACATTTACAGAAAAACAAAGAATGAAGAAATTTATTGCCAGTAGAACTGCCTTGCACGAATATGAAAATAAGTTCTTCAGAGAGAAGAATAGTGCTAGAAGTTAGAAACTCAGATCAACATAAAGAAAGGAATTGCATTAGAGGAGAAATAAGTGAAGGTAAAAATGAAGTATTTTATTTTCGTATTCTTCATTGATCCAATAGATAACAGCTTGTTCAAAATCATAATTGCAACAATGTACTTGGTAGTTATAGATTATGGATACGTGAGTGAATCAAAACAAGGTTATAAAAGACAGGAGGGAAGAACTGGGATTGCTCTGTTATATCTGCACTCTCTGTGAAGCAGTATAGTGTTATTGGAAGTGGACCTGAATTGGTTATAAACATATATTGCATTATCTAGGGCAACCGCTCAAAAAGTTTAAAAAACCAACAGATATTGAGTTGGTCAAAAGTTCATTTAGGTTTTTCCTTAAGATCTTACAGAAAAACCCAAACAAGCTTTTTGGTCAAACCAATATAATTGATATGCTAAGAGAAAAGATAAAATGAAATCATACCTAATGCTTTATTAAAAGCAGACAAGACAGAAAAAGGGGAAAGGCGGAAAAAGAAATGAAGAACCAGGAGCAATGAATAGAGGACAGTTACAAACATGGTAGATATTAAACTAAAACAATAAACACTTTAAATTGAATGGTCTAAGTACATCAATTCAGAGAAGGCAATGGCACCCCACTCCAGTACTCTTGCCTGGAAAATCCCATGGATGGAGGAGCCTGGAAGGCTGCAGTCCATGGGGTCGCTGAGGGTGGGACACGACTGAGAGACTTCACTTTCACTTTTCACTTTCCACTTTCGTGCACTGGAGAAGGAAATGGCAACCACTCCAGTGTTCTTGCCTGGAGAATCCCAGGGACGGGGGGAGCCTGGTGGGCTGCCGTCTGTGGGGTCACACAAAGTCAGATATGACTGAAGCAACTTAGCAGTAGCAGTTTAACAGTACATCAGTTAGAAGACAGAGACTGTCAGAGTGGATTAAAAACAAGACCTAATTAAATCCTGCCTACAAGAAACCTACTTTCAATTTATATATTTATTTTTTAGCTACACTGCGTGGTTTGTGGGGTCTTAGTACCCTGACCAGGAATCAAACCCGGGCCTCTGCAGTGATAACACCAAGTCCTAACCACTGAACCACCAGAGAACTTCCTAGAAACCCACTTTAAACAAAAAACTAAAAATAAATGGATATAGAAAACTCTGAAAACCTATGCATTTCTGGTAGGAATATAAAATGATGCAGCTGTGTAGAAAACAGCTTGGCAGTCCCTCAAATGCTTAAAATTACCGCGTGATTCAGCAATTCTACTTTGAGGTTTATACTCACAAGAATTCAAAGCAGGGACTCACATAGATACTGTACACTGATGTTTCAGCAGCATTATACACAACAGCTCAAAGGAAGAGACAACCCAGACTCCATTAGTGGATAAATAAACCAAATGTATTTGTACACACGATAACATATTTTTCAACTTTTAAAATGAAATTAACTTCTGATGCACATTACAACACGAACCTTGAAAACATTATGCTAAGTGAAAAGTAAAGGGCTGTCACCATATAGGACAAAAAAAGAAAGACTTCTGTGTGGCAGAGAGAAGGAAGGTATGCAGAGAAGGCTCACTGGAATTGTATCTTGCGAAATGAGTGCAGTTTCTCCAAAGAAGGGCATTTTAGGTGGAGGAGGCAGCTGAGCAAAGAGGTGCAGCAGGGAGGTCACCAGTCAGGTGTGACTCATGTGTAAAGTAGACAAAGGGGAAAGTTCTGGAAGACCTTGTCCCCCCCACCCCACCCCCGTATCTGCCTATTCTGACCACCTGCAAAGCCCAGATTCCTCCAAGAACCTGCCCTACACACACCACGTCCCACCTGGGTCTACGGAGTCTTTATAAACCCAACACGGCCTGGCGCAATGCCTGCCTCCCAGACAAACCTTGATAAGTCAATACCAATTGACTCTGGCTTCATTTACATGATGGTAAACATAACTGGTCTTTGTCAAACAACTGGAAATTGTACCCCCACTCCTGCCCCCTTAGCTGGTTAATGGTCAGTCTCACAGCGCTGCCTCATGCTGTCTGGCGGGAGGCTTCATGTGACTCAGGGCTCTGCTGACATTCCAGGAGGTCACGGGAGGGACACTCCCTCCAGACGTGACCCCCGGCACATGGCTGCGAGCACCAGCAGGTGAGGGGGGAGGGGGCTTGCCCCTCTGGGGGTGCACTTAACCTGATTTCTGAAGAAGAGAAGGGAAAATGACCCAAGACACTTGCTGCTTCACCAAATGAATTTATATCATCATGAAAGGGAAAAATAAAATTTGGCCCACTTTTATAAGCGTACGTGCCTTTTTGCAAGCTTGATGGGAACTTTGGATGACTACACAGAAAGAATATTTCGAACCTTCCAAATTTCTATGCATATGTGCATTCGATTTTTGACCATTAATGTTCATAATATTATAACAGTAAGCAAGAATCATCATTTTAAGAAGAAAGCACTTAAGATACTTAAAATGAGACATATATATGAATACAATACTTAACTAGGCTTAAATATAGAATACATAATGGTAGATTTGGAAGATAAAAGCATTTCAGAGTAAAAGCCAATAGTAAGTTATTAGCTTTATGATGATGATCTGGTGGAGAGCCGTGATCACCTTACAAATGGTAGTGATCATACCTGACATTTATTAAGCAATTACTGTATAACAGAGGCTTTGCGAAGAGTTCCACGTATTTCCTCATTTCGTGTTCTCCAGAGCATGGAGAAGGCAATGTCACCCCACTCCAGTACTCTTGCCAGGACGATGCCATGGACGGAGCCTAGCGGGCGGGCTGCAGTCCATGGGGTCGCTGAGAGTCGGACACAACTGAGCGACTTCACTTTCACTTTTCCCTTTCATGCATCGGGGAAGAAATGGCAACCCACTCCAGTGTTCTTGCCTGGAGAATCCCAGGGACGGGGGAGCCTGGTGGGGTGCCGTCTATGGGGTTGCACAGAGTTGGACACGACTGAAGTGACTTAGCAGCAGAGCACTCCAATAGCTATCATACTATTATCCCATTTTACAGATGAAGAACAGAGGCCTGCATTAGTTCAGCCAGGGTCAAGGTGACGAAGTCCAACCCTGTGTTCTAGTCTTGAGCCTAAATCTTCTATCTTAACCCCCCACCTACCCTGAGACTGTCTCCTTGAGATGGCACCTATTCATCTATCCACTCACCAAAGAAGCATTTACTGAGCATCAGCATGAATACACATGCCAAGTACCAGGGGATAAAAATGAATATGAAACAACCTGTCCTCAGCAAATCTTTGGTAACCTTTAGCTTTAAAACTGCTATGAAGATAGCAGCTGGATTCATAATGGCCCCAAACGAGAAGCAACCTAATTGTCCCTCAGCACATAAGCAAACCATGGCACCCACACATGGTAGAATTCTACCCAACAAAAAGGAATGCACTATTAATACATGTAATATGGTACTAGCGTTACTGCTAGTTACATGTGCTCCTTCCGACTAGTACCTCTATGCTACATGTGATGCAGTACTAGCGATACAGTAACACATATTAATAAACAACTCCATGGATCGCAAGGAAATTGTGCCCAGTGGAAAAATTCAACCAAAAGGTAACACACTATGTCAGTTTATTTATGCAACAGTCTTGAAATAACAAAGTTAAAGAGCTGGAGAAAGCTTAGTGTTTGCCAAGGGGTTAGGGATGGGACTGGGGAGGAGGAAGGCGGCCACCAAGGATAGCATGAGGGAGTCTTGACGGGATGGAACCAGTCGGCATATTGATTGGAGTGGCAGTTATAAGCGTAAGTTATAAGCAGGGCGTCCCTGGGGGCTCAGATGGTAAAGAACCTGCCTGCAATGCTGGAGACCTGGGTTTGATCCCCGGGTCAGGAAAAATCCCCTTGAGAAGGAAATGACAGCCCACTCTAGTATTCTTGCCTAGAGAAATCCATGGACAGAGGAGCCTGGTAGGCTACAGTCCATGCGGTCACAAAGAGTCAGACAGGGCTGAGCGACTCACACTTTAATAAACATACTCACCTGTGATAATATTGCATAGAACTATTCACACACATGGACTCAAAGGCACAGAAAACAGGAAATCTAGACAAGTTCCATGGAAGAATGTCAGATGTAGGTGGTAACGCTGTATGCACTATAATTATGTGAGATGTTATCACTGGAGGAAGCTGAGTGAAGGTGTAAGGACCTCCCTGTGCATTTGGGAGGAACCTCCTTGAATCTTTGCTGCTGCTGCTAAGTCGCTTCAGTCGTGTCCGACTCTGTGCGACCCCATAGACGGCAGCCCACCAGGCTCCCCGTCCCTGGGATTCTCTAGGCAAGAATAATGGAGTGGGTTGCCATTTCCTTCTCCAATGCATGAAAGTGAAAAGTGAAAGTGAAGTCGCTCAGTCGTGTCTGACTCTTAGCGACCCCATGGACTGCAGCCCACCAGGCTCCTCCATCCATGGGATTTTCCAGGCAAGAGTACTGGAGTGGAGTGCCATTACTTTAAATGATCTCAAATTTTCTAAAAAAAATGTGGCCTACTCTGTAAGTATTCTTTCTTTGTCCACACTAACCCCACCAGCAGCTGCAACATTTCAGGGGTCACTGCCCTGAAAAAGCAAAGGTTTCATGGTCTTGGCAGAGGTCAAATGCAGGTGGCCTATGGTTAAATAAGTCAGCAGTTAACATGCAGCATCAAAGGACAGTCTCATGTGCTTATTTTTGGCTGAAGCATGGTCCTTTTATTGGGGGCTTCCGTGATAGCTCAGTTGGTAAAGAATTCACCTGCAGTACAGGAGACCCTGGTTTGATTCCTAGGTTGGGAGATCCCCTGGAGAAGGGATTGACTACCCACTCCAGTGTTTTGGGGCTTCCCTTGTGGCTCAGCTGGTAAAGAATCTGCCTGCAATGAAGGAGAGCTGGGTTCCACCCCAGGGTGGGAAAATCCCCTGGAGAAGGGAAAGGCTACCCACTCCCCGTATTCTGGCTTGGAGAATTTCATGGACAGTCCATGGAGTCGCAAAGAGTCAGACACAACTATGCGACTTTCACTTTCACAAACACACATTTTGCACTTTTATGCATTTTCTGAAGTATGATCTGAAATGAGCCATACATGGAACAATTACTTCCACTCATATGCTGTGCTTCTTTCTGAAGAATAATCCCATTAGTGACCTAATCAATAAAACATGCCACCCATGAGCCTGAGTCAAAGGCCCTAAATCCCATGAAAGAACAGTAGCATTTGGCTGCCAGTCCAATCAAAATGACCACAGCCTTCTCTTGGGGCAGCAGAAACACAGGCTCTGTCTTCATTGACACCCTCTAATCCCCTCCAGACTCACTCTCTCTAAGCATCCACTTTTGTCCAATATTAAGAGTCTGGGAATTCCAAGACACATCCGGATTTCATAGGTATTCGAGCAGGAAAAAGGCATGCCTTAGAATGCATGGAATACTGTGAGATTCCATCCAGATACCTCCAGTGAAGTCATATAGCCTCTGCCCACATCTGGAGTACAGCCTCTCTTAATGCCTCAAGGAAAATGTTTCCACGTGCAATGATGCAATCCCTCCATGAGAAACTCAAGGTCCGAAGAAACCAAAAGGTTTCTTTCTGTGAGATAAGAAGGTGTGTGGGCAAAGAGGAGAGTGTGTGGTTATTTGTAGCAGTGAGATGAGCTCATATGAAACTTGCCAAAAAGACCAGGGCCCGGAGTCATGTGTGGATGCGAGCACGTGTAGGGGTGTGGGTGTGCATGGAGACCAGCTGACCGGAGATGCATGATTCAGCCACACGGGCCCTGTCACCAGGCAGGGATGGAGAGATAATCGGCTACTTCCTGCCTGTGCAGGGGTCAGGAAGGCTCGGTGAGTCACCCGCCGGTGACCCAGGTGTCTCTGCTGAAAGCAACAGGGTCCCAGCCCCTTCTCAATGCGCTTCCTCTGCTGAGTCACCGCCTGACTATGAAGGGAAATCTCCGGGAGCAGCAGCAACATGCTGGTGCCCACAGCTGACAAGGGAGCAGCTTCCAGAAACCAAATAAGCCTGTCGCCCTGACAACAGAGAGGGCCTGAGAAGGACAGGGTGTGGTCATGAGCACCAGCCCCACCGCCCAGCTCCCCCAGGCCCAGGCTGGAGGGTTAGCTCGTCCCAGGTGAGGAGGCTCAGAAACTGGCCACTTAGTGGAACCAGTCTGGAGTCACTCAATCACAGATCCCATAGGGCCCCAGACACCACCTAGACCAGGTGCAGACAAGACTCAGGAGCAAGTGCACTTCAGAATCACGGACAGAGAGAACAGACTGTGGCGGCCAGAGGAAAGGGGCTTTGGAATAGGGATGGAGTGTAAGGTCGGCCTTAGCAGATGCAAGCTCTGATATACAGGATGCATACACAACAAGGCCCTACTGCAGAGCGCAGGGAGCTATATTCAATACCCAGTGATAAACCATAATGGAAAAGACTATGAGCATGTATGTATGGATATAGCTAAAGCACTTTGCTGCACAGCAGTAATTAACACCACACTGTAACTCAACTATACTTCAATGGAACAGTTTTTAAAAAATTTTTAAAGGAATAGATGCACTTGGATGGGAAAAAAAAATCTGCTTCCACTGACCCATAATAGATAATTTGGTGTTTTAATGCAGGCATTAAAAAAATGCCTATGAATGTAGGCAGACATCTGTGTCTGCCACCAATAAAGTCCTAAGATGCTCATGTCCCACTAAGGTAGTTGTGGATCCTGAAATACCAGCCACCCTTAATCTCTACTTGGAAATCACAGATGTTTTTCAACTTGCCACTCCATCTCGCTATTTAATCCATTATTAAAGTAGCACATATGTCACTGTATTATTAATACAACTGTATCCCACCATTGTAGGGTAAAGATAAGGCAGGAAAATCTCAGAGAGCGGGGAGCAAGCTCTCCTCATGTAGACATTCTCAGAAACCTGAGCGGTTGGGTCCAGAACGCAAAGCTCTTCACCCATGAGGCCACCAGTGCTCTGGTCCCCAGGAGAAGAGCAGGAACATTCTGGGTCCACTGTTTTTACTTTCTGTTGGCGGCTGCCACGAATCTCAGCTATCATTTTTATAGCAGCTGTGATGGTCTGTATCACACGTTAAGAGGTGGCAGGCCATGGGACACTGGAGTCCACTTGTGGTCTCATGGAAATGCCTGCACCCTTGACGGTGCTCACCACGCAGAAGACATTTGCACACTTTAGGAAAATGGGAAATACTTTCTCAGCACTTTCTCTCCCTCTCTCTCTAAGACTCTCCTGATCCATCTTGACCTCAGGCCTATTATCCAAGTCTGAAGTCCTGTCTCCTTCATCTGACCCTGTTCTCAAGAAAACTAACATCTTTCCACCTAGCTGCTGACCAGCCCAAACCCAGGATAAGAAACCAGCCCAGCGGAAACCAGTTGAAGCAGAGTTTCCAGAGCCCTCATAGACTTATTTCAACACACTGGCCAGAATGCATAGATCTGATGGATGATTCAGAGTCTGATTAAGAAACTCAGCATGTTGATGTCCTAATCGGGCAACAAGAATGATCACCTCCTGTACACCAAGGGAGTAGCGGGTGAGATGATGCCCTTCAAGCCCCAGGGTGGTGTCAGGGTCATTTACCATCTCTGAGTGGCACCCCTCATCAGCCATTCACCCAAATGCACCAGCCTGGTTACAGTCCCACGTCGTGGGACCCCAGTGCACTCTGCACATATTCATAGCATATCAGGTACACTGTGTGTGCATGCTGAGTCGTGTCCTACTCTGCGACCCCATGGACTGTGGGGGTCCCAGGCTCCTCTTCCATGAAGTTTTCCAGGCAAGAATACTGGAGTGGGTTGCCATTTCCTCTTCCAAGGGATCTTCCTGACCCAGGGATTGAACCCTTATGTCTTGCGTCTCCTGCATTTACCCCTGAGCCACAAGGTACGTACACGGTGGTGATGAAACACAGAATCACTGCTTCACATGTGTCTTCCCTTCTGGGCCACAGCAGTGTGAGAGCACAGGTTCCCACACACGCCTGACACTGGTCACCATGCCCTCACCCGCCTCTTCCACATTCATCTCTTTGATAACCTACTGCCCTTTGTACCACTTCCTCCCTTCTGAGGTCACCCTAGCTCAGCCACACTTAGCTTTGAAAACATGAAAGCATGTGTGAGGGAAAAGCACACTGCCACCTGCCCTGTAGGCCCACCCACCCACCCCCTCCCTCCAGAGGAGCCCTGGGCTGCGTTGGGTACTGGGTCCCAACTGCCTTTATCGGCATTCACTCTTTGGCTCAGCTGGTAAAGAAACCACTTGCAATGTGGGAGACCTGGCTTCGATCCCGGGGTTGGGAAGATTCCCTGGATAAGGGAAAGGTTACCCACTCCAGTATTCTGGCCTGGAGAATTCTATGGGCTGTATAGTCCATGGGATCGCAAAGAGTCGGACACGACTGAGCGACTGTCACACACACACACTCTATTCACATTCGGGATGTGCACCGTATCAATGCTCCCATGATGATCTTGTTCTGGAAACTCTTCTGCAAGGTCACACAGCTAAGATGGTATGTGTGGCATAATGAGAAACAAGTTTGGTCTTTTTAAAATTTTAATTTCTGGCTACCCTGGGTCCACGTTGCTGCACCCAGGCTTTCCCTAGCTGCGGCGAGACAGGACTACTCCCCAGCTGTGGTGCTTGGGCCTCTCATGCAGAGGCTTCTCTCCTTGCAGCTCCCAGACTAGTGCTCAGGCTTTAGTAGTTGTGGCGCCTGGGCTCATTTACTCTGCAGCATGTGGAATCTTCCTGGACCAGGGATCAAACCAGTGTCCCCGGCGCCAGCAAGCGGATCCTTTCCACTGGACCACCGGGAAAGCCCCATGTTTGGTCTTTGTTTCCACTCCTGGGACAGAGCCCCTAAAAGCTGTGGCAAGTCCTGAGTGATAGGAGTGTCTTCTGTTATTCATAAGGAGCTCCCTTTGATCAAACCTGAGTTATTCTAATGAGGAGACACCGGTGCGGCCCCCAGATGCCAAAGGGCGGGGCTTCCAGGATGGGGCAGTTTCAGCCTTCCTGGGTGACCATTGGGAAAGGTAGTGGGACTGCGACTGCAGATTGAGCTCTATCAAAATTTTTAACAAGATTTGCTGAATTTCCTGGTTGGTGGACACGTTGGGGGCCAGGACCTCCACACCTCCTCCGACAAGCCTCACACTGAGCATCTCTTCCTTCGGGTTCTCCTGAGTCGCAGCCTTTATAATAAGCTGGTGACAGCAGGTGAACTGTTTTCCCTGGGCCTTATCAGCCAGTCTGGCAGATTATCGGACTTCAGAGCCATGAGTCAGAAGCCAGGTAACAACCTGGAATGTGCAGGTGGTGTCTGCAGTGGGGGTGGTCTCGTGGACAGAGGCCTTAGCCTGGGGGTCTGCACTGGCCCCAGAGAGCATCAGAGTTGAGCTGAAATGTTGGTAACCAGCTGGTGTCAGAGAATGAGCTGTTGTGCAAAAAAACACACCCGGTATAAGGAGTGATCTGGAAACAGACCAGAACCGAACCAGGAGGGGAGCTCAGGCACGGCTGATTCAAACCCCGGGCTCTTGGTGCAGCCACCTGGTCCTAGCTTCATGGCTCTGAAAGGACTTTGGCTCCTGAGCTCTGCTCTGAGCAGCGAGCCCGAGGTGCAGGCCGCCGCCCCACAGCCACGGCTGAGGGCTGAGGGCTTTCTCTGGGCTCACAGGCTCCCCGCAGGCAGGTGGCCTTCTGAGTCCCTTCAGGGGCTACAGGGCCTCCCAGGCTGACTCACAGGAACCCAGAAACATGTTAAGAGGCAAAACCGATGTTCAGCTCTCAGCCCCAGCTTGTCTGGAGTGTCAGACACACACCAGAAACAACGGTAGCAGAACCAGCCTGTGGCCTCGGCAGAGACGCAAGAGCAGGGAGGCCTCACCGCTTCCCCCAAACACCCGTATCCTTCCCCCTCCCCCGGTGCCGCCTCACTACAGAGCCCGCAATTTAAAAAGAACGAAGATCGGAGATTTCTCACTCATACAGCCTAGCTTGGCGATTCCAGCCACTGCACTCCCACTGGTGTTTCCAGGAGGATCGGTTAAAATCCTAAACACGTTTTCTCTTGGCACTTGCCACCAGGTCGTCCCAGACAGCGGGAGCAGCTGAATGCTAATTACTTGTAGACAAGGACATGTGAAGACCATCTTTCACTTTCTTCACTATTTAAACCATCTGTTCCTGGCGCTTCTTGTTCCGACCTACTTTCCAGAAAACAAGTGGATAAACTGGCAAAAAATCTCTACTTAGGATGAAATTCATAAGATTTCTTTCCTTCCTTATTTGGCAAGTAGGTATGGGATGCCTCCTGCTCCTGGGCAGTGGGCTGAATGCTGGAGAGACTGATGGGCAAACACCACGCTGTTCCTACCCCTACGTGCTTAAGGCTGGTGAGAGAGCAGATGAGAAGCAAAGAATTACACCAATAAATGTAAAAGGACAAGTCTGGGAATCCTGCAGAAGAGGTGCATGTGGTCCAGGGAGCGCATTTCACAGAGATTTAAGTTGGTCATTGCACAGATGTGAGAACTGGACCATAGAGAGTCCTTGGGACAATAAGGAGATCAAACCAGTCAATCCTAGAGGAAATCAACCCTGAATATTTATTGGTAGGACCGATGCTGAAGCTCCAATACTTCAGCCACCTGATGAGAAGTGCCAACTTATTGGAAAAGACCCTGATGCTGCAAAAGATTGAAAGCAAAAGGAGAAGGGGACAACAGAGGATGAGATGGTTGGATGGCATCACCAACTCAGTGGACATGAGTTTAAGCAAACTCCAGGAGATGGTGAAGGACAAGAAAGCCTGGCGTGCTGCAATCCATGGGATCGCAAAGAGGTGGACACAACTCAGCTACTAAACAACTGAACGGTGCCTCCCCTGAGGACATGACCCCAGATGCATCAGGAGCTCCTTGGATAAGAGGGGGAAAGGGACACCAAGGAGCAGAAGCACTGACAAGGACGAAGACCCTCCAAGGGCACAGACAAGGGAGGTACAGAAAGTCTACACAACCCTGGAGGAGTAAAAGTTCTAAGATGAAGCCAGGGAGGCGGCTGAGGGCCAGGCCATCCCGTACATGGTGAGCTGTGCTTCCTGGGATTGTCACTAAGCCCAAGAGCAACAGGAAAAGAAAAAGTGACAGGCCTGGGAAAAGCCCCAGTGGAGGGCTTTAGTCACCGGGGTAACACAATCAAACAGTTCCGTCAGAAATGCTCCTCTAGGTTCATGGTAGTAACAGCGAGTAACGTCAGCCATGCTGCACTTTCCGTACAAAATAGGAAAACGTAGGAACCGGTATCTCCTCCGGGGATGACAACATTGATACACAGAAGGAAAGCAGCTTGTGCGGGTCACAGGGTACTAGAGGTCAAAGTGCAAGACCTGGGCCTTCCCTGGGAGTCCAGTGATTAAGACTTTGCCTTCGAGGCTTCCCTGGTGGTTCAGTGGTAAAGAATCCTCCTGCCAATACAGGAGACACCGGTTCGATCCCTGACCCCACCTGCCTCAGAGCAGCTAAGCCCATGTGCCGCAATTACTGAGCCTGTGCTCTGGAGCCTGGGAGCTGCAACTACGGAAGCCTGCACGCCCTAGAACCTGTGCTCCACAACAAAGAAGCCGCTGCAACGAGAAACCCCTGCGTCACAACTAGAGAGCAGTCCCCGTTGGCCACAACAGAGAGGAACCCACACACGGCAACCAAGACCCAGTGCAGCAAAATAAATGGATAATTGCATGCCTGCTTAGTCACTCGTTCGTGGCCAGCTTTTTGTAACCCCATGGACTGTAGCCCACCAAGTTCTTCTGTCCAAGGGATTTTCCAGGCAAGAACACTGGAGTGGGTTGCCATTTCCTACTCTAGAGAATTTCCCCAACCCAGGGATCAAACCCACGTCTCCTGCATTGGCAGGCAGATTCTTCACCGCTGCACCACCTGGGAAGCCTACCCCAAACAAATAAATACTTTTTAAAGAAAGACTTCCTTTTCCAATGCAAAGAGTGTGGGTTCAATCCTGGTCCATGGGCTAAGATCTCACATGCCTTGAGGCTATAAAACCCAGACATAAAACAGAAGCAATATTGTAACCAATTCAATAAAGACTTTTAAAATGGTCTACATAAAAAAATATTTTAAAAATTAAAAAACACCAAAGTGTAAGACTCTTGTCACATGTTCCCAAGTCTCTAAACAGCCATTTTCAAAAAAGTAGATAAAAAATACACTGGTAGTCACATTAGGTGACCTTCTTCTTTATACATTCGACACACTGACTCTTAAAGTTGTGCGGATAAAAGCGACTCAGCCAGTAGCCAAAAATACAAGCTGCGTAAGCCGACCCCTAGGGATGGTTAAGCCTCCGACCCGCCTCTCTCCACACACTTCTCTTTCTCCTCCAATTTCTCTTCACTAAGTCATTCCTAACTTTTTAACTGCAGTGGCTTTCCTCTGGCAAAGATTAGTTCACTGCCTTTTCAGCATAACCTCATCAGCAAAAGAAAGAAAGAACCCGGAGTCCTGCAGAGGAAAATAGTGTTACGTGTTACTCCCTAAAGCAAGTCTAAGTGATCCTTGACCCCTGAGTCTATAATTCAGCCTTAAATTTGTTTAGGGGAAGTTCTTTATACCAGGCCTCAGTCTTTGCATCTGTAAAATGGAAGTAAGACCTCTACTCCCAGCAGCGGAGGACAGGTCATTCCAACCTAACACCCTGCTGAGAACAAATAGTACAGCTAGAAAATGTGAACAGTATCTACCGGGACGGAGCAGGAAGCTAAAAATGCAGTGAAGAATTGCCATCTGGAAAAGATAAAAGCCCAGGAGATAAGCCCATGCATGTGTAGAACCATTTTTCTCCTGGAGGCATCTGCTCATTCCAGGGGGTTGACTGAGAGGCTGAGCAGTGATGCTGTAGCCTCACCTGGCTAAGGGCTTGGGGATTGGAGTCTAGGGACAGAATGAGGGGGAAGACATTGTGAAAATCCCTCACTTTAGATTGGAACCTCACAGGACTACAGTGGCAACAGGGTAGGAGACAGTCCCGTAGGAAAATGATGCTCAGTTTCAAAGGAGCTGAATCACTGAAACTGGACTGATGCAATCAGATTGTTTGCACCCTCAGGCACCCAGCAGAAGAAAATGACAACATTTGGGAGAAGATAGCAACATATGAATGACCTCTGCAAGCAACTTCATAAGAACAATGCCCTGTGCACATCCAAAAGAAAGAAGGCACGTGAGGAGACAAAATCACATGACTGAAAACCTGCAGAAACAAACAAGCAAAAACTGTTCCATGCTTAATATGTTCAATGAGATAGAAGACTAAGAATTTCAACAGAGAAATGGAAATTATTTCCTTTAAAAAGAACCAGTGGAAATTGTAGAACTGAAAATAACCAGTATTAAGGACAACCACATTTAAGAGTTCTTGGGACAGGTGTAAAAGAAAAATAGTCAACTAAAATATAGGAGGCAGGAGGAAAATAAATGAAGCATAGAGTATCAAAAAGATGGAAAACATAGCAGAGCTGAAAACAGAAATAGAACAAACATTGAGAATGTCTAGCATACGTGCTTAATAAATTCTTGAGGGAGAGAGGAATGGGGGAAATGTAATATTTAAGAAATAATGATTGAGAATTTCCAAAAACAATGAAGAGCATAGAATCCCAAATTCAAACCACTCTAAAAATACTGGGAGGATAAATTAAAAAAGAATTCCACCCCAGGTACATCATAATAAAGCCACCGAAAATCAAACACAAAAGTAATATCTTGATTGCAGCAAGGGGGAAAAAATGGCATATTACCTTTAAAACACCTAAAATGAAATGTCAGCTGACTTCTCAACAGGAAGCCAGTAGAAGGGTACCTTCAAAGTGCCGTGAGAGAGCACATATATACAAGATCAAAAATTTACAAAGGAAATAGCTCTACAAATTCTACAGACATTAAAAATACCCTAAGAAGGTATTATGAACAACTCTAGGAAAATAATTATGAAAAATTGAGATGGATAGTCAAACCACCAAAGAAATGAAACTTACCAAAACTGGCATGATTACACAGAAAATTACAGTTGAATCCATCATTTCAAACCTCCCCAAAAGGAAGCTCTTGGTCCACATGGGTTCACTGGGAATCCTATCAAACACTCAAAGGAGAAGTAACGCTCCGCTTATACAAATTCTTTTCAAAAAGAGAAATGAAGCCATCCTCAACTCAGTTTTCTGAGGCCAGCCTAAAGATGATCCAAAATCTCTTAAGAATGTTATAAAGACAGAAAGTTTCAGGCCAATCTTACTCATAAACACAGTCATAAAAATCTTAAAGCAAAGTGAGGGTAAACCAAAGGTAACAATATATAAAGAGGTGAATATATCCCAGACAAGTTAGGGGTATTCCAGGAATGGCAGATTGCTTAATACTCAAAAATCAGTCAGAATCATGAGATATCTTACTAGCTGCAGAAAAGGCATTTGATAAAATTCAGCACATATTCGTCTCTTTTTTAAAACTCATAAACATCTAGGGATAAAAGATAATTCCTTGCTTTCATTTTTTTTTTTAAAACAGCTGCAAAAACTATAATATCTCCGGTGAAAGGGGAAGTACTTTCCTTCTAAGATCGGGAATGAGATGAATGCCCACTCTCACCAGTTCTATTTGACATTTTACTGGAGGGCCAAACAGCAATAAAACAAGAAAAATGGAAAAGGATAAGAATTGGAAAGGAAGAGATAAAACTGTTATCATTGTCTGACCTCATAATAGGTTTAGGTAGAGAGTCCAAAACAAATAAGCAAGCACTACAGGAAAACTATTAGAGCTAGTCAGCGAATTCAACAAGCTCCCAAGATACAAGGGAATTTTCAAAACACAATTGCTATTCCTATGTGACAGCAGTAAATAAAGAATAAAATTTTGATGATGCCTTTTAACCTCTTTATGATCTTTGTAAATGTACCATTCAGTCCAAAAAAATTGTGATGAAAGTTTTTTTTTGTTGTGGAAAAAAAAGATAATTTTTACAACATCCTCAAAACACACACACACACACACACACACACACAAGATCCTAGTCTGAGAGATAACAGCAACCTCTTGAATTCAAAACTCTCCACACAACCTCAAAAAAAAAAAAAGTAACCACTAAAGCCCCACACAACCTCCAAAACACTGCCAAAGATTTAAAAAAAAAAAAGAACTTAAAAAAAGAATAAAGCTTAAGATTATCAAGGAGCAAAAAATAAACCACAATGCTCTCAGCATCCTCAGGATAGAGAGGAACTGAGAATTATGCAGAGAAATATGTGCCTAATTGCAAGAAAGCTACTGCTGGAGTTCTGCTGTGTGTTCAGGTCCTTGGGAGTAAAAGTCTTGAGAAAATCTCCCCAAAGAAGAGACCAGTGAACTATGCAGTCACACAGGGGCCCGTGCTCAGTAGGACGCTCTGCCTGGATTAAGGCTGTGTTCCTGCCATCGTGAAATTCTTAACTTTACCTTTGAACTGATGTTTTAGAAGTGAAGTCTGGGCCTTCATGTCTCCTTGGCCCATTGGCGTCCCGCTAGACTGCAGGAGGGGTCGAGAGAGGGATTCTGAGAGTCAGGAGGAACTCGGGAGTGGCTTCCTCCTTCCCACTTCGGTCCAGAAGCATCTCTGGGCTGCTTCACCTCCGCTGTCCTCTGTTCTAACCACCAGAGTCATTCAGCACACCCGGATCCAGTCTCATCGCATGCCTACCCCTACCCTCAAGCTCTCAGCCTCTATCCTTCTCAGCTGTGGGCATCCTTTCTCTGCGCTTCTAGGTTCTCGTAACCCCAATTTCTTCCCTTTGTTCCTCTAGCCTTCAAGGCAGCACCTGTTCTCTGAAGCTATTATCTCCCTGTTACCCGAAGCTTCCTTCTTGGCTTTCAGTTTCTGAAACCTGGGTAACCATGTCTCCTTATTCAACTCTGTTGAGATAATGTGATTTCTGTTCTCTCAATTCAACAGATACACAAAACACACCACACATATTCTTGTGACCTCAGGGTAGGGAAAGATTTCCTAAGCAAGACACAGAAGTGCTAATCAGAAAGAAAACCTTTGGGAAGTCAGATTACATTGAACATATCAAAAGACAGCTTTTAAAGTATTAATAGGCAAGTAAGGGATATTTGCTATTCATTGACACACACACACACACACACACACACACACACACACACACACAAAGTAGGCCTTCTATCCAGGAAAAGATGCTGGTAAAGATTGGAGGCAAAAGGAGAAGAGGAGGACAGAGGATAAGATGGTTGGATAGCATCACTGCCTCAATGAACACAAATTTCAGCAAACTCCAGGAGGAAGCAAAGGACAGGGGAACTTGACATACTACAGTCCATGGGGTCACAGAGAATCAGACACGACTGAGTGACTGAACTACAACAATCCAGGCATAAAGAACTACAAGTCAAGGCAGAAAACCCAATGAACAAAATATTTTAACTATATACAATTTTATTTGCCAGTTACACCTCAATAAAATTGGAAAAAAATGAGCAAAGACTTCAAAATGTACTTCACAAAAGATAATATCCAAAAGTCTAATAAATGTATGAAAAGGCACTTGACTTCATCTTTCACAAATGGGATACAACTTAAAATCAAGATATCACTACACACCATCATAAAAGCTGGAGTTAGACTGATAATGCCAGGCAGATAGCAGGGATGCATGCCTCAGACTCTTGTACTCTGCGGGTGGGAATGTGAATTAGCACAACCAGTGTGGAAAACTGTTCAGCATCACCTACCAAAACTGAACACATGCCGATCACCCAGCAAATCCACTTTGTTTACATAGCCAACCGAAATGCAGGCTTTGTCATTGAAAGACATATGCAAGGATATTCATTGCAGCGTTTTTCTTAATAGTCCCAAATTGGAAAGACACAAATGTCCAAAAGCAAGAGAATGGAAAATAAATTGTGGTATATTCATAAGAAAATATCATATAGAAAATAAAATCAACTAAAACCGATGCAACAGTAAGTATGAATCTTAAGAATTTAATGTTGAATTAAAAAAAACAGACACCAAAGGACATACACAGTATAATTTTGTTTTCTAAAAAACAGCAGGCAGAACCAAACTCTAGTAGTTTAGGGACATAGGCTTAGATGGTAAAACTATAAAGAAAAGCAGGATCATCACATGTGTTAGAGTGGTGGTTACATGTGGGAGGTAAAGAGAGGTGAGGATTAATAGGGGGATGAACAGGTCTTCTGGGTACTGGCAAAGTTCTATTTTTAATCTCATTTATGGTTTTTGCTTTTGATAAATTATAGAACACTACTTCATTTTTAAGCACGATTTCTTATGTAGGTTGTATTTTGTAAAAAAAAAAGTCTAGATAATAATGCACATTACTTAGGATCATTGTAAGAATGAAGTGAACTAAGGGGTATAGACGGCTTTGAAAACTGCCCATCATGTAATAAGTATTTAGTACATGCTTGTTATTATTATCAAGTGTACTACAATTAAGTGAAATAATCATGAACCTGGTTCAGTTCAGTTCAGTTCAGTTGCTCAGTCGTGTCCGACTCTTTGCGACCCCATGAATTGCAGCACGCCAGGCCTCCCGGTCCATCACCAACTCCCGGAGTTCACTCAGACTCATGTCCATTGAGTCCGTGATGCCATCCAGCCATCTCATCCTCTGTCGTCCCCTTCTTCTCCTGCCCCCAATCCCTCCCAGCATCAAAGTCTTTTCCAATGAGTCAGTTCTTCGCATGAGGTGGCCAAAGTACTGGCGTTTCAGCTTTAGCATCATTCCTTCCAAAGAAATCCCAGGGTTGATCTCCTTCTGAATGGACTGGTTGGATCTCCTTGCAGTTCAAGGGACTCTCAAAAGTCTTCTCCAACACCACAGTTCAAAAGCATCAGTTCTTCAGTGCTCAGCCTTCTTCACAGTCCAACTCTCCCATCCATACATGACCACTGGAAAAACCATAGCCTTGACTAGATGGACCTTAGTCAGCAAAGTAATGTCTCTGCTTTTGAATATGCTACCTAGGTTGGTCATAACTTTTCTTCCAAGGAGTAAGCGTCTTTTAATTTCATGGCTGCAGTCACCATCTGCAGTGATTTTGGAGCCCCCCAAAATAAAGTCTGTCACTGTTTCCACTGTTTCTCCATCTATTTCCCATGGACTGATAGGACCGGATGCCATGATCTTCGTTTTCTGAATGTTGAGCTTTAAGCCAACTTTTTCACTCTCCTCTTTACTTTCATCAAGAGGCTTTTTAGTCTCTCTTCACTTTCTGCCATAAGGGTGGTGTCATCTGGTTAGGAGAAAACAAAACGCTAACAAGAAGTTGTCAAAGAGGCTAAAATGGCTTCTAATATATACTAAAGACTAGGTACCGGGTAGAGGTGAGTTTTAAGTGTATTTGCTACAAATTAAGGGCTTCCCAGGTGGCACTCGTGGTAAAGAATGTGCCTGCCAATGCAAGAGACGCAAGAGACACAGGTTCAATCCTTGGGTCGAGAAGATCCCCTGGAGGAGGGCACGGCAACCCACTCCAGTATTCTTGCCTGGAGAATCCCGTGGACAGAGGAGCCTGGAGGGCTACAGTCCATGGGGTCACAAAGAGTCGAACATGGCTGAAGCCACTTAGCACATATGCACTCTACGAATGAATGCCAAGAGACGAAGAACAGTGCCTACCACAATGTCTGCTTTATAAAATTTTCTCAATAATTATTAGAAATACAGACGATGGATGGGTGTATGGACGGATGGATAGACAGATGGACAGGTGGATGAGTGGATGGGTGAATGAATGGATGATGGATGGGTGGATGGATAGGTAGGTGGATAGACGGATGGATGGATAGATAAGGGGGTGTGTAGATGGATGGGTGGGTAGATGGTTAGATAAACTGAAACAAGAGTTAGACTAATGTAAATTTTGAAGCTCCAAAAGTGTAGACTTTCTCCAGGCAGTTTTCCTTGTTCAGAGCTTAACACACATACAATAAAACTTTAGGCTTTGTGGTAACAGGGAAATCGGTGACCATTTTTGCAGGACTGTTTTTGGTTTTTCCTGGCTGTTTACTAGCCAGGGAAAGGGCTTATATCAAGAAGGATCTATAATATCTGCCATCAAGTGGGTAATTTATTTTACCTACAAATTACGCATTCTGCCAGGGCTATCAATCTAGGCTGAAGGCAGACAGTCTCCCACAGGGAGCAGAGGCTACGCTGATGCTCATCCGATGCACCTGGATTTGCTAGGCTAAAAACATGTTTTCTGACGACAGCCTAAAATGACAGCCAGGCATCCAGAATGGAGACCACTGAAGCCACAATTTCCAGACCAGTATTATATGTAATTGTAGTCCTCAAGATTCTGCTCATCACAGAGACAAGAAAACATTCACCAAGCAGTCACTATCATGCTGTCTGGGTCTTAGAACTGCAGATCACGAAGGCTGTGAGACAGGCTACAGTCACATGGCAGCTGTGTACACTGCATTTTTCCTATCCCAATTATAAGGCATAATAGGGGCTCTCAGGAAGCCTCAGCCTCTCCATTTACCCCTCCATCCCCAACCCCAGCCACTTCTGTAGTAACACAATTACAATGAATCTGTTGCCTTCCAGACTTATTTCTTGCACACACTTTTTTTTTAATTTAATTTTTTTATTTTTTTAATTAATTAATTTATTTATTTTTTAAAAATTACAATACTGTATTTGTTTTGCCATACATTGACACGAATCAGCCATAGGTGAACACAATCTCCCAATGCCGAAGCCCCCTCCCACCTCCCACCCCACATCCTCTACTTGAATCATCCTGTGCATCAGCCCCATGCATCCTGCATCCTACATTGAACATAGATTGGCGCTTTGTTTCTTACAGGAAAATATACATGTTTCATTGCCATTCTCCCAAACCATCCCACCCTTTCCCTCTCCCTCAGAGTCCAAAAGTCCACTCTGTACCTCTGTGTCTCTTTGTTGTCTCACATATAGGGTCATCATTACTGTCTTCTAAATTCCATATATATGTGTCAGTATACTGTATTGGTGTTTTTCTTTCTGGCTTACTTCACTCTGTATAATCGGTTCCAATTTCATCCATCTCATTAGAACTGAGTCAAATTTATTCTTTTAAGGGCTGAGTAGTATTCCATAGTGTATATGTACCACAGCTTTCTTATCCATTCACCTGCTGATGGACATCTAGGTTGCTTCCATGTCCTGGCTATTAAAAACAGCGCTGCAATCTTACTGAAGCTATTCCAGAAAATTGCAGAGGAAGGTAAACTTCCAAACTCATTCTATGAGGCCACCATCACCCTAATACCAAAACCTGACAAAGACACCACAAAAAAGAAAGCTACAGGCCAATATCAATGATGAACATAGATGCAAAAATCCTCAACAAAATCCTAGCAATCAGAATCCAGCAACACATTAAAAAGATCATACACCATGACCAAGTGGGCTTTATCCCAGAGATGCAAGGATTCTTCAATATCCGCAAGTCAATCAATGTAATTCATCACATTAACAAACTGAGAAATAAAAATCATATGATTATCTCAATAGATGCAGAAAAAGCCTTTGACAAAATTCAGCATCCATTTATGATAAAAACTCTCCAGAAAGCAGGAATAGAAGGAACATACCTCAACATAATAAAAGCTATATATGACAAACCCACAGCTAACATTATCCTCAATGGCGAAAATTTTTTTATTTTAAAAATGATATCCAACTATATATGTATACTCTGCTAACTCGTGTAATTTGATCTCTGTCCCATGTTCCTGGCACAGAGCTCCTAAAACCCTTGGAACTTCCTGAGTAAGTGAAGTGAAGAAGTGAAGTCGCTCAGTCGTGTCCAACTCTTTGTGACCCCATGGACTGTAGCCTACTAAGCTCCTCTATCCGTGAGATTTTCCAGGCAATGGTACTGGAGTGGATTGCCATTTCCTTCTCCAGAGAATCTTCCTGACTCGGGGATGGAACCCAGGTCTCCCACATTGTAGACAGACGCTTTACCGTCTGAGCCACCAGGGATGTCTGAGTAAGAGGAGTCTTTTTTTTTTTTTTTTTACATTCAAAAAGAGCCCTTTTTGATACTTGAGTTTATGCTAATGAGGTGATCAGGGTCTGGCCCCCACATAACCTCAGGATGGGGCTGGTCACTGGAAAGACCCAGTAATGAAAAGCTTGGAACTCTCAGCTCCACCCACTGACCTAGGGCAAGAGGGCAGGAGGAGTGGAGAGTCAGCTTGGTGAGACTCTTGAGCAACGAGATGTGATGAGCTCCTGGGCTGGTGAACACGTGGAGGTTCCGGGAGGGCACACCCAGAGAGGGCAGGGATGCTCTGCCCTCCATCCTGTGTACATGCCCTCTGCATTTCTTCCATATGTCCTGGGCTGCTGCTGTTTAGTCGCTCTCTCTGACTTTTGCAGCCCCATGGGCTGTAGGCCACCAGGTCCCTCTGTCATGGGAGTTTTCAGACAAGAATACTGGAAGGGGTGGCCATTTCCTACTCCAGAGGATCTTCCTGAACCAGGGATCGAACCCATGTCTCCTGAGTCTCCTGTGTTGGCAGGCACGTTCTTTACCACTGAGCCACCAGGCAGTACCCTTTATAATAAACCTGTAACTGCAAGTAAAATGCCCTTATGAACTCTGAGCCATTCTAGCAAACCACTGAACCAGAAAAGAGGGTCCTGGGACTCCCTGATCTGTCATCCAGAGGACAAGTGGCCCCTGCGTCTGGCACGTGAAGTGGGGGGTGGCGCGTGGAACTGAACACTTTAACTTGCGGCATCTGACAGTTAACAGCAGGCAGTTAGTGCAGGACTGCGTTAAAGCACTGATACCCAGCTGGTGCTGCAGAACCGATTGGTGTTGGGAAACACCCAGAGTATACCTCTCAGCACCTTGCTTTCTCTGCTCAGTGCTTCTCATAAACAGCTTTCATGGGAAGGGCTCTGGACTGCACTTCACTCTTTCGGTGGGAAAGCAGGCACTCACCACAGCCCGTCGGCTCCCTGGTTCTCCCAGCGTGTCTCACCCCCAGCTCCCGGGTGCGCTCCCGCAGCTCCTGCCCTCAGAGCTCTCTCCTGAGGCCTGCCTCATTCTCCCTGGACATATCGAGAACCAGGAGGGCTCGCAGGATTAAGAAGGCCCAGCACCAGGGCCTAAGAGAGCAGACATAGAGAACATAAGAGACATAGAGAACAGACTTGTGTACACAGCAGGAAAGGTCAGGGTGGGATGAATTGAGAGAGTAAGGCTGAAATGTATATTACCATATGCAAAACAGGTAGCTAGCGAGAAGCTGTTGTGTAACACAGGGAGCTCAACCTGGTGCTCTGTGACAACCTAGAGGGGTTGGATGGGCTAGGGGGTGGGGAAAAGGTTCAAGAGAAAGAGGACGTATGTATGCTGTGCTGTGCTAAGTCGCTTCAGACTCTTTGTGACCCCATGGACTGTAGCCCACCAGGCTCCTCTGTCCATGGGATTCTCCAGGCCAGGATACTGGAGTGGGTTGCCATGCCCGCCTCCAGGGGGTCTTCCTGACCCAGGGTCTCACCCACATCTCTTGCATCTCCTGCACTGGCAGGCCCTTTACCATTAGCATGATATGGGAAGTACCAGACATACAGCTGTCCCATACCTACAGCTGATTCATGATGTATGGCAGAAACCAACACAAGCAATTATCATCCAATTAAAAATAGATTTAAAAAAAGAGGGCCCAGGGCCTCGCCTGCAGGCGGTACACTTTACACTCTGAGTTCCCCACGGGGATGAGGCATGCACTGAGGCTTCATCTGAACTCACCCCCAACCTGTTGTCTTCCCCCTGCCAACCCCCCTGCTCCTGCCCCACTTTCCTTTCCACGGCTTTCCTAGCAACAGATCCCTGGTAACTCACATCACAGGTGTGTCTGAGTAAGATGACTCACTGCACTTACTATTCCACGTATGGGTCACCGCACTTACTATTCCACGTATGGGATATGCATTCATCCACCCAGTCTCCCGTGAGTGGGTTTTTGTGTGGCTCCTGACTTCACCTGTCCCAGACCATACCGTACACATATCTGCACACCCACCCTACAACAGAGAGCTTCCTCACCCCCTGTTCCCCACCCCAACTCTTAGGAGCTGGCCAGGTCAGTGGTCTGGCCTCCGGTCATCAGAGCTTGAAAGACCAGAGGTCCCGGGAGGCACGTGGCCCTCGTGGGGCGCCACAGCCCCGGGCACCTGCCACAGCCCCACTAGCTTCTCAGTCATGCAGGTAATGCAGGCATGCCTGATTTGTCTCCCCAAATCTTTTTCTTTCCCTGCCGCCCTTTATTTATCAAGCACAATAGTACATATTAAAGGAGAACAAATAAGAACTTTGTAGAATTCCACCAGGGCTTTGCTAAGGATGACATTTGGAAATGAGAGCAATTTTCTAAAAATGCCAGCCATGCTGGCTCTGTACACACACATGGTCCCCACACCCCTGGGGTGGGTTTTTGGTTTTGGTTTTGGGGGCTTTTTCATGTTACAACCGTGTCTGTATTTGTATCTTATTTGTTTCACTTTCAAGTATATCATGGCATATGTACAGATCTTTTGTTGTTGTTAATGATATACTAGGATTTGCTAAAACAAACAAACAAAAAACACACTTACATATAAACCCGTTGGAGTTTGCCCTGGAATAAATGAGACTTAATTTAATTTCCGGAAAAAGAAAAAAAATGTATCTACAAAACAGAAACAGATTCACAGACACAGAGAATAGACCTGTAGTTGCCAAGAGAGATGGGGCTACCGAGGGGTGGGGTAGTGGAGGAGGATGGATCTGGAGCTGGGGATTAGCAGATGCAAGCTATTATACACAGAATGGATAGACAGCAAGGCCCAACTGTACAGCACAGGGAACTGCATTCAATATCCTGTGATACACCATAATGGAAAAGAATATAAAAAGAAGGTATACGTATGTATAACACAATCACTTAGCCGTACAGCAGAGATTGGCACAACACTGTAAATCAAGTATACGTCCATTTAAAAAAATACATGAAAAGAAGGAGCCCACCAAGAAAACATAAGAAGTGTAAACACAGCAGCAAAAACGCACCCCCAGTATTAGCCACTGAGAAGACAGATGACTCAGCAAGCTTGTTTATTTTTCCTGGAGTTAAGTTAGGATCAGAGGACTCCGCCCACACAACTTCCGAACCGCTCAGCTCTCAGGTTCCTAAGTAATCAATGGTTATTATTACACACCCTCCCAGAGGCTAGGGCTCGTATTTCTAGATCAGTGACTCAAGAGTCCTTTTGTCAGAGAAATTAAAAGGTTTTGCATCCCAGTGTCTAATCTCTTGCTGACACCTTGCTTCATTCCTGTCCCATGCTTGGTGACCCCATGGACTGCAGCCCGCCATGCTCCTCTGTCCATGGGCTTCTCCAGGCAAGAATACTGGAGTGGGTTGCCATGCCCTCCTCCAGGGGATCTTCCTGACCCAGGGATTGAACCTGCATCTCCTCTGTCTCCTGCATTGGCAGGCGAGTTCTTTATCACTAGCGCCATCTGGGAAGCCCCTCCTAACACCTTGGGTGGTTCCAAATGAAAAAAAAAAAAAAAAGATGAAATCCTGATGCTGTAGAGGCTTTGTTTATCAATGCTACTTTGAAATTTTCACAAGGAAAAGGCTCCAAGTGGGTTGAAAATTTCATTTTGAAATGAACAGCAAGGACATGGAAATCTATCTGAAACTCTTTTGTTTAAGAAACCTCTAAAAATGAGCCAAAGTATCTTATTCTCTGGGGAATCACTGGAATAGACACTTCCTCCACACTGTCCTCTTGAAAACAGAACCTAAGGCAGGAATCTTTGGAATCCTTCTTGATTCTCTCCTCGTGGGCATACATTTGATCTCTGTGTCTGAAAGGCCCCCTCTCATCTCTGGCTGTGTATTTCCACTCACGGAATAGTTCCAAGTGACATTTCATTCTGATGATAAATCTCCAACACGTTAAATATACCTGCTAGTAGCCCCACCTCTTTCTTGAAGCTTTCAAGACAATTAATAAGGTCAGTCCACTTAAAACCCAGATTGCAGTACAGGAGCCACAGGAGACGTGGGTTTGATCCCTGGGTGGGGAATATCACCTGGAGAAGAAAATGGCAACCCACTCCAGTATTCTTGCCTCGAAAATTCCATGGACAGAGGAGCCTGGAAGGCTATAGTCCATGAGACTGCAAAGAGTCAGACATGACTGAGCAAACACACACACACCACTTAAAACACACAACCCCCATGTGAATGGAAGTGTTGCAGTTGCCATCTCTGGGCTGTGTGATAGAATCTGAGAAGGCATTGAACACATAACCGCATTTCACAACCCTAGGATGAGAGAGGTCCAACCATAACCGTCTCCTCTGTGTTTCAGTCACATCCAGCAAAGACTCTTTTTCTTTTTTTCATAAAACAAGCTGACTCACATAGACCTCTCTCGCCATCTCCTGCTGACACACCCCTTCCCATTCTGGGAAAAAAAAAAATCTCAGTTTCTGGAAATTTACATCCTCTGGTGGGAGGTATACCTTCCAGGCCAAACCATCCACAAAGAGGAGATGCTTTTTCAGGAGAGCATCTCAGTACTGATGCTTTAAGAACAAAAGACAAAGTTAAGTTCTGAGTGCAGAGGCACTCAAGTCTCAGAGAGGGGAGGGACTCAGACTAAGAAGCAGGTGAAGCAAGTGGAATGACAATGTTTCTGAGTCTAGGTGATTCACCCCAAACCTTCCATCAGTGGCCAAGTCAGAGGCCAAGTTCTCTCAAATCCTGGCCTGGGGTCTCTTTCCACCAAAATGTATTGCTAATGTTATCAGGAACGAAGAACATAGGAGGGGACAGAAAGTACACATCAAGGCTCCCATCACCTGCCAGTTACTTTTTAAATAATAATAATAATCATTGTTATTATTATCACAGAATGTCATCATCTCTGAAGACGCAACTGTATCACTTCCCCAGCAGTTTCATCATCATGCGCCCCCCAGGCCACCCCTCTGGGCCTATGACTCAGAGCATCACCAGCCAGACAAAGCTCAGAATCCTTAGCTTTTGCCTCCTGGAGTCCACACATCCAAGGCGGCTCCCCGCGAGGCCTGTTCATCCAACACCACCACTTACTTGACCTGGCCCAGATCTGTGTACTCAACAAAACTAAGCCAAAAAAGTTCTCTAGGTCTGTCAAGCTTACACAGTCAGATAAGGGAGACACTTGCTGAAATTATCCAGAATATAGACATAGATATATAGATAAATATAAATCGGTTGCATTTTTGCATTAAAATTGATTTAAGAAAGAGAGGTTGAGTATATTGTATTTCATTTGTATGTGGGTCAGAAAGAACCCTCAACATAACACTGCATGTGGAGCTCAAACAGTATAAAATGCCAGGTCAATGGAAAACAATCATTTTCAGTCGGTCCATACCGGCACCAAAGGCATGGGCGTGAAGACACCAAAACTTGCATTTGACACAGCTGTCACTGAGCTGAGAGTGCCAGGTGACCCCAGGGCTAGGAAACCTTCTCTTGAGGCCAACCTTTGTCTCAGGTTATCTTTAGCAACTCTTTCAAGGAGCCACAGCAGTGAAGAAGGAGTCTAAGCCCCAGTCCGGCTCCAGGTGCTGGGTGTGGGTACCAGCCCTGAAGCTGGGTGCTGGGCCCCCTCTCCACACACCTACAGACTACCATGCCGGCCCGGGGGGCTTGAACGGGGTGACCCAGGGTCCCTCCCAGCAATTCCACTCTTGAACTCCTAAATAGGAGGGAGCACACTGTAGACGGATTTGCTTGAGTGGATACGCAGAAGAGGATGAAGCCACCTGCGAGTGTGTGAATTAAGATGCTCTGTTCCTTGTCTCGCTTGAAGCATCACCTTTCCATGTTGACTGCCCCAAGACTGTGCTCTTTCTCTGCCTCAATGGTGCACCGACTGCTCTCCTGCTCCTTGACCCCCAGCGCCTGGCTGGGGCAGCCTTTTCAGTCCCTTCTCTATGCCAGCGACCGAGGTGGGAAGACAGGCTGGGACCTGGGACCCTCGGAGGCAGGGCTGCAGGGCCTGCACCTGGACACAACTTTCCTCAAGTAACAAAATACGAGAAAAACAAACCCCAAAACCTGTATGGGACTAACAATAACCGTGTGCATGCACAGCTGGGGCAAGTCTGGACCAAAAGATACAAAGAGACCAAAAAACCCAGCTGCCACTTTTGAAAGGTTGGGAGCAAAGGCAGGGTACTGAGCGTGCCCCCTGCACTCAGCACTACAAAAGGGTGGGCAGGTTACCTAAGCCACCCCTCCATCCAGACCCCTAGACACACCCCTACCCTCACCCCATGGAAGGAACAAGCTTGCCCCCTCACCACAGGAGGCCCCAGTAAAGCCTTGCCTGGATTTCTTGTCTGGCCTCTGATCAATATCTATTGATCGGGAAGACTGAGAACCCTGGCTGGTAACAGTAGAAGGATGTTGGAAGCAAGGCTGGGGAGCTTTTTCTGAGCTAAAAATCCTGTCACAGAACACACTGTCACCCTGGTCTGGAACAAGTTCGTGCCCCCGAGGGGACCACATCCTGCCACCCACAGCCTTCCACCTCCACGCAGCTCGGAGGGTGACCTCACCGCGTAGGCAATTCACCTCAGGGCAAATGCCCAGTTAGTTAAATTTGCTGCTACCAATTTAGATTTGTGGAAGAGAGGATAATTTTTTTTTAACCTTGCAATAAGCAAGCAAGCTATAGGAGAAGGCGTACACACACAGGAAGAAAAGGAAAAGTCAAATCTTCTAAAGATTTTACAATTTTTAATTATGTATGCAATAGAAGTAATTGTTCTTATTGTAAAAGATTCAAACATAGAAGTTTATAGAGTAAATCGTAAAGGTCCTGCTTTATCATTCCCACCCATTCTAACTTACCACTACTATCAATTTGATATGTATCATTCAAGTCTATTTCTATGTATTGGCATATAATATATATATAAATTTATACATTTTACATAATTGCTATATAGTTATATTATTAAATCATGTTTGTATATTTTATAATGTTATTAAATTATAATTATATTGATTACATATAAATATTATATATAATTTATTATGATGACATAAGTGGTACCATACTACTACTAAGTATTAGAGATATTTTCAAAATTGTATGTTTATCTCATTAATTTTAATTGTAGCACAGTTTTCCATACTATGATCATATAATTTTTTAACCAACTCCATATTGACGGCCATTTAAGTTGTTTCAGATATTTTTATAATAATATATCCATGCATATGGGTATATGACATATATCATTCCTTAAGGTAAGACATTTCTATCATTTTAAAATTTACCTGTGTTATAAATAACTTTCTGTACAAGTATTTGCGTTTATGTCTTAGGACAGATTTCTAGAAGCTGAATCACTGAATTGAAGACAAACTTTTTAAAACAAAAGTTTTACATGCTTAATTATCCAACTATCAATCAGAAAGTAAACACTGTTGATCACAACACCACACATACACACACAGAGAATACTGACAGAGGACGTTCTGGGTTGTCTGTTATCAACCATACCGTGAGTTTTAACATGAGTTTTCTGAGCCATCTCATTCATTCTTGTAAAACAAAGCTGAGTTTAGGAGTCCCAAGAGTATATCCTTCAACTACACCAGGACAGCAACTTAAGCCAAAGAGAACAGACTCTATACTAGCCACACAGCAGCAGGAGCAGCTCCCTACAGCCAATCACACGGGAGACACAGACCGAAGGCTCAGGTTTTGGAGTGAAACACAGGTTTGAATCTCTCTCTACAGCGTGAAGCCTCTTCTCTCATGACACCTGCTTGTCAGCTTGTGCTCCCTTCTTGCCATAGCCTCCCCTTGGCTCCATCTTCTCCTAAACCTCAGTCACTTTGCCTCTGGCCCCAGACCAATCGTCCCCTACACCAGGCCACACCCCTCCCTTCTAAGGACTTCCATGTCTGCATCCCACTGGAACACAGAGGCTTGTAACAGACCATCACACTTACCCACAACACCAGAAAAAGGAGAAAAACAAAAACTAAATAGCAAAGACATATTTTTAAAGAGCTCTGGGCCAGGGCTTCCTGGCAGCTCAATTGTAAAGAATTTGCCTGCCAGTGCAGGAGGCAAGGGTTTGATCCCTGGACTGGGAAGATCCCACAAGCCACAGAGCAACGAAGCCCACACCTGTGCTCTAGGGCCCCGGAGCTGCAGCGCCTGAAGCTGGAGAGCCGCAGGGCCCACGCGCCACAACGAGAAGCCGCCACGATGAGAAGCACTTGCGCTGCAACTAGAGAAAAGCCTGCACAGCAATGGAGACCGTGCACAGCCCAGAATAAGCAAATAAAGTTATAAGAAAAAAGATACTGGCCCCCAGAAACCAACACAATGTGCTAAAGCAATTTTCCTCCTATTAAAAATTAACATGAAAATAGTAATGAAAAAGCTATTGGGAACCACAGATTCAAAAAAAAAGTCTAAAGGCACTAAACGGTACAGGAAGCCAGGCGCTCTTCTCTGGGGTCGCAGATGGCACTTTGTTCCGGAGGTGATGGCTGGGTTGGGAAAGGTGGGAGGCTGAATCTGAGGGACGGGAGGTGGTGGATAATCCCTCTGAGGACTAACTGAGATCACAGATATAAACGCACTGGTTCCCTCCCCATCCCAGCCCTTGACCCTGGACACCCAAGGTATACTAACATCCTTCTAACTTTTGCAGTGAGAGCGAGAAAAAAATAGTTTAGGTTATTCTAGTTGAAGGCTCCCAATTTTGGCTGCATGTTAGAATCACCAGGAAATTTTTAAAAATACGTCCATGGTGGGGGGTGGGGGGGAGGGAAGGGCAAGAGGATGTCCAGACCAATTAAAACAACAGCTCTGTGGCAAGACCCAGACCACAGCACTTCCTAACTTCACCAGGTGAGTCTGGGGTGCTGCCAATGTTAGGAATGGCTGCTTTAATTCCACCTGTTTCTTTCATCCCTTAGACTTTAGATTTTCACATGTTAAACTATTTTATCTCCTCCCCACTGCTGAGGGCTCAGGCCACTTCTTAGGCACCTTTCTGTCTTTACAGCATCCAGGGACTGCCTTGGTGGTCCAGTGGTAACGACTCCCTACTTCCTCTGCAGGGGACACAGGTTCAATCCCTGGTTGAGGAACTAAGGGCCAATATGCAGCGTGGTGCCACCAAAAGAAAAGGTTCAGTATGTCTTTACAGCATCCACCAAAGTGCTCTGTGTGCAGTAGGTATTCCACAAACATTCTCAAGGTGATAGATTAAATACACACCCATGAGAGTTAGTCTTTAGGCACTCAACATCGGGAAAAATTTCATTTCTTTAAAAAAAAAGAAGAGAAAGACAAACACTGTATGTTAATGCATATATATGAAATTTAGAAAACAGTGCCAGCGATCCTACATGCAGGGCAGCCAAGGAGTCCCAGATGTAAAGAAGAGACTTTCGGACTCAGCAGGAGAAGGCGAGTGTGGGAGGCTTTGAGAGAACACCACTGAAACATGTGTACATGTGTGTTACCATATGCAAAATAGATAACCAGTGCAAATTCCATGTGTGAAGCAGGGCACTCAAAGCCAGTGCGCCAGGACAACCCAGAGGGATGGGGTGGGGAGGGAGGTGGGAGGGGCATTCAGGATTGTGGGGGGCACATGTGTACCTGGGGCTGATTCATGTTTATGTATGGCAAAGACCACCACAATACTGTAATTATTCTCAAAATAAATAAATAAATAAAGCAACATATAAATATTAAAAAACATACTTTTAAAATATTCATTTATTTGGCTGTGTCAGATCTTAGTTGTGGGATGCAGAATCTTTAACGCAGCATTTGAACTCTTAGTTGCAGTATGTGGGATCTAGTTCTCTGACCAGGGATCGAACTGGGGTCTCCTGCATTGGGAGTATAGAGTCTTAGCCACTGGACCACCAGGGAAGCCCCCAAGGGCATTTCTTACAGCTTCAAAGTGAACACTTCAAATATAGGAGAGGGAGAAAGACACTTCCAAGACAGAAAAATCCACAGCAGCCCAGGAAATTGGAAGTGGATACATTTCCAGGGAAATCCCCTCAGTGAAAATGAAAGAAAAAGTTGGTTTTCCCATACCAAAAGATTGCTTCCACAGTTTCTTCTCTTTCTGGAAACTGACTTTTGTTTAATCAAGTCGGATCCAGCAAAATAACTAAGACATTGACCACCTAGTAACCACAATTAGTTGGTTTGACGCCCCCTCTAGCTGTAACCATTTGTGTGATCCAGGGCAAATTATTTAACCTTTGAGCCAGAGTTTTCTCATATATATTGTTAAAAGATAAACTGAAGCATATTAAACTTTTAAGTTTATTTGAGCAAAAATTTATTTGAATCGGGACAGAGCCAATTTAGCGGAAAGAAAGTTGCCCAAAGAAGCTGTGCAAAATGAAAGATTATAGCCAGAAGGGAGCGGAAACAAGGAAGTTATTCTAGGCAAAAAAATTGGGCTGGTTATTGCAAGGCTCCTTTCCTGTGAGGGACACAGGGGTCTATCAGGAGGTGACCTAACCAGAGCCGATAAGGTGTTTCCTGACTAAATGGTTTAAGACTCCATTTCTGGGAGGGCTGAAACTGTAATTAAGTTTGGGTTTGGTGCTGTGGGGCTTAGCATAAATGATTCCATTTTGGACCTGTTGCTTTGTTTTTAAAAATATAAAGTGAGAAATAAAACCCCCAAAGAACGAGCTTGTAAAGTTGTGGGGAAGATTCAACACAATGTTCCAAATCTAAACATCTAGCCATGGTTGGCATTCAAGCATTACCTCTTTGTATTCTCGGGGACCATAGAATATTACATGCCTTAAAGGTCAGTAGAGTCAAAGCTATGGTTTTTCCAGTAGTCATGTACGGATGTGAGAGCTGGACCATAAAGAAGATTGAGCTCCGAAGAATTGATGCTTTTGAACTGTGGTGCTGGAGAAGACTGTTGAGAGTGCAGTCAATACTAAAGGAAATCAACCCTGAATATTCATTGGAAAGACTGATGCTAAAGCTGAAGCTCCAAAACTTTGGCCACGAAGAGCTGCAAAGAGCTGACTCACTGGAAAACCCCTGATCCTGGGAAAGGTTGAGGGCGAGATAAGGTGGTGACAGAGGATGAGATGGTGGGACGGCATCACTGACTCAATGGGCATGAGTTTGAGCAAACCCAGGAGATAGTCGAGAACAGGAAGCCTGGTGTGCTGCAGTCCATGTATGGGGTCTCATAGAATCTGACACAACCTAGTAACTGAACAGCAACAATATGTTATTAATATTATGAATTATATATATATTATTATATATCTTTAGATAGCCTCTGGTAAGAAAATCAAGTTAAACCCTTGCCTCTAGTTTTGATTCCTGGAACCATCCAATGACAAACCTGGTCCCCAAAAGAACTGGGCGATCCTTGCCACAGGACTAGAGGGTTGAGTTAGGACAGGTCTGGAAGATGACACGTCACAGCAGGGGAGCCACAGACTGGACTCTCGGGGGTGGGGGGTGGGGTGGATTTTTCCATTTCTGAAGGGAGAGCTAAACTCTTGAACCAACCGGATGTGTTTTCCTGTGCTCTGCCTTCCCCCAAGACTCTCCAAAAGCAGTGGGTGGATGGATGTCTCTCCCGATTTCCTCCAGTTGTTTTCACAGACCTACACTTTGAGAGGCTGATTGTTGAGTCCTCATCTTTCTTCCCCACAAGAAGAGGGCTTTGTTAGCGATTAAGTCAGGCTGAGAGGCAAAGCCTTCTTATTTTAGATCAAAGTTTGGGCCCTCAAGTAAAACGTCTCTCACTTCCTTTTTATTTAACTGACCATGTTTTCTCCCTTAGAGACGGAACTGGAGATTTCCACCAGACAGAAAGTCCCCACCATGACTTGTAGAGATGTCAGAATACCAGGAAGTGAGATCCCAGCTGCTTCCCAGGTGGCACTGGCAAAGGATCTTCCTGCCAGTGCAAGGGACGCAGGTTCAGTCCCTGGGTCGGGAATATCCCCTGGAGAAGGGCATGGCTACTCACTCAGGTATTCTTGCCTGGAAAATTCCAAGGACAGAGGAGCCTGGTGGGCTACAGTCCATGAGGCCACAAAGAGTTGGGCATGGCTGAATGCACACACAACTCTGAGACCCCAGCTAGCAGACGAGAGCATGAAGACACCCATTTGGGCATCTCATTTCTACTTCCAGTGAAGGAACACAAGCAAAGATCGCCTTTGGTTCACCTACACGATGGCCTCAGCTCTCCTCCTTCCCTTGTTCTGGGGCAGCTTGCATCTCAGACTTAGGGCGGGCAGTGGCCCTGCCAGCAGCTGGGCTCTGTGTGCTCCCTGTCACCGTCTCAGGAGGTTTCCTCGGTGCCTCGCTTGGCAGTACTGACGGCTTCTCCTCTCAAGTTCCAGAGCCGCTGAGAACTTCCCACTGTCCCTGTCTAAAATGACTGCCTGCTCTGAGAGTCAAGGATTGTGCTCTGTGGCTTTGATCTTAGTATAAACGTCTTCAGTCCTTTCCTTGGGAATTACTGCCTGAGTTTCTTAGTACAAGTTTCATGGCAAATTCACCCCGAAAACGGGAGGTTCTATAGACCTTGAGTCCATCAAAAAGTGACTCAGGAGAGCTCTGGGGCTGAGAGAAGAAAGCAGAAAGCTCAGGGACCAAGGCAGCATCTTTGAGAAGAGGGAAGAGGGTCAGTTTGCAGAAAATGAAGGAAGGGGTCTTCTCAGCCATTAGTAGCAGAGGAGAGCAGCTGTACCTGGCAGCTCAGGGCTTTTTTCTTAATGCCACACAGAAAATTCTGGAAATTCCTGGGGTACTGTTTTCTCTCTCCTCCTTTCCAGAAAAGTAACTCTCACTGGAAAAACAGCTGGATCAGGAGTCAAGTTGTTTCAGGCCCAGCCACTACCATGCCTGTAATTGCTCCCCTCTGCGAGCCCCCCGTTTCCTCACATGTAATATGTTAGGGCTGAACTGGGGGACCTTGAAGGGGCATCCCTGGCGCTCAGCAGTAAAGAGTCTGCCTGCAATGTAGGAGATACAAGTTAGTATGTCAGGGTTGAACTAGATAGAGGACCTGGAAGGGGCTTCCCCGGTTGCTCAATGTGCGGAAGATCCCCTGGAGGAGAGTACGGCAACCTACTCCTGTATCCTTGTCTGGGAAATCCCATGGACAGATGAGCCTGGCAGGCTACAGTCCACGGGTTCACAAAGAGTCAGACTTGACTGAAGCTTCCGAAACAGAGAAAGAAAAACACTTAAGTAATTTTTATAAAATGAGTATAAGTCAGAGTCAAAATCAGAAAAGAACAGCATAAGAACCAACTATTATAAGCCAATTTCACGTCTTTGGGTGTGGACAATTTGTAAAGTCTTCACTGAATTTATTACAAAATTTCTTCTGTTCTATGTTTTGGTTTTTTGGCCATGGGGCATATGGGAACTTAGCTCCCTGACCAGGGACTGAACCTGCACCCCTGCTTTGGAAGGGGAAGTGTCAACCACTGGAGCACCAAGGACGTTCCCAATCTCACTTTTAATGTACTGTGAGGCTAGAATAAAAAGTCTTGGTTTGGGTTTCAAGACTGCCAAGAATGACGGCTGAAATCTAATTCCTGGTGACTTTCATTTCAGGCTGAATCAATAAACAAAGAAAACACAAAATATATGAGATAAAGACACAAGTTAGAAACTGAGTGAAGCTTCCCAACTCCTGCTGAGTTTCTCGGAAACATGCATCCTAAGTTGTGTTTTCTCTTTTTCCCCCAAGTTTTGTTTTCTCTGAAGAGAGGGCAGGATGAGAAGCCTACTGCATCAAAGAATTCAAGTCACCAGCTTTCTTCCATTTATGCTTTAGAAAAATGACAGGGGCCATAGCATCATCCGAGGGTCTCTCCACCATTATATAAAGCAATTCCTTTTTCCACTGTGATGACCACAGTTTTGTGTTATTGAAACACTGTGTTTTCACTGCATTACTGGGTCCAGAGTAGGCTTGGCCACAGTCTACAGCAAACATACATACAGCTCCTAAAAATGTCTACCTGCACGTTGAAATCTACAATATATCTTAAGAAATTATTGACTGGGGGATATTTGCAGAAACTAACGCCTGTAGCTGGTGATTTGTTACACAGTGAATATTGAAATGTCACCCATCAATAAGGTCCCAGTAACAAAAGACCTGTTAAAACGTCTCAGCTCAATAAGCTGTTAAAAGTAAATAATGACCAGGTTGGGTATATCTTAGAAGAGGAGGGGTGAAATAAGATTGAAAGCTCCCATAATGTAATTTGACACATCAGTAGATTAAAGGCCAAAAAGTAGAATCTTCGTACATGCCCAAAAAAAAAAAAACACACACACACACACAACACATTCTCTTTAATCAACTCCAATTTACAATTTAACATTAAAAACTTACCAAATCAGAAAAAAAAAATTACTTGTCCAGATGTACTCTGCTTGCCATAGAACTAACCTATTCCTGTATAAGAAAGCCCAGAGTCTGGACTGGGCTTAGGTCCCCTCTGACCCAGAGCCTCCAACCGAACACATCTTTGGGAGGCTCTGTGCCCAGACCTGATCTGAACTGGAATATGGTTAGTGTCTTCCTAAAATGCGCTTCCTTGGTGGCTCAGATAGTAAAGAATCTGCCTGCAATGGGGGAGACCTGGTTTTGATCCCTGGGTCAGGAAGATGACCATTCCCAGTTTACATTCTGTAGAATGGCTACCTACTTCAGTATTCTTGCCTGGAGAATCCCATGGACAGAGGAACCTAACGGGCTACAGTCCACAGGGTTGCAAAGGTTGGACATGACTGAGCAGCTAACACACTCCCTAAAACATTGAGCAACCACATTGCTCCGGAGAGATCAGCATCTCTCCAGAAAGTCCCCTCTCTCGACCAAGTTCGTCTTCTCTGGCTGGTGGTGGTCGGACTCCCTTGGAGAGCAGAGGGTTTGATCTGCACTAGAGCACTTGATCGGAGAAGGCAATGGCACCCTACTCCAGTACTCTTGCCTGGAAAATCCAATGGACGGAGGAGCCTGGTAGGCTGCAGTCCATGGGGTCGCAAGAGTCGGACACAACTGAGCAACTTCACTTTTCACTTTCATGCATTGGAAAAGGAAATGGCAACCCACTCCAGTGTTCTTGCCTGGAGAATCCCAGGGACGGGGGCACCTGGTGGGCTGCCGTCTATGGGGTCGCACAGAGTCGGACACGATTGAAGTGACTTTGCAGTAGTAGCAGCAGCAGAGCACTTGATTCACACTCCCCGTCTATGTGCCTTCTTATCCTGGTAAGTAGTGGGTGTCATGCCTTCATTTGGCACCTGGGGGCCCAAAAAGTCCCTGACAACTGAGTCAACAAGGCCTCGATGTCCCCTCAATGGGCTGAGAAAACAAAGAGCTCTCCAAAGCCTTAGAGTTACAAAATGACAAATCACAATCGGGTCTCACATGCTCTTTCCACACCATCATGGGGAGATGCAAAGAGCGTTAGAGGAAGAGACAGGCTCCAGTAAGAACAGTCCCGGGCCCCAGGGAGCAGCTGAGGCAGACCCTTGGGTGACAGCTCAGGCGGACAGGCAGATCAGAGGGACCGCGCCCAGAGGCTGGCCAGGCAGATGCTGTGCCCTTGCTCCCTCTCAGTGTGAAGGGGGCTTGTCTGAAGCCGTCACTGCACATTTACTTCTCCTTCCGTATTGCTCCCTCCATCCCTGTCATTCCTCACCAACTGCATCCGCTCAGATGTTCTGGGATTTAATAACAAAGTAAAGAGTCTTGGATGGAATTACCCTCCATCTCAGCACTGGACCAAAGATGTGTTTTTTGTCCTGGGACCAACTGCTGCTCCACTTCCGATCATGGCAGCGTGGTTTGTAAAGGAATCTTTTTCTTTGTTTAATGAAACAGTGAAACTCCTGCCTGCTTCTGTATGCTCCTGCCTCGGGCATCCTGGGCCTCAGGATCTGGGCATCCCCAGTGAATGGGTTAGATCTCTGGCTCGGAAACGGTGCTGCCAAGTCTTAAAACATTTTCTGTCTCTAATACTTAGAACAGTGACTTGCATATAACACGCCTTCAGCAGATACTTATTGGGACATGGAGCTCTGTTCCATGCTGTGTGGCAGCCTGGATGGGAGGGGAGTATGGGGGAGAATGGATACATGGATACCTATGGCTGAGTCCCTTTGCTGTTCACTTGAAAGTGTCACATTGTTAAATCAGCCATACCCCAATACAAAATAAAAAGTTTAAAAAAAAATAGATACTTGTTGAGGGGGGTGGGGTAAGCCTCTTCCAAGTGATATGTGAAAGCTTCACATTCTGGTGAATGAACCCTCAAACTGCCCAGTAACTGAACCTGCTGGGGGAACAAAAAGAGACAAAGGGATAAATTGGGAGTGAACCATGATGGTGATGCTGACCTTCGGGTTGGCATGGAAACTGAGGTCACCCACTTCCATCCCAGGCAGGATCAAGTACCAAACATTCTGGATAGTAGAAGGCAAATTGTTCTCAGAAATCAAAGAACTGCAGAGCAAGTAAGAAACTAAAAACTTATCTGCAGAGGAATATCCGTGAGTCTGTAGTGATATAAATAGATGATTGAATAAGTAAATGAATGGGGAGAAGTGACTAATTTTCCTTACAGAAGAACCACAGACAACAATTATAAAAGAAAGGAAGGAAATAGAAAGTTACTATTAGACATCGCCGTAATAACAACTGCAAAGAAAATACATGAATGGACGCTAAAGTCCAGGAGCGAAACTTTAAGAAGAAACAGGGTATTTTGTCATTACTGTTCAGTCACTCGGTCATGTCTGACTCTTTGTGACCCCATGGATTTCAGCAGGCCAGGCTTCCCTGTCCTTCACCATCTCCCGAGGTTTGCTCCAGAGCAAAAACTGCAATCACAGAAATGAGTTATTTGTATATCCTCAAAATGTCTCCCTCCAAACCTTGATCAGTTACTGTGGTGATTCTAACACATGCCCACAAATTCTTCAACACTCCCCCTCAGAGATAGAGACGATTCTCCTCTTCTGGATGGGAGCTGGACTATGACTCATTTCCAAAGAACTATAAATTGAAAGGAAAAAATACCAACCTGACAACGGCTAGAACTGGCAGACACCAGCCTCACCAAGTGACTGCTCAACACCACCGGCAGCACGTCGGGTTGTTATTTTGTCCCCCAAAATGGTGTGATGAGAAAATCAATTGCCCCCAATGCATTATCTTAGTCCCATCATGAGAAAACCTAAGACAAAATCAAATCAGGAGCCTTTTACAGGATACCAGACTAGCACTCTCCAAAAGTATCAAAGTCATTTTTTTCAAAAAGGAAAGACTGAGAAACTCACAGATTGAAGGAGGTTTAATGCCATGTGAGAACCTGAATGGGATTCTGGAACTGAAAGTGGATATTAATGGAAAAACTTGGGAAATTCAAATAAAATCTACAGTTTTGTTGATAGCATTATACTAATGCTAATTCTTAGTTTCTTTTTTTATAACAACTTTATTGAGATGCAATTCACATGCCATAAAATTCACTCCTGTACAGTATGCAGTTTTCTAGTTTTTTGTATAGTGCAGAGTGGTACAGAGACCTTCCCGAGTGGTTGATGAGTATACTGTGTTTTTATAAGATGTTAACATTAGGGGAAGCTGGGTAAAGGGTAGATGGGAACTCTCTGTGCTATCTTTGCAACTCTTCTGTAAATCTAAAAATATTCAAAAGTGAAAAGTGTTTGTGAAGCTATCTAGTCTACTCCCTTCATTTTATATGTAAGAAATCTAGGGATGCTAATGTGCCAGTGTTCAGTATCCTCACACCAGGCATATGCTAAGTGCATGATAATCAGTCCTTTAATTACACAGACTTGATCCTAATGGCCATAGAACCCAGATATCCTAGCCATATAGTCCTGGGCAAGTCCCTATAGACATTGACTCTATAAAGTAACGATAATGTTAAGTTTTGCTCTTAAAAGATAAAAACAGAAGTATATAAAGTAAAAATAGAAAGCAGCTCCATTCCTTTCACTAACCACCAAATTTAGACTGTCCCTATCTATATTTGTTGAGGCAAGGAATATGACTTTATTCTGAAAGCCTGCTGACCAAAAAGATAGCAGACTACTGTCTCAAAATAAACATCTTGTCAGAGTCTGTATCCCAGTTTCTGTTACAGAACAGAGATGGGGAGATGAGGAAACAAAATAAAAGACCATCAATCTTGCAGATATCTCCAAAATGGCAAGTCTCTGGCAAGGAATGTGTTAATTTCTTCCTTCCTGCCATCCACAGGTGGACAGGATCCTGAACAAGGGTGCTTTAGTCAGGCAGAGGCTGCAGAATTCTCTGAGGCAGGCCTTCATGTTTGATTATAATAAAAGTAACAGAAAGCAAGTCAAGGAAAGTTCCAGCACTGAGTCAGAATTGGCTTTTCTCTGCTGAAACATATGTAGTAAAAGAGAAAGGTTAACATGGCTGAAATCTAATCTGTCTGGTGGCTGGCACATCATTCTAATTTTAACTACAAGGAAGTAGACATAACTTTGCATTTGAAGATAAAAGGAGGATTGGTGGCAATCAGAATAAATATTTCATGATACAATTTGATAGAACAGTATTGCAAAGAAGGAGCAACTCTGACTCCATGCTGGAACTGTTTCTTTGAATGATTTTCATTGCCTGTCTCTGATTCACTGGCCTGGCATGTGGCAAGCAGAGTGAGCTCAGACTCAATAACTGTTGGTTTCAACCTTCTAATTAAAAGACACAAGACTTTTTAAAGAATTCAGGAAATTCTTCATGAAGAAATTCTTTCACGTTCCTTACGTGTTTCCATGCTGCTGTTCTCACTCTTTCTACTGTCAGAAGCACTGAAAAGAATTTTTCTTTTTAATCCTTGTTAGACTACTGATTTCCCCTCTTGAAAAAGAACAACTCCTTAGACACTTCCAGATTTTGACTTTATAGTAAAAATTGTTGGGATTCTTAGACTTTGACACTTTAGAAGATAAAATAAACATGTCATCTTCTATTTTATTTTGCTCAATAAAATTGTTCAGAATATCAAAAGTGGTAAAGACAATGCAAAATTTAATGTTTTGATATTGATGTTGGATATTGTTTAACATTTTGGAGAGTAACTGCCCCTGATTGCAACTCAAGGAAATACTGTTTTGCTAGTAATCACTTTTTGTTTAATGACATCAGCAAAGATGTGTTTATTATTTTTTTAAAAAACACATGAAAACATATAATCTTTTACCTTTTCTTTGAAAATAATCTCAAAAGTACCGAAAAGTTGAAAAAATAAGAATAGAACCAAAAAGACTATATAACTTTTACCTCGGTCTCCTTATTGCTAACATTTTATCCCACTTGCTTTATCACTCATTCTTATTCTCTCCAGGTAAATTTTCACTCAGCCATTTTTACAGTAAATCATAGGTATGTCAACATCACCCCCTCTGAAACCAGTAGTATAAGAGGTGACGTAGAACTTTCATATGTGGAAACTTTTTCCAACATTTTCTACAAATTGTTTTAGCCCTAGAAAGCATTTTTGCTATGTTTTAAAGAATATTTATGACAATCTATATTGCTGCTCTGATTTTTTGAAGGTGTTTTTTTCTCCAGATGGAGAATATTGAGAATAATTGAAAATAATTGCTTATGCTTAAATTTTTTAATGTTAAGCACTCAGTATTTCTTACTGATAGTCTTCGCTTTGCACACAACGGACTGTCTTTCAAGAGGGCTGTATTCTTGGATCGCTGTTGCTGTTGTTTAGTCACTAAGTCATGTCTGAGTTTTTGCAACCCCGTGGACTATAGACCACCAGGCTCCTCTATCCATGGGATTCTCCAGGCAAGAATACTGGCGTTGCCATGCCCTCCTCCAGGGGATCTTTAGAACCTGCATCTCTTGCATTGCCAGGTGGATTCTTTAATGATGAGCCACCAGGGAAGCCTGTATGCTTGGATACCAACGGAGAAACGAGAGAAGCCAAGACACTGAAATAAAATTATTATTTCCTCCATTTCCTTTTACCATATGCCATTCAGAATAATGTAACAAAATGGATCTCCTTTTAAAGAAACATCTATAAAGCAGAGAAAGGCAGGCAGTCCAGGGCTCAGGGTATCTTAATTAATAATTGATGAAGTCTTACTTTTTGCTTTGTGGCATAGAATTTTTTTACATATGAGGGCAATGCAGCTAGGTGAGATTTAACATGGGCAAGAGGCATGTTTTCAGAGACATAACTTTTGCAAAAAAAACAAAAAACATGGAATTTAAAATCTTGGATTGCTAGATACGATCCTATTTACCTTACATCTTAGAAGGTCTTCCCTTAAACCCCAGGGGAAACCTTGTGTACCATTTTAAATATCACTGTCCTGAACAAGTCATGAGTGTCAGGCCAGAGAAGGTATTAAACTGGAGGAAGGGAGGAAATTGAACCCAGATTCTTGGAGATGGATTAGGAGATGGCCCTCCCTCATCACCACCCAACACGAGGATGAAGAGTCGAGATTCAGCAGATGGTCAATGGCACACGAAAAGGTGCTCAGCATCACTGATTACTAGAGAAAAGCAAATCAAAACTACAAGGCAGTACCACTTCAAGCTGGTCAGAATGGCCTTTATTAAGAAGTCTACATGAAATGCGAGGTGGCTCAGATGGTAGGAAATCTGCCTGCAGTGCTGGAGACCCAGGTTCAAAACTTGCATGGGGAAGATCCCCTGGAGAAGGAAATGGCAACCCACTCCAGTATTCTTGCCTGGAAAATCCCATGGATAGAGGACCCTGGTGGGCTACAGTCCATAGAGTTGCAAAGAGTCAGACATGACTCAGCAACTAGGCTATCACTAAAAAGTCTACAAATAATAAATGCTAGAGAAAAGGGAAATAATAAATGTTGTGGAGAAAAGGGAATGCTCCTACACTGTTGGTGGGAATGTAAATTGGTGCAGCCACTCTGAAGAATAGTATGGAAGTTCCTTTAAAAACTTAAAATAGAGTTTCCATATGATCCTGCAATCCCACTCCTGGGCATATATCTGGAGAAAACTCTAATTTGAAAAGATACAAATTTACAAACAGTTCATGCGACTTAAAATCATCAAAACAAACAACCCAATCAAAACATGGGCAGAAGACCTAAATAGACATTTCTCCAAAGAAGGCATACAGATGCCCAAAAAGTACATGAAGGGATGTTCAACATCACTAATTATTAGGGAAATACAAATTGAAACTACAAGGAGGCACAATTGCTCTCATCTCACACGCTAGTAAAGTAATGCTCAAAGTTCTCCAAGCCAGACTTCAGTAATACGTGAACTGTGAACTTCCAGATGTTGGTTTTAGAAAAGGCAGAGGAACCAGAGATCAAATTGCCAGCATCTGCTGGATCATGGAAAAAGCAAGAGAGTTCCAGAAAAACATCTACTTCTGCTTGATTGACTATGCCAAAGCCTTTGACTGTGTGGATCACAATAAACTGTGGAAAACTCTGAAAGATGGGAATACCAGACCACCTAACCTGCCTCTTGAGAAATCTGTATGCAGGTCAGGAAGCAACAGTTAGAACTGGACATGGAACAACAGACTGGTTCCAAATAGGAAAAGGAGGACATCAAGGCTGTATATTGTCACTCTGCTCATTTAACTTCTATGCAGAGTACATCATGAGAAATGCTGGGCTGGAAGAAGCACAAGCTGGAATCAAGATTGCTGGGAGAGATACCAGTCACCTCAGATATGCAGATGACACCTCCCTTATGGCAGAAAGTGAAGAGGAACTAAAGAGCCTCTTGATGAAAGTGAAAGAGGAAAGCGAAAAGTTGGTTTAAAGCTCAACCTTCAGAAAACAAAGATCATGGCATCCAGTCCCATCACTACATGGGAAATAGATGGAGAAACAGTGGAAACAGTGTCAGACTTTATTTTTGGGGCTCCAAAATCACTGCAGATGGTGACTGCAGCCATGAAATTAAAAGACGCTTAGTCCTTGGAAGAAAAGTTATGACCAACCTAGATAGTATATTCAAAAGCAGAGACATTACTTTGCTGACTAAGGTCCGTCTAGTCAAGGCTATGGTTTTTCCAGTGGTCATGTATGGATGTGAGAGTTGGACTGTGAAGAAGGCTGAGTGCCAAAGAATTGATGCTTTTGAACTGTGGTGTTGGAGAAGACTCTTGAGAGTCCCTTGGACTGCAAGGAGATCCAACCAGTCCATTCTGAAGGAGATCAGCCCTGGGATTTCTTTGGAAGGAATGATGCTAAAGCTGAAAATCCAGTACTTTGGCCACTTCATGTGAAGAGTTGACTAATTGGAAAAGACACTGATGCTGGGAAGGATTGGGGGCAGGAGGTGACGGGGGCGACAGAGGATGAGATGGCTGGATGGCATCCCTGACTCGATGAACCTGAGTCTGAGTGAACTCCGGGAGATAGTGATGGACAAGGAGGCCTGGCGTGCTGCAATTCATGGGATCGCAAAGAGTCGGACACAACTGAGCGACTGAAATGAACTGAACTGAACTGAACTGAAACAACAGTTGCAGTTCCGAGGGAAATGCAGAGTTGGGTGGGAGCCATTTTATCCATTGTCCACCACTGCAGTATCTGATAAAATATCGTGTGATCAGAATGGCAGCCATGTGATCTGTGACTAATCAAGTGGAAAACATTTTGGTTAATAAATACAGAATGGTAAGAAGTAACCTGAAGCAGAAGGGTAGCGTTCTGTGGAAGGGTCCCTGGCTTGGGGGCTCTGCCTGCCACGCTAATGTCCTGTCCCTTTTGTGGGAAATGAATGGGTGGCCACTGAAAGGATTTATGCTCAGCAATTATCAGATTTCCTTTAAAAGCCTTAAATGATAATACTTAGATATTTGCTCAAACATGAATGAGTGAGATTATCACTTTAAGGGAAACAACTGATAGTATTTGTTGACCATTTTGAGTTTTCAAGTAAAAACTGGCACTGTAGAAAACTTGAATCCATCACTATAAGGCTCATTGCTTTCCAATACTTTGAGAATTTTCTTTTAAAAATTTTATTTATGTGGCTGTGCCGGGTCTTATTTGCAGGACATGGGCTCTCATTGTGGAGCTCAGGTTTAGCTGCCCTACGGCCTGTGGGGGGTCTCATTTCTCCAGTGAAGGACTGAACCCGTGCCAGGGACTGAACTTTTATCCCCTGCATTGGAAGGTGGAGTCTTAACCACTGGACCACCAGCGAATTTCTTTTCTTTTCTTGAGACTTTTGATGAGATCAGAGGGAGATTCATCAATGTGATTTTTAAAATATTGTGCTATGGAATGTGTCAATATTGGGAGATGTCCATAACTTAGTGAGTTAATATTTTCCAAATGGCCAGTGTTGGATGTTACATAATCACATGTGGGTGAAAAATCAACCCCAAAATAAGATCAACCAAATGAATTTTAATGTAACAAAGTACTAAAAGTTCACTGAGGTGGTCTGAGATTCAGCACTGCAACTAACTATAATCTGTCCAGTCTGAGACAAAAAGGAATCTCACAATTATTTGAAAAGGCTATTAATGTACTCCATCCATTTTCACCTACATTTCTGTGTGAGGCTAGATTTTCTTTCCATATATCAGCCCAAGCAACACATTACAATAGATTGAATATCGAGTCAAATATGAGGATCTGCAATGAACAATCTTTCTGAAAAATACAAATGCCATTCTCCTACCTAAATATTTTCTATTTTGAAAAATTAGTTATTTTGCATAAAATATAGGTTAGTTATAACAGGTGAATGAGTTTGTTATTTTTAAATAAATTACTAACACGTGTTAATAGTTTTTGAATTTTGTAGTTTTCATTTTGAATACACTAAATACGATAGATATAATCTACATAAATAAGGGCTCTTAAGACTCTTTAATGATTTTATAAGTGTAAAGAAGTCTTTTTTCACATTTATTTTTTAAGATTCCTTTTTTTTTAATGTCGACCATTTAAGAAATCTTTATTGAATCTGTTACAATATTGTTTCTTGTTTTATGTTTTGGTTTATTTGGCTGCCAGGCATGTAGGAGCCAGGGATCAAACCCACACCCCCTGCACTGGAAGACAAAATCTTAACCACTGGAACACCAGGGAAGTCCCTAAAAGTGCCTTGAGATCAGAAACCTGGAGAGCTGTTGCACTAACTTATATTGTGTTAACGGTTCTAAATTCAAGACAGTTCAAGAGTAGCTGAGTGTCAGTGCCTGAGTTAACCATTAAAGGAGGCTTCTCTTCCTTGGGTGCCCTGCAGGTGTTTCCACTCGGGTGCACTCATTGCAGTGAGTGCTTCTGGGATGGGGAGAGGGAAGTTGCCTTTCTCTGCTTTGTTTGCAAAGTAGACAAAGGCTATTTGAGAATCTAAGCAAACTTCTCAAACTGCCTTGGAAAGGGTGAATGTGGAAGTCATGGATTTGGAAAAGTGTTTGCCTAAAACCTAACCCTAACCTATGTAGAGGAGCTCCTGGGAAAGCCTTCCTGTACCCCAAGGATGGGGTACCCCAATAGATGGGCTTGAGGCCCATTTTAAAAGAGGTGGGGAAGGAAAAACACAGACTCTTAGAGACTGGATGTCCTAAATCAGGACCCCTTAAAGAAATTCTATTTTCTTTCTTTCATTGGAGTATAATTGCTTTACAGTGTTGTGTTACTTTCTGCTATACTTACAAAGTGAAAGAGCTATACATGTACTTACATCCCTTCCCTCTGGAGCCTCCCTCCCTTTAGGCATTTTTGGAAGCAGACAGACTTCTCCACAGCCCCAGGGACACAGAAGCCCATTTGCTAACTAACATGTGACTGACTCCCATTCCTGTGGCCCATGATTCATCCAGCAGGGTCTGGCTCCTCGGTGTGGCTCTTAGGCTGGGTGATCTGGCAGCCTGTCCCCTGGGGCTGATCCCCAGTTCTGGCTGGGCAGAGCCAAGCAGCCTCATTGAGATCCTCCCATCTCGGAGCTGCACCTGTAAAGCCAGGATAACAGCTTGGACTTTGCATTCAAAGAACCTGGCACACATTCAGTTCAGTTCAGGCATTCAGTCGTGTCTGACTCTTTTAAGACCCTAGGAGTTGCAGCACGCCAGGCCTCCCTGTCCATCACCAGCTCCCGGAATTCACCCAAACTCATGTCCATCAAGTTGGTGACACATTAGTAGATTAATAATGGCCATTTCAGTGCTCACTGTCTGCCAAGAATCATCAGAGGTGCTTCATTTATCAGATTCAGTGCCCACAAAAAGCCTGGAAACTCATGGCAGTATTGCTTTGCTTCTAAGGAGATTTTTGGTCTACATTTGGGTGGTGGTTTAGTAGCTAAGTCATGTCTGACTCTTTGTGATGCCATGGACTCCAGCCCGCCAGGCCCCTTTGTCCATGAGAGTTCACAGGCAAGAATACTGGAATGGGTTGCCATCCTCCCTTCCAAGGGGTCTTCCCCACCCAGGGATTGAGCCCAGGTCTCCTCCAATGCAGGCAGATTCTTTACCAAGTAAGCCACTAGGGCAGCCTGGTTTAACACAACAGAAATCGAATTTCATCTTGTATTGGTTGTGCAAACTGTGCATTCTCTTTTGTATGAGAAGTTAGTAAACTGATGATGTATCTTACAAAAACCTGGTATGAGTCTCCCCATTTTATGGGTGGGGAACAAGTTAAAAAACAGGAAATAACTTGTCCAGGTCCACACATAGATGTCCTTGTGGGACAGAGGTGAGCCTAAGACCACCTTTCTCCTGCAGTGCAGGAGACACTGGTTAGATTCCTGGGCAAGAAAGATCCCCTGGAGAAGGGGTAGGATAGGCTACCTACTCCAGTATTCTTGGGCTACTCTGGTGGCTCAGACAGTAAAGAATCTGCCTGCAACGTGGGAGACCTGGGTTCGATCCCTGGGTTGGGAAGATCCCCTGGAGGAGGGCATGGCAACCCACTTCAGTATTCTTGCTTGGAGAATCTCCATGGACAGAGGAGTCTGGAGGGATACAGTCTATGGGGTCGCAAAGAGTCAGACATGACCGAGTGACTAAGCAGATATTAATTATTATAAAATAATGGCTATATTCCCTGTGTTGTACAATAATATATCATTGTAGCATATTTGTTTCATACATGAGAGTTTGTATCACTTACTCCTCCATGCTTCTGTTATTTTTACCCAAGTTCTCTTTATCATGAGCTTAGGTGTATGTCAGAACCTGTAGGCTGAAACCACTGCCTTCATATCAAGATTACCTAGGCCACTGGGGATTCCCATGTGGCGCTGGTGATAAAGAACCCACCTGCCAATCAGGAGTCACAAGAGACACGGGTTCGATCCCTGGGTTGGGAAGATCCCTGGAGGAGGAAATGGCAACCCATTCCAGTATTGTTGCCTGGAGAATTCCGTGGACAGAGGAGCCTGGCGGGCTTCAGTCCATGGGATGGCAGAGTCATACAACAGCACACACCTAAGCCATCAAAGCACTGGCTGAAGCCTTGACCCAAACTGCTCACATTGTGTCAAAAATGTGAGCTCCAGAGACTTCCCTGGTGGTCCAGTGGCTAAGACTCCAGGCACCCAATGCAGGGGGCCCAGGTTCAATCCCTGATTGGGGGAACTAGATCCCACATGCCACAACTAAGAGCCTGCATGCTGCAACGAAGATCTGCTATAGCCAAAATTTTAAAAAGTGAGTTCCAACTCAAGTTGATAAAACGACCATTAGAACCTAACCATAACAAACTTCAGATGTCCTGTCTTTAAGATTGCCAAGGTTCACAGTAAGGAGTAACTACAAGCCTTTGTCCAAGGATCTAGAAGAGTTGTCATGTTTTTTTTTTTTACTGCTCTGGATGTGTTTCCAATTTACATTTTAGAAAAATTGGGGGTTGTCTAATTTGTTGCAAATACCACTAGCCTGTAGCTTTGCTTTTGCTCATGTTCAAAGTTTTTGATGACCTTGGACTTAAAACATTCATAAGATGGAATCTCAGTATTTCCTTTGTAGTTTGTTATTGCTCTTAAGCTTGGTCTCTCTCCAACCAAAGTTATTCACCAACATTTTCTTCTCCTTTGTTAATAAAATTGATGTTTTGTAAAACACTTAGATGGTGCAACTCTATGATTTGATTAGCGTTTTCATCCAAAATAGTTGGCTGATTCTCCCGCTATAGCTTATTTAAGTGATTCCAAGTTATGAGCGTCTCCACCAAGCTGGTGGGAAAAGTGGAAAGTCAGCCGAGGGCGAAGTGAGATGAGTATGTCTGCCTGGAGGCCCCTGCCCCTGCCCGGTGCACAGGTGGGAACACCTGGTGTGAACGCAGGCACAGCCCTGCCTTTGAGATGCACACCACCGGCTGTTTGCTCAGAGGTCACTTTGTTGCAATCCTTCCTAGACACCCAGGCCCACCCCCCGCCCTGACTCCACACTCTGTCTCTATGACACGGTGCAATCTGCGGCCTCTTAAAAGCGCTAGTCAGTTTCTCAGAAGGACTTAAGAAAGGTAGAGTCTGACTTTACCTAGGGAGTTCTGGAATCCAGACCAGGGCTCCCATATTCTCCCTCCTGAAGACCTGACTGTGTTGACTACCAGCCAGGCTCCAAAGGGAGCAGGCTGGAGGATAGCCCCTGACTCCCAGCCCTGCAGGCAAGCAGCTTGACTTGTCCTCTCACAGGCTTCACTGTTAACTCCATTACCCTGGTAAGACCAAGAACATGCAGAGGGGAAATTTTATGATGGTTAAACACACAAACCTTAGAGTCCCAGGCACTTGGATTTGAATCCCTGAAATTAGCCCATTATGCAGCCTTGGGGAACGTGACTGACGTTTGCTGAGCCTCAAATTCTTCATCTGCAAAGCAGGAGGACAGAAACAGCCTCCCTAGCCAGGGCATGCAGGGTAAGGATCACGGAAGATCATTAAGCCGCCCGTACTGCAGCTGTTTGATGGAATGGCTTTATCTGCTGCAGATGAATTTGAAGTCCGAGGGGATTTTTTGGCCAAAGGCAGGTGGGAACTTAGTTCCCCGGATCAGGGCTTCAGCCAGTGCCCTTAGCAGTGGCAGCGTGGAATCCTACTCAACCACTGGACCGCCAGGTAAGTCCCTGCACGTCCTGGTTAAAGGAAGGTGATGCGGCTGAGTGGCAGAAACTTGGTGGAGTAACCCCGGTGTTGTTAAAGAGTCTTCCTGTCCCTCCCCCGCAAAAAGGACCAAGGGCTGCTTCACCTGTGTATTTCAACCAGGTATTTTATTGTTCTGGCAACTGCAAAATACACAAATTTCTGACAGGCTTTCCGCTTGAAAGCTGGCACAGCTTCATCCCAGGTAATTAATTTGGACAAATTTATAGAGAACACAGAGAAGTCAGAAGTCACACGTAAAAGGCCCCAAGCCCACAACCAACAAAACCCAATCTATACAGCTTTCCATCGTCAGGATCCCTTATACATATTAAATAAATAAATAGCACATCTGCTATCAAAATAATAAAAAATAAATTTCAAGTATTAGAAACGAAAACGTCATTGGCGTGGTTCAAACAGTCTTTCTTCCCCACCCCCAAATGAAGAGCTTTGCCCACAGTCTCAGGAAAGAAGAAGGGGAGGGCAAGCCCACCCCAAAACGAATAAGCGAAGTTAAAAATATTGGTCCCAGAAGCTTCGGGGGAGGGGAGTGAGAGCCAGCGGTCAGTGAGGCAGAAGTCCTGCGACTGCGGCTCAGACACAGCCTCTGCCCGCCCCTCCCTCCCTCCCTCCCTGGAAGTCCGGTCTCTGGCCCCGGGACCTCCAACCTCTGCTCTCTGCCTGTCCTCCACCTTACCCCCACACTGAAGTTCTCTCTTGACATCAAGGCCCCTGCGTTAAACCAAGGTCCCGGTCAGGCCAGGCCTCCTGTGTAAACGCACTGATCTTGGGCAGTCAGAGGCCAGGGTAAGCATTCAGATCAGCCGCCAAGAGTCGAAATTCAGGGTCTGCTCCAAACACCAGAGGAGGAGCCAAAGGTGGATGTAAGAGCCGTTCTCAGGAGGACAGCAGGCCCCTTGTCTAAACATGCTCACAAACACACGCACACAGACACACACGCACAGACACTCATAGACACACTCACACAGAACACACACAGACACACGCTCATAGACACATGCACACAGACACACAAAGACACGCTCACAGACACACGCAACGACAAGGCAGCAGGAAAGAGGGAGACCAACAGAAGCGCTGCGCAGGAGCGTGCAGACAGACATCCTCTTGGGAAGACGGCCAGGGGTGGGAGGGTTTGAACAGTTTGATTTGAAACCCACACGCCTGATTGTAGGGCCTCTGAATCCTGTCCCCACTCCCCACTGAGTCCCAATCAGAGAAACATGCATTTTTCTTGTAAAAGCTCCTCTCAAACAAAAAATACAAATGAAAACAGCTCCTCTCCCCCACTCCAGGCTCCAGCTGTCTAAACGGCCCCCCACCCCCGTGACTACTTCACAAGCTAAGAGGGGGAAGGAGCAGGGAAGGCAGGAAGAGAAGGTGACCTTTGGCACCAGCTTCTCGAGATTCTGCAAGGGGTCACTGGACAAGGTCTACCTCAGTTCACACTGCTTCTCCTGGGCCTCGACCCCTTGAGTGCCCAGAGGCCCCAGGGGAAGACCAGCAGGCAGAAACTACAGGTGTTCAAAACCGCGTGCCCACAGCCTGCTCTGACCGCCTCCCACTAGAAATGCCACAGGTGCCGTGAAGGCGGACAAGGACGTCCTCTCCTCCGGACCCACCTCAGGGCAACGGGTCTCCGCACGCACGCAGGGCACTGCTCCCCATCCCGTGGCCAGCCTCCCGGAGGATGTGGCCACAAGTGAGGCCCGACTTGGGCCGCTGTCCCCACCCAGAAGCACAGGAGGGGATGAACGTCCCAAAGGAGGGGGCCAGGTCGTTGTTCTGCATGCTGTCACCCGGAGTCAGTTTTGCAACAATCCCAATGCTCCCTGCCCAGCCGTTTAGGGGTGGGGGTATCCCCCTCACCTCCTCAGAGGCACGCCTGGCTCCCACAACCTTCCAGAGCTCCAGCCCCAAGGGCACAAACACCAAGCATCTTCAGTTGCCAAAGGTGAGATGTTTCAGGTCACAGTCTCTGCCGTTAAGAAAGTGCACGAGCCAGCAGGCCCGGGAGCTGAGGGAGGAGCTTGCGCTGGGAGGCGAGGCCCCAGGGGCTGTTTCAGCAACGTGTTTCCTCCTGCCAGACTGTCCCATGCCCTCCTCAGAGGCAGGACAGACTGGGAAGGGTAGGCGACATGCAGAGGGGCTGCTGCCTGGCTGGCCAGCGGGTCCAGTGCGGGGCTCCTCTCTTCAGCTGCAGGACGGGCTTTCCCGGCTGAGCCCCACCCAGCTCAAGCCGTGAGCTTCCCTGTAGGAGGCAACGTCCAGGCCAAATGCACAAGGAGCCTCTTGGCAGTTTTCATTCCCTTGACCCTCAGAGGCTGAGAGCCTAGCCCCCCTTAAGGTTAGGAGTTGAGGACTAGCATCACCCCTAGTATCATCACCAGCATCACGGGGCAGGTACAGAACGAGATGCACCAGCCCGCAGGGAGGCACCCCGTCCTGCCTCCTCTGTGCACAGTCCTTCCCGGGCCACTTGGGGTCCACAGGGTGAGTGGCCTGAAGGCTGGGGGAGCAGGGGCAGGCGGGGGCCCGGTCCCCTGGAGCAGCAGCCCCTCCTCCAGGCTGCCCTCTGCCCTGCTCCGCTCTGCGAGACGTCCTCGGATCGCTTGCCGCGGGCAGACGGAAAGGCGGGAGCCGGGTGCAGAGAGGGGGGCGGTCAGTGCGTCCTGGAGGCGTCCACGCTGCCGGGGAGCCTTTCATGTTCTGCTCTCAGGAGAGAAGAGGGGGAAGCCGGTTACCATTCCTGTTGACTAGGCTTCGCAAGCAAAGATGAAGTTTGCAACTGAGACTTGAGGAGAACTGTGTTCTCTCCCCAGTAGAGAACACAGCCTGGAGGAGCAGCATCAGCAAATATGGTACGGCCCAGGAATGTGGTGGTGGCTGAGCCTGGGGTCCCATGGGGAGAGGGGGCCAGGAAGGGCCCTGATACGTGCCCGGAGGAGGCGGGGAGGGTACGCAGCTCCTGGGGTCCGAGCTACTCCCAGGGGCACTGAGTACCAGCACCTGGGGGCCCTCCAGCTCCTGCCTCTTTAGAGTCCAAGGCTAGGCTTGTCCCCACCCAGGGCACTTGTGCTGGCCTCGCTACCAGGAAGGGGCGGTGGGGGGGTGGTTAAACCTGGAGAAGCACTAGGACCCTCCTCTCAGCCCGGCCTAAGCGGAGCTGTACCACAGCCCTGGGGACTCGGGACACAGCTGGGACACCGGAACTCAGGCAAGGAGCTGGGCAAAGAAGACCTGTGTGGGTGAAGCTGTCATCCCGTTCTCATTAAAGCAATCCTGCCCACAAGCCCCACCCCGAAGGAGCCGGCCAGTATCAAAGCCCCTGAAAAAATCGTTTTCCATCATCTGGGGAGAAAGCTGACGTCCACACTGCATGCCCACCCCGCAGAGCTGTGGGCTCCTAACCCACCCTCCTTCACCTGCTATGGAGAAACGGGAAACACAATTTCTAAAAGTGTTCTCCTCCTAGACTGTCTTAGAGAGGCAGCAGGGAAAGTGGAACCCAGGAGGACAGAAACACAAGCATCATCACAGCCCACGCCCCTCCCGCCAGAACCAAGAATGTCCGAAAGAGAGGCCCATCTCAGGGCTGGCGGCACAGAAGCCAGGGCCCCACCTGAGCCTGCTTTCAGCCGGACTCAGGGCCCAGGCCACCGACCTGCCACCCACGAGTGCATCAGACCGCCCCTGTGAGCCAGGGTCTCCAGCAAGGCTGGCGAGGCTCATAACCAGGGAGGACTCGGTCAACCTGCGGGATCAGGATGGAGATCCAGCTCCCACCCGCCCTGGGACATCACACGCCCGAGGCTGTGGCAGCCACGAATGATGGTGATGCGATGAGGACACTGGAGACCACAGGCCAGTCATGCGCTCAGGGTGCCTGGGGCTCTGGACACACGGAGACAGGGGCTGCCCTTTAAAAAACACACATGCTCTGGGGCCTGGGTGCATGAGTCACGGACTTCACAATGGCCAGTTTCCACGCAGACCATGACGCCCGAGGGCTGAGATGCCACGACGCAGAGAGACGTGGAAGGAACGGAGGCCGGCATGCAGGTAGCGTTTACCTTGCCAAGGTTAGTAAGGAGAGAACTTTGAGAAAATATGACAGACAGTTCGTCTTTCAAGCATAGAAGGGGGAAGGAAGAAACATGTCGGGAAAGAAAAACAAAACAACATCTTTAGTAGGATTGTCTTCTGAGGGCACATTTGACATTTAAAAGTTGAGGAGGCATGGCAACCTGCTCCGCTATTCTTGCCTGGGCAATCCCATGGACAGGGGAGCCTGGCGGGCTACAGTCCACGGGGTTACAGGAGAGTCGGACACGACTGGGTGACTAAACAACAACGTGAATTTGTCAGTTTCTGTTATGTGAGTACTATAAGAAGCTAAATAGTTACATGCATTATTTATGACTAAAAATAAAAAAGTCAAGGGTGCACTGTGAAGGCCAGACGGTCTGCAGGCCCTGGGGAGCGGGCTGCAGGATAGGGGCTGTGTCCCACCTGTCTATCACAAGCCTGCTTTACCAGGACACCAGCATCCTGGGGCCGCCACCCTTAGACCCCAAGGGCACCCCCGTCCCCAGGCCCTAAGGACTCCTGCTGCCCATGAGAAGGAACTCCCAGCCTGGGCAGGCTGCCAAAGCACAGGGCACGGAGCCTCCTTCAGGAACAGCTCATGTCCACCAGGCACTGGCCCCGAGCCAGGTATTTTGCTAAGCGCTACACCCACATTCTCGTCATCAAGACACCTGAACGCTGGCACACCTGCATGGACGCAGAGAACATATTTTCACTGAACTGGAGGGATTCTGACCAAAGGCACCACCAGCCTTAGAAAGAGACAAGTTCAGCCTCAAAGGGTGGCTGAATGGCCCTCTCCCAGCAGGAAGATATCCTTTCTGGCAACACCAGGCTATGAATCAATAGGAAGAGGACACGCACAGATGCAAAACTGTAAGGTTCCCAACCTCTAAGGCTGGTTTTCACACAAGCACATTCGCCCCTGGGGCATTCTATGTGTCAAAGGGGTCACAGACACAGGACGGTTACTCTTACAGACTGATGGGCAAGCCCACCGTTAAATAAACACGTCTCAGCCACAGGAAGTGGCTGCAAAACAGAGGCTGCGAGAGCCAGAAAGGAACCCAAATTGCTCTGGGCCTCTCCCCACAGGCTGCAAACGCCAGGTGCCCGGGATGGGCAGGCGAACAGGACCTGGGCAGCTCTGGAAGCCAGCAGAAAGAAAGTAACCAGCCTTTGGGACTGGAGAGCCTTCCAACCACTGGTTCTGCTGAGGGCTGGTGGGGTGACTGTGGGCGAGGCCTCACCCTCATCTGGGAAGCAGGGCCAAGAACTGCCCTGCGACCTCCTGCAGTTATTTTAAGGGCTAAAGACTCGGGATGCGTACAAGCTGAAAAGTGACGACATGTATTTCTGGGCACGTGTATTTCAGGGAGTCTCTTGTTAAAACTTTGTGATATAACAGCTTCAGTTCATTCCTGTGGCTCGGGACCGCCAGAGCAGAGGAAGCACTGAATTTATCCAGTGGAATTAAAACCAGAGCTGAATCAACCAGAAACTGGAAAGAGACGGCCACACCCCATTCTGGACATGACCATGAAGGCTGAGAGTGTTCTGATCCAGGACAACATGATGCGGAGCAGTGGTGTCCAGGCAGACCACTCCAGAGGCGGGGCCCCGGAGCCCCTGAAGGTGGGGGATCCCTGCAGGACAGGAGGGGGTGCTCAGGCCCTCCACTGCTCACTGTGCAGGTTAGGTTCTGCGCAAACTTTCCTCTCAAAATGGTAAGGCTCTTGGGGGAGGCCCGGAACATAAAAGACATCATCAACAGGCAGACGTAGCTTCCTGCCAACATCTGACGCTAAGAGGAAAAAGCAGACCGATGTCCAGCCACTGAGAACTGCAAATACTGACAGTCCCCTCGGCCCAAGAGGGAGCGAGAAGGTGGCGGCGGCCAGGATGGCTGGAGGACGCACGGAACACCCACTCCCTGCGTCCTGTCCTGAAAATTCACGGACCCTTTCTCCTTCCTCCTTCCGATTTTACAAAAACTGCCGTGACCCTCACCACTTCAACAGGCAGGAGGGCCAAGCTGGCAAGCAGGGAGAAAGAGATGAAAGAATTCAGAGAAAAATACTTACAAACAGGCTTTCCCTAGCAAAGGCTGCAGAGAGAAAAGGTGGGAGAGAGTCAGTGTGGGGAAAGGAGAAGGCCTGGGTCCCTGGAGACCAGGCATTCTGTGTGGGATGGAGCCCTGGGCACTCCCAGCCTGGCCAGCGGCTTCCAGGTCTGCAACCCCGCAGGATGGGCCCACCCCCGACCCCCATCACCCAGGGCAGCACGGCCTTGAGCATCACCCAACCCCCCCGCCCAACAAGTCCCTGCGTCTGTGACTGTGGCCCCTCACCTTCCATCTGTGACCCCACCACTTACACCAGCACACAGTGTCACTGACATGGCACTTTAGCTCTAAGTTTCCACAACATCACCGCTGAGGGTAGGCCCGAAAGGACCACTATTAGATGTCCTCCAGCCAATCTGTCTCCCTCATTTTTAAAAAAACAGGGAGACTGAAGGCCAGGGAGGTGACAGAACGTGACATAAAACCCCAGAGCTGGCACCAGGGCTGGACACGACCACAGACACACTCAGCACAAGTCTCCCCATGTTCAGCCCGTGGCAGAAGCTGCTGCTCCCCATTCCACAGATGAGAAAACTGACGCCTGAAGCGGGCCAATGGCCTGCCTGGGGTGGCACAGCACTGTCACCCCTGCTCCCAACCCAGGGACACACACAGCACATTTCCAGACAGCACAAGGTTTAAAGGAGTTTCCAGGAAACTCAGGAAGAGCCTGCGGGCCTTCAAATTCAGCTTGAACTTGAACCCGTGATTACTATGTCAGAGGGTGGCGGTTAAGGGAGACCCATAGGTGGGACCCAAGTCTGTGCCTGGGAACTTCTACATCTCACACCGTGGCCAGGATTCTCGAGTGTTGAGGAAGATAGTGGTTTGCTGGAAGCAAATTTTACGGCCCAATAGCCGGCGTCTTTCAGCCTAGCATCACAAAGGATGAAATAATCTAAGAATTAACCTAGTTGGTTTTCTCCTTTGGGGTTTTTTACTGTTATAGGAGAAAGCGTCTATTCTAGGTCCTTTGGCCCAGGTTCCAGTCTGTCCACACCAGCTCCAGACACATTCCCAGGGCCCCATCTGACAAAGCTTTTCTCTAACAGAGCAATGGCAAGGGAGGAAGTCAGGCAAGATACTCATCATGGGGACAGAAGAGATGTCCCCAGGCCACACAGAAGCCAACAGCCCTCAGCCAGATGGGGGCTGAGCTGGTCCCGAACTGGGGGTTGCCCTCAACTTTTAGAAGAAACTGTCCACGAATGTGAATGGATCACGGACACTGGGCCATCAACCTTTGCTTGGCCTGGTTCTGCCCAGGAAGGCCACCTCCCCAGAAAGGGCATGTCCGTGCAAAGCCAAGGTCTCGAGAATGGATCCGGGGTTCCACACTCAAAGGGACGGCCCGTGTCCTCTCCTCCCAGTCCCCACCCCCACGCAGGCCTGAGTCTGTGGCCCCTGCCACTCTGCCGGGCACACTCTCCCCCACCCTGCACGCGACTCGACTCAGGAAGGAGAAGGGGGGTCAACGCACTTGTCCGGGCAGCTGCGTGGGCACCTCCGGGGGCAGGCAGGTGGGCAGGGCAGCGGAGGTAGAGGCCACATGCTCCTCAAAGCTGTTGATGCGAGGCTTTTGGTGGGCTCGGGGCTGGCTAGTGGGGTGACACTATTGCGTCTCATGAGCGGGTTAGGTCCCTTCTTTGCATCCTAAGCGAGACAAAGACAAAAGAGAGAAGGCGACAGTTACGAGGAGGGGGAGGTAAATAAGCCAAAAAACACCCCCAAATCCGAAACCAAACCAAACACATTTCTCTGCTTCCGGATTTCACTGAGACCACGAGACTGACCAGGAAGAATGGCCCTGAACCGCAGGGCCGCCCGGCTCGACCCTTATCTCCCACTCAGCAAGAACCAGGGGTGATCTCTCATCCTGAGCCCCTGCCCCGATCATTGCCAGACAACCGCTCGACAGACACGACGTTCGCAAAGCAGACGAGGGAGGAAGAAAGAGCGCGGGCGGTGATGCAGTGACAGCATGTAAGAGGCGGGGGAAGACCTGGCTGCAGGCCTCCAGGGACGCAGAGGCGCGGTCCTGGGCTCGAGGCGTGGGCGGCGGGAGGTGTCAGTGCCGGGCCCGCCTCCTGCTGACCTCAAGCCGGCATCTTCCCAGTTCCTGCTCCCAGGGAGCACACCCAGCCTCAGACAGGAAACACGGCCTCCACCTCAGCCAGGGGACCACAGACACAGGAAACGCTAGCTTTCTTCCGACCAAGGGACAACTCGATTGGAGTGGGGACCTCCAAGGTCTCCATCAAGCCCCTGCCCTGTCCTGCCCGGCAAAGCTTTCAGGGTCCATCAGAGCCCAGTCCCAGCCCACCTCCATCATCCCGCTGCAGGAGGGTCCGGAGGGGAGGCTGCTGCCCCCGAAGGGAAAGCCAATGCCCATCCCACCACCCCAACTCAAGAGGTGCCGCCAGAGCCAAGGCATGCGGCCCACCTTTGTCTCGGTCACCCAGCCGGGCGACTGGAGGCTGGGATTTGAATGCCAAGATTTTTCTGGCCACGCTCCATGAGAGCAGGGACAGGAACAAGGGGATGTCAGGCTCAGTGTCAAAGAAAGGGTTGGGTGGATGTTGGCAGAGCACTGGAGTCCGGCCGATGGGATAAAGTAAACTCAAGCTTTCTTTCACAAGGTTCCTACGCCTGGGCAGAACTCTGTCCTGTTCCTGGGGGATGCCAGCCAGACTGACCACCAAATTCCAGACCGTCCCCAGGTGGTGGCACGTGCGGTCAGGCACTGGGCTTGTCCAGAGAATCATTCATTCCATCTGCCACATCGCTAACTCCCAGTTACAGCTGTGCTTCCTGGTCCCACCGTCTTCTTCATTCTTTATCATCTTTGTGAGAATTAGAGACGTGCGTGCATGTGGATGACACCGAAATTTGTGGGTCCCACTGCCACCTGGGACTCTGGAACCTGCGATCATTTGGCTTCCCCAGAGGAAAAAGCGACGGTAACCAGACCGTGGTTACGTTTAAAAGAGGTTCCTCCTCCACACTCATTTCTTGGGTCAAGAGGAAATGGGGGAAGAAGCACAGAAAGGAAGGAAAAGGAGGACGATGCCAAGAAGCCACCAGACAGGCGGGCAGGAAGCACACGGAGCCGAGAAAGTGGGGAGGGGGCCGGAGAGGGCAGCCCTGAGGACCACAGGTCCAAACGGAGGCAGGCAGATGCCACCGATTGACACAGCTTGTGCCAGCCCCGCCACCGTGGGGGCGTCCCAGGGGCCGGTGCCCACGGGTCCCTCCCAGACAGATGGCACAGCAGGGGAGAGGAGGGGCTGTGAGCTCACACTCACCTCTGACCTCTCCCGGTGTGTGCTCACGGACTCCACGTTCAGGTAGATGGATTCTACTCGGCAACCTGGGTGAAGGCAGGGACAGGTCGGCTTTGGTTAAGGGGGGACCTGAGCTCCCAGTCCCGCCCGGCCCACCCGGGGGACCAGTCTCGGTGGGGCTGGGTCCCCACACTCACCGTAAGCGATGGGCGTCAGCTTCAAGACAGCGTGAAGTGGGCACTTCAGGTAGGGCATCTCCTCTGAAAATGACAGAAGGGCCAATGGTGAGACGGGAGACTGGAGGGTGGCCACGCCCAGGCCCCTCACCAGAGCCTGTGCTGCGTGGGGACCGCAGACGCCTGGCTGGGCCGGTGCACACCGCCCCCCCGCCCCGATTCAGCACAGGCCCTGCTGCCAGCGGGCGCCCGCTAAGACACTCAGAAGAGCACGATCAGAGCTAAGCCAAAGCCTCACACAACGAGCTGCAGTAAGAGTGTCATTCCCCAAACACTTTAGGAGTTGGGATCCCGCTGGCCCGCAGGCAGACACACAAGTGTTTGGAGGTTGCTGAGCTGGGAGCCCCTTAGAGGTGGGTTGCCCCTTTCCCAGAGACCCACAGCCCCTGAGATGTGGGGAGACAGGAAGGCTGGGTTTCTTGAGGCCGTTAAGCCCACCCAGCTTCAAACTGCTCTGATATCCCTTTGGGGCTGCAAGGAAGCACCCGGAGGGGGCTACCCCAGGGGCCCTGCCTCCTCGTGGAGGGGATGGAACCAGCTCCCAACCCCGCCCTCCATCAGGAGAGGGCGCGCTGCGGACCAGGCACCTGCGCTCTTGTCTAGGAAGTAGGCCAGGAGGCAGCGCAGGACGGCCTGGTGGCAGATGACCAGCACGTTCTCCTGCCGCTCCAGTTCCATGATGACCGGCTCCAAACGCTGCACCAGGTCCTGGTAGGACTGTAGGGAGGAGATAAGGGGACGCTGAGCTGCAGCAGAAGCCGGGCACCCCCGGCCCCGCCCAGCCCCGCCCCGCCCATTGTTATAAACCAGGGGCCACGCCTTCCGTCCTGCATCAGCCTACCACCTGCGTGCTGGTCCCGCATCCATCCCGCCCGGGGACCCACACCACTGCCCTCTCCCTGCTCCTTCCTGACCCCCACCCTGCCCCAGGAAGCGGAGCCCCGACACACAGCACAGCACTAAGGAGCCTGAACAGGCTACACAGAGCGACGTCTGAGAGTGTGACTCCATTGACGTGAAATATCCAGAGCAAACAGCTCCAGAGACAGACACACTCAAAGAAGCCACGGGCCGGGGAGGGGAGCTGGGACTGACTGCTGACAGGCTGGGGGTCTCTTCTGGGGCAACGGGGAAATGTTCTTGAATTAGTGATGATGGCTGCACAATATTGTGAATATACAAAAAAAAAAAAAAACACTGACGTGTACTTTGGCTCAAACGGTGACTTTTATATGACAGGAACTTTATAGTAGGAGAAAACTGAAAAAGAAGGGGTGAGCCTGTGACTTTCAAGACCACCACGACCCCTGGTTCCTCTCTCACTAAGGAGGTCCCAGGGAATGAGACCAGGGACAGTGCCCTGGGCTCCCGGGAACTGACGTGTGACAAACGCTGAGCAGCAGGACCGCAGACGGGAAGGACCCCTGCGGGGTGTCACCAGGCCAAGCCTTCCGCAGACCCCAGAGCTCCGCCTGCATGGGACCCTCGGTGCAGAGCTCCAGGCAGCTGCTGGCTCAGCCCGAGGCCTGCAGGGCCCAGGGGTCCCTCCACCAGCATCCGTGGAGCCAGCACAAGGGACTTGCTGAATGCCTGCCATGATGCCCACAGTCAGCGGGGTTCCTGCGTCCAGCGCATCAGCAGCCAGGACTATTTCCCTTTCCTGAACTGTCATTTCCGTCACTGGGGAAACACCTCTGTCCCAGCTGCTGGGAAACACAGCGGTGCTTCCCTTGGAGCTGTGTGAGTGGGGAGGACTCTGTTCCCCGGCGGATGGGCGAGGAGGAGCACGGGGCAGCTCAGTAGGGCGGACGCACAGGCCCTTCCTTCGCGGAGGCGATCAGCCCCTCTGCGTCCCTGGCCTCGCCAGGCACTGCAGCCTCGGCAGAAACAGCGCTAGCTCCTCAGCCACAGCCCCGCGGCCAGCAGCCCAGTGTGCACGCACCTCCCCGGTTGGGTAGCGGTAGTAGTACTTGTCCTGCTCACGCAGCGCATATTCCTCGGGGTAGGTGTCCTTGATCTCCTCGTAGGTCATCTCCTCACACACGCCCTGCGGGCACAGGCGGAGGTCGCTCGAGGGCGCAGCCCGCAGCCGCAGAGCTGGCCCGCGTGGGAGGCTCGGGGTCCCCCACAGCGCCTCGGGCAGAGGCCCCGGCCGGCACTCACCGCGTCGATCTCGTTGAGGGCCTTCCACTGCTCGTAGGGCAGCTGCAGGGCCTCGGCCGTCTGGATGGTGCTCTTCAGCTGGCTGGTCCACACCTTGAGGTCCTTCAGGTTCTGCTCCTCCACAAACTTGCTCAGGGCGTTGGCGAACTGGGGGATGGGGTGAGGGGCGTGCGCTGGGTCACAGGCTCCACCCCTCTGGGAGAGGAGGACCGAGCCCCTCTGGGAAGGCGAGGGTGTCCTCACTGCTGGGGGAAGGGGGCCCTGGGAGCAGCCCTGCACACACACCCTTCCCTCAGGCACACTCACGTGCACACGTGTGAGTCAGTGTCTGATCGGCATACGCAGACACACACAGGGACTCGCACACATACACAGAAGGGCACCGATGCATACATGACGACACACACATACACAGAGGAACACAGACACACACAGAGACACAGACACAGGAACGTGCACCTGTACACACAAGGATACATAGACACAAGGGCACATACAGACACATACACAGAGGAACACGCACAGACACAAGGACACGTGTACACACAAGGACACAGAAATACACACACAGACACAGAAGTACACACATGGACACAGAAGTACACACACGGACACAGAAGTACACACACAAGGGCATATACAGACACATACACAGATGAACACACTGAGACACAAGGACGCATGTACACACAAGGACACAGAGGTACACACACAAGGGCACATACAGACACATACACAGAGGAACACACTCAGACTCAAGGACACGTGTACACACAAGGACACACAGACATATACACAGAGGAACACACAGACACAGGAACATGCACCTGTACACACAAGGACACAGAGGTACACACACAAGGGCACACATAGACATATACACAGAGGAACACACACAGACAAGAACACACACACATACACACAAGGGCACAGATGTGTACACAAGGACACATACGCAGAGGGACGCTTCCCGCCCAGCCCCTGTTCCCCCTACCTTCCTGCCCCTGCTGGACAAGCCCGAGTCGCCCCGATCTTGCCCTGGAGGTTGTGCTCGCTCTCGCCATGCCGGCACAGGTAGATGGTGCGGGGCTGCACGTGGATGTTCATCAGGTAGTACACGATGCGACTCTGGATGTGATCCTGCACACGGTTCACCAGGAAGCGCCCGGCCCACATCGATCACCTTAATCAGCGACAGGTCCCTGCAGGGGGCTGGCCCGTCAGACGCGGCTGGCACGGCCCAGCCCCCACCAGGCAGACTCGGCCTCCACCACACCACAGCGTCAGCTCCAGGGGGCACAGACCGAGCCTTCTGCTGCAAGAGTCGGGGGGTCTGAGTCTGCAATTCCCACAGCAGAGTGGGGCTAGAGGGCCCTCCCAGAGGACCTCCCAGAGGACAGGAGACAGAAAAGCAAGAGAGTTGAAAGGAAAATAAGGGGAAAGAGCAAAGGACAGAGAGAGACGGGGGCCAGAAACTCACTTTGCACACTCGTGCACCAGCAGCAACAGCATGCGGTGTCTACGATAGTTACACCAAATCAGTCACCAAGGATTTTTTTTTGAGATATTTAAAAAGAGAGTTTATAAAAGTATCCAGGAGCAAACGCTTCATGGGAATATTATTCATCAGGGATAATATTCACAGCCCTGAAACAGGTGGTTCAGACAGTCACTGCTCAGGAATTACCTGTCACATTTATCAGGGTCGAGGGGCTGGTAACTGGCCTCATAGCAGTTAATTCTCTTCATGAAGTCGTCCATAGCTTCTGCGGAGTTGCAATCTTTGTAATCCGGGCTGGAGATTTTCACTTCCTGTAACACCACAAAGAGGCAGCTGATGAATCACGCTGGAGGGCTTTCTGCTTAGAATGAGCAGGATTTGGGGCTTGCAAACTGGGAAAGGCATGGACGGGCTCAGAACGATGATGACCCGATCCAGCGTTCTAAGAGGAAAAACAAAAGAGATATGGCTGAGCTTTGAGTCACAGCCTGATGATTCCACGGGGAGGGCACTCATGGTAAGGCAAGGACAGGAAACCCAAGAGGATTCTTTTCAGATATATATATATATATTTTTATGCAGACCATTTTTAAAGTCTTTATTGAATCTGTGACCACATTGCTTCTGTTTTATGTTTTGGTTTTCTGTCCGGGATTTCGGATCTTAGGTCCCCAACCAGGGACCCAAGCTTCCTGCATTGGAAGGCGAAGTCTTACCCACTGGACTGCCAGGGAAGTCCTATCCCAGGTGGATTCTAGTAAATCCCTCTGAATGGGCCCCGATTCAGGATCAATCCAGTAGCCAGGTCACCACTAGACAACCTGGTCTTCAGTCTCCCTGAGTCCCACATAAGCACCTATGACAGGAGGCTGCCTATCAGCAAAGGTGCCCTGGGGGGTGCTGGCAATGCCTCGTCACTGTGGGTACCCTCCTAGTGGAATCATCGGGTGCCTCCTACACTGCCCACAGGCGGGGTGGTACCCCCTTGTCATTGGGCCCCAATGGATGCTTCTCTACCTGGTCCCGACCAAGGCTCACTTTCATGGGACAGAGATAGAGGAGAAATGCCCCTCGGGCCTGCCGTCCTCTAAAACTGAACAAGCCTGAGAAACCTGGCAGATTTCGGAGAAACTCAGAATCCGTTCACCTGTGCTCTTTTCTTCCTCAACAATGACCACAGCCATCAAAGAGAGGCGGGCACACTGCAAAAATCCACCTTCAGCAGGGAGTTCGTGTTTTACGGGGGCATCGTTTAGTTCAGGAAAAGGAAAAAGTTCTGGAAATGGACAGTGGGGATGGTTTCCCAACAGGGTGAATGTGCCGAGTGTCATGGAACTGAACACTTAAAGACGGTCAAAGTGGTAACCTTTTTTATTAGGTTGGCCAAAAATTCATTCAGGTGTTTCCATATGATGTTACAGGAAAATCTGAAAAGGGTTTTTGGCCAACTCAAAGTTATGCATGGAGAAGGAAATGGCAACCCATTCCAGTATTCTTGCCTGGAGAATCCCATGGACAGAGGAGCCTGGTAGGCTACAGTCCATGGGGTCTCAAGAGTTGGACATGTGACTTAAGAGACTAAACCACCACCACCAAAGTTATGTATATTTTAGCATAATTAAAAAAAAACAAAACCTCGGTTCACAGATCTCTTCCTCCAACACAGCCTCTCGCATAAAAAGCACGAGAGAAAAGTCTAAAAACTGCTAAGCAGCTCTGAGGCGTCATCAGAGAAAGAGATTTCTGAACACGAAGTGTTGGAGAACAGGGATCCAAGGATTCACAGAGGACGAGACGCTGCTTGAGCTTCTGGCCAAGTGAGTGTCAGCTACTCACCAGGGAAACAGAATTCTGCAGCTGCGCTCTGCTTCCCCACCCGGTGGAAATGTAGAACCAAACCAAAAATACAGCAAAAGCCTTTGTTTAGCCCAAGGGAACTTGTATTTCCTCATACTTTGAGCCTCCTCCTTGGGGGCCACTGAAGCCAATCTGGACTGATTTTTCTACCATTTAAATAGCCCTTCCTGAAAAATGAACTCATTTCTGAGAAATGCATGCAAATATTCCCACTGCCTTGGAGCAAAGGCCCACCACCAAAAACTAACAAACTCATCATTCCTTCGAAGGACACACACTATATGGCCAAAGTCTGGCACTCCCTGTAGAAGGATCCAGCTCTGCTATAGGTAACATCTTACTCTTACTCAGATGTATTTAAGCTGGAGAGAAAGTGACCTACAATGAGAGAAGGGGACTTCCGGTGAAGTCTTCACGATAACCTTTTCTGTTTACAGTTTATTGTTATCAAGTACAATTTAAGAAGACATCAAATTAAGCTGCCAAGTACCCTCAATTTACCCAGGTAACCCTCCCTTGACACAGGGAGAGAAGCAGGAAGACAGTTTTATCACTCCCATTTTTCCCAAATTTGGGAATTCTGCCCTCTGTCTGCAGGGTCCTATAGGTTGTTGTCAATACATGACTATGCTTACCTACTGGGAAAACTTACCAGCAAGAGACCAGCCTCCTGTTTCCATTTCCATCCTCCACCCTAAGCAGCCCCCTCACCCCCCAGCGGCCAAGGCTACTGACACCAGAACAGTTTTGCCACCAAAACTGAGGTCCTCGACTTCTCTCTTACGTCCAACAAAGCAAGCTTTCTGCCAACCACCTGAAGGGCCTTGCTAAGATCAATTCTGGGTCGCAGAATGTGTTTCTAAGTTAACTACTGCTCTGCACTTCTGACCTGCCTGATTCTCCCCAAGATGACCCCCCACCAGCTGGCAGAGCCAGCTCATTCTCGAGTTCTACGGCTTCTCCTGGCTGACCCATTCACCCTGTTCTCAGACTGCCACACTCTGGGGGTCTTACCATGATGTTGGAGGCAACGACTGTAGGGTCATCACACACAGACTCAATGAAAAACACCTGGAAGGAAACAAGACAGAAACGTTCAGTTCAGTTGCTCAGTCATGACAGAAACAACAGGAAATAACAAATGCGGTAACACAAAGGGCTAACTTTGGGATCGCTGTGACATCACCGCCACACTGGAGCAGGAAGGACCCCACACATAAATGCCCAAATACACAAAAAGAACCAGCCATCAGTCTCTCCCTCCCCAGTCTCAGGAACCCCTCAGAGCCCCCACCAGGAAAGCCCAATCTGTAGGCAACAACTCCCGGGCAGCGGCAGGGGAAGCCCAAGTGTGGAGCTCAGGCGCTCCAGACAAGGAACCAGTCAATCCCTGCAAGACCCCCTTGCTCCTGAGCGCACCGGGCCAAGACGAGAAGTCAGGCTCACCTTGAAGTCGTTTTCTTTGGCAAAATGGAGGATCATGTGTCTCCTCTCTCGAGTAGTATTGGTGGCATCGAAAACCTGGCCAGAGAAGAGAACCCGGTTGGCACTGAGCAGTGTTTATTGCACCAGCAGAGGCCCGGTCTGCCACTTTCTGGGGCTCCAGGAGAAACTGCATCCTCCCAGGGCCCCCAAGGCCTCCCTCCTGCGCTCAGGGACCAAAGGGGAGGCCGGGGTGGGAGCAGTCCTTAAAGCAATGCACAAGGGCGGGTCCTGGAGGGCTACTGGCTTCGGGGGGCCACACTTGCCAGGTCCGGCGGGCTGTGCCCCTCAGTCTGCCCCACTCACCAGCTTCCTCTTATGTCCTGGGGCTACCTGCTCCCTCCCCTGCTTCCCTCACGGCTCAGGCCAGACGCCTGTGCCCTCCAGCAGCGTCCCCGATGGCTCTGTCCACACGCCCCGCCCCCCAGGGCACCGTCCCGCGGCAGGAGGGGAGATAAGACTTATTCCCCAGACTTACTGCAATCTGGCCCCTCTCCTTCGTCAGGTAACTTTTGACATCTCTCAAGGCAGCCAGGGCACACTGCCTGCAACACAGAAAGAGACGGGTGCATCAGAGTGGGTCCATCTGAGGCGACACTCAGGCACCACCCCCCCACCTCCCACAATGAGCAGGGTGACCTGTGACTGCTGCTAAAGTATACAGGGTGGCTGAGACCACCAGGCTGGAGGCTCCCAGTCAGAGTTCCGCACGCACGGCTGTGGCCCTCAGAGAGTGCTCAAGTGCGGCTGGCATGCTGAAAACCGCCCCCAGGAGCTTCCAAAAGACAGCTGCCCAAGTCCTGCCCACGGACGCCCACTGTACCCATCCAGGCGGGGCTGGCACTGGGGCCGTGTCCTGCTCCCAAGTGACTCTAAGGTCACACCTGGGAGCCCTGGTCACTTTGGCCTGAAAAGGAAATCTTTTTCTAGGGTAAACAGACGATTTTGCAGGGAACGATTTAGCTCGTGCCGAGTGAGATGCTGTCGCTGGTCCGCATCACACCAGTGGGCGCAGACCGCCTGGAAGTGCAGGACAGCGGCGAGGCTCAGAGGCCAAGAGGCTTGCATGCTGCACACGGAGGGGCCGGCTGCCCCCCCTCCCGCCCAGTCTAAGGCCACACAACAGGCAGAGCACCCTGCACCCACAGCCAGGGCCTCACTTGCGGACTTTCATGGCCTCCTCGTTGTCGGGGCGGAAGAAGTTGTAGGAGCTGTACTGCTTCACGGCCTCCCGGCGGTACTCTCGCCCACGTTGAACACTGCGTGGAAAAGAACAGCCCCTTCACTGACCATGCTGACCACCAGAAAGGATCTCCCCAGGCCAGGATCCCTCGTTCCAAAGAGGGAAACCCAGCCGGCGCATGACTTGAATAAGATCCCAAGGAAACCAGAAACCAGGCAGTGGGCCATACGTCTTGCACTGGCATCGCTTGATCTGGAAGGCAGCCGGGGTTCCCCAAGTCCCAGCACTGCTCACGGTACCCCTGATTCTCTGGGGTCACCTCCCACAGCCCGGCCTGGAAACTAGCCTTTCAGGGCCGGGGCTGGAGGCTGAGCCTGAAAGCAGGTGGTGGCCATGTGTCTAGTGAAAACTGGGGCCATGATTCCTGCCAGCACGGTTGAGAGGGGGTGTGGACTCACATACGTGGCTGGATCCACAGCAGCCACTTTGTATACCAGCAGCCCATGGCCAGGATGGGCACTGGGTGCTGACTGGGCAGTTTGTGTATGAAGCATTGTGCTGGGCACAGGCTTGGGGTGGGGGTGGGGGTTGGGGCAGCAAATGTGAAAAATCAGTCCTCATGCTAAAGACATTCTCCATGTCAGTGGGAAGACCAGATAGAAAAATATAATCAATAGCACAGAAAGAGTACTTTAAGATAGCAGTGGAAGAATGTCACAAACAAGAGCTGGGGGAGTTTGAAGGAAAAGATCCACAGAGACTGGGGTGGTCAGAGAAGGTTTCCTGGAGATGAGGGCTGAGCTGGGGAAGCCGCAGGGCAGAGAGAACCAGAGAGCAGCCAGTGAGCAGAGACTCCATGCACACAGCAGGGCGTACATACAGGGTGGTGGGTGACATACTGGAAAGGAAGCTGTGACCCCTCACTACAGAGAGAGCCCCCTAGAGTGGTCCCGCAAAGAGAGTTTCAGCAGCTGGAGAGGGAAAGGCCGTTCTTTTCTTGGAGGATGGGGGTCGTGGCGAGTGGAATGTATCCCCAGTGGGACAGCTCCGGCCTGGGCTGCAGCCTCACCTTTCGTGGGGACACCGATCCAGTTGAGGTAGCGGGTCAGCTTCTTGGAGATGTAGGTCTTCCCGCGGGCAGGGAGCCCCACCATGACAATCACTGTCGGGGAGTTGGTGAGCTTCGGCCCACAGGCTGGGGAGAGACAACAGAAGGGTCATGAACAAAGCAGCCAGTGCTGCCCACAACGGGCATTAAAGAATCCCACAGAAATGCAGCTTTCATCCCCACCTTGAAGACTCTGCACTTTACAATCCCGCAGGACTGGGCCCCCTGGCCAGAGCCCTCGGCCACACGGCTCCCTCTTGCTCTGAGGTCCTCATGGCAGGGACCCCAAATTCCCAGTCTGACACCTAAGGGCCCCAAACCCAGCCGGAAAATGATGACTAACCCCAGAGGGGAAAGTAGCCATGGTGTGTAAGGAAGGGACTCCCCTGCACCAATAGGGTGAGGTCATCAGTAGGACAGGCTGTCTCAGATGCAATGTAATAGGTAAATAGAGGTGCCAGGTAACAGCCCTGTGGGGTGGGGCTCTAGCAGCCAAATTACAGATAAATTTCTGTACCTCCACGCACGAGGTCTGCATGGCTTTCCTAAAAAGGTTATTTTTAAAAGGCAATTTTCACAGTAAGAGTTTATGAAATGGAAGTTGGTCAGGGACCAAGAAGCTGACCCCACAAATTCCACCGCCCCTGCCTGCTCTTCCTCATCCAAGTTCTGGCTGCCGCCAAGTCACAAGAGCACCAAGCAGGGCTCCCAGAAACCAGAAGGGTCTTGCCTGTGCAGCCTCTCCTGGCTTCTCACCCATGTTCCTCGGAATTTCAACAAAACTCTAGGGAGAGAGGTTTCCACTAGGTTTGCAGAAAGCAGCCCAAAGAACCCTGCTCTGGACATTCCAGATGCAGTGTTTCCTGAGAATCTCTAGCATCCCGTGAGACAAGTGCTCATGAGCCCGGGCCACCCATGTGGGGCAGAGACCGGCCGCCTGCCTGCTCCCCACCCAGCAGTGTGCGAGGCGCTCACTGACGACCACGCAGCCCCACTCCCTGGACTCCGGCCACAGTGCAGACCAAGCGACTCCAGACTGCACATGGAATCTAGGCTCGTTCCTCCTAAACAGGCGAGTGTCAGACGGGAGGGTGGGGGGCCCACCAGGCTGCTGACAGCACGAGCTTGAGGAGACCCCCTCCTCTCAGTCTGGACACCCTGACACAGCCCCATGATGCTGGGCCTGGTGGCTACTTAGCTCACGTGTCCAAGCACTGGCCGCGATGCCCAGGTTCTGCCTCTGGGACCTGTAGCCTGGGGACATGGGGCAGCAAGTGCCACACACAGACATTGTTTCTCCTTTCATGTTTCCAGACTGTCAGGGACAATCTCCATGAGAGCCAGGAAGAGGAGGAAAGGCCATCAGGAGGCCAAGGGACACTCAGGAGCCACAGACACCCTTGGCTGGGAACAAACAGGCTCCTAGAAAACAGAGGCCTCTCGAACTGCGTGAGCACAGGACTGGGGCAAAGACTCACCAGGGGGCTTTCTGGAGTCCCCGAGGGGCAAACGGAGAAAGCTGATGGCCTCCTCAGAGACCAGTGGGGACAGAAGACACACCTACCGTCAGCATGTGACAGCTGCAGGTGACTCACGAGAAAGTGAAAGTGTCCTCGCTGCGGCCGGAAACGCCCACTCTGCTGATCCTTCCCGCAACCCACTGGTTTTCCCCTGGTCTTATCTGATATCCCCACCGTGTCACTGCTCCCAGGAGCATCTCACACACACCCACACACATGCACACACTCTCGGCTGTGCACATGCATGCAATACTTTTGCTGGACTCATGCCAAGGAAGCAGAGGCAGATGCTGACTGATTTATCAAATAGGGATTACTTCTATATCCACTAATCGTGTGTGCAAATCTCCTCTGGCAATAGATACTTTGGGAAGAAAAAACAAAACTCATAAAGACACGGCAGCATAAATACCTTAAGCCCAAAATTCAAAACCAAATAAACCATCCCTTGCTTGTCTAGGGAAACAGACAAGGTCCTTGGGACCTTTGGCTTCTTGCATGAGATTCAAAGAGCTGCCAAAGGTGTCTGCTGCTGCCCATCCGCCCAGGTGCTCAGGGGTCCCCGAAATGACAAAACTTTACCCTCTCTCCTGTGTGTTAAACTCTCAGCACATCTCAAGTGCTTTCCTGGTCCCATAATCTCCTGCCTCTGTCTCAGTTCCACTCTGACCCTCTTCTTCTCTGCTGACCTTTTTAACGCTCCCACCTCTCATCCTTCCTCCCTGGAGTCCTGCCTTTTCGTCTTCCTCTCCAACAGCTCAGGAATAAGATAAGTGTATAGCTGAACACTAGGTTTTCCCCAAAGTACTTGCATGTAAAAGGATATACTGAGGTTAGAGGTAAAGAAGCAACAGTCTGAAGTCCCTGGACAGAGGCTGCATTGGCAGATCCCGATTCCAGTCCTGCACCCTGACTGAGCAGCTGACCTCTCTGATTCACGTTCCCCACTGCCTCAAGCAGGCAGGACCGCTGTCCTAGCTTACCATACTGATGCCATGCTGCAGGCTCAGAAAATAAAAAAAAACCAATGGAAGACACTTTGCCATTGCTCCTGAAGGCTTCCCTGGTGGCTCAGCAGTAAAGAATCTGCCTGCAGTGCAGGAGCAACAGGAGACACAGGTTCGATCCCTGGGTCAGGAAGATCCCCTGGGTCAGGGAAGATCCCCACTCCGTTATTCTTGCCTTGAGAATCCCATGGACAGAGGAGCCTGGTGGGCTACAGTCCAGGGGGTCGCAAAGAGTTAGACATGACTGAAGCGACTTAGCACGCACGTACTGCACCTCCTGTAGACTTCCTGCCACCCAGAGGCACTCCGAAATGTTAACCTCAAAAGATGCCACGTTACTCATGCTCTTCTCTTCTAAGTAGGTAGTTAGGCTTCAACACCAAGTTTCAGGGGAACTCATGGAAGACAGACAGCCAAGCTGCAGATGCAGACCGGGCCAGTGCCCAGCGGGCCTCATGCAAGTTCCACGGCAGAGTGTCTATGGTAACCATGGCAACCTGCTCCCCCCACCGCTGCCAGGCAAGGGCAAACGACACGCTGCACAGTAAGCTCTGCTGTGACACCACCACCTGAAAAGGGCTCTCTGGGGAACAGGAGCACACACTCCGCCCTGGGAGAATGGAAGGCAGGCCCAGATACCTGACTGTGGTCCACTGGACACAAACTTTCTCCTGGAATCATTTCAGCCCAGAGAGTCCGCCTGGTCCCGTGTTAGGAATCGACAGGGAAGTGACCTTGCCCCAGGGGGATGGTGGGGAGTGGGGGTGGGGGGTGGTGGTAAGGTAGGCTGAGGCTCTGCAGGGTGGGGAGACCCCAGCTCAGCAAAACCTCTTTCCTAAACTCTTCTGGACTGTGCAGTGGATGCTGCTCTCATTCATTGCTTTGCATGCACATTTTAACTCAATGCCTAATTCTCATCTAGAATGGCCCTCCCCAACCCAACAGGCTCTCTGCCAGAAAGGGAGGGAGGGGTGTTTCAGGGAATCAGTTGACAACGCAGGAGCACGGTGGCTGAGAGGGGCCCGGAGCCAGGAGAGTTCAAAGCCAGCACTGCCTCGGGTCCCTGACGAGTTACTCGACCTTTCGGAGTCTCGGTTTTCCCTGTCTGTGAAATGCACGGATGTTTCACAAAGGTTCCCGGAGAGTGAGGCAGAAGGTAACGTTTAGGATACTTGCTACGGTAGCCTCCATCAGCCATTAGGGCTTCCTTCCATTAAGGCCAGACAAGAGGGAACCAGGACCCACAAGTAAAGGAGGTCCCCTGCATAAGTGGTGAGGAACAGACCTGGGGTTCACCTTGGTCCTTCTCACCTAAAGCCCCTAAAGTGCTCCTTTCTCAAAAAGTGGTTCTCAACCAGCGGCTGAACCTAAAAAGCGTTTAAAACCAGGATGCACAGGCTGCACCTGGTAGCAAGTCTAACTTGGAGAGGGGGTACCAGCGTGCATTTTTTCCGAAGTCTCCCCACATGATTTAAATGTGAAGCCAGGGCTGAGAATCACGACTGCAGGTTACAGTGGCTGCCCACGTGATAAGGTCTGTAAGGCTTCCCGATCTTTCCTCTTTGAGCCGGAAAACCATCAGTGGGGCTAAAGCCTCTGTGAGATGAAACCTTCTCTCAGCAGACAGGACATAACCTGCTTCACAGATAAGGAAACCGGGTTCTGAGCAGAGAAATGACACATGAGTTGGGACCTGCACACATAACTCTTTCTGTGATGAGAAACAAAGGATCGCTAGTGCTTGCCAGTCGAGAGTCTACGTCCTTGTCCATTCAGCTGATTCACCAAGTCAGTAAGTCTCCCTGAATTACAGTCTGCGCTTGAAAGAAGCGGCAGGCTTTGTAAGAAGCATGTACCACCATGAAGCTGTAGCAACTGGGCCCTGAAATGATGGGCTTCAGAGGTGGAAGTGCCACCAAATGAATCAGTCCGGGGCTTCCTGTGCCTGTTTCACCATTCTTCATAAGTCCACAGTCGTGTTTTCTGTGTCCTCTGTTAGTTAGCGCAACTTAGACGGGTCTGCTGTGACCCCCAACTAGGACAGCACTTAGAAAGATGGCAACAGGTTCAGGAGGGAGAAAAATCCACCCAGTTCCCAATGCCATTAAAGAAGGGGGAGGGGCAGGGAATGGGAAAGATGCCAGGAAGAGATACCCTCTCTCCATGATGGGAGGAGTCAAACGTGACCATATAAACCCAGAAAGACACTGCTACTTAAAATAACGGCAGGCAAGCAATAAATACCCAGGGTGCAGATAATCTTCTAAGAAAAAAATGTAACCCCACAGCCACACACAGGGATTGCAGGAGTGGGCGGGGACAAGGGGCTTAATCCATCAGCTTCAGCAAACCGCCTCCCCCCAGCCCCCCACCCATCAAGCTGCAGATTGTTCCGACAGGGATTTTCAGGCAAATATCTCATCTGCGTGCGAGACGTGCAGGCTGATAGGGACTAATGGATGGATCTCTGAAGCCCCGAGGAAAAGCGAGGCCGCACACTTGTGTCTGTCAGAATCACTCAACAAGCGGATGCCAGCCCAGCTCAGAGTCCCCCTCTCACTCCGCCCTGCTGTGGCCAGACCTCCCAGTCCTCACCCCACTGTGAACCCCAGAGGACGACTAAATGTGAGTGTGCATTTCTGTGTGCACACATACACCTACAGGTGTTGAGAGAACCAATGTATATCTGTGTGCTCCAGTGTATCGAGTGTTTTTTTATCAATATCTTTTATTCAAAAGTCAAAAAGGGTGGGGCTCCTTCTGTATCTCCCTCCTGATTTCAGGTGGGGCATTTCTCACCACCAACAGGTTTTACAGAAATATAACCAGACCGTGGTCAGCCTGTTCAGTGGGCTATTTAAGAGCACACCTGAAAGGGCTGGGGAGCAAGACACCTGTAAGGTTCCCCAGTGCCCAGCTACCTTGCAAAGAAGCCTAGTCGTCCTTCTGTGGCCTGCTGGACCTGGAGGGATCACGCTGGTGGAGGAGCACTCTACTCCACCCCCACCCCTGCCAGCATGGGGAGCACCTTGTCAGGCTCCCATCACCAGGATGTCCTAAGAGCACCCCAGGGCCAACTCTCCCCACCTCCTGGGGCAGGTCTGAGGACGGGGAGGTAACGCACACCTGGGCAAACCCTAGGGAGAGGAGCTGGTGACGAGCCCCTGAAAAATGTGATGGCAGAGAAAGCCCACAGGCCACCTAGCTCGGGGGATGCCTTGAAGCCACTCAGGAGGGTTTGCACCTGGGAGTCAGTGTTTACCTCTCAGGCATCCTGACCTGACCTGACCTGGAGCAAAATGCTCACCACTGTCTCAGCCTGTCCACCTGACAGGCCCCTCGGTGATTTTGCTGGAGGAGCGGGTGTCGCCTTCAAACCTCTGGAACCACCCTTTTAAGAGGTGGCTCTCTCCGTGGCTGGGGACAGAGCCCAAGGTAAACCTTCCCAAAGCATTTACGGGCTAAGACCCGACAGGGCTGAGAGGCGAACTGTCAGCAAACTCCAAGTCCAGAGAGAGAGAGTGTGTATGTGTGGCCGCTGCGCGCGCCGGCTCGCACACGTGGGAAACGCTGCCAACCGTGTAGTCCCCACCCGCAGACCCTCCCCAAAACGTGCACAAAGGCTGAGTTCCAGACAACTCTCTACGCCTCCGGCACAGGGGGTACAGGGGGGCACGGGGAGAGGAAGAGAGGAGGGAGGCAGACAGCAGTAAAGACCGCGAGGGGAAGGCGGAGGTGGGGGGGACTAAAGATAGGAGATTAGAAATACATAGAAAGAAGGAGAAAAAGACAGACGATGGAAATAAAGAGAAACATACAGACGAAGGATGGAGTTGAGGGGGTCGAAGCAGAGAGAGGTTGAGAGAGGAGAGAGGAACAAACACGCGGTGGAGAAGGGCAGGCGGAAAGCGGAGAAAAGGAGGAGGGAGGGAAGGAGGGGAAGAGAGGGGAGAGGAGGTGGCGATCGACACAGAACGGCGGCTGGGACCCGAGGAGGCGCGCCCGGGGCCCGGGAGAGGGGCCGGGACACGCCGGCGTCCCTTCCCACGCGTCCCCGAAACGGAGGTTCCCGGCGGCGCCCGGCGCTTCCCGCTCAGCGCGCGCGCCGTTTCGGGTTCCTCTGCGCTCCCCGCGCGAGCCGAGTCGAGCGGAGCCCCGCGAAGCCTTCGAGCCGGGCCACAGCGCCCCCCAACGCCGGCCAGGGAGGCGCAGCGCCGGCGCCGTGCCCGCCCCGCGCCGGAGCTGGTAGGGAGGAGCGGGGGCGCCCGGGCCGGGACGCGGGGACGGCGCGGAGGGCGGCGCCCGGCCGGCCGAGCGCGCCGGAGGAGGGAGCCGGCACAAAAGCGCCGGGCTGGCGCCCTCCACACAATGGCCTCTCTCCGCACGCGGCGCGCCCTCCCCGGCCGCCCGGCCCCGCGCGCGTCCGCACTCACTTCTGGGCAGCGAGGGGCGGTGGTCGACCGGGATCCAGATCTTCTGCACCCGGCTCTGAGTCAGTTCCAAGGGCATCTTCCCAGCCGAGGCTCGGTGGCCCTCCGCCCCTTCTGAAGAATTCAGACTTGGGGAGGAGAGCGGCCTGGCGACCCCCGAAACAAAGGGGGCGAGGGTGCGTGCGCGAAAGCGCGGCTTTTTGGAAACGTGCTTTGTGCTAAATCACGGGCGCTCCCCTGGGGCGCGAGCTCCCAAGCGCTGCGAGAGGGACGCGGGGCAGGGGCGGCACCCACGGCTCCCGCGGGGCTGGGATGCTCCGAGCGCAGTGACAGCCGCGGTCCTCTTGCGCCGGCTAGAGCCCGTGCGGTCCTCGCCCGCTGGCCTCTTCTCCGGCTCTGCTGGACGCCCAGCGCGCCGCCCCGGCTTTTAAGACAGCCACGCACACGTCAGCCCTGGGGCGGGACGCATTCCTCGGGTTCCAGCCCCTTTCACGTGGAAGGAGGGTGGCCCAGCCTGCTGGCGCCCCCTGCAGACCGGCGACGCCGACTCAGATAACACCCTAAAGGAGTCCTGGCTGAAGGTGCTACTTCGTGAGCCTCCTCCTGTCATCCCCTAAAAACGCCCGGTACAGCTTCCCAGAATAACCACTGCAGCTGTGCCGGGAGGAGAGAAACAGCACCGTCCAGTGTGGCCCGTGGAGCCCTGCAAGCGAATCACCTGGAATGCTTATTGCATCCTAAAGACTCGGCCTCTTTGGGAATGGGACCCAGATATTGTGCATTTTTTTTAATACAAATTTATTTATTTTAATTGGAGGCTAATTATGCATTCCGGGCCAGGCACGGTCACGGTGAAGACAGGGGTTTAGGGTTAAAGGTTGGGAGAAAGTTAAGTGGGGACAGGGGTGTGTGTCTCTGCTACCCTAGAGGGAGGCAAGAAGGAGGTCCCTGAGAGCTCCTCTGGGGTCACTCCTTGCTGGAACTGCTCCCCAATAATATCCGTGAGTCTCAGCCGCCACGGCCCTGGCGCCACCCCAGGGGAGGGGGCTTCCTTGGCCCTGGGTCCTCACTCTGCGCAATTTCCTGAATTCCTTAGAAACCCTGACCTGTGCTGAACACTGCTCCCCAAAGGTCCCCGGAATGCTGGGCACAAGGAGGGGGCGGGAAAGACTCCGAGGCTGGACCAAACTGGAACGTGGCATCTTGGTTTTCACGGTCACCGTTTACAATATTTTCGATATACTTTTATTTCTTCTAGTAGAAGAGTAAATAAACCTCGATCCTATTCTGATCTGAAATTGATTACCTGACTGAAAGTCCGGAATAACTATTTGGAAGTGGCACCTTGATTGTGCAAACCCCTAAAATTCACCAGTTTTTGCTGTGTGTGTCCCTCCGTATCCCGGGTTCCCGAGGCTTTGCATCAGCTGGGGACATGCGGCAGTCGTGAGGTCAGGTCCGTGGCCGCCCTGTGAAGATCTGGGGGTGCGAGGAGCGGGGGATGCCTCCCTCTCAGGCATTCACTTGGATGTGACTTTGGCACGCGACGCCTCAGTGAGCAGCGCTGCGGTGCACAGGCGCATCCCTCCGCTGGGCTGCGCGGTGATTGGAAGGAGGCGGCGCTCGCCGAAACCCACACTGCCGCGGAACAGTCTGCGCAGAGGCTGCCACACGTCGCTCACGTACCGCATGGCTCGGCTGGGAAGGCGCCCGCTCCCTGGCGGCAGGCAAGCAGCTCCTGCCTGCCCGCCCCGCCCCGCCGCGCCTCCCCCTTCCTCGCACCCCAGCTCGCTCAGAGGCAGGAGCTCCGAACCATCCCCCAGCCCGACGCCCACCCCCACCCTGGGCACTCCCTCAGTCCAGGCAGCCCCCTCCCCCAGCACGCCTGGGGTCGCAGAGCGTCCAGCGCTACCCACCGGGTTAGGACGTACCCTCAATACCCCCTCCCTTCGCGCACCGACCCCCACTGCAGGCTCCTCACCGAAGCCAAGCATCCTCACTTTCCTCCACCCTAGCCCGCCCAGGGGTCCGGATCTCCCATTGTCGTCCACCGGGGGGGGTACCCTCGACCCCTTCGCCCCTGCACCTCGATCCCCACTAGGGGCACCCCACTCGCCTGGATGTCCCCCACTCTCCCAGCTCCCCAGCCCGGGGAGAAGCGACGCCCACCGAAACAGCGCCCTTGACCGCCTCCCCCCGCCCTGCCCCCTCCTCCCTCTCCCGAGCCCCTGCCCTCCTCCCTTCCTCCGCTTTGCTGACTGCCTGGTTTCGGAGCTTGGGCAGCTGTTCAGAAACCCGAGTGCGTTGCATTCGGACTTGTTTTTCTGCACTGGGAGCAAATGCCAGAGATGACACCCTAGATCGCCCCAGGGAGAGTCCCACTCCACTCCAGAAATAAGAGCGGGCTGACCCAAAGAGGAAAACAGCGGGGAGGGCGCACACCGGCACAGCTGCTTGGGTCCGGGCGCCCGGCTGCACCCCTGCATGTTTGCACACTCGTCTCTCCCTGAGGACCCAGGGTACCTGTGTGCCAGGTATTGCCCACCGATTTTTTTTGCACAGGCTGAAAGACAGGGCAAGGCTGGGGGTGGCATTCTTCCACCCTCCAAGCTTGCAGGCGACTGTGTGTTTCCAAGCAGGCCACAGAAGTGAACTGACAGTGTATCTTTAATTTCCCCGTCTGGATCACGTGTCTGACCAGGGCCCAGCTCGGCGGGCACAAGGCAGTGACAGTCCTCGGAGCTTCTAGCTGAGCACTCACACCCCACACCCAGACCTGGCGCCTTTGCTGCCTGGGTGTCCATAGTGCCTTAGAGCAGAGACTGAGTTCTAGCTCATCATCACCTCCCTTACCTGATGGAGGCCAGCAAATGGAAGTTTTGCGTAATCCTTCTCCCACTTCTTATATATAAGTGCAAAGAAACTGGGAGAAAGTGGAGGACGAGGTCTAATTCACACTTTAAAAATAAGGTTGGGGGCGAGGTGGTGTGGGTCATGAGACAGCCAGAACTGGAGCAGTCCTTGCAGTCCCCCAGTGTGGTATATCAGGGTAGTGTTCTTCTGGAAGATAACATCGCTTCTCTGCAAGTCCATTTACAAACAAGCCAAGCGCATCTGAACTCTAGAATGGACCGGTCCAGAGGCAACTGGTTTAGACATCCACCTGTTTCCCTAGTTCTGTTAACAACCTCATCTATATCCAGCCATCCATGGCTTTGACCTACCCCCAATCTGGCGATCAGGGATGCTGTCCTTCAGAAAAGGCAGCAGAGAATGTAAAAACCCCTCTAATCCAATGATATTTTTACAAACAGGACAGCTTCAAGGATTAGGGTGGGGGGAGTAGAATTTTATGACCTATGGTCTACAAGGAATCTTCCAGATTATCCAATCATCCTTTTAAATGAGTAAAGGGAAGTTTAGAGGTTAGAGGAGTCAGAACTGGGCTAAAGGTCAAGGACCATAGCTAGTTAGGAACTTTTTTTCCCTTACTTGACACAGACATCTCCCAAGAGACTTGTGATGGCCACAGCCTGACTCCGGGGTGCTGAGCAGTGTCGAATGCACTGCAACTCAAATCATCTCACCCAGGACGCAGCTGAGAAAGCCCTCATGTGTGGCATGGCCTGCTGCCGTGCTTCTTTACAGAGAATGCCTTCGCTGGGTCCAGACTCAGCAGGAGTGGTGGGGCTGGGTTTTCTCCATGACCTCTTGCTTTTCTCAGTTCCCTCTGCCTGCCAAGGTCATCTAACCACCTCCTTGCACCTGCCCCCCACTACCACCACCCCAAACACTCCTGTAACTACAAAAAGCAACTCCATTTGCACAATGGTGAGGCACTGAACCAGATTTAAACACTGAAATGGTGCTAGAACCCACCTTCTCCCCAGCGAGAAGGAGACAGAACAAGCCCTGGCAGGCGGTGAGCAATCAGATATTGCTAATTAGACATAAAGTGTCGTCATTTGCTCCTGCGAACAATCCAGTGTCTGAGAGTGAAGAGAGACACCAAATAAAAGACTGAAATCAGCCCCTTACCTCACCAACCATCCAAAGAAAGGGGAGAGGACTTAAAAAGTATATATATACATATATATATATATATATATATATATATAATGTCGCTCATACATGAATACGAACACACATACAGAGATCCACACGATGCAACATCAACGAGTCGAAAAACCCAGTTCAAAACCTGCACATGGAGGTTTATAGCAGCTTTATTCACCATCGCCCAAAGGCGGAAGCAGCCAAGATGTCCATCAGCAGGTGAAAGGATAAATAAACCCTGATGCCTCCAGACAATGGGATATTATTTACTGCCAAAAAGAAAGGAACTGCCAAGTCATGACAAAGACAGGGAGGAACGGTAAGTACATATCCCTAAGTGAAAGAAGTCGATCTGAAAAGGCTACAGACTGTGATTCCAACTCTATGAAATTCTGGAAAAGGTACAATTACAGTAAAAAGATGAATGGTTGCCAGGGGTTAGGGAAGAAAGAGTGATAAACAGGTAAAGTACAAGGGACTTTTAGGGCAGTTACACTGCTCTGTATATTACAGTGATGGATATGTGTCTTTATATATCTGTCCAAACACATTTAATATACAACACCAAGAGTGAACCCACAGTAAACGGTGGACTTTGGGTGACGATAACGCCTGCCACTGCAGGAGACACAGGAGATGAGGGTTCGATCCCTGGGTTGGGAAGATCCCCTAGAGGAGGATATGGCAACCCACTCCAGTGTTCCTGCCTGAAAAATCCCATGAACAGAGAAGCCTGGCAGGCCACAGTCCATGGGGTCGCAAAGAGTCGGACACGACTGAGCATACAACGGCAGCAGTAGATGTGTCTGTGTGGCTTCAGCCTCAGTAACCACGTGCCATCTGGTGAATGATGCTGATAACAGCGGGCATGGCATGGCTGGGGGTGGGGGCACCTGGGAAAAGTCTGTACCTTCCTCTCAATTTTGCTGTGAATCTAAAACTGATCTGAGAATAAAGTCCAGTTTTTAAAAATCATTTATTTTTCTACAGATGTCATATAGATATTTCTCCAAATGAAGGGACTTACTCCTCTCATTATGAGGTACCAGGACACGTAAATGTGGCCACAGCCTGGCTCTTGGTGAAGAGTCACAGCTGAAGGCCTGCTGAAACAGCACGTTTCCTTTCCTTCTGCCCAGCCCTTGTTCCTCCACTTTCTGCAGGCCTTTCCTCTTCTGAAGGCACACCCGTGACCTAGGGACCACACTCTTAAAACTGCCCTGGGTGTTTCGAGCAGGCATTGCATCAGGCTCCTGCTCTGAGAGTATCTGACACTCCCTGCCAACCTCTTCACCTAATATCGAGACAGATGTTATGTGTATGGAGTCTGGACACACGGTACTGATGAACCTGTTTGTAGGGCAGCAATGGAGATGCAGACATAGAGAACAGACCTGTAGGGGGAGGAGGGGGACAAACTTGTAGGGGAGTAGCATGGGAACAGACACATTACCATATGTGAAACAGATAGCCAGTGGCTCAGAGAGCTCAACCCAGGGGCCCTGCAACCAGCTAGAGGGGTGGGATGGGGTGGGAGATGGGAGGGAGGTTCAGGAGGGAGGGGACATTTGTATACCTGTGGCTGCTTCATGTTAATGTGTGGCAGAAACCAGCACAATACTGTAAAGCAATTATCCTCCAATTAAAAAAGTTTTCAAAGCATTCCTTTGTGTGTGCTTTTAAAAATCAGATATTCTGTGGTCTGTTTCACAGGCTGGTACCAACGATCAGTTTCCCGGTTTTGATATTTTTCTGCCGTCATAGGAGATGTCCCCATAAGAGGAAGCTGGGTGAAGGGTTCATGGGACTCTCTGTGCTATTTTGTAACTTTTCATATTTCAAAAGAAAAAAGGTTTTTAAAAACACCCCAGATTTTAAATTGGTGATCACTCAGTTTGCTCAGATTCTGGAGATAAAACAGACGAAAGCATAGACAGTGTGTGCCCGGTCGCTTCAGTCCAGTCTGACTCTTTGCGACCCCCTGGACTATAGTCTGCCAGGCTCCTCTGTTCATGGGATTCTAGACAGTACAGACATGAAGGGAGAGGGGAACTGGCAGAAAGGGAGCCAGGAACCTGGGGATTTGCATGTGTTCCTAGCACCTTTGCTTCAAATCCCACACCTGTGGAAAAGAGGACTCAAGCTCAAACTGTTTTACTTTGGTGGAGGGGGACGATGATTCTGTTTACGGGCTTTGTGTAGCTCTTTGGGAGAGTATCAGTGGGTTTGCGGTCTTTGCAGGCACGACATGAAATAAAGAGGAGACCCATGTAGAGGTCGGCTGAGGGCTCCCGACGACCGTGCCAAACCTGTTTTTCCTGGAGGGGAAAGCAGACACAGAGACCAGCAAGCAGCTCACTGTCCATCTTCTGGTACATTTAACAGATGCTCACGAGCAGGAGCTGCGAGTCATGCATAGAACAGGCTGCACTGGAATCACAGCCATCTCGGGTCCAGCGAGGAAGCAGCAGCAGGTGATCAACTAGCTCATCACCGTGCTACGTGCTCTGTTTCACGCCGAGCATGACAAAGAAAGATCTCCCATGCCCAAGAGCTTGTAACCGAAGACCAGAGTGGGACCTGGCCACGAAATAGAATACAAGTAGGGAACTGAGAGACAGGTAAAAAGTGCACATTGGGAGAATACGGAGAGTTTGCATGGACTTGGGGCAGATGGGCTGGGAATTTCGTATCCATCTCATTGTCCTACAGTGTTTCTCTGCAAACTCCAAGGTCACACACTGAAGAAAGTCAGTATCTCTCGCTTCTTCCCACATTAAACAAGCATTTACTGACAGCAGCTGTCCTGGGGGCGCCAAAGTCAAATGAGGCATGGTCCTTGTCAGAAATAAGGATTCATTTTTAATTTCATAGTGTCCCAACACACACACATGGACGGACACACAGAAACACACAGACACACACACTCTCTTACCTTTTCCCCTTAGAGTTAATGAAACCGAGGCTCACCAATATGACTTCCTTGTGATCACATAGCTATTAATAATGAGCCAAGGAATAAAAAATATCTGGCTAGGCTGGTATTCTTTCAAGTGTCACCCAATTAAATTACTTTCCAACTAGGACATTCAGTTTCCTTCTCAATAACAATGCCAACAACAAAACTTTGGATCCAAGTGGTTTCTATGATAATATCTACATTACCTACTATTTGGATATAACGAGGAAATAAGCGTCTTTAAGAAACTATTACAAAGATTAATAACTAAGCCTACACTGTAAAGTGCTCCTTAGGATATGAAGAGAAAGTCACCCCCCCACCCCAACAAAGAGTCCCAGCACTCACACCTAACAGTGCCCCCTTCTTAAAAGGCTAATAGTTGCCACCACAGCAGAGACAATTTACAAAGAAATAACTATTTCATGAAGTCAAAGTGAGTCAGCATTAAAAAATTCTTTTAAAGAGGTTGAGGGAGGCTTTGAGCTGTTTGTACTTCTCAAAGGTTTTAAGATGTCCTAATAAAAGCAAAGAGGAAAAGAAATATCCTACTTCTCGAAAACTATTCAAACTCTTTGATGAGCTCCAAATTTCTACGTTTGATAAGGTATCTTTGTGGCCAGGCTGTCAAGAGCATGGCATCATTGTGGCTCCAGGGCAGCGCGGGCCCACAGGAGCAACAACTGTGGCTGAAGGTTTTCCAGTCATGAGAACTAGGAGGAGCTAAGGGCAGTGCTGGGTCCCAGTTAACCTCATGTAGCTCAGACACCGTCGCTTCAGTGCATTGTGCTGTAACAAGCTGGCGGACGGTCCATGTTCCATGTCGTATCCTGCATCTTCAGTCGCCCTCCCAGGTTTGTGGAGTAAGAAGCAGCCAAGTGGAGGCACAAAGAGGAAGGCGCTGGGCTGGGATCCAGATTCGGGGAGAAGGCAGGTGGGTGCAACAGACAGCCAGGTGGGTAGAGAGTGGGGCGCCAGAGGCAGCCACAGGGCACCTTGTGGACCATCAGGAAAACTAGCTCCTGTTTTAAATAGAGGAAGACCCCAGTGGGCACCGAGAAGGAGCAGCAAGAAGACGGGAGGGACCTTCTTTGTAATTCTGGCTGTTTCCACCCGGGGGGCTAGAATGGAGCCGGCCTGGTGGCAGGTACTCACAGCACTGGCTATCTGCATGTGCACTTGGTGAGAGGCTGGCCTCTGGTTATAGTGTTAAGGACAGGTTATAATAGGCAGGCAACAGTCTTAGGGCCCTGAGATAAGGTTCAGAGTCTCTGCTCAGGGTTTGTAAGGAAGATAGGGTGAGGGGGAGCTCAAGAGACAGGCCCCTCTGCGTGGAGAGGATGGTTTCAAATGACTTGGTTCTCAATTTCTCCTTCACTCCTTCCCCAAACAGCATTTATCCTAAGAGAAGGGCAGGCCAGAAAACTTTTTTCTAGAAAATTCATCTCAAAGGCATGAAAACAAGAGGCGGCGGGTGCAGCAGGAAAAGATCGGGGTGCTGGAACCCTAAGCGGATGTAGGGACCTGTAACCAAACCATAGGATGCAGGTTAAAAGGCCTCGAATCCTGAAAAAGTTGCCACCTGCAGTGAGGATGAATTGATGAGTAATCCTGGAGAATTCCATGGACTGTATAGTCCATGGGGTCGCAGAGTTGGACAGGACTGAGTGACTTTCACTTTTGACTGCTGGGAGCCTCATCTAACAGGCTGCCTCGGCTCTGCAAGCAGCCGTGACAGGGACCCTTCAGGCACAGAACGCCTCCACCTCCCCTTACCTTCACAGACAACCCACTGGCGAGCAGACCAGAACGTTCTATCCTGCCCAGAGCTGTGGTCCTCCTGGAAACGTACCAAGTGAGCAATCTAGTTTAAAGACCATTCTTTCACCAGTTTGGTTTGTGACTTGGTCTCCCCCAGCTCCACCACCGCTGGTTGCACTAACATCCAACTTCTAAAGAGGAAAATCTGGGGACTAGACACTGGGCCACAGGGAGCTCCCCACCCCCTCCACCCCCACACATAGTGCTGGCCACCCATTTCTCTCTGACACCAGCCTTGTTTCTTTTCATCATAATCATGGAAGCGTGCCCTGGAACACTTTGTGACTCTATTTCTTGCCAGAAGAGTTTCCCAATGACAATATTTTTTTAGACACAAACCAAAACAGGAGAGGTTGAAGAAGCAATCCAGAAATGTAGTAAGAGCCAGATAAACTGAGGCAGCAGCTCTGGGTCAACTTGCCATGGAGCGGGGGAAACAACAGCAGCTACTGATCCCTAAGTGCCCCCCCAATCCAGATGTCTCCAGAGGGTCTTCTAGGACCTGCATGACACTCTCTTCCAAATCACAGATGGAAAAGAAACAGGCAAAAATCCACCTGTGCCATAAGAAAAGGGCTGGGTGACTTTTGGTAGGTGAAAGATTTCCAAAACACATCACTGGATAAACTGAAGATAAGTTAGACAACTTGGGGATTTCCCCACCCCTAGTTCAGGCTGTTTCCTCATCAGCAAGAAAGCTATCACTTGGCCATTAGTCATGGAGGATGAAGAGGCCAGACAGATGCCAGGGACAGTGTGCAAACACCAGGACAGTGATTACATTGGCTAAAGACTCAACCAATGGACTTCCCTGGTGGTCCAGGGGTTAAGAATCTGCTTGCAAATGCAGAGGATAGGGGTTCAATCCCTGGTCCGGGAGGATTCCACACGCCGAGGGGCAACCACAAGTACTGAAGCCTACACTCGAGAGCCCGTGCTCCACAGGAGAGTAGCCCCCACTCACGGAAAGTAGAGAAAGCCTGCAAGCAGCAAGCAAGACCCAGCGCAGCCAAAAGGAAACAGACAGTAAAAAAAAAAAAAGACTCGGTCAGTCTGGCAGCCCTTCACTGCCCAAAGGCAAGCTCACAATAACACAGGTGCTGGTCAAATACTTGTTACTGGCTTGCGGAGGGCCAGAGCCACCCAGATACAGAAGGCTGCCCCTGGAATCTGCACCCAGACACTTAGCACTGCTCTCTGGGGATAGGGTACACACCATGCCTGCCTCTCCTCTGCCTTCCACTCCCTCAGTGCCAGTCACCCTTTATGGAAAAAGGCAGTGGGTATAGCAGTGTTTTTCACAAGAGCCAAAAATCCAAGTATCCATCAAGAGATGAATGGAAACACAAAACATAGTCCATCCATACAATGAGATATTACACAGCCTTGAAAAGGCAGGAGGTACTGATACATACTGCAACACGGGTAAACCTTGAGGACATTACATATGTGCCGTTGTTGTTTAGTGGCTGTGTCATGTCCAACTCTTTGCAACCCCACCGCCTGTAGCCCACCAGGCTCCTCTGCCCATGGGGTTTTCCAGGTAAGAATACTGGAGTGGGTGGCCATTTCCTTCTTCAACACATGTGTCTAGGGGAACTCATTTGAGTTTTTGTGTTCCCGAAAACTCACCCTGCTTATTTAACTTCTATGCCGAGTACATCATGAGAAACACTGGGCTGGAAGAAGCACAAGCTGGAATCAAGATTGCCAGGAGAAATATCAGTCACCTCAGATATGCAGATAACACCACCCTTATGGCAGAAAGTGAAGAGGAACTAAAAAGCCTCTTGATGAAAGTGAAAGAGGAGAGGAAAAAGTTGGCTTAAAGCTCAACATTCAGAAAACGAAGATCATGGTATCTGATCCCATCATTTCATGGGAAATAGATGGGGAAACAGTGGAAACAGTGTCTGACTTTATTTTTGGGCTCCAAAATCACTGCAGATGGTGACTGTAGCCGTGAAATTAAAAGACACTTACTCCTTGGAAGGAAAGTTATGACCAACCTAGATAGCATATTCAAAAGCAGAGATATTACTTTGCCAACAAAGGTCCGTCTAGTCAAGGCTGTGGTTTTTCCAGTAGTCATGTATGGATGTGAGAGTTGGACTGTGAATAAGGCTGAGCGCTGAAGAATTGATGCTTTTGAGCTGTGGTGTTGCAAAGAGATCCAACCAGTCCATCCTAAAGGAGATCAGTTCTGGGTATTCATTGGAAGGACTGATGCTGAGGTTGAAACTCAATACTTTTGCCACCTCATACGAAGAGTTGACTCATTGGAAAGACCCTGATGCTGGGAGGGATTGGGGGCAGGAGGAGAAGGGGACGACAGAGGATGAGATGGCTGGATGGCATCACCGACTTGATGGACATGAGTTTGAGTGAACTCCGGGGAGATGGTGATGGACAGGGAGGCCTGGCGCGCTGCAATTCATGGGGTCACAAAGAGTCGGACACGACTGAGCGACTGAACTGAAAACGCACACGCTGAAGCCCTGGCCCCCAGTACCTTTAAATGTGACTGTATTCGGATGTAGGGTCTTTAAAGGAGCAATTAAGTTAAATGAGGCCATTAGAGTGGACCCTCATCCAACCTGACTGGAGTCTCTGCAAGAAGAGGAGTTCAGACATCCAAAGAGAAAGCTGGTGAGTGCCCACAGGAGAAGGGGCCCTGTGAGCACAAGGAGGCCTCAGGCGACAATGAACCTCCTCTCAGATTCCAGCCTCCGGAACCGTGAGAAAGCAAGTGTCTGTTGTTTGAGCCACCCCATCGGTGGTATTTTGTTATGGCAGCTGGAGCAAACTAATACAATTATGCTCCATGAAAGAAGCCAGACACAAAGGGTCACACCATGTATAATTCCATCAGGGGAGCTCTCCAGAATAGGTGGGTCCACACAGACAGAAAGCGGAAGGCTGATCATCAGGGGCTGGAGAGACCGGGGGTGACTAACGGGGATGCGGCTTTCCTGGGGGTGGCGACCACCTTTGGGGAATGGATGGGACACTCATTGCACTGCCCTGTGAGCATATTGTACTACATGCCACTGGACTGTGTGCTTTATGATGTTCATTTTGGAATCTCCTGGTGGTCTAGTGGTTAAGACTCTGCGCTCCTAATGCAGTGGGGAGTGGTTTCCCTCCTTGGTCCATAGAGCTAAGATCCCACATGCTGTGTGGCATGCCCAGGATAAATCTCGCTTTAAAATCGTTTCATTCTACATTGTGTGAATTTCAGCACAATTAAAAAAGAAAAAGACAGCAGATGAGGGCTGATGAAGAGACACTTGAAAAATGAAAACATTAAATCTGTTAAAGTTACGACAAGGTGGGCAACACGACAGAGAAGAGGATGATAGAGAGACCAGGGAAAAAGCAAGTTTGGGAGAATGGAGATGAGCAGAAAGGACCCGCCAACTGGCAGCCTTTGCCCCTTTGCCCCCGACCCAGCAACCCCAGCTTCAACAACATGGGGAGGGGAGAGGAGAGAGCAGGAGGCTGAGCAAATTGCGAGCCACTGTGCCTGAGTGGGCTTGCTCAGCGGTGCATCAGGGTCAATGCTTACCTAAAGCACGGGGTTTTCATACGAACAGTGCACAGCAGAGACTCAGCACACTGCGGGCTCAGGACCTCCCATCCTGAGATGGGAAGAGCTCTGTGAAAAGTGAGCCTGCCCTTTTTCCAGAGCCGGAATCTCTCCCTGAACTCTCAGCCAGAGGGTGCCACCTGAGCCAGAGAATGGGTTTCCCCAGCTCCTTCGTCTTCCCCATCCAACTTAGCAACATCCACCTTGTGGCTGGGAGTTCTGCGACTTCTTGTAACAGTCAAGGTGCTCCTGAGAAAGATTTGTACGTATGTGTATGCATGTGTGTAGATATGTGTGCATGTGTGTATGTATATGTGTAGGTATGTATGTGTGTAGGTAAGTGTATGTGTGTGTTTGGGGGCACTTCCCAGGTGGTGCTAGTGGTAAAGAACCCACCTTGCCAATGCAGGAGACATAAAGGGTTGCGGGTTCCATCCCTGGGTCGGGAAGACTCCCTGGAGGAGGAAATGGCAACCCACTCCAGTATTCTTGCCTGGGAAATCCCATGGACAGAGGAGCCTGGTGGGCTACAGCCCATAGGGTCGCAAAGAACCTCACGTGATTGAAGTGACTTCGCACACACTTGTGTGTATGTAGGTATGGATGTGTGTGTATATGCATGTATGTATACGTGTGTTTATGTATGTATAAAAGGAAACTTATTACATGGTTTTGGAGGCTGAGAGGTTCCACCATCTACCATCTGCAGGCTGGAGACCCGGGAAAGCAGGTGGGATTCACTCAAGAACCAGGAGCTCTGACATCCAAAGTCCAAGGACAAGATGGACATCCTGACTCATACCAAGAGAGTGGGTTCACCCTTCCTCCATATTTCTCTCCCATCCAAGCCCTCACCAGACAGCATGGCACCCACCACCTTGGGAGGCCCATCTGCTTTCCATAGTCCACTGAGTCAAAGCAACTCCTCCAGAAACATTCACACACACCCAGAAATCATATTTTAACCAGCTGCCAAAGCACCCTCAGCCCAGTCAGGTCAAGACATAAAATTAGCCATTGCACACCCCAGGAGCCACTCTGCCAGCATCCTTCAAGGCAGAACCCCATTTTAGCTAAACGATCTCCCAGCTGAAAGATGGTCTTCAGAGGAGCAGGTGAGCTGAGGCTGAGAGGTGGAGGTGGGGCCACTCCGCCCCACGTTTGGCGCCCCCCTCTCCTTCTGTACAGCTCCCTCCCACCCCCTCTACACCCTGCCCCCAAGGCGCCTAGCCGCTCCCTCACCAAGTCCAGAAACCCCGGTGCCCTCCAGCGAGCCCCTCAGCTTGAACCTGTGGCTTCCAGCTGGTTGTCCTATTATTAGACAAGCTGCTGGCTAGTCATTCCGTTCACCCAGCCAAACATCCTTTCCTGCCACTCCCGGCCTGGTTCTCTCTGTGCCGCCTGCCCCGTCCTCCAGAGCAGATGCCTGCCCACCCTTCAACACAGACGAGCAGCCAGCGGGTTCCCATGAGACGCGCACGCCTTAGGTTCAAAGCCCACTCCTGGGCTTCAGAGCAGTGTGAACACTGTTTCCCACGGCACACAGCACGCCAACTGAAAGACCAAACTGGCCCCAGGACATGAGAGGAGTGGGGTTCTAGCAGGAAAGAATGCTGAGTGACACCGGGGAGACTCAGGGTTAATACATTGCAGCCAGGCTCTCAAAATGACTGGCAAAGAGTGATTCTGGGAAACTCGTAGATAAGTGAAGTTTGGATCCTCAAGCATGTCAACCAGCCCTTTGGATAAGGTCTCTGAAGCTTATCCTATGAGAGTGAGGGGCACAGAAGAGACTGCGGGGGCGTGGGCTGGGGGCTGGGAGCCTGGATCTCCCCTCCGAACCTATCTGTACCAGTCATGGCACTGCTCTCTCCGGACCCCAGTTCCCTCCTCTGCCCGTGAGTCGTCGAAATGGCCTCAAAGCATCTCCTCCACTCCTCCAAGGATTCTAATTGTTCTCTATGAAACACAGATAAGCTCGATGGTAATTACTAGCCTAGAAGCACTTGAAAGAGGGGCAGCTGTGCGGGCGTGCACCACCGGAGCCTGCCTCCGTGCCAGGCACACAGGGCATCTCCGTATGTTGGGCGAAGGAAGAATGGATTTGCAGCGACTCTTCATGGCTCACATCATGGGCTGGAAGCAGCCTCTGTAAATGTTCTGGGAACCCCAGCTCGGAGGGGCCAGAGCACCAGTCATCCTGGCTCATCTGGAAAATGAGGATAATCGCCGCCCGGCTACCGCAAGAGGTGGTTGAGAGGATCAAAGCAGATACAACTAAACGTGCTTGTGGAAACACTAAGGGACTCAAAACAAAGACTAGCATTTTCTGAATCATCCAGGCCTACACCGGGGTGGTGGTTGAGGTGTCTGAACAGCCTTCCTCTGCTCTTGAAGCTCTGTGATCTGGTCTCCAACCCTGGTTTCCTTAACACACACATGAACTCATACACACATACACTCTCACACACACATGTACACTCATACACTCACATACACACATACACACTCACACACACATGTACACTCATACATACACTCACACACACATACCTCATACACACCCCACACACAGTTATACACACATACCTCACACACACTCACATACACTCATACACACATGCACACACACAGGTACACTCATACATACACTCACATACACTCATACACACATACACTCTCTCACACACACATAGTCACACACATACTCACACATATACACACACACATGTACACTCATACATACACTCACACACACATACCTCATACATACCCACACACATATAGTTATATACACATACCTCACTCTCACATACACTCATACACACACACTCTTACATACACATAACTCATACACACCCACACACACCTCATACACACCTGCCTCCGTGTCAGGCACACAGGGCATCTTCGTATGTTGGATGAAGGAAGAATGGATTTGCAGCGACTCTTCATGGCTCACATCATGGGCTGGAAGCAGCCTCTGTAAATGTTCTGGGAACCCCAGCTCGGAGGGGGCCAGAGCACCAGTCTCTACATACAGTCTGTATGGGCTGTATGCCACACACATACAGCCATACACACACTCAAAGACACCCATACACACACACTCTCACAGATACACATACATTCACACACACATACACACCCATACACTCCACACACTCACACTCATATACACATTCACACACTTACACATATATACTCATTCATACTCATACACACATTCACACACACATACACACTCACACACACACACACACTCTCACAGACACACACAGACACGGCAGACAGCTGAAGCCAAAACACCCGAGGTGCCTGGCCTGTAGGGAGCACAGACACTGGCCAGCGCCCGCCTGCTGCCATGGGGGGCGCACTGGGAGGAATGTGGGGGCTGAGGTGCGTCCAGCTCTGCGATTGCCAAGTCAGAGCTGGCATCCCTTCCCTGCTCTGCTCCCCCTCATACTTATTCCTTCTCCTGGGGGAAAACACGGTAAAAATAGAGCCAAATCAAGCCCCCAAAATGTTTAAGTGCAGGTTTCAGAAAACAATGCTGACTAGACGTTGGAAAGCCTACCGCAGCTGGGCCGTGCTAAGACTCGTGTTGCTCTGTAATCACTGGTGCTAAGACCACACCGCACACGTGTCCCGTGCTGGGTGACGCCCTCTCAGGGAGCGGTGGCAAAGTCATACGCATGCAGAGACAGGCCATCAGGGTGCCCCCAGCTGTGGGGAACCACACTCTCCCAGGACTAGCTAAAGAGCGAGCTGATGAGCCAAGACAACGGCCAGGCGCAGCACAGGGGAGCCTGCCTCGCGTCCCACTGCTCCCACGAGCAGATGCCAGAGCCTGGCTGGAGGCCGCGGGGCAGCGCCGGAGCAGAGCAGCGGCACAGGGTCTGCGCCACCCGCGAGCCCAGCCCGGCTCAGCAACCCGGTGACGCAGGACGGGGCACAGCTGCACGTCTGAAATGCGCAGCGAGCTCATGACCTCAGGGGCCCGGTTCCATGGTGAAGTCTTCAGAACCAGGTACTAAGCGAATCTGGGTGCGAAGCTGCCGACCCAGCATCTAATCGTGCATTTGATCACACTGGGTAGGCAGGGGCTGGAGCCACTGACTGGGTGGAACATTCCTTTAACAAGTCCCTTGGAATGCAACAGCCCTCCGGTGATCCCAGCTGACAACTCATTCTTTCCAGTCACGAGCTGGGGCAACTAGAGACCATTATGGCCCCTCTGAACCAATCAGAGACACCAGCTCAAAACCCCACATAAGAATGGAGTCAGATACCTAGATCAGCATGTCCCATCTAGGGATCACTGAAGCCTCAGCGAGTCGCCAATGGGTGTGAGCCCAAGATGTTCACATCCCACATAGAGTTCTGTTTCAAATTTCTAATTTTTGAATCAATAATACAATCTTTAAATATTTTTCCTATGGCAGCCTTAGCAGCACGCCCCTCAGGTCTCCCTGTAAGAAAGAACCTGTTTGTCAGCTTCAAGGAGTGGGGTTAAACAAGGCTCCAACTGCAGTACTTGGGATCCATGGAGGCCCCGGAGTCTGGCCATGCCCCTCCCTGCAGCTCCCAGACAAGGGCTGAGCCCAGCAGGGCACGAGGGTCTGGCACTTCTGCCCACGATGGGCGAACTCTGCACTGGAGCTGCCCTTGGGGCCAGACTTCTCAGAGATGCCTTCCATCTTCCTGGCCCCTCTCCCCTTCATTCATATGTACTCATATCAGGCCTGCTCCTTGTTTCACAAGCATTACCCTCAAAACATCTCTTAAACTTCTGACTCCATCTCACTGTCTGCTACTCCAAGGCTACAACCAACACATGTGCCCAAAATAGCCAGAGAGCATCTGAGTGTGTTTGCAGTTCGCCGAAGCAAGGGTGCAAGATAAGTGTGCTCTCAGTGCTGTGCTGGCTTATCGCTCAAAGCATCAGCAGCCGCCTTGTGGGGTTTGGACACCATATAGTATTAGACAGATTTCATGTTCACTCCCATGTTGATGACTATGTAAAAATGAACAGCACAAGAAACACTGATGCTGGGACTTCCTTGGTGCTCTAGTGGTCAAGAATACACTTTTCAATGCAGGGGACACAGGTCCAATCCTAGGTCAGGGAACTAAGATCTCATATACTGGGAGACAACCAAGCCATGCACCCCAACTACTGAGTTCATGTAAGAGCTCAGACCCGAGGCAGCCAAGTAAATAAAATGAAGTAACTTTTTTTTTTTTTTAAAGAAACACTGATGTTGACATGTGACTTCCTGAAAAGTGATAAGGAGATGTTAAAAAGAAACAAGGGCCTACTTTAAGGCATTGCACTGGCCAAATCTGGTAGGAGCTGGGCAAAAAAATGAATAATGATAATAGATCATAACCCTGAGGAACACTTGCTCCTTGGAAGAAAAGCTATGACAAACCTAGACAGCATATTAAAAGTAGAGACATTACTTTGCCAACAAAGGTCTGTCTAGTCAAAGCTATGGCTTTTCCAGTGGTCATGTATGGATGTGAGAGTTGGACCATAAAGAAACCTGAGTGCTGAAGAACTGATGCTTTTGAACTTGGTGTTGGAGAAGACTCTTGAGAGTCCTTTGGACAGCAAGGAGATACAGCCAGTCCATCGTAAAGGAAATCAGTCCTGAATATTCATTGGAAGGACTGATGGCTGAAGCTGAAGCTCCAATCTTTGGCCACCTGATGCAAAGAATTGACTCACTGGAAAAGACCCTGATGCTGGGAAAGACTGAAGGCAGGAGGAGAAGGGGGACGACAGAGGATGAGATGGTTGGATGGAATCACCGACTCAGTGGACATGAGTTTGAGTAAACTCTGGGAGTTGATGATGGACAGGGAAGCCTGGCATGCTGCAGTCCATGGGACTGCAAAGAATCAGACATGACTGAGTGTCTGAATTGATTGACTGAACCCTGAGAAAAGTGACAATCCCAAACCCATTCAACTGTAAATAAAACGATGAATAAATGGGTGCAGGAGATGAAACAGCTTCTCCTTGCACAGAATGCCATCAAATAAGTGTAAAAGCAATAATGAAATTTGTAAAGCACTGGTTGGTAATAATGATTTCAGACAAGAATCATCAAGTGGATGAAAGTTTGGCAAGAAAAAGGATATTTGCAGAGTCTCAGAGTATCTGCCCACAAGACACCTCTTGGTTACAAAGGAGTAATAGTAACCTCACAGTAGAGGAAGTTGACAGATGCCATCCAGAACAAGGGATCAAAGTGAACTTGGGGACTTCCCTGCTGGTCTAGTGGTTGAGAATCCGCCTGCCAATGCAGGGGACAGGCGTTTGATCCCTGGTCTGGGAAGATTCCACATACTGTGGGGCAACTAAGCCCATAGGCCGCAAGTACTGAAGCCCTTTTGCCTGGAGAGACCAAGACTGCATCAAGAGAAGTCACCACAGTGAGAAGCTGGTGCACCACAACTAGAGCGTGGTCCCCACTCACTGCAAGCAGAGAAAAGCCTGTGAGCAGCAAGGAAGACCCAGCACAGTCATGATCAATTAATTATTTTTAAAAGTTACTGTGGGCAAGAATGGGACAAAGACCTACCACGTGTGTCCTGACATGATGCCCCAAAGACATGGTACTGCTCCCCTGGGTGCTCCTGCCAAGGTGCAAAGTCTGGGTCTCATCATAAAGCAGCAACCAGCAATTCCAGCTCAGGGGGTGGGGGTACTCTAAAAAGTAAATGCCCTGGATCCCAAGGAGGTATTTGCACACCCATATTCAAAACAGCATTATTCACGGTAGCCAAGAGGTGGAAACAACCCAGATGTCCAACCCAGATGTATCTAAATGAACAGTATGCACAGAATGTAGTCTCTCCACATAGTGGAACATTACTCAGTCTGTAAGAAGGATGGCAGTTCTGACGTCTGCTACAACAGGGGTGAATTGTAAGGACACTGTGTTGAGTGAAAAAAGTCAGTTGCCACAAAGACAGAAATCAGGATCAATGGAACAAAACAGGAAGTCCAGAGATAAATACACAATGGAGAAAAGACAGTCTCTTTAACAAGTGGTGCTGGGGAAACTGGCCAACCACCAGCAAGAGAATGAAACTAGAACACTTTCTAACACCATACACAGAAATAAACTCAAAATGGATTAAAGATCTAAACATAAGACCAGAAACTATAAAACTCTTAGAGAAAAACATAGGCAGAACACTCTCTGATATAAATCACAGCAAGATCCTCTATGATCCACCTCCCAGAATAATGGAAACAAAAACAAAAATAAACAAATGGGACCTAATTAAACTTAAAAGCTTTTGCACAATGAAGGAAACTATAAGCAAGGTGAAAAGATAGCATGAGAATGGGAAACAAAGCAACTGACAAAGAATTAATCTCCAAAATGTACAAGCAGCTCATGCAGCTCAATACCAGAAAAATGAACAACCCAATCAAAAAAGTGGGCAAAAGAACTACACAGACATTGCTCCAAAGAAGATATACAGATGGCTAATAAACACATGAAAAGATGCTCAATATTGCTCATTATCAGAGAAATGCAAATCAAAACCACAATGAGGTATCATCTCACGCCAGTCAGAATGGTCATCATCAAAAAGTCGACAAGCAATAAGTGCTGGAGAGGGTGTGGAGAAAAGGGAACCGTCTTACACTGTTGGTGGGAACGCAAACTGGTACAGCTAGTATGGAGAACAATGTGGAAATTTCTTAAAAAGCTGGAACTAGAACTGCCATACGACCCACCAATCCAACTGATGGGCATACACACCTAGAAATCAGAACTGAAAGAGACACGTGTACCCCAGTGTTCATCACAGCACTGTTTATAATAGCCAGGACGTGGAAGCAACCTAGATGTCCATAGGCAGACAAATGAATAAGAAAGTTGTGGTACATATACACAATGGAACATTACTCAGCTATAACAGGGAACACATTTGAGTCAGTTCTAGTGAGGTGGATGAACCTGGAGCCCATTATACAGAGTGAAGTAAGTCAGAAAGAGAAACACAAATACAGTATATTAACAGTAACTACGATCCTATATGCAAAGCAGCAAAAGAAACACAGACATAATAAAACGATTTTTGCACTCTGTGGGAGAAGACAAGGGTGGGATGATTTGAGAGAATAGCATTGAAACATCTGTATTACCATATGTAAAAGATATGATCAGTGCAAGTTCGATGCATGAAGCAGGGCACCTAAAGCCGGGGCTCTGGCAAACGAGAGGGATGGAGTGGGGAGGAAGGTGGAAGGGGGATTCAGGGTGGGGCACACATGTGTACCCATGGCTGATTCATGTCAATGTATGGCAAAAAAACCCATCACAGTATTGTAAAGTAATTATCCTCCAATTGAAATAAATAATTATTTTTTTTAAAAGTTAGTCACAAAAGAACAAATACTGTATGATTCCATTTCCATGTCTGCTCCAGGTGAGGCAGTGTGGATGGGTGGAGAGAAAGAGACAGGCAGGCAGAGGAGCGAGGGAAAGAGGGAAAGAACAAGTAATAGACTCAACCCTCTAGGTCGTCACTGAGCACAGGTTTGAGCTCTGTGAGTCACATAGCGAATTCCCACTGGCTACCTATTTTACATATCGCAGTGTATATCTTTCCATACTACTCACCTAGAGGGGGGATGGAGTGGGAGGTCGGGGGGAGGTTCAAGAGGTAGGGAACATATGTATACCTATGGCTGATTCATGTTGCTGTAAGGCAGAAACCAACACAATATTGTAAAGCAATTACTCTTCAATTAAAAATAAATTATTAAAAAAAGAAACAAGAAAAAGAAAATCAATAAATTTTTAAAGTTAAAAAGAAGAGAGAGAGAGACTCAGAAATCAAATAGGGTAAATGTGAACTTTTGCAAAATCTGGATGGAGGTTATCTTGGAAGGCTTTGTGCTATTTTTGCAACTTTCATGTAACTCTACAATTATTTCAAAACAAAAAATTAAACTCAAAAAATTTTTAAGTTCACAAAGGGCCTAAAATGGTAGCAATTCTGCACATTCACATTCACTTCAAAAGGCTCTTCCTCAGGGTTGGAATTTACACACATCTGATCAAATCAAGGCATCTCCCATAGGTCATAACCTAATGGTTTATTAGGTAAACCTATCATAAATTATAAACGTATAATTGCAATTAGATTTAATTTGACTCTTCACTTGTTGACAAGAGGTCCGCCATGCAGCAAACAGGTAATTTGTGCAGAAGCTGCCTAGAACAGTTGTTGCCTAATATCTCTCTCCTCATTTACCGTATTTTAAATGGGGTAATAAGCCATGTCATATGTATTACGTCATATTAAACAGTGTGACATAAGCTATGTCGTATATATTACACTATTTAAATGCTACAAAATTACGAATGCCAAAATACCACCAGCTCAAAGGATGCCTGGCTTTTTGCTTTTAAAACACTCTGCAAAAGTCCTTAGAACATCTCCATGTCATCTCACTAGGCAGAACTTGGTTGTAGAGCCAGTCACACTAGCCACCAACTCAGTGGGGAGCTCAGTCTTTAACTCTCTGCCCAGGACTCTGCTGCTCAGAAAGTGGTGCATGGATACTGGGGGAATGCTAACAATCTCTGCAATAGCATCCTTTTCTGCTTACACAGTTTTTCAACCAACATCTTTCAGGAGACGTGGTCTTTAATCACAAGAAGAGTGGGGAACGATATTAAGCTTTGTACTTAGACAAGACCGACGATGTTTATCCTTTCAAATTCCACTCTAACATTTTTTTGCGGGGGACACACCACTCAGCTTGCAGGATCCTAGTTCTCCAACCAGGATTGAACCCTCACCCTCCGCACTGAAAGTGTGGAGTGCTACCTACTGGACTGCAATGGAGCTCCCTACAATGCCATTCTTGAACTCACCTGTGGAAAATTTGTTTCCTTCCATAACTAAAGAAAATCAAATAGCATGTGTTAGTTGTCAAAGACAGAACATTGAAGATTTATTTCAGTGGATGTAAAGACGCCCCTCCAGAAGGAAACGGCAACCCACTCCAGTGTTCTTGCTTGGAGAATCCCACGGACAGAGGAGTCTGGCGGGCCATACAGTCCACAGAGTTGCAGAGTCGGGCACGACTGAGCATGCATGCGTAGGTGGGGACGCAGCCCACCGTTTGCCCTCCAGCACCTCCACGCTCGCCCCTGGCTGACCAAACCTCAAAAGGGCAGATGGGGGAGGCAGAAATCCCTATCTCCCAGACGGAACACTTGTCCAGCCACACCAGAGAGGAGATGGGCGGGACCAGCAGGACCCCCCTTTGAGAACTGGTCTTCTTCCCCCGCCCTCCGCCCCCCCTCCGTGGTGGGTTTTTAGGGCCCATTCTCTCCTTCCTTATCGCACTGCTGCTGCTGCTGCTAAGTTGCTTCAGTCGTGTCCGACTCTGGGCAACCCCATAGACGGGCAGCCCACCAGGCTCCGCTGTCCCTGGGATTTTCCAGGCAAGAACCCTGGAGTGGGTTGCCATTTCCTTCTCCAATGCATGAAAGTGAAAAGTGAAAGTGAAGTCGCTCAGTCGTGTCCGACTCTTCGCAACCCCATGGACTACAGCCTACCAGGCTCCTCCGTCCATGGGATTTTGCAGGCAAGAGTACCGGAGTGGGTTGCCATTGCCTTCTCCGCCTTATCAGACTAGCTTCCTGAAAAGATTGCATCACACCGAATTAGCTTAATCAGTGGTTCCTGGTTGGCTTAGCACGTTTCCCCTCCAGTGGTCCTTGACTTACCCGCCATCCAGCCCTTAAGCTGAAGAGACAGCTCATCAGGCGTTGACCCTGAGGCCCTGCATGAAGGGGTGGGCTTGGGACTGGCCTCTTGTGGCTTGAGTCTGCTCCCAGGAGCTGATCTCTTCTGATGGGGGACCCTTAAGCACCTTCATGTCTGCCTGCTGAGTGGGGATGCTTTCTTTCCTTTGGTCTTTGGGAAACTGGCCCGAGCCACTCAGTGTCCTGACCTGGGCCACCCCAGCTCCCTGCCTCCACAGTCGGAGTGACACCCCCACCCAGAGGATTGGGAGGCTCGAGGCTGGTGGCAGAGGGGTGCAGGCGAGCCCCGCCTATCCCAGGCCAGAGCAGGGAGAGCGCAGGCTCCACAGGAATCCTCTCTGGGTGCACAGATCAAGGGAAGAACAGCCCCCAGGGATGCAGGGAGCCCAACATGATGAGCGGCCTCCAAGGTGAGCTGTCAGAAACCCACCACCAGGGAAGAAGGAGGAAAAGGATAAACACCAGAAGTCACTGAACCCAGATGGCGTCACTGCCAAGCTGTGTTTTTGACGCTGTCACGTGATGATGGCAGAATATGGTGACGAGGGAAGCACACATGAAAGTGATGCTGGTGGGAGGCAGAGCAGACTAGGTTGCCAGGAGCGGGACGGGGAGGGAGGGACTCTGGGTTTGGGGTTAGTAGATGCAAAATGATTATATGTGGAAGGGATAACCACAAGGTCTTACTGTATAGCCCAGAGAACTACATTCAATATCTTGTGATAAACCACAAAAGAAAAAAATATGGAAAAGAATATACACATATACACATATATGTGTATGCATAACTGAATCACTTTGCTGTACAGCAGAAATTTATAAATGAATGATACTTCAATCACATTTTTTTAAAACAATGCTGGTGGAATCTCAACTTTCTAGGATATATTAGGTATGTCTATAGATCAGAAGGACTTCCCAGGTGGCACTAGTCGTAAAGAACCTGCCTGCCAATGCCGGAGACACAAGAGACGCTGGTTCGATTCCTGGGTCGGGAAGATCCCCTGGAGGGAGCATGGCAATCCACTCCAGTGTTCTTGCCTGGGAAATACAAGGGACAAAGGAACCTGGTGGGCTGCAGTCCACGGGGTTGCAAAGAATCAGATGCTATTGAAGAGACTTAGCACGCATACATAGATCAGAAATGATGAATCTCGGTGGTTGAATTATAGGTGATTTCATTTTCATGATGAAAGGCATAGCTCAGTTGGTAAAGAATCTGCCTGCGATGCAGGAGACCCCGGTTCGATTCCTGGGTCAGGAAGATCCACTGGAGAAGGGATAGGCTACCCACTCCAGTATTCTTGGGCTTCCCTTTTGGCTCAGCTGCTATAGAATCTGCCTGCAATGTGGGAGACCAGGGTTCGATCCCTGGGTTGGGAAGATCCCCTGGAGAAGGGAAAGGCTACTCACTCCAGTATTCTGGCCTGAGGATTCCATGGACTAAGTCCATGGGGTCACAAAGAGTCAGACACGACTGAGAGACTTTCACTCACTTTCATCTTCATTAAGTGAATATATTGTAAGATACTTTATAAAGACTAGAACATGACACTATAACAACTACTTGATAAAACAGCTACTGTGTATCCCGAGCACTGCATCTGGGCCAAGTTCTGTGCTCCACTTTCACCTTATATTTCCAACAACGCAATCAGGTAAGTAATGGTATCACTAGTTTTCAGAGAAAGAAATCCAGGTCGAGAGGTGAAAGTCCTGCACCAGCTCACACAATGGGGATTCCAGTCCCAGTGCGTCTGTTGCAAAGAGTCCGTGCGGTTAACCACCATGAAATGAAACCCTTTTAAGGACGTATATGTCTACGTGTGAACCTGGTTAAAGAGGGCTGAGAAAGAGGGAAAGACAGTGGATCTGGGGTGAGGGTCTGCAGTGGAGTCCCCGGGTCACCCAGAGGAAGGGGCTCTCTGTGGTCAGCAGGCCTCACCACCTCTTCTCACCTATTTGCTGATCCTGGACCGTTTTCACGGAGAAAGATCAAGAGTCTCATTTCTCCATCTGACTTTCGGTGCAAAAGTGGGTTGAATAACACTTGAAGGAAAACAATGGATACAGTACAGGACTAGCAAATTAGCAAGCAGAGATGAGGGCATCTTTCGATTGCCTCCTTCCTGGTTTTTTTGGTAAGGGAACTCAGGAGCCCCAGGTTGGAGGCTGGAGGGGTCAGAAGAAGATGAAATCCCTCAACCTGGCAGCTTAGCTGTGGGGCAAGTGTGGGACAGAGCACGGCTGTGCCCAACAGGGATTAGTCCGACACTTCCTGTGATGTGTTAAACTGTGTTGACATATCACACAATACTAAAAGCAGCCTTCTTCCGAAGGAGTTAGAACGGAAAGGCTGCAGACCCCCCACAATGTGTGCCCCCAGAACAGGGACCAGGGTCAGGCACGTGCACCTCCAGGCACTGTGGACAAGGGGGGCTCCCTGCAGAAATAGCCCGGCCTGCCTGCGATGCTTCGTCTGTGGACTGCAGATTGAAACAGAGACTGTTTCCACGATCCTCACAAAGCAACGAGAGATCAGCTCAGGATGGAAGAGGGAGCTGATCAGCCCTCATGGGCTCCAAGGGATGGAAGGCTGCTTCAGAAGGAAGCTCTCCGGGGCACGACCTGGTCCCCCAGGCATTTCTCCCAGCAGAGCCTCATGCAAAGCCAGGCCTCAGCCTCCTGGCTGTTTCCATCAGGTTCCTTATGTCCTAAATTTCAGTAACTTGAGGTTGCAGGCTGCTAGGCTGGATAATCTGGGAGCGGGGTGGGGGGGTGGGGAGGGTGGCAGGGAAAGAGTGACCACACAAAACTGATCACCAAACCTGAACCACGATACAGATCTCTGGTTCTCTACATCAGGAACACATGAAAACCATCCAGAGCACATCTTTTAAACATCTGATGTGTAAACTTCATGATAGACCCTTTTGATCAGGGCTGCTGGGTGGGGTTTAGGCTTTGGAATTTTTTAAAGCCTTTCAAGTGATGCCTGTGTCTAGCCAAATAAAGATTCCACTTTGCACCACACCTAACCAGCGCTGTGCTGGGCTTCTGGTTGGGGCCACGAGACTGGGAGAAGTCGGCAGCGTCTGATCACACGTGTCTCATACTGTGCTCAGGAACCAAGCGCACATGCATGGGAAGAAACCAGTAAACACAGTCCCCATGGAGTCTGTCGGTGTTCTGGAGACTTGTGAGCAAAAACATCTAGAATAAGCGAACTCCTCAGAGTCGGTGTTTCCGCTGTACCTACTACAGCCCTATCTCCTCCATGGCCGATGACCATTTAGCAGCTCAGAAACCTGTTCTTATGTGTTTCGTTTTGCTTTTGAGGATGAAGAACTAGATTGACCTTCTCCAGAAGGCTGGATAAACTCTTGGGATACTAAACTACTAGGTGGTTTCCAGAGAAAATTCCCTCTTGCCTGCTATGCTAGACGAGAAAATCCCCGAGAGGTCATTTGTCCATGGGGTCGGTTCACCCAGGAGAGATGAGGAGACCTCTGGGGAGTCCCAGCCTCACCGCCTGTGAGAGCAGCAGGGGTGGCAGGCATGAGGATGGGCCAGGGCGTGTGTGCGTGCGTGCGTGCGTGGTGTGCGCATGCGTGCAAGTGCGTGCATGTGTGCATGCATGCATGCGGAGCTCTGCTGATTCTCTGCTGCAGGGCTTGGCCATGTCCACTTTCTGAGGTCACCAGGGTGGGTCCATGGGGGACAGACAGACCCTCTGGCTGACCCTGCAGTGGAGCAAGTGGGGTCCCTGGGGCAGTGGTAATGGTGTTGCACTATCTGGCAGAGACTTGGCCCTCTGTCCCCTGACCCTGGACTGGACGACAAACTTCACCCACACTTGGGCATCCGTCAATGGGCACTTTGGGCTGCTTCACCCTTTGCACTGCTGTGAATGAGCTTGGGTGTACAAACATCTGTTTGAGTCTCTGTTTTCACTTCCAGTTCTAGTTGAAACCTGTGAGGATCCGTCTCAGTATTATATGATTAGGACGTGCCGTGGTTTGAGGAACACACGCAACAATTTGTCATTTTCCAGACTAACACATAGTAGACCACCTTCATCTGAATTCTTAAAAGGAAGGCCGTCAGGACTTCCCTGATGGTCCAGGGGTTAAGACTCCACCTGCCAGTGCAGGGGACACGGGTTCGATCCCTGGTCCTAGCGGATTCCACATGCCGAGGTGCCACTAAGCCCGTGCGCCACAACTACTCAGCCTGCTCACCCTAGAGCCCGTGCTCTGCAACAAGAGAAGCCAGCGCAGTGAGAAGCCCTCACACTGTAACTACAGAGCAGCCCCGACTCACTGCAACAAGAGAAATAAAGAAAGAGAGTGAAGTCGCTCAGCCACGTCCCACTTCTTCGCGACCCCATGGACTGTAGCCTACCAGGCTCCTCTGTCCAGGGGATTTTCCAGGCAAGAATACTGGAGTGGGTTGCCATAAGCCCATGACAAAGACTCTGCGCAGCCAAAAATAAAATAATAAATTTATGAAAATTTATTCTTGTAAGAGTAAGGCATCAGAGTACAAATTGCATATATCCCATGATCAACATTTTGAAAAAAGAAAATTTCCTGAAGTGATAACAAAGCTACTTCTGTGTTATGGAATTATGGGGGATGCCTTTCTTTCTTTGTACTTCCTGCCCTCTCTACACGGAGAAGGCGATGGCACCCTACTCCAGTACTCTTGGCTGGAAAAATCCCATGGATGGAGGAGCCTGGTGGGCTACAGTCCATGGGGTCGCTGAGTCGGACACGACTGAAGCGACTTAGCAGCAGCAGCAGCAGCAGCAGCAGCAGCAGCAGCAGCAGCAGCAGCAGCAGCAGCCCTTTCTTCATGAGCCTGTCCTATTGTTATCCTTAAGGGAAAAAACAGTACTGTGTTTTTCTCTTGGTCCAAATTCCTTAGGACTGCCTGCTGTCCGGGAGTCAATGATGTACATGTACATCATTCATTCATTCAAACTAACGCTAATTCCAGAAATTTTTAGAAGCCGGTTACTCTGAATGGCTGAGTGCCCAGAGTCCAGTCATTTCCATGCAGTCACTTAGCCTGATCTCACTCTGCCGCTGTGAAAGGATGTGCCCAGTCTGGAGCTGGTCATGGGCCTCGCTGTCACTTAGGGGCCCAGCGGTCATCTCACAACTCACGAAGCTGGAAGGTGCCCTGGGTTCCAGTGCCACCCCTGCTAGCCACCTCGGCTGAGTCTGGCTCAGGTGCCTATCTCCATATTTCTGTACCCCCGTCCCTCCCATACCCACTTGCTCAGACAGCAGGAATCCTGCCCACCTCAGGCTTCCAGTGAATACACCATTCAAAAACCCAGCCCAGGGGAACTCAGGGTCCCTTCTCTTCCCCCAGCTTCTGCCTGGTGCCTTCCTGAGTCTCCACACTGCCCTTTGACAGCCCCCACTAATGGTGACACCCTAGAGCAGAGAAAGAAGGAATGGGAAAATTCCTCCAGCTGGGGGCCTCCTCACCAAGCCCCAATCCTCCTTCCAGCACCAGAAGGAGCAAACTGTTAGCTGATAAAATGATCAGAAAGCTTCCAGCAAAAACGGGATTTGGACAAAGAGCTCAGAAGCAGCATAAGGCCCCGCAGGTTCAAGCTTTTGGCTGCTTCACCTTCATCTGCTACTTCTCCCGATGGGAACCAGATGGCCTGGGTTCAAATTCACCACTTACCAGCTGTGTGACTTTGGTCCGAGAACTTAACCTCTCTGCGCCTCAGTTTCTTCACTGGTAAAACAGGAGCAGTCACATAGCCCAGGAAGCATTAGCTATTTTTATTCTTAGCCAATAAATTCATCACAGCTCCCTTTTACTGAATGTACCAGGCACTGTGTTAAGTACTTCAAAGAAATTATCTCTCATCTTTGGAACTGACCCAATCAGGTGGGAACTAGCTACCGCTATATCCTAGCTATTCTGGAGGTTAGGATGCAATCTCAGAGGGACTAAATAACTCGCCCTAGGACACGGAGAGGTGGGGAGGCCCTTCACAGTGGTCACGGGGGTAAGGAGGAGGAAATAGACTAGAGACCATTTCCCAAGGCAGTTTCAAAAGTGGTGCCAGCAGCAACCAAAGTCTGTCATCATACCCCACCGGCCTGCTTTGCAGAAGCAGAAGAGCAGGATGCCTGCTGGGGCAGAGGTGCAAGCTGCGGGGAGGGGGGGCGGGGGGCGGCGCCAGACACATGCAGGGGGCCCTCAAACACTGCTGCAGGCCTGGAATTGCTCCAAAAGCAATAAATACCTGGATCCAGCAAACAAATTCAAGGCAAAGACGCCCAATCCCTGCCCCCAGGAGAAATGACACCTGACTGCATTCCAGGGTAATCTCCAAGGCACCTGGCTTGGGGGAGAGTTCCATCCACTTCACAGTTCCTGCGGCTGCCCTCCCACCCCAGGACCCCCGGCCCTCGCTCCCCTGTCCTGCCAAAGTCACTTGGTGATGCCCCCACCATGATTCAGCACACACACCCAACACTTCACGTCCCTCTTTCCTGCTTTATTTTCCGCCCCTGGGCAGTTATCACCCTTCATGTGCTGTGTTCTGTTATCCTGTGTGTTGCCTCATTTCCCCATGAAGGCACAGATTTTTCTTTGCTTGTTTCTGCCTCTGATGAAGCCCCAATACCTAGAATGAAGCCTGGCACCCAGTAGGTGCCAATATCCGATGAGTGGATGGTACCTGCTGTGCTGGGCAGCATGTGTCCATGGGCTCACACAGGCCGAAACCAACCGGGCTTGGATAGATGGGGCGCTCTCAATCTGAGTCTGAGCATCGCTGATGCTCGACTCCTCACGTCCCAGCCCCAAGTAGACAAGGAGCGGCCATTGTGCTGGGCTCCACTCCGCTCCATGCTCAGCTCAGCCCTCTGTAAAACGGGGGTGGGGATGCTCAGATCTCACTCAGTGAGCTTGGTGTGCACGCACACCAATGCCCAGGACGACACCCGCACATCCTAAGTGCTCCGTGCGCCGGGACTTTTACCACAACACCCAGCAATCTGCCCTGGAAGTGCCTGCAACTGCAGAGAAAAAGGGCAGAGGGCATGGACCAAGACCGAGAGGACATTTCACAATCGGGTCGGGCAACTTATCACCTCTTCAGTGGCCTCCCGCTTCCCCCACGGAAAAGAGAGACATCCTCGTGCGCGGAACCGGAGGAGAGGTGATGCAGGGATTTGAGAGGAGAAGCTGGGGCCCCGCCGTCACCAATGAAAAGAAACCAAACAGCACCCACCGTCCGTGAGGCTCGCTGGGACCCCAGGTCCGGGCATCAGCCACTGGGGCTGCAGAAGAGGAGCTGGGAGCCCAGAGCCAAGGATATGCAGAGCCCACGGAGCGCAGGGCGGCCCCACACCCACCCTTCCTCCCGCCTCCATGCTTAGTCCCAGGCTCGCCTGGTCAGTCCAACAGCTGGGCCCAGCTCGCCTCCTCGGCCAGGGCCTCGGGGCAGCTCTAGGCAGCAGGCCCAGGAAGTCAGCGCAGGCTGTGGCCACCCTCGCTCGTGGAATCTGAGCTGCGCCCTGGGACACCCTGCCTGGGCAGCCGTGCCAAGACCGGCCAGGTGCTGGGACTCTGGACAGACGGGGGAAAGCAGGGGCAAGGTCGGGGGAGGCAGGGAGTGGGCTGCTGGTAAACAGGCCGGGTCAGTGAACGATGTAAACAGCAGGTCTGTGCCAGGAGGCCAGGCGAGTATGAATCTGGGATGAATCACCAGCTGTAGCTCCCTGAGGGTACAGACAAGGAAACTGCGGCTCGGGAATATGGAAGAGCAGCCTACTGGTGGCCCCTGACCACAACCTGCAGCTTCTGAGCACAACCTGCAGCTTCCCTCTGAGCCCCACCGCTAATTAGTCACCAAACCCTATTTGATGTAACATCGCTCAGACAAGTGATCTATGTTCCGCCAATTCCTACCGCCTCCAGTCAGATCTAAGCCCTGAAACTGTGTTGAGAGCACAGGACGCTCCTTTCGGTTTCCCTTGGTTCTCCTTGCCACGCAAGCCTCCCTATTCCAGCCCATGGCACACACTGCTCACACATTCATCTCCTGAAACAGTACTTCAGCTCTGCTCTTCCCCTGCTCGGAAACTGCCACTGGCTCCCTACTCCCCGCCAAGACCACTTCTAATTCCTCTGCTTGCACTGCAAGACCTGTGCAGCGGCCTCGGTGTTGATATGTTGACTTGGAGACCGACCTGGCTCTCAGATGGTGCAGACTCAGGGTGGATGTCCACTCTTCCCATGCCCAGGGTCAACCTGTTCTAGTCCAGGCCGTGCCCAACCTGACCTGGCCGTTACATTTCAAGTTTTAGGGAAAGTGTTAGAAATTCTGTTTTTAAGAAAACTCTTCTCATGCTGTGTTGGGAAGCTCACTGCACCCTCCAAGTCACCGCAAGGCTGGTGTTGAGTGTGCGTGCCCTGCACAGACAAACCCCATTATAAGCTGGTCAGCAGTCCAGGAAGGCTTCATGGGGGAAGTGGGCTTTTCTGCCAGAAAGGGATTCAGGGGTAAGGTGGAGCTTCTAAATGGCAGGACATGGGCATAGGGTGGGCAGAGAGGGCTCAGTCAGCTCCTTCCCCAAACCTGAAGATCAAGCTCCAGGGGCTCCAAACCGGGAGGCTGGTGACTCCTGCGCTGACTGCTGGGGGAAATCTTCAGAGCCAGCCGGCCAAACCTGATTCAGACTCTAGCCCAGAACAGACAGACTGGAAGCAAACCCTCTGGCCCTGGGGAACTTTCTGTTCTTGTGCTTGAAGACGGTTGATAGTCACATTAAACGTACATGGCCTAAACACTACTTAAAAGACACATCATACTGGATAAAGAGAAAAAGCAAGCCAGACAATAAGAAATCCAGCTTCAATATGAAGATGTGTGTTGTTCAAAGTAAAAGGATATGGGAATTACAGCAGACAGACACATGTCACCAGAAAAGAGAGCTGCTGTACTAACAGCAAAGTACCTCTCAGAACAAACTGTATTCAGTGTTCAAGAGGGAACTTCCATGATGATTAAGTAGGCTGAAGACACAACAAGCAGCCCACTTAGGATTATCACTAATCTAATGACTTAGATAATGACTTAGGATTATCACTGTTAGGTTTCAAATGTATTATTAATCACCATCATTTCTGTTTCGGTTGGATGGAGGAGAAAACCCGGTGTCCACACGCTGAGTCACCGGGTGCTGGTGCCCGCACCCCTCTCTCTTGCTGGAAATTTACTCTCAGGTCTCAGCCGACACACCTCACCAGATCACCTTCTCTGCTGCCCCTTCCATGGCAATGGGACCCTCCAGCGGCACAGTGACCTGACCCCACCACGGCCCCCAACAAGCTGGTAGACTCATCTCTGCTCCTCTGTCTCCCTCCTTAAAGCCAAGGACTGCCTTGTTCATTCCTGAATTCTGAACACTGAGGTCTAGACACACCTTAGAAACTTTTCTGATGAATGAATGAATGAATGAATGGGACTTGAAGTCCTCAAAACCGCAGGCCTCTTAGCTGTCGCAGGCTGCCAGCACAGAGGCAGTCTTCAGTCAGACAGTGAGCACATGTTGGGAAGGACCCTCTCTGCTCCACTGCACCCAGCCCTGCAATCTCACATGAGTCACTTGACCACTCAGAGGCTGTTTCTTCACTTGCAAGAAGTGGTAAAAAGAATTTCGCCAGTGACAGAGGAATGGATAAAGATGTGGTGTGTATATACAGTGGAATATTACTCAACCATAAAAAGGAATGAGACTGGGTCATTTGTAGAGATGTGGATTGACCTGGAGTTTTTTGTAAAGAGTGCAGTCAGAAAGACAGAAAAGCAAATACGGTGTATTAACACACATATGTGGAATCTAGAAAAATGGTACAGATGAACCTATCTTAGGGCTGGAATAGAGACGCAGCTGCAGGGACCTGACGTGCGGACAGAGTGGGCAGGGGAGAGAGGCATGAACTGGGAGATTGGGGCTGACATCCGTAACACACTGCGTTGGGTTGTGCTTAGTCGCTCAGTCCTGTCCTACCCTCTTTGCGACCCTACAGACTGTAGCCTGCCAGGCTCCTCTGTCCATGGGATTCTCTGGGCAATAATACTGGAGTGCGTTGTACTTCCTCCTCCAAGGGTCTTTCCAGGGGTCGAACATAACGTCTCTTATGTCTCCTGCATTGGCAGGCGTGTTCTTTACCTTTAGCGCCACCTGGGAAGTCCATACACACACTACCATGTATAAAAGAGCTGGTGGGAGCCCGCCGTATAGCACGGGGAGCTCAGCTCAGTGCTCTGTGATCACCTAGCGGTGCGAGGGAGACTCCAGAGGGAGGGGATACACGTATGGGTACGGCTGATTCACTGTGCTCTACACCGGAAACTAACACAACACTGTGAAGCAATTCTACCTTAATCACCGTATCGTTTATTTCTTTAGGCCATGCTGGGTCTCTGCTGCCGCGAGGGCTTTTCTCTAGTCTTGGCCAGTGAGTGCTGCTCCGCAGTTGCCACGCGCGGACTTCTCACCGTGGTGGCTCCCCTGGTTGCGGAGCACGGCCTTCAGGAGCTGCGGCAAGTGGGCTCAGCAGCTGGGCCCCCGGGCCCGGAGCACAGGCTCAGCAGCTGGGCCCCCGGGCCCGGAGCACAGGCTCAGCAGCTGGGCCCCCGGGCCCGGAGCACAGGCTCAGCAGCTGGGCCCCGGGCCCGGAGCACAGGCTCAGCAGCTGGGCCCCCGGGCCTGGGGCACAGGCTCAGCAGTTGTGGCACACAGGCTTCAGCTGCCCCATGGCACATGGGATCTTCATGGACCAGGGACTCTCCTGAGTCTCCTGCATTAGCAGGCAGATTCTTTACCACTGAGCCACCAGGGAAGCCTTATACTCGAATTAAAAAAAAAAAAATAGTAATAACAACTCTGGGCCTGGGGAGCTATCCTTTTTAAGCAGCAGTATTGAAATGTGCTTTGCAAATGTGAGCTAAGCATTAGAAGCAGAAGGTGCCTACATCGCAGAGTGCCCAGATGAAGCCAGCAGAGGAAGGAAAACCCCAGGAACCACACGGAGCAAGGAGGGGGCGGCATGGGCTCTCACAGGCACACCTGTCCGCTCACCATCTCCCTCTCTCCCCGTCCCTGCACACCGCAGAGGGTCAGGGCCATTTGGCCCAAGAAGCAAAGCAGCATCACAGTGTCATATGACCCAGGACACTGACACATCCCTGACGGGAACGGATCCCAGGACCTCCTGTGACACCGACCACACGGGGACTTCCTTGCAGTGCTGGAGGTCAGGCGGAACATTCCAGGGAAGAGGCTCCACAGCATCTTGTTCCAACCCCCGCGACCCCCCACACCCCCGCCCCACCCCCGCACTAGCTTTCCTCAATGACTAAAACACCAACTGGAACAGTACTGGAAAAAAAAAAATAAGGCAGGCAGAGGGACCACTATTTCATTCCTTCTGAGTCAGCCCTCCAATTGCAGAATTTGGGGCTCCAGCACAGACGTCCTGAACACAAATTTACATTTCAGCAACAAAGTCTCCAATGAGTCACCAGCATTCAACTTTGCGGGAGCACTGGTCTCTCCCTGCTGTGTCATCGTTTCTGAGCAGTGACCTCCCAACTCTTCTGATGGCAAACCACCACCTCCCAAGAAGTGTCTTTAGTTGTAAATTATATACACACACCACTGTGCTGATAATATTATGTACATTATAAAACCTGCTTGAAAATTAGAAATGAAGAAGGATGAGTTCGCAGTAAGTAGAAAGGGAAGTTGTGGTACTTTCTTCTGGCACTGAAGTCATGCTTTGGGGGCTGAGGAGGGACACGCTGTGCCCTGCCTTTCCCAACAGTGAGCTTAAGGGAAGGAAGCTCGGGGTCCTGGCATACACAGGTCATCTCCTCCCCTCACTCACTCCCCTCACCCCCCAGTACACTCTGTTCCTGCTTGACCATCACCTCCGTACATTACCCACCTCCACTCTTCTTAATCTTCCCTTCTGCACCATCCACCGCCCCAGGAATTTCTGTGGCTGAAAGTTTCTAGTCCTTTTCAAACATTATGTCTTTCTGTACTTCGTTTGTTACAGGGACAGGAAGGAAAACACACATGAGGCGCAGAGAAGGGTGGGAGTGAGCTTGGAGAATAGATCTCTTTTAATGTGAAAGCCATCCGTCCTCTTTCTGATTCCTAGATCACCAAACAATCTAAACAGTCTCTCCGGATAAGATGAGGATCAAAGTACAGAATTTTTAAACTGCTATCCTATCTTGGGATAGGGATCTATGGCTCTTTCTGGAGCTCCAGTAAATGGTAAACTTGGTTCTCCCGCTGAAAGCAAACTACAGTCTCCTCATTACAGAGCCAGTGGGTGGGGGCCCCAAGGCACATCCCCCAATGCTGACACTTCAAAATAACCACAGACAGAAGTCCAGGAGATCGGATGCAGAAAAAAAAAAAGACTCCCAAAATGTTACTAATTTAAGGTTTCTACAAACAGGGAAGAGGAAGAGTCAAGTCATTCCAGAGAGCACACAACCAGTGAGAACATCAGTCTTTCCAGTGCAAACCCAGAACCTCAGAGACGCTGGTGGAGGTTCAAGGACATGCACGTACAAAACTGAAATGGAAACCTTATAAAAACCCAACTGTGAGAGGCAGGGAGGGGCCAGTCCTCCCCGGGTCTCTGACTCTCCTGGCAAACCTTGCAGCAGAGCCCAGGAGCTGGAATTTCAGCCCAGGACACAGACATTTAAGGATGCCACACCTTTAGAGGGGGGGCCTCCCAAGTGGCATAAGCGGCAAAGAATCCACCTGCCAATGCAGGAGACATGGGTTCGATCCCTGGGTGGGGAAGATCCCCTGGAGTAGGAAATGGCTTGTCTGGAAAATGCCATGGACAGAGGAGTCTGCTGGGCTACAGTCCAGGGGATCACAAAGAGTCAGACATGACTGAACATGCACACACTTTTTAGAAAGATTTTTTAAAGATTCTTTATAGACTTTGAGCCTCTCTCTGGACCTCAGAAAACTACCTCTTTCTCACAGTTCCTCTCCCACACCCACCAATCAGCAAAGGCAAGTTCATTTATACACACACACACACACACACACACACACACATACACAGAGGGCACTCCCACCCCACCTCCAACCCCAGCCTCCTGGCAGCCTTAGGAACAGACACAAAGTTTCAAGATAAAAATAAAAATCCCAAGGGGACACACCTGCTCTGTACCCTCTGAGGACGCCTGTCTCCCAACAGCTCCCGTGACTGGCCGCGGGTTGAACCCTCTTCATTCTTCTTCCCACTAAAGCTAAGATGCGTGTGGCCACCAGCGACCCCATCACAGCCCCACAGGCTATGAGAGTGAAGAACACAGTCCTTCTCTTCCCCAGGTGCGAGGCCCACCCAAATGGCTACACCCAAGAAAGCAGATGGTGGTCCCTGCCGGAGAACCTGGGGTGGAAGGAAGGGGGGTCATTCGGCCGAGGACCCCTTCAGGAGGTGTGGTCCTGGGTGGATGGATCTCTGGCAGTTTCCTAGACACAGCAATGCAGACAGCCCGCCTTTCCACAGGGTAGGCCTGGGAGTCGCAGTCAGGTGGGTCTGGAAGGGCACTGAGCCCTTGGGGGGGCGTGGCAGCAGTGCTGACCACCTGCCCCCGCATCGTCCAGCGCACTGATGCCCAGACAGCAGCGGGTGGCAGCAACACCCTCAGAGCTGGCATCACTGGGCAGAGGGCACCAGCACGGATTGCCAAGCACGTGCCAGTCCCAGACCAGGCTGCTTCTTGCTTCATCCTCACGACCACCCCACAAGGCTGACAGGTGAGGAAACTGAGGCAGAGAGAGAGGAAGAAACTTCCCCAAGGCCACGCAGCTGGTGTGTGAACCCAAGACGCAAGCCTCCAGAGCCCGCAGCAACATCCCACCTCTGCCTCCAGCACAAAGTCTGAGGCTTTGATCTCACTGACAGAATCTTATTGAATGAATTATACGTGAACAGCGAAAAGATAGCTGGCTGGGGAGCAGAACCTTGGCTCAGTAAGCAGGAGCAGAAGTAGGGACCTCAGAGTCAGGCGATCTGGGCCCCACCCCAGCGGTCCTTCATGGCGAGTAGGCTAGGGTGAGAAGGGGGGGAAGCTGGGAAAAGAAGGATGTGATTCGACCTTTGCCCCCACCCTAACCCTAGGATGTTCATCAGTAAAAATACAAATCAAGTTACTATTGTTACCAAGTCCTAGCTCTCTCTTGGAGAAGGAGATGGCAACCCACTCCAGTACTCTTGCCTACAAAACCCCATGGATGGAGGAGCCTGGTAGGCTACCCTGGTAGGGGGTTGCAAACAGTTGGACACGACTGAGCGACTTCACTTTCATACACTGGAGAAGGAAATGGCAACCCACTCCAGTATTCTTGCCTGGAGAATCCCAGGGACAGAGGAGCCTGGTGGGCTGCCATCTATGGGGTCGCACAGAGTCGGACACCCCTGAAGCGACTTAGCAGCAGCAGCAGCAGCAGCCTCTCTGTTTGCTGCATGATGGGCCAAGGATTCCAAGAGATGAGGAGTTGAGGCAAGGGAGACACTTGAATTGGTAGCCGGCTGACCGAGAAGATGGCAAGCTAGTGCCTCAAAAATAACCATCTGATGACTGGGGGGCTGGGGCGGCTGATCTGTATTCCAGGTTTTTTAATAGACCAGAGATCCCAGGAGATGAGGAAGCAAAATAAGAAGGCCATTAGTCTTGCAAATATCTCCTAGAATGGCAAGCCTCAGGCGAGAGATGTATTAATTTCTTCCTTCCTACCAGCCACAGGTGAACAGGGTTCTGAACAAAGGCACTTTAACAGTCTGGCAGAAAGGCAGGATACTCTGAGGCAGCCCATTCCGTATAATTATAACAACAAGAGCAACGAAAAGCAAATCAAAGAAACAGTTCCAACACTGAGTCAGAACTGGCTTCTTTGCAACTCTGTCCCTTTAGGACGATGTCCATGGGGACTTCCCGGCTGGTCCAGTGGTTGAGAGTTCACCTGCCGATGCAAGGGACACAGGTTTGCTCCCTGGTCCATGAAGAGTCCACACACTGCAGGGCAACGAAGCCTGTGCATCACCACTATGGAGCCAGTGCTCTAGAGGGTGAGCTGAAACAGGAGAAGCCACTGCAATGAGAAGGCCAAGCGCCGCAGCTGCAGAGCAGCCCCTCGCTCGCCCCAGCTAGAGAAAGCCCATGCACAGCAACCAGAGTAGACAGAAATAAATGGCAGATAAAATAAATTGAGATGATGGCCATGAAGGTTGTGAGGAACAGGAGAGTGCAGGAGAGGACTTGAGAGATAGGAAGTAACCCAGGGAGAAAGAGGCCAGAAGGAGGCAGGCAGACATATTTCACTCTCTGTGGTGCTGCTCAGGGCTCGACTGGGCTGCCTGGGAGATGGCCAAGGTCTTGGTACCCTGGAGACGGGAGGACCCAGGAGGTTAAGGATGAATAATCAGGAAACTTACTGAAAGGAAGAAGAGTGGACATTCAGCAACAGCCTTCTTGAGGTCTAAAAACTGTGTGTAGGGTGGATGCAGCCGCAGGCAAATTCCTCTAGGGGAAGAGGGCTCAGCCTGGTATTTTCTCCGTGGGTTATTTTTATAAGAAATTGTAACCAGGTTCACTAGAGATCCAAGAAAAACCAGATTCTGCCTCCTATGTTACATGCATTTCAGACCCCTACCTTCCTCCCAGGGGTGCTAACATGAGAAATACTGAACAATACATGTAGTGGAGACAAAAAAACGACTCCTAAAGTGCTCAGCTTTTCAGAAAGCTTGAAGATATTAACTCATAAAGTGAATCCAAGACCTCAAAGAGAGCCACTTCCTCTATGCATCTTCTCTAAAGCTTTAAAGTGTGAACTCTTGAGGCACTAGGGGCCACAGACTGAAATCCAGCTAGCCTGGGCCCTCCCCTCCTGACTTTTCACAGCAGTGTGTCTCATGCTGCCTGTAGGACTCACATGCTCAGTCCTACTTGCTCGCCCAGACCTCAGCTCTTACTGTGTTAGTCCCACGTTTACCCGAGTCTAGACAGATGGAGTGCACAAGGGGCAGAGTGTCAGATGCAAAAAAATGGGCTGGGAGGTTGCAACAAGGACGGATGACAACTGGACCCTGTGACCACACTTGTTAAAGTCAGGACTGTTTCAGCAAGTGAGAGCCCTTGCAGGGCCAACGGAGCAAACACGTGCCCTGGTGGAAAATCTGACTTGCTGGTGAAATGGGGGAATCTCCTCCTTCTCAGGTAGCCCTGGTAGCCTAGTCTGGCCCAGGACAAGATCTTTCTCCATCAGATACAGATATCAATGACTCGGCTACACAGGGCTGGCTGAATCTTTCAGTCCAATGCACTCCATCATTGTAGAAACACTTTGGCACTGTCATTACCCACAAAGTAACCCATTGCATTAAAACAGATGCATCATGAAAAATGAAAAGGCTCTGGAATCTGGCAGATCAGAGTTTGAATCTAAGCGCCACCATCTTCCTACTGAAACAAGTAAACACCTATCTGTACCAGGTTCCTGGATAAAACTCCAGCAAGGTTCTTCGCTGCCTTTTCTCCGTAATTGACCTGAAATTCACCTGCCATAAACATCCCTGTTCTGTCCCCTCAGGCAGCACGGTACCAGAGCAATCCAAGAGTCCTTCACATATTTGTAGCTGGGCTTGGGTGCCCCAGGGACCTGTCTGGGCTAAACACCCAATTCTTCAACCACTCCTCACGTGACTTGGTTTCCTGATCCTCCACTAGCTGAGTCACTCTCGAAAGTTAATTCCAGAGCTCCACAGACCCAACTCATTCTAGGCTCTGACTGAGGGTGAGGGGCTGGGGAAAGAGTTGTTCAGCTAGGGGTCGAAGCTTGAGACAGGTACCTACGCCTCAACCCATGGGGGCTGGGAGAGCTCGCACGGTGGCCGCGGTTTCCTGGGGCCACTGAACCCCCCGCTCCCGACCCTCTGGAGGCGCCCTCCAGGGGAGGCTGTGCAAGTTGTCTACACCGTGTCACACGGAACACCGCGCCCACGGCCACTTTGGTACATCTTTTGGTGTATCTTTCGGCCGGGCAGGAAAACTAAACGCGGCCACTGTTTACTTCCCGAAGATAAAAACACTGCACGGGGTTACGCAATCTCCCCGTCCGGGCTCTTTTTAATGCCTCCCCGATCCCCCTCCTCTTCTGCGGCGCGCCCTCCCGGCCCTGCCCGATAGCAAACCACCTGCCGCCCTAGTTCCTCTGGCGCTTTAAACAAAATATGGCCACTCCCGGGCTTTCTCGGAAAGAACGCTGGGCCGGAAAATGAAACCAGGCCGCGGGGAGGGTAGGCGCAGAACGCGAACGCGGCGCCTGCCGGTACCGCCGAGTGCACGCCACGCCGTGCCCACGTGCAGGACCCGCGCTGCCGAGCCGGCTGGGGCGGTGCCACGTGAACGCGGCGTGCGGCGCACCGGGGCGGGGCGGGGCGCGCTGATCGGCCCGTGCACCGCGCAGGCAACCAATCCGCGCGCCGGTCCGAGCGCTCGGCCCCGCCCCGCCCCTGGGTCCCGCCCCCACCCCTTCCTGCCCCTCCCGCCGCAGCCGCCGCCTCGTGTCCTGGGGTGACCTTTCCCCGGGCAGCCGGGCTCAGCTGACCTGCGGGCCCATCATCAAGCCAGGGAGGGCGAGGCGGCGGTCGCTGGGGCAGGGCTCCACCTGCAGGCTCCTGCCTGGCCTCCCACGACGGAGGCCCCGCGAACACCTGCCCTCTGCCTGTCCCTCCCTCTTTCTCCCCAGCCCCTGGGCCACCTCGTCCCCGCAACCTGGCTCCAGGAGGTGTATCGAGGGCGGCAGAGCCTGCCACCCTAAAATATGCCTCCTGGCTTAAGGATTATTTTGAGCTGGTTATTTTAGAGAGACCGCAGACAGAGGAAAAGTTACTCTTTTATAAGAGAAATTCACATTAGAAGGGGTCCTGTTTATGGGAGACAGTGCTTCTTCACCGACCTTTCCTTCATTCTGAAGCCCCCAGACCTTCATCCCTGTCCTTAGTTCAACTGCCTGGCAGCCTTTGAGTCTCATATGTTTGTGGGTATATGTCTGTTCATCATTTAAACATTTTTTTTCCTTCTGTTGATCTTTTTATGAGGGGAGAGGCAATCTTCAGCGAACATTTTTCTTTCATTTCCTTTCTCCTCCTTTAAATACCTGGTGGTCTGGGCTGCATGTTGCTTACCTGCTCGTGGCTGTGGGTGAGGAGCAGGCCTGTTGCCCAGAGGAGTTGGGAGCACTCAGACAGCAGGTGCAGGGGTGCCACACCCCGTCCCTTGAACTTTTGGTAAAAATTCTGTTAAAACACAGGCATTGTGAAATGACTGGCAGATACAGAAAGAACTGAAGTATTCTTGCTTGTGGTCTCCTTCAGACCTCCTGTCTGTAGGTATTTTTAAGGCCCCAGGAGATAGGATGGTCAGCCCCCACCTGTGCACTGAATTTATGATCCACTCAATGCCATCGCTCATGGGGAATCAGATATTCAGCACAAGGAATTTTGGATAGCAAATTAATAATACCAGGAGTAAAGGAGAGTGAAGATTAAAAAAAAAAAAGGCTCACTGTGCAGCTTCTGGGATCTCAGTTTCCTGATGGGATCGAACCCACGTCCCCTGCAGCGGAAGCGTGGAGTCTTATCACTGGACTGCCAGGGAAGCCCCAAGATTAAAAAAAAAAAAAGAGATTCCTGGGGAAAATATAAAAGGTAAATATGCAAAATTGGGAGGAAGGAGAGGAAGAGCTATCTGGTATTGGGCCAGAATGAGAGCAGTATGAATTTATATTTTTTTAAAGCATGTTTCCTAGCTCTATCCACTGAAAAGTCCCCAGAAACAATGGTAGCCCATGAGCAAAAATCAAACCAGAGCCCAGGTCTGACTTATAACCACCATCCTCCAGTGAAAGAAACCAGGGCTTTTTGGAGAAGCCTCTGATCCCAAGGCTGAGACAGGATGTAGAGACAAAGCACCTGGTGGTGCCAGAAAAATAAGGAAGAGCTCAAAAGGCAAAGGGAATGTGTCGAAAAGACATGGCAGCTGACTTAAAAGGGTGTCTGTTAAATCTGGGACGTTTTGAGCATTAAAATCCATCCAGTCAGGATTGGATTCTAACACATGTGATCATAATTTTAAAAATCCTCGAATCCATATGGATAATTTAAGAGAACATTCTTGATTTGGGGAGGAACACACTAAAGTATTCAGGGATGAAGTGTTAGGATGTCTGCAATGAAGTCTCAAATGTTTCAACAACAACAAAACACCCTGAGACAATAACACAGTAAAATGCAACAGCCACTGGAGAATCCAGGCAATGCGGGTCATCCCCTGTGCTGTGCCTGCAACTTTGCTAAATGCTTACCATATTTTAAAGTAGAAAGTGATACAGACAGAAATGGAAAACTTCCTCCAGGCAAGGAGTATCACTCATTGCTGACACATGCAAAGAATGCTCATGGACCTGAGAACTATTTTCTGAGTCATCGAACGTAAATCAAACATCTTATGTTCCTATAGACACACAAATAAAATGCATACGCAGTGAAAGGGACATGTCTGGGGCAAACGAATCCCAGGTGTTTTGTCCAAAATTTGTGGCAGAAAGGTTTCCGTCTACTCCCAGGCCACCTTCTCAGCAGGGCGGTGTCCCCCTAGGGAGGCTTGTGTGCTCAGAGGGGGCCTCTTTATAACAGACTCTGAGGAGGGCAGGTGTGGCTCAAAGAGCGACGTGGACATTGATTATTAAGAAGCACACGAGGTCACTGCAAAGGTCTCCTGAAACCAAGGTCCCCCCTTTGGCTAGTTGTGCTGGGACACATTTCTGCTGTCATTAAGCATTTTTATCTCTCCTTCGTTACAGGAGGTCTGCCAGGCCTGTGTCATTCATTCATCACACACTTGCTGCCGTGGTTCTCAAGCCTTCGGGAGGAGACCCAGGGTGGCCTGAACTCTGTTATCTCATGTTCCAGAGCCCTCCTCTCAGGGGTTCTGATTCATTGTGCACAAGCCCCCAGACACCCTGTGTGAATGGGACAGCAGGTGTCCTGGCTGGAATAACTTAGGACTTCAATCTAAGCAGCTTGAAGAGGACAGTGTCTAACCCAAACTGGTCCCCCTCTGAAAAAAGAGGCATTTGACTTGTTAACCAGGCAGAGCAATGAAGGAGAGGTACAAGGCAGAATAAAACCTGCAGAAACGCCCCTCAGAAAAGTCATTAGAGCGGTGTTACAGCGCCAACAACACACGGAGACTGAGGAGCTGCGGGCTCCCAAGCCAGGGGCCTACAAAGCCTGGAGGCTCTGGACACGGCGCTGGCTCTACAGCCTTGGGTTCCTTCCCGTGAAGGTCAGGCTCCTCTGTGTGGATCTTCTGTGTGATCGCTGTCAGGGGCTGGGAGAAGATTCCATTAATAAGTTAATCAAGAAGTAAGAAAGACCTTCAAGTCAGAGAGTGATATCCTTTGAGGCCTGAAGTATTAATGTTCCTACTAATTCTTTAGTTAATTCAGTATATGGTTATCAATCATATCAGGCCCAAGGACAAGGGGACACTGCCCAGGAGCTTACGGTCCAGCTGGGGAAATGGAGTGAACACACATTATGGCACAGGAACCGCTATTACGTCCGGAGAGAGAGAAGGGGTGAGATCTTGCAAAGTAAAGAATTGCTTCTAATGTCTTAGTGAATTCAACACCTATAGACGTGTAGAGACTGATTGAGATTTGAATATTTCCCGTATATATGTTACACCTCAGCTTAAAAACACATAAAATGTAAGCCAATAACAGAGAAGACTCACTTAGGTCTTGGTGTAAACCCCTTTTTGTAATCACCAAAGACGTCAGGTGTATGGATCCCCAGATTAGGACAAGATGACACTTCAGAGCAGGAGAGACCGTCCTGTTGTGATTTGTTCAAGTCGCCTATATACCAGCTCTCAGTGTGACACACTTTGTAGAGGGGATGAAGAAGAGGGGTTACTGAAAACTGAAAGACATTCAGGATACACATCGAGATAACTAAATATACTACATGTATTACCAGTTAAACGTAGGAATCATTACTGTAGCCCTTTGGGGACTAAAACTCAAATGCATATTGAAGAAACCAACCCTAACAGCATGAGAGATGAAAGAGGATCATTAGAATCACACAGTGCACTTGCTGGAAGAGATGGCCCAGCCGATTCCTCCTTTTATAGACAAAAACAAAAGTCCCGAGAGATGAAGGGACCATCAGAGGCCCCCGACAGAGAGAGACATCACAGGACTGGAATCAAGTCCCTCCTGCCCGCCCAGTACGCTCTCCCATGGCCCCTGAGGTCACCTGGGGCACCCCCAGGCCAAGGTCCACGTCACCCCTGCCCGGAACCTGGCGCCCTCGGAAGAAGCAGAAAGACGTGGTGGGTGCGCAGAAGTCCAGACAGAGACTGGAACCCAGCATCAGCCTCGGCTGTTCCTCCTGGTCATCCGTCACCTCAGCAGGGTCTATGACATCTTTCTTTCTTTCTGCTCATCCAGAAAGTGGAGACAAAACCTTGCTTCTTGAAGGCTGAGAAAGCAGCTGCCATGAAGACGATGGATTCTTTTTGTTCGGTTTTTGGAATGGCTTTCTTGAGACATAATTCACTCATTTAAAACCAAGCAATTGTAGGACTTCCCTGGTGGTGCAGTGGCTAAGACACCGAACTCCCAACCCAGGGGCCCCGGGTTCCATCCCTGGGCAGAGAACTAGATCCCCAGGCCAAAACGAGGATCCCACGTGCCGTGACTAAGATCCAGCGCAGCCAAATTAATTATTTTTAAAAAAAAGCTATAAAAGAGAATGAAGTTTTTAAAAAGCATATTGCTTAGATTTTGTGGGTTTAATTTTTTTTTAAGCATCTGTATCCAATGTTTTGAGGTCTTTTTTTAAATGGCCTGGGCAATACTGAGTGTAGCTGTCTTCAGAGTGTAGCTCTTTCAGACGGCCACAGAATACTCCATTATGGGGCCATACCAAGAGTGAACTCAGGCTTCTGTTCATGTGCTTTCGGGGTGTTTAAAGGGCTTCCTAACAGAGTCTCAGTGGACACCAGCTGTCCAGGAGTCTGTCTCGGTGACACACCCAAGAATGACCTGGTGATAGGATGTGTGGGTGTCCACTTTATGAGACAGCCCCAGACCGCTTCCCAGGCACGCGTGCCAGTTCAGTCACCCTCCAGCAAGTATGTCAGAGACCACCCTTCTGGTCCACGTTCTTCCCAGCACTCCATAATGCCAGCCTTCCTGTCTGTCAGCAAAGAAGGGGAAAACGGTGCCTTCCACCACACTCTCCACCCGCATTTTCCTGAGCAGTTAAGAGGAGGAATTTCTTTTTCTCCTTCATCCCATTACACACTGGCTGATTTCTAAAAGGTTTTCCCAGGCCTTCGGTTATTTCTAACAGGAGCCAGAGAAAGGAACACGGCCACAGAGACACACAGGCCACCCTACTTGCTGGGCACAGCTGGTGCTCCTGGAGTGCGGGTGACCGGTTTACCGTCATGCCCTGAACTACGCATTGGGAGGCATCCACAAATGCAATCTGTAGAAGTTTTATAACGTGAAGAAACCAATTTCCTCTAGAGCACTCAGTGACCACATGACCTTTCCCTGCATTCAAATGACTTTATACAAGAAAGCTTTTATATCATCTAGGATTTGCACCAAACATGATTTCAGCTTGAAGCGTGCTTCGTTCCCCATTTTTACGTCTGGGAAATGATGTCATGACAGCAAACATGACTCATAGTAAAGTGGATGCTGACTGAATCACTTTTGTGAAAAAGGGATGACATTTGAGTTTTAGGTTTTTCATGGAGAAGCCAGGCAATTTGCACATTCAGATTCCTTTGCTGTTATTACAGCAAGTCGCTGATAACATTCTTGTTCTGATTTTCTACTGTGTCTGCTGACAGAATTGCTTTGAAACTTATCTTCCGTACTTTCCAGCCTGTAATCCAGGGCCATAAAAATAACTTGGATTCTATTTGTTGCTCCAATATAAATGTTTTCAAACCTACTTCTCCAACAAGAGGCCATCCAGGGGTCATCAAGCCCAAGGCACGAGGGTTGGTGGAAGGTGGGTCAGCTATCCACCGTCCCAATTTGCTTGGGATGAGGAGGCAGCTGGCTCTGGGGACTGTCGATGCTAAAATGGGGAGATCTCAGAGACATGGACTTGACTCCTGGTCAGGGAACTAGAAGACTGTCTGGCAAAGATTCTTGAGAATCCCTTGGATAGCAAGGAGATCAAACCAGTCAATCCTAAATGAAATCAACCTGAATATTCACTGGGAGGACTGATGCTGAAGCTGAAGCTCCAATACTTTGGCCACCTGATGTGAAGAGCCAACTCATTAGGAAAAACCCTGAGGCTGGGAAAGATTGAAGGCAGGAGGAGAAGAGGGAAGCAGATAATGAGATGGTTGGATGGCATCACCAACTCAATGGACTTGAGTTTGAGCAAGCTCCAGGAGAGAGTGAAGGATAGGGAAGCCTGGCGTACTGCAGTCCATGGGGTCGCAGAGTCAGACACGACTGTGGGACTGAACAACAGCAGGTACTGAAGATTCCAAATGCCACAGGGGCAACTAAGCCTGCGAGCCACAACTAAAGAGTCCGTGAGCTGCAATGAGAGATCCTGCGTGACACAACTAAACTCCGATGCAGCCAAATGAATATTTTTTTAACAAAAGAACGTCAACACTGATTTGACTTGAAAGCAAGTTTCTTCTTACAAAAAGTGTCTGTCTGGAGATCAGCCCAGAGCAAACTGGATCTCTGCAGATGTCCGCTTGCCAAGTCCCAATCCTCCTGAATCCTCTCAAAGTTACTCAGCAGTCACTGAGCCCCGCAGCCCCACGCCCGCTGTGACCTGCCCCTTCCGCTGACCATGCAACTGTTAACAGTAACGTGCCCAGCATGTGCACAGGTCAGCTGGGGGCAGTCGTGGGAGCCGCCTCAACTCTCTCTCCCTCCACATCCAAGCCAGTCACAGACCTGCCATCTCTACCTCCTGAATACATCACCTGCAGTCTGGTCCCAGGAGGGCAGCCACGTGCCAGCCTGAGAGTTTTATAATACAGTTCATTTGTGGCTGCCCTCCACCAAGTCCCTCCCGGGGCCTCCCATCCCACTGCAGGGAGGAGGCCAAGGCCTCACAACAGCCTTGAGGACCCATACCACCTAGCCAGCCCTTTGGCACCGTGACCCACACCCACCCTACATCAGCCCCTCCCACCTCCACACTCAGCCCATGGCAGCCACAGGGTCTTTGCATCTACACATCCCCCTGCCAGACACTCTCCTAAGAAACCACGTGGTTCACTCCCCACTTCCTTCGGTCCCTGCTCAAATGTCCCCTCAATGACCATCCTATTGCAAACAGCAGCGCCTCCCCCCACCCCCCCCACCCGAACTTCCCCTCGTCTTTCTTGCGCTACTTTTCCTACCCCGTGCAGATACTCCATGGACAGACGCTGTGCTCACTGACTCGCCTGTTACCGTCTGTCCCCCCGTCAGAATGGAAGCCCACAAGGGCAGGCGTCTGGCCAGTTCCCTGCTGAACCCTTGGCGCTTCACCCAATCCTGCTCCACGAGGCAAAGGACAGACATGTGCTGTGCAATCGAAGGACTTCTGGAGGCAACTGAAGTAACATCACGGGGTCGGGGTCGCCCAAGGCAGCCCATCCGGCCTCCCAGTGCGTCTCCTGCCTTTTCTCCCAAGTTCCTCAGCTGTAACGCTCTCTTTCCTCGTGTTCCCCAAACATCTGTTTTCTGATGTTTCCCCAGAGAAAGGTGGCCCTTGCAGATGGATGGCTGCGTGGTGGGGGCCTCCCTCCTTTGATGCAGATTCACAAAGCCCCCCACCCCATTTAGTTTGGGAAGGTCCCTTGCACCCCCAGACCTGCTGGAGACCCTCAGTCACACCCAGAGCCCAAGTGGCAAGAAATCTGGTGGTGCCCTGAGGTACAATGGGAGCGTTCTCAGGAGTGCTGGGCCTCACTGTTCGTGGCCTTGAAGTGGGTTTGCTGAAGCCTGACCAGCCTCCTTGTTAATGAAATGGAACTGACTGGAAATGTCACTGTGTACCTGTATGCTAAGGATGAGACTGTTTCATGAATCTTTCTGTCCAGGCATCAACCCAGTACCATTAAATCAAAATTTCTGGTACATCAGACTTTTAAAAAAGCCCCCAGTTAACCCAAGTGTGGGCTTCCGTGGTGGCTCAGCTGGTAAAGAAATCCACCTGCAATGCAGAAGACCTGGGTTCAATCCCTGGGTTGGGAAGATCTCCTGGAGGAGAGGAAGGCAACCCACTCCAGTGTTCTTGCCTGGAGAATCCCCATGGACAGAGGAACCTGGTGAGCTACTGTCCGTGGGGTTGCAAAGAATCATATATGACTGAGCAGCTAAGCACAACCCAAGTGTGCGGCCAGAAATAGGACAGATGGTGCCCCTGGAGCCCCGTCCTCGGCCAGCACCTGCCGTCCTGGGGCTGCAGTGCCAGGGGCCGGGCCTTCCCTGGGGTCCTGCTTAGGTCTGCTGCCCCTGCTGTCCTGGGGCCATGGTGCCAGGGGCCAGGCCTTCCCCAGTCCTACTTGGGTCTTTCTCCCTCTCTCTTCCTGCACCTCGCTAAGCTCCTGTCCACCCCCACGGGCTGATGGAACCTTGCTCTCCCTCTGACTGCACTGGCCCAGGTCCCCAGGCCTCCCGGATGAGCCCAAGCAGCCTCAGGGGGAGGCCTCCCTGAACCCTACTCTAGGTTCAGCACGTCAAGCCCACAGTCAAAGCACCAAAGCAGTAGTCGGTCCTCAGAACATGTTTGTTCGCTCAAGAGCGTCAGCACCCCTGCCCATCCCAGCAGGGGCACCCAGGGCCAGACAGCCTCACACCCTCCTGTTGCTCACACATCGCCTGCCTGGCCCCTACCCAGAGCTTCGACATGCCCCCAACCCCAGCTGGGCCCCCTGCTCAGCACCTGGACACAGATGCAGCCAGTATCCAGACGGGCCATCTCAGGCCAGTGGGATAAGGATGTGCTTCCTCCCTGGCACCCAGGACACCTTCAGTTGCCACTCTCCTGAGACATCAGCCTGTCCCCTGGAGCTGCTGGGAGAGGCTGTCCAGGGCGCCCAGGACAGAGTCCCTGGAGGACACAGTCCAGTGGAGGAGCCCCTGCCTCCCACAGCCCAGCTTAGCTAAAGGAGCTCGGAGGGGCAGATAGAGCAGAAAGCATGTGTGACAAGTGTCCAAGCTGGGGCGGGGACATCGGTCCCTGGGCCGGAGCTGGAGCGATCTCAGGGTGCCACCCCCTTTGTTTCCAAATGGTCAGCTGAGGCCAAGGGCTGTCCGCACCTCCCGGGATCCACTGGAGATCAGGAGGAAACAGAAAGGCCACCCACAGAGGAGCTGGGTACTGGGAGACAGGTGATGGCTCAGGCAGGCCTGCCCTGGGAAAACCCTGTGAAGTTCAAGGAGAGACTCATGTCCCCTGCAGGGGAGGTTGGGGGTGGTGGTGCGCTGGAGGCTTGGACACTTCACAGATCCACAAATCCTGAGCACGTGTGAGCAATGGGCGCCTTTAGCTCCTCAAGAAGAGAAGAGCATCTACCTGCATGGGGCCCCCAGGTCTGAACCCGCCGAGGTGCAGACACAGCGCACAGCATCAGGCGCTGTTGTTAAGGACCTACTGTCTCACCTAGAAGCATTAAAAAAAATAGAGACAGTCGTCAGAATCACAAGTGTGTCTGCCTTGCTTACATGTATGGCTTGGTGTTGTCTTTATTGTAGATTACACATGGGAGCATGTCCATAAATCTTTCAGTGGTCAGGGAATCTGACAGTCTTACTGGCTCTACAGCTGCTTACCGCAGAGAAAAATGGAGTTTTGGACAAACTAACCAGGCACAAGGATTCATGGAGCACTTGCAACCACCTGGCTGGACAGAAGTATGAGATCCAGACCCTCCCCAAACTGAGGGCAAGCAAACTGAGCAAAAGTAAGTGTCTGCAAGAGCCTGATCTGCACTGAATAGATGGAAAGCAGGGCAGAGAAGACTTGAACTTGAGCAGGGCCTTAAGGCAGGACCAGAAGCATGTGTGTTTCCACTCGTGTGCAGATGTACCATGAAGGATGTACATCTCCCCTCCCCAACCCAGGAAGGGGCGGTTGGCTCTCCCAAGGGAGTAGATGCAGGCAGGGAGCCCAGACGTGGGAGCATGGGGGTCCTGGGGGCCACCACTGGATGCTGAGGACATGGACCACAGCAGAGGATATGCTTTAAGGGAACAGGAAACCATTAGAGGGGCACGGCTCAGGGACTGAAGGCCTAGGACAAAGCAGAGGATCCTGTGGGGAACAGAGGCCCTCAAGGAAACGAGATGGCCTGGCCTGGCTGGCAGGTGCTTCCCCTGGGGCAGAGTCTCTGAGATAGAGCCTCCTGCCCAGCAAGCTGCCCCAGACTCACGGGAGGAGAGTGCTCCAAGACACAGGCCTGCCTGCACCAGGGCAGAGGGTGGTGCTGGCCCAGAACCGGAGCGCTGGGGCTGATAGGAGGGACGGGGGACCAGCCCAGCCTTCTGGAGGGTAGAGCCGGGGGTCTGCAAGGAGAGGGCCCCAGCTTGGGTCCAAAACCCACTGCCAGCAGCTCACCTGCAGGAGCCCCTCAGGGGCCGCCTCTCCTGAGATGGTGGCACTGGTCTGTGCCTCCACTCCCAGCAGGAGCCAGGGCAGCTCCTGGGCGGCTGTAGCCAATCATCTGGCCACACCAGGGCACTGAGTCCTGCCCCTGACAGGTGTGCCCTCGGGGCCACGAGAGAGACAGGAACACGACTTGTCTCCACGTGCAGCCCCATGCCCTCCTCGGGCCTCCCTCAAGGACAAAGAAGATTCAGGCATCTAAGTTTCTCTCTTCTTCTGTCTAACGTGGAAAATGCTGCTGGTCCATAACTGCAGACTTTCATGCTGCACAGTCTCAGCCTGATGCACAAAGTACCACATCCCGGCCTAGCCTATCATCGCGAGCCAAGCTGGAAAGGCAGACTCGGTCCAGCTCTGCTCAGCGCCCGAGCTGACTGCTGCATACAGAGCCTCACTAGCCTCACTCCTTCACCTCGCAGTGGACATAACAGTCCTGGGCTGGTTGAGAGGGTAAGTGCACACAGGCAGAGCTCCCACCCCAGGACTGAAAGGTGCTCCCTAAGTGTGAGTTTGGTTTGTCACTGTTATTTATTATCAGAACCTCACCCTTCTCTCCCCTTCCCTTCTGAAGGTGGGATGTGCAGAAACACCTAGGACTCTACCATCTAAAGACATTTTTCCAGCTTCTTCACCTGAGAGAGTCCGAAGAATTTGGTCCAAGCCCCAGACTCGGAACGGAGCACCTCTCCACCCCCTAGAAAACTACCATCCAGCCTGGCTTCAAAGTCCTCCAGAGGGAGACATGCCAGGTTCACAGGTTTAATCGCCCAGTTTACCGCAGTCACACCCCTGGGCGTGGTCCACCTGCCGTGATGGGTTCCCACCTAAGTTTTTGCCGCCCTCTTTGTTCTCATGATTTTCCCTGATGGGCCACATCCGGGTGTTTCATTGTCACCTAGCCCATCTCAAGATTCCAGCAGTTCACCCAAGGGTCTCACTCTGTTCCCCACCACACACAGCCACCGGCACCCTGGAGCCACCAAGGAGAGAGGCCAGGGCGGGTGTGAGCATGGTGAACATGTGAACAGCACGAACACGGTGCTGGCATGTCACCCCTCGGCTGGTGGGGAAGGCCACTGAAGGTTTCTACCCGCCACCCCAGCCCCACCGTTCACCCCATTCAGGCTCCATGGTTCCTGCCTCTGTCATCATGGCAGGTGGATCACGCCCGGGGAGTGACTGCAGGCAGAGAACCTCTAGCGGGCCTGGTGCACAGCAGACGCTCCATCTAAAGAATGAATGAGTGAAGGAGCACACGAATGAGCGAGCAAGCAAGTGGTGTGCAGTCACGGAACTCTGTCCTCATTACATTCAGAGCCATCCATTGAGCCCCTCCAGAGGCAAGGCACAGGCTGAGAACCTAAGCCTGAGTGGCGATCTGTTTGTCGCCCCAGACCCACTGCCATGAAGGGCAAGGCCAGGTCCCAGCAGGTTCGGGTCCCCACAAGCTGACCCACATGCACATGACGAGCTTCCTGGCCCTCTGCTGTCAATGCCCTAGGGTCAGAGAGAGGGAGCGGCACCGGTCTCTGCAGAGTCACGAGCCACCAGCATCCTCCAGAGAGGGGCAGGCCCCATTCAGCCATCAGCCCAGTGACTGCTGGACCTTCAGTGTCCCCCGGCCTGGGGTGGGACTGCTGGGGCTTCTGTAATACCCACTGTGAAAAACCTTCTCTCCTTATCCTGCATCTTTGAAACAGGATCTTCACTAAGCTCTTCTCAGCTTGCCTGGAATGAGTGGGCCGAGTGCTTCCTGCCAGGCCCTGACCCAGCTGGTCCCCCGAATCTGTCTTGCAAGACACAGAAACACAGCCTAGGAGACACAGCCGTCAGTTAGCCTTCTGGATGTGAGCCACAAAGGAGCCCTCCATCTGGCTTCTCGTTGTTTTACAGGGAGAGAAGCAAAGTCTTTTCATTTCCCATTTTTAAGTTATTTTTAAAAATATTTAATAGATTCAGATTCAAATTCTTTAAAGTATGAATGAGTGAAGATGCTCAGTTGTGTCTGACTCTTTGTGACTCTATAGGCTGTAGCCTGCCAGGCTCCCTCCATCCATGGGATTTCTCCAGACAAGAATACTGGAGGGGGTTGCCATTTCCTTCTCCAGATCTTCCAGACCCAGGGATTGAACTCAGGTCTCCGTCATTGCAGGCAGACTCTTTACTATCTGAGTCATCAAAGAATCTCCCTTTAAAGTATGAAAGAGTATATATATATATATATATATATATATATATATATATATACTGAAGTCTCAGTATATATACCATGCATATATTCTGTGTATATGTATATATACAGAAGTCTCTAGCAGCGAGATGGTTCCCAGGATGGAGTTCGGCAGCCCTTCTCACAAGCTGACCTTTCCACCTCCTGAGAGGTCCAGATGCTGTCTCATCACCGAACTGGACTGAATGTACCTGGTCTGGCCCTAATTTCCACTCACTGCGTTTATTTCTCAACAGGGAGGTCCCAACCCAGTCAAGTGGGGAAGTTCTGCTTGGCCTGCAAGCCCACTGGAGCCCTGCCCTAGCTCACAACAAAGCGTATGAAAAAGCCACAAGGCCCGTCTCTCACACCTTGGACCCTTCAGGAATCAGTATTCATGGAACAGAGGGGCAGGGTTCGCTCTGTCCAGGCAGCAACGTGCTTCTCTTCAGACTAGGATAAAAGTCAAAACACGGTGGGCGGCGTGAGGACGGAGGTCTGCTGCGGCTTAGCGAGGCCGTCACACGGGAAACCTCCGCAGGTGAACATCGGCTCAGCTGCCCGGGACCTACTCCTCCGCGCAAGGCTGGCTCCCTCCGCGTGAACGGGCGGCTGTGCCCCCAGGAGTCTGCCTGCAGAGACCACACGGACGCTGCGCGACACGAGGTCAGGTGGGGACCCGGGAGCGCCCAGAGGCACGGCAGCCCCGTCATATGGAATAACGGAGCCACTGAGGCCGGCCACTTTGGGACCACGCGCCATCAGCCGAGGGCCTGACTGAACCCTCAGTCCCTGCGCTGAGCTGCCACCTACCTTCCCAACATCCCCACAGGCCGGCATGCAGACCGTCCCCTTCACAACCAGGACCTCACAGCAGCACCGTAGCAACCTCCGTTTAAGGGACAAAGGCCAACAGGGTAATCGGGAAACCCTAGCATTAATCTGGTGATGAATCGAGATGATGAGAGAAGTGTAGCGACGGCCAGAAAGGTGGGTGGAGGCAGCGGGAGGAAGCCACGCAGCCAGTGCCCAGTCCCCAGGTGTTCGAGAGGCAGTCGCTGGCATGGGTCACTGGTACCCAGGTGGGGGTGGGGAAGCCTTGGGTCTGAGTGAAAGTGGGTCCCCGGAGCCCTTGCCAACAGAAATAGAAAACGCAGGAGTCAATCAGACTGTTTCGTTTGGAAAGTGAACCGAGTCTCTCCTATCCATCCATCCATCAGGGCTCCAACCTGATGATGGCGCGTCCTGGCCCAGCTCTTCAGCGCCCCGGGAACGGGGGCCTCCATCACCCCGGCAGGAAAATGGGCCACGGGAGTAGCTGGGGCTTTTCTGCAGAGGAGCAGGGCCTGAAGGTGGGCCCGCTGGGAAGCTCGGCGCAGGCTGCCGGGCACAGGGAGGCAGGTCTTGCCTGGTGGGCGGGCCGTTCCCCTGCCGGCTGCCCCGCGCGCCTCTCACCCGTCCCACACGTCCCAGCTGACGCGCTCGTATTGCGGATGAAGAAACCGAGACTCCGGTAGGCTAAATGACTTCCCGAGAGTCAGACGGTAAGTAGAAAGGCCGGAGGCAGGACTCCCACTCGGATCTGCTTCCACACCTGCGTGCTCCCTTGCCCGTCTCTCCGCGAGGCTCGGACCTCAACCCGAGCGCGCCGCCGGGACCCCACGCTGCGAACCTCTCGCCACTTCTGGCCGCCATAGAACACTCCCCTTCCCAAATCTTCAGCCTGCCGGGAGAACCCGATTCCACCTGCATCTCAGAACTTGCTGCGGCGCGATCGGATTGGGGTTTGTCCAAGTACCGCGACCCACGCTCTGCGCGCGGCCTCTGCCGCGAGCGCTGCACACCGGCTCGGGCACGTGGGGGTCAGCCCACCGGTGGCCGGAGGCGGCGACGCGGGTTCGGAGGAGCCGCATGGAAGGAGAGGGGCATTGCGGGGGCCGGCGGGCACACCGCGGCGCCCGGGTCCCCGCGCGCCCTACCGGCCTCGCCGGGAACCCGGCCGCTCAGGTCTCCGGCCCCGGCCCGAGCGCGCTCCGCGGGGACCCCGCCTACCTTTTCGGAAGGGCATCGCGGAGAAGTGCTCCCGGGACACTGAGGCCGAGCGACGTCCGAGTGCCAGCCCCGTGGCTGGGGGCGCCTGCGGGCGCCGGGTGTCGGGCGAGGGAGGGAAAGGGACATATTTGGGCAAAGGCCGGCGCGTCACCGACGGAGGGAGGAACCGCGGCGGAGCGGGAAGCGCGGCCCCAGGGCGGGCCTCGCGGAAACCGTTTAACCCTTGCGCTCCCGGTCGGCCGGCCGACGCCGGCAATCTCCCCGCTACTGCTGGGGTCCGGGTCCGAGCTTCCCTGACGCCCGGCCTGCCTCTCCTGACTCATTTGAGCGGAAACTCCTGATCGGGAACAAAATCTACTCTCTTATCAAAGCCTTCGGGCTGCTCGGGGGGCTTCATCCCTGGAAGTGTTGGGAGAACTTTATTCCATTTCAGTCTTTTTATCCTCAGGCCCAGGAGATGGCTCCAACGCTTGCTGAACGGATTTGAAATTAAATGAGGGCTGAAGGGAGCAACCACACGCACGGCTCAATAAGTATGTTAAAAATAATGATGGTAGTGGGACTTAAGGAACTGTAACCCAGAGAATTGGGGGAGGGGCGTTGCCCTTCACATTACTGGACGTTACTGGTTTGTTTGCAAGACGTGAGAAAATGCTTTATAATATGATGGACTCAAAAAGCCTCAAAGGCAGGTCATCCTTCCAGTCAAGTAGAGTTAATTCCTGTGACAAGTGCTATTTCACGTTACAGTTTGAAGATGCACAATCTCCTGATCTAATATTTAAAGCATCCATGCAAATAGCAGTTGGCATTTCTATGTAGTGAAAACTACCAACCAGGTGAGCTGGAAAAGTCAAAGCCAGTAGTGTGGTTTTAAATTTTTATTTTTATTTTTTCAGAATCAGAACCATTACTGGTTAACAGTCCTAACTACCTCCTCACCACTCCCAACCCCCGCCCCCCCCCCCCCCACACCGCACCCTGTTTTGAAAGAAGGAAGTGGCCATTGGGTCAGACTGTCAAGGGCCCTGGTGGAGCCTTCTGGAAAGACACTGTTACATGGACCCAGCTAGAGAGTAGGCTAGTGAGCCCCTGGTGACTGTGGGCGTCAGTCTCCCCACAGGAGCAGGAAGTGAGGGACAGGCGGGAGAGCCCGAATCAATTCCATGATCAGCTCTCTCCGCCCTTTTCTCCCACCCCGAGCATAATGCCTGGTGGCCGTGCACTTTACTCCATGGTCTGAGCTGCCACGGAAGGCAAACTGTATCTAAGTGCACAGATAAAGTGCACAGGACCGCACATCACAGATGCAGACTGCTCTGAGTCACCGAAGCCAGAGGACGTGCACTTTGCAGTGACAGCCCTTTTGTCCTTCTGGTTGGCACCTTTACTGCTCTATGGACTTGAGTGACTGTGAAATACAGTAAGAAATCTTTGGTCTTTTGTACTGGTTCTCTGCACACAGCTCCTAAAACCTTTGAAGTCTCTGGAGTAATCTTCTGTATGCTAGTTAGAAGAGCAGTGGCCAGGAGCCCTTCGATAGTTTCGGGATAGGAGCAGGTGGTCAGAAAGACCCAGCATGATTAGAGGACTGGAAATGGAGCTCAACCACCAATGGGCAATGATTTAATTAATCATACCTACAAAACGAATCCCCAGTCAAAACCCCCACCATGGCGGGCTTGGGAGAGTTTCTGGGTGGTGGGCATGTGGAGGTGCTAGGAGGGTGGGGCACCCAAGGAGGCCTGCCTGGAGGTTCTCTGCCGCCCCCCTCTTGCCCCCTTCATTTCCTCTGTGTGGCCGCTTCTGACTTGTATCCTCTTCATTAGCGTTAGTTGCTCAGTCATGTCTGACTCTTTGCAACCCCGTGGATTATAGCCCGCCAGGCTCCTCTGTCCATGGGATTCTCCGGGCAAGAATACTGGGGTGGGTGGCCATTCCCTCCTCCAGGGGCTCCTCCTGGCCCAGGGATCGCACCTGCATCTCCTGCGTTGCAGGCAGATTCTTTAGTATCTGAGCCACCGTAACAGTGGTAAAGTAAATACTTTTCTGGCTTCTGTGAGCCTGTCTAGCCAGTTATCAAACCTGAAAGGATGGGGTTGGAGAAACCCCACACTTTGCAGCCAAATTCGACAGAAAATGGTACCCTGGGCAGTACTTGTGACAGGAGTCTGAAACGGGGCAGTCTTGAGGGACTAAGCCCGTAACCTGTGGGATATGGGCTAAACCCAGGTAGTTTCACAACTGAGTTGAATGTTAGGACATCCAGTGGGACAAATGGCTGTTGGTGCGGAAAACCCACACGTTTGGTATCAGAAGGGCTGAGTGAAACCAGTTCAGATTCATGCAGCCTGATCTCTCCACTTTGAGTATAATGCAGCATAGGAAACAGGACTCCTTACAGTCTGGTTTCCCGCCCATGTTCAGAGAGCAGCCCTCTCTGATTTTTGTGGTGTCTGTTTAACATCCCTGAGAACATTTGTTCTTTCACCACCAGTCAGAGGCAGCCAACAAGGTTTGATGTCAACATATAATAACAGAGTGCTCCTGTTTGTCCCTTGTAGAAGGGGGGAAATAGCCCAGGCAAGTTCCCACAAGAGGGAAGAGTATCATGGACAGTGGGATTTGCTGAAGCACTAACTTATCACAGGCATTGCTGGTGGGTAATGGGCTGGGGTGGTGGGTTATGGTCCTCTGGTTTGCAGATGTGGAGGAAAAGTCAGGAGTGATTTGAAATTTAGAATACATTCCCAGGCCCTGTCACCAATATAACATGAGTCATAAACTAAGTCATGTCATCAGTGTTCAGCAAATTTCAATCGTGTCAGCTGACATTTCTGTCCTCAGTCTAATGGAGTATTGATTCAATGCTTCTTCTCTACTAAGGAGCTCTTAGTGCATTGAAGTGGCATTTTTAAAACCTACCCTAATTTCTAGAACTGTGAGGAAACTCTAGGGCCTCCCCTAGTCCCCAGTTGATTATCAGTTTAGGATGGTCACCATTAGCAGAATCATCTGAGGTCCTGAGGCCAGAGGCACTCAGCTTGCAGGCAGGAGAGGAGAGGAGGCTAAAAGGCTTCTCACTCAGATTACTGGGCCTCAGCTCTTGTTTCTGAATCAGTCTGGGTTGGGGCCCAGTAACTGACCCATCTGTCAAGAAGCCCAGGTTATAAGGATGCTGCTGGTTCTCCTGGTTCAGACTGCGTTTAGAGAACCAAAAGGAAAGTGAAGCTTAGATGGGAGGCGGGGGGACTGGAGGAGCCAGATCAGCATCTCCGGCTCTGTTTCCCCAGGATGTGAGCTGCCTTCTGGCTTTGGTGCACTGTGCCCAGGCTCTTGGCAGGAAGTACCCAGGGCACAGCCTCTGATTTTCTCTCTGCAAGAAGAAAAGGGTCCCCACCCAGATTTCTTTTCTGATTCGTAGGCAGAAGGCTTTCGTGTCCTCTCATAGGGACAGGAACACTCAAATAGTAAGAGATCCCCTGGACTCTCACCCATCCCACCTGCAGCCTTTCCTTCCCCAGGTATTTGGGCATCTGCATTTTCAAGCCTTGTCTCCCTGATCATAGAACGTTAGGCTTTGTCTCCTGGAGTTCCCAGGCCAAAGAAGGGACCTGGGAAATTTTGATGGGGGCCAGGAACAGTGGTAAAAAAGAGTGTATGAAGGAGGAAGAAAGAGAAGGGGCCCAGGGAACGGCCCCACCCCACCTCCGCCAGACTCCCAGGGAGGAGAGTCCAGGGGCTGTCCCCACTGTGCTGGCTCCCACAGCCTGGCCGCCCCCTCACTCTTCCCGGCTCTTGGGTGTCTGCAGACCCACAGTCCGCACAGGGCAGGGCGGATGCAAAGAGCAGAGCTGAAGAGTGAGAATCCCCACTTCGTGCTTCCTAAGCTGGAGCCTCCGTGTTTGGTCCATAAATGGGGAAGCTGCCTTCTTTGTCAGTTGCTGTAAGGATTCGAACTCATGTCTGCCTGGAGCACAGTGCCCAGTAGGAGGTATTAATAGTTATTAGTAACATTAGTAATAATAGATCTGAAAGTGGAGAGAGGCTCTTTCCAGGGTCACTGCGTGGGAAGGGTCCCTGCAGAGGAGGTTAGTGATGGGAGCGCCTGGGGAGGCATGGGGTAGGCGCACGTGGCTTGCCCAAGGAACGTGGGGGCTAAGGTTCAGGGGGTCAAGTGTAGCAAGAGGAGTCCAGCTGCAGGCGGATGAGCTCCCCTGACTCTGCATTTTACCAAAAGGTGAGTATGTGTCTGTGTGTGATGATGAAAGGGTCAATGATCCACAATATCAGAACATGACCATTAACTGTAGTTCTCTGGAAATAGCCAAGACATGCATGGAAACAACAGAAATGTCCATCAACAGGTGAACGGATAAAGAAGATGTGGTACATATATACAGTAAACTATCACTCAGCCATAGAAAGAATGAAGTAATGCCATTTGCAGCTATAGTGATGAACCTAGATTATCACACTAAGTGAAGTAAGTCAGAAAAAAAAAGACAAATACCATGTGATATTACTTACATGTGGAATCTAAACTATGATACAAACCTACAAAATAGAAATAGAATCACAGGTATTAAGGACTTGTGTCTGCTAAGGGGTAGGGCGTTAGGGAGGGGTGGACTGGGAGCCTGGGGTCAACAGACTCAAACTATTATTTATAGGGTGGATAAACAAGGTCCTACTGTAGAGCACAGGGAACTGTATTCAGTATCCTGTGATGAACCATAATGGAAAAGAACATGAAAATATATATATGTGTGTATATATGTGTATATATATATGTGAATATATATGTGTATAACTGAGTCAATTTGCTATGCAGCAAAAATTAACACAATGCTGTAAATATACTTCAATAAAATTTTAAAAATGAAGAACAGTGCTGTGGGCATGTCTATATACGCACAGATCTTGGTTTCTAAATAACAGTCTCTCAATAAAGGACCCAGGAGACCTTGGAGAATTGGAACAGAAAAGATGAGGGTGCCAGGAAATCATTAACCATTACACCGAGGTATGAACAAGTGACAGGGCCATGTCCAGAAGAGCCGGGGCCAACCTGAAAGGGCTCCTCTGGGACAGTTTGGGCAACAAGATGAACCATGGTTGTAATGGGTTCTGACCCACAGAAGAAAGAAAGATTCCCTGAATCCACACTGAAGTAAATAAATAGGTGAGTAAACAAACGGGACTGGAAGGAACACTCTTCCCCACAAATTCTAGGATTTGTAGGAATTGATGCTTTCTAGATTTATTGAAATTATTAGAATTCTAACTAGTAAATGTAGAAGGAATTATAGAACCAGGAACGTTTTGGCAAATTCCACGGCAGTAATTGTTTCACAGAAGAATCATCGGTAGTTGCTAAAATCAGTGAGCAAAAATACGGTGAGAAACAGGATGCCAACAGGCTCACAGTCTTCCCCACAAGGTAATTATTCATGACAAAGGGGAAGAAGGCAGCTTTACCATGGAGAAACCAGGCAGCTGCTTTGGCCAAGGGATCGATGCAAACGCCTTCCCGGAGGGACCAAATGGGGCCTCTTGACACAGTGCACTGAGAAAGACAGAGCATCACATCTTCTATGCTCTTGCCAAAAATCTGTACTCTGAATTTAATCTCGAGGAAACAACAGGCACCTAAAGTAAGGGGCATTCTACAAAATAACCAGTTGATACTTCTTTAGGTACATCAGAATCATGAAGACGAAGACTGAGATTTCCAGATGAAAGAGGGCTAACGGCTTCCCGCACTGCAACTGGACCACAACGGGGATGCCAGCAGGGCAGCTGGGGGAATGTGTTCACTTCCAGACTAATAACTCTGCTGGGTTTATGCAACAGTTGGGGGACTGGAGTGAAGGGTTTTTGAGAATGCTGTGTACTGTGTACAACTTTTTTGTGAGTCTTAAATTAATTAAAAATGAAAAGGTTTAAAAAGTCAAAACAATTATAGATGCTGGAGAGCTCACTAAATGAGAAGACTCCCAAACTGACTTGGCCATGTGATCACCTGCCGGTTACCCTAGTGACTGGAACTGCCCAAGGGCCGGGTGGCCCAAGTGCTGACAAACCCAGTGCCTTATCACTGCCCATCTACTGGGCCACAGTTCTGTAGGTCAGAGGTCATACAGCTGGACTGGGTTCTCTGCTCAGGGTCTCCCGAGGTTGAACCATGGTGTCAGCTGGGCTCAGGTCTCACCAGGAGGCTCTGGAGACAAACATGCTTCAGGGAGAGCAAGGTCCCCGGGTCCCGCTGGCTGTCTGCGGGCCACACTCCACTCCCTGAAGCTGCCTGCATTCCTGCCACACGGCCCCTCCATCTTCAGGACCATGAGTCCTCATGCACTGAGCTCTGACGGCTGGGACGACTCAGACGGTGGTCTGAGAAAACTCTCCACCTTAAAGACTCAGGCCCACTCAGATAACTGCCCTCTTAGGGCCAGCTGGCTTAGGATATTAATTCTATCTGCAGTTTCCTCCTCGGCAGTACCCTAGACTCATGTTTGCCATGATCGCTGCAGAGGTGTGTGTAGAGCAGAGCCAGGGGTCTTAGGGGCCACATGAGAATCCTGCCTACCACAGAGAATAACCTCTTAAACCAAACACATATGTATGAACTGGCATGTGGATGGGAGAGCGGACTGCCCACAGTGAGGCTGCCCCAGGGCCTCACAAGTGAGTCTAACCCAGCCCAGCCATGGGCTGATTCTCAGAGGGGCCTCCTTTCTCTCTGAGCACTCCTCCTGCTTCTGCTGCTTGACCATGACGTTGATAAAGTCATCCGTTATCCTCTCTTCCAGCTGGAGGTTCAGAAATCAGAATTTAATCTCTAAGGACAGAGCCTTTTCAAACCCTTGATTAATGTTCCCAAGGCAGGCGAGCACCTTTGTATCTCTTGCTCAACTGTGCCTGCAGCTTTGGGAGCAGTTAACGCTGTGCCTGCTGGGAACATGCACCCCGAGGCCAACCTGCTCCATCAGGATGGTCACCTCTTTCTTCAGAAGTAAAGGCTAGCTGAAGTGAGGCTCCAGTGGTCGGCCTTTTGAGCTGCTCAGAGTTGAACTCGGGCCTTTGATGCCTGCGGGCCCCAGGGATAGGTTTACCTTGAGGAAGGAGCCACTGAAAACATCAGGGTCCTAAAGGACTCAGAGCATAACCAGTCTGCTGCTGGGAAGCCACTCCTGTGTCAGTACAGCTAAGCTTTCTTTAATGTTACAAAGGGCTTTCATGTGTTTTTTTCACTGCACTGGCAAGTTTCTGAGTCAAGCAGCGTCCAGCATTCACCCTGTTTCGCGAATGACAAAGCTGGCCCCATGGGGGAAGTGGCTTGCCTTGGTGGCTGGGCCAGACCAAGACAGAACAGAGGCCCAAATCTCTAGGGAGCTGGGCTCTCTCTTGCCGTCAGTGTCCTTGGGCGGGATGTCAAGATCCTCTGGGGTTAGCTCAGCTGGGAATGGGGGCCATCCAGTCGCGGTGTATTTTGTCTTGATAACCTATTTATGGCTGAGTAGCAAGGATGCCTCTTTCCCAGAAATCAGGCTAAATCTCTCGGGCCAAGTGGCAGCTTTTCACCCCATTACAGTTTGAGAATACATTGCTGCCTCTGAAGGGGAAAATAGGAGTCATTGTGATTTCAATTAGTCACATAATCACTTCCTGAGAAAAAGGGTACATGTTCCTTAATAGGGGATACTTCACTTTTAATAAAGATACTCAGGTCACAAGGTAACTAGGAGCAACAAGGGTGCTGGGCAGGCTGGCGCAGGCGCAGGCAGCGGTCACAATAAACAGCCTAGAGGAAGTCAGGCTCTGGAGAAAACGATGCGGGCTGAGGAAAACGGCCTGGCCAGATGCAAAACTCATGTGAGGGAGGGGACTTGTGGCTCAAGTGTTGCTGGAGACCACCGGTCACCCTGCAAGGACAGCCGACCTCTCGTGCTATTCCTCCAGCTGGGTCCCCTACCCCTTGTTTCATTCCTTCCCTGAATCTAACTTCCGGCACCTGTGGTCCTATTCAGAAGCAGAATGACTCCTTAATCCTGTTTACTCTCTCCTCAGCTTGAGCTCTGAGCCTGCATGGTACATTGCTATTGCTAAGTCACTTCAGTCGTGTCCAACTCTTGTGTGACCCTGTAGACGGCAGCCCACCAGGCTCCCCGTCCCTGGGATTCTCCAGGCAAGAACACTGGAGTGGGTTGCCATTTCCTTCTCCAATACATGAAAGCAAAAGGTGAAAGTGAAGTCACTCAGTCATGTCCAACTTAGCGACCCCATGGACTGCAGCCTACCAGGCTTCTCCATCCATGGGATTTTCCAGGCAAGAGTACTGGAGTGGGGTGCCATTGCCCATAGTAGGTGTACAATGAACATTTATTGGATGAATGAAGGATGAATATTTAGAAGATTGTGCTCCTAAAGGCTTATAGCTATGACATTCATCTCTGTTATCTCCAGCTCTAAAAGCCTGATTCATTGTAGGTGCACAACCATTGTTAAAGGAATGAGTCAGCTGATCACAAAGCTATGCTTGCTGAATATGGATTCTTATTTCTGTCTGGCTTGGACTCTAAATAACATTTTGTCCTCTGTGTCACTGGTCTCGCACAATGTATGGCATGTGGAAAATGCTCAGTAAACATGGAAAAGTGCAATTTAATAAACAATACCTCCTAAGTTCAGTTCAGTTGCTCAGTTGTGTCCAACTCTTTGAGACCCCCATGGACTACAGCACGCCAGGCCTCCCTGTTCATCACCAACTCCTAGAGTTCACTCAAACTCATGTCCATCGAGTCGGTGATGCCATCCAGCCATCTCGTCCTCTATCATCCCCTTCTCCTTCTGCCTTCAATCTTTCTCAGATCAGGATCTTTTCAAATGAGTCAGTTCCTCCTATCAGGTGGCCAAAGTATTGGAGTTTCAACATCAACATTCACTGTGCTTCCAATGAATATTCAGGACTGATTTCCTTTAGGATGGACTGGTTTGATCTCCTTGCACTCCAAGGGACTTTCAGGAATCTTCTCCTACACCACAGTTCAAAAGCAACAATTCTTTGGCGCTCAGCTGTCGTTATAGTCTACATCCATACATGACTACTGGAAAACCATAGCCTTGACTAGATGGAACTTTGTTGGAAAAGTAATGTTTCTGCTTTTAATATGCTCTCTCAGTTCAGTTCAGTCGCTCAGTCATGTCTGACTCTTTGCGACCACATGAATTGCAGCACGCCAGGCCTCCCTGTCCATCACCAACTCCTGGAGTTCACTCAAACTCATGTCCATCGAGTCGGTGATGCCATCCAGCCATCTCATCCTCTGTCATCCCCTTCTCCTCCTGCCCCCAATCCCTCTCAGTATCAGAGTCTTTTCCAGTGAGTCAACTCTTCACATGAGGTGGCCAAAGTACTGGAGTTTCAGCTTTAGCATCAGTCCTTCCAAAGAACACCCAGGACAGATCTCCTTTAATATGCTATCTAGGTTGGTCATAACTTTTCTTCCAAGGAGTAAGCGTCTTTTAATTTCATGGCTGCAGTCACCATCTGCAGTGATTTTGGAGTCCAAAAAAATAAAGTCAGCCACTGTTTCCACTGTTTCCCCATCTATTTCCCATGAAGTGATGGGACCAGATGTCATGATCTTTGTTTTCGGGATGTTGAGCTTTAAGCCAACTTTTTCACTCTCCTTTCACTTTCATCAAGAGGCTCTTTAGTTCTTCACTTTCTGCCATAAGGGTGGTGTCATCTGTATATCTGAGGTTATTGATATTTCTCCCAGCAATCTTGATTCCAGCTTATGCTTCTTCCAGCCCAGCATTTCTCATGATGTACTCTGCACAGAAGTTAAATAAGCAGGGTAACAATATACAGCCTTGACGTACTTCTTTTCCTATTTGGAACCAGTCTGTTGTTCCTTGTTCAGTTCTAACCTTTGCTTCCTGACCTGCATACAGATTTCTCGAGAGGCAGGTCAGGTTGTCTGGTATTCCCATCTCTTGAAGAATTTTTCACAGTTTGTGGTGATCCACACAGTCAAAGGGTTTCACATAGTCAATAAAGCAGAAATAGATGTTTTTCTGGAACTCTCTTGCTTTTTCCATGATCCCCAATGGATGCTGGCAATTTGATCTCTGGTTCCTCTGCCTTTTCTAAACCAGCTCAAACATCAGAAAGTTCACGGTTCATGTATTGCTGAAGCCTGGCTTGGAGAATTTTGAGCACTACTTTACTAGCATGTGAGGTCAGTGCAATTGTGTGGTAGTTTGAGCATTCTTTGGCATTGCCTTTCTTTGGGATTGGAATGAAAACTGACCTTTTCCAGTCCTGTGGCGACTGCTGAGTTTTCCAAATTTGCTGGCATATTGAGTGCAGCACTTTGACAGCATCATTTTTCAGGATCTGAAATAACTCAACTGGAATTCCATCACCTCCAGTAGCTTTGTTCATAGTGATGCTTTCTAAAGCTCACTTGACTTCACATTCCAAAATGTCTGGCTCTAGGTGAGTGATCACACTATCATGATTATCTGGGTCGTGAAGATCTTTGTTGCATAGTTCTTCTATGTATCCTTGCCACTTCTTAATATCTTCTGCTTCTGTTGGGTCCATACCATTCCTGTCCTTTATTGAGCCCATATTTTCATGAAATGTTCCCTTGGTATCTCTAAATCTCTAGAAGAGATCTCTAGTCTTTCCCATTCTATTGTTGTCCTCTATTTCTTTGCACTGATCACTGAGGAAGGCTTTCTTATCTCTCCTTGCTATTCTTTGGAACTCTGCATTCAAATGGGTATATCTTTCCCTTTCTCCTTTGCTTTTCGTTTCTCTTCTTTTCACAGCTATTTGTAAGGCCTTCTCAGACAGCCATTGTGCTTTTTGCATTTCTTTTTCTTGGGGATGGTCTTGATCCCTGTCTCCTGTATAATGTCACAAACCTCTGCCCATAGTTTATCAGGCACTCTATCAAATCTAGTCTCTTAAATCTATTTCTCACTTCCACTGTATAATTATAAGGGATTTGATTTAAGTCATACCTGAATGGTCTGGTGGTTTTCCTACTTTCTTCAATTTAAGTCTGAATTTGGCAATATCGTGATCTGAGCCACACTCAGCTCCTAGTCTTATTTTTGCTGACTGTATAGAGCTTCTCCATCTTCGGCTGCAAAGAATATAATCAATCTGATTTCTGTATTGACCATGTGTAGTCTTCTCTTGTGTTGTTTGAAGAGGATGTTTGCTATGACCAGTGCGTTCTCTTGGCAAAACTCTGTTAGCCTTTGCCCTGCTTCATTCTGTACTCCAAGGGCAAATTTGCCTGTTACTTCAGGTGTTTCTTGACTTTCTACTTTTGCATTCCAGTCCCATATAATGAAAAGGACATCTTTTGGGTATTAGTTCTAGAAGGTCTTGTAGGTCTTCATAGAACCATTCAACTTCAGCTTCTTCAGCATTACTGGTCGGGGCATAGACTTGGATTACCATGATATTGAATGGTTTACCTTGGAAAGGAACAGAGATCATTCTGTTGTTTTTGAGACTGCACCCAAGTACTGCATTTCAGAATCTTTTGTTCACTCTATTTGTTGCTCTCCATTTTGTTGACTCTTGTTGCTACTCCAGTTCTTCTAAGGGATTCTTGCCCACAGTAATAGACATAATGGTCATCTGAGTTAAATTCACCATTCCAGTCCATTTTAGTTCGCTGATTCCTAAAATAATGTTGTTCACACTTGCCATCTCCTGTTTGACCACTTCCAATTTGCCTTGATTCACGGGCCTAACATTCCAGGTTCTGATGCAATATTTCTCTTTACAGCACTGGACCTTGCTTCCATCACTAGTCACATTCACCAATGGATGTTGTTTTTGCTTTGGCTCCGTCTCTTCATTCTTTCTGGAGTTATTTCTCCACTATTCTCCAGTAGCATATTGGGCACCTACCAACCTGGGGAGTTCATCTTTCACTGACCTATCTTTTTGCCTTTTCATACTGCTCATGTGGTTCTCAAGGCAAGAATACTGAAGTCGTTTGCCATTCCTTTCTCCAGTGGACCACATTTTGTCAGAACTCTCCACTATGACCCATCTGTCTTGTGTGGCCCTACATGTTATGACTCATAGTTTCATTGAATTAGACAAGGCCGTGGTCATATGATTAGATTGGTTAGTTTTCTGTGGTTTTCATTCTGTCTGCTCTCTGATGGAGAAGGATAAGAGACTTATGGAAGGTTCCTGATGTGAGAGACTGACTGAGGGGGAAACTGGGTCTTACTCTGATGGGCAGGGCCATGCTCAGTTCAGTTCAGTTCAGTCCAGTCCAGTCGCTCAGTCGTGTCCAACTCTTTGCAACCCCATGAATCGCAGCATGCCAGGCCTCCCTGTCCATCACCATCTCCCGGAGTTCACTCAGACTCACACTCATCAAGTCCGTGATGCCATCCAGCCATCTCATCCCTCTGTCCTCCCCCTTCTCCTCCTGCCCCCAATCCTTCCCAGCCATCAGTCTTTTTCAGTAAATCTTTAATCCAATTATCTATTGATGGGTAGAGCTGTGTTCCCTCCCTGCTATTTATCTGGGGCCAGACTATGGTGGAGGTTAATGAAGATAATGGAGATCTCCTTCAAAAGGTCCCATGCAGGCCCTGCTGCACTCAGTGCCTCCAACCCTGCAGCAGGTCACCACCGTCCCATGCCTCTGCTGGAGACTCTTGGACACTCACAGGCAAGTCCAGGTCAGTCTCTTGTGAGGCCACTGCTCCTTTCTCTTGGGTCCTGGTGCCTTCCAAGAGCCTATTTCCCAGTCCTGTGTAAGGTTTGGAAGCTCTATCCTCCCAAGAGGGCTTATGCCATACCCACGTCTACTGCACCCAGAGCCCCTGGCCCTATGGCAGTGCACTGCTGATCTGTACCTCCACAGATGCTCAAACACAGTTCTGTCTCAGTCTCTGTAGGGTCCCTGGGTCCTGGTGTGCACAAGGTTTGTTTGAGACCCCTGAGCGTCTCTGGCGGGAATGGGGTTTGATTCTAAACGCAAACTCACTGCTCCTACCATCTTGCTGGGGCTTCTCCTTTGCCCTTGGGTGTGGGGTATCTCCTCACAGACCTCCAGCACCTATGTCTTACTGGGGTTTCTCTGACCTTGGACATCAGGTATCTCCTCATAGCTGCTCCAGCACCTACCATCTTACAGGGTTTCTCTGATCTTGGACGTGGGGTATCTCCTCATAGCCGCTCACTCCAGCAAAGCGCAGCTGATGCACCTGTTTTGGTTTTTCACAGTCCGTGCACTGACCAAATTCTTTTCCCACTATCCACAGACTACATTTTCCGTAATAAAGGTAGCATGACCTTGCCTCTGGCCCAAGGGAGACAGGCCTCCTAATACCTCCTATACTCTATATTTTAAAAAAAAAAAAAAAATCCAGAGAGCTATGAATTTCAGATCTCTAACTCTGTACCAGTCTGGGATTTTTCTAACTGCAAGTTATAGAAACCTGGGTCTGCTGGGACTTAATAAGAAAAGGTTCCTCTTTGTGGGGAAACAGTCCAGAGATGAGCAGTTCAGAGCTGGTGATGAGTCTACAGGTTCTGTTCTGCCAGCCATGCAAGTGAGCTTGTTGCCCACAGTGCAGCCAGTGCTGTACCTCCGGGCGCTGGGGCCACGTGCCACAAGCTACAACGGGGACACAGGGCTGCACCAGCTCACCTTTCCCCTTCCCCAGGAAAGCAAAAGCACTGCCTAGAGGGCCTAGCGTGGTCCTACTTTCATCTCAGGAGGCAGACGTAAGGCTTGCTGCTGGGGAAGCAGAAAGTGTGTCTCCTAGGGTAGAGCAGGCAGAAAAAGGCGGCCAGGGGACAGTGTGTCCCCAGTGTGTGGGGAGGAGGGCATCTGGAGGATTTTCAGCCTTGTTCAGGATCATGAGGAGAAGCAGGCTCTGTAGGATATTCAAGGTTCTTCCATTCCCAGTCCTGAGAACTTACTCAAAGCAAAGACTCTAGACAAGCACCGATCATGGACCCAGGGTTTTAAAACATCTGACTAAAATGAACTAAAATGGGCTTCCCTTGTTGCTCAGCTGATAAAGAGAGCAATGTGGGAGACCTGGATTTGATCCCTGGGTTGAGAAGATGCCCTGGAGAAGGCAAATGCTACCAACTCCAATATTCAGGCCTGGAGAATTCCATGGGGTGGCCAAAGAGTCAGACACAGCTGAGTAACTTTTACTTTACTCAAAATGAACTGATGTCCACAATCAGCTTGGAATTCACGGTCGACTTGCTCTCTCCTAGGTTAAGTCAGTGTCCACATCTTTGCTAACAGAGGACGCTGAGCAGCCCATGTCTGGTCAATGGACCTAGAACTGAACACTGATGAGGATGTGGAACTAAAGCCCTCATCCCCCTCTGTTGGGTGGAAGGAGTCTGCCAGCCTTCAGGGAAGACCGACAAGCCAAGTAAACACTGAAGTTTGGGCGTGGATGATGGCCTTTCAGTGGCTTTAGCAAAGGGTTTGTACTTTGGGAATTTTTGTTTTAATGTGCTCTAAGGTTTTAACAGAAGCAGAAGATCTTAAGAAGAGGTGGCAAGAATACACAGAAAAACTGTACAAAAAAGATCTTCATGACCCAGATAATCACGATGGTGTGATTACTCACCTAGAGCCAGACATCCTGGAATGTGAAGTCAAGTGGGCCTTAGAAAGCATCACTATGAACAAAGCTAGTGGAGGTGATGGAATTCCAGTTGAGCTATTTCAAATCCTGGAAGGTGATGCTGTGAAAGTGCTGCACTCAATATGTCAGCAAATTTGGAAAACTCAGCAGTGGCCACAGGACTGAAAAAAGGTCAGTTTTCATTCCAATCCCAAAGAAAGGCAATGCCAAACTACTGCACAATTGTACTCATCTCACACACTAGTAAAGTAATGCTCAAAATTCCCCAAGCCAGGCTTCAGCAATACGTGAACTGTGAACTTCCTGATGTTCAAGCTGGTTTTAGAAAAGGCAGAGGAACCAGAGATCAAACTGAAAACATCCTCTGGATCATCAAAAGCAAGAGTTCCAGAAAAACATCTATTTCTGCTTTATTGACTACACCAAAGCCTTTGACTGTGTGGATCACAATAAACTGTGGAAAATTCTGAAAGATGGGAATACCAGACCACTTGACCTGCCTCTTGAGAAACCTATATGCAGGTCAGGAAGCAACAGTTAGAAATGGACATGGAACAACAGACTGGTTCCAAATAGGAAAAGGAGTATGTCAAGGCTGTATATTGTTACCCTGCTTATTTAACTTCTATGCAGAGTACATCATGAGAAACAGTGGGCTGGAAGAAGCACAAGCTGGAATCAAGATTGTTGGGAGAAATATCAATAACCTCAGATATGCAGATGACACCACCCTTATGGCAGAAAGGGAAGAGGAACTAAAAGCCTCTTGATGAAAGTGAAAGAGAAGAGTGAAAAGTTGGCTTAAAGCTCAACATTCAGAAAACGAAGATCATGGCAGCTGGTCCCATCACTTCATGGGAAATAGATGGGGAAACAGTGGAAACAGTGTCAGACTTTTTGGGGGCTCCAAAATCACTGCAGATGGTGACTGCAGCCATGAAATTAAAAGACACTTACTCTTTGGAAGGAAAGTTATGACCAACCTAGATAGCATATTCAAAAGCAGAGATATTACTTTGCCAACAAAGGTCTGTCTAGTCAAGACTATGGTTTTTCCAGTGGTTATGTATGGATGTGAGAGTCGGACTGTGAAGAAAGCTGAGCCCCAAAGAATTGATGCTTTTGAACTGTGGTGTTGGAGAAGATTCTTGAGAGTCCCTTGGACTACAAGGAGATCCAACCAGTCGATCCTAAAGGATATCAGTCCTGAATATCCATTGGAAGGACTAATGCTAAAGCTGAAGCTCCAATACTTTGGCCACCTGATGCGAAGAACTGACTTATTTGAAAAGACCCTGATGCTGGGAGGGATTGGGGGCAGGAGGAGAAGGGGACAACAGGATGAAATGGCTGGATGGCATCACCAACTCAATGGACATGTGTTTGGATAAACTCCAGGAATGGTGATGGACAGGGAGGCCTGGCGTGCTGCGATTCATGGGGCTGCAAAGAGTCGGACTCGAGTGAGCGACTGAACTGAATGTTTTAATGGTGCTCTAAAAGCTGGAAAAAGAAAAAAAACAACACACAAACTTCTAAGCCTGGGGGTTTTCAGGCTAATTATACCTTCATCTGTTTGTCAGCATTATGGTTTTCATATTTTAGAACTGTATTTGTTCCCTCATTTTCAATGTGGATTTGGGACAGCTGATATACTTTTTAAATTTATGTTACTGCCTAACAGAATGGTAAGCAATTCATAAATATTTACTCAGAGGCTAACTGGTATAAAGATACTTGATTTCCCTGAATACATTTTTCAACCTGCCCCAATAAACAAATTATGCAAGCTGGCTTAAATGACTCCTCTCTGCCACTAAGCAGATCCATCTTCCAACACTGGGAAAAGCAAGTTCTATCACTCTCCCTGCCTCGCCCAATACTTTTCAAGTTGACTTGTTTCAAAAAGAAGTTAAACATCTTACTCTAGCCTGTTCCTCCCTCAGAGCCCTGGGAAGACAAAATGTTTCAACATAATTAAACTCGATAAGAGCCATCAAATAGTACTGTAGTGGCACCACCCAGCTGGCAATGTTATTTCAGTCTCTGGACACAACTTCTGGGTCTGCCCCCAAGGGCTGTCATTAGTAGGAAGGGACCAGCTATTTTAAATGAGAGGTGTGTGGGTGATTGGTGGGAAACCTAAAAGGACATGCGAGGAGGAAAGTTTATTTTTGTCAGAAAATAGGTATGATCGCCCAGAGGAAAAAGCATTGCCTTTAGTCCTGCATAGTCATTGTTATGAAACTAACGCAACTTGTGAGACGTGGCAATGTGGAAATTATATACCAGCTTTCTTGAGTTTTATAAGCAAACCGTCACTGTGAAGTGTGCAGACAATCAGAGAAACTGTCAGCTCTCCTCTCGAGGAAAGGAATGGAGTTTGGACTAGAGGGTTTCCCTGGTGGCTCAGCGGCAACGAACCTGCCTGCATTGGAGGAGACTCCAGTTCAATCCCTGGGTGGGTAGAAGGTCCCCTAGAGGAGGAAATGGCACCCCACTCCAGTATTCTTGCCTGGAGAATCTCATGTACAGAGGAGCCTGGTGGGCCACAGTCCATGGGGTCACAAAGAGTCAGGCACAAGTGTGCATGCACATACGGCCGGCTAGAAGTGCTCAGGAGGAGGCCGTCCGGCATCAGGCCCTGCTGTTGGGTCGGCAGGACTTTGTGCTGCAAGAGCAGGCATTCCTGAGAAGGTGCGAAGGCGCAAGGGTGGGTTCAGGGCAGGAGCCTGAGGACAGCAGTGCCTTCCGGCCTGTGCACTGTCCCCATCTGTGGTCCCAGCTCCCATGTCACCCCTCTATCCACACCAAGCTCAATCCAGATTTGAGCTGAGATGTGACTAAGCCTTTCCTACACCTCCCTCACAAGGGTGTGTGTGTGCATGCGCGTGCATGCTAAGTCGCTTCACTCATGTTTCACCCTGCTACCCTATGGATGGTAGCCTGCCGGGCTCTTCTGTCCATGGGCTTTCCCAGGCAAGAACACTGGAGTCAGGTGCGATTTCCTCCTCCAGGGGATCTTCTGCCCCATCCAGGGACTGAACCCACCTCTTCCACAGCTCCAGCACTGCATGAGGATTCTTTACCGCAGAGCTACTGGGGAAGTCCAATGGGGTGTGGGAGGGGTGGGCAGTGACAGCGAAAGAGAAGACAACTGTGAGGAAAAGCTTGAGAGGACCACGACCTGCACAGGCAGGAGGCTCCCCTCAGTGGGAACGCCGGGAACGGACTGCCAAGAGAGCAGCAAAGTGAGTCAGAGATCTGCGTCAGCGAGAAGACGACTCACTGCAACAGGCACAAGCAAGGCAACAGAAGCAGAAAACTCTCCTCCTCCAGCCTTCTCCCAGCCTTCCTCAGGCTTTCTATGGGACCAAGGATGCTATTCCTATTGACCGCCATGTCTACCCTTTCGTGTTATCTGATAACATCCAGACTTAAGAAAACGTTGCAAGAAACCCTAACTTTTTCACGCCTTCAAGGGCTTAGAAAAGCCCCCACAGGAGGGAGCATGGAGAACACATCTGAAAGAACAGGGAGGAGGAGACTCCGTGACACCTGGATGGATGCGCATGCGGGAGAGAAGGGCACCACTCTCTGTGGACGAGGGCAGCCTGGGCAGGGATGGGAGGCTTGGCTGTGTGCTTACAAAGGGGCAGATGTGAAGCACCATCACTTCCCTTGAGCTTCTCAGGTAACCAACAGCCTGCATCTTATTTATTTTTTTAAGTCATCTTTGGAGTTCTTCAGTCATCTCTGGTTCCTATGAACCTAGGTCACTTTTTAAGAGAATATATAATCAAGACATTTAGAAAATCATTTAATAAGCACAGTAGGTGAGGTTTTGGAGATACACTTAAGAAACTACTTCTTACATATCATGGGGAAATAAAGACAACCCACCCTGACTGTGGAAGATTGCTGGTTGCCTACTTAATACCCATTAACCCTCTTTTTCTCAGAAAGAGAACTTCCAAGGTTTAGCAGGACACAAAGCTGTCTGAAAAAGGTTACATCCCCAGTCTCCTTTTCAGCTGACCATGAAACTCAGAGTTTCATCTGATACAACACAAACTGAAATAATGGACTGTTTCTCAAAGAACAGATGGCATGTGCCTCTGTAAACTCTTCATCCTCTCTTTCTCTTTCCTGCAGGTGGGAGGCAAATGAAATGGCTGGAACTTAGGCAGTCTTCACAGACCATGAGTAGAAGGCATGTGCTGAACATACGGGGTGATCAGATAGGCAGCCGCTGGGCTCCTGATACTCTCATCTGGGCCCCTCAAACAGCTTGTCTTGGAACTCTTCCATGAGACGATAACACGTCTTTTATTTCTAGCTTATTTAAGCTATTGGGGTGAACGGTATCCCCCAATTTATGTCTAGCCAGAACCTCAGAATGTGACCTTATTTGGGAATAGGCTCTTTGTAGACGCAATTAGTCAAGATGAGAGCAAACCAGATTTGAGTGACCCTAAATCTCAGCAGTGGCCACAGGACTGAAAAAGGTCAGTTTTCATTCCAATCCCAAAGAAAGGCAAAGCCAAAAAATGCTCAAACTGCCGCACAATTGCACTCATCTCACACGCAAGTAATGCTCAAAATTCTCCAAGCCAGGCTTCAGCAATACGTGAACCATGAACTTCCTGATGTTCAAGCTGGTTTTAGAAAAGGCAGAGGAACCAGAGATCAAACTGAAAACATCCTCTGGATCATCAAAAAGCAAGAGTTCCAGAAAAACATCTATTTCTGCTTTATTGACTACACCAAAGCCTTTGACTGTGTGGATCACAATAAACTGTGGAAAATTCTGAAAGATGGGAATACCAGACCACTTGACCTGCCTCTTGAGAAACCTATATGCAGGTCAGGAAGCAACAGTTAGAAATGGACATGGAACAACAGACTGGTTCCAAATAGGAAAAGGAGTATGTCAAGGCTGTATATTGTTACCCTGCTTATTTAACTTCTATGCAGAGTACATCATGAGAAACAGTGGGCTGGAAGAAGCACAAGCTGGAATCAAGATTGTTGGGAGAAATATCAATAACCTCAGATATGCAGATGACACCACCCTTATGGCAGAAAGGGAAGAGGAACTAAAAAGCCTCTTGATGAAAGTGAAAGATGAAAGTGAAAGAGAAGAGTGAAAAAGTTGGCTTAAAGCTCAACATTCAGAAAACGAAGATCATGGCAGCTGGTCCCATCACTTCATGGGAAATAGATGGGGAAACAGTGGAAACAGTGTCAGACTTTATTTGGGGGCCTCCAAAATCACTGCAGATGGTGACTGCAGCCATGAAATTAAAAGACACTTACTCCTTGGAAGGAAAGTTATGACCAAGCTAGATAGCATATTCAAAAGCAGAGACATTACTTTGCCAACAAAGGTCTGTCTAGTCAAGACTATGGTTTTTCCAGTAGTCATGTATAGATTTGAGAGTTGGACTGTGAAGAAAGCTGAGTGCTGAAGAATTGATGCTTTTGAAGTGTGGTGTTGAAGATTCTTGAGAGTCTCTTGGACTGCAAGGAGATCCAACCAGTCCATCCTAAAGGAGATCAGTCCTGGGTGTTCATTGGAAGGACTGATGCTAAAGCTGAAACTCCAGTACTTTGGCCACCTAATGCAAACAGTTGACTCTTTGGAAAATACTCTGATGCTGGGAGGGATTGGGGGCAGGAGAAAAGGGGACGACAGAGGATGAGATGGCTGGATGGTATCACCGACTTGACAGACTTGAGTCTGAGTGAACTCCGGGAGTTGGTGATGGACAGGGAGGCCTGGAATGGTGCAATTCTTGGGGTCACAGAGTCGGACACAACTGAGTGACTGAACTGAACTGAAATCCAAGATGCCTGGTGTCCTTGTAAGGAAAGAGCTACCTAGACAGAAGGCCCCAGGAATGAGGTCAGGAAACCACATGATTGGCCACAGCTGCCAGAAGAAAGGACGAGGCTGTCAGAGAGAGCTCAGCCCTATTGACACCTTGATTTCAGACTTGTAGCTTCCAGAACTGTGGGAGAAAAAACGTCTGCTGTGTTCAGCCCCCCAGTTTGTCGTCATTTGCTATGGCAGCCCCAGGAAACCAGTACAGCTCCTGTTATATGTTTGTCTTTGTTATGCACGGCCTAGCCCAACCCTCTGTATTAATCTTGCAGAACCACTGCTTTTTTCATCTCTACACCAACATCACTGTTCACTCAGGGATGGGAAATTCTGCTGGCAAATGGCTGATGGTTTCCACTGACTTACAGGAGATAAAGGTTTTATTACCAGCTCCTCTGAACTCTGCCCAGAACTTCCTCCCTGCACCTCCCACTGGGACTCAGCAGTGCTCTGTGACCAGCTTTCTGCACCACTAATAAAAAAATGCAGGACAGCGGGCTCTTCTTATCCACAGGTTCCACATCTGCGGATTCAACCAGGTACAGATGAAAATATCTGAAAAGACTCCCAGAAAAAAAGTTCCAATAAGCAGAACTGTAATTTGCCCCATGCTGGCAACTACACAGCATTTATATTATTAGGTGGTATAAGTAATCTGGAGATGATTTATAAAGTATATGGGAGCATGTGAGTAGGTTATATGCAAATTCTATGCCATTTTATATAACAGACTTGAGTATCCTAGACCTTGGTATTCTGGGGGTAGGAGGGGTGTGTGTGTGCCCTGGAACCAGTGCCCCTTGGATATGGAAGGATGGCCTTAGAGGAAAGGAAGGCAGAGCAGGACAGCTGCCCAGTAGGAAGGTAACTCAGCGCTTCCTCTCCAACATTCAGGTTCTCTTCCATACTTGTGCCCTCATCCCTCTGTGCCCTCTCCTGTCCTCCTCTCCCTGAGCCATCTAGACCCAAGTCACAGACTGCTAACTGGGAAGTACATTCACAGCCATCTAGAGGAGCTGTGGTAACTAAGTCTTCTAGGCCCAAACTTCAGATTCATAACTGTACTAACTCCAAAAATAAAACAGAATGACCAGAATCTGAGCTGGGTAACTGCCATGTTAGAGGCGCTTTCTGTGCAAACTGAGAGACCCTTGCTCTTGGCTCCTCCTCCTGATGTAATGGCAGATGTCAACATGACGGGCACACATAGCCCTTGCTTTCAGCCTAAGCCAAGCCTCCCTGTTGCAGCAACAACAACCCACAAGAACGTGTGTGTCAAGTTCTTCTTTTTCCAACACTGGATGACTGCACTGTCTCTCAATCTTCAAGTACCTTAATACCTCTGATGCATTACTGCCATGCTTTGAGTGTCTCCTCAGGCATAGAAGCCCTCTTTTAAATGATGCAAATGAGCTTATTTACAAAACAAACAGACTCACAGATTTAGAGAATGAATTTATGGTTATGAAGTAGGGGGAGGCATAGTTAGTTGGGGATGGACATGTACAACTGCTATACTTAAAACATAACCAACAAGGACCTAGTGTATAGCACAGGGAACTCTGCTCAATGTTATATAACAACCTAATTGGGAAAAGAATCTGAAACACAATAGATACATGCATACGTACTGGGTTGGCAAAAGTTCATTCAGGTTTTTCCATAACATTTTGTAGAAACACCCAAAGAAACTTTTGGCCAACCCGATATAACTGAATCATTTTGCTGTTCACCTGAAACTATCACAGCATTGTTAATCAACTAGACTCCAATAAAAAACAAAAAGTTAAACCCTTTTACTGATGGCAGAAGTTAGGACAGCAAAAAAAAAGTTTCCTTTGGGTTTATTGATACACATTATCAATTACCTTAAAACACCACAAACCTTAACTTACTGATACAAAGGGGGGAAAAGTCAAGAATAATTGTGCAAAAGTCACACCAAAAACGTTTGGAGCTCAAAGAAGTTGTCACTCCTTCATTAAACAGAGACTAGAGCGCCTACTCTGTGCCCACTGATGCCGGGCATGTTGGCAGTGTGGACAGTTTTTGCACAGTCTGGGGCCGGTGGGGTGCAGACTGGCAGCCACACAGGCTCCATAACAAACTAATACAAGGTCCAGAAAGATATCCAATGAAGGAAGGGGAGGGAATTATCAAAGCAAAATGATATGACGCATTTCCAGGGTATGAACTCAAAGGACGTGAATTCCAGACTGAAAGAGTCTGTCTCCGACACCCAGCACATGTGTGAACACAGACACGTCAGATACACAGTTATGGCACTTGGGAACAGCGGCTCCAAAACCTTCCAGAGAAGGAAGGCAGATCATCACGAATGGCACTGCCTCTCTCAACAGCAATGCAGGAAGAGAACAGGGTGGCAATGCCTTCAAAATTCTGAGGGAAAATGGACTTTAATTAAGGAGTCTAATTTTGTCAATTACTAATAAAGTATGATGACAGAAAGATATTTTCAGAGGCAAAGCTTCAAAAAAATGTATCTCCCCAGTCTCTTTTCTCAGGAAACCACTAGAGAATAAGCTCGATCTGAAATAGGATATCAAGAAAAAGATCCCATACAGGAGAGACAGAGAGAGAAGTTTAGTAATCCACTGACTTTCGTTTGCTACGAAAGAGTCCAGCCTCCAAACACCCCTTCTAACCCTCTCTGCTCATTCTTTCAAGTTATTCATAAAACATTAAAAACAAGTCAGAAATTAGTACTTCTATTTTTAAGACATTCTGTATATTGCTCTCAGTAGAGTCAACCGTATACAGTGACTAATTTTCATTGTTATACAACTTTTCCTGGACTTAACTGAGTCAACTTTTTCCTGGAAGGCAGTCAAGTTTGTAATAAGTCCATTCCATTTCCCCGGGGAGACACAGGTCTGAGAGCTCTGCTCCTCCTGCTCCCCGGGGCCTGAGCTCTCCAGGCTGTCTGCACATCACGGCTCCTGGGCCAAGCCTTCCTTCCTCTCATCCTGGGACGGCTCTCCCTCTCTCCTCTGTCAGGTCTCCTGCTTCCCTGAGCCAATGTCATCCTTTCTGGATTTACTCCTTGGGTTGTAGTAGGAATTAGGGAGGTAGAGACTGAGTTCAGACGACTGGCCTTAGATTCCTGCTCAGGGAGAGAAGGATGAAGAAGGCGGCAATGTGTGTGTGGCTGGCGGGGGAAAGCTTCATGAGGGTGTATTTGGAAACATGGAGTCAGAGGCCAGAAGCAACCAGATGAAAAAGTTAAAAGTAGTGACCGCGTGAGAGGTACAGAGTAGAGGATGGTTGTTTTCCATTATAAGCCTCTGGTGCATGAGTAGCAATCTGCTAGGGGCAAGATAATTGACGGAAGACTAGGGGAAAGGTCCAGTACTCCAGGTAGAGGGAAGAATGTAAGCAAAAACCCAGCCAGTGTTTCTACTGTTGGAACTGAAGGTAAAGGTGTGGTGGGGGAAGCGTAAGCATGGGGTAGGGTGAACTCCCAAGTTTAGTGCTTACGGAGTATAGACGTGGCTATGGAGAACGGTCACAGACTCTAATACATGGGGGTAACATGAACAGCTGGGGCACTGCTTTGGGAGATGAGAGAAGTGGATTAGGGCAGGGAGTCTAGCTGGAGACCAGGGTCTACTACAGGCGAGAGACGATGAGGGTCTGAGATGAAGGAGCTCCTCCAGGTTAACGTGAAAGATGGAAAACAGAATCCACAGGTCTCATTGACAGTTTGGGCTGGGCACAAAGGGAAGGCAGGGACCTAGGATGGTGCCTAGGCTTCTGACTTGGGCAATGCTTTCCTCAAATTAGAGACCCTGGCCAGCCTGAAAGGGGAAAAGTGAGCAAAGTTCAGGACACGTGTTTGGGATGGAAAGGGGTCACATAACAGGTAGTTTGATACAGACCTGAAGTTTCACAATGAGGCCTGGTGGTGATAAAAATGTGTGTCAGCCACAGAAGAAACTCTAGGCCAGGAGAGGAGCTAAGAACACCTAGGAAGAGGATGAAGGGTAAGAGAAAGGGAAACACTAACAGGAAGACTGGTCACCGGCCTCAAGAAGGAGTGGCTAACGGTGTCAGATGCCATAAAAGGTCAAGGAAGAGGACGGAGCAGATCCCGTGAGACATGGGACACGGCGATCTGCAGCAGAGTGGCTGAGAGGAAGCCTGGTGAAAACAGAGGTCTATTTTGTAATAGTCACAGCCCCTGTTCCCAGAGTGTGGGCTGAACTGAGGTGGTGATAAAAGGAAGGAGGTGGTAGCAGAGGGCAGGTGACTCTGTGAGAAGTCTGCTGTGAAAAGAAGGAAGAGGAGGGGCGCTGGGAGCAGCAGGGGGAGTTCAAATTTAAGAGTTTCACATTTTTCCCCTGAAGAAGGGCGAGATTTGAGAATGCTTATATGAGTCACAAAAGCAGTCAGCACAGGGAGAGTGTGCGAGTACAGGAGAAGCAAAACCGAACAGCCTGCCATGCAATCCAGCTTCACACTAGTAGACAAACTTACGTGCATGAAAACCCTGCAACTAACATTCATGCCATTATATGCTGACTCATGGTCGCCCAGACCTGGAAGTGTCCCTCAGCAGGGGAACGGATAAACAAACTGGTACATCCAGGTAACGGAATGAAAGATGAGCTATCCAGCAATAGAAACACACGATGGCTCTGAAACACACCACGCTACCTGAAGGAGGGCCAGTGCCCAGCCTGAAAAGGCTGCACACCATATGACTTCATGACATGATCTTCTGGAAAAGGCAAAAGTAAGGAGACAAGAGATAGGGCAGGAGCTGCCAGGGATCAGGGAGGGAGAAATCTGAATTAGTGCAGCACAGGGCATGTTTTTCAGGGCAGTGAAACCATTCTGTGTGATAGTGTGATGGTGAACACAAAATATTAAGCATTTGTCAAAAATCCATAAAACTTTACAGCCTGAAGAGTAAGCCTTAATGTAAATACATGTTTAATAACTCATTTAACGGGCTGGGCGATCCTAGGATGAAAAGTAGAATGTGGCAAATAAATCTAAATGTATTACAAATCCATAAAACAGTACTGCTGAAGGCAGGGGCAGGGAAACAGTGTAAAGTAACTTTGGAAACACATGGAGTCTGTAGGCTAAGGGCATGATAAACAGTGCACAGAGCACTGGACTCCGGCTGATAGGGCTGTTTCCCACAAGGGCATGGACTAACAATTCTCAAAGTGCTGCATGTGTATACTGGAATTGAACCACTAAGTAGATGGCGGAAGTGGGAGCTTTTCCCCATGGCACTGGAGGGTTACAGCTGAGCAAGTGGAGGCGGCTAGAATGACCAGATCAGACATCAGTATGAACTTGTGTTCACCTTAATACACATACAGATGGTTACATATCCATCCACATATACTTCCTTGCGCTATTAGCTGAGAGGGCCAAGTCACAGTGACATCCCAATAGCAGTAAGCATGCCTGATGCCCAGATTATGGATCCTAACCCCACTCTTTAATAAAGGAACCATGGCTGATTCTAGGACTGGGGCAGGAAGTAGCCAAGATGAGCCTGGAAGATCTTGCAATTCCAGAAAGTGAGAAAGTGCTAAAGAAACAAAAACAAACACCATCCAGCAAAGGGATGCCAAAGCCACAGGGGTACAGATGCCAACCACAAGAGCTTCCAATAGCCAAGGCTGAACCATGCGAGCACCACCACAAAGGACCACTGGATTATAACCCAAAGTGTAATATCCATGTGCTCATACTGATATAAATGGCTGAACAGGTCACAGAAAATCTTCCGTGCAGAGCTCAAAAAGCTACTCCACTCTAAGGAGGTGGAACACACTCCTACTCCTGAAGCGTGGGCTGGGCACAGTGACTTTCCTCCAGAGGAGCAAAGGAGAGAAAGGAGTCACTTCACAGTGGGGAGGCCTGACAAGCGCAACCTCAGCCAGGTGATGAAAAACATCAGGACAAGTCCGGTTCACAGTGTGCACCCTGACAGAAAGTGATGGGAACACACTTCACCTCCCTTCCTCTCCCTCTCCTCTCCGCCCCAGCCTTAACCGCGAGGACAAACACTCAACAAATCCCATTTGAGGGGTGATCTATGAAACACCTGACCAGTACTCACAACTGTCAAGGTCATCAAAAAACAAGCACTGAGGAATAGTCACAACCAAGAGGAGCCTAAGAAGATAAAACTATTAAACGTAATGAGGAATCCTGAACGGGATCCCAAAACAGCAAAAGGACTTCGGCTGAAAACTAGAGAAATCTGAGTAAAGTACATAATAAGCTAATACTATGTGTTCTACAAGTATATGCTAATGTGTCTGTATCAGCTCAGGAATTGTGACAAACGTGCCACACTGAGGTAGGGTGTCATTAAAGGGGAAGCGACGGGTGCAGAAGGGAACTCTGCTACTGTCACAGTAAAGTGTGCATCTAAAATGAAAAATTTATTCTAAAAACCATGGCAGGGGTGGTGGAGGGGATACTCTTGAGCAGGGACACGCCTTCAGAACTAGCCTTGGGTCAGCAGGCCGCAGCGAGACAGGCAGGGTCCCACTGTCCTTCCTCCGTCCCTCCCCTGCAGTTCTACCTGGAAAGCAGCCCCCTTGCCTCTCCCCAGGGCACAGCCTCCTCTGCCTTCAGCCCCAGCACACGGCCCCTCGTGTTTATGGCCATGCTGCACCTAACCACGCCTAACAGAGCTGCTCAGTCATCTGTGACCTCAGTACTCGACAAGCAGGCAGCAGACTCACTGCTCATTTACTGTCCACCTTGTGCGTGCCAGACACTGGGACTAGAGATAAAGTGCCACTGACCCCAAAAGCTCAGTCAAGGGACATCTCTCACATTAGCCTGTTTCACCTTTCACCTTGCTTTTGCTTCTCTAAAATAAACTATGAACTCTTTGAAAGTATTATTCCCTTGTTCATTTTTTTTTCATTCTCAGTGCTAAAAGCAATTAGCAATATATACATAGCAACTCACAAAATAATGCTTGTTGAAACACAGTGAAGAACTGAATTCTCCTTTAGGTATGGATGACTAAGGAGGCAGACTATAAGAAAGTAAGTCTGTGAGGCTTTATACTCAATAGTTTTTAACTGTGTACAAAGTAATTTCCCCAGCTTTTGAACATACCACACACATTTTGGGACACAGACAGACTATCAAGAGGTGAATGTGCCTGCAAGCAGCTGAGAGCCCACGGGTCCAGGGGTTCCCTCCGTTTCCCCCATGAGGCCTGCACCCAGGACCGTGGCAGCCCCTCACTGCCTGTGGCCAGGACTCCCTCCCCACCAAGCTTAGCATGTTGGCCCCAAGTTCACTGAAGGGCTGCCCTGGTCTAACTGGAAATGTGAAAAGCGTTTCTAAAACTACCTCAACTGCCACTTACAGCTCACTGGCCAAACACGGGGCCAACCCTAGTTCCACGTTAGAAGTTCAGTCTTTTGGCCTTTAAAACAGAAGACTAAGAATGTGAGGAGCTTGGGAACAGGTGCTGTGCTGGACAGTGTCTGCCACAGCCAACCTTTCTGGCTCCGCACAAAGCACACATTCATCTTCCCATGCGGGCTTAACAGGACTCACCCTGGGCTGAAGAAGACGACTCTAGTCTCTTGCAGTCGACTTCAATGCAGTCTCAGGGTGAGGCGTTCTTCTTGGGGCAGACACGGCTTCTGTGCCGCAGCATCTCCTAGAGAGCGAGACCAGCTGCCCTGGACACAGACCCAACATGCCATGGCTGGAGAGGACCAGGAGAGACCTCACACCCCATGCCTGCCCGGGAGTGACAAAGGGCTTCCCTGGACGAGCTCTCATCCAAGCGCTCTGTCTTACAGAAGCTGATCCTGGGCTGTCCAGTTCCTCCTGGACCTCAGTGGCCAGTGTCTTGGGGGCAATTCAAACCATCGCTTGAAGTGGGAAAGAATGCCTTTAACCCCATTTCTCCAGTCTCAACTGCTAAGGCTGCCAGCTGCTGGGCTCTTGGTTGAGGCTGTTCTGGTAGATTTTCCCAAACCAGCAGGACTCTAATCATGCAACTCTCAACCAACCTGGACTGCAAGCCAGAGTCTGGGAAAGCTTCTCTTGGCAAGGACATACTTTCTTCTTCACCCTGCTTTCAAATCAGCTCCCTTCAGTCTGACTGTCCAGCTCTCGCACAGGGCTCCTGCAGCTCCCCATGTATGGCTCACTTAACCTTCCTGACAACCCTAAGAACTGGGTATAATCACTCACTTCTGTTTTGAGCAGAGCCACCTAGTGAACACACAGAGTGACCTCACGAGGCCTGGCACCACCACAACTGCCTCAACAGGCGACCAGCACAGCCACACCCAGCAGATTCCCTGTCCTTCAGTCAACACAGGTCCAGTCAGGACCTTAAAAAGTACAGTAACAGTTTGGCAAAATGTTTTGCTACTAAATAACTAAGTGCATCAATTCATCAGCTAACCTAGGACAGTAGGCCCTCCCTCCTCCGTCTTTTAAGATCTGTCACTTTCAGTTCCAGGTATCAACTTATTCTTGGTTACAAATGAGTGCACTCACTCTGACTGGTTTAAGCAGAAAAAGCACTTATGAGAAAAACAAAACCTAGACAGCAAATGCAATCTCCAGACCAGCTCCATTCACGCCTGGAGACTTTACATAAAGAAATCACAAATCACAGCTACAAACTGCTCCAAAGACTGCCCTGACACACAAGAGGCCCTGCCTCAAGACAGATCTCTGCCCTCAGGGCTAGACAACACTGGGCCTACCTGCACCAGCTGAGGACAGCTGACGGAAAGAGCCGAGGGCCATTCTTCTGCCTCGACGGGCTCGCAGACAGGCTGGGAGAGCACACTCGGAGTCTCTACCTGAGGGAGGCAAGTGAACGGAGGGAACGCAGGCAGGTAGAACTTTTAGATCAGAGGCAGGCCCACAAAGACTAATGTCTGATGACGAGGCTTTCTACTCATACTGGAGCTTCATTTTCAACTTACACTGGAAACTTTCCATTGACACTGATTTGAATTTTAATTAATATTGAAAATTAATTTCACATTTCTCAAGCACTACCTTGTGTAAGATTTTTAAATTATTGTAATACAGGAAATTCACTGCAAGTAATGCACTAGCTGATTACTACAATCATGGAGAGTTTAACAATTAGAGAGATTGGGGGATATTCACTAAATTTTACCCATGCTAACAGAAATCTTAATGAAGCACTTGCATTTCTCTGGTTGATGGTGAGAATGTTGGGAAAAGCCACCTCAACAATGATGTTATCATAAAGCTCAACAGTAATGAGCTGTCAAAGGGGGTTGGAACGTATACTTCCAAGACCTCAAGGTTCACCCAAATTAAACTAAGTTGTCATAACGAGTGCCTAGCATGAGCACATCTCAGCCCTTGTAAGCCCAAGCCCAACTCTGTCATGGGTATCTGGAGCCAAGCGTGAGGCTGGCTGCTGACTCTCAGGTCCTACAAAATGTCTAATTATGTAGTTCTTTGACCTTTTGTTCCTAAACTCAAATTTATTTCATAGAGTATGGCACTTTCTTCTCAGAAGCAGTCTTAATTCACTTTAACTCAGTAAAATAATACACAGAAGAGAAAATGTTATTCTTTTATTTTATGTTAAATAAAAACATGAGAAAATCCTTTTTAAAAGGGTCAAAATATTCCTTATGTCTCCAAAACAAGTCCATGGATGCAAAGAAACGCTGGCTACTTTCCTCCCCACAGGGTCACACACACAGTCACGTTGAAAGGACCTGAAGAAACAGCACAGAGCATGGCCCCAGCTGCCGCCTCAGGCTAAGTCACATGCAATATTCGGGCAAGCAAGGCGCAGAATACAGGCAGGCAGACTCTGGAAACACTTTCTGCTCGGGCCAAGTATTATTATTTGCTTGGTCTTGCAGCCCTGCTAAACATTTAAGCCACATATACCACTGTACTTCGATGGTACAGGTTTTCACAATTCCAGAACTGTATTAACTGGGAGTACGATTTAAATAGCTGATGTGGATGGAATTTTATCCATTAAAAAATTACATATGAGAACTAACAGGACTGCAAATTTTGCCAGTAGAAACATGACCCCAGGGAATCACCACTTCTACAGCATTATCGGGCACACATTTACAATGCACCCATGAGGTTCTGAGTGAACCTGTCACTGCTGAGCTACGGTAAAGATGAGGCTTCAGTCTCTGAAAACAAATGCTATATTCATGATTTCTTTACCCAAATACTCCTAAATCCATCACAATCTCTAGAGTCTGACCTAGTTAACTGAAAATGATTCCTCCAACAGGTCATGGTAGGCTCAAGATTCTTCAACCTTAGTTTAGGTTGTAAAGAGCTTTTTCTAAAACTGGAGTCAATAAGAATTTCTCTGTTAGAGAAAGCAGAGGTTTTCACCTTAGGCAGACTGCCAAGATGATACTTTATTACAGAATTTATGAAGCTACAGTTTAGTAACTTGCTGGTTTTACTAAAATAAATCAAAAAAGAAAGAAAAGGGGAACACTACCACACCAAAACTTTCTAGATTTTTTTTTTTAAGTGCAAGAAATGCTGTTTGACCGAAGCACTTGACAATTATCATGAAATCCTAGCAAAAAATGTAATCACCTCAGAAGTGGTAATAAGAGAAACAACCAGAGAGGCACACAGATTGCTTTTTTTTTTTTAAAAGGATTTTTATACTATATTAAAAAACCACAAAATAAAAAAGGGATCAGTCAACACATATCTTAGAAGTCTTACAGAGTCTCTGCACCCACAGCCATGGGGGCCCTGACGCCTCGCTCGCCTCTGCTCAGTCTGCAGCTCGCTGAAGGATCGCTGGAGATGACTCCGGCTCTAGTTTTTAAAATCAAACTTGTTCTGCCAAATCCAGGACCCTGAATTTATCCAAATTGTAGAAACATGCTTTGACCACCCGTCCACCAAAATACCTCCCATTCAGATCAACAACAGCTAAAAGGCAAACAAAAAGACAGTTAGTTAAGGCAGGAATTCCACGAGACATTACAACAATATATCTTCAAAATATTAAGATCACAAGTTCAACTTTTTAACTCTTTATCATTAGCTGTACAGCTTACCTTTAATTGCTGACTCAACCCTCTCGAATTCTAAAAATATTCGTACTGCTTCATCATCAGGGGCACCAGGAATCTGGAAAAGAAATGGAGTACGTAAAGGCATCCTCAGAGATGTCACGGACTGTGAGTCCTCCACCATGACTGATTTCTGTCAGAGTCAGTGTTCCAATTACAGATAAGCAGTGCTCAAATGCCGAAGATGCAAGTGTAATTTGTGTGTATGTGTGCATGTGCACGCTCAGTCGTGTCCCACTCTTTGCGACCTCATGGACGCCCACCAGGCTCCTCTGTCCATGGGATTTGCCAGGCAAGAGTACTGGGATGGGTTGCCATTTCCTTTTCCAGTTAAGTGTAATTTACTCGTCATCAAAATTCACTGAACGTCTTTTTTTTTTGGACAGGCTGTGTGCTAAGTGCAAGCGAAAGGCAGCTAAGCAAGACCTCTGCAGGTCCTATGCCATCAGACACATAAACAGATAATTACGCGGTCAAGAGACGCAACCCAGCATGGAGGAGAAGCTGAGGTGAGCAGGAACTAAAATAAAACATCTGTACGCGAACTGTCTCTCATACCAGGCTGAGTTCCTCTGTTAAGCTTTCTAGGCCCCGCTGCACTGTGTAAGTGCAACTCCTGCTAATCCCCACCAAACCCACAACCGTGCAGCCCTCCCCAGTCTCCAGAAGCCATGACCCTAAGTGAACGCCCCGTTCCCTCCTACCCAAATCCTACCCACACAGTCCAAAGCTCCCGCTGACATCTGATACTGTTCACAAAGCCTCCTCCAGCTATTCGGTATTGATCTAATCCTTCTCTCAAACTCCTGTACTTGTTAGTCAGTGTTGATGAGTCTAGCAACTGAACACTCTCTAACTTTTGAAGAGCACAGGAGGCACCTCCTGACCCCAGGGCAGTCAGTACTGGTCTGTGGGAGGCACTACATAAAATACCTGCCAAAAGAAGGAAGCCCAAGGCACATGTGACACCCCTGTCACTAAACTACTGAGCCCACTGTCATCAAGTCTAAACGTCAGTCACAAAATGAAATGTTTCTTCACCAAATAAAATGTGAAGTTCTTCTTATGCTAATATCTGAAATTACAATAACTGAGTAAAAGCAGTATAACTAACCAACACATGTCACCTTCTAAAGTAAGACAGTATGTTACTTACAATGCATCCTCTATTTACAGAAAATGCTTTGTAACCTATCAATCATAACTTGGGTTATAAACAAAGAAATCTCTCTTACTTCAAATATCACACATTTTCCAACTTTGCCGTATTTCTCACACTCTTCCTTGGTTTCTACTTCCAAGTCTTCATCCACCTCTCCTGCACCAACCATGTTCTATAAACAAAAATAAACATATAAATTCCAGTATTGAGTATAATTGACAACTATGTAAAAGAGATGTATAAGTAACTTTTTTCCAAGATGGCAAATTTTTCCAAACCCAAATGACTCAAAGAAAATTTTCATTCCTGAAATATCCTAAAGTAGGTTAGTTTTTGTTAAAAAAATTAAAAATATACATTAGGCTTCAATAAGAGTTATCAGAGCAACTGGGCAAGCACCAGAATACATAAACCAAGCTGAATTTCTGACAATTTCAAACATTTTAAAGTAACTTCTCAATGTAGTCTTAAATACTAATGTTTAGCAAAGAAACACTAGTAAAAAGGAATCTAAAAACCAGTCTTCCAGGAGTCTACCCACAAGTACCACCTACAGTTATCCCATCATCAGCGGGGCTGACTGCCTGCAGGGACAGGGCAAACAGGGCTCCTCCCTCAGCTCCTTACCCTGAGTAGGACCACTTTGGTAGGACACTTAAGTATTTCAGTTAATGGATTTGAATCTGACTTCTTGGCTGCGTCTGTAAGAAAACATCAGACAGAAGCGTTAGGGCACCAAGTCTAAGTTACAACGAGCAATTTACTTTCAACACCAATTCCCACTCTCTATGTCCTAGAGCCAGTATCTTACACAGTCCCTGAGCAAAGATGCAGCCTTTCCTATCCAAAAGCATCACTTTGCTTTGGCATAATTTTTACCATAAATTCTAGAACTTTTTAATACCCTCAGGTGCATTTTTGCTTAGTTCACTTCCCTAAAGGGCCAACAGGGCACAGTGATCACAACCCTCAGTAGCGAGTCTTGACTCAGAAAGTGATCAGAGGTTCTGAGCCCAGTGTTAAGGAACAGTTCATCAGCCAGCCGTGAGCTGACCAGTATCAGATACCCCCACAGACTGGGCTGACTGCTGGTTTCTGGTTCCAGCCTGTGTGGCTTACTGCTGCTTCCTCAAGCTCAACATCAACATGCCTGCCAGGAAAGTTCTCTTCCTTCTTCAGGAAAAGGCATTTAGCTAAGACTGATTCAAAACTAATGAGTTCTTCTGCTTAAAGTGCTAAATCATGTTTGACTCATTCCAGTACACCCTCACTACAGAACAGACTAACAATCAAAGGCAAATAAAACACCAAGTAGGCATCATCTACCAGAAGACTGCAAAATAATGCTAGTTTTACAGAGCAGTCAGTAAGAAAATTGGGATGAAAGGGCAGAAAAAAGCAAAAGCGAGAACCTTTACAGAATAGAGATAGAGCAGAAAGAATCACTGATACTGTATATGGCTCTGTGTTGCTATGAAAACCCAGTAATGGTTCTATCAGTATAACGAGGCTCTTTCCAGAGAAGCAGGCATGACAGGATCTCTGGAGTCCTGTTCATTTCTGCCAAAGCCTCCGTCTTCTTTTCCTCCCACAGGCGTTCTCTCTCTGTCCTAAACTATTTGTAAAGAAGGGCCTCAGAACTGTTTCCACCACCCAGAGCTGGAAGGCATCACGATGAGGAATTCTCTCATTCAGGATGGCCTGCCCCCGCCCACACCCCCCGGGAGCCCTGCCCGAGGGGAGGCCCACCTTTCTCGGTGGCATCGCCCACGATGATCTTGCCGCCCCGCTTGCTGGTCTTCTCCACCGACAGCGCTGTGCTCAGGCCCTGCTCATGCTTCCCGAGACCCTGGCCTTCCCGGAAGCCATACTTCTGCATGATTTTATGTGCTACCGTGCCCCTGCGAGGAGGGAAAGGAGAAAGGTCCCTGTACTTGGGTCATCAGCTACAGCACAGACTGGATTTTACATCACAGTAATCTCCTTCCGGGAGGAGAGAATGCAGATTCCACAAGGGCATTGACGATGCCATATATCTACTAACGGGCTATGAGATAGAAGTTGTGGGATGTTCGGGAGAAAGATTAAAAGTGGATGCTGAAATCCTGGGTGTACTGAGATTACCTCTGAGATGAAGGAAACACTAGTTCCTCTGGTAAGAGCTCCCCAGGGAATTGTATTTTCTGTTAGAAAATACCAGACTTCCTGTGTGCCCCTGTACCTGCTCTGCTACAAGGCTCATAACCAGTTTAAGTAATCCTGTCAAAAACGAAGTATGGTTTCATGTAATGAACATGAATGCATTTTTCTTAGTAGTACAGAAGAGTTTCAATGACTGATTTCATAAATGAAGGACGCTTAAGGACTATCTGTTTAATAGATGGAAATAAAGAAACTGGGGCCCACAGTGGCTGCCCTCGCTTAAGGCTGATTGACAGCAAAGCAAGACACCACATGCTGGTATTAATGGCAGGACTGAAACTGAAACCCACAACTCTGAATTCTTAGTCCACTGCTCCTCCTCTAATCAGTGATAGCTTTCAAACTGCACAAGGAGGAGCCTCAAGGGTACTGACCACTGCTTCTTAGGGCCTGAACCCCAAAACCCTGCTTCAATCAGAACTGTTCAGTTCAGTCACTCAGTCATGTCCAACTCTTTGCGACCCCATGAATCACAGCACACCAGGCCTCCCTGTCCATCACCAACTCCCGGAGTTTACCCAAACTCATGTCCATGAGTCGGTGATGCCATCCAGCCATCTTATCCTCTGTCGTCCCCTTGTCCTCCTACCCCTAGTCCCTGCCAGCATCAGAGTCTTTTCCAATGAGTCAACTCTTCACATGAGGTGGCCAAAGTATTGGAGTTTCCGCTTCAGTATCAGTCCTTCCAATGAACACCTAGGACTGGTCTCCTTTAGGATGAACTGGTTGGATCTCCTTGCAGTCCAAGGGACTCTCAAGAGTCTTCTCCAACACCACAGTTCAAAAGCATCAATTCTTCAGCATTCAGCTTTCTTCACAGTCCAACTCTCACATCCATACATGACCATTGGAAAAACCATAGCCTTGACTAGACGGACCTTACTTACATTTTTCACATACGTAATTTCCTTAAATATTTCATTTGAACAAGTTGTTCCAGGGCTAAGAAGACTGAAGACTGATAACTGTACTATACTGTACATTCTTTAAGCATAAAGATTTAATACCTTTCTTTTGCCAGTAATAAGGCAATTTTTTTCACTAGCAAAAAAACAAAACCAGCCCCCAGTGATGTCACGCCTGTGCCCCTTCAGTACACTCCAGGGCAGCCCAACAGGCTTCTCTCCAATGAGGGGAACATCCTCTGTCTGCACCACCCAGGGCAGTAGCTGTGAGCTTTGTGTGGCTACTGAGCACTCGAGACTAGCGTGAGGAAAGAAATACATGCTAAATTCTATTCACATTCAATTAATTCAAGAGCCCTGAGTGGCCAGGGGACCCCAGAGAACAGCACAGGTCGAGAAGACAGGTATCAAGGTGAGAACTCCAAATCCTCTCACAGCGTGTGAACCCTGGCATGCTCCTCAGCTCTGGCCAGCCCAGCCCCGAAGGAGCGAAGGCAGAATCAAAGCGCTCACATAGGCGAGGGCAGACCAGAGAGGCCTCTGCAGGCACAGACTCTCCACCAGAGGCACCCTCCTTCTAGAGGACAGAGAACAAAGGCCTCGGTGCAATGCTGCTCCACTGCCACCCCCAGAGAGCTAGAGGAATAAACAATACACCACATTCTCTTAACCAAAACACATGCCAAATCCAGCGAGTCCTAAAAAACCCCACAAGCCCTACCTGAAGTCAACCTTAAAACTGATTTTCAAACACTGGCAAACAAATTTCTAATTATAAGTAGAATGACTAAGTTTTTAGACCGAAGGTATAACAGACTCATGACCTTAAAGCAAAGGTCATTTTATCAAGAAAAAAAGGATGTCATTCATCTTTTGGACATAGTTTAAGTCAGGTCTAATTCGTATGAGCTATTTATTTGCAAATGTTCTGAAAACAAATATAGATAACAATCAGAAACTGTTCCTACCCAGAGAATATAATGTTTAGCATCCTAATCACTCAACACTTCCGATAGAAAGCTTTATGCTTTTTAACAGGGTGGTGCTGCAATACCCTCCCCAGTGACTCAAGCCCTGATCCTGTGACTGAGCACGCCAAGCACTCCTTGTAAACCCACTAAAGCCCTCATCTCTAAACGTGCTACATCCACTGGAAGGTCTGACCACACCACCCCTGGCCCCCTAGAGTCCCACCCTCCCTGCAACCGGCGAGGCGCAAGTGCCGGGACCGTTACCCCATGTTGGCGAGGAAGGAGTTGCCAGGGCCGGTTGGGGATCGGGGTCTGTCTTGTTCCTCGTACACTGGGGGAGGGATAGCAGCTTTGGAAGACTGTGAGCGAGGTCGTGAATCCTCTTCATAAGGGAAGTCTCGGGGTACTGTTGGATGACAGGAAACAGGATTTTATTTTTGTGTGTGTGCCTCCTTATGCCAGCACTGGAGAAAGAAATGGCAACCCACTCCATTACTCTTGCCTGGAACATCCCATGGAGGAAGGAGGTTGGTAGGCTACAGTCCATGGGGTCATAAAAAGTCAGACACGACTGAGCAACTTCACTCACTATGCCAGCATACAACAAAGGTCTCCGAGGTCAGGGACCACATGCCAGTTCAGTGAAATGCAACCCCAGCTGTGAAACACAATCAGCAAGGAAGCTCAGAGAGCTGCAGATGCTTGGGCTCCACTCCCAGAGACTGGTTTCAGTTGGGGTTTATGGTTTGTCAGGTATTTTCATTATTAACTTTTTTTTGTATTATCTTAATAAAAAGGTAACATTCATAGTGCAATAGGTATTTAAAAACTATGGGGATGGTTACATTTTCTTGGGATAGTTTAGGTATGCTCCAACACAGAGAGTAGGAAAACGAACTAGAAGGTTCATCAAAGTCCAGTTCCAACCTCCAATTTGAAAACCGATCCCTGGAGAAGACTTCTGGGAATCTGAGTAAAAGGCACCCAACCTGTGACTGAGGGACCTAACTAGGGAACGCACTGCCACCTTGTGGACAGTCACAAATTTAACAGCTCCTAGATCACAGAGCTGTGGAGAGTCCCCTGGACTGCAAGGAGATCCAGCCAGTCCACCCTAAAGGAGATCAGTCCTGAGTGTTCACTGAAGGACTGATGTTGAAGCTGAAACTCCAATACTTTGGCCACCTGATGCGAAGAGCTGACTCACTGGAAAAGACCCTGATGCTAGGAAAGAATGAAGGTGGGAGGAGAAGGGGACAACAGAGGATGAGATGGTTGGATGGCATCACTGACTCAATGGACATAGCTTGAGTAAACTCCAGGAGTTGATGATGGACAAGGAGGCCTGGCTTGCTGCAGTCCATGGGGTTGCAGAGTGGGACATGACTGAGCAACTGAACTGAACTGAGATCACTGAGCACAGAACCTGCCAACTGAGCTACTATTTGTTTTAACCTAACTCCAAATATGAAATGTTAGAGAAAACAAAATGAATTATTTTTAACAACAAACAAAAAAGCATCTTGCTGCAGAAAAACCCTAGAGACTGGCATAAAAACTCCTGAAGCATAAGGGGTGGAAGGTGCTCTTGGCCAAGGGCTAGAGTGAGGAGAGTTTGGGGGCCTTTTCCCTGCACCCAGGCACCTGGATGATCCCAGCTAAGGCTTCCCAAGACTGGGTTAAAGACATGTATCTGAACAGAAGAGGGAAGAAACAGGTACTTACACTCTTTGTCCTTCTCCCACAAGAGACGTGGGAGGTGCAATGGCAGCTCCGCCCATACCTGCAAAACAGACATTCCGCTGAGCAAGGGCTGAGTAGGAGGAAGGAGTCAGCCCGGGCCTGCTGACTCGCAACCCCACCCCCAAAGGAAGAGGCAGGCAGGCATACTACTCCACCCTCTCGCTAACACCTCAAGAGTTCAGTGTTTGAAACCAGGGTTAAAAGTACACAAGTAGGTATCACTGCTGGGGGTGTGTGGGTACTTCTGGTCACAGTCTGCTTTGTGCTGTCATCATTCTTGTTCACATTTCCTAGACAGAGAACGGTGGACGCAAAACAAACCAAAGCGGACTCCATTTGCTATCAGACAACCAGAGGGGAAACATGAACAGGGAACACAGGGATTTTCCACCAGAGAAAAGCCCTAACATATGCATTATAATTTAATCACCAATGAGACACTCCAAAAAAAATGGTACAATGTAAATTAAAGAAACCAATTACAAAGCCATTCTGCACCAGCATGAAATGTTTCGCAAAGAAACTCCCCACAATCAGTGTACAGCGGCAACCACACGTGGTGCAGCCATTCTCTCAGAATGGACACTGCTTAGCTATCTAGTGGCCACCAAGCACCTGGTTCTCACACGCCGCCGCCACCTGTGCGGCTTCAGAGATGGAGGCGGCCCGACAGAGCATGAGCTCACACATCTCCCTGCCCCGATGGCGACACTGCCAGAAGCCAGCGTTCAGGGAAGCCAGCCATGCATGTAGGTGGCATGCAGATGGACAGAGAACAGGTGGGCACGACTGTGCTACGGACAGCGAGGAGCACAGGCATGTAGCTTAAGGTGTACTCAAAGGTCCAAAAAGTAAATGTTAGAAAGATCATCTGTGAAAACACAACGAAAAGTTAAACCCTATACAAATGTGGGTTTTTGCTGAGATTCCAGACAGAAAACTACCCAAATCAATGTCAGCTGAACTAGTTATCAAACTGAATACAGAAGGAAAGGGTAGAATTGCACATTTAAAACATGACATTCATGTTCAGGCATTACTTCTTTTCCTCCTCTCTCGCTCATAATCTTCATCTTCATCAGAATCTGGATCGGGTCGCCGGAAAACCCACTAGCTTCATGTCTGTCTTTACGCCTCCTGTGATAACAGATGGAACAATTCAGAGATGTGAACCCAAGGATGTCACCTTGACTTTAGGGGGCATCGGGGAACATGACAAATGAGAAAACTCCAGAAGATAAACTGAACAAATTTAACAGGTATATGCATATAAATAGCAAGAAAAAAGTTTCCTTGATATTTTACCTCTTTCAACACTAAAGCGAATCAACACAGGTATGAGTTAATGAAATAATTTCGATTCTCTAGAACATGCTTTCACTTCATGAAATGAGTCAATAAACAATGAGAAATAGTATATTAATGTTTTATATAATCATTTAAAATTAATACTCAGCATTTTTAAAAGAAGAAATGCAAATAAATCTTTGTTACCCATACTTTTGAAAAACATGAAAGATGTTACGAGTTCTTAAAAACTATCTGGCTCAAAAATAGTAAAAGGTGAGAAAAACATTTTAAGTATTTTAAGCAATATGACTCTAGTAGAGTCAGAACATAGGGGTAAAAAAGCAAAACCTATTATTCAACATCAGTTTGTAAGCTATTTTTCTAAAAACTCACTCAAAATGTATGAGTTTTCTGCAACTGTCCTTGAACTTGCTCTGGAGTTTGTTTCCATGATGGAATGTAACAACCACACACTCTTAACAACAATGTGACTCCTGAGGACTGTTCAGACCAACCACAAAACCCACTCAGTCCACAGACAGCACTAAAGTTCTCATCACATCTGAATGAACATTTCAAACATAACCCCATCCCACACTTGCATGAGGCCTTACTTTTCTCTCTCTTCTATTTCCTTCTGTCTTTCCAGCTCCCGCTGCCTCTGTCGCTCCTCTCTTTGGCGCTTCACTACTTTCTCATAATCGTTAGGAAACATGGGATCATATTCATCAGCTAAGGGGATCAAAACTTCTCCTGCAGAAAACCCACTGGGAACAGGGTCCTGAGGAAGGGAAAATGCCAAAGTAAGTATCACCCTCTGTCTTGGAGTTTTATTCCCAGAATTAAGGTCAAGGACCATGCAGGACCCCGAGGACCACCTGTCTACTTCTGTTCTACAGATGAGGAAGCAGATGCCCGAGGAGGCTAGGAGACTTGGCCTGTTCAGGCACCCAGCCCAGGAGCAGCAGAGCACGGCAAAGTTCATCTCTCAGTTCAGGATCAATTCCATAAAGCATTTTCCTAAAAAAGCTGCCATCACCCAAAATTTTAAGCAATAAATTTGACTTTTCAGAGTAAATATAGAATACTTCTATTTTTATATACATAAAAACTTAAAATACATAACAACTCATGAATAACATATTCTTGCAGTCATTTAATATAATAATCTCAGATTTTGATTACATGAAGACGTGACATATTAAGAGTCTCCAAAAAAGAGGAAAGAAAAGTAGAAAGCCTCCTCCTGGTCTCTGAATGCTCTGGAGTCCACAGCCTCCTGAGGCCGGCTGCATCTCAGACCCTGAGTCCGAACAGGGCATGTAATTCCCTTCACAACATGGTTCATTTTTTAAAGTCCACTAAGTCAGGTTTTTGCGTTTCTCTTTTGTACATTTACAAACTGCTCTTTAAGAGAAAAAGAACAAAAGGCAAACAGTGCACTAGAAACACAAAATGAAAAGGGGGCTTTGCCCGAGGCTGGTGGTCTTGATCTGCGTGGTTCTCGTAAGCCCTGACCCACTGCATGGTCTCACGTTCCTACATCTTCGTACTTTCTTCTATTTGTTTCTCCAGCATGACACCCCCTTATTGTCTGTAAAAATAAGATGCCTCTCCTGGTCCCCACAGACACCCAAATGAGTGCGGGCCAAGGTCCCTAAGCTCCCACTCTGGAACTGTCAGGAGAAGCGTGCCCAGCACTGGCAAAGGCAGGACGGCTGCTTGTAAAATGTATTTTACATATGAACACAAGACAGCCGTGATACAGAGAGCTTATGCTCAGTGTCAATGGGTCTGGATCCAAGAACTCCTGGGTTACGCTGTGCACTGAATCACAATGTGGATGACATTTTCTCATCATATTAATAGAACAAACACTTCATGGTCTCCTTACAATTAAAATCAAAAATCACTTTGATTTGTTGAATAAACAAAATTAGAAAAATAACTACAATCACCTCCCAGGCCCTATCACTGGAAATCTGACACAAATCTATTTACCGCAAGGCTCCCATCGGGAAGGTATTCATTTGTATGCAAATAAAAGACATTTCTAAAACACAAAAGCACCTGAACATTTCCATTCAGTTATTTTTAAGACAGGAGAAGCTAACAAACAGCAACTCAATTTATTTAACACTGCCATCACAAAGTTCCAACTCAGAGAACAAACTGTCAGCATGAAGGTTAATTCTCTGTCATTTAAAATCTGACAACAAACAACTTTTACTGTGTGAACCCTGCTAAGTTCAACAGTGAGCCATCCTGCTCTAAATGCAATAAAGAATAAAGGGGCTTGCTTCATTTTAACAGACTGACAGTTAATACCCAATACTGCAGAGGGTAGAAAAACTGAAATGCTCACATGTTGCAGGTGATACAACTCTGCCAGAGACAATTTGGCAATAAATAAACTGTCCAGGAAAGGGAATGATCTCCTAAAGTCACCTCTGGAAATCTATCCTAAGAAAATTTTAAATGCATAGAAAGCTCTCTGAAAAGGTGCTCCCCTAAAAGGTTTACTGGTCCTACAGTTAGGAAATGGGTGTGTAAATCACCATACACTTACCTGATGGGAATACTTTACAACTAAAAATTGGCTATGTAGCAAGAAGGAAAATGCTTACTGATTAAATTTAGGGGTGATAGTATAAGTTCTGGAGTCAATATACAATAACAGAAGATGATTAACCAGTTATTGATTAGATGCAGCAAGAAAAAATTAGGTGACGAATTTGTGGAAAAAATGTTAAATGACTAAGAATCCTCAGAAAAGTTCCCTTGTGGGGAACCAGAGTGGTTTTCCCTCTTGCCAGACTACCAGACTGCAGGAGAAGGATCAGCTCCTCTGGCCAGGAAACCCACCGAGAGCCTCGGCGCCTGCCACACAGGGGAGCACAGTGGAGCCACTGGCTGAGCGTGGGGCCCTGTACTCTCTGGCACAGGTGGACGGCACAGTACATTAAGTGAGAAGCGCAAGGTGGGGACAGAAGATGCAGGAAGAAAAAAATACAAGTGTTTAAATTCTTGTCATTTATTTTTCTTTTCGCCCACCTCTAATTTCTGATTAATTAACTACTGAGCTTTAAACGGTTTTAACTGTTTTAAAGTTGATAAAACCAGAGCAAAAATTAAACTGAACATGATCCTGACTAGATTGCAAGGCCTACAGAGGAGGTGTGCTCAGAGTGACGTGTGTAAAGTGCAGCCTGGAAAGCAGGAGAGCCCACCCAAGGGTGTGTGTGTGTGCTGGGGGCAGGGGGTGTACCTTGAGGCCTGCAGCCACGTGCGGGGGAGTGTCCACAATCTGTCGCTCATCTGAAGAGCCACCTCGCTTTAGGTCGATTACTGGAGCAAGGACTGTACTTTGTTTTGTCCTCTGGCTCTAAAATCATCAAAAACCAAGAAAAGTGTACTGAGGCTTCAAATCAAATTCAGATTACTTGTAACAAAGCTTTTTTTGGTCTCTGCAACAAACCTGTCAGATATGAAACAATCTTAAAACAATAGCCTTTTAATTCAATTATTACGATAACCACATACTAGTTCCTTTCCTTACAACCAAATCTCGATTTTTATAAAAGGTTTACAGCAAGATTGGCCGCTGTTAAATTTTCATATGAAATAATACACTGAAAAAACTATGCTTGGACATACTGAAGTTTGAAAACCAGCATCACTGCTGGATATCGAAAGTACTCGTTTCCTCATCCTGATTCTCTGAAACAGTTTTATTTCCATGAGATGTGAAATGACCTTCAGCTCCTATTTCTCTCCCTCCCTACCCCAGCCTCTCCTCCTGCAACGCATGAGCCCTACATATTTAACAAAAGAGGTAGAGGAGTGGCTCTCATGCCTCAGCAGGCACCTGCCGGGACTCTCTCCTCACAGGTGGGCTCAGCTTCGCTCACCTTGGCCTGAGTGAGGGCTGCCTTCTTCACCTGGAGCTGAGACTGCAGGAGTTTGAAATTTTGGACCAGCCTTCTGTTTTTGAGTCACTAGTCTCCACTCCCAGGTCATCATACAGGGACATCTTCTCAGTTCAGTGCTGAAAGGGAAAGTGCATAGGGGTTAAAGAATGTAAGAATGTAGTGAAGATTTCTAATCTTCCTATGTTAAAATATGCAGTGGCATGAACTTCAGAGGTAGGAAGTATCTGATGAGATCACTTTGTCCAGGAACATTCAGTGACAGAAGCCAAGACATCTGATATCACCAATCAGCGCCCTTTCTAATACCCGTGTGCTATTTTCCAAAATAAACCTCTAGCATGAATTTTCCTGTATATAAGATCATGTGGTCAAGTAATTCAGGAGTGAAATCATTCTGTTCTACAGAATGAGAGAATAGGGAAGTTCTAGAGTCAGGGCATTCTTAACTATATATATTCATTTAAAAAAAATTCTACTTTGTGTCAGTAACAAACAGTAGAAGCCTTACAAAAATACCTATTACCAGGTGAGTTAGCACAGTTAACCACCTTTTCAGGGTGGTGGGGGGCAGGGGGCAGGATTGACGGCGGGGAAGCTACTCTTTTATAAAATTTTATTATATGCCTACAAATATGGGGAAAAACCCAGAAATGATCTCACAGATGTGGCAGGAGAGTAGAAGGTTAGATTGTATTAATACCCAGGCTTCCTTGTATCCCACATTGTGATCTTTAATGACTCTGAGCACAAAGAGAGAATCAACAATCTATATGTGAATGACCAACACATGCTACCCCTGGCAGAACAGAGGATGAAGACAACAAAAATGACAACAATTAACGCTTGTTGTTCAGTCCTCTCAGTCGTGTCCAACTCTTCAGGACCCCATGGACTGCAGCACTCCAGGCTTCCCTGTCCTTCACCATCTCCCGGAGCTTGCTCAAACTCATGTTCACTGAGTTAGTGATGTCATCCAACCATCCTCCGTCGTCCCCTTTTCCTTCTGCCCTCAATCTTTTCCCAGCATCAGGATCTTTCCCAGTGAGTGGGCTCTTTACATCAGGTGGCCAAAGGATTGCAGCTTCAGCTTCAGTCCTTCCAACGAATAGTCAGGGATGATCTCCTTCAGAATGGACTGGTTGGATCTCCTCGCAGTCCAAGGGACTCTCAAGAGTTTCTCCAACACCACAGTTCAAAAAAGCATCAATTCTTCGGCACCCAGCCTTCCTTATGGTCCACCTCTCACATCCATACATGACCACTGGAAAAAGCATAGTCTTGACTATATGGATCTTTGCTGCAAAGTAATGTCTCTGCTTTTAATACGCTGTCTAGGTTTGTTACAGTTTTTCTTCCAAGAAACAAGTTTTTTAATTTCATGGCTGCAGTCACCATCCACAGTGATTTTGGAGCCCAAGAAAATAAAGTCTGCCACTGTTTCCACTTTTTCCCCATCTATTTGCCATAAACGGATGGGACCAGATACTATGATCTTAGTTTTCTGAATGTGAGTTTTAAGCCAGTTTTTTCATTCTCCTCTTTCACTTTCATCAACAGGCTCTTTAGTTTCTCTTTGCTTTCTGACATTAGGATAGCAGCCTATCACACTCGCCAGGGTGGTCAAAGGCGCAGTATCTGCTACAGAAGCCTAGGAGGAGGCTACCAGTAAAGCCAAGAGCAGTCCAGGAGCGGGTGGGGACTTCGAGAAATAAATCTGCTCCAGGTCAAACCCAGTCAGAAGTCCACACCTCTAGCTGCTAAGTCCTTACTGCCACATTTGAAAGCCTCAACATTCTGAAACCCAAAACATGGCTCATTTCTCAAAATAAGACAGCAATCTGTTTCTCACAGTTGGAAAGGGGGAAAAAAATTGACTGAAAACCCTAAACTACAAAGAAATGCTTAACACAGGAGTTGCTAACTTATGAACACATCCCAAAAGTCTGTCAGTTCCCAGGCTCAGACAGCATTTTGCCATTGAAACTGTGTCACACAAATCCTGTTTTGTGTGGAAGAGCAGGTGATACATACAGGAAGGGAAACATCTAATTTTCCCCCAGAGTCACATCTGACCTGGGGCAAAACTTCAGTGTCTGCTCACTTCTCCACCCTTCTGTGCATGGATCTTAAGACCCCGACACCCCAACAGCTCGGCTGACCTGGTTCCACAGTGCGTAGGGCAGGGTTGAGGGGTTGGATGCCGCCCTCTCTCCCTCAGGACAGCTGTTCGGCTCCTGAGCTGAAGTCAGTCCCCGTCACCTATGGGTGCCTTTCCGAGTTCCTTCCCTACTTTATACCTGAACCCTGTGATGACCTGAGAGCGCACAGTGCTGACTGCTAAATGAAAGGCCCCCAGGCAGTACAGAAGCAGGGTGAATAAAGCAGAGCCCAGGGTACTGGTGGCTGAGTGCTCCAAGTGACACACAAACAACTGAGACATGCCTAACTGCTCTCTTCCTTAAGGCTTCTGGGACAACTCACTGGTTCAGCAGGGACAGAGAATTCCCTGCAGAGTGTATCCCGCAGGGAAATGCCCGCTGCCTTCAGCGCCAGACAAAGCGGACTTGGCAATACCTTGTCATGGTATTAAGCTTGAGACAAGTGCAAGACAAGCGCAAGACACTGAGGCTAAACATAGAAAAGTTAATGAATTCCTTTTCTCATCTAAGCATGCCTGAAATCTGACCAGGTCTCCAAGTTTTGCAGGGAATACCGCTGGGGTCCACTTCAGAACCTACTATTTTAATCCACGGTTTTGTAAACTCCATGAAAACCTATATTCAGTGTGTGGAGGTCACTGCTCTCCCCTCCGACTAAGATCAGTGTCTGCCCCAGAGTGGAACACAGAATCAGCCCAACTGCTATCACACTAATCACAACCCCTCTCATCCAGGACTTCAGAAATTTCTGGCCACTGGCGACAGCATAAGACCACAGAGCTAGAGAGGCTGTTGTGCACTTTTCTTCCAGCCTACCTGGTGTTCAAGACTAATCCTTCTGTTCCAGGTACACATCCTTAAAGTTTAAATTTAACCTGAAAAACTCAGAACAAAGAAAAAACAAAAGAAAACAAAGAAAAAACAATGCTGAGTGTTCAGCTTGCAAAGGGCCTGTGAATGATGCCAGGTTTGAGCTGCACGAGTCCACTTACATGTGGCCCGTTTTCCACAGTAAGTACTATAGGACCACAACATCCGAGGTCGGTTGAATCCATAGATACGGAGGGCCAACTGTGAAGTTATACGAATTTTCGGCTGCAGAGGGTCAGGGCCCCTGACCCCTGCCTTTTCAAGGGTCAACTGTACTGTGGTTTTCAGAACACTGCTTCAGAAGGGACCATGCATCTTTCATTTAACCTAGTCTAATTTTTTGAGACCTCATCATTCAGCTGATCACCAGACCAAAGCCTAGTAAACAAACTGTGGGTTCATCTGTTTTATCTTTCTTTATTCTTATAAAGACAAGAGAAGACTGACACATTTTGGCAAACAAATATAAACAACACTTTCTGGGAAATTATAAAGCTAAATTCTCAAACTTTGTTTACAAACCAAACTCTACTTTGCGTGTATGTGTGTGTTAGTCGCTCAGCTGTGTCTGACTCTGCAATCTCGTGACTGTAGCCTGCCAAGCTCCTCTGTCCATGGGATTCTCCAGGCAAGAATACTGGAGTGTATTGCCATTTCCTTCTCCACAGAAACTTCCCAACCCAGGGATCAAACCCTGGTCTCCTGCATCGCAGGCAGATTCTCTACGGTTTGAGCTACAGGGGAGTCCTTTTTCACTTTACTTCTTTCAATACTGCTTAGTAAAAAATCTGAAAACATTATCAAGAAAGTTATTTACAAATAATGCTGGTGTCTAGAGACTGGCTCAAGACAGTGGAGCAAAATAACGTGTGCTCATCTCCTGCCAGGGCACCAAAATCACAATTAGCTATTGAACAGCCATCAACAGGGAGATACCAGAACCCACCAAAAGATGCCCTCCATTCAAGGACAAAGGAGAAGCTGCAGTAAAATGGGAGGAAGGGCACAATCATGACAAAATCACATCTTACACCCGACAGGTGGGTGACCCACACTCTGGCAAACACCACCACCAGAGTTCTCACACTGCTCTGAAGCTTCTAGGCCTCTCATCAGGCTCCCCAGCCAGTGGGTCTGGCCAAGAGACTGGGAATTCCCTAGGAATCTGACTTTGAAGGCCAGCGGGATTTGATTACAGGTCTCGCACAGGACTGGGGGAACAGGCTCCACTCTTCGAGTGCAAACAAAACCTTGTGCTCACTAGAACCCAGGGGAAAGGAACACTGACCCCACAGGAAACTGATCCAGACCTGCCATGAGTGTCTGCAGGTCCCTGCAGAGGTGTGGGTTGGCAGTGGCCCGCCAGGGACGGGGCACTGGTAGCAGCACTACTGGGAGATGCCTCTCGGCTCGGTTTAAGTCCTCTGGGAGGTGCCAAAGCCCTACTGTAGAGCCTGTGGGCTTCCCTGGTGGCTCAGAGGGTAAAGCGTCTGTCTGCAATGCGGGAGACCTGGGTTCGATCCCTGGGTTGGGACGATTCCCCTGGAGAAGGAAATGCCAACCCACTCCAATACGCCTGCCTGGAAAATCCTATGGACAGAGAAGCCTGGAAGGCGACAGTCCATGGAGCCGCAAAGAGTCGGCCATGACTGAGTGACTTCACTCACTCACTCATAGAGCCCGTAGCCTCCAGGACTGGGTCACCTCAGGCCAAACAACTATCAGGAAGGGAGCACAGCCCCATCCATCGACAGACAACTGGAGTCAAGTTTTACTGAGCATGACCCCACCCACCTGAGCAAGACCCAGTATTCCCACAGCCAGTCCCTCCTATCAGGAAGCTTGCATAGCCTCTTATCCTCATCCACCAGAGGGCAGACAGAAGAAATAAGAACTACAATCCCAGAAGCCTCCAAAACTAATCCTACATTCACAGAAAGCTAACCAAGAGGAAAAGAAATAGGATTATGTCCCAGATGAAGGATCAAGACAAATAAAACTAGAGGAAGGGAGATAGGCAACCTCCCAGAAAAAGAATTCAGAATAATGGTACTGAAGATGACCCAGGATCTCAGAAAAAGAATGGAGAGGATACAAGAAATGTTTACTAAAGACTGAAAAGAATTAAAGAACAAATAGAGTGGAATAACACACTAGAAGGAATCCATAGAATAACTGAGGCAGAAGAATGGATAAATGACCTGGAAGACAGAATGGTGGGAAACCAATGCTGCAGAACAGAATATAGAAAAAGAAGGAAAAGAAATGAAAGCAGCCTAAGAGACCTCTGAGAAAACATTAAACAGAGCAATATTTGCCTTCTAGGGGTCCGAGAAGAAGAGAGAAAGGACCCGAGAAAATATCTGAAGAGGTAATAGCTGAAAGCTTCCCTAACATGGGAAAAGGAAATAATCAACCAAGTCTAGGAAGCACAGAGTCCCATGCAGGATACAAATAATGGTCTCAATGGAAATCAAATAGCCAAATGCCCACTAAATTGAAGGGAAAAGACCAACTTATTCACTTCTGCATTTCCAATTTCTAGCACAGAGGCATTCAATAAACATTTTTAAATATCAACAAATAAATTTTTTTTTAGCCACATGAATCAGCAGTGAAACTACACAACGCCCACAGGCTCCACTAGGAAGTAAAGAGGAAACAAAAGCTTCTGAGTTGGGTGGTAATGGGTACACAATACCACATTAGAAACAGTTCAAATGACAAATTTTGTTATGTATATTTTACCACAATCAGAATTTTTTAAAAAACTAGGCAAAAGGGAGAAGAGCAGCAGCACTAGGTGAGACAGTGTGAGCTAACAGGATGCTGGACGTGCCGCTAGTGAAGACGTGAACGCTGATGGAAACATTTTCCCTATTTCAGGGCTACACACTCAAGCAGTTCAGAGGTGCTCTACCGCCAACACAGTCCTTTCAGCCAAGAGTCCAACTCCTAAGACTTCATCACCCAGCTGGTGAGGTTCCATGCCACCATACTTCCTCCAACTCCAGTCTACCTGAAGCTAGCTGCTGACAACAGCACCTGATTCACCTTGCTCTGCAAGCTTCAAAAGTCATTGTGCAGAAAATCTTACGTTCATTTAAAGTTCTCCGTTTCTGTTCTCAAAACCTTCAAAAGCATTCCTTAAATATCAGAAACTGATGCCCCCTTACTAGCATCTGCTAGCTTTCTGTACCTCGGAGCTTACACATCAGATCTCATCACAGTAACGGCAGAAGAGCTTTCTTCACTTTTCTCTTCACAGATCTTCAAATTCATAGAACTGGATGGACCACAGCAACAACATGCTCTACCCACCTGCACATGTAAGACTTGCTATAATTAACTACTATAATGCAACAAGCACCAGTGAGACAAGAGATCACCCTCCACCGATATGGTCCCCATCCCATCCCATCCACCCAAGTGATCTCCCTGGCCCAGCAGCAGCCTGAACCCCATCCTAATGCCTTCCTTTCCTCCTTTTATGTAACCTTACCGACACAGCTTGTTGCATCCATTCCTTAAAAAGTGCTTATATCTTCACTTTAGCTGCCTTGAGTACTTGTAAATATGTCACAGTTGATTCATGCATCCTCTCTGTGGCAAACACTGAAAATAACAAGTGCACTAACAAGACTCTGTTATGACCTGAACTTCACCTGATTAATGCTCAGATGCCTTTCAGATGATACAACACATTTATTTCATGGAGTCTGGTGACAGGTAATAAAAACAGAGCACTTTCTAACATCTGGATATATCTTAGGAAGCCAGGACCAAATGGAAATACAAACAGTTGATTTTCATAATCTCTTTAAAATACCGCCTCACTAGTGACTTCGTTTTCACAGTAACATCAGCCTTTGATCAACACATCTTCCAGGTATGCGCCTTTTTTTCTTTACTTAAAAAGAAACACGGTAAACACAGCTCTTCTGGAAGAATGATGACTTTTCAAGATTCTACCCAAGCTAGAGAAGTATTTTTTAAAACACGTGCAACTGGCAAAAAGAACATGGAAGACGTCTTCTCAGGAGCACCCCACGTGCTCATCTTTTAAGTGTATCTCTGAAGCCTTTGCTGACAACTCTCACATAAAACCAGCTACCCCCTGAACACACGTCATGTTAGGCTCCACTGGGTGACATGTCTGTCTCTTACTATATCATAAACCCCTCAGAGGTAGCAAGGGATGTTTCTGTCTTCATTTTATATCTCCAACTGAGCACCTTGCTTGGGACATTGTTAAGCACTTTTTAAATATTTTCGAAATATATCAGTGAGTGCTCAGTCAGCACACAGCATATTTCTTACTATATACCATTTGCTTTATTTCTTCTAAAAATAAAACACCCATAGTTTATCGCCTAAATATACTCAGTATAGTCAAAATGCCTGTGGCCCTTAACTCACAGAACTGTCGAAACTGAACTGCATCCTTTAAAAACTCCACTTGTTGAGGGGAGACGCAGTCCACACCTACCTGAGAATGTCCAGAATTTTGCCCTCCCCCAGAATATCCTATTTCCCACCCACTTGCCTGGTGGCTCAAAGGTTAAAGCGTCTGCTTCCAATGTGGGGAGACCCGGGCTCGATGCCTGGATTGGGAACATCCCCTGGAGAAGGAAATGGTAACCCACTCCAGTATTCTTGCCTGGAGAATCCCATGGACGGAGAAGCCTAGTAGGCTACAGTCCACGGGGTCGCAAAGAGTCGGACACGACTGAGGGTCTTCACTATACACTATTCTGCCTGCCTCTAGGAATAAGCACCTCCCAGGGCCCTCCTTCATTGATTTCTCAGAGAACCGTCTTGATCTGACCTGACTACCCATGTTCACACTATCTGCCTTTCCTGCAGTTTCCAGAATGCACTAAGGTGCTTCACCTCTGCTACCTTTACACTTATTTCCTCTGCAGGAAGCTTTCCCCGATCCTGCACTTTTAACAAAACACCCCCAAGGCTCAGTTACACGCCTCACTCCTTTGGAAGCCTTTCCAGACCGACCGAGGCGTGGCTTTTTACACTTGTTTCTCCTGAAAACTAAACTCACGGGAGCGTAGAGACAGAATCTTACTGGTCTAACTATCTGCTGCTCCAGAACATGACCTGGGTAAAAGAAAACGCTCAAAAAAAAAAAAAAACGGTTTGTGACTGGATGTCGAAGCTAAAATACCGCTTTAAGAAAAGACAGGGTCCGAAGCAGTGCCAGAGCCTCGTCCAGGTAAAACCCCCGTCTCTGGGGGATGGCCACACCTGATTCGAAGCAAGGGGCGGAAACGGATTCCTTCTTCGGCGCCCCCCGGCCCCGGCCACAGACTACTCAGGCCCGCCTACCGGGTTCAAGGGACCGACAGCTGTTCCCGGACAGACCGACAGCGAGAAGGAGGGGACAGGAGAGGGAAAGGCGCCCTCGGGTCCAGGAGACACAAGGACAGAGCAAACAGACGAGGAAGAAAAAGGGGAGAGAAGGGGTGCGAGGGCCCGGCAAGCCGAGGCACATAAAGGAAGTGGGGAGCAGGGAGCGAGAGAAGACGGGAGGCTTACCAGCGGCCAGGCCGCCAAGCGGGGGCAGCCAGCGGCGCGCGGCCGGTCAGGGACCCTCCGCCCCTCGCAGTGCGGCCTAAAGCCGTGGCCTCGCCTGCCGCGACGCCCGGCCGGGGAGGCGCGCCAGCCCCAGACCGACCGCCCACCGGCCCCAGAGATCACTTACCCGGCCCGCCCGGCCGACGATCCCGGGCCGCGGCGGCGCACCGAGGCCGACGCGCCGCCGACACCGCGGGCTGGGCGCTCGGCGTCAGCCCCCGACGGCAGCACTGCTCCGGCGCCAACCCCTACGCGGACACCGCGGGACGCGCGGCGGCGCGGGGTCACGGCGCGTACGGCCGGAAGAGAGGCACCCGGCGCCTGCGTTGAGGGCGCCCCTGATGCCGTGCGCCCCCTGCCGGCCGGAGGACCGCGCCCGCAGAGCCGAGAGACTTCTTCTGCCGCCAAGAGGGGTCGCAATGGCAAAGGTTGTGAAGCTACACACCCCGGGAGCCTGGCATTGACCTCAGGCGGAGAGGAGGACAACTGGTCCAGGGCTACAAAGTTTGGCTTCATGAGGAACACATGTACACTCGTGGCAGATTCATGTCAATGTATGGCAAACCCAATACAATATTGTAAAATAATTAGCCTCCAATTAAAATAAATAAATTTATATTAAAAAAAAACACTGTTCATCATCAGTGTGCACAAAGCTAAAGATAAATCATAGTAGGAGAGATGAATGGCCAAAGGGCTGTAAAAGACAAGACCAAGAGTGCTGAATTAACTGTATGAGGTGAAAGTTGCTCAGTCGTGTCTGACCTTTTGAGACCCCATGGACTATACAGTCCATGGAATTCTCCAGGCTAGAATACTGGAGTGGGTAGCCTTTCCCTTCTCCAGGAGATCTTTCCAACCCAGGGATCAAACCTGGGTCTCCTGCATTGTAGGCAGATTCTTTACCAGCTAAGCCACAAGGGAAGCCCAAGAATACTGGAATGGGTAGCCTTTCCCTTCTGCAGGATATCTTTCCAACCCAGGGATCGAACCCAGGTCTCTCACATTGCAGGCGGATTCTTTACCAGCTGAGTCAAAAGGGAAGGGCTAAGAAAATCATGGATATGAAGTTAGGGTTACAGGATACATGTTATATATGTATACATACATGTATACAGACAAGGTACATGTTATAAAGCCTCACGATTTCAAAACGATAGGACTAAATTTGGGAGGAAAGAGAAAATAGGATTCTGTGTCAATGCGATTTTCTTGTCTATATTTGAAATTGTATACAACCCCTAGGTCCCTGTCCTTTGAAGTAAAAGAATTTTGCTTAGTCTCCCGGGCCTCCCCAAGTCTCAAAAAGAGAGTTAATGATTGGGAAATGTGAAGATGTAAAGTAGCTATTGAGCCAGGAAACTGGTAACAATTTTACTATAAACCCACCACACAGCAGAATCACCCATTTCCCAGGGCCCTGAACGATAAAGGTCTGACACACATCCCTAGGTTGTTTTTACAGGAAGCAGCCCCTGCCAGATGAGAACTGCTGACTGCAAGCATGTAGGCACTAAATTGGCTGAAACCAGAAGGTTGAAGAGGCTTGAAACTTCACCTTGATGCCAACCAGTCTGAGAACTGTGCAGGAGATGATCAGGCCCCCTGCAGCCCCTTCCCAACCCTGCCTTTAAAACCTCTTCCCTCAAAGCTATCAGATTTGGGTCCTCTGAGTGTGAGCTGCCACTTCTCCTTGCTAGATGCCTGCAGTAAATGCTAGACTTCTCTTCGTGATGACCCTGTATCAGTAGATTGCTTTTACTGCCTGTGGGCAAGTGGACCCAACTTTGGTTCAATAACATATTTTGGGGTAAAAACATTTTAGTTTGATAAATCAAATAGTCGACATTTAAATATGCACCTTAGTACAAAGGGACATGTAAAGAAAGAATATAATTTAAAACTGGTGGTCAAGAAAAGAGAGGAGAAGGGACAAAAGGAAATAGTGTAGGGAGTCGGTAGTCAACCTAAAGAAATAGGTGGTTAAGGATATCATATGGCATTCTGATTATCATTAACCCAGAACTAAAACGCAAACCTTTCAAATTCTCAAGACAAATGCACACAACAGCAGCAAGTCACAGAAAATCACTCAGTGAAATATTTGAAAAAACTAAAAAACAGAAACCATAACAAAACAATAAGTCAGAACTAAGACCACACATTTACGTGAATCAACATAAACTAAAAAGAAAAATGGAAGAAAGCACAAAAATACAAAATATGGAATAAGGGGAATAAACTCCAGATACAAAGAAAAGTAAAATTAGCTTAAGAGATGACTTTGTTCAGATTTATAATATTTATTTATTTATTATTTAATTTATATATATCAGCTCTGATATATATAAATTTATATATATCACCCTACATATTTAACGTATATGCAGAGCACATCATGCGAAATGCAAGGCTGGATGAATCACAATCTGGTATCGAGACTGCTGGGAGTAATATCAACAACCTCAGATACTCAGATGATATCACTTTAATGGCAGAAAGTGAAAAGGAACTAAAGGGAGGACTCTTGATGAAGGGGAAAGAAGAGAGTGAAAAAGCTGGCTTAAGACTCAACTTTCAGAAAACAGTAGAACCAGATGATGGCATCTGGTCCTGCCACTTCATGGCAAATAGATGGGGAAATGTGGAAACAGTGTCAGATTTCATTTGGGAGGCGGCTCCAAAATCAATGTGGACAGTGACTGCAGCCACAAAATTAAAAGACGCTTGTTCCTTGAAATAAAAGCAATGACAAACCTAGACAGAATATTTAAAAAGCAGAGACATCACTACTGACAAAGGTCTGCATAGTCAAAGCTATGGTTTTTCCAATAGTCATGTATGGATGTGACAGTTGGACCATAAAGCAAGGTTAGCATGTAGAATTGATGCTTTCAAGAGTCCCTTGGACAGCAAGGGGATCAAACCAGTCAATCCTAAAGGAAATTAACCCTGAATATTCACTGGAAAAAACTGATGCTGAAGCTGAAGTTCCAATACCTTGGACATTTGATGCCAAGAACTGAGTCATTGGAAAAGACCTTGATGCTGGGAAAGATTGAGGGCAAGAGAAGAAGGGGGTGACAGAGGACCAGATGGTTGTATGGCATCACTGACTCAGGAGACATGAGTCTGAGCAAACTCAGAGAGATATTGAAGGATAGCAAAGTCTGGCGTGCTGCAGTTCATGGGGCTGCAAAGAGTTGGACATGACTTAGTGACTGAACAATACTAGCAACAAAGTCTGGATGAAATAATTTTTAGGACAATATAGTTTCTCAAAGTGGACTTTAGATGAGTTATAAAATTTTACAAAATTTAAACAAATGAACTCACAGGATAAACAGGAGGAAAGAGCAAAGAGCTACTCTCCAAAACACCAGGTGCAGATGCTTCCACAGAGAAATTTTATCAGACTTCTGTTGCTTGTTGCTGTTCCGTGCTAGGCCATATCCACTTCTTTTGCGACCCCATGGACTATAGCCTGCCAGGCTTCTCTGTAGCCTGCCCGTGGAATTTTCCTAGCAAGAATACTGGAGTAGGTTGCCATTTCCTTCTCCAGGGGATCTTCCTGACCCAGGGACCGAACCAAGTCTCCTGCATTGCAAGTGGGTTCTTTACTGCTGAGCCACCAGGGGAGTCCTGCAATGAGACCTCCAGGGCCAGTGAACTCTACTCTGCAGTTTCAGAGTGTAGAAAAAGAAGGAAAGCTTCAAATCTCTCATACAGAGCTAGTACAGTAGTTGCACCCAACAAATACAGCCCGAAGAAAACGGTCAGCCATCCTCACTTATGACCCTCAACGCAAAAAATCCTAAATAAAATATTAGTGCAGCATTAGGACAGAAATCGTCAGTCCCAAGGCTTGGGGATCAGCTCTGGGTGAGATGTGAAGCATTCTGGCAGTAAAATAATGTGTCAGGGCTGGAAGTGCTCAGCTGTAGTTTTGGAGGAATCAGTCCTGACTTAAAAGCATTTATTTCTAAGGTTGCTTGAAGAACTAGGTTTGTAGGGTTCAGTTCCATTTTATTTATTTTAAAAATATTTTTATTTGATCCTTTTTTAAGTTCTTCTTCATCTTTTTTTTCTTATGTGCAGTCTTTGAAGTCTATACTAAATTTGTTACGAAACTTGCTTTATGTTTTGTTTTTTTGCTCTGAGGCACGTAGTATCTTAGCTCCTTGACCAGGGATTGAACTCATACCCCCTGCATTGGAAGTCTTAATTACTGGACCACCAGGGTAGTCCTGAGGTCAGCCCCATTTTAGAAGTGAGGGTTTCCCAAAGCTGGGGAGTCATTCCTGGAGGGAAACCCTGATGCAGGTTCAAGTGCAATCAGGCTTAGGGTCAGGGTCATAAATAGATCTGATTCTAAGCTTTGGACGATGGCACCCCACTCCAGTACTCTTGCCTGGAAAATCCCATGGATGGAGGAGCCTGATAGGCTACAGTCCATGGGATCGCAAAGAGTCAGAGACGACTGAGCAACCTCACTTTCACTTTTCACTTTCATGCATTGGAGACAAAAATGGCAACCCACTCCAATGTTCTAGCCTGGAGAATCCCAGGGGCAGGGGAGCCTGGTGGGCTGCCGTCTGTGGGGTCGCACAGAGTCGGACATGACTGAAGCGACTTAGCAGCAGCAGTGGACTCTTGGGGGCTCCTTAAAGGGTCCTGCTGCTCTTAGGAGCCTGTAGTGGGCCACGCAGCATTGCAGCCTGGGTGGAAGGAGAAGGGAGTAGGATAAAAGGACTAGACACATTGAAGAAGTTGCTAGAGGTGGCACAATTGGGAAGAGAGAAGTCATGAACCAAGGATGGGTACAACCCTAGGGAGCATGCCTGTCACAGGGAGCCAGCCGAGGGCAGGAAGTGGTGTAGTGACTAGGCACTGCTGAGGCTCAGTCCTCAGGGGGTAGAACTTCGTTTTAGACATGCAGGTGATGGCTCAACTAGTAGGGGATCAGAATCCCAGTGGAGAGAGAGATACTCAAGGTAAATCCCTGGCTGCCTCTCCACGCAGTCTGTGGCAGGAAGTGAGTAGATGGCACTCCTGCATGTGGTCCAAAGACCACCATACAGATGATGCAGAGGGGAGCAAATATGTTTGTCCGGGTTCTGGCTGTCTCTCAGGAAGAGAACCCAAGCCAGACCCATGATGGGCTGCACATCTGGCCGTGCAGCCTACCAGCCAGCTGCCATCTCTGCTTTTTGTTTCCAGTCTGTCATTTATTGGAACGCAGCTGCAGGACCATGCTGGGGCCAGCTGGATAAGCAAGCATAGCCTGATGTCTCTGTCTGTCCTCAGGCATCTACAGTGGTGAGGGAGCTCTCTGGGGTCTCTCCAGTGAGGTCACTAGTCCCATTTATTGGGGCTCCACCCTCATGACCTCCGCAAAGCTCCACCTCCTGACGCCATCACACTGGGAATCGGGATTCAACCTGTGAATGTTGGGAAGGACACAAACATGCAGTCTATAGCACCTGGTATTTTGCAGAATGCGTTAGAAGGAGCCAATCCTGTGGAAATCAAGCTCAAAGGGAAACAGGGAATGGGAGTAACGTTCAGCTTAGGGCATAAGGAAGTGCACCTTCCCACCCCACATCCTACAAGGTGGGCAGGAGACAGACTATTCTCTTAGTTCCTCTGGTGAAGAAATGCTGCCAGTCTTTTTTTTTTTTTTTTTAATATTTGCTTATCTATTTTCTTGGCTGTGCTGGGTCTTAGTTGTGGCATATGGGATCTTGTTGCCTGACCAGGGATGGAACCCAGGCCCCGCTCCATAGGCCCCCCAGGGAAGTCCTGACCCTGCCAGTCTTCTGACGAGAGCACTAAATGTGTAATTCAGAGATGCAGCCCATCTCGGAGAGCTTACTATTTACTCTTGATCCTGGCATCTGATTCACATTGCTGCTGCTGCTGCTAAGTCGCTTCAGTCGTGTCCCGACTCTATGTGACCCCATAGACGGCAGCCCACCAGGCTCCCCCGTCCCTGGGATTCTCCAGGCAAGAACACTGGAGTGGGTTGCCATTTCCTTCTCCAACGAATGAAAGTGAAAAGTGAAAGTGAAGTCTCTTAGTCTTATGCAACTCTTAGCAACCTCACCTTAAATCTCATGTGATATGGTGGAGACCTACGCTCATCAGAAGATTCCCGGAGAAACTGAGAGAAAAGCACTGAGGCCGTCTCAGTCAGTCCAGACTGCCGTAACAAATAGCACAGACTGTGAGGCTTAACCAGATCTCCTCCGAGCCCAGAGAAGCGCCGCTCATTACATTCTCGGGAGGGCGCCCTCCTGGGCTGTCTGCGGCCACCCTGTCGCTGTGGGCTCCCGTTTCCATCTTCACATCATGGGCACTGCATGCTCAAGCCTTCATCTAAGCCTAATCACTTCCCAAAGACCTCGCCTCCCAGCACCATCACACGGGGTGGGGTGGGGGAGTGGATTTGGGGGTGACGTAGACATGCTGACCGCCAGGGAGAGAAAGATCTACGCTTCTCGGGGGCCCTGGATGCCTCGTTTCGCGGGGACTGAAGGGGGAGGAGGGAGCCCTGGCTGTCTGCACAGCTGTCTCCCGGGCCAAGAATACGGGCTCTGAGAAACTTCCAGAAGGCGGACAGTGCCCAGAGGAGCAAGAGCTCAGCCTTTTCTCTTCCTCTGGAAACACTGAGGGCCGGAGAGACGTCCCTGCTGGAGTCTGGGGAAGCACTCCACGTGAAGCAGCGCACAGTGCTGCCTTGAGCCTTTCAAGGGAAGGTATGCTAATGACCTGCTTTTGCTCTTTCTGGGTCAAAGTTTCCAGACTGGGGTCCTCGGGCCCTGTCGCCTCACGCAGAGGCTGGGCGGGGGAGGAAGAACATTTATTTGGGTCACACTGAACAATTCCACACAGCTGCAGTGTCGTCCCCACTTAACCAATGACGTCTCCTGAGCGGAAGTGACTTTCTCACGGGCACAGCCGGTGCTGAACAACACCTGAGTTGCCAAGGCAGACTCGCCTCCCAGATGCCAGATAGGAAGGCGGCTGGGGCCAAGAATTCAGGCTGATTGAGTGCAAAAGGATTGAGGAGTCATTCTTGCAACAAAATGTGTCCCTTGAACATCTGAGACATGAGATGAACTTGCTGAGCACCTCTTGTCCACCAAGTTCTGGAGGAGAAAGGGCCCAGAGGCGAGACAGAAGGTGTCCAGCCCCCGTGTCCCCACCTCCCTGATGGAGTTACAGATGGGGGTGCAAAGACCTCCCTTCTGAGGCTAGAGGCTTCCAGTGGGGCAGAGCGGGCACTTCTAGGTGGAATCCTCTGTCCCCTGGGGGACTCCTTCATAGACTGGACGTGTCCAGTGTGCAAGCTGTTCACCAACAGCTCCGCCTCCTTTTCCAGTTGGATTCTTTGTGTTCACAAATCATTGTCACACACTTATAGACAGCTTTTGGTGAGAGCTGAACCATAAAGAAGGCTGAGCACCAAAGAACTGATACTTTCGAACTGTGGTGTTGGAGAAGACTTTTGAGAGTCCCTGGGACTGCAAGGAGATCCAACCAGTCCATCCTAAAGGAAATCAACCTTGAATATTCATTGGAAGGACTGATGCTGAAGCTGAAGCTCCAATACTTTGGCCACCTGATGAGAAGAACTGACTCACTGAAGAAGACCCTGATGCTGGGAAAGACTGAAGGCAGGAGGAGAAGCGGGCAACAAAGAATGAGATGGTTGGATGGCATCACCAACTCAGTGGACATGAATTTGAGCGAGCTCCAGGAGATGGTGAAGGACTGGGAAGCCTGGCATGCTGCAGTCCACGGAGTCACAGAGTCAGACACAGCAAAACAACTGAACAACAACAGTTTGGTTTACAGACAATAGATACAGTTCTCTTTCTGGAATTTTCTAGCTTAATTCTCAGGAGGAAATCTTTTTCCCTCTTGTCTCTGGAGCACATTAGAAACATCCTTCTTACATTTACTTCTTGTCCATTGTAACCAGTATTCCTTTTCTTTTACAAACTGAGGATCTAAGGCTTAATTAGATGGAAAGATAGAACTCGGGCTTTTTGATGAGTGGGCAGGATGACCAAACTGTGGAGACTGGGATAAGACATGAGGGGCCTGGAAGAGGGCCAGTCCAGCAAGGATAAAAAAACCTACCTAGGGACACCAGCAAAACAAGCTGTGGGTTTTCTCCCCAGCAGTGCTCAGCAGCCTGGAGGGAGAAGGGCAAAAAGTGGGTGGTAGAATTAATCAAAAGCTAGACATTAGCAGAGCAGATGTCCTAGAAAGAGAAGAGGCTTGGGAGGAGGTTGGACTGGCAGGAGCAAGGCTGGCATGAAATGCCTTGGCTGTCGGACGACAGAGCAGAAAGGGAGCAGAGGAGAGAAATAAAAGGATGCTGAATACAGAAGAAACAACTTATTAAGATGATGGTTAGATCAAAATTATAATCTGACCAAAAATTAATTCCCAGGGACTCTGTGTGCAGAGAGAGTTCCGATATTCCACAGAGGATGATTTTTGTTTAATGTATCATTAAGCAATTTGTCCACTTTTCAGAAACTTTTTTGACTTTTCTCCCCTTCACTTCTTTCCTAAGTCATTCTATACAGTTATTCCTGTAATGTTGATAATAGCAAACACTTAGAAACAAATTCAGAAGTCCAATAATAAAGATTTAGTGAAATTCAATAATGTTCGGTGGCAATTTATATTGAAGGATCACAGTTTTGGTTTAAAAATATGGAAATAAATACACAGACAGTATTTAATGGATAGTTACCAAAAAAAAAAAACCCAAATATTTACCAATAAGACTTTATCAAGATAAGTGAGATTATAGCTATTTATATATATATATATTGCTTGTTTGTATTTTTCTCAGTAAAAAAAAATGGTTAAAGAACATACAATTTTCTAAATTAAAAAAAAAGTTTTAATTCATTTGCTACTAATTGTTGTCTGTCCTGCCTTTTGACAAGGTTTTCCATAACTTTTTAATTGCTTCAATTGGTTGAAAACTAATCCTTCCAATAAGAAATGTACCTTTTTAAAAATGATTTTTGTGCATGTTTTATGACTTGCCTGTGGATATTTTTTAGAAGCCCAGTTCACACATGTTTAGTTGCTCAGTCATGTCTGACTCATTGCAACCCTATGGACGGTAGCCCACCAGGCTCCTCTTGTCATGGGATTTCCCAGGCAAGAATACTGGAGTGGGAGGCCGTTTCCTTCTCCAGAGGATCTTCCTGTCCCAGGGATTGAACCTGCATCTCTTTACCAGCTGAGCCACCAGGGAAGTCCGAGTTCACGTATGCACACACCTAAATAGGCCAGTAAGTTTTAAGATGTCTTTATCATTTACCAGCACTAAGGCCCCCACTCTCTGAGCAGGGAGACCAACAACCTGATCTGTAGGCAATGACTCGCGGGGGTCTGTTATCTTTTCCATCAAATCGTTGGGTGCCTCCCCCGGAGAGCGTGGGCAGGAGTGAGCCTGGCTCCAGAACTTTGATCTTAAGTACAGCTTTGAGTGGCAACCTTCATGTGGTCCTCAACGTGTGATCGGGTCATCAAAGCCAGATCAGTGGCTTACGTGGCAGGATCGGGAAATGAGTTTATCTGTGATCAGAGGGTTTCGAGGGATTAGTAACCCTTTCAAGTTACACTCTGTGCCTCTCTGGAGCAAAAGCATTGCAGAGAGGAGCAAGGATAGTTCACCTCCAAGGTAAGGCACTCCTAGAACAGCAGAAGAGAATTAGTGCCCACTGTGTGCTGGGAATTTTAATGTAAATCAATCTCATTTATCCCTAAACTCCCAGTGAGAAAGGCGTTATTATGAACAGGAACTGAGACTCAGAGAGATCAAATAATTTGCTAAACACAGTAAGAGGCTGAACCACGATGAGAACCCAGATCTGTCTGAGGTTAATGTGTTACTATAACAAAATACCAAAGACTGGGTGGGTCATAAACAACAGAACCATACTTCTCACTGTTCTAGAAGTTGGTAAGTCCAAGATCCAGCTGTTGGCTGATTCAGGATCACTGAGGACCCTCCTCCTGGTTCGTGGACAGCCATAGTCTCACTGTGTCCTTACATGGAGGAAGGGGCAAGGATGCTCTCCAGAGTGTCTTGTAAGGGCACTAATCCCATTCATGGGGGCTCCACCTTCATGACCTCATCACCTTCCCAAAGCCCCACCTCCTGACACCATCAGCTTTGGGGTTCTCACATACAAATTGAGGTTGGGGGCACAAACATTTAAACCATAGCAGACGGCTGTCTCTGGGTTCCATTACTGTTTTACACAAAGGAAATAAAAAGCTGTGGGCATTTAAAGAGCAATTGAAAGCCAGAGGAATTCCAGAAGCTTATACAGGGTCTCTCCGGGAGAAGGCAATGGCACCCTACTCCAGTACTCTTGCCTGGAGAATCCCAGGGATGGGGGAGCCTGGTGGGCTGCCGCCTATGGGGTCGCACAGAGTCGGACACAACTGGAGTGACTTAGCAGCAGCAGCGTACAGGGTCTCTCATCTCCTGTGCAGGCGGAAGGGTGGAAGACACTGAGAAAGTCATGTCCAGCCAGCATCCTCTTTATTTCAAGAAGATGCAAAGACCTCTTCTGCACAAGAGAGAACCCCTCCCTACTGCCTCCTCCAGCCATTAGATTCTAGCTAGTATTGAGGATCCACAGAACCCAGACAGGGCTTTTGCTCCTGAGGGACTCATATAAAAATGTGCTTTGGAATAAAAATTTCAAGAAAATCTCTCATTATTTCTTTATTTCTTTTCTTTTTTTGCCATGAAGCTGTTGAGGTTTTTATTTAGGTTTACTATAGATATAATTCACAGGCTATTCACAATCTTCCTTTGGACTAAATGTAACAATTATTAAAGTTTGCCTTTGGCTTTATGAAGTGAAAACTCACCAGTGTCTCTCATTTCTTGATTCAATGACAAATTCAGTGACGGATTGTTGATTTATTCAGTGGTCTATTTATGATCCTACTTGATTGCAGGTTGCATTTCAAACTTTTCTTTTTTTTTTGTCCTAGTTGTGTAATTCCAAATAATGATTCCCCACAGCCCACTCTCATATTCCAAAACACACATTCTTAAACCAGAGGGTTGTTTCTTAACAGGGAGTATGGGAATCAAAATGAAAGTGTTTAGTAGACATATATGGCTAGAAAATGATGAAATGACCTTAGGAAAATGAAAAAAAATTTTTTCTGTTTCCCTCTTCCTATATTCTACCATATTTCAAGATAAGATGACAGCTGTAACTAAATAGTACCAACTGTATCTCCTCCATCAAGTGGAAAGACCACAAGCATTGAAGAGGATGTCTTTATCAAAATATCTGTAATTGTGACCTTCAAAGAAACAGAACAAGAAGTGCCAGTGAACTGTTTTTTCACAAGTAGCCTTCCTTCATTTCCTTTAAAGCTGAGACCTCCTCCTGTAGCAAAAACAGTTTCTCTCTGCTACAAGAAAGCTGAAAAACATAATTATTTCCATCTGTTCATTTTCCTCTTCTTTGATAGTTGATTTTCCCTGCTCTAGGAAGACATTTTGTTTGTTTGGACCTGAACATCATCGAAGAAAAGAAGGCAATTTAAAAACACTTTCCTAAAATCTGATATGGGTCATCGTCTCATCCAAGGCCATAAGGTGACTTGCCTGCACGCCTCTTTGCTTTCCTGAGTACGAGAAGGGGATGGAACTGAACAGTCATCGTGGGATCATATCATTATAGGGCTGCAAGAGGCTTAACCTTATTCGATGTGTAAATCTTCTCTATTATACCCACAGTGCTAGGATTTCAAGGTGCTAATTAATTTCATCTCTCTCCCTTCTGAGTTCTGAACTTGTTGAGAAAGAAAACAGGGAGTGTGATATTGTGGTTTTTGATAAGAAATATATATATTTGGTATTTGTCCCCATTTCTGGCAAGGAGCTCCTAAAACCCTTGGAATTTCTTGAGTTTTAAGGATGATAAAAGTGTTTTCTGTTATATTAATGAGATGAATTTAGAAAGCGTCCAAGGATGGAGATTGGTGACCGGAGGAACCAACGATGTGACTCGAGGGCTGGGACTCACAGTTCCGCTCTCACTGACCTCCAGGGAGGGGAGAGGGCTGAAGACGGAGTCCAGTCTCCACTGGCCAGTGACTTAGTCAACTGTACCTAGGTAGTGAAGCCTCCCAGGAGAACTGACTGTCTATATCTACAAAGATGTTATTAGAAGCTTAGTTCATTGGCAGTATTCAAGTGATCGGCAGTTATGTAGTCAACACTCCAACATATACCAACAAACTTGAGTATGTCAACAAAAAAGTTGTACAAGAAGGTTCCCAGGGAAAAGACAACCTTCAGAATGGGAGAAAATAATAGCCAACAAAGCAACTGACAGAGAATTAATGTCAAAAATATACAAGCAGTTCATGCAGCTCAATACCAAAAATAAACAACCCAATCAAAAAAATGGGCTAAAGAACTAAACAGACATTTCTCCAAAGAAGACATACAAATGGCTAACAAACACATGAAAAGATGCTCAACATCACTCATTATCAGAGAAATGCAAATCAAAACCACATGACGTACCATCTCGTGACTTCTCATGTCAGAATGGCTACTATCAAAAAGTCTACAAACAATAAATGCTGGAGAGGGTGCAGAGAAAAAGGAATCCTCTTTCACTGTTGGTGGGAATGCAAACTAGTACAGCCACTATGGAGAACAGTGTGGCGATTCCTTAAAAACCTGGAAATAGAACTGCTGGGCATACACACCGAGGAAACCAGAATTGAAAGAGACACATGTACCCCAATATTCATTGCATCACTGTTTATAATAGCCAGGACATGGAAGCAACCTAGATGCCCATCAGCAGATGAATGGATAAGAAAGCTGTGGTATATATACACCATGGAATATTACTCAGCTATTTAAAAAAAACACATTTGAATCAGTTCTAATGAGGTGGGTGAAACTGGAGCTTATTATACAGAATGAAGTAAGTCAGAGAGAAAAACACCAACACAGTATATTAACGCATATATACAGCATCTAGAAAGATGGTAATGATGACCCTATATGTGAGACAGCAAAAGAGCCAGAGAGATAAAGAACAGACTTTTGGACTCTGTGGGAGAAGGCGAGGGTGGGATGATTTGAGAGAATAGCACTGAAACATGTATATTACCATATGTGAAATAGATCACCAGTTCAAGTTTGATGCAGGAAGCAGGGCACTCAAAGCTGGTGTTCTGGGATGATCCTGAGGGAGGGAATGGGGAGGGAGGTGGAGGGGGGCTCAGGACAGGGGGGGACACACGTACACCCATGGCTGATTCATGTCAATGTGTGGCAAAAACCACCACAATATTGTAAAGCAATTAGCCTCTAATTAAAATAAATAAATAAATAATTTTTTTTAAAGAACATTCACAGGGGAATCCTCCTACACTTTTGGTGGTAGGACTGTAAGTTGGTGCAGTCACTACGGGAAACAGTGTGGAGGTCCCTCAGAAAACTGGAAATAGAACTGCCATATGACCCAGCAATCCCACTGCCGGGCATACACCCCAAGCAAACTATAATTCAAAAAGATACATCGCCCCTGCATTCACTGAAGCACTATCACAATAGCCAAAACACGGAGACAACGTAAATGTCCGACAGCAGACGAATGAATAAAGAAGATGTGGTGTATGCATTCCGTGGAATACCGCAGCCATGAAAAAAGAATGAAATAAGGTCATTTGCAGCAAACATGGATGGACCTAGAGATTTTCACACTAAATGAAGTAAGTTAGACAGAAAAAGACAAGTACCGTATGATATCATTTGCATGTGGAACCTAATATATGGCACAAACGAACCTATTTACAAAACAGAAGCAGACTCAGACATACCAGACTAGACTATCGGTTACTAAGTGGCGGGGGGGGTGGGGGGGCGGTCTGGGAGTCTGGGATTAGCAGACGGAAGCTGATATATGTAGGATGGATAAACAACGAGGCCCCGACATATAACACAGGGACACATACTCAATATCCTCTGAGAAACCAAAATGGAAAAGATTATTAAAACAAAGAATGTGTATAAGTCAGTCATTTTGCTGTAGAGCAGAGATTGGCACAACATTGTAAATCACCTATGAAGTGAAGTGAAGTGAAGTGAAGTCGCTCAGTCGTGTCGACTCTTGGAGACCCTGTGGACTGTAGCCCACCAAGCTCCTCCGTCCATGGGATTCTCCAGGCAAGAATACTGGAGTGGGTTGCCATTTCCTTCTCCAGGGGATCCTCCTGACCCAGGGATCAAACCCAGGTCTCCCACGTTGCAGGCAGATGCTTTAACCTCTGCACCACCAGGGAAGCCCCCAAATACTTCAATTTAAAAATTAAATTAAAAAAAAAAGAGAATGCCCACAGGAGATTTATTTATAATAATTAAAAACTGCAAATATTTAAAATGCCCATTGGTAGAAGAATAAACAGTTTTGATCTGTTTATACAGTGGAACACTATACAGTAATAGAAAAAGAGAAAATTTACTGATATGTAGAATGACATAAATAAATCTTAAAATGATTATGCTGAGTGAAAGAAGCAAGCCCTCTGGAAAAAAATACACACTGAGTAAAAGAAGCACGCCCTCTGGAAAAAAATACACACGTGACTCCAGTTATATGAAGTAAAAGAAGAAGAAAAACGAGTGCACCATGATAGAAATCAGAAAAGTGGTTATCTCTGGCAGGAAGGGAATACTGACTGGAAGAAGGATGGGGGCACTTCCTAAAGTGGGCGGGGAACCTTCTGGAACTTTGTTGGGATTGTGGTTATGTAAGACCTTTCGGCCTTTTCTCGGGAACCGTCGCCCCAAAGACCACAGTGACTCGGACTCGATGCAATCAGCAGGAGGATTTATTGGGGCCGGCAAGCCGGGGTTCAATCTTCTGTTTCCAGAAGTGAACCCCCAACACTCACCGAGGGGGATTTTTATACAGAGAGATCAAAGACAACTGGGAATGAGATCAGAATGTAGGGAACAATGTGATGAGGGGGTCTGAGGATGAAGTGGAGACATTTGATTGATGGGGACGGTTTACAGATGATAGTAGAGACAGTTAATTGACCACCTGGCCCGGCGGTGCCTAGTACAGGGAAAGGCATTTTTGAGGAGAAGCCTGTTACACAGTGGAAACTAAGTCATTAGTTAAGAACAGATCAGTCAGGAGGCTCTGAGTCCTTGAGATAAGGGGGAAAGCTATCTTCTATGCAGCACATTCTGCCTTTCAGGTTTTAACTTTTAACCCAGAAGTTTCCAGTGTCCTTCTCGGAAAGCACTAAATGAAGTTACATTCTTACAGAAAGACGAATACAATGATTTATAACAAAGAGAAATTCTTTAACCCAAAGAGCCTTGTTTTTCTAACATCAAACTACTATATATTTTTAAAACCTAAAAATTCTAAAAGTTCTTCAGTTACAAGGGTGCGTTCATCAGCTTGCACCTTTAAGATGTGCGCATTTTAGTGTTACAGACACTAAGATCATACTTCAGCAAAAAACTTTTTAATATATATTTTCAGAGCCTCCGTTATGTGTCATGATCTGTGCTAAGGATTTTTGGATTTAAATATGGATAAAATCTCAAGGAAATTTCTATCTAGAAGGGAGTTGTTGAATTTAGACAATCTATAGATAATTACCTTATAATCTCTCTTTCTCTCCTTGGTTTACAGTTAATACTAATAACTTAGAAAAATAAAAAGCAAAGGGACGCACAAGGAATCAGAATACCAGCATTATTACTGACATAAGGTTTGGAGAACATGGTTTTAGATTTATCACCCAAATCTAGACAGACCTTGGGCTCCCGAAAGTCCACCCACGGAGACTGTTCTGCAGAGCAGACCTACCTTCTAAGACTTCTGGCTTCTCATCCTGATGCTGGTGACAACATGGATGAACCCTGAGGGCATTATGGTAAGTGAGATAAGTCAGACAGAGAAAGGCAAACACAATGTGATCTCAGTGACATCTGAAAAAGCTGAACTGCGAGAAACGGCAGTGTGGTGGCTCCCAGGGGCAGGGGGTGGTGGGGAAATATGGAAAGAAATTGGTCAGAGGGTACAAACTTCCGGTCAGAAGCTGAATAAGTTCTGGGAATCTGATGAGCAGGATGGTAATTATGGTTAAGAGCGCTTCATCATATCCTTGAAAGTTGCTAAGTGAGTAAATTTTAAAATGTTCTTCCCACAAAGAAAGAAATGATAACTATGAGACGTGATCGGGGGTGTTAGCTAACGCAACTGTTGTGATGGTTTTGCAATATATTCGTGTTTCAAATAAGCACACCTTAAACCTACACAATGCATGTGCCAATTATATCTTTTTAAAAATTATTTGTTTTTAAATTTTGGGCTGCGCTGGGCCTTCACTGTGGCCCTCGGGCTCCTCTAGTGGTAGCCCACAGGCTTAGTCGCCTCATGGCAGGTGGGATCTTAAACTTTCCCAACTATGAGTCAAAACCACGCTGCCTATGTTGGGAGCTCAGAGTTTTAACCACCGTACCACCAGGGAATTCCCACCAATCCTATCCTGATGGAGGGTCTTCCTTTAATATAGGGAAAAGGATTTCTAGCTTAGAGTTGTGGCAGATTAGACCCACTTCCTAAAACTACTGGCTTGGGGAATGTTAATGGAAGAAAACAAGAGTGAATCTTGAGTGCTCTCGAAGTTTCAGTAGATAAGCTCTACCCAGCTGAGGAACAGAGGTCAGGTGGATGTAAGTTCTCCGTGGAGAGGAGGAAGTTGGGGTGGGAGGAGAAGCCAACTGCTTGCTCCAGCTGGAGACCCTCCCCCCGTGAAAACTTGAGGCAGGACCAGCCACCCACAAAAACAAGGAGAGGGATAGGCAAGCAAGTCCAAAATGCTTTGTTGATGATCACATTTATACTGGGTGCAGAAAAGAATGGTGTACTTGGGGATGAAGGTCATAAAAACTCACTTTTAAAAAAAAGGAGAACGATGGGCTGATTTTGACAGATGAGGAGTGGAGGGGCTTTTCTGGGCAGAGGAGCTTGAGAAACGCTGAGGAGGTATGAAGTGTGGCCTGACAGTTTGGGGAGTAGCTAGTTGGCATAGCTAGCTGTTCAGAGGAGTGTGGAAGGAAGAGGCTATTTACAAATGCACCCCAGGCTCTGTCCAGGATTCTGGAACTGACTTCCACGAAATAGAGAACTTGATACAATCAGATGTGTATGTCAAGTGATGGGGCAGGTGCTGGAGGGCAAGACAGGGTCAAGGAGAGGGATGCTGAGGACCTGAGATAAATCCTCCGAGCAGGAAAAAGAGATGATGAATGTAGAAGAGTTAAAATCCAAAGGACTTGACCATCAACTGGAGGCAGAGGAAGCAGGGGAGGAAAGGGAAGAGTACAAGAGCCCCAGTTTCTAGGCTGGATGGTTGAATGGATGAGTGACCTTGAAGGAGCCAGGGAGTCTGGGAGAACAACCGAGGGGAAAGATGGTAAGTTCAGTTTGGGAAATGTTACCTTTGAGAGGTGACAGGCACCTGAGTATAAGTCTCTCGAGGCAGTCTGATGAATGTATCACTCTGTAACCAACAGGGGAAATTGGGGCTGAATGTAGATTCACAAGATCAAAGTAACTAAAGCTATGGCTAGACACACTGAGAACAGAAACATGCCCCCTTCTCGGAGCTTCTGTGTCCCTGCTGGCTCTCTCTTGTGAGTTACAATGCCTCCCCACCCACTGGCATCTTTCTGGGCCATGCCACTTGCTTTGGCCAGTGGTGTGATGTGTGGGCTTCCTAGGTGGCTCAGAATCTGCCTGCCAGTGCAAGAGCCCCAGGAGACATGGGTTCGATCCCTGGGTTGGGAAGATGCCCTGGAGGAGGAAAGGGAAACCCACTCCAGTATTCTTGCCTGGGAAATCCCGTGGATGGAGGAGCCTGGCGGGCTACAGCCCGTGGGGTCACAGCAAGTCGGATGCGACTGAGCATGCATGCATGCAGTGTCCCCTGCACCCTAAACGCTCTGACAGCTGTTGCATGCTCCCACAAGCTCTCCTGGGTCACAGCATGGGCAACGGCCAAACAGGGGCTGACTTCCAAGCTGAGAATGACAAGGTCAGGGCAGAGAAAAAAAGTTAGATTAACCTCTGCCTGGAGCTTCCCAGGTGGCCCTAGAGGTAAAGAGCCCGCCTGCCAATGTAGGAGACATAAGAGATATGGGTTCGATCCCTGGATCAGGAAGATCCCCTGGAGATGGAAATGGCAACCCACTCCAGTATTCTTGTCTGGAGAATCCCATGGACAGAGGAGCCTGGCTGGCTACAGTCCATGGGGTCGCACAGAGTCGGACACGACTGAAGCGAGTCAGCACGCATGCAGCGAGTCAGCACGCATGCAGCCTGGAGCAGAGCCACAGCCGTGGTGGGGCTCAGCCAGTCCTCAGTGGACATGCAGCCTTCCCTTGGCTTCCAGTCACATCAGAACAAAATTGTCAACTCCTGACCTGTGTCTACAGACACTGAAACAAGCCACCCCTCTGAACGTTTCCAGATGCGTCTCGCCTGTGTCTTCTGGCTCAGCCACTGCACAGTCCTAGAGATGTCTCTCTTTTCTGTTCCTAGACGGTGAGCTCATCCCCGATTTTCCCCCAAGTCGTTATGTCGACTAAAAAGATGCACCATGTTAGAGTCGCAAGTTCAATTTTATTGGGGCAAAATGAGGACTGCAGCCCGGGACAGAGCACCTCAGACATATCTCTGAGAGACTGCTCCAAAGAGGCAGTGGGGGAGGTCAATACAGAAGAGTTTGGTGAAGGGGGTTTAGTGCCATCCAGGGCTTACTTGACCAGAGGTTTGCTGCTAGTCACGAGGAGCGGCGGTCACCATGAAAGGACATCAGTGCTTTTCTAGAGATGAAGAGATGCGAGGATTGGGACCATGAAATCAGTTCCTGAAAACATCTAAACCTAAAGACCTGCTCTACCGGGTTCCCTAGAGCACAGAGCGCCTCGGTCCGCCCCTGAGCTCCCGCACCGAGGGTTGGAGGTCCACAGCTCGGGACCCCGCAAGAAGCACAGGGTTCGGTCTCTACAGAGGCAGACAGCGAGCGCTGCTGCTGCTGTTCAGCTGCTGGCAGATGCTCTTGGCAAGTGCCAATTTGTGGTTGACAGTTACATGCTTTGTTCTCTCACTTTTGAGGGGCTTAAAAAAATTTTTTAAGTCTTTTGCCCATGCTTCATGTGGGGATCTTAGTTCCCTGAGCAGGGATCGGCCAACCCTCTGCAGTAGAAGCAGAGCCGGAACCACTGGACCTCCAGGGAAGTCCCTGAGGGCTTTTGTGGACCCTGACCCTTAGAAGCATCCTCTGCATCCCCTCCCCAGCCCGCTTTACTCACCTGAATTGTTTTTCTGTGTGAAACAATGGTGCATTATATTACACCATAGGTTTTCCTTCCTTTATTCGCTTATTGTCTGTCTGCCTCACTAGGACTTAAGCACCATAACTGGCAAGGATTTTGTCTGTTTTGTTCTTGCTAAACATAATAGCTGGCTCAGTGTGCCTGGCAAACAGTATAAGTAAATAGTGTATAAAGTAAAATTGTACAGAGTTAGCTGCTCAGTCATGCCCGACTCTTTCTGATCCCATGAACTACAGCCCACCAGCCTCCTTGGTCCATGGTGTTTTCCAGGCAAGGGTACTGGAGTGGTTTGCTGTTTCCTTCTCCAGGGTATCTTCCCAACCAAGGGATCGAAACCAGGTCTCCTGCAAGGCAGGCACATTCTTTACTGACTGAGCCACCAGGGAAGCCCAAAGTCACTCAGTTGTGTCTGACTGTTTGTGACCCCACGGGCTATAGCCTGCCAGGCACCTCCAGCCATAGGAATTCTCCAGGCAAGAATACTGGAGTGTGTTGCCATGCTCTCCAGGGGATCTTCCCAACCCAGGGATCAAGCCTAGGTCTCCCATAATGCGGTGGATTCTTTACCATCTGAGCCACCATAGAATTCTCCAGGCAAGAATACTGGAGTGGGAAAACAGTAGACACTTAATAAATAGCAGTGGTAACAGCAAGTGAGCTCATAAATGAGCTCAGCAGAAAATGAAGAATTTCCTTCTTTGCATACAACAGGCTCGTCACCAAGGTGGGAAGTATGCCATCAACAGGCAAATAGAGTTTTTGTTTTTGTTTTTCAGAAAAAAAAAACACAACAGGTGAGTAAATTAGAAATTAGTCCTGTCTCTACCCTGGATGAAATCAATCTAGTCTCAACAGATCTCAATCGCGTAATTTCTCAAACAAGAAACACAATACATCAGAGTAGTTTCAGGAGGATAAATATGAGGTTACTCAAAAAGTTTTGAAGTTCTAAGAAAGACATAATTTCATCAATTCGAAGTATTGTTAATACTCCATCTGGCCACAACTGATGAAACAGATATTTGGATTCCATGAATCTAACCACTTGCTAATGTCACTTCTAGAGTCTTCAAATGAGTTCCTTTGTTCTATTTTCATCCTCCAGGTGTCATAAAAATTTTTGCCTATTATGAAATAATATCCTGGCCTCGTGACCCCCAAAAGTCCCTGCTTTGTTTTTGTTTTTTTAATTTTTGCTTTGTTTTACTTTGTTTTCTCAAGCTCTGAAACTAGAGGTTTCCAGAAAGAATGGTGAGACAAAGTGGGAGCTTTAACAGAGGATCACAGCTGCCCAGAATCTAAAGTGAGGGGAATGTTATTTTCTCTCCTCACTGCTCCTCTGCCCCGCTTTGCCTCCTGGCCCCTTACTCAGAAGACAAGGGTCCTCAGCTCAGTTCCTTGGAGGCTCAACTGCTCTTTTAAAAGAGGCAAGTCCAGAGCCTGAGAAGACACTCTCAGCTCCTCACCCCAGTTGGCCGACTGCACCTAAGTCTCTGGATTCTTGGCTGAAAATCCTGACCATCCTGCCTCTTGACACTGCAGGCGTAAGTATAAACCAGACTCTTGGTGTATGTGTGGACTCAGACATGCCATCATCAAATGACTTCTCCTGAAACCCAATTCCATGAAGAAAGAGCCTGCTGAAAACTGGTGAAGACTGACAGCATATGACTCGACTCTCAAAAGCAGAGCTCAGAATGGGTTCCCCATGTGATCACTCTTCAGCAGACGCTTACTGAGTGTCTGTTCTGTGCCAGGTACCGCACGGGGAATAAAAGGGGACATAGAGGCACTTCTTGCCTCTAAGACTCATGGAGCCAAGTAGGAATGATCAGACATGTCTCCAGAGACCCAGGACACAGTTAGAAGTTGGGAAGGGTCCTGAGAGTGAGAGGATGTGGCAGGTAGACCTGGGGACCTAGACAGGTCTCCACTCCCAGGTAATGGGGAGTGTGGGCGTTTCACAACCTCAAGGAGATTCAGTATTTGTAAAATGGAAATTGTGATGGTTACATTGACCTCATCCATTTTTACAGGAGGTTGGGGAGATGATACATATGGCATGCTTAGGACAGGGCCTGCCCTGTTGCACACATTTCATCACTGTTAGTGATTGTCATCGGTTTTACTGAGGCACAGGAAGGAGAGATTAGGTGAGACTCCCTTTAGGAAGGAGCATCCAAACTGGATCTTAAAGAGTGACTTAGATTTGGACCTGAAGATCTGGCAGAGAGAACCTAGGGGGATTAGTGAGAATGTGATGACGTTTGTTTTCTCCTCTTTTTTTTTTTTTTTTTTTTTTGCAGCAGAGCTGTCATGAAACAGAGAGGTGGAGAACTTCATGTTGAAAAGAGAGGCTAGGGCAGATTATAAAGGACCCTGAGTACCAGGCCAAGGAACCTGGGCTTAATTTCAAGGACATTAAGGACATTCCTAAGATTCTAAGTTTTGGATAAAAGAAGAGAAAAATTACAATGTTCTTTAGGACGATTAAGCCGAATCTAATGAGTGAGAATTGTTGAAGAGTGAGAGACACATCTGAGCCAGGGAAGCCCATGTGGGAAGCTGGGTAAAGGTCTAGACAAAAACATGATACAGGTCTACGCACCCTCCGAATACCCGCAGCCCCTGAGCCCAGACGCAGCCCAGAACCTGCTCCAGGCGACTGTTGGTAATTGATCATCACTGGCTTGAGAGAGAAAATGCATTATTATCCATCTCTGAACTAGAGCCACAGTGGAAGAGGTGAGGGGGCTTTTTTCTGAACTCCATATAGCAAACACATCCTGCTCTCAAACAGAAAGGGAGTAAAGGAACCTCACTTTTGGACAACCTTGGTGGAATCCCACTGGAAAAGTCCTCATAAGCTGCAAAATGACAGCAAAGTCCCTTTAACCATTCGAGATGGAGAACTTGGTTTTTGGTTCATGCAAACCAGCTATTCACTCCCTGTATTTTATGGGTGGGGCAAGCCACAGCTCCTTGGATACCAGATGTGTGAGTCGGGGAGAGGAATTTGATGCATAGTGGGTTTTGTTTTTTCCATGGTACCCTTTGACTAGTGAGATCTGGTGGAAATTATAAACTGCAGAAATTCAACTCAGCACCTCAATAACAGGATGCACCTGTAGATTTCATAGAATTTGCAGCAGAATTCTCTCGACACGAGTTTGAGAGAAATAAGACTGTTTTCATAGTAACAACTGGGGTGAAATCTGAGGTACTGTTATGTCCCTCTCAGTGACAGCAGGTATCAGCCATGGCAGATACCATCTACTGTCTAACAAGCGTGGTTTGAAGACCTCCACACTGCAGCCTCTCTTGCATGGATTGATTCAGTTTGGCGGATTATCAAGATGACAGATGTGCCTGCAGTTAGCTGGGGCTTTTCTAATCCATAACCCCCCATGATTAGACTGTGGGCTCTTTGAGAGCGGGAGCCCTTGTAAATTTCCTTTTGCCTCTCCCAGTCCTCACTGAATTGAATTATATTGAAGAATGCTCGCCAGAGGGCACGAACTACAGGAAAGAGTAAATTGTGGGACTTCCACTGGAGATTTCAAGTTCACAACTAAGAGGTCAAAGGCAGAAAGACCTGAGACACCACACCTCAGACCTGGGAAAACCACCTGTTTTTTCAACTGGATAAGGCCTGTGTGCTCAGTTGCTTAGTCGTGTCCGACTATGAGGCCTCATAGTCTGTAGAACTCCAGGCTTCTCTGTCCATGGGATTTCCCAGGGAAGAATACTGGAGTAGGTTGCCATTTCCTCCTCCAGGGGATCTTCCCAACCCAGGAATTGAACCCAAGTCTTTCATGTCTCATTGTCATAGGCAGGCGGGTTCTTTAGCCCTAGCGCCACCTGGGAAACCTATATCCGCTAGGTTTTATATATATCCTATATCTAAACAGCAGGCTCCCCGCACTACCTCTGCACTGCCTCTATCCAGGAGAGCAAAGTCTCTCTTCTCTTGGATTCTGACTCTGAGACCACAGCTCAGCACATTGCTCTGCTAGAGAAAGGAGGCACAGGATGAGAGAGCAAGGCTGCTTTTATGTGGTATGGCTGGGTGAGGCAGGGCAGCCCTGGTGGCTAAGACGCCCTGCAACTCAAGTCATTCCCCTTGTGGAGGGCGCATCTCTTTCACCTTTGAGGAGACCCTGAGCATCCCCTGGGCAGGGCTGTGCCCTCATTTCTCATATCCCCCGGGTCCTAGCACAGCGCATGTTTAACCGTAGATGCTGTCAACTTCTGTTAATGCAGGACTTGACAAAGGTGAAATCCCTTTTATCCAAGTCTCACCTTTTCTCTTTCTTGAACTTCCCTTGAAGATGCTAGAAAAAAATAAAATGGTTAAAAAAAAACAAACAAACAAAGGCAGAGGCAGGACAGATCAGAGAGAAATTATGAAGCTCTGAGCTAAACAGCTGTCTCTCTTGTCCCAGTCTGTCGAAGAAAGCTGTGCTCAGCATTTGCACCCATTCTCCAAGAGAAATCACTCCAAAAGGTATAAGCAAGAAATGGGCACCAGAACCAAGATTTTCATAGAATGTTGGGGGAAAGGGTTAACATTGCAAAGCAAATTGCAAAATCTTCCGGTGATTTTAAATTCCCTTAATTTTTCACTCTATCCCAATCCCATCCCTTCTCTGCCACTTTCTCTCAAGCCTACTTCCTCTTTTTTTTAATGGAGCACTTTTTCTGGGCCTTGACTGCTCTAACGCGTATACTCATGCCCATTTTGCAAGCACACCTTAGAGAAGTGGCATTTTAATACCTGAAAACATTAATAGGTGGACTCAATAGAGAGCTCACCTTAGCAAGCTTTCATCTGCGGAGGACAACTCCAGGGATCAGGGGTAGGCATCCCCAGGGGGACTCGGGGTCTCAATGCAGTCACTTCTTTCTTATCTCTCTCTTCCTTGTCCTACCCTTTCTCTTACTTCATCCTTTTATTTCTGCATTCAGTGTTTCATGATCCACTTCTTTTATCTGCCTTTCATAGGAGAATCTGTGCAACCTGGGACTAGGGGCACTGTTGAAATGACCTTTGACAAAGCCATAGTGGCAAGTGAAGGAAAAGTAAAACAGGAGGATTGATTTCTCACCATCTCTTCTTCTTTTGCCTGCTGCTCCCTTTACCCTCCCCCCACAATCTAGATTCTGATAAATAGAAGCAGTTGGTTGTAATTTGTTCATTATAAGGGGTGCAGGGAAAGATTGGAGAGCCAAGGCTTAGGATAGTCTGGATGATAAATGACAAAGTTGGTGTCTTCAAGGATGGAACAAGAGAGCAAGAATGATAAACAACCACGAGTGAACAACTGACTCCTCCCTATTGATCCAGCAGTCCTCAACCTTTTTGGCACCAGGGGCTGGTTTCAAGGGACGCAATTTTTCCACAGACTGGCGGGGGGGGTGGGGAGATGGTTTGGGGATGATTCAAGTGCATTACATTTATGGTGCACTTTATTTCCTTGTTATTACATCAGCTCCACCTCTGACCATCAGGTACTAGATCCTGGAGGTTGGGGACCCCTGCATTAACCCACCTGTCTGCCACTCACCTAACCTCAGCCTCATGCACCTGGGTTTGAACATCCTCGGTCTTCTTCCACCTCCTCCCTTGCTGCACCACTTCTGACTGGTCTCTTCATTTCACACTTATGAGCATCTTTGCCTGGGAATGTTCAAGGAAAGGTGAAGGTGAAATTCAAATCAATGCATTTCACCTCTGCCAAAGTTCACAATGTCCATCCCCTACCTCTTGCCTCCAAATGCCAGGTATTACAAGCTGCAGTCATATATTCTGACAGTAACCCTTCTGCCATTCCAGTTTGCATCATCCCCTCATTCAGGTCTTGTTATTTCTTGCCTGAAGAGCATCTCAGGATCTCTGTCCCTGTACCTCTACTTTCTGCTGCACCAGCTCAGGCTAACTATGACGTCACTTGAATATGTCCCCTCTGTTTAGACTTCGTCAGTGGCTGAAGTCCACACATCTCATTCTGTCCTTTGAGGCCCACCTCAGTCTAAACCCAGCTGGCATTCCTACTCTTGGCTCCCACCCTCTGGTCTGTGTTGCTGTGCGTTAGTTGCTCAGTCATGTCTGACTCTCTGCAACCCCATGGACGGTAGCCCTCCAGACCCCTCTGTTAATGGAATTCCTCAGGCAAGAATACTGGAGTGGTTCGAGAAGAGCTAACACCTATCTTACCAAAACTATTCCAGAAAATTGCAGAGGAAGGTAAACTTCCAAACTCATGCTATGAGGCCACCATCACCCTAATACCAAAACCTGACAAAGACACCACAAAAAAGAAAACTACAGGCCAATATCACTGATGAACATAGACGCAAAAATCCTTAACAAAATTCTGGCAATCAGAATCCAGCAACACATTAAAAAGATCATACACCATGACCAAGTGGGCTTTATCCCAGGGAGGCAAGGATTCTTCAATATACACAAGTCAATCAATGTAATTCACCACATTAACAAATTGAAAAATAAAAATCATATGATTATCTCAATAGATGCAGAGAAGGCCTTTGACAAAATTCAACATCCATTTATGATAAAAACTCTCCAGAAAGCAGGAATAGAAGGAACATACCTCAACATAATAAAAGCTATATATGACAAACCCACAGCTAACATTATCCTCAATGGTGAAAAATTGAAAGCATTTCCCCTAAAGTCAGGAACAAGACAAGGGTGTCCACTCTCACCACTACTATTCAATATCGTACTGGAAGTTTTGGCCACAGCAATCAGAGCAGAAAAAGAAATAAAAGGAATCCAAATTGGAAAAGAAGAAGTAAAACTCTCACTGTTTGCAGATGACATGATCCTCTACATAGAAAATCCTAAAGACTCAACCAGAAAACTACTAGAGCTAATCAATGAATATAGTAAAGTTGCAGGATATAAAATCAACACTCAGAAATCCCTTGCGTTCCTATACACTAATAATGAGAAAGTAGAAAAAGAAGTTACGGAAACAATTCCATTCACCATTGCAACGAAAAGAATAAAATACTTAGGAATATACCTACCTAAAGAAACTAAAGACCTATATATCGAAAACTATAAAACACTGATGAAAGAAATCAAAGAGGACACTAATAGATGGAGAAATATACCATGTTCATGGGTCGGAAGAGTCAATATAGTGAAAATGAGTATATTACCCAAAGCAATCTACAGATTCAATGCAATTCCTATCAAGCTACCAGCAGTATTTTTCACAGAACTAGATCAAATAATCTCAAGATTTGTATGGAAATACAAAAAACCTCGAATAGCAAAAAGCAATCTTGAGAAAGAAGAATGGAACTGGAGGAATCAACTTGCCTGACTTCAGGCTCTACTACAAAGCCACAGTCATTAAGACAGTATGGTACTGGCACAAAGAGAGAAATATAGATCAATGGAACAAAATAGAAAGCCCTGAGATAAATCTACACACCTATGGACACCTTATCTTCGACAAAGGAGGCAAGAATATACAATGGAGTAAAGACAGTCTCTTTAACAGGTGGTGCTGGGAAAACTGGTCAACCACTTGTAAAACAATGAAACTAGACCTCTTTCTAACACCACACACAAAAATAAACTCAAAATGGATTAAAGATCTAAATGTAAGACCAGAAACTATAAAACTCCTAGAGGAGAACATAGGCAAAACACTCTCCAGCATAAATCACAGCAGGATCCTCTATGATCCACCTCCCAGTATAATGGAAATAAAAGCAAAAATAAACAAATGGGATCTAATTAAAATTAAAAGCTTCTTCACAACAAAGGAAACTATAAGCAAGGTGAAAAGGTAGCCTTCTGAATGGGAGAAAACAATAGCAAATGAAACAACTGACAAACAACTAATCTCAAAGATATATAAGCAACTTATGCAGCTCAACTCCAGAAAAATAAACGAACCAATCAAAAATGGGCCAAAGAACTAAATGGGCATTTCTCCAAAGAAGACATACGGATGGCTAACAAACACATGAAAAGATGCTCAACATCACTTATTATCAGAGAAATGCAAATCAAGACCACAATGAGGTACCATTTCACACCAGTCAGAATGGCTGTGATCCAAAAGTCTACAAGCAATAAATGCTGGAGAGGATGTGGAGAAAAGGGAACCCTCTTACACTGCTGGTGGGAATGCAAACTAGTACAGCCATTATGGAAAACAGTGTGGAGATTCCTTAAAAAATTGCAAATAGAACTGCCTTATGACCCAGCAATCCCCCTGCTGGGCATACACACCGAGGAAACCAGAATTGAAAGAGACACATGTACCCCAATGTTCATTGCAGCACTGTTTATAATAGCCAGGACATGGAAGCAACCTAGATGTCCATCAGCAGATGATTGGATAAGAAAGCTGTGGTACATATACACAATGGAGTATTACTCAGCCCTTAAAAGAATAAATTTGACTCAGTTCTAATGAGATGGATGAAACTGGAGCCGATTATACAGAGTGAAGTAAGCCAGAAAGAAAAACACCAATACAGTATACTGACACATATATATGGAATTTAGAAAGATAGTAATGATGACCTTCTATGTGAGACAACAAAAGAGACACAGAGGTATAGAATGGACTTTTGGACTCTGAGGGAGAGGGAGAGGGTGGGATGATTTGGGAGAATGGCATTGAAACGTGTATACTTTCATGTAAGAAATGAAGCGCCAGTCTATGTTCAATACAGGATACAGGATGCTTGGGGCTGGTGCACGGGATGATCCAGGGAGATGATATGGGGTGGGATGTGGGAGGGGCTTCAGCATTGGGAGATCGTGTACACCTGTGGCTGATTCATGTCAATGTGTGGCAAAACAAATACAGTACGGTAATGTAAAAATAAAGTATTTTTAAAAAAAAAAAAAGGAAAAAATTTAAAAAAGAATATTGGAGTGGGTACCATTCTGTTCTCTAGGGGATCTTCCCAACCCAGGGATCGAACCCAGGTCTCACGCATCACAGGCAGATTCTTTACCATCTGAGCCACCAGGGAAGCCCATCCTCAGTCTACCTACCTCTATTTCTATTTGACCATAGACCACGCCTTCTTACCCCGGTATCCATCTGCCATTCATCCTTCAAGGACAGTTCTGAGACATTCCTGATCGTATCAGTCTTCCTGAATTTTTCTCTTCCTAAACTTCTATGTTCTTATCATTATCACTAGTATTTGTCACCTTTTACTGCTACAAAATTGTCACAAACCTCACAAAAGGCAGTCTGGGTCAGAAATGTGTTGTCTGATGCAATGAATGGTCTCTTCTGGGAAGTACCAAGTGTTTCTGATAACAGAATTGAGCAACTTCCTGAAAAATTGAGATTCAACTTGAATAGTGGACCGCCTCTCCTGGGAGGAATTTAGTTACCTTTAACCAAACTTTCCTTTCTTGAACATAATCTGTCTGTGTCATCTCTTTCTACCAGGAAGGAGATCTTTGACCTGGACTGATTGAAAATGATCTGGCAGTAGGCTTGAAACAAACCTTCAATGTGTGCTCATGAAGAATGTGTCTGAAGTTGCTTTAATAGATGCCGGTTGTATTCTTATAGGTATGTATTTTAACAAATAGCCATTGGATACCCACGTGTCACATTCTGGGTTGGGTCGTGTGAATTCCAGCTGCCCAGAGGCCCGTAACTTGGCATGAAAATCTTTTCATCTAAGTCCTCAAAGTGACGGAGACTCTTCTGAAATGGACTCCTAACTTCCTGGGGATGTGTTGATGTATATTTTTTCCAAGGGAAGAAATTAGAGATTCTATCAAATTCTCAAAAGTGTAACCACATCCCCCAAAACAAAGATTAACCACCAGACTAGAGGAAGAAAAGGCATATGAAGGTGCCATCTCCCAGAGTAATGGAAATAAAAACAAAAAATGAATAAACAGGACCTACTTAAACACAGCAAACGAAACAACAAACAGAATGACAACCCACAGGTTGGGAGGAAATATCTGTAACTGATGTGACCAATAAGCGACTAGTCTCCAAAATTTACAAATAGCTCATGACACTTAACAGTATCAAAACAAACAACCCACTCAGAAAATGGGCACAAGACCTAAGAAGACATTTCTTCAAAGAAGACATGCAGACTGCCAAGAGGCACATGAAAAGATGCTCAGCATCACTCGTTATTACAGATACGCACATCAGAACCACAATGAGATATCACCTCACAACAGCCAGAATGGCTATCATAGAAAAAAATCACAAACAATAAATGCTGGAGAGGGTGTGGAGAGAAGGGAAACCTCCTACACTTTGGCAGGAATGTAAATTGGTACAGCCACTGTGGAGAATGGTGTGGAGGGGCCTTAAAAGCTAATAATAGACGCACCATATGACCCTGCAATCCTACTCCTGGGCAGACGGAGAAAAACATGATTCAAAAGGATATATGCACCCCAATGTTCATTGCAGCACTGTTTACAATAGCTAAGACATGCAAGCAACCTAAATGTCCATCAACAGAGGAATGGATAAAGATGTGGTACATGTATACCACAGGATATTACTCAGCCATTAAAAAGAATGAATAATGCCATTTGTAGCAACATGCGTGGGCCTAGAGAGTGTCTTACTGAGTGAAGTAAGTCAGACAGAGAAGGAGAAGTATCATATGACATCCTTTATATGTGGAATCTAATGGCATGATCCAAATGAACTTACAAAACAGAAAGAGACTCACAGAAGAACTTATGGTGACCAGGGGAAGGATGAGGGGAAAGGGATAGTTACGGAGTTTGGGATGGACACTGTTATATTTAAAATGGATAACCGCAAGGACCCGTTGTACAAGGAACTCTGCTAAATGTTATGTGGCAGCCTGGATGGGAGGGGGGTTTGGAGGATAATAAATACATGTGTATGTATGGCTGAGTCCCTTTGGTGTTCACCTGAAACTATCACAAGATTGTTAAGCAGCTACACCTCAATGCAAAATAAAACAATCAAAAGTTAAAAAAAAAAAAGAGTGGATGATAATACAGCAAGGCAAGTGCTGTGAGAGTGTCAGCCTGTTACTAAGCCAGGTGCATCTTACTCAGCACAGCAAGACAAAGTGCTAGGACACTGCGGTTTGAAGCAGAGAGGGGTTATTCATGACGCAGCTCGGTGAGGAGACGGGAAAGCAAATCTCAAGTTAGACTCCCCGACGGCAAGGGGCTGGAGTATTTCTGGGATGAAGACAGAAGGAGCAGGATGGTCTGAGGCATAGGGAGTGTGGGGAAAGACAATTGGAAAAAGGTGCCATGATTATCTTTCTGTGCAGGAGTGACTAAGTTACCTTCAAAAGGTCAGCACACAGACACTCATGCCTGCCCAGTTGCAGGGTCATTGGTTCCATCCAGTCTTAACCACATCAGCTTGAACTGGGCACAGCAAACTCCAAATTCCTAGCCAACAACTTGGGCAAATATCTTATTGTTCAGGCTACATGCCACTTAGACAACATGCAAGTCTTAAAACAACCTTGATGCGTGAAGGCAGGTAAAATGAAATTCAACACAGGGTTTTGAGTCTGAGGATTAGAAAGTGATAGTCTAGTGTCTTTCCTTTGCAATCGTGAATCCACTGTGGGGAGCAGCTTTGCTGCATGGAGCCTTGGTGCAACATATACACAGTTCACAACAAAGCGGGTCTGCCGTCTTCTGCTGTCTCTGCCTCCACCCGGTGCTGTCAAGGTCAGGAGGCTAAGACTGAAAGTTCAGCTCAGTGCAGACTGTAAAACTTGACCAAGTTATTTGCCTTATATGAGTCCACCTGAGCGCCAGGAACTGGTCTCCTTATTTTGTCAGAAAAATTCTGTAGACTTGGTGACTTTTACTCATATGAGTGTAGATATTTTATCCTCACAATCCATTAAGCACTTCGAGACTTTTTTCCCTGCTGCTTTACCAGGGGACTGGGTGCTGCTTAGCTACTTGCACTTCACCAGCGTCTTGGTTTGAAGGTCAAGGTGTGTTTATGTGAAACATTAATATTAGGAAGAAACCTCGATTAAATAACATGTCAAATAAATGAGTCATTTACCTAGATTTAATATTTAGAGTCCCACATTTTGAAAGGGTAAGGGAAAACATTTTTGGTTAGAAGCTCGCAAAATGCTGGTGTTCTTTTTTTCCCCATTTATGATGAGTCAGATTGAGACTATTATGACAGTTCTTATGGGATTTGAGAATGGTTGAGTCCTCCCTAAGCCAACCTGCCGTCGCAAGGGAAGTCATTGATCCAGGAGCACATGATGTTTGATCCATCTGTGGGAACCAATGATATCAGTCAGGGTAAGCTAAGTTGCTGAAACAAAAACCCAATAAGAATGCGACTTAATATACCAGAAAATCCACTGGTTTCCTAAATGATAATTCATGGGTAGCTGTGCTCCAGGCATTCATGAACCCAGGGGGAGCACTCAGTTTCCAGGATGACTCTGGTCACTGCATTCCAGCCACGGAACGAAGGGAAAGAAGGGAAACAGGCAGGTATGCCAAACGCCACTTCTGCTAACATTTCTTGGCAAGAACATCACCACAGAACCACACTTGGCTCCAGGGGGCTAGGGAATGCGCTCTGATCATTCACCCGAGAAGAAGGGAAGGGTGGCCCGGGGGACCTGCTGGCTGTCTCCACCCTACCACGGCACATCATCTCCATGACAACAGACATGATGCAGTTGTCAGCCTACCGGTCTCCGGTCCCTGTCTGTAATTTCATCATGTGTTTATGATATTATTCAGTTTAATGAACCCCCACATGTATGTCATGTTGACTAAGCTCTGTGACTTAAAAGAGTTTTACATGGTTGTCCCAAGAAGACTGACTTAAAAAGAATTTTTCATGGTTTTCCAACTTGGATTGACTTAAACAAACAACACATCCTAACATTTGAAAGTGAAAATGAAAAATTCCAACCTGAAATGTCTTACAAATGGAGAAGTGAGCGTCCCAAGGTAAGCTGCCTGAAGTTTTTGGGAGCAGTGTGCAATCTCTACACCCTGCCTTCTCCCTAACATTCCAGTGCGGACTACAGTGTTAAATGTGGCTTTCTTTCAAGGCTCTAATTCAGCAACACCACTCATAGAAAATACAGTTATTTGATTAAAAAGAACCCCCAACCAGGCAACTGTCGGAAGAAAACTTCTAGTTGAACTAAAATAAAACCCACCTGCTTGTGGGGTGAAATAAAGCTTTTATATTATTTTAAAAAGCCCCATTTCACTATTTTTGTCTCCACAATAATGTATAATGTTTATACATTATTTTAAATAATAAGATAAAATTAAAGATGTTTGACTATTTTGCTATTATTTTATTATTTTGTTGCTAATAAAATAAAATGGATTTAACTTTTCTAATAATTATGAGAAGAGGTTGAGGAAATTCTGTTGTAAAGCAAAAAAAAAAAAAAAATTCCAACTCGCTAAAATATAACACAAATGAACCTATCTAAAATCCCATGGATGGAGGAGCCTGGTGGGCTGCAGTCCATGGGGTCGTGAAGAGTCGGACACGACTGAGCAACTTCACTTTCACTTTTCACTTTCATGCATTGAGAAGGAAATGGCAACCCACTACCAGTGTTCTTGCCAGGGATGGGGGAGCCTGGTGGGCTGCCGTCTATGGGGTCGCACAGAGTCGGACACGACTGAAGTGACTTAGCAGCAGCAGCATGAAACAGAAATAGAATCACAGACATAGAGAATAGATTTGTAGTTTTTACAGGGGAGGGAAGGATTGGGAGCTTGGCATTATCAGATGTAAACTAATATGTACAGGATGGATAAACAATAAGGTCCTACTGTACAGCACAGGGAATTATATTTCATATCCTGAGATAAACCACAATGGAAAAGAATATGAAAAAGAATAGATATATACATAACTTTGCTGCACAGCTGAAACTTAACATTATAAATTAACTATGTGCTAGTAAAATTTTAAAAATTACAATTCAAATTTTAATTATTTTATATAACAGTGAATTAATCTGTGAAATTAATGTTGTCTACCTACTTCAGTCCAAGTATATCTTTCAAATCCTGGTTAATATTTCCTTGGTCCTCAAAAATTTTGTAAATAAATATCATTAAATTTAATTTTAAATTCACAGCAGGAAACTGATATAAAACTGAAGGTATTAGTAAACTTTAGGTAACTGTTACTTTCCAAGGAGAAATATTAATTCCAAAGACCCTCTAGAGTTAAAAAAATACGAAACACTTTCAAAGCTTGTATGCCAGGACATCCCTGGTGGTCCAGTGGCTAAGACTCCGCACTCCCAGTTTGGAGGATCCAGGCCCAATTCCTGACCCCACATGCTGAACTAAAGATCCTATATGTTGCAATGAAGATGGAAGGTCCTATGTGCCACAGCTAAGACTTGGCACAGCCAAATAAAGAAATTAATTTTAAAAAAGCGGTGAGGTCATTCTGGTTTGTTTGCTTCTTCATTACCAACAAGCTCACTGAGCTTGGCTGGATTTCACATTTTGGCCTCGTTTTCCTTTCATTGCTTTACTCTTGAACGTTAGGCAATAACCATTCTCTGCTCCTTCCCTTTCTGGAGTAATTCAGCCCTAAATATCATGTTGGCAGCCACTCTTCAATGCTTTGGGGGAGGGGATGTTATTTGGATTATATTTCCAATTTTTCTGTGTTTGTTTCAAAATTATACTTTGATATCTGTAGCCAGGAAAAATCTCCAGCTTAATAACTGGGACAGCCCTACAGACAACAGGAACTGCTGCTCTCATTCTGCGGGTTGAGAATGTTTCCGGGACAGGCTGGAATTCTACGATGATCCTGTCACATTCTGACAAGTATTGCACTCCCAGAAAGAGAGCAGTTCATGCTTTCTCTGCAAACTCTGGTATTTAGTCTGGAAACCACTTTTAGTTCATCTGCAGGTGGCTGTGGCTCAGTGGTAAAGAATCTGCCTGCCAAAGTAGGAAACGCAAAAGAAGCGGGTTTGATCCCTGCCTGGGTTGGGAGGATCCCCTGGAGTAGGAAATGGCAACCCACTCCAGTATTCTTGCCTGGAAAATTCTAGGGACAGAGGAACCGGGTGGCCCACAGCCCATGGGGTCACAGATTTGGACAGGACTGAGCGTGCGCACACTCATGCACAAGGCTCTTTTCAGAGATGGTAATTGCTTTTCTTCCCTCCCTCCCTCCCTCCTTCTTTCCTTCCTTTCTTTTTCTTTCTTTCTTTCTTCTTTCCTGGGGCTCAGACGGTAAAAAGTCTGCCTGCAATGAGGGAGACCTGGATTTGATCTCTGGGTTCAGAAGATCCCCTGGAGAAAGGAAAGGCAACCCACTCCAGCATTTTGCTTCATGAATTCCGCATAAGAAGGAGCCTGGAGAGTACAGTCCATGGGGTTGCAAAAAGTCAGACAGGACTGAGCTACTAAGACATACACACCATTTTTTAAAGTCTTTATTGAATTTGTTACAATGTTGCCTCTGTTTCATGTTTTGGGTCCTTGGATGTGTGACTGAATCTCCACCCTCTGCATTGCAAGGTGAAGTCTTAGCCAGGGAAGTCTGAGTAATTGTCTTTCTTAGAGAATGTTAGAATATTCTTAGAGCTTATCAATAACACATACTGGAACTATGAACTGCTTTGGCATGCTTGGATAGTCTTCCTTTTGTCAATGTTTTTGCTTACTTGCTAATATTTTTTAATTTTGTTTTACTATAAATACACGATGCCATGAATTTCTAGAGGGCAAAACATAGTCAACAATTCTGTGAAAATCAGAAGATAGCTCTGATCATTAAACAGGAAAGCAAGATTCAATTTTCCGGAAAAAAAGAAAAGAAAAAGTCCAACGTTGAAAACCAAAATCTACTTTTAGTAATGATCTTTCAAGAGAAAAACACACCTGGTGGCAAAATATCTTATAAAATGACAACTCATATTCAGAACCCAGGGCATCATGGTGAGAGAACTGTGGCTAGTGCTGATTGTAAGTCTTGGGAGAGTATTCAGGAGTTCTGAGCGTGGGGCAGTCTGTGCTTCCTCTTCAATCACCTGAGTATCGGAGACCCCACCCGGAGACCCAGTGGGCTTCTTCAAGGGGCCCGTGGTCAGACAGCTTTAGGACATTCCCATCTAGGGCCAAGATTGCTTGGCATGACCTTACGCCCCTCCATCTCGAGTGGCACCTGCCATCTCCCCAGGGAGCTGCGAGTCCAGGACCTCAGTTTCACGGTGACGTCAGCTTATGAAGCCCTAGCTGACAGCACTGCCGAGAGGCGCTTGCTCACCCTGCTCTAACGGCGGTGGGAATCTCCCTGTCCTTTTCAGGGGTAAGCCGAAGAACGGATTCATAAACGAACCCCAATCCTTCTCACCAACCCCAGCCCACACCTCCCAGCAACTGAACTTGAGAAAGAAAAAAAAAAAAACCTGGTTAAAACCACTTCCTATATTTGAGACTAGAGAAGAGAGTGGTACGCACAATTTCCTGGCTGAGGAACCCAGGCTAATACTTATACAGAGCAAGCGCTGACTGCCCTGGAGGTTGACGGACCGGCAAGGACGGCAACCTGAGGGGACTCACCCTTCATTCCCCAGTCTCCGGTGCGATGCCAACAAGAGGCTGGGAAGAAACCCGGCGTTCTGCAGAGCAACACTGTCTCTTCCCGGCCCCGATGTCGGCAGTGGTCCCAGGGGCCAGGAGGATGGAGCCGAGCTTGCTGATGCGGAGGTTCTTCGTATTCATCGTGGTACTGGGCTGCGTGACAGGTAAGGAGTTGCTGGTGCCTTTGGAGTCCTGGGCAGGCTAAGGATGTAGACTCTCCCCAACCACACAATACAAGGGGCATCTAAGAAGAAAGTACAGGGAAGGGACGGGACCCTGGGTTCTGCCCCCTGTGTCCATGGCCCACCGCCGGGGCCCCATTCTTTGCCTCAATCATCACCGACTTATAAAGAGAACTCGGAATGGGGAGTTCTTGTCACTCAAGGTCTTTGACAGTTGATTCTGGGAAGAACATAGCGGTGTGATATTTGACTGTTAACTGGATACTAATGAGCAGATTCCTCAAGAGATTTTATTTTCCAATGAATTTAGTTTTCCACTGCATCCACTGGCTGTAAGGATAATACTAGAAATCTGATAGAAATCTCTCTAATAACAGGTGAATGTGTCTCAGATGTCAGTAACTCATATATGAAGCACTGGGATCATTTAGGATCTCAGAAAAGTCAAGCTTCAAGGATGTGTACTTTGTTTGTTACCGTCTAAGGAAGCAATACCTAGGAAGCTCCTTGTATGTGCAACTTTACAGAAGTTTTTTAAAAAATATAAGCATGTCATTTTGAGAACATTAATTCTTATCTTCTTATGTGTCTTCTGCTGCTGCTATGCATGTATATATAGGTGTATGTATGTGTACATATATAAAAGTTTTGCGTTTCATTCATCCTTTCAGAAAGATATCATCAGTTTCTGTGTTGCTGTTTTTTTTTAATAAATAAGAAACCACCAATTTCAGCCTCAAACCTCCTTCCTAATGGCATGTGAATTTTCTAAAAATGTCCTCCCTTGCTTATGCAGGAAAACATATCAGCATCTATAATTTAATATCCTTCATTTCTAGACATATAACAATGCTAAGTGGCCACAGAAAGATGTGTTAAGAAGTGAAATACAGTGATGCATAAGGGGTCTTTTTGGCCTGTTGAGGGAAGTGACCAGTCACTGGGCTATGAACTGACCCAGGGGTAGGATCTTCTTTACTTTAAAGTGAAAAGTGGACATGATTTTAGGAAGACTTATAATGTGACTTCTGCCTCCTCCAGGTCTTTGCAAAGTGAGAGGCAGGCCAAGGGAACAGAAAAGTCTTTACAGTTGACTGGGCCTCTTCTCTAGGGAGCACATTTTGAGTAAGTGCATGTTACTGACAGGTGTTGGTGACTTATCTGAGAATGTGAATGGTCTGATCGCAGTGCTCTGCCATACACTCACATCTTCAAAAATCTATCCAATGCCTCTTGTTCCCCTTTTCAACAGTACAGGAAATACAAACGTGAACAAAACATAGCCTCACCTTAAAAGGGATGTAACCTGGTGAGGAGAAGAGAGTTATGACACCAAGGTGGGTGGGGTGGGAAAAGATCTATGGGAGCAGGGGCCACCTGGGAAGGCTTCACAAAAGCGGCAGCACAAAGAGCCTCGAGGGGTCAGTGAATTTTCCTCCATGGGGATTCCAGAGAGAGAGGACCACACGCGCAGAGACGCGGCAGAGCGCCAGGAAAAGCCCTCAGCCTTGGGTGGAGACATGGGGCTATTGGGGATTAAGACTGGATGACCCCAAGTTGAGGATTTTAAATTTCATTTGGGAATCAATCAAAGACAATGAGAAAGTGAAATTTACCATTTATAGGGTACCTTACGGGGCTTCCCGGGTGGAGCAGTGGTAAAGAATCAAATCTGCCAATGCAGGAGACACAAGAGGCGCGCATTCGATCCCTGGGTTGGAAAGATCCGCAGAGGAGAAAATGGCAACCCACTCCAGTATTCTTGCCTGGAGAATCCCCATGGACAGAGGAGCCTGGCGGGCTATAGGCCATGGGGTCCCAAGGAATCGGACACAGCTGAGTAACTGAGCACGAAGTACCTTGTATAGGCCAGACACATGTCTTCCTTCCACCTTCATAGTCCCTGTGCAAAGTGGATGTCACCAACCCATGAGATGAAGAAGACCCCAAGACTCAGAGGCCACAGAGCCAGTAACACAGTCGGGACTCAAACCCGGTTCTTTCCGCTGAGTGTTCCTTCTGTTCACTGTTGGACAGGGCCCAAGCTCCATGAAGGTGACTCCACAGAGAAAGGTGGGCAGACAGGGTGTGCAATGGCCTCTTCCAGAGACCAGTAAGGACTCGGCAGCCAAAGAGAATGACAAGGGCTGAATTTCTGGGATCCACACATGGCTTAGGAACCTCTCCAGGGTCAGAAATAATCTCTCAGAATTTTTACCCCCAGAGGAGCCCAGTCTTAAAATAAACAAATCTTATTCCTAGGAAGGGAGAGGTCACTAGCAAAATCAATCAGACTGTCAACAGATGCAATTTCTAGCTGATTCATAAGGCTGATTTTCATTCTGAAAATTTCCAAAGCCACTATTTAAAACTGTGAGGGCTGCTGACAGGGAGTGTATTGGTCAACGTGGGTGTTTTTAGTCTCTGTATTACTGGGTCCTGGGATGTGGTTGAAAAGAGAATTCTCCTGATGTTGCCAACAGGCACGTTATTGATGGTGCCTTTCTCAGTACTGTGGAAATTCTGAGAGTTTATCTGTGCCTTCATCATCTTTCTTTCATTCTAGGAATTCTGTGATCAAATCTGCATGCCCTAGACTCAAAAACACACACACAGTGTGGAAACCCATGAAGATGATATTTTCATCTAATTATCCCTTCTTGTAAAGATGACTGCCCACACTGGAATTTCCATCTTCACATTTGTCATTAAAATACAAACGCTTAACCCTTCACATTCAATCATTCAGTTTCTCTAGATCCCAAAGTGTTATTACCACATGTTCCTTGCTTATCTTTAAGATACGCCTTCAAGAAAGTAGCGTATATAGATAGATGGATAGATCATAACCGTGTGTGTGTGTGTGTGTGTGTGTATGGATTTGGTAAACTTAGGGAGTATCTCATAAAACAGCTGCTACTTTCTTTAAAAACAGCATTTCTTAAATAGGCGGTGCTGTTTATCACCTGTACCTCTGCTCCTTTTGAGATCTGAGAGTACCGAGGCACCAGAAAGAGCTGGCTTTGCTGACAGTCAGCTGCTGTAAAGAATGGCTGATGTGCAAAGAGAAGAGTTCTCAGCTTCTTTGAGCAAAGCCTCGAGTGGTCTGGAGGTGCCTGTGCCGCCTCTTGCTGAGACAGTCCCCATCAGAGCGACAGGCACCCTCAAGTCGGGCTGGCCCTCCCCCAGCCCTTACTCACTGCCTGCCCCTCTCACCGCCTCATGACCAGCAGAGAGTTCCTTTGGGAAGTGGGGCCATGTCCCCCAAGGCCAGGGCAGAGAAATGTTAGGAGGAAGCTGAATTTTGCAGGGGGTGATTTGAGAGCAAACTGCTGGATCTCCGTGGGCCTCAGTTTCTCTGTAAAATGAGAAGGCTGATGAGGCTGATCCTGAGACTGCCTTCTGGTTTTCTTGCTGTATGTCAAGAATTCTGGACAGAAAATAAAATAAGCTCTGTCAAAAAGCCTTTGCAAGCTGGGGTACTTTCAGATGAAAAAGTTTCCAAACCGAAGGCATATACAGCAGGGTCTGGGTTGAGAGGCCTTTGGAGGCCCAAGTGCCAAGGCTGACGCGTCATCGGGGTTATTTCCAGCCTCTAGGAGGCTCCACTCTGCGCTCGGGCCGGGAGCACGGCTTCAGGGAGGGCGACAGCTCGCCACCGCTCCCTGCCGGGGAGGCTTCTGCTATTTGCTCTTGGGGCCTTTTTGCCCTCAGTCGATGTCCTTGCTTCTCGTAGGGGAGGGCTTACGTGAGCAGGAGCCTATTTCTCTTCTCTTCATCCCAGGCCATTCCCTGGGAGGAGAGGAAAGAGGATCTTCATTCAGTCAGTTGCTTCAAAAAGCCATAAGCCCTTGCATCCTTGAAAGCAGTTAAATTGAGGCTTTCTAACCACTTGGGGGAGCCTCAGAGGGGCACGTGTGCTGGCCAGGAAGGCAGTCAGGGCAGAATTTTGGCTCTTCTCTGCTCCCCTCCAGTCTCTGTTTCTCTTAATACTGATTTTCGTTCATGTATTTGGCTACACAGGTCTCAGTCGTGGCACATGGGCTCTTTGATCTGTGCTGAGTTCTGTGGCGTCTTTAGCTGTGGCCTGTGAAGTCGCAACTGCAGCATGTGAGATGGTTACCTGCGGCACGTGGGAGCTTAGTCCCTGACCTGGGAGGGAACCTGGGGCCCCGGCACGGGGAGCACACAGTCGTAGCTCCTGGGCCACCAGGGAAGCCCCTCCAATTCCTGTTTTTTAACTTCCCTCTGAGAAAATGAACATATGCATATGTGATGATATTCGTAGTTTTCACACGTCAGAGCACCCAAGCGCATACCCGTGGGTCCTCGGCCTTATGAGTGATTCTTGGCTTTCGTTCCTCGTCTGCTCCCTGCCCCAGTCTTTGGGTGGCAGCAAGAAACCGAGAAGGAAGGAGACTTGAGCAGGAAGGGGCTTGAGGCTGGGTGGGGGAGGCTGGCACTGAGGAGGTAAGACCTGGGCTGTGGATATTCTCTGGTGAGCACCCTGGAGCTCAACAGTCAGAGGAAAAGGCCCCTCCACCCTTTCCTCCCCAGACAGTCTTGGGCACCCTTTCTCCGGAAGTATGAGCAGAGCCTAGAAGAACATTGGTCACAAGTGGTATGAAGAGCTGGGCAAGGGGGCTCAAGGGATGGCCTCTGAGCCCTTTGGACTCAGGACCTAGGATTCCTATCTCCAGGCTAACAGTGTGTGTCACCGCAGCCCAGCGGGGCCCTCTGAAGTCACAGTATTGTTAGCTGCTCAGTTGCGTCCGACTCTGGGTGACCCTGTGGACTGCAGTCCACCAGGCTCCTCTCTCTGTCCGTGGGATTCTCTGGGCGAAAACACTGGAGTGGGTTGCCATGCCCTCCTCCAAGGGATCTTCCTGACTCAGGGATCAAACCCACATCTCTTGCATTGCAGGTAGATTCTTTCACCTTCTGATCCACCAGAGAAGCCCCTGAAGCCATAGCAGGGGGCGGGGCGGGGGAGGCGGTTCCCTAAACTTCTTGCGACCCTGCTGTCTGTTGCTCTTCATCCAGGCATGTATCAGGGGAGGAGAGATTGGTGGCCACTAATGCGCACCCGCATCTGCCTCTTTTGCTACCTATTCTAGCAATTTCCTCAGGAAGTTCTGCTTAGGCGGAGTCAGCTGCTGTCCCAGGTATTATCCGAGGTGGGGGCTGGGGAGGAGGTGATGGTGGGAAAGAGCCCAGAGATGACCTCACCATGTAAAGATGGCCCTCAATTGTTACTCCTGTACATGCCCCGAAACTCCCAACAGGAAGAGCAATGTGATAGGCACACTCTATCTAGCTCCATCTTTCTTGAGCAGTGAGTCCTTGAGCAAATTTGGGGAGTGCTACTACTTGTGTCCTTAGAAAACTTTCTTATGCACAAAATTTTGAGAGTAATATTTGGGGTAATAACCTCCCTGTCAACCAGGGTCTCCAGGTAAGACCTCCGATCAGGTTCTTTAATATCTGAACAGCCATACTCTGAGCACAGAGAATGAGACACAGGATGTTACTCTCACTAGTAAGGGAGAGGTAGCTGGCTTGGCCAAAGTAACCTAAAAGGCCTGGGTGCCTAGACAAGATTGGAAGCAAAGGTTGCCAAGGGAAAAAACAAAGACACCAGGGAAGCAAGAAAAGTGGAGATCTAGGACTAGAATCCAGGCCTCTCATATTCTAGTACAATATTCCCCATATGTCTTCACATCAGCTCTCAGTGACATCCATCCATCTACTTCCCATCTGCCCACCCATTCTTCCTTCAGTCCAACCATACATCCATTTATCCACTTTCCATCCGTCCACCCATTCTTCCTTCAATCCAACCATACATCCATCTATCTACTTCCCATCCATCCACCCATCCTTCCTTCAATCCATCCATCCATCCACCCTTCCCTCCTTCCTTCTTCCATCCATCCATCCATCCATCAATCTATCCATGCATTAGGATTACTGAGAAGGAAAAGGTCTTTGCTCTCAAACTGCTCCTGGCCTAAGACTGGAGATAAAACATCTGCTGAGCAACTCCACCTTGAAGACTTGCCAAAGGAGGCAGCAGTATTTGACAATGACTCAACAGCCATCACTGAATCCCGCCTTTCTCCAGGCTTTCAAATAAGTCACCCATTTCGGGGAAAACAATACTAGAATCATCTCTGGGTCTTTTAGGTATTTTCCACTCTAAGATTACCCAGGAATTTTCCAGCTTTTGACTTGTTTGGAGCTTACTCTGGGATTTGCTTCCATCAGTGAGAAAACACAAGTCTAACTGGGAAATGTATTTAGAGCAGCGCTTTCTGGCATGAATTACACATTCAATGTGCATCTGGGAAACTTTCACGAATGATATCCAAGTCCTACCCAAGACCAGTTAGGTCAGACTCTCTGGGGATTAGAACTGGACATAAGGCTAGCGTTATTTTTAAGCTTCTCAAATGATTCAAGATGCAGTTAGGACTGAAATCCACAGAATAGTGATTCCATGGTTGGTCCGAGTCCATTGTTTTATTCCTATTCACTGGGAATAGATGCCCTAGCATAGTACTTCCCAAAGTTCAGTGTATTACGGATCACCTGTAATACAGGTGAGGCAGGGGGCTTGTTGTGAGACAGATTCTGATTCAGGATACCTAGGGTGAGGGAGGAGATTCTGGTTCAAACAAGCTCCTCCATGAGATCCAAGTGCCTAGTGCCTGAGCCCCATTTTGAGTAGCAAAGCTGTCATGGGAGAGAAGAAGTGGGTGCGGTGTCCACTCCACAAGAACTTGCAACTAAAATGGGAAAATCAGTCTGGGAAAGACACAAGATTGAACATAGCATCGTGGTAGGTGGCAGAGGTGGTGACACCATGGCATCCAGAGGTGCTTCCCGGGGCATTCAGAAAGCCTTCTTGGAGAAGGTGACTCTGAGATTGCACTTGTAAATCTCAGGAGCTGGCTGAGGGGTGGTGTTTCCCAGTGAGGTGGCTAAAGGTGTATATGTGAGTCATGCTCCTTGAGCAACAAACTGAAAATTGAGGCGTTCATGAGGGCAAAGAAACAAATGCCCCACATTTCAAATATTTCCTACTCCATGTTGGATGCTTGCTGAACAAAAATGAAGCTCAAATGCCTAGTGATCCTATAAAAACTAGTACTTCTGTTCTGACAAGAGGCACCTGGGTTCTCGCCCTCTCGCTTTGATCCTCTACTAACACACTTCATTGGGGTCTGGAGTCTGCACTCCCACAATGGGCTACGAGTCAGCATTGCTAGGACCTCATGACACCTCTGGGTAACAGTCAAGAAGTCCAGGGTCTTATTTCCCCACATTCAAATTTTGCCCCGACCTCTGTAGAGCACCAGGGCTTCCATCCTGACTGCCCACGTGACCGTCTGCCCCTAACCCATCCTGTCCACATGGCTTTCCATCAGCTGTGGTGCCTGCAGTGGCTCAGCCCAGGGCCAGGGATCCAGGAGCGTTTCAGGCAACAGAAACTCTAAGGCACCAAAGTGTGGCTGTCCTGGGCGGGGGTGACCAGAAGGCCACTGAGAAGGAGCGGGGTGGCCGGGCGCAGGCCAGTGGAATTGGGCCTCTGGCTGCCCTCTTCCCCACCCACCACCCGGACACAACGAAAGGGCCGGGTGGATCAGGAGATTAGGAAGAGTGAAATGCTTCTTTCTGAAAAGAAGAAAGAGAAGCAGGTTTTTAAAGACTACAAAGTGCGTGCTAAGGAGGTGATGGGTCCCTTTATAGAGCATGGAAAGCCCACTGGGCTCCAGGAGGCCCTCGAGAGAGAGGGAGATGAGGACGGTGGGCAGAGCTGTGAACTGCAGAATGGCTGGCTGGTTGGGGCAGGCCCCGCACAAACCCTGATCCCAGCACCCACTTTTCCCTTTGAGGTTTATTTTGCCTTCAGCCTTGTGCCAGGAAACACTTTTGGAGGGTGATGCACTACAAAGGCTTGTGGAATCTTAGTTCCCCAAACAGGGACTGAACCTGGGTCCGGGCAGTAAAAGCACCAAGTTCCTAACCCCGGACCCCCAGGAACGTCCCCAAGAAACGCTGGAAACACGAGTGATAACGAGAAGAGTTCATATTTACAGCTCTCTCACAGGCACTACGTGAAAACTTTGTGTTGCCTCTGTTAATCCTCAAAATCAGGTCCACTTTGTTCTCACCCCTTCTCGTACCCAGTAAACTGAGTCTCACAGAAGTGAGTTACTTATCGCATGGAATACCGCCGGGGTGCGGGGGTCCCGGATGGGAGACAGGCTGGCTCCATGCAGGGCCTGCATTGTTGATGATTCTCGTAAACTATTGCTAATAAAAAAGTTCAGTTTCTCCTTTTGAAAGTCTGCTCTGAGTAGGCCCCACTGCCCCTGTGGTTGTCGATAAACGAAAAGCCTGTTCCGACCGCATCCAACCCCAGACACGCAGTAGCCGCCTGCCATCTGCTCGAGGGGCTGGCTTTTCAGGCCCATAGAAGCCCTGAAGTTTAAATTCTCTAAATCCTGCTCTCCCCTCCTCCTACCTGCCAAACAGTAGCTCGGGGTGTCTTTCCTGCATTTGACTGGGCTTCAAAGAAAGCACTCGAGTCAAGCCATGTCTGCCCCAGCCGCCCACGAAGCAAGGAAATTCTGAGCACCTTCAGGCATGAGTCAACATCACCGTGTTCAGGAATCTCTGCCCACAGAATCACCCACTCTTCTGTTTGGGCCCAAAATAGATACCTCCTTCTGAAGCCTCCCTGCTTTCTGTAGCCTCAGCAATAAGAAAACGAAGGCGAGGGTAGGTGTGTGTCCAAGGCGTGATTGAGGGAGTTCGCTCTGCTGTGAAGTTCTCTGGAGTGAAAACACTGCTGCTGAGCTGGACACGCAGGACAGGTGTAGCAGGTGGAGGGGGACGCAGGAGGGCGGCTGGGGATGGTCATTCCTTTGTTCATTCATTCACTTGGCGAACATTTATTAAGCAAATACTACGTATCAGATACAGGGTCGGGAGATGGGTGCAACCCAGACCTGGGTCTCCAGGAACCCACCATCCAGCAGGAGAAAAATATATCACACAGACAGTGCCAACAGAGCTGAGACTCAGAATGCAAATACAAAGAAAGAGTGGACGGCCACACAGACAGGCATTTGTTCCTGTGCAAGTCCTTGACACTGTCACTCAAGAACTGCCTCACTGTCCTAATACCTGGGACAGAAACAAGGGCTGAAAGCATTGCTCTGTCATTACCAATTGCTAATGCTACTGAAATCAAACACCGCAGACTTTGAACTTAGAACAGCATAGTGAGAAAATGTGCAGAAGCTTTCCTTTGCACAGGAAACTCCCTGAGCAAGAAAATAGGAACATTTTTGGTGGGAGCAGTTACTTTCCTTAAAGGAGAAACAGATGGCTCCCACAGCCCACGGGTGTTGTAGACACACCATTAACATGCAGAGCTGACAGACGGCACCTCCTCACCAGTGTGTGAGCCACTTCCCAATTTCAGACACCCAGGAGGGACCTGCCTCTCCAAGAAAGGGATGAAGGGAACCCAGTCAGTCTGGTTATGCTAAGTATTTAAAAGGAAGAGTGTTTTTTTAAACTATATATGTGTATATATATAGAGAGACACACACACACACATATATATATATATTGGATTCGTAAAAAAGTTTGCGTTTTTCTGTAACATCTTTCAGAAAAACCTGAATGAAATTTTTGGCCAACCTGATATATACAGGTTGTATACACATGCTATATATAATGTATATATGTATACACATACATATATGTACTGTGGATATATACGTGTATGTGTGTGTTTATGTACATATATGTGTCTCTCTATATATGTTTGTTTAGTTCTGACCAACTCTTCAACCCCATGGACTGTAGCCCCCAGGCTCCTCTGTCTATAGAATTATCCAGGCAAGAGTCCTGGAGTGGGTTGCTATTTTCTTCTCCAGGGGATCTTCCTGACCCAGGGATTAAGTCCTTATCTCCTGCATTGGCAGGCAGAGTCTTTACCACTGAGCCACCGGGAAAGCCCATGTGTATACATATATATACACAAACATGCATATATACACTATATGTATATACATACACATGTGATATATACAGGTACATGTGTGTGTGCACTGTATACATATATAATGTGTATATATGTGTGTATAACTATACACATGTATACAATGTGTATATTTCAGTTCAGTTCAGTCACTCAGTCCTGTCTGACTCTGCGACCCCATGAATCGCAGTACGCCAGGCCTCCCTAAGTTCACCCAAACTCCTGGAGTTCACCCAGACTCATGTGCATAGAGTCAGTGATGCCATCCAGCCATCTCATCCTCTGTTGTCCCCTTCTCCTGCCCCCAATCCCTCCCAGCATCAGAGTCTTTTCCAACGAGTAAATTCTCATGAGGTGGCCTAAGTATTGGAGTTTCAGCCTTAGCATCAGTCCTTCCAATGAACACCCAGGACTGGTCTCCTTTAGGATGGACTCATTGGATCTCCTTGCAGTCCAAGGGACTCTCAAGAGTCTTCTCCAACACCACAGTCCAAAAGCATCAATTCTTCAGCACTCAGCGTTCTTCACAGTCTAACTCCAACTCCATACATGACCACTGGAAAAACCATAGCCTTGACTAGATGGACTTTTGCTGGCAAAGTAATGTCTCTGCTTTTTAATATGCTATCTAGGTTGGTCATAACTTTCCTTCCAAGGAGTAAGCGTCTTTTAATTTCATGGCTGCAATTACCATCTGCAGTGATTTTGGAGCCCCCCAAAAATAAAGTCTGACACTGTGTCCACTGTTTCTCCATCTATTTCCCATGGAGTGATGGGACCAGATGCCATGATCTTAGTAAGCATGTATACAATGTGTACATATATATGTGTATAACTATATACACATAGTCTCATGAAATGAAGGCCTTGAGTGAATCAGTCTATCTCCTCAGAGAAAGACTGTGACATAGTTAAAGGGCAGAGGAGCCGTTTTTACAAGTTTTGCTTGAAATCCCCGCGGCCTGGGCTGACGTCAGCCTCTTCCTGCCCGGGGCCCTGTGAGTTTCCGGGAGTTTCGGGGAGGCTGTGCTGCGGGCGCCAGTCCTGGCTGTGGCAGGCTGGCGGCTTCCCCAGTGGGTGAAACCAGTAGCGCCTGCAGACCCAGCTGAGTGTGGTATCTGTTTCCGGCCCCTGCGGTAGTGACACCTCTGTTCAGCGTCTGATTTAGAATAAAAGGATCTTCGTGAAGAGAAAACTCCTTATTTCAAGTGGAAAGCAAAACAAACAACTACCAAAAAAGTTACAAACCCCAACACCTTTTAACAATACGAGGGCAGTTTCCGCTGACATCCTGCTGACACTCAGGAGAGTGCGGGGGACCGCAAAGGGTGAGCGTTCTTCAGCTCAGATGTGCTAACAGGCCCTTTATTTCACTTTTGACTTTCAACGCCTTTCACTCACCAGGCCATCAAGTTTCACTTTCCCTCTCCCAGGGTTTCCTGTCTCGCTCCTCCAGCCTGAGTTTGCACTGGGCTCCTGTGGAGGGACTCTCACCCTCCTGCTCCTCCTGGGAGAGGAACTGTGGGCCAGCCAGGCACCTGGCTGTGCCTTCTACACCTGTGATCTTACGGAACTCTCACAACAACCCTGTGAGTCAGGTACCACTGGGATCATTGCTATTTTACAGACGAGGAAACTGAAGTTGTTAGGCTTTCATTCACACACCCCAGAAAGTGACGGAGCTAAGCTACCTGCTCCATCCTTGTACAGAGGAAGAAGGCAGTTAACAGGTCTCATCAATTCCCTGGGCTTCCTAGGCAAGTTTTCTGTCTCTTATTTTAAGTCACTCTTTGATCTACTCCCAAATTAATTCTCTTGAAAGCAACTTTCACAATGCCTCTTCCCTGATCAAAGACCTCATGTTGTTCCCCCACCGCCTGTGGGGCATGCGTCCTCTGCCTGGCGTCTCCTGTTTTTCCTGACCTGGTCCATCTGAATGTCCTCTGCTCATTGGACCCCCCCGCAGCTGCAGCCACTCCAGCAGGCAGGGCTCCTATTGTGCAAACATAGCTTCCTCACCTACAATTTCAAAGCGTGGCACCTAGGGACACCTCCCTTTTACAATCTACCGTATCTCATCTGCCTACTTGGAATTATTCCCAACTGGGAAGCACCTGGGGGAGAGTCGAAAGGGCTCAGGAACTTGGGATTGCACAGGGCTTGGATTCGGAACCTGGCTTGAACTTGTGTAATCCTGATTCCCTGTAAAACCATCACTGGGTACCACTCTCTGCCAGCACTAGCAGGGGTGGGGACAGCTGATGGACAGGTGTGGCGAGTGCAGGTGGTCCGGGAAGGCAGAGTCATGCCCAACCCCAGAGCAAAGGGGCAAGGAAGGTCCTGCAGGACAGGCGGGAAAGGGGAAGCAAAGTCTCGAGCGAGTTAATGACAGAGGACACAGCACGGTCCTGCAGGCTGGGGAGCACCCGTGGGGTGGAGCTGTAAGCTGGCTGTGGAGCCGGGCCAAGTGCAGGGGCATGGACTGTACCTGGGGAGGAGCCGGTGCCACAGAGCAGCTGCAGGGATGGGGGCCATCTGGGCTTGAGGGCATCAGCCCTGTTATCTGTGTGTATGACTGATGGCAGGTGGCACGGGGGAAGGGGTGTAGCCCTTGAGGGTGCTGGAGTGACCTGGGGGTGAGCCAAGAGTGGGCCAGTCCTTCAAGCCTCCAGGGGCCTCAGCCGCGGTGGGACAAGGCAGCCTGCCTAAGGTAATCAGGATACAGTAGGTGGTCAGTCAGCACGGCTTGCTGGGTCTGCAATCTGCACGGCCGAGAGCCAGAGCACCTCTCCACAGGCTTCCCAAGTTCAGTACAGCCAGCGCTGGGTGCCCGCCCTCCGCCCCCGCTGGCCTGCCCATCCTCCGTCATCTCCATTTTTAATGAACGATGCCGCAGCCACCACCACCTCCAGCTGCCCAGGGAACGTGCCCAGAATCCCGGCTCCTTTTGCCTCACTGGCCCCACACTCCTTACAAAGGCCCAGTCCCTGGGGAGTCCAGTCTGAACCATCTCTGCATATTAGTACCCACGCTCCACTCTCCACGCTCCAGCCCCCGAACCCCAGCCCAAGGTGCCCGAGACAGCCTTCCTGCCTCACAGGACACACGGGGGACTGAGCGGAAGGGGGTCAGAGGCTACCGTGGCCACAGGGACAGGAAGTAGCTGGGACAGGGGAGGAAAGGTGGGTGCACGCAGTCATGGGCGCCTCCCGAGAGGCTCCGGATCCTGACCCCGCGGAACTGACTGTGTGATGCTGGGCAAGGCACTGGCGCTACCAGATCACCGCATAGTGTATAACACGGAGCAGCAGGGATGGCCACCCAGTCATTAACCACACTGAAATGATTCTTATCTACAGCTGTATCAATAACACTGCAGCATTCTGTATGCGTCAGTTTATTGTATATTCAATGTCTTGCTTATAATAATGGACTATAAAATAGTCGTAGTGTTAACTGTCATGAACGGTCATAACAGCCTACTACTGGGGGACTGGGGAAGCCAGTTGTGTGCCTGGACCAGCGGCCAGCATGCAGTGACTGCCACATCTCCGACAGAGTGGGCACTTTCTCGGTGCATCGGAGGAGATGACAGACAGGCTCTCTAAGTCCCTTTCCGTTCTGACATTCTGTGGTTAATAAACACCCCAGAGCAGGGTGAAACTGCATCCCTTCCACCCTGTGCTGATCCAGCCGGCCAGGCTCCCTGCCAGCCAGCCTTCTCCCCTACTGCGTCCCGTCCGTTCACCAGCAGGACGGAAGGCATCGCTCACACCACGGGAGGAACTCTATGCAGTTCACGCTGCAACAGCCACATCCTTGACGGCTCCCATCTGTTCTTTTCAGAACAAAGCAATTCCCCTTGAATCGTGGTAAACAGGTCTTAGTTCCCATGTCCTTAGAAAATGCTGCCACCTTGGATTTAAATTCAATAAGAGGAAGCCCAACATGAAAACCCCTTACACATTCATCACCTGTGGTCAAACCTCCTAAGTTGGGTGTCCCTTGAAAGGAACAGTGCTCGTCTATGGCTTTGAGCAGAGACCACGATTGCAGACGCTGCCTATGAATGTAGGTAAGGCAGGAATTTTAAAATATTTGCATTTATTTACTTTGCTGTACTGGGTCTTAGTTGCAGCATACAAACTCTTAGTTGTGACCTGTGGGGTCCAGTTCCCTGCCCAGGGGTTGCACCTGGACCCCCTGCCCTGGCAGTTTGCAGTCTTAGCCACTGGACCGGAAGTCCCTAGAGCTGACACTTTAAAAGGTGCTCTGGGGAACTTGGCTCAGACAGTAAAGAACCTTCCTCCCAATGCAGGAGAGGCAGGTTTGATCCCTGGGATGGGAAGACCCCTTGGAGAAGGGGATGGGCAACCCATGCCAGTATTCTCGCCTGGAAAATTCCATGGGCAGAGGAATTTTGTGGGCTACAGGCCATAGAGCCGCAGAGAGTCACGGTCTCACTTCACTTTCTGGGGAGTCTTGGAGTCTGTTGCCTTCAGTGCTGGCCTAGTGGGGGACAGCCCAGGCTGAGTCCACAGAGTAAACTCTTCAAAAGCCTTCCAGCTGAAGCTGTGTTTCTGAGGCCAGTTCCTGGAGTACTGGAGAGGGCTCCGGGCCTCGTCTACGCGACAATCTTAAACACTCTCCTCCCGACTGTGTGGCCACCCCCATCATCAGTTCACTCTGACACAGTCTCATCTTCCCCTTCTCTGTGGGGCCTCGCCTATTGATGTGTGGATTTGGGGAACACTTTCCGGCTGCTGTTGGTCTACACTGAACCAATCTTAGGCCAGTCACAGTAGACAAGCAGTCAGGGCTGCCTCCAAAGCACCCAGAACCTCCGAACCTAAATCAGCATGTTCCCTCCAGCTGGCCTGTGGCCTCCGTTTCCATAGTGGGACTTATGTTCTCCACAGAAAGGCTGGTCACCATCCAAGACACACAGTGACGTCTTCGTCTGAGCAGGCTGTCCTAGCAGAATACCATGGCCTGGGGGCCTTAGAACAACACACTTTATTTTACCCCCTCACTTTATTCCTGGGGGCTGAGATCTGAGACGGGGGGTGGGGGGTGGGGGTGGGGGGTGGCGTGATGGGGGTTTGGGCAAGGGCTAAGGTTTCCCCCAGAGGATTTCTTGTGACTCTCCTAGGGGACCCAGACCCACCTAGGAGGGTCCAACCTCATGGCCTCAAGTCACCTGATGCCCCACCTCCTGACACCATTGCACCCGGCAGGAAGGTTTCTTCATATGAACATGAATGCAAACACTTGTTTGAAACGGAGTGTGTTCTTGAGAGCAGGCAGGAAGAAGCGTGCCCAGAGTGAGGGGTATGGCAGGCACCCCGGGAGGTGGGGGGTGGCTACTGGCAAACTTGACCCTCGTCTTCCCAGGACACATGGATTTGGGGTGCCTGACACACTCGGGGCCCACGCTGGCGCGGCCAGCCCCTGCACGACGCTTGAACGGGCTGTCGGTTCTGACGAGCGGCTCTTCCTTTTGGATGCCTCCATGTTCTCCTTTGATTTTTTTCTTCTTTCCTATGTTTCCCCTTGGGTCATGAGTTTCTACCTGGCATCGCACCTATGTGCCTTGCATTCTTTAAAATAGTGGGAACTGTGGCTATGGAGTTGAAAATCTCCGTGACTCCGTGGTCTAAATTCTCTGAAGGCTCCCCTTGTGGAAGACGGTGGGTAGGATTCACCAGCGTAGTACATTTCTGCTAAAACCATTATATCGTCCCAAGAAACAGCTTTCAAAGGTTTAAAGGAAAACTGATTTTCAATTTCAGAGAAAGAACATGGGTATATTTCTACACCCCTTGTTTTTCTTATCTGACAACATTTTAATTTTCTTCGGGTTGACATTCTGCGGTAAATGTGTGGTTAACTCACATACAGAAGTTCGTTATCAGCTAAGCCTCCCAGGGACAAAACCACCCCCTCAACATTTCATTCACAGGAGCATCTGAGACCCCCAAACGCGACGGCTTTGACTTGCTGCTTCTGACTCCTTTCTTCCCTTCTAACATAAAGACAAAAGAACTCTTTTCCCACCCAGCCCCCCGTTTTTCTTAGTAACAAGTGTTGATTAAGGCAGAAGATGTTCTCATTCTTGAGTTGTGGAAACTCTGACTCTTTGGTCTCAGAGGCCCAGCCAGGGTCTCAGAAACTGTGGGTCAGATACAGAACTCACGAGCGACAGATGCTCAGTACCAGAGAACCAGCCCAGCTGCACTGAGTCCCCCTTGCCCCCACAGTGCACACAGCGCCCCCACTTATCTTATTCCCACCTGGGGAGTCGGGTGACCTTTTCTTTGATGCCATTAACCTGCCTTAACCCCATCCCCACCCCAGCCCACAGCCTGGTGACCCTGAACTTGGTTTTGCCACATTTCCCTCAGCATGTGGGGGATTCCCAGGTGGTGCAGTGGTAAAGCGTTGTCTACCTGCAATGCAGGAGACAATAAGAGACGAGGTTCAATCCCTGGGTCGGGAAGATCCCCAAATGGCAACCCGCTCCAGTATTTCTTGCCTGGAGAATCCCATGGACAGAGAAGCCTGATGGGCTACAGTCCATGGGGTTGCAAAGAGTTGGACCTGACTGAGTGACTGGGTGCGCATGCCTCAGCATTTATGCTGAGTGAAGATGGATCTATGTTGACTGAATGAATTAATGCACCATATTATCGATGTGATTGCTAATACACTCAAGCATTCATTCAGGGCCTATGGCTGTCCGCATTGAGGAAATACTGTAAACAAACAGTAGGTGACATGGACGGCCAGCAACAATCAGAAACGACCAGAAGTTTCGAAACTCAACAATGGTGAGCCAGTGGGCAGGGATCAGGAAGTTAAACATTCTTTATTAGCTGTGCCGGCCATTGTGAACGCAGGTGAGAGGAAGGAAACAGATCCAGAATTCTCACAAATAGTTCTTAGAAGATAAAAACCAAAAGAATCTCCATTTCCTTGTCCTGACAAAATCAAGCTTTAAGTTATTAACATTTTAGATATTTTTTCCAGCTCACAAAGCTTACATATCTTATCATTTGGTCCTAAAAACAACCCTGCTCCAGAGATGATAATAGCAACATGAAGACCTGGGGGCAGATATTGAAACTCTTTCACTTACATTATTTCCATGGATGCATCTCTTGTCATTCACACCCTTGACATTCACACTCCAGAAAACATTCCCCTTAAAGTCCCCAGGTGGCACTAGCGGTAAAGAACCCGCTTGCCAATGCAAGAGACACAAGAGAAGTGGGTTTGATCCCTGGGTTGGGAAGATCCCCTGGAGAAGGCCGTAGCAACCCACTCCAATATTCTTACCTGGAGAATCCCAAGGACAGACGAGCCTGGCTACAGTCCATGGGGTCACAGAGAGTCAGACACAACCGAGGAGACTTGGCACACACGCACGGTCCCCTGAGCCTGACATTCTCTCTGCCAGGCGAACCACTGTTCATCCTTCAAACCCGGTAAAGCTGAGACCAGCCTTCCTCCTGACCTGACTCACAGGCTGAGAAGGCTTCCCCATCAGGGACACCATGCCAGGAGGCCCAGAGGATGTATCAGCTTGGCAAAGGCGGTGACCTGGAGGATCTGGAGTGTCTAAGAAGCACCTAAGGTCACATGCTCCTTAATGGTGCTGAGGAATCTGCCATCTGTGGTTTGACTAGCAGACTTGATTCCCAAAGTAAAGAAAAGAAATGTTGTCAATCCCTCCTGACAAAAACCGAGTCTGGTACTTGAGATCCCACTTCCTGAATCAAAGGCGAAAGAGGGAGAGTGGTTGTGGTACCCAGAGGTCGACCACAGAGGTGGGGGAGCTCCGCACCTGCAGCCGTTGACTACGGCACTGGCACAGTCACTCTGTGCTCTGGGATGCTAGGATGCTTGACTTTTCAATGTTTCTTAATTTTTAAAAGGTATTTATTTATTTGACCATGGTGGGTCTTAGTTGCATCATGCGGGATCTTCCGTCACAGCACAAAGACCCTCTAGCTGTGGCACACAGGCTTGGATGCTCCTCGAGGGCCCAGCTGTCCCACAGCATGTGGGACCTTAATTCCCTGATCAGGGATCTAACTCTGGCATTGTAAGGAGGATTCTTAACTACTGGACAGCCAGTCAACTCCCTGACCTGATGGTCTTTTTTCCTTTTCAGCTAGCTGGATAAGCCTCATTGGCCACGATACCGCCACTGTGCAAAACTGGGGACATTTGAAAACACATATTGGAAGCAGGCAAAGTTGGGAGGTGGAAGGAAATGATAAGATGCTCTGGCAGGTCTGCAGTCGGGAGGGCTGGAGGCGAGGGTGGACGGTACAGGAGATGGAGGGGGCTACGTATGCCAGGGTCCTGGAGAGGTCAAGCAACAACCCCTGGGAAGGGATTCCACCTGATGGCAAGGGCGAGGAGAACCGAAGGGACTGAAGAGTTGCCTCATGGGCACGAGACGGCCATTAAAAGAAACCAGGACAAGAAGAACTGAGGGTTGTTTGAGTGCATGTTTGCTTTTAACTTTTATTTTGGGAGAATTATAGATTTTCATGCAGTTGTAAATAACAAGAGATCCAGCACAGCCTTCATTCAGTCTTCCCCTATAGCATGGTATCACAACCAGGAAGTTGACCTCACTGCAAAATATCAGTCTTGCTGATCTAACAATCTTACATGCACGTGCGTCTTTATTTCCGTGCGACTTTCCCACGCGTGTAGATTTCTGTGACCATGAGCAGAGCCAATGTACACAACAGTTCCTATCCCAAGATCCCTCCCACTGCCTTTTTGTGACCGTGGCCACAGGCCACCATCCTCCTGACCCCTGGCAGACACTGAGCCACTCTCCATCTCTATGATTTTTGTCATTTTAAGACTACGAGATCAATGGAATCACATGATACGTAACCTCTGAAACTGGCTCTTTTTCACTGAACCTAATTCCTTTGCGATCTACCTTTCTGCACATAATTCCCTTTCCAGTCCATCTCTCTGCATTCCTTAGCTGGCATTGTCCAAACATTATCCAAAAAGTGCTTCTCTCCTCCTCACTCCATGCCATGCTTTTCAGTGTCACTGTGGATGGCAGCCCACTCCAGTATTCTTGCCTGGAAAACCCCATAGACAGAGGAGCCTGGCAGGCTATAGTTCACGGGGTCACAAAGAGTCAGACACGACTGAGCAGCTGGAACACACACGGATCGTTTGCTAGCTTTTAAAATCATTTCATTATTTTATCACTACCACATTGCTTCTTTTGAGTTTACTGGACACACTGTCATAAAATTTGCAAGTACAGATAGTTCTACTTCTTTTCTTTCCAGTATTTAGGCGGCTACGTGTTCTTTCATCTGATTGCATTGACTAAAACCCCAGTGGAGAGTTAAGTAGAAGAGGAAATAGTAGGTTTTGAGCAGAGCTGGAGCATCAGAGGATGGCCAGATGGGGGAGGTGAAGGCACTGTTTTGTCGCGAGCTCAGGGCTAGAGGCAGGCGTCTGCACAGAGCAGCACAGCATCCTTGCCAAGACCTCAGCTCAGAAGCCCAGACAAGCCTCCAGTCCCATCACAGAGAGTCCTCTAGCCACGCGACCTTGCTGAGCAACCTCAGGCAATTCTCCAAACCTCACTGTGCCTCAGTGTCTCATTTGTAAAATGGTAGGAATCATGATAATATATTTTTCATGGAGTAGTTGTCAGGATCAAATCAGGGCATATTTGTGAGGGCTTGCCATTGTTATTTTAAGATGATTTTTAAAAAAAATTTTTTTATTTTGCTTTACAATACTGTGTTGGTTTTGCCATACATTGACATGAATCCACCACGGGTGTACGAGTTCCCAATCCTGAACCCCCCCCTCCCACCTCTCTCCCCATGTCATCTCTCTGGGTCATCCCAGTGCACCAGCCCCAAGCATCCTGTATCCTGTATTGAACCTAGACTGGTGATTTGTTTCTTACATGATAGTATACATGTTTCAATGCCATTCTCCCAAATCATCCCACCCTCTCCCTCTCCCACAGAGTCCAAAAGTCTGTTCTATGCATCTGTGTCTCTTTTGCTATCTCGCATACAGGGTTATCATTACCATCTTTCTAAATTCCATATATATATATATGTTAGTATACTGTATTGGTGTTTTTCTTTCTGGCTTACTTCACTCTGTATAATCGGCTCCAGTTTCATCCACCTCATTAGAGTGGATTCAAATGTATTCTTTTTAATGGCTGAGTAATACTCCATTGTGTATATGTACCACAGCTTTCTTATCCATTCATAAGACGAATTATTAACATGTACTCTTAAACTCTCCCAGTGTTAATTCCTAATGTGGCAAACAATGATGGATATAATCTACAAAAACAAAAGCTTTGGGGTGGGGCCCTCAGTAATTTTTGAAAGCGTAAAGAGGTCTAACACCAAAGGTTTGAGAATCACTGTCTTTGTCATATTGGCTGTTTAAAGAACTGAAATATGTCCACGTTTGTTGATCGATATCTGCTCTTTGCACTTCTCAAATGACCCGTGTACACTCCTTCCCCTGGCTTCTCCCACACATCAGCAACTGAAGGGTCACCCTGCAGCAGGTGGGGGCTGTGGCACGCTGGCTTCCCCCTTACACTGGCATCCCTCACACTGGTTCCCAGCCCCCTCTGTCCCACTTGTTCAACACTTTGAATCTCATGCCTACAGAGAAACCAACTGCATCACCCTCTGTGTTTTTGTGGTGACCTGGGGTCCATGAAAACATTTTCTCCTGCTGTCTTCTTCATTCCTGCTTCTTCTGACACATTTAAGTTTGCTATTTGAAATTATTTCCTGAAAGTAAAAGTGAGATCTTTTTTTTAAAGGTAGGCATGAGGGGGCTTCTTTGGTGGTTCGGTGATAAAGAATCCCCCAGCCAATGCGGGAGACAAGGGTTCAATCCCTGGTCCAGGAAGATCCCACATGCCGCGGAGCAACTAAGCCTGTATTCCCCAACTATTGAGCCTGTATTCTAGAGCTGGGAACTGCAACTACTGAAGTCTATGCCCTAGAGCCCGTGTTCTGCAAGAGAAGCCAGCGCAAGGAGAAGCCTGAGCATTGCTAGAGAGTAGCCCCCACCCACCACAACTAGAGAAAGCCTGAGCAGCAGTGAAGACCTGGCACAGCCAAAAATGAATAGATATTAAAAAAAAAGAAAAGAAAGAAATAGTGTGAGATGGATCAGTTGTATAAGACTCTTTGTGACTCCATGGACTGTAGCCTGCCAGGCTCCTCTGTCCATGAGATTCTCCAGGCAAGGAGTGGGTTGCCATTTCCTTCTCCAGGGGAATCTTCCCAACCCAGGAACTGAACTCAGGTCTCCTGCATTACAAGCACATTATCTGCCGTACAAAAAAAAAAAAAACAAACAAACAGTCGTTCCTTAAAAAAAAAAAGGCAGGCATGAAGATAGCAATAGTGGGATTTCCTGTGATTCTGGTCCCATCGCCTTGAGCTGTGTGACTTCAGGCGACTGACTGAACCTCAGTTCCCTTCTGTGTAAAGTGGGGTGACAGTCTCTCCCTTTGAGGGTTGCAGTGAGCGTGGAAGGTAATCTCTACAGGGGAGCAACCACAGGCGGGGCTCAGGTATCACAGCTACTGCTGCATAAATAGCCCCAAGTGGAGGACGTGAGCTCTGAATTCTTCAAAGATAATGATCTGCATTCAACCACAATACTTCACAAACACTTCCCAGTGACCCAGATAGTGCCGGCAGAGCCCTGCCTCCAGCTAGTGGAGCTTCCTCCGCGGGTGAGAAGCGCTTGCTCCTGACGCTGGCTGTGGGGGAAAGCGCTGAACTGGAACTCGGGCCTCTGTCGTGTCCCAGGTTTGCAGCTATTCGCCGAATGGAACAAGGCCTGTTTCCTTAATCAACAAAAGGGCAGGTTAACCTTAATTATCTCTGGAGTTTCTCCCAGCTCTGAGATCCTATTGAGATTAATGGTAAACATATCCTGTAATATTTTAGTTTGCACCTGAAACGCCTGCTTTTTCTGAGGCTCAGACTGCTGGGTGGGCTCCCCAAGGAATTTGGAGACTGTCTCTTACATTTAGATAAACCCCTGAATATTCACTGGAAGGACTGAGGCTGAAGCTGAAGCTCCAATACTTTGGCCACCATCAGGTGTCCTGATGAGGTGCTCTCATCAGGGACAGACTGAGGGCAGGAGGAGAAGGGGGAGACAGAGGATGAGATGGCTGGATGGCAGCACTGACTTGATGGACATGAATTTGAGCAAGCTCTGAGAGACAGTGAAGGGCAGGGAAGCCTGGCGTGCTGCAGCCCACGGCGCCACAAAGAGCTGGAGACCACTTAGCAATTGAACAACAGCACCAAATCTCGGGGTTCTTCTTAGATTTGACACTGACGAGTGTTTTGAGGTCAAGAACCACACCATTCTTTATCCAGTGTCCCAAACGTTAATGGCTCCTACATCCCTTGTGTAAATCTCAGTAAACCATCACCTAGAAGTTTCTGCGCTTAGTGAGCTCTTCTGACGTCTAGTCCCAGTCTTGAGCATGTGGATGCCCAGGCAGATGGGCACAAAGATGCAGCCAGGCACTCAGAGCTGGCCTGGCTGCTCGGGTAAACACAGCTCGACCTTGATTGACTCACAACGTGAAGAATCTTATCTCAGACCTTGTCCACATCCTTTGAAGCCCCTTCCCTTTCCCTGTCTTTCATATCACTCACACAGGCCACAGGGGCCATATGAGTGCTCTCTTGTTTTCAGCATCAGAAAGAATAATAATAATAAATAAATAATAATAATAAAGAATAATAAATAATAAGAATAATAAATAATAAATAAGAATAATAATAAAATAATAAATAAAAATCACCTAGTCCACAACTGTTTTCACCCATCCACCTTTCCTCCAGCCAAAGGAGCTCTCAGTGCACCCTCTCAGATGCTTTTCCTGGGAACAAAGTGTTCCAGGAGCAGGTTTTAGCGGTGCCTAAGGACCTCGCTGGTCGGCCCCTGGGGGAGGCAGACCCCTGGGGAGGAGGCAGCCACTGCTAGATGCTGAACGCGGCTGCTGCCTCCGGCAGCTTCGAGGCACTCGTGAGAAACTGTCTCAGCATCCACACTCACCCTATCATTTCAGCAAGCCCCCACAGGCCACATGTCTGCATGTCAAAGTGTGAGAGGCTCTGCTGTGCACAAGTGAAGCAGAGTCCTACTGGCTCTAGAGAATCAGACCTCCCGCTCAAAGGACCGACTTCCCTCCAGGTGCTGGTATTTCTGGGTAAGTCCAGGGACACGAAAACACCTCAGCCCAAAACTCATCTTAGTTCTTTGCGGTTGCCACTGTTTAGTTGGTAAATCCTGTCCAACTCTTGGTGACCCCAGGGACTATAGCCGCCCAGGCTCCTCTGTCCATGGGATTCCCCAGGCAAGAATACTGGAGTGGGTTGCCATTTCCTTCTCCAGAGGATCTTCCTGACCCAGGGATTGAACCCGGGTCTCCTGCATTGGAACTTTACTACCGAGCCACTGGGGAAGCCCAGATCTTAGTTCTATTCTCTTCTAAAAACAAACAAAATGGCAAAACACAAAGGGTGGCTTTATGTTGGGGGAGTGGCATTGAAAGCCCATGCAGAGTGAGAGAAAGGGTATCAGGACCCCACCTCCAATTAGGAAGCCCCGTCTGCATCTCTTGTCACTCCCTACCGGGTGGCCGGTCACTTGAGGGAGGGAAGTGACCGCCCTGCGTCACCCAGTTTCTCATCTTTTATTGGAAACCCAAGCAGGAGGAGCTGTCCTTCTGGAAACAGCAGCAGATGGTTGATGGTTGGTCTAACGTCCAAAGGGAGAGAGCAGGACCTCCCTGGTGGCCCAGTGGGAAAGAATCTGCCTGCCAACACAAGGGACACAGATTCAACCCTTGGTCCGGAAAGATCCACCTGCTGCAGGGCAACCAAGCTGTTCGCCACCACTACTGAGCGCCTGCTCTGGAGCTGGCGAGCCACAGCTGCTGAGGCCTGTGTGCCTAGAGCCCGTGCTCTGCATTAAGGAACACCACAGTGAGAAGCCTGGGCATCCCAACTTGCCACATCTAGAGAAAAGTCCACGCAAAGCAATGAAGACCCAGCACGGCCAAAAATAAATCAATAAATCTTTTAAAAATGAAAAGAAGAAGAAGAGGCAAGAGAGGAGAGAGCAGACGCCTGGGAGACAGAATAGCCGGTCTGAATCCCTGGACATCCAGTGGATGCTTCAGCTCTCTCTCTCCCCTGCATGGGCATGGGGGGATGGAGTAGGTGAGGCTCCAGCGATCCACTGGAGGGAAAACAAAACAACGGAGATGAAAAGCAGTGAGTGTCCCAGGGGCCCCCACCCTCGTCCACCTTCCTTCCAGACCTGCGTGGTGACACAGCCCAGAGCAACGCAGCTCTCAGTGACTGTTGCCAATGTCAGCTGGAGACGCTGAAAGTGCACGGATTACTGCATCTTAGTTGAACAGGGAATTCCCGGAGGCAACAAACCTACAAATATCCCAAGAGGAGCTGCACCTGGGCCAGTGTGGATGGAGGTGGGGAGGGTGCAGGGCAGAGGGACAGGTGTGTGGGGTCCCTCCTGAATCTTTCCAATTACCTGTCTTAGCTAAAATCTGAAATGAGACAAGAAACACTTTCGACATCAGAAGAGCTCAATTTTAAGTCTCTAAGTGAGAGTGGAAGCTCTTGGGGTTTGCAGGATTAGTGATAATCACTGGCTCTCTTTCTGCCTCTGCACACACTAAACGTAGGAGGTGGCAAGACCACATCAGTGTTCCTCTGAGCCCCTGTAGGACCCCTCCTGGACCCCTGGTCCAAGTTCTGAGCATTCACCCCAAGTCCTAGCACCAGGCTAGGAATGTACACAGTTCTCCTCCACTCCAGAAGCAGCACATACTTTCAATCCTCTCTGAAGAGAAAATAACATCCAATTTAGAAATGTATCGATGCTTTAAAATGAGAGAGAAAAGCAGTTCCCTTTCCACTTGCAAAAACTTTTTCTGTGTTTGCCTCCTGAGTTGGGGAGATGGGCAGAGTAGAAAGCAGAGAAAGACTTCTGTTAGAAAGGCAGAGCCTCCGGTGGAAGCAGGAAATAGATTTGGAAATGTGGGTGCAAGAGTAAAGATGGAAAAAGCCCCTTTGCTGAACTCTGAGAATTTTAGAGTAAAACTAGAGAATGAAGGCAGCTGCCATGCTGTGTGAGAAGAAAATTTGTAAGGATAATATGAGGAAAGGGGATGAAAAGGCATTTTGCTGAGTCACATAAACAGAATTGTCCTTCAGTACTCCTCTGCTTCCCTGGTGGCTCAGATGATAAACAATCCGCCTGCAATGCAGGAGACCTGGGTTTGATCCCTGGGTCAGGAAGATCTCCTGGAGAAGAAAATGGCTACGCACTCCAGTACACTTGCCTGGAGAATTCCATGGACAGAGGAGCCTGGTAGGCTACTGTCCATGTGTTCATAAAGAGTCAGAGATGACTGAGCAACTTTCACTCACTCACTCCTCTGCAAGATTTCAGGAGAGAAGAGGCATTTTCCATGCTTTTTTTTTTTTTTTGAAAGATGTTGTACTGCTGTTTCTTTTATGACCAGTCTGAGAAAGACTTTTAAAAAATCCCAGATTTAATCCTATTAAAAAGAACACCCCACCCTCTGTCTGCCTTTGCTGAACACCGTCCCACTCCACTCCATCCCATTCTTCAGATGACATCTGGATCAGTCTTTGCATGGTTTTAGGGCAAAGGGTTATAGTCAAGTTCTTTACTAGTTCTTAGGTATAGATTAGGGAAGTACCATTGCTTCTAGATTTCAGGAAAGATGCTTTGATAAAAAGCAAGTCTGTGGGAGTAAGAAGTTCTGGAACTCTTCCTTGTCCCCACATGACCTCCCTCGATGCTCAGGCTAATTTATGATGATCCCAGAAATTTCCATGGCCTAATTTAAAAAAGCATATCACCATGTAAATAGTTTCTAAGGACACCAAGTTGTCCCCAAGGACAATTTGCCTGGTTCTTTTTCAATTTCTGTGTTTGGAAACTTTCTTGGTTTGTGATTGAGTTGTCAGATTCCGAATGCATCTGAGGTCAGTCCTTGATTCTTTGTGCTGGTGGATAATCGTGAGAGTTGCTCAGTATACTTCTTACTGATTTTTGGAAGTAAAATTACTTGCAGTGAAATGCACAGATCTGACGTGTACGATTTTGATGAGTTTTGGCCATTAACCAAAAATGTCAGAAATGGAGACCTGATTGAAATAGAAAGGTGTTTATTTCGGGTTTGTTAGGAATACGCCGGAGAAGCCTTTGACCAAGGGGAAAGGGCAAGGGTGGTGAGAACTGGGAGATTGGGACTGACACTATTGACACTCTGTATAAAATAGATGACTAATGAGAGCCTACCGTATAACACAGGGCGCTCTACTCCATCCCCTGTGGTGACCTAAATGGGACGGAAGTCCAAAAATAGGGGATCTATGCATATCTGCGCCTGATTCATTATGTTGTACAATAGAAACTAGCACAATATTGTAGTGCAACTAGACGCCAATAAAAATTAAGAAAAGAAGCCCGTGGACTGTCTCCCCACTCCACCCCCAACAATAAAACAAGGGAGGCTTATAAAGGGAAAACCCACAAGGTTACAGTTAGTGGCATGGCTTGTCTACCAAGAATTATAGTTGGAGCTGGCAAGCGTAAGGGTGCTTGTTGAGTACCAATCGGCTGACATCTGAAAAGGCTGCCTGCACAGTTTCAGGGGGGACCTTGACACCATCAGTTTGCGGCTACTGGCAGATACTGCTTTGAAAATGGTTGGTGGTGTCCTTAAGTTCGGTGCAATTCAGAGAAAACTCAAGTTCTTGGTGTCTGAGGGCAGGTCTTCCATGGCCCCTGAATCCACTTTTGTCTGCCTGAACTGTGATGAGTCCATTATAATTTCAATTTGTCATCAGGACGAAGATGTACACCCAAGGACCCATCATTTCCATCACCCCATCGACTCCTTGCAGTCAATCCCGCCCACCACAACCCTGGTTTAATTTCTTTCTGTATACTAGTCTGTCTTTTCTTAAACTTTATATAAGTGGAATCAGCGTGCATGTGTGTTGTTTTATCTTCTTTTGTTCAACATAATGTTCTTGAGATTACTTAAAGCCACTATAAACGTTTAAGTGTTTTCATAGACACAAGATTTCACTCCTCCTGGATAAATACCCAGGAGTGGGGCGGCTGGATCGTAGGGCAGCTATATCTAACTTCACTTTTAAAAACTTTCAATTTTCCAAAGTAACAGTGTCATTTTCACTCCCACCAGTAATGTCAGCAAGTTGCAGCTGCTCCTGCCAACATTTGGTATTATCAGTCTTGTATCTATTTTACCCATTCTAATGGACTCTTTTAACAGTGGCTTCTGATTTGCTTTTCCATGATGTCTAATGTTGTCTTGAGCACCTTTTCAAGTGATTACTGATAATCAGATATCTTCTTTGGAGAAGTGACTTGAACAGTCTTTGCCCACTTATTTATTGTATCCATCATGATGGCATCATACAGAGTAATTTCCCTAAAAATCACTCCCTAAAAACCCTCCGTGCTCTATATATTCATCTCTCCAGCCCTCCTGCTGCTGCTGCTGCTGCTAAGCTGCTTCAGTAGTGTCCGACTCTGTGTGACCCCATAGACAGCAGCCCACCAGGCTCCCCCATCCCTGGGATTCTCCAGGCAAGAACACTGGAGTGGGTTGCCATTTCCTTCTCCAATGCAGAAAAGCGAAAAGTTAAAGTGAAGTCGCTCAGTCGTGTCCGACTCTTCGCGATCCCATGGACTGCAGCCCACCAGGCTTCTCCGTCCATGGGATTTTCCAGGCAAGAGTACTGGAGTGGGGTGCCATTGCCTTCTCCGTAACCCTTGACAACCATTGATTTTTTTTTTTTACTGCCTTCATAGTTTTCCCTTTTCTAGAATGCCTTATAGTTAGAATCATACAATGTGTGGTCTTCTTTTAAGATTTTCTTCTTTCACTTAGTAATATGCATTAATGTTTCCTCTATGTCTTCTTCTGGCTTGATAGCTCATTTCTTTTTAGCTCTGAATAACATTCCATTGTCTGAGTTTACCACAGTTTATGTGTCCACTCATTTACTGACAGACATCTAAGATTGCTTTTTCTGGACAGAGAAAAAAGGAGCTGAACTAGCTTCTATTCTATGACTATTATGTGCTGGGTGCTCTGCAAGCTACCTTGATATGTTATTTCACATAATATTTAAAACAAACCAGTAAAATAATAATTATTATACAAATTTTACAGAAAAGGAAGCTGCATCTTAGATAAGTAACTACAATAAAACTGTGTGGCTAGTAAGCTGGTGGAGCTACAATTTGGAGAACCAGCTTCCTTCCCTTTCCACCACACTACATTTCTTGCCTTAGTATGATTATCACAATTACCAGAATTTAATTATATGACGGGCTTCCCAGGTGGCGCTAATGGTAAAGAACCCGCCTGCCAAAGCAGGAGACAATAAGAGACGCAGGTGCGATCCCTGGGTCGGGAAGATCCCCGGGAGGAGGGCATGGCAACCCGCTCCAGTATTCTTGCCTGGAGAATTCCGTGGACAGAGGAGCCTGGTGGGCTGCAGTCCACGGGGTCGCACAGAGTCGGAGATGACTGAAGTGACTCAGCATGTACTTCACGTTACAGGTTTCTCTGCAGCTGCTGGCCCACTCGGCCACTCAGATTGTAGTTGTTTAGTCCCTTCTGGGTTCGAGGTGGGGCAAGCCGTTGACATTCTCCTCATCCTCTTGGGGGTGTCAGGGAGGGTCCTGCATCCTGGATGGGGATAGGGGGTGGTGTCCAGGTCGGTGAGTGGCCGGGTGGAGCTCCACTCCACGCCGAGTGACTGACTCACAGCTGGCAGACGGGCCTCTGCCAGCCGCGGGTGCAGCCACCTGCCCAGAGCCGATGCCCTTCTCCTGGGTGGTGAGGCCGGCTGCGGGCAGCCCTGGCCGCCTCACTTTCCCCCATCTCCTGTGCTGTCCTGCCCACCTCCTCCACACAGCCTCTGACTTTTTCCTGGAAAATCTCATCTCTTGAAGCAGGGCAACGTGTCTAGAGACACACAGTGGAATCCTCGTTCTGATGAGACCAGCATGTTTCCATCCCCATAATAGTTGGGTGTTCAGCCACTTCTTCAAGTGTCTTTAGTGGGAAACTAGTGACGGTTTTTGGGCCAAGGGGAGGGTCAGGTTTTGTGGTGTGAGAAGAAATTTGGTAAACTCAGAGGTGGGCAGATGGGTGAGAAACACATTTCCTACTCACCACATACTGAGTGAACACTTAACAGATATTTCTCCTCCAAGAAACGATTTCTCAACAGATACATTTCATCCCTCAGTTAAATCTGTGTGGCTTTCCCCGCTGCCTGCCTTTCCTCATGTTAGTGAAGTGAAAGTCACTCAGTCGTGTCCGACTCTTTGTGACCCCATGGACTACACCCTGGAATTCTCCAGGCCAGGATACTGGAGCGTGGGTAGCCTTTCCCTTCTCCAGGGGATCTTCCCAACCCCAGGATCGAACCCAGGTCTCTCTCACTGCAGGCGGATTCTTTACCAGCTGAGCCACCAGGGAAGCCCTTCCTCATGTTCCTTGTATAGAAACTATGCTTGCTTGGCGGGAGTCATCAGAATAAAACCCCAGCTGTTTCTATTCATTTAGTTTGAAAGACACCGTAGCTTGGAGAAGAACTTGGCTGAAGTTAAATTTTGAACCATCTCTGTTCTAAAGATTTCTACAGAACCTTCAACAGCCTGAGTTTCTTTCCAGGAGAAAGTGGGGTACATGCCAACCCCTTAAATCAAGGGAAAAAAAGTGGGATTCGATCGTTTTGATGGTTGATTGTGCCCGTGTTTGGAAGCTCCTGGATTACTAAGGTGCCTTTTGTCTTGGCAGAGGCTTGTCATGATGACCCTCCGCGTCTCAGAAACGCCATGTTCAAGGTCCTCAGGTACGAGGTGGGCACCATGATAAACTGTGACTGCAAGACAGGCTTCCGCAGAGTATCAGCTGTCATGCGCTGCGTGGGGGACTCCAGCCGCTCTGCCTGGGACAACAGATGCTTCTGCAACAGCACCTGTAAGAGTCTTCACTGGAATCCCCGAGGGAAGGAGAAAAACTGTAGCAAAGAAGGAGGCAGGGCTGCAACTTTCCCTGGGGGCTGGTGTGGGGGGTAGAATCCCTTTACAATGTTGTTAGTTTCTGCTGGATAAGGAAGTGAATCAGCTACAAGTATACACGTGTCCCCTCCCTCCTGAGCCTCCCTCCCACCCCTCATCCTACCCCGTCCAGGTCACACAGGGCACTGAGCTGAGCGCCCTGTGCTTGCAGCGGCTCCCCACTAGCTGTTCCACACACACTAGTGTGTATATGCCAAGGCTGCCCTCTCAGTTCGTCCCACTCGCCCCTTCCCCCGCTGTGTCCACACGCCCATTCCCTGCATCTGCGTCTCTATTCCTGCCCTGCAAATGGTTCATCTGTGCCGCTTTTCCATGGCTCAGAAAGACACGTGCACCTCAGTGTTTACAGCAGCACTATGTACAATAGCCAGGACATGGAAGCAACCTAAACGCCCGTTCACAGAGAAATGAATAAAGAAGATGGGCTACATATATACGATGGAATATTACTCAGCCATAAAAGGGGTGAAACTGGGTCATTTGTAGAGATTTGGGTGGACCTAGAGTCTGCCACACCAAGCCCTCAAGGAAACCACACTTTAAGAGGGTGTGGGGGGCCCTAATAATTACACTAATAATTACTAAACAGCTGAAAATAAATGTAGTTCATAATGATGTGGACAGAGCGTGTGCAGCTGAGCTGATCTTCATAGCAGCTGCACCACTGCCATTCTTCAGCTCAGTTCAGTCGCTCAGTCGTGTCCACCTCCTTGCAACTCCATGGTCTGCAGCTGCCCGGCTTCCCTGTCCTTTCCCAGCTCCCAGAGCCTACTCAAATTCATGTCCATCAAGTTAGTGATGCCAGCCAACAGCTTCATCCTCTGTCGTCCCCTTCTCGTCCTGCCTTCAATCTTTCCCAGCATCAGGGTCTTTTTAAAAGAGTCAGCTCTTTACATCAGGTGGCCAAAGTATTGGAGTTTCAGCTTTAGCAGCAGTCTTTCCAATGAACACCCAGGACTGATTTCCTTGAAGATTGACTGGTTTGATCTCCTTGCAGTCCAAGGGACTCTCAAGAGTCTTCTCCAACGCCACAGTTCAAAAGTATCAATTTTTCGGTCCTCAGCTTTCTTCACAGTCCAACTCTCACATCCATACATGACTACTGGAAAAAACATAACTTTGATTAGACGGACCTTTGTTAGTAAACTAATGTCTCTGCTTTTGAATATGCTGTCTAGGTTGGTCATAGCTTTTCTTCCAAGGAGCAAGCGTCTTTTACTTTCATGGCTGCACTCACCATCTGCAGTGATTTTGGAGCCCGAAAAAAATAAAGTCTGACATTGTTTCCATTGTTTCCCCATCTATTTGCCATGAGTGATGCGACCAGATGCCATGATCTTAGTTTTCTGAATATTGAGCTTTAAGCCATTTTTTTCACTCTCTTCTTTCATTTTCATCACTAGGCTCTTTAGTTCTTCACTTTCTGCCATAAAGGTGGTGTCACCTGCATATCTGAGGTTATTGATATTTCTCCCAGCAATCTTGATTCCAGCTTGTGCTTCATCCAGCCCAGCATTTCTCATAATGTACTCTGCATATAACTTAAATAAGCAGGGTGACAATATACAGTCTTGACATATTCCTTTCCCAGTTTGGAACCAGTCCATTGTTCCATGTCTTGTTCTAACTGTTGCTTCTTGACCTGCATACAGATTTCTCAGGAGGCAGGTAAGGTGATCTGGTATTCCCATCTCTTTAAGAATTGTCCAGTTTGTTGTGATCCACACAGTCAAAGGTTTTAGAGTAGTCAATAAAGCAGAAGTAGATGTTTGTCTGGAATTCTCTTGCTTTTTCTATGATCCAAGAATCATAGGATGTTGGTAGTTTGATCTCCGGTTCCTCTGCCTTTTCTGAATCCAGCTTGAGCATCTGGAAGTTCTTGGTTGATGCACTGTTGAAGCCTAGCTTGGAGAATTTTGAGCATTATTTTGCTAATGTGTGAAATGAACACAATTGTGTAATAGTTTAAACATTCTTTGGCATTGCTTTTCTTTGGGATTGGAATGAAAGCTGACCTTTTCCAGTCTTGTGGCCACTGCTGAGTTTTCCAAATTTGCTGCCATTTTGAGTGCAGCACTTTAGCAGCAGCATGTTTTAGGATTTGAAGTAGTTCAGCTGGAATTCCATCACCTCCACTAACTTTGTTCATACTGATGCTTCCTAAGGCCCACTTGACTTCACATTCCAGGGTGTCTGTTCTAGTTGAGTGATCACATCATCGTGGTTGTCTGGGTCATGAAGATCTTTTCTGTATAGTTCTTCTGTGTATTCTTGCCACCTCTTCTTAATATCTTCTGCTTTTGTTAGGTCCATACTGTTTCTGTCCTTTGTTGTGCTCATCTTTGCATGCAAAGTTCCCTTGGTATCTCTAATTTTCTTGAAGAGATCTCTAGTGTTTCCCATTCTATTGTTTTCCTCTATTTATTTGCATTGATCACTGAGGAAGGCTTTCTTATCTCTCCCTGCTATTCTTTGGAACTATGCAGTCACATGGGTATATCTTTCCTTTTCTCCCTTCCTTTCACTTCTCTTCTCAGCTATTTGTAAAGCCTCCTCAGGCAACCATTTTGCCTTTTTGCATTTCTTCTTCTTGAGGATGGTTTTGATAACTGCCTCCTGTACAGTGTCACAAACCTCCGTCCATAGTTCTTCAGGCACTCTGCCTATGAGATGTAATCCCTTGAATCTATCTCTCACTTCCACTGTATAATCATGGAAAGTGAAAGTAAAGTCTCTCAGTCCTGTCCGACTCTTTGTGACCCCATGGACTGTAGCCTACCACAGTCCTGCGTCCATGGGATTTTCCAGGCAAGAGTACTGGAGTGGGTTGCTGTTTCCTTCTCCAGAGGATCTTCCCGACCCAGGGATTGAACCTGGGTTTCCCACATTGTAGGCAGATGCTTTACCCTCTGAGCCACTAGGGAAGTGGGATTTGATTTAGGTCATACTTGAATGGTCTAGTGGTTTTCCTAGTTTCCTCGATTTAAGTCTCAATTTTGCAATAAGGAGTTCATGATCTGAGCCACAATCAGCTTCTGGTCTTGTTTTTGGTGACAGAACAGAGCTTCTCCATCATCACCTGCAAAGAATAAAATCAATCTGATTTTGGTATTGACCGTCTGGTGATGTCCACGTGTAGAGTCGTCTCTTGTGTTGTTGGAAGAGGGTGTTTACTATGACCAGTGTGTTCTCTTGGCACAGCTCTGTTCACCTTTGCCCTGCTTCATTTTGTCCTCCAAGGCCAAACTTGCCAAACTTACTCCAGGTATCTCTTGACTTCCTACTTTTGCATTCCAGTCCCCTATGATGAAAAGGACATCTTCTTTTTGGTGTTAGTTCTAGAAGATCTTGTAGGTCATCATAGAACCGTTCAATTTCAGCTTCTTCAGCATTAGTGGTTAGGGCATAGACTTGGATTGCTGTGATAGTTAATGGTTTGCCTTGGAAGCAGAGGCCATTCTGTCTTTTCTGAGACTGCACACATTGCCATTCTTTAGGATGCCCTCTGACTCTTAAACGACCTGCCTTCGGGAGGCAGGAGAGGCTGAGATTGCTCCTCTGCCTGCCACACTCACCTCCATGCATGGAGGCTGATGGCCAGAACGGGGTTCCTTTTGGGGAGACACACAGGCACAAACCATTCAGCCAGAAAAGCTTGGGTCCTTCAGAAACACACTATAGGCTACTATCATCACAGACAGGAAGCCTGCCTGGTGGGCTGGTGCTCTGCTGCCCGTGAACAGGCCCTCTGAGAGGCCCCTGAGGACAGGGAGTGTGGGGCTCATTTTTACAACCTCAGCATCCCCCAATATTGCCTGGCACATCACAGGCCCTAGAAAGATGTTCTTTCTGAGGGTTTTCTCTTTTAAACACCTGTGAAGTTATATTCTTCATTCCCTCCATACTCTCTAGCCCCTGCTAAGAACCCAGTAAAACAAGTTACTCCTGGATCCAAAGAACAGAGGGAGAGAAAACCCACAGATGCACAGAACCAAACGCAGCCTCCGGAGCAAGCTGACCTTCCAGGTAGGAGCAGACCTGCTCTCTCACAGACACGCTCAGTGCGCCCCTGAGGAGAGTCCGGCCTGTGGACCTCTCTCCCGAGGACGCCCTGGGGACCAGCGCCGCGGCACGGTGGTGGCAGGCTGTCTGCTCAGCATCTCGAGCCCCTCTTACAGCAGCCATCCTGGGCTCTGTGCATCCTCCAGGCTTGGGAACTGGCCCAAGAGGGCTCAATTCAGTCCAACTCAACTTGCTTCCATTCAAATAGCATTTTGGGGGCTAACTGCCCCAAGCACAGTGGCCAGAGAATAGCAATCTGAGTCGCCAGTACTCCTTGGCCTCAAAAGATGCTGTGTTTCCCTTAAGGAAGAGACACCGAACTGTGAGCCAAGTAACTGACTTCCAGACATCTCTATTTCCAACAGGACAGGGTTCTGAGGCGGGTGGGGCCACACTGGCTTCTGGAAGCTGCGGACAGAACTTGAGCTAACAGGCTGGACGAGCCAGTGCTGTGTCACCGAGCTGCTGCCCTGACTTCCAAAAATTAATACGGTGGGAGTCAGCCTTGACATCAGGAAGAAAGGAGCCCGTTAGGGAAACCTGAGCTTTGGGGGGCCCAGCTGACCCTTCAATACCCCGTGCCCCTACGCTGATTGTACAACCTTACAAAGAACTTTACAACTTGGTATATAATCTCTTTCCAACCTCAGAACCCAGTGAGTCAGGGAGCAGGAAATAGTCCTTCAATTTACTGATGGAATTGAGATGTGGAGACAATTAAAGACATGGCACAGCTCACAAAATGGGACTGAAATAAGGCCTCGGGTCTCCTGAATGAGACCAGGGGTCTTGGTACGATTATTTAAGCTGCTTTGAATTTATTTTCAGCTTTTATTAATTAACAAAAAATAAAAAGACAATGACTAATCTGGGGAACCTGCTGCAATACGCTGTTTCCTCTCCTTGTCACTGTGACTTTGTTCTGAAGTGAGGATTCAGAACACATTAGTCGTTTTCCTCTCTTTCTCACCTCCCATATTCCACAATCACTGAAAGTTTTCTCAAGAGGTCAGTGTTTACTCTCCTTACTCAAGAGATAACCAGCTGCCTCTGGCTAAGGGATGCTGTGCAGACTGTCTTAATTTGGAGGTTTTCACTCGAAAGAAGCAAAACTAATCCCAGCGGGTCTGGACGGTTCACGAATTTTACTGACTGGAAAGGCACTTTGATTCTGAGACTTAAACTCACGTTCAAGGACGGACTGCAAGATGCTGTACTGAGCAGACCCCTCAGGATGGGACCGCTAGGCCCCCTGCTGCAAAGGGTCATGGAGGGCAGTGGGAGGGGTTATGTTGGATCCTTGGGGTTGTGGAAGGTCAGAGCATACACACAGCTTCACAGTTCTCGGCTTAGAAGGATCTGTGGTTCCATGTGTCCAGATGTGGGAGGCAAGGCATTAAATCAGGACAGGACATGATCTGTGGGGTTAAAGGTCAGCCAGGCTTTGGTTTTAGTTGGATGAGGGGAAAGTTACTGGAGATGGGAATTTCCAGAGGCCTTAAAAGGGTAAGCTTCAGGCATGGCTTGATCAGGGACCAGGCTCCATTGCTCTAAGATCATCTTGGTGCTTCCCTCCTCCCAGCTTTGGATTTGTCCCAAGTACTTCTCCATGGCTCCAAGAAACCACTTGAGGATGTGCTTCCTCACTTGGCAGTCAAGATCTAGGTGGTCTCCATATCTCCTCGGCCCAGACTGGCTGAGGCCTGCCCTTAACCCTTAGCTGAAACCACTGTTCACCGCACGCCTATCCACTTAGCCAATCTCTCCATCAGCAGAAGCTCATTTCTCTGCGTCCCCAGAGCGAGATCCTGTGTCTCGAGTGTCATGCTCCCCACATTCTCCCTGCAGAGGCTCCCCCTCCTGATCCGCTGCAGGGGAGGGGGACTGGGTCTTCATGCCTTTCACAAAGTGCCTAGCAAAGGCCCTAGCAAATAGATGTTACCAACACTTATTGGAAGAAAGCAGGGGAGGGGTGGAAGAGGGGGCCAAAGAAAAGAAAGAGGACTGTGGTCTGGTCTCTAGGAAGAAGCAGCCTGGACTCACAGCATCTCCTCAACTTGCCTCTGGAATTCCCTTCCCCTTGTCCAGGTCACTGCGAGGAACCGCCACCGTGGGAACATGAACTTGAACCTTTAAAGAGAGTCTATCATTTCACGCTGGGGCAGACGGTTCATTACCAGTGCGCCCAGGGATTCAGGGCCCTACAGACCGGTCCTGCTGAAAGCACCTGCACGATGATCAACGGGGAGATGAGGTGGACCAGGCCCAGGCTCAAGTGCATAAGTGAAGGGGGCGAACGGTCAGGCTCCAGGTACAGAGGAGCCCCAGCCCAGGGCCCACCGCCTGGCAGCTTCCCTGAGGCGGCCCGGCTGGGCTCCCTGACACACCAGCCGTGTGGTCCTGGGCGAGCCGCTTCCTCTCCTGGGGCCTCGGTTTGTTCTCACGCTAGAAAACAGATGAGATGAACTGGAAGGTCTCCACGCCCTGGGGTCCCCCATTTCCTGATAGGGATAAAAAGCAGGATCTGAAAGAGGAAGACAGGCATCTTCCAGAGGCTCCCCACCCCACACAGTGCTGCTCCCGTTTCTAGCTGATCCTGAAATTCCCTCTCTGCCTCTAAGCTACCAAGACTTCCTTATTCCAGAGGGGAAGTCAGCCTGCCCTGCATACGCCTCCAACTTGCTGATGCTTAACGTAAATCCATTCTCCTTCTGTACCAGGAGAAAGCCACCCCCCTTCTTATGTGAGTCCCACCTGAGCTTGGCCAAAGTGCGGACGTGCAGGGCAGGGACTTTTCAAGCACAGACACACATGCATACGCTTGTATGCTCGTTCAAGCACACGGACAAGCCACCCACGTTGAGTTCTTCTGCTCCTTTCTCCTGAAATCCTATTACCATAGCTACAATCAAAAGGCCCCCATTGGGCCCTAACTGTCAGTGGTTTCTTTGCTCGCCCCCCATTGCCCAGGCCCCACACCTCCCTCTTGGATCTTCTGGGGGCGGTGCTGTGTTTCTTTTCCATAGCCCGCCCCCCCGTGGGTCACGCTGCCCACCAGGCGTGTCCACGAGCAATGGGGAATCTTTCACAGAGGAAAGCTCTCCTTTTGTGCCTTTCTACTTTAACAGGCTTCCCAGGTGGCCCTAGTGGTAAAGAACCCACCTGCCAACGCAGGAGACTTAAGAGGTTCGATCCCTGCATTGGGAAGATCCCTGGAGAAGGAAATGGCAACCCACTCCAGAATTCTTCCCTGGAGAATCACATGGACAGAGGAGCTTGATGGGCTACAGTCCACAGGGTCGCAGAGTCCGACACGACTGAAGCAACTTAGCACGCACGCACTTTGCTTAATGGTTGATGGAATTTGTATTAGGGTGACCCAATTCCAAGCTGCAGATGGCAACCAGAGCTGAGTAGGAAGTTTGGGGAGAAAGCTGCTCAGAGCTCCAAGAAGAGCCAGAGTCAGGGTCACAGGTCCCTCTCTCTCGCTCTGCTGGGGTCACTGAGCCACTTCACTGTGACCCTGATGGGGACCGCAGAGCCGAGACACACCTCAGCTACCATGTCTGGGGTCAGCTGAGGAGGTGGAGGGGGTGGGTGGGAGACCCCAGACCCCCACTCCTCACCTCTGCCCCACAAGCATCCTTCTTCTCTCCTCCAGATGAAGCAGAGCCTCAGGAGAGCACGGAAGCTCCCCCTGGGAGTGGAACTTTCTCAACAACCAGGACAGCAGGGACCACAGGTACGGCTGGCATTCTTGGAAGATCAAAGCTTGGCTATTAAACTGTGGGGCAGGAGAGGGAAGAGCTGGCCTGGGGGCTGCCCCCTGGTGCTGGAGACGGTCCACATCCGCACACGACCTCCCAGGCCCCAAACACGGCCAGTGTCGCCAGCATCACAGGACACGCAAGTTGGAGGGCAGCAGCTCGAGGCAGAAGAATGAGATGTTCAGAAGTTGGGCCAGGGCTCCCCTGGCCTCTCGCAGGCCCCCGCCTCCAGAAGCCTGGACTCTCGCAGCCCCAGGCAGCCCGACAGCCAGCATCCACAAGCTCCTCCCTTCTCTTGCAGATTTCCAGAAGCCCACAGACGTGGCTGCAACGCTGGATGCGTTCATATTTACCACCGAGTACCAGATCGCAGGTGGGTAGTGACCCAATGGAAGCCTACTCATTTGCTTGGTGGGTAGTGAGCTGCTCAGTGAGTTAGTCTAAATGAACTCTTTACACTGTATGATATGTATAAAACTCAAAGACGGATCCACAGCATAACGTGACTCAGAGTCACAGGCACGGCTGTGGTGAGTCAGCAGTGAGGCCCAGCCTCAACCCGGGCCTCCCGACCAGCTCCCAGAAGACCAACGCCCAGCACCTGGATGTGAGTGGAGGGAGGTGGCATGCCCAGCGCAGGAGAGAAAAACACACCAGGACCACTCCAGCTGTCTTCTGGTGGGAGCCAGAAACATTCTATGGGGTGGGGGGAGCCCAAAACACCAAAATGGAGCTCTTAGAGTAGAATGCTGGTGACCAGGGCCTGGGGGTGAGGCAAAGAGAGGCCACGGACTTCGTCAGCAGAGGAGTCGGTCTGCGGACGGTCAGGGTGCGGGCATTACAGCCAACGATGCCGCGCTGCAGACGTGAAAGTTGCTAACGGTAAATCTTCAATGTTCTCGGCACAGAAAAGAAATAGTAACTACAGTAGATTTTGCAATAAAAGTGCACACCTTAAAATTACAGCCTGTTACAGGTCAATTATATCTTACGGGGCGGATGGAGGGAGAAAAACAGGCTTTGAGGCACGTCTGAGACCCATAGACGGACGGCTGGGTGGATAACCGCCAGCTCCAGGGCAAAGGAGAGTGTGTGGGAAACAGAGACACTTTCAGGAGGAGCCAAGTGTTTATCACTTACCGTTATACTCATCGTGATGTTTCAACATTTCTTTCACCCCCTGCGGGCCTCACTCAAGGTCTCTCTAGCTGAGGCTGGGCCTCTGACCCTCTCCGAAGAGGGTGAGAAGGAGGGGAGCCCCCCTGGGAAAGGCTGGGTCCATCCCCGCAGGTCCTGGTCCTGCAGCCTCCGGGGAAGCCTGCGCAGGAGGCAGCCGCGTTCTGGAAAGGGGCGGCGGAGACGCCGCGCCCACCTCCCCGAAGCACTGAGCCGGGTGTGGAGGGCTGGGGGCCGCCTCGCGGAAGGGGCTCTCTCAGCCCCGCGGCCGCCTCCCTGACCTGCCTCTCTGCCCACAGTGGCCGGCTGCATCCTCCTGCTCTCCAGCGTCCTCCTCCTGAGCTGCCTCACCTGGCAGCGGAGATGGTGAGTAGTTGCGAAACAAAGACCTGCCTGCCGCTGTGTGAGTCCCCCAGATGCCCAGAACTGCAGCCTGACCCAGAGAGCTGTTCCAAGCGTTACTCACTCGGCCGCGTTCCACTCTTTTGCGACCCCATGGACTGTAGCCCGCCAGGCTCCTCTGTCCCTGGGATTCTCCAGGCAAGAATACTGGAGTGGGTTGCCATTCCCTACTTCAGGGGATCTTTCTGACCCAGGGATCAGACCCGGGTCTCCTGCTTTTCAGTCAGATTCTTTACCGACTAAGCCACCAAAAGCCTTCCTAACTAAAATCCAGTGTCATCTGAGAGCGCCCTCTTGTGGCTAAATGATATACTACTTTTTTTTTTTAAAGCAATTGCTAGCATTCGGGGTCGCACAGAGTCGGACACGACTGAAATGACTTAGCAGCAGCAGCATGCAGAAAAATAAGATCGTGGCAGCCGGTCCCATCACTTCATGGCAAATAGATGGGGAAACAATGCAAACAGTGACAGACTTTATTTTGGGCGCTCCAAAATCACTGCAGATGGTGACTGCAGCCATGCAAGTAAAAGACGCTTGCTCCTTGGAAGGAAAGCTATGACCAACCTAGACAGCACATTAAAAAGCAGGGACATTACTTTGCCAACAAAGGTCTGTCTAGTCAAGGCTGTGGTTTTTCCAGTAGTCATGTATGGATGTGAGAGCTGGACTATAAAGAAAGCTGAGCACGGAAGAATTGATGCTTTTGAACTGTGGTGTTAGACTCTTGAGAGTCCCTTGGACTGCAAGGAGATCCAACCCGTCAATCCAAAGGAAATCAGTCCTGAATATTCATTGTAAGGACTGATGCTGAAGCTGAAACTCAAATACCTTGGCTACCTGATGCAAAGAACTGACTCATTTGAAAAGACCCTGATGCTGGGAAAGATTGAAGGTGGGAGGAGAAGGGGATGACAGAGGATGAGCTGGTTGGATGGCATCATCGAGGCAATAGACACAAGTTTGAGTAGGCTCTGGGAGTTGGTGATGGACAGGGAAGCCTGGTGTGGTGCAGTCCATGGGGTTGCAAAGAATCGGACACAACTGAGCTACTGAACTGAACTAGGAGCTAGTGATGAGATGGAGGTGGCTTACAAAGGCTCCTGAAAGCCAGAAGTTAGGTGTTCTAGAGTTTTGCAATCTGCTTTTAAGTTTAGTCATTACTAAAAACTAAAGTATTAAGCTTACAGTTAAATAAGTTAAGTAGTACAAAGACAATATTCAAAAGTAATCACTTCCTAATTATTTTATTGCATTTGACTACTTTATTCTCAGGGTGTTTGCATCTGTGTACCTGTGTTGAGGAAACACTGCCTAGATGATGACTTTACACTGTGCCTCTCTCCCCAGCTCTGTATCAAGGACATATTGACACTGGGTGTTGTGGGGTTTTTACAACATGGAGGTGAGCAGACTGTTTCCGAGAACTGGAAGCATTCGCCTGCATGCCAGTTCCTTCAGCCTCATCCCATGGGAGTTCTTAGCCAGGTAGGAGGTAACCAGATGCTGCTGAGAGCTGTCTGACAAGGTTGTCACTAGCCACATGTGGACACTTCAGCTTAAACTTAAATAAATTAAATATGATTAAAAGTTCAGTCTACACGTGGCAGTAGCCACATTTCAGGTGTTTGATAGCCACATGTGGCCACCTTGTTGGACACACAGATACGAAACACTCCCATCTTCACAGAAAGTTCTTACAGCACAGTGCTGCCTAGAAACTAAAAGTTTTCAGTTCAGGAAATCCCCTGGCACAGCCAGCTGTGCTATGATTTTTCCTTTTCTGCAGCTATTGTCTTCTACTCCCCCAGAGTTTTATAGAACAGTTCCTGTGTAGACGTGGGTCAAAGGGCACACACTTGCAGTTAGGAGATGGCCAAGTTCTGGGGAATCTGACGCAGCAGCTTAGGTGACTACAAGCCACAGCAGTGTATCTCTGCACTTTAGAGTTGCTAAGAGACTAGCTCTTGAATATTCTCACCACCAAAAAGAAATGACAACCACGCGATGTGATGGAAGTGTTAGCTTAACGGCAAGGTGGTTATTATGTCACAACACATAATTGTATGAGATCAACACACTACACCTTAAACGTCCACAGTGTTCATTGCCAAATATCTCTTGATTTTAAAAGGACTCAGAGACTATCTCCTGTGTACCAGGCACTTGGTAGGGGCCTCAGGATGATTAAGAAGGGCCCCTGCTCTCAGGAGCTTATAGGCCAGTCAAGAAGAAGGGAAAATAACAGAGAGAGACTTGAAATGCAATTTGTGAAAGCCTAAGACTGAGGTGTCACGGAGAATGAAGAGAGAAATGACACACGTCATCCTACACGGGGGCACCCAACAGGCTTTCGGAGCCAATGCCGGCAGACAGGTGAAGAACAGCAGGAGCAGCTGCAAGGCAGAGGGACAGGAGGGAAAGGGAAGCGTCCTACAGGGCAGGAGGCTGTCTGCGAGGGTCTGAGGGGTACAGTGCACGGGGCAGTGGTCGCAGCACCCCGACGTGTGATGGCCAGAGGCCATGTCCTGGAAGATCAGGCCAGACTGGGGGAACTCAGCCCCCACCCTGAGGGCAGCAGCAGCCACAGAAGCTGGCGTGTGCCATAAAGGGTAGCATCGGCCTTTGAATGGTCCGGCCACCAGAAAGGCTGGATTGAGGGTGGTAATAGTGGTGGCAGTTTGATATGTTATGCTGGAATAAATCCACCCAGGGGACGAGGAGAGCATGGACCAGGTCAGGGGCATCAGCTAAACCAGAGGAAAAGAATGGAGAGACACATGAAGGAGTCAGGTCAGCAGAGTCTGGTGGCTGGTTGGAAGTGAGTGTGAAGGAGGAGGGTTGACTCGAGATGATGCAGCTCCCGCTCCCCAGGGACTGTCATTACCACCTACAGGACAAGATGCAAAGTGAAGATGTGCACCCTGTGAGGAACAGCCCCTGAGCACAGCCTATCTCTCAGCCCCTCCCCAAGACCCACCAGCTCCCCCACCTGTAACCGGCCAGACCTCAGGCTCATCTTCAGCCCTGCAGGCTGCACAATGCCTGGGTCACGTCCCCGTGAGCTGCCGGGGCTCAGTCAGTCAGCCGGGACTTCAGTCCCACGGGGCTGCCAGTCTTGACCTCTAGAGGGATGATCAGTGGGATGGTCAGGGTATCCTGAGGTGGGACGTAAAGCTAGCGGGTCAGTGGGGCTTTTGTGGGATGCTCAGCCCACATCCGTTTAGTGAGATCATATTGGTTTTGGTGCAGCATTCCCCTCATGACGATGCCTTGTATCACCACAGGAAGAAGAGCAGAAGGACAATCTAGAAAACCAAGGGCCAGAAGAAGTCAAGAACAGCTCACAGATGTCATAGACCACAGTCAAGATCAAAGAAGCTAAACACTCATCCAAGAGGCATCTCCTGACCCGGTGGGCTCTGAAAAGCTCCGACGTCACATAACAGAACACCGGGCAACTACAACCCCATCATGAAGCCAGCTCTGTAGTATCAGCCCTTGAGGTTGACCCGTGTCTAGGCAGCAAGTCCAAGGTCGCTGGAGGAACAGGGAGAGGCAACGAGAACTCTTGCTCCTGTTTTCATATATATGTGTTCACTAGACCACAAGTAGCATGGTGCTTTCTCCATACCATGTAGAGTATAAAGAAGAGTAGTTTCATGCTAAGAGCATCCCAAATTCCCAGGTTAGAAATCCCAAGGAAAGCCTTAGCACTGATGTAAATAGACACATATGCTCTCTGCCCAGGTGAGTGGACTTTGTCCCTGGATCCATATAAGTCCTTTCCAAGCCTCTGGCTGACCAGCCCACTCTCCTGCTCATATGCCCCAAAGGAATCCTTTTGACCTTAGCCCAGTCCTCCAAGCTAGCCCCCTCTACTGAACCTTCCAGTTTGAGTTTCTAAAGAACAGATTCCCTGGGGGAGCAGTCTTTGGGTGACCACAGAAGACAGCAAGCAAACCCATGGAACTGTTGAGCTTCAGGGTTTGAAAGGATTTCACTGGAGTTAATGCCAGGAGAAGGGGGAGAAGCTGGGTCCCAGGTAGTGGGTTATCCTTAACATTTAGCTTCAGCTGTTTGTGACTGGCTGTTCTAAGAGCGTTTTCTCTGGGATTGTTATAAATGATGCTCTGCGTTCGGCTGCCACAAATTTGATGTTTACAGACAGACACACAGTGTGTAAATGTGTACATTTGCAAAGAGGTGTCATAAAAACACTGATAAGGGAACAGTACATTCAGTGTTTATGGGAGGAAAGAAAGAAAGAAGGATGGGGGTAGGGAGCGCATATAAATACAGATGAGGTCACATCAGTGATCCTCACACTGTGAGCAAGTTAAAATTGCCTGGAGAACTTGATGAGACCTGGAAGCTTGGGCCCATCTCCAAAGTTTCTGAGTCAGCAGGTCTGGGGTGGGGGCCCGAGAATCCACATGTCTGATGGGTTACAAGGGATGCTGACAGTGCTGGTCCAGGGACCACATTTTGAGAATCACTGGGTTTATTCCTCTCCATACCTGCAGACCCTCAACCCCCAGTGGAAAAGCCAACTCTTGCCCAAGATATCAATTCTCAATCAGTTGACAGATGTCCTGGCTGAACAAAATCACATGATGAAGGAGATTAATGAAAAATTTACATCAGCAGCCAGTTTTCATTTCTGAGAGGGCAGGAAAGTGTTACCAAAAATGCGCAGGTATCAGCAGGTCTATATCCAGGTTAAAAAGTGGTTTTCTGTCCTTTCTGTGACCAACCAAGTACAATCAGACTCCATCGTCAGCATTCCCTGACATGTATGTTTTCTGGGAAAGTAAGGTTAGGGTCTGGAATTTCAGACCAGAAAAAAAAATATGTTTTTAACCTTATTTATCTGACTTGAGTAAAACTGGATTATCATTATTCACTGTCAGTGGGGAGGAAGTCTGTGAGATCAAAATTTTTTCATAATACCATAATACCCTTATACCCTTGAAGAGCATGGGTTTGAACCATGTGGGTCCGCTTACATGTGGATTTTTGTCAACAGTAAATCCTGCAGTGCTATTCAATCTGAGGTTGGTTGAATCTGTAGATGCAGAACCAGGGATGTGTAGAAACCATGGGTATGAAGAACTAACTATAACATGTGGGTTTTTTTACTGCACAGAGAAGGTCATTGCTCCCAACTCCTGGATTGTTCAAGGGTCAACTGTGAGTAAGATGTGATTTGCCTTTTCCACTCTCACTCCCTTACAAGTGCGTGGTGGGGTTTTCCAGAAGCTACATGATATATGATAATGTCATCACTCTGGTGTTAACATAAAATGAGTTTATTGCTCAATGGCACCCCACTCCAGTACTCTTGCCTGGAAAATCCCATGGACAGAGGAGCCTGGTGGGCTGCAGTCCATGGGGTCGCTAAGAGTCGGACACGACTGAACGACTTCCCTTTCACTTTTAACTTTTCATGCATTGGAGAAGGAAATGGCAACTCACTCCAGTATTCTTGCCTGGAGAATCCCAGGGACAGAGGAGCCTGGTGGGCTGCCATCTATGGGGTCACACAGAGTCAGACACAACTGAAGCGACTTAGCATTGAAGAGTTAATAAATAATATTTTTAAAATTTCTTGGTGTTTTAGCATCTAAGTATGCTAAGTATCACGAGATGTAACTATATAAACAAAAGTTTTGGGAGCTCTCAATACTGTTAATAACATACAGAGGTCCTAACAGACAGTTAACAAGCACAGCCTCAGGGGTCATTGCAGCAAGGCAAATCAGGTGTACATGTGCACACGCACACATGTGCAGGCACACACCTGTGTGCAATGGAATATTACTCAGCCACAGACATAATGAAATGATGCCATTTTGAGCAACACGGATAGACTTGGAGGTGATCATACTAAGCAAAGTAAGTCTGACTGAGAGAGACAAATATTTCATGACATCACTCATATGTGGAGTCTAAAAAGATACTAGCGATCTTATTGACAAAACAGTATGTTTTGACATATTGCTTTCTATGACAGACATAAGAAAACAAACTTGTGGTTACCAAAGGGGAAGTGCGGAGGGATAAATTAGGAGTTTGGGATGAACATAAATACTACTATATAGGAAAATAGATAATTAACAAGGACCTACTGTATGGCACAGAGGACTCTACTCAAAAATCTTATAATAACCTATAATGGAAGAGAATGTAAAAGAAGAACATTTATATATATATATATATACTTGAAACTAACAGAACATTGTAAATCAACTATATTTCAATAAACATTTTTTAAAAAAGAAATGCAAATCAAAACCACAGTGAGATGGTTATACCCAATAAGACGACTTTAAGGAGAAAAGAAAAGAAACAGCACATGTTGACAGGAATATGGAGAAATAGGAACCCTCATGCATCGCTGGTGGGAATGTAAAATGGTGCCGCCACAGTGGTAGTCGTTTCTGAAAAAGTTAAACGTGGAATGACCACACGGCTCAACAATTCCACTCCTGGGTATATTACCTGGGGGTGAAGAAAACCCATGTCCACACAGAAACTGGTGTAGGACTATTTATAATAGCATCACAGCCAAACAGTCAAGAGATGGAAATGCCCACCAGTGGATGAGTGGGTAAGCAAACCATGGTCTCTCCACACACTGCAACACAGCCCAGTCACAGAAAGGAATGAGGCCTTCAAAAAAGGCTGCCGCGTCGATGAGCCTGAAGAACACGACGCTAAGTGAAGGAGGCCAGACATAAAATGTCACGTGCTGTATGATTCCCTTTGTACAAAATGGACTTCCCTGGTGGCTCAGACGGTAAAGTGTCTGTCTACAATGCGGGAGACCTGGGTTCGATCCCTGGGTCAGGAAGATTCGCTGGAGAAGGAAATGGCAATCCATTCCAGTACTATTGCCTGGAAAAACCCATGGACAAAGGGGCCTAGTAAGCTACAGTCCATGGGGTCGCAAAGAGTCGGACACGACTGAGCGACTTCACTTCACTTCACTTCACTTGATACAAAATGTCCAGAAGAGGCATCTCCAAAGAGACTGAAGCAAACTACTGCTCCCCAGGGCTGGCGTGAGTGGCTACTTAACGGGTGCAGGGTAGTAAATCTTCCCAGGTGGTGCAGTGCTAAAGAACCCGCCTGCCAGTGCAGGCTGTAGAGACTGTAGGGAAGACCCCCTGGAGAGGGGGAATGGCTGCCCACCCCAGCATTCTTGCCTGGAGAATCTCCACGGACAGAGCAGCCTGGCGGGCTACATACAGCATGCGGACATGACTGAGTGACTAAACAAAAAAACCGCCCAAAGACCAGCATGTCTCAAACCCCATTTAAGAAAAAAATCTGAAGGGAAACCCAGAGAAAACCCAGGGAAAATCAGGGGAAAAAACTACACCACACGCAGTTTCACCCTCTGACATCCCAGGTATTGTAAGCATTAAACACAGCCTAATTCCTACACCAACATACAAAGCTTCCCACCAAAGGCCTACTTACCTCAGCTCCTGTTACCTGGGACATCATATCCAGCTCTCAGCGAAAAAGTACAAGCATGCTAGGGAATTCCCTGGTGGTTCCGTAGTTAAGACTCAATGCTTTCACTGCCAAGCGCCCTGGTTCGATCCCTGGTCAGGGAACTAAGATCCCACAAGACAAGCACCGGGGGGGCGGATTACAAGGCCAGCTAAAAGGCAGAAAGTACAGTTTGAAGAGACAGAGCCAGCATCAGAACCAAATACAGAGATGGCGGAGATGCTGGGATGACCAGGTTGGGAATTTAAAACCACTGTGGAAAATGAGTCATTCTAACAGAGACTGCTGTGCGACTCCCTGAATCCATCTTTCCCTTAGCCCCGGGTTTTAGTGGGACACAGTCCTCTCCCAGCTGAGGACTGCATTTGCCAGCCTCCCTTGGGGTTCAGTGGGTCCTGTGACTAAGTTCTGCCCCGGGAGACGGGAGTGTAGTAAAGCAAGCAGTCTCTAGGATATGCCCTTGAAGAGAACAGGTATGCCCTGCCCCTCCTCCACCTCCTCTGCTGGCCGGCAGGTGGCCTCGGTGGTGGGAGTCAGACCAGGAGTGGGATCAAGACTGAAATAAAACCAAAGGAGCCAGGATGTCTGCCATGGTGGGGCCATGCCCGGACTGCTTATACTTTTACTGGACGTGGGACAGAAATAACCTCCCTTAGGGGCAGATTGGGAGTTTGGAATGGACATGTGCACACTGCTGTAGATGAAATCCATCAACAAGGACCTGCTATATAGAGCAGGGAACTCGACACAACACTCTGTAACAACCTAAATGGGAAAAGAGTTTGAAAAAGAATAGGTACAGGTATATGTATAACTGAATTACTTTCTGTACACCTGAAACGTATGCAACATTGTTAATCAATTATGTGCAAATATAAAATAAAATTTTTGAAAAATAAAATGCAGATGTAACATTTATAACAGTTTCTCTTACATCTCCTGCATTGGTAGGGGGATTCTTTACCACTGAGCCACCTGGGAAGCCCTTATAACGGTTGTAACTACCAAAAAGAAAGAAAGGAATACTCTCCTTTTTAGGCCACTGTGATGTCTGCCCTTGTTAGAACAGCTATATCAACACCCCATAACATCCACCCCTACCAATATCAGAGACAGACATGCCTCTCCCCCAAATTTGGCTTATATGGTCTTATCAATATCCAAATATTTTCAGTGGAAAATGAGACAAGAATGATCGTGCAACATTTAAACAGGCTTTCAAGTAAGTACGTGTTTGCTGTTCAGAAATATTATCTAAAAAATTTCTCCCTCCAGGAGGTAAACAAGTACATCCAAGGAAACAGCATTGACACTCTGTACTCATTTGACTACTTCCTTACTCATCTTCAGAGAATGACTGTAGCTAGTCTGCAGTGTCCCTGAAGGCTTTACAAAAATGTGGGCTCACATGGGGATGTTCCAGGCAGACGGTCCTTTCTGGCTAAGCTAGGAATCAGAAAGAGGGAGGGCTGAGATTCGCAGAGCCAATTCCCTGGTTATTCCATTCCTCCTGTGAAAGAGCGCAGTGCAAAATGTACATCTTTTTCTTTCAACAGATTCTTTCTACAGTAGTAAGTTATCCTACTTACATGAGTTATTCTAATGCTATGAGGGTAGGATAACAGAGTATACCATCTGGAAAAAAATAGGCTAAGAACTACCTTCAAGCAGTCAGGCAATGGACGGCTACTAATTTCCATTAGTAGAGCTGGAAGAGAGAATCTGGCTTAAGTCCTTTAGATTACCTTGAAAGAATAGACCCCAATATGAGAAGTTATAAACTATCTGAAATCTTCAGTGGAGTAGATGCTTCACAGCCGCATGGGTAATTGAGAAGGTAAACACCACTGATCAGCAAGGGAGTAAAAGATGCAGCCGCAGATAGGTGGTGACTTCCTGTCCTTGCACGCCCGGGTCTCTACTGTGAGGGGCTGTGTCTTTGCAACTTCCCACTTGCTCCTGCCTTGGCTGTGGGCTAGGTGGCCATCGGGAAGTCCAAAGAAGAGTTTGGAAGGCCGATGAAGAAAGAGAAGCAGTAATCCTTGCTTTCAGCTTCTCGTGGCCTCTCCATCAGCGAGAGATGGCTGTGGGCTCCAGCAGCCTCTGGCAGCCCCGGTACAGACAGCAGCGGTTGACTGCCATTACAGGCTCCAAAATAGTTTTGCAATTACAGCAGCACTTGTTTCAACTGCAGCAACAGCCTCCTTCAGAATCAGCCAAAAGTCTGCTTACGCCATCCCACCTCATCCCTCTGTTCCTCCAGGGTTTGCTTCCTGATGGCTTCCCCGGAGTGGCTCAGACCTTAAAGAATCTGCCTGCAATGTGGGAGACCTGGGTTCAACATCTGCGTCAGGAAGACCCCCTGGAGAAGGGAATAGCAACCCACTCCAGTACTCTTGCCTGGAAAATTCCATGGATGGAGGAACCTGATGGGCTGTAGTCCATGGGGTTGCAAAGAGTCGGACATGACGGACTAAGTGACTAACACTTTGCTTTCTGAAATAAAAACCTGTCCTATTTTGCTCCTTTAGTTTTAATGCAACCAGATCCTTGTATTAAATAAGCTCTGCTTAGGCTTCCATTTCAGGCCAAGATGGGGAAATAGGAACTGAATTTACCCTCATGCCTGAAACAAACAAAAATGGGAGACAACAAAATGAGATAAAAAGATTTTTTTTAAGACTTTTTTTTAATGTGGATCATTTAAAGTGTTTATTGAGTTTGTTATCATACCGCATCTCTTGTTTATCTTTTTTGTCCCTGAGGCATGTGGGATCCTAGCTTCCCGACCAGGAATCGACCTGCACCCACTGCCCTGGAAGGCCAAGTCTTAACCACTGACCACCAGGCAAGCCCGAAACGGTCTTCAAGACACTGGATGCGCCGCAGTGAAGGATGCGCATCCCTGAGGGCGAGGAGCAGACAGGGAGAGCCCGCGCTGGCCCACCCTACGGGCTACACTCCAGGCCAGGTGTGGGGAGGAGATGCAGCTGGGTGTCCAGAGAGCCCGGCCTCACGGTTCACAGGGAGGAGGACCCAGGAGAGAGCAGCACTGAGAGGACCCGGAGAGAGACTGCACTAGCGCCCTTCCTCTCACGAGAGTGCCGGCCATCGGCTGTGTGTGAGGAACTGCTCAGGCCAGGAAAAGGGCCGCCTGAGGAAGCGGGGGAACAGCACTCAGCACACGGGAGGTCACGGGCAGCGCCCGCCTCCCACCAGCCTGAGACCTGGGAGGTCACGGACAATGCCTGCTCCCACCAGCCTGAGACCTGGGAGGTCACGGGCAGCGCCCACTCCCACCAGCCTGAGACCTGGGGGACAACTCTCAGCACACGGGAGGTCACGGGCAATGCCTGCTCCCACCAGCCTGAGACCTGGGAGGTCATGGACAATGCCTGCTCCCACCAGCCTGAGACCTGGGAGGTCACGGGCAATGCCTGCTCCCACTAGCCTGAGACCTGGGAGGTCACGGGCAGCGCCCACTCCCACCAGCCTGAGACCTGGGAGGTCACGGGCAATGCCTGCTCCCACTAGCCAGCCTAAAGCTCTCTGGATTCTGTAACTCATGAGGCACTGGGTAGAGTGCTCAGAGGGGCCACACCTCAGCATTGTGGAATTAACAACCGCCAGGCCACACGCTGTGTAAATCCTTCCTGACACACCTTAAAAGCGAGATCCAAAAGGATCAAAGCGTATCCACACATTTCACTGCACCCTGGAACTAAGCTCGAGATTGTTTACAGGAATGCAGAAAAACATCCAGCAGCCAACAAGATAAAATGCATGAACCAGTCAGGATGTACGAGCCATTCAAGCAAGCGGGAGTACATGACTCACAATGAGTAAAGGTCAATCGATCAAAACCAAAGCAGGTGACCCATTAAAACGGTAACAGTATCTGCATTCCATCTGTTTAAAAAAGCTAAAGGAGGTTCCCTGGTGGTCCACTGGCTAGGAATCTGCCTGCCAAGGCAGGGGACATGGGTTCGATCCCTGATCTGGGGAAGATTCCACATGCCGTGGAGCAACTGGGCTGCGTGCCTGGAGGCTGCGCTTGGCAACAGGAGAAACCGCTGCAATGAGAAGCCCGCACATCGCAACTAGAGGCGCTCCCTTTCGCCGCAAGCAACTAGAGAAAAGCCCAACCACAGCAGCAAACACCCAGCACAGTCAAAATTATTTAACTAACTTTAAAAGATTTTTTAAAAGCTAGAGGAAAGGTTATATATGTTAAGTTGAGATATGGAAGATGGGCCGGGAGGGGCTGAGTAAGGGTTACAAAGGGCTTTTGTGTGATTGTGGGTTTACAGGTGCGGACATGTCAAAACCTACCCAACCATATGCTTCAAATATTAGCCCCCTCTAATAACATGCTTTCTGAAAAATTCACCTCTGTTTGAAGTTCCTGGTGGGGTGGCAGGGTTTGGGGGGGTGGTTCGAGGGGAGACTGGTGTCTGAATGAAATGTCTTCTGCCCTCACCAGCCTGCAGGTTTAGATGAAGCCAGGCTACTGGGGATAAACCATAATGCTTTGTTCTTGCTCCACCTGCTAGTGTTAGACTTCAACCCCGCACACACCCACGGCATACGCACACACATACACTGACACACACACATCATCTCCCTCAGACATCTTTGGGGATCCCCAGGATCTGGCTGTCAGGACTGCATTTTCACTAAAGCAAGTTCCATGCTCCCTGGAATCTCATCTGAAGCCTCTGTGAACCCCAAGTTCTCAGCTCACACCTAAATAGCTTTTCAGGTTCTCATCCACGGCCAGGGGGCCAGACCACTGGGACAGCCTCAGACAGGCACCAGCCTGTCCTCTCTTCCCCTGGGCTTGTTCCCGGGGCCCACTCCTCCAAAACTGCAAACAAACTCTGGCTTACTGTCCCTCGAGGTGCGGCAGGCATGCCCCGAGAGGGGTGGATTTCACTGGTGAACTCAAGGGAGCGGGACAACCAGTCCACAGAGATCAGGACCACGGTGCCAAAACCTCCTTAGGGCCTCTGGAGTTGCAGCTTTCTGTGTATTCATTTTACAAATATGGAGCACCACTCTAGGGAAAACCAGACAGACAGCTTCATAGCCGGTATGATAGGATCAAACATAAAGGAGGACGTTTTGACTGTGGTAGAAATGAAAGGACTAGACTGTGTTCTGCACCCCCGCAACCACCGACACTGGGACTCGTGAAAACAAAGTCGCCAGATGCTAATCTGGTTCAAGGAAACTCCACCAACGGCGTGGGACAAAAAGGAGGGGGATCTCGGGACAACCAGGATTGCGGGTTTCCTTCCCTATGCCCATCGCGTCCCCAGCCCGTGGGGAAGAGGAGAGGGCAGGGGAGGGGGCGAGCTCAGAGCCCACCGTCCCCGCTCTGGGGTGGGTGGGAGATTCTAACACAGGCACCATTAAACCGAGACACCGGAGAGACCAGGGGCAACTGCCGAGGGACAGGGGATGGCAAAGATCCTGGTGATCTTTTCATGATGCATACGTGTATCAAACATCTTAAGGGTACGTAATTTTTATATGTCAAAGAACATCAACAAAACCTTAAAAAAAAACAGCCTAGGGAGTCTGACTGTTTGGGGAGGATCAGCCAGGACACTAATCCTGTGCCTTTAGAAGTGGGGAAAGCAGGGGAGCTGTCAGAGATGGCCCAAGTTCTGAGCTCCCCTCGGGGCAAACGAGGCCCGAACAGCTGCCTCCAAACATCCCCAGGTGCCCGTGCACCGCAGGCAGGGACCGCACACTCTCCAGGCCTCAGCAAGGAAGGCGCCTGGGTGCAGGGAGGGAGTGAAGGCTCAGGATGTCAGCAGAGCTCCTGCAGGGCACCCCCAGAACTGCTGGGGCTGGAACAGGAAACCCCTACTCAGCACCTGGATACACCAGGGCAGAAATCGGAGACATCCCCCTCCAAGGAAGAAGGGGATGAAACTCGGACCCAGTTAATAATTGCCCTGCGAGCTGACTGAGGTGGATGGAGGGACAGCGTGGAGTGGGTGAGGTGGAACGGAATGTACCTGGCAGGTCAGAGGTTTAGAGTCAGGAATTATTGTCACACATTTCAGAATGGATGGAGCCTCGGTGAAGAGAAATACAGTGTGTTTTTTCTTTCATAATGTCTGTGTTCCTAAAATAATATTTCATTATTCATTCAATGAAAATAATATTTCATTATTCATTCAATTATTCATTGATACTTAAATAAATTCTATATGCAAGATGTTAAAAAAGAAATTATTGTCACAACTCTAGAATGCTTCTGCCACCTAGGTCTCGTGAGGGCAGATGTCTGCTCACTTAATAGGGAATCAGATGGCATCTCTGCTCCCCAAAGCTACACCTGCGGGCTTGGCAGGCTTTTCTTTCCCTCTTCTCCCATGGTTCCTCTCCCTAGAGGTGTCTCAGTCATATTACAGAGACAAACCATGTGCTGGGATCCTTCAGTTCAGTTCAGTCGCTCAGTCATGTCCGACTCTTTGCGACCCCATGAATTGCAGCACGCCAGGCCTCCCTGTCCATCACCAGCTCCCAGAGTTCACTCAGACTCACGTCCATCGAGTCCGTGATGCCGTCCAGCCGTCTCATCCTTGGTCGTCCCCTTCTCCTCTTGCCCCCAATCCCTCCCAGCATCAGAGTCTTTTCCAATGAGTCAACTCTTCGCATGAGGTGGCCAAAGTACTGGAGTTTCAGCTTTAACATCAATCCTTCCAAAGAAATCCCAGGGCTGATCTCCTTCAGAATGGACTGGTTGGATCTCCTTGCAGTCCAAGGGACTCTCAAGAGTCTTCTCCAACACCACAGTTCAAAAGCATCAAGTCTTTGGTGCTCAGCCTTCTTCACAGTCCAGCTCTGGCATCCTTAGAGACAAGGATATTGGAGGATAAACAAACTGCAAGTACATTTTTGTTTTTCCTGTTTTTTTTTCCTGCCATACTGAATGTCTTATAGGAACTTAGTTCCCCAACCAGGGATTGAACCTGGGCCCCCTGCAATGGAAGCGTGGAGTTCTAACCACTGGACCACAAGCTAAGTCCTTTCTTTCTGCTTTTTAACCACGTCCCTCCATCCTCTTCTGGTTTGCATAGTACCCAATGTGAAGCCTTCAGAATGCAGTATCTTCCTTATGGATCACTTCATTATTTCATTCTGGATGACTTTAAGGCTTTCCCTATATCACTGATTTTCAGCAGTTTGACAATGACATGCCATTTGTTTTTACTGGTATTTATTTTGATCGGGGTGCTTTCCGCTTCCTATATCTGGAGCTGGTGGTTTTCATGCACTCTGGAAAAATTTCAGCTTTTATGTCTTCTTCCATCTTCCTCTCTTTCGTCCTTTGAGGGCTCAGTAACATGCATGTAAGACTGTCTTGCACTACCCTGTGGCTCTGGGATGCCGTTATTTCTTGTCCTCCCCTTTCACACCCTGTGTTTCAGTGTGGATCACTTCTATTGACCTTTCCTCAAGCTCATTGGTTCCTTCCTCTGCTAATAAGCCTGCTGAGGAATTCTTCATGTCTCATATCATGCTTTCATTAGTCTGCTGCTGCTACTGCTGCTGCTAAGTCGCTTCAGTCGTGTCCAACTCTGTGCAACCCCACAGACGGCAGCCCACCAGGCTCCACCCCTGGGATGCTCCAGGCAAGAACACTGGAGTGGGTTGCCATTTCCTTCTCCAATGCATGAAAGTGAAAAGTGAAAGTGAAGTCGCTCAGTTGTGTCAGACTCTTCGCAGCCCCATGGACTGCAGCCTGCCAGGCTCCTCCATCCATGGGATTTTCCAGGCAAGAGTACTGGAGTGGGGTGCCATATTAGTCTGCTAGGGCAGGCCTTATCTCCAAATGCCATCACCTTGGGGGTTAGGGCTTCAACAGATGAATCTGGGGGAATTTAGCCTGTTCATTTCCAGAATTTTGATTCAACCGTTTTCTAGTGTTCATTTTTCCCACTGTGCCCTTTTAATACATTAGTCACAGTTCTTTTTAAAGTTTTTGATAGTTTTCACATCTGCACCACCTCTGTGTCTCGTTCTGTTGACCGTTTTACCTCATGTCATCTTGTTTTTTGGGTGGGGGGATAGCTTGTTATTTGGATTGACTGTTGAATTTTCTGTGTACAAGAATAGTAGAGACTGAAGCAAAGAATATTTACACCTATCATTGGGCATGCATGTTCTTCTATCAGGCAATTACAGCAGCCCACAATATATTGTGCTTTTCTGTACCTCTTTAAATAATTTTATTGAGGTATAATTTACATACCAAAAAATCCACTCAATTTTAAAGTACAATTAAATGACTTTAGTAAATTTACTGAGTTGTTGCACTTCATTTTTATTGTGTTTTGCAGATAATGCATCTTCTTTCACAAATTGAAGGTTTGTGGCTACCCCATAATCTGTGATTGGTCATAGACACAAGATTTTAAAATGTGTGAACTGAACTCATTTCAATAAAGTAATATTTCTGATTTTTAGCATGGTGGAGGAAGCTGAGTGGTTGAATAAAAAGATTACTACATATTCGATGTTGCAAAGCCTATAAATGGGTTTTCTTGGGCTTGCATGGTTGTCTTGATTTTTTTCTAAAATAATAATCACTGTTTGCAAACCAGGAGTTACCACACAAGGACCTATATGTTGGACACACACAGCTTACAAAGCCTGCAAGAGCTTTCAGCTCACTTCCTCTCATGCCCCGAACCCTGCAGTCTGGCCATTGTGGGCATTTATTTGGGTTTGAGATTCTGGGCTAAGTCATGAATTTGCATTTTTAAAACCCTAAGGTTCTGTCACTTTATTCCTTGGTTTTATCCTGAGTTATTCAGGAATGAACCAAAAAACAATGGAGAGAGCAGGAGGCTCACGAAGCTGCTCCTCGTCTTCAAGCCTCCTCACTGGGAGATGACACAAGGGAAGAAGAGACAGGACGAGGGGCAGAGAGGAGGGGCAGGTGTATTTCTGAAGATTAAGGGGAGAAGCCTCAGGGCAACTGGCCACGTTGGGCCCTTGGGTGGATGAGGGACAGGAGGGGATTCTCATGGTGTAACTGAAAATGAAACACAAAGGCAGGTCAGCTCGGGGTGGTGTGCGTCACGAGTTCAGCATCTTAGTTGGCTGCAATCTTGCTGTAGGAGGTAATGGTAGAAGTGGGAAGATTCGTCCCAGCTGTTGGGACTTCACCCAGGGTGGGGTTTCTATTCTCACCATCTGTTCATGGGGCCTCACTGTCCATCTTCTTGGGACTTTGGTATGATGAGAGGGGAAAAAAAAAAAAAAACTTTTGAGAAAAACAATTTTGTCTTTCTGAGTTGCTGCTGAGACATTGTATGCTGTGATGATCCTTCTCACACCCAGAGTCTGGACATCCAGATAAAGACTCAAATGGAGGATACCACTCCAAGTTCCCTCTTCAGTATTCTCGGGAGACTTTTAAAGTTGCTGCTTACAGGGAAGCTTGTGAAAAATTAGTGACCTCCGCCCAAGGACTTCATGACTAATAGATGCTTGCTCCCTTCCTCTCTACCTCCTGCTCACTGCGGTCTGGGATGGAGAAGTGTCTTTCCTGAAGTCAGCTGGAGTCAGTTGTGCCCCGCTCCTCACTTTGGGGATCTGTAAGTGATGATAAGTCCTTGCCTCTGCCTCCTTTGTGTGGACGCATTGAGACTTTGCCTTCAATCAAGAGGACCCTGTGGGTTCTACTTCCCCAAAGCTGGAGCTGGGATGCTGAGAAAGCTCCCCGTCAACCCCACGAGGGTTGCGGGTGCTGCCTCCTTCAGCAGATCACTGCCTGCGTGTTCTTCTTCTGTTACACCCGCTGGGCTCCTCCGGCTGTCTGGTCCCCACCTCAGCAGATGGCTCAACTTAGTGTCATAGATAATATTTCTCCCAACCCCTTTCCCACCCCTAACTTGTACTTAACATTTCTAGCTGATAACTTTCTTTACAATCATCTAGGGTAGTTTATAAAGGACAATGCATTACATATTCCACATTATATGCCACATATGTAACACTTATCGAGTGTTATATGTGGGGCACACAAAATGGTTTTATTAATTCATCTGATTTTCACGGCCACCCTATGGTGTGGATCTTATTATTACCACGTGTGCAGAACTGGAGAGAATGTGGTTCAAAGTCAGTTAAAAAGCAAAAGTTCCAAGACAAATCAAACAAAAATGAACACGCAGATACAGAGAACAGAATAGGGGTTACCAGAGGGGAAGGGGTAGTGGAGGGTAAAATGGATAAAGGGGATCAGCTGTATGGTGATGGAAGGAAAGTAAATATTTGGTGGTGAGCACTCTGCAGGGTAGACAGAAGTAAAAATAAAACATTTTACAAGTGAAACTTGCTATAAGTCTTGTCACCTCAATAAAAAGATCCAAAACAATGTTGAGTCAAAAAAAAAAAAAAAAGAAACTGCAAAGAGTTGTTAAACACATTCTCCTCTGACTTGTTTAAATCTTTAAAAATCAAAGTCCATCACTTCATTTTTCAACTACAAAAGTGATTCGAGTATGGCTATGAGACTACTAATGAATATAATTGTGATATCAAGAAATGGATTGGGGGACTTCTCTAGTAATCCAGTGGTTAAGAATCTGACCTCCAGTGCAGGAGGCCTAGGTTTGATCCCTGGTCAAGGAACTAAAATCCCACACTCCAGGGGCAACTAAGCCCGAGCACCGCTGCTAGAGAGGAGCCTGTGTGCTGCAGCAGCGAACTGGTGCAGCCAAAACGAAAATGAAACAAGTAAATGAAAGGAATGGATTGGTTGCTTGGAGATTTCTGCTACCGAAGACTTATCACAGGGAAGAAATCAAGGGGTGATTTTCCCTGAGGGTGAATAGGCTTTTGTGTTCCAGAATCCAGGCTCTCCCAGGGATGCAGTTTATAGACTGTTTGATGTTTACTTGTCTGATTGATGGCTGGATACCAGGGAGATGGACCCACATAGGACTCTTCTGGATAAGGACCTCAGCTAATTGAGAGCATCTGCTGAGACTGCCCGTGAGGCTGCCCAAAATGGTGTATTGAGGGAGGGAACGGAGGTGGAATCCCCAGAAGGGGTCAGAGAGGCCTGCTGAAACCAGAGGCTGGAGCCTGGGTCTGGACAACAACTATCCAGAAATAACCAAGAAGTCAGAGGTGGCAGGCCTCTCCTCTAGTTTTCCTGAAAAAATCCATGGGAAGGAAAGAGAGCCATTGCTTTTGGAGGGGTGCAGGGGGGGGGGGGGGGGAGTCGTGTTGGATTTTTGTTGATCTTGGCAAACGGAAGCTTGGGGCCAGATATGAAGACTTACAAAAATAGAAAATGTGGTATTTTTTTATATTCTGAAGATTGAGAAGCAATTCCTTCCTTTTACAGCCAGCATGCGTCTTTCTGCTCTTCAGCAAGGCTCCTCTGTGCGTGGACTCATTTTCTCTCGGTCTCTGTATCAGTTTGCTGCCTTGGTTTCCCTGGGCTGTCTACTGTTACATGCCTGTACACTGATCCCTACAGGTTTCCCTCGCCTTAGCTCCTAAGTCAGCATCTCCCAAAGTCAAGGATGCTATCCCTTGGTGAGCAGTGGAATAACCACCCCCAGTCTGCGGACCAGTTGTGCCTGGTCCTTAAATAAATGGCTCCCACATCTGGTAGGAAGGACAGCCTGGTGCTGTCCTTCAAGAATCTGAGTGTGTCCATGCGACCCAACAATTCTGCTCTCAGGCACACACCCAAGAGAAAAGAAGACAGAGATTCACCCAAAGGCTTGTACATGAATGTTCACACCAGCACTGTTCCTAACAGCCAAAAGGTAGAAACAGCTCAAATATCCATGTACTGGCTTATGAATAAACAAAATGTGGAATATCTAGTTAATGGAATATTATGTAGCCAAAAAAATGAATAAAGTACTGATACACCCTACAACACGGATGAACCTTGAAAAAATTATGCTGAGTGAAAGATACCAGACACAGAAGGACATACTGTATGATTCCATTTATGTGAAAGATTCAGAACAGGCATATCCATAGGAAAAGAAAGATGCGAGGTTAGCAGGGACTAAGGAGAGGGGGAGCTGGGAGTAACACAGACAGGCACTGGGTTTCTTCCTGGGATGATGGAAGTGTTCTGGAATTCACTATTGGTGATGGTTACACAATGTCACGGAGAAGACAATGGCAACCCACTCCAGTACTCCTGCCTGGAAAATCCCATGGATGGAGAAGCCTGGTAGGCTGCAGTCCATGGGGTCACTAGGAGTTGGATACAACTGAGCGATTTCACTTTCACTTTTCACTTTCATGCATTGGAGAAGGAAACGGCAACCCACTCCAGTGTTCTTGCCTGGAGAATCCCAGGGATGGGGGAGCCTAGTGGGCTGCCGTCTCTGGGGTCGCACAGAGTCGGACACGACTGAAGCGACTTAGCAGCAGCAGCAGCAGCAGCAGCATACAATGTCATGGGCTTCCCGGGTGACGCTAGTGGTTAAAGAACATGCCTGCCAGTGCAGGAGATGTAAGAGATGCGGGTTTGATCCCTGGGTCTGGAAGATCCCCTGGAAGAAGGCATGGCAAGCCACTCCAGTATTCTTGCCTAGAGAATCCCATAGACAGAGGAGCCTGCTGGGCTATAGTCCACAGGGTCACATCACACAGAGTCAGACACACCTGGAATGTCTTAGCACGCACGCATACAATGTCATGAATAAAAACAAGTGAATTATACACAATAAAGTGGTGAGTGTACTGTTATATGAATTACAGTTTACTTTAAAAGTTTAACATTCTTGGGACTTTCCTGGTGGTCCAGTGGCTAAAACTCTGAGCTCCCAGTGCAGGGGCCCCAGGTTCAGTCCCTGGTCAGGGAACTATTAATAGATCCCACATGTCACAATAAAGGTCGAAGATCCTGCATACTGCAACTAAGACCTGGTGCAGCCAAATAAATCATTTTTTAACATTAAGATTCTAAAGCAAGAGGAGGCAGAGGAGGAGAAGGAGGGTGGGGAATAATCCAAAGATCTACGGCCTCCTCTTCTGGGTGACCCAACGTGACCCATTACCCTTCTGTACTGAGGGTCCACTGTCTGCTCCTCCAGAGGAAGGGCTATGGCTGAAGACCCTGCCACCAGGAATCACCTTTCCTGCTCCCACAGCCGTGTCCTCAGCCCTAGCTGCACTCTGAGTGGCTGCTGATGACCGAGTTCCCCAGCCCTGTAAGGGCCTCTGATCTGAAGGCCCTGGGACAAACTCCTACATGAGTCACCCTCGAGGTGTGGATACCTCAGGGACCCAGCTGCTCACTCCCTTTGACCTGAAAAACAGGTCTTGGACTTTGTTCTCAGAAGTAAGGATACCACAGGGGCTTCCCTGCTGATTCAGTGGGTAAGACTCCACCTGCCAACGCAGGAGACACTGGTTTAGTCACATGTCCCATGGGAGCCACATGGGAGCCACAGCGACAGCCCTGGATCTGGAGCCTGGGGGCAGAAAATATGAAGCCCCCACAACGAGAAGCCTGCACACTGGAACTAAAGAGACGCCCCCGCTCGCCATCCCTAGAGAAAGCCCATTCAGCAATGAAGACTTGGTGCAGCCAAAAATTAAATAAATAATTACAACAAATTAAAAAAAATAAAACAAACACCCTCTTGTTTAGGTGGAAATGTGTCATACTAGAAACATATGCTTAAGTCCTAACTCCCAGTGACTCAGCATGTCACCACTTTGGAAACAGGATCTCTAAGAGGTCATCAAGAGAAAATGAGGTTGTTAGGATTAGGGTGCTTCCTAATTCATTATAACTGGTGTCTATAGAAGAGGGAGAAATTTGGACAGAGACAGGCACAGAGGGAAGGCAAGTTAGTAACTGGGAGTAACTGCAGCAGTGCTCTGACAAACCCGGGAACTCCAGAAGCTAGAAGAGGTGGGTAGGATGGTCCCTCAGCGTCTTCCCAGAGAGCCGGGCCCCTGGGGACACCTGGACCTGGGACTCCTGGCCTCCAGAACATCAGAGAATCACTTTCTGCTGTAATCAAGCACCTAGTTCTTGAAACTTTGTTAAGGCAGCCCTAGCAAACTAACACAAACCCAAAAGCACAGCGTCGTCTGGGTGTGGATGGCGGAGTCTCACACGTTTTAAAAAGAAACCATCCGTATTGCTCACTAAAAGTGGCAAAGTACTGACACACAGCAACTTGAATGGACCTCAGGGGAAAAGAGTGGACCTCTAGTGGTTACAAACTGTGTGATTCCACTTATATACCATCCTTCAAATGACAAGGTCACAGAGATGGAGAAAAGCTCGACAGTGGCCAGGGGTCCATGAGAGGGTGCTGGTGATGAGTGCTCTCCGTCTCGACAGTGGGGGGCACAGACATCTTCACACATGACAAGACTGCCTAGAACTGAGTACACACTCTACCCTGAGTTATGGAAAACGGACCAAGCCTGAGTAAGGGCTGGGGTTGGCATTCCTGACAGTTTACTGTGTGCGGAGTTATTCAGGATGTTAGCGCTTGGAGAATGGAGGGAGGCCCAGGCCAGAGACAGCGAGATGGCCTCATTTCACTTCCCAAACTGGGGTTTTCGATTGTGCATCGGGAGCTTTCTCATAGCACACCTGCTTCTCAGTACTGTCCACCTTAACTGGAGATGCCAAGAAAGCAAGCTGCCTGCCCAGCAGCAGGATGGTAGGCTAGGCGAATTCCTCTAACGCAGGAATAAGGCAGAGAGGGGAACCACGGTCGGTCTTCTCCCCCGAGCCCCCTTTAAACAGCTGAAATGTTCTTGGGGAAGAAAGATGCAGCAAGACTAAGAAGCGCCAGTGCCAGGGGTGGGGGAACGTTGGGTCAGGCGGCTCAGGCTGAGCGCCAGGTCTGGGCCTGGACGCACAGGGCAGGTGACCGAGCCAGCCGCGCCGGGCAACAGCCCAGTTGTCACCCAGCGTCACAGGCCCGGACCGGCAGGGCGTGGGGCCACTCGTTCGCCGACAGCCCAAGGTCCAGGCCGTCTAAGTCAGAGCGACAGACGCACAGAAGCCAGGGGACGTGACCGAGTGGAGCCGAAGCCAGGTGTGACGCCCACCGGCAGTGTTTACGGAACGAGTCGGTTTCTCCCGCTCCCTCTAAGCGGGGACACGCGACGGAGTCAACCGCTGGGGGCACCAGGGGCTGGAGGGCACAGCCGGCGAGGACTCCGGGCCTCCGCGGGGCACAGTCCGGGTCCTCGTCCCGGCGCGGCCGGCGGCGCTGCGGAAACCGGCGGCGGCGCGGGGGTCACGGCGCCGCCGGGGTTTTTTCCAGGGGGAGGGGGCGGGGATGCTGAGTCACGGAACTGTCACCGCTTCTCACCTCTCTCCAGCCCTCGGGGGCTAAAGCAAAAGCGAAAGCGAATGCGGCTCGCGGGGCGGCCGGTCCGGAGCTGCAGCCCGCCGCCGCCCCCAGGCCGTGGGCATCTGAGCGCGCCGGCGGCGGGGCGTCCCGGCCCGGGCGAGCCCAGGAGGCGGCCGGCGGGGGCGCGGCCGAAGTCCGGCCATGTCCGGGCCGCTCCGGGGCCGCGGGGCCGGAGCCCTTCCCGCGCTGGGGCTGCTGCTGCTGCTACTGCTGCTCGGATCGCCGGCCACGCCGGGTAGGGCGCTCGCGGCTAGCGGGCGGGCAGGGAGGCGGGCGGCCGGGCGCGGGGTGGCCTCCAGCACGAGGGTGCGCCCCGCGCGCCGGGGACACGTGGAGGGACGCGGGGACCACGGGCTGCGGGCCCCGCTCGCCTGGCCACTCAAGGCAGGCAGCGAGTCGCCGGGCTTTTCTTTCTACGTTTTCCCTGATTTCCGAGGCAAAGGGAAGAAGCCGGGGTGTGCCGCACGAGCTCCAGTTGGGAGCTTTACAGCGATTTCGAGAAATGCGTGAGCCCCGCGAGGAAAGCAGGGAGAGCATTCAACAGCCGGCAGTCCTCGCGGGGGTCCCTCCCCTCGACCAAAGCAGGTTATACGAGTGGGCGGCGGTACGACGGGGTGCGGACCGCGTGCGTCCCAGAGGAGAGAAAACGTCAGGCAGGTTGCACACCTGGGGGCCTGGCAAGAGCTGGGAAGTCTCAGCGTTAGGAAACCCTGAGGGCGCGCGGGGTGGGGGCCGCAGTCCGGACAGCGCGCTCCCAGACAAACCGGGAAAAATGCAGTGGAAGGATGGCTGGGTGTGTGTGTGTTCAGGAGGAATTTTAGACACACAGCTGTCAACTCACTGGGCAGACTCAAATGAGTGTCCTGCTGGTGGTGGGTTTTCGTCCCAGGAGCTGGACAAGCGGGAGCAGAAAGCAGGGATGTGTCCGCGTTTATCCGCGTTGGCGCGCCTTAGTCATTTTGCAGTCACGGAGCTGCGAGGGTCTGATGAAAGCTACAAACCCTCTCCTCTGAAAAACACACGAACGCACAAACTTAACAAAACCTGCATATAGTTTGGGGGTTAAGGGGCCCCTAAAGGCCATCCCTGGACTCTTCAGAGGAGAGTAATCCCGCGATCTGTCTGTGCACGTGTGTGTGTTTAAGGCAACACTCCTCATAACTTACATCCAGTCGGGTCAGTCGGCCCGTCCTCCATTGGAGGATCCATCCACAGTGGCGGCCGTCTAGCCTACTGAGAATCCCCTAGCTCTTCTGGCTTTCCTGAGGTTTTCTTTTCCTGAGACTATGTTTGGATTTTCCCCCATATCTGAGAAGCCGAGTTCTGTGGGTGATATCATTTCCTCCCACCTGCCTAGCCAGTGTCCCGCATGACCCAGGGGAGAACAGTGGGGGGCAAGTCTACTGGACGATGTGAAAGTGAAATGCAGCCTTAGTCAGAACCCAGGAAAACGGAGATCGGGTGTACCTCCCAGGGCAGATCAGGCTGCAGGCAAGCTCCCTGAAGCTCTTCAGCTCCAGCAGCTCTTTGACCTCACAGAGGCAGGCTTCCATCTCTTAGCTCCTGATGGTTCTTAGTTTTTCCTAATCAGCTGTCTTGGGGGCGGTTGACAGATAATAAACAGTGCACATAAAATTGCACAATTTGATAAGTTTAGAGGTAAATGTAAAGTCAGGAAACCATCACCACCATCACGAGAGTAAATATAATCATCACTCTCAGAAGCTTCCTCATGTCCTGTGTTCCTTTCACTTATAATAATTATCCTGAGAATTCTCCAGCTTGTAACTTGTATTAAGCAATCCATTCTTCTTTATTACTGAGAACTGTTCTAATGCATGGATGTTGTAGTTTTTTATCTATCCATTTTGTTGCTGGACGTTTGGGGGGTTGTTTCTGGTTTTGACTATTAATTATAAAACTATTATGAACATTTCCATATAGGTTTTTGTGTGGACAGAGGTTTTCATTTCACTTGGGTAGAGAAAATGGCTGGGAGTGAATGGCTGGATAACGTGACATGTGTATGCTTACTGTTTAACAGCCAATCTGTTTTCTAAAGTAATTGTACTCATTTACATTCCCACCAGCAGTGGGCAAGAGTGCCACTTCCTCTCCATCCTTGTTGGCACTTGGTATGGCCAGTCCTTTTTTGTTAACTTTTAATGTTTTTCCAGTTTTATTGAGGTATATGTAATTGATATATAATATTGTGCAAGTTTAAGCTGTACAAAGGGCTTCCCAGATGGCACAGTGATAACTCACCTGCCAATGCAGGAGATGCCAGAGACACAGGTTTGACCCCTGGGTCGGAAAGATCCCCTGGAGGAGGACATGGCTACCCACTCCAGAATTCTTGCCTGGAGAATCCCATGGACAGAGAGGAGCCTGGTGGGCTACAGCGCATGAGGTCGCAGAATCAGAACAACTGAGCAACTGACCACACACACAAGGTGTACAAAGTGATGATTTGATATGTGTATATATTGTAAAATGATTACCACAATATTAACACATTCATCATCAGCTCACATAGTTATCAGAAGAAAACAATTGTGTGTATGTGATCAGTCTTTCTCTTTAATCATTCCCATTCTAGTAGATGCGTAGCTGTCTTTCCCTAGTTTTAATTTGCATTTTCCTAATAATTAATGATATTGAGCATCTCTTCTTGTGCTTCTTTGCCATCAATCTGTCTTCTTTTGGTAAAATGTCTAGTTAAGCATTCTGCCCTTTTAAAAACTGAGTTATTGAATTATTATTGAGTTTTGAGAGTTCTTTATATTTTCTGGGTATAAGTCCTTTATTGGACATATGATTTCCAAAAAAAATTTTCAGAGTCTGTGACTTCTCTCTTCATTTTCATAACAGTGTTTGATGAAGAGAAGACATTTTTAATTTTGATGAAGTTCAGCTTATTAATTTGTTCTTTTGTATTGTGCTTTTAGTGTCATATCTAAGAAATATTTGCTTAAGTCAAGGTTACAAAGGTTTTCTTCTATGTTTACTTCTAGAAATTTTATAGTTTAGGTTTTATTGATGTCTGTGATTCATTTTGAATTAATTTTTCATATAATGTGAAATATGGGTTGAAAATTTTGTATTTGTTTGGTTTTCCAAGCAAATGTGCCTATCCGATTTTTCCAGCACCATTTGTTGAAAAGATGATCTCTGCTGAATTGCTCTTACACCTGTATTCAGCATCAGCTGTTTGTATATGTTGGTTGCTGTAGACAAAACATCACTACATGAAAATCAATTATATTTCTATACATTAGCAATGAGTGATTGGAAACTGAATTTTTAAATAACAATATCATTTGCAATAGCATCAGAAAGTTAGGGATAACTCTGACCAAAAAAAAAAAAAATGAGAAAGACTGTACACTAAAACCCACAAAGCACTGGTGAGACAAGTTAAAGAAGATCTAAACAAAGGGAGGTGTGCCATGTTCATGGACTGGACAAATCAATACTGCGAAGGTATCAGTTCTCCCCAGACAAAACTTCCTGCAGACTTTCTTATAGAAAATGATAGGCTGGTTGCAAAATCGAGATGGGAAATGCAAAAGACCTAGGACAATCAAACAGCTTTGAAAGACAAAGGAGCTGGAGAGTCAGCACTTCTGATTTTAAGACTTATAAAGTTGCAGTAATCAGGACAGTGTGCAGCTTCAGTTGTGTTTGACTCTTTGCGACTCCTTGGAATGAAGCATGCCAGGCTCCTCTTTCCGTGGGATTTTCCAGGCAAGAATACAGGAGTGGACGGCCATGCCCTCCTCCAGGGATCGAACCCAGCTCTGAACTGGCAGGCGGGTTCTTTACCACTAACGCCACCTGGGTAGCCGCCAGGACATGTTCTACTGGTGTAGAAATGGATGAATAGCTAAGAGAACAAAGGGTACCTGATGTTTTCAAGTGAACTGAGAAGGGAAGTGGACACAGATGATTAGATTTGCTACTTGGCAGTGTGATCCTGGTTGGGTACAGAGCAGCTCCTTCTTTCCAACTAGCTGGGTAACTGATAGTTTCAGATCTGTTCCCACTAGTTTTCAGTGCTAATAGACAAAGCGAGTTGCTGTCATCTGTTCTGATTCAGGAGGCCTGATCAGGAGGGGAACGCATCATCTTGGCCGGGCAGCTTCTTAAAGACCCTCGTAATCTGTGAGGCTTCAGGTGATTTGCCCAAAGCAGCTGGAGACGACGATGATTTGTTTGAAGATGAATATCCCTGCTCACTAGCTTGGGTTTTGTTATGCAGGGTGCTGGTGTGCCTAAGGATGGTTGTACAACTTATGTCTTTAAACATTTTTTAAATTAATAAGCCATTTTTTCAGACATCTGGGGGAGTTTTGCTAAAACTTTTATCAAATCATTTTATCTTATTTTTGCTTTGTGCTGCTACTGATGGCAAAAAGTGATACAAACTTAAATGAACAAAATATGGGGTTGTTGAAATCAACCTGAATGCCCAACAGTAGAGAACTGCATAAATATAATAGGGTTGCTTTCAAACAGTATGCATTGTATGATTCAGCCTTTACTAAAGATCTAGAGTCGAGAGATGATAGGTTGTGTGTGTATGTGTCTGTGCGTGTGTAGTTGTCTGCCTTTTCTTGTCTTTCTGATGTAATTTGCATTGCTTTTGTAATGAAAGGAAAAATAAAACCAGACAAGAAGTAACACAAAAAAGAGCCAGAATTTTGGAGTTTTTTCTAGTTCATCTTTAATTAATTATAACCAATCTTGTTTTGCAATGTTTTTGTGGCTTTATAAATTTTGCAGATTGCTCAGAATCGGGCTCTATAAAGTCACTGCATATAACTGTACTATATACATATATTTTATAGTCCTTTATGACTTCTTTAAATAATCCCTTATTGTTAGAGTTGTTGGTAGGCTTCTGTTACCTGCCAAAGGATGGATATTCAGGTTGTTTCAAAATCTCTGATATTCTAAACAGCATAGAGTAAAATAAGTTGGATGAAAATTAGTATATAGAACAAATAAGGCAAGGGAAAGCCCTCAAAGTCTTTTTAAATGGCAGAAACACTTGAGGATATTCTTTTTCAATAAAATCATCACTCCAGCTAACTTGTATTGGGCTAGATCACTTCTATCAAACTGATTTTACCCAACAGCACATAACTAAGTAAATACATGTATAAAGTCCCCTAGTACATACTCCTGGAGTCATATCCATGTTACTTATTAAACATGATTGATGTTATTTGGATGTTTCTACTTGGAAAGATGATTTTCTCCCGCATAGTGGGAAGGTAATTAAGGGCTGGGGCCAGGGGGATATTACTGGAGCTGTGTGGTGGAAGAGTTGGACTTCTCGGCAATGGCACCGCACTCCAGTACTCTTGCCTGGAAAATCCCATGGATGGAGAAGCCTGGTAGGCTCAGTCCATGGGATCGTGAAGAGTCGGGCACGACTGAGCGACTTCCCTTTCCCTTTTCACTTTCATGCATTGGAGAAGGAAATGGCAACCCACTCCAGTGTTCTTGCCTGGAGAATCCCAGGGACGGGGGAGCCTGGTGGGCTGCTGTCTGTGGGGTTGCACAGAGTCGGACACGACTGAAGCGACTTAGCAGCAGCAGCAGCAGTGGCTCAGATGGTAAAGAATCTGCCTGCAATGTGAGAGACCCAGGTTTGATCCTCGGGTCAGGAAGATCCCCTGGAAGAGAATACAGCAACCCAACCCAGCATTCTTGCCTGGGAAATCCCATGGAGAGAGGAGCCTGGCGGGCTACAGTCCACAGGGTCACAAAGAGTTGGGCATGACTAAAGTGACTTAGCATGCATGCACGTGGTGTAAGGGTTACTCTTGTCAAAAGTGTGGAGAATAAACTGTAGGCAAGAGAGTCTGGAGGCAGGAAGCTAAGCTGGAGACTTGTGCAATAGTTCCAGTAAGTGGTGATGAAACCCTGAGCCAAGGCGGTGTTGGTAAGGCGGGTGTAGGGGGCAGATTTCCTCCTGAGTCCTTCGAGTATAGAATGTATTTCATTCTTTCCCTTTTGTTCATCCTTCAGCCTACAGCCACTCAAGTTTCCCAAGCTTTCAGAAGTCATAATTTAAGGACTTGAATGATGATGAGTCTACCTACCACGCAAAAGGTAGACTGGGAGGTTCAGCTAACGAGCCTGAGAGAGAAGAGAGTTGATGAGTTAAAGGCATGACCTGGGTGTAGTGGGTACTTACACTGAGTGCCAAGAGGAAAATGTGTTTTGGCTTGGCTGATGCTTCAGCCAGAATAAAGAGGGAAAATGAATTACTGAAAACACAGAAAGGCTTTTATGCACTGGCTACATCAGTGCATAAAATGAGCTCGAGGGCAGAGATCCTATCCTATATGTCTTGGTATCCCACCACAGTCAGTGTGCTATAGGCGTTTTAGCAGCAGAGTAAGAGGCAGAAAATACTGAAATGGATTCTGACTTTTCTTACAGAATGGGAGGAGCCTGCTACTCTTGAACTCTGGATTCGAGTGTAGGCCAGGGCTACTTACTCATGTTAGAAAAAGTCTGATTCACAGGTTCTGGGAAGTAGAAAGAGGTGTGGCCCTACACAAATATTTTGGTGACTTCATTTAAACAATTGTTAGGACTTGTTATGTATAGTTTTTGACTACTTAAGAGTTTTGAAAATCCAAGCATCTTACATTTTCTCCCATTTCCATTACTTCATCTATCCCAGAAAACCCTCACCACATACTGGGCTTAGCTCCTGCACTAAGAGAACCGGAGGGTGGCATTCAGGAGCTTACAGTGTTGTGAACAAGGTGAGATTTGCTTCCCAGACTATCTAGAGAACAATGTTAGGAGAAGAGAAATTATAATTGAAGTATCAAAAGGTGTTACCTCCATTGCACTTGTGAGAGTCTAGCTTTGTAAAGTGAGTTACTGACCAATATGTGGTTGATTGGCTGCACAGGTGGCTCAGTGGTAAAGAATCTGCCTACAATTTGGGAGACACAGGTTCGATCCCTGGGTTGGGAAGATCCCCTGGAGATGGGAAATGGCAACCTACTTCAGTATTCTTGCCTAGGAAATTCCATGGACACAGGAGCCTGGCGGGCTACAGTCCATGGGGTTGCAAAGCGTTTGATACAACTGAGAGGCTAAGCATGCACGCACACACGCACACTGTTCACAGTGGAAAGTAGACTTCTTTTTCAGTAAAATGACAGAGTAGACATTCTGAAAAATTCTGCTGGAAACAAAACACCCAGAAATGATGAATAATACATAGAAAACATCTATTAAAATCCATAGCCAATAAAATACATAATCAGCTGTTTAAAGTAAAAATAATAATAATGTATTGTGGTGTTTATAAGTAGACGCAAAACATTTGACAGAATAGCAAAAGGCTGGATGGAGAGAAATGAAAGTATATTGTTCAAGGTTCTTATACTACGCACGTGAAGTAGTATGATTTCACCTGTGGGTGAGCTCTGATGAGGTAAAGACATATACTACAGATCTGAAAGCAAACACTGTAATAATACAACAAAGCGTTACATTTGTAAGACAGCACAGTAAATGAAATGGAATCATGAAGTTTCTATGGAACCACCTGCATAGAAAATCCCATGGAATCCACAAAAATGGAATGGAATGAGTTGAGCAAAGTTGCAGAGTATACAATCAATTTACAAACGTCAATATACAAAATACTAGCAACAATTAAAAACTGAAATAAGCATAATGTCATTTGTGTTGTAGTAAAAATATGAAGTACTTAGGGATACATTGACAAAAGATGTACAAAATTGATACACTGAAAACTAGAAAACAATTCTGAGATAAATTACTGAAGACTTAAATCAAGAAAGACTGTGTTTATGGGTACTGAGAAGACTCAGTACTATTAAGATGTCAGTTCTTCGCCAACTTGATCTATAAATTTAATGCAATTCCAATCACACTTTCAGCAGGTTTTTTTTTTCCAGTTAGAAATTGATATACTGATTCGATAACCCAGGAAAGGACCAAAGTCAACTTTGAAAATGATTAACAAAGTCAGAGGATTTACACTACCTGACTTCAACAACAAAGCTACAATAATCAAGACAGCAAGGCATTGGATGTCTAGATGAACAAATAGACAAATATATCAATGGAACAGAATGTCAAGTCCCTAAATAACCCCACGTATACTTGGTCCTGGGTACAGATCCTATACCAACACCACTGGAGGCCCACTACTGCTGTCGCTGGAGGGCGTGGGGGAAGCTTTTACACGTACAAACCCTGTTAAAGATAAGGAAGGAGTGGTTGGCTGCCACGAAAGGAAGAGGCAAGACGACTGAAAGCTGCAAGCCTGGGCGCCAGGCACAGCGGGCCTGCCTAAGACTGAGGCTGGACCAGGACAAGCGTCAGCTTCCCCTGACCCCATTCCATCCAGGCAAGCAAACGCCAAGTCACAGGCGCAGCCATCACCTGCCCAGGGCGGGGTGGGCAGGAGTGCGGAGAGACAGGCCCTGCGGTTTAGATAAACAGAAAAGGACTCAAGATGAGGATGGAGCAGGAACACTGAGAAACCCGCCCCCCCCACTCCAGCCCCCACTCGAAGCACTTGTTCAGTCACTACGTAGTGTCTGACTGCACCCCCATGGACTGCAGCACGCCAGGATCCTTTGCCCTCCGTTATCTCCCAGAGTTTACTCAAATTCACCCTAAGCACAAGAAAAGACTAAAAGAGGGCTTCCCTGGCCGCACAGTGGTAAAGAATTCACCTGCCAATGCAGAGGGCACGGGCTCGATCCCTGCGCAGGAACATCCCACATGCCGCAGAGCAACTGTGTGTGTGTGCCACAGCCACTGAGCCTGCGCTCCCGAGCCTGGGAGCAGCAACTGCTGAGACCTGCGTGTGCCCTGGAGCCATGCTCTGCAGCAGGGGACGCGGCTGCAGTAAGAAGCCCGCACACAGCAACTAGAGAGGAGACCCTGCTCACCGAGCGAAGACCAGCACAGCCCCGCCACCACCCCACCCCCCCCGCTAAAAAAAAACTGGGGAATTTTGAAGCCAATGCTATTCTGAAGGTAACCATAGCAACAACAAAATCTAAATCCAATTCAACAAGTGATTTGACTGACTCAGCCTTCCCCACATCATCAGTTTAGCATTAGAAGTATTCACACTTGAGGTATAAATACTGTTTATCTCAGTTCTACAAATACGGTTAAGCATTCAATCAAAAACTGAGACATACAAAAAAATATATCTCAACATACTGTATGTCTGTGTGTCGCAACAACAGAAAAGTCCCACTGTGAAGTGAAAGCGAAGTTGCTCAGCCGTGTCTGGCTCTTTGCGACCCGATGGACTATAGCCTACCAGGCTCCTCCGTCCATGGGATTTTCCAGGCGAGAGTACTGGAGTGGGCTGCCATTTCCTCCTCCAGGGGATCTTCCCGACCCAGGGATCAAAAGCAATAAACAAGACTCACCGATGACCCAGAAATTGAAACTATCAGACTGGAAGTTAAAGGAACTGTTGGGCTGGCCAAAAAGTTCCTTCAGTTTCTTAAGTAAAAATAAGAGACACAGTTTTCATCTTTACCAAGAACTTTCTTTTCTTTCTTTCTTTTTTTAACCAAGAACTTTATTCAACAGTGTATTCACTGTTTTGTTCCACTACCTTCTGCCATTTTTTTCAGGCAACTTCATAATTCCACCTTCCCAAAATGTTGTATCTTTTTGAGTAAACAACTGTTCCAAGTGCCTTATACAGTCTTCCAGGGAATTGAAAGTTTTCCATTAATTTGTAAAGACTGAAATAAATGGACATCTAAAGGTGCAGTGCCTGTATATGGCAGATGAATCAGAACTTTCCAGTCAAACTGCAACAGTTTTTGCCTGGGTGTCAAAGAAACACGCAATCTTGCGTTATCCTGATGTATATGCGTTTTTGTTGACTCATTCTGGACACTTTGTTGAGTGCTGCTTTCAGTTGGTCTAATTTTGAGCAGTATTTGTTGGAATTAATCGCTTGGTTTTCCAGAAGGAGTTCATAATAGAGGACTCCCTTCCAATCCCACCATATACACAACATCAGCTTCTTTGGATGAAGATCCGCCGCTGGTATGGTTGGTGGTGGTTCGTTTCACCTGGCCCACTGTCTTTTCCATTCTGCATTATTGTACAGTGTCTGTTTATCATCACTTGTCACAATTTGTTTTAAAAATGGAAGATATTACATTTAAGTGGAGAGTCGCATGTAGAAATACATACAGTCAAGAAGGTGTTTTTGTTGTTGTTTACCTTTGTGGAACCCAAACATCAAAGCGGTGAATATAAGCAACCTGGTGCACAGGGTCTTCAGCCCTTGGTTTGGATGCTTTGAGTATGTTGGCAGTCGCCTGCATGATAGAACAATTAACTGATTGTTCTCAATTAATGTCTCAATTTGAGTACTACGACTTCAACTGGTCTACTCAACCATGGAGTGTCATCCGGTGAGAAATCTCCAGCATGAAACTTTGCAAACCACCTTTGACATGTTCGATTAGTCACAGCATGGTCTCCATAAACGGAACAGATATTTTTCTGCATTGCAGTTGTGTTTTTACCTTTCCTGGAATAATAATGCACAATATGCCAAAAATGTTGCTTTTTTCTTCCATCTTCAATATTTAAAATGGCTACATACAAATTCAGCAATTTGGATAAGCTTTTAAAAATGTATGCTGATATGATAGTTGTCACAATACAATCTAACAAAATTGTTTCCAATGACGTTAAAGACAGCTAAGCTCTATGAGGGAGAAGGCAATGGCACCCCACTCCAGTGTTCTTGCCTGGAGAATCGCATGGACGGAGGAGCCTGGTGGCCTCCCATCTATGGGGTCGCACAGAGTCGGACACAACTGAAGTGACTTAGCAGCAGCAGCAGCAATCTCTATGAGAGCCATCTTATGGAAAAAACCAAAGGAACCTTTTGGCCAGCTCAATATCATTAACATGTTAAAGGCTCAGACGAAAATGATAGCATTCATGAGTAAAGGGGGAATTTCAGCTGAGAAATGGAAATCATGAGAAAGTCTCAAGTGGTAATGTTAGAAAAATTTTAAAAACAATAGAGATGAAGCAAGCCTATGGCAAGCTTACCAGAGCACTTGACACACCGAGAAAAGAATCAGTAAGCTTGAAGATAGGTCAGTACAAATTACTCTAACAGCAGGACAAAGAGCAAACATGAGAGGGAAAACAAAGACACAGAACAGAATATCCAAGAGCTGTGGTACAGTAAGAAGTGGTTTAATATATGTGGAATCAGGGCTCCAGAAACAAAAGAGAATGGAGCAGAAGCAGAAGAAATATTTGAAGAGATAATAGTTGAGAATTTCTCCAAATTTATAAAAGATATTCAATTACAGATGCAGGAAGCTGAGAGAACACCAAGCAGGATAGATGCCACCCCCTTGAAATAATCTCATGCTAGACACATCATATTCAGACTGCTGAAAAATAAGGAGAGAGAGAAAATCATGATCCAAAGAATAAAGAAACATTACATACAGAGGAACAAAGATAAGAAAGTAGGTCTTAAAGAGATATTTGTGCACCTATGATCATAGCAGCATCACTCACAGTAAGTAAATCGTGAAAGCAACACAAGTGTCCATCAGCAGATGAATGGCAATCAAAATGTGGTCTATACATACAGTGCAATATTTAGCCTTCAAAAGGAAGGAGGTTTGGAAATATGCTACCATATTGATTATGCTAAATGAAATAGTACGTTAGTCACTCAGTCATGTCCACTCTTTGTGACACCATGGACTGTAGCCCACCAGGCTCCTTTGTCCATGGAATTCTCCAGGCAAGAATGCTGGAGTGGGTTGCCATGCCCTCCTCCAAGGGATCTTCCCCATCTAGGGATCAAACCCAGGTCTCCTGCACTGTAGGCAGATTCCTTACTATCTGAGCCACCAGGGAAGCCCTTTAAGTGAAATAAGCTGGTCACAAAAAGACAGGTCCAGCTTTGAGCACGTTGCCTTTGCAATTCTGAGGAAATGGACTGATCCTGAGAATCACTGTGTGTTTGGTGTTTGGGGTGACGCAGGAGTTCTGAGTCTGCTGCCTTCTAAGGTTTCAGAACAACCTCTGGCAGAGAGGCTCAGCACTCGACTCTGACATTACAGACTCTCCCAAGGCCAAGACAACAATGATGTCAGCTCCAGAGACCAGACTTGGCATAAGGAAGGAAACCAACTCTTGCCAACTAAATCCCGACTTTGCCGAGCCCTCTCCCATCTGCTGTATTCTCTAGAGTTACTCCAGGAGAGACCGTCCAGCCATCAGTAATGTACCCTGAGAGGTCCAAAGGTCCAAGGTCCATTCAGGCTCCCACAGAAGGAAGGAACACTTTATCACAGAACAGAGTCTAGTGTTTTTATGGGACTATCCACGCTGGTCATGGTCAAGTGCTTCTAGGGTAGAGTTTTATGGTCATTCCTCTCCACTCAACCTACCCATCCACTTCTAAATACTTCCCCAGCTCTGTTCACATAGAGCAAAGCCCCACAGGTACAGATTTAGGATTTTGGTAGCAAAAATCTGAGATTTAATTTAAGATTTTGTGGTGTGGTACTGTCAAGCTAGACACACACAAACACAGCCACAGAACATTTTTGAGCTGGAGGTGGGGGAGAATTAGATTCAATGAAAAAAATATTATAAATTCAGAAGAGCACACCAGGAAGAACTGTAAAAGAAATCCTCTCTAATGGAACCAAGACCATGACCTGGAAAAGTAAGAGCAAGCACTTTTCATGCTGAAAAGTAACTTGCTGTGATGCCGAGGCTCTTCCACACCTGTAAACAGCAGAGGGCATGGTCCCGGGCCAGCAGCATCGTCATCACCTGGAGCTTGTTAGGGTTAGGGTTGATGCTTGGCTCCTTCCCGGGACCTGCTGAGTCAGGAGTTCCAAGAAGAGGGTGCAGTACCCTGTGTTGTCTCAGGCCCTCCAGACAGTTCTGGTGCACATCTGAGAAGCACTGACAAGGAGGGTAGAGGAGGAAGGTAAAGGCAGTAAAGGGCAGAGCTGACGAGGCAGAGCAAGGCCTCCCATGTGGCCCTGATGGAGACGAGCGCTCAACCCCAACAACAGGGACAACGTAGAACTCTTGGCTGCGGCCTGCGAGCTGCAACTAAAAGGTCCCACACGCTGCAGCTAAGACCCAGGGCAGGGCTTCCCTGGAGGCTCAGTGGCAAAGAACCTGCCTGCCAGTGCCAGAGACTTGGCGTCGACCCCTGATCCGGGGAAGACCCTGTATGCTGCAGAGCTGCTAAGCCTGTGCGCCACGACTAATGAGCTTGCTCAATAGAGCCGCGGCCACGGAGGCTCTCGCACCCCGGAGCAGCCAGAGAGGCCGCGAGCGCCGCCCCTAGAGGAGCCCCCGACCACCGCAGCTGGAGGAGAGCCCACGCAGCAGCGAAGACCCGGCACAGCCGAAAATAAAGAAACAGCATACGCAAGATTTTAGAAAGACCCAGGGCAGCGAAATAAACATTAAAAAAAAAAGGCGACCAAGTGTAGAAAGAGTGGAAGCACCACTGCTGGCCCCCGGGAAATGAGGAAGAACCTCGAAAAGGTGTGAGGAGAGGGAATGAGGGCAGTCAGCACCAGGAAAAACACAATGAAGGAAATAACCAAAGGTTTTCCTGACCATAATGTAACTGAGGTCTGAGCTGTAGAGGGCTCGTAGAGTTTCCTTCAAGAGGAAATCTCAAGCAAAGGGCCCCAGGCACCACTCAGCTAATGTTTATTTGGATGCTTACTTACTCTTTACTTTTATTTATTCCAATACAACCTCAAACTCACCAGGAAGTTATAAAAACAGTACAAAGGCCTTCTGAATACCTTTTACCCATCTTTGCCCACTGTTTAGATTTTGCCCCTTCAGATTTGTTTATGTGCTTTGTCGGGTCTCAGCTGCGTCATGCGAGACTGTGGCGCACAGACTCTCCGGTTGTGGCACGTGGACTTAGATGCTCCGCGACATGTGGGACCTTAGTTCCCCAACCAGGGATCCCTCAAACCCGTGTCCCCTGCACTGCAAAGCAGATTCCTGACCACTGGCCCACCATTTTACTTAGTTTCCCCTTCTCTCTAAATATATGTATATTTGCATATTTATATTACATGTACATCTTCTTCTCAAGCATCTAAACTGTTTGCCACTTTATGCTTGAAATATTTATGCCTAAATATTTCAATGTATATTTCCTAGGAACACATTTTATTACATACCTTCCTAAAACACAACACTCTTAACAGATCACAGTATGACTATCAAAATTAGGACATTTAATCTCGGCATAATAATATTATCTAATACAGGGTCCCTTTTTTCAAATTTCGTCAGTGGTCCCATTAATGTCCTTTTAGCTGTCTTCTTCCTAATTCTGGATCTAATCTAGGACCACGTGTAACATTTAGTTATCCTATCTCTTTAGCCTCTTTCACTCTGGAACATTCTGTATGTTTCCTCATGGTTGGATTCAGGTTATGGATTTGGGGGGAGGGGACCACAGATGTGATCCTGTGTCCTTGGCAGTGAATCAGATCAGGAGGCATATGACAGCTGTATATCCCCATGTGGGTGACATTACTCCTTTTTATTTAATATTTAATTTATTTATGTGACCACACCAAGTCTTAGTTGCAGCATGCAGGGTGTAGTTCCCTGACCAGCGATCGAACCTAGGCCCCCTGCACTGGGGATACAGTGTCATAGCCACTAGACCACCGGGGGAAGTCCCTGTGATGTTATGTCTGATCACTTGGCTCAGGCGGTAGCTGTCAGCTTTCTTCAAGGTAGTTACCATTTTCCCTGTTGTAACCGACTGTGGGAGACACTCCGAGACTGGATCACTCAGGACTGTGGTCCTGAGGATCTAGGAGGAGCAGAACCACCTTGGGCTGCTGTGGGAGCCGTTACTGTCTAGGTGAGCTGTCCTTTCTGCATCTGAAGCCGAAGCCTCCAGGTCACGGTCTGGTGGGAAGATGGATGTAAACCGGGGGAAGCAAGAGCCCCCTGGGAGCCGAGAGCTGGAACCCATGTGGGTCCTTCATCTTCCCTCTGAGACTCCTCATCCTGGAGCTGGACACACCTGGCCCAAAGGCGGGAGAAGCTGCAGCAAAGGGTCACAGGGCTGGAGGAGGTGCTCGGCGCCCATGGGGGCTGCAGATGAGTGACAGCGGGCGCTGCCAGGGCAGCCGTCTCCCAGGTGCAAAGGAACAGGAGCGCTCCTTCCGTCCTGCCAGGGCGCTCACACACATCTTTATCGCAGGTTCACTATGCATCTAAGGTGAAGCCAGGCCACCGTGGAGAAGACTGCCTATTTACTGAAGCCTGCCCCAAACTTAGGATCATTACATATGCCATAAACTTAGGTACTTATACATGCAATAACGTGTCACACCCACATAGGAGGCAGCTGTGCAGAATGACACCTAGCACCGTGACCTCCACACTGTGGCAGTGATTCTCGCGGCTCTTACTGCCACGGCTGCCACGGCCTCAGCCTTTTAAATCCCCTCGAGTGACAGGGCAGATGTTTTATTTCAGAGTGCCAGAAACACTCAAAGTTGAAATCCACTGCCCTAAATGGAGGAAGGGATTTCCAGATTTAGAAGATGTAGGACAGTTTGCTGACACACCATCTCAAATCTGAAGACAACAAAGACAGCAGTGAAGACCAAAAAAAAAAAAAAGTGACCAAGGAAAGATCAACAGATTCAAAGCATGATTCAAAATTGAAATCTGTGGATGAAGCTGAACTTGAGGACTACAAGACGAATAAGAATGTTTGGGATGGGATTCAGGTGAGCAAAATGCAACCCAGACATCAGATGGAAAGAGTGGAGGAGGAAGGGAGTACACCTAAACAGCCAGATCGCTTCTCCCATGATCTCTGTTCACACAAGTTAATAGGGAAAAAGATTTTTTTAGAAAACTGGTACATTAAAATAATGATTATCTTATGATCTCATTGAAAAGGGAATGAAAATGCTGTGTCCACTATAGAATCACTGTAAGTGAAGAGAGCATTGTCAGCATCAAGATGGAGTGATAAAGGACAACAAGCTGGATATGATAGTTTTAAAAATGTAATATTAGAGACCTCTCTTGTGGTCCAGTGGCTAAGGCTTCACGCTCCTTGATTGCGGAACTAGATGCTACACGTGGCAACTGTGACCCAGTGCACCCTAAATAAGTAAATAAATATGAAAAAAATCTAATATTAGATGTCGATGGGGTTTTAGAAGAAGAGTCAGGGTTGGATTGAGACTGAAAATCAAACAATCTATTTTCCCTTCTGAGACTAAGAAGACCAAAGTAAAGCCTGGAGTGACTGACCCACTGGACTCAGGTGTGCTCAGGTGTGTTCAGGTATGAGGATGCTGACACCTCGGCAATACACCATGCAGCGGTGGGGGGGAGGGTCTGACAGCTGATCCAGTGGTGGCTGGCCTGTCTGCAGACTGCTGAGCACTTGGCAGTAACTGCTCCAATCACACTCTGAATGCGGAGCTGGCTCCCTCTGATCTGATGTCTCAAGAGGCCCTCCTAGCCAGGATGTGGCAGAAGGGGTTCAGGAGGTGGTGACCCTGAGAGGTGAGTACGTGTCCCACTGACTCTGGCAGTGATTCTCTGACATCTGCACCTGGGCTAGCAGCTGGGGAGTGTGGAAACCCAGAGGGCACTTTTGGAGGAGAAGATGGGCAAGCCCTGGGCAGAGGGTCAGGCAGGAAAGCAGAAAGCTGGGGCTCCACGCAGAGACGGCATGGTGTCACAGTAAAAGCAATGACCACGTTCCGCGTGGTTCAGTTCTCCTTTGTCCTGTGATCTCTGACTTCCTGTGGTGGGGTATTTTTAAATCCCATCCCCCACTTCTTTTTATGAAGTACTTCATATATCTAAAACAGTATATAGTATATATAATGACTGATATTCTGCCGGTTCTCATCATTGGCGTGGCTTTTGATCTGTGGCCAGTGGGCACCCCACCAGGTCCTGGTTAATGCCGGCAGCTATTCTGATTGCTCACTGTCTGAATCAGGCCACTGTCTGGTTGCTAGCTGTTTGATTGTTACCCCAGCGTATATCATGGAAACAAACAAACAAACAAACAAACCTGTGTACACATCAGCAGAAGAAACAGCATTACAAAATATTTCAAAAGCATTTTTAATGGGTAAAGCATTTGCACCATTAAAAATTCAGAAAGCATGAAAAGGCAGCAATCTTATCCCTCAGCTGCCTCACCTCCAGTGTGAATAGTTTCTTATGTATACTTTTGGAGATTTTATGTATAAACAAAAAACTGGATATATGTATTGCTTCATTTCTCACTGAGGGTAGTGTGTAATACACAGCACTCTGTCCTTTTTCTTCCAAACCTAACAGTTTATCCTGGAAATCTCTCCACTTCAGTGCATAAATAACTTTCTTTCTTTCTTTCTTTCTTTTTCTAATCTCTATTGTAAAGAGCTGGGTAGGACTTCATGGTACAGTGGTGCTATAATCTCTATTGTAATTTATTTATTCTCCTACTGACGACATTCAGGGTAATTTACTGGCCATTTTAATGGATAACGTTGTACACACTCACTTCATAAATGCACCAGTAAGGCAAATCCTAGAGGTGGAACTGCTGAGTTCAAGGGTATAAGTGTTGTAACAACGTTTCACAGGAATGCAGATAGCTGTAAAATAAAATCCCTGAGCAGAATTGCAGGGTCAAAATGCATGGGTATTTAGATTGCAAGTATGTCTCACTTGGGGCTGTATGAGCAACATACAAATAACGGTGTAGTAACCAACTTCTGGCTCTGTTCCAACTTGGGAGCTGAAAGCGCTGTCTTAGCTAGTTTTCTTTTACATTTCCTTCATTATGACTGGAGTTGAGTATTTTTAAAATAGATTTAAGAGCATTTGTATTTCCTTTCTGTCAAGTTCCAGTTGATACTCTTTTCCTATTTTTCCTTGGGATTGGCAGTCTTTTGATGGACTTTCAGGAGCTCTTGACGTGAGAGGAGTTAACCCTACGGATAGAAAATGCAGCTGTTTTCCAGTCTGGGCGTTTGTCTTCTGACTCACATTGAGTTTTGCCATGTGGGGCAGTTTTTCTTTTATGCGGGGCAGTATCGCTTCTGTCGGCCTCAGTTACTCTGAGGATTGCAGTAGTTCTGTGCTGACCTGTTCAGCTGGTCTTAGTAACAAGGGCAGTGGTTTGTTTCAAGGCTACACAGCCTGGGGCAGGCTGTTCCTGAAAGGGGCCAGGAAGTAAATAATTTAGATCTCTGTTGCAAAAATTCAGTCCTGCTGTGGCAGAGTGAAAGCATCTATCTTCACAAACAAATGAGCAAGGCTGTGTGCCAATAAAACTTTATTGGCAAAAGTAGATGGCAGGCTGGATTTGGCCCTTGGGCCCTAGTTTGGACCCCTGGCACAGGGGCAGTTGGGGCGCCTTCCTCCTCCAGTCTGTGAATCCAGCTGGCGTACATTCAGTCTTCCCCTCAGAGTCCCTCCTTGGCAGAAAGATTACTTCACTCACTTCTCCTGCCAGAGTCCTAACCCTCATGATGCTCCAGCTGCTCAGCAAAGACTTACTCATTTTCCAACCTGGAACCCGGAAGTCAGCTCCCCAGGCAGCTGTGGGCAGCCAGGCACCCAACCAAAGAGCCCCTTGGCACAGACACACCCTTCAGTAACTGAGACGGGAGCCTTCAGGATGATGGCAAATGCTACTGAGGAATTTCCCTCCGTGGGACTTTCCCTCCAGCACAGCCCCACTCTCAGCTGCCTCGATCGCCCCACATATGCGAGGCTTGCCCATCTCTTCCATGCACAAGAAAACCTAATAATGTACTTAATTGATAGAGGAAAGAGCATTAAGAAATCATACAGTTGTTTCAAGTGGCTACAGGAAAATCTTGCTTTGAAACTTTAGCTGCAATAGACTCTTCCTGGCTTTGGATGGGACTCAGTCTTAAAGGAGGCTGCTTTGGAGGAAAGGTGGTAACCTGGCTGGGTCCTTACCTTGAGAGAACTGAGGACCCTTGTGAGGGCGGGCTTTCCTGAGGAAGTGGCATTGAACTAAGCTAGGAAGGGTGGGATGGGGGTAGGCAGGGGGCACGGTGAAGGTATGGGGGGTGGTGATGGGCCAAAGGCCAGGTGTGGCCACAGGCAAGAGTAGCTAGAGAGGCAGACGGGGCCAGCACAGCCTTCCTCAAGGCTCCGTGTCTTAAATCCAGCTGTGGATGGAACCCACTGTAGAGGAAAAGGACACAGAACTCTGGGACTCGGGTGACTGTAGGAGTGAAGGAGGGCTTTCCTAAGAAAGTGACATTAAACTCAGGAAAGACGGCAGTGGGCAACCAGGAAAGAGTGGAGTTGTCAAATATTTATTAAGACACTGCTGGGGACTCCCCTGGTGGTGCAGTGGTTAAGACTCCACATTCCCAGTGTGGGGGCCTGGCTCCATCCCTGGTGGGGGAACTAGATCCCATATACTGCAGCTAAAGATCTCACATGCCACAACTAAGGATCCTGAGTGCCACAGCTAGGACCGGGCACAGCCAAAGAAATAAATACATAAACTGTTTAACAAAGGAAGGTGAGGCCAGCTGCCTTGTGGAAATGGAAGGTTTGTTAAAGGTAGCAACCTGGAGCCTTTTGCTGTTGTTCAGGCAAAAGATGCAGGGCAGGAGAGAGACAGAGGTGGATATGTTTGAAAGATATGGAGGCTGGAGACACAGGGGTGGAGGACAGGGAGAGGGATCTCCACTGATGCCCCCCCGGACTCTAGTGATGCTCAGTGGCTGGCTCTTAAAGAAAGATCCTGGACCACTACTAGATGGTGGGCGCCCTTACTCGAAATCTTCCACATGCTTGAATCTGGGGGTGGATCCCCAGGGTCCCTCGGGTTTAAAGCTACTGACTTCCACTCAAGCATCCTGCAGAGCAAGCTGCAATCTGCTCACATCTTCCCTCTCATCTATACTTCTGTAGGCATCACCTGCCCGACTCCCACATCCGTGGAGCATGCAGACATCCAGGTCAAGAATTACAGCATCAACTCCAGGGAGCGGTATGTTTGTAATTCTGGCTTCAAGCGTAAAGCTGGGACCTCCAGCTTGACCCAGTGTGTGTTTAACGAGGCCACGAAAGTCGCCCACTGGACCACTCCCAACCTCAAGTGCATCAGTAAGTGGCCATCCCAGCACTGTCCCTCCGCCCCCTCTTGCCACGGCCACGCAGAGAGCAGGCCGCACTACGGGCAGCTGATGAGGGAGCCTGCACGTCTGGATTGAGGACTGAGGCTAAATAAACCAATGGGCCTCTAAACAGCTCAAAGAAGGGGAACTACGTGGGCTTTGGAGGTCACACAGTTCTGTATTCAAATCCTGGCTCTGCCGCATAACCACCCATGAGACCTTGGGCAAGGGCCTCAATGTCTTTGATCTCTTGGTTTCTCATCAAGAAAATGGGCCTGATTCATCAGGTCCTTTCAACATTGTGGGTTGTAGGAGGAGTAAGCAAACTCTGGTAAATATTAACTATTATTACCATCAGTGCTTTAGATCACAGAAGCAAGAACTGGGCTACAGACAGAGGTGTTTGCTCATAGCACCCTGCTCCCTGGAGGGCTGCCCGATTCCTCCCCAGGAGACAGCCCACAGGGAAATCACTGCCTTTCCTCCTCTACTGATACCTGCCCTGCGAGAAGTGGGGAGACCCAAGGAGCAGAGACCTCCTGGTCCAGACATTGTCTGGGATCCAGGCAGAGCTCCAGACCAAGAATGAGGAGAGATCTTGGAATTCCCCGCCTTTAAAAAAAATCCACAGCTGGATAACCATGCCAGGAGAAGTCAAAGAATCTTAGAGTGGAAGCCAGCAGTGTTATTTTCAGGAAGACTAAGCCCTGTACTCTAGAGAAGGAAAGAGCAACCCATAGTCTTCCAAGAGAAGGATGTGTTAAATAGTTACTGCACACATGGTGTGTGTCCAGGTGGGATATGTTCTCACGTAACATTTGTGGACATTCTCAGCTCCTTTCTGGGGAAAGCAGACAAACGGGGTTGTTCAAGAGCAGATTCATGGCTGGGGGACTCCTTGAAAAGCCAGTCTCTCTCTTGAATCTGTAGTGTTGAGTTCACCCTGTGCCCCTGCCCTGCCACCGCACAGGGCTGAGAGGCCAGGCAGGCCTTCTGCTCGTAGCAGAGGCATCGCTGGGCTGGGAACAGGGTGCCCACTGCATGGACCATTGGGCCCATGGGAATGGGCTGGGTGAGGCCAGGTCTGAGCAGTAACTTTGGGGAGAACACAGCTATCTTCCTCAGTCTAGCCCAGGGACCCATCGGAACTGTAGTCCAGGGGCAAAAATCAGGGCTTCCTACTGTAGAGAAAGTGGGCATTTTCTCAATGTTCCAATTCCTCTGGGTGAATGAATCAAGGATGTTGAACTGAACAGGGTGGGTTGCAGGGTGGGGCAGGGGGAATGAAGGATGGGGGTTAGCCTAGAATCATAGATGTTTAGAACCAAAGGCTAGGGGAACCTTTAGGTCTTAGCCCTCACAGCCCCACCTTTGCTACTAACCACTCCCTCCATAATTTCCCCAATAACTTGTGCTCAAAACAATCAATTGAGTAATCATTTGTTTTCTCATGCAAAAGCCAGTGTTAAAAAGCTGAGTTGATGTCACTGCTATCATTCTAGCCAAAGATAAGACACTTGCCTCTGAACTTGCGCAGTCTGCACTGGGAACTGCGGACGAACAGCTGTTTATCTCCTGTGTGTCTGGCCAGACCTGGGTGGCCAGATGTGTCCACTTTAAATTATAAATGTATTATTTGTTTAAAGTATACATTTATTATTATGATTCTTTTATCTACATCCAGTTCTGAAGCCACCCCAGGTTCCACCCTTGGGATCATAAATGCCGTGTGGTTATCCTCTCTCTAGGAGACCCCTCCCTGAGTCACCAAAGGCCACCCTCCACAGCAGCGCCGACAGGGTTGACCCCCGAGCCAGAGAGCCCCACCCCCTCCGGAAAAGGTAGGAATGCCGCAGACTCTCAGGACTCCCATCCTCGGCTGCCCTCAGGTCCACAGAGAGCCTGCAGATCTGTGAACCACTGCTAGGGTTCCACAACAAACACCCCTTATTCATGTCAAGGATAAGAACTGACATTAACTTCATTTTCTCTTTTAAGCCAAAGTTGCCGGACAACCAGGCTTCATGGGTGCACACTTCATAATGGTTTAAAATCCACTCTTACTAGGCCAGATCACACTTCCTGGTAGATGTGTAGCTTCGAGAATGGGTGGAGGGGTGGGGGCTGAAGTTCTGCCCACCTTGCATATCAGCTTTCCTGGGCCTCATGGGCACTGGCAGAAAACCCAGCCCTCCTGGATCAGAGACAGAGGACTCTCTTGCCTGGAACTGCAGGCAGCAGGGCCGCTGGCAGGTTTCAACAAGTCCCTCATCCACACGTGCCTTAAGCAGGCCTAAGCAGGTGCCCGTCTGGGTGGCGGACATCCCTGGAGAGGAGGGAGCCTGAGCAGGAACCTGATGTTTTACTGTTGCTCCAGGGGGAGGTACTATCTCCACCTGCCAAGGCCATCTAAGCATCCTTGAAAAGATGGCACCTCCACTGGCAAGACATGCTGAACTGGGAGAGACTCAAGCACATCATCTCCCAACAACCCTACCTATGATTGTTTTTGTACACATGCTTGCACAAAGCTGCCGGGGTTCTGCATTTTGACCGAGTCTTAGGCAAACTCTACCCTAGTTTCCTCTGCACTGTTAAGAAAATCTGAGCTCTTGGATGCAAAATATCCTGGGAAGACTTGCCCTGTGTCTTCTGGACACCCTCTCTTGACTCCTGATTCTCTGTGGCCCATTACCCAGTGTGAGGTTTTTATTTATTTATTTTGGCTGTGCTGGGTATTTGTTGATGCCTAGGCTTTTCTCTAGCTATGCCGAGCAAGGGTTGAGTTGCGGTGCATGGGTTTCTCATTGCTGTGGCTTCTCTTGCTGTGGAAGCACAGGCTCTAGGCGCCCAGGCTTCAGGAGTTGCAGCTCGTGGATCAGGAGTTATGGCTCGAGGGCTCTAGAGTGCTGGCTCACTAGTTGTGGCATCCAGGTTTAGTTGCCCTGCAGCACGTGGGAGCTTCTTGTGCTGGGGTCAAACCTGCGTCTCCTGTGTCGGCAGCTGACTTCCTTACCATTGAGCCATCAGGGAAGCCCGGTGCGGGGCTTCTCCTGGCCCCGTCTCCTCCTTTCCCTCCAGGCGCAGCCATCCCGCAGTGGCTGACAGCACTTCTCGGGCTGCCTCCCTCGAGAGCCAGTTCTTAACTGAGGATGCTCACTGAGACCTCCTGGAACTCTGGGAGGTCTGGGGAGCACCTGGTTACTGGAGTTCCAGAAGCTCTCCTGGGACCCTCAGGGGCCACGGCTGAGAACCATCACTGAAGGGAAGGTGGAGGGGTGGAGCAAGGCTTTCCTTCCAGTTACTGAGCCGATGACAAACAGCAAGAAGAGGCTGAGGTGCCCACAACCCCTTTGACCTGAGTCACATCTGGCTCAAGGGACCTCTCTCAGCCTGGCCTTCATGCCCCAAGCACTTGGCAGATTGCAGCCATGCAGGGAAATCTCAGGTGTGAGTGTAACCTCCAGGGTGGGTGCTGTGACCAGGGGCACCTCATGGGCCTGCTCCAGGTCAGGGGGGCATGGTCTGCAGAGTGCCTAGGCCCTACGAGGCGCTGACAGAAGGTGAAAGGGCACGATGACTCCTCCAGCGCACGTGGCTGGGAGAGCGTGGGGCAGAGGCCCTAACAGGGGGCCAGATAGCCCGGGACGTGCGATCACAGCTTTGCCTCCAGGGCTGGGCTCATCAGGACTGTATTATCACCCTGGAAGACCCACTCACCACGGAAACAGAACAGCAGGGTTGTGCCACTGCAGCCTACAGGCTGTGGCAGCTGCTGGCCAGTGCAGGACGCCTCAATGCAAGGCAGGCGGTTCAGCCTCCTCCCAGAGATGGGCGCCGAGCCAGGACGCATCCCTCAGGTCCACTCTCGAAAGGTCAGATGGGCTGAATCCCAGTTTCCCCTTATTTCAAAAGTTTTGTGCAAGTATGTAAAAAGTAAACTAAAATTAGCATCCTGATGTCTTTGGCAAATACAGTTCCACTTTCTTAACTATTTTTATTCATTCACTTTTTGGGTGCACTGGTTCCTCATTGCTGTGCGAGGGCTCTGTCTAGCTGTGGTGGGCGGGGGCTACTCTCTAGTTGCAGGGCTCAGGCTTCTCACTGCCGTGGCTTCTCTTGCTCCAGAGCACGGGCTCAGCAGCTGAGGCTGGTGGGCTCCAGAGCACGGGCTCAGCAGCTGTGGAGCACTGGCTTTGTTGCTCCACAGCATGAGGGATCTTTCCAGACCAGGGATTGAACCCCCTGTCCAGGGAAATCTCCAATTCCGCTTGTTTGTCTGAGCTGGGTCTCCTGGTAAAAACGTCTCCAGTGCCTGGTTCTACTCACATCTTTGAGATTGCTAGCTTATGTGGCCCATGATAAATAGTCATAAATCCACTAGTGTCCACAAAAGCCTCTTGGCCATTCAGAACCGACGAAGATGTTACCCACTCTAGGGATCTTCCCCCAGAGCTGTGGAGGAGTTTTCTGGGAGAGGGCTGGCCGGGGTGGGCTCATGGGAGAAGGTGTTGCTCCACTCTCTTTTGAAGCTGAGAAAAGACACTGTTCTCAATGTTTTCATTGTCCATGTCTTGCACTCCCCTGCAGAGCCAGATCTTACTTCCAAGTCAGACACCAAAGTGGCCACAAGGCCAGCTACTGGACCAGGCTCCAGGCTGCCGTCCACAGCTCCTCCTGTGGGAACCACAGGGGTAGTCAGTAAGGAGACCACCTACGTCCCAGCTCAGACAGCAGCCAAGGCTCCGGAACACACACACCCGGCCTTGCAGGACACGCCCGGTTAGTGCTGGCTTTGCCTGCAGGAGGAAAGCGCAGCTCCCGGGGGGCTGTTTCTGAGACGCGGGTGCAGATCCAGAGTAGGCCGATCAAATCACACCATCCAATCCAAAATCAAGATGACTGCGTGACCCTCTGCCTCCTGCTCTCTGCCACAGCCTTCTCGCTCCAGCCTATGTGCTATGCTCCAACCTGCTTCAGAGGGAAGAGAACTGTTTCTGCCCACACTAAAAGTTGCATGGCAGAGCCGTTGCCTCAAATCTGATTAAGATCTGCCTCCTCCTGACGTGAGAGGACAGAGGATGCTTTCTGCTATCTGGAATCACGGTGTGAGGGATAGGGGCTTGCTCTCTGGGTAATCTGCATGTTCTGTAAATGTGCCTCTGATTCCTAAGCATGGCTCAGCATGGAAACAAGTGATCCTGGTTCTGTGCTAAAGTGAATCTGATTTTGCCAGTTGTGAATTTCTCAGGGATTTAAGATGAGAGCCAAACCGTCCAGGAGTTCTCCTGCTTAGAGAAATTAGTGCTTTCAGGACCGTGGCAATAACTGAGCTGTAATCTCTTCCCTGCAGGTGCATATCAGTACAATCCCAGAGTTGTGACCGGTGAGTATTTTCCTTGGTCCTTTGTAGTTATGTTTTATCTGCATCAAGTGGTGGTGTCCATGTTCAGGGGACCTCAGTGCCAGGGTGCTGGATGGTCCTGACTTACGCCTGCTGTTCCAGTGTGGCCACCAACAGCTGCCCCTTTCACTCTCAGAAGTGTCTCTGTGTAGATGAGTTACATGACTGCGCTGTTTACAGTGTGTGCAGAATTCTAGGTTGGCTATTTATCTTAATGTTGGTAGGTTCTCACTGTCAGGCGATTGGTACAGAAGCCAGGGTCAGTGTACCACAGGGCACTCTCGTGCAGCTGTTCAGGCCTACTAAGTGGGGGCTAGACTGTCATTCAGGACTCACTGGAAAACCAGTTAACATCATTAAATGATGTTCTGCCATGAGCCACACTTATGTTTCACAGGGAGTTAGCACTATACACTCAACAAGAAGTTCGCGTTCTTGGTTATAAAAGGCATCTTTACAGAAGACATACGACTTTAAGGCTGGGAAAGAGAGAAAGTCCCAGAGAGGATAAGGAGGAAAATGGAAAAGTGCTTGCAAGAATGAAAGATGAACAGGAAGAGAAGAGAGAGAGAAAAAGGAGAGGGGAGGAAACAAGCAGGGAGAGATGCAAGGAAACAGAAGCAGAGAGAGATGCAAGAAATGTAAGGAAACAAGCAGGGAGAGATGCAAGGAAACAGAAGCAGAGAGAGATGCAAGAAATGTAAGGAAACAAGCAGGGAGGAATGCAAGAAATGCAAGGAAACAGGAGTGGGGAGAAACGCAAGCTTCAGTGAGGGAAAAACTATCATTTCAACGCAGGCAAAAATTAATTTCTAATTTCTATTCACAAGTTTCCTGGCTAGAGAATGATTCAAGTTTTTGTAGTTACATTTTATCTGCATCAAGTGTGTTCTGGGAAAAAACCAAGTGGCTTTGGTCATTTTTGCATTTAGTTGATTAGAATGGTTTTAAGAACGATCGAAACATATGCCAGTGCAAGATATTTTTCAAAGGCTCTCTGGAGAGTGTTTTCATGGAAAAACTGTGGCGTTTAATGTCAACAACGTTGAAACAAAAGTATGTTTATCATTTAGCGGTGGCCAACAAGTAAGAGAGCTGACCAAAGTTTTCTCCTTGTGTCACATATTACATTAATTTTTCTACAGACTTCTCCATTTTTTAGTCATTTTCTTGAACTGTTAATATTTTCCCAGGGCTTAACAATTAAAAGTTATAAAAGGCTGTACGGTAAACAGCCCGCCTCTGACGGAAAGTCCCCTTGCAGGCAGGCAGGAACTCTTGCTACTAGATTTCAGGGCATCCTTCAGAGAGACTCAATCTGTAAATAGCATGTAGAAGATACACGATACAGTTCGGTATATTATTTTCACTATTCTGCACCTTGTCTTTACCTAATGGTATGTCTTGGAAATTTTTTTCACATCAATAGATGAAAAAACCACCTCATTCTTTCCAACAGCTCAGGATATTCTATTATATGGATTTGCCACAATTTATCTAGCCAAAACCCCTACTGGGCCTTGGGGTTCCTTACATTCTTGGGCTGCGTAACAAAGGAGGACTAATTGGAAAAGCTTGTATCGCTTCACCCATGTGCAAGTATGGTGGTGGTGCTGGTTTAGTCACTAAGTCATGTCTGACGCTTGTGACCCATGGACAGCGGCCTGCCAGGCTCCTCTGTCCATGAGATTTCCCAGGAGAGAATGCTGGTGTGGGTTGCCATTCCCTTCTCCACGGGATCTTCCCGACCCAGGGACGGAACCCCCAGTCTCTTGCATCTCCTGCAGTGGCAGATGGATTCTTTACCACTGAGCCAGCTGGGAAACCCTTGTGCAAGTATATCTGAAAGAAAAAAACCTACAAAATTTGAGGGCCAGTTTTTTCCAGTGTGGATTTCCAAACTATTTTATTATGAGATGTAATCTGTATTTCTTTCCAGTTCATGACTTTCACTGGATTAACATATCAAAAATTCTCTCCCTTATTCCAAAATGCCAGATAATAAACATTAACTGAATACCTACAATAGGCAAAGATAGCTCTGCTCAAGGAACTGTGGAAATACAGAAATTTAAAAGAACACTTTGAATCTTTTATGTGGCATGAATAAGATTTTTTTCTTCCACACTGCTAATGTAAACACTAACTATAAGACAGGCCTAGTCAGCAAAGACATGAAAATGAGATCCATTTAATTTTTATCAGCTAAGAGGATAGGAATTAAAACTAAAACCCTGCTAGGTGTCTAGAAACACTTAGTGATGAACAGTTTCTCCAAAGTATGTCTGTAACACACAATCCCAGACACCTGGGACCTAGGAGTCTGTCCCGCCAGGTACAAGAGGCAGAGGTGCTCAGGACACCTTGGGCATTGGTAGGGGCTCCTGTTTCTGCAAGAATAAGCCACTGATTGATCATCTTTGGAAGATGATATAAACAATGCTTTACCATAGCAGTTGCTCAGTAGATATTAATGTAATGTTTTAATCAGTCCACTGGTATTACCAGTATCAGTTCTTAAAAAATGAATTATATAAATGATTATCACGACTTTTATGTGTTTAAAGATTTTTTTTTTGATGTGGACCATTTCTAAAGTCTTTACTGAATTTGTTCAATATTACTTCTGTTTTCTGTTTTTGGCCCCAAGGGATGTGGGGTCTTAGCTCCCCAACCAGTGATTGAACCTGTGCACTTGTATTGGAAGGGGAAGTCTTAACCCCTGGACTGCCAGGGAAGTCCCTTTCACAACTTTTAAAAGTGGCTCTTTTAGTGCAACAAAATGGTAAATAGTAAATGTTCCATAAGTGAGTGAGCAAATACTCATTGGAGTTTGAAGGGTCTAACATTTTAATACCTGTTGAGGGAAATGGTCCTCATTTCACTATCTTCTATATACACTCACTTGGCAGCCTTGTTTTGTAATCAGTAACCTTATTTGATTATTCCAATGTCTGTCTCTGCTCCTTACCTAGGCTATTTTTGAAGATTCCTGGTTGTGAAATAAAAGGATAGAATGTCAGCTACGATGGCGTTTACACTGCCATGTCCATTTAGTGCGCCCGAGGGAAGGGTTCATTTTTCAGACTGTATCATACCTCCATCTTTCAGAGCAGAAGTACGTCTGCTGCAGTTCACATGCTCAGAATTTAAAGGGACTACCTCTATATCATATCATTCGTCTGTTTAAATGATACAAATTGAGCTCCTGTCTTGTGCCAGATGTGGTCCTAAGCTGCAACAACATGCAGATTTCTCATTAAAAAGCAAATGGCACTTTACATGTCCTTCAGCTGCAGTTCAGTCGTTCAGTTGTGTCCAGCTCTTTGTGACCCCATGGACTGCAGCATGCCAAGCTTCCCTATCCTTCACTGTCTCCCAGAGATCACTCAAATTCATGTCCATTGAGTCAGTGATGCCCATGTCCATTGAGTCAGTGATGCCACCCAACCATCTCATCCTCTGTCATCCCTTTCTCCTCCCACCTTCAATCTTTCCCAGCATCAGGGTCTTTTCTAATGAGTTGACTCTTCTCATCAGGTGGCCAAAGTACTGGAGTTTCAGCTTCAGCATCAATTCTTTCAATGAATATTCAGGGTTGATTTCCTTTAGAGTTGACTGGTTGGCTCTCCTTGCCGTCCAAGGGACTCTCAAGAGTCTTCTCCAACACCACAGTTCAAAAGCATCAATTCTTCAGCACTCAGCTTTCTTTGTGGCCCAATTCTCACATCCACACATGACTACTGGGAAAACCATAGCTTTGACTAGATGGACCTTAGTCGGCAAAGTGATGGCTCTGCTTTTCTATATGCTGTCTAGGTTGGTCACAGCTTTTCTTCCAAGGAGCAGTGCTTTTTAATTTCATAGCCGCAGTCACCATCCACAATAATTTTCAGGCCCAAGAAAATAAAGTCTGTTGCTGTTTCCATTGTTTCCCCATCTATTTGCCATTAAGTGATGGGACCAGATGCCATGATCTTAGTTTTTTGAATGTTGAATTTTAAGCCAGATTCTTCACTCTCCTCTTTCACTTTCATCAGGAGGCTTTTTAGTTCCTCTTCACTTTCTGCCATAAGGGTGGTGCCATCTGCATATCTGAGGTTATCTTGATTCCAGCTTGTGCTTCATCCAGCCCAGCATTTCACATGATGTACTCTGCATATAAGTTAAATAAGCAGGGTGACAATATACAGCCTTGATATACTCCTTTACCTGTTTGGAACCAGTCTGTTCCATGTCTGGTTCTAACTGTTGCTTCTTGATCTGCATACAGATTTCTCAGGAGGCAGGCCAGGTGGTCTGGTATTCCCATCTCTTTTAAGAAGTTTTCACAGTTTGTTGTGATCCACACGGTCAAAGGCTTTAGCGTAGTCAATAAAGCAGATGTTGTTCTGGAATTCTCTTGCTTTTTCTATGGTCCAGCGGATGTTGGTAATTTCATCTCTGGTTCCTCTGCCTTTTCTAAATCCAGCTTGTACATCTGGAAGTTCTTGATTTAGGCACTGCTGAAGCCTAGCTTGATTTTGAACATTACCTTGCTAGCATGTGAAATGAGTGCAATTGTGCAGTAGTTTGAACATTCTTTGGCATTGCCCTTCTTTGGGATTGGAATGAAAACTGACCTTTTCCAGTTGTTTAGCTTGCAGAAGGTTAATGGTTTAATTCCATCAATTAAGTATTTATTGATTACCCACTCTGAACCCAGCACTTCCTATGTGCTCAGTACAGGAAGACACAGAAGAGAAACCTTTACCAGGGAACTAAGGTGTTGACATTCTCATTTCATATCTGCCTTCAGTAAATGCAGGCACATAGCATGTCAGATACCCTACTGTCTGACTGAGCTAGTTTGCAGGTACTGCCAAGAAATGACGATTCCCTGGATATGCACAGAGAACATTTAAAAAAAACTAAAATATAGTTGATTTACAACAGTATGTTAGTTTCAGGTGTGCAGCATTTTTGTAGATTATACTCCATTCATGTTATTACAAGATAATTGTCTGTAAGTCCTTCTGCTGTACAGTATATTTTTATTGCTCATCTATTTTATGTATGGTGGTTTATGTCTGCTAATCCCCTATCTCTAATTTGCCCCTCTCTCTTCCCTCTTTCCTTTGGTAACCACAAGTTTGTTTTCTCTGTGTCTGTTCCTGATTTACATATACATTCATTTGTATTATTTGTTAGATTCCACATATAAGTGATATCATACAATATTTCTCTTTCTCTGACCTATTTCACTAAGCGTAATATACTCTAGGCCCGTCCACACTGCTGCAAATGATAGAATTTCATTCTTTTTATGGCTGAGCAATGTTACATTGTACATAAATACCACCTCTTTATCCATGCATCTGTTCATGGACATTTGGGTTCTTTCCATGTCTTGACTTGGAAAATAGAGCTGCTATGAACACTAGGGTGCCCATATCTTTTCAAATTAGTATTATCTGTCAACTTGTTGATGGTGGCCATTCTGACTGGCATGAGGTGGTACCTCACTGCGGTTACAGAGGACTCCTTCACCCACACTGGACATGGTCCACTGGCCACCTCAACCGTCTTCTCCACTGCAGACCCAACATCACAGTAGGCTGAAGGCAAGGCAGGGGCTCCTGCCTTCTGGCCTCCTGTGCAATAATCCAGCTTCTCCTTCCTCTCTCAAGCTAATCCTCCTCCCTTCTCTGTCTCATCAAATCTCTTCCTTTTTCTCCAACCCACGCAGCCTGCTAGGAAACATAAAAGTGGAAAACATGACAGCCGATGCATTAATCCATTGTTTTGGTGATTCTGGTTTCAATCGGTTTACTAAATTTGGTGATTCATGTTTCAATTTCTTTACTACATTTGCCAGGAAATAACTAGGGAAGGAACCAAGTGTCTGAGTTCCAGGGGCTGAATTCAAATTGCTTTGTCATATCATTGGCTCAGGACCCCTCTTTGCCCTTGAGTCTGAGTCGGCAGCTTCTATTCTCAGTTAGAAACAGGAAGCAGCGTTGTGAAAGTGGAACTAGAGTTAGCATCAGCTCGCCTTTTCTAATAAATCTCTCCGTGAACAGTAAATGCATGCCAACCTGATTAGTCAATGTGAAGGAATAGTTTACTGGAGGGTACAACATCTCTGCTAAGAAATTTGTCTTTTAGTCATGATGATGATTAATGTTTAATCTAGAAGCTCAGAACAACGTTCACTAATTTCTCATTTTCTCTTACTTCTTTTGGAATAGCTTTTCTAAGTTTTTCTAAGTTTTATTTACTTAGGAAAATAAAAGTAGTCTTGTTTTTATAACTTTAGTGTCTCTTCTGATTAGCGCGTCATTGCAAAAAGATCCGGGGTGGGAAGAATGCAAACTTTTTAAAAAGAAAATAAAGTTATCTACAAGCCCAAAGAATTACTTAATACTTGGCATATATTCTTCAAGCCTATTTTGTGCATATGGACACATACGTGGCTTACTGGAAATTCTTTTATTCATTTTTATCTCAACCAGCTTTTTTTCACTTAAGACTCTGTAGACATCTTTCTGTGTTAACAAATGTAGATTTCAAAGTTTTGAAAAGCTGAATAATACTTCATTGTATGGGTATGCCACATTTCATTTAACTGTTTACTGATAAGAGATTTAGATTAACATTTTAAAAATTATTTTAAACAATGCTTTAGTGACTACTCCTGTGTATGCATTTCCCATTTTCTTAGAATACATTTCTAGAAGTGAAATTAGAATCAAAAGGAATGGTCTTCTCTGAAGCTTCCGTTACACATTGCTCGTTTCCTCTCCTATCCTGCAGAAATCTGGGTATGTTCCCTAATCTTATCTCTAGCTGTTTTTGATGACAGTTCAAGTAGTTCAAGGCCAAGTCCTTGCACACACGGTTGTGGCTGTCTAGGCACAGGTCTGAAAAGCTCAAGGCTCCAGGTGATCAATATGCTTCCTGGGCCACAGTGAGACTCCTGGGTCTGCAGTTGTTCAGGTTGTCATCTTAAATTGTTTACAGTTTATTTTTGGCTGCGATGGATCTTTATTACCGTGTTGGCTTTTCTCTAGTTGCAGCGCTCAGGCTTCTCATTGCAGTGGCTTTCTTCCTCATGGAGTACGGGCTCTAGGGCGTGCATGGGCTTCCGCCGTTGTGGTTCCTGGGCTCTAGAGCACAGGCTCAGGAGTTGGGGTACTTGGGCCCAGGTGTTCTGCAGCAAGTGGGATATTCCCAGACCAAGGATCAAACCCATGTCTCCTGCATTGGCAAGTGAATTCTTCACCAGAGTCACCAGGGAAGCCCCAGGTTGTTATCTTAGACGCAGGGCACGTTGGTGATTTTTGCAGGGAGATTTCACAATATTAAGGCAAACTGGCCAAATCTGCTGGGAGCTTCTGACTGATACAAGTGTTTTAAAAATAGTACTGTTTCACCTGCTCCTGGGCCCAGCCTTCTTGCTTCCACATGAAGGTCCCACCCTCCCTAACAACTCCCAAACCACCACTGTGGCTGTGTTGGCAGGAAAGGAGTGTCCTCTCTGCCCTGATGTAGAATAGACAGAACAGCGTGGATCTTAGGATCTGTCAGTAACTGTGAGCTGGCTGGGAAGGCATCTGGATCTCTGCAGAAGCGTAAGCTGTACAGAATTTTTGGGCTCAGGAATGCTGGGACTTTGAGCAGGGTGCCGACTCTTTCTGCTCTCTTTCCAGCAGCCGTCTCCACACCTGTTGCTGTTGTCTTTGTAGTGTGCCTGGTGTTTCTTCTGGTACGTTGCCTGAGGTCAAGGTGAGTAGCACAGGAGACCTATGCTGCACAAGATGCCTCCTCCCCCAGGAGCAGAGCTGCATCTGATGACCTAGGTCTGCCCCTGCAAGGAAGACCCTTTCCTGGCTGGAGATGTGGGTGCTCCCACCCACTGTGCTGGGCAAAAGGAGTGTCCAGGCCAAGTGGTCACTGATCAGGCCTGTTCCCTTCACTGTCCCAAGGCAGCCTGCAGGCCACTGGTCAGAATCCGGGCAGCCAGAAATCAATGGACGGCATGGGGCCAATTCACCAAGAGCCAGTTCAGAAGCAAAGAATGTGCCACGTAACTGATTTGATGGACGTGCAGTTTGTATGATATATTTATGGATTGTTTTTGAATGTACTTGTTAAATACGGACACAAGTCCCCATAGATAGGCTCATATGTGTTGGCCTTGGCATTTCTAATACTAGAAATTCTATATTTCAGCAAGACTGTTTCTGCCACTTGCTGAAATTTCAGCTTTTATTTTTCTAATCTTTAGGCATTTTTACCATTTCTTCATAAAAGCCTCAAATAGCGTATTAGCCTTGACTCTGTACTTCTATCAGCTGGTAGCCAGTATTTTACCGTTCCATAGTGATATGGCTGTTCCAGACATATCAGATGTGTTGAAACTAAACTTTTAATCACTAGTCACAAAAATTTCTTCCTAAATATTGTATCAATATAAAGATTATACCACTCTTCAAGCCTAACTTTGACAAAATGAATATTCCATGAAACGGCACTGCAAAGCCAAAATATAAAACAGCTATCAAAATATTCACACACATCTTCAAAAGCTATTAATATCACCCTAACCAAAAAGAAATGCCATAAACTTCACAGTCTAGAAATCAAGAAAAGAAAGCTGATATTTTACTTAAAAAAATTCATCAAAAAAATCCCCTAAATGCTAAAATATTTGCGAAATAGAAATTACTTTTAAAAGGATTTTAAGAATATCATTACAGTTAAATAATTTCTACATAAAATGTATTTAGAATTATTCTTAGGAGATAGAATATATTCATTGAAGATATTAAAAAAGAATAAATATACAATATTTTTAAAGAAGACATTAAAAATATATTCTTAAAAAGAATTTGTAAATTTGATAAATATGACCAATAAATATGCTCCTAAAGGAATACATCAATATTCACTGACTGTATTTATGGTAATAGTCATGAATATATCTTTAAGAACTGGTAAACATGATAAACATTGCTACTTGGCTGTGTGGTGAGCTGATTCTTTCCATAAGCTGATTAATTTGCAAATGGGTTATTAGGTAGATTAGTAATTCAACAAATTGGGTTTTAGAAAATTGGTTTTGTAAACTGGCCTAGAGTTCTGATTTACAGTTTAGGCCTCACTCCAAGGAGCTCAGGTGTTGACTCTACAATGTCCTGAAAATTGCTTCTTCTCAGGAGGCAGACTGTGTAATCCACAGGTCTGCATACTCAGGACCTAAAACACACATCTGGTGACAGGTGGGGAGGCATGGGATTAAGATTCTCTGCATCCCCTACTCCTGGCTTCTCAAGAACTGATGAATACATTTGTTTATTTATTTAACACTAAATAAATGTCAGGGCTTCCCTGGTGGCTCAGATGGTAAAGTCTCTGTGTACAATGTGGGAGACCTGGGTTCAATCCCTGGGTCGGGAAGATCCCCTGGAGAAGGAAATGGCAGCTCACTCCAGTACCCTTGCCTGGAAAATCCCATGGACAGTGGAGCCCCACAGACACGGGGCTACAATCCACGGGGTCACAGAGTTGGACATGACTGAGCGAGCTTATAACCATTACATCACTTTTATCAGGACTGTCAAGGCTTGGCCAGGCTCCTGGTCACTCACTCCTCCCATGGCACCTGGCACTGGGACTGCTGCCTTTGGCAGGGGGTTGGCAAGGCGGGGGAGCTGCCCCCACAGTGCTGGTAAAACTTGGTGGACAAAGGGGTGAAATGCAAAATGAGATCTAAAGACCACCTGTGAGTGGAGGCAGTCTAGGTGCTCTCCATCAGAGTGTCCGCAAGGAACTGTTTGTTGACACAATCGCTCCTCTGTCAATTATCCTGTTTTCCAGGCGAGCCCACCAGACACCCGGTGTTGAGATGGAGAGCATGGAGAGTGTGCCGATGACCACAGGGGCAGATGCCAGAGGGGAGGACACGGATATCCACCTGCGTGGCCTAGGAGGCTCCAGGGACGCCGAGGCCAGCAGCGGCTGCAGTGAAGGCCCAGCTCTTCCCTAGCCAGAGAGGACCTAGGGAAGATGCCCCAGGGGAAAGACCCCCAGGGTGAGGAAACATCTGGCCATCATTTTACCGATGGCCCAGCTCAAGCATCGCCCTTACTGGTGGGTTCTCTGGGCTCAGGACTGAGGCCCGCTGTCTGCCTGCCTTGCCTGCCCACCCTGGGCATAAGGCCCAGTTCCCAAAGTCCCAGCTGTCAACAGTTACCCAGGAGGGAGTGAAGGCCTCGGGGCTTCCTATCAGGGCTTTTATTTCATCATGATATTTATTCAGGACAGCTTGTCCGCTCGATTCAATCCCATTCCTCAGCCTGACCTGCAGGTTACAAAGAGAAGAAACACACCTGAGGCTCCAAGTGAACTGCAAGACTTCTCCTGGCCTGGGAGGTGTTAACAAGGGTGACACCAGCATTTCAGCTTGTAAAACGTTCTCTCGGCCAGGTGCTCTGCGTGCGCGGAAAGGGAGCAGAGAGAGACTGCCTAGTAGATCCTCTAGATTTAAGGATTCAGAAAGAAGAAAACGTAACTTGGTGACGTTTTTCTATAGATGTGCATTTATATTTATATCCTTGTCTTTTATATCTACATATTATAAGATTTGTATTTTGAAACTGTTCCTTGTACAAACAATATAAAATGTCTATTTTCAATTAAAAAAAAAAAAGATTGTACTGAAAGAATCACTGATGAGAAATGTACCACAAAGAAAAAAAAGGAGATCAGGAATGTAGAGTCCCACATGACTGAGGTCAGCTTTTTTCTCTGAAAGGAGGAAAAAGTCTTGCCTGCAGCCGAGTCAGACTGTGGCTTTGGAGAGTTTCCGGTAGCGTTTCCACGAGAGAAGCACGTGCCTGTCTGCTGCACACACTGTCCGTGTTGCTTTCTTTCCTTCTTTGATGTTTGTTTATAAAATCATGGGCCTTGTCCCAGCTCTTCATTTTGCAGATGGGAAAGCCGACACCTAGAGAAGTGACTTGTCCATTTACTCACGCAGAGTCTGCAGAGTCGGGATGGGGGCAGGTACAGGGGGCGGGACTGTAAACCAGGTGTCAGCCACCCCATCACATGGCCAGTGTAGCCGGGAGGGGAGGTGGACTGGAGGCAGACCAACTAGTTCACCTGCTGCTGGGGCTCTCACAGTGTTCTTTCTTGTGAATTTCTTCAGATCATAAATTTAGATGCCTCAGCAGGGTCACTGGGATGACCCTGAGAGATGGGATGGGGAGGGAGGTGGGAGGGGTGTTTCAGGATGGGGAACACATGTACACCCAAGGCTGATTTAGGTCAATGTATGGCAAAAACCACTACAATATTGTAATTAGCCTCCAATTAAAATAAATTAATTAATTTTAAAAAAGAGTGAAGGAAGAAAGGGTAGGAATTCTAAATAGCTGGTGTTGGGGATTTCAGAGATGTACCATATTCACTGTCTCTTTCAACGAGCAGGAAACACTGCTAATACTCAAGCTGAGCCTTACGTACACTTGGTTATCCAGTTATCCTTACATACACTGGTCACCTACACTTTTTGCTTCTCTCTACAGCTGTTTGTCCCTAAGTTTCTAGAGTTTATTAATAACTGGATCCAGTTTGTTCTTTACAAGAATTTTTAAGTGTATGACCGTTGTTATTTTTAAAACTTATTTAACAGGAACAACATCAACAAAAAGGCACATGTTCAGTGGAGCCAGGGATTTGAAAGGTTTCTATGGGATGGAAGAGGGCTGGGTCACAGGGCTAGCTCATGGATTTATGGTTCGAGTTCACATCACCTTGGGGAGAGTGAGTGATGTGATGCTGTGGAATCACCTTGCTCAGGTCCAAAACGAAGTCTGCTGTCCAACAAGAACCAACCAAGTTCAAGCTGGGTGAATTTTATGTCAAAAATTAGGTCTAGACATAGCAGCAAGCAGGGCTGGGTGGAATCGAGGTCTAAAAGGACCAAGGGGGCTTGGGTTGGGACAGATCAATCAATCACTCAATCAGGGCTTTTTTTTTTTTTCCCCAGTCCAAGGGATAAAATGAATTCTTTTACCAGGTGGTACAGTCCTTCTAGGGGAAGGTTTAAACAACCTCTGTGATGCCAAAACATACCAAGGCCCCAGAATGCATCCATCAAGCAGTGAACATCTTGGAAAGAACTATGTGTTCATCTTTGAATTCTCTGAGGCTGACGCATTGCCCTGAAGGTCATTAACAGATGCTAGATCAACAAACTAAAAGATTCCACTGGAGAAGGAAATGGTGACCCACTCCAGCATTCCTGCCTAGGAAATCCCATGAACAGAGGAGCCTGGTGGGCTACAGTCCATGGGGTCACAAAGAGTCGGACACAACTGAATGAATGATCACATGGTGTATCTCAGGCTAAGACCCTATGGGTGCCTATGATTTCTGTAGCTCATTTAAAATCATCCCTTTAATAAATTCTCAAAGTCTATAATTCTTCACAATCTATATAAAATAAAAAATAGATTAATTAAAATATTCCTAATCAAAATAAGGTAAAATGTTCTGAGAGCTGATTCTCAGGCAGAGTTAAAGGAGGTAGCCTGGGGACACTCCGCACCCACCTCCCCATCCTTCTCCAACACCTCCAAGCATCTCAAGTTCTACATGTCCCCCATTTCTATATGCAGATAGTGACTGATCCCAGAGGGCTGGCTTGGGGGACACAAGGTGCCTAGAAATGAGGCGTCGTCATGGAGACCATAACCACCTACCTGGAAGGACAGATGAGTGGCACGTGGGGTCTCTGGTGCACTTTTTCTGTTGCATCAGGACTCCTTCCCACCCCTCACACCTGTGCCCACCTGCAGGCCAACTGTGAGTTCTCCAAAACCACCACTTCCCATCCGACCCGGAAGCCTCGACTCAGCCAACCGGGGAGGGTCTTGCAGGTGGACCTGATGTGATGCCGCTTCCTTCCACCTGTCACCACGCGTCGGGCCTCCCCAGCAGCAGCTCCAGACCACTACTGCTTGCTGCCCTTGGGGGCTACTGGGCTCAGCCAGGCAGGTCTGCTCTGCACGTCATCAACTTGTCTGTGTTCCATTAGTCGCTGGGCTGAGCTAGAAGGTCGGAGAAGACCTCCCTTGTCTGGGGCCCCAGTGCTCCCTTGCATGAATGCTCCATGTGGCTAGCTGGGGCTTCTTCACAGATGGTGGCCTCGGGACAGCCAGACCACTTCCAGGTGAAAGAAGAAACTGCCAGGCCCCTTACGGGTGGGGACTGAGACATCTTATGGGCACATGTTTCATTTCATTGGTCAGAGCAAGTCACTGGGCCACCTAGCCTCTCAGAGATGTGGTGGGCTGACAAAAGAGGAGGGAAGGAATCAGGGAAACTGTCTTGGGAGATTCTACCTCAGTACCGCCCAGCGCCAGCCTCTGTCTTTCCATCCTTGGTACTCCATAAATGCCAAGGAGTGTTGGATGGATGAGTGAGAATGTTAGGGTCAGGACCTGCCAGGCACTGGGAAGAGTCCATCTTTTTATTTTTAGTGGAGAAACCACACAGGACTCAAAAGGGTCTGTGAGCTCTACAGATGACACTGTCAGCTGGCTATGAACCTACATAATGCATATTTTTCTCTCATTTCCTGTCCTACACAACATTTGTCACAAAGAAAACTGCCCATCATCATTTTTACTTTGACTTGATCAGTAAATAAGAATTTCCTCTTTACAAACTCTCTTCTAGATGTTAGGAAGTAAGAGAACAGGGACCAAAAGGGCATATTTAAGGGTGGTTACATGTTTCCAACTGACCGATCTGCTTCAATTCTGGCCTCAGAATTTCAAGAATGTAGCTGAGAATCTTGGGTTTACTTGTTGGTTTTCCCATAAGTCTTGAAGGCAAAGAAACCAGCTCAATTCAAATCAAAGCATCCCCAACACCTCACACTGTCAGAACAAATCAGGAACTCAACATGTGACATTTTCACAGAATTTATAAACATAGTGTTACAAGCATGAAGGAGTTGTGGTTCACACTTTTCTCCCCTAGGGTCCCGTCTATGAACCCACCCATTCTACTTCTCCAGTCCTGAGTAACCTGGGATGTGATGCTCTGTCTTCTCCAGTTTGTCATTGTTGCTCAGTGGCTCTCGTGTCCGACTCTTTGCGAAACCATGGGCTGCAGCATGCCAGGCTTCCCTGTCCTTCACTATCTCCCAGTTTGCTCAAATTCATGTCCATTGAGTCGGTAATGCCATCCAACCATCTCATCCTCTGTTGTCCCCTCCTCCTGCCCTCAATCTTTCCTAGCATCAGGGTCTTTTCCAATGAGTCAGCTCTTCTCATCAGGTGGTCAAAATATTGGAGCTTCAGCATCAGTCCTTCCAATGAATAATCAGAGTTGATCTCCTTTAGAATGGACTGGTTGGATCTCCTTGCAGTCCAAGGGACTCTCAAGAGTCTTCTCCAACACCACAGTTTGAAAGCATCAATTCTTCAGGGCTTAGCCTTCTTTATGGTTTGACTCTCACATCTGCACATGACTATTGGAAAAAGTTTTGATTAAACGCACCATTGTTGGCAAAGCGACCTGCAATGATGTTGGAGACGTCCCACCCACACGCAGAGAGAGGCTGACATCCCCTTCTCCGGCTCCCACCAGGGTGCAGACCCAGACCCACATGAGGCCCATCGGATGCCCTCACTGGTGAGAAGCACCGAGTATGGAATGAGCAAACACAACAGAACTGATGGAGCAGCACCCGGCAAAGCTTCGGAAGCACCATGTGCTTGTCACACTGCCGTTGTCCTCTCTCTCCAGGCTGCCTCGGTTCCTCCCAGCTTTCCTAACCTAATCCTCCAACTTCCTGTGATCCTCCGAGCCCCCAACATTCTTCCAGTGCGTCTTCTTTCCTTATTACAGACTCAGTTTCCATTACTTGTCACCGAAGCAGTCCCACCAGAACGATTTGGTAGTAGAAGCAAGTGTTGCTAATCAGAGAAGTAGGGAAGGAAGAATAACTCTGAGTGGTGATCTGCCTTACAGACGCCAGAAAAACAGCATAAGCTCTGCTAACAGCCTGAGACGGAGCAGGAGTGGCCTGGAATGGCACACTCACCAACTGTGCAGCTTTGTGGTTCTCCTACAACCCCCTCCCCCCGCTCCAGGGGTCGCTGTGACCCTAGCTGGCTCCAGGAAGATTGCTCAGTGACTATTATATAAACAAACTGAAACAAAGCAGCCTAGAAGAGTGAAGATTGTGCAGGGACTATTTGCAATGAGCAGAATCTTTGGGTCCTGCTCAAGACCCAGGCACTACCCAGGGGGCCCTTTCTCATGGATTCCATCACCAGGAACTTGGTTATCTGTACAGAACTGTTTCTTCACATATCTGGGCAGAGCCGAAGGTACTAATTACAAAACATGCATGGAATCTTCAGAATACCCTCTGAGAAAACTGAGCTCAGGAGGGTGCCAGAGTTGCTCTAACTCCAAGAGGTCCAGCGCCCCCGGGGCTACATGTGGCTGCAGTGTCTCTGGTCTGTTCCCAGAACCCTTAGAGGCTGCTCAGCTTGGGGGCTTCCCAGGGGAGAGCTTAGAAGTAATTCTAGCTGCTACCCTGAGTTCTAATTATGGCAGCTCTATTTATTGTGAGTAAAATTTGGTTTGAAGAATGCCATGGCTGAGAACATCTGAAAGTCTTCTATGCTTTGCTTTGGACAGATCTGGGTTTTCGGAAGAGCTCTAGTTCCAACCGTTGACGTGCTGGTGGTGGAAACACGATGGGTTTAGAGATCACACTGGTTTCAACCTGAGCAGTATGCTATGTGCTACTGATCAATCACCCTAAAGTCTGCCTCACCATCTGCTCCCCCAGGTTTGTCAGGAGAGCTGAGCAAGGTGACACTTGGTGTCCCAAGTTTGTCTACCAGGCTCATAAACATTGAAGTTGCTTCCTGGATAAGGTCAATGCAAATACTGGACAACCAGGCCCCAGTGGTGGCCTGCTCCCTCCCCTCCTTCTCAAATGAGTTCCTACTTGGGGTATTAATTCTCTTCCACACTGTCGTGTGCATCAAAGGAAGCGAGCGGACTTCACCCAGGCTCCAGGAAAGCAAACCTGGATTACTCTGTATGCATCACCAACTTCAGCCCACACTCTGCCCTCTACAGAAATATTCTGCCCAGGACTCCCCTGACCCGGGTCAGGCTTGCTGTTTGCTGGGGAAGGTCCTCCTCATTCTGACTGGGCCTTTACTTTGTTGGGATTCAGCCTTCCTGCAGCTTCCCGAGGAAGGCAGCATGGTGGATGACATTTTTACATGTAAAAGCGCCTTTATTTTACTGGTCCTTTGGTTGGGTCTGGGATGTGAGGCTGGAAATCGCTTTCCCTGGGTTTCGAGGTGCAGCTCCTCGGCATGGAATTGCATAACCTGAAGACGTTTCTACTCCTGGACCTTTGCACACAGGTAATCCTCTTCCTGTAGAATCTCCACATCTGATGTTCTTGAAACTGCACCACAGTGGGCTCACTGGTCTATGGTCATATACTTTGCTGAGCATTTCAACCTGGAAACTCATAATTCAGTTCTGGGTGATTTTTCATAATTAAAAATGAAAGTTTCCAGCCTGTTTTCTTTTTCTGAAACTCCTTTGGCATTGAGATGTTCAGCCTCTTAAGGTGGCTCTGACCACATGTCTCCTTTCAACCTTAATTTTTGTTCAACTTCCTGTATTATTTTTTCAACTTATTTCTTTAAATTATCCTATTGGTTTTTCATTTTATACTTTTGTCTCCAAATACACAGACACACACAACCGATCCTGTTATCTCATGCATACACTATCTTCTCTTATTCTTTGAATACATTTAAGAGATTTAGATTTTTCTTTTCCTTGTACAGACCATTTCTTTCAAGTTGATTCTTTTCTGTTTTGATATCCTACTTTCGTCTTGGAGACTCTTCAGATGGCTGGAGATCCACATTTGGTTGGTTTGCCGCTCCTGTTTAAGGGTCGAGCACTAAAAACTTGTTTGAATCCCTGAGCATTTGGGTAGTCTAATGCCAATGCGGGTTCTAGGGGGCCAGTCACCCAAGGAATCTACATCACTGTGGGTGTTTTTGCTGAAGTTGGGTCTACTTGCTACAGAAGTTGTTGGTCTCCCATCTAGAGTGTGCATGCATGTGCGTATAAAACAAGGATGTTATTCCCAACCACACTGACCCCCAAGGGGATGGTGTCAGGAGATGGGGCCTTTGGGGGTGATGAGGTCATGAGGTGAAGCCCTCAGGATGGGATCAGCATCCTGGGAACAGACCCGAGAGCTCCCTGCTCCTTCCTCAGGTGAGGACAGTGAGAAGATGCTCTCTGTGAACCTGGAAGCAGGTGCTCAACAGGCGACACACCCGCCAGTGCCTTCCCCGCACACTCGCGGCTTCCAGAGATGGGAGGAGTTGGAGTCTGTAGGCTACAAGCCTGCTGCTGCAGCTGCCTGAGCTCGTGACAGTGATGGCCTGTGTCCACCGTGGCCCTGGCCCTGAGCTGCGCCTGGTCTCTTTCAGGAGAGCCTCCTGGTTCATCATCCTCAGAGACCAAAGCTCTGGATTCCGCCAGGGTTGAGGACGAGACGTTGCCCAGTTTCACAGGACAGCAAGAACATGAGGATGTAACTGGCTTTTATTCAAACCCTCTGCCACTGTTCCTGCTCCACCTTGACTCCTAATTCCCGTGGTCCCAGCACCATCGAGTCCTGCCCCTTGTCAGAGTTCTTGGGCCTGGACAGCTGTCAGTCATCACACACTTCTCTGCTTCCCAACCTCCAGACTCCTGGGGCTGGCACTTTCTCCCTGTTGTCTTTGTCTGAACAGGTTTATGCCTTTAAAAAAGGATCCTATTTGTTGTCCCTGAAGTATGGCTTCAGGAAGCAAGCAAAGCACACATGGATGACTGGTCCATGATCACGCTTGGCTACCTGGAAGGCTCCACCCACGCTGGTCCCCGCGGTCCAGCTCCTGGCCCCACTGAACTGACCATGCTAACATCGCCTGGCTTTGCAACTTTATTCCCCACCCCTGCTGGCCCGGGCAGTGCTGGACGCTGAAGCCACTTCCACTTAAACCCCTTCCTCTCCTGAATTCAGCAGCAACTCCATCTTTGGGAACTGGCTGTTGTCTCTTCAAAGAATGCTCTTCCTTTCTCAGCTCAAGCCTGGTGTTCCTCTGTGCTTTCCCTTTCTGGACACTATGGTGGAGTGGACTCGTTGAAACCTTCATGCTGGTTTTCCTCAACGGCACTTACACAGGATAACTCTAAACTGCTTCCAGTCCATGCCAGTCTGTTGACCTACAGACCCGTGTCCCCAACAGCAAACCTACTTGGGTTTCTTATAAGTACCCAAACTTGACAAGTCAAAACCAAGTCCATCAGTGTTTTTACACAAACCTCCTACACCCTGTGTTTTCTGTCCCAATGAAGGGTCCCTCACTCACACTGCAAATGAGCCAGAAACCTAGGGGTCCTGTCAGGATTCCTACCACCAACTTACTATCCCCAGTGAAGCCCTAAGTCCTACTGATTCGACCTCTTTAATCCCGAGAGCAGAAGTTCTCACAACTCAGTGCATATCAGAATCACTTGTAGGGCTCGTTAAACATCATCATCAACCAAATGTCCCTCATCAGATGAATGGATAAAGGAGATGTGGTACATATATACAATGGAGTATTATTCAGCCACAAAAAGGAACAAAACTGTGCCATTTGCAGAGATGTGGATGGACCTAGAAGCTGTCATAAAGAATGAAGTGAGTCAGAAAGAGTAAAACAAATATCGCTCATATGTGGAATCTAGAAAAATGGTACAGATTAATTTATTTGCAAAGTAGAAATGAAGAGACAGGTGCAAAAGAACAAACGTATGGATACCAAGTGGGGAGGGAGGGGAATAGGATGAAATGGGAGATAGGGATGGACACATATACAGTACTATGTATAAAACGGATGACTAAGCACGGGGAACTGTACTCAATACTCTGATGATGTAAATGGGAAGGAAACCCAAAAGAGAGGGGATGCGTGTGCATGTATTATAACTGACTCACACTGCTGTACAGCAGAAACTAACAGCATTGTAAAGCAAAGACATCCTGGATAAAAAGTAATAATAAAAAGAACACTAACTGCTGGCCCCAGTCTCACGAGTTCTGACCCAGCAGATGCGGGCGAAGAACAGAACGTGCCTTTTATCAAGGTCCCAGGGGATGTGACACGGCTCACCTGGGGCCACACTCTGAGGGCCACTCACTAGAGGACAAGCCCACCTCACTGGACCACTTCACCTGTGCTGGTCCAGCCCAGCAGATGTCATTTCTAGCTGAGATCATGACTCTGAGGCTCTTAACTGAGCTGACCTTCTCAAAACATCCTCCAATCTACAACTGGAATGCTCTTCCTGAAAAGAAATTCTAATGTCTTACAATTTCTCACTGACTTCTCATAATTTTTGAGCACACCACCCACACTCCTTTGTGTCCAGCGCCCTTGGTGACCTGGCCCTTCCCTAGCCTGCTCCTACTGCACACACACCCCAGCCAAACACATATCTCTCCAAACATTTCCTACAGGTCATACCTTCAGTAACTGCAATTTCAGTTGCTGATATTCTGTGATATTTTAAAATTTCTCTGTACCAATACTTTAGGTTGGTCAAATGCTATCAACTAGTTTTTAAAAAAATCTAAAATCTGAAATATGGCTTGAGAATAATTATATGAAAGGACAAAGTAATGCATAATCTACAATGCACTATGATATTTTAACAATTCTATTTCAAGAATAATTTTTATTTCCAATAACTTCTAAACAAATGGAATATGACATGACATAACAGAATTTGTTTTTATATGGGTAATTCTGCATTAGAACCTCTATATACACGATAAAATCAGAGAAGATGGAGACAAATCAGAAATCCTAACTTTGAAATAAAAACTAGAACTTGCTATTAGCAGACTGCACATTCTTAAACAACTTTAAAAAGATCTCATTTAAGTTATCTATGAGAAGGGGTTACTTAAAAATTAATGAACCAAAGAAAAAATATCTGGAACTGGCTTATAGTTATTTTCATTATTCTTCTAATTTGTGTGGTGTAAAAACAAAAAAATCTCTACAGAAAATGTGCACAAAAACACATTCACAACTAAATGAAATCAGGGAAGCTCCATGTTTTAAAGACTAACCTTTATAAAGGATCTAAAAGATTTTCATTTCCATGTAGTGCTTAGTTTATATTTTTGAATAACACTTTTATTTTTTTCATCTAATCACTCATATTAAAATGATAATGGATATTTAACACTTATACACAAGGGTATGGGATTATAAGATGCAAACTATTATGTATAAAGCAACAGAGATATATTGTACAGCACAAGGAAATATAACCATTTTTAATAATTTTAAATGGAGTGTAATCTATAAAAATATTAAATTATTATGTTGTACACCTGAAACATAATATTGTAAATCAACTATACTTCAATAAAAAAATCTGTAATAAAAATAAATAGAATATAATTAACTTTATAAGTATATTTAACAAAACTATAAATTTTATATAGGAATTTCTATCTTAATAAACTGATTACTGATTTCCTTAAGAAACTAAAATAAATAACATTTCTATTTTTACTGTGTATTTAAAAATTATTTTTCTATTTGAAACACACCAACTATTTGATTTTACTGACATTTTAGAAATTCTTATGTAACACTTAAAAATAAAGTATAAGTATCAATTCCTGGATCCTATTATTTTTTAAATAAGTACCAAAACACTAACACTGATGCTTTACTGTGGCACCGTGACCACAAACATGTTTGTCCTTCACGTTGCTCCTTCTTTCCAGAAGGTTCTCTCCTTCTTTAGTAGGTAGCTAGCCACTCGTGCTGATATTAAACACAGCTCGAGCACCACCCATTCTGGTGGTCCCCCACCCTCCACTCTGATGGACGCCTCTTGGGCCCCAGAGCAGCAGTGTGGCTCCAGCTCTGAATGCCCTCCTCTAAAGGGCCCCACAGCATCACAGTTCTGACTGCCCTCTCTGAGTCAGGACTGCATGTGATTCCAGACACCCATGGTCAGGCCTGCCCAACAGGTGCTCAGTGGAGGCCTAGGATATACTCCTCCAGCAATCGCAAGCGCCTTCCTCTCCAGTGAGCAAAACCAGACTTTCAGAAAATGTGTTCATGGGGCCCTCTCTAGTCATCCCCTCCCCAAATCCTTCTACTGAAAGACTCTGAACACTGTGCCCTGCAAATCCAAGCCACTCCCTCCCACTCGCTGCTTTGTTCCGAGTGATCCAGGAGCACCAAGCGAGGCTGGGCCAGGAGCACGGCAAGGGGTGAGGAAGTCCTCTCCAGCTGTGCTCAGGGCCCAGTGTGTGAATCCTCCTCCCCGTGCAGATGTGAACGCAGCCCTCACTCTCCACACAGCCACCCCGTCCACCAGTACCCTTGCTTTCCTCACCGGCCTGCTCACTCGCTAAGCTCCACTAGGGACCCGATGTGGGAGAGACGAGGGGAGCCGCACAAGGCAGGAAGCCTGCTCCCCACTCAGCGGCCTGGACTCAGACTCCAGAGCCGGGAGCTCGGCAGTGCCCCACCTGCTGTCTGCATCCCTGATGTGCTGCATGGCAAAAACGTGCAAACACCAGACCCACGTGTGGCTAAGCCCCGCCTCTGTGAGAACAGCCGTGTTACTGACACCCCCAGCACCCAACCAGGAACCAACTGCCTGTGTCCCGCGTGGTGGCTGGCCGGCCCCGCCCCGCCCTCGCGCGCTGGTCTTCTGCTCCACCCGCAGGGACGCGCGACATCTAGCTACAGTCACTGTGCACGTGTTGTGTGTCAAGTGTCTCCCCGCTCAGGCTGTGAGCCCCAAGACGAAAGGGCGCACCCTGGGTCTCACATGTGCCTGACTCCCCAGAGCATGAAACATCTCGTTTCTGATGTGTCAGTTGTCCCTGGACATAAAGCCTCCTACTCTGCTCAGTGTGTGACATGAACAGTCACAGAGCTTTGACAACAGTAAGTGGAGAAACGGAAAGTCCAGAAACAGCGGGGGTGAAGGCAGGGGCCTCACACAGTGGAATGCCAGTGCTACAATGCCTGTTTAATTGAGACCTTGTAATAAAAGTTTAAATACATAAAATTTTTTTTTTTTTTATCAAAAGACCATCCCCTGCATTCCTGGCCCACTGATGTGGAGGAGGGGTGGCAGGGACTGGCTACCTCCAGGGGTGAAGACAAAGCAGGTACAACTCTGGCTGCCGTCATCATCCTTGGAAAATGTTCTGTGAGGGAGTCTGGCCTCAGGGAGGGAGCCCCTGTCTGCAGGGGCAGGAGCCCCCAGGCGTCCCAGCGCTCAGAAGACGAGGAAGAGCAGGGCCTCGTGCCGGGGCAGCACGACGTTCTCCACCGTGCGGTCCATGGCGCGCACCTGCTCAGGGGAGGCGGTCAGGAAGGCCAGTGGCCCGATGCGCTGCTCTACACACGAGTGGCACAGGTACCCACCCTTGTTCTCCTTCCTGTTGCTCTGCAAGGCGGGGTAAGGAAAGGAGGGGAGGGGGACAGTTGGAGGACAAGCGTTTTCACCAATAAGTGAGACCCCCCCCATCAGACTCCGATGCTTTCAGACCTGCCGTGTGGCCCTGAGGTCACACCTCCTCCAGCAAAGCATCCAGGGTGGACTCTGCTTTATCAAGTTCCCAGGGCGTATTAAGGCATAAGATGAAAAAGCCAGGAAAAAGCTAGCCAGGCCCCCAGGAAACAGTCCTCACCTGAGTGTCTGCACCAGCCTGCCTCCCAGACTGCCACCCGGCCTGCCCCACGGGGTCCAGTGTCTGACGCTGAGGTCCACAGCGCACCTCCAGACCTCCTCACAGAAGGATCAGACAAGCTTCCCCTTCACCTCCCTCACCCGTGGCCTGGACAGGCTCATGGCTGCCTGGCGATAGAGCTCGGATGACTGAGCTAAAGGCTGGGAAGGGCAGAGGCAGAGGCCGAGACACATACGTAGGTGATGGGCAGCTTGCGCATGGTGAGCACGGCGTCCACAGGGATGGTGTTGCTGCACTGGTCCACGCAGCAGCGCACCACGCCTGTCTTCAGCACATTACTCGTCAGCTCCGCCTGCAAGAAGTATTCCTGGGAAGGAGAGAGCGAGGGTGTCACCCAGTGCCTCTGCAATTTTCTACCTGGACGTCCAACACTCTAGGCCATCATATGAGTCCCAAGATAAGAAAAGCACAGACCACAGCAGCTTGTTTCTCTGCCTTTTCCCTGGGCGTAATACCAACTCCAAAAGAACACACACAGTGGGACCCAGTCCAGCTGCATTCTTACTAAAATGACTGTTTTTTTTTTCAAAAAAAAGGTTAATGGACAAACATGTGACACTATTGGCTATAATATTTTAGGACTACTTCTGGATTTTATCTGAGGCTGACCTGGCTCTGCGACATTAAACATGATCTGCATGTTCTCTCCACAGCCCAGTGAGCTTCAGACACCTGCGCATGGCCATTTCCCCGAGCCCCTGGCTGTTCCCGTGCGCAAACCCTGAGCCTCTGCTGCTCCACCTGCAAAGGCACAGACCCAGCACCCAGGTCAGCTGGCTGCTGGAGGAAGATGCACAATAGCGTGTGCCAGGTGTGTATCGTCTGCACACAGTGGACACCGTGTCAAATGCCAGCACCCTCCCAGATGGGAGACGCCCGAGAACAGGCACCAGGGTCTGGTCTGCCGCCGCTGCAGAGGGGGCCAACCAGGGCTGGCACATCAGAAAGACCTCCAATGCTTGCAAACAAAGCAAGGATGATTTCATGGGTTTTTTGGAATTACAACTATTTATCCAATTTTTTTTTTTCCCCCAAATCTAGGTCTACGGTTCTGATTTATATGGTTTTTCTGTCTTTCAGGGTCTGCCTGCCTGCTACAGGAAAGAACAGAAAATAACAAATGCTCATGTTCCCGACAGTGTGTATGAACAACTAACTGCTGACCAGGGTGGACTTCACCACGTCTGAAACAGGATGCTCCCAGATGGAGTCATAAGCCACAACAGAGAGAAAGCAGAAGTCCTTCCCTCATGCCAGGTCCTTCAGACTAAGAATCATCTGGCCACACAAATGGGCTGTGCTAGCCCCTGGACCAACAGATGTCTCCTAACCAGCCTTAGTGAGAAGGAAGTACTTCTCCAGAGTCTGTGTTCTTCTCTTCTTGGAGAAAGCTCATTGTGTACATAAGCAACTGACATGCTTCCAGTTAGCTTTAAAAAGTCTGCTAGACTTTAACACAAAACTTGTGGGACTCCAAAACATACAATTCCCATGATGAATATGGCAATACCTAGAAAAGTGATATATTCATTATCCTTTACCCCAAAATTTTGACTGTAGAATTGTACCCCCAAGATGCATTAGCTAAAACAGAAAATGACTTGTGCCTAAGATCATGCCTGGTGGCAAAAGTATTAAAAGCAAAAGACTGGAAAAATTCAATATCCATGGGTGAGGAACTATATAAATCATGTCAGATGGATGCAGTGAATACTACTCAGCTGTAAAAGGAGGAGAAAAAGCTTTAGAAACTGATAAAAAGTGAGGTATAGAATATTGCAGAATGCTACCTTTCATGGAAAAGGAAAATAGAAAAATACATCTATACATATTTGTCAATATCTGCAAAAGAAAATATCAAAAACTAATTTTTAAAAACTAGCTATCAATGATGGAAGGAGAGAGAGTCTACAAGAGATAGGGAGGGAACAAGACTTCTCAAAGGCCACCTGTTACAAAGTTCTGATTTCAGAAACATAAACTTTATACATTCAAAAAAATAATGGAAAAGGACAGCAATCCCTGTAGGGGCTGCAGATAAACAATACGTCTACCTGCGCTTAAACTGGTGATCAAGCCACACAGAGGGGGAAAAGACGCGTTTCAAGCATGGTACTTCAAAACACTGTACTCTGACTACACCTCTTCAGTGGAGTACTGACAGAGCTGTTAGGAAATCTTTAATTCCACACAGTATTCTGTCAACAGTAATATTGGTACTACTTGAAAAATTTTACACCCAGAATATAAATAAGCAATTAATATGGTTCTGAACCAAGATTTTCAGTATAAGAGAAAAGATTTAAATGTAAAAGAAAGTAAACTGTGTAATGTGTAAAGAAATAAAAATCCTTAAAGGACTGGGCTGGAGAACCACAAGTGACGAGGGTTGTAAGTGCAATTGGCTACCAGATCCCGACGGTGCAGAGGGCAGCCCACCTCCTGCTCGTTGCACCTGTGTGTCTCTTTTATGTATCTGTGTTGCATTTAACAAGAAGCTTAAATTAAAAACTGGGGTTGAAATGATCACTGTCAAAAATATGGATTTCCTAGCTCTGTCTGCTAAAGAGGTGAACAGTCTGACCATCACTAAGAGGGAGAGAATCTAAAACCGCTACCTCCTGATGGGATACAGCACAGAGCGAAGCCTGCTGCCCCCGCACCATGGAGGGCTCCTGCCAGAACAGTTAGACCCCAGCCCAGTCACGCCCCTCAGGTGACTTCCCGTGATGGCGACCCAGGGCAGGCGACCGCAGAGCGAACAGAGAAGAGGGGACGCTCTGGGGAACAACTGACGCAGTTTCCACAGTCAGCAGTGTCAGGGATGAGGGAGGGGTCCTGGGCTGCTCTAAGTAAAGAAGTTTACGAGACCTAATGGCCAAGTGTCTGTTTGGGCCCTGATCCGTACAGATCAACTGTAAAAAGACATTTCTGAGAGAATCATAAAAGTATGATTATGGATCAAGTGGTAGAGGCCATGTGGAATCACCATAAATTTTATGAGACAATAACGGGGGGCTGTGGATATGAAAGAAAAGTCCCTGGTGTTTCAGAGACATGGACTCCAAACATACACAGACGTAGGACTGCAATATATCACTGTCAACATTAAAATGTCTCAGATTTCCTCATGTAACCCATGTTGTGAAATGGTATCACTGCTCTACAAGCCATCTGTTATCAATTGCCAATGTGATAACTTGCTTCTGTTACAGATCTAACCACTACCATAACGCTGGTTCTACAAGAAAACCACGCTGCAGGTTTTAAGAATACATAAGATCAAAGTTCATGCAGAAACTCACACAACAGGTAGAGATTATTTGTACATAAAATTTACTCTTTTACTTCACTCTCTGGGATACTGGTTTAGACTAAAAGCCAGGCTTATCTATCAATCAGGAGTCAGCAAACAACTGTCTGTGCTTACCCCAGCCAAAGTTAAAATGTTCTCCAGAGATCTGGTCATGATGAGCCGCTTTTTGGCACGAGTTACTGCTACATACAGTAAATTCCACTCATCCTCAGAAAACGACTCTAAAGAAAGAAAAGGAAAAAATATATCAACACACAAGCCTGCTTACAAAAATTTATGTTCTCATCTAAACATTTACTACTCCCCAGCTACCCCACAAAAATCCCTAAAGATCTGCTGGCTTCATAAATGAAGCTTTCCTACAAACACCAACTCCAGAAACAAACAAAACCTTACAAGACAAGGGACATAGCAACTGGAGCTCTTGTTTGTGCTGCCTCTGGCCAGTCCTGGGGGCTTCTTCAGTGGTCACCCAGCACCTGGTGCATGGTCAGCAGTGACATGCCCGGAGCATCGTCATGGCAACCAGGAGGCTGGCAGAAATCAGGCTGATGGAGGTGAAGTCCCTGGACAGATAGACCGCAGCCACAGCCACACAAGGGTCCCGGGGGGCCTGCGCCTCCTGTCTCGGGGGCTATGCTCTTCCCTCCAAACGCCGTCCCTCTCCCTCAGCCAGTCTGGATGGGCTAGCGCGGTTTCCACCCTGTCAGTGCCTGCACACAGGAGCACTCCACAAGGGGTAGAGGTGTGGGAACACACGAGGAGCTGTGCCATCTACCCTAGAAGGGTGGGTACAGGATGAGGCCAAACACCACAACACTGAACTGTGGAGCAGAGAAGAGTTTAATGCAGGGCCCTGCAAGGAGTTGGATGGCTTGTGCCCTAAACAGCCGAAACTCCTCGAGAGCTCTCAGCAAAGCCCTTTTCTAGGGAAGGGGAGGGAGGGGTGAGTGAGTTGTTGCCAACATTTTGGTGGCAGAGCCTGTGTTCCTGAGGTCAGGTCACGGTCAGGGAACGATGCTCCTGTAAACCTCTACCAAGTGAATATTATGCTCTGTTCTGATAAGAAAGGACACAGTCCCCAGGCACAACCGTCACCCTCTGAGGTCGGTCCTGGCTGAGGGGAGGCAGATCTCAGGGCCAGGCCTCCAGACCCTGTGCGGCTGTCATCACTGAGGGAGCCGGGCACCCAGGCCCTAATGGCCCTCAGGCTCCGCAGGCTGCCAGTACGGTGGGGGCAGACCCCACAGACCATGACACACGCAGACGGCTGCTGCCATGAGGTCTCAGAGGCGGGGATCAGGGACCGGGTCACCACTTCAAGGCGTGGGCCCAGCCAGGGTGCAGTCCTGGTGAAGGCTCTGGAGCCCTGCAGGACAAGGCCCCCAGCCTGTGCCCTGGGCCCCCGGCTCACGAGCTGGCCCAGGGCTGGGTGAGCTGAAGGGCCCCAGGGAGAAAGCCAGGCTCCCCCTCTCACCTCACTCTCCTGATGACCACCACTCCACTGATAGCTGGTTTAGTGGACCGCTAAAAGTCGCTCCCCTGACAGCCGGCTGCCTGTGGGAGGGGCCCCTATGGCAGCAACCAATGAGAGAGCAGGGCTGCTAACAGTCCGGCAGTAACCGTAAGGCACTACGACAATATCGTGGTAAGGGCTGCATGAGGCCACACTCTATTACATTATTGAATAAACTTCATTTCTTCAAGACAGAGCAGCTGGGATCTCTCTGTGGCCACTGTGTCTCCCTGCTCCAAAGCAACGTATGCTCAACACTATGTCTTCCTCTTGTTTTAGGAAAATATTTGTCACAGATTAAGGAATTTTTAGTATTTCTATTTGGGGCTCGCCCATGCAGGCTATGACCCAAATTTTGACTCCATGACTAAGAGAGAGATTTTTGTCTGTTTATAGGAAGACTTCAAATGGTTTCATTCTAAGACTTAAACCCCAAACCAACAGCACTGATGCTTAGAGTTTAACAGGTAGCCTCAAGTATAAACTGATGCAAAAGAAGAAAAATGATAGTGTACACTGACGCCTTTTAAGATTCCCAGGCCTCTTTAATTTAAAAAAAAAAAAAAAATTACAGAAAAAAACACCCTGGTGGGTAGGTAAACTATGATTTTGAGCTTCTGTCTGATGGGGAAAAACCAAGATGCGATAAATCCACCTGCCCTTGGAGAAGCCTTATGGAGGTAGGCCCTGGAAGCTCAGTTTTTCTAAAAACCCCAGTCTAAGAATAATACATTTAGGACCAGGAGGACCTTTCTGTTCTAGGAGGATCCTTCCAAGAGGCCACACCATCCCGGAAAAGCAAGGCAGCCCCACAACGAGGACTCTGTCTGCTCACCGACTCTGAAGTGGGGCAGCTGTGCGAGGTTGTGCCTGGCACAGGGCACTTTCACAAAATCGTCCAGGACGTGCACGGTGTCAAACTCCAGGCCCTTGGCCTTGTGCACGGTGCCCAAGATGTACTCTGCAGCAGAAACACAGCCAACCGTCAGCCAGGGCAGGCAGGGGGAGAGAGGGGAGGGGAAAAGATGTATGCTGTCCTAACTGCATTTTCTCGCCTGGGTGCAGCTCTGCAGAAGAGGGAACCTCAGTTTGGAAAAAAAAAAAAAGGGGAGAGCGAGGGAGACAGTAAACAGATGAGGGGAATGAGAAACCCACTGCAGGGGCTGAGGACACGGCAGAGTCCGGTCCGGAGTTCACGGCTACCACCTGCCACCCACTTCCTGCACACGAGGGGACAGAGGCCCTGGGGAGGGCAGGGGCTTGCCACAGTGGCAGAGCTGGGGCTCAGGGGGCCCTTCTTCCAGCTGGAAGTAGAGCAGAGAGAGAGAGGGGTGGGAGGAAGGCAGCCTGGCTCCCCTCGGCTGGTGCAGCCGCCCCGTCAGTGAAGTCCACGCTGGCAAGAGGCCCAGAGGCCACCTCTGCCCCACGTCCTCACCTGCAAAGTCCAAGTCCTCTATGTGGCACCGCTCTATCCTCGCCACCAGTTCCGGAAGGCGGATGTTGTACTTCTCCACGACCGCGATCTTGGCTTCCAGCTCCTTGTCCTCGGCCGCGGTCACGCACCGCTTGAAGCCGCTGAAGCCCTCTTTGTGCGCCCACCTCCTGATGAACTTGTCCTTAATGACGAGGTTTCCTAGAGGGAACATGCGTGTGGGTCAGGGGACGCAGCTGCACCCATACTCAGTGGTGGCAGTTCCGCATTCTTAATGGACCACGAGACAAATGAATGGTCTCAGAGCTGGAGACCCGGGTCCAGGCCTGATGGCACCAAAGGCTGCCCTGGGCGCCGCGGTGAGTCAGCACAGTGACCTGTGCGTCAAGCTCGGGGTCAAGAGCCCTGCCTTTGGGATTCCTGCTCGCTGGGGATTTGAGACAATGCAGTAATGAAAAAGCCAGTGTGCTATGGAATTATTAGAAACGGTCACACAGGGCCCAGGCAGAAGTCACCACGTGTAAGGTCCTCAGGCAGACAGAGCAGAAACAGAGTGAGGACGATGGCCTCGAGGCCAGTGTGTCAGAGAGAGATCTAAACTCCTGAGAACAGGGCCTGGGAAGAGCTGTCATCGCCTCTGAGAACAGGCAGCCTCGGGCACCGCGCCACCGCCAGAAGCAGCACTTCACTTAAGCACACCTCCCGCCCGACACCAGGGTGCCGCCAGGCAGTACTCACGTTTCTTCCGTTCTTCCTCTGGCTGGAGAAGTGTCCAAATATCAATGATTCTGTCCAATCCAAATGATTTAATCCCCTGAAAAAGTTTGCTGGTGAAACTTTGGGCTTCTCTTCATTTTTTGTTTTTGTTACTGTTGTTAACAAGACAAAGTAAAGAGGATGTACAGGTGGGATTTTGAAATGAGCTGGCTTCTTGGAACTGACTCTCAAACTGCACCCAGAGCATAAATGCGGCGAGCTTCTGTGTGTGCACACAGGCAAGAAGGGCATGCACTTTTTTTTAGAGAGCAGGGGAAAAGGTCCGCGGTCCTTGCTGGGCCTTACTTTACAGGACTCGCTGGAGCAGAACAGCCGGGGATGAGTGTCTCCCAGCGCAGACGCAGGACAGCCACCCCAGCTGCTGTGTGCAGGATGAGTGTGAGTGCGTGGGGCACTTTCATCGGCTCTGTGTGGGGGTGAGGTTTCCGAGCGAGACTGGAGGACAGACATGCACTCCTACCCCAATCAAGTGAATCCGGGCAGGCACCTCTCCCTCTGTGACCCGGACGGCCTCGTCAAACACGTTGGCGTTGGTGCGGGACAGAAGAGCCACCTGCCCCTTCGAGTCACCCCGGATGCCACCTTGAGGGAGAGAGCACAAACTCTGGGGCAGATCCAGGCAATGAGGAAAGCTAACCTGTGTAACAAACACGAGGAACTGCAGCCTTACTCTGATGGTTGCCTCCAACCAATGTCTTCTTCCTCACTCGCTTGCAGACATCCAAGATGGTGGCTCCCACGTAGGCTATCTCCACACCAAACCGGAAGCTCTGGGAGAAGGCCAGAACACGTGATGTTAGCACCCACTGAAGAAGGAGAGCACACTGCTGCCACCACCGAGGCCTGGCCTCTGCAAGCCCTGCCGTGCATTCCTGACTCGCCCAGCCTTGAGAGGGTCCTTGCAAATTCCCTCCTGCACAGCCACACACAGGAACAGGAGCCTCAGTGGCAGACATCACTATTCTAAGTTTTCAAAACAGCGTTTTCTATCTTGAAATCTGAGACTGACCTTTTGTCTTTATCTCTTGCCCCTGAATCGAAACTCTGACAATCTTTTCACCACATTTTCTACACTCTCTTATCACTGCTCTCAGCATAGCTCAGAAACTCCTGCCTCGTGTCTCACCTGCTTGGCCTCCAACCCTCCTCTCCTGCCCCTTCTCTCAGCCAGATGAATCCTCTGCCACACACTTTCATAAAGCCCTGTGCCTCGCCGCAAACAGGAAGAGCAACCCACGAAGAAAGAGATAGGGTGTGGACTCTCAGGACCCTCTCAGCCCCTTTGTTCCCTGAGACCAGCAGCAGACTTTGTTTTTAAGCAAATCCCTCATTCTTTCCAAACACGATCTGAAGAAAGAACATAAATTACACGAATTATACACAGAAGATCAAGGAGGGAGGGTGCAACTCTCTGCCCCGTGAGGCTCCTTCAACACCAATGTAGAGCCACGGCCCCCTGAGGAAGGCACAGATGAGATGAAAGTGGATGTTACAACACACAGCATTACCCACAGCTACTCTTACTGTACAGAGCACAACGTTTCTCGGGAAAAAAAATAAAAAAATAAAACCACTGCTCTACTTAACAAGGCGTGAGAAAGATCACCAAGTCCTGAGCATTTCCTGGACCCTCCCTGGCCCCGCCCACTGCACGTGGCAAAATAATTTCCTACCCTTTGAAGCAGCGCCCAACACACTAATTCCTTGACCTCTGCAGCTGGAAAGTCAGTGCTTTTGCCCCAACTCATGGTGTTTACTGCCTTTTCCCACCAATTTATAATTTGAGGTAAAGAAGTATTACATATTTGGGTGGCCAGCAAGAACATAGTCGAAAAAGAGCAAGATTTTCAACAAGTAGTACTTTGCTGCTACAGAACTATTCTATGTGGTGCTGTTTAGAGTTGATCAGTCGTGTCTGACTCTTTGCAACCCCATGGAATGCATACACCAGGCTTCCCTGTCCTTCACCGTCTCCTGGAGTTTGCTCAAACTCATGTCCATTAAGTCAGTGAGGCCTTCTAACCATCTCGTCCTCTGTCGTCCCCTTCTCCTCCCGTCTTCAATCTTTCCCTGCATCAGGGTCTTTTCCAATGTGTCAGCTCTTCACATCAGGTGGCCAGAGTATTGGAGTTTCAGCTTCAGCATCAGTCTTTCCAATGAATATTCAGGACAGATTTCCTTTAGGATGGACTGGTTTGATCTCCTTGCAGTCCAAGGGACTCTCAAGAGTTTATCTTGAACACTACAGTTCAAAAGCATCAATTCTTCGGCGTTCAGCTTTCTTTATAGTCCAACTCTCACACATATACATGACTACTGGAAAAATCATAGCTTTGACTACACGGACCTTTGCCAGCAAAGTAATGTTTCTGCTTTTTAACATGCTATCTAGGTTGGTCATAGCTTTTCTTCCAAGGATCAAGTGTCTTTTAATTTCATGGTCGCAGTTACCATTTGCAGTGATTCTAAAGCCCAAGAAAATAAAGTCTGTCACTGTTTCCATTGTTTCTCCCATCTAGTTGCCATGAAGTGATGGGGTCAGATGCCACGATCTTTGTTTTTGAATGCTGAGTTTTAAGCCAGTTTTTTCACTCTCCTCTTTCATTTTCATCAAGGGACTCTTGAGTTCTTCGCTTTCTGCCATAGGGTGATGTCATCTGCATATCTGAGGTTACTGATATTTCTCCCAGCAATCTTAGCCTGTGTTTCATGCAGCCCGGCATTTTTCATAATGTACTCAGCATGTAAGTTAAATAAGCAGGGTGACAATATACAGCCTTGATGTACTCCTTTCCTGATTTGGAACCAGTCTGTTGTTCTATGTCTGGTTCTAACTGTTGCTTCTTGACTTGCACACAGGTTTCACAGGAGGCAGGTAAGGTGGTCTGATATTCCCACGGCTTGATGAATTTTCCACACAAATTTATTGTGATTCACACAGTCACAGGCTTTAGCATAGTCAATGACACAGAAGCAGATGTTTTTCTGTAATTCTCTTGCTTTTTCTATGATGCAACAATCATAGGATGTTGGCAATTTGATCTCTGGTTCCTCTGCCTTTTCTAAATCCAGCTTGAGCATCTGGAAGTTCTTGGTTGATGTACTGTTGAAGCCTAGCTTGGAGAATTTTGAGCATTATTTTGCTAATGTGTGAAATGAACACAATTGTGTAATAGTTTAAACATTCTTTGGCATTGCTTTTCTTTGGGATTGGAATGAAAGTTGACCTTTTCCAGTCCTGTGGCCACTGCTGAGTTTTCCAAATTTGCTGCCATATTGAGTGCAGCACTTTAGCAGCAGCATCTTTTAGGATTTGAAGTAGCTCAGCTGGAATTCCATCACCTCTACTAGCTTTGTTTATAGTGATGCTTCCTAAGGCCCACTTGACTTTGCACTCCAGGATGTCTGGCTCTAGGTGAGTGATCACATCACCATGGTTACCTGGGTCATTAAGATCTTTCTTGTATAGTTCTGTATATTCTTGCTCTTCTTAATCTCTTCTGCTTCTGTTAGGTCCTTTACTGTACTCATCTTTGTAAGAAATGTTCCCTCTTTATCACCAATTTTCTTGGAGATCTCTAGTCTTTCCCATTCCACTGTTTTCCTCTATTTCTTTGCATGGTTCACTTAGGCTTTCTTGTCCCTCCTTGCTATTCTTCAGAACTCTACATTCAGATGGATCCATCTTTCCTTTTTCCTTTGCCTTTTGCGTCTCTTCTTTTCTAGCTATGTGTAAGGCCTCCTCAAACAACCATTTTGCCTTTTGCATTTCTTTTTCTTAGGGATGGTTTTGATCACCGCCTCCTGTACAATGCAACGAACCTCTATCCATAGTTTTTCAGGCACTCTATCAGATTCAGTCCCTTGAATCTATTTGTCACTTCCACTATATAATCGTAAAGGATTTTATTTAGGTCATATCTGAAGGCTGCTGCTAAGTCACTTCAGTCATGTCTGACTCTGTGCGACCCCATAGATGGCCTCCTATCAGGCTCCTCTGTCCCTGGGATTCCCCAGGCAAGAACACTGGAGTGGGTTGCCATTTCCTTCTCCAATGCATGAAAGTGAAAAGGGAAAGTGAAGTTGCTCAGTCGTATCTGACTTGTAGCGACCCCATGGACTGCAGCCCACCAGGCTCCTCCATCCATGGGATTGTCCAGGCAAGAGTACTGGAGTGGCGTGCCATTGCCTTCTCCACATACCTGAATGGCCTAGTGGTTTTCTCTACTTTAAGTCTGAATTTTATAATAGGAGTGCATGATCTGAGCCACAGTTAGCTCCCAGTCTTATTTTTGCTGAGCGCTTCTCCATCTATATAAAGCTTCTCTTCTATATAGAGCATCCATAGAGCTTCTCCATCTTTGCTGCAAATAACACAGCCTGATTTTGGTATTGACCATCTGGACATGTCCATGTGTAGAGTTGTCTCTCGTGCTGTTGGAAGAGGGTGTTTGCTATGACTAGTGCATTCTCTTGGCAAAACTGTTCGCCTTTGTCCTGCTTCATTTTGTACTCAAGGCAAACTTTCCGTTTACTCCATGTATCTTTTGATTTCCTACCTTTGCATTGCAGTCCCCAGTGATGAAGCTTTCCTGAAAGCTCAGTTGGTAAAGAATCTGCCTGCAATGCAGGTGATCTGGTTTGATTCCTGAGTCGGGAAGATCCGCTAGAGAAGAGATAGTCCATGCCAGTATTCCTCGGCTTCCCTAGTGGCTCAGCTGGTAAAGAATCTGCCTGCAATGCAGGAGACCTGGATTAGATCCCTGGGTTGGGAAGATCCCCTGGAGAAGGGAAAGGCTACCCACTCCAGTATTCTGGCCTGAAGAATTCCATGGACTGTATATTCCATGGGATTGCAAAGAGTCGCACATGACTGAGTGACTTTTACTCTCCCCTAGGATAAAAAGGACATCTTGTTTTGGTGTGTTCTAGGTGGTCTTCATAGAACCAGTCAACTTTAGCTTGTTTGGCATTAGTGGTTGGAGCAGAGACTTGGATTACTATGATACTGAATGGTTTGCCTTGGAAATGAACAGAGATCATTCTGTCGTTTTTAAATTGTACCCAAGTACTGCATTTCAGACTCTTGTTGACCAAGAGGGCTACTCCCTTTCTTCTAAGGGATTCTTGCCCACAGCAGTAGATAGAGTGGTCATCTGAATTAAATTGCCCATTCCGGTCCATTTTAGTTTACTGATTCCTAAAATGTCGATGTTTTCTCTTGCCATCTCCTGTTCAACCACTTCCAATTTACCTTGATTCATGGACCTAACATTCCAGGTTACTATGCAGCATTGGAATTTACTTTCACCACAAGATACATCCAAAATTGGGCATTGTTTCCACTTTGGCTCAGTTTCTTCAATCCTTCTGGAGCTATTTCTCCGCTCTTCTCTAGCAGCATACTGATATGGGCACCTACTCATCTGGGGAGTTCATCTTTCGGTGTCATATCTTTTTACCCTTTCATACTGTTCATGGGGTTCTCTACTCCACCATCTTGATGCTTCCTTTTCTAGGTGAGCCATCCCCAAATTATCAAGATCCATAAGTCCATGCTGATACAAACGAACAAATGAATAAATAAACTGAAGAGAAGAAACAGTATCTCCTTCACAGAAGAATTCCAAACAATCTATGTGGATATTCCAACTCTTGTTCTTAACTGAGGGCTGCGAGCCATGACTTCCTTTCAGGGCACACAGTGTGGAAAGCAGAGACGGAGGTGAAGGTGGGTGGGGTGGGGGTCACATCACAGTAGAATCACCTGCCACACCCCAGCTCAGCCAGGCCACCAAGACAACGTCATCAGTTGTAAATCACGTTGATGGTATGGACCCAAATATCAGTGTAACCACCAGACAAATGCCATTAGAGGGGCATGTGCCAAGACACCTAACTGGTGCCCTACAAGGTCACCAGGACCAAGGCAAGCCGGAGAAACCACAGAGCACAGTCAACAGGAGGCTAGAAGACTTGACAACTAAATGCAGTGGGGTCATCTGAATAAGAGTCTGGAATAGGAAAAGGACAAGAATTTGGTAAGAGGAATCTGAATAAACTGTGGACTTCAGTTGATGATAATGTGCCCACACTGACACGTTAACTGTGGCAAACTCATCACCCGAATACTGGAGAACGCTGAGTGCAGCATGTGTAAAAACCGTCCGTACTGTCTTCTCGACTTTTTTCTAAATCTGAAACTAAAAACGTCCATTATAAAAATTCCTCTGTGCTGACGTCGTCCTAGATTGCTAGAGCAAACAATAATAGAAGGCTTGGGGACAGCGTCGCAGACTGGGGCCTGGTGGTCCCCGGAGAAGAGCCCACGGTGCAGCTGACGCCAGTGTGTGTCGGCACCACGCACACTCCCTAACTGGGAGCTCCCGAAAAGTAGTGGTTCCCACAGATTTCTGTCTCAGGACTTCCTCACGCTTCAGAAAACTAGTGAGGACCAGAGAAAGCTTGTATTTATGTAATTTTATCTATCTACAATTACCACGTTAGTAATTTCAGTTACTTTAAACATTAACAATAATAATCTCATTACATGATAACACAAAGGACACATTTTTCAAAAACTGTAGTCTCCCCCCCTCCAAAAAAATATTTTAGAGACAAGAATGTCACTACTTTTACATTTTGCAAATCTCTTTAGTTCCCAGCTTAAGAGAGGAGAGCCGATTCTCGGGGCTCTGTGTGTCCAGCCTGGTGTGACAGCTCCACACAGATGTCTGCTGAGTCTTTCCGGGCAATCAAGGCCCCAGGAGTTGCTGTGCTCGTGCTGGAAACTAGTTTTTCAAAATCTGGATTTCACTTGAAAGCAAGACTTTTTTGGCAATGAACATTTGTTAGCTCTTCCCCTTGAAGATGAGGCTCATTGCATTCATTCCTGAGAAAAGGCCACATTCCCAAGTCTGAACAACCAGAGTTGGTCTGTCGACTGTTCATCCAAGTACAAAAGGAAGCAGCAGCTGGTGGAGCTCACAACACAGTCACAGAAGTGCCCTAAGTGAGAGCGGCCGGCACGCTGCAGGGGCACAAGGGCGTCCCTCTCCTTCCCATTCCACACACTGATTGCTGCAGAGACAGGCTCAGGGTCTGCAGGACAGAAACATTCTTCCCTCTGCTATCAGCGATGCTCTTAGTGAGTGCCTTGCATTGAAGAATACAGAGACTGCAAGGGCAGGCTGGCACAGAGGCCACGCCTCACTACTGGCTCTGCATCATCCCAGTGCAAATGTCAGCACGGCGCAAAAGGCAAGTGACTATTTTGAAAACCGTTCTGACTTTGCAGACCCCCGAGAACCACGGAGAGCCCCTACTTAGAGGCGTGGATTTGCTGCACACTGTGAGCTCAGGCAAAACCTTCCACGGGGCCCAGCACACAGGCAGCACTGGAAAACGGGGTGGGGAGCCCCACATAGACTTGTGTTGTGTGTGTGTGTGTGTATACATGCATCTGGGGGCTGGGAAGCAAAGAAGACTCTTACCTGTGTGAGATAGAAGACGTGTGTGTGAGGGACCGTGAACAGAGCATTGACGGCACTGCTGAAGGTATAGATCTGCTGGTGGGGGTCTCCCACGAAGATCTTCCCACAGGGCTGAGACAGAACGATGTTCATGATGGCTATAATCCAGAAGGGGCAAGTAAGTGCTCTGACACAAGGCCCACCCATACAGCAAAAAGAAACCAAATGGGAGACAGGAAAGGGTAAGAACACTTGCATAGTGGATGGCAGGGTATCCTTCCCTGCAGGGTACATGCACTCAGTCCAAGGAAACAACTTTCATTCGTGTATTTATTTCTGGACATGCTGCGAGGCATGTTAGATCTCAGTTCCTGACCAGGGATTGAACCTCGTCCCCTGCAGTGGAAGTGCAGTGTCCTAACCACGAACCATCCAGAAGTCCCCAAGAAACAAGCTTATAACAGGCAAACAGTTTCTAATCCTACGAATGCAGATTATTTTTACTCCTGAACATGCGACTGTGTCTAAGAAATCATAGAGGCAAATATAAAATGATGCAAATTATCCTCTTTAATATAATAACTTGGGGCTTAAAGATGACCTACCAAGTCACATTATTTTCTATCAGCCACTAGAAAAAAAAAAAACATTGTTCATTCTGAATTGACTACCCTTTCCCTTCGGCATGAGTCTTTGTCCTAATAATGTGATGACCTAGGCTCAGCCAATAATTTAAGAATAACCCAAGCTAAATATTCAGAGGAAAATAAGTCTCCTTTGGGTGGAGGTGAGGGCAGAGACTGTTGAAATCTGGAATCAAAGAGTAAAGGATTTCAGAGTGACTAAGCATCAGACACCCCTTCTCCTACTACAGATAAGAACCACAGACTCACTGCACACACATCCTCTGACACATGCATGATGCAGTTTCTATGCGTTTGAGACTACTGGTGTCCCGAATGTTTTATCACCTGGGGTGCAGTCCTGGGCCTCGTCCACAAAGATGGCGTCAAAAGAGGCCAGCAGGGGCTTGCTGAGCTGCCAGAGTTTCAAGTAGCCTAGGAGAAAGGGCAGAGGGTCAGAACATGTGGTGAGGTGGGTCCACATGGGGTCAGGGGTACGGACAGGCCCACGCGTACCATCATGCGTCATATGGTAAGCCTCCTCCTTGCACTCGCCCAACTTCCGCATGTTGTCCCAAAGCCGGCTCGCTTCGAGGACTCCATTCTAGAAAGCAAGTGACACGGGGACGCTGAGGTCAGGGCCCAGAAATAAGGGGTTAACATGTGTGCACAGGTCAGAAAGAAGGCTCCAGCACATGGTGAGTGGCGGCCCCTCCCTGACCTTCCCCGGCTCCATGAGGGCCTCGTGGCGCCATCAGGCACCCAGACAGCAAGCAGCCAGGGCTGGACCACAACCAGCGGCAGAGCATCTCTCCGGGAGCACAGCATCCAACGAACCAGGAGAGGCTGGATGATTCCTCTCGATTTATGACCCATAGTGATTATAATTCATAAGGAGTGTGGCCAGGGACTTCCCTAGCAGTCTGAAGATGAGGGCTCTGTGCTTCCACTCCACGGGGCACACGCTAGATCCCTGGTCAGGGAACTAGGATTCCACATGCTGTGTGGTGGGAGTGAGGGGAAAAGAGACCAATGACTGGAAGGAACTGATCCAAGCTAGAAGAGAGATACTTCATCCCCAGATCCTAGGACTGGCCAGCCCCATGAGGAGCTCGATAACCCTGGCGGGAGCCTGGGCAATGCAGTGCAGGCCAGGCTGAGGGCCCCGGGAGAGGACCACACTCACACAAGACTGTGGATACCCTGCTGCCACACCCGCCTGTGGCCTGCCTCCACCTCTGCCTCCCACCAGCAGCTCTGAAGACACCGAAGGCTGGACAACCCGACCCCAGGTCACGCCTTCAGCCTCCCAAGCCTTAACTCCAGGGAGACGGAGCCGCTCACCAGCTTTTCGCTCTGTTCCACCATGACTCGTTGCCCCTGGCTGTTCTTGCACCAGATGGGCACATGGTCAATTGTCAGCTCCTCATCGGCAGAGGCGAAGAAGTTTTCCAGAGTCTTGCACACAAGTTTGGCCCTGATGAAGCCACCCTTCCCTTCAGTGAGGACGGAGTTGACCATGAAGGGGGTTAACTTGAAGAGATTCAGCTTCTTCTTCAACTGGTACCTGCAATGCACGTTCCGAGGGGCACAGGGTCAGCCTTCCTGGCCACACAGGACTTGTGTGCCCCGGGCCTCCCACCTTCTCTCCAAATGACACCACCAGGTTGCCGGCAGTGGCTCCTCCAGGTGAGGAAACCAGTGAGGGGCTGAGTGAGGTCCTTGTAGGACCAGAAAGGGCTCCTCTAGGCTTTCCAGTATTCAGATCTAATAACCCAGGAGACAAAGGGGCTCACAGCAGACACTGCTGTTTCATGGTGTGGACCCAACTCCAGGAGGCCCCGGGAGGACCTTGAACCTCCCTACAGCCTTCTCATCCAACAGGGCATGGCTCAGGGCCCTGGAGCCTGGGTCTAGCGCCCCTCATATCCATCCTCTCGCTTCCCACTTCCAAGCAGAATCTGAACTGATCAACCAGGCTGGTGGTACCTGGTACTTCAGACATTGTTGTCTGACCTGTGCCTCAACTCCAGAGACATGAGCATGCCTCCCTCAGTTGACAATGTATCCCTCTGGGGTAGAAGTACAAATCACTAAATCTTTCTTTGTATTCCCTGCTTGTAAACGGAGATAAGGCACTACGTTTTCCCCCGTCACTGCGGTGCGCTGACCGCTGCAATGTGAAAGCGGCCCCATGATGCTCACTTGCGCCCGATGTGACCATAGGCCATGGAGTGGAAGGTCTTGCAGATGACGTTGCTGGGGAAGACAAGCTCTGCCTGCTTGGCGATACTCTTGTTGAAGGTTACGTATAGAAACCTGCTCTGAGACCACTTCTCAGCATACTTGACCAGCGTGGAGGTCTTCCCGGTGCCTGGAGACGCCAACAGGAAGGGAGGTCACCCTCTGACCAGGAAGCACTGCTCCAACGGCGCCCCTAATCAGGATCTTCCTGTGCTCATCTCGCCACTGGCCTGGGACCTGACAGCGGCAAGTCTTCCAGCACAGATGAGACTCAGAAGCCACGCAGTGAAGGGAGCAGCAGAGCTGAGACAGAGCCACCCAGGTTGGGGTCGCAGCCCCAGCTGCTCTAGCGAGGGGCCCATTGACTTCCTTGGCTTTGATCTGCTCCTCAACCGTGTGCATGTGACACACAGGGAGGAAAAGCACTACAAGCAGAGGTCAGACAAAGAGTGACCAAGTACTTTAGCAGCCAGCTAGCACAATTAGCTGACCGAGGCAAAACACTGGACCACACCTCTGGGGATGCAGGTTAGAGTCAGAAGGCAGAAGCCCTTCTAGGTTTCACCCTACAGAAAGCCAGGAACTCCTGACGTTGTCTGAACAAGACAGTCACACGACCTGCTGCCCCACAGCCACCTGTGTGTGAGCAGACACGATGACACGTAACAGGCTGGGTCAATCCCACAAACTATGGACCATCTGCCCCCAGGAACTCCAGGGTAGATGCTTCCTGGAGTGATAAGAAAACGCAATTATTCCTTGACAACTGCTTTTTAGATGATTTAATTACAGAAGGGGAATAACAGGTGATGGTAAGATGCTCCAACAGGTAGAGGGAAGGGGGAGGCAGTGATGAGAGGCCTTCAGCAGCGGCAGCCCCCTTACCTGCAAATGCCATTATTTTCACCACCTGGAGAGGCTCCATCTTATGGCTTAGGATCAGCTGTTGTTCATGTGTCAGCTGGATGGGTGTTTTCTTTCTAATCATTACAGAAGAGAAATCAGGAAAAGAGCAAGGAATTGAAAAGATCAGGGATAGACTACCAAAAACCAAATAGGAAAAACCAAATGGAATGAATAAAATTTAATGAAAAAAAAAAAGGAGAAGGGACTTTCCTGGTGGTGCAGTGGATAAGAATCCACCTGGCAAAGCAGGAGAGACAAGTTCACTCCCAGTCCTGGAAGATCCCACATGCCATGGAGCAACTAAGCCTATGAGCCACAAGTACCAAGCCTGTGCTCTAGAGCCTGCAAGTCACCAACTACTGAGTCTAAGTGCCTAGAGCCCGTGGTTCCACAAGAGAGGCCACCGCAGTGGGAAGCCTGCACATCATGACTTAGGAGTGGATCCTGCTCACTACAACTAGAGAAAAGCCTGTGCGGTGGTGAAGACCCAACAGGGCCAAAACTTTAAAAAATAAAAATTATTTTTAAAAAGAATGCTCTCTTCTTTAAGAAAAAAGAGAAAAAGAGGGTGGTCCTACAGGGTGATAAAAACGTTCTAAAACTAGATTATGATGTCAGCTGAACACTCAGTAAACTGAAAATTACTGAATTTAACAATTAAAATGGGTGATTTTTATGCAATGTAATCTATAACTCAATACTTAATACAAAACCCTTTTTCTCCTTAGGTGTGACAGTCACGAATCAAAGGGGACAACACACCACAACACATCTACAGACGGACGTACCCTGACCAGACCGATGGTTCCTCTTTGTCTCCTGAGGCCTGAGCACAGGAATTCTCCTGAAGATACAGGCAATAGAAAATGTTGTAGTGAATCCTAACAGGAAGAAAGGAGATTAGAGATTTTCATATTCAGTCACAATCTGTATATTACTTTTCTTCAGACTCCTAACTGTTGCTAAAAATAAAATATGTACCATTATTTTACCAAAAAAAAAAAAGAGAGAGAAGCAAAGGGCTTAAATGTGCCAAGAGCTGAGGTGTCTTCAGTGGCACTGTTGGAGGTAAGCAGCAGTGCAGGTGAATATCTGGAGAGCATGTTCCGGGAGAGAGGCCTGGCTGCAGGGGCCAGAGGAGAGACTGGCACATGCTCTCAGGGGAACAGGACGCAGCTGCAACTGCGCACACGGCCCCGGGACGCTGCATGACTGAACAGCGCCTCCTCTCCCCGGAGTGCGCTCGCTTGCTGGCACCGTCACACTCTGGTCTCTCCGAGAACCCGGGGCCCGTACCGGTTGCTGATGCTGATCCCCTTCTCCCGCATGGCGTAGAGCAGCACGGCGAGGCAGTACAGGGTCTCGGTGACGTCCGGCACGGTCACAGTGGAGCTGGGCCGCCGCAGGCAGAAGAGCAGCTGCTGGATGTCGCTGACGCTGCTGGACAGGAGCACGATGGCCGCCACCAAGGCCCACACGTTGATGCCCTGAGGAGGGAGGCGGAGGGGTGAGAGAGGAGACCCGAAACACAGTCGGCGAGAAGCACACGGGACGACAATGAGGAAAGTCAGGCTCAGGGTTCATGTGTCCCCTACAGATCCGCTGCAAGGAGGCCAACTTCCCAAATGACACTTGGGAAACACTGGGAACGTCTCCTCTTACCCTGGATTCCTTCCTTCTCATCACTTTTGGATCTGACTTCTCAGTTTCTGTTGACTGAATAATATTTATAAAGTCCCTAATATAAGACCCTGCACAGAGGTAATCCATACTCTCCACACCCAGGTCGGTGTGAGCTCTCAGGTCCAGACACTCAAGTCCAACAAGCTTACTAATAAATGTGCCAAAAAGGGCAGGTAGAAAGAAAACAGCAGTCTTTACAGAGAAATCAAGGCTGACAATTCAATGGCATGAAGACGTTAATTTACTATTGGCCTTCCCTGGTGGCTCAGTGGTAAGGAATCCACTTGCCAATGCAGGGAGACAAGGGTCTGACCCCTGATCCAGAAAGATCCCACATGCCGCGGAGCAGCTAAGCCTGTGCGCCACAACTGCTGAGCCTCTGCTCTGGAGCCTGTGAGTTAAGCCCACTCACCTGTGAGCCTGTGCGCTACAAGAGAAGCCACCACAATGAGAGGCCTGAACGTCACAACTAGAGAGGAGCCCCTGCTTGCTGCAACTAAAGAAAAGCCTGTGCAGAATGAAGTCCCAGCATAGCCTAAAAAATAAATTTTTAGAAAGAAATGCTAATCTACTACTTTACATTACGATTATTTAATAACTTATTAATGGAACTTCCCTGGTGGTCCAGTGGCTAAGACTCCGCACTCCCAGTGGCAAGGACCCGGAGTTGGTCCCTGATCAGGGAATCAGATCCCCATGACGCAGCTAAGAGTTCACATACCACAACTAAAGATCCCACATACTGCAACTAAGACCCCGTGCAGCCAAATAACTGTAAAAACTTTTTCAAAAAAGAAAAGATAGGTAGAATTAAAAAAAATTTATTAAGTATTAAGTTTAATAAATAGTAAATAAATTATTCAAAGTGTATGATTATGGACACAGTATGCTCCATTTATCAATGTCTGAGAAAACGTTCACTAACATGGAAATATCAAAAATAGATACTACTATTCTTAACTCCTTGCAAGCCTCCCTGTTAAAAACACATCCATGAAAGGAAAGTTCTGCACATTTCTCACTACAACCGTCCTATGAAACCTCACTCCACCATTGACAGCCACTTCACGAAAGGCAGAGAAATGCACAGGGCTAGATTTCCAGCCTTCCACTGGTTGCAGAATAAGGCTGGGGTTTCACGCAGTTTCCAAGAGAACATTTAAGAACCCTTGATCTAGATGACAAATCCAGAAGATGGAGTCAGGAGACAGGACTATTTCCAGCATCTCATTAACTCACCATGTGTCAGTACAAAGCCCGTCATTTTTCGGGGTTCCCTTGTGGCTCAGCTGGTAAAGAATCCAACTGCAATGCGTGAGGCCTGGGTTCAATCTAAGGGTTGGAAAGATGACCTGGAGAAGGGAAAGGCTACCCACTCCAATATTCTGGCCTGGAGAATTCCATGGACTGTATAATCCATGGGGTCGCAAAGAGTCGGACATGACTGAGCGACTTTCACTTTCAGAAAATCCAAGTTGTCACCAATACAATGGGCTGCCTTGTAAAGAAACTCTTACAATCAAAGTGTTTGGAGGCTAGGTGACCATCCTCTGTTGAAACTGCTCAACAGAACAGAAAACTGGATGAAATGCTTTTAAAATTCCTTCCAAATTAAAGAATCTGTGGCCATTTATTTCTCTATGGGACCAATGACAAAAGGTTAAGGCTTCAAAGCAGAGATTTAAGGAAGATTTTTAAAATAAATCTAAAGTAACCTTCAGCCACACCTGACCACCAAGACATTTTCTTCCAAAGAGGAAAGGCGGTGCCTCCCCAGCCCTCCCCAAAGCCTCTTCACGTACGGCAGGGGCAGCACAGAGGTCAGGGAGGTGTTGGCGCACGCAGGCCTCTGCCTCGGGGAGGAGGAGGTGATCCCTCAGACTCCACAACGCCTGTCCAGGGTCCACACTCGGGGAGCACTTCGTGGTGGCTGTGTAGCTGTTAAGACATTCACAGCAGTGTCCGTGGGAAAATGATCCAGTAAGTGCTGATCTCTCAGAAAGGACTTCAGAAACCCGCTTCCTCCCACAGGACGGTGACTTACCGGATGAGGTTCAGCACGCACAGGTCTGACTCCTTCTCTATACCGTAGCTCGACAGGATGCCATCCACCTTGCTGACGGCTTGCTCTTCATTCATCAGGTACCGGTGATACAGCTTTTTCCAGGGAATGAACTAGATAGTTTAAGAAATCCAAAACGACATGCAGGCAATGGCTATTAGACACCAGGCTACATATATAGACAGCTGTTTAGAAAACAACTACAGCTCACAACTCAAAAGCTGGACAAAAGGGCAGAAACATCACACAGATTCTAGTCAAAAATGAGAGGGTGGGTCTCAGTTTCTTGGTTCCAACACCAACTTGTTACAGAATCTGGGGAGAGCCAGAGCTTCAGCTTTCCTTCTGAAACAGTCTGGTGCCTGTCGAGACACTGATGACTCAGAGTTTCAACTAGGATTAAACATGAGAGCTTCAGCTATACCAATAGTAAACAAAACAGACTGTAAGTCAAAAATTTTAGGAGAGACAAAGAAGATTACATGAGGATAAAGGGTCAGTTCACCAAGGAGCTATAACAATTATAAATACACATGTACCAAATATCAACATCCTAAATCTAGGAAGCACATACAGGCAGAACCGAAGAGAGAACCAGACACCAGGAGACTCTGACGCTCCACTTTCAAGAACGGATAGCACAAACAACACTAGACCAACTGAACCCAACCCACTCCACCCTACCACAGTATTTAACCTTCTCAAGTATAGAACGCTGTCCAGGATAGATCATGTATGTGGCCACGAACTAAGTCTTAATCCACTTTAAAAGACTGAAATGATAGCAAGTATGCTTTTCAATTACTACGGAATGAAACTGGAAATTAGCAGCAGAAAGAAAACTGGAAAACCCATAAATATGAGAAAATTAAACAATACATTTTTAAAGCAACCAATGTTCCAAAGAGAAATCACAAAGAAATTAGAAAACACCTTGCTAACTGCTAAGTTGCTTCAGTCGTGTCTGACTCTGTGCGACCCCATAGACGGCAGCCCACTAGGCTCCCCCGTCCCTGGGATTCTCCAGGCAAGAACACTGGAGTGGTTGCCATTTCCTTCTCCAGTGCATGCAAGTGAAATGTCAAAGTGAAGTTGCTCAGTCGTGTCCGACCCTCAGCAACCCCATGGACTGCAGCCTTCCAGACTCCTCCATCCATGGGATTTTTCAGGCAAGAGTACTAGAGTGGGGGTGCCATTGCCTTCTCCGAGAAAACACCTTAAGACAAATAAAAACAGAGGTACCAAAATGAAAACACCTTAAGACAAATAAAAACAGAGGTACCAAAATGCATGGGATGAAATGCAAGCAATGCTAAGAGTTAAGTTTATAGCTATAAAAATTACATTAAAAAGATCACAAATCAACAACCTAAATTCAAACTAAATCCAAAACTAGCAGAAGGAAGGAAATAAAAGAGACTATAGAGGAGAAATAAATGAAATAAAGAATAGAAAAATAGGGGAAAAAATCAATAAAACTAATAGTTTTTTTTTAAAAGATCAACAAAACTGACAATAATTAGATACGTTATAGAAAAAAGGGAAGATTTAAATAACCAAAATCAGAAATGAAAGCGCAATGTTACTACTGATGTCACAGAAATAAGAAGGGCTATAAGAATACTTCAAATAATTGCAGGTCAACCAACCAGACACTCTAGAAGAAATGAATAAATCCCTAGGAACACACAACCTACCAAGACCGAATCATGGAGAAACAAAATCTGAACAGGTCAATGATGAGCCCACCAGGCTCTTCCATCCATGAGATTTTCCAGGCAAGACTACTGGAGTGGGTTGCCACTTCCTGGTCCAGGGGAATCTTCCCGACCCAGGGATCAAACCTGGGTCAACTGCACTGCAGATGGGCTCTGTACCATCTGAGCCACCAGGAAGCCCAGTGAGTAAGGAGCCTGGATCAAGAATCAAGTCTCCCCAAAAGGAATCATCCAGGACTAGATTGCTTCCCTGAAAAATTCTACTGAACATTTAAAGAAGTAGTATCAATCCCCCTCAAATTCTTCAAAATAACTGAAGAGGAGGGAGCACTCTAGACTTATTCTGAGGCCAGCATATCCTTATACCAAAGGTAGACAAAGATACCACAAAAATAAAAAGAAAATGAGAGCTGTGACAAGGTCACTGAAAGTAACAACATCATGTCATTGCTGGTGATGATAAAAGGGCACTGTTCTAACATTTCAAGATCTACGAATAAGCTGTGATATCTTCTCAAAATCTTCTCAAGCAGAACAGCAGGAACCCTCACTTATCCCCATTTCCCACCACAGACCTTAATCAAATGCCCAGAAATACTGACCCAAAATAAAGTTTACAACTAAAAACAGAAAGATATTTGTCTGAAGGTAGGAGACAAGACCCCCAAGCAAAATATGGAGCAAGAGCGATGAGAAATTTCCTCCAAAATCCTTTGGGCTTAGAAGAGAAATGTACTATCTCTTAACATATCCATCTTGCCCTCCATCTCCAAGGTTTTCAACTTCTCACTCGGTAAAGAATCTGCCTGCAGTGTGGGAGACTTGGGTTCCATCCCTAGCTTGGGAAGATCACCTGGAGGAGGGCATGGCAACCCACTCCAGTATCCTTGCCTGGAGAATCCCATGGACAGAGGAGCCTGGTGCGTTATATCCGTGGGGTCACAAAGAGTTGGAAGAAACTGAGTGACTAAACACACACATTTGAAGAATGGATTAAACTCTGCTGCTGCTGCTAAGTCACTTCAGTCGTGTCCGACTCTGTGTGACCCCATAGACGGCAGCCCCCCAGGCTCCCCGTCCCTGGGATTCTCCAGGCAAGAACACTGGAGTGGGTTGCCATTGCCGTCTCCAGGTTAAACTCTACCTCTGGCTTATTCCCAATGGCTGGTCTAAGGGACACACTAGCTAAGCAGAACATTCTCCTAGCCCTTCTGGAGACCTGAACCTGGGAAGTATAATGACACAATAAACGGAAGCACAGGCTGTGGGCTAACGGTACCAGGAAATCCTTTCTGAGAGCGTGGGTTGCCCCTGTGTCATTCTCAGAAGGTACTCCTGTGACTACATGCAACACTCATTTAGCAATCACCTCCTATTAATACGTGTAAACTACTGTGAGACACAGTGGAGCACAGTGGAGAATGCACAAACAGGACAGCCAGCCCTCCAGCAATGCTGTTAAATGAGGGAGGAAGGCTCTCTAAGATCACGGCAGAACATCACAGGCTTGAACAGAGGTATAATTCACTTAATAGCGTAAGGAAGAGAGGGTGCCTTCCGTGGGATGGAGTTACTTGGAGTGCAGCCTGGAAGAGGTGAGAGGTCAACAGAGATGAGGGGCTCTTTGGACTGGTCGGCTGTGGGGTGCAGATCAGATCAACGTAAGGGAAGTACCACACTGTCCCCAGCTGAGCGGCAGCACATCGTGTGCTATGGACAGAATACCGGGGTGGACTGGAGAGAAGTCAGCAGTAAGCCTGGAATAAATAATAAGGTGGGACACACACGGAAGGTCTCAGGTGCCTCCAGGGGTTGGGATTTGATTCTAGAGGACAACGGACACTAACATTTCTGAAGAAATGCCATCGTCAGGAGGACGCGTTAAGCGAGGCGAATCCGTGAAGATTTAGAGCAAACATCAGAGAACGAAGAGTGCGTTCCATACCAGCGGATCACTGATGACCTCCCTCCAGAGGTGGCACACCAAGCTCAGGTTCCAGTAGAGGTCTTCCACGGGCAGGAAAGCAAAGATGTGCCTCAGGACCTCGCTGGGCAGGCTGCAGATGTGGCTCGGGGGCTCCTGGCAGGGCAAGGTCCCAAGGAGCCCGTAGTGAGAGTCGGGAACAGGGTCTGGACCAATGTCCTCCCACCTCTTGGCTGGGTTCTCCAGGCTGCACGCTGAGCTGCCCCACGCCGACCTCTGCTTCCAGCCTGGCTTCCCTGGGCTGTGTGCATGATGGGGATGAGTGATGCCATGGGGTCTTCTTAGACATCCCATCCCACGGACTGGTCCCTGGGGCTGGATTCCTCTCATCCTCTAAGGACCGAGACCGCTTCCTTGCCGGCAAAGTGGACCTTGGCGAGTGCAGCCTGGCTTCTCCGTCTCCCCTTGGAGGCAGGGCACAGGGGTTCCCTGCCGCGAAGATCATTTCATCCTCTGAGTCCTTAGAGCTGTCCTGGCCCACAGAATTGCTTTTGGCCATGTCATTGGTGCACTGCTGCTGGCCAGCGAGGAAGAAGTCACGGCTGTATCTCAGGCATCCTCGACCTAGAGAGAGAACCCACAAAGAACACATGAGAAATGAGGAATGACTGATGACCCTTCACTGACCCGAATGAGACAAACTAATTTTAAATTATCCATTTTACCACGGGAAAGAGACAAGGATATATTTATTGGTCTACTGATTACATATAAAGCTTAATACAAAAAATATTTATATCAGGCTCTATCATATGGTCAGACTATTGCAACAGGACTGTAAGATCACAGTAACAACATTTACGAATACTGAGATACTCAAAGGCCATACACACTACAGATTTTGAAACGCAAGGTATTTGGGGGAAAGACATACCCCTGGTCCCTCTCTTGGTTCTGGGTCTAGGATAGAGACCGTGGTTCGGGTCTCTGCTTGTCCATCTTTGACCAAAGGACTGGGACGCAGCCAAGTGACTCTGAGCGAGATGCTGGCACTCAATGGCTGTAAGATGCTTCCGCTTAAACCGTCTCACTGTTTTTGTACCAAAGGGCAGAAGAAATGGGACTCTTGTTATTATCACAAATTCTACAAGCTAGTCAGTAAATTAAACTTAATTTCTAGGAATACGATGACTGTGGACCACCCGAGCCAGCCTTTCCATCTTCTCTACTTTCCCATCAATTTTCAGTATCTCCTAGTTTCTTAGCATCTCCTCCTCAGGATTTTAGAATCCTAAAATAACCTTCTTTTTGCCTATCATGCTTTCTAGAAGCCCTGATCATGAAATGCTCATTTGAAAAGTTGCCACTATTGCCCAAACGGATATCTGTCACCTTTTGCTGACTTCACCCAGGCCCTTTATATTCCTGTATTAACCATAAATATTTTAAGAGCTAGCTGTAGATTTTTAAAAATAAACTCAAACATTGTCCCCTGAATACACCAGCTTCCCCAAATGGCAGAAGCAGAAGGCACTAGGGGACAGTCCCTCTGGGCTCCCCAAGGGGCAGCTCCGCCCTGCGTGCCCCCGCCCACCCCCTGACCCCCCAAGCACCCCAACGTTCTGCACTGGTGTGAGAGGATGGCAGCAAGGCCCCAGAGGGGAAAGAGTCGAGACCACTCTTCAGCATCTTCATGGGATGAAGTTTCATATTCCCCCTCAGCAACACAAAAGCAACTGAGCCCAGAGTTCTGTCTTGAGAGAACTGACGTATTTATGTTTATATGAGGCATTTTCTGCCAGGTAATTCTTTTCCATATTTAGCTGATGCTCTTCCTGTTTCTGCATATTATCGCATTTACGATCTAACCCCTCCGATGTCATTAAATACAATAGTTACACTACTGTAAAACAGAATAGTTACATTTTTAAAAAAGGTAAGAGAGGAGAAGAACACATGCGAGAGAATTAAAGTGACCCTTTACAGATGGCCCACAGAAGTGACTTCCTGCCAACACCAAACTGCCACAGGCCCTAAAAACATTCTAGAGTAAACTGTAACATCTCATGTCAGAATTCCACTCACCATTTCCTGTAACCCTGAAAACATCTAGAACCAAGACACTAATACGTGTATCTGGTATAATTTATATTATTAATCAATAACCCACCCCACCCCCTTAGCCCGTAGCTTCTTAAGAAACGATGCTTCAAAATTTCAATTCATTTTTTGAAGGTTTAACAGAAGTTCTAAAAAAACTTCATGGATATTTCAAGACTTATAGAAAATTATTTCTCCACACAAAAATAGCTCTACAAGGCCCTCTGAAAGTACGCTAGAGAGACCTTTTAACTACCTGAATTCAGAGTTAAAATGCAGCTGGAGGACACCAGTCACTTAGCTTCTTGAAGGCTCAGGGGTGCTATAATGATTAAATGAGAAAACATACCCCAAAAGACTTGTCAAATTATAAAACCTGACACAAATTTACCCATCTGCTTATTTTCTGGAACAAAGCTTAGATGTGATTGTATAAAACATTGAAATAACTTTCAAATTATAAAGACAGTACCTAATAGCAAGACATGAAGTATGTCAGCAGTCCAGTTACAGCCTGTTCTGTATTACTGAAAACACCTTTCATAAAGCCAAGTCATATGTTTTAATCTCTTATTATGATAAGAAAATATCCCTTCCACTGTAATGGTTTTATAAATTTCATATTTCGTTGTGGAACATATTCCTCTACACTAAAAACCAAGTCTTATACTCACAAAGGGAAGAAAAAAAAAGTTTTCTATAATAAAAAAGTAAAAGATAAATTTAAAAGTTTTCTATATAGAAAAAAATAAGCTTAAAATCTGATTATTCTCTTTTAAAAAGTAAGACATGATTCTCCTGCTCAGAATCTTTCATGTCACTAAGCTAATCACCCACAGACCAACACTAACGTGACCCGTGGCTGCATGCATCTGAGGCTACAGGACTCAGAGGGCCCTGTCCATAGGGTAGACTCTGAGGGACCTGAGCTCGCTGGGATTTTGGTGCCGTGGAGGGTCCTGGAAGGAATTCCCTGCGGGTACCTTGGGATGACTACACTGAGGAACCCTGGCCCCTTGTTCAGGTGCTCCAAACCCACTCGGTTCAACTACAGGAGCAGCTGCAGAATTCCAGCTAATAAACCCACCAACCCAGTAGATCCCAGTTATGTGACTCATGTCGGCTTTCTCTTCCAACATGCCCAACTGTTTCAGAGCTGGCAAATCCAATGTCCAGAATTAGAACTGGAGACAGCTGAGGAAAGCTACCGATAGTCGGAGAATGTCTTATTTAAAGAAGGCGAAGGTCTATAGGTAAACTGGCCTGGAGAGAAAGTTTTCACAGATAAAATCACAAAGATTACCAATGTCAAACCCTCAAATTCACATGACCCAGGGCCTTGGTGCTGGCACAGACCTGAGCGAGTATTCTGCTTCCAGCCTTTGGGTACAGCCCAGAGCGTTCCTGCATGAAGCCATCGCTGGCGCAGAGGTGCCCAGGTGGGGCCATCTGGCCTCTGGGCACCAGCAAAGCTGCTTGCCCTGTCCATCCGGGAATGGTCCCCACGGCCCTGACTACACACAGGAGGCAGAGGTGGCACTTTCACCGCTTACTTCCTCCTCTGACTTCAGTGAGAGCGCAGAAACCAAGACTGCTTTTCCTGCCTCTCGGGTCTCTGTGTTCCACTGTGTGGGAGCCGGGGCCCCTGCCACCAGCTTGGGAGTTAGCAAGGCATCTGAGGCCGTGTGATGCGCTCCGATCTGGAGCGGGGAGGCCTCCTCTATGCGATCATTCACAGTCGAGTCACAACGAGGACCCTGAGGAGCTGACATGCGGAGTTCACATCACAGTTACACGGTTCCAAACAGACAGACGGAAGCACCTAGCGACACCCACAGGGAGGCTAACACAGCCTATCAGCTGAGAATTACACGTGGACCATGCCATGATGAGCCTCATAAGATGCTATGTTTTAACAGCCTCAATGTTCTTGTGAAAGTGTTTAAAATTACTATAGTAAAATTCTAACCAGCTTCTAGCCTTGTTAATAAATTTTAAAATCAGCAGCTTAAACCTAACTTTACCAGAATAAGGATGCTCAAATGCTACCCCTTCCTTCCCTGAGTCCCCAGACCTCGTGAGGTCCCCTCCTCCAAGCAGCAGGCGTTTTCTGCATGGCTCTCCAAGGGCACTTATTAGAAGATGCTCGTGATTCTTCAGGATGCAGCTAAAGTGCACTGTACCATTAAGAGGGATGGAGGGACATGACACTTGCTGGTGGGCTTTCCAAACTATGCGAGGCCCCAGAAGGGTCCAGCAGAAACGTCTCCAGGCGCCAGCGGGCACCTGTGCCTCTAGAGCTGACCACAGTATCATATCCCTTATGTCACGACAGAAGAACACTGGGAAGGCAGGAAAACCATTTGTCAAACAAGGTTTTGCCCATCCCAAGCTGCTTTTCCTGTGACGGCTCTCTTACAGCGAGATGCCTCATAGATCCTCCATCACTAGGCCCCCGTTGCTAGAGTCGCCCCCCCACCCCCACCCCACTCTGCTTGGCAGACCACTGGCACTCAAGTGTAGGTCCCAGTCCTTGTGTCTGACTCCCAAGTGGAGCCCTCTGCCAATCACCGTACTCTTCACCGTGCTGACTGTCATCACCCCACCGCCCGCCCCCAGGTCAAGTGCACAGCCGAAGACTAGATTCTCCTCAGCCCTCCCGGAACAACCATTACTATACTGATCATCACTGAACCTGCATGAGACACCCCCAGCCCTGAGAAGGCAGGGAACACGTCCCCTCAGCTTCTTCCTCAAAGCACTCAGCACCACACTCCGCAAATCACAGCTACTCCAACGCTGACTGAATGAGAAGTACGTGGTAGGACGCCTCAATTCTGCTGGAATCTGCCTGGCTTCGTTTTCTCATCCTTCCAGTTGAAAGACATTTTATAAGACAAGTCGCCCAAAGCAGAACAGGGTGCTCCTGGTTTCGTGGTGAAGACAGCCCGTCCCCTCCCTCCTTGGCACATGGCTGGTCCATGCCTCCCCGTGGTGCCGGGAACTGGGGGCCCAGGGAACATGTGGAGGAGTGTGCACCTCTCCCAAGCCGGCCCGTAAAGACTGTGCACCTCTCCCAAGCCGGCCAGTAAAGCCTCTCCTGCCCCTTCCTCCAGGCTCTAGTCCCGTCCAGGGAACAGGAAGGTGACCCCAGGGAAACCTGGAGGCCACGCATTCAAAAGGAAGACCCTCCAACAGCCTGGGTCCTTACTGCTTTAAAGAGCACCAGTACTTCCCTGGTGGCTCAGCTGGCAAAGAATCTGCCTACAATGTAGAAGACCTAGCTCGGTCCCTGAGTCAGGAAGATCCCCTGGAGAAGGAAATGGCAACCCACTCCAGCACTCTTGCCTGGGAAATCCCATGGACAGAGGAGCCTGGTGGACTACAGACTATGGGGTTGCAAAGAGTCAGACATGACTTAGTGGCTAAACCACCAGAGTCCACCCCCACAACACACACATACACACAACACACACACACACAGACACACCCTACAGTCACCTGAAACTGCTACAGGACAGAGAAACGAGCTGGAGTCCTGAGGTCACTGTGTATTTGGATCTGTTTGTTACCGAGGTCATGCCCACCCTAACCATTATAGGGTCACCTGAAATTGACACCAAGTCACTTTTTGCATTCCTGGTTTTAGAAAAGGCAGAGGAACCAGAGATCAAATTGCCAACATCCGCTGGATCATTGAAAAAGCAAGAGAGTTCCAGAAAAACATCTATTTCTGCTTTATTGACTATGCCAAAGTCTTTGACTGTGTGGATCACAATGAACTGTGGAAAATTCTGAAGAGATGGGAACACCAAACCACCTAACCTGCCTCTTGAGAAACCTGTATGCAGGTCACGAAGAAACAGAACTGGACATGGAACAACAGACTGGTTCCAAATAGGAAAAGGAGTACGTCAAGGCTGTATACTGTCACCCTGCTTATTTAACCTCTATGCAGAGTACATCATGAGAAACGCTGGGCTGGAAGAAGCACAAGCTGAAATCAAGATTGCTGGGAGAAATATCAATAACCTCAGATATGCAGATGATACCACCCTTATGGCAGAAAATGAAGAACTAAAAAGCCTCTTGATGAAAGTGAAAGTGGAGAGTGAAAAAGTTGGCTTAAAGCTCAACATTCAGAAAATGAAGATCATGGCATCTGGTCCCATCACTTCATGGGAAATAGATGGGGAAACAGTGGAAATAGTGTCAGACTTTATTTTTTTTGGCTCCAGAATCACTGCAGATGGTGACTGCAGCCATGAAATTAAAAGATGCTTACTCCTTGGAAGAAAAGTTATGACCAGCCTAGATAGCATATTGAAAAGCAGAGACATTGCTTGGCCAACAAAGGTCCATCTACTCAAGGCTATGGTTTTTCCAGTGGTCATGAATGGATGTCAGAGTTGGACTGTGAAGAAGGCTGAGCGCCGAAGAATAGATGCTTTTGAACTGTAGTGTTGGAGTAGACTCTTGATAGTGCCTTGGACTGCAAGGAGATCCAACCAGTCCATTCTGAAGGAGATCAGCCCTATTGGGAAGGAATGATGCTAAAGCTGAAACTCCAGTACTTTGGACACCTTATGCGAAGAGTTGACTCATTGGAAAAGACCCTGATGCTGGGAGGGATTGGGGGCAGGAGGAGAAGGGGATGACAGAGGATGAGATGGCTGGATGGCATCAATGACTTGATGGACATGAGTTTGAGTGAACTCCGGGAGTTGGTGATGGACAGGGAGGCCTGGCGTGCTGCAATTCATTGGGTCGCAAAGAGTCAGACACGACTGAGCGACTGAACTGAACTGAACCTTCATTAATCAGAATTTACACCAAACAGGCCTCCAAGATGTGCAGGTTACAGATATAAATGGACATGCTGAAGATAATAAGTGCCTACAACTCCTGGAGAGAAAGATTATTAAATAAAATTGTGAAAAGGAAAATCAACGTAACTCTCTGGCACAGGGGCCTGAGGAGAGCGACAGCTCCTAACAAGAGGCGCACTGGGAGGTTTCACCAATCAAGAGAAACCCAACCTCATCCTGTTCGCTCCCACAGGCTTCTTGCCCTTCTCAGAGAGGCTCCGTGCACGTCAAGCAGACATCCTCTTGTTTCTCGCGAGACAGCAGAGGTGCGCTGCGGCAGGCCCGTTGTAACCAGGAGTTGGGTACTTCACAGGTCAAATGTGCTCTGGGAGATCTAAGAGCCCAATCTCAGCAGCGTGGATGGTGGTGGTCCCCAACCTCAGTGAGACAGAAAGTATTCATCAACCCAGGCAAGGCTGTGCAGCAGTGAACCCACCCTGTATGTGTCTGAGACATATGCAGTGATTACCTGTACAACTATGTACTTAACACAAGTTGTTCACATACAGACTAGTATTATTACTATAATATGTTTTATTAATATGTTCCTTGATAGCTCAGTTGGTAAAGAATCCGCCTACAATGCAGGAGACCCCAGTTCATTCCTGGGTCAGGAAGATCCACTGGAGAAGGGATGAGCTGCCCACTCCAGAATTTTTGGGCTTCCCTTGTGGCTCAGGGGTAAAGAATACACCCGCTATGTGGGAGACCTGGGTTCAGTCCCTGGGTTGGTAAGATCCCCTGGAGAAGGGAAAGGCTACCCACTCCAGTATTCTGGCCTGGAGAACCCCATGGACTGTATAGTCCATGGGGTCACAGAGTCTGACATGACTGAGCGACTTTCACTTTCAAACCACTGTTTAGGTGTGTATCAACATGTCTTCTACTCCTAGATGAAAGCTTTACAGTCGGGTGGGAGGGAGGAGAAAGGCACCCAACACCCACTGCTCCATAAATATTAATGAAATGAATGAATGAATGGAATGAACAAAGTACCAACTACGGCACTGCCCTCTGGAGAAGCTGAGGTTATCTTCTTCGGTTTTGATATCCTACACTATCTCAGTGTGCCAATGAGCTTCATAGCTTTTGAAGTTCTTTCACAAGTTCTCATCTGACTTCTGCCCAACCCTGTTATTGCGCCACGATGAAACTGGGGCTCAGGGAAAACTTGCCTGAAATCACAACAGTTGAAGGTGATACAACTTAGGTCTTCTGACTCCCCAAGTCCAGAGTTCTCTCTTTGGAAGGTAATATTCTCAGAGTTTCCCTGGTGGTCCAGTGGTTAATACTCCATGCTTGCTTCCACTACAGAGGAGGCAGGTTTGATCCCTGGTCAAGGAACTAAGATCCCACATGCTGTGTGGCCAAAAAAAAAAAAAGAAGAAAAATAATATTCTCCCTTCTAAATCCACCAGAAAGATTCAAAGCAGCTTCTAAAAACCTCAGGTTTAAATTCTCTGTCCCTTTTTCAGAAACCACTGTGGAACATCATAACCAAAGCTCCAACTTCCAGTACTTAGAAAACGTAAGTGTAAGGAGAGCAGAAGTGTTACTCCTTCAGTTGTGTCTGACTCATTGCGACCCCAAGGACTGGAGCCCACCAGGCTCTTCTGTCCATGGAATTCTTCAAGCAAAAATACTGGTGTGTGTAACCATGCCCTCTTTCAGTGGATCCTCCTGACCCAGGGATCGAACCTGGGTCTCCTGCATTACAGGCAGATTCTTGACTGTCTGAGCCACCAGGGATGCCCATCAGGAAAGTGTGAACATGACATCACTAAATACTACACACTCAAAATGGAAAAAGCTCTAAATATTTTTGAATTCATTGGAAGCAAACGTGCTAGCTGTGAGAGAAGCAAACGTGCTAGCTCCTCCAAGGACTTGCTCTCAATGTAGGGCCAAGTCCCTGTGTCCTACAAACCCAAAGGCCTGCTCTCACAGGCCCCCAGTTAGGCTCTCTGATGCCTACAAACACTTGCTTATCTCGTGGAGCAGCAACCACTTGCTACAGCAAGTGAGGATGGAGACAGGTTTTTTTTCCTATGTGTGTTTCAGGAATGGAGAAAGGAAAAACAAGAAAATAATCATGATGTACGAACTAGACTGTATTTCTAAATATTTGAAAGGCTTTTTCTACTGTCAATTCATCCTACAACCACGTGTAAGTACCTATGATGCCCCAGATTCATGAAAAACATTTCAAGGGCTTCCTCTCTCGGCATCTCTGGGGTCACATGCTACTTGAGACACTGTAGATTTAAAAATGAATGATTTCACCTGTCCACAAGGTAGCTCTCAACACACACACAAGTTACTATACACAAGGCATGACAGGTGCTACACAAACACATTTATGAAATACTATGGGAGTAAAGACAAGTGACCAGTTAGGAATGATGAAAAAGGCTTTATGAAGAGATCAGCCTCACAAGATGAGCAGGATCCAGGAATGCAAAAGAAACGCATGGCAATGGAGTGGTGGGAAGTCGGGTTTCATCACACCGAGAGGCTCACAAGGATGAAAAGCGAATTTGGAAACAAGTACAAAGGCCCTCAAGTATAATGCTAATGAACTTGAACTTTATCTTAGAGGGATTCCGAGAATTATCTCACTTTTCTAAGCAGGGTCAATACCTGGTCAAATTTACACCTTAGAATGGGAACTCTGGAGGCAGGCAAAGGATGACTAAACACACAGACTGTCAGGGAAACAAGACAGAAAGTCACGTTACTAACAGAGGCAAGAGTTGGTCAAGGACTGAGGGCAGCAGTGGCAAAAACAGGGAGAAGGGGAAAGTGAAGACCAACACTGGACGAGAGAGATCAGAAGAGAAGAAAACACAGGTAACTGACATTGCTAGCCAGATCTCAGTGATAACAGCATTAACCACGCTGAGGAGTAAAGAAGAAATCGTGTTTGCATTTTAATCACTTCTTCCAGGAGTCAAGGGAGAATGAAAGTTTTCAGTTCTGAAAATGCTTGCTTGTTATGTTTTCAAATTATCTGTCGAGTGACAGGTTAAGCTCCAGGAGATACTTTGAAATAGGAAACTAGTTCTCAAAACATCTGTAAGTGACAGCTGGAGACAGAAGATTTGAGGTGCTTTGGTGAGATGCTCTTAGAGCAGACGATTCCACAGATTGATGAAGACGGAACTCACAATCTTAGGACAGAGAGGGGACAATAAGCAGAGAGAGAGGATGACAACAAATCTTAAATTAGAGCTCTAAGTCTATGAACAAGAGTCTAGTGTTCGCACACTCAGAGGCCACAAAACATGGCAACCCATCAGGACACCCTCTGATGACAACTGCGGAATGCAATGGAAACACGAAAAAAAAAGAGAGGAAAAGGAAAGAGGATAGCCAAGTAGCAATGATGCCAAGGCAAGCCACAGGAGAAATGAATTACTACAGGGCACGCCACAAATTCCACACACTTGCACAAAAGGGACAAGCAAAAATGAGGAAACCGGTAAGACCCCAGAACATCTCCTTCCGCAAGCATATTGTCAAGATCTGTCCCCTGCACAACAAGCTTTTGCTCTAGACAATCTAAGGCACTGTGAATTGCTCCACATACACGGTCCTCTAGCTGTTGAAAGGGGGATACAGGCCAAAATCAGTTCCTAAAGAAGACAGAAGGGGGCTTCTCTGGTGGTCCTGTGGCTGAGACACCACACTCCCAATGCGGAGGCCACGTTCGATCCCTGTCAGGGCTCTAGATCCTGCATGCCACAACAAAGACCTGGTGCAGCCAAATTAATAAATAAAATACTCTTTTATTAAAAAAGGAATACAGGAGGAGAATTGCCTGTGAGACACCAGTTAAATAACCAATCATCTGAATTTAAAATATTCTGTCCTATACTGCAAATATGTGTTTTGTTTTTAAAAGCAAGGAAACTGGAGGCTTAACCCAAGAAAAGGTGGAAAGTGAAAGTGAAGTGAAAGTTGCTCAGCCATGTCTGGCTCTTTGCGACCCCATGGACTATACAGTCCATGGAATTCTCCAGGCCAGAATACTAGACCATGGAATTGTCCAGGCCGGAACACTGGAGTGGGTGGCCTTTCCTTTCTCCAGGGAGTCAACTGGTAATAAGGATGGGTGGGGGGCGGGGGGGTGGGCAGAGGAAGGATAGCAGCAAAAAGTGTGTGGAGCTACCAGATATCACAATTTCAAGTACTTGCACCAATACCAACGGCTGCGGTAAGAACAACCCCAGGCATTTCCTAAAACTTAGTGAACCTTAAAGAACTTTCATGCCTTCCTTTTTTTTCTTGAAGTGGTGAGACAGAAGGGAACAATAACTTTGGTAAAGCTAATACCGGATCTGATTCTGTCTCCAAGGACTATTCTTACTACTCAGTTAATCAAATTCAATCCGCTCTAGAGCAAAATGAGCTTGCTTTCACGTCAGAGATCTTTTTTCATTTTATCTTCCTTATTTGAGCAGATTACCAGCAGGCCCTCACTGGCGGCTACCATCATTCCTCCCAGAGATCTTTATCCTCCCGTGGGAAAATCCCTAACTTCTTCAGGCCTCAACTTCCCCACCTGCCATGAGGCCTTACAGGCTTGTTTGCGGGTGAGGTAACTAACGTAAAGTATTTTGTAAATCACAGTGCGATACAAGATGCAAAGTATAACGATTTCCAGACCTGAAAAGCAGAGCTGCTCCCATTTTCCCTCGGAAGGGACAGAAAACAACAGGAGGATTAAACGACGAGCACCTCGGAAGATCAGGTAGAGAAGTCAACAGCGACCCTCACGTCCGCCACCACCCCGCAGAGCTTGCTCAACTCACAGACTCTGCCCCAGCTCCCACATTACCCCAGTATTCCCAATATTCAGGTTAGGGGGTAGGCAACTGCAAATGCAAGAGGCAAAAGGATGCCACAAAATGACTCGCCCAAGGTCAAAACAGCTGAGCAGCAGGAAAGGAAATGCTGGCTGCCCACGGCCGAGGCCACGTTCTGGCGACGCCCACATCACTGACAGCGCCCCAGCCTGCCGCTCTCTCATCTGCCCTGGCCCCAGCCAGCGTTCCATCACCCCCGACGACCATACCTCGCAGAGACCAGACCCGCTAAAGACCCCAGAGACTCAGCGTCCACGCGACCGGACCCGTCCGCGCCCCCACCACGCCGGTGGCCTTACGCACTATGGCGATCTGCATCGGGCTGCCGCCGCCGCCTCAGGTACCGGACCACCTGGGCTCCCGGTTGCGGCTTCCCAGGGGCAGTGCAAGCCCCTGCAGGCTGTGGACTTCCTCCCCAGCTCCGCCGCCGCCGCAGGGCCGCGAAGAGCCCGCTGCCGACGCTGACGGAATACATCACCGGCCAATTGAAGCACGCAAGAGGAAGGGCGCACTTGACGGACTGCTGCGGCGGCCAATCGGGACGCTCAACCACGCTACGGCTAGCAAGCCCCGCCCCCTCTGCGCGTCCCCCAGGGCGGAAGAGGCGAGCAGTAACTTTCCCAGAGTTCCTCCGAGCTTAGGGATTCACGGAGGGGCCGCGGCCGGCGCGATGGGCGGGGCCAAGAGTATGGGCGGAACGGGCCGCGGAGGGCGGGGCCAACACTATGGGCGGGACCGACCGCGGAGGGCGGGGCCACAGGCGGGGCCGCACGGCCCCCACCCCGTTCTCGCGGGCTCGAGCTTCCTGTGACCGGACCTGCGGTGGTGGTCCCCGGGATTCACCTAATCTTCCTCCTCAAAGTGAAACCAGTGCGGGCGGTAGTCTCCGCGCGTGCGTTCGCTGCGGCCCGCGGGTCGCGTGGTCAGCCGGGAACCTGAGGGTTGGGTCGGGGGAAGGTCGGGGCGTCTGGGGAAGGGTCCTGACATGCGGGATGGAGGAGGACCTCGGAGGCGGGGCCCGGAGGAGGCGGGGCCGGGCCCGGGGGAGGGTCGCGGGGCGGGCCCGTCGGACCGGAGCCCGTGGCCGCCACCGCGCTCCGGGTTCCGCGGCGGCTGTGCTGGCTGGTTCTGGATGAGAGGAGCTACACGCGGCTGGGCTCGCGGACTGCGCGGGGCCTGCCGGAGATACCCTCCTGCGCACGCTGCGCGCCACAGCCGCGGGGACATCTTGGCCTATCTGGTTGACACCTGGGGCCTGGACATCGAAGCCGTCAACCAGGACTGCAAGCGGGCTCTCTCCGCACGAGGCTGCCTCCAAGAGACACCCGGACTGCGCGCCGCACCTGCCGGCCCGGGGGCCGCCATCGACTGCCTGGAAGGTTTGCTGGTAAGTGGTGGGCCTTGCAGAGAGACCCCCACCTTTTCCTGCCCATCTTAGATTCCCACTCTTGGTCAGCCTCCACACCATAGCCTCTCAGGCTTCCCTTACAGAACATCATTGCTGTCCTTCTGTTTCAGAATGCTCCAGCCTTCTATTTCAGAATGCTTCCCATGATAGAGCAGAGAGCTGTAACGAACATGTTCAGATCCCCTGGAGAAGGAAATGGCAACCCACTTCAGTATTCTTGCCTGGAGAATTCCATGGACAGAGGAGCCTGGCAGGCTACAGTCCATGGGGTCTCATAGATTCAGACACTACTGAGCGACTATCACTCACTCACTCACTGCCTATAGCAAGGGTCCCAGGCGTGATGTTTTTCTGGAAACATCTCGCTAAATGATTATGGCACAGATGACATTGTTCTAATTTTCTGTTTTGAAATTCCTAGTTATAGCTTATCAGAAATTTGCAAAGACAGCTGGGAAGTCCCATGCACCTTTTCCCCATCTTGCCCCAAATTTAATGTCTTACAACTAGAGTACAGTCACAAGAAGAAACTGACACTGCTATGACATTGCTCATGTCACAGGTATATAGATGGGCCCTTACTCACGTTTCACAGGTATATAGATGAGCACAGGTGTGTGGGGTCCTCTGTGCAGTTTTAGCACATGAGCTCCTCAGTCACCATGCTGACCCTTAACTGTTATACAAAGCAATTGCATTCTGTTATTAATAGACGCACACAGTCTTCAGTACTGACTGTCCACCTCCTTAGACATTTGAACACCTGAAGATTCATACCATAATAAAGTTCCCGAATGAATCCACAAGGGATTCCTGATCTTACATAAAAAGAAGAACGTCAGAAAGACAAACAGCTAAGTAAAGCGCATCTTGCCCACTGTTATGGGGGAATATGCCTGCTTACGTTTTGAGGTTTGGGCTTTGGCTGACTGAGCCCAAGACATTTTCTTCTGCTGCTAGTAAGTTGGTCCAAAGATAGTGGTAGGCGTATTACCTTTTTAAAAACAGTTTTGTGGATAAAGAAACAGCCTCCCCAAACAACCATCAGAAGGGCACGTCTCATTTGACTGTGTGCTTAGGAAGTGCAGTTACAGCAAGACATTTTGCCTGTTCTCACCTTATTGGCTTTCTCATGTCCCTTCTACCCTGGATTCATTCCCTCTGTGAAGCACTTCTTCAAGACTCCAGCCTTCATGTATCTTGGTTTCTCCTTTTTGATTTTTCATTCACTCTCATTACTACATTACCAAAACTAAAACAACAAAACATTGTAAATACAGCAGTATGTACATGACTGTCTCAAACTCACTAGCTATCCCAACAAGGACCTACTCTATAGCACAGGGAAGTCTTCTCAATGTTATGTTGCAGCCTGGATAGGAGAGGGGTTTGGGGGAGAATTGTTGTTCAGTTACTCAGTCCTGTTCAACTCTGTGTGACCCCATGGACTACAGCATGCCAGGCTTCCCTATCCTTCACCATCTCCTGGAGCTTGCTTAAACTCATGTCCATTGAGTCAGTGATGCCATGCAACCATCTCATTCTCTGTCGTCCCCTTTTCCTCCTGCTTTCATTCTTTCCCAGCATCAGGGTCTTTTCCAGTGAGTCAGCTCTTTACATCAGGTGGCCAAAGTATTGGAGCTTCAGCGTCAGTCCTTCCAATGAATATTATGGGTTGATTTCCTTTAGGATTGACTGGTTTGATCTCCTGACTGTCCAAGAGATTCTCAAGAGTCTTCTCCAAGGGGGAGAATGGATACATGTATTATATCTATAGCTGAGTCTCTTTATTGTTCACCTGAAACTATCACAACATTGTTAATTGGCTATACCCCAATAAAAAATAAAAAATTAAGGAAACAAAAAAATGAAATAGCGTTGGTAGTTAAGTAATACCAAAGCAGTCCTATTTAGTCAAAGGCATGGTTTTTGCAGTAGTCATTTATGGATGTGAGAGTTGGACCACAAAGAAGAGCTGAGAGCTGAAGAATTGATGCTTTTGAACTGTGGTGTTCAAAAGAGAAGACTCTTGAGAGTCCTTTGGACTGCAAGGAGATCAAACCAGTCAATCTTAAAGGAAATCAGTCCTGAATATTCATTGAAAGGATTGATGCTGAAGCTCCAATACTTTGACCACCTGATGTGAAGAACTGACTCATTAGAAAAGACCCTGATGCTGGGAAGGATTGAAGGGAGAAGGAGAAGGGGACTTCAGAATGAGATGGTTGGATGACATCACCGACTCGATGGACATGAGTTTGAAGAAGCTCCGGGAGTTAGCGATAGACAGGGAAGCCTGGCTTGCTGCAGCCCATAGGGTCGAAAGAGTCAGACACAACTGAATGACTGAACTGATTTTCCAGTAGTCATGTATGGATGTGAGAGTTGGACCATAAAGAAGGCTGAGCACCAGAGAACTGATGCTTTTGAGCTGTAGTGCTGGTGAAGACTCTTGAGAGTCCTTTGGACTGCAAGGAGATCTAACCAGTCAATCCTAAAGGAAATCAATCCTGAATATTCACTGGAAGGACTGATGCTGAAGCTGAACCTCCAATATTTTGGCCACCTAATGCAAAGAGCTGACTCATTAGAAAAGACCCCGATGCTGGGAAAGATTGAAGGAAGGAGGAGAAGGGGATGACAGAGGACTAAATGGTTGGATGGCATCATCAACTCAGTGGACACGGGTTTGAGCAAGCTCTGGGAGATGGTGAAGGACAGGGAAGCCTGGTGTGCTGCAGTCCATGGAGTCACAAAGACTTGGAGAAGACTGAGTCCCTGAACGACAGCACCACCACATAAAACAGATAACCAACAAGGACCTATTGTATATCACAGAGAAGTCTACTCAGTATTATATAATAACCTATGTGGGAAAAGAATCTGAAAAGAATGGAGATATATATTTATATATAACTGAATCACTTTGCTGTACACCTGAAACTAACAACCCTGTGAGTCAAATATACTTCAATGAAATTTTTAAAAAATTGTTTCCTGCTGGAACAAGGCTTTATATCTCTTTAGAACAAATCTCTCCAACTCCTAATAAATCTCTCAGATGCTAAGGGGTCATTCCTATGACTTCCTTCCATTAAATTTGCAGTTTCCCAAAGTACCTTTATTCAGTCCAATGGGTCATGAGCATTGAGGGGCCCAATGACAACCAGTAACAACCCATGAGAGAGAAGAAGCCACATTTTGTTGCTTTTCAAATCTCTAGCATCCAGCACAGAGACTAGACTCTGGACTTGGTTGGTTTTGGGTGTGCAGCTTCTGAAGGATATGATACTCACTGAATAGCTGAGGTGGGGAAATATGACACACAGTATTTTAAGAAGATAGATTTTTCTAGACTTTTCAGACTAGGTGGGTAACAAATGAAAAACTCCTAACTAGGAACATTCCCTCCACCTCTTGAATCTATTTAAAGAAAGACACACAAAAGAAAAACTAATGGAAATGGAGCAGGACACTGTGAAGACTTCCCCATGGCACCTGCCTCTTGTTTGTAGAAAAGCTTTAGCCTCTGAGGCTTTGCTCAAGTCCCAAAGAGCAAACGTAATCAGAGAAATGAGAAAATGCTGAAATAAATGAAAACGGTCCAAGACAAAATAACAATAGTTAAAACATCAAAGTCAATTCCTCCTCAAGGGCTGTAGATAGCATTCTGAACCATATCCTGGAGTTCTGCAGATACTGAAACCCCACCAGGTGGAAGAAGTTAACCGCATGCTGACTACACCTATGTATACCCCAGACCAGTTAAAACCTGATGGTTGATGATAGTGACTCTTAAAAGCACCCACTTAGCTCACCACCAACCAACTTCCTCAAAGTGGAAGGATGTTTTCAAATTGTGGTGCTAGTGAAGACTCTTGAGAGTCCTTTGGACTGCAAGGAGATCAAACCAGTCAATCCGAAAGGAAATCAACCCTGAATAGTCATTGGAAGGACTGATACTGAAGCTGAAGCTCCAATATTTGGGCCACCTGATGCAAAGAGCGATTTCTCGGAAAAGACCTTAATGCTGGGAAGGATTGAAGGCAGGAGGAGAAAGGGGCAGCACAGGACAAGATGCTTGGATGGAGTCACCGACTCAGTGGACATGAATTTGAGCTAGCTCCAAAAGACAGTGGAGGACAGAGGAGCCCTGAAGACTGCAGTCCATGGGGTCACAAAGAGTGGAACACAACTTAGCAACTGAACAGCAACCGAAAATTGGAAGGAATTCAAGTCTGAAGCATAGAAACCCTGGCTGAGTTTCCAGACTATTGTTCTGGGGATTCAGATTCAAGACTGCAACATCAACTCTTCCCTGAATCTCCAGTCTGCTGGCTCACTCTACAGATTTCAGGTCTCCTGACAGATGGATAGATAAATAGCGAATCCCCTACTGTCTTTATTCCCCCTTTGGAGAACCTTAAAAATTCTACTGTATTCCAGCAGTGTGGCTCTAGTTATGTTTTACTATATCTAGGCAGCAGGAATATAGTTATGTTTATAATTATAGTAAAATACATTGTGGTAATTAATCATCTTGTAAGTCAAATCATTATGCTCTGCACCTTAAACTTATACACTGCTGCATGTTAATTACATCTCAATAAAACTGAAAGGGAAAAAAAAAATTGCAATTCGAGAAACAGAGATTCAGGTTAAACTGAAAGTGTTCCAAAAAGGAGTCAGGGGTTTATGAAGACAAAAGGCCACAGGTTGTCAAAAATTGCCTGATGAAAACTGTGAGTGACTCTGATACAAGCCAGGAAATATTTGTCCTTATGGAATCACAAGTTATTTAGGGCAGGGGTGGTCCGAGAAGTAGCTTGAGTTTTTGGCAGATGTTCTGGAGGACTTCATTAGGATAACAGATGATCGGAAGGTCAGATTCCATCCAGGCTGAGACATGCCTACGTCACACTCGTTAATGGCCTCCTGGCTCTGTTTCAGAGAGCTCTTCAGGGAGCATTATTGTCGATGAGTGGCTAAGTCATGTTCAACTCTTTGAGACCCCATGGACTGCAGCACACCAGGCTTTCCTGTCCTTCACTATCTCACGGAGTTTGCTCAAATTAGAGAGCGTTACCAACTCCATGGTTTTCTTTCACAAAAGCCAGTATGAAATCTGTCCCTGACTTCTGCTGAAGTGAACAACTGTAGTAGGGAAGACCCTTGTGTATTCTATTACAAGTTCAGCACTAAAGAGATGTTGCCTTTATGCTTATATTATACATAGCTGCTCGTTGCTGGGAGCCCTGCCTCCTGCATAATGAGGATTAAGCTGAAATACCTGTGTTTACCTCCCAGGAAACAACATGACCAAGCCCACCTGTCAACGACTGCAGGAAGGGAATTAACACTGTCCCTTCAGAGGCTGATGGGAACCAGGAAAGGTTTAACTTTACTCTTTCTCCTTTTAGTGTAAACCAAGCCTGAATTCTAACTCAAGCAAGATGGTTCTTATGGGACATGAGTCCACCATTATCTTGATCTACCAGCTTTCCAAACAAAGTTGGAAACATCATTGATTCATTCATCTGCTATTCCTTGCCCCAACAACTCATCTCTTGATTTATTGGCCCATTTATCGGCCCATCCTGTGGGAAGCAATAGGACTTGGTAACAGGATGACGCTACTTATGTCTAAGGCCTTCAAGTGAGTGTCAGCTCACTGGCTGTATAGATAACAGTTTACCAGAGATCTCTTCCTTGCAGACGAGGCAAAGTCTATGCCAGTTGTAAATGAGCATAACTACCTGTACTCAGGTGTGTCCTGTTGGGGAGGACAAAGACTTTATCCTTCTAGGTTCATCTGGCTGGTTAAGAAGCGACTTAACATGAGACAGATAACAGGAGAAAAGCAAACAAAGGTTAACAACATGTATACTTCCCTATACATGGCTGAGAACCAGAAAACCTGAGTAACTCACCAGAATGGTTGAAACCCTCACCTTAAATACCATCTTCTGCTAGAAACAAAGGAGAATATTGTGGGTAGTGGTTTGGGACTAGAATGTGGAGGAAGGTGATTCACATGGAGATGGAAAAGCAAGTGTTTGGAACTCTCTAAATATTTGGAGTTCCCCAGACCACACCTGGCCCACATGTTTTCTCAGTATCTCTGGTAGCAGCTGTCTTCCTGAGCCAGCCCCTTTATCTAAACTATTCAACATTTTAGGAAGCAGTCAAAAGAAAGGCTTTGAGTCTTTGTTTCTTAAAAATAGTCTGCCTAAAATCATTCTCTTGCCGAATAGACACATCTTGGGGTGACAAATTTTGCTTCCCTACAATATCCTGGATCAGGTAGAAAAGGTTAATACAGAAACACAAGGAGGAAGCCACCTTGCTTCCCAAAATAGTCCCTAAAATTTTGGGGGACTTGCTTAGATTCCTGAATCTAAGACTTGGGGGACTTCGGCTGAGACCAATTTCTTTTGCTCAGTGAGGGTCTTGCGATTAAATATTGCCCAAGACAAGCCAAAAGGATTTGGTGCCCATCAACTTCAAGTTTCCTTGGACTGGTTACAGTGGCTGAATTGCGGTCTAAAACTCTTCTAGGAACAAGGAGGGAAATTGTGGGGAAATAAACTTTTCTGGGATTTCTCAGCGGTTTTGTAAAAGCCCAGATCTTCTGAGACTCTTCAGCACAGACATCTGCAGCCGTTCATCTAGTTAATAGCTCCTATCTGAAAGAATTCATAGTCTCATTTCCCCAAGGAGCAGGGGAGACCTACAGCCCAGAGTAGGTCCCCTGAAGGTGCTCCGTCTCCCTAAGAATTTATATTTCAAGAAGGGATGAGGCCCAGAACCTTGGAGACTCCAGGTCAGGCTTCTGGAGAGATTTTGTTACCAGCAAAGCCCATAAACAGTTATCAGGTTAAATAGACAAACAAAAAAAACAATGTTAGGAATAAAAATACTAACCTCCTTTCCCTTGTGCTTAGTCTGGTTTCTCTTGCCTCCTGCAGAGGCCTTGCTCCCAGGTCTTCAAACCCCAGTTCCTGGTGTGAACCAGCTTGGCCGATGCTCCTGCTTGGGCTGGGGGTGCTGTGTATGGAGACGCTGCACACGACACCTTAGTGCAAGATGGCAATGATCCCTGTGAGCCCTGTTACCTGGAGCAGCTGCGCCTATCTCTGCTGCCCAGAACCCTGCCGACTCCACCCACTCCCCGCTGAGGAGAGCCCTACGGAGCAGCCCCGCCCATGGCCTATTGGAGAGTGTGGACTGTACAGTGGGTGCTCCCACTTCTCAGTTCCTTTGCTTCTCAACACAATTCATTCCATTGGCAGAGAAACATTGGGTAGAAGGACCCTTTTTGGGGTGGGTGACATCTTTACTTAGGTACCAAAGGCCAGAGTAAGGAGGACATCCTTCCCAGGAGAGGAGAAGGCCCTTCTCAGCAGCAGGAACAAAGTTTCCTTCCGTTCTACACCTGCTGGTGTGGAACAGCTGAGCTGCTCTCAACACACGGCCCCAGGTGCAGTCCTGGGCGAGGGGGCAACACCTGTATGTTTACTGTGAGCTATTTAATAAGAACTGTGTCTCTGATCACAATGACCTGTCTGTGCCTTCAGGATAAAAGGAATGAATACTGAAAGCCTAGCCAAAAGGAGGGAGTGTCTCCAAGAGGTCAGTTAGAGTGAACGCCAAGAGGTAGGAGAAATTCAGATAGACAAGGGCAGGAAAGGTGTGGCTTTGATTCAGCAATGTGGTAGTCATCAGTGACTTGGGAGTAGTTTTGAGGAAAGAAAGGGAAGACAGTCTAGAATTGCTAGGGATACAGGTGAACCTTTCAAGAAGTTTGTTGTGGGACCTAAGATTGTCTGGTACAAGTGAGAGGGGAGAAGCATGGTGAGAAGTTTGTAGAGAAGAGATCTGAAATCCTTATCAAAAGATACAGATTAAATAAAAGCAGGATCACTGGGCAGTGCAGCATAGAGATGCTTGGAAAGGGTGACGGGGGAGAAGGATCAACAGTCTCATATGAAACTGGAGTTCTGCCAAGTCAGATCACTGAGAGGACAGAAAGACAAGGAGATCAAGGATTAAGTGAGCATTAGTAGTGTGTCAGGTCTTAGAACTGTTGGGGAGGAAAACGCTTCCTCCACCCTCTTAGGTTCAGTTATTGAGAATCTGCCAATTAAATTTGATAAAAGCAGATAACCATGAGAAAAAAACATTTAAATAGCTTTCCGGGAATGATGTACACGTGTGAGAGTTGGACCGTAAACAAGGCTGAGTGCTGAAGAATTGATGCTTTCAAACTGTGGGCTGGAGAAGACTCTTGAGAGTCCCTTGGACAGCAAGGAGAACGAACCAGTCAATCCTAAAGGAGATCAACCCTGAATATTCATTGGAAGGACTGACACTGAAGCGCCAATACTTTGGCCACTTGATGGGAAGAGCCGAACTACAAAAGGCCCTGATGCTGTGAAAGATTGCTGCCAGAGGAGAAGGGGGTGACAGAGGATGAGATAGTTAGATGGAATCTTCAACTAAATGGACACTGAGTTCGAGCAAACTCTGGGAGATGGTGAAGGACAGGGAAGCCTAGCATGTTGTAGTTCATGGGGTCGCAAAGAGATGGACATGAGTGAGCAGCAGAACAATAACAACAACATGCAGAGGTCCACAAAGAAATGTGACTTGAAGGGGTGACTACAACTGGGAGTTGATATACTACTTAATAAATGACAGGGAGTAGGACAAAAAGGCATCTTCTGAAAAACAGGTGACTTGGGGAAGGAGGGGCACTTATAACAAAAAAACATTTAAGAAATATAAATGGTACCTTAGGAGGATATATGGGAGATAGGGGAGTTTTTCAGAAATGTCTTGTTTGTATGGCACTTGGAACTTTTCTGTCATTTTAACACTGTTTCCAAAAGTAAATCAATAGTCAATTAAAACCAACTCAAATGCATTTCTTTTTATAGCTGAATAATATACAGCTTCTTTATCCATTCATCTGTTAATGGACATCTAGGTAACTTCCATGTCCTAGCTATTGTAAATAGTGCTGCAGTGAACACTGGGGTACATGTGTCTTTTTGGAATTTGCTGTATGACGCAGGGAACCCAAAGTTGGTGATTTGTGACAACCTAGAAGGGTGGAATGGGGAGGAAGGTGGGAGGGACGTTCAAGAGGGAGGGGACATATGCATACCTATGGCCGATTCAACTCAATGTATGGCAGAAACCATCACAATATCCTCTAATTAAAAATAAAAATTTTTTTAAAGTTAATTCATTGCAAAGGCAAAAACTCAGGCAACTCTTATTTCTCCATGAGGAAAGACCTATGAATCCATGTTTAAAGTTACATATAGTAAGTTTTATGCCACTGTTAACAGTTGTAATATATCAAAACATTGATGGTAGCCATAGCAGCAGTATCTAAATCTTTAGGTCTATATATAGTGATAAAAACTGGAAAATACAAAAAAGCTATCAATCAACACCACTAAATATTAATGACAAGTCTGGTGGTTTGGGTGCTCTTTAAACAGCTGATATTAGGGCTCAGTTTGAGTTCATAAAGGGCCACTCAAATGGTAAAGAATCCACCTGCAATTCAGGTGACCTGGGTTTGATCCCTGGGACTGGAAGATCCCCTGGAGAAGGGAATGGCTCCCTGCTCCAGTATTCTTGCCTGGAGAATTCCATGCACAGAGAAGTCTGGCGGGCTCGTCCATGGGATCACAAAGAGTTGACAGGGCTGAGTGACTAACAGTATCACTTTGAATATGGAAGACTCAACAGTGCAGGTTTTTAAGTCTGCTAAGTTAGATGCAGAGAAACATCGCTTAAAATACCATATACATTTTTATCATACACACATAATACGGAAATATTTTCCTTTAATAAATAATTTCTCATCATGTTTAATGGGAAACAATGAAAACTTCATGTAAACAGTCCCGTAGGGAAACTTTTACTATTTATTGTTCAAATCATATCTTTTTTCTTCAAAGTCTGTACATATTCTTGTGATGTTTTCAATAGTAGGTCCTCATATACATTTGACCCATCTGTAGATCCTCAAGGAGACACTAAAGGAATTAGATGCAAATTCAGCATCAACTGGAAAGAAAAGGAAAGAATTATATTCTTTACCTAAAATACTTCAGTTAACTAAGTATTAGTTAAGAAAAAGACAAAACAAAACTGAGACCTTTACAAGTGTTCTGAAGAATGAAATATATCTATAGATGACACACACAAAAAACAAGATTACAATTAAATAATCTGTTCATGGTCGCACGTGTGGCTGAGTATCAGGGCTTCTGGTTTTCTCATTCTTCATTCATGTACTCAATAACTGTGTGCAAAGGTGCTGTGACAAGCACTGGAATTACAAGATGAAGGTGACCCACTGCACCCTGAAAAATGATATGCCCTAAACTAGAAAAATAGATGAACAGGCGATTTCCATACAGAGTCGTAAATACTAAGATATAAAAGATGGTACAAGGAACGCTCAAAAGAGACTCCCAGCTTTGTGTCAGTACTGCCAGCTTTTTGATGGAGGTGATATGTAAGTAGCTATCTGAAGGACAGGAAAAAGTACAAGAGGTAGAGGGGAAAAACATGTACAAAGACCAGAGGTGAGGAAGCGCACCTGTGGGGTCCCACACAGTCTGGCTGGTTAGATGCAGAGCTGAGGGACAGAGTAAGGTGCTAAAGAGATAAGGACAACTAATTTGGCAGGACCCAAACTGATGTGGGTGTTTGGAGCTTTTCCTAAGGGTGAAAGATAAACTGGTGACAAAGTCAAGTTCAAGTTCAGTTGCTCAGTCGTGTCCAACTCTTTGCGACCCCATGAATCGCAGCACGCCAGGCCTCCCTGTTCATTATCATCTCTCGGAGTTCACTCAGACTCACGTCCATTGAGTCTGTGATGCCATCCCGCCATCTCATCCTCTGTCGTCCCCTTCTCCTCCTGCCCCCAATCCCTCCCAGCATCAGTCTTTTCCAGTGAGTCAACTCTTCGCATGAGGTGGCCAAAGTACTGAAGTTTAATCTTTAGCATCATTCCTTCCAAAGAAATCCCAGGGCTGATCTCCTTCAGAATGGACTGGTTGGATCTCCTTGCAGTCCAAGGGACTCTCAAGAGTCTTCTCCAACACCACAGTTCAAAAGCATCAATTCTTCAGCGCTCAGCCTTCTTCACAGTCCAACTCTCACATCCATACATGACCACAGGAAAAACCATAGCCTTGACTAGACGGACCTTAGCCGGCAAAGTAATATCTCTGCTTTTGAATATGCTATCTAGGCTGGTCAAAACTTTTTTTCCAAGGAGTAAGCGTCTTTTAATTTCATGGCTGCAGTCACCATCTGCAGTGATTTTGAAGCCCCCCAAAATAAAGTCTGACACTGTTTCCACTGTTTCCCCATCTATTTCCCATGAAGTGATGGGACCAGATGCCATGATCTTCGTTTTCTGAATGTTGAGCTTTAAGCCAGCTTTTTCACTTTCCTCTTCATCAAGAGGCCCTTTAGCTCCTCTTCACTTTCTGCCATAAGGGTGGTGTCATCTGCATATCTGAGGTTATTGATATTTCTCCTGGCAATCTTGATTCCAGCTTGTGCTTCTTCCAGCCCAGTGTTTCTCATGATGTACTCTGCATAGAAGTTAAATAAGCAGGGTGACAATATATAGCCTTGATGTACTCCTTTTCCTATTTGGAACCAGTCTGTTGTTCCATGTCCAGTTCTAACTGTTGCTTCCTGACCTGCATACAGGTTTCTCAAGAGGCAGGTCAGGTAGTCTGGTATTCCCATCTCTCTCAGAATTTTCCACAGTTGATTGTGATCCACACAGTCAAAGGCTTTGGCATAGTCAATAAAGCAGAAATAGATGGTTTTCTGGAACTCTCTTGCTTTTTCCATGATCCAGCAGATGTAGGCAATTTGATCTCTGTTTCCTCTGCCTTTTCTAAAACCAGCTTGAACATCTGGAATTTCATGGTTCACATATTGCTGAAGCCTGGCTTGGAGAATTTTGAGCATTACTAGCGTGTGAGATGAGTGCAATTGTGCGATAATTTGAGCAATCTTTGGCATTGCCTTTCTGTGGGACTGGAATGAAAACTGACCTTTTCCAGTCCTGTGGCCACTGCTGAGTTTTTCAAATTTGCTGGCATATTGAGTGCAGCACTTTCACAGCATCATCTTTTAGAATTTGAAATAGCTCAACTGGAATTCCATCACCTCCACTAGCTTTGTTTGTAGTGATGCTTTCTAAGGCCCACTTGACTTCACATTCCAGGATGTTTGGCTCTAGGTGAGTGATCACACCCTAATGATTATCTTGGTTGTGAATATCTTTTTGTACAGTTCTTCTGTGTATTCTTGCCACTTCTTCTTAATATCTTCTGCTTCTGTTATGTCCATACCATTTCTTTCCTTTCTTGAGCCTATCTTTGTGTGAAATGTTCCCTTGGCATTTCTAATTTTCTTGAAGAGATCTCTAGTGTTTCCCATTCTGTTGTTTTCTTCTATTTCTTTGCATTGATCGCTGAAGAAGGCTTTCTTATCTCTTCTTGCTATTCTTTGGAACTCTGCATTCAGATGCTTATATCTTTCCTTTTCTCCCTTGCTTTTCATTTCTCTTCTTTCACAGCTATTTGTAAGGTCTCCAAAGACAGCGATTTTGCTTTTTTGCATTTCTTTTTCTTGGGGATGGTCTTGATCCCTGTCTCCTGTACAATGTCACGAACCTCAGTCCATAGTTCATCAGGCACTCTATCTATCAGATCTAGTCCCTTAAATCTATTTCTCACTTCCACTGTATAATCATAAGGGATTTGACTTAGATCATACCTGAATGGTCTGGTGGTTTTCCCTACTTTCTTCAATTTAAGTCTGAATTTGGCAATAAGGAATTCATGATCTGAGCCAGTCAGCTCCCGGTTTTGTTTTTGCTGATTGTATAGAGCTTCTCCATCTTTGGCCGCAAAGAATATAATCAATCTGATTTTGGTGTTAACCATCTGGTGACGTCCATGTGTAGAGTCTTCTCTTGTGTTGTTGGAGGTGGGTGTTTTCTATCACCAAACTCTTGGCAAAACTCTATTAGTCTTTGCCCTGCTTCATTCCGTATTCCAAGGCCAAATTTGCCTATTACTCCAGGTGTTTCTTGACTTCTTACTTTTGCATTCCAGTCCCCTATAATGAAAAGGATATCTTTTTGGGGTGTTAGTTCTAAAAGGTCTTGTAGGTGTTCATAGAACCGTTCAGCTTCTTCAGCATTACTGGTTGGGGCATAGACTTGGATTACTGTGATGTTGAATGGTTTGCCTTGGAAACGAACAGTGATCATTTTTGTTGTTTTTGAGATTGCATCCAAGTACTGCATTTCAGACTCTTTAGTTGACCATGATGGCTACTCCATTTCTTCTAAGGGATTCTTGCCCACAGTAGTAGATACAGTGGTCATCCGAGTTAAATTCACCCATTCCAGTCCATTTTAGCACGCTGATTCCTAGAATGTCAACATTCACTCTTGCCATCTCCTGTTTGACCACTTCCAATTTGCCTTGATTCATGGACCTAAGATTCCAGGTTCCTATGCAATATTGCTCTTTACAGCATGATTCCGTAAATGATTTCCATTTTTTAAGTCGCCATATAGTAAATAGAATGTCCCACTAAACTGTTTGAACACCGAAAGCACAGAGCAGACCTCCTGTAAACAATGATAGCTGTAACCTTGCTCTAAAGAAGTACACACGTGTCTGGGGCTCCTCAACTCACAAGTCGCAGTTGGGAGAGGAGAGAAAGGGGGGGCCTCACAGCGACACCTGCCGCCAGAGGACACACCTGCCCCCAGGAAACAGTCCAGGGATGGAGAAACACCCCGTCCCACAAAGCCATGTTCAGGGGCTTTCACCACCCTTGTATAAATGTTTCACTCATGACCTCAGAAAAATTAAGCATTTGCTCTGAGGAATCACCTAGAGCCACAATCTCGAGGGTAGGATGAGAAAGTCATTGGGTGAGACTGAAAAGGGCTAAAACAGCCCCAGGAAGAATTACAAGTATCCCCTGCTTTTCCAAAGTTCATTTTATGTTACTTTACTTCTACGAATGTTTTTCATGATAATAAAAAAAAAAATCTGAAGAGGATTTTTGGTTTCATTTAAAAGGCAAAAAGCTGAAACGGTGTTCAGTGCGTGTTGTTACAGCGAGAGGCCTCCTGTTCCACAAACAGGGAGACCTGCCCCACTGAGCTCCTTCCCGGAAGCCACACCCCACGTCTCAGCATCCAGTCGCCACCGCCCTGAACCCTGTCTGGGAGCACCTGTGCTTTACTCGTGCACATTCATTTTATGCATCTACTAGCAGAATGTGTCCTCGGGCCCCTGCTGCTTTGGTTTATGCTCTTTTGGCTTATGAAAGGCTTTCTAGGAGTGCTCTGCTTTCAGATAGTAGGGAAACCTGGACCCAGCACTGGAGGTGCCACAGTCTGCCCTTTGCATCCTCCACACCCCCCGCAGTCAGGTCACCATGTTATTTTTAGGCACTTTGTGAATTATCCTGCCATTCACCTCTATGTTCATTTCCCCGAGTTCACAACCATGATTTTACATAGTGTAGTAAAACTTACAGGTATATAGTATTACTAATTTGTCTTAGGGTGGCCTCTAGCAGTGGCTATCTAGGTAGCTTTCACTTCCTACTAATTTCAGGAAACTGGCTCTATAAAAATTAGGCTTTAGAGACAAATTAATGAACTAAATTTATTTTGTGATTCTGTGTTTTGACTTACGTGTCTAGCTTATTTTCCATGACTTTCTAACTTTTATTTCTTCTAGGTAGAGTTTCCTATATATTTTCAACTCCGCTTGAGAAGCTGTCATCCTGGAGAGTTCAGATTCCAACTCTTTAATTCTGAGTTCCATATGACTTATTTTGGAAGCAGTATTATTCTGTTGTAACTGCTTTAAGCTTTCTTGAGATGCTGCTTGTATCTAAGTCAAATTTTAAAAGATATATTTCTTTTGTTAATGATTATAGCCTGAATAATTATATTTGTTCCCTTTAGTTTTGAGTCAGTAATTCAGAGAGCGGTTTTAAATGTGAAAAAAGAAAAGTGAAACTTTAAAACAATCATGGTCAATGTGAAATGAATTAAATCTGAGTTATAAAATTAAAGTGGAGTCAATGCTATAGAAGTACTTATGTAACCTGATAATTCAAAGAATAAGAAGATCAACTTAAAATTTTAAAAACTGAACAAGACAACTTGAGAATAATTCAAGAGGATGGTACCCATTCTAAACCACAGTATTTTTTTCCTTCCTCATGGTCTTGTTTTATACCAATTGGTCTTATAAATAAAAGGATCCTCTAGTGAGAATCATTCTGAAAGGTCAATTTAGTGATAACTGTGATGGAAACTGATAAATTTCTCTCTTCAGGGAGACACAAGTGCCCCCTTCCTTCCAGAAATCTACAAAACAAACTGTTTTAAGGGAAGCAGAGGAAACATAAGCTGTATAGATCCAAAATGTAATTTACAGTGAGGTGAATTCAAGCACATGGCATATCAACAAACTAACCTGTAAAAACATGTTGACTTCTCTTAATTTCTCTATTAGATCCTGTCTCATTCTTTCTTCAATCTCCTGTTTATACTGCTCTACTTGACTGTATTCTATCATATTCATTTCTATATGACTTTTGAGGTTCACTACTTTTTGCTCCAACTTCTTTTTATTCTTCTCTAGTTTTTCACATTTCTGTTGCAGTCCTTTCATTGATAATAACTCCTCTTGAAGAACTTGAATTTTTGCATTCATGTGCAGACATTCTGAACGTGCAGTTTCCAGCTCTGCTGGAAGATCATCAATCTGCAAGAATAAAACAAATACCATTTGGTAATGAGGGAAGTGGACTGAGCCCAGCCTCATACAAACCGAGGATCAAATAAATATGATGATATCTGTATTGTTGAATGTAGGTCCAGGAATTACTCAGAGAATCAAGAAAGAAGTCACCAAAAGTATATTCTTCTCTGTCATCATCTTTGTCACACAACATTTGCACTTGATTTTACACTCTTTTATTGTTCTATAATAAAACTTTCTATCTTTCCTCCATGAAATGACTGCAAGTCACCCCTTAGTAGAACATCTCTTGCTCCTTCCCCTCAATATGTCCCATAATTTTTAAAGAAGTTAGAGGTATAGTATTGAGTTATCTAGGGCTGAGTTAATAAATGCCTCCCAAAAGAAGATTGTGAAAATAAGACTCTAATGACTAAATCTTGTAAATATGGATTCTAATCCAATAAGCCTTTTCTGAACTAGAAATAGTTTTTCCTAATTTGAATTGCATTCCAAACAGAAATGATTCACAAGGCTAAAGATACCTCGTTCTCCTAAAAATTTAGTGAGATGATCCATACATTTTTCTGAACAACAAAAAAAATGCCTCTTTCTTGTAATCCTTTGTTACTTTCCACAGAATAAGAGAACATAGCAAACAAAACAAACAAAAATATTTGCTGGAATTTCAGCGACAGAGTTGGAAAGAACTTTCATTTAGACAGAATGATTACTTGGTAAGTTGAGGTGAGTGGAGCTGGTGGTTTTCAAACATGTCAACAAATTCTTTGACACTTTTCTCATGAAATTCCCTCCCCTTAAGTATGTGCTGGCCTCAGTAACTGATTCTAGTGGACAGAGTCTGGGGGAACTGCTATGTTATTTCTTAAGCTAAATAAGAAATATTTAGCTTTGGCTCCGTGGGGAACCCACTCTTAGCATCAGTCACCATGCTATGACGAAGCCCAGGCCACATACTGAGCATATGTCACTGTCCCCACTGACTGCCCCCCACCTAATGACCTATCCAAAAGCCAGCTCCAATTGCCAGACATGTGTATGAACAAGCCTTCAGATGAGCCTGGTCCCCACCTTCACAACATCCCAGCTGATAACGACTGGAGAAGAAATGAGCTGGCCTTACTCACTGAGCCTTGCCCCACCGCAGACTTGTGAAGAAAGGAAATGCTGTTTCGAGTCACTAGGCTTTGGGTGATCTCTAATGCAATTTGTTAGCAATAAATAACTGGCACAGATACTGATATTAAAAATGAGGTTCAGTGAAGTTCACTCAGTCGTACCTGACTCTTTGTGACCCCATGGACTGTATCATACCAGGCTTCCCTGTCCCATCACCAACTCCTGGAGCTTGCTCAAACTCATGTCCATCAAGTCGGTGATGCCCAAAAATGAGGTATCGCCATTAAAAAAGAACTAAAACACGTGAGAACCTGGATGTAGGTGGGACCTGAATGGATGCAGAGAAAGAAATGAAAACCCAAAAGGCTTCATGACTTTGTAAACAGAAGCCTGATGGCCCTTGAAGAGGCTGCCAGTGATGGCTTCTAGGCAAGAGAAGAAAATGACACTGAAACATGGGAGGCAGAGATGCTCGCTATGGAGCAGCTGAAAGTAAATTCAGTGAGAAGGATGAGCTAAGATCTGTATCCCCTTTACAGCATCTCCACCTGTCCAACTGTCACATGATGCGAAAAGACAGAAGTGGCTTCCTGGCTAAGATCAAACCTAGGGTGCTGTCAGGGGAAAACATGGTCTAAAGGTAAAACCTGTAGACTGTAAAACCCTTCATTAAGACCCTAGAAAGACTCAAGCTGGTGCCTCAGATTCCTTTAAGGATCTTAAGAGCCTAAGAATTTCAAAAGGCATCATCCTGCAAAGCTTCACAGGAAGCCCAAGGTATGATGCTTCCCTCAAAAATGATTTTTGAGGGTAGCTTTTCCAATGGCATGAACCCCAATCAAACTCACAGGACACCAAACACTTTAAAGAGAACCTTGGCAGCAAAAATACTGCTTGCTTGCATGCTTGCTTGACCTAACAGAGACCAAGTCTTAGTCACCCAGTCATGTCTGACACTTTGTGACCCCGTGGACTGTGGGAGAAGGGATAGGCTACCCACTCCAGTATTCTTGGGCTTCCCTTGTGGCTCACCAGGTAAAGAATCCACCTGCAATGTGGGAGACCTGGGTTCAATCCCTGCATTGGAAAGATCCCCTGGAGAAAGGCTATCCACTCCAGTATTCTGGCCTGGAGAATTCCAATGACTGTACAGTCCCTGGGGTATCAAAGAGTCGGACACAACTGAGCACTTTCACTCTCACTTTCTCCAGAGGATCTTCCCAACCCAGGGATTGAACCTAGGTCTCCTGCATTGCAGGCAGATTCTTTACTGTCTGAGCCATCTGGGAAGTCCAACCGAGACCAAGACATACAAAAGGCCTTTGGGATTTTCTTAGAAGTTCGATAAAGAGGAACCTGGCTTAGGAAACATGACTCAGCTACAGACAGAGGTCATTTCTTAAGAAAAGGACAGCACAGAGCTCAGAGTGTAAGCACAGAAATAAAAGAAAGTATTATTTCTCATGTGTTCACAAGTGATATGCATTTATAATCAACACAGTTTATAAAACTGATGCCAGTCAGGACAGACTTCAAAATGAATGACTTTCCTACAAAGAGCTTAAAATAACTTTTCATCATTTTGTCAACTTTCTGGAATTTAAACTGCCAACATTTATTTGTTAAAAATAGGGTATTTTACACATAACATCGACCATCTGCTAATGTCCATGTGTAGAGTCATCTCTTGTGTTGTTGGAAGAGGGTGTTGGCTATGACCAGTGCACTCTCTTGGCAAAACTCTGTTCACCTTTGCCCTGCTTCATTTTGTACTGTGAGGCCAAAATTGCCTGTTATTCCAGGTATCTCTTGACTTCCTACTTTTGCATTCCAGTCCCCTATAATGAAAAGGACATCTTTTTTGGTGTTAATTATAGAAGGTCTTGTAGGTCATCACAGAACCGCTCAACTTCAGCTTCTTCAGCATTAGTGGCTGGGGCATAGATTTGGATTACTGTGATACTGAATGATTTGCCTTGGAAACAAACAGATCATTCTGTCATTTTTGAAACTGCACCCAAGTACTGCATGTCTGGCATCCCACTCCAGTATTCTTGCCTGGAAAATCCCATGGATAGAGGAGCCTGGTAGACTGCAGTCCATAGGGTCGCTAAGAGTCGATGCGACTGAATGGCTTCCCTTTCACTTTTCACTTTCATGCACTGGAGAAGGAATTGGCAACCCATTCCAGTGTTCTTGCCTGGAGAATCCCAGGGACGGGGGAGCCTGGTGGACTGCCATCTATGGGGTCGCACAGAGTCGGACATGACAGAAGTGACTTAGCAATAGCAATAGCAACTGCATGTCAGACTTTTTTGTTGACTATGATGGCTACTCCCTTTCTTCTAAGGGATTCTTGCCCACAGTAGTAGATATAATGGTCATCTGAGTTCAATTCACCCATTCCAGTCCATTTTAGTTCACTGATTTCTAAAATGTCGATGTTCACTCTTGCCATTTCCTGTTTAACCACATCCAATTTACCCTGATTCATAGATGTAACATTCCAGGTTCCTATGCAGTATTGTTCTTTACAGCTTCGGACTCTACTTCCATCACCAGTCACAGCCACAACTGGGTGTTGTTTTCGCTTTGGCTCCATCTCTTCATTCTTTCTGGAGTTATTTCTCCACTGATCTCCAGTAGCATATTGGGTACCTATCAACCCAGGGAGTTCATCTTTCAGTGTCCTATTTTTTGGCCTTTTCATACTGTTAATGGGGTTCTCAAGGCAAGAATACTCAAGTGGTTTGCCATTCCCTTCTCCAGCAGACCACGTTGTGTCAGAGCGCTCCAGCACGACCCTTCCATCTTGGGTGGCCTGACATAGCATGGCTTGTTGTTTCACTGAGTTAGTCAAGGCTGTGATCCATGTGATCAGTTTGGTTAAGTTTTCTGTGATTGTGGTTTTCATTCTGTCTGCCCTCTGAGGGATAAGGATAGAGGCTTGTGGGGTCTTATTCTGATGGGCAGGGCTATGCTCAGTGAATCTTTCATCCAAGTCTTTGTTGATGAGTGGGCCTGTGTTCTCCCCCTGTGGTTTGGCCTGAGGTCAAACTATGGGAGGGGTAATGGCAGTAATGGCCACCTCTTTCAAAAGGACTTGTTCATGCACTGCTGTATTCAGTGCCCCTGACCCCCAGCAAGCCACTGTCGACCCACCCCTCTGCAGGAGACACCTGGACACTCACAGGCAAGTCTGGCTCAGTTTCTTGTGGGGACACTGCTCCTTTCTCCTGGCTCCTGGTTTGTGCTCTCCAAGAGTCTGCACTGGTCATACCAAAACACCCTCTTCCAACAACACAAGAGTTGACTCTACACATGGACATCACCAAGTGGTCAGTACCAAAGTCTGACTGATTATATTCTTTGCGGCCAAAGATGGAGAAGCGCTATACAATCAGCAAAATAAATAAATAAAAAGACCAGGAACTGACTATGGCTCAGATCATGAAGTCCTTATTGCCAAATTCAGACTTAAATTGAACAAAGTACAGAAAATCACTAGACCATTCAGGTATGACCTAAATCAAATCCCTTGTGATTATATAGTGGAAATGACAATCAAATTCAAGGGATTAGATCTGATAGAGAGTGCCTGAAGAACTGTGGACGGAGGTTTGTGACATTGTACAGGAGGCAGTGATCAAGACCATGCCCCAAAAAAAGAAATGCAAAAAGGCAAGATGGTTGTCTGAGGAGGCCTTACAAATAGCTAAGAAAAGAAGAGAAGCTAAAAGCAAAGGAGAAAAGAAAAGATACAATCATCTGAATGCAGAGTTTCAAAGAATAGTAAGGAGAGATAAGAAAGCCTTCCTCAGTGATCAATGCAAAGAAATAAAGAGAAACAACAGAATGGGAAAGACTAGAGATCTATTCAAGAAAATTAGAGATACCAAGGGAACATTTCATGCAAAGATGGGCACATTAAAGGACAGAAATGGTTGGACCTAAAGGAAGCAGAAGATTTTAAGAAAAGGTGGCAAGAATACACGGAAGGACTATACAAAAAGATCTTCACGACCCAGATAACCACAATGGTGTGATCACTCACCTGGAGCCAGACATCCTGGATTGCAAAGTCAAATGGGCCTTAGGAAGCGTCACTACAATAAAACTAGTGGAGGTGATGGAATCCCAGTTGGGTTATTTCAAATCCTATAGATGATGCTTTGAAAGTGGTGCACTCAATATGCCAGCAAATCTGGAAAATTCAGCCATGGACACTGGACTGGAAAAGGTCAGTTTTTATTCCAATCTCAAAGAAAAGCAATGCCAAAGAATGTTTAACCAATTGTACAACTGCACTCATCTCACATGCTAGCAAAGTAATGCTCAAAATTCTCCCAGTGAGGCTTCAACAGTATGTGAAATGAGAACTTCCAGATGCACAAGTTGGATTTAGAAAAAGCAGAGGAACTAGAAATCAAATTGCCAACATCCATCTGTTGAATCATAGAAAAAGCAAGATAATTACAAAAAACATCTACTTCTGATTTATTGACTATGCCAAAGCCTTTGACTGTGTGGATCATAACAAACTGTGGAAATTCTTCAAGAGATGGGAATGCCAGACCACCTTAACTGCTTCCTCAGAATGCTGTATGTAGCTCAAGAAGCAGCATTTAGAATCAAACATGGAACAATGGACTGGTTCCAAATTGGGAAAAGAGTGCATTGAGGCTGTATATTGTCACCTGCTTATTTAACTTCTATGCAGAATACATCATGTGAAATGCCAGGCTGGAGAAAGTACAAGCTGGAATCAGGCTATATGGGAGTAATATAAATAACCTCAGATATGCAGATGACACCACTCTTATGGCAGAAAGCAAAGAGGAACTAAAGAGCTTCTTAATGAAAGGCAAAGAGGAAAGTGAAAAATCTGGCTTAAAACTCAGCATTCAAAAACGAAGATCATGGCATCCAGTCCCATCACTTCATGGCATATAGATGGGGAAACAATGGAAACAGTGACAGATTTTATTTTCTTGGGCTCCAAAATCACTGCAGTCATGAAACTAAAAGACTCTCACTCCTTGAAAGAAAAGCTATGATCAACCTAGACAGCATACTAAAAAGCAGAGTCATTACTTTGCTGACAAAGGTCTATCTAACCAAAGCTATGGTTTTTCGAGTAGTCATGGATGCATGTGAAATTTGGACCATCAAGAAAGCTGAGTACCAAAGAATTCATTCTTTTGAATTGTGGTGTTGGAGAAGACTCTTGAGGGGCCCTTGGACTGCAAGGAGATCAAACCAGTCAATCTTAAAGGAAATCAGTCCTGAACATTCACTGGAAGGACTGATGCTGAAGCTGTAGCTCCAATATGAAGAACTGACTCATTGGAAAGACCCTGATGCTGGGAGTGATTGAAGGCAGGAAGAGAAGGGGATGACAGAGGATGAGATGGCTGGATGGTATCACCAACTTGATGTTCATGAGTTTGAGCAAGCTCTGGGAGTTAGTTGGTGATGGACAGGGAAGCCTGGTGTGCTACAGTCCATGGGGTTGCAGAGTCAGACACGACTGAGCAACTGAACTGACACATAAAATACTAAATGCTAATGAATTTTTAAAAGTGTGGCTATATTTACATTTTACTTTCTAAAGATGCTCTAAAATAATTTTCATCAGTGGTTCAAGATCAGTTCAGTTCAGTTGAGTCACTCAGTCGTGTCTGACTCTTTGTGACCCCATGAATCGCAGCACGCCAGGCCTCCCTGTTCATTACCATCTCTCGGAGTTCACCCAGACTCACGTCCATCGAGTCCGTGATGCCATCCAGCCGTCTCATCCTCGGTTGTCCGCTTCTCCTCCTGCCCCCAATCCCTCCCAGCATCAGAGTCTTTTCCAGTGAGTCAGCTCTTCTCATGAGGTGGCCAAAGTATTGAAGTTTCAGCTTTAGCATCATTCCTTCCAAAGAAATCCCAGGGTTGATCTCCAGGATAAATATCATCTTACTAAAGTAATTTTTGAAAAATCGCCATGCATACCTCAGCTCTTTAAAAAAAAGTCCAACAAAGGAAAAATACATTCTTTCAGAAACACTGTGCTATACAGACATAATATTCATTCCTGGTGAAGAGAATAAGCTACAATATTAAAAATGACTCACTCTCAAAAATCTCACAGTAGGGTTAGGATTACAAGAGAAATTCAGAATTCTCAATCAAATCATTACCCAAATTTCTAGACTCTAACAGATGTTTGTGTACCAGTGTTCAAGGCAGCATCATTAACAATAGCCAGAAAGTGGAAAACCCCTGATTCCATTGACAGAGGAATGAACACAAAAAATATTTTCTATATAAAATATTACTTTTGGACTGGATTGTCACAATCTTTTAAATTAAAATCTTACTACAAAATTATTAATTTTATGAATTCAGTCCATTCCTTCTATAAAGAGTAATTATGCTATTAGTAGCAAGCAGTATCAGTAAAAATACGATAAACTTTTTAATCAATGAGACTTTTCACATTGTCCAAAATATTCTTATCTATTACTATTAAAAAAGTTAAAATTCTTCCTCAGTATGACAGAAATTAAGAGGTTGACTTACCGATCTTGTACTTAACAGGTTTTTCTGAAGCTGTTCAATTTTGCTCGCTTGCTTTTTGACTGTAGTTTGTAACTCGGCATTTTCAATTTCAAGCCTAAAATGCAGATTTTAAAACAATGATTCTCACACATAGGGTTTTTTGTTTAAAGACTTTTTTGAATGTGGACCACTTTTAAGGTCTTTATTGATTTACTGCCATATTGCTTTTCTTTTATGTTTTAGTTTTTTGGCTGTGAGGCACATGGGATCTTAGCTCCCCAACCAGGGGTCAAACCCACAGGCTCTGCCTTGGAAGGCAGAGTTTTAACCACTGGACTGTCACAGCAGTCCTTCACACAGAGATTTTTAAAATACCACACTGTTTCTGAACAAACACCTGCAGTTCAATTATAGAGGATCTTAGAATTTAGAAAAGTAAATGATTTGGCAACTGTATTGTTTTTCTAGTTGTGTTTCGTGGACAGTTGGCTTCCCTGATGGCTCAGAGTGTAAAGAAACTGCCGGCAATGCAGGAGACCCAGGTTCGATCCCCGAGTCAGGAAGATCCTCTGGACAGGGAAATGGCAACCCACTCCAGGATTCTTGCCTGGAGAGTTCCATGGACAGAGGAGCCTGGTGGCCTATAGTCCATGGAGTTGTAAAGAGTCGGACATGACTCAGTGACTAACACTTCAGCTTTTCACTTGTGGATAATGTGCAAAATATGGAAATAATGGGGGAAATTATGCATCTCAAAACAGCTCAAAGCTGAAATATTACCCAGCTTCACAATGATGTTTTTATTATCATTACTGATCTAATTCTCATATTATACTGCTTATCTGCTTTATATTTAAGTTGTTTTCTATGCTGCTTTAAATCATACTTTTGGAGGTGATCCTGTGTCTTTTCAGCACATCTCACAGCTTCTGTATATTGATCCTTTGTTTCTTGCAACTAAAAAGAAGGAAAAAAAACACAAATGTTTTAATTACTAATAACCTAGTGAATCTGCCAATGTCAGTTTCTGTCTCCTTAATCTGCATATGGTTTATGGCCTGCTTTTCTGCCATACAGCAGAGATGAGCTGTTACAATAGACACCTCACAGTCCAAAAAGTGAAAATATTTACTGTCTGCCCTTTGTACATTACTGACCTCCCCTTTAGCACTCAAACACAAAATCATCCATGCTTTAAATTAGATTTTCTCAAATAAATACACAAATTTATTTATAAACTGGCCAAATGGGGAAAGACAGAAAATTACCTGATGATAAACATATACATACATACATATATATATATATATATATATATAATTCTAAGCTCCACATCAGCCATCACTTTAAATATCCACATATGTGAATGACCACGGCTCTTCCAGTGATTATGAGAGCTAGCACTGCTGTTGGTGACAACCAGATGCTTTAGAGACTAGTGTGAGAGGCAGTAGCTACATGGGAGCCAGAATCCGTGGGCCTGTGTTCCAATTCCATCAGTTCTGAGCTGTGAGTCCTGGGGCAAATTACTTAACCTTACTGTATCTCAGTTTCTCCATCCATAAAATGGGGGTAATGGTAGCATCAACCTCAGTGGGATGCTGGGAAGATTAAATTGGGGACTATATATAATGTATTTAGAAGAGGGCATGGCAGATACTAAGAGCTGTTTGTAGTTGGCATTATTACAGTTGCTGTATTTTATCTGCAAAACAATTTGATACTTCAGGCAGACGGCATGCCAATGGAAGTGGTCTTCTACACAAGTCACAGTGAGCTCACTCTCCATACTGTTGCAAGGAGCAGTAAGGGGGAGCATGAGGCCCAGAACACACGTGTCCAGACTTCAAAAATGTTCACTGACTCCACTAACCAACTAGTACTCTAGTACTTTTCTCCACTTACAGTACTTTGCAACTTACTTCCTCTCTGTACTACTCAGGGGACAATGACCACCAGTTAATATGCAAATAGCCCCTCCTGGAGAGGGACGAACTACACGCCGAGAGGGAGGGGGAGGGGTGCAGGGAACCCCCCCGCAGGGCCCCCCCCCCCCCCCCCCAGTGGCACAAAAAAAACACACCCCCCAAGAAGGGGGGGGCCACCCCCCCAAGAAAAACCCCCCCCCCAAAGAGAAAGGCCCGCCCCCACCCCCCCCCCCCCCACAAAACCACCCCCCCCCCCCCCCCCCAAAGAAAAAAACGGCACCCACAACCCCCACCCCAACCACCCCCCCCACACCCCAAACAGTGAGCCAGGCCACCAACCACACAACCCACCACCCCCCACAAAAACAAGGCAGGCCCCCCACACCACCCCCCCCCACCCACCCCAAACAAACAAACAAACCAAAAACCAAACCCCCCCTACCCCACCAACCCCCAAAAACACAAAAAAAAAACCAAAAAAAAAAAAAAAAAAAAAAAAAAAACAAAAAAAAAACAAAAAAAAAGAACAAAAGAGCCCTTTTCTGCCTCCTTACATTTCCCCTAAAAAAAACAAAAACAAACCTATTTAACATAAACTATACCTAAACATAATAAAAATAAATTCCCTGTTAGAACAAGGTATACCTAGATAAGATTCTCCCTCATGAAAAAATGACAACAATGCAAAATTAAGGGCTTAATTGTTCTTCACAGACTACATAACAGGGCTGAAGAGAAAAGGCTCCATGAGAGCTGGACAGTCAGGAGAGCTCTGGAGGAGGAGAGACTGGGCGCCAGGTCTGAGTAAATGGAGGACTACCCGAGAGGAAAAGAAACTGTGAAGACAGCAAGGACAGTCTGAGCAAAGGCCAAGAAAAGGTGAAATCAGCCAGCTCACTCTGAGGGTAAAATCCCACCACAGGGAAATAAAAACATGTCCATCCAGAAATGTATAAACCAATGTTCACAGCAGCATTATTGATAGTAGCAAAGTGGAAACAACCCAAATCTCCATCAACTTATGAATGGATAAATATAGCCATGTACTGTTTATTGGTTGACAGTTAACAGAAATGGAAGAACTGATACATGCTATAACATGGATGAACCACAAAAACATGATGTCAAATGAGAAAAGCTAATCCCAAAGGAGCATACTGCATGATTTCATTTATATAAATCACCCAGAACAGGCATGTCTCCAGAGATGGATATTAGACTGGGGGTTGCCTGGGGCTGAGGGGGATGGGGGCCTTAGGAGGTAGCTAAGGGATGCAGGGTTTCTTTGGGGGGGTGATGGAAATGCTCTAGAATTGACTGTGGTCACAGGTGACACCTCTCTAGACTAAGAGATCCTGATCTACACACTTGGAGTGGGAGAATTATATGATACATGAATTATATCTCAATAGCTTTTTAAAAATCCAAAGGCACTATCTAGATAATGTTCTTAATTCTCTATTTTCGATGTATGTGTTATACTCCACCTGAGTACCTCCATGCTACTAAATGAAAAAAGAAGGCAGTGCCTAACTTCAGCTGGTTTGTATAATGCAATTTCTGCACAAGTTATTCTGAAATGCAGGAAATAAATATATACAGAACTCCACAGCCATTCACAAAAGTGAAGATGAGAAATGACAATTTTCTGGAACATTCCATTAAACATTATCCTCTGATTTTATCTGGCTTGCCTCATCATGGTAATACAGGGATCACAAAATAAAATATTGTTCAATAGGAAAAAAAGTCTCTCAACCTGTGTGAAGAATGATGCACAATTCTCCACTTTCCTAAGGGTATATAATATACTATATATATATGTATATATATATATAATGCAAATGGCAGAATGAAAGTCAGAGTTTAAGAAATGCAAGTGCACTTAAAGATTAATAAAATTATAGTAAATTACTAGTGATGAAAATAAACAGAAAGCTGTCCATGAAAATGAGCATCAACCACAACACCCCCAACAAAACTCAAACATTTTCCCCCAAAATTTTTCTAAAACACTTTATACTACTGTATTGGTTTTGCCATACATTGACATGATCAGCCACATGTGTACACGATCTCCCACATACCTGCGCCCCCCCCCCCCCCCCCCCCCCCCCCCGGCCGCCCCCCCAACCCCCCCCCGAGCATCCTGTATCCTGTGAGTTGAACATGGAATGGTGCTTCTTTTTAAATGAAGCAACATGTCAGTGTCACTCCCCCAAAACACCCCCCCCCCCCCCCCCCCCCGGCGAAAAAAAAAAAAAAAAACCCCCGCAACACCAAATCCCCCATACCTCACTGGACTTGACGTAAGTTGCTCTTTAATCCTGTTCCTGAACTTCTAACTTGGCACAGTGACATGACATGACGTCCAGGGATGCCTCCAACGCAGGCTGCTTTTTGAAGGTGTCAGACAGTTCTTGTTGAAGGTGTTTCACCACTGCCTAATAAGATGCTTTGTCACTGAGTTTATCAAATCACTTTACTATTACCTAATGTTAGTAATAGATGACTCCAACACATGTACTTTGAAAACTGTCACCATGGATACCAACTCACCTTTTCCTCCTCCCTGAATGTGGTTACAGACCCAGAAGGGCTCCCCTTCAGCCTTCCTGATACTAAGTTCCTCAGACGAAGGAGGCAGCCCCACTGTCCACACCCTGCCCCTCCCGATAAGTCTGCAGAGCTTCACCACCTCACGTCCAGAACCAAACAGGTGTGTCGGTGGGACAAACGGTGGAAAATTCCACACTGTGAAAACAGTTTTCCTCTTTCTTTATTAGAGGCTTCCATTAACATCAGAGATCTTCACATATTCAACCCAGTGCTCAGATCTTTCCAGTAGATTCCTTCCTCAGCAGAAAAATGAGGCCATTCCCTTGCTGCTTATCTATTTTACATCTAGTCATGTGTCTATGTTAATCCCCAACTCCTAATTTATCCCTCCTCCCCACCTTTACCCTTGGCTAACTAAAATATTCTGCAGGCATCTACATGGGAAAGGATCTGAAAAAGAATGGATACATGTATACCTATAACTCAATCAACTTGCTGTACATCTGAAACTAACGCAAAATTGTAAATCAACTATATTCCAATATAAAAGAATAATGACATTTTAACAGTGAGGTTGCTCCCATGCCTTCAAGGAGCCTCGATAACCTGGCCTCCACCTGCCTCCAGACCGCAGCCCCTACAACCCTCTCCCTGACTCACTCCATTCCTGCTGCTCACGAATCCTGCCACCCTCCATTTTTATTGGGTAAACTGGTATTCAAATGACAGTAATTGACCCTTCAAAGGAGAATTAGCAGCAAACTGTTTGTAAAAATGTTCTAAGTAAACAGCATAAATAGCAGTGGGAAGATTAAATCAAGAAGAGCTTGGTTAAAGTTCACCACTTGAGTCCCAAATTATGATTTAATGACAGACAAGTATATTTAAATGACTTGTCAGTGAATTCTCAATTTAATTACAACTCTTTAATGAGTTGAGAGGCCATAAGAATAAATGACTCAAGTCTGAAATGTTTTCCAAGTTAATTCAAATTTACATGAATAAAACTAAAATTATACCAACAAATATGACAAAAAGTATGCCAAGCTACTGAAGCCAAAGTATGATATATAAGTAATAGCATCTGGGAAACCTGGAATTGACTGTCAAGATAATCCATGTAACTGAAGCTTAATTTAAAAATATTCAGTTTAAGTTTGAGAGTTTCTTTTATCTGTTTCATCATGATACTGACATGTGGTTACATAGAGATTAAAATTATTATCTGAATAGTAAAAGAGTAAATTGCTAATACCCGTCTATATTAAAAATTTAGAACTGAATCTCTTAACATTTCATGAGCGACATGATGTCTCCACTCAAAGTGAAGCATCTCTCAAGTCTAATTTTTATTTGCTGGATACAAGGTGTGCTTTTAGGCTGGTTTAGAGACCATAGATTCACAGCCTGTATGTTTTTCATATTCAGCTAAATCCAACATTTAGCCAGAATTAAGAATCACTTTGAATTTTCTTTCAGGAAGGCGGAGAATTATTTCTCCTTCTGGATACTTACTTCTCTTTCTGCTTTCTCATTTTGATACTGACGCATTCTCTCAACATGATTCCATTTGTTGACCAACTCCCTGTTTCTTTCCTCCAGCATCAGATCTTGTTTCTCACGGTTGTCCTGAAGCTTTCTCACGATCTGCTGTAACTGGTCTAGGATGCTAATGACCTTCTCTTTACTGTCAGCTCTGTTTTGTGCATCGTCCAGTTGCTGTCGGAGCAACATGTTTTCACTCTGGAGTTGAGATAATCTCTCCTCTAAGGACTCCTGCTTTCGAAGGTATTCATTCACTTTGCCTTGTTCATTCTTATACATGTGTTCAATGTCCTGTTTTTGACACTCTGTTTGGAGTAAGACTCTCTGGACATGTTCTAACATCAAAGTCTTTTTCTGAGATCTCTCTTCTGATGCAGCTTTATGTTTAGCTGATTTAATTTATTTTTCATTTTCGAAAGTTTCTGGGAAAGCATCTCATCGTTACTTTTCAGCTTAGCTATTTCGAAGTTCATTTGGTCCTGCAAGCATAACCTCTCGTCGTTTGCTCTCTGGGAGGCAAGTTCCAGGTCTCTTTGTGATGTCTGACCTTGATCATGATCGTGTGTGGCGGCAGCCAGTGTAGAATGGTAGGATTCCACTTCTGTTTCCAGTCTTTGTTTGCTTTGTTTTGCATTTTCCAGCTCAGGGTTTAGCATTGTATTTTCAGCTATCAGAATGTTAAGCTGACCAGTATGCTGGAATATGGCCTTTGTCAACGTTTCTTTGTTCAATTTGTTTGCACTTTGAGGATAATCATTCTCTCCTTTTACAATTTCAGTATCCTCAAAACATTTTTTTTTTGTTCCTGGTTCTGATTTTTCAGTGTGTCTATTTCCCGTCTTAGGCTGGCAATTTCATCCTGCATGTGGTTTTTGCGCAACTGATGTTTTGCTTTTCTACCACTGTCAGAAACCTAAGTGAGACAAAGGAGACTTTTAGTTAGTACTCAGTAAAATGACATTTCATCATTTCCTCTGAAATGAAAGAATAATCTGTATGTTTATACAATGAAAAGACTGCACCAAGTGGATCTCCAAATGGGAAAAATAAGGTTCGATACAAACCTCAGAACTTATACAAGCAGAAATTCCCAAAGGTTCAAAAATTTAATGGAAGACAATGAATCCATTAAAGGAGAAAGAAAGCCCAAGAGACTTTTCAAGAAGCTCAGAACTGGAAAGGCTTTTCTTTGAATTACAACAAACACAGAAAGCTTAAAAGATTTATAGATCTGACTACACTTAAAAATTGTATCTGATGTGGTATATTTATATAATGGAAAACTACAAAGCCATAAAAAGAATGAAATAATGCTATCTGCAGCAACAGGGATGGACCTAGGCATGATCACACTAAGCAAAGTAAGTCAGACAAAGACAAGTCATACTGCGTATGTGTGGAATCTAAAAGGAGCTTATTACAAAACAGAAAGAGACCCACAGACATAGGCAACAAACTTACTCACCATACGGGAAAGGGGGTAGGGAAAGGGATAAATTATGAGGTTGGGTTTAACATGTACAATTTTATATATAGACAAGTGTATATGTAATAACCAGTAAGGATCTACTGTACAACATAGAGGATCGCTCAGTCATGTCCGACTCTTTGCAACCCCATGGACTGTAGCCTACCAGGCTTCTCTGTCCATGGGATTTTCCAGGCAGTAGTACTGGAGTGGATTGCCATTTCCTTCTCCAAGGAATCTTCCTGACCCAGGGATCGAACCCGGGTCTCCTGCATTGTAGACGGATGCTTTACTGTCTGAGCCACCAGGGAAGTCCTAGTACAACATAAGGAACTACATTTAATATTCTACAAGCAGAATCTGAAAAGGAATATGTGTGTGTGTGTTAGTCAGTGTGTGTTAGTCAGTCATGTCCAACTCTTTGCGACCCCATGGACTGTAGCCCACCAGGCTCCTCTGTCCATGGGATTCTCCAGGCAAGAATACTGGAGTGGGTTGCCATTTCTCCTCCAGGGCATCTTTCTGACTCAAGGATGAAACCCAGGTCTCTTGCATTGCACGTGGATTCTTTACTGTCTGAGCCAGCAGGGAAGCCCCATTTATATAATATACGCACACACATGCATATATGTCTGCCTCACTGCTGTATACCTGAAACTAACACAATACTGTCAATCAATTATAAGTCCATAACAACACCACTTGGTACCTTTAAAAACACTGCATCTAATACCTCCTATACAGCTACTTCAAGTAAGAGCCTTTAGTTCAGTTCAGTTGCTCATTCGTGTCCGACTCTGCAACCCCATGAATCGCAGCACGCCAGGCCTCCCTGTTCATCACCATCTCTCGGAGTTCACTCAGACTCACGTCCATCAAGTCCGTGATGCTGTCCAGCCATCTCATCCTCGGTCGTCCCCTTCTCCTCCTGCCCCCAATCCTCCCAGCATCAGAGTCTTTTCCAATGAGTCAACTCTTCACATGAGGTGGCCAAAGTACTGGAGTTCAACATCATTCCCTCCAAAGAAATCCCAGGGTTGATCTCCTTCAGAATGGACTGGTTGGATCTCCTTGCAGTCCAAGGGACTCTCAAGAGTCTTCTCCAACACCACAGTTCAAAAGCATCAACTCTTCGGCGCTCAGCCTTCTTCGCAGTCCAACTGTCATATCCATACATGACCACTGGAAAAACCAAAGCCTTAACTAGACGGACCTTAGTCGGCAAAGTAATGTCTCTGCTTTTGAATATGCTATCTAGGTTGATCATAACTTTTCTTCCAAGGAGTAAGTGTCTTTTAATTTCATGGCTGCAGTCACCATCTGCAGTCATTTTGGAGTCCCCCAAAATAAAGTCTGACAATGTTTCCACTGTTTCCCCATCTATTTCCCATGAAGTGATGGGACCAGATGCCATGATCTTCGTTTTCTGAATGTTGAGCTTTAAGTCAACTTTTTCACTCTCCTCTTTCACCTTCATCAAGAGGCCCTTTAGCTCCTCTTCACTTTCTGCCATAAGGGTGGTGTCATCTGCATATCTGAGGTTATTGATATTTCTCCCGGCAATCTTGATTCCAGCTTGTGTTTCTTCCAGCCCAGCGTTTCTCATGATGTGCTCTGCATAGAAGTTAAATAAGCAGGGTGACAATATACAGCCTTGACATAGTCCTTTTCCTATTTGGAACCAGTCTGTTGTTCCATGTCCAGTTCTAACTGTTGCTTCCTGACCTGCATACAGATTTCTCAAGAGGCAGGTCAGGTAGTCTGGTATTCCCATCTCTTTCAGAATTTTCCAAAGTTTATTGTGGTCCACATAGTCAAAGGCTTTGGAATAGTCAGTAAAGCAGAAATAGATGTTTTTCTGGAACTCTCTTGCTTTTTCCATGATCCAGCAGATGTTGGCAATTTGACCTCTGGTTCCTCTGCCTTTTCTAAAACCAGCTTGAACATCAGGAAGTTCACAGTTCATGTATTGCTGAAGCCTGGCTTGGAGAATTTTGAGCATTACTTTACTAGCATGTGAGATGCGTGCAATTGTGCAGTAGTTTGAGCATTTTTGGCATTGCCTTTCTTTGAAATTGGAATGAAAACTGACCTTTTGCAGTCCTGTGGCCACTGCTGAGTTTTCCAAATTTGCTGACATACTGAGTGCAGCACTTTCACAGCATCATCTTTCAGGATTTGAAACAGCTCAACTGGAATTCCATCACCTCCACTAGCTTTGTTCGTAGTGATGCTTTCTAAGGCCCACCTGACTTCACATTCCAAGATGTCTGGCCCTAGATTAGTGATCACATCATCATGATTATATGGGTCTTGAAGATCTTTTTGTACAGGTCTTCCGTGTATTCTTGCCACCTCTTCTTAATATCTTCAGCTTCTGTTAGGTCCATACCATTTCTGTCTTTTATCGAGCCCATCTCTGCATGAAATGTTGCCTTGGTAGCTCTAATTTTCTTGAGGAGATCTCTAGTGTTTCCCATTCTGTTGTTTTCCTCTATTTCTTTGCATTGATCGCTGAAGAAGGCTTTCTTATCTCTTCTTGCTATTCTTTGGAACTCTGCATTCAGATGCTTATATCTTTCCTTTTCTCCTTTGGTTTTCGCCTCTCTTCTTTTCACAGCTATTTGTAAGGCCTCCCCAGACAGCCATTTTGCTTTTTTCATTTCTAGCTCTGTATATATTTAACTAAATGAAATTTCATACAAAAATTGTTTTCTTGAGAATATGCTACCTCTCTAACATTTTAATAGGCAATTGCAAGGCTTATACCTATTGACACCTATACTAAGCACTTCTACAAATATCAGCTGGAGAAGGAAATGGCAACCCACTCCAGTGTTCTTGCCTGGAGAATCCCAGGCATGGGGGAGCCTGGTGGGCTGCTGTCCCTGGGGTTGCACAGAGTCGGACACGACTAAAGCAACTTAGTAGTAGTAGTCTACAAACATCAGTTAACTCATTAGCTATAATGATTCTGGAAAGGAAGAAGTTAAGACTATATAAGTAAGCTTCAGGCTTTCCACCAGGTCTTCTGACTCTGTTAGTCCTCTTACATCAAACCACAGTTACTTCTCTAGTACAAACATATCAATACAAAATAATCCTCCTATTTCATTCATGATATATACACTAATGGTAAATAAGGCAAAATTTAGAGAGCTCTTCTTAGAGAATCATGAGATTATTTTCTGCTGCAATAACTTTCATTCTCTCTTCATACTGTTTAAAATAGTAAGATGGGGAAATACAATGAGAAATATAACTATCACTAAATGTATACTATGGCATATCTATCACTGTTTTCAGAAGTTCCTTGTACTGACACAGGACACTACACAGAGCAGAGGGTTCATTTTCTACAAGAATGACTTCCGATGTGGTCTCTGAACTGCCTGTAGTTTCCTCCTTATCTTCCGTGGAAGTGATAAACTAACCTAATCATTGATCGAGGAAGGGAAATCTCTACCAAATGCCAGAATACCTACTGTTAGTATCAAGGGTTTTTACTTTTTTTTCCTTGGTGGGAGGGGGACTTTTATAAATTTATTCTAAAGAAACAACTTTTTAAAGTGTATGAAAGTATTTCTACAACAGATGTCGCAGTTTTTACTAATTGAAAAACTGTAAATGATGTGAAAAGGCCGTTGATAGGGTACTGGTTAAAAAATGACAGTGGAGCCAAGAACAGACTCTGATTTAGACGCTGAAGATGATGACCTGCATGGCGTGCCCAATGCGCCCACTCCAGAGCAGAGGGACTTTTGGTCGGGTAATGCTGTCATCAGTGGAGCACCATGGTCCTGGCCTAAACCACAATCAGGGTCCCGGCTCTGAGGGACAGTTGCAAAAATTTTGAGATCACTTCCTATGGAAAATATTAAAGGCCTCTCCTTGGAAGAGGCCATGGTGTGTCCCTACCTGACTGCTGTAGACAAATAGATTTGAATTACAAATACTACTTTCCCAAGCACTTCCTGAGAGCTTTTTGTTGTTGGAGATCTGCAGCTAGGACCTTGGGCATGGGACCCGGTCCGTGTTTGAGAGGGACATTGAGTGGGGCAGTGGATTCCTCTGCTTTGAGATGCCACTCGGGAGCTCTGCAGAATGAAGGACGATCAACTTCAAGAGTGTTTGGTTTCTACCAACTGCTGGAAAAAATCCACGGGGAGCATTCCTGCACCTCTTGAGGATACCAGTTAAACACACCTGTCCTTGAGGACTCTACTGTGAAGGAGAACCCAGCTGGGAAAGCTGGAGCCAGCTCTGAGCTGTTGATGGAGCAGGTGGATGAGGGCTGACAGGCACAGGGGAGGGGGTCCATGACCCTCATCCACCTGCCAGATGGCAGTGGGGAATTTTTAGAGTAAAGCATATCGCCATCCTTGGAAGCAGTTTCAGATGACTGAGTTAAGTCATCAAGGTTATTCATGTAATTAATTTGTTCTTTGACCTACACATAAATAATACTGGTTCACAATGTCCTTAAAATATGTATAAAATATACCAAGTGTACAAAGGTGATAAATATCTTCATCAAAGCAAAAGCAGAGCCTTCTTAAAAGAACAGGTTTTTATCAACAAGATAACTTTATCAACAGAGTTTCTAAATTATGTCTTCAAAGTAAATGTCTCTTCAGCAAAGGAAGATTTTCTATTTTGCCACTATTCCTTCTACAAATTATTTTTTAGAGGATAATATATTTTAAAGTTAATTTTTTTTACTATACCTTCTTTTTTTCATATGCTTTTTTCCTTGCAGTCCTAAAAAAACAAATGATTCTTTTCAGGCTAAAATTTAATAACTCAAAAATATAAACAATACCTAAACATTTGTATTTTATATAACATCTTTGCATTCATAAGTAATTTCTATAAAGGGATGAAAAACAAAAGAGTAGCATTAAAGGACAAAGAAAATATATCTGTAATATTAATAAAACATTAAATTTAGATCAAAGGAAAATGAAAAACCTAACATTACTTGCGTTATGTGATAGAAGCAGTATACCAGGGTTTTTTGCAGTTGTCATTTTTAATAAGAACTAACTTTTATAGCAATAAAACCTATTTTGGAAGTATTCCCTAAGTCCTTATAAGAAAGAAATCCATTTTTTTTTAATCACCATGATATTAGCTTTTTGAGGGCTTATTATGCAATGGCTGTGCATTATTACAAGCATTTGACATGTCTTAAAGGCATTTTAATCCTCACGATCATTCTGGGAGATAGATAATATATTAGATCCTTTAGTTAGGAAGAAATGGAGCAAAGAAAGGCTGAGGAATTTGCCCAAGACCACACAGCAGTTCACCAACAGCCCAGAATTCAAACCCAGGAAATCTGGCCTGAACGCTGCTATTCCAAAGCATGCTGAGAAAGTGATATTGAAAAGTCTTTTTAAGTAATATGATACCAAATGAATCTATATTATTATTTCATGTCTAGCTATAACTACAAATGATAATTCTGAATCTTAAAAAACATATTTCTAACAAAACAAAAAGACTTTAGATGTAGGCAATATTGGAAATCTACTTTCAATAAAGATTTTTTGTAAAGAAATTCATCAATACATATTCATTCAACCATTCTGCTGTTTCTTTATGCATCTGACATACACTTATTGAGCACATAATATGTGTTAACGACACTTTTAGTACAGGAAGCATGGTTTTTGTCATTTAGATCTTTATCATCCATAGTAATAAACTGTCAAAGATTGTTAATTGTTGCTATTGAAAATAAACAAAATCCTCCCCTTTTCCCTGGAAGCTATAAACAACTATGAAGTTAATATGATGTGATGTTTCAGAAAAGTCATAGCTACCCATGATGATACTATCAGCTGGAATCATCAAGGAATGATTAAATCCCATTCAGTATAACCTAAGTATTTGTAAATTCATGATTATATAATTTTAAAAAATCTATGTATGATAGAATTAACTTAAGTAATCATCTACATGTTCATTTACATAAGAATATTATGCTTCAGAGCCAATGAACAAGCCCTTACCAAAAACTACATATGAACAGAAGTACATATGTACATAATAATCATGTACAATTAATTTATTGTAAGAGTTTAAAGATAACATCATACAGTCAAGAAGCTTTCTAACTTAGAAATGCAAATAAGATTAAACTCAATAAACACTTCCTCCGCTGGCTCATTCCAACAGCATACACACTCTACAAGCTCCCTCTTAACATAAAACAAGACACTCCTTTGAACTCCACATTCCTTTTCAGTTACCATCCAGGTCTCCACTGCCTCTCCCAGGAAGTACTCCCTATGGAGCTGTTTATGTGTATTCACTATAGTCCAGCTTCCAAGTGGACTATTTACTGAAATGACTTCCTGCCAAGGGCACGGGTCCTCTCCTTAACCTTTCTGCAGTGTTCATCCAGTAGAGTTGAGGATTCTCTTCTCTTGGCCTGTATACTATATTATGCTGCTCTATTTCCAGAAGAAGTATTCAGTGCTAATATTTCTTCCCCGAGAAATAAAGAATTTGTCCATGTTACCTGCCATCATCTTGATCCACTTTCCTTAAAATGCTGTCATCATTTGCGTGCAGCAGGCCACCAGTCAGGGAATCGGTCTTTTCAAATATCGGTGCAATCACACATTCTTTCTGTGTCCATTTGTCATTGTTCTTTTTCTCTATTTCCTTCCTGGGCACACCACCATCACTACTTTAAAAAGTCCACAAAAAAGCCATTGTTTTCAAATAATTCAACTAATAAAGAATAAAAAACAGTTCTTGTAAAATTCCAACTCTTACCCATATTAAGTCATTGATTAATTCACAAAACAGTTATGAAGTACCAACCATATGCAAGAAAACAGGAAAGTGATAAGTGAAATAAGGAAGGCTTTACAGAAGTGAAGAGAGGAGGTCAAAAGGAAGAGAAAAGCAAGAAATCATCCTACTGGGAGATTAGAATGTGAGTACACAGATCAGGTTGTTTCCTCGGAATCTGGAAGGAAGAGTACAAAACACATGGAAGAAAGTAGAGAGATGCATCTGGAAAGACCTTGGGAAGAACCTCAAGGGCTACACTGAGAACCTGGAGTCCACTGGCTAAACACAATGATTCCTAGACACGGGAGCTGTAATTAGATTTACACTATATTTTTTGTTTTGCTTTTAAACACATTAATATTTAATATAGGAATTTCCTGGTACTCCAGTGTTTAGGAATCTGCCTGCTAAGGCAGGGGGCACAGGTTCGATCCCTGGTCAGGGAGGATAGCACATGCCACGGAGCAATGAATCCTGTGCTCCACAACCACTGAAGCCAGCACCCCAGAGCCCATGCTCAGCATCAAGAGAAGCCACCACAATGGGAAGCTCAAGCCCTGCGATGCAAAGAACCAGTGCAGCCAAAAAAAAAAAAAAAACCACCAAAACCCTCAAAGAAAAAGGTAACCCTTAATTTAGATGATTTTAAAAATGAGATGTGGCACATCCACCATGAAAGAAGAAATCTAATTTAGGCGGGGCAGGGGGCAGTTTACTTGTAAACCACCCGCATGAGTGACGTCAGCATCATGGATGAAAGGCAGGTGCCTCATCAGTTCTCCTGCCACCAGCAACAATCTGGCCTCCATCCATGGGCATACTCAAAGTGGTAGGAGGAGAAAACTGCCAGCCAACAGTACTCTATCCAGAAAAGGTGTCTTTCAGAAGGAGAAATACAAACTTTCCCAGCAAAGCAAACCTGAGGGAGTTCATCACCACTAGTCCCGCCTCATAAGAAATGCTGAAAGAAGTCCTCAGACTGAAATGAAACGATGTTCATTAGTGACAGAAAATAAATTTAAATATACAACACACTGGTTAAGGCAAGTATGCAGTCAAATCCAGAATACTCTAATACTGTAACATGGTGGTATGTTAACAAAGTAACTCTAGTATTAAGGCTAAAGGACAGGAGTATTAAAAATAACTATATCCCTAGTAAAATATACAATGTGTAAATCACAAACATTAGCTCAAGTTAGAAATGATTTTACAGGAAAATAACAAATGGCCTACTGTTAAATATTGATATAGGCTTACCTATCAGAACCCTTGCTCTCCATAGCAGGAAGCGCCTGCTTGTTATCTCCTCCACGCTTTCTCTGCTGAATCCATCGACTCTCAGCAGCAGCATTGCATACGTTGTCTGATACTTTCACTTCACTACTTTCGTGGTGCTTTTCTCCTTCAACCTTTAATGAAAGTTTGACACTAAGAATAACTGCTAGTACTTAATTCTAGAGACTCTGTTTTCAGTTTATTGTTTGACTCAGCGTTTGCCCTGATTTTAAGTGATAAAAATAGATTTGTGCTTACATTAATTTTATCACTTACAAGTCACTGAAATTTTTGTAAAATGTGCTTCTTTCTGAGGGAAAGAAACAAAATTCCCAAAATTTCAAGAAAGGCTTTCTTAATAAGATACAGTTATTTACATCCAGTCTTCCCCATCTGACTGGCAGAGATAGAGAAATAAAAACACACATCTGTCCTCTTCGGTCTTTACCACCTGGATTTTCCATTAAACAGCCAGATGTAGAGGGTGTGACACCTTAGTGCCTCGGAGACAGAAAGGAAACTTTCTTCTTTCTGCACTAAAGCTATTCTTTCCCCTCTGCCTTTTCCAATTCTTTTTCATTTGGATCCAAGAGATAGCAAAAACCTGATGGTGTTCACGGAAATCTATGAACCAAAGTTTACCAAAACACAGGAGCAGAATGAAACTGAGGAGGTGTTAGTTAGTGTGGAATTCTGGAATATAAGTAATGCTTCCCAATTCCACATTCAATAACCATCAAATTTTATAGCTAGAGGGTATAGAAATAACTATCTACCTTTGCCCCACTATTTACCAGTAACAGCTTTAAAAAAAAAAAAAGTTTAAATGATTTGTTCAAAGCCCCTAAAGTGGCCTTCCCTAACATTTTATGGCACCAAAAGAGATGATACAATTCTGTAATCTTGAATCTGATAAAATTACCAAATGAATTCCTCAAATGAATCAGGTTAAGTTAAAAGCGTGACTTCAGCAAAGTAATTTAATTCATTAGTTGGGGTAGGGTTCATTCTCATTTTTCTTTAAAGGAGATAGCTACTTTTTTTCTTTTTTGTCTTACACAAAGAGCAAGCAAGTTTAAAAACCTGCTACTGAAGAAAGGAAAATCTCACAGTATCTCAAACCTCAGTTCTTTCCTTTGGAGATAAACACTTGATTTTTTTTTTTTTTTTTTGCTGAGGGTTTATACTACCTATGGGCTTCCCTGATGGCTCAGATGTTAAAGAATCTGCTTCCAATGCAGGAGACCTGGCTTCAATCCCTGGGTTGGGAAGATCCTGTGGAGAAGGGAACGGCTATCCACCTCAATGATATTCTGGCCTGAAGAAATCCATGGACAGGGGAGCCTGCCCAGCTACAGTCCACGGGGTCGCAAAGAGTCAGACATGACTGAACAACTCTCTCACACACATATACTACCTATGTGATAAAATCACACTTGTCAAAACTTACTACATTTTAGTAAACAACATAGTGAAGAGGTCTCTCTCAAAAGAGACCTCTGAAAGTGGTGATTAAGGCATGTGTGGGAGTGCGTGTATCTGTTATTAAAAACATCCTGGCCATGTTGGATATCTAAGTGCCCAGGGACTGAGGAAAGCAGAGAAGATCACACATATTCAACTACAATGAAGAGATTAGAGGGAATATGTGTTTATATCCCTTCTCTCAGCTTCTGCTTTCTTCCCATTCTGTGGAAATGCAATTTATATTTAATCCAATGAAGTTAAAAAAAAACAAACACTGCAAAACCCTAGTTGATCATACTCCTTAAACACTTTCCTTGGTGCTTATTCTGGCTCAGAAGGTTACATAGTATGTAGCTAAATGAGTTTCCCAGTCCATATGAAAGACTGACATAGACAGAATTAGATTGATTGAAGGACAAAAGCCCTGAAAACAGTTTCCTGAACTCCTATTATTTGGATGGCAGAAATAATCTATTTCTACACAATTACCTATTTAGATGACCCTACTTTATTCATAAGTAGAAATCAAAATGGACCAGATCATCCAGAAAGGGAAAAACCAAAGCAAGAGCAAATGAACCTCTACCTCTTTTGGAAGCTGAATGTTCTCTTTTTCCAAAGCTAACAACACTACGTGTAACATGTCTATTGCATTCTTAGACCTCTGCATATCCTTCTGTAATTCTTCACTTAGATACGCTTCGGATGCTCTGTGACTCTTCGGTGGGGAAGAATTCCCATTTTCTAAATCGGGTTCCACGCTCTCACCATCACTAGCGCTGCAATTACCCGCATGCAGTGGCTTCTGGAACCAGTCCCTTATTGGTTTGCCTTTCTGATCGGTATTTTTAACAACAGCAGGAGCACCGTGACTTTTTATTTGAATTATGTGTTTCATCTTACCAGAGCAGACAAGCCACCGATTCAGCTGACGTGTCTGTCCGATGTCTAATTTCCAGCTAGAGGGATTTTGCCTCATATTGTCTGACATTTACATATCAAACTCTTGGTCTTCTTTCACTTCAAATGTAACTACCTGGTCCCCTACTTTTTAAATTTTCTGCATCATTATAAAAACTCTCCTCATTTTTGGTAAACACATGTTCAATATCTAGTTTATCACTTTCAAGGTCTGTTTATTTTCACCGAAACAAAGCTTTGAAGAAGAATGACAAGCATATCCCGGGGATCCATAGTTTATTTTTGATGAAAAAACATTTTCGAGACTGGGTTCTTTTTGTTCAGGACATGCTTGGAATACTAGATTCTTTACTGTCTGAGCCACTAGGGAAGACCAGCAATACTGGAGTGGGTACCTTATCCCTTCTCCAGGGAAATTTCCCTACCCAGGAATTGAACTGGGGTCTCCTGCATTACTGGCAGATTCTTTACTGGCTGAGCTACCCAGGAAGCCCCTACATTCAGTTATATTATGTTCTAATATCCACCAAAGAAAATGGATAAAGCATTTTTAGTAATATCTACTGATTCCCACCCTAAAATGAAATAAATCAGAACGTTACTATTTGTACCCTAAAAACAAAGGTCCAATCTAGAAGGTTAGATTCTCTTAATAGGCAACTAGGGTTGATTCTATGACCCCACTCTCTCCCTGAATGTTCATCCCAAGTCAATTATGCCGAGATCACAGGCAGAATGAATCTTTCATCTTGACATCAGTGGCTGGCAATTTTAACAGAAAACCTTGAGCCACTGGGAATGATTTTTCTTTACATATATCTAGGTCAGGGGCCGTCATATTGTTCATAATTTCAACTGTTTAATCTTATGACTCAGTATTTGATATCACCTTCTTAATCATGTAATGAAGTTATAAAAATGAAAGAAGTAAACAAGTCAGGAAATTTTTTCCCTCAATTCCAAAGACGAACTATAAATTATAATAGATTCTAACAGTATTTTAAGTTGTATAATTAAAGTGCTATAAAAACTATTAAATTATTATCTATCAATTCTAAAAGGGTAATTTTGAAAGGCAACTTTACTTGTTATTGACTCTGTTACACACTGTATTGTGCTGCTAAAGCACAGAAAATGGTATTAAACCAAAATTTTAAATTTATAGTTTTACTTACCTGTAAACGGTTATTTTCATCTCCATCAGGTTTTTCTTGTTCTTCCTCCAATACCACTTCCAAGTGTAGTTCTCCTGACAAATCTGCATGTTTGGTTAAAATTACTTAGAACATTTAGATAAAAGACATAATCTTTATTTAAAACACAGATTTAAAACATTGTATCAAATGACAGCTTAAGTCAATATTTGTCTTCAGATGAATATTTACTTCTTTAAGAAATACTTCCAATGATCAAAAACTTCAACAAACCATTTGGGAAATACTAGATGTCACCAGGATACAGGCATACAAACACCTCAAAGATTCATTAATGAATTCACCCAAGCATCAGTGAAAAAAACAATCAGAAACTAAACAAAATTTTAAAATACAGGACAGACATATAAAGTCACGGTATATTCTCTTCTCTCCTTCATCACAGTACCTTTTTAACAACACGCCAAGCTTCAACTGCATTATTATTCTTAGCTTACAAAATTGCTCTTACTTTTTAGGCTTTTATCAATTCCTTCATTTGAAATGCTTCCCTGGACTCTTCTGACAAATTACTTTTCATTTTTTAAGACTCAACCTGCTTTGTGAAGTTGCCCATTACAGCTATCTTTCCCCTGATAAAGAGGTATCCCTTTCCTTGTAGCTACCTTAGTACTTTGTAGATTCTTCTAGTGTACCTTTCTAGAGTTCTCTAGTGATAGATATAGATCTGAACTGTAAATTATTTCTTCACATGTCTATTCTCTTGGCTTCTAGACTGCAGAGGACAAGCTGTTAAAAATCACCTCAGTATAAATATTCTTTAATTTTCAATAATTGTCTACCTAGGTCTCACAAAGAGTCCCAGAGTTCTAAATATAATCCTGCTACCCACCCTCAGAAGAATGCTAAATACTAGCCTAAACAAACTTGCTTCTTCCAAATTCTGTTATTTATTACATTACTATGGTCAGAGGGAGAATGCAAGCACCTTGCTAAGAGATATTGTTTGGCTGCTGGTTGCATAAAAGGAGTAAGCACAAGGTAGATTTTGCCACAAAATCTAATCTGCAACCGTGAGAAGGACAGTGAGGCCGTGCCCAGGTGGCGCACGGCTGAGTGCCCTCGGTTTCTGCATTACCTTCTTTGCTTCCTCTGTTTCCTGGCAGCGGAGACTGGCATGGGTGATGGGGCATGGAATTCCCTACCAGAAACACCGCTGCGTTTTTTGTCTTTTCTTCATCTGTTAGGGTCTTCCATCTGCGTTCTGTGGGTGCTGACTGAGTTTTGGTCACTGACTGGGACACCAACAGACGCTGATCATCAACTTTCAAATGCCCAGTTCTTTGACAAGTCTCATCACTGAGGCTCAAACTAGTCAAATCCCAATTTGAAAAATGTGAAAACAAAGTCTCCATTTATCAGGATCTGAGTAAGAATGAAACTCTGACTACCTGTATTTCATAAGAACTTTATTATTTTCCTTCAACATACAAGTATTTTATTAACAAAATTTATCTCTAATTTATTCTACATTTAATTTTGCATGATAATATTGTATGTTCTAGAGACCATGGTTTTAAAGCCACTTTTAATGAGTGGTACTACTTTAATTAATGGTAGAAACCTAGACAACATATTAAAAAGCAAAGACATCACTTTGCTGACAAAGGTCCGTACAGGCAAAGCTCTGTTTTTTTCAGTAGTCACATGTGAGAGTTGGACCACAAAGAAGACTGAGCACCGACAAATTGATGCTTTCAAATTGTGGTGCTGAGAGACTCTTGAGAGTCCCTTGGACAGCAAAGAGATCAAACCAGTCAGTCCTAAGGGAGATCAACATTGAGCATTCATTGGAAGGACTGATGCTGAAGCTGAAGCTTCAATACTTGGCACACCTGATGCGAACAGCTGGCTCACTGGAAAAGCACCTGATGCCAGGAAAGACTGAGGGCAGGATGAGAAGGGGAGGGCAAGAAGGGAAGGGGGCGGCAGAGGATGAGATGGTTGGACGGCATCGCTGATTCAATGGACATGAACTTGGGTGAATTCCGGGAGATGGTGAAGAACAGAGAGGCCTGGCTGTAGTCTATGGGGTCACAAAGAGTTGGGCACAACTTAGCGACTGAATACCACCACCAACAACAACTACTTTAATTTCAGTGAGACAGTCTTTCCTCAATGTAGAAATATCTTCAGAACTCATTTTTAAAGCCTTGGATAAACATTATAACCTGGAGAAGGAAATGGCAATCCACTCCAGTATTCTTGCCTCTTGCCTGGAAAATCTCTTGGACAGAGGATCCTGGTGGGCTACACAGTCCAAGAGGTCGCAGTGGTTGAACACAACTTAGTGACTAAGCAAAAATATCATAAACTTATATAAGAAATGAGAGCCTGGTGTGTGACTAATTGTTTCCATGTGAAAATAGGTAAGTCTAGGACCACACTGGATCCAAAGAGCACACAGGGCTATGAGACAGGAATGAATACACCACAAAAAAAGAAAATGGTCAGATCTAAATTTCTTAAGAGAAGTCAAAAAAACAAGCAAGAAATGTAAAAGTGAAACTTATAACCCTGTGTCAACACAAGGGCCCCTTTATCATTTTTCATCCAACCACTTCAATGGTTTAAAACAGTGGTTCTCAAATGTCCCCTCAGAATCACTAAAGTCCAGACACCCATCGGGTCAGGGGGTCCAAGAGGTCAGAACTATTTTCACAACAACACTAAACATTACTTCCATTCTCATTCTATTCTGAGGGCACAGTGGAGTTCTTCAGAGACACAGTATGTGATATCATAACACTAAGGACTAGTGGAATTAGCAACTATGATCGTGCATGCTTGTATTTTAAAATTTTCCGTTTTATTTTCCAATGTAGTGAAAACAATAGACGTAAAGTTTCTTGGAATTTTCAATAATTTTAAGAAGTATAAAATGAACCTAAAGCCAAAAACTTTCAGAATCATCGTTTTAAAACATTATGTCTATCAAATCTATGGTATGGTTACTTCCCCTACTTCTAATAATCAAAGACACCACATCACACACACACACACACACACACACACACACAGAGTCTGCTAACCAAAACATCTGATCGGCCTTCATTCATCTGTGTAACAACACTAATATGAAATAATTATAAGCTGAAATACAGCTGACATATTAGCAAGTGAAGCTTTACTCTAGGTAAAGGTCAGAGTTCAAATAAGCATTTTTGGACACTGGAAAAATCTTCAGTTCAGTTCAGTTCAGTCTCTCAGTCCTGTCCGACTCTTTGCAACCCCATGAATCACAGCACACCAGGCCTCCCTGTCCATCACCAACTCCCGGAGTTCACTCAAACTCATGTCCATCGAGTCGGTGATGCCATCCAGCCATCTCATCCTCTGTCATCCCCTTCTCCGCCTGCCCCCAATCCCTTCCAGCATCAGGGTCTTTTCCAATGAGTCAACTCTTCACATGAAGTGGCTAAAGTATTGGAGTTTCAACTTCAGCATCAGTCTTTCCAATGAACACCCAGGACTGATCTCCTTTAGGATGGACAGGTTGGATCTTCTTGCAGTCCAAGGGACTCTCAAGAGTCTTCTCCAACACCACAGTTCAAAAGCATCATTTCTTTAGCGCTTAGCCTTCTTCATAGTCCAACTCTCATATCTATACATGACCACAGGAAAAACCACAGTCTTGACTAGATGGACCTTTATTGGCAAAGCAATGTCTCTGCTTTTCAATATGCTATCTAGGCTGGTCATAACTTTTCTTCCAAGGAGTAAGCGTCTTTTAATTTCATGGCTGCAGTCACCATCTGCAGTGATTTTGGAGCCCCCCAAAATAAAGTCTGACACTGTTTCCCCTGTTTCCCCATCTATTTCCCATGAAGTGATGGGACCAGATGCCATGATCTTTGTTTTCTGAATGTTGAGCTTTAAGACAACTTTTTCACTCTCCTCTTTCACCTTCATCAAGAGGCTTTTTAGCTCCCTCTTCACTTTCTGCCATAAGGGTGGTGTCATCTGCATATCTGAGGTTATTGCTATTTCTCCTGGCAATCTCGATTCCAGCTTGTGCTTCTTCCAGTCCAGCGTTTCTCATGATGTACTCTGCATAGAAGTTAAATAAGCAGGGTGACAATATACAGCCTTGACATACTCCTTTTCCTATTTGGAACCAGTCTGTTGTTCCATGTCCAGTTCTAACTGTTGCTTCCTGGCCTGCATATAGGTACCTCAAGAGGCAGGTTAGGTGGTCTGGTATTCCCATCACTTTCAGAATTTTCCACAGTTTATTGTGATCCACACAGCCAAAGGCTTTTGCATAGTCAATAAAGCAGAAATAGATATTTTTCTGGAACTCTCTTGCTTTTTCCATGATCCAGCGGATGTTGGCAATTTGATCTCTGGTTCCTCTGCCTTTCCTAAAACCAGCTTGAACATCTGGAAGTTCATGGTTCACATACTGCTGAAGCTTGGCTTGGAGAATTTTTAAGCATTACTTTACTAGCGTGTGAGATGTGTGCAGTTGTGCGGTAGTTTGAGCATTCTTTGGCATTGCCTTTCTTTGGGATTGGAATGAAAACTGACCTTTTCCAGTCCTGTGGCCACTGCCGAGTTTTCCGAATTTGCTGAAAAATCTTAGAGTCTAATAATTAATCTCTGAGAATTCCTGAGAGTATAGAGATTCCAAACTGAGAACTTAAGGGTATTGAAACATACAGAAGCATCCTGAGTTCAAGCTTACATTTTAAACATTTCTTGTTCATATGCTTATAAATATATATTTTTTCAAAACATGGATACCAACAATAACATTTGCCTTATGTATGTCCAATTCTTCAGTTAAATTTGCAAAAAGAAGTTATGAGTACAAAGAGTATCAAGTATATCAAGTATATATCAAGAGTATATCAAGTATTTCAGTGTCCCTCTTTCCAGAAGGGACTTCCCTGATGGCTTGATGGTAAAGCATCTGCCTGCAATGCAGCAGCCAGAGTTAAGTGTGTATTGCAAAATTTACCTGAACTAGATGTTTGTGGATCCTTCATTCCAACTGTTTTATTAGGAACAGAATCTTTCACTCCGACTGCAGGCTGAATTGGTTTGGAAACAAGTTGATTAATAAATAATGTATATATGATACAATCCACAGTTTATAATTTAAGATAAAAGCATAAGTGTTTTTACCTTTACATTAGGACATTTCTCAGGCAGCTTAGCAGCAACAGCAGCAGAAGAAGAACCTAAAAGGCAAAACAGACATAGTTAATTACATGTAAATATGAAAGCCAGCTATACATTCATGCAGAGTTAGTACTGAACAGAATCCTCGTGCCCAGCCTTGACACTGAATACATTCGGTTTCAGTGTCTTGTTTTTAGGGGGATGTTAGGACACAGGCAAGACAGACATAGGAATCCATTATAGAGAATGAAGAAAAACAGGAATACAGATTTATCAAAACATGCAGTAAGATTTCAAAAGTAACATCATGTTTTCAATGACTTCAGAAAATATTAAAGAGCATATAGACCAAAGTGAACATGCTGACTGATGAGGAGAAAATTAATCTTAATCAGAGGAGCAAATCATGAACCCAAGAAGATAAACGTGAAAGCTGATGATAAAATGCACCAGTATATCTTGAATGCAATACAGCAGTAACATTTACACCATTATACTACAAGTGTTTAACATGTTCTTCAATCTATCCAGTCATTTAAGAAGTGCACAGTTGGGATGACAGTTCAGCTGAATGTATAATTCATTTCTCATCAGGGAAAGAGTAATGAACTGATTAACTCGAATATACACTTGTAGAAAAATGGTTCATAAAAATATTCATTTTTTTTCCCATATCCATGTGAGCTACTGGTACACCTGCATGTCTTGGCTCCTCTAATTTAGCCATCTTAAAATTTCCCAATCCACTCACCCAAGAAGGCATATAAGACACACCTATGAAATAGTGTAAAATAAATTCTCAACATTGAAATACAATGATCAAAAAGGAAATAAATGTAATTGCCACAGAATTATTAGATGTTAAAAATCTTGCATGTTTTAAAATCAGTGTAGTATTTATTGAAAATAACAGTTCTAGCATTTAGGGAATGAACCCTGTCAATCTGTTTTGTTTCAAAACTTAGTTTGGTTGGGTACATCATGCTAATGCTTAAAAGGATTTCTGTGAAACAACTGTCAAAAAATCAGTTATCTTAAAAAAAAAAGTCAATCCCTCCATATTCAAATTAATCCAATTTGAATAACAAATACCAGTACAACATATATCTTTGATGTCTATCGTTACTTGGAGTAGCTGGGGTTGTCCCTACTTCTAGCACCCCGTCCTGCCTCCCTTATTATTGGGAACAACAATGATCTTATCTCTTTTCAGTGTAAATACACTGAAGCCATCTTTAAGGAGTTCTTTCAAGCGTCCTCATCGACTCCACACTCATCTCCCTAAAGCCTTACTTTCCTCCCTTTGTCCTTTCACTAGAGTCTTTCGTCTCTAAAGGGTAATCTTCAGATCAGTGGTCTGAATTCCTCCTCTTTACATTCTATCTATGGATCATCCCCACCACTTCTTTTCCTTCTTTGCTTAGCAATGGTATCTTACACCTGTAATTGCTAGTTCGACTCTTTGCTTCCCTCTGGCTATAAACACGCTCAGAAAGAAAAATAAAATAATGCTTTTCCTTGATCCTGGTATGGCCTGCACTAGCCAATGCTCTTCTTCCAGATTTCTCTAAATGCAAAGCTGTTGCTGCTGCTAAGTCGCTTCAGTCGTGTCTGACTCTGTGCAGCCCCATAGACGGCAGCCCTCCCCTGTCCCTGGGATTCTCCAGGCAAGAACACTGGAGTGGGTTGCCATTTCCTTTTCCAATGCATGAAAGTGAAAACTGAAAGGGAAGTCTCTTAGTCGTGTCTGACTGTTCTCGACCCCATGGACTACAGCCTACCAGGCTCCTCCATCCATGGGATTTTCCAGGCAAGAGTACTGGAGTGGGGTGCCATTGCCTTCTCCAAACGCAAGGCTACACCCTTGCTACTTGGAGAGCTTGTTGGAAATGCAGAATCTCAGACCTCATGCTCAGCATGTGCACTTCCCACAAGGTCCCCAGGCGACTAATTAAAATTTGAGAAACTATTTGGTCTATACAGAGTCTCCTTCTACATTACTTCAACTTAATTTATTCTCCTGAAATCTTAGCCTCAACTTCCTCACTCTAAGACTTCCCCCAAACTGAAACTGCATTACAAGTTGGAAACTTTCCAGTGGACTCTATCAGGCTGTAGGTTCCTTATCTCCCTAGTGTGTCCCCCACTCTCCTTTCCCCCTCTCTTGTTTTGTCCCATGTGACACCATCCTGGAAAGCAGCAGCACTTCATATGACACCAACTTGCACACATTTACAGCTGAGCACCTATGCCCACGCTCCCCCAGAGGATGACACGCCGCTCTGCATGCCAAGGGACCACAGTTCTGAATGTTTTCCTAAGAACGAGTAAACAGGAGGAAGGGAGCACTTTGTTGTCCTCTGAGAAGTTTTGGTGCTGGAAGCTCACTTCAGATGCATCATCCAGGTCAAATACTCTCCCTTTATCTAGAGACCTTCTTTACTTATTGCCCCCTTCCCCCACAGACCTGTGCTTCCTTTCTTCATTGCCTCCCTGTACCCTCTGCCTCTCTCATCCTTCATTCCCTCTTGCCTCTTATTTCTCGACCTTCCTTTGGTTGTAGAGTATCTTGAAACAGAACTAATTATTTTTTCTTTTGTCCATGTGTCACGTGGAATTAGTTCCCTGACTAGGGATCAAACCTCCACCCCTGCACTGGACAGTCTTAACATTTGGACCTCCAAGAAGTCCAGGAACTAATAATTTAGCTCCTTAAACTGGATTCTCAATTTAATCTGTGGCTGACACCTGTTAAGATACACAATTTCCCTCCTCTCCTTGTCTTTTTCCTCATTATCCATCTGACAGGTGTTTTGGGTTTTTGGTGTTTTTTTTTGCCTGTTAGATTATTCCCATTTTAAATCAATGTTCTGTCAAATAACCTTTCTATAAAACACAGTTCTTACCTTGTATGTGTCCATTTAATGTACTTTTTCCTCTTTGATCTCCAGATAAATGATCCACAGACTTCTGTGGAATGCTCTCAGAGATACTCTGTTAAAAGGAATATTGAGTTCCATGAGGATTTCCTAATATCTTTTTAAGAAAATACCCTGCTTTTAAAAACTGCCTACATTTAACCCAGTTAAGACAGGTTTTGCCAAGATCTCACAGCTGCCAAATGACAGAACCTGCATACTGACTTCATATACTGCTGGATCACCAGGCAGGGGGCTGCCAGCAATGAAGACATTAGGCCTTCCTGTCTCCTTCCACAGCTGCCACCTTCAGACAGGGCATCGCCACTTTATGTTGCTTCAAGTATGGTTGCCATAAAGGGATCTGCCCTGCTCCTTAAGTTTAGTTGTTCAGTTGTGTCTGACTCTCTTCGACCCCATGGACTGTAGCCTGCCTAGCTCCTCCATCCATGGGATTTTCCAGGCAAGAGTGCTGGAGTGGGGTGCCATTTCCTTCTCCAGGGGATTTTCCCGACCCAGGGATCGAACCTCTGTCTAAAATGTCGGCAGATCCTTTACCTTCTGAGCTACCAGGGAAGTCTGCCTGCTACTTAAACAATTCAAAATGGTTTGTACTTATTAAAACATTGCTAAAGCAAACCGCTATTATTATAACCCCACATAGTTATTACTACTCCCCATGCTTTTGCTTCTCTTAAATGTTTCTTCCAGATTAACCTGACAATCCAAACACAGTAACACTTTTAAGTTTCAACCACTATCTTTCACGGTCCAAGTAATAAAAAAACCACAATTCTTTCTGACCCTCTCTAGCAGTTTTACACATGTATATGTACCAAAGAAACACACATTTGGTTGGGAGATTGGGACTGACACATACACACTACACACTATTGAGAATGAAACAGGAAACTAATGAGCAACAACTGTATAGCACAGGGAAGGCTACTCAATATTCTGCAACGGCCCATATGGGAAAAGAATCTAAAAAGAGGTGATACACACACACCTCACACATAAAACAAAGAAACATTTGGCCATGGGCTGAACTGAAATAAGGTTTCAATTTTCAGATAAATGTAACTTCAGAACTCACAGGGATTCCTTATGATCTCTAACCCTTGGTTTCTGTACTACACTGACTTCACTAGGTGAATCTTGTAAATGAACAAAAGTGTACTAGGTGGTAGTATTTAGCACAGAATTATTTTATTCAATATAGGTTAAAAGCAAGAAAATAGTTTTGATGGGGAAATGCAAAGGTAAGAGAGTCACAGCATCTCCCGCTTTCATGTACTTACATTACTCAGGGCTTACATTTCAAAATAATAATAGAAGACAGTACCTCACAACTCCAAGGTGATTCTGTATCTTTCTCTTCTCCCAGTCCTAAGGCTGGCATCATGCCTATAAAATGCAGTCACAGATGCATTAATGAGAACATTCACTACTATGAATTTTAAAGACATGTAAGTCTACCTCTATCCACAAATATGTCAATAAAATAAACTAGTGGAAAAATATTTCAGAGGGTTGAAGCATTTTCAGGAAGAAAAAGTTGGTAGTAGGTGGGACACTTCTGAAGAAAGAGAGCAAAAGAAGTGTACTTAAAATGAAATGGATATTGTATTTGGATCTATACCATTTACATGTTTTTATATTTGCTTTTAAGTGTAGACAAAATTCACAGGCATTCACTAACTTACCACTTCTACCATTTTCATGTGTTCTATCAGCAGAAATCAAATGGTCATGATTTGCTTGCTCTTGGGGAGCCCTTTCAATAATACCAGCATCACTTTCTTTTTCAACAAGTTCTGGCTTTGTGGCTCCTTCCTATAAAAACAAGACAAAATAAAACCAAAACCCAACTTCAGAAAACATATTCATTCATTGGTCCTTCACCCCGTCAGTGAGATGACAAACAATCACTGTGTCTAGCACATCCTCTAGAGTGTCCTGGGAGAAGTTAGGACTGTAAAGAGAAGAGCGACTGTGCTCTGCATCTAGGCAAGGCAGAGACAGACGGAAACAAACAAGAGCAGAAGAGTGTCCTTCAACATCTCTGCAGCTGAAGTGGACAGAGCACAGGATACATAGCAAGAAGAGAGGAGGCAGGTGTACCTGCGAAGCTCAAGGAACACTGGGACAAAGGGCTGTGTCTTCGAAGACCGAGAGCGCAGAGCTGGGGTGTGACGGGGATTCTAGGAAGGGTGGCATGAACCAACAGATGAGGTGTGAAACAATGTTCACAAGTCATGTGGAAAACTAGATCACAGTTACTGAGAACTGTATAGGGAGACAAAACTGGAGGACCAGGTTCAAACAGGGAAAAGCAAGTGTCATCTTCCTTCAAGTGACAGGGATCTACTAAACAAGTAAAGGCATTACATCATCACAAATTTATTTTATTTTATTTGGTGCCATGCTTTTATTCAAATGAAAGGGAAAAGACTACACTGCACTAGGAAGTAGAAAGTTCAGTTTAGCTCAGTCGCTCAGTTGTGTCTGACTCTCTGTGACCCCAGGGACTGCACCATGCCAGGCCTCCCTGTCCATTGCCAACTCCCAAAGTTTACTCAAACTCATTTCCATTGAGTCGGTGATGCCATCCAACCATCTCATCCTCTGTTGTCGCCTTCTCCTCCTGCCTTCAACCTTTCCTAGCATCAGGGTCTTTTCTAATGAGTCAGGTCTTCACATCAGGTGGCCAAAGTTTCAGCTTTAGCATCAGTCCTTCCAGTGAATATTCAGGACTGATTTTCTTTAGGATGGACTGGTTGGATCTCCTTGCAGTCCAAGGGCCCCTCAAGAGTCTTCTCCAACACCACACTTCAAAAGCATCAATTCTTTGGTGCTCAACTGTCTTTATAGTCCAACTCTCACATCCATACATGACATGACCACTGGAAAAATCATAAATTTGACCAGACGGACTTTTGTTAGCAAAGTAATGTCTCTGCTTTTAATATGTTGTCTAGATTGGTCATAACTTTTCTTCCAAGGGGCAAGCATCTTTTAATTTCATGGCTGCAGTCACCATCTGCAGTGATTTTGGAATCCAAGAAAATATAGTCTGTCACTGTTTCCACTGTTTCCCCATCTATTTGCCATGAAGTGATGGGACTGGATGCTATAATCTTAGTTTTCTGAATGTTGAGTTTTAAGCCAACTTTTTCACTCTCCTCTTTCACCTTCATCAAAAGGCTCTTTAGTTCTTTGCTTTCTGCCATAAGGGTGGTGTCATCTGCATATGTGAGGTTATTGATATTTCTCCCAGCAATCTTGATTTCAGCTTGTGCTTCATCCAGCCCAGCATTTCTCATGATGTATTCTGCATATAACTTAAATAAGCATGGTGACAATATATAGCCTTGATGTACTCCTTTTCCTATTTGGATATTTGGCCTTGGAATACAGAACGCAGGGCAAAAGCTAATAGAGTTTTGCCAAGTGATCGCACTGGTCATAGCAAACACCCTCTTCCAGCAACACAAGAGAAGACTCTACACATGGACATCACCAGCTGGTCAATACCAAAATCAGGTTGATTATATTCTTTGCAGTTAAAGAAAGAGAAGTTCTATACAGTCAGCAAAAACAAGACTGGGAGCTGACTGTGGCACAGACCATGAACTCCTTATAGCTAAATTCAGACTTAGATTGAAGGAAGCAGCAAATATGACAGTATTTTACAGGAGAGCATTTAAAAAAAAACCTATAAGCAATGCTCCAGAGTGGACAGTAAGCACACTAGGTACTGTACATCACCCAAAGTGCCCATTAAACTGTAATTAAAAAGCTAATTTGGCTTTTAAAATAGCCAAATAAAAACGGTAACAGTCATTTTAAAACAAATTGCAGAGCCAGGAGGAATGAAAAGATTGACAAGTATATTTTAGAAAGATTACTCTGGCAGCAACATAAAAAGAACATCAGGGTAGCAAAACTAGAAAAGAATATTTTAAGATTATAGTGAGACAGTGAGTTACGGTGATAAGATATGAAAAATGATAAGCAGGCAGAAAATACTGAACTTCCTGAGTGACTGGAGGCGGTAATTTCAGGGGAGTTTGGAGTCCAGGATTTTTCCTGCTGTGGCATTTCAGGGATGCTTTCTACTAGGATGGAGTGGACAGATGAAGGGATAGCTTACAAAGAGTCAGGGATGAGGGAAGCGTCAGGGACAATGCCTTCAGTTTGGGGTGTAATAAATTATTTTGAGGCATGCAAGGGACACAGAAGAAAGGATTTGGGTAAATACATTTGAATTAGAAATAGATAAATTTATTTAGGAAAAACGTACTGTAAAGATAATTATTTGTAAAAGATACTAACCTGGTATAATTAATGCAAACCTAGGCATAATTCTGAACTTTTGAAACTAAAACAATACCAGGGGAAGAAAACTATGAGATTAAAATTGTCAATTATATATTTCAACATTTTTCAAGGATATAAAAATATACTTTTATAAATATATGAAAATACTCATTTCTTTCATATTACCATAATAAGCATTTTGTTTAATGAAAAGGTTTAATTGCAAAACACCAATTCAAGATGCTACAAGGAGACTCTGTTTTAAAATTGATCTTAAAAGACAAGTTTTCATTTGTAGAGGAGAAATGTTTATGTGAGGATGGAATTATGAGGCATTTTAAAGTACTACTATGACATAAGAAAGAAATAGAAAACCCCATTTGAAAAGATCTCATTCAAAATTAATGGTGAAATCAAAAGCTTTACAGACAAAGCAAAAGTAAAGAGAATTTAGCATCACCAAACCAGCCTTACAACAAATACTAAAGGGATTTACAGCCAGTAAACACAAGAGAAAGGAAAGACCTACAAAAACAAACCCCAAACAATTAAGAAAATGTCAGCAGGAACATATATATTGATTATTACTTTAATGTAAATGGATTCAATTCACCAACCAAAAGGTACAGAATACCTGAATGAATACAAAAACAAGAGCCAAATATATACTGCCCGCAAGAGACCGCTTCAGACCTAGAGATACGTACAGACTGAAAGTAAATGGATGGAAAAAGAGATTCCACTTGAATGGTAACTAAAAGAAAGCCAGTGTGGCAATCCTTATTTCACACAAATAGACTTTAAAATAAAGAATGATATAAGAGACAAAGAAGGACACTACATAATGATCAAAGGATCAATCCAAGAAGAAGACGTAACAACTGGAAATATTTATGCCCCCCAAATGGAAGCACCTCAATACACAAGGCACACACTAACAGGCATAAGAGGGGAATTCAACAGCAACACAGTCATGGTGAGGGACTTTAACATCCCACTTACACCAATAGACAGATCATCAAAACAGAGAATCAATAAGGAAACATAAAACTTCAATGACACATTAGACCCAGTGGATCTAATTGATATCTTCAGGACTTTCTATCCAAATGCAGAAGAATACACTTTGTTCACAACTGCACATGGAACATTATCCAGGATAGACCACATCTTGGGCCACAAATCAAGCCTCAGTAAGTTTAAAAATTGAAAATATATCATGCATCTCCTCTGACCACAACACTATGAGACTAGATATCAACTACAGGAGAAAAATGTAAAAAAACACAAACTCATGGAGATGAAACAATTCATTACTAAATAATGAAAAGGTTGTTGAAGAAATAAGAAGGGAAATCAAAAGATTCCTAGAAACAAATGACAACAAAATCACGACCACCCAAAACATATGGGATTCAGTAAAAGTACTTCTAAGAGAGAAGTTGATAGCCGCACAATCCTACCTCCAAGACAAGAAAAGCATCAAACAGGCAACACCCTACATTTAAAGCAGCTGGAAAAAGAGCCAAAACCTCCCAAAGTCAGCAGAAGGAAAATAATCATACAGATCAGAGCAGAAATAAATGAAAAAGAAAATGAAGGAAACAATAGCAAAGATTAATCAGACTGAACACTGGTTCTTTGAGAAGATAAGCAAAATGGACAAACCACTAGCCAGACTCATCAAGAACAGAAGGGAGAAAAATCAAATTGACAAGATTTGAAATGAAAAAGGAGAGGTTACAACAGACAACACAGAGATGAAAAGGATCATGACAAACAAGCCAATTACAAACACTGAAATTGGAAAGTGTTATCCAAAATCTCCCAAAAACAAAAGCCCAGGGCCAGGTGGCTTCACAGGGGAATTTTATCAAATGTTTAGAGAAGAGCTAATGCCTATTTTTCTGAAACTCTTCCAAAAATTGCAGAGGAAGGAAGAACACTTCTGAGCTCATTTTATGAGGCCACAATCACCTCGATACCAAAACCAGGTAGAGACAACAAAAAAGAAAATAACAGGCCAATATCACTGACAAACACAGATGTAAAAATCCTCAACAAAATTCTAGCAAACACAATGCAACAACACATTCAATAGCTATATACCATGATCAATTTGGGTTTATGCCAGGGATGCAAGGATTCTTCAATATACACAAACCAATTTCAATGTGATGCACTGTCTTAACAAATTGAAAAATAAGAACCATATGATCATCTCAATAGAGGCATAAAAAGCCTTTGACACAATTCGGCACCTGTTTATGACAAAAACGCTCCAAAAAATGGACACAGGAGGAACCTTCGTCAACACAGTAAAGGCCATATAGAATAAACCCACAGCAAACATTATTCTCAATGAGGAAAAATGAAAAGCATTCCCTCTAAGATCAGGAACAAGACAAAGTTGTCCATTCTCACCACAATTATTCAGCATGGTTTTGGAAGTCCTAGCTATGGCAATCAGAGAAGAAAAAGAAATAAAAAGAATCCAGATCTGAAAAGAAGTAAAACTCTAAGTTTTGCAAATGACATGATACTACACGTAGAAAACCCAAAAGAAACTATTTTCTAGTAAAAGGAAATTTCTAGAGCTAAATAATGAATTTAGCAAAGTTGTATGATACAAGGTCAATACACAGGAATCACTTGTGGATACAAGGTCAATACACAGGAATCACTAACAATGAAAAATCAGAAAGTGAAGTTAAGGAGCCGATCCCATTCACCACTGCAACAAAAAAGAATAAAGTATCTAGTAATAAACCTACCTAAGGAGACAAAAGATGGAAAGTTCTAAGACACCGAGGAAAGAAAAGAAAGACGACATAAACAGGTTGAGAGATATTCCATATTCCTGGGTAGGAAAAATGAATAGTGTGAAACTGACTATATTACCATATGCAATCTACAGATTCAGTGTGATCACTTTCAAACTACCAATGGCATTTTTCATAGAACTAGAATAATATATACAATGGACTATCTTATTCAGCCATAAAGAGAAACACATTTGAGTCAGTTCTAACGAGGTTGACAAACCTAGAGCCTATTCTCTGGAGTGAAGCAAGTCAGAAAGAGAAGTATAAATATCATATACTATTCGCATATGCATGGAATCTACAAAGACTCTGAATCTACAATGGTACTGATGAATTTATTTGCAGGGCAGGAATGGAGAAACAGATACAGAGAACAGACTTATGGACATGGGGGGAGGGGAAAAGGGGAGAGGGTGAGATGGATAGAAAAAGTAACATGGAAACTTACAATTCCATATGTAAAAGTGATAGCCAATGGGAATTTGTTGTATGACTCAGGGAACTCAGAAAGGGACTCTGACAATCTAGAAGGTCGGGATGGGGAGGGAGATGGGAGGAGGGTTTGGGAGGGAAGGGACATGGGTGAACCTATGGATGATTCTTGTTGATGTTTGACAGAAAACAACAAAATTCTGTAAAGCGTAAAGCAATTATCCTTCAATTGAAAAATAAACACATTTTCTAAAAACCCCATTTGAAAATGTCATCGTTTCCTTTTTTCCCTGTAAACAGCACACTAATGGCTCTAATTTTCTATCTATGCCCTCTTCAATGGCAGATAAAGATTGAAGGAACAATCTAGATATAAAAAAGTAGTAAAACTATGATTATCCAAGTTGGAGATTTAAAAGCTTTCAAATACATCTATGATTTTCAAGCAGGATTCAATATTCACATCAGGAAAGAACAAATGAGCTGAAAAAAAAAAAAATCAAGTAACCACAGTGACTGAGTTTTAGATATGGAAGAATTTGCATTTTAGTTTAACATGTATAACAAAGAACAGACATGCTAATTTAACACCTATAAATACTAAAGCTAATAAAGTTTCTTAAAAATAAAACTTAACTTGAAAATAACTTCTTAACTTAAAAAATACTTCTTAAAAATAAGCTTCTTAAAATTTTATTCTTTAATAAAATTATTAAAATGGAATATACATATTACTAGAGATATTTTAAAAAATTATCTTTCTGAGATAATTTTATAAATTCTGTTGGTAATTCTTCTTTCCTTATGATTTTATAACAAGTAGTCTACATAAGAAAAAAATCATGAATTGTGATTTCATTCATTTAATGTGTGTAATTGCCCATTACTTGCAGATATTAGGAAAAGATAAATCAGAATCTCTCCGGGGAGGTGGGGGCAGAGTTCTACATTTTTTTCTTTAAGACTGTTGCAGCTTAAAATTTTCTCATGTCATGACGAGAGCTTAGGAATCTCATTTATATAATTATAAGTTGGAGAAGACTCTTGAGAGTCCCTTGGACTGCAAGGAGATCCAACCAGTCCATTCTGAAGGAGATCAACCCTGGGATTTCTTTGGAAGGAATGATGGTAAAGCTGAAACTCCAGTACTTTGGCCACCTCATGAGAAGAGTTGACTCATTTGAAAAGACTCTGATGCTGGGAGGGATTGGGGGCAGGAGGAGAAGGGGACCACAGAAGATGAGATGGCTGGATGGCATCACGGACTCGATGGACGTGAGTCTGAGTGAACTCCGGGAGATGGTAATGAACAGGGAGACCTGGCGTGCTGTGATTCATGGAGTCGCAAAGAGTCGGACACGACTGAGCAACTGAACTGAACTGAAGGCCTAAAACAGAGCTCATCTAGAATTGCCTATGAATGAAAGTTTTGCTAGATTAAATAGAAGACATCACTTGATTCATTTCAAAGTGAGAATTTTTTAAAAAGAGAAATCACTTCAAATTGAAATGAACTTCCAGAGGGAACTATATTCAATATAGATATATACATATACAAGTGTAGCAAAGTCACATTGCTATACACTTGAAACTAACACAGTATTGTAAATGACTACACTTCAATTAAAGAAAACATAAAAACAACCACTAATCTCAAAAACAACCACCAAAAAACCTAAGTATCAAATTTTCTTTCAGTTCTTCATAAAAATCAGGTATATGTCATTCAGAAGAGTGTAAGTATTGAGTTTTCACAACCTCAATTTCTCCTAAGTTGAATTTGAAATAATTTATCTCATATTTATAATATAGAGTACCTCATCTGACTTACCCCCACTATTTCTGTTGAGTTTGTAAAATAATCTGTTTCATCTTGACCTTCATTCCACCTCATATTCATCTTTTTAAAAAACTTTATTTATTTTAATTGGAGGCTAATTACAATATTGTATTGGTTTTCCATACATCAACATGAATCCACCACAGGTGTACACGTGTTCCCCATCCTGAACCCCCCAACCACCTCCCTCCCCATACCATCCCTCTGGGTCATCCCAGTGTACCAGCCCCAAGCATCCTGTATCCTGCATCGAACCTGGACTGGCGATTCGTTTCACATATGATATTATACATGTTTCAATGCCATTCTCCCAAATCATCCCATCCTTGCCCCCTCCCACAGAGTCCAAAAGACTGTTCTATACATTTGTGTCTCTTTTGCTGTCTCGCATACAGCGTTATCGTTACCATCTTTCTAAATTCCATATATATGCATTGCTGCTGCTGCTGCTAAGTCACTTGAGTCATGTCCAACTCTGTGTGACCCCATAGATGGAAGCCCACCAGGTTCCCCCCATCCCTGGGATTCTCCAGGCAAGAACACTGGAGTGGGTTGCCATTTCCTTCTCCAGTGCATGAAAGTGAAAATTGAAAGTGAAGTCGCTCAGTCGTGTCTGACTCTTAGCAACCCATGGACTGCAGCCTACCAGGCTCCTCCATCCATGGGATTTTCCAGGCAAGAGTCCTGGAGTGGGGTGCCACTGCCTTATGCATTAGTATACTGTATTGGTGTTTTTCTTTCTGGCTTACTTCACTCTGTATAATTGGCTCCAGTTTCATCCACCTCATTAGAATGGATTCAAATGTATTCTTTTTAATGGCTGAGTAATATTCCATTGTGTATATGTACCACAGCTTTCTTATCCATTCATCTGCTGATGGACATCTAGGTTGCTTCCAAGTCCTGGCTATTATAAACAGTGCTGCAATGAACATTGGGGTACAGTGTCTCTGGTTTCCTCGGTGTGTATGCCCAGCAGTGGGATTGCTGGGTCATGTGGTAGTTCTATTTCCAGCTTTTTAAGGAATCTCCACACTTTTCTCCATAGTGGCTGTACTGGTTTGCATTCCCATCAACAGTGTAAGAGGGTTCTGTTTTCTCCACACCCTCTCCAGCATTTATTGCTTATAGACTTTTGGATTGCAGCCATTCTGACTGGTGTGAAATGGTACCTCGTTGTGGTCTTGATTTGCATTTCTCTGATAATGAGTGATGTTGAGCATCTTTTCATGTTTGTTAGCCATCTGTATGTCTTCTTTGGAGAAATGTCTGTTTAGATCTTTGGCCCATTTTTTGATTGGGTCGTTTATTTTTCTGGAATTGAGCTGCAGGAGTTGCTTGTATATTTTTGAGATTAATTCTTTGTCAGTTGCTTCATTCTGAAGACTGTCTTTTCACCTTGCTTATAATTTCCTTTGTTGCACAGAAGCTTTCAATTTTAATTAGGTCCCATTTGTTTATTTTTGCTTTCATTTCCAGTATTCTGGGAGGTGGGTCATAGAGGATCCTGCTGTGATTTATGTTGGAGAGTGTTTTGCCTATGTTCTCCTCTAGGAGTTTTATAAGTTTCTGGTCTTACGTTTAGATCTTTAATCCATTTTGAGTTTATTTTTATGTATGGTGTTAGAAAGGGGTCTAGTTTCATTCTTTTACAAGTGGTTGACCACTTTCAATTTGCTAATGTGGTGTATTACATTGATTGATTTGAGAATATTGAAGACTCCTTCCATCCCTGGGATAAAGTCCATTTGGTCATGATGTATGATCTTTTTAATGTGTTATTGGATTCTGATTGCTAGAATTTTGTTAAGGATTTTTGCATCTATGTTCATTAGTGATATTGGCCTGTGAAGTGAAGTTGCTCAGTCGTGTCCAACTCTTTGCAACCCCATGGACTACAGCCTACCAAGCTCCTCTGTCCATGGGATTTTTCAGGCAATAGTACTGGAGTGGATTGCCATTTCCTTCTCCAGGGAATCTTCCCAACCCAGGGATCGAACCTGGGTCTCCTGCATTGTAGACAGATGCTTTACTGTCTGAGCCACCAGGAAAGTCCTATAGTTTTCTTTTTTTTGTGGCATGTTTGTCAGGTTTTGGTATTAGGGTGATGGTGGCCTCATAGAATGAGTTTGGAAGTTTACCTTCCTCTGCAATTTTCTGGAAGTTTGAGTAGGATAGGTGTTAGCTTGTCTCTAAATTTTTGGTAGAATTCATCTGTGAAGCCATCTGAACCTGGGCTTTTTCTGATTACAGTTTCAATTTCTGTGCTTGTGATGGGTCTGTTAAGATTTTCTATTTCTTCTTGGTTCAGTTTTGGAAAGTTGTACTTTTCTATGAATTTGTCCATTTCTTCCATGTTGTCCATTTTATCGGCATATAATTGCTGATAGTAGTCTCTTATGATCCTTTGTATTTCTGTGTTGTCTGTTGTGATCTCTCCATTTTCATTTCTAATTTTATTGATTTGATCTTTCTCCCTTTGTTTCTTGATGAGTCTGGCTAATGGTTTGTCAATTGTATTTATCCTTTCAAAGAACCAGCTTTTGGCTTTGTTGATTTTTGCTATGACGGTCTCTTTTGTTTCTTTTGCATTTATTTCTGCCCTAATTTTTAAGATTTCTTTCCTTCTACTAACCCTGGGGTTTTTCATTTCTTCCTTTTCTAGTTGCTTGAGATGTAGAGTTAGGTTATTTATTTGACTTTTTTCTTGTTTCTTGAGGTATGCCTGTATTGCTATGAACCTTCCCCTTAGCACTGCTTTTACAGTGTCCCATAGGTTTTGAGTTGTTGTGTTTTCATTTTCATTCATTTCTATGCATATTTTGATTTCTTCTGTGATTTGTTGGTTATTCAGAAGCATGTTGTTCAGCCTGCATATATTGGAATTTTTAATAGTTTTTCTCCTGTAATTGAGATCTAATCTTACTGCATTGCAGTCAGAAAAGATGCTTGGAATGATTTCAAATTTTTTGAATTTACCAAGGCTAGATTTATGGCCCAGGATGTGATCTATCCTGGAGAAGGTTCCATGTGTGCTTGAGAAAATGTGAAATTCCTTGTTTGGGAGTGAAATGTCCTATAGATATCAATTAGGTCTAACTGGTCTATTGTATCATTTAAAATTTGTGTTTCCCTGTTAATTTTCTATTTAGTTGATCTATCCATAGGTGTGAATGGGGTATTAAAGTCTCCCACTATTATTGTGTTATTATTAATTTTCCCTTTCATGCTTGTTAGCATTTGTCTTACATATTGCCGTGCTCCTATGTTGGGTGCATATATTTATAATTGTTATGTCTTCTTCTCGGATTGATCCTTTGATCATTATGTAGTGTCCTTCTTTGTCTCTTTTCTCAGCCTTTGTTTTAAAGTCTATTTTATCTGATATGAGTATTGCTACTCCTGGTTTCTTTTGGTCTCTATTTGCGTGGAATATCTTTTTCCAGCCCTTCACTTTCAGTCTGTATGTGTCCCTTATTTTGAGGTGTTCTCTTGTAGACAACATATATAGGGATCTTGTTTTTGTAACCATTCAGCCAGTCTTTGTCTTTTGGTTGGGGCATTCAACCCATTTACATTTAAGGTAATTATTGATAAGTTTGATCCCGTTGCCATTTACTTTACTGTTTTGGGTTTGAGTTTATACTCCCTTTTTGTGTTTCCTGTCTAGAGAAGATCCTTTAGCATTTGTTGGAGAGCTGGTTTGGTGGTGCTGAATTCTCTCAGCTTTTGCTTGTCTGTAAAGCTTTTGATTTCTCCTTCATATTTGAATGAGATCCTTGCTGGGTACAGTAATCTGGGCTGTAGGTTATTGTTTCATCACTTTAAGTATGTCCTGCCATTCCCTCCTGGCTTGAAGAGTTTCTATTGAAAGATCAGCTGTTATCCTTATGGGAATCCCCTTGTGTGTTATTTTTTGTTTTTCCCTTGCTGCTTTTAATATTTGTTGTTTGTGTTAATTTGATTAATATGTGTCTTGGGGTGTTTCACCTTGGGTTTATACTGTCTTGGACTCCCTGAGTTTCTTGGACTTGGGTGATTATTTCCTTTCCCATTTTAGGGAAGTTTTCAACTATTATCTCTTCAAGTATTTTCTCATGGTCTTTCTTTTTGTCTTCTTCTTCTGGGACTCCTATGATTAGAATGCTGGGGTGTTTAACACTGTCCCAGAGGTCTCTGAGATTGTCATTTCTTTTAATTCGTTTTTCTTTTTTCCTCTCTGATTCATTTATTTCTACCATTCTATCTTCTACCTCACTAATCCTATCTTCTGACTCCATTATTCTACTATTTGTTTCCTCCAGACTGTTTTTTTGATATAATTTATTGCATTATTCATTATATATTGACGCTTTTTTATTTCTTCTAGTTCTCTGTTAAACCTTTCTTGCATCTTTCAGTCCTTTTCTCCAGGCTATTTATCTGTGATTCCATTTTGTTTTCAAGATTTTGGATCATTTTCACTACCATTATTTGAAATTCTTTCTCAGGTAGATTCCCTATCTCTTCCTCTTTTGTTTGGTTTAGTGGGCATTTATCCTGTTCCTTTACCTGCTGGGTATTCCTCTGTCCCTTCATCCTGTTTATATTGCTGCGTTTGGGGTGGCCTTTCTCTATTCTGGCAGTTTGTGGAGTTCTCTTTATTGTGGAGTTTCCTCACTGTGGGTGGGGTTGTAAGGGTGGCTTGTCAAGGTTTCCTGGTTTAGGGAAGCTTGTATTGGTGTTCTGGTGGGTGGAACTGGATTTCTTCTCTCTGGAATACAATGAAGTGTCCAGTATGAGTTATGAGATGTCAATGGGTTTAGAGTGACTTTGGGCAGCCTGTATATTGAAGCTCACGGGTGTGTTCCTGTGCTGCTGGAGAAT